>BSBK01007512.1:665000-3228990 GCA_027943335.1 Chamaecyparis obtusa
CTCTAAATAGAATAAATAGACATCTAGATTGAAAAAGCGACTAAATCATTTATCGAATTAATTCAAAAAACAACAGCATACCATACGATAGATTGTAGAAAACTACTATATTCAACCATTCTTAATAGCAAACTCTTCAACAATACCTGAAGATGGCTCATCAAGGTTTCAACATCGACGGTTTTTATCTGGACCAATTTCATATGATCTTATTGCAAAACACTGCCTGAACACCAAATTGTCTTCCACAAACCTTCCCACCCAATCTGCACTCAACTCTCTCTTGCTTTTCTCTTCAACAAAACCATTCAGCCCAACATTAAGATCATTCACTTTCAATCTATCAGTAACAGCTCCATTGATCTTCACAGAATCTCCAATGACACGAACTCCCCTGTAGAGTTGTGATGATTTCTTGGGCTTCACGTCAAAAACCCTAGAAACGTTCACCCTCATCATTCCATGCAACGACGTCGACAAAGAGACGTTGTTTTGTATTTTGTACTGATGACTTCTTGTAGAAGATATCCTCATTGCCATTTTATCTCCTTCAATGTTCAGAGCTTTACCTCACGTAAATGAATATTAACTGTAATATTATCTCGTTGAGTATCAATGAAGGGTATATAAAAGAACAATGGCTTAGCTCGGTCGGTTCGATAATGACTGAGAAGACCAATGGGTTGGTGGAGTTTGGAAACTGGTACAACGGTACCAATTACTGAATCTGGTGGTGGGTGCTATCATAGTCTTTTTTTTCTTCACAAACATAAATGATGCATCCATAGAGAGAGGGATTGAAGTTGAAGTTTAGAGCATTAAGATACATACAATAAGATATAAGACTTATTTGTTTGGGAATTGATTGACTATACATATTTTTTACTTAGTCTTCAGATTGAAATTTCTTTTATCATAGAATTTTTCTTCAAATATAAACGGTGCATTTAAGGTACATACGATAAGATATTTTAAAGATATTTAAGCTATGAGATATTTAAGTTGAAGTTGATGTTTAGAGCATTAAGGTACATACAATAAGATATTTAAGATCTGAGATATTCAACATTCAACAACTTTTAAGTGCATAGATTGGAGAAAATACAAGTGGCACATGAGAAAATTTATTAGTTTCTTGATAAACAATATCCACCCACACAAATGGTGGATGTGATGATAAAGACAATCCCTCGTGACTAGAACAATCCTCATGGTTCTAAGGAGAAAGACTATGAGAATGGGATCCATAGTTGTCAAAAGTATCATCTTTAATGGAATGGCTATATCTATGCCAACAACAAGGAGAAGTTGTGTTAGGAAGAACATGACCACTAGTGCAAGGGAAATTCCCCTAATGGTATTAAAGCTCTTGTAAATGAGCAACACAACTTTTATATCTTGCACTTGAATCTACATAAGCACATTAGAACAAATCATAGCTTTAGAATATAATAAAAAAAAATAGCAAATTTATTATTGAACGAAGCTTCATTTCTATCTTTCAAAATCATAAAAATAAATTTCACCCTAAAAATGTGTTATATCTAAGTGAACTTTTGAGGAAGGTTAAGCCAATATCCAAGTAAAAACATGTGCTAAAAAAAGGAATTGAGTGTGAATAGTTAAAACAAGTCATAGATATAATTCTAGGCTTTCTAAACTCATAGAAAAAGTTATAACAAGCAATTTAAACATTTCACATGGTCACAAAAGGGAAAATTAGGAGGACAAATGCCCAGATGAGTCAATTGTGTCCCCATGGGGATACCTTGGTAAAGAAGTCACTGGGAAAAATAAGTTGAATTATGCTCAAGAATATTATCCCATATTCCTTGAAATCTTTCTTTCCATCACCCATGAGAGGACTACTATTGCCAATAGGATTTGAGGTTGTCCACCATATGTAAGTGAAGTGAGAGCTAGTTCAATAACCTTTAGCTAGTTGATATCCGTGAAAAGGAGTATCTAGCTACCATTTCCATTTCTCCGCCATGGTTTTGTAAGGAACAAATTTCTACACTTACTTGAGAGGAATGTTATGGAAAAAAATTATCAGATCTTTAAAATAATTACATAAACTTAACATAGATAACATGCATACCAAAACATAATGATTTACATGGAGAAAACACTTTTGGGAGAAATATACTACACTCTAAAATCCACAAAATATATTATTAACAAATCAACAAGAAATTACAATATACTTGCAGAGTAAGCTTCTCATACCTAAGTATCACCAACCAAAGATCGAAAGGTAACTCAATAGGGGTGATCCCACAAAACTGCTTTTGGGAACGCATGAAGACCCTTACATAGGGGTCTTCATGCGAAGACCCCCTTCGCGCGAACACACTTTTGATCAGATTTTGAATAAATTTTCGGTGGAAAGTTGTCATTTTTATTTTCAATATTCATTATTACTGGGCCCCAAGTGTTGGAGTGAACCCCGTGCTGACCAAAGGTTGACATTAGTGTCTTTTCAACATTTTTAACCTCCCTCCAACCACTATTCATACCAGGTGCACACATTTCATCCTTTTTTGTTTATTTATGATTGAAAATTATATGTTTTTCAATTATTTTAGTTAGTTTTATGTAATCTTTATGTAAAAAAGTTAGATTTTTATTAGAAAATGTTAGAAAAATTAAGAAAATGTCAAAAAATCTTAGAAAACATTAGAAAATAATTTAGAAAAGTAAATTAGAAAATGTTAACTTTTAAAAATATATATATTTTTAGTTAGTTATATTAGTAATTTTTCATTTTCAATAATTTTTTTTAAAAAATATTAGAAAATTACTAGAAAATTTTAAAACCTAATGGAAATTTAGAAAATTATTAGAAAATGTTAGAAAAATTTAGAAAATGAGCAAAAAAATTTAGAAAAACTTTAACTCTCAAACACACACACACACACAAGTTCACATGCTCTCTCTCTCTCTCTCTCTCTCTCTCTCTCTCTCTCTCCCCTTAACACACAAATTCTCTCTCCCCTTAACACCCACTATCTCTCTCTCCTCCCTCCCCCCTCTCTCTCTCCCAAACCCTAGGGTCTATCCCCTCCTCTTTCTTATATCCATCATTTAGAATTGTAAATGTATAATTTTAGATTTTAATATTAGTTTATAGTTAATGACATGGTTTTATATCAAATTTATTTCTATTTTACATGCATGTAATGTACTTAAATTTTAAGATAAATAACACATGTTACGCCTAGATGGCCGCACATGATCAAGATGATGTATCTCAGTGTGATGTACCTCAGGGTGATGCACCTGATGTTGGAACACACCCTAGCATCCAACTCATTTTCTTGACATAGGTAGCATATTTCAGTTCGCTGCCATAGAGATGGGCCGATTGAGAAATTCAATTAGTAGATCTTAAGATGGTTTGTATAGAGATATTTGTACCACTATAATGACAAGTCTTAAGGAGTTGACTATACACTTGATATCTCATACTTCATTTACACCATGGATCATAGAGGATATTTTTTGAGAATTGAGAGCTGAGGTCTCGAGTCATGTGTCCTTAGAGATGATCCAGAGACATGTCTCTAAGGATATCAACAACGAGAGGTCTTCCCATTTTATTAGAGAAAGGCCAAGGTGAGGGCATACCAGGTTACATAGTGCATGATTCCTAAGATCACATCTAGTATATACATGTGATTCCTTTATATTTCACATGGTCGATATCCTAATTATGACTAGATTCCTTTATATTTCACATAACAATTATACACTGAGATCCATTTGGGCCTCAAGATAAACTATCTAGATCTTCCTAGTTATTTTGGTAAGTGGTGCGACAAGTTGGGTAACATTTTTAAAAAATAATAATTCAAACAACATATGAATACATATTTAGAATTTATAAAATCATAAAAGTGTAAGCATCTACCACCTCAAAAATCCAACATATTCAAATATATATTTAAAATTTATAACATCATAACCAAGTGCAAACATTTACTACTTCAATAACCCAAAAATAATAAATATAGAACATATTTAGAGGTTCTAATTTGTATTTTTTTATCATTCTTCCCTATAAATTAAAAGTAACATGATACTTTTATATCAATAATTTATTTGGTGTAGGCCTTGTTTGTTAACTTGGGCCTCCATTTTGTCCTTGCCCTAAGAATCTCTAATCCATTATCTTGCAATCGAAGCAAGTGGATAAACTGAAATGTAGGAGTGGATTTACAAATTGTTGGATGCTCATTTATAGAATCCACGACATTACAAACTTGTGGACTTGATAATGATTGAAGAGTATGTGATATCATGCATTCACGCCTATACTCCAAAGTTATATTAGCAAGTTCATTTTCTTGTAGAATATCAATAGGCATGCTCTGTAAAAATACACAAAAATAATAATATTAGAAAGCATTATCTTTTGATTTGGTGCATAATTTAATTTTCATCAAAATTAGAATAAATTTTAATAATATATTATATAAACATATAATTATATAAGATAATAACTAACATATATCTTCAAGAGAAATAAACTAACCCCTTGACAACATTATAGATAACCTTAATCAATGGAATTAAAGAAATAAAGTATACATATTTTATCACAAGAAATATATGATATTTACCTCCAAAATCCAACTAATATATTTGATGTTGTTGACATGTTGATTTGCATCTAAATCACTCCAACGTGCCTATAAGTAAAATCAAAAGAAAGACATGTCAAGAAACTCTAACGTAGACATTTTTATTTCATCATCTCTTTCTAGAAATATTATAACTTAAAATACCTTTAAATATTAAAGTAGATACATACTGATAAATTTGAAGATGTGTATGGAGCAGTATCATCCACAAGCTTTTTCAACTTTTGAGTCCCTTCTTCCTCAAAAGTTTTTTTTTTAGTGAAATAAGGTTGTATTTCTTCTCTAACTCCATCTGGAATCTTTGAAAGTCTTCTTGTATTTTTATTCATCATTGCCCAAATGCTACATGAAAAATATGATCAAATTAGACTCAAAATTATCACAATCTATTCATTAAAAAAAATACAATTGCAAATCCAATGTTTTTGAAAGAACAGATGAATGATTGACTATTCTCACCTAGTTGCTTGTACTATGACAATATTTGTTTTTATGTCACGAGCAATCCAATTCCAATGCATACTATTTTTACCTGATGTATCCACCCATGTATCTATCTCAATAATATCACCCCTATAGATTGAAAAAATTAGTCTTGAGAAATTATAAGAATGCAATATTGATGAAATCAAACATTCTCTCGTATAATTTTATATTAATTCTCAAAAATGACTATTTTGGATGATAAAATGATATAAAAAATTAATTAGCATGAAAATTCTTTGAAATAGGGATCAAATTTATTATAAATTTCTTTATGGCTCCTTTGGCTTTCCCTAGCCATTTCTCTAGCTAGGAAGGAGACAAAGAAAGAAGAAGATGCAGTAGAAGATGGGTGGTCTCTTCTAGTCTCCAATATTGACCCATTGATGTATGGGGGATGAAGGATGATAGAGATCCACCGCCTTCGTTGGCCACAAATTCAGCCGCTTAGCAGTTGGTTAGTTTATTTTTTTGCTTTCAATACTTTTCCGGAAATTTTAAATGTTTAAGTATTAAACCATAAATATAAATCTTAATCACGTAATTTTAAATAACAATATTAGATTCCTTGCATTAATAATTTCAATTCATTTAAACGTTTAAATATTAAATCAATCGTCAACCAATTATAGTAACAATCTACAAGTCTGCAAGTTTTTAATAAATTTTTACTTTCAATCGACCATGAATATTCATACATGACTTAAAGGAATCAGATTTCACAAACATAAATATTTAAAATTATTTATAAATTAATAATACTATTTAAAAAAAATAAAAGATAAGTTTTGTATAAACTTTAAAAGAAACAAACATCTAAACCAAATCATAGAATAAAAAAGGTCATTTATACTACCAAACAAAAAAAAAGGTATATAATAAAAAATACAAATAAAAATAAAATTTATATTCTAATATATTCACACTTAATCTTTTCTAATCATAAAAATTAAAATTCTTCAAAATATAATTATAAAATAAAATATCATGTTTCCTAAATTAATAAGCTTATCTATTCAAATGTTAAAATATTACACATCTTTCAACTTCTTATTCCCAACAATGATCAAGTCTAACAATTTTTTTATAATTTTTTAAAATCAGTCATAAATATTGATGTGTGACAAAAAAAAAATAATCAGATCTTAAATTCTACAAGAATACTTTGCATTATAATTTGTTTTGTGCTCCTTTTCCTTATATGCAAATCAGATTTCTAAAGAGAACAAAAAAAAATATTATAACAGATTTATCTTCAAAACAAAAAAATTATTATAACATATTTATCTTCAAAACATTGTTAACTAAAGACTTCAACAAAAAAAAAGTACCATGAAGGATAACTTTCAACTTGCATTTGAGAACGAGAAACAACCCATATAAGATTTCTCCGAGTCATTTCAAGGGTGGTACCAAACCCATCTCCTATTGACCCACAAAGCCTAATAGAGTTTAGAGCCGTCTCCTGCTTGTCGAAAAGACAAATAATATATAATTAGTTGCAATTATCTTTCTCTACGTAGAATAAATAGACATCTAGATTGAACAAGCGACTAAATCATTTATCGAATCAATTCAACAATACCTGAAGATGACTCATCAAGGTTTCAATATCGACTGTTTTATCTGGACCAATTTCATATGATCTTATGGCAAAACACTGCCTGAACACCAAATTGTCTTCCACAAACCTTCCCACCCAATCTGCACTCAACTCTCTCTTGCTTTTCTTTTCAACAAAACCATTCAGCCCAACATTAAGATCATTCGCTTTCAATCTTTCAGTAACAGCTCCATTGATCTTCACAGAATCTCCAATGACACGAACTCCCTTGTAGAGTCGTGATGATTTCTTGGGCTTCACGTCAAAAACCCTAGAAACGTTCACCCTCATCATTCCATGCAACGACGTAGACAAAGACACGTTGTTTTGTATTTTGTACTGATGACTTCTTGTAGAAGATATCGTCATTGCCATTTTATCTCCTTCAATGTTCAGAGCTTTACCTCACGTAAATGAATATTAACTGTAATATTATCTCGTTGAGTATCAATGAAGGGTATATAAAAGAACAATGGCTTAGCTCGGTCGGTTCGATAATGAATGATAAGACCAATGGGTTGGTGGAGGTTTGCAAACCGGTACAACGGTAGCAATTACTGAATCTGGTGGTGGGTGCTATCATAGTCTTTTTTTTCTTCACAAACATAAATGATGCATCCATAGAGAGAGGGATTGAAGTTGAAGTTTAGAGCATTAAGGTACATACAATAAGACATAAGACTTATTTCTTTGTAAATTGATTGACTATACATATTTTTTTTACTTAGTCTTCAGATTGAAATTTCTTTTATCATAGAATTTTTCTTCAAATATAAACGGTGTATTTAAGGTACATACGATAAGATATTTTAAAGATATTTAAGTTATGAGATATTTAAGTTGAAGTTGATGTTTAGAGCATTAAGGTACATACAATAAGATATTTAAGATCTAAGATATTCAACATTCAACAACTTTTAAGTGCATAGACTGGAGAAAATACAAGTGGCACACAAGAAAATTTATTAGTTTCTTGATAAACAATATCCACCCACACAAATGGTGGATGTGATGATAGAGACAATCCTTTGTGACTAGAACAATCCTCATGGTTCTAAGGAGAAAGACTATGAGAATGGGATCCATAGTTGTCAAAAGTATCATCTTTAATGGAATGGCTATATCTATGCCAACAACAAGGAGAAGTTGTGTTAGGAAGAACATGACCACTAGTGCAAGGGAAATTCCCCTAATGGTATTAAAGCTCTTGTAAGTGAGCAACACAACTTTTATATCTTGCACTTGAATCTACATAAGCACATTAGAACAAATCATAGCTTTAGAATATAATTAAAAAAATAGCAAATTTATTATTGAACGAAGCTTCATTTCTATCTTTCAAAATCATAAAAATAAATTTCACCCTAAAAATGTGTTATATCTAAGTGAACTTTTGAGGAAGGTTAAGCCAATATCCAAGTAAAAACATGTGCTAAAAAAAGGAATTGAGTGTGAATAGTTAAAACAAGTCATAGATATAATTCTAGGCTTTCTAAACTCATCGAAAAAATTATAACAAGCAATTTAAACATTTCACATGGTCACAAAAGGGAAAATTAGGAGGACAAATGCCCAGATGAGTCAATTGTGTCCCCATGGGGATACCTTGGTAAAGAAGTCACTGGGAAAAATAAGTTGAATTATGCTCAAGAATATTATCCCATATTCCTTGAAATCTTTCTTTCCATCACCCATGAGAGGACTACTATTGCCAATAGGATTTGAGGTTGTCCACCATATGTAAGTGAAGTGAGAGCTAGTTCAATAACCTTTAGCTAGTTGATATCCGTGAAAAGGAGTATCTAGCTACCATTTCCATTTCTCCACCATGGTTTTGTAAGGAACAAATTTCTACACTTACTTGAGAGGAATGTTATGGAAAAAAATTATCAAATCTTTAAAATAATTACATAAACTTAACATAGATAACATGCATACCAAAACATAATGATTTACATGGAGAAAACACTTTTGGGAGAAATATACTACACTCTAAAATCCACCAAATATATTTTTAACAAATCAACAAGAAATTACAATATACTTGCAGAGTAAGCTTCTCATACCTAAGTATCACCAACTGAAGATCGAAAGGTAACTCAATGGGGGTGATCCCACAAAACTACTTTTGGGAACGCATGAAGACCCTTACATAGGGGTCTTCACGTGAAGACCCCATTCGCGTGAACACACTTTTGATCAGATTTTGAATAAATTTTCGGTGGAGAGTTGTCATTTTTATTTTCAATATTCATTATTACTGGGCCCCAAGTGTTGGAGTGAACCCCATGATGACCAGAGGTTGACATTAGTGTCTTTTCAACATTTTTGACCTCCCTCCAACCATTGTTCATACCAGGTGCACACATTTCATCCTTTTTTGTTTATTTATGATTGAAAATTATATGTTTTTCAATTATTTTAGTTAGTTTTATGTTATATTTATGTTAAAAAGTTAGATTTTTATTAGAAAATGTTAGAAAAATTAAGAAAATGTCAAAAAATCTTAGAAAACATTAGAAAAATAATTTAGAAAAGTAAATTAGAAAATGTTAACTTTAAAAAATATATATATTTTTAGTTAGCTATATTAGTAATTTTCATTTTCAATAATTTTTTTTAAAAAATATTAGAAAATTACTAGAAAATTTTAAAACCTAATGAAAATTTAGAAAATTATTAGAAAATGTTAGAAAAATTTAGAAAATGAGCAAAAACATTTAGAAAAACTTTAACTCTCAAACACACACACACACAAGTTCACATGCTCTCTCTCTCTCTCTCTCTCTCTCTCTCTCTCTCTCTCTCTCTCTCTCTCTCTCTCTCTCTCCTTAACACACACATTCTCTCTCCCCTTAACCCCACTATCTCTCTCTCCTCCCTCCCCTCTCTCTCTCTCCCAAACCCTAGGGTCTATCCCCTCCTCTTTCTTATATCCATCATTTAGAATTGTAAATGTATAATTTTAGATTTTAATATTAGTTTATAGTTAATGACATGGTTTTATATCAAATTTGTTTCTATTTTACATGCATGTAATGTACTTAAATTTTAACATAAATAACACATGTTACACCTAGATGACTGCACATGATCAAGATGATGTATCTCAATGTGATGTACCTTAGGGTGATGCACCTGATGTTGGAACACACCCTGGCATCCAACTCATTTTCTTGACATAGGTAGCATATTTCAGTTCGCTACCATAGAGATGGGCCAATTGAGAAATTCAATTAGTAGATCTTAAGATGGTTTGTATAGAGATATTTGTACCACTATAATGACAAGTCTTAAGGAGTTGACTATACACTTGATATCTCATATTTCATTTAGACCTTGGATAATAGACGATATTTTTTGATAATTGAGAGATGAGGTCTTGAGTCATGTGTCCTTAGAGACAATCTAGAGCCATGTCTCTAAGGATATCAACAACGAGAGGTCTTCCCATTTTATTAGAGAAAGGCCAAGGTGAGGGCATACCAGGTTACATAGTGCATGATTCCTAAGATCACATCTAGTATATACATGTGATTCCTTTATATTTCACATGGTCGATATCCTAATTATGACCAGATTCCTTTATATTTCACATAATAGTTATACACTAAGATCCATTTGGGCCTCAAGATAAACTATCTAGATCTTCCTAGTTATTTTAGTAAGGGGTGCAACAGAGTTGTTGATCGAGATTAGTATCATAGGGATGATCGAGTTGTACCTACTCACAATTGGTTGGGAAGATGACTTTGGCAATGATACCATTGATGGCTTCTATCATCCATAGAGTTATCATTTCTTCTCAGAGGGAAGTAGTTGAAAGAATTGACTAGATTTTATTTGCAACTGTGACTATTACGACTGATACACTAAGTAGATATATTTTGACTAGATTAGGCCAGTCGATATCAACTTATGAGGCATCATCTAGTGTAGGCCTAAGCAATCCTGAGACATATAGAGCTTGTGGTATTCCTATCGCAAATTATTTACGAGCTCTTTTAGGATCTCAAAGTCATTTAGATATGGCACTTTGTTTTCTCAATGACCTACTCCAGGCATATTCATATATTGTAGAGAGTTAGAGGATATTGGTACATGATTGGTCAAAGATATCATTAGATTCTCACAAGGCCCTATAGTTCCACTATCCCAAAGCATGCCACTGAGTCATATATAGTACAATTCATAACACTCTACGCAACATGACCCACCCATATATTACTCCACATCTGTTGAGGAAAATATACGAGTTGGTGATGTTTGTATCATAGATGAGGGCCTTGAGAGATTTGATGAAAAGATATGATGGTTGAGGCAGGTGGATGTTGGCAGTGATATAGGATCGGTTATGGCTATGATACTACATCCTTCTAACCCTACACCACTCCCATCTTAGCTACATATACCCCTACACTCATAATTACTAGAGAGGGTTTGATTGTAGATGGTGTGTGTGATGGAGCTTCTATGGACGATACGATAATGTGCGCCGAGGACCCTCCTACTCTTGAGACCCAGGTATTTAATTTGACTTATTTTAACATAAATGTACACTTATTCAATTTTTAGTTTATATTGTACACACATAGTTTAAATAATTATAGCCACATTTATTGATGCCCATAGATGTATAATATTTTGTAGGCACAATTAGCTGAGCATATTACCTCGAATGTGGGGTCAAAGAATGTGTGCATGAGAGATTCAGTGGATGCGACACCTACTAGTGGTCAGGTTGATACTCCTATAGAGTTATTTTTTTGTCATTAGTTTTTATTAAGTCATATTGTTTGTCAAATTAATTCGGTAAAGAAGGATAGTCAAATCGATAAAGCATAAGCTAGTCAGTAAAGGGAAGTAAAGGAAAAGATAATTTTGGTAAAGGCAATAAGGAACATACATTGAGTAATACAAACCGAGCACCGAACACCAAGCAGTATTGAGTTATAATAGTTACCGAATCGAGAGAACATATATGATACTGAGCAGAAGAAAAATGTATTGCCTAGCATCACATGCCAACACAAGGAGAATCTATAGATACATTGAATCTGGAAACCGATCAGAAAATGATTTACAAATCTCAAGGAGATTATTTGTTGAAGCATTAGAGATTCAAACGTAATGATTTATTATGATTACAAGGTGAGATCTACCAATGAGAATTAAATTTGATATATGCATTAGAGATGTAACCAATGCTAGCACCACTTAAGGAGATGATTCTAGAATGTTTCCACTACTTCTAGAGTTGAATATAAATATATCAGAGTATGAAGATCACAGTAAGAGTGTATGTGCGAAGGAGAAATTGTAGAGAGGAGGTGATGATCATTTAGAGATAAGTTTAAAGTTAATGAGAAGAGAAGCCACCGAGTAATAGAGCAATAAGAATAGAGTGTGAATGTGATTTATATTTGAAGTTACCGAGTACAGAATTGATATTGTGAGAGAAGTACAGTATGAGGTAAATTTTTATTGAGCATAATGAATCTTAAAAGAATATGTTGATGCAAGTATTACAAACAAGTTTATGTATTGATTAAAGTATAATTAGAATTGTAAAAGATCTTAACCGAGTAGATCCTAATAGGTCTTATATTGTAAATCCTTTAATAGGGTACACCTCTTAGGTTAGAGTTCTAAAATCCTTTAGAAAGGTAGACTTAACTGGTCTTTAGACTCTTAACAGGGTTAATACTCTTAACAAGGTAAGCTATCATAAATAGATAATATTGTAGCTCTAACTGAGAAAGCTTTATACTACAATAGTGAAGTCTTGTGGGTGTCATCCCCACCGCATTTTTTTCCTCTAACTAAGGATTTCTACAATACCAAAATTATGGTGTTATGTGTTGTGTGTTATGATATTGTGTTACATGTTTTTATGTTATTACATGAAAGTTATGAATTTTGTGAATGGTTAGAAAGTTAGTTAAAAGTTTTTTTAGTACCGATTCACCCCTCCCCTCTCATTACTTAACTTTCCATAAATTAATCCAACAATTGATATGACAGAAAAGTCTGTTATTCAGAAGTTTAACCACTTGAGAGGAAAGATATGAAGAGATGGAAAGCTATAGTTATGAAAAGGTTATTGATAACATGAACATGCAACTAAGGATGGCTAATGAACATAATGATGAATTGAGGAGGAAAGTGAAGCATTCACTCGACAAGAGAAAGGAGCTAGCACATCAATTAAAGGATACACAAGATCATGTTGAATAACTTGAAGAACTATCATAGGGAAGTATGTTTGATGAATATTAAACTACCATATTAGAACTGACTGAAAGGAACAAAAACCTAATTGATTCGGTAAAAGAACTGAAAAGAAAACATGAAGCTCAATCGGTAAGGATGTGTGAATTCCTAGAACAAAAGAGAAAAGTTGAAGATGAAAAAAGAATGGTTGAGGATGAGAGAAGACAGATGAATGCAAGGTTGAATGAGAAAGATGGGGAAATATTGAGGTTGACACAAATTCACTACAACTTGACATATCAACTAGTCAGTGCTAATCAATGTGTGTGTGAAAATTGTACCTGATATGTAGACACAACACTTCAGTAAAACATTAGAGGTTAGCAAAAATGAAATCATGCAATGAATTGAAAACTAAACTAACCAGGCAATTTACTGCCTTCTAATAGGTGCAAGTATGATGTTCTCAGATTGTTATCGAGATCAGTGACCTTAACGACACCTAAATGAAGGATTTGAATGCAAAACTGATATAAAATATGAATGCAATTAATCTATATTTTTATTTTTTTTCTATGCAATGATATGATGAAAACTTGATATGAATCTATGCTAATATGGAAATTGATATGCTAAAATGATCTAACAACAATATGAAAATAAAAGTGATCTCACAAAACGTGGTTGATTCGCAAAGAAGCTTTGATTCTCCAGATAGCAATTCACTAGCATAAGTTCACAAATTATGAGATTTTGTGGATTTGAGAGATGATTTGTGAAGAGCTAAAGCCTTGATTTATAGAAATCCAGGGCTTTCAGGATGCATGAAAGAAAGCCATAAATCACTCAAATAAACTCAACTTGATTTTTGAGTTATCTGAAAATAAAGATAATTTAATTCACAAAAATATGCAAATCATGCAAAAATAGCCTTTTAACTCAAATTAGAAGTTTAGATCAACTTTAAAACTAAAAAATGATGTTGAGTTCCAAAAAGTCAATAACTTGCATTGATTTTCTGATTTAGAGTTTAACTACTCTTTGATTGTGCACATGAATAATTATGAATTAATAAATAAATAAAGTGATTTATTCTCATCTTAACTAATTTTTGAAAAATAAAACAATTGATTTATGGGTTAATCAATCATTTAATCAAACTTTTATTCAAAATTACAATATAAAAAATTAACAAAAATGATTTAATTAAATAAATAAAATATTTAATCAATTATTTGTAAGATTGTGGATTTATTGTCAAAATTAAATATCATAATTAAGAATAATGGAATTAAATTCAATTAAATAATTAAGTGGCCAAATTAAATCTAATTAATTAAATATTTAGAATATTCAATTAATAAAACTTTAGGATAAATTAGATTTATCACCAAATAATCATTAAATCAAAGATAATTATGATGATTAGGAATATTACTAGGAATATTTCCTGATGCAAAATTTAGGATAATCAATTATGATTCGATGATGTTCAGATGTGCCTTTGGTTAGGACTTCGATGTTGATTTCATTCGATGTGTCGATATAGAGGTTAATGAACTTATAGCCCATTTTTGGGGTATTACATTTTGCCCCTCTTTGAATTACTGTGCGAAGCGCAGTGGTTCAAAGACAGTCTATGTTTGATAAAGATATGAAACTGATGTTTGATAATTGATATGAGACAGAAGCTGATTGAAAGATTTGATATGAAGATAACAGGTCCTAAATGACCAAAGATAATGGAAACTATAAAAGTAATTAACCAATGATTACAAAGAAGTGTCAAAATGCATGATTCTGAACCTTATGATTGCGAAGAAGTGAGTGACTGATTCCAGACTTGATTATCCTTAAAAGAATCACGTAGGTATCACATCTGAACCCTTCAGTTATTGAAGAATCAAGGAAATAACACAATTGAACCGCTAGTTGCAAAAACTGATACAATTTACAAGATTAGGAGAATACCAGATTGATATGGATCTCGATGAATCTGATATGCCCCAAGTGATGATTGATTTGCCCCAAGCAATGAGGTCTTTTGATGAATCAACAACTAGACGTGGTTGTTGTCTTGATTACTGAGGAAAGATATGATTTCAAATTTGATTACAGACTTTGAATGATATGCAATACCATGCCCCCTTCAGGATTAAAATTGAAATCTGACAAGAAAAGTCAGTGTTGATAGTTCAGAAGCATGTAAATTGATTTGAGAAGTGGTTAAACACATCCGGGAATGCATTTTGCATCGTTGGAGGGTCCAAAAGACCAAGTTTGACTAGGTTAAACCATGAGTTGACCATAGTTGACCAAGTTGAAATTTTGATAGTTTCATGTAAGATAATCAGTTAAGTTGAATACTGGATTTCTATGATGAATGAAGGTTGATTATGCAAGTAGTTGATAATATAAATGATCTTAGATTTTGATTTTGATCCCAAAAAAGGAGTCTACTTGTTGTTTCGTTGGAGGAACCTTCATGTTAGGTTCAGCTCTTATTAGATTTGAACATGCAATTTGAAGAATCGTTTAAGCATTGAAGTTTAGCCACACACTGTGAGATCGTGAAAACATGCAAAATGCAAAGAGACATGCAAAATGAAATGCAACCTAGGACCTAGGACCTACTCACTGATCATATATCGATTTGTTATCATCATTGAACTTTTAGGTAACCGAGTAAATCAATACAATGCCCACTAGTGATGAAACCATAAACATATGAATATCAATTTGTATGCGCAAGAATCAATATAACACCCACTGGTTAGGAAACCATGGATATATGAATATTGATTTTGTTTTCAGAATGTTGGATTAGATATAAGCATCAAAGCACAAGCGCCAGGATGACCTGAATATCATGTCCATTTTGATATAGCAATTTGTATAAGCATCAAAACATAAATGTCGTGATCACCTGAATATACCTTGCGTACAAACACATCAAATAGTCAAGAGATCATTCTAAATCCAATGTGAATTACCTGTAGTGACCCTTTATCATTCACATCCTTAGGTAAGATCACATTCACAATAGGAGAAAGAACTCACTCAAAGATATAATAGTTAGATCAAACTTCCTTGAATTTTTTGGGTATCAATGGTCGAGGTACGCATGGCCATCCAATTCAAGATAGAGGCTCTTACAGTCAGACACCATTTCAATCCAGAATTTCCAAAGTTGTTAGATTTTCACATACAAGTAGAAGATAAAGAAAAGATTATGCCCCCAGTCATCACTCTCTAAATCCTGTAAAGGACATCATCGAAGAGCTCAAAGGGACACAATATGCAAAAATCTCAATGCGAATCAGTAAGCATACAAGGAGATAAAAGCATGTAAAAAGAATAGATTGTTTTCAGTTGAGTTTTGATGTTTGATTGCGTTGTTTGTAGATGCAAAATCCTTTCTGGAGTCAAGATAGATTGACTGACTCGGATGAAGCTTCAAAGGACTCTGACTAGATATGATACATCTAAGATACATTGGAGGCCATAGGATATGACATTGATTGCCCCCAAGTGTTAAGCATTTATAGGATACAGACGCTGGAGCTGATTGGTGTACAAACTGACTTATTGAAAACAAACTGGGAGATATGTACAAACTAAAGCAAGACTAAAAGCTGGGAAAGACTAAGATTGTGCTGATAGATGGAGCATTTTGAAAGAAGTGGCACCCGTTTGTCAGGTTTTCACCATCTTGGCAGAGATTCTATTTTTTCTACCAACGTGCCTGTTTCTAGGTTTTCACCAAGGCACTTTTTTTTTCTCATTTTTTTGTATTTTTTATTTTTTCAATTTTTTTCAATTTTTGATATTTTATGATTTTTTTGTGAATCATCAAGGCGCCTATTGCTAGGTTTTCACCAAGATGTTCATTTTTTCAAAATATTTTCCAATTTTTAAGATTTTTTTAGGACATTTTACCATAGACTGAATGCCTTAGGCATAGAATTTCTTCAGATGGAGAATGTTGATTGGTTCTCGGAGTTGTTCTCCTTCAGTCATTGAGATTTGATAGGCACTAGAGCTAAAAGTAGCAGTGATTACAAAGGGACCCAGCCAATTGGGTTCAAACTTCTCCTTGCATTCTCAATGGGATTGATTTTTAGGATTTTCTCTCAAGACTAGATCACCAACCTAAAATTCTTTGTGTTTGACTTTCTTGTTGTAGCCTCTAGACATTCTCTTCTGATATACTCTGAGATGATCATACAATTCTTGTCTGTGCTCATCTAGTAGTTCAAGTTCTTGCAACCTAGACACTCTGTAGTCATCATCAGTTACTAGAGCATGCATTCTGATTATTAGTGATGGGATTTTGACCTCAATAGGTAGTACCACTTTGGACCCATAAACTAAAGCAAAAGGTGTAGCCCGAGTGGGAGTTCTGATACTTGATCTAATACTTGTTCTGATACTTGTTCTGATATTTGTTCTGATACTGGTTTTGATACTTATTCTGATACTTGTTCTGATACTAGTTCTGATACTTGTTCTGATACTATTTTTGATACTTATTCTGATACTTGGTATACTTGATAGCATCTTTTTCCATTGCAAACTCCCAAGAAAGATCATATTGTGCAATCCCAATGTCTAGCAAGGTGGAGAACAAGAGGGATTAGCAAGTTGGTGGATGAGATGGAAGACAAGAGAATGAAGGAGAATGAAGGGAAGAAATCCTCAAGGGAAAACTCCTCAAGAATACCCAAGCTATGGAAAAATTTTCATGTAAAGCACATTTGGACAAGGAATGAAAGGCCAGCATAGGATAAGTCACAAAAGCATAATGCCAAAGAAGGACAGGATGTAGTCCAAAGGAGTAGACATGTCAAGAGGCTTCATAGCATCGTGTTTTACTCTTTCTTTCTTTTTTTATTAGATCAAGACCAAAGGGGAAATGATAGTGAAAGACTAGAATGAACGGAGGAAAATAAATATGAAGGTTAAATAGGAAGGGAATGAAAACAAGATCATCGTAAGATAACTCACAAAATAGCCAAATGTTCGTGTATAGATCAACATTGTCAAGATCAAAGAGAGAAGATGAAATGGATGAAATATGTAGAAGAACTACGCATGATGCCCGATTGCCAAGTTTTCATCATGGTACTTATCCAAGGTGCCACAAGGGAGTGGTTTTCACCATAGGATGAATTTATTTCTCTTTACTTTTGCTACCAAGGCACCTGTTTCCAGGTTTCCACCAAGGCACATTTTCAATTTTATTTTTTTTCATTTTTATTTTTTTGGAAGAAAGCAAGCTTTTTAGATAATGCTCCTTGAAAGGATAAACCATGATATGCCAAGGATTCAAAATGATACACTCAAAGATGCTAATAGGGAAAGGTAGATGGAAGAGAAAAATGGAGGATAAGGTTTTATGTAAAGCGAGTGAGGTTGGAAGATAGGAGGAATAGGCAAATGAGGAAAAAGGATAGAAGGTAGAAGGATAATGAATGGAAGGATTGTGAAAGGGTAAATGGAAAGGAAGGAAAGATCAACATCAACACACACCTTGAAGGGTGGTGAGAGGGTGGAGGAAATGTGAATGAAAGAATATGTGAAGGAATATGGTGAATGGATAGTAGAGGTTGTGGTTTAAGCACATGGAATGGAAGAATGTTTTTGGAAGAAGATGAAGTGGAAGTCTTTGGAAGCTTGAATGTCAACTTCAATTTTTGCTCAACACCAGACTCTTTCAAGAGAGACTTTGGAATCCATATAGTCATAGGCTTTTCATTTCTTTTTGATCATCTAGAGAGAATATCTTTAATGATGGATTTTGGAACCCATACTTGTCTTGTAATTTTTTTCTTAGATATCTCTTTTGACTTTATGTTTCCATGTCTATTAAAGGAGACATGGTGATCTTCTTTTTTGGATGGATTCTTTTATTGTTTCTTTTTCTTGTATTGAACATTCAAGTTACTTCCAAAAGACTTGGGACTTGTGGAAGAAAAAGGAGGATATGACTAGTTTAGATGGGTGGGTGGATGAAAAGGATTCAAGGGTATGCATCTATGTTGATTTTGAGGAAAGATGGGAGATGGAGGGATGTAAGGACCCAAGATGGATGGTGAATTAGGAGAGTTAGGAGGGGAAAGTGAAGGGACATAAGGACCCAAGATGGAAGGCAGACGTGAAGCTCTTAGTAGTGGTGGAAGAGGTCCAAGGATGGAAGTGTAAGACACAAAAGGATAATCAACAATTTCATCAGCATCTATATGACAACCAAGGATATCCGCATTTTTAGAGTGAGCATTAGAATTTTCAATAGAATCATGGACATCTTGAATGTGAGCACCTTCTTTGATAGGATTGTTCAAAGCTTGCAAAGACTTAGGAAGAGTAGAAAGTGGAAATGAACATGGAGTGGTAGAACAAGAAGATGGAAGACTTTGATCTTGACAAGGATCTTTGGATAGCACAAGCACATAATTTTTCTTTTGATTTTCAATAGGCTTAACATTGGAAGTAACAACACCATTTTTAACAACCTTAATGGAAGTATCATCTTTGGAAAGCGCAAGTGTAGTAAGGTTATTTTGATTGTCAATAAGCTCAACAGTGTAAGTAGTAGCTTGATCTTGCTTAGGAGAAGACTTAAGACATGGTGGAATGCATGAAAAAGGATGTGCAGGATCAAAAGAACCCTGAAGTGGATAAGAGACATCATGAAAAGGATTGGATGACATGGAGGGTTCTTGATCTTGATCTTTCTTTATGTTCTTTTCTTTATCATTTATGGAGTTCTCTTGACATGGAGCCACTTCTAAAGATAAGGAAGCATGTTGGGATTGTATGGAAGACTGTTGCAAAGATGGTGAAGGACTAGCTGAAGTAGGCATTGTAGCGTATGAAGGCTTAGGCTCTTTAGGTTTAGCATTATTGAAAGTATTAGCAGCCAAGTGAAGGTTAGCTTGAATTTCTTGAAGAGGTATCCCTAGAGGATAATTATAGGGAACTGTATGAAAAGCATTAGGGCTTGTGTCAGATGAAGGTTTTGTGAAAGATTTGAAAGACTCAAAAACTTTAGGAAATGTATGGGTATTGGGGGAAGTAGGGGATGGAAGGGAACCATCACAACACAAAGGTTCAGCATTAACATGATCTTTCTTGAGAGTGTAATCTTTATTTTCAACATGAGAGTTCTTAGAGGAGAGATCCTTGTAGTATTGATGCTTCAAGCTAGCACGATGTATTTTATAGTCCTCAGCAGTAGTAGATGGATCATAATCAAGATATTGTTCACAAAAATCATCAAAGTCTTTTTCAAAATCAGAATCATATGGATCACCATCATGATCTATCCAATTTGACATCCCATTTCTAGTAAGTAGGAACACACAACGAGGAGGACTCTTAGGAACAGAGGTGTCATAGGTATCATTATATTATCCATCATCATAGTCATCATAGTCTCCAAAGATGGATGTGTCACTCTCCGTGGAAGAGGTATCATAAGGATTGTCACACTGCTCACATTTTGTCTGGGGGCATGGTGATATGTACAAGTTTTTATCAAATGGAAAAGGGCACAGAGCTTCCATGGAGAACACTTTAGGTTCCTTTTCTTTCTCAAGTTTGTCAAGTTTGACTTGCATAGCTTGCATCTGTTTCATCATAGCTGTGATTAGAATTTTTTCCTCATGTGTATTGATTCTTTGAGACATGTGTACTGATTCTCAATGGCTATTGTTTTGTTCTTGACATAGTGATTTGTATGACAGATTCTTGAACTAGGCTGAAAAAGCTGGGTATCTGACAATTCTAACAATTTTCTGACAACTTTTCAAAATTTCCCAAATGACACTCTGTAAACTCGTACGATAGTGGGTATGCTATGAAATGACAGTTGAAAAGTTCATACAACAATTGCAAAACTCGCACGACAGTTGCTAGCAAGATTTGACTTTTGGAATTTTGACTAGCAGAAAGACTCGTACGACACTGGGTTCTCTATCATATGATAGATGGGCAGTAATGAAACAACACTTGATAGAAACTCGTATGACTTTCTGACCTCCTGAGATGACTTTTGACTCTAGAAAAGAATTTTACTTCAGATTTTGAAAATTTTGAGTTTTCAAATTCGGATTGTTTGCAAATTGTACTGTCTAGATTTAAGGATTGTAACAGATTTGTTTGTTTTCAGTAACCAGATAGATAAACAAGCACGCAAAATAGCAAGCAAGTGATTTCAAGCATGTCTAAAAACAATGAACAAGGGCAAAAGCAACCTTGCGCATGAACAATCAAGTGACTTCTTCATTCTAATCCTCAGAAGCAATAATTGTGTATGTTCCAAAATGTTTTGCAATGATGCACATATACCCTAGAAAATAAAAATTTGGCCTCACTAGGGTTTTTAGTAATGGTTTGACTCTGCAACTTTTATGATACAAAGGGGTGAACTTCAATCCTGGCACACCAAGGTTTTGACACAGTCCAAGAATTTAATCAATCAGGAGCTGCTAGGGAGATCTGACAACCCAACAATGAACCACACATGTGAAGATTTCTTCCACAAGGACATTTATATAGCAGTTGTTACTACCACGTCTGAAATGGCTATTACCGCTTGAGGTTGCATCAACGTAGTTTTCCCTATGAAGGGATCATCCACTACGGTTAACCCTCTCTAAAGGTGACTCATAGTATGATACCACAAAGGGACTTGGCTCTAGATCCAAGGTTTTGACACCTATTCACTTTTAACCCAAACAAAGCAAGTAGATTAATCTGACATGCTAAGACAAAGTTTGTTTCACCAAAGTTTGTGATGTCAACCCCACGTGATCTATCAACCTCTCCGAAGAGAGAATGTATCGATCAATAAGAGAAGATGCACTAACCGAGTAGAACGTGAAATGCACTAAGTATCCTCCCTACCTACAAGGATTCCATCGTTAAGAAGGATTTCACTAGGAATCCAATCTCTCAAGAATCACAAATAGTGTTCATAGGGCCTAATTACTATGTGAGCACAGATATATTTCTGAAAGTAAATCTACCGAAAGTACCCAAAAATAGAAAGAGGAGCACTTAACGCTTAAAAAGAATATGAGGTGAGTCCACAAGGTGGAACAATTAACCCCTCACACAAACTAAAAATGAGTCCACAACTTAGAAAATAAGTGAGTTCTAAAAAGCAAAAAAGGGTTGCCTAGTGGAACAATTAACGCTTCTATCCTCTAGACCCCTCCCCTTTATGGCACTGAGATTGCAACCACGGGGTGGAACGAGGGGCCGGTGGATTAGTGAGTCCAATAACCCAAGATAGCAATCTAGATCAATCACAAGTATCTAAGACTACTTAAATGAATACCTAAGGTGTCACAACCTAGTATCAATTATGCAAGTGTGTAAAACAAAAGCATGAAAAGAAGCACTCAAGCTAGACACACGAGAGATTTATTTTAAGTCCAAATCAAAATATTATTAGAACAAGTAGAATACCTGAGATCCTCATGATGCACTTAGTAGATATTTACTTGATTTTTATCTTTGTTAAGCAATCCCGCGCAAGCAAGCAACAAACTCTCCGATAAGAAAACAAGCAAACAAGATATACAATGTATCTTCAACTTATGAAAACCCTAGGGTTAGCTCTAAAAATAAATTATTATCAGCAATAATAACCAGCAGTTAATCCAAATGACAACTCATATCATTCATTGAACCATGTAAAAAAAAATAAGTGCATACCCATCACACAATTTTATTTTTTTTGCTGCATTTGACCTAGTCAACAAGATCTAATTTTTTTGATATGATTTTGCCGACAAAAATATAAATTTAGAATAGAGAACCCTACTAAAAAATAGAGAGCTTTCTAAAAATATAAAAATTTTAGAAAAATCTCTTCATTTGTGCCCTAGAGACCCATTTTACCAAAATAGACTAGTTTTTATAAATTGACTATTTGAGCTATTATATTGCATCCAAATTTAAAATACAAAGAATAGACCCCCTATATAATTTAAAGAGTTTTCTGAAAATATAAAAATTTTAAAAAAATATGTTGATTTGCATTAGATATTGATTTTTTTTGTAATTTCAAGAAAAATTTATTAAAAATTCAAAACATCTTATAAAATTCTAAATTTTTTACTGTAGCTTCCCTAATATGTGTCCAACCTGAAAAAAAAAATTTAGAGCAAAAATCAAATCTTTTTGGGAGATAAAATTAAATCTTTGAAATTTTAGGGTTTTAGCTCCCCAAAAAAAATCAAAACTAGCATGTAAAGGTGGGTTGCCCCATGGTGGGTGCCAGAAATGTGTGTGTGAAAATTGTACCTCATCTGTAGACACAACACTTCAGTAAAACATTAGAGGTTAGCAAAAATGAAATCATGCAATGAATTGAAAGCTAAACTAACCAGGCGATTTATTGCCTTCTAATAGGTGCAAGTATGATGTTCTCATATTGTTATCGAGATCAGTGACCTTGACGACACCTAAATGAAGGATTTGAATGCAAAACTGATATAAAATATGAATGCAATTTATCTATATTTTTTTTTTTCTATGCAATGATATGATGAAAACTTGATATGAATCTATGCTAATATAGAAATGGATATGCTAAAATGATCTAACAATAATATGAAAACAAAAGTGATCTCACAAAACGTGGTTGATTTGCAAAGAAGCTCTAATTCTCCAGATAGCAATTCACTAGCATAAGTTCACAAATTATGAGATTCTGTGGATTTGAGAGATGATTTGTGAAGAGCTAAAGCCTTAATTTATAGAAATCCAGGGCTTTGAGGATGCATGAAAGAAAGTCATAAATCACTCAAATAAACTCAACTTGATTTTTGAGTTATCTGAAAATAAAGATAATTTAATTCACAAAAATATGCAAATCATGCAAAAATAGTTTTTTAACTCAAATTAGAAGTTTAGATCAACTTTAAAACTCAAAAGTGACATTGAGTTCCAAAAAGTCAATAACTTGGATTGATTTTCTGATTTGGAGTTTAATTGCTCTTTGATTGTGCACATGGATAATTATGAATTAATAAATTAATAAAGTGATTTATTCTCAGCTTAACTAATTTTTGAAAAATAAAATAATTGATTTATGGGTTAATCAATCATTTAATCAAACTTTTATTCAAAATTACAATATTAAAAATTGACAAAAATGATTTAATTAATTAAATAAAATATTTAATCAATTATTTGTAAGATTGTGGATTTATTGTCAAAATTAAATATCATAATTAGGAATAATGGAATTAAATTCAATTAAATAATTAAGTGGCCAAATTAAATCTAATTAATTAAATATTTAGAATATTCAATTAATCAAACTTTAGGATAAATTAGATTTATCACCAAATAATCATTAAATCAAAGATAATTATGATGATTAGGAATATTACTAGGAATATTCTCGGATGCAGAATTTAGGATAATCAATTATGATTCGATGATGTTCAGATGTGCCTTTGGTTAGGACTTCGATGTCGATTTTGTTCGATGCATCGATATAGAGGTTAATGAACTTATAGCCCATTTTTGGGGTATTACAATCAAGAGATTGCAAGAAAAGTTGAAGAGATTGTTGGACTAAAATCAGAGAGTGAACATTTGAAGAATTAACTGAAATCTGAAAAGGATGCAAATGAAGTCCCGAAAAGGAATGAAGAAACATTGAGATTACCGAATGAACAACTAAGAGGTCAGAGACAACCGAGAGATACTTCTGGACTTGGATTTATTGCTAACAATACTACCGAGAAGGAAGATTACTCAAAACAAGAAACCAATTGATATGTTGCTACCCCACCTAAGACAAAGAATCCTACTTGCTGATCATTATGGGAAACCGGGTCATATAGCTAATGTCTACAGGAGAAAAAATAGGTAATCCACCGAGCATTCTTAAGTTTAATGGTTATTGTTACAATTGCAATAAGTATGGTCACAAAGAATTTGAGTGTAGATCAAGGATTGCTAAAAATACAAGGAAGTAAATATTTGATGGCTATTGTAATAACTACAAAAAAATATGGTCACAATTCTGAAGAATATAGGTCACAAAGAAACAATGTGAAATGGGTACCTAACAAATAAAATACTACAAACAACCGACACGGATCAACTATACCATGGGACTACAATAAAATAATTACATGTACAACATGTGGGAGATTTGGACACATAGCAGTAAATTGCATGTTGATGCATGGAAGGAATAATAGAAGATCATGAAGAAATTATGGAATGGATTGTTTTCATTATCACAAGGTCAGTCACCTAGTTAAAGATTGTAGGTACCGAGGAAAAGCCGTAACTGGGGAACAACCAAGTGAAATTGCTCAAGTTTTTTACTCCTAAGAGAATTAATGGTTGGTTGTCATTAGTATCATTCAGTCATAGAGTCGGTAAAGGAGGTCCAAGATAGGACAGTCAGTCAACACAAAGAGCCTAGACACTGAGCAGAACACAAGGCAGATCACTATGATAATCGAATACAGTTTTGACTGAGTACTCTTACCGAGCTAGATGATTACAGAGTACCAAGAACATTAGTCACCAATCATTCACATGCACTGAGTACTAGTTAAATACGGAGTGATGAATGCATTATACACCGAGAAAAGTAGGAAATGACATAGTAGTTTGGAATGGCACAAACTACAAGGAAAATGATTTACACCGATTAGAAAATGGTTTACCAAGATCGAGATGAAATTTAGTATGGATGTAATCATTTAATAACTGATGATTCCTTTGTAAAGATGATCTAGGTTATTCATTTGAGTCATTGATCTTAGGTTTTCTAAGATAGTATCTAAACCCTAATTGGGTCAAATCAATTTGATATAAATATTGTATAGATGTCATTTTGACATGTATCACACATGAAGTTGTTGCCATTTGGAAGACATCTGAAGATCAAACAAGGTTAAAGTTTGATGAAGGGTGCTCCCCTTAGTACCACAAACACATAACAGAAATAGAGAAACCACAACAATATGCAAGAACAGAAAATTGGCTTCTTATTACCTCCACAAATGTGGAATTACAAACTTTCAGAATTATAATATGCAAAGCCACATGGGTATTCCCTTACAATATTCTATAGGACAAAGCCTCGAATCAATACCCAGATCTACTACCCAGAAGTATTCTGAACCGCCTAAGATAATAATACAGCCTTCCTTATATAGGCAATTTTCCACCGCCTAGGAAGGTTCCAGAATTTTAGCCAATAAGGCCAACCAAACTTAGAATTATTTTATTTTACATTTTATTACATCATAGTCGGCTCAAGATAACCTTTGAAACCCGAACAGAAATTTTGAAGAAAATTATTTTTCGCCATTTCAGGTGGCCCAACTTCCGAAGACCATAAGTCATCACCAGTTGACCCGATCAGCTATTATAACCCCATTTCAGAAATGCCATGAAGTTCTCTACAGGCTTGATCTGCGCAAGTGCCCATCA
The DNA here is from genome assembly GCA_027943335.1 of Chamaecyparis obtusa. Classification (NCBI taxonomy): domain Eukaryota; kingdom Viridiplantae; phylum Streptophyta; class Pinopsida; order Cupressales; family Cupressaceae; genus Chamaecyparis; species Chamaecyparis obtusa. The sequence goes on from BSBK01007512.1 coordinate 691,428, forward strand.
CCCAAATTTTTGACCTCATCCAGGGCCTCTAAAGCCTTCAAAATTGAGTTCAAAGTTTCTGTACCCTACGGCCAAAACCGAAAATCTTCAATATCTTCCAATATACACTTGATCTAGCAATGAAACTTTACTGGCAGGCTTATATGACCAAAATGAACCTCCAAGAAAAAAATCAGATCATTCTAAGCACATACAAAAATTACCAAAAATAGTAACTTTCCATAAATAGCAGCTCTACACAAAATAGCCCTTATTGAATACAAAAATAGAAATATTTTTGGGTGATGCAAGATTGCTCTTACACCCAGGATGCTCCTACATCAGACACCCAGGGTAATTTGAGAAGTGACCCTGTCATGACTCAGGTGTGCAGAGGAAAACCAAGACGGCTAACCTCCTCCTTTGTCAGCCAGGATGAATCTTCAATAGGTCTCCTTTCCACTTGACCAGATATTCTTCATATGTCCTATTCCTTGTGCTTCTGCCAACATGACTGTCCAGTATATCTTCGATCTCCTTAGTGTCTGAACTAGTTGCTGGAATACTCCACTGTGCTACTGTGATCTCATCTTCAACACCTCCTTCATGATACTCTGTCAGATCTGAAATGTTAAACACTGGTGAAATATTTAGCTCAGTAGGCAATTCTACCTCATATGTGTTTCCCAAATCATGTTTCTTCAGTATCCTACATGGTCCAAACTTTTTCATTTTCAGCTTGTTATATGTACCAACTGGAAACCGCTCCTTCTGCAAATGAACCATGACTTCATCACCAACTTGAAATTCCTTATACCTCCTTTTCTCATCTGCCTTAGCCTTATACTATGCGTTCATCTTGGTAATATGCTTCCTCACCTCCCCATGGATGTTCTTCAAGTATTCTGCAAAATCCTCAGCTTCAGCACTACTTATTTCTCCTTTATCTATCTTCCTCAATTCAGATGCATTTCTTGGACTACTTCCATATACAATCTGGAATGGTGATTTACCAATGCTCCTGTTGACAGAATTATTGTATGCAAATTTTGCCTGTGGTAAAATCAAATCCCATCATGTTGGCTTATCTCCAACCAAACATCTCAGCAAATTTCCCAAACTCCTATTCACCACCTCTGTCTGTCCATCAGTCTATGGATGATGTGATGAACTGAACTTCAAATCTATTTTAACTTCTTCCACAATGTACGCCAGAAATATCCAACAAACTTAGTGTCCCGATCTGAAACTATGGTCCTTGGCAAACCATGAAGTCTCACTACCTCTCTGAAAAACAATTCTGCTACATGAATAGCATCATTAGTTTTCTTGCAGGGAATGAAATGTGTCATCTTTGAAAATCGGTCAACTACTACAAAAATTGAATCATGTCCCCGCTGTGTCCTCGGTAAACCAAGAACAAAGTCCATACTGATATCCTCCCAAGGCTTCTCTGGTATAGGTAATGGCTGATACAACCCTGTATTCTACTTCACTCCTTTCACCATCTGACATACTCTGCAACTCTATACAAACTTCTTCACATCTTGCTGCAATTGTGGCCAATAATAATTCTCACCAACCAAAGCAAGGGTTTTATCATGACTAAAATGTCCAGCCAATCCTCCACTATGCTTCTCCTTAATGAGATTCTCCCTCATAGAACTTCGTGGAATGCACAACTGACTCCCTCTGAATAGCATATCATCTTGGATGATAAAATCCAGCCATTTCATCCTGTCTAGAGTAACAGGTTCTGTACAAGCCTTCCAAGCTTCACCAAAATCAGGATCCTCTGGATACAAATTCTTGAGTTCCTTGAACCCAACCACTTCAATCTGCATTTCTGTCAGCAATAGTTACCTTCTGCTAAGAGCATCTGCAACCCTATTAGACTTTCCACTCCTGTGTTTCAAAACAAATGTATAACTCTGCAAAAACTCAACCCATTTCAAATGCCTTTGATTCAATTTTCCTTGACTATTCAAATATTGCAAAGCTTGATGATCAGTATACAAAAAAAACTCCTTAGGAAGCAGATAATTTCTCCACTTCTTTAATGCCTGAACTATAGCATAAAATTCTTGATCATAAACAGAATATTTTCTCTTGGCATCATTTAATTTCTCACTGAAATAAGCAACAGGTTTACCTTCTTGGCTCATAACAGCTCCTATTGCAGTACCACTAGCATCACAATCTACTTGAAACACCTTATTAAAATTTGGAAGTGCTAAAATAGGTTGTTTTGTAACTTTTTGTTTCAACAATTGAAAACTCTTTTCTGCCCCATTAGTCCACTTAAACTCTTTTCTATCCCCTCTCATTGTTTCAGTCAAGGGTCCACAAATACTGCTAAAATTTTTGATAAACTTTCTATAAAAGCTAGCCAAACCATGAAAAGATCTTACCTCGGTAGCACTCCTTGGAGTAGGCCATTCAATGATAGCCTGTACCTTCTTTGGGTCCATTTTTAGACCTTCTGCTGAAACTACAAACCCCAAATACACCAACTCTTTCTTCACAAAACTGCACTTCTTCAAATTAATCAACAATTTCTCTTCTCTCAACTTCTCAAATACCATACGAATATGCATCATATGCTCATCCAATGTCTTACTAAAGATCAAAATATCATCTAGGTAAACAATGACAAACTTACCCAGAAATTCTTTCAGAACCTCGTTCATGAGCCGCATGAAAGTGCTCGGTGCATTGGTTAGCCCAAAAGGCATGACTAACCACTCATATAGTCCTTCCTTTGTCTTGAAGGTAGTCTTCCATTCATCTCCTTCTCTGATCCGAATCTGATGATATCCACTCTTCAGATCTATCTTTGAGAAATACACAGCTCCACTCAAACAGTCCATAATATCATCCATTCGTGGCAATGGAAACCTGTACTTGATTGTGATCTTGTTTATTGCCTTGGAATCTGTACACATCCTCCATTCTCCATTCTTCTTTGGTGATAATACTGCTGGTACAGCATAGGGACTCAGACTCTCACGGATCAATCCTTTCTGTAACAGTTCATGTACTTATCTGTTCAACTCCTCACTTTCTACAGGTGTCATTCTGTGTGCTACCTTATTTGGAAAACTCACTCCTGGGATCAAATCCATCTGATGAATGATCTTCCTGACTGGTGGTAATCCATCAGGCACGTTATCAGATACAATATCCTGAAACTCATTCAACAAATCTGCAACTTCTACAGGAACATCTTCTACTTCCTCTTTACCAGCTTTTGGAATTAAAGCAAAACATACATGCTCATGCCTCATACCATCTAAGAAATTTCTTCCATCAACAAAATTTATCCTTGCATTACCACATACCTTTTCTTCAGTCTCCTTCAATGGTTTTAGCTTATGTCACACTCCATCCTTTGTCAGGGAATAGGTATTCGCACGACCATCATGTACAGCACATCTGTCAAACTGCCATGGTCTACCCAACAACATATGACATGCATCCATAGATATGATATCACACAATACCTCATCTTAGTATCCGCCAATCTTGAACTTCACCAGGCATTGTTCATTGACCATGACCTTGTGGTCATCCTGTACCTAGGCAATCCTATATGGATGTGGGTGTTTCTATCTCTTGAGCTTCAACTTTGTCACCATCTTTTCTGACACCAAATTGTCAGTGCTTCCACTATCAATAATCACATCACAACATTTACCTTCGCACTTGCACCTGGTGCGAAACAGGCTCCTTCTTTGCTCAAGTTCATTCTCACCACTCAACAGGACTCTTCTGTTAATCAACGTTTCTCCTCTTTCAGCATCTTCAGAATTTGATGATCTGGTATCTTCATCTACATGTGCAACTCTGGCCTGGCCTTCATTTCTCCTGTCTATTCTTCCTTGGCGCTAAGGACATTCAAATGCCCTATGACCTTCTTCTCCACAGTGAAAACATGTTCCATAGAAGCCACCTCTTCCAGATCCTTGTCCTCTTCCTCTTCCTCTCTGATCTCTATTATCCTGATCTTGGAAATGATTAGAATTATTTCCTCGCTGATTCTGACTGCTACTGGCCTCATCCTTCTTTTTCGTATCTTCATTTCGGCCACCATATGATCGTCCACCAAATCATCCACCACGACCTCTTCCATTTTGTCTGCTCTCAAACTTCTTGTTCAGCTTTTCCTCTACTTTTAGGGCAAACTGGTATGCCTCTTCAATACTGTTCATTCGAACCAGATTCAGCTCCTCCTGAATGCTTGGCCTTAACCCATTAAGGTATCGGGCAAATTTCTCCTTATCAGCTTCTGCATGGCCTATTCTGATGAGAAGTCGGTAGAACTCCTCTGTATACTCCTGAACAGATCTTCCCGCTTGCTTCAAACTCTACATTTTCTTCAGTAGGTCAAGCTCATAATCAACAGGAATGAACTGTCGCTTCAATTTATCCACCATCCGATCCCATCTTGTGATTTTATCTTTCCCTCTTCTATTTCGCTCTAATTGAATTTCTTGCCACCAGATCTTCGCATGACCTTTCAATCTGGCCTTCGCAAATTTGACCCTATCAGGATCCTCAACATCTTCGTACTCAAAATATTCTTCACATTCATTGATCCAGTCGATCAATTCCTCTAGGTTAAGATTTTTAGAAAATGTAGGAACCTCAATCTTAGGTCTTTTCCCAATCTTGGAAATCACCCAAAAAAGTCTTTCTTCCTCCTGATTCACAATTTCAGCTTCTCTTTCTTGATATTCTTCTTCGGCTTCATCCTCATTTTCATCTCTGACATTAAGATTCATTCCTCTGTGAATCTCTTCTTGCAATGCTCACACTTGTCTCTGCAACTCTCTAACCTTAGGTGTTACAACACCAGCTCTTCCGCCATGTTCCCTTTGTGGAGGCATTTTCACGATGCACACTGAAACCCTAGCCACGGTCCTGGTGCAAACTGCCTCACAGTGGTGATCTATTTACACACTCAAGAAATCTTGCTCTAATACCACTTGATGAAGGGTGCTCCCTTTAGTACCACAAACACATAACAGAAATAGAGAAACCACAACAATATGCAAGAACAGAAAATTGGCTTCTTATTACCTCCACAAATGTGGAATTACAAACTTTCAGAATTACAATATGCAAAGCCACATGGGTATTCCCTTACAATATTCTATAGGACAAAGCCTCGAATCAATACCTAGATCTACTACCCAGAAGTATTCTGAACCGCCTAAGACAATAATACAGCCTTCCTTATATAGGCAATTTTCCACCGCCTGGGAAGGTTCCAAAATTTTAGCCAATAAGGCCGACCAAACTTAGAATTATTTTATTTTACATTTTATTACATCATAGTCGGCTCAAGATAACCTTTGAAACCTGAACAGAAATTTTGAAGAAAATTATTTTTCGCCATTTCAGGTGGCCCAACTTCCGAAGACCATAAGTCATCACCAGTTGACCCGATCGGCTATTATAACCCCATTTCAGAAATGCCACGAAGCGCTCTACAGGCTTGACCCGCACAAGCGCCCATCACCCAAATTTTTGACCTCATCCGGGGCCTCTAAAGCCTTCAAAATTGAGTTCAAAGTTTCTGTACCCTGCGGCCAAAACCGAAAATCTTCAATATCTTCCAATATACACTTGATCTGGCAATGAAACTTTACTGGCAGGCTTATATGACCAAAATGAACCTCCAAGAAAGAAATCAGATCATTCTGAGCACATACAAAAATTACCAAAAATAGTAACTTTCCATAAATAGCAGCTCTGCACAAAATAGCCCTTATTGAATACAAAAACAAAAATATTTTTGGGTGATGCAAGATTGCCCTTACACCCAGGATGCTCCTGCATCAAAGTTAGAAGCATTGACAGAGCATATAGTTTATCAAAAATAGAATGCTACTGAGTAGTATTCAAAGAAGAGATCAATCACATTGAGGTGATAACAGATAAGTACATAACAAATCTAATATTAGGAAAGATTAGTTGTTATTTATAGATCAATCTTACTCTTACCTTTTATCCATTGTAGCAGACCTTAAATCTCCTAACAGAGTAGAGTTAACAGTTATTTTTGTAAAATCTCTTAATCGAGTGCACACTTAATTTTATTGCTAAAATCCTCTAACCAGGTAGATCTAGTTGATCTTATTGTTACTCCTAGCAGGGTAAGATCACCAGAAGTGATCAAATCTTGGTAGTCTTAACCAAAAACCGTGTTACTGCAGTAGTGAAGCTTTGTGGGTGTCATCCCCACCATAGTTTTTACCTTCTAATAAGGGTTTCTGCAATACCAAAATACATGTGCTATGTGTATGAAGTTTCATGTTTGCATAATTGATTAGATTACATGCATTTACATTTCAGTTATGTTATTGGATGTATGGTGAATGTAAATAATATAGTCGGTTATTGATTTACATGTTTACAAAGATTTAGTTTGAAAAGTTTTTAAGGGTACTAATTCACCCCTCCCCTCTCAGTACACACCTTTCCATAATTCCATCAAAGTTAATGTTGATGAGATAAGAGATTAGATGAATAGAACATGGAGAAGAAAGTCTCAAGATTATGGAATTGAACTTGGAACAATTGATGGCATGACATCCTCTAGATCAGATGCACCTATCTTCACCTAATCAATCAAAGGTATGTGTAGGAGCTGATAACTAAATTCTATCTTAAATTGGTTCCTAACAAGTGTGAAAAGATCCATATTAGCATATATAGATGCATTTGGATTAATGTTGTGAAGTTGACATTTCATATTTTAATTGGTAAGAGTATATGTTATTTTGTTCCATTCGATGAAAGGAAAGTGCATTTAGTAATTGGTGAAAAGGGAGTCGGTAAAGAGCATTTAATGCTAAAATTATAGTCGTTGGAAACCCTAAATGAGGAAAAACTATAAATAGAGCTCTTGTCATTTCATTTTCACCTTAATTTTTCAAGATCATTTGAAGCACTTTGTAGATACGAGACTACCAAGAGCATCTGAGTAGTCAATCAAGCAAATCTAAGCATTTTCAAGGCATTCAAGTAAGTACTAGTATTTCCCAAAGTTGTGTTAACAAGACCGAGTCATCATTCAAATAAAACCCTACAAGTCAAGAGTTTATATCTATGCAACAATGGCACCAAAGGTTCAAAATCCTTTTATTATTGAGAATATTGACCCTGTCAATCCAAAGTATAAGATACCACCAGTCGTAGTAGGTGAAATTGATAAATCTGGAGCCCTATCTTTGATCCCACTGAGAGTTGTTCTGATTAAAGATGTTCGTGCCTTCATATATTTCAAGATAGAGGAAATTTTCCAAGTGGAGATCGATTCATCCTACCAGAATCTATGTGTAAACATGAAGTTGGAGACAGATGATTTATGGACAAATTTTTTTCTTATCTATTTTCTTATGAGCTCTCGATCTATCACCAATTGGATAACCTATTACAATATGTAGTACATATTTTTTTATTTTAATAGGTGCATCGATCCACATGAACTAATCATGTACTCATCTCAAAACAATCCTCATCCATTCTTGCTTGAATATAGTCAAAACAGATGATTTATGGAGAAATATATTCTTTCCTAATCTACCAACAGAAATCAAGGAACCCCAAGGGAAGTCAGATCTCATTGATTTGACAATAGATAAAAAATAGTTCATCATTGAAGACATAATAGATAAAGACCTAGTAGAGGGTATTGTAGATGATAAAAATGTAATGGAAACTAAGGCCAAGGATACTAAAGAATTGAATGCTGATGATTTAGAAAAAGAAAATTTAATGGATGTAGATTATGTTATCAAGAAAATACTAAATTTTCCTGAGATTGAAGAAGTTATCTTAGAGGCTACAAGAGGTGTTCCAACAAATGTGGAAGCCTCCAAAAAACTAGAAAAGGAGAAAGAACAAAAGGACACTACAAAGTCGGTCACTCCTACTGAGACTACTAATCCCCACCAGAGACAAGAACTAGTGAAAGAGAAGGAAAAGGATAAAGAAGAAGAGAAGAAAGAAGAAAAATAGGAGAAGGAAGAAAAGAAACAAGAGGAGAAGAAGGAAGGAAAAAAATATGATAAAACTAAGGATACTACTACTACCACAACTTTTGATGTGAAGTTATCTACTAGAGAGAGTGCACAAGCCATAGAGAAGAAATCAAAGAAGAGGAAGCATGAGAAAGAGAAGGTTGATTTGAGCCAACCTATTGTAATACTGAAGGTTGATATCTTCACCATGAGCCCCAAGGAATTATCTGAGTTTGGATATTTACTCAAGAGGAAAGCTACACAAGACAAATTGCTTGCAAAGAAGCAGAAAATAGATGTACTTAATGTTATCTCTATTGAGCATTCAATGTTGTCATTAGTATCAAAGGTTATCAAAGATATCGGTTGATCACTTACATTGAGCAAATCGGTAACTAGAAGCAAGATAGACTAGTTGGTAAAGCTTACACATCGAGCACTACATAGTTTACTAAGCACCAGCAAACATTGACGCCAACAAACAATAAACACTGAGTGTCACAGTATACACCAAGTAGTCTATACAATGTTTACCGAGGATCACAGAAAACAACATAGTAATCTGAAATGGCACATTCTTCTATGCAAATGGTTACAACATATCAGAAAATGTTTTACCAAGATTGAGGAATATTTAATGCTATGATATTCATTAAATGTGATGAATATCTTATGTAATAGTTTGATCTAGGTCATTTTTGTACACCGTAGATCTTAGGGTTATGACTATGTTGTGTAACCTAATTTTGTTAAAGTGGCAAAAGAAGATCGTTATATAAATGTATGTTTACATCATTTTTGGTGAGAAAATTGATGCGAGAACAGATATATGAATCAAGGAGAACTTGAAGAATTTTCCTAACTTCAAGTCTATCAGTTAACAGAGCAGATTGCAGAGGATATCAAATTAAGCATAATTAGAAAAGGCTACCGAGTGGTTTAGAGAAAAGATTCATCACAGTAAAGGTGAATTACATTCAGTACTTTATAGATTTGTATCAGACAATTAAGTTGTCAATTAGCAAATAATTGCCTATTGCTTTCAAACAATTGTAATAGAGTTTTGGATAAATCTATTAACAAAGTAGACTTAACAGTCTTATCTAAATCTCTTAACTGAGTGCACACTTAATTAGTGTTGTTAAAATCCTATAACTAGGTAGATCTAGCTGATCTAACATGTTACTCCTAATAGGGTAAGATCACCAGAAGTGATCAAAACTTGTAGCCCTAATAGGAAAACCTTTTCTATCTGTAGTAGTGAAGAATTTGTGGGTGTCATCCCCACCATAGTTTTTACCTTCTAACAAGGGTTTTTGCGTTACCAAAATACTTGTGTTATGTGATTGCTATTTGATTTCATGTTGTTTACTTTCTTAAGTTAAATGGATGATTGATACATGCAATTAGATACAAGTTATTTTGCAAGGTTATCATTGTTTACAATCATAGATATGAAAGGTTTACAAGTAAATTTTTTGAAGGCACCGATTCACCCCTCCCCTCTCGGTACCTATCTCTCCTAATTCCAATAATTGGTATCAGAGCTCAATTCTCTTGTTGAACAGTTTAACCACTGAAGGGTAAAGATCTAAGTCATGGAGAGATATAAGCTTGATAAGACTTTTGAGAATCAAAAGATACAGATGTAGATGTTTATTGAATAGTATAAGAAAGCCAAGGAAGGACTGAAGAAATTACTGGTTGAAAGGAAGAACCTAGCTATTCTACAAAATGAGATCGGTTACCATGAAGAATCTATTGATGAAATGTTCGAGCATATTGGATCTAGTTTTGGAAGCATCTCTGATGGATCTGAAAGTATAATCACTGATTTTTCTGAAAAGAATCAGCACTTACTTGATCAAGTGAAAGAACTACAAATCAGTCAAGAATCTCAAATGGTGAGAATGGTAGAAATCATGAACAATGCTAGACAAGCCGAGAAAGAAAGGAATCTGGCTATTGATGACCGAAGATAGATGACTGAACAAATTCAAACTAAAGAAAATGAAATACAGAGACTCACTGATCATCACTTCCAAGTATCTAATCAAATGATGAATGTGAATCAAGAAGTAAACCGAGTGAATGGAGAATTGTCAAGAAGACTAGAAGATGTTGCAAGACTCAGAGAGGAGAATGAGAAGCTGAGGAATGAAGTGAAAAATCAATAGCAACACAATGAAATGATGAAATTGGCTGAGGATAGTTCTAAGAAGATTAATGACTTTCTGACTAATCAAAGAAGATTTGGAAGTAGAGTTGGGATAGGCTATATCGGTGAAGGATAATCATCACAACAAGTTGAACAAGTCAACAACAATCAAAATCAAAGACCTAAAATGTTGACATGTTATCACTGTGGCAAACTGGGACATACATCTAATGTGTGTAGAAGAAAAGTACAAGGTAAACCTCCTGTCACTCCTAAGTTTAATGGATATTGTTATTACTATGGTAAGTTTGGACATCCAGCTTATGAGTGTAGAGCTAAATAGAATGATATTGCTTACAATACTACTATGGAGAAAATATGCTATACTTGTAATAAACATGGACACACTGCATGAGAGTGTAAGGATAAGATGAAGCAAGTATGGAATCCTAAGCTAGAAAACAAAATGAAAGCCTTATCAACCAAAGAGAAAAGGTAATTCTTATGTTTGGGATTATAACACTTGGGCTAACTGTACTACTTTTGGTAGACATGGACACATTGTAGAAAGTTGTTACAGAAGGAGTCGAATTCGACAATCAAGAAGCTGGACAAGCACTAGAATGGCATGTATGCACTATCATAAAGTCATTCATTTAAGCAAGGACTATAGAGACCAAGAACCATATGAAAATCATGTATTTGAGAGTGGACACACTATTGTAGATATCATGAAGATAAGGAACATGATGTGGAGAAAGGCATCTAATGAGAATGCTAAGTCAAGTAATGTTGTCGGTGAAACCTCATCCACTAGATTGGGTGACATCGGTACCTCCACTTAAGGTGATATAGGTATGTATGGAACTGACATTTCAAAATGATCACATTTTACATATAGTTTCTTATATATGTTGTGCACATACCAAATCTACATGAATAAAGATGCACTATGGTTTACATGTTTTGAGCTAAAAGTTATACAGTTAGTAAAAGTTAGACCGAGAGTTGGTCACCCATCGGTAATCACTACACAAGGTTAACCAGATAATAGTGCAAATCGATGAAGAAGTTGTGTGTTAACCGAGCAGATAAAATTTTTAGTTATCACCGAGCTGACAGTTGTTATGAACTAAAAGTAGGTCAAGCATTTATTGCATGAAAGTTTGAGCAAGAATATCAAAAAATCTATAAATACACAAGAAACAGAGTTCATTTTTACATTGTGATTTCGAAGAGAGAAGATTTCACAGAGAAGAGTTTGAGCTAAAAGATTTTTAGAAGGATTCAAGGCTATTGTAGATTGAACCAACATCACTCTTTGATGACTCTGAGTAAGTTCATTTTCTATCATACACTTTATTTACCTACTGCTAGCTGAAACCCTAAATCGATTTATGGCATCTACATCATCCACTAGCAAATCACAAAGTGTTGAGGAAGAAGTTAATTTGATTGTAAGGGAAAATTTTGATGAACCTAAGTTCAAGCCACATCCCAAGGTCGCAACACAAATAGATTCAATGGGCACTTTCTCAAGCATACCAGATAGGGTTTTATTGAAAGAAGATGTAAGAGCGTATATTCATTGCAAAATTGGAGAAGTAGGAGACTTTGAAACTATTGCAGCACATTCACTACTCTGTGGCACAGATGGAAAATTAAAATGATAATACAAGAAGATTGAGGAATCAGGTTTATCGTGTATCACATACTATCTGCAAAAATTTAAGACAGATTGGATCAAAATTGTATTGAGTAGGTATCACGATGGAAAATTATGGTTGGATAAACTGATAGAGGTCACTAAGAAAATGATTAGTAGGGTTATTGGGCTCCCTACAACCAACAAGGCAAAAGCCTTCCTTAGTTCATCATGACCTGATGTTGAGAAGAACACTGGAGCTCAATGGGACGGTCGGGCACTGAATATTTCAACAATCAGAGACCTAGCAATTAAGTTCGTAACACATGTAATCGGGTACAAGATATTTCAATCGAGCAGACTCAACAATGTACCCTACAGTGCAGTAGACATGGCATATAAAATTATGGAGAAAGGTCACCAGGTTGATCTTGCTAAGGTAATGTTACATCAACTATAGGAAAACATGAAGACCATAAGGTCAAAGAAGTCAAACACCTGTAAGTTTGGATCACTACTTGTTTGTATATTTTTCTATCTACAAAAGTATGTACCCGGTGTCAGTAAAGTAAATTGGACAACAAATAAACCAATAACTGCATAGACTACTGAGATGATAAATAAGTTAGGAAATAAACTGAATATAGAATTTGATGCATACTTCAAAGAATTTCATACCAAAATGCATCAAAGGAGTAGAATTCCAAGGGAATTAGTTGAAAAATTTGAGATGGACATTTGTTCTATAGTAGACATAGATCATTCAATGATAAAAGCGGTTGAACCTAGATTAAAATGGTTGGCACCTATGGGTTATGAAATGAACCATGATTTCGCACTAAAATCTATTAATGCACTGCTTGCTGTAATACCCCAAAAATGGGCTATAAGTTCATTAATCTTCTATATCAACAATTTGAACGAAATCGACATCAAAGTCCTAACCTAAGGCACATCTAAACATCATCGAATCCTAATTGATTATCTTAAATTCTGCATCGGGGAATATTCCTAGCAATATTCCTAATTATCTTAATTATCTTTAATTTAATGATTATTTGGCAATAAATCACATTTATCCTAAGTTTGATTAATTGAATATTTTCATATTTAATTAATTAGATTTAATATCTTGCCACTTAATTGTGTAATTAAATTTAATTCTATCTATTATTAATTGTATTATTTAATTTTGACAATAAATCTAATATCTTATGAATAATTGATTAAATTCCTATTTAATTAATTAAAGCAAGTTGTCATTATTTAATAATATAGTTTTTAATAAAATTTTGATTAAATAATTGATTAACCCATAAATCAATTATTTATTTTCAAAAATCAGATAAGTTGAGCATAAATCACTTTATTTATTTAATTAATTCATAATTATTATGCACATTCAAAAGAAACAGTTAAACTCCAAATTAGAAAATCAATGCAAAGTGTTGACTTTTTAGAACTCAACATCCTTTTTGAGTTTTAAAATTGATCTAAACTTCTAATTTGAGTTAAAAAGCTATTTTTGCATGATTTGCATATTTTTGTGAATTAAATTATCTTTATTATCAGATAACTCAAAAATCAAGCTGAGTTAATCTGAGTGATTTATGGCTTTTTTCCATGCAACTCCAAAGCCCTGGATTTCTATAAAAACAAGGCTCAGCTCTTCATAATTCATCTCTCAAATCCACAGAATCTCATATTTTTGCACAATCACGCTGGAGAATTGGAATTGGAAGGATCAAAGTTTATTGCGAATCAACATTGTTGTGAGATCACTTTTGTTTTCATATTATTGTTAGATCAATTCATAGCATATCAATTTTTAGCATATCATAGATTTCATATCATTGCATAGAAAATATAAAAAATATAGATTAATTGCATTCATATTTCATATCAGTTTTGCATCCAAATCCTTCATTTAAGTGTCGTCTAGGTCACTGATCTCGATAACAATCTGAGAACATCAATCTCGCACCTACTAGAAGGCAGTAAATCACTTGGTTAAATTAGATTTCAATTTTGCACGATTTTGATTTTTGCTAACCTCTAATGTTTTACTGAAGTGTTGTGTCTATAGATCAGATACAATTTTCACACACACATTTCTGGCACCTATTGTGGGGCCTTGAAATGGGCTTCCCTTCATTTCTATCAATCTTCTATCATTTCTCTATCAGAACTCCCCTGCTGCTACCTGTTCTGGTGGTATTCTCAGTAGGACGTTATTTTTTGTTTCTTTTTTGCCTGCAAAAAAGAAATTTTATTTTTTTTGGCACTTTTTCTATCAAAACTGTCCATACAGCGTGATTTTTAATTTTAGTCCATACAGTGTCGTACGAGTTTTTTGAATTGTCGTACAAGTTTTTCAGACTGTCATTTCATCAGACACCCAGTGTCGTACGATTTTTTCAGACTGTCATTTCATTAGACACCCAATGTCATCTGGGAGCATACCCACTATCATATGATAGTTGACCAAGTATCATTTCATCAGGCACCCACTGTTGTTTGGAAGCTGGATTATCATTTCATCAGACACCCAGTGTCGTACGAGTTTCCAGACTGTCATCTAGGAGCATACCCATTGTCGTACGAGTTTCTTACTGTCATCTGGTAATAGACCCACTATCATACAAGTTTAGGCATCAGATTTCAATTGTCATTTCATTTTTGCAGGTAGTTTGTCAGATTTGATTTTCAGATTTTGACTAACAGCTAATCTTAACAGTTGGAATTCTCTATTTTTGATTGAATCTTGTTGGTTTTGATTGAAAAAAGCGTAAAGTTTGCTAAAATCAGGTAAAAATCTACTAAGCGCATTGTGAGGATCTCAGGTATTCCACTTGTGCTGATAATATTTCAATTTGGGCTTAAAATAAATCTCTCGTGTGTCTAGCTTGTTTGATTCTTTTCATGCTTTTGTTTTACACACTTGCATAATTGATACTAGGTTGTGACACCTTAAGTATTTATTAGCAGTCTTAGATTACTTATGATTGATCTTGATTGCTATTTTGGGTTATTGGACTCGCTAATCCATTGGCCCCTCATTCCACCCCGTGGTTCCAATCTCAGTGCCATAAAGGGGAGGGGTCTATAGGAGAGAAGCGTTAATTATTCCACCAGGAAACCCTTTTGTGCTTTTAGGAACTCACTTATTTTCTAAGTTGGGGACTCATTTTCAGCTTGTGTGAGGTGTTAAGTGTTCCACCTTGTGGACTCATCTCATATTCGCTTTAAGCGTTAAGTGTTCCTCTTTCTACTTTTTGGGTACTTTTGGTAGATTTGCTTTTGGAAACATACATCTGTGCTCACATAGTAATTAGGCCCTATGAACACTATTCATGATTCTTGAGAGATTGGATTCCCAGTGAAATCCTTCTTGATGATATAATCCTTGTAGGTAGGGAGGATACCTAGTGCATTTCACATTCAACTTGGTTAGTGTGTCTTCTCTTATTAATTGATACATTCTCTCCTAGGAGAGGTTGATAGATCACGTGGGGTTGACATCACGAGCTTTGGTGAATCAAAATTAGTTAGTGCACCTTCTCTTATTGATTGATACATTCTCTACCCAGAGAGGTTGATAGATCACGTGGAGTTGACATCATAGACCTTGGTGAAGCAAAACTTTGTCTTAGCGTGTCAGATTAATCTGCTTGCTTTGTTTGGGTTAAAAGTGAAAAGGTGTCAAAAACCTTGGATTTGGAGCCAAGTCCCCTTGTGGTATACTATTGTAAGTCACCTTTAGAGAGGGTTAACTGTAGCAGACAATCCCTTCATAGGGAAAACTGCATTGATAGAACCTCAAGTGGTAATAGCCATTTTCACCGTGGTAGTGACAGCCGCTATATAAATGTCCTTGTGGAAGAAATCTCCACGAGTGTGGTTCATTGTTGGGTTGTCAGATCTCCCTAGCAGCTCCTTAAGATTAAGTTCTCAGACTGTGTCAAAACCCTGGTGTGCCGAGATTGGAGTTCACCCCTTTGGATCATAAAAGTTGCAGAGTCAAACCATTACTAAAAACCCTAGCGAGGCCAAATTTTTATTTTATAGGGTATATGTGTGTTATTGCAAAATATTTTTGGAACATACACAATTAGCACTTCTGAGGATTAGAATGAATAAGTCACTTGATTGTTCATGTGCAAGGTTGCTTTTACCCTTGTTCATTATTTTCAGACATGCTTGAAATCACTTGCTTGCTATTTTGCATGCTTGTTTATCTATCTGGTTAATGAAAATGAACAAATCTGTTATAATCCTCAAATCTGGACATTGAAATTTGCAAACAATCTGAATCTGAAAACTCAAAATTTGCAAAATCTAAAGTAAATTTATTTTTTGGAGTCAAAAGTCATCTCAGGAGGTCAAAAGTCATACGAGTTTTTGCCAAGTGTCATTTCATTACTGCCCATCTGTCGTATGATTGAGTACCTAGTGTCATATGAGTTTTCATGCCAGCAAATTCTAAAATTCAAAATCCTACTTGCAACTATCGTACAAGTTTTTCAACTGTTATTTCATTGCCTACCAACTATCGTACGAGTCTGCAAAAAGTCATTTGGGAAAATTTTGAAAAGTTGTCAGAATTGCCAGATACTTTAGCTTTTACAACCTATTTCCAAAATCTGTCATACAAATCACTGTGTCAAGAACAGAGTAGTAGCTATTGAGAATTAGTACACATGTCTCAAAGAATCAGTACACAAGAGGAAGAAGCTCTAATCACCGCTATGATGAAGTAGCAGCAAGCTATGCAAGTTGAACTTAACAATCTTAAGAAAGAAAAGGAATCTAAAGAGTTCTCCATGGAATCTCTATACTCTTTTCCATTTGATAAAGACTTGTACATGTCACCATGCCTTCGGATAGAATTTGAGCAATGTGATAACCCTTATGATACCTCTTCCATGGAGAGTGACACATCCAGCTTTGGAGACTATGATGACTATGACGATAGACAATGTAATGATACCTATGACACCTCTATTCCTAAGAGTCCTCCTCGTCATGTGTTCCTACTTACTACAAATGGGCCATCACATTGGATAGATCGTGATGGTGATCTATATGATTCTGATTTTGAAAGATACTTTGATGGCTTTTGTGGACAATATCTAGATGATACATCTACTTCTATTGAGGAATATAAAATGTATCGTGCTGATTTGAAATGTCAATACTATAAGGATCTCTCCTCTAAGAACTCTCAAGCTGAAAATAAAGATTATCTTCTCAAGAAAGATCATGTTAATGTTGGACCTTTTTCTTGTAATGGTTCCCTTCCATCCCCTACTTCCTCCAATACCCATACATTTCCTAAAGCTTTTGAGTCTTTCAAATCTTTCACAGAACCTTCATCCAACACAAGCCTTGATACTTTTCATGCGGTTCCCTATAGTTATCCTCCAGGGCTACCTCTTAAAGAAACTCAAGCTAACCTTCACTTGGCTACAAATACTTTCAATAATGATCAACCTAAAGAGCCTAAGCCTTCATATGCTATAATCCCTAATTCAACTAGTCCTCCACCATCTCTTCCAAAGTCATCCATACAATTCCAACATGCTTCATTGTCCTTAGAAGTGGCTCCATGTCAAGAGGACTCAAAAAATGATGAAGAAAAGAACATAAAGAAAGATCAAGATCAAGAACCCTCCATTTCATCCACTCCTTTTCATGATGTCTCTTATCCACCTTAGGGTTCTTTTGATCCTACAGCCCCTTTTTCATGTATT
Source organism: Chamaecyparis obtusa (assembly GCA_027943335.1). NCBI lineage: Eukaryota > Viridiplantae > Streptophyta > Pinopsida > Cupressales > Cupressaceae > Chamaecyparis > Chamaecyparis obtusa. The sequence continues at coordinate 708,993 of BSBK01007512.1, forward strand.
CAACCATTCTTAAGTCTTCTCCTAAGCAAGATCAAGCTACTACTTACACCATTGAGCTTATTGACAATCAAAATAACCTTACTACACTTGCGCTTTCCAAAGATGATACTTCCATTAAGGTTGGTAAAAATGGTGTTGTTAATTCCAATGTTAAGCCTATTGAAAATCAAAAGAAAAATTATGTGCTTGTGCTATCCAAAGATCCTTGTCAAGATCAAAGTCTTCCATCTTCTTATTCTACCACTCCATGTTCATTTCCACTTTCTACTCTTCCTAAGTCTTTGCAAGCTTTGAACAATCCTATCAAAGAAGGTGCTCATATTCAAGATGTCCATGATTCTATTGAAAATTCTAATGCTCACTCTAAAGATGCTAATATCCTTGGTTGTCATATAGATGATGATGAACTTATTGATTATCCTTTTCTATCTTCCACTTCCATCCTTGGACCTCTTCCACCACTACTAAGGGCTTCATGCCTTCCTTCCATCTTGGGTCCTTATGTCCCTTCACTTTCCCCTCCTAACTCTCCTAATTCTTCATCCATCTTGGGTCCCTACGTCCCTCCATCTCCTATCTTTCCTCAAGATCAACATAAATGCATACCCTTGAATCCTTTTCATCCACCCACCCATCTAAACCAGTCATATCCTTTTTCTTCCACAAGTCCCAAGTCTTTTGGAAGTAACTTGAATGTTCAATACAAGAAAAAAAAGCAATACAAGAATCCATCAAAAAAAAATCACCATGTCTCCTCTAATAGACATGGAAACATAAAGTCAAAAGAGATATCTAAGAAGAAAACTACAAGACAAGTATGGGTTCCAAAATCCATCATTGAAGATATTCTCTCTAAATTACCAAAAAGAAATGAAAAGCCTACAGCTATATGGATTCCAAAGCCTCTCTTGAAAGAGTCTAGTGTTGAACAAAAAGTTAAGTTGACATTCAGGCTTCCAAAGACTTCCACTTCATCTTCTTCCAAAAGCATTCCTCCATTCCATGCACCTAAACCACAACCTCTGCTATCCATTCACCATATTCCTTCACATATTCCTTCATTCACTTTTCCTCCATCCTCTCACCACCCTTCAAGGTGTGTGTTGATGTTGATCTTGCCTTCCTTTCCATCTACCCTTTCACAATCCTTCCATGCATTATCCTTCTACCTTCTATCATTTTTTTTCATTTGCCTATTCCTCCTATCTTCCAACCTCACTCGCTTTACATAAAACCTTATCCTCCATTTTTCTCTTCCATCTCCCTTTCCCTATCAGCATCTTTGAGCAAATGATTTTGATTCCTTGGCATATCATGGTTTATCCTTTCAAGGAGCACTATCTAAAAAGCTTGCCTTCTTCCAAAAATTTAAAAAGAAATAAAAAATAAAATAAAATTGAAAATGTGCCTTGGTGAAAACCTGGAAACAGGCACGTTGGTAGCAAAAGTAAAGAGAAATAAATTCATCCTATGGTGAAAACTACTCCCTTGTGGCACCTTGGATAAGTACCATGATGAAAACCTGACAATCAGGCATCATGCGTAGTTCTTCTACATATTTCATCCATTCCATCTTCTCTCTTTGATCTTGACAATGTTGATCTATACATGAACATTTGGCTATTTTGTGAGCTATCTTATGATGATCTTGCTTTCATTCCCTTCCTATTTAGCCTTCATGTCTATCTTCCTCCATTCATTATAGCCTTTTGCTATCATTTTCCCCTTTGGTCTTGATCTAAAAGAAAGAAAGAGTAAAACACAGTGCTATGAAGCCTCTTGACATGTCTACTCTTTTGGACTACATCTTTTCCTTCTTTGGCATTATGCTTTTGTGACTTATCCTATGCTGGCCTTTCATTGCTTGTCCAAATGCACTTTACATGAAATTTTTTCCCTAGCTTGGGTATTCTTGAGGAGTTTTCTCTTGAGGATTTCTTCCCTTCATTCTCCTTCATTCTCTTGTCTTCCATCTCATCCACCAACTTGCTAATCCCTCTTGTTCTCCACCTTGCTAGACATTGGGACTACACGATATGATCTTGCTTGGGAGTTTGCAATGAAAAAAGATGCTATCAAGTATCCCAAGTATCAGAACAAGTATCAGAATAAGTATTAGAACCAATATCAGAACCAATATCAGAAAAAGTATCAGAACAAGTATGAGAATTAGTATCAGATCAAGTATTAGAATGCCTACAGGGGCTACACCTTTCACTTTAGTTTATGGGTCTAAGGCGGTACTACCTATTGAGGTTGAAATCTCATCACTAAGAATCAGAATGCATGGTCTAGTAACTGATGATGACTATAGAGTGTCTAGGTTGCAAGAACTTGAACTACTAGATGAGCGTAGACAAGAAGCATATGATCATCTCAGAGTATTTCAGAAGAGAATTTCTAGAGGCTACAACAAGAAAGTTAGACATAGAGAATTTCAGGTTGGTGATCTAGTCTTGAGAGAAAATCCTAAAACTCAATCCCATCAAGAACGCAAGGGAAAGTTTGAACCCAACTGGCTGGGTCCCTTTTTCATCACTGCCACTTTTGGCTTTGGTGCCTATCAACTCTCAATGACTGAAGGAGAACAGCTCTAAGAACTAATCAACGTTCTCCATCTGAAGAAATTATACGCCTAAGGCATTCAGTCTATGGTAAAATGTCTTGAAAATTTTATAAAAATCAGAAAAAGTCCTGAAAAAATGAACATCTTGGTGAAAACCTAGCAATAGGCACCTTGATGATTCACAAAAAAATTTAAAAATATCAAAAATTAAAAAAAATTGAAAAATGAAAAAAAAAAGAAAAGAAAAGAAAAAGAAAAAGTGCCTTGGTGAAAACCTGGAAACACGCGCCTTGGTAGCAAAAATAGAATCTCTGCCAAGATGGTGAAAACCTGGCAAACGGGCACCACTTGTTTCAAAATGCTCCATCTATCAGCGCAATCTTGGTCTTTTCCCAGCTTTCAGTCTTGCTTTAGTTTGTACATATCTCCCGGTTTGTTTTAGCATTTCCAGTTTTCAATAAGTTGGTCCACACACCAATTAGCTCAAGCGTCTATATCCTATCAATGTTCAAACTTGGGGGCAATCAATGTCATATCCTATGATCTCCAATGTATCTTAGATGTATCATATCTAGTCAGAGTCATTTTGAAGCTTCATGTGAGTCAGTCAGTCAGTCTTGTCTCCCGAAAGGATTTTGCATCTACAACAATGCAATCAACATCAAACTAAAAATTGAAAATAATCTATGTTTTTTTACATGCTTTTATCTCCTTGTATGCTTATTGATTCGCATTGAGATTTTTGCATATTGTGTCCCTTCGAGCTCTTTGATGATGTCTTTTATAGGATTTAGAGAGTGATGACTAGGGGCATAATTTTTTCTTTGTCTTCTGCTTGTATGTGAAAATCTAACGTCTTTAGAAATTCTAGATTGAAATGGTGTCCGACTGTAAGAGCCTCTATCTTGAATTGGATGGCCATGCGTACCTCGACCATTGATACCTGGAAAATTCAAGGAAGTTTGATCTCACTATTGTCTTTTTGAGTAAGTTCTTTCTCCTATTGTGAAACGTGATCTTACCTAAGGATGTGAATGATAAAGCGTCACTACGGGTAATTCACACTGGATTTAGAATGATCTCTTGACTATTTGATGCTTCTACAAATTGCTATATCAAAATGGACATGATATTCAGGTCATCCTAGTGCTTGTGCCTTGGTGCTTATATCTAATCTGACATTCCAAAAACAAAATCAATATTCATATATCCATGGTTGTTGACCAGTGGGTGTTGTATTGATTCTTGTGCATACAAATTGATATTCATATGTCTATGGTTTCATAGCTAGTGGGCATTGTATTGATTTATCCGGTTACCTAAAGTTTCAATGATGATAACAAATCGACACATGATCAGTGACTAGGTCCTAGGTCTTAAGTTGCATTTCATTTTGCATGTCTCTTTGCATTTTTCATGTTGCATGATCTCGCAATGGCTAAACAAACTTCAATGCTTAAACAATTCTCCACTCGCATCTTCAAATCTAACAAGAGCTGAATCTCACACGAAGGTTCCTCCAATGAAACAACAAGTAGAATCTTTTTTTTCGGGATCAAAATCAAAATCTAAGATTGTTTATATTATTAACTACTTGCATAATCGACCTTCAATCATCAAAGAAATCCAATTTTCAACTTAATTGATTATCTTACATCAAACTATCAAAATTTCAACTTGGTCAACTATGGTCAACTCATAGTTTCACCTAGTCAAAATTGGTCGTCTGGACCTCTAAACGATGTAGAATACATTCCTGAATGTGTTTAACCACTTCTCAAATCAATTAACATGCTTCTAAACTATCAACACTGACTTTTCTTGTCAAATTTCAATTTTAATCCCGAAGGGGGCATGGTATTGCACATCATTCAAAGTTTGTAATCTAATTTGAAATCATATCTTTATGGAAATCATATCTTCCTCAATAATCAAGACAACAACCATGTCTAGTTACTGATTCATCAAAAAAGACCTCATCACTCGGGGAAAATCTATCATCACTTGGGGCATATCAGATTCGTCAAGATCCATATCAATCTGGTATTCTCCTAATCTTGTAAATTGTATCAGTTTTTGCAACCATCAAATCATAGTGTTCTTTCCTTGTTTCTTCTGCAACTGAAGGGTTCGGATGTGATACCTACTAGTTCTGCTAAGACAATCGAGTCTAGAATCGATCACTCACTTCTTAGCAATCCTAAGGTTCGAAATCAGGCATTTTGACACTTTTTCGCAATCATCAACCCATCACTGCTATAGTGAACATTATCTTTGGTCATTCAGGACCTATTATCTTCATATCAAATCAATATCAATCAGCTTTTGTCTCATAGCAATTATCAATTTTGAATCAGTTTCATATCTCTATCAAACACAGACTATCTTTGAACCACTGCGCTTCGCACAGTAATTCAAAGAGGGGCAAAATGTAATACCCCAAAAATGGGCTATAAGTTCATTAATCTTCTATATCAACAATTCGAATGAAATCGACATCAAAGTCCTAACCTAAGGCACATCTAAACATCATCGAATCCTAATTGATTATCTTAAATTCTACATCGGAGAATATTCCTAGCAATATTCCTAATTATCTTAATTATCTTTAATTTAATGATTATTTGGCAATAAATCACATTTATCCTAAGTTTGATTAATTGAATATTTTCATATTTAATTAATTAGATTTAATATCTTGCCACTTAATTGTGTAATTAAATTTAATTCTATCTATTATTAATTGTATTATTTAATTTTGACAATAAATCTAATATCTTATGAATAATTGATTAAATTCTTATTTAATTAATTAAAGCAAGTTGTCATTATTTAATAATATAATTTTTAGTAAAAGTTTGATTAAATAATTGATTAACCCATAAATTAATTATTTATTTTCAAAAATCAGTTAAGTTGAGCATAAATCACTTTATTTATTTAATTAATTCATAATTATTATGCACATTCAAAAGAAACAGCTAAACTCCAAATTAGAAAATCAATGCAAAGTGTTGATTTTTTAGAACTCAACATCCTTTTTGAGTTTTAAAATTGATCTAAACTTCTAATTTGAGTTAAAAAGTTGTTTTTGCATGATTTGCATGTTTTTGTGAATTAAATTATCTTTATTATCAGATAACTCAAAAATCAAGCTGAGTTAATCTGAGTGATTTATGGCTTTTTTCCATGCACCTCCAAAGCCCTGGATTTCTATAAAAAAAAGGCTCAGCTCTTCATAATTCATCTCTCAAATCCACAGAATCTCATATTTTTGCACAATCATGCTGGAGAATTGGAATTGGAAGGATCAAAGCTTATTGCGAATCAACATTGTTGTGAGATCACTTTTGTTTTCATATTATTGTTAGATCAATTTATAGCATATCAATTTTTAGCATATCATAGATTTCATATCATTGCATAGAAAATATCAAAAATATAGATTAATTACATTCATATTTCATATCAGTTTTGCATCCAAATCCTTCATTTAGGTGTCGTCTAGGTCACTGATCTCGATAACAATTTCAGAACATCAATCTCGCACCTACTAGAAGGCAGTAAATCACTTGGTTAAATTAGATTTCAATTTTGCACGATTTTGATTTTTGCTAACCTCTAATGTTTTACTGAAGTGTTGTGCCTACAGATTAGGTACAATTTTCACACACACACTTGCATTACCAAAAGACCCCATTGCCACTAGGTTCGGAACATATGAAGAGGCCAAATCTAGAATCACTACAGACATAGAGATCAGTAAAATGTCTAGAAGGGCAAAGAAGATGAGGAAAGATCATACTGCTAGATATGGAGATGTCTTTGGTGCATTTGAGGAGACACTGGCTGAACAGGCAACTGAAGGTCAGATAATGTTAGCTTACAAGCCATATGATAGTGAGGAAACCAAGTCTAATGAAGAAAAAGATCCCACACCGGTTCCTCCTCCCATAGTTCCTAAGAAGAAGCAGTTACTAGTACAAGAAGGTATAAGGACAAGATCATCAACTGTAGCTTCACCACCACAAAAGAAGGAAGCAAAGAAGGTATTAAAACATAAGGCAGCTACACCAACTAAGACTTATGCAAAGAAAGGATCCAAGGTTACAACTGAAGCACCGAAGAAAATGAGAAGATTGATAAGAGGTAAAGAAGACCTTGAGGACACTGAAAATGAGGATGAAAAAAATCAATTCAAGGTGTTCCGCAACAAGGTAAGGTCCTTAGATGAAGTCATTGAAGATATAATTGAGAATGGAGACCTTACTGATCCAGAAATAGGCAAATTTGACAAGATGTCAACTAAGGATCAAACCAAGTTAGAAGAGGTAGTCATCCAAATGATGATAAAATTCAAGAGAGTACCATTGGAATTTGCATGTTCATTACCGAAGGAGTTGGATGATAGGGTAAATCAAAAGTGGGGTTATGCACTTGAAACTGAGAAAAGAAAGAGAGAAAGATCTCTAGTTCAGGCTGCTCTACATCTAAGCCTAGTAGAACTTGATGAACTCATGGTTAATCATCAACCGAGGTTTTTTGTAAATAATCGAGCCATGATGATACTGGATGAGAATGAGGCAGATGTAGAGGAGACTGGTGATGCCCTATGGAGAGAAATCATTAAAGCCAAAGAACAAGCTGAGCAAAATGCATACTTAAATCTATCTAAAAAGAGACAAAATTCCAAAGGTAAAGGTATATACATTGATGATACTATAGTAGAGAAGTCAAAGGATTCTGGTATATCACTTACTGAGGTAATTGATATCACTGAAGAAAAAGAAGACATAAATATCTCACAGGATGCACCGGATCAAGTAGAAATCCAAATGAAGAAGAAAACTGATGATGATGTACTCATTGAGGACATCACCAATGGTGATCCTGATGACAAGGATGATGAGGATGTAAATATTGCACTGGAAAACAATCAAGATGAAGCGCAAGTCACTGAATGTGCATTTACATCACTACCGGGTGAGCTTCCTGTACTTGCAGAAGCAATAGAAATTCTTTCATAGGAACAACCTGATGGCTCAGACCCCGAGCAATATAAAGACACCACAAGGGAACAAGAAACTAAAAAACCTATAGAGATAGATGAGCCTAAAAAAATAGAGGCACCTTCCATAGAGACAAAGGCAATAGATGAAATAAAGGCAACCAAGGTAATCCCATTTGACACCACACTTGAGGCTCCAACTCTATCAACTAAGACAACGGCTACCAAGGAGTAGAAGAAGGAAGAAAGTGTATTAACTGGGAAGGATACTCTGAAGACTAGAGACAAGACTCTTGTTGTTATTGAGAAGAAATCACCATCAATATCAAAGAAGAAGAAGAAAACTAAAGGAAAAGGGTTGGTCACTCTAAATGAAGTGATAGTTATTCCTGAGTGTGACCCAAGGACCCTGAGCCCCAAATAATTAAGTAGATATGGGGAACTATGTCAAAGAAAGGCAACACAAGAGAAGTTGAAGCAAGAAACAAAATGAAAATAAATCCTAACAGATGTTTAGGATATCTTACAATAGGTAGTACCTGAGGTAAATATTGATGAAGATACTCCCATCATAGATCAACTTGCTATATTGACAAAGAAGATCAATGCCCCAGATACCGATGCAGACAAACAGATTGAAGAAAGGGTAGAGTCAAGGATACAAAATAAACTAGTAGAAAGAATTAGCCAAGAAGTGGCAATAAACAAGGTCAAATTATCTGACGTAATAACTAAGATAAAATCTATAACCCAGTTAATTTGTCAATTCTTACTAAAGTTATGCACTGTGGAAACCTTCACTGTTGAGATTAGTGAAAAGATAAAAGGTCTGGAAGATGAAATCAAGACCAGTGCAAATGCTGCTACAACCAAGCCACATGCTTTCTCAAAGCACATTCATCGAGTTTAGGAACTCTGGCGGTTAATAGCAGATCTCAAGAAACAAGAAGAGCACATAATTGATCAGGTCACTGAGTTACAGACAAAACTCCTACCATACCTAAAAAAATTTGAGGCACAAATTGTCAAAGCAGAACAACTTGTTGCAACACCCAAGATTTCGGTGTTGGAGAACATCTTTGACATGCATGCACAAGTCGGTCTTGAGCATATTGCTCTCACCAACTTGAAAGAGGAATGGGAAAACCTCTTGGAGTCAATCAAGAAAATCCACCAACATATTTTTGACAAGATGTGAGTATACTATCTAAATTTTTTTGTATTTGGCATTACTATCAAAAAGGGGGAAAGCAATGTATAAGTCATTATGCCAAATATGTACATAGATGCTACGTATACTACATATTACCAGGAGCATGCACCGAGGGGGAGTACTTTAGAAATTTTGGTAAGCATATATGTATATGGTGGAGATATAAGTTATATATAGAAAAGTTTGTCTATATACATCCAAGTTTTGATACTAATGCCAAAGGGGGAGATTGTTATCTCTATTGAGCATTCAAGATTTTCATTAGTATCAAAGGTTATCAAAGATATTGGTCGGTCACTTACATTGAGAAAATCAATAACTAGAAGCAAGATAGACTATTTGGTAAAGCTTACACACCAAGCACTACATAGTTTACCGAGCACCAGCAGACACTGACACTGACAGATAGTAAACACCGAGCATCATAGTTTACACCGAGTAGTCTATACAGTGTTTACCAAGGATCATAGAAAATGGCATAGTAATCTGAAATGGCACATTCTTCTATGCAAATGGTTACAACATATCAGAAAACATTTTACAAAGATCGAGGAATATTTAATGCTATGATATTCATTAAATGTGATGTATATCTTATGTAATAGTCTGACCTAGGTCATTTTTGTACACTGTAGATCTTAGGGTTATGACTATGTTGTGTAACCTAATTTTGTTAAAGCGAAAAAAGCAAATTGCTATATAAATGTATGTTTACATCATTTTTGGTGAGAAAACTGATGCGAGAATAGATATATGAATCAAGGAGAACTTGAAGAATTTGCCTAACTTCAAGTCTATCAGTTAATAGAGCAGATTGTAGAGGCTATCAAATTAAGAAAAATCAAAAAAGGCTACCGAGTGGTTCAGAGCAGAGATTCATCACAGTAAAGGTGAATTACATTCAATACTTTATAGATCTATATCAGACAATTGAGTTGTCAATCAATAGACAATTTCCTATTGCTTTCTAACAATTGTAATAGAGTTTTGGATAAATCTCTTAACAGAGTAGACTTAATAGTCTTATGTAAATCTCTTAACCAAGTGCACACTTCATTAGTGTTGTTAAAATCCTATAACTAGGTAGATCTAGTTGATCTAACATGTTACTCCTAATAGGGTAAGATCACCAGAAGTGATCAAAACTTGTAGCCCTAACAGGAAAACCTTTTCTATCTACAGTAGTGAATAATTTTTGGGTGTGATCCCCACCATAGTTTTTACCTTCTAACAAGGGTTTATGTGTTACCAAAATACTTGTGTTATGTGATTTCTATTTGATTTCATGTTTTTTACTTTCTTAAGTTAAATGGATGATTGATACATGCAATTAGATACAAATTATTTTGCAAGGTTATCACTATTTACAGTCATAGATCTGAAAGGTTTACAAGTAAAGTTTTTGAAGGCATTGATTCACCCCTCCCCTCTCAGTACCTATCTCTCATAATTCCAACACTTGAAAATGTCAAAGAAATTCTACAAGAAATTGTACTAGAGGAAGATATCAATGAGAAATGTAATATATACAGTCACCTAAGTGAATTGGTAAGCCAAATAAATAAAATAGGTACTGAAACCACAAAATATTTGATGCAAGTGCATATAAAGAAAATGGAAAATAAGATCAATAAATAATTACTTCAATCAATATCACTTGACAAGGTAACACTTTCTATACTGGTTACCAAGTTAGAAAAAGAGTTGCAAGATATTCTTCCATTGTTTCAAAAGAATTGTTTGATTTCTAATTTCCTAAAGGATATAAAAGAAAAATATGAAAATGTTGAGAAGGAGATGACTGAGAAGCTAGAAAAGGTAACATATGAGCCTGATACTTTCAAAGTATATTATCAAAGGCTAGAGCACCTAATGGGAGTGAAACATGAGTTAAGGAAAGAGGAGAAAAAAATCAGGATGGAACTCATGGATTTGCAAACATTTTTTATACCACAGATTGAGTCATTGCAGAAGCATACTCATATGGCTAAATACTTAGTAAATACTCAGGATGTAAGTGTTATGGATAGCATGGTAAGACTAAAAATTGATATAAGTGAATAGATTATAGTGTTATAGACACTAAAGGAGTCATGGAAGGCATCACTAAAAGATGTACATGAAAGGTATAAATCTATTTTTTCCAAGATACCTCCACCAGATAAATAGTAAGTAATTATTTTTAGCATTTTTGTTAAAAAGGGGGATAATAGAGTGTTATGGTAAAAGGATAATATTATATAGTCATAAGGGGAATATATACATGATATATAAGGAGGATATATAATGTTGAAAGGAGATGGATAGATATGTGTATAGGTATTATTACTATAGAGGAAGTAATAAGTAAAGATAAGTAATGGAGATATAAGGATTTTTATCAAGAAGTGTTTACATGTTAAATTTTGCTAAGGACACAAAAATTTTGATGACTTTGAAGGTTTTGAACAAAGATACCAAACTAATTTCAAAGGGGGAGATTGATACTCCTATAGATTTATTTTGTTGTCATTAGTTTTGATTAAGTCATATTATTTGTCAAAGTCATTCAGTAAAGAAGGATAGTCAAGTCGCTAAAGCATAAGCTAGGTGATAAAGGGAAGTAAAGGAAAATTTAATTTCGTTAAAGGCAATAAGGAATAGACACTGAATAAGAAAAATTGAGCACCGAGCAATACTGAGTTATAACAGTTACCAAACCGAGAGAACATACGTGATACCAAGTAGAAGAAAAATGTATTACCAAGCATGATAGGCCGACACAAGGAGAATCTATAGATACATTGAATCTAGACACCAAGCAAAAAATGGTTTATAAATCTCGAGGAGATTTTTTGATGAAGCATTGGAGATTCAAACATAATGATTTTTCATTATTACAAAGTGAGATCCACCAATGAGAATTAAATGTGATATATGCATTGGAGATGGAACCAATGCTAGCACCACTTAAGGAGATGATTCTAGAATGTTTCCACCACTTCTATAATTGAATATAAATGGATCAGAGTATGAAGATCATAGTATGAGTGTATGTGCAAAGGAGAAATTGTAGAGAGGAGATGATGATCATTTAGAGATAAGTTTGAAGGTGATGAGAAGAGAATCCACTAAGTAAGAGAGAAGTAAGAATGAAGTGCGAATATGATTCAAATTTGAAGTTACCAAGTACAGAATTGATATTGTGAGAGAAGTACATTATGTGGTAAATTGTTATTGAGCATAATGAGTCTGAAAATAATATTTCAATGCAAGTATTACTGACAATTTTATCAACTAATTAAAGTGTAATCATAATTGTAAAATCTCTTAACCAAGTAGATCCTAACAGGTCTTATATTGTAAATCCTTTAACAAGGTACACCTCTTAGATTACAGTTGTAAAATCCTTTAGCAAGGTAGACTTAATTGGTCTTTAGACTCTTAATAAAGTTAATACTCTTAATGGGGTAAGCTATCATAAATAGCTAACATTTTAGCTCTAACCAAACAAGTTTTATACTGCAGTTTTGAAGTGTTGTGGGTGTCATCCCCACTGCAGTCTTTTCCTCTAATGAAGGATTTATGCAATACCAAAATCATGGTGTTATGAGTTGTGTGTTATGATATTGTTTTAAAAAATTTTATGTTGTTACATAAAATTTATGAATTCTGTGAATGGTTAGAAAGTTATTTTTAAAAAAATGTAGTACTGATTCACCCCTCCCCTCTCATTATTTAACTTTTCATAAATTAATCCATCATAGGTAATTTTTCAATACTTTTAAATGTGTTTGTGCATGTACATGTATTTATATATTTTAAATCCTTTACATGATTGTATATTTATATATAACCAATTATTGTACTAAATTTGTAAGGCTTAGTTATTGCTTCACATCCATTGGATGCTCAGGACACTTAGTCAGAGCTGGGCCACTATGTTTGTATGTGTCTTAATGACTCCCTCATTTAGGATGTTGAATCTTTGATGCTAGTAAACTTATACATTTCATTATTAAATATTTGACATTTGTGTTTATGATTCAAGACATATATAATTTATATGTTGGACCTAGACCTAGATGATTTATGTGTTACATTTAGGATTTGACATATAGATTTATTTTTATACTCTGGACGTATACATAGATGATTTATGTGTTTATGGTTGACATCTAGATTATTTTTGTGTTTTTTATAATTTGACATATAGATTTATATATTTGATTTGATGCTTATTTAGATGTGTTTATCCATAGATATTTTACACAAGTGTTAATGTAATTTATATTTGATAAGATTATTATTAAGATGTGTTTATCTAGATGATCCTATGTGTTTATGTTTGACATAGATAGATGTACATGATATTAAATCTATACATGTAGTTTATATTTGATTAGATGCTTATTTAGATGTGTTTATCTAGATGATTTATTTTTTTATGTTTGACATAGATAGATGTACATGAGCTTAAATCTATACATGTTTTTTATATTTGGCTAGATTCTTATTTAGATTTAATGTAGTAAAATGAATACAAGCAATAATGTTAATATATATAACTTGAATTCACCAATGCATATCTATTTACCAAACATGTTTCAAACACAATTAAAAAAATACACATGGGTGTAACTACTCATTTCTAATTTTGACTATGCACAAATGTATTCCAACTCATTTACAAAATTATGTCATAAAAGAATGAGTTAGTAAGGAGTAACATGATATGATAATAACTAGTTAACAATAGCTCATCATTATAGTTTATTAGAACATCCAAGAACTTTGATAATTATCTCCAAGACTAGAACCATCAACGTATGTTTAAATCATAAAAAAATCTTTATTCGTGTTATCTACTATATAATTATTTGATTAAGTCTGGAAAGGTAAGTACTGAGAGGGGAGGGGTGAATCAGTACTCCAAAACACTTTTAACTAATTTTCCTAACCATTTACTGAATTCATACATTTTCATGCATCTCATAAAATATAAAAAACATTAACATAAAATATAACTCATAACAAAATCATTTTGGTATCAAAAAAATCCTGGTTAGAGGATTAAAAATGTAGTGGGGATGTGATGCAGGAGCATCTTGGGTCCTTGGCAATCTTGTGTCACCAAAAGATGTTTGAATTTTTCTATTTTTCTTGCTTCCTGCTTTGACCGAGTTGGTTCGGTGTTGCTTGGTTTCCTTTGTTCACCGGTGTTGGTTGGTTATCTCTTTGGCACTTGGTGAATTTCCCTGGTGCTCGATGATGCTTATCTAGGGCTCGATTATCCTTGCTTACCGAGTTGTTTGTTTTGGATTTCTAGTGAGATTGGCTTGTGTAATTAATTTTGGTCATGGATTTAATGATGGTATCTATCATTGGGAAGCATGTGGACCTAGATCTAGTCATTCCTTTTGTTGATGATGGATCTGAAGGCTGACTTGATTCAGTAGCCTCCTGTATAAATGTAGTTGTTTAGTTAGAGTTTAGAGATTCAATTTTATAAAAGATAAAAGCTAGAAGATTAGAGATTATTGGCAAATCCCCACATGTTGGAGGACTTATGTACTTAATTGTAATATTTGGCCTAAACTGGGAAGGCCTTACAGCCTAGCATGTATGAATCAATTGAAATAAATATATGAAAGATTTCTGCATTCTCTCTCTCACTATTGTGTTGTTTCTTTAGTGTGTGATCTCTGCAAGGTGGACTTGGTTAGGGTGTGCCTTTGGGACCCTCTCCCTATCTCCCTTGTGTCAAGATGACACCCACAAAACTTCACTACTGCAGTAAAAATTATGATCGGTTAGAGATACAATGATAGCTTACCCTATTTAAGAGTATTAACCCTATTAGGAGTCTAAAGACTAGTTAAGTCTACCTTGCTATAGGATTTTACAATTCTATTTTAAGAATTATACCATGTTAAAGGATTTACAAAATAAGATATGCCAGGATCTTCTCAGTTAAGAGACTTTACAATTCTAATTATACTTTAATCAGTACAAAAATATGTTTGTAATACTTGCATCAATATTATGATTATCAGACTCAATATGTTCATTAACTATTTACCTCATAATATGCTTCACTCACAAAATCAATTATGTACTTGGTAACTTCAATTCTAAATCACACTAACAATCTTCTCTTTACTGCTATGTTACTCAGTAACTTCTCTTCTCATCACTTGCCCTTTACAATTTCTCCTTCCCACATATACTCCCCACCCTTCATATTGTGATCTTCATACTCTGATCCATTTGATAAACTACAACTGATTGAGAACCTGATTGATGAAGAACAAGTGATTAGAGATCACTGAGCACTGAATTGTTAAGTAAGATAATTGAATCAGTCATTATGTTGTCATTGATGTCAACTAGTTTTGACAGTACTTATCATGGTAGTTGCAAATATGTAAACATCTGTAGAAAGGAGAGAAAAGATAAAGAACCAAGATATCTACTTAGAGGAAGATGGATATGATAGATGAGGATAAGGAATACTCTTGATAACTTATTGATGAGTCTATGACTTCATATTGTTGACTTGATTATGTTGCATTAATATGTTATGAAGTTAGAAGCAAAATGTTACAAAGCAGTGTGGTCAGTTAATGAAGCATTCGAGTATACACTGAGCCAGTGTAGTGTATACCGAGAGATAGTATCAACCAAGCTTGTGTTCACTGAAGCATTTCTTTGTTAACCGAGTATGGACAAAAGAACTAAATGATTAGTTTAGCTAATGAAATTGATGAGCTATAAAAGTGTATGATTACGAGGTGGAAAGATAAAGTTTGTTGTAAGATCTACGGCTAACAAAATTCAAGGAAGATCTAAAGGATGGAAACAAAACATGTTACTGACACATCAGCCAAGGAAGGTTTAAGTAGAACAATCAATGAAGGAGATTAAGCGGCAAAATCTGATGGATGAAAATAAAATGGTTTACTTGTCTATTTAAGAGACTAGGGTTTCACAGTGAAACTCATGCCAGAAGAAGGAGACTATAGAGATATCACATGAACAAGCTTCATGCATGCCTGATCATACTGGTTGAAGAAGAACCAAACTGTAGAACAATACCGAGCGTCAGAAAGCTTTACCGAGGGACAGTAAGCTATTAAATGTTGATGAACTGAATAGAAATATTGATCAGAGGATTGTATGGACTTAGAATAGATCTGAATATCTACAAATAAAGTTGCATTGTAATCAGATCACCTATTGTTACAGTTTAACTATTGTAATTAGATAAAATGTCTTAACCGAGTGGACTTGAAAGTCTTATTATGTCATTCATAAAATATACATTGTTATCCTGTCAACCCCATAGTGAATGCTGGTTGGACGATAACTGTTAGTGTTAAATCCTCTAAAAAGGTCACACCTTACAGTGTGTTTTGTAACCTTTAACATGGTTGGATCTTCACCAAGCTCACTTCAGAAGAGTGAAATTTTTTTGGGTTACCGGTCCTAGGTGGTTTTTCCCTTTATAGGGTTTCCACGTTAAATCTCTTGTGTTATGTGTTTATGTGGTGATTATTTGGATATCATATTTTACATATTGCATATTTGATTTGGTCGATAATCATGATGAGCAATTAACTAGTAATTAGTAAAAGCATAGATAGATTAGTATTTTATGTTTACCGAGCTACAAAATTAGCTAAATTTGTTTTGTGATACACATTTTGTAATTGGGACTATGGATAACCGATTCACCCCCCTCTTGGTTATTCTAACACCATTTATATTCAATTCTCGAAGTGGTGGAAATAATCTAGAATCTTCTTCTTAAGTGGTGCTAGCATTAGTTACTTCGCCAATGTATATATCTCATTTAATTATCATTTGTGAATCTCACCTTACATAATCATGTATAATCATTATGTTTAGATCTCCAATGCTTTTTCAAAAAATCTCCTCAAGATTTGTAAACTATTTTATTATCGGTATCCAGATTCAATGTATCTATAGATTCTCTTTGTGTCAGCCTGTCACACTCAGTAATACATTTTTCTATTTCTCAGTAATTGTATCATCTCTCAGTTTGGTAGATGTTTTAGCTTGGTACAACTTGGTGCTCGGTATTCGGTTTCCCTTTCTTGGTGTCTACTCCTTATTTCCTTTACTAAAATTAACTTTTCCTTTATTTACTTTTACTAAAATTAACTTTTCATTTATTTACTTTTACTGAAATTAACTTTTCCTTTATTTACTTTTACTGACTAGCTTATTGCTCTTACCAACTTGAATTTCCTTCTTTATCGAATGACTTTGACAATCAATATGACTTAATCATAACTAATGACAACAAAATAACTCTATAAGAGTATCAATCTCCCCCTTTGGCATTAGTTTGGTATATTTGTTAAAAACCTTCAAAGTCATCAAAAATTTTGTCATTACTTATCTTTACTTATTACTCCCCCTATAGTATTTCCTCCTTATATCTCTATGTATTTATTATCTCTATTATCGTCCTTTGATATCTATTTCCCCCTTTTTTAACAAAAATGCCAAAACATTAACTTACTATTTTCCTGGCGGAGGGATCTTGTCAAAAATTTATTTGTATCTTTCTCATGCATCCTTCAGTGATGAATTCCATGAATCTTTTATTGTCTGCAACACTATGATTTGTTCACTGATATCAGCTTTTAAACTAATCATGTTGTCCATAGCACTTACTTATGGTGTGCTTACTAAATATTTTTCCTTATGCACATTTTTTTGTCAATGTGTGGTATCAAAAATTTTGTAGCACCATGAGATTCATTCTAATTTTGTTCTCCTCTTTTCTCAGCTCATATTGCACTCCCATTAAGTGCTTCAGCCTTTCATAATATTCATTGAAATAATTAGGCTCATTAGATACCTTTGCTAACTGCTCAGTCAACTCCTTTTCCACATTCTCATCTTTTTCTTTCATGTCCTTGGTGAATTATGAAATTAAACAAATATTATGAAATAATAAAAGAATGTCTTGCAACTCTTTTTCCAACTCGGTAATCAACTCAGAGAGTGTTACCTTATCAAGTGCAACCTATTGAAGTAGTTCTTCAATCATTATATCTTCCATTTGCTTCTTATACACTTGCATCATATACTTAGTGGTCTCAGTACCAGGTTTATTTATTTGGCTCACCAATTCACATTCAATGTAATAAGGAGAACAAAGAGGAGGTTGAGAGACTTTATATTGGAAAAACTATGGATGAAAGAATCCAAAGCCTGTGAAGAGCCACAAGGTGCATTTGTTCCCTAGGTTAAAAAATATTTATTCTAACGCATATGTTAATATTGATCTTGCAGGTGCAATTAAGTCTAAAAAAAGCCCATCTAAGAAGATAAAACCAGAAACCATGACTTCTTCCCCTATAATAACTAAGCATTCAAGAAGAATAAAGAATAAATAAAGCTTTGAGTAGAAGAGATTTTGTGGACTTTGATTCAACCGAAGATGTACTTGCAATGATGTAAAATTAAGCACCTAATATCATGGATACCAATGATGTTGAAATGGGTAGGGAAGAACCAAAAGATGTCCACTCTATTAATAACACTTTAGCAATTGATTCAACTATATTGAAAATAATGCAGGGTGGATCTGGATAATCCAATAAAGGATAGTCCAAGTCTACACTAGTGGTAACAACAAAAATAACCATAGCAGAATACAACAATATAATGCTTCAATAAGAATTTCATTCAACATGCTCGACTGTAAGGCCTTCCAGGTTAGGGCCAAATACAATTACTTACAATAGTATTTATGCAACCTCTTAGCTATTCTAGCTTTGAAACACATCAGCAACTGATGGAAACACTAAGGAAAATCTAAACTTGAGCTCGTAAGCCTCCAAGCAATCTCCTTGTCTCCAAGCATGCAAACCACTAGCTCTGCTATTACAATTATCAGAGAAACAATCTGATCTTCAAGATCTCATAGGATCCAATTCTTATCCTTCTTCCTTACTCCCCCTGACTGACCTCTAAACAACTACCCAAACACTCCTTAAATACATTTCTTCAACCACAAGTTGGCTGGAAGAAACAATTAACTCCTAAGCCAAGTCAGCGTCTACTACAAACAAATATTAAATGCAACAACAGTTAGCTCTCAAATAGCCTTAAAAACATTTAATTCTCCATGTCATCCTCTAGATCCACACAGGAGAATAAAACACAAGCTACCAACATTAAATACACCAAGTTGGCCAACCAAAACTCCAAGAACTCCAGTCAGTAAATCAAAACTACCAAGCACCAGTAAATCAACCAAGCATGACAAGCATCGCTGAGCAAGCACATCGATTGAGTACCACAAGCATCACCGAGTACAAGTTCCACCAAGCGCCAGAGGTTTTACCAAGTTCCTTTAGCAACCAAGCCTCTTCAATAACTGAGATTGTCGGTTAAAGTTGCAACCGAGTAACATAGAACCACTTCGACACACCACCATGTAGATTTGTTGAATACCCAAGAATGCAATTGTATCAGACACCCCTGGTTCAAAAATGTGTTCTCATAGGCTAGAAGAAAATATTTTGGGATTCAACACATAAACCCCGAACAGGTTCTTCACATACAAGCCCTTCAACTCTTCACCTTTCATACTCTTCCACTTTTTCTTCCTCTATCTTTTCAAGTCTTTCCTTGTCAACACACAGGTTTTCTCTCCATACTGATCAATTCTTTTAGAATTCTTCAACTCATCTCGGCTACCAAAGCTCAGGTTTCTCCTACTGAGTGTTGTATCCAACAATGGCATCAGGGAAAGCTTCTTGGCATTCTTCTCAATAGTAAATATATTCTTGACATAGTCATGCATAGCTCTGAAATCATACTACCAAGGTCTACTAAGAAATATGTGACAACTATTCATCTCCACAATATTACACAACACTTGATCCTTATACTGGCCAATCTGAAAATCAATAAGACATTGCTCCCTCACTTCTAAAGCATGAATATCTTGCAACCATCCAACCCTATAAGGATAAGGATGTCTCATTCTCTTCAAACCAAGTTTCTGAACCATCTCCTCAGCTATAAGGTTATCAGTACTACCACTATCCACAATCACATCATAAAGTTTACCTCCTAACTTGCACCAAGTTTTGAACAAATTACTCCTCTGACAAGGTTCTACTTTTACACCAAGCAATTTTCTTCAAACCAACAAGTTCTTAGATTTAGGTTCATTTTGAATGTTCTCATTCACTATAGAATTCCTTTGGTCACCAAACTTCTTTTCTGTGCACTCAAAAGGTCTATGTCATTCTTCGCCACAATTATAACAAGAACCCTTAAAGATAACCCTACCTGTCTTCTTTTTCAGCTCCACAAGTTTCGGTTCATCTTCAACAGTTGGTTTATCCTTCACCAAGTGATCAAGCTTCTCCTTCCCTCAGGAATTACCATGTTATCTTCTCTTCAACTTATCTTCTTCCTTTCAAGAACACTGATAAGCATCCTCAACTGAATCAATCTTTAGCATACCAAGCTCATCCTGAATATTGAATCTCAAACCATTCACATACCAAGCTACCTTTTCTTTACCAAGTTCTCTATGTATAGACCAAATAATCAACTTATAGAACTCCTCAGTATAGTCCTCCATAGTCAAATCTTTTTCCTTCAAATTTTGCAACTTCATAAACAAGTCAAGCTCATAGTCAATAAGTATGAACTTAGCTTTCAATTTAGTCACCATCAACCTCCACCGATTGATCTTCATTTCACCTTCATCTTATCTATCTCTTTGTAATTCTTTCCACCAAAGAGAAGCATGTCCTTTCAACTTAGTATGTGCCAACCTTACTCTAAGAGGATCTTCAATTTCTTTAAGCTCAAATAAATCTTCTAATTCACCAATCCACTCAATCAAATCCTCAGGTCTCAAAGTACCAAAGAAAGTAGAAACTTCCATTCGATAACTAGTACTTAGCCGAGCTCTATATCTATGCAATTGACTAGTTTTATCTTCACCAGATCTGTCTCTCTTATCATCTCCACTAGATCCAGTAGCTTCAAAGTCTTTAGCAACTTCATCATAACCATCTTCAGTACCAAGATTCCTCGGCATACTAGCAATATCTCTCATGACCTTAGCGACATGTCATTCTTCATTAGTTCCATCTCATATCTGAAATAAACTTGAACCTTCTCTATAATGTTTGATTCCACAACATCATAGAGATCTAAAATCTCTCTAGGGTCCAATATTCTTAGAGGCATCCTTCAAGATCTTCAAAAACCCAAGGCAACAAATACCAACCAAGGTCCTAGTGCAAACTACCTCAACTCGGAGATTGATTTATAGACTCAAGAACTTCAAGCTCTGATACCACCTGACATAGGGTAGATATGGATAATCCAATAAAAGACAATCCAAGTCTACACTAGTGGAAATGAAAACAACAACCACAGTGGAATACAACAATATAATGCTTCAATAAGAATTTCATTCAACATGCCCAGCTGTAAGGCCTTCCGAGTTAGGGCCAAATATAATTACTTGCAATAGTATTTTTGTAACCTCCTAGCTAGTCTAGCTCTGAAAAACATCAGCAACTGATGGAAACACTAAGGAAGATCTAAACTTGATCTCGTAAGCCTCCAAGCAATCTCCTTATCTCCAAGCATGCAAACCACTAGCTCTACTATTACAATTATCAGACAAACAATCTGATCTTCAAGATCTCACAGGATCCAATTCTTATCCTTCTTCCTTACTCCCCTTGATTGACCTTTAAACAACTACCTAAACACTCCTTAAATACAAATCTTCAACCACAAGTCGACTGGAAGAAACAATTAACTTCAATGCCAAGTCAGCTTTTACTACAAACAAATATTAAATACAACAACAATTGGCTCTCAAATAGTGTTACAAACATTTAATTCTCCATGTCAACATATAGATCCACATAGGAGAATACAACACAAGCTACCAACATTAAATACACCAAGTCAGCCAACCATAACTCTAAGAACTCTAGTCGGTAAATTAGAACTACCGAGCATGCCAGGCATCACCAAGAAAGCAAATTGACTGAGCACCATAGGTGTTGGTTCCTGGATAGGATTTTACACTCCATGAGACACCAATAAACCTATGACTGATATTAAGGATGGGTTAGTTCCAAATGTGAGAAATCTATAGGCAACTAGACCAACTATAGGGACAAGACTGCCCTCTTCACTTCTGGCTCTGCAAAACCAAGGTGGGTACACCTGATCCAATAGATTCAACTCCATTCTTTACTTAATACTAGATCTTACAACAGATGATAGTGAGAAAGTACTAAATAACAACCTATTATTCATTGACTCTCCATCACTGGGGTGAAATAATTGATACCCACAAACATAAAACTGAAAAGATTGAAAGGATTAAAAGGATTTAATTTAATTTTTTGCAGAATAGAACACATCCCAACCAGACATACATCAGCATAAAGTTTACTTGTTCCAGATCAGTGCCTTATCCATTGGGCAAATCATCTAGTACACTGCAGAATATAGAGACTGATTACTATTACTTCACCATAGATCCAAGTCATAAACACAAATACCCATAACCATACTGCTTACAGAAATCCCTATACAAACCCTATGAACTTGTGCATCATCTAAAGCATATTTTAATCTGATTTCAACTAGAACTGAGGATAAATAACACATGCATAGATAAACTCCATACAAAGAATTATAACATTCAAAACCCATAAAACCTGACACAGATTGGAGAGAAATGGAACTAAAAACTTGAATTAAGAATAAGGACCTAAGCCTCAGTATACACCTTGCTTGAAGATTCAGAGCCTCTTGACAAAATATGCAAATGATCTGCAACTTTCTACTCTATTTTGATACAAACTAGACTGAACATGTCCTATTCCTTGACTGAAGGTTCAAGATGTAACCTTATGATCCAGAAAACCACTAGCCTCTAAAAATGGTCTTGGAAATCCATATATAGGATTACAACAAGCTTAGGACCATTTTAGGGAATTTTTAGGGCAACACAGTCAACCCTAAGACTACCAAAAAATATCTTAGATAAATCTAATTTCATTTACATTCCAAAACATATCTTTACAAAATATCTTATCGTTACCCAAATTTGACCTCAAATTACATAGTCCATTACTGCTCTCACCAACCTTGTCAAAACTAAAAATAAACACCGCCATTGGAAAGTTTGTTTCGCGTTGATTTTGAAAACATATAATACTTACATATTTGGATAAAAATAAAGCACTCAAACATTATTCTCTGTGAACAGTCTCCATTATTTAAATTTTGAATTTCTGATATAGTCTGACTATACAAATTTGAATTTTAATCTTTATTTTTTGCTGCAGAGATTTGAATTTTGAAATGGGCCCACATGCCATGTGGCAACACCCCATTTGTCCAACCAAACACCTCATCACCTCACTAGACTTGTTAGCACACCCATGCCACATGTCACTCTCTAATTGGTTGGCCTCACTAATCGTGCATCTATTTGACAGCTCACCAGATGACACATGTCGCGCTATCATTCTTTCACAATGGTTAAACTCCAAGCATCTTTCTTTCATGCTTTTATGACAATCATCAGATCGACATTCATCTCGAGGTGGCCAACCTACATACTGTTTGACTACTCCGTCATCAGTCTTCACCACATGTCACATTTTTATTAGCTCCACTGTCCACCTGAGCATTTGACTGTACCATCTTGCCACATCATCAGGGTGTCAAGTGTCACACTATCGTTAATTCACAGAAGTATCTCATGGGCACCTTCATCTTTATGCCTTAGCAATGACTATCAGATGCTGGGCACACACCCCCATGTGATCAAATATGTACCTACATTTTTCATTAAAATATAGCTTACCTAACATGTGGGTGCGCTCACCTTGTCATCATCCATGTCAACACCACATCACCATCTCAAACCACGCACACACGTGAGTGGCCTCCTAACTGGGTGTCTGCTTTAGACATTTAAGCCTTGTTTGTTTTGGCATATAAACCTTTCAATTTCTTCCCGCACAAGCAATGTGGCATAAACAATCTCCACATACAGGCCTTTGTTCTATCCGCCCAACTTTTCTAGGCCTACACGCCCCATCACGGCCATAACCTGATACCCTGGACATAAGCAACAACTAAAAGTAGTGTGTGATGCCCTCTCCGGCTGCTCACATGACCCCATCATGTCCCTTTCCTTTTGTCTTGCAAATTTGTTTGTGCAAAGCCTGGTCTACATGTCTCATTTCTTCTTACGGCTAATATACGCTATTGGAAACCTACACATAGTGCCCTGGCCCTCCAATTTTGTAGCATTCATATGGCATGCAGATGTACTACCAAAGGAGAGATGGCCTACTACATAGAGGAGACGTGTACTGGGGAAAGCACACACTATGCCTCAGAGGCTCACAACTCCCTCAAGACTTGCGAGATATCTTCTGCAAATAGTTTACACCCCCCTCTCTATTTGTAAATCAAGTGCACAACAACCAAATGTGCACCTCCTTGTAGCCTCATGACATAATGTCATGTATCTTCATTGGGCACATCAAGCACACCAAAAGAGCATGCGCCAGTCCCTCGAAAGAATGCTTGATACCTCCAAAGATGTATGTAGCTCCAACACTTGGTGTGCCTCATATTATTTAGTACGCCCTGTTGCAATTTCTTTGGCACTTCACGTAATGGTGTGATGTACCATCACAGCATCTATGTCAACAAAACATTTGACCCTCTTATAACACTATTGTAAAAT
This sequence comes from Chamaecyparis obtusa, assembly GCA_027943335.1. Classification (NCBI taxonomy): domain Eukaryota; kingdom Viridiplantae; phylum Streptophyta; class Pinopsida; order Cupressales; family Cupressaceae; genus Chamaecyparis; species Chamaecyparis obtusa. The sequence continues at coordinate 733,567 of BSBK01007512.1, forward strand.
AAGTGCATCCTCTGTCCACCTATGATTAGGCTCTATACACACTTCAATTGAAGGCTTGCATAACTTTAGGAGGCTTCACATAGGCCCTCTCTGCAAACAATTCACCAAATGGGGGAAGCATATGGGAAAAAAGGACTCACGCAGGCCCCCATCTGAATAAATAGTCCCCACCCTGTTTAAGTGAGAAGAAATTTGCTTGGCTAGAATGTGAGGTATTGTAAAAAGTGTGCCTAGCCTGCCTCTAAAACATGTGCAACATTGCCAAACGCAACACACATGCTCAATACTTTGCAGCCCTCACTTAATATTTTGTGCATAACATTATGGTTATTTGGAGTGCTGCTAAACAAGACCTGACAACCCCTAAACCTCCTTGCCTGCAAGTAATAGTCAGACAAAAGGCACGTAATAATTCAAATGTGATGCTCATTGATTCATGCTTCAAAAAGAAAGCATATGACACTTTCACCCATACAAATATCTATGACATACTGGTGAACCAAATAGATCAAATTATTATCCAGGGCAACATCAAATAATGAATAAAGACATTGAACATCTTCTATTTAAAAATTGAGCATCTCCTTCCATTTCAATTATGTCTTAATCATGACTTCTACAGATTAGGCCAGCTTTCAAACATTTCCAACACCATTAAGTTGCATTGTAAATTTGGTTAATAAATAATAGTGATTAGCATTTCCTTCACTCCAAGATTATCAATCTTTTGAAGATGACATATGACATTCAACAACTCCCACTAGTGTACACAATGTTCGGCGAAAGAAAATGTATGGTAGAAATGGAAGATATGCACAGCACATGTAACGGAGATTGCAAAGCTCTTATTTTTATACTGAGGCAGGCTGGCCCCAAGTGGGTCTGGCCTAAAAAAATTTTGATTTCATTCAACCGGCCTTTAAAAACAATCCAGAGAAACTTGCAACAACAACTGGATTCGATCCGGACAACTGGGCATCTTTAAAAACTTTAATTTTCAATACTTTGTCAGTCGCCAAATCTTAACAAAACACCCTCAGTCGCGCCATTAAAACATTGATCAAATCATAACACTAAATGCTGAAACTTTGTACCATAGACAATCACCCTGCCAAAGGGATTCGCCAAACAATGAATGAGGCGGGAGATTTTAAAAGTTGAAAATGCCCATTCAAAATTGTCAGCCAATCACAAACTGAAAACACTATTGACTACCTCGGAAGGAGATGATCTAAAAATATCAAATGGTGAACTGAAGACGAGCCACTGGATCTAGTAGAAGAACCATCAACAAAGATCACAACAAAATAATCATCAACTGGAGTTGATCATCCATTCAAAAGCTACGACTTTCTGAAAATAGTTCCTTTACACAATAATTCCATCTGCACTTTAATCATTATTGAACACCCATTTACCGATCTTGAAAACGGATCAAATGGAAACCTCACGGTCTGAAACCCTGGAAGAAGATTATCTCTCATACATAGAAAACAAGGATTTGATCAGATTGCCAAAGTGATCAACCGATTATCAATTATTAATCTTCAAAGTCAGCCATTTAAAACATCTCGAACTGAAACAATCAGATTCGTAGAAACTAAATTTGGAATTGATCGAGCAAAGTGATCAATTGGACTCGTCATAATCTAAAACTTATCATGTAGAATCACTTTCATGTCTACATTATGGGACATCTTTCAATTATGCTTGACCTCGATCCAGGCGCAAATGGCAAGATCCCAAAGTGAGCCATCCAGAAAACTGAACTATGCACTGCTACAGAAACTAAGAAATTGCAAACAGAATGGCTTCAAAAAACATGTCAAATGAGCACATGGGGGGTTGAAAATTAGCAAGATGACTCATTCCCATGTCTACAACATGATGCCACAACTAGCACATTATGATCAATCATCAGGCACTTAATGCACTCATCCGAACAGGGCCTCTGACTAAATTGTGCAACTGATCTTCATTAGAATGTTAGAAACTGGAAATGGAATCAGATTGGCAATTTACCCAAATAGATTCATCATGGCCTAAAATTTTCTATGGTATCACTTTGTCATGATTACAATATGACGCCACATTCCTTTCATCATGACCACTAACCAGGTGTTAGATGCAAGCCTCCGAAGTAGGCCATTCAATGAAAATCGGACAGAATGCAAAGTGTTAATTTGTGCACAAGCCTTTAAATGGGTACACTCAAAACCTATCGGAACTGAAATCTGAAAGTTGTAACCAATTGTATATGCCAAATGAAAAGTGATGAATACATGTCCCAAGCATTATGTCATGAAAATTCAACAGGCCTATCCTTATGTGCACTTGAAACTAGGTCCTTTTTAACTATTCTTTGAAGCACTGAACTTTGCTTTAGGGAAAAATCTTTGAATATAGACTCGAAACTATCTAGATTTTTGAGAGCACCAACAATAGGCATCACCAAGTATAAGTTCCACTAAGTGTCAGAGGTTTTACTGAGTTCCTTCAACGACCGAGCCTCTTAAATAACCAAGATCGTAGGTCAAAGCTGCAACTGAGTAACACACGACCATGCAGATTTGCTGAATACCCAAGAATGCCACTGCATCAGAAAACATCCCCTATTAAAAATCCATTAAGCACACCTGAATGGCTCAAAAATTCCATTAATAGGAAATGAAGTGTGGTTCCAATCTCATTACCAAATAGTGAGATGGTAAGAAAGTGCCTGGGATGGGAAGTAAAAACCAAGAGACCCAAACTTGAGGTAATGGTTTATATAGATGATAAGATGGGGCAATGGTTTGTAGAAGTGGTGATTCCAACAACTAATAATGATTCTAACGAGGTGAAAACCTAGGATTTCAAAATAGAAAGGGTGGACCTTGGGGTGACCACTCGAGCTACCGATGTCAACCATCTAGAGTCCTCTATGAAGAAAATGATCACAAGGACTTGGAAAGATGAAAAGGAACATAGAGAAATGAAATTATCCCTTAGAAAGATGGTAGAGTACATCCGTTCCATCTTTAATCCTGATCTTGTGGTTATCTCTCAACTTTCTCTAACGTTTGATCCTAAATCACCTAATAACCAACAAATGAAAGATCAAATCCAATGTAATAGAGTAATTGTTGAGGCCTATGTTGATTGATTGGATTCATTTTTCAAAATAGGAACAAAGTACATTGATGCTCTGATTAAAATTTAATAGGAAGCTATTGCCGATAGATCCATCCTGGAAGCAGAAATAGCATCGAGGGACAAAGAGAGAGTCCATTGGACATCTATGGTAGCTCAAATTATGGATGTTTAGAAGTATGGGATCTCTTCAAGGATTTGATGATGAAGTCCTTTATGTTTCATGATAACATTTGGAATGGAGCAACTTCATCATTAAAAAAGGAACAGAGGAGTTTACCAAGATTTTGAAGGAGATCGTTGCCTTAGATGGAGTAATGAGTGAAGACCTCAGGTGTATCAAGGTTCAAATTTTTAAGGAAGATGGGATAATAGTATAAAATCCAGAGGAAATGGTCAAGTCCTTCAAAGAGAGAGTTCAAGAAATCAAAGAGGCCAAGATTCTAACTACAAAAGACTTCCCTAAAATCATCAAAATAGAATCTATGCTGAAAATCTACCTTGATCACCTGGACATACATAAAAATAAAGTTTCATAGGTATGAAAGGAGAATAAAATATCGAAATAGAGGATTGCACACATTGGAGTTCATAGTCACCAGATCATGGTGAACTTCTTGACTAGACATCTAGAGTGGAGAAAACAATGTGGCATATCCTCAGCATACAGCAAGTCCTCGTCATCCATTACCCATCACATTCTTGAATGTGTTCCCAAGATATTATCTACAACATAACCATTTGTGGTTATTTCCTTTTTTACTCAAGTTATTGTTGTTAGTCTAATCCTTTTACTTTAGTCCTTAGTGGAGTTAGTTTAAAAAATTAATCTTTTGATGGTTATGCCTACAGGGCTATATATGTGGCCTATTATGACTCAATAAGGGTCAGCCAAATTTTGATACATTGGTAGTTAGCAAGTTATTTTGGATTTTGAAAAGATACTTAAAAAAATTTCTATGTATCAAAACATGTTTTAATCTGGTGGTTAATTAAAGAATGTTACAACTATAAAATGTGTTCATTTTGAGTAGATGAATGCTTCTTCTATTGGAGTTAATTTTGTTAGGAATGGGAACACTAAGAGGGGGGGGTGAATCAATGTTCTATACAATTACTTTCTGATACTTGAAACTTAACTCAATAACTTAAATGCAGAACTGAATATTAAAGCATGTAAAGTAATCAACACATTACACATAACACCAAATATGATTATGGGGAAACCTTGGCCAAAGGAAAAACCCCGGTGGGAATTAATACACACTAATAATTGTACTTGTGTATTATGAACCTATTAATGCTCCTTAGCCCTGTTAGGAGCTGTCATTACAAAGCTTAAGTACAATGACCTTGTCAAGGGTCAGACCCTGTTAGGAGTCTTTTACAATTAACCCTATTAGGGGTGAGGACACATTGTCCTAGAGCTCACTACTCAAGTGGTGAAGGCTACAACCTTCTAGATCTTAGATACACACTATATTTGCAAGGTGAATTGTTGTTGTGACACTACTTGTCTAGTCAATTCCTTATGTGCGCTGATGCTTTAACCTCTTGTAAATCTCTGCAACATTCTAACTACTCTTCGTATACTTCTTCTCTGCTTCTATCAACTCTATCTCTCATGCCATACTCAAATAAAAAGGTGCATGTCTTATTTATATGTGCAAAAAAAACTTATTCACTAAGTCAGCCTATAACTAATTACATACAATGCTTCCAAATGAATTGGATCAAGCGTGTTTACATAAAATTATATTTACATGTCTATAGCACAAATACAATAGGCACATAGCCTTAACAAAACAATATTATGAGCGCTAACCAAAATACTAACAGTCGGCTCCATACTCTCTTATATTATGCCGCTCACTATCTGTGTCACTTCAACTTGATGTATCTTCATCATACTAACTCATCTGATCATGTGCTCTTAACCATTGCTAAATAACATAACTGCAAGCTTATCTTCCAGGGTGCATACCCAAACTCAATCATACACACGTGCGTTGTGTTGGAAAAATGGTTAGTGCTCCCCTCAAGATTCGTGACATGGCTTAACTACCTCCTGTGTCTTCTATAAGTCTAGTGGTTGTATCAGGCATAAACGGGTCGATCTTTTGGTGCAATGGTAACCACTACTTGTAACAAGTGGTATCAAAGCTTGGTCATAGGTTCAAATCCCCTTAGGTAACACTGAGGGGGAGATTGTTGGAAAAAAGGTCAGCGCTCCCCTTCAGATTCATGACATGGCTTAATCACCTCCTTTGTCTTCTATAAGTCTAGTGGTTGTATCAAGAATTAACAAGTCAATCTTTTAGTGCAACAACAACCACTACTTGTAGCAAGTTGATGCTCTATTTATCTGGTGCTTCTCTAACTGTCCAGTCTTCCATACTTAGCCATTTATTTGATCTTCTGAGTTATGCATTGACTCCAAAAATCCATATGAATTTGTTGCCATAATGACAACACTGAATCATATTCATATACATTAGTATAGTCAACTTTCCAACAAATTTTTCATTGTAATATTTACTTCTTGTGTTTCAAACTAGGAAATGTGGTCAAGTGGAAAATCTAAATAGTTCATTGTCTTGGAAGAATTGTGACAAGTTTGTTGGCTTGATCAGATTGTTATCTATTCAATGTATATCTATTTGTAGATTCATATCATGTTTATGTTAGAAATAGGGAATACTAAGAGGGGGGGGTGAATTAGTATTCTACAAACTTTAACTTTTGCCCAATTATGGATATAACAGATTATCTTAACGCATGCATAACATAGAAAGCTAAACAACATGCATAGCAATAAAACTAAAGAACTCATAACACATTATTTGTTCTCAAGGAAACCCTGGCCAAGGGAAAACCCCAATGGGGATGGTACCCAGAAAGATCCAATAATCAAAAGTATCATGTTAAGGATGTTGACCCTGTTAGGAGTCTATTACATGCATATAGTGTCGCAGTCCTGATTAAGGGACTATAGGCCTTGTTAGAAGCCTCAACCCTGTTAGGAATTGGCAATACAAAATGTGATTACCAAATGAGCCCACTGCCCAAACAAGTAATATACAATATTCACTAATTAAAAAAATAGGTCAAGGTACATAACCTTATACTGCTTGCATCAATATCTCTTCACTGCTCTTCACTTTCGCTATTACATTCGCATATACATTACTCCTCATTACATTATATTTTTACATATATTTATACAAGTTATTAAGATTAATAACTTTCCAGTCAGCTATCATATTACAAAATATCTTTATCCAAGGGTTAACATCTAGGATTTCATCCCTTTATATTGTTAAGTCATTATTTTGATAAACAAAATAATCCCTTAACTCTTTATCTATTATGTCCTATCAGCTCAACACTGTCTTTAGTAAAACTATCATAACTTCTTCTGTACATGTTGTACTGACTTGCACTCTGAGGTGAGTCTTCAATAGTCACCATAGTATCTATGTTCAAGTGCACAAGCACTAAACTTACTCCAATCAACATCACAAATCAAAACTATCTTTTGGTTCACTGGCAAAAACACACTGTCTCATACTTAGACAATTTGTATTGCGCTCTGACATACTAGCTCTCTGACCTGTGTGATCTTCATGTAGATCATATGTTTCCATAATGACAACATCTATGTAACCAACTCAGCCAAATTTCCAACAATCTCCCCCTTTGTCATTGGTGGCAACATATGAGAAAATTGGCTAAGTCTTAGACTCCAAAAATTCAAAATTGTGGCCATAATACAAAATATATATATATTGTCCTTATGACTTCATGAATCCTCTCTATATACATACTCCCCCTAAGAGTATGTATCCTTATCAATTTTCTACTATATATCTCTCCCCCTTTGACAACAATGACAAAAAAGGTAAGGAGGGTTACAAAATTGTGTTCACAAAAAGTTATACCTTGATTCAATATTGCAAAGCCAGTAGGCTTGCAACACAATCTGCAAAATTGATCTTCATAGCCTCTAACTCTTTCTCCCATGATTTCTTAATTGAATCTACCACACTGAGTAGTGCGCACAATCCATAAGATGTAATCTCACATGCTTGGAGATTTTCATAACTAAACTTCTGAAAAGATGTCTTGGCTGAAAGACATTCTTCCAGTTGCCCTTCAATAGTGCTCAAGTTTATAGAAATGTGCTCTCTCAAAAGAGTGAATCTCTTCAGCTTCATGTCCTTGTCATCTTGCAAAACTCTTATTTCATCATAAATCTTGTGAATTTTCTGCTCAATATCAAATACCTTCACATTGGGGCTCGAAAGAAGGTTTGTCTCATTCTAAACTTTTGCTTCCTTCATCTTCATCTTCTAAACTTCCTCTGCTACCAGGTTCTCTAATTTTGTACACTGGATGTACAATGATTTTCCTCTTTCTAAATTCTTTCTAAAGTCCTCTATGCAAATATCAAGGTTATTGATATCATTTCTGATATTTTGACTAATGTCCAAAAGTGTTTTGGCCTCATAAGCTGCTTGAGCTTTCACCTTTGTTGTATCAAATAAATTTGTAAACTCATCATCAAAAGTATTCATTAATTTCTTTTCTCTTTCCAGAGGGTCATCTTCTACAATTTGTGTAGTAATAATGCCTTGTAACTTCTCAGTAAGCTCCTTTAGGCATCCTTCAAGACTCTTTACTTTCTTGTTATTTTCGATGATCTTGTTCAAAGATATGGTCAATTCCATCTGATCATCATCATCTACTTCATTTACCAAATTCTCAATCATAGAACCAATCTAAGTTTTCTTGCCAGTCTCAGGTGTAAGACTGATTTCTTCTAGAGTGGGAACAAGTACTTGTTTCTTTGTCACTTTAGGTTCTACAATTTTTTTTTCTATTTTCTCTTCTCCTTTGGTACCATCCCGCTCTTCAAAATTTGAATTGTCAACAATGTTTTCAAGATTCTTAAATAAGTTATCATCACTATCAAAGGTGATATTTGTTCCTTCAACATTCATTACTTCATCCTCAATATTTATGGTTGGTGGAGAGGGAATGTCCTCTTGTTCTGCTTCTTCTACTTGATCTTTAGATTCTATTGCAACTGATGATTCTCCAACATTCTCTGTCATAACCTTAATGATTGCTTGCTATGTTTCTATGTTAATTTCTTCATATCTACCTCCCATAATCTGAATAGTTCTCTTCTTGGTTCTCAAATGGGTTCTTAAATCATTCATAATTTGATTGAAGTGTTCTTCATCTCTCACAACACAAAGTTTTCTTACAAGCTTTTCTCTAATAGTTATGTCTTCTTCTGATGCTCTCTTCTCTCTATATACAAGTTTCTTGTACAAGTCATCGGGTATCTTTCCCTGAATTGTATCAAATTTCTTATTAGATAAAATCATATGCTTCACCACTGCATTTTCTAGATTCATTCTTTATGCATAATCATAGAGATCATAATATTTTTTCATCTTTGTAAAGTCTCCATCTTGAATAATATGTTCATTAACCTTCTCAACTCTAGGTTTCCAAGTTTTCTTCTTAATAGGAGTTCTTTCATCATCTTTGATTTCTGCAATTTTCCTTTGAACTGGTGGCACCAATGTCTTTTGCCTCTTACCAGGTCCAGTAGAAATCTCTTTTATTCTTTTGCTAGGTGTAGAGGAGGTTGATCTAGTGGATATTCTTGTTTCTTGATCCTTCTCTATTTCTTCCACTTTTACCTTAATTTGTGTATCCCCTTATTGTGTTGCAATTGATGATAGAGGTGGAACAGACAAAACTTATTTTTGTCCAATTTCTCTAACTGTTGCTACTATTTGCTTGGCTACCAACAACTCATGTTCAGTCATCCCTGTATCTTTTAGAATTTTCTTCATTGTACTCTCAACTCTTTTCTTTGACTACTTCTCTTCAAGGATGGTCTTTACAGAGTTGAAGTTCTCCTCAAAGGTTCCAAACCTATTACAATGAATATCCAACTTGCACTTAAGTAGTCTACTCACATATTCTTCTATCTCAATCTCAAATATCTCATAGCCAAGAGGGTCTATGAACTCTGTTCTAGGTTCTACTGCTTCAATGTAAGTAAAGTCAGTATCAACCATGAAACATATCTCATTTTTATACTTCTCCACAAGAGACTATGGGATCCTTGATCTGCTAGACATTAAATTTTGAAATGACTTAATTACCAACACTGTAGTTTCATTTACTTTGTCAATAACATGCCTCCTATACACTTGGTTAATCCTTTCCATCGTAGTATGGCCATCATTCCAGTCATTTCCAATGGTGAATGGAAATCTTCTCAATAAATGAAAGAACATATAAGTGATTAAAGATGAGAATCTAAATTCTGAATACTTAGTCTTCTTTATCTTTTCCAAATTCTCAAACAACTAAATTCTCAAAATCTCACACATGTCAACTTGTACTTTATCAACACACATCAAATAAGTTGCATGTATCATTCCAACTGCCATGTCATCCTCTCTCAAGTTAGCACAAAACTTGGTTGTTAGGATCTTACACAAGTATCTAACATCATCTTGTTGTATCTTGCTAATTACTATTGCTCTGCCATTGTAGGATGAATTTGTGTTGTCTATGACTATTTTCCTCATGTTTTTCTCATTTAAAGGAATGGCTCCAGTTTTAGATAGTCCAGTTACCTCATGAATTAAGTTAGCTGTGATATCTATAACTCTATGATCTAACCAAAACTTTCCATTGTGAATTATGCTTAGGATTATCTTGGTACATTCTTCATTGTCAAATTCATAATGTAAAGCATACTTAACAATCTCATTATCTTTCAAATGTTCAAACCCTACTTTCAATGACATGTCCTGATTATAGATCTTCTGATAATTCTCTGTGAAATCACTATCACTGATAGTCTCTAGTTTACATCCTAGATAACTTCTAACATTCTCTAGATGTAAAACTTCATCTGGTACGAATGATAAAGGTAACCTAGGATCATCTTCCAAGGGTTCTACTGGTTCCCTTTTCATTTTAGGTCTATTCTTATCTCTTACATTATGAATCAAAGAAATATCCATGATTTCCTCTAATTCCTTAACTGAATTAAAGATCTACCAAGTAAAATACCTCGATTCCGTGATTTAGGGCTTGCGTAGATTCAACACAAAAATTCTTCACCAAATCCTTGCAAAATGCTTCCAATCACTACTCTTTGATCTCCTTAACACTTGTATTCACTTTGATGATAAATGATACCATCCATGACATTTTATTATTTCAATCTCACTTAGATCTGACATCGCATTCAATTCTTTTGCCACTTATTTCCAAAAAGCTGATTTTGTTAACCTGCAAAACTTAAAACTTATTGCAATCTCGCAAAACATAATATTTTTCTTTGCGCTCTTAACCATAGCATTATAACATCATATAATACCTTGCATTAACTGCACAAGACTCAATTCATCATATATCAAATTCTACACTAATCTAAGTTCCTATTCTACTGTAATTTTCATGAATTAAGTACTTTGAGATGGGTCAGGTAAAGATTCATTCTTACCATTTAATACTTCACCTTTCTGACTACCTTCAGTGTTGAATATGTCTCCTTGATCTATTCTTTTAACAAACTTCACTTCATCTGAATTACTATAGCATCCTTTCTGACTATTGCTTGCATCTTCATTTCTTCTTACATGAATTATAGGGTTAGGATTGTTATGAAAAACTCTATTGTTCATTCTGCAAAACCTTGATGTGTGTCCAATCTTGTTACATATCTAACAAACTATTCCATTGTTTCCATATCTTGGTCTAGGCTAATTGATCTATGATCTGTAATTTCTAGCAATGTGTCCAACCTTGTTGCATCTATAACAAACTACTTCATTTCTTCTATTCATATCTTCAGTAGGTTTCTTATCTGCATGGTTAGTATTTCTAAACATTCTACTATTATTGTTATTCTCAACAAATTTAGGTTTTCTGCATTCAATAGCTCTGTTAGGGATTTTTCTTGTAGGGTCAAACTTGGCAAATTATGGGCTTGATTCTCAGTTAAAAGGTCTCCAAGTTTGCAAGAAAAGCCTAATTGATGAGGATTGGATAAGATCCTCCTTCTGCTTCGAGCTCCACAAGACTCGGGTGGGTATTGCCTATGAATAGGTTACTGTATTTCAAGTAAGCTTTTGATTAGTGGATTTGGTCTTCACTATCATGCTATTTAGGCTTCAGATCACTTCAACAAAAGATCACTCTGTAGACAGTTGAGAATCTTCTGATATAGAGATTGACAATAGAAACTATAAATGTAACAGCATTGACAATGGGAATAAGGACATAAATCCTTCTTCTTTTTATGAGTTCAACTCAAGGAAGGTTAACCTCTAGATTCTCTCTTCAAGGAATCAGCAAACTAAACTATACCATCAAGATATAGTCCCTTCACAGTATGTATGAACTTAAAACAGAAATAAAATGGTAATGATACTTTGTTTTGATGACAGAAAAATAACTACACAATAGACATCTAGCCAGTGCCTATTCCATTGGGCAAATAGTTACTGTATGTAAATCCATAGGAAGAGATCAAAACAAATACAGTGAAATGCCTTGCAAATTACTTGCAGTTTGAATAGAGTTCCTTACAAACCATTATGTCACTCCTATACTGTTATCATCAAAATCCTGATAATCATGTTCACTCTCTGAGACTATTCATGAAAATTTAATTCTTTCCTTGAAAGAAACTCATAAATAATCAGACAAGCTACCTTGCAACTGGTATGTTTTACATGCCTGACAAATAAAAAAATACAAGAGTATAACATAAAAATGAAAAGACAACAACAGAATCTGAGAGAAACTACAATGTACTTCTTTGACCATAATCCTATTACAATACACATAGAATTTTAAAGTTCAGGGACCTAGACATAGGAAAGAAAAATATGCTCTACAGGAAAGATATTCAAGATTCATCATTTAGAGACATGCTCACAACCGAGTAGTCACAGGAACTAGAACCAAAAAAGAACAGGAACCAAGAACCCTTACAACTGAGAAGAGAAGAGAATAAAAAGAAGAAGAAGAAACCCTAAAATCTGTACTTGACCAACACTTGTCCATTCTGCAATCTAATCTCATTGTCTTCTCTCTTCTTTGAAAATCTGATCTTCTCGAGCATCTTCAAAATCTGATAAATTTATCAGTTTTTTCTTAAAATCTGCTCATCTACTAGAAATCTGATTAATTTGTCCTTTGTTCTTCCTTGAAATATGACTTAGTCCTTTGTACCCTCTTTTCCTATCACCATGCAATTCTGATTCATTCCTCTACCGAATTTGCAAAATCAATCAATTTTGGAAGAAGAAAAATCTCCCCAAAATCTAGTCACGGATTAAAAGCCTTTACTGCTCTCAGCAAGTTTATCTAATCTAGTTCTAACTGCCATCATTGCATCCATCATCTTCTAGCGTTTCTGAAAACATATTATACTATCATATTCTGATAAAAAATGAATCTCCCAGACATTTTCCCGTGAACAACTCTGTCATTAAAAAATTTTAAAATTTCTCCAAAGTCTGAACTTTATAACTTTTTAAATCTTTTAAAACCTTTAAAATCTGCACATGCCACCAGAACTTACCACTTGTCACCATTTCATTGGATGCTCAGACAAACTCACTTTTAACCCCAATCCATCTGAAGATCTGGAGACTACATGAATCTCTAAGTCTCTGAATTATTTCCTTAACCATGGTTTCTTTTAGAGACTTGGAGAAATCCTTTTAGTCTCTAGATCTCTGAATAGCCATCTAGAGATTTGGAGACTAGTCTCCAAATGTCATAATCATTTCCTCTCTTTATATTTTCTTATGAGATTTGGAGACTTCCTTTAGTCTCTAGATCTCTGAATAATTATCTAGAGATCTGGAGACTTGGAGATTTGGAGACTAAGTCTCCAAGTCTCTAAATAATTATTTGGAGATTTGGAGACTTGGAGATTTGGAGACTAAGTCTCCAAGTCTCTGAATAATTATCTGGAGATCTGGAGACTTGGAGATTTGGAGACTAAGTCTCCAAGTCTCTGAATAATTATTTGGAGATCTGGAGACTTGGAAATTTGGAGACTAAGCTCAGAATAATGATCTAGAGATCTAGAGACTTGGAGATTTGGAGACTAAGTCTCCAAATCTCAGAATAATTATCTAGAGATATGGAGACTTGGAGATTTGGAGACTAAGTCTCCAAATCTTAGAATGAGCTTTTTCCTTTGTGAGACTTAGAGACCTCTTGACAAGTGTCCCCTTTCTGCAAAATTTCTTTTGGGTCCGCTGGCACAGAAACTAAGGTGGATGCACAAGCTTGGGCAAGCATAGCGTCCAGCACTTTGATTTATTTCATATGTCTGGAGAGTTGCATAAAACATTATATTTTCACAATCTGGGGCGAATGTGGGATAAATGCTATGAAAATTTTCTGGACAGTTTTGATAGTGCCGCACTCAGATGACTGTATCTCACAAACCAGGATGAATTTTTAAAATCACTCTAGTGAGAATTTAGATAACTAGGTTTTCAACAACATATCTAAAAATGAGCTTGACCCAACAATTGAATAAAAAGTTATGTCCCTCGCAATATGACTATTTTTCTGTCTTCTGCAAATCCGTGTTTGTACAAAATCAATTGATTCAAAAATTTATTATGTGGGATCCCATGGTATTTGGTTCTGAACTTTGAAGAAGATTCTCCCTCATATGTCAACCTGGGCTTCTCAATTTGTCTTCCACATTCACATTAATTTTCCAACCATTCAACCAGACATACACTTGCCTTTAGAAAATTGTGAATTGGTCACTCTAAATTTGAGCCAAATTTGAGAGTACCAACAAGCTCTATGTCCAAAATCATGACAATTATAACAATAACCATTAAGAGGTTTAAATTGCTTACCTATGCAATCTCTCTTCATATGACCAATATTATTACAAGAAAAACATCTACCTTTAAATTCTCTTTGCATACCTCTAGGTGATTCCTCTTGCTTAGGTGGTTCTGCTTCCTTAGGTGTATCTTCAAATTTGTTAATCTAATCAGACTTCTTCTCATCTATGCTTTCAGATATTTTTAGATCTGGTTCCTTGATTTCTTCATTTGCTTTTAAAGTGTTCAATCCAAGACCAGTTTTATCATAGAATGGTTTTTGATAAGATATTTTCTCATTAATCTTCTCATTTGTTGAATATAGTCTTTCAAGCTACTGCTTCGATTGAGTCAGTTCTCCTTTCACAATTGTATTGTATTTCTCAAGTTTAGCATACTGCAAATTGACTTTCTCAAGTTCAGTTGTTACTTTACCAAGTTTAGATTTCAGCTCTTCATTTTCAAGCTTAAGATTTTCATTCTCAGATTTCAGATTTGCTTCATTCTTTCCATTTCCATCTTTCAGACTTAGCTTTAGATTTGCTATCTTCAGTTCATGTTTAAGGATCTCATTTTCTTTTTCTAAGTTTTCATCACAATCTTCAATATGAATTTCAGATTCCTTTTCAGATTTCAAACCTTCCAACTTGTTTTTCAGTTTCTCAATGAGGTTCTTTACATCATCATATTTTCCTTTCAGAGTATCTCTTTCTTCAGTAAGCATATCAATCTGTTCAAGAGTTTCTTCAAGATTCTTCTATAGCTGATCCATATCCATAGAGATCTTACTCAAGCTACTAGGCTTTCCTTGAATGATTCTTTTCTGAGTAACTAAGCTCTGATACCAATTGTTAGAAATAGGGAATACTAAGAGGGGGGATGAATCAGTATTCTAAAAACTTTAACTTTTGCCCAATTATGGATATAATAGATTATCTTAACGCATGCATAACATAGAAAGCTAAACAACATGCATAGCAATAAAACTAAAGAACTCATAACACATTAATTGTTCTCAAGGAAACCCTAGCCAAGGGAAAACCTTGGTGGGGATGGTACCCACAAAGATCCACTAATCAAAAGTATCATGTTAAGGATGTTGACCCTGTTAGGAGTCCATTACATGCATATAGTGTCTCGGTCCTGATTAAGGGACTATAGGCCTTGTTAGAAGCCTCAACCCTGTTAGGAGTTGGTAGTACAAAATGTGATTACCAGATGAGCCCACTACCCAAAAAAGTAATATACAATATTCAATAATTACAAAAAAAGGTCAAGGTACATAACCTTATACCTCTTGCATCAATATCTCTTCGTTGCTCTTCACTTTCGCTATTACATTCGCATATACATTACTCCTCATTACATTATATTTTTACATATCTTTATACAAGTTATTAAGATTAATAACTTTCCAGTCGGCTATCATATTACAAAATATCTTTATCCAAGGGTTAACATCTAGGATTTCATCCCTTTATATTGTTAAGTCATTATTTTGATAAACAAAATAATCCCTTAACTCTTTATCTATTCTATCTTCATATTCTGTCATGTTGGCTCAACACTGTCTTTAGTAAAACTGTCATAATTTCTTCTATACATGTCGTATTGACTTGCACTCTGAGGTGAGTCTTTAATAGTCACCATAGTGTCTATGTTCAAGTGTGCAAGCACTGAACTTACTCCAATCAACATCGCAAATCAAAATTGTCTTCTAGTTCACTAGAAAAAACACATTGTCTCATACTTAGACAATTTGCATTGCAATCTGACATACTAGCTCTCTGACTTGTGTGATCTTCATGTAGATCATATGTTTCCATAATGACAACATCTATGTAACCAACTCAACCAATTTTCCAACAATTTATGGATGAATTCCAATGCCTTTCAATACTTTTTGGTTAAAAGTATTACTCTTAGTTACTTGGTTAAGTTTCATGTGTTGATTGATAAATTATTTTAGAGGGAGTTGTACCTTAATGTAGAGGAAATAGTCTCATGATATTCCCAAATTGTTATTAATAGATTATTTTCCTAACTTTAAGGGGTATATAGAGTCATCTTTTTCATATTTTATTGAATATTTTATAAAGGAAAAATCTGTTAACCAACATATTTTTGGTGACTTCAATGGGGAACAAACCGAAAAAAATATCTAAAACAATTAATTGTTGATTAATGGGGAAATATGGTGCTTCCTCGTGAAAATTTATTTCCTATATTATAACCTAATCTAGGCTTTCAAGATACATAGGAAGATATAATAAGTGATTTGAATATTGTAGTATGGTGTTTGAGGAGGAACCTTGAGGATTATAGAAGAGCTAATCTTGTTTTAGAAAGGGAAGAAGATATTGCAGCTAATCTAAGATTTTCAGTCGAAAGACAAAATAGGAAAGAAGTTGCAAACATATCCTAGAATATAGCACCAAATCCCCCTCAGAACCCAATAATTCAAGATCATCCCAATAACTAATATTTCTGACTCACTTTAGTGTTTACACTAGAATCAAGAAGGTATACTAGGCCTTTGAGGAGGAAAAGAGAGGTTATCCTATCTTTGAATCATTGTATAATTTAAATCTCACACCAAGTCAAACTCCTAGAAGATCTAAAAGTGGATTACCTCCATTACAATGGACCCCTATTTATCCTTTTTTTTCAAGCTCTTATCCTTCATGAGACTGTTATTCCAATTGTAATTAACCTATCTCCATCTAATCCTGTCATGGATCAGCCTTGGGGAAATACCATTGGACCCCTAAATTTAGGAGCTCAAATTAATGCTTTACCTAAAGGTGAAAAGGAGGTATTGCCAAATTTCAATGGTGATGGAAGTAAATCTATAAATGAACATTTAAATGCATTCAATGTGGCCTATGGTGTGTTAGATGTTCATGATGAAGGATACTTCCCTTAATACAACAAACACATAACAGAAACAGAGAAACAACAACAATTTGCAAGAACAAAAAATGGGCTTCTTATTATCCCCACAACTGTGGAATTACAAATTTTAGAATTACAATATGCAAAGCCACGTGGGCATCTTTATTACAATATTATGTAGGACAAAGCCTCGAATAATTACCCAAAACTACCCTAGAAAACACTACAAGCCTTCCTTATATAGACAATTTTCCACTGCCCGAGAAAGTTCCATAAATTTAGCCCTTAAGGCCAACCACCCTTAGAATTATTTTTATTTTTCATTTTTATTACAATAGGGTCGACTCACAATTATTACAAATTATATTTTTAGGTAACCCAACTTCTGGAGACCATAAATTTTTAACCATAGCTCTATTTTTCTATTATAACCACTTTTCAGAAATGGTAGGATTCAATAGTATTCATTCAAACCAAATTCAACTCCTCTTGAATGCTTGACCTCAACTCATTATGGTAATGAGCAACTTTCTCCTTATCAGCTTCTACATGGCCTATTCCAATGAGGATTTGATAGAATTCCTCCATATAATCATGAATAGATCTTCTTGCTTACTTTAAACCTTGCATTTTCTTTAGTAGATCAAGCTCATAATCAATAAGAATGAACTGTCACTTCAATTTATGCACCATCTGATCCCATCTTGTGATTTTATCCTTTCCTCTTCTATTTCACTCCAATTGAATCTCTTTCCACCAGATCTTTGCATGACCCTTCAGTCTGACCTTTGCAAACTTGACCCGATCAAGATCCTTGATATCTTCATACTCAAAATATTCTTCTAATTCATTGATCTAGTTGATCAATTCCTCTAGGTTAAGATTTCTTGAAAATGTAGGAACCTCAATCTTCGGTCTTTTCTCAATCTTGGAAATGGCCAAAAAAATCCTTTCTTCCTCTTGGTTCAAAATTTCGCCTTCTCCTTCTTGATCAAAATTTTCTTCTTCAATTTCAACCTCACTTTTGTCTATGACTATAAGATTCATTCCTCTATGAATCTCTTCTTGCAATGCTCGCACTTGTCTCTGGAGGGCTCTAACCTTAGGTGACACACCACCAACTCTTCCACCATGTTCCCTTTGTGGAAGCATTTTCACGCTTCTCATTGAAACCCTAAACCACAGTCCCGGTGCAAACTACCTCACAGTTGAAGATCTATCTACACGCTCAGGAACTCTGCTCTGATACCACTTGATGAAGGGTACTCCTCTTAATACCACAAACACATAACAAAAATAGAGAAACAACAACAATTTGCAAGAATAAAAAATGGGCTTCTTATTATCTCCACAAGTGTGGAATTGCAAATTTCAGAATTACAATATGCAAAGCCACATGGGCATCTTTATTATAATATTTTGTAGGACAAAGCCTCGAATAATTACCCAAAACTTCCCTAGAAAACACTACAAGCCTTCCTTATATAGACAAATTTCCACCACCCAAGAAGGTTCTAGAAATTTAGCCCTTAAGGCCGACCGCCCTTAGAATTATTTTTATTTTTCATTTTTATTACAATAGGGTCGGCTCACAATTATTACAAATTATACTTTTAGGTAACCCAACTTTCGGAGGCCATAACTTTTTAACCGTAGCTTCATTTTTCTATTATAACCACTTTTCAAAAATGCTAGGACTTGATCTACAGTGTATGACTCATGCAAGCTCCAATCAGTTGTGGGTTGATCGCGATTCAGGGCCTCTAAGGCCTTCAAAATTGAGCTCAAAGATTTCGTACCCAAAAACCTCAATAACTTCACTAATACATATGATATGATAATGAAACTCAACTGGTAGGTTGATATGACTAAGATGAACCTCCACCTATGAAATCAAAACATTCCGAGCTTATATGACCAACTTACTAAAAATAGTAAGTTTCCATAAATAGTAGCTCTGCACAAGATAGCCCTTATTTAAAAGAAACCAGAAATATTTTTGGGTGATGCAAGATTTCCCTTACACCCAGGATGCTCCTACATCAGTTCAACATCATGATGTGGTTGTAAGATTATTTGTTCAGACTTTGACTGATGCAACAACTAAGTGGTTTTATCACTTGCCAAATGCTTCAATCACAAACTGGAATGACATGAAAACTAGGTTCAAGGCACAATTCAAGATGGTTGAGGATGAGAACTCCCTGTTGGCCCAACTCACACAGCTTAAAAAATAAATACATGAACTAATGAGGGATTTTGTTGCTAAATATGATAAGATTGTCAACAAGATTCCTACTACTAAGAGGCCTACTCCTAAAAGTTTGCAATGCTTCTTTGTAAATTCCATGCCACTAGAAATTGGTTTTCACATTAGGAGGCAAAGGGAAGAAGATTTGGTAGTTGCTAAAACCCTAGCTATTGTATTGGAAGATGACTTGATTACTGTAGGCAAGTGGAAAAAGGAAGTTTAGATTCCCAAATCACAACCCTCCACTTCCTTAGATCCCACAGTGTAGAGGCTCATGAATTATTTGATCACTCTTAAGAAGAAATTACTAAAGGTGATCACACCCTCTCAAGATATTCCACATAATTTTTTAAATCAGGTCGCAGGAACATCGGGAAGATAGTTGGCACTGCTAGCTGCACAACAAAGATTAGCGATTGAGCCATCTCCTGGTAGTAAAGGAAGCATGTGTGTGTTTCACTTGACTGATGATCATGATAGGAAATCATATCCTAAGATGGTGCATTCTATTAAAGTGCATCATAATAAAGAAATTATAGTTGAACCAGTAGAAGATGAAGGTGTTCCTGGAGGACCTGGCAACTCCATAAGCTACTTCTTTGAGTATGAATCAGAATCTGGGAGGGGTGGTGATATCTTAGTAACTCTAGAAGAATCTTCATGTTTAGTGTTGACAAGAAATTGGTGTGGGCATAAACCATCGGGCTATACTCTATTTTAGGATATGACAAATAAAGAAAAGGAACCTTTGAAAGTAAGTGTTGGTGGTACAAAAATTTAAAGTTCAAATTCACCTGAGATCTAGATCTTTAAAAGGTTAGAATTTGATTCCTCCTTTGATATTACTAAATTTTATAAATCCTCTGGGATATAAATATCTCTTGCAGAGTAGCTTAGACTAAATCCTAAGGAGTTGGATAAGCTAGTTGATTATGTTAAAATAAGTGATTTACCAAAGGCTAATGGAAAACAAATGAATGTTCAATTGGATCAAGCCTCTTCCTCCACTTTTCATAATCAATATGAGACCATTGAACCTTAGCTTCAAAATAATACTTCATTATATTTATCATAGTAAACCATTAATGTTGAGCCCTTTTATGTATCCTTGTTTATCCATGGACATAGATTGAGCAATTGTATTATTGATTCTAGGGCTTCTGACAATATAATGCCTTCTTCTATGGCTAAATAATTATACCTACCCCTTATTAAAACCTTTGGTCATTGTTATTCTATGGAATCCAAGAAAGTACCCATGTTAGGCCAAATCAAAGATGCCCAAGTAGCTCTGGCTACTTACCCGGCTAAAAAACTCAAATTGACAGTCCTAGTTGCAAATATCCCAACTAGTTATGGTATGGTCTTGAGTAGAACCTTCCACAAAGACCTTGGGGGAGATATCAAAATGGATTGGTCACAGACCAATATTCCAATAGGAAAGGAAAGGGTCACCCTTCAACTTGATCTCAAATCCAAATATACTATTTTTACTTCTGAAGACCCTAGGTCTCATATTTTATATTAGGAGTCTGAATTTAGCAACTATGTAATCCCTCCTGAAGAAGATGTGGCAGGTGCAGTGCAATCTAAAGATGATTCTTTGTGGACTATGGAATTTTTTCTAATGTTGGTTTGGGAGTCGATGTTGTATTGATATCATGTATGGGAGAAAAGAATTCATTTTATTTTAAACTGGAATTTAATAATACCAACAACACAACGACATATGAGGCCTTATTACTTGTAAAAAGTGATAGGTTAAGACATTACCACAATCAGTTTTGGGATGAAATTGAGGGATTTTAAGCCTTTCCTATAGAAGCAATAACCATGGAGTTCAATTTGATAGCAGACGCTTTAATAGGATCAACTTCTCTTATGATACCTCACCACAATTTTAGTGATGATCTGTATAGAATTGAGCTTATTCTTCAGCCTAGCATTTTAGATAACTCAAATTCTTGGTAGGTGTTCTGTGATAATAATAATATTAACATTTTTATGAAATTCCTTGACATTTTTTCAACAACATATTTATAGGGGTCTGAATCAAATTGTTACGAATTTTTTCTTGATAAGCAATGAGACCAAGAAGTAGAGATTATCTAGTTGAAGGGGAACATAATTCCAAAGGGATTAGTGTCATTAGAGAAATTTTTTAATAGGTGGGATTTCTACACAAGTAGTGGAAAAGGACAAGAAATCTCAAAACTAGGCTCTTATGAGAGGGTAGATATTGGAGAATAATATGACCCTAAGATGGTGAACTTGGGAACCTATTGCACACTAGAAGAGAAGAAAATATTTATTCTGTTGTTGAAATCTTATAGAGATGTCTTTTCTTGGTCATACGGTGACCTGAAGAATTTTAAACAAGGCCAAGTTTAGAATCACATACCTCTAAGGTTGGGTACTAGCCCTTTCAGGCTGGAATTAAGGAATTATAATCTTAAAGTGGTAGATGCAATTTTTAGGGAAGTGGATAAAATGTTGAAAGCTTGTATAATCTATCTAATCCACTATTCAACATGGGTGGTGAACATTGTGCCAATGTGAAATAAGAATGGGGAGATCCAAATCTACATGGATTTCCGCAATCAGAACCAAGCCAGTTTAAAAGATAATTACCCACTCCTTGTTATGGACCATATTTTACAAATGATGGCAGGTTTAGAAATGATGTCCATGTTGGATGACTTTTTTGGTTATAACCAAATAAGCGTAGTAGAAGAGAACTAGCACAAAATGGCCTTCATGATTCCTACAACCATATGCCTTTTGGCCTGATTAACGTTGGTGCCACTTTCTAGTGAGCTATGAATGCAACTTTTGGCTATTTGAGGAATAAAATCATTGTTATCTATTTAGATGACCTCACTGTATTCTCGTGGACAAGGAGGAAACACTAGAGAGATATACATCTAGTATTACATAAATGTTGAGAGCACGACATCTCCTTGAATCCTAAAAAGTTAGTGTTTGTTGTCACTGAAGGAAAACTCCTGGGCCACATAGTATCCAAGGAAGGGATAAAGATAGATCATGAACATGTGAAGGAAATCCAATAATTATCCCTTCTGTCAAACATGAGTGGAGTAAAATCATTCTTTGGTCAAATAAATTTCCTCAGAAAGTTTGAACCCAATTTTGCAAAAACTACCAGACCAATGATGGATCTTATGAGTGAGAAACAAACCTTTAAATAGAACAATTAAGCAACCACAACCTTTGAAGCTGTGAAGAAAGATATTGCACAAGCTTCAACATTGTTTCACCCAAATTTTAAGGACTTTATTATTTATTGCAATTATTTAGAGCACACAATGTCTGGCATTTTTTGTAGAGTAATGAAGCAGGAGAAGAAGTTTTGATATCCTTTATGAGTGTTCCTTTGAAAAAGCATGAGCTAAATTACTCTCTCACAGGAAAACAAGACTTCGTGGTATTTAAGTTGTTGAAAAATTCAAATATTACATTTTTCAATCTCACTCCAAAGTGTACGTACCAAGCATTGTTATGAACATTATCCTAACTCAACAAGAGTTAGGATTGAATAACAGGGCCACATGGATATCCAAAATACAAGAGTTTGATCTTGATACTAAGCCCACAAAACTAGTCCAGGGACAAGGTCTATGTCAATTGATTGTTGAAAGATAAGAAGAGAAAGATGAACTCCCTTTTACACTTCTAGTTTGATTAAAGGATTCCTAGTTTTCTAATGTTTCCCATTACTTAACAAATGGTGAATTCCCTGATTACATGAGCACAAAAGAAAAAATAGATCTGAGGTTCAAAGTGGATAAATATGTAATTGTAGATGGAATCTGTTGGTTCCTAGATAGGATTTTACACTCCATGAGATACCAATATGCCCATGATGGATATTAAGGATTGGTTAATTCCAAATGTGAGCAATCTATGAACAATTGGACCAACAATAGGGATAAGATTACCCTCTTCTGCTTCTGGCTCTGCAAAACCAAGGTGGGTGCACCTGATCCAATAGTATTAACTCTGACTGATAGTTCTAACTCTACCCCTTATTTCTTTATTTGATCTTTCAACAGATGAATACAGTGAGAAAGTATTAAAAAACAACCTATTGTTCATTGACTCTCCATCACTAGATAGGACAATACATAAATGTAAATAAAAGTAAAGACTGGTAATGATTTAATGATTTGGGATTACAAGTTTTAAATCACTCTTTTCACCACAAAGATAGGAGAATATAGGCTAGTGCCTTATCCATTGGGCAAAATATTAAGGAAAAGGATGAATACAATGGTGTCTTAAATTGGTCTTTGGACATAAACACAAATACCTCAAGTCTTTCCTACTTATGAAAATCCTTCAAATAAATTCCAAGAACACATATTCCACTTTGAGCAATATTTAATCTAACTCTAGGTTGGAACTCAAAGCACCAATACATTCACATAAACCTTATGCAAAGATTTAGAGATTCAAAGAATAGAACAAAGGAGAGCAAAGATCTGAGGTTTGTATTAAGTATAACCTTTCACCATGTGCATGCAGTATCCTGAAAAACAAGCTTGCAAGATAAGAACAACCTGTACTTCTTCTCTATTGTTTGATAAAATGATATCAAAAATTACAATCCTTGACTGAAAAGCTAGGGTTTCAAAAATTTCTATCTTTTTAACACCTAAACTCCCATCCCTTAGAATGATCATCAAAAATCCCTTTATACCAAGAGATGCAACAAGCAACCCATCATTCTAGGGTTACCAAAATTAACCTATAAGACTTTACAACAACCCTAAAGGGTTTACAATAACTGCACTACTGAAACAAATGAGATATTTTGTAATTGAGTTGACAAGCTTTTTGTCTTCAATGCTATCCTTGGCTCCTTTGAACAAATTTGATTTTACTATCTCACTGTCAAACTACAATGAATGCCATTCTGCAACTTTTCAACCATAAAATTCATTTGGCTTAGCATCATAGGAACAAAAATTAGATTCCAGCAGTAATATATGCCTTCTATATCCTTTCCCAATTGCAATCTGTACTGAAAAATTTAATTCATGGCCACCGCATTGCTTTACATGACTCACTAGTTCAAAAACCCTAGCAAAACCCTACAGGATATTTGAAATTAAATATAAACAGTAACTGGCTCAACTTTAAAACATGACCGTTGATCTATTTTATTCCTGGCAGATTGGGCGGCTCGTAGAATCCTTCAACAGTCAACAAGAACCCTTAAAAATCACTTTATACATCACCAAAACCTCGACCAATGAAAACTAAGCACGTCGGTGATGAATCGGCACTTTGGACCCACTCCTTATAAGCCTTAGATTGAATGATTGTCACATGATCGCATGGCCTGAAAAGATTCCACGTGATCATGTGACAGCCATAGATTCTACCGCACTAGCATTCTTTAGAATCTCTTGGGCCCACTGACGTGTCTTCCTTTCCCTTCCAGCTTAGACAATCACAATGAGACAACTCAGTGACACCTGGAAAAAAGGTCCCACAATTCTTGGCTGACCTTTAACCCCTTGACCATTTGGTGAACACACAACTGCAAGAAATTTCAAGTCACTAGATATATTATTTAACCACAGTCAAGTCAAACAATTTAGTGAACAAAGAATTTCACTGAATCATTGAGTCTCATGTTTAACCCTTGGTTATATTTGGTGAATGCACAAAAACATTTGTTCACCAGTTCGCAAGAAAACTTAGAACTCTACCAAATACTTTGTGAATAAGCAGACATAGAAGACTTTATTGGTGCCACCAAAAACTTGTCTGAATCACCAAAAAACTTTGATAGCCTTGGGCCCACCTGCAAACTACCACATGTCATCATACTATTTGGTATCTCTGCCCAGTCACCTCTGACACAAGACCCACTACCCTTGGCATCTAATTGGATGATGAGCGTAAGATTGTATAGCCTCAAAATATTCTATGCGATGATACACCCACCGTCGATGAAGAATCTCACCCCTGTTCTGACAAACCTATGACACAAAAAATAATCAACGGTTGGTCTTATAGCCTCATGTGTCAGAAAAAACCCTTAAGATCATACATTTGCCATAGATGCTCTACCACTGTCAGAACCATTGAACCTCTAAAATCATTGGCCCCACTGACAATATTATGAGTCATTAATACGTGGACCAATGAGAAAGTGCTGACTAAGCACACCTGGCATGTGGACCCATTACATTGAAAAGCCTTTGTCGTGAAAGAGAATCAACTGCTAGTGCAACTTTGCAATCCTCTGACATACTCCATAAGATCTTACACCTATCGTTGGATCGAGATGGTGTCAGAAAGCCAGGCCTAGGGAAAGATAAAGGCCAAAAACTTTAGGAAATATTAAACATTGAGACTTAGGAAAAATACTGCCGCCGAACTTAGGAAAAATTAAAGCTGAAACCTTCATGGGGTAATAAAAATTTAATGCACATGATTTTATGATATTTTTAAGTGGCCCCATAAAGTAATGTAAAAATAGAATAAGACTAGGGTACACTAGGGTTTTCTTTCCCAACAGTTAGAATTTTGAAATTTTGCCTAGGGTTTAGCAGGGAAATGGGAAAAATAACTGCAGAGGCCCAATAAAAATGTTAAAGCCATGGAATTTTTCACTTGTGCTAATAGTGGCTCATGCTCAGGGACATGTATCTCCTATAGATATAATGAGAAGCTAGAATCTCCTGGTACAGTAGACCAGAACCAAAATTTTGAACCAAAAATAGGGAATTGTACACAAAAACTTAAAAACACAATTGTACAGAGACTGCCAAAACCTTTAGGAGAAATAGAATTTCAAAAATTGACTATGAACAAGCAGCTCTAGGAGCTCTCCTATCAAATTCTTCAGAATGTAAGAACCTCCTCCCCATTTTTCTTCAATAATATATGGGCCTAACCATATGGGATAAAATTTCCCATGTTTTCCTTTGTCTTGCATTCTTACGTTCCACATTAATACCATGTCTCCCTCTAAAAAATTTCTCTAAGTAGTCCTTCTATCATACAATAATTTGCACTAGGCCTGCAAATTCTCATTCCTGATGTGTGCATCATTTCTTACCTCATTGAGTTGAATCAGGTCATTCATTGTAACTGTCATATCTTCTTCAACATCTTCATCATATTTCTGAATGAAATGATACATCTGTAACAAATTGTTTTGGGGTAATCTTGCATTTATTCCATACACTAAGTCAAAAGGGGCACACCCTATTGCCTTCTTTATTGTAATCCTATCAACCCACAGGGCTTGTAACAACTTGGAATCCCAAGCCTTCTTGTTTTTGTCTAGGACTCTTTTCAAAATCTTGATTAGACTCTTATTGCTAGATTCTGCTTGGCCATTGCCTTGTGGATGATAAGCAGATGAATATGAAATTTTAATACCATTATGTCAGTAGAAATCAACAAACTCTTCTGACCTAAAACATAATGCATTGTCGACCACCATAGTTTCTGGGCAACCAAACCTTGTCAAGATATTCTACATCATAAAATCTATTACTACCCTGCTGGTTGCTCTTCTTGTAGGGATTGCCTCAACCCACTTAGTGAAATAATCTATTGCTACTAAGATGTAGGAATGTCCACCACTAGATTTATTAGGGATTTCACCAATGAAATCCATACCCCACTTCTGGAAAGGGGCTTGACTAGAAATAGGTCTGAGAGGCAAATTTCCACTAAATTTTAGTTTTCCTGCAAACCTTTGGCAAGGATCACACTTCTTGACAAATTGATGGGTATCCTTGAAAAGTGAAGGCCATCAAAAACCTACCCTAATAATCTTATGGGCTATAGTCTTTGCCATGTAATGTCCTCCACAAATTCCACTGTGCATTTCATGCATCAAAAGTTTGGCCTTCTTCTAATCTACACACCTAAGAAAAACACCTTCATTACTCCTCTACCAAAGCTCACCATTTATAATTGCATATCTCAAAGAGTGGAGTTTAATAGTTCTTTTCTTATTATCATCCAATTCAGGGGGTAAGACCATCTTTTGTAAATATTTGACAATATCTTTATACCATTCACAACTGTCCATGTTGCACACATAAGGTCTTTGATCCTCTTCTAGCATATTGATCTGGTTTGCATTTAGATTACTTTGGGCCATCAACTTTTCTAGGCCTAAACCTCTAACCAACTTTGTAATGTGGATATCAATTTTAAATTCTTGAATTCTGTTAATCCACCTACATCTTCTTCCTAAAACCTCTTGTTGGACCAAGATGTCCTTGACTATAGCACTCGGAACATAGGCAACCACTGTGACTCTCACCAAATAGCATCTAAATGTTTTAATGGCCTTGACCAAGGCATAAGCTTGTTTCTCAATGATATCATAATTTAATTCTGCTACTTGTAAAGTCTTGCTAAAAAAGGAAATAGGTTGTTCAAAAGCTTCAGCATTCTTTTGTAAAAGTACTGCAGCAATAGTATGAGCAGATGCAAAAGAGAAAATTTGCATTGGCCTGCTATAATATGGTGTCTTCAAGACCGGGGCATGCTTAATGGCCCTCTTAATGTCATTGAAGGCTTGGATTTCTTTAGTATTTGATTCCATTTTTTCTCCTTTCTTTAACATCCTTGATATGGGAATACTGATTTCTACAAAGTTTGTAATAAACCTTCTTAAAAAGTTAACCTGTCCTAAAAAGGACTGAACTCCCTTGATGTTCTTTGGTAAGGATAATTTTTCAATAGCCTCCACTCTTTTAGGATCTATCCTCACACCATCCTTTGAAACAATGTGCCCTAAAAGTTTTCCTTCTGTCACACCAAAGGCACACTTCTTTGGGTTCAAAGAAACCCCATATTCCAATGCTCTGATAAAAATTTTCTCAAGATGTTGACAATGTTGTTCTTCTTTTGCTGAAAAGGCTATCAAGTCATCTTGATATACCACCATAAATCTATCAATGAAATTTGCAAAGGCTACATCCATAGCCCTCTAAAAAGTGGCACCTACATTAGTCAACCCAAATGGCATTCTTACATAAACATATGTTCCCCATGGAGTTGTAAATGTAGTTTTAAATTGTTCTGTCTCTTTGACCATAACCTGATTATAACCAGAAAATCCATCCATCATGGACATCAATTATGATCCAGTAACCTTTTGTAACATGTTCTCCATATTGGGTAATCCATAGTTATCTTTCAAAGAATTTATGTTAAGATTCCTAAAATCTACACATAATCTGATGTCACCATTCTTTTTTCTAACATGCACTAAATTTGAAACCCAAGTGGAATGCCTAATGGGCTTGATTATTCCAGCATCCATCATCTTCTTGAGTTCACTCTACATTTTGGGTGCCAAGGTAGGGTTAACAGGTCTTAACTTTTGTCTAAAAGGTTTTGTGCCTTCTTTGAGTGGAACCTCATGTTGGAAAAGGTCTTCCCTATAAGCTTTAAGGTCTTCATAAGACCAGGCGAAAACATGCCTAAATTTTTTGAGAAGGTCAATCAATTTTTTTCTAATTCTTGGGGAGAGAGACCTACCTATATAAACTTTCTTGGGAGCTATCCTTGTGCCCAAGTTTATCTCTTTAAGCTCACTGATTTTATCAATACTACCTGAGAAGGCCTTGTCTTTATTGTCAAATGCCCTTTCAAGAGCAACTAGTCCTTTAGGAACCTTGTTTGATTTTAATTGCAAAACCTCTTTCCCAAAGATGACATCTTTTCCATTCACTGTATTAACATAAGCACTAAAATCCATTTCTTTATCACCAAAGTGGGATTCACAAGGGAGAAACCTTAATATATCTTGGTCATTAGAAAAAACTTGCCAATTATCCAGATTGTCAGGGATGGAAGGTCTGGCTTGTATCTCTATATTAGGAACATCTGCAAATGTAACATCTTTTGGTCTAAGGGCTATATTAGCCAACAAATCTGCCATCTTATTCTTACTTCTTTCCATCCAAGAAATATTAAAAGCACTAAAGCTTTCAATCTCATCCCATACTGCATTCCTATATTGTTTCAACTTCTGATTTTTTGAAGCATACCTTGATCTAATTTGGGATATGACTAACTTAGAGTCACCTATAACTTTCAAACACTTTATGCCATGCCTTGATGCTAATCTTAGACCAATTAATAGAGCCTCATACTCTGCAACATTATTTGTGCATGAAAACAACAAAGTAAATGAGAACTTGAAAGTTTTACCATTTGGAGATATGAGCAATATTCCAGCTCCAGATCCTTCTTTTCTATTTGCTCCATCAAAATACATGGTCCAAAGATTATCAAGGTCAATCCATCCTTCTTGGCTTTCTGATTGGTGGGGAGGCTCAACACCTTCCTCTGCTTCCTCATCTTGGACCTTAAAAGCATTAATATCAGTATCAAGGAAACAAGTCATGTTGTCATGTTCTTGTTCCTCAATCATGTGTGGAGTCCTTGACTCCCTAATGACTTTGATATTTTGTCCCTCAAAATTAAAAGTGGCAAATGACAAATCACACTATATGCTACCTCCCATAGAGGCACTCCATTTTCTTGATAATAACATTCCATACTGGGGAGGAATATCCACTACCAAAACACTCATGGTCAATTATTTGTTGGGGTATGCAGCCAATCTGTAAGGCAAAGCCTTAATAGTACCAACAACTAGTACTTCCCTCAAATCCATAGCTTGACACCTTCCATAGGGTGTATCCACTCTCAAACCTAAAGACTTCATAACCTCAGTAGGCATAACAGTATTTGATGCTACAGAATCAATCATGCAATTCTTTAGCAACTTTCCATTTATTTGCATAGTCAAGAAGAAAGGATCAACTGATCCTGCCATAGTACTAACAACATTCATGTCCAAATAAATTTGAGGGATTTTAGAAACAATCTCCTCACTGTAATTTTCATCTTCTTTATCCACAATTGCTACTTGTTTCTCAGTTTTTTCTATTTTTTGAGAATCAATATGTACTACACTTTTTACCCATTTCAAGGCATTTTTCTTATGTTCTTCTATTCTCATCATCTCTAATAATGGAACTTTGGTAGTGATTTGAGACAACAATTTACTCATGTCAACTAGAACATACTTTAAATTAGGTACATCTAGTTTTGAATCTGTAATCTCTTTATCAGCTTCTTGGGTGGATGTATCTACAAGTTTGTCAGTTTGGGCCTTGTTTTTCTTTTGAAAAATTGGTACAACCTCAGCAGTAGGCCTAGTTTTCACCTTGTAAACAATATTAGGCTTAGCATCTTTCTTTACCTTGACTTTATCAATAGGATTAGCATCCTTAATCTTTTCTAGTGAAGTTTTTACATTCTTATCTATTTTCTTGATAAAAATACCAGCTGGCTTAGGATTTGAATCACCAACAACTCTATTCCTTAAGTTATAATTTGCCTTTTCCTAAGTAACCAAATTGGTTGTTATCAAATCAATTTCCTCATTAGAAGGTCTTCTCAAAGTAGTGGTTTGTTCATTCTTTTGAACATTACACTAGATGTTGTCAGGGTCACTATCTTCATCATCTGAAAAAACTTGTTGATGATATGATTCATTTCTAGTTTGGGAATGTGAAGCATCCTGATTTTCATCCTCTTCAGTAGAGTCTACCTCACTCAAAACATGAGAAGAGAACATCCCACATCCCTGGTCATCATAAGGTTGTTCCTCATTGCATTCCTACTCTTCTTGAGGAGAGACATTTTTGGATATGGCACAATAATCAAGATCATGTGGTGACTGACAAGCAACACACCATGGGACTTCCTCCACCACATTCATTGAATTTCTTTGCAATGGATCAGGGGTCCTATCATTTTGTCTATCTCTTTTCTCAGGAATAAAATGCTTCCCATCTTTCCATTGAGTATTGTAAGGGTAATTCTACATTCTTGGCAATTTGTTGAAATTATTAAAGGGGGGCTTGTCCCCTCCTGCAGCTTTATTACCTCTATTTTCACCAGGCTTTAGATCTTTGATTGCCTTTAAGATCTTCTTTAAACTTTCATCATCCTTAGGCTTGATATTTGCAGGTTTCCCTAGATCCTTTCTATTCAATAATGGTGATATGTCATCTTCCCTTCTTCCCAACTTTCCTGAGATTCTTCAGTTGCTTTCTATGTTCATAGCTAACTTGTAAGCTTTAACCAGACTCCTTGGATTTTTATCTCTCAATAGGTATCCCATTTTAGAATCAAAAGCATTTAAATATGTGACAAGGCACACCTTGTCATCCAATTTGATAACCTGCAACAATTTATGCATGGCCTTTTGAAATCTAACATTAAATTCAACAACATCCTCATTAAAGTTATTTTTTATGTTATTGAATTCATTCAGCATAAAACCTTCATGTGTTTTATCACCATATTTCTCTTTGAAACAATGTCTAAGCTAATCCCATGATCCTATGCTACCATGTGGCAAAGCCCTAAACCAATCCCTTGAGTCCTCTGTTAAGGACTGCACAAATAGTTTCATGATAACATCATCAGGCACAATATTATAATCATCAATGAAATCAATGAATTTCTTCAAATGTTCTTCACAAGTTACAACATTGCTTCCTATGAATTTAGGAAGCTTCTATCTAATTTCTTTAGGGATGGGGTTAGGATAACCAGGGATACCAATAAAAACCAACTGTTTACATCTTTCATGTATAATCCCTGAATTAGGAAAACTAGCACCCTGAGATGTAGATGCATTATTATTTGTAGTGGTAGCACCTTTAAAACCTCCTGGTGGAGGAACACCAGTTGTCTAATTTGTTGAATTTGTGACATTTTCTCCTTTTGTCATGGTAGAACTAGAAAAATTTGTAGGTCCTACAGACCTTTTAAGAAAATCAATTTTCTTTTTCATTTCTAGTGTTGCAGCCTCTAGTTCGGCTTTTTCAAGTTCTTTAGCTAGCAATTCCTATTCCCTTTTGGCCTTTTCAAGGTTGGCTTCCAATCTTAAGGCCTAGTCTTTAGGAAGTTTAGGGGCTACAGGTTCTTTAATTGAAATGCCTTTTTCCTTTTGTTTCCCTTTATCTTTGGGAACTCTTGTTTCAAATGTCTTATGGACAACAGGTAGTTCTCTTGTTTGTTCAAGAATGGGAACATGATTTATAGCCTCTAAATCTAACAATTGCCTTCTTAATTGATCAGCTCTTATCATGTCATGTCTGACCCTTTCTTCCCTCTCATTTTCTCTCTTTTTCCTAATGGCTTCTTTTTCTTGAATTCTTCTTTCCAATTCATATACCTCCTCAAATATTTCCTCAAAATTAGGCAAAGTTGTTTCAGATTCAGCCTCCTATGCTTGAGGGTCTTCTTGCTAATCCTAAGACTCATGGGGGCCTTGGGGTATTGATGAATCAAGGGTTAAAGGGGGAACAAAATCCTATCCACCCCTACTTTTGCTTCTAGACCTACTAAATTTTCCTGAAATCCTTCTATTTTGGGATGGTCTGTCACCCTCTCTTTCTGTGGGGGAGTAATAGTCTTCATACTGGTTTAGGCCTAAATCAACTACCTCCTCATATTCTAAGGCATTTCCTTGCTAACTAGGAGGAGTAAGACCCTCCCATCCTAGGTTTCCCCTTTGCTTCTAGGTTAGAGACATATCATTAACACTTTTTTCTTTCCTAACCTAAGTTCTTCTTGATGTGGTAGGAAGCCCACCCTGCAAGCTTTCTTCTAGGTGTTCCTTCCTCCAAGACCTTGTGATTTTGAAACTCATAACTATATATTACTTAAAGCACTAGTTACAGAGATGCTTAGAGTCGCCACTCATAATATGTGAGAAAATTTGGAACCTTACTGAAACTGACTCTTATACTCTTTAATGAAGACCACTGGATAAATGATAAGTTGACCAGGAGTCTAAGCTCAACTTGTACCCACATTATCTATGCTGATTTTTAACACCAGAGATATCAAATGATTGAAATAGGTAGGTTGGGAGTCAAGCTCAACTTGAAACCTGCACTATTTGCTCTTGATAGTATTTCTCTATTCTCCAGTAGAATCACTGATTTGATGGTGACCTGGAAGGGATGAATCAATTTGAAACTTGATTTATCAATGAAAACACCAGAAATTCTGATTTCTTTGACAAGATTTGTTTATCTCTCCCAAGCAGAATCACCAATTTGTTGGTTCCTGGATAGGATTTTACACTCCATGAGATACCAATATGCCCATGATGGATATTAAGGATTGGTTAATTCCAAATGTGAGCAATCTATGAACAATTGGACCAACTATAGGGATAATATTACCCTCTTCTATTTCTGGCTCTGCAAAACCAAGGCGGGTGCACCTGATCCAATAGTATTAACTCTGACTGATAGTTCTAACTCTGCCCCTTATTTCTTTATTGGATCTTTCAACAAATGAATACAGTGAGAAATTAATAAACAACAACCTATTGTTCATTGACTCTCCATCATTGGATAGGACAATACATAAATGTAAATAAAAGTAAAGACTGGTAATGATTTAATGATTTGGGATTACAAGTTTTAAATCACTCTTTTCAACACAAAGAGAGGAGAATATAGGCCAGTGCCTTATCCATTGGGCAAAATATTAAGGAAAAGGATGAATACAATGGTGTCTTAAATTGGTCTTTGGACATAAACACAAATACCTCAAGTCTTTCCTACTTATGAAAATCCTTCAAATAAATTCCAAGAACACATATTCCACTTTGAGCAATATTTAATCTAACTCTAGGTTGGAACTCAAAGCACCAATACATTCACATAAACCTTATGCAAATATTTAGAGATTCAAAGAATAGAACAAAGGAGAGAAAAGATCTGAGGTTTGTATTAAGTATAACCTTTCACCATGTGCATGCAGTATCCTGAAAAACAAGCTTGCAAGATAAGAACAACCTGTACTTCTTCTCTATTATTTGATAAAATGATATCAAAAATTACAATCCTTGATTGAAAATCTAGGGTTTCATAAATTTCTATCTTTTTAACACCTAAACTCCCATCCCTTAGAATGATCATCAAAAATCCCTTTATACCAAGAGATGCAACAAGCAACCCATCATTCTAGGGCTACCAAAATTAACCTATAAGACTTTACAACAACCCTAAAGGGTTTACATTAACTGCACTACTTAAACAGATGAGATATTTTGTAATTGAGTTGATAGGCTTTTTGTCTTCAATGATATCCTTGGCTCCTTTGAACAAATTTGATTTTACTATCTCACGGTCAAACTGCAATGAATGCCCTTCTACAAATTTTCAACCATAAAATTCATTTAGCTCAGCATCATAGGAACAAAATTCAGATTCCAGCAGTAATATATGCCTTCTATATCCTTTCCCAACTACAATCTGTACTGAAAAATTTAATTCATGGCCACCGCATTGCTTTACATGACTCACTAGTTGAAAAACCCTAGCAAAACCCTACAGGATATTTCAAATTAAATATAAATGGTAACCAACTCAACTTTAAAATGTGACCGTTGATCTATTTTATTCCCGGTAGATCAGGCAGCTCATAGAATCCTTCAACAGTCAACAAGAACCCTTAAAAATCACTTTATACATCACCAAACCCTCGACCAATGAAAACTAAGCACATCGGCGATGAATCGGCACTTTGGACCCACTCCTTATAAGCGTTAGATTGAATGGTCATCGCATGATTGCATGGCCTAAAAAGATTCCATGCGATCATGCGATAGCCATAGATCCTACCACACTAGCATTCTTTAGAATCTCTTGGGCCCACTAACGTGTCTTCCTTTCCCTTCCAGCTCAGCCAATCACAATGAGACAACTCAGTGACACCTGGCAAAAAGGTCCCATAATTCTTGGCTAACCTTTAACCCCTTGACCATTTGGTGAACACGCAACTACAAGAAATTTCAAGTCGCTAGATATATTATTTAACCACGGTCAAGTCAAATGATTCAATGAAGAAAGCATTTCGTTGAATCACTGAGTCTCATGTTTAACCCTTGGTTATATTTGGTGAATGCACAAAAACATTTATTCACCAGTTCACAAGAAAACTTAGAACTCTGCCAAATACTTTGTGAATAAGCAGACACAGAAGACTTTATCGGTGCCACCAAAAACTTATCTGAATCACCAAAAAACTTTGATAACCTTGGGCCCACCTACAAACTACCACATGTCATCATACTATTTGGTATCTCTGCCTAGTCACCTCTGACACAGGACCCACTACCCTTGGCATCTAATCAGATGATGGGCATAAGATCACATAGCCTTAAAAGATTCTATGCAATGATACACCCACCATCGATGAAGAATATCACCCCTGCTCTGACAAACCTACGACATAAAAAAGAATCAATGGCTAGTCTTATAGCCTCATGTGTCAGAAAAAACCCTTAAGATCATACGCTGGCCATCGATGCTCTACCACTATCAGAACCATTGAACCTCTAAAATCGTTGGCCCCACTAACAATATTCTAATTCATTAATATGTGGACCAATGAGAAAGTGCTGACTAAGCACACCTGGCATGTGGACCCATTACATTGAAAAGCCTTTGCCGTGAAAGAGAATCAATGGCTGGTGCAACTTCACAATCCTTTGACATACTCCATAAGATCTTATGCCTATCGTTGGATTGAGATGGTGTCAAAAAGCCAGGCCCAAGGAAAGATAAAGGCCGAAAACTTTAGGAAATATTAAACATTGAGACTTAGGAAAAATACTGTCACCGAACTTAGGAAAAATTAAAGATGAAACCTCCATGGGGTAATAAAAATTTAACACACATGCTTTTATGAGATTTTTAAGTGGCCCCTTAAAGTAACACAAAAATAGAATAAGACTAGGGCACACTAGGGTTTTCTTTCCCAACGGTTAGAATTTTGAAATTTTGCCTAGGGTTTAGCAGGGAAATGGGAAAAATAACTGTAGAGGCCCAATAAAAATGTTAAAGCCATGGAATTTTTCACTTTTGCTAACAGAATCCTCTATAAAAAAGGACTTGATGGTGTTGGTTCTTGAAATAGATTTTACACTCAAAGAGACACCAATATACCTAAGACTAATTTTGAGGAGAGGTTAGTTCCAAATATGCAAAAATCTATAGGTAATTGGACCAACTATAGGGACAAGACTTCCCTCTTCACTTCTAGCTCTACATAACCAAGGCGGGTGCACCTAATCTAGTAAATGAAACACTCTTTACAATACCAAGATAGCATTTGAACAAAGCAGATAATAGCAAGAAAGTACTGAATGATAACCAATCATTCATTGACTCTCCATTTCTATGATGAAACTGATACCACACAACCATAAAACTGAAAGGATTAAAAGGATTTTGATTTGATTTCTTGTAGAATGTAAACAACCACGAAAAACTTGCATCACTATAGGAGATAATAATTTCTTATCAGTGCCTTATCCATTGGGAAATATATCTAAAGAAGATACGGAATACAAGAACAACTACTTGATTCATCAGAGATTCCAAGCCATAAACATAGTAAACCAGACTCATACACTGCTTACAAAACATCCTTCAGTTGAACCAAATGAATCTATGTTTTACTCAAAGACTTTTAACCTGATCCTAGATCAAGGCTGAGAAATAAAACATATACACAAATAAACTCTATGTAATGAATCAGAAAACCCAAGACTCAAGAAGCACAACAAAAGGAGAGATCTGAAATTGGAAAACTATATTAAGTATGAGGATTCAAATTCTTGTATTACAATATACTTCAGAATACAACACTAAAAAAATATGCAAAAGATGAAGAAGGTTTTTCCTTTGTATTAACATAACTAGAAAAACATCTTACACTTTGGACTGAGGATACACACTTAGCTTTTCAGCTTCCTGTGTCAAGAATTTTCCAGCCAACACCTTCTAAATGATCATAAAAATCCTT
This sequence comes from Chamaecyparis obtusa, assembly GCA_027943335.1. NCBI lineage: Eukaryota > Viridiplantae > Streptophyta > Pinopsida > Cupressales > Cupressaceae > Chamaecyparis > Chamaecyparis obtusa. The sequence continues at coordinate 770,683 of BSBK01007512.1, forward strand.
TTATAGACACAAGGATGTAACAAGAAAAAGATCATTTAGGTCAAAAACCCTAAACCTAACCAAAAATCCCAAGGTCTGCAGGAGAATGAAAATCCAATTTGATTGCACCTCTGCAAAATATTCCCGGGAAATCAACTACCTCCCTTTCTGAGAAAATCAAATCAGAAGTTAATACACTTGGAAAGAATCAACAAATCTTATCTCTTCATGAATCAAAATAAAATATCTGCAAAGCAACCAAGTTGAAAGAAATCAAATTCTTCCCCATTTGCTAGATCTGCAAATCAATCTTGTCTAGGCTGAAATATCTTCACCAAACTCTAATCTCAGAGTAGAAAGGCCATTGCTTCTATTACCCAATTGGTCAAATCTGATTATAATCAATGCCATTACATTCCTGGTTTTCTGCCATTTTTGAAAACATATTATATGCCTATATTCTAATAAAAATGAAGCTACCAGACACTATTTCCATGAGCAGATAGTTTATTTAAATCTTTCAATTTATTTCATATAGTCTTGACTATATAATCCATTTTTAATATTTGCATAGAGATTTGAATTTTTAATGTGGGCCCCATGTGCCACATGGCACCATCTGACTTGCTTGACTGACCACCTTATCACCATGTTGGACTTTTTTGTATCATCTGTGCCAGTAGTCACCCTCCAATTGGTTTGTCTCACTAACTAGGCGTCCATCTACAATTCCATCTGCCAGCTCACCTCAGGACATGTTTTTGCATGTCGCAGTCCCGTGAAGGCTAACCATCGAGCACCTTTCTCCTTGCAAAACAATGCCATCCATCGGATCCTTTGGCATGCATCTCAAGGCACTCGGTTGTCTATTTATTTGACTACTCTGTCACCACTCTCTGCCAAGTGTTCTTATTTGCTCCACTATCCACCCAGGCACTAACTTCATCAATTTTTCCATGACATCAGGTTGCCACATGTCAACCTGTCATAGTCCCATAATGATTATCCTCTGGGCATCTTCCTGGTTGCAAGGTTGCAATGACCATCGATCTCTTGGCACAAATCCTAATGCATCAAACCTGCACTTCAAGTCACGTTAAAATTTACATTACTTGTGTGGGACCCGCTATCAAGTCATTGTCCACCTATCATCCAACTAGGCACCTTGATTCTAATGCACATTTGGGTTTCATGCTCGCATGAGAAGTATCCAACCTTGCATCCATACTTGGACACCTTGATAGTGTGTGTTTTGGCTTTTGAATTACTTATTTTCCTTCCACACTGCGAATGTGGGATAAATCCATTAGCCTTTATAATAAATTTTCTTCAAAAATGTGTCCCAATGTGTGCGCCAGCTGGTTGGCCCCACCAAAAGGATTCTACTTGCCCTCCTCCTACTTCTCTTTACTAAACACATGAGTGTCCATCTATTTAAAATATCTTTATTATGTAACTGCATGAATGTGGGATATAAGACTTCCATATATGCAGGCCCATGCCAAAATCTCATGCAAACATTTTATTTTGTTCATTGGTTGGACATTGTGCACCCCATATTTCTTTTTCCCTACAGACAATACTCAAATGGAGGACATGTACAATGCTGGAAATGCAGAACACTTAAGTGTGCCCAGAACTTAAAATGACTAGGGGGAATGGTGGCATCAAACCACCCTGCATTCAACACTTCCCATAACCTACGTAGCCACTTTCTACAACCTACAAATAACACACCAAGTGGAAGGTACACACCTTGAAGGAAGCCTCACACAAGCCCACACAATACCTCATAGAAGGCTCACATAGCTCCTAATTAGGAAGCTACACAAGATCTTAGGAAGGATGCACAAGACCCTAAAGTCTACGCAACACCACATGGATTTATACATATGGGAAAGGGGAGAAATGGGGAAGGGGAAATGCTTGGGGAGAAAAGGAGTGTACATGGCATTTCTTTCATAGCATGTGCCCAACACTATTATTTTGGTTTAAAATTTTAATGTGCAACCCATGAAATGAATGGTGCATTAGAGGTGCACCGAGCACTAAGACAAATAGTGTGCACACATCCCTCTTCTATATCAATGCTACTTTAAAACCCCTCTCTTGAGATGTGGCAACCACTAGATACTTCAAACACAACTCTCAAAATATGAAGGAAGAAAAATCAGATCACATTATATGTTGTAGTATCTTCACAAAGCTTGTTGGCAACATATTATACATTTCTGGAACCCACAATTTCTAGAGTTTTCTTTATTGAAGAACCAACATATTTGCCCTGGATCTTCTCAAAAATAAATTATTATGATAGCTCTCATCAGTCATTTCCTCAGATCCATTAGCAACTAGCAAGAACACACAAGGAACGGTTTGAACTCTCCAATCCAGCATTATTTTAAAATCACCAAAGTCTTCTCAATCTCACATAACCTGGCATCCCTCCCTTTGAAAAATGATCAGAAAGGTCAGTTCATGCATCTAGAATGGACTTGAACAATGCCAAATAGTCAAAAATCTTTGATTTTTAAGAACTTCACCAAGTTGCCCAGTTGAATAAAACGCCTTCAGAAATGCCATTTAAATAACAATCAAAACTTATCACTGGACATCGACACTTGGGGAATACAAACTTTGTAGTACAAAGAAACACTCTGTTAGATGAGGCTTTCGTAAAGATGAACAGGGTAGAAGATTTAAAACTCGAAAACACCTATTCAGATTTGTTCGGTAAACACAAGCTAGAAATACTGGAAATGGCCTGTCAAGAAAATGTATTAAAAATATCCAATCATGAGCTGAAACTGAACCACTTGTTTTGGAAGAAGATTCATATGTAAGGAAAATAGAGAAATGACCCTCATCTAAAAACTAGCATCTGACATTAAGATATGAAATTCTAGAAATGGTCACTTGTGAAGTTTATTCTGTCTGCACTATTCATCGGCATAAAACACATTTTGTCTGATCTTGCAATCATGTCAAACAGAACCCTCATGGTTTGAAACCTTGGACGTAGATTCTCTTTCACACATAGAAAAAAAGGTTATAATTAGTTTCAATAAACAATCAACTGGCTATCCAGAAATAATCCTCAAAGTCAGCCACTTAGAACATCATGAACTAAAAGACAGTGAAACAATATAAATCGGGTTTGGAACTGACTAAGGATAGGGGTCAAACAGATTGGTCATGATCTGAAACTCATCAAGGAGACTCATTTCCATGTATACAGTATAAACCAACCTTCAATTCCTCCTGAACACTGATTGGGTGCAATTTGTATGATCTCAAAGTAGGCTACTTCAAATTATGCATTCCCATATTCAGTGAAACTAAATAAAATGCAAACGAAAGAGGCCTAGTAAACTGATCATACAAACCTTTAGGAATCTAAAAATGGGCACAGAGACACACTCTCATGCCTATAATATGCAGCAATATTCCTTTCATCATGACTATCATCCCGGTGTCAAAAGAAAACCTCCAAAGTAGGCCGCTCATTGAAAATCAGATAGAATTCAAAGTGCATATTTGTGCAATGCCCTTCAAATGGGTATCTCTGAAACTTATCAGAACTGAATTCTAGGAGTTGTAACCAATTGAATATGCTAAATTAAAGGTGAGGAACACATGTCCCAAGTGACATCTTATGAAAATCATCAGGCCTATCTTTTACATGCACTTGAACTAGGGCTCTTTTAAAATGGATTTTGAAGAACTAAACTAAGCCTTGGAGAAAAATTTTAGAATATAGACGCTAAAATCAATCTGGATTTTACAGTCCCAAAAGATAGTATGTTCATCCAATGTGTAGATAGAGATCAACAAGAGATATTGTTGAAAGCCTTCCATAGTGAAGCATGTGGTGGCCATTTTTCCTCAACAGTAACGACATTTAAAATTTTGAGAAATTACTATTATTGGCTAGGCATGTTCAAAGATGCCTATCAATGGGTTGTCAAGTGTGAAAAATGTAAACTTTTTTTTGGAAAACCCTAAATAGTGGCAATACCATTGAGACCAATTGTTATTGATGAACCTTTTAAATAGTGGGGTCTAGATTTTATTGGCCCACTGAATCCTCCTTCTTCCCTTGGACACACACACATATTTTAGTAGCAAAAAACTACTTCACAAAGTAAGTAGAGGTGATTCTGGTGAAGAAGACAAACTCGATAGTGGTCTATGACTTCCTGAAAGAATATATCTTAGTGAGGTTTGGAGTACCGCATAAAATAGTAGTTGATAATGCCAAAGACTTGTCCTCATAGGAATTAAAAATGTTCTTCTATGATCATAGTATACTTCTCTCTCATTCTTCAAATTATTATCCACAAGGCAAAAATTAGGCTAAATCAAGTAACAAAAACTTGATTTCTATTTTGAGGAAGCTGGTGAATGATAATGCAAAATATTGACACAAAATATTGTATGAAATGCTATGGGAAGACATAAATTCTCCAAAAAGGGAAATAGGTATGACCCCTTTTAAACTTGTATATGGTGTAGAGGCTCAATTATCCTTACCTCTAGAGCTTTCAACTGCAAAATTGCAAAAGGTGATAGAAGATAGCATTTTTCAAAATGCACTGGAGAAAATAATTATGTATCTATCTAAAATAGAAGAGGAATGAGAGAATCTGATTGATCATATCACACAACATCAAGCTCGAGTGAAATAGATCTTTGACTGTAAAGCTAGGCCAAGGAAGCTCATGGAAGGTGATCAGGTTTTACTCTGGTGTTAGCTATTTTTCTTGTTGAATCCTAATACAAACCCTGAGTGCTTAGATGAAACTCTATGATTCCTAAACTTCTGACTCAAACAAGAAAAGACTAATTAACAAGGACCAAGTCCTTCTTCACTTTGAGCTCCACAAACTCAGGCGGGTGTACCTCTTGGGATTCACTGCCTCACAATCAATCTTCTAGTGGATTAAGTGTCTTGAACATAGATATTCAATATTCAAACCAAATGAACTGTAAAATAAAAGAACTAGTTTAATTTGATTGATAGTGATAACTACCAAACAAGTAGAGACCAGTGCCTAATCCAGGGCAAAGATTCAAGTAAACATACATTCATAGAAAACTCTCAATAGAAACACACCCTGAACCCAAGTGAAATGCCTTACAAGTCACTCTTTCACTCCCATGTCCAGACATCAAATTCTTATGCAAATATTGAATCCTCTGAAACTATCCTCAAGAATTATCCTTCCCTTGAAAGAAACTCAAGAATAATTTCACAGCTACCTTATAACCAGTGTAGTAGACACAGTCATTTAAATTTAAATTTCTGTGAGTAAACACAGTCATTTAAATTGTTGATTTTATCTCAATAGTGCAGACTTTATCATTCATTTTAATTATTTTCTATAGACATTTGAATTTTAATGTGGCCCCCATGTGTCACATGGCATTATTTGATTGGCCCATTGATCCACCTCATCACCAAGTTGGACTACCTACTCATCTCCTGTGACACTTTTCGCGAGATGATTAGTTGCCAAGTCTAACCTGAGCTTTAACTACCTCTATCTAGAGATTGGGTGAATGCCTATTCTCCTATTCTCTGAATGAATTATTTGATCTTGGGAAAACTTGGAGATCAAGTGAATACCTTTGTTCTCTGAATCTCCAAATACCTTTTCTAACCATGGGTTTATCATGTGATCACATGAATACACCTTAGTCTCTTGATCTCCGAATGTCTTTTCACTAACTACCAAGATCTGGCGATCACGGGACTATGTGTTCGCCCAATCTCACAATATTCTCACTAACTGCAACTTCATCACGTGAACCAATGACCATGTATTCTCTGAATCACTTGATGCCATGGACTTAACCACCAAGATCTAGTGACTAACCACCCACTAGGTTGCTGGATGTTATCCTTAACCACCAGCCTATCTAGTGATTATGTGACTGAGTGCCACATGTCCACTTCTTTGATCATGTAGCTGCCACCTTTCTACAAAATTTTCTTGTCTTTGGTTTGTTGGGATGGTTCCCGAGGTAGCTCTGGAGTGGGCATGTGTGCATAGCCTCCAGCTCCTTCAAACTTCATGTGTGTGCTTTACCTTTTAAACACTATGAAATTCCTAATCCTAGCCAATGTGGGATTAAGTTCTTTGGCATTTTAAATGTTCCACTAAAAATTTGTCTTAAGCACCCAGCTGGCATAAAAATTCAAGCAAGCCCACCAAGTTATGAGGCCATAGAACTGCCTCTTCACCTTTTACTTTATCTCTAATTCAGGCCTTGTTCTTTTAAAACATTTTCTTCATGCCAAGACTAGGGAATGTAGGATAAATCCCTACTTAACAGAGTCCCCCTTTTAATGCTTCATCATCATCTGAAACTTCCTTCTTTGTAGTCTTCTCAGTCCATAGAGAAATTGGGTAGCTGATGAACTTTGAATGATTCATAACTAGGTCCTTTAAATGCCTCTCTTCTAGATACTCCAACTAATCATATTTGAGGTAAAGAGTGATCCTTGTTCCCCTACCAAGTTTTTCACTAGATGTATCTATTTTCACTGTAAATGATCCACCAGCTTGAGATTCCTAGATATATTGTTCATCATCATTGTGTTTGGTAGTCACAACAACCTTCTCAGCAACCAGATATGCAAAGTAAAAACCAACACCAAATTTCCCAATCATGCTAACATCAGCACCAATAGCAAGAGCTTCCATAAATTCCTTAGTGCTAGACCTTGCAATGGTCCCAAGATTGTTAACCAGATCTAACTTGGTCATGCCAATACCATTATCAATAATAGTCAATGAATCACTAGCCTTGTCTAGAACAATGTGAATGAACAACTGTAGCTAAAAGGCCAATTTTGACTTGCCAGTAAGGCTCTTGAAAGGAATCTTATCCTGAGCATCAGAAGCATTGCTGATTAGTTCTCTAAGGAAGATCTCCCTTTGTTTTGTTTGGTGTGTGTGCCTTTGGCCTATACACTGGTCTTTTTAGAAGACTCATGAACTCCCTTTATATTTCATTTGGTGCAATGCTTCTGAGGAATTTTGGTGCATGAACATCCCCAGCACACGCACCCTGCTCCCCCTTTTCATTTCCATCTGCAAGTATTTGATGATAACGTGGTGCAAGGAGGACCCTTGGCAGCACACTCCATCCTTATATGGTGCACAACACTCAAAATAGGATGTGAACACATCACCAGACTGCAACATCAAGACAAGTATGTAGCAAAAAATCAAATGTGCACAATTCCATGTACACATCCTTGTTTTGCTTGTGCACTTCCACAAAATGATGGTGTGTACCATCATTTGAATAACACACACCTTTTCATTTTATCTCTAGAATGCACTTCAACCTTAGTATGGTTCTAGGCACAAAACGTGCCTCATTAGCAGCTCACACGCCAGCTTCCTTTTCTTAATATCTCTTGCAAATATTCACGCATTTATCTTTCACCATATGCAGCCTTGGTAACATGCACCACCTTTTGATTTGTAAGCTGCCTCTGCCACATTGATGCACACCCCAAGAACTTAGCTACCTCCATGCACCTCCTTTTAAGTGCACACAGGCCACATGAACTCACGCACCATGCCCTCTTGTTATTGTTTGCTGGTTCCTTGTGCATTCCTCCATAAACTTCCTTCTTTGCTTGGTATGATGCCTTAGTTTGTTTTTAACTTCATCTAGCAACCCCATTTAGTGTTCACACCATTAGAAAAAGTGCACACACAACACCATTGGAAAATTTAAAGAGATAAAATATAGCACTGTTCATCTCCCTAGGAAAATATGAGTGCACACATTTCTCGAAAGAAAATAAGGCATTTAAAGCTTAAAAGCACTCTGCACTAAATGAACTTTGCACTTTTAAAAGGGTGACAATTTAGGAAGATCGGCAAAAGGACCAATGATTTAACTCTAGATTACCTTTTATTTACCAAAACATTGCCTTGAGATGAATTCAGAACCAAGGTTTATCAAAATTTTAAGCACACAATGCATTCCTTAACACCTTTGCAAGATTGCCAAATAACTCCAACTGGCTTCCAGAAGCGGCTTCGAAAACTGACCCAAAGACCTCACCAGAACATGCCATCAAAAAATCACATTGACTTTCAACATGTAAATACATTGGTCAAAGGATAATTTATGAAAATATTTGAGCCAAAAGATATTAATGATTGAACATGGCCCTTCAAAACATTTATTCTATCCACACTGTCAAACTGCATAAATCACTTTAGAAATTGGCTCTGAAAACTTTCCAATTGAGACCTTCATGAACCAGAAATTTGGGCACTAATTCACCTCCCCAAAAGGAAAATGGAACCACAACTAGTACGTCTAGAAGATCAAGTGATGAATCACCATTGAACACAAAAGTTAGCCTGTTTGAAATATTCAAGATTAAAATAGTGAATTATGCAGAAACTCAGTTCAGAATTTGCTTAGGAAAGTGACTGGATGGATTGGCATAGACCTAAAAATATTCAAGGTAGGTCACTCCTAGGTCTACAATGTATAAAAACTTTCAATTTCACTTGACCTTGAATTGGGCGCAAATCACAAAGCCTCAAAGTAGGCCAATTAGAAATCTGGACTATGCATTCAGAGATAAAACTTAGCAATCTGCAAATGAAATGGCACTGGCAAAGAGGTCAAATGGGCACATGGGGGGCTAAAAATGGACATGAAGACTCTCTCCCATGCCTATTACATGATCCCACAACCCTTATGCAATGAACATCAACCGGGCACTAGGTGCACTCTTCCAAAGTGGGCTACTTAGTGAAATTCTAGAAACACAAAATACAGATTTTCGAGAACACCTTCAAATAGCCACTTCCAAATCATGTCAGAACTGAAAATTAGGACCTCAAACCTATTAAATATGTCAAATGATAGGTGATAAACACCCTATTCAAGTGACTCATCATGAAAAACAACAGGCCCCATTTTCTATGCACTCAAACTAGGCACCTTTTGAAGACTTTCAAAGCACTGATCTAACACTTAGAGAAAATTTCAAAAATATGGACTCAAAACATATTCAGGATTTTTTGAGCTCCAACAGTGGCTCTAACTAGGGATGCATGCCCCTTGCGAGCATGCTGAGAATTCAGAATCTCTTGGTACAGAAGATCAACTTTCACTTTCCTCACTCTTGAAACGGGGAACTCTCTTATTGAAATCAAAGACACACACAACTGAAAGGAAAGCAACTGTACAAGGATTTACAATATTTACAAAAAGGCTCAAAGCCCCAAAACTCTAATCAGTTTTTACCCCTATCAAACAAATGATTTTCATGTCCATATAGCAGATGGAAACTGAAATTACATCTTTCATCCAGCCTATCAAAAACATTAGGATCCATTTTTAGCATATCATGGAAAAAATGATCATTACACTCACCATCACTTGACAAAACCAGGCCATCAAGTTGCCATAAATGCTGATCACTTTGTGACATCAAAGCATCACACTCTTCATTATCACTACCATATTGAAAAAGGAAACACTCCAACTCAACTTCATGGTTGGAAACATCAACATACTGATCATTAGTTTGCAACAAAGAATAAGTCATTTCTATATCATCACTTTGCAAACTAAAGTAGAACTTCTCAAGAAAAAAATCTGATTGCATCAAATCAGAGACAACTTGATGATCACAAATTACATTAGCATCTTCTAGGAAGGAACAAGCATTGTTAGTGACTGAATCATTAATCACTTGCAAATCTGAGAAAACACATTTAGATTTGTCACAGTTTCCAGCATCGAAATGAAAACAAGAATCACTAACATTATTCTCTTGAAAATCTGAATCCTCATTAGTACATATATCATTATATTCATCAAATATAACATTATCAAACTCATTACAATGATATGTACTTTCATATTGCTGATTAAAAATGGGAGAAAGAACATCCATAAATGTTTCACACATCATGTCATCATCTGTATCATCTTTGTCAAAACTTATATCTACCGGGCATGGAATTTCAGAAATAAATTTGGGAGTATACCTCTGAAACTCAGTCTCCAAGAGCTCTAAAATTTTCTCACTACTCAGTAAGCACTGGACTTCACATTTCATCTCTTCAGTTTCATTGTTGATGTTGCACATATCTTCCCCATCTAAAATAGGGACTGAAATCTATTGTCTCACAATACCTTATGTAAAGTAATCACTGCAGGAACTTACATTTGTATTATAATCATATTCTTCATGTTCACACAAAACACCATCAAACTAAAACAAGGAACCATTAACATCATGCTAAGAAAAAAGAAAATCTAAAAACTCAAGAGGAGCACTATCAGCTGAAGATTCATCTCGTACATATTGATGACCATAGATTTCATTATCAGCATAGCAAGATTTAGCATCCTCAGCACAACTAGATTCAGCATCTACAAATGAATCTATCCATTCTTTAACATGTTTAAGTGATTCCTCTCTAAAGGATGTAGTCCAACTGATTGATTCAAGCATACCAAGTTCTAAAAACATTTCAGCATATTAGGATTCTTGGAAATCAAGACCCACGGGAAGTTCGCTACAAGCTACAAGAAATTTCTTGTAATATGATAGTGTAGACTCTTCTTCCCTTTCTCCTATTGCACATCTTAAACTCAGAATGCAATTATGTTGGATTCTTTGATTTATCAAATGAATTTCATTATTAAAACTTTCAAGATCTGACTGATAATTTTCAAATCTAGAAACACATCTTGATCCACTAAGATTGGAAACTCCATATTAAAATACTGAAAAAATAATACAACTTCTTCTCATGACAATATCTTTATCCAACTTTATGAAACCATTAAATTTATTAAGCCATAACATATTTTTTATACTCATTGCAGCAACTGAAACTTCTATCCAGAAATATGACTCAAACTTTCAACATTAATTTTCCCTCTTCTTAGTGACTTGTTCACCTATTTAGTGACTATTCTTTCTTTGATAAAAGATTATCTAGAAGTGTTGTTGCTGGTGCAAAATACTGATCTGAAGTCTCCTCTAAATAACCTTTCAAACATTCATAGAGTTGTCACCCCTTTGCAGAGGACAAATTTTGAGTCAGCTGAGAAACTTATCTCAAATCTGAACCTTCTTTCAAAACTAGCAAACACAACACAACTTCATAGGATACAACTGTTTGTCAGGATCACAAAATACATTACATTTTTATTACAAGAACACACTGATCAAATAGAGACTCAAAGTCACCACTCACACTTGGTGGGATAATATGACAATTTTTTTTGTAACTTGACTCTATGATCACTTAACCAGACTCTGGAATGATTGAGAAAAGCAAGGAAACAATCATCTTAAACTTGCTTCCCTTTATTCTTTTCCCCAGTAGAGTCACCATTTTGTTAGCTATTTTTCTTACTGAATCCTAATACAAGCCCTGAGTGCTTAGATGGAACTCTATGATTCCTAAAATCCTAACTCAAAAAAGAAAAGACTAATTAACAAGGACCAAGTCCTTCTTCACTTTGAGCTTCACAGACTTAGGTGGGTGTACCTCTTGGGATTCACTACCTCATAGTGAATCTTCTAGTGGATTAAGTGTCTTGAACATAGATATTCAATATTCAAACCAAATGAACTATAAAATAAAAGAACTATTTTAATTTTGATTGATGGTGATAACTACCAAACAAGTAGAGACCAGTGCCTAATCTAGGGCAAAGAGTCATGTAAACATACATTCATAGAAAACTCTCAACAGAAACACACCTTGAACCCAAGTGAAATGCCTTACAAGTCACTCTTTCATTCCCATGTCCAAACATCAAATTCATATGCAAATATTGAATCCTCTGAAACTACCCTCAAGAATTATCCTTCCCTTGAAAGAAACTCAAGAACAATTTCACAGTTACCTTATAACTAGTGTACTTAATTTTCCTTAAAAATTGAATACATAAAGATTCAAATACAAACACATGAAGACATCAATAGACATGCAAATGGAATCCAGTTGTTCTCTCATTAAAATTCCTCTACTTCAATACATTTACAATGATAAAAAGCTATGAAAGTAGACAAGAATCAGACCACTGCTTGCAACCTTCAATTCACCATTCCTGTAACAATGAAGAAAATTAGAGATATAGGAGAAATAAATCAGTTACATCCAATTGACAATTGTCCATCCTTTGCACAAAATATCTCCAATTTTCCTCCAACTTTGATCTTCTTCAACTGCCACAACTTGCAATCATTTCCCCTCAACTGATTTGATTCTGAAACACAAAATCCTTTACTTCTCTTTCCCACCAAGTCAAATCTAAAATTAATCATTGCCACTGGATTCCTCATTTCCTTCCATTTTTGAAAACATATAATATGCCTATATTTGGGTAAAAATAAAGACTAGGCATTAATTCTGTGAGCAAACATAGTCATTTAAATTTTTTATTTTATCTCAATAGTGCAGACTTTATCATTAATTTTAATTATTTTCTATAGACATTTGAATTTTAATGTGGCTCCCATGTGCCATGTGACTTTATTTGATTGGCCCATTGATCCACCTCATCACCAAGCTGGATTGCATGTTCATCTCCTGTGACACTTGTTGCGAGCTGATCAGTTGCCAAGTCTAACCCAGGCTTTAACTACCTCTATCTGGAGATTGGGCGAATGCCTATTCTCCTATTCTCTAAATGAATTCTTTGACCTTGGGAAAACTTGGAGATCAAGAAAATACCTTTTTTCTCTGAATCTCCAAATACCTTTTCTAACCATGGGTTTATCTGGCGATCACGCTAATACACCTTAGTCTCTTGATCTCTGGATGTCTTTTCACTAACTGATAGGATCTAGTGATCATGTGACTGTGTGTTTTCCCAATCTCACAATGTTCTCACTAACCACAACTTCATCACATGAACCAATGACCATGTATTCTTTGAATCGCTTAATGCTAGGGACTTAACCACTAGGATCTGGCGACTTGGTGAATAACCGCCTGCCAGGTCACTAGATGTTAGCCTTAACTTCCAGGCTATCTAGCAGTTACTTGACTGAGCACCATGAGTCCACTTCATTGATCCTATAGCTTCCACCTATCTAGAAAATTGTCTTGTCTTTGGTCCATCAACATGATTCCCAAGGAAGCTCTGGAGCATGCATGTGTGCATAGCCTCCAGCTCCTTCAAACTTCATGTGTGCGCTTTACCTTTTAAACACTATGAAATTCCTAATCCTAGCCAATGTGGGACTAAGTTCTTTGGCATTTTAAATGTTCCACTAAAAATTTGTCTTAAGAACCCAACTGGCACACAAATTCGGGTGGGCCCACCAAGCTATGAGGCCACACAACTACCTCTTCACCTTTTACTTTATCTCTAGTTCGGGCCTTGATCTTTTTAACCATTTTCTTCATGCCAAGACTAGTGAATGTGGGATAAGTCTCTACATAACATAGTCCCCCTTTTAATGCTTCTTCATCATCTAAAACTTCCTTCTCTATAGTCTTCTCAATCCATAGAGAAATTGGGTAGCTGATGAACTCTAAATGCTTCATAACCAAGTCTTTTAAATGCTTCTCTTCGAGATACTCCAACTGATCATCTTTGAGGTAAAGAGTGATCCTTGTTCCCCTACCAAGTTTTTCACCAAATGTATCTTTTGTCGCTATAAATGATCCACCAGCCTGAGATTCCTAGATGTATTGTTCATCATCATTGTGTTTGGTAGTCATGACAACCTTCTCAGCAACCAAAATATGCAAAGTAAAAACCAACACTGAACTGTCCAATCATGCTAACATCAACACTAGTAGCAAGAGCTTCCATAAATTCCTTGGTGCCAGACCTTCGAATGGTCCCAAGATTGTTAACCAGATCTGACTTGGTCATGCCAATACCATTGTCAATAATAGTCAATGAATCGCTAGCCTTGTATGGAACAATGTGAACGATCAGCTCTAGTTGAAAGGCTAGTTTTGACTTGCCAATAAGGCTCTCGAAATGAATCTTACCCTGAGCATCTAAAGCATTGCTGATTAGTTCTCTAAGGAAGATCTCCCTTTGTTTTTTTTGGTGTGTGTACCTTTGGCTTATACACTGGTCTTTCTAGACTGCTCACGCACTCCCTTTATATTTCATTTGGTGCAATGCTTCTGAGGAATGTTGGTGTCCAAACATCCCTAGCACATGCACCCTGGTCCCCCTTTTTGTTTCCATCTATAGGTATTTGATGAGAATGTGGTGCAAGGAGGATCCTTGGTATCACGCTCCATCCTTATATGGTGCACAATACTCAAAATGTGGTGTGAACACATCATCAGACTACAACATCAAGACAAGTATGTAGTAGTAAATTAAGTGCATACAATACCATGTACGTATCCTTGTTTTTCTTGTGCACTAACACAAAATGATGGTGTGTACCATCATTTGAACAACATACACCTTTTCATTTTATCTCTAGCATGCACTTTTGCCTTATTATGGTTTGAGGCACAAAATGTGCCTCATCAGCAAATCACACACCAGTAATATCCATAACTAGCACTTCTAGAAGATCAAATGATGAATCACCATTGAACACAAAATTCAACCTGTTAGAAATATTCAGGATTAAAATAGTGAATTATGTAGAAACTCGGTTCAGAATTTTCATAGGAAAGTGAGTGGATGGATTGGCATAGACCTAAAAATCTTTAGGGTAAGTCACTCTGACGCAAGGTAGGGAGAAAGAGAGGCCAAAGGATGGTCCACCCTAATGATCCAAGTCTACAACACACATGTGGAAGCAACAAACAACAAGAGTTAGAGAGAGAATGCCAGATCCTTTCAATATATTATCATCAATTTGAATCATACATGTCAGGCTGTAAGGCCTTCCTGGTCAGGGCCTGATATTACAATGAATTACATAATTCCTCCAACATGTGAGGATCTATCATAAATCTCCAATCTAAATGTCTACTATCTTCTATCAAAATTGACTTCTAAACTACCACCAAACATCTACATTTATACAAGAAGCTACCGAGCTGAGTCAACCTTTAGATCCATAATTAACAGAAGTAATAGTCAAATCTAGGACCACACACTTTCCAATGATGGATACAAACATTAATTTTGTGATGCAATATAAAGGCACAAGTTGGCCACAACAGGAAACAAAACTAGACCCATCAGTAAGCAAGATAACTGAGCAATAGATAGACAACGCCGAGCGCTAGTGAAATAACCGATCACCTAGGAGAGAACTGACCACCTTTAGTAACCAAAGGAAACCAACCAACTACTGACCAACTCGGTTAAAGCAGCAACTGAGCAACATAGACAAAAACTCCAAATTATTTTTGGCGACACATGATTGCCAAGGACCCAAGATGCTCCTGCATCAAACACCTGGGGTTATTTTGAAATGATTCCTCAAATCATTTGGTAGGTCTGGTCTGAGCTACATCTGACTCAGACTATGAAATCCAAGAACTATCTTCCATTGGTCTATTCTTCCACTTAACCAGATATTCCATGTACTATTTTCCTCTTGTACTTTTGCCAACTCTTTCCTTCAAAAAATTTTCAACTTCATCATTCAACTTCTTAGGATATTCTGTCGATACTATCACTTCTTTATTAGGTTCATGATACTCATACAAATCAGCAATATTGAAAATCGGTGATATGTCCATGTCATCAGGTAACTCAATGTCATAAGCATTTCCACTATCAAATTTCTTTAGAATATTGCAAGGTCCAAACTTCTTCATCTTCAGCTTCCCATATGTTCCAACAGGAAATTGACCTTTTTTCAAATGAACCATCACTTCATCACCAACATCAAAAGTTTTATGTCTTCTTGATTTATCATCTCTATCTTTGTATTTCTAATTACTATCTTCCAGCTTCAACTTCACATCTTCATGCAATGTCTTCATGTACTCAACAAACTTTACTCCTTTAGCACTCTTCTTATTCTCATCACCAATGTCTCTCAAAATAGATATTCCTCTTGATTGTGTACCATTCACAATCTCAAATGGTGTCTTTCCAGTACTCCTATTCATTGAATTATTGTATACAAACTCTACTTGTGCTAACATAGAATCCTAGTTACTTGGTGTGTCTCCAACTAAACATCTCAAAAGATTTCCCAAACTTCTACTCACAACCTCATTCTGTCCATCGATTTGTGGGTGAAATGTAGAACTATATTTCAACTCAGTGCCAAATTTCTTCCAAAGTGTTTTCCAAAAATAACCAACAAATTTACTATCTTGGTCAGAGATAATACTCCTCGGTAATCCATGCAATCTGAAAATTTCCTTAAAGAAAAGATATGCTACATGTACTGCATCTGATGTCTTTCTACAAGGTATAAAATGTGACATCTTAGAAAATCTATCCACAACAACAAATATAGAATCATTACCTCTTATTATCTTCGGTAAGCCAAGCACAAAGTCCATACTGATATCAATCCAAGGTTTCTCAGGAATAGCAATCGGTGTGTACAATCTAGTATTCTAACTTACTCCTTTTGCAACTTGAAAAATTCCACAACTTTTCACAAATTTTTGAACATCTTTATACAATTGTGGTGAATAGTACTTCTCCTTAAGCAAATTCCATGTTTTATCAATACCAAAATGTCCAGCCAAACAACTAATAAGTTTCTCCTTTATCAAATTAGATCTCATCCCTCCTCTTAGTATACACAACTGAATACCTTTAAACAACATACCTTCCTGAATAAAATATTCATCCCATTTAGTATCTTGTTGATCTTGAATAGGTGCTCTACACTTTCTCCATGGCTTAGAAAAATCAAGGTCATTTTCGTACAAAGCTCTCATCTCATCAAAACCAAGAACTTCAATTTCCATCTCGGTCATCAAAGATCTTCTTCTACTTAATGCATCAGGAACTCAGTTAGTGACTCCACTCTTATGCTTTATCACAAATGTGTAACTCTACAAATACTCAACCCATTTCATATCTCTCTGATTCAACTTATTCTAACTACCCAAATATTGTAAATCCTTATGATTAGTATACAACATAAATTCACTCCGTATCAAATAATGTCTCCATTTCTTCAGTGCTTGAACAATATCATAAAATTCTTGATCACACATAGAATATTTCCTTCTAGCATCATTCAACTTTTCACTAAAGAAAGCAATAGGTTTACCTTCTTGACTCAACACAGCTCCAATTGCACTTCCACTTGCATCACATTCTACTTGAAATACTTTACTAAAATTAGGTAATGCCAAAATAGGTAATTCAGCAACCTTCTGCTTCAGAGCCTCAAAACTTATGTCCGCTCCATGTGTCCACTTGAATTCTCTTTTGTCTCCTCTCATAGTCTTAGTCATAGCATTAAAAATTGTGTTGGCAATTTGGCTAATGCACATGCATAGATGTTGTCATTATGGCAACATATGATCTCTATTAAGAGCATAGAATCTGAAATGCAAGTATGGCAAGTTGAAGGAAGAAATTGTCTAAGTATGGATATACTGATCCTGACAGAGCACCCGATGAAGATTTAGTTGGCGACGTCCACTGGAGAAATATTTTTGTTTGCATAGTTAACTAAAGCTTCTATAGAGTATGAGGATACCCCATCTCAGTGTGCATAAAGTTTGGAGTAGTATGGACAAAGTTATTTGAAGTTTACTGAAGATAGTTTTTGCAGACAGAACAGTTTTGGAGACAGTATTAGCGAAAGAGTTAAGGGATTATTTTTTCTTGTCAAAATAATGACTTAACATTATGAAGGGATGAAATCCTAGATGTTTACTCTTGGATAAAGATTTTGGAAGCCGACCATGTAAACTTATTATCTTTAATAACTCATATATTAGGCATACTTGAAATGTAATGAAATATACAAGTGTGATATGTAAAAAGAAAGAAAAGATAACTTGTGATAGTTGTTTATTGTGATAGTAGCAAAGGCTATTGATGCGAAGTTGTAAGTAGTACCATATTACAATCAAAAACATTTTGTATTACCTATTTGGGCAGTGAGCTCAGCTGGTGATCAGGTTTTGTAATCTAAATCCTAACAGGGTTAAGGCTTCTAACAAGGCCTAAAGTCCTTTAACCAGGATAGATCTACTATATATTGTAAATTGACTCCTAAAAGGGTCCAATATCCCTAAAAAGATACTTTTGATTAGTGATCTTTGTGGGTACCATCCCCACTGGGGTTTTCCCTTGGCCAGGGTTTCCTCGAGAACATATGATGTGTTATGAGTTCTTTCTATTTACTACTATGTTTGTTAATCAACTTGATAATCTTTGTATGCACTAAAGTAATCTGTTATATCCATAAGTGGGCAAAAGAAAAAGTTTGTGAAATACTGATTCACCCCCCCTCTTAGTATTTCCTATTTCTAACAATTGGTATCAGAGCACAGTTACTCAGAGAAGGAACAATCAAGGAAAGCTTAGCAGCTTGAGTAAGATCTCTATGGATATGGATCAACTTTAGAAGAATCTTGAAGAAGCTCTTGAACAGATTGATATGCTTACTGATGAAAGAAACTCCTTAAGAAGAAAATATGAAGATGCAAAGAATGCTATTGACAAATTAAAAGGTAAGATTGAAGATCTGAAATCTAAAAAGAAATCTGCTATGCTTGTTGAAGATTGTGATGAATCAGAAAAAGAAAATGAGATCCTTAAGCATGAGTTGAAGATAGTGAATTTGAAGCTTAGTATGAAAGATGGAAATTTGAGATTTAATAATGAAAAATTGAAAATTGAGAATGAAGATCTGAGGTCAAGACTTGAAAAGGAAACATCTGAATCTGAAAAAGTAAAAGTGCAGTATGTGGAACTTGAGAAGTATAATAAAATTGTGAAAGGTGAATTAACTCAATCTAAACAACAACTTGAAAGGCTATATTCAAAAAGTGATAAGACTGAAAAACAAATTTCTTTTGAAGAACCATTCTTTGATAGAAATCAATTTGGATATAGTATGTTTAGAACAAACCATGAAAGTAAGAAGCCAAATTTGAAGACATCTGAAAGTGTGGAGGAAATAAAGCTAGATGAGAACACATTGGAAGATCCACCTAAAGAAGAACCACCTAGAGAGAAAGAAGAATCAAAGAAAGAAGAACCAAAATAGGAAGAATCATCTAAAGGTATGCAAAGAGAATTCAAAGGTAGATGTTTTGCTTATAATACTATTGGGCACATGAAGAGAGATTGCACAGGTAAGTAATTTAAACTTTTTAATGGACATTGTTATAATTGTCATAGTTTTGGACATAGAGCTAATGAATGTAGAAGACCTAAAGTAATTTTGAATAATTATGATAGAATGATTGGGAATACTAACAATGCAGATAAGAAATCTATTGAAGAAATGAATCAAAGAAAAGTGGTAGTATGTTTTAGATGCAACAAAGTAGGACATATTGCTAGAAATTGCAGGTCACAGATTAACTAGCAAGGACAAAGATTTGGAAATAATGGAATCATTTGTCAGATATGCAACAAGTTTGGACACTCAGCAAGATTTTTCAAAATGAACAATGGAGGTTATCATCATAAACCTAACCCTAGGAACAATGCAAGAAGGAATGAAAATACAGGAAACAAAGAGAAAGGTTGTTGTAGCAATAAAGATGAAGTAAAATTTGACAAAGGCACAAATCAAGGAGGTACAGTCAGCATTGAAAGTAGTCAAGAAGGTAATGTAACCAATGGTAAGGATGAATCTTTACCTGACCCTACTTTAAGTACTTAAATTATGTAAGTTTTTGTAGTTTAGGACTTAGGATTAGTGTAGATTAGGAATTTGAATGAGTTAAGTTTTGTGTAGTTAGATATAGGTTTATTATGTTGTACTAATGCTATGGTTAAGTGTGCAAAAGAAAATATTGTGTTTTGCAAGGTCACAAAATGTTTTATGGTTGCAGGTTTGCAGAATCAGCTTTTTGAGGTTTTAGTGGCAAAATGAATGAATGCGATGTCAGATCAAGTTAATGTGAAGTGTTATAAGGTCAAAATTTAAGTTATTATGATTAAAAAATGATTGAAAAGTGATTTGAATAAGAAAAGTGAGTTGAGGATGATTTGAAGAAGTTTGGAAGTAGTTTGTAGCGACGATCATACCGAAACCCTAGATTTGCAAAGTTGAGGTATTTTTTGATCTTTAATCAGTTGATAAGATGGATATTTCTATTGTTCATAATGTTAAGGATAAGAATAGACCAAAGATTAAGAAAGAACTAGTAGAACCAACTAAAATTGATGACAGTCTAGCATTATCATCCGTACCAGATGGAGTATTGCACATTGAGAATGTTAAAGGATATTTAGGTTGCAAGTTTGAAACTTTGCGAGATGTAGATTTTAGTGATGATTATAGGAAATTGTACAATCAAGACATGTCAGTTAAACCAGCTTATGGGCACCTAGAGAACAATGAAATTATCAAATATTCCATGAAGTATGAATTCAATGATGAGGAATGTACCAAGATCATTTTAAGTAGAATCCACAATGGGAAATTCTGGATGGAGGATAGAGTTATTGATATAACTGCCGACCTAATTCATGAAGTTACTGGATTATAAAAAGTTGGAGAGATTCCACTAAATGAAAAGAACATGAGAAAGATTGTTTTAGATAACACTGGATCTAGTTATAATGGTAGAGGAATTGTGATAAGTAAGATTAAGCAAGATGATGTTAGGTACCTTTGCAAGATCCTAACAACTAAATTCAGTGGTAGTTCAAGGGAAGATGACATGGCTGTAGGAATGATTCATGTAGCTTTTCTTATGTGTATTGAGAAGAAACTAGTAGACCTATGTGAAATTTTGAAAATTCAGTTATTTGAGAACTTAGAAAAGATTAAGAAGGCTAAGTACACATAGTTTAGGTTTTCATCTCTGATAACCTATATGTTTTTCAATATTTTGAGAAGATTTCCTTACACGGTTGATTGGAGTGATAATGTGAACACAATGGAAAGAATAAACTTAGTCTACATGAAGCACCTTTTTGATAAAGTTAATGACAGTGTGAAGCTTGTATTGAAGACTTTTCAGAATATTGTTAAGAACAAATCAAGGATTCCTCAATCCTTAGTTGAAAAGCATAGAGATGACATTTGTTTTATGGTTGACACTAATTTCACCTACATTGAAGTAGTTGAGCCTAGAATGGAATTCATAGACCCTCTTGGCTATGAAATATCTGAAGCAGAAACAGTAGGATATGTGAATAGATTGTTAAAGTGTGAGTTGGATGGTCATGCAAATAGGTTTGGAACCTATGAAGAGAATTTCAACTCTGTAATAAGTTTGAGAGAAAAGAAGCAATCTAGTAAGAGAGTTGAATCTACTATGAAGAAAATATTGAAAGAATTTGGTATGTCAAGTCATGAGTTTGACATAGCTAAGAAGACTGCAGAAGCCTTGAAGCAAAGTGAAAATCTTGTAATTTCACCTAAGACATCAAGTACAGATCCTATTGATCCTATTGCAGTAAAGGTAAAAGTTGAAGTACCTGAAAAAGATGAAGGAGATAAATCTTTTTCTCCTATTCCTAGCAAAAGAGTAAAAGTGAGTGTAGCAGGACCTAGCAAGAGATAGAAAGTGGTTGTACCACCTATACCTAGAAATGTAGTAGTAATTAAAGATGATGATGTAGTTTCAATCAAGAAGAAAACTTGGAAACCAAGAATTGAAAGAGTGAATGAAGATATATTGAAGCATGGAGACTTCACCAAGTTGAATAAATTCTATGATCTATATGGATCATTTGATAGATTGAACTTTGAAAATGCAATGGTTACACATATGATTGTGGTAGATAAGAAACTTAGCACTATTCATGGTAAGATCCTAGAAGATTTGTATAACAGACTTGTGAATAGAAAACAAAGAGCACAAGAAGAGGACATAATGATGAGAGAACATGTAATCAGACAGTTCTATGAAGTTAACGATGAAGATCATTTGAAGAGATTCTTGAAGTCTCTTGGAACTTTATTGAGAACTAAGACAGGAACAATCCTTATAATGGGAGGCAAAAAGGAGGAAGTACAGAAAGAGATAGAGCAAGCAGTAATGCAAGTTCTTGCAAATATAGTTGCAGAAAAGCATGTTCAATCAGACCCTCAGCAGAAGCAATCAGAGGAATCACATGCAAAGGAATTTGGTATTGAAGAAGTTCCATCTTCTTCACATATCAATATTGGCAAAGAATCAATGGATATTGAAGGCACCAAAGTGACTCTAGAATCAGATGATGTAGTATTTCATGATATAGGAAACATTGTTGACAATTTGGCTTTGGGAGAGCAAGAAAAGGTCACAGAATCAAAGAAGAATATAGAGGCAGAGGAAGCACCAACTGTATCAGAATCAGTTCCAGCAGAGCAGTTAGTTAAAGGCAAACAAATTTTGACAGAGGCCACTACCTCTAGTGCACCTTCTATACCAGCTGAAGACATTAGTGCACCTGACAGTAAGAAGAGGCATATTGGTTCAATGTTTGAAGACCTTGGAAAAGAAGTTGAAGATGATGATCAGCTTGAGTTCATCACATCTCTAAATAAAATTATTAGAAAGAATAAGAAGGTGAAAGAGCTTGAAGGAAAAGTTAGAGTTTTGACAGAGAAACTTGAGAGTGTGATCAACACTAAGGTATCTGAATCAGATCCACTTGAGAAAGCTAAAATGGTAATGAATTCTTTTGACTCTGAATTTTCTAACTTGAAGGATATTGCTAGAATAAAAGTTCAGGAAGACTTTAAAGCAGAAATGCAACAAATTTTAAGTGTAAATATTCAAAATGATATTGGTAGTTTAGATGTATGCATAAAGAATTTGAGGAGACATTTTGAGACAGGAAAGAATTTGTACATACAATGCACTAAATCAAAAATCCTAATAGTTGAAGAGGATAAGAAGATCAAAGAGAAGTTAGATGCTATTACAGCTGACACAAACACCTTGACAAGCCCTAATGTCAAGATAAGTTCTGTAGAGAAGAACATAAGGAAATTGAAAGATGAAATCAGAATGTTAGCAGAGGAGAAGAACAGAAAGATGATCAGGGTTAACATCTTGAGAGAGCATGTCTCAATCAAGATATCAATTGTTGAAGATCAAATTGAGTAGTGTCTTTCAGCAAAGACATCATTTCAGAAGTTTAGCTACAATTCCCTGCAAGCTTGTCAGATAGCAGCATACAGATTGAGTACTCTACTCAATGTTTCTGAATCCATTAGGAAGATATGGGAGAAAGATTTTGAATCTTGGAAGTTAGAGTTTGGTGATTGTGTTGCAAGCCTATCAGCTTTGCAATAACTGATAATAAGGTATAAAGTTTTTCAAATTTTTGTACACCCTATCTTTGTCATTGTTGTCAAAGGGGGAGAGATAGCAAAAAATTGAATATATGTTGAGGAAGGATACTCATAGGGGGAACTATTCTATGGAGTATGATATTGTATACATATTGTATAACTTTTGGCCACAATTTTGTATAAGTGTTTTTGAAGTTTTGTTTGCACACTTAGCCAATTTTCCCATATGTTGCCACCAATGACAAAGGGGAGAGATTGTTGGCAATTTGGCTAATGTGGATGCATAGATGTTGTCATTATGGCAACATATGATCTCTATTGAGAGCATAGAATCTAGAATGAAAGTATGGCAAGTTGAAGGAAGAAATTGTCTAAGTATGGATACAGTGATCCTGACAGAGCACCCGTTGAAGATTTAGTTGGCGACGTCCACTGGAGAAATATTTTTGTCTGTGAATTTAACTAAAGCTTCTATAGAGTATGAGGATACCCCATCTTGGTGTGCATAAAGTTTGGAGTAGTACAGACAAAGTTATTTGAAGTTTACCGAAGATAGTTTTTGCAGACAGAACAGTTTTGGAGACAGTATTAGCGAAAAAGTTAAGGGATTATTTTTGGTTGTCAAAATAATGACTTAACATTATGAAGGGATGACATCCTAAATTTTTACTCTTGGATAAAGATTTTTGAAGCTGACCATGTAAAGTTATTAGCTTTAATAACTCATATATTAGACATACTTGAAATGTAATGAAATATACAAGTGTGATATGTAAAAAGAAAGAAAAGATAACTTGTGATAGTTGTTTATTGTGATAGCAGCAAAGGCTATTGATGAAAAGTTGTAAGCAGTACCATATTATAGTCAGAAACATTTTGTATTACTTGTTTGGGTAGTGAGCTCAGCTGGTAATCAGGTTTTGTAATCTAAATCCTAACAGGGTTAAGGCTTCTAACAAGGCCTAAAGTCCTTTAACCAGGATAGATCTACTATATATTGTAAATTGACTCCTAAAAGGGTCCAATATCCCTAACAGGATACTTTTGATTAGTGATAGTTGTGGGTACCATCCCCACCAAGGTTTTCCCTTGGCCAGGGTTTCCTCGAGAACATATGATGTGTTATGAGTTCTTTCTATTTACTGCTATGTTTGTTAATCAACTTGATAATATTTGTATGCACTAAAGTAATTTGTTATATCCATAAGTGGGAAAAAGAAAAAGTTTGTGAAATACTGATTCACCCCCCCTCTTAGTATTTCCTATTTCTAACAAATTGAACTGAAATTCCTTATGAACTTTCGGTAAAAACTTGCCAAACCATGAAATGATCTTACCTTGCTAGCATTCATAGGTGTAGGCCAATTCAAAATACCTTCAACCTTTTTAGGATCCATCTTCAAACCATCAATTGAAATAACAAATCCCAAATACACAATTTCTTCTTTCATGAATGAACAATTTTTCAGATTTATCAATAGCTTTTCATCTTTTAATCTCTGCAAAACTTGTCTAACATGCAACAAATGTTCTTCTCTGGTCTTACTAAATATTAGAATGTCATCAAGATATACAATCACAAATTTACCCAAGAATTTCTTCAAAACTTCATTTATCAATCTCATAAAAGTACTAGGTGCATTACTTAAACAAAAAGGCATAACCAACCACTCATACAAACCTTCTTTTGTCTCAAAAATAGTCTTCCATTCATCACCTTCTCTGATGATACCCACTTTTCAAATCAATGTTTGTGAAATACTTTGCTCCAGTCAAACTGTCTATTATATCATCCATTCTTGGTATAGAGAACCTATACTTCACTATTATCTTATTGATTTCTTTGGAATCAGTACACATTCTCCATTCTCCATTCTTCTTCAGTGCCAATACAGCAAGTACTACACAAGGACTCAAAATTTCTCTGATCAGACCTTTCTCCAGCAACTCTTGAATCTGTTAGTTCAATTCCTGATTCTCGCTAGGTGTCAACCGATGAGGTGCTTTATTTGGTAAACTTGCTCCAGAGATTAGATCCACACAATGATCAATGCTTCTTTTCGGTGGCAAACCATTAGGTACATTATCAGAAATGATATCACTATACTTGGTGAGTAACTTATCAATCTCCTCAAGGACATTATCCTCTATTTTCTTACTCGACTGATTATGAATCACAACAAAAAATACATCATTCTTCTTCAAAGAGTTTACAAACTTCCTTCCTTTCATCAAACAAACTTTCACGGATGTGCACACATTACTAACAGGTTCTTCCATCAAAGGTAACAAGATTTGTTTCTTTCCATCAGCCACAATAGTATACTTATGCAATCTCCCATCATATATAGCATGTCTATCATATTGCCAAGGTCTACCCAACAAAATATGACAACAATCCATAGGCATGATATCACATAACACCTTATCATAGTATTTTCCAATCTTCAAATTCACATAACATTGTTCACTTACCAGGAGTGTATGCTCATCTTTGATCCATGAAATCTGATAGGGCTTCAGATGTACCAACCTTTCCAACTACAATTTTGTGACCATCTCTTCAGATGCCAGATTCTCTGATCTACCACTATCAATTATTACCTTCCAAAATTTGTCAAAAACTCTACATCTAGTCTTGAACAAAATTTTCCTTACCGGATCTTCCTTCTTACTTTCATTCCACAGTGCTCTTCTTACCATCAAGTTATTTTCTTTCTCAGGTTCATTCAGTGACTCTTCTTGCACCAAAGCATTTCTACTGCTACCAACCTTCTTACTAGCTTGTGTACATTCAAAAGATCTATGTCTTTCCTCTCCACATTTATAACAAGTTCCTCTGAAACTTCCTCTACCATAACCACGTCAGTAGTTACTACCTCTGCCTCTAGAACTTTCACCTTTCAGCTCGATCTTGCCTTTGTCCAGATTTGTCTTTTCTAGTTCAGATCTACTATTTTCAACATTAGATCTACCTCTTCCTCTAGGGAATCTACCACCTTGACCTCTCTATCTTTGCTCATGTCTCTTGTTCAATTTCTCCTTAGCTTTCAAAGAAAATTGATAAGCCTCTTCAATGTTCTCCAACTTGACCATACTAATCTCCTCTTGGATGGAAACTCTCAAACCATTCAGGTATCTACCGATTCTTTCCACATCATCTTCATCATGTCTAGATCTAATATCTAATCTATATAATTCCTCAATATACTCTTTTATCGAGCTATCTTTCTATCTCAAACTTTGCATTCACCGAACTAGGTTAATCTGATAATCATAGGTTAAGAACTTTCCTTTCAACTTATTGACCATTTTACTCCATACCTTGATTTTGTCTTTACCTTTCCTCTTCTGATCCAATTGCATTTTTTCCCACCATAAGGATGCATGACTTTTCAACTTTGTGCTTGCAATCTTCACCTTCTTATCTTCAGGGATATTCTCATATTCAAAATACTTTTCCATCTCGGTGATCCAGTCCACCAATTCATCAGAATCTAGCTTTCCACTATACTCAAGGGGATTGAAATGTGGTGTTGACTTCAGACTTGTCAAAGCCTTCAAAAATATTTCTTCTCCTTGATCCATAACAGGAGTAGGTTCTGCATTCACCTATTCTTCTTCAATTTCATCATCACTAACATCTTCAAAATGTCTACCTCTTCTTTGGGTTGTTTCTAGTACTCCTAACCTAGCAGAAATCTATCTTAGCATATCTACCAATCCTAGATCTACATCTCACCTCCCACAAACCATCTTGACAACCCTCTACAATTGCAGGTCAGATCACAATCTGTTATCCCACAACAATTCAACTAGGGCTTCAAGAGGAACCTGCAAACCTAGATCCGTAGACCTAGATCAAGATCTAACCTCGCTCTGATACCACCTGATGCAAGGTAGGGAGAAATAGGGGCCAAAGGATGGTGCACTGTAATGATCCAAGCCTGCAACACACATGTGGAAGCAATAAACAACAAGAGTGAGAGAGAGAATGCTAAATCCTTTTAATATATTATCATCAATTTGAATCATACATGCTAGGTTGTAAGGCCTTCCCAGTTAGGGCCTGATATTACAATGAATTACAAAAGTCCTCCAACATGTGAGGATTTGTCATAAATCTCCAATCTAAATGTCTACTATCTTCTATCAAAACTGACTCCTAAACTACCACCAAACATCTACATTTATACAAGAAGCTACTGAGCTGAGTCAGCCTTCAAATCCATAATTAATAGAAGTAGCAATCAAATATGGGACCACACACTTCCCAATGATGGATACAAACATTAATTTTGTGATCCAATATAAATGCAAAAGTCAACCACAATAGGAAACAAAACTAGACCCGTTGGTAAGCAAGATAACTGAGTAGTAGACAAATAATGCTGAGCGCCAGTGAAATAATTGACCACCCAGGAGAGAACCGACCACCCTTGGTAACCAAAGGAAACTGACCAACTACCGACCAACTCGGTTAAAGCAACAACCGAGCAACATAGACAAAAACTCCAAATTCTTTTTGGTGACACAGGATTGCCAAGGACCCGAGATGCTCTTGCATCACACTCCTAGGTCTACAATGCAGAACAACTTTCAATTTCACTTGACCTTGAACTGGGTGCAAAACACAAAGCCTCAAAGTAGGCCAATCAGAAATTTGGACTATGCATTCAAAGATAAAACTTAGCAATCTGCAAATGAAATGGCACTAGCAAAGAGGTCAAATGGGCACATGGGGGGCTAAAATGGACATGAAGACTCTCTCCCATGCCTATAACATGATGCCACAACCCTTATGCAATGAACATCAACTGGGCACTAGGTGCACTCTTTTGAAGTGGGCTACTTAGTGAAATTTTGGAAACACACAAAATGCAAATTTTTGGGAACACCTTTAAATAGCCACTTCCAAATCATGTCAATACTAAAAACTAGGACCTCAAACCTATTACATATGTCAAATGATAGGTGATAAACACCCTATTCAAGTGACTCGTCATGGAAAAAGAGAGGCCACATTTTCTATGCACTCAAACTAGGCACCTTTTGAAGACTTTCAAAGCACTGATCTAACACTTAGAGGAAATTTTAGAAATATGGACTCAAAACATATTCAGGATTTTTTGAGCTCTAACATCTAGGATAGGCAAAGAGAACCAAAGGGAGCTCATGATAAATTTAAATCATTGTGGAAGGGACCATTTATAATGAACCAGGTGTTGAGGCTGAATTCATTTAAACTACAATATCTTGATGGAACTCCACTTCCCTTGTGGCATGATTCAAAATTGTATTAGATGTAAGCTCTCACCCTTTTCCCTTTGTACATAGTGTTTTGTTGTTCTTAGGTTCTTAGGAAATTTTGTTGTGAAAATTTGGCCTTGTCAAATCCATTTCCCAATTGTGAAACCAAAGAGTCTAGGTTCATCCCTTGTCCTTTTCAGTCCAAGTCCCTAGTCAGAGCCAATGTTACCCCTCCAATTTTTTATGGTGTCAAAGTGTATATTTATGTATATCTTTCATTACCAAGTAATGTCTTAGACCCTTTTGAACCTATAATTTGAATCAAGTCTAAGTTCAAAGTCTTGAGTTCATTCACCGCTTCCGTGTCTCTTGTTGTTGTAGCTTCATTTTGGCTAAGTCATCCCATAGGAGGTCTTCCATAGTTTGAACTTGAACTTTAAACCTCTTTCAGTTCTGTTCAAAGTTCAAAATACCATGTTCAAAATAAATAGTACAAGTGGGAGTCCTTGTGTCTTAATAATTGAATAAGTCATCATGTCTTGTTGTGATTTATGACTCTAGTCCATTTCATTCAATTTGAACTTGAACCTTGAACCTCTTTCAGTTAAAATTTCAAAATTTAAAGTTCATTGTTTACATATAATGAGATTGGGGCATTGTATGGCCGAATAAGGAAATAAGCAAAGTGCAAATGGGAAATATTCGAGGAACCTCAAAGTTTAAAAGTTTTTTTTTGGAAAAGGTAATAATTAAAAATTGAGCCCGAGTGGTTTGAAATGACTGTTAATTAATGATTTTTTAGATTCAATATCAATTCATCATTAATCTATGTGGGGATTGTAAGTGTTTAAGTGTGCCAAAAAATTTGGAAAATCTTCCTCTTTCTATTAATAAAGGATAGAATCTCTTTGCTTCTTTTCTAAGTCATTCCAAATCCAATGGAGCAGAAATTTTTTTTGGTAATTACAGTTGTGGAGTAGGGTGGAAAATTCGATGAATTTTGGTGAGTCTGTTAAAACCTTGACCTTGCTAATTCAAAAATTTGTTGAAGTATAATAAATTGAAGTTCCCTGTTTAAATTTCTTTGTTTATTTTATGGAATTGTGTGGTTAGTAAAATAATGTATAATAGGCTCCCCATACCAAAAATAGGGCATTCTTATAGCCTTATGAGTTCAATTCAAGAAATGGGGGATACATCTCTTTTACAGGTAATTGTATAAATTTTTTTAGAAAGGCTCATAAACCCTAAGGAGGGATCAATTGAAAATATTGTGAACCAGAGTGGTTTAATTGAGGCAATAGATTTCCCCATTGTAGCCTCTTTCCCTGAGCTAGTGCTAGAATGTATGAATAGGTATGACAAGGATGAGAGATGTATCTATACTTTTTATGGGGAAGTGTTAGTAAGAATAGATAGAGGAACCATAAAGGCCACCATGGGAATGCCTGATAAGGAGCCTTATGAATCTTGGACCATAGATACATCCTATTCTTTTTTCTTAGAGAAAAGGAAAGAACACAGGAGCATAATCACATGTCACTAGCTTCTCAATATGCAGAAAGGTGGTTCATGACTCCCCAGTCCCCTCACTCATGAGTATTTCATACCGAAAGTTCAAGATTTAGTGATTCTATTGAATAGGGTGAAAGGAAATCGGCATACATTTCTTTGGGAATATTGGATGTTCTCCTACATCCAAGTGTTGTTGAAAGGGCATAAATTCTTATACTAGGGTGAGCTCATAGAAGAGAGATTACATGAAGGATTAGAAAAAAATTTCATGATGTGGGCCTTTTATATGTTCTCTTTTATTTTCTATCTGTTGGCATGTACCAAGGAATGGGTTGGATTACCCCATGAACCTTTGGTTTTGAATATGAAGATTTATGAGTACTATCCACTCTCGTAGCTAAAGAAGTTCTCAAATAATTTCAATAGAGTAAACAATTTGTTCTTTGCCTGACTAGTTTTTGAACTACAAGGAAGATTTAACAAGAGGTTATATGATGAAGTGGTTCAATTGATCAGTACCTATAGTATCTTCTTTATACAATCTACTAGGTTCATGTATATAAGGGTAGGAGGATTTGAAGAAGAACCCTTAAAGCTACTTAGGTATGTGTTGGATAATCTAGTTCTCACATAAGTATGTAGGCAAATGGCACTCATTGATAAATGCTTAAAAGGAAAGAATCCTTTAGTAGTAACTTTTCTCATTGAGCTAGGTCATTATTCCTTTAAAACCAGTTCTGGTGCCCTGAATTTGGGAACAAAGATTAAGAAATTGAACTTCAAAACTTATATTGCTTGACCCAAATTTGATAGTAAAGGCTTTGCACAATCTTACCTAGGCATTGTTGGCAATTTGACTTTACTAAGATTACATGACTAGTTTTATGTTGTCATTATGGCAACAAAGTCATATGGAGTTTTGATAGTCAGCGAACAAGCCTTGAAGTTCATATTTTGGCTAAGTATGGAAGACAGTGCAGACAATGATGTACTTGATGATCATAGCATCAGCACACATGTGTATGATCGAGTTATGGTATGCGCATTTGGATATAATTTTTTGAATATGTTATAATGCTAAGTCTAAGAATGCATGGTTAGATATGATAGTATCGAGAAGTTATAGCAAGTCTAACTAACACTAAATGTTCAGCTGCAGAGCAGAATAGAGCATGGAGCTGACAGAATGTTTTTGTTTAGTGTGTATCATTTCATTTTTTAATGGCTATGAACCTATTTTAATAGTGATGTAAACATGTTATTATCATTGTATGTAAACACACTTGAGCCAATTATATTGGAAGCATTGTTTGTGTTAGGTTTTAGGTCGACATAGTATTAAGTTGTGGTTGCACCTATTCAGCATGTATATATGACATGTGCTTTTGTATTTGATATATAGAGTGATAGATAGAAGAGAAGAAGTATGCAACATATATAGCAGAGAAAAACAAATGGAATAAACCTTTACAAGAGGTTAAATAATTAGCGCACAAAAGGAACTGATCAGACAACAGTGTAAAAGTAGTAGTTCACCCTTCCAGATATAGTGTGTATCTGATTATTAGGAAGTTGTAGCCTTCTTCATTGAGTAGTGTGCTCTAGCAGTGTGCCATCCACCCCTAACAAGGTTTGTTCTTCCAAACTCCTAATAGAGTCATTATACTTAGCATTGTAAAGACTACTCCTAACAGGGCAAAGGAACTCTAACAATTTCATAAGACTAGTGCAATTATTCATGGGCACTAATTCCCACTGGGGTTTTCCTTTGGCCAAGGTTTCCCCATAATCATATCTTGTGTTATGTGTTATGGTTGATTGTTTTATATGCTTTTCTATTCATTTCAGTATTAAATTAAATTGGGCTAAGTTTCAAGAAGCAAAAAAACATTAATTATAGAACACTGACTCACCCCCCCCCCCCCCCCTCTCAGTGTTCCCATTCTTAATAATTGGTATCAAAGCTTTGGTCCTTAAAGGGAAATTTAACCACTTGAGGAGATCATGGGTTCTGAAGAAGAAAAAAATCTGAAGAAAAATCTTGCAGCAACTCTTGAAGATCTTGACAAATCTAGAAAAGAAATTGAAGAACTGAAAATGAAGGTCAATGGCTCACAAGTATTCATCAAGAAACTTAGAAAAGATTTGAAAGATTGTTCAATAAATGATTTGGGAAAAATGGTCAAAAAGTTGAATGAAGAAAACATGTCTCTGAAGGATCAGATTGAAGATTTGAATGAACAATTAACTGATAGCAGGTCAGCCCTTGAAGAACAAATCAAAGAAAACAAACAGTAAGCTAAAGAATTTATGCAAGCAAACCTAAAAATCTTAGAGTTAGAGAACATCAAGAAAAAGATGGCATCTAAGTTAATAGAAGCCAAGAATCATATTAACAAATTGCACATAAGTACTGATCCATTAGATTCACATATTTATGCATAGAAGATAAAAGGATATTCCAGTGGTATTGGATATAATGAAGCACAAATTCAAATCAATACAATGCAAGAAAAAATGAAAGCACAAGAAGAATCTACAGAAGCTAAAAAGATTTAAAATCAAACTAAAGCTAAAATAGAACCACCTAAAGATGGACGCAAGCTAGTAAACAGAACTTGTTATGCCTGTAACAAGCATGGACACATAGAAAGAGATTGTAAAGAGGTAAGACCTTTCAATGGTTATTGTTATTCATGCAATAATTTTGGTCAGAGAGCTTTGAATTGTAGATCAAATCAAAAAGGTTAGATATAGCACAATTAGGGAAATCAACCACAACAAAGTGTTAGAAGTACTCTAAACATTACATGTCAGATATGCAATTTCAATGGACACACAGCTAAAGAATGTAGTATGGTAACTCACATCAATGCACCTAGGAATATAAGGCCTCTAGTCATTTGTTACTCTTGTAACAAGGTTGGACACATCTCAAAGATAGAAAGACCTGATAAGTCTCAAGGATCGATATTGGATGAATCTAGAGAAGTCAAATTTTTGAAAGCTACAGAAGATGTGAGAAAGATTTGGATGGAATTAAAGACATATAATACTATTGAGAAATTGGTAGATGCATCCACAATGGATGCACCTTCTACTTCTGGATAAATGACCCTCATGGTCATAGGGAGAGCTAGATAAGCTCTAGAACCCTACACGGCTGGTATACTCACCCTTTGAGTATGTGCCTATGGTTCTATATGTTTGGTTCCTAGTTGATGTAGTATGTAAAAGTGCATAGTCTGAATGACAGTAAAAATTGAGTTATGAATTCACAGTTGGAACCCGTATTACGGTGGCAAGCATTAATTGTAGAATTTTGATTTATAAGTCACTGAAGATCTATTATCTTCACCTTTACATTTGATATCAAGCCCTTGGAGAGAAGAGGAGATCAAAGCATCAAGTGTTGAAGGATTGCATTCATTTCATCAGCAAAGTAGAGGTATAATTATTGGTAGAACCCTAGCTCATACGCGTTGTTTTAGAAATCTTTTGGAACCCTATTTGACCGTTGAATCAAGCAAGTAATGGCAAATCCAGTAGTCTTTGATGTCACTAAAAGGAAGAGATGCATGTTTAAGAAGCACCAGTTAAAGTCGGTATTAGATGATTTAGAAGGAGCATTTTCCAGAACTCTGATGGGAGTCATGCATGTTGAAGATATTCTCCCTTACATTTATTGTAAGAAAGAGTCTGTAGGAGTAGACAGAATTAGGACACAAATGGAAAATATGGTTAATCCGGACTATACCTTCAAGGATGAATTCTCTCACCTTACAAATAGCACTATTATTGAGTATGCGAATGCGTATGATTTTTATGAATCAGAATGGATTAAGATCTTACTCAACATGATTCATGATTATTTTTTTTGGATTGGTGAAGTCCCTATCTATATTACAGCTGATCTCATTCATGAGATGACAGGACTTTCTAAGGTTGACACCCTTCTTCCAATAAGAAAAGATGTTAGAAAACAAGTTGAGCAGGCATGTAAATCTAGGAGTTACAAGTGTGCCATGACTATTGAGCCCATAGAGGAGAAAGACATTAAACTCATAGCTATGATCATTGGATATAAATTCCAACATGCAAACAGAGTAAAAAGTGTATCTATAGCAACAATTCTGGCAGCAATAAGGATAGTAAAATAAAATGGATAGTTTAACCTTTGTAAGATCTTGCATGGACAATTGATAGACAACATTAGAGCTATAAAACATGACAAGAGAAAAGTATTCAGGTTTGGCTCACTAATCATATACATGTACTTTCACATTGTTGGTAAGGTTTTTATTCTTTACCTAGACAGAAGTATACCTACCTTACCTCAAATTTCACTAAAGGAAACATCAGAAACCACTCTAAAAGATTTCATAGATCTAGAGATCAAAACATTCAAAATCAAGATGCAAAGGAGGTTTAGAATACCTGAGAAGTTAGTGGATAAATACAAGGACACTATATGTTTTATGGTAGAAACAAATACTACATGCATGGAAGTAGTTGAGCCTAGAACAAAGTGGATTCATCCACTTGGTTATGAATTTGATAAGAATATTTTGGAAGGATATGCACAAGTCCTTCTATCTATGCCAAAGGATCCCAATGAACCTAGATGGGGCACATATGAAGAGAAGACAAAACAAGTTGATTTTGTCTTGTACAGTGCAGCAACTAAGAGGAAAGCATCTCGAATTACCTCTGATATTCTGAAAATTCATGGTGTCACCCAAGAAGACCTAAATAAAGGAAGGGAAGCCAAGATTTCTATGCAACTTGAGAGTGCACCCTCATCTACAGAAGTTAAAGAAATAAAATTTGATGATAATTTGAAGGAGATGAAGAATAAGACATGAGAGATCACCTATGCGCCCTTAGCTATAGTTGATTTGGAGTCCACTCCACCTTCTGAGCCAAGCAAGGTGTATAGAAGAAAGAAAGAAATCAATGCAAGTCACCCATCCTCAAGGACAACTAGAAGCAGGGTGAAGAACACTCAAGCACCTCTTGAGGTAGGATTTGGACCGAATTTGAAAGTTTTGAAAACTAGAGTTGTTGATGAAGGAAGGATAGATCAAATTGGAAAATTATATGATAAATATGGAGAGATTGATAGATCATTTATTCTATGATTATCCAACATATGATTAAGTTCAAAAAGCCAATTTTAGAACTTAAGAGAGTCATCCTTGATAATGTATGGAATATACTTGATTCATTCAAAAGACAAGCTATAGAGTAGGATATGAGAATTAGAGAGAAAATATTGGATGATAATCTTCCTAGTTGTTCACTAGAAGAAAAGATTATGTTGTTAGATCTGATGAAGCCTCATCTGAGATCAAAAATTAGAACCTTACACACAATGAACAAAGATTATGAGTTGATTGCAAATGAGATAGAGAAAGCATTTGAGAAAGTATTTCTGGATAGACACATATACCCTCCTACTGCACCTGCACCCCAAGTTACTCCACATCAATTAAAATAATTAGAGATTCCAAATGTACCTATTACAGGTCCACAAGATTTTGTGCCCAAGGTTACAACACCCTCTAAAGCAATTGAAGCTAAGGATGAAACTATTGTAATTGATAATGTTGAAATAACCATGGCAACCACAGATAATGATATGGATAAGTTTGAAGAAACTTTTGTAAGTACTAAAGAAGCTGAGATCCTATGTGGTGAAGAAGCACCTATGCAGCAAAAAGAAGTCCTAGTTGAAGATATAATAGGACAGGAAGAGGAAAAAGAAGATGAACTTAAAGAACAACCCTCAGTTGAGATCATAGTAAAGATGGAGAGGGAAAATATGGATATAAGTCAAAGCGCATACTTAATTCCCACTCCTAAATCCTCAATATCATTGTTGTCAAGATTGACTATTGATACTACAAGTTTAGATTCATGGGGAGAAGAGGATCTAATAAAGATAAGTGTGATGACTATGGAGAAAGCAAAAGAAAAGAAAGTAATAAGAAACCCTCTCTTTGTAGAATCAGTCAGCATACTAAATAATCTATTGCCTACAGAAAAGAAATTGATTAATGTTCACTCAATGGATGATGTTAGCAGTATTTTATTGAGTTTCAAAGAAAACTTTTCAAGTCTAGAAGACTCAGTGACAAAAATTGCTGAAGAGAAATACAACAAGAAAAGACTAAATGATTTGATAAAAAATTTCTCACTTTACCTAAACTCTCTAGAGATTGGTCAAGCAATGTTGAAAGAGATAGCATCAAAAGGAAGAAAGATGATAGTTGAGTGCATGAACAAAGATAAACTCACATCAGATCATTCAAGGAAGATTCAAGAAGTAGAGTCTCTGATGGTAGAAGTAATTAAATTAGTTGAAGACCCCTCTCAAGACATAAATATGTGCAATAATGTTTATCAAGGGTAGATAGACAAAAAAGAAAAAGTAGAGAGACAGATTGCAAAGATAACGGCTAGACAAGCACAGATGAGAAATGCACTACCGCCCTCATTGGATGTACTAAATTAGAACATCAAGCATATAGATGCTACAATTGTTACATATGATCAAGGCCCTTGCATGGATCTAGAAAAGATGGAGAAGCTTACATATTCATTATGCACACATCTTCAAACTGTTGATGCAATCAAGGTATTTTGGTAGCAAGAAATTAAAAACCTTCAGATTGCATATCTAGATGTATACTCCATGTAAGCATTTAGAGATTCCTTTTTGGCACCTTCATCATTAATGTCAAAGGGGGAGTAGTTTATATAGCATAAAGAAGATAGAATATTATATATCATGTATAGTATGCAGAGAAGTGTAAGATTATATGATAGCATTTTTTTGTGTGAAGTCAAGTTTAGCAACTTCGCCATATTCCTTTGTTTCCATTAATGAAAAAGGGGGAGATTGTTGGAAATTTGACTTTACTAAGATTATATGACTAGTTTTTTGTTGTCATTATGGTAACAAAGTCATATGGATTTTTGATAGTCAGCACACAAGCCTTGAAGTTCATCTTTTGGCTAAGTATGGAAGATAGTGCAGACAGCGATGTATATGATGATCAAAGCATCGGCGCACGTGTGTATGATCAAGTTATGGTATGCACTTTTGGATATAAGCTTTTGAATATATTATTATGATAAGTCTAAGAATGCATGGTCAGATATGATAGTATCAAGAAGTTACAGCAAGTTTAAGTAACACTAGCAGTTCAGTGGCAAAGCATAATAGAGCATGGAGCCAACAAAATGTTTTTGTTTAGCGTGTATCATTTCATTTTTTAATGGCTATGCACCTATTTTAATAGTGATGTAAACATGTTATTATCATTGTATGTAAACATGCTTGATCCAATTATATTGGAAGTGTTGTGTGTGTTAGGTTTTAGGCCGACACGGTATTAAGTTTTGGTTGCACCTATTTAGCATGTATATATATGACATGCGCTTTTGTATTTGAGATATAGAGTGATAGATAAAAGAGTAGAAGTATGTGAAGTATATAGAAAAGTAGAACAAATGGAATAAATCTTTACAAGAGGTTAAAGCATTAGCGCACAAAAGGAACTGATCAAACAGTAGTGTCAAAGCAACAGTTCACCCTTCTAGATATAGTGTGTATCTGATTATCAGGAGGTTGTAGCCTTCTTCATTGAGAAGTGTGCTCTGGCAGTGTGTCATCCATCCCTAATAGGGTTTATTCTTCTAGAATCCTAATAGAGTCATTGTACTCAGCATTGTAAATACTACTCCTAACAAGGCAAAGGAACTCTAACAAGTTCATAAGACTAGTACAATTATTCATGGGTACTAATTCCCACTTAGGTTTTCCTCTAGCCAAGGTTTCCCCATAGTCATATCTTGTGTTATGTGTTATGGTTGATTGTTTATATGATTTTCTATTCATTTCAGTATTAAATTAAATCAGGCTAACTTTCAAGAAGCAAAAAAACATTAATTATAGAACACTGATTCACCCCCCCCCCCCCCCCCTCTCAGTGTTCCCATTCTTATAAAGAATGAAGGGAGGTTTTACTCATAGTTGTCAACTAGAAGATTATTGTGAAGATTGTGAATATGAGTTCAAAGTGCAAAGAACATTATAGTCTTGTTGCACCTTGAAACAGATCATTAGTATAAATCTTCCCATTAATATAAAAGAGGTTGAAGAAAAATATGGAGAGGAAGTATTGGATCAATTATTTTTAAATAGAGTGCATGCAAAAAAAATTCTTGAAATAGATTAGAGTAGGAAGGAGGAAGACAGTATACAAACCAAAACATTCAATGTAATCAAAAGAAAAAAGAGGTGGTTGAGATAATTTAGATTGAAAAAAATATGGATTAAAGAAGCCAAAGCCTATGAAGATCTGCAAGGTGCATCTATTCCCCAGGTTAAAAAATATTTCTTCTAATGCATTTGTTTTTTATTAAGGTAAATACAAGTTTTGAATGGACCCCGAAACCATTTACATAGGATTACAAAATATATTCAAAAAAGTCCTTACAAACATAGAATGCCTGCTAAACAACAAAAAGCAGGACCCTAACCTAGCAAACAACACTAAAAAAAACTAGAACAGAAAGCTAAAAAATAACCAACAACACTACAACCAGCAACCTTCTAGCAAAAAACTTGCACAAGTTACATATTTTCTTTTTTGGCCTATTCCGCCTCTTTTTGCATTTCCTCCATTTTCTGGATGGATTCTTTCAGTCTTGTAAGTTCCTTAGGAATTTCAAGAACTTTCCTCTTGAGATTGCTTCTGGTTCTTGTACGCATCCCTGAAGACTGAACTTTACCCCCAACATCATCGACCACCATGATGGTAGTTTTTTCTAGCAAGCTGTTCTCCAAACAAGCATACAAAGCTTTTAAGTTCATCACAAAAAAATTGAGGCCCTCATTACTATGCTTCTGAATTTCTCTTATGCAGTAGCCATTATAACTTATTTTATCATTTATATCCTCCATCTTTTCATCCATGATAGTAGAGATTCTAGTATTCAGATCATTGTTAGTCTTCCTAGTATTTACCTTCTTCAAAACCTCTTCAGTACAATTTTCCAATCTTTCTTTTAGAGACTCCATTTCATCTTCCAGGGCCTTCAAATTGTGACCCATATCTATCATTTCCTGATTGAGCCACTTTTCCATATTTATGCCATGGCCAGTCACGCTCCTTACCTCCTATAGAATGCAGTCCTCAACATCAAAGCCAACAAAAACCTCTTTCTCCTTCCCAGCTCTTTGTCTTTTCTCTTCTCTTTTCCTAGCCCTAGTTATAGGCTTCTTGTGCAGAGTGCCTTCCTCTTTCTTCCTTTTTTTCTCCTTCTTCTAAAGAGTACCTTCCTCTTTCTTCCTTTTTTTCTACTTGAAGCTTTCTTTGTTCTTTTTCTTCTCAAACGTGATGTTCTTATAGGGGAAGAAGCCATGGTTGTTGGTTTGATCTTTGTAGATGGGCTCTTTTTAGACTTAATTGCTCCTGTAAGATCAAGATTAATAGATTCTAACACATCTATTAATCTTGATCTTAGAGGTGCAATTAAATCTAAAATGAGCCCATCTATGAAGATCAAACCAACAACCATGGCTTATTCCCTTGTAAGAACTACACATTTGAGAAGAAAAAGAACAAAGAAAGCTTCAAGTAGAAAAGATTTTGTGGACATAGATTCAACCAAAGAGGCCCTTGCAACGATGGAAAATCAAGCACCTGATATCATGGATACCAATGATGTTGAAATGGGAAGGGAAGAACCAAAAGATGTCCACTCTTTTGATAACACTCTAGCAATTGAATCAACTATATTGAAAACATCCCCTATTAAAAATCCATTGAGCACACACAAATGGATCAAAAATTCCATCAGTAGGAAACATAGAGTGGTGTCAATCTCACTACTAGACATCGACATGGTAAGAAAGTGCCTGGGGTGGGAAGTAAAAACCAAGAGAACCAAAGTCAAGGTAATGGTTGATACAGATGACAAGATATGGTGATGGTTTGGAGAAGTGGTGATTCCAACAACTAATAATGATTCTAATGAGGTGACAATTGAGGATTTCAAAATAGAAAGGGTGGACCTTGGGCTGTCCACTCGAGCTATAGATGTCAATAATCTAGAGTCCTCTATGAAGAAAATGATCACATGAAATTGGAAACATGAAAAGGACAAGAGGGAAATGAAATTATCCCTTAGATAGATGGAAGAGTACATCCATCCCATCCGTAATCCTAAATCGCCTGATAACCAGCAAATGAAAGATCAAATCTAGCGATAATAGAGTAATTGTTGATGCCTATGTTGATTGTGTTGGTTGGTTTCTCTATTTTTGAAGTTGTCCTTTGAATTTTTAATTTTTTGAGGTTTTTCTCTGTGTTTCATGAATTGGTCTCCAGCATTTTCCATCCCAGAGTTCCAATTTTTGTTAGGATCTGAGAAACCCTAAGTGCTAGGCCTAATGGTCTTTGAAATTTTGAAAAAGCCCTAAATTTTCTTGCCCAAGGTCTATTCAACTGTTACTTTTTCAAAATCACTTAATGGCCTTTTTGAAGCATGTGCACTTTTATTCCTTTGTTCAGTCACTTAGTCTCACAAAGAGTTTAGCATATTCCTTTTAGTCTAGCGATTACCCAAAACCCTATGTCACGCAATCTCCTTAAGAAGAAAGAATATTCCTTTTCATTTCATGACCTAGTGATTGCCTTTAGTCGGTAAATCTCTTGATGCTTATTATGAGATACAACAACTATTATGATAAATTTTGTAGAGAAACTATAGTTTCCCTATCTCCAGAATCAAAATATCTTTAGTCGGGTGATCTCTGAAAGAAATAAAGAAGTGATATAATATTCAGCGATCATGAGGTTCTCTTTTGGTCGATGAATCTCCAAATATATGATGGTGGTCTATTTTATGTAGGTCATGAAATCTCTAAGTTCTCTAACAGTTAGCCCTTTTATTCAGTGACCCGACAATTTCATGGTCGTGTGTTCTCCTAAAGATGGCGGTTATGTTTCAAGCGGTCAATGATTTAGCGTTACAGTTATCTCCAAGTCTCATAATGCAGTGGTTAAGTCATGAAAGGTGTAGCAACTTAGTAAGAACCCTCAGATGAAAAGTGATCGACAGATGGTGTTTAGTCTCATTACTTGACTGGGGTTAAGAAAATATTCAGCGACTTGGAAAATGAGGGTTTTCGCGCAATCTCCAGTTTTGACCAAAGTTAAAGGAAATGTCTAGTGACTAAGAGATGTCTTTAGTCACGTGGTCACTAGATGATGGTGATTTAAGAGAAAGGTTAGTAGTTAATGCAATTTTAATCAAGTGGTGGTCGCGTAGTCTCCAGATTAAACCATGGTTTGAGAAAAGTTCCAGCGACCATGAGATTCCCTTTGTTGCCCAATCTCTAGATCGAAGCCTATTTAA
The DNA here is from genome assembly GCA_027943335.1 of Chamaecyparis obtusa. NCBI lineage: Eukaryota > Viridiplantae > Streptophyta > Pinopsida > Cupressales > Cupressaceae > Chamaecyparis > Chamaecyparis obtusa. The sequence goes on from BSBK01007512.1 coordinate 812,216, forward strand.
GTAAGTTCCTCAGTGATTGGGAGACTGTCTTTAGTCATGCAATTGCCAAATGGTTGAACGTTAAAAACTGATTGAAGACAAAAAATGTTGAAAAATATGAGCATCTATTTGCCAGATTTTGAGATGTGTCTTTCTCTGATTGGTCTATAAATTAAGAGAGGTAATAAGCAATTACAAAGACCAGACTTTAGTTTCTGGATCTCTAGGAGAAATAAATCAAGGTTTTTCTATCTTCAGTCGCTAAATCTCCAGATGGGTGAGTCGGGAAGTCTCAAGAAAAGATTTGAAAAGTCAATGAGCTTCAGCGATTAAGAGATTCATTGCAGTTGCTAGATCTCTTGATTAACTGAGGTCACTAGGTCTCGAGATAAAATTAAAAAGAGATAATTTTTGTAGTGACTAGAAGAATGACTATAGTCACTAGGTCTCTAGATTGAAAAATTTAGATGACACAAGATCACCCAGTCTCTGGATAAATTCAGTAAAGTTTAAGTTGTTCAGCGACTATGATTTCTCACTATAGTTGCCAGGTCTCAAGAAAGAATAAGGTCATTACATGACTAAAGTTTCCTTTAGTCGCTAGATCTACAAGAATGTAAAGGAAGCACCAAATCTTTTAGCAATTAAGAAAATGTGTTGTAGTCGCTAGGTTGCCAAAAAATTAAAATTTGATTGCCTATCATTTTCTCAACTTACGGCTAGTGAATTCAGTTCTGAGCATGCCAAGTAATGGCAAAAGTGACAGAATTTCCATCTTTTCAATCTCTTATGAGCTATTGCATTCAATTATGAAAAATAAGTATAGTTGGTCATCACTCATTTTGAAGTACTAAGCATTCTGAAGAGCCAAGGTGGTAGAAGTTTTGTGATTTTCAGAGCATTCTCAAAGTTCAGTACATTCAAAATTTGTAGAAGAGTTTGAATTTTTAGAAAAGATGAGTCAATTAACAGTCAGTGAAGCCTCTATCAGCAAGGGTGTGAAAGAAAAATCCAAGGAGAGTTTCTCAGATGAGTTCCTCGCCTTATTTCCCAAAGTTAGAAATAGGAAATACTGAGAGGGGGGGTGAATCAGTATTTCAAAAACTTTTTCTTTTGCCCACTTATGGATATAATAGATTAATTTAGTGCATACAAAGATTATCAAGCTGATTAACAAACATAGCAATAAATCGAAAGAAATCATAACACATCATATGTTCTCAAGGAAACCCTGACCAAGGGAAAACCCCAATGGGGATGGTACCCACAAAGATCAGTAATCAAAAGTATCCTGTTAGGGATATTAGACCCTGTTAGGAGTCAATTTACAATATATAGTAGATATGTCCTGGTTAAAGGACTTTAGGCCTTGTTAGAAGCCTTAACCCTGTTAGGAGTTAGATTACAAAACCTGATCACCAGCTGAGCTCACTGCCCAAACAGGTAATACAAAAATGTTTCTGACTGTAATATGGTACTGCTTACAACTTCACATCAATAGCCTTTGCTTCTATCACAATATACAACTATCGCAAGTTATCTTTTCTTTCTTTTTACATATCACTTCAATCTTTCATTACATTTCAAGTATGCCTAATATATGAGTTATTAAAGCTAATAACTTTACATGGTCGGCATCTAAAATAATTATCCAAGAGTAAACATCTAGGATGTCTTCCCTTCATAATGTTAATTCATTATTTTGACAAGCAAAAATAATCCCTTAACTCTTTTGCTAAAATTGTCTTCAAAACTGCTATGTCTGCAAAACTGTCTTCGGTAAACTTTGAATAACTTTGTCCGTACTGCTCCAAACTTTATGCACACTAAGATGGGGTATCCTCATACTCTATAGAAGATTTAGTTAACTACACAAAAAAAAATATTTCTCCAGTGGACGTCACCAACTAAATCTTCATCAGGTGCTTTGTCAGGATCACTGTATCCAAACTTAGACAATTTCTTCCTTCAACTTTGCATACTTGCATTCCAGATTCTATGCTCTTAATAGAGATCATATGTTTCCATAATGAAAACATCTATGCATCCACATTAGCCAAATTTTTTAGGAATAAGGTGTCTCAACCTTGGATAATTCCTATTCTTATTATTTGTTTTGTAAATCTATTTTTTGCAAATAATGTAATTAAGTGTGAGTGTACATGTCTAGTTGGCATGTTGATGTGTCACTCCACTTGATGTGTCAGCATCTTGTGCGTAAGAAGATCATGACTGAAATAGTCATGATGGATTCCTATGATGCATAAGAACTATTTAAGGAATGTGCTATGATAGGTGTAAGAGCATCTTATGACTTGGGCCTATTTGGGTGCCCAAGAAGAATTGGTTGGTGTGTGTAAGAGAATATGCCAAAAATAGGTTGGTATGATAGATTCTCTTACACTTCTCTTGTGACCATTATTTTTGGTAGATTCTATGACAAGCTATCATAGTCTATTCTAGGGATGGATGCCTATTCTTTGGATTGCATGTAACAACTCTGTACATGTGGCTTTGTGCATGGGTCTTGGTGGTTGTGCCTATTTTTGGGTCCAGAAGAGTCTATATATATGATGCTGCTCCTATGGGAGAGATATAATAGAAATTTAAGTCTTGTTGGCTTTGTCTCTCATTTCCTAAAAGAACTTGCATTGCAAGTGTATTGTAATCTTTGTGTTGAAGATAATACATTGTGCAGGTTTTGGAGTGCTGGGGTTTTTTACCGAAAGGTTTTCCCCAGGGTATATCATTGTGTCATTCTCTATTTTTCTATATGCATTGTATGTGGTTGCAATATCTTTGTTAAAGTAGTTAATGAATCTGAAATTGTAAGGATTTATAAGAATTTGCACAATACTCTCCTATAGAGATTAGCGTAGGAAGCTGTTTCCGCACCTAAGTTTCCTTACAAGTGGTATCAGAGCTTGATCAACTTTTGATCCTAGTTGTTGGGTAGGGTTTTTTGAGCTAATCAAAAGTTGAGTGGGAGTTTTTTGTAGAGCATTCTAAATCTTATTTGCAGATTAAGATGGAAAATTCATCATATGGAAGAATGGAGGTGGAGAAATTTAATGGCACTAATTTCGAGTTGTGGAAACTCAAGATGGAAGACATGTTGGAAGATCGTGACCTATGGGAAGTGACTTCAAGTGCTACAAGACTAGAAACTATAGCTCAAGTAGATTGGGATATCAAAGACCATAAAGCTAAGGGTCTCATAAGACTCTGTTTAACCGATGCAGTCCTTCTGAATGTTCTAGATGAGAAAACTATAAATAGTTTGTGGGAAAGACTTGCGGTCATGTATCAGGCCAAATCTCTAGTGAACAAGTTGTTCTTGAGGAATAATTTGTACTCTCTACGAATGGAGGAAGGTGGATCCTTAACGGGTCATTTAAATGCATTTAATCTGCTGGCTACACAGTTGACATCAGCTGGTGTCAAGTTAGAGGAGGAGGATCGTTGCTACACACTTTTGTGTTCTTTACCAGATTCATGGGACCATCTTGTGATGGCTCTCGGAAGCACTTTAGTCACCTTCAAAATGGATGATGTGGTGTCTTCGCTGCTATCAGAGGAGATGTGGAGAAAGGCTTCTGTTTCGTAAAAAGAAGCCCTTGCTATTCATGGGAGATCCACTGAAAGAGGGAAGAAAAATGATAATAAGTTTGACAATAAGGGTAGATCCAAGTCCTGTGGGAAGTCAAAGACTTCCAATAATTCCAAGGCAAAATTTTGGAACTATGATAAATCTGGGCACTTTCGTAAAGACTGCAAAGAGCCGAAGAAAAAGAAGAAAGGTTCAAATTTAGCTTCAGAAAGATCTCAAGAAGATGGCGATGCATTCATCATAGCTTTGGCAGCCCATGCATCTAATGATGTGTGGTTGGTTGACTCAGGTGCATCTTTTCACATGACCTCTCATCAAAACTAGTTCTCAAAATATGAAGAGTTTGATGGTGGAAAGGTGTACTTGGGTGATGATTCTCACCTAAAGATAGTTGGACGTGGAAGGGTCACTATCAAATTTCCTGATGGATGAGTAAAGGGAATCAATGGAGTCATGCACATTCTAGGTTTGCCATGAAACCTACTATCTATAAGTATGCTGAATGATGTAGGTGTGCAAGTTGTTTTTTTGAAAGAAGGATGCAAGATGATGAGAGGATCGATAGTGCTTGCAAGGGGTACTAGGAGAGGTACCTTATTTCAGCTAGATGCATGTATTCCTCTATGTAATAGTTCTTCATCCTCACCATTTGAACAAGTAGTGAAGAAGTCTATGGCTATTGGTTCTGATGGTAGTGCAAATACTTTGGAAGGTAAGCTTCCTACAGAAAAGACAATGTTGTGGCATATGAGATTTGGCCACATTGGTGAAAAGGGTCTCAGAACCCTAAAAATTAAAAATCTCATTGAGGGTTTAAATGATTGCAATCTTGAGTTTGACTTCTGTGAACACTGTGTCTATGGTAAACAAAATCATGTTCATTTTTACTCTAGTTATCACAAATCTTTTGATGTTTTGGATCTTATTCATTCTGATGTATTTGGTCCTGTAAAAGTTCCTTCAATTTCCAAGTCTTTATTTTTTGTATCTTTCATAGATGATTATAGTAGAAGGACATGGATTTATTTCCTTAAAAGTAAGACACAAGTCTTTAGTTGGTTCAAGGAATTTAAAGCTCTTGTAGAGAATCAGACTAGTAAGAAGATTAAGTGTGTGAGAACTGACAATGGTGGTGAGTTTTGCTCAACAGAGTTTGAACACTTCTGTAAAGAACAAGGTATCGAGAGGCATAAGACAACTCCTTATACCCCATAGAAAAATGGAGTTGTAGAGAGAATGAACAGGACACTAATGGAGAAGGCTAGGAGTATGCTTAGTGGAGCTGGTTTAGAACAAAGGTTTTGGGCCGAAGCTATGGCCACTGCTTGCTATCTGGTTAACAGATCTCCTACATCAGCCCTTGTTGGTAAGACACCCATAGAGGTGTGGTCTGGTAAGAAGCCTTCAATTAGACATCTTCATGTTTTTGGTTGTGAAGCTTATGCACATGTTCCAAAGGAGAAAAGATCTAAGTTGGAAAACAAAGTTGTTAAATGTATTTTCATCGGATATAGTGCTGGTGTGAAAGGATACAAGCTTTGGGATCCCGTGACTAGTAAGGTGTTGTATAGTAGAAATGTTATTTTTAGAGAGCTAACATCTTCTCCTATTGTGCTACAACTAGATGAAAAAGAAAAGGAAAAAGATGTTGTTCAGTTGCCTCCTACCCCTGAGAAGACTGAATAGAGAGACCATGTTGGGTCTAATGATGAGGAGAGCTCTAGCAGCTCTGATAGTTTGGAAGAAGAGGAAGAACAACCTCAGCCCTTGAGGAGATCCATGAGAGAAAGAAAGTAACCAGAAAGATTTGGTTATTCTATGTTAGATTCTAGTTGTGCTTTTGCTTTGATTACTAACACTGATGAGCCTAGATCTATGAAAGAGGCTTTGGGCATGGAAGATGCAGGTTCCTGGATTGAGGCTATGGATGATGAGATGGCTTCATTGGAGAAAAACAAAACTTGGGACCTTGTACCTTTGCCTAAAGGGAGAAAATCTATTGGCTGTAAATGGATGTTCAAGAAGAAATTATGTGCAGATGGCAGTGTTGAAAGGTATAAAGCTAGATTGTTGCAAAGGGGTATTCACAGGTAGAGGGAATAGATTATGGTGAAATATTCTCTCCTGTTACAAAGTTGACATCCATTAGATTTCTGTTATCTCTTGCTACATCATATGATTTAGAGATAGAACAAATGGATGTGAAGATATCTTTCCTTCATGGTGATTTGGAGGAAGAGATTTATATGTCACAGCCTGAGCACTACATTGTTAAAGGTAAAGAATCATTAGTTTGTAGATTAAAGAAATCTCTATATGGTTTGAAGCAATCTCCTAGGATGTGGTACCTTAAGTTTGATGCCTTTGTGTTGTCAATTGGATTTGTAAGATCAAAATCAGATAATTGTGTTTATTTCAGAGTTCAAAATGATCGCCTTCTTATTGTTGCATTATATGTTGATGATATGTTGCTATTTGGGAGGGGTGAGGGTATGATTTCTGATTTTAAATCTCAGTTGTCAGCATAGTTTGAGATGAAAGATCTTGGGGCAGCTAGGTACATCTTGGGTATGGAAATCAGTAGAGACAAGTCTAACAAAAAACTTTGGTTGAGTCAGAGTAAGTATGTGAAGTCTGTGTTGGATAGGTTCAGCATGGTAGATTGTAGACCACTATGTGTTCCTATTTCTGTGGGAACAAAATTATCTGTAGCTGATTGTCCAAAATCTCCTAGTGAGGTGGAGGACATGAGTAGAGTACCTTATGCTAGTGTAGTTGGTAGTCTTATGTATGCTATGGTCTGTACTAGACTAGACATTACCCAAGCAGTGGGAGTCCTAAGTCAGTTTATGGCTAATCCTAGATGGGTACATTGGGATGCAGTTAAGCGAGTATTCAGATATTTGAGGGGTACATCAAATTACTCCATATGTTATCATGGTAACTCTTCTGGATCTCTACATTCAATTTATATTCATGGGTTTATGGATTCAGATTGGGTAGGTGATATTGACAGCAAGAGATCCACCAGTGCTTATGTGTTCACTATGTTTGGTGGTGCCATCAGTTGGATGAGTAAGCGACAACCTGTGGTTGCTTTGTCCACTGCAGAAGCTGAGTACATGGCTGCTACTCATGCTTGTAAAGAAGCCATTTTTCTTAGAAGATTGTGTTCTGATGTTGGTGTTGATGCAGAACAAATTACTATTTGGTGTGACAGTCAGAGTGCTATTTGCCTTGCAAAGAATCCAACTTTCCATGCCAGAACAAAGCACATTGATGTGCAATTTCACTTTGTGAGAGATATGGTGGAAGATGGAAAGGTAAATTTGGAGAAGGTAGATACTATGAAGAATGTTGCAGATGCATTAACGAAACTAGTGGGCACTGAGAAGTTTAGATGGTGTTCGGAGTCTATCGGCCTTTTGGCCTATAGCGGTTAAAGTTCTTGTTGCTCTTACAAGGTGTTCGACAAGTGGGAGAATGTTAGGAATAAGGTGTCTCAACCTTGGATAATTCCTATTCTTATTATTTTTTTTGTAAATGTATTTTTTGCAAATAATGTAATTAAGTGTGAGTGTACATGTCTAGTTGGCATGTTGATGTGTCACTCCACTTGATGTGTCGGCATCTTGTGCGTAAGGAGATCATGACTGAAATGGTCATGATGGATTCCTATGACACGTAAGAACTATTTAAGGAATGTGCTATGATAGGTGTAAGAGCATCTTATGACTTGGGCCTATTTGGGTGCCCAAGAAGAAGTGGTTGGTGTGTGAAAGAGAATATGCCAAAAATAGGTTGGTATGACAGATTCTCTTACACTTCTCTTGTGACCATTATTTTTGGCAAATTCTATGACAAGCTATCATAGTCTATTCTAAGGATGGATGCCTATTCTTGGGATTGCATGTAAAAACTATGTACATGTGGCTTTGTGCATGGGTCTTGGTGGTTGTGCCTATTTTTGGGTCCAGAGGAGTCTATATATATGATGCTGCTCCTATGGGAGAGATATAACAGAAATTTAAGTCTTGTTGGCTTTGTCTCTCATTTCCTGAAAGAACTTGCATTGCAAGTGTATTGTAATCTTTGTGTTGAAGATAATACATTGTGTAGGTTTTGGAGTGCTGGGGTTTTTTACCGAAAGTTTTTCCCCAGGGTATATCATTGTGTCATTCTCTATTTTTCTGTATGCATTGTATGTGGTTGCAATATCTTTGTTAAAGTAGTTAACAAATCTGAAATTGTAAGGATTTATAAGAATTTTCACAATACTCTCCTATAGAGATTAGCGTAGGAAGCTATTTCCGCACCTGAGTTTCCTTACAAAATTGCCAACAATCTCCCCCTTTGTCATTGGTGGCAACATATGGGAAAATTGGCTAAGTGTGCAACCAAAACTTCAAAAAAAACTTATACAAAATTTTGTGGCTAAAAGTTATACAATATGAATACAATATCATACTCCATAGAATATCTCCCCCTATGAGTATCCTTCCTCAACATATATACAATTTTCTACTACTATCTCTCCCCCTTTGAAACCAATGACAAAAATAGGGTGTTCAAAAATTTCAAAAACTTTATACCTTATTATCAGTTATTGCAAAGTCGGTAGGCTTGCAACACAATCACCAAACTCTAACTTTTAAGATTCAAAATCTTTCTCCCATATCATCCTGATGGATTCAACAACATTGAGTAGAGTACTCAATCTATATGCTGTTGTCTGACAAGTTTGCAGGGAATTGAAGCTAAACTTTTGAAATGATGTCTTTGCTGAAAGACACTGCTCAATTTGATCTTCAAAAATTGATATCTTGATTGAGACATGCTCTCTCAAGATGTTAACCCTGATCATCTTTCTATTCTTCTCCTCTTCTATCATTCTGATTTCATCTTTCAATTTCCTTATGTTCTTTTCAATAGAACTTATCTTGACATTAGGGCTTGTCAAGGTGTTTGTCTCAGCTAAAATAGCATCTAACTTCTCTCTGATCTTCTTATCCTCTTCAACTATTATGATTTCTGATTTAGTACATTGTATATACAAATTCTTTCCTATCTCAAAGTGTCTCCTCAAATTCTTTATACATACATCTAGACTACCAATGTCATTCCAAATATTTACACTCAAAGTTTGCTGCATTTCTGCTTCAAAGTCTTCCTAAACTTTTATCTTCACAATATCCTTCAAGTTAGAAAATTCAGAGTCAAAATAATTTATTACTAATTGAGCTTTCTCAAGTGGATCTGATTCAGATACCTTAGTACTAATCACACTCTCAAGTTTCTCTGTCAAAACTCTAACTTTGCCTTCAAGGTCTTTCACCTTCTTATTCTTTCCAATAATTTTGTTCAGAGATGTAATGAAGTCAAGCTGATCATCATCTTCAACTTCTTTTCCAAGGTCTTCAAACATTGAGCCAATATGCCTCTTCTTACTGTCAGGTGCACTAATCTCTTCAACTGGTTTAGAAGGTGCACTAGAGTTAGTAGCCTCTGTCAAAATTCGTTTGCCTTTAACTGACTCTTCTACTAGAATTGATTCTGATATAATTGGTGCTTCCTCTGCCTCTATAAACTTCTCTGATTCTGTGACCTTTTCTTGCTCTTCCAAAGCCAAATTGTCAACAATATTTCCTAGATCATGAAATACTGCATCATCTGATTCTAAAGTCACTTTGGTGCCTTCAATATCCATTAATTCTTTGCCAATATTGATATGTGAAGAAGATGGAACTTCTTCAATACCAACTTCCTCTGCATTTGGTTCCTTTGATTGCTTCTGCTGAGGGTCTGATTCAACATGATTTTTTGCAACTATATCTACAAGAACTTGCATTATTGCTTGCTCTGTCTCTTTCTGTACTTCCTCCTTTTTGCCTCCCATTATAAGGATTTTTCTTCTCTTTGTTCTCAATAAAGTTCCAAGAGACTTCAAGAATCTCTTCAAATTATCTTCATCCTTAACTTCACAAAACTATTTGATTACCTGTTCTCTCATCTTCATGTCTTCTTCTTGTGCTCTCTATTTTCTATTCACAAGTCTGTTATACAAGTCTTCTGGGATCTTACCATGAATGGTGCTAAGTTTCTTATCTGCCATAATCATATGTGTAACCATTGCATTTTCAAAGTTCAATCTGTCAAATGATCCATATAGATCATAGAATTTATTCAACTTGGTGAAGTCTCCATGCTTCAATATATCTTCATTCACTCTTTCAATTCTTGGTTTCCAAGTTTTCTTCTTGACTGAAACTACATCATCATATTTAATTATTGCTACATTTCTAGGAATAGGTGGTACAACCACTTTCTGTCTCTTGCTGGGTCCTGTTGCACTCACTTTTACTCTTTTGCTAGGAATAGGAGAAAAATATTTATCTCCTTCATCTTTTTTAGGTACTTCAACTTTTACCTTTACTACAATCGGATCAACAGGATCTGCACTTGATGTCTCAGGTGGAATTACAAGATTTTCACTTTGCCGCAGGGCTTCTGCAGTCTTCTTAGCTATGTCAAACTCATGACTTGACATACCTGATTCTTTCAATATCTTCTTCATAGTAGATTCAACTCTCTTACTAGATTGCTTCTTTTCTCTCAAACTTGTTACAGAGTTCAAATTCTCTTCATAGGTTCCAAACCTATTTGCATGACCATCCAACTCACACTTTAACAATCTGTTCACATATCCTACTATTTCTGCTTCAGATAATTCATAGCCAAGAGGGTCTATGAATTCCATTCTAGGCTCAACTACTTCAATGTGGGTAAAATTAGTGTCAACCATAAAACAAATGTCATCTTTATGCTTTTCAACTAAGGATTGAGGAATCCTTGACTTGTTCTTAACAATATTCTGAAAAGTCTTCAATACAAGCTTCACACTGTCATTAACTTTATCAAAAAGGTGTTTCATGTAAACTAAGTTTATTCTTTCCATTGTGTTCACATTGTCAATCCAATCAAATGTATAAGGAAATCTTCTCAAAATATGGAAAAACATATAGGTTATTAGAGATGAAAACCTAAACTGAGTGTACTTAGCCTTCTTAATCTTTTCTAAGTTCTCAAATAACTGAATTTTCAAGATTTCAATTAGGTCTACTAGTTTCTTCTCAACACACATAAGATAAGCTACATGAATCATTCCTACAGCCATGTCATCTTCCCTTGAACTACCACAGAATTTGGTTGTTAGGATCTTGCAAAGGTACCTAACATCATCTTGCTTAATCTTGCTTATCACAATTCCTCTACCATTATAACTAGATCCAGTGTTATCTAAAACAATCTTTCTCATGTTCTTTTCATTCATTGGAATCTCTCCAACTTTAGATAATCCAGTAACTTCATGAATTAGGTCAGTAGCTATATCAATAACTCTATCCTCCATCCAGAATTTCCCATTGTGGATTCTACTTAAAATGATCTTGGTACATTCCTCATCATTGAATTCATACTTCATGGAATATTTGGTGATTTCATTGTTCTCTAAGTGCCCATAAGCTGGTTTAACTAACATTTCTTGATTGTAGAATTTCTTGTAATCATCACTAAAGTCTGCATCTCCCAAAGTTTCAAACTTGCAACCTAGATATCCCTTAACATTCTCAATGTGCAATACTCTGTCTAGTACGGATGATAATGCTAAATTGTCATCAATTTCAGTTGGTTCTACTGGTTCTTTCTTAATCTTTGGTCTATTCTTATCCTTAACATTATGAACCATAGAAATATCCATCTTATCAACTGATTAAAGATCAAGAAATACCTCAACTTTGCAAATCTAGGGTTTCGGTCTGATCGTCACTGCAAACTGCTTCCAAACTTCTTCAAATCATCCTTAACTCACTTTTTTTCTTTCAAATCTCTTTTCAATAACTTTTTAATCATAATAACTTTGATTTCAACCTTATAACACTTCACATTAACTTGATTTGACATCGCATTCATTCATTTTGCCGCTAAAACCTCAAAAAGCTGATTTTGCAAAACTGCAATCATAAAACTTTCTACGACCTCGCAAAACACAATATTTTCTTTTGTGCACTTAACCATAGCATTAGTACAACATAATAAACCTACATCTAACTGTGCAAAACTTAACTCATTCAAATTCCTAATCTACACTAATCCTAAGTCCTAAACTATAGAAACTTACATAATTCAAGTACATAAAGAAGGGTCAGGTAAAGATTCATCCTTACCATCGGTTACATTACCTTCTTGACTACTTTCAGTGCTGAATATACCTCCTTGATTTGTGCCTTTGTCAAATTCTACTTCATCTTTATTGCTACAGAAACCTTTCTCTTTGTTTCCTACATTTTCATTCCTTCTTGCATTGTTCCTAGGGTTAGGGTTATGATGATAACCTCCATTGTTCATTCTGCAAAATCTTGCTGAGTGTCCAAACTTGTTGCATATCTGACAAATGATTCCATTGTTTCCAAATCTCTATCCTTGTTGGTTAATCTGTGACCTGCAATTTCTAGCAATGTGTCCTACTTTGTTGCATCTAAAACATACTACCACTTTTCTTTGATTCATTTCTTCAATAGATTTCTTATCTGCATTGTTAGTATTCCCAATCATTCTATCATAATTATTCAAAATTACTTTAGGTCTTCTACATTTGTTAGCTCTATGTCCAAAACTATGACAATTATAACAATGTCCATTAAAAGATTTAAATTGCTTACCAGTGCAATCTCTCTTCATGTGCCCAATAGCATTACAAGAAAAACATCTACCTTTGAATTCTCTTTGCATACCTTTAGATGGTTCTTCCTATTTTGATTCTTCTTGCTTTGATTCATCTTTCTCTCTAGGTGGTTCTTCTTTAGATGGTTCTTCCAATTTGTTCTCATCTAGCTTTATTTCTTCCACATTTTTAGATGTCTTCAGATTTGGCTTCTTACTTTCATAGTTATTTCTAAACATACTATATCCAAATCGAGTCCTATCAAAGAATGGTTCTTCAAAAGAAATTTATTTTTCAGTCTTCTCACCTTTTGAATATAGCCTTTCAAGTTGTTGTTTAGATTGAGTTAATTCACCTTTCATAATTTTATTATACTTCTCAAGTTCCACATACTGCATTTTTACTTTTTTAGATTCGGATGTTTCTTTTTCAAGTCTTGACCTCAAATCTTCATTCTCAATTTTCAATTTTTCATTATCAGATCTTAAATTTCCATCTTTCATACTAAGCTTCAAATTTATTATCTTCAACTCATGCTTAAGGATCTCATTTTCTTTTTCTAATTCATCACAATCTTCAACAAGCATATCAGATTTCTTTTCAGATTTCAGATCTTCAATCTTACCTTTCAATTTTTCAATAGCATTCTTTGCATCTTCATATTTTCTTCTTAAGGAGTTTCTTTCATCAGTAAGCATATCAATCTGTTCAAGAGCTTCTTCAAGATTCTTCTAAAGTTGATCCATATCCATAGAGATCTTACTCAAGCTGCTAAGCTTTCCTTGAATGTTCCTTCTCTGAGTAACTGTGCTCTGATACCAATTGTTAGAAATAGGAAATACTGAGAGGAGGGGGTGAATCAGTATTTCACAAACTTTTTTTTTTGCCCACTTATGGATATAACAGATTACTTTAGTGCATACAAAGATTATCAAGCTGATTAACAAACATAGTAGTATATAGAAAGAAATCATAACACATCATATGTTCTTGAGGAAACCCTAGCCAAGGGAAAACCCCAGTGGGGATGGTACCCACAAAGATCAGTAATCAAAGTATCCTGTTAGGGATATTGGACCCTGTTAGGAGTCAATTTACAATATATAGTAGATCTATCCTGGTTAAAGGACTTTAGGCCTTGTTAGAAGCCTTAACCCTGTTAGGAGTTAGATTACAAAACCTAATCACTAGCTGAGCTCACTACCCAAACAGGTAATACAAAAATGTTTCTGACTTTAATATGGTACTGCTTACAACTTCGCATCAATAGCCTTTGCTGCTATCACAATATACAACTATCGCAAGTTATCTTTTCTTTCTTTTTACATATCACTTCAATCTTTCATTACATTTCAAGTATGCCTAATATATGAGTTATTAAAGCTAATAACTTTACATGGTCGGCATCTAAAATAATTATCCAAGAGTAAACATCTAGGATATCTTCCCTTCATAATGTTAAGTCATTATTTTGACAAGCAAAAATAATCCCTTAACTCTTTCGCTAAAACTGTCTTCAAAACTGCTCTGTCTGCAAAACTATCTTCAGTAAACTTTGAATAACTTTGTCAGTACTACTCCAAACTTTATGCGCACTGAGATGGGGTATCCTCATACTCTATAGAAGCTTTAGTTAACTATGAAAACAAAAATATTGCTCCAGTGGACGTCGCCAACTAAATCTTCATCAGGTGCTCTGTCAGGATCACTATATCCAAACTTAGACAATTTCTTCCTTCAACTTTGCATACTTACATTCCAGATTATGTGCTTTTAATAGAGATCATATGTTTCCATAATGACAACATCTATGCATCCACATTAGCCAAATTGCCAACACCCAGATCATCATAGAATAAAAAGGTCAATAGCGAGTGTTTTATTGATGATCTTGGATACTGTAGAGATGCCAAAACTCCTGGTGTCACTGGCATGTGTTTATTCAAGTATTTTTATAAGAATTCTGATAGCTCAATCCCCATCTCAAACCCTTGGACTTTAGGGTTGGCTAAATTGATCATTCCAAATGTTTTTTTGGATATAGACTTATTAATTGTGTTATCCCACAGTTATGATCCCCTGTCTAGAACAATTAGGAAGGGTGATGGTTCTCCTTTGGTCACTCTTGACTGAAATTCCTTCATGAGGGCTTTTGGTATTCAGATCCCAATGGCTATAGAAATGAATTTTTAGGCTCAAGCCAATAGATATGTTAGGGATTCTGCCCTAGTATCTAAGGAAATTCAGAATCATGTTCCTAGGGAGAACAGGAATTATATTGTAGCAGTAGCCGAGTCAACTCAATATTACTTTAAGGATATCTTCTTTTATATAAAGTACATTTCTTATGGATTTTATAGAGTTCTAGGAATTGATGGAGGGGTGGAGAGAATTTCCTCAAATATCTTGATGATGGTGCTAGACTCTCAAAGTCCTCATGTGACTAGGGGATATTATTATATAGGTTATGTTATTAATAAGATGCATGAGGGTTTACAAGCAATAAAGAATCACACAGTCAGTTCTACACCTAGGTTTATGCATTATTCCTTGTTGATGCATCTTATCTTATTTTTTAATTATAATATCATGCATTTGGAGGACCTCGAGCCACAAATAATGTGGAATGGATAACTGAACCTAGTGCAATTTTGGATAAGGGCCTAGATCTATTCTTCTACAAGGTGTGATTTTTGTGCATTTCAAATTTGGATGGTACAATGAATTATTCTTAGTTTGGGATTGAATCTCTCAAGATTCTCAACCAAGGTTTTGCAGTTAGTTAGGCCCCAACAGTTTATTAATAATTGGACCAAGGGTCATAATTGGGGAGATATTTATTATTAGAAGGGTTATATATTGATCAGGGTCTATGGGTGCCCTCAACCACCCCACATTTTACCATTCTTTATTCCTCCTAGGGTGGCATTTTTAGAATTTATCTGGTAGCTTATGCTGACCAATAAGGAGCACCTGGCTCCACACAGAAAAGGAACCTTTACCCCAAGGCACTTCAGAGTCCATAATTTTACAATTGGGAAGAATGTCTTTAATCAGTTGAATGATTGGTTAGGAAAGTTTAAAATGCATGCTACTTCCTATAGATAGGTTGATATAGAGGGATTCATGGTTGCTGGTAGGAAATAGTATACCCCTAGCATCCCATTCAATAGAAGGAATGAAGAATATCCTGAAGAGGATGTAATAATAAATATAATAGAGGAGGAGGTGGTGGTAAGAAGATTTGATCAGATAAATGAATTATATGCCATGGAGAAACAGTTGAATCAAAAGGGATTAGCATTTAGTGGATTTTTCCCCACATTTCCTTATCTCCAGAGGCTGGAACAAATGATGGCCCATTTCAACACATTAATATGGACTTTTGAAAACTAGATTGATGAGAAATAAGGAAGGAAAGAAGTCCACTCAAAATTAGAATGTGATGATGATAGTGATGGTGGCTTCTTGGTACATAGCATCCTTGTCATGGAAAAACTAATAGCCAAAAAGCATGAGGCTAGTGAAAATGTAGTTTTTGATTTTTTTGATTTACCTAGTTCTTAAGATACAATTGAGCCTCCTGTAAAGATGCAGAAGTTTCTAATTGGAGAATCCTCCAGGTGAAGAAAATGGACAGAGTAGGGACCCTATTCACTAGAACTAGTGTCCATGGCCACCAGTTGAGGAAGAAAATAAGAGAGGAGAATAAAAAACAAAATCTTGAAAATGAAGATGTTGAGTTTCCCTTGGCTCTTTGCCAAGAAGAAAGAATGTTGGAACAAGATGCTTTCTTGAAGGATGAAAATTTCATTAAGTTGGATGAATTTAAGAACTTCTTGGTATGGCTCAAGCAACAACAGGTTGCGGCAAATGTTCAAATTTCAGAAGAAGGTCAGGTGCCTAAAGAGGCAGTACAAACTTTAAGAGATTATGACCCTGAGTCTAAGACTATCACCCCAAAGGAAGCTAGACAACTTGTCAAAGCTAGAAATATGCTACTTGTACCCAGCTGGGATTTGTATTCAAATTTTATTATTGACCAAATAAGGAGAGAAGAGGATGTAACTCTATCTTTAGAGACACAAGTGGAAGAGATCATCAAAGGATTTGGGTATAGCCCAAAGAATTAGGCATTGGCTCTATGGAGCCTATATCCCAAGGACAAGAAGCTTGGAATTTTGAATGTTAAAGAGCATATGGATGGTGACAAAATTGTGTAGTCAAGCCACAATACAGGGGACTTAAAGATATCTCAGGTACTCACTCATTTTACAAGGCTAAATGAGGATAAGACAAAGCAATTATCAAAAAGATATGGTACCTTGTTGGATGACTACAGTACACTTCTAAAAGATAGGGATGTGTGAATAATGAAAGAAAGGGCATTATAAAAAATTGTAGAGGACCTAACTCAGCAAGTCCTAAATACACCTATAGTTACTCCTACACCACTAGAACAGCCTGCCCTACTAGAGAAAAAAGATATAAGTGAAGAAGAGGTTGTTGTGAATCTTGAGAAGATAAGATTAGAAAAGAATGAGGCTATTCTACAAAGCCTATTAAATGTTTTGCAGCATAGGATTGTTGTTTCAAAGGATAAGGTGGATTCTATTTTTTCTGCTTACAATAAATTGCCTGAATTGCAGGTGGAGGTAAATGGTTTTGTTTCAATTTTGAATAGTTATTATGCAACTTGGTCAGTTAGGGCACCACTTTTTGAAAGATTAGCAGCTGTGAAATCTTTGAGAAATGGCATTCCAGAGGAGGTTTTACAAGTAGATGAGGAAATAAATACAATTAAGGCCATTTTGCCACTCTTTAAAGGTAAATCAAATCAGATTGAGGCCAAGATAGCCACGTTTGGCTTAGATTTCAATAGGTTTATTCCTCCCATTAAAGATGGAGATGGTGCAATAAAGAGTTTGGACTAGTGGAAATTAGATTTTGATTCTCTATTGCCTAAGAAAGAGGCATTCCTTAATGAGAATAATGAAGCAGATATGGAGAGATTTAATCTCATTCTAGATGAAGCCATTAAATCAAAGATGGAGCTCACCAAATTCATTACAGATGTCAAGTTAATAGAAGATGCCAGGTGGGAAAGACAAAAAGCATAATTGCAGCATATTTAGAATTATAAATGGCCGACAAAGGAAGAAGTAACTACATGGGATGAGCTTACAAGGCCCAAGAAGATAAAATCTATTGTAGTTGACTTTGATATACTAGATGATGAATGAAGAGGACACCTAGAGTACCTGACACCTAACCTCAGAGAACGGGGATGATAAGATATCAATAAGAATGGTGTAAGTTAGCTAGAATGGTAGTCACCATATCTCACAACAACTCAAAGAAGCTATCATGAATACCAATAGACAAAGGTGTCAGTGATCAATGAGCTAGGAGCAGAACAGTCCAAGATATTTTTGTCTTTCCACTGCCTGAGGGCATTTCTTGTAATTTGTCCTATATGCTTTTTAGGTTTAGGCCTCCAACCATCCGAAGCTTGTTTCATTCTCATTGATAAGAGAATTCCAAGATGGTTGAACTATATATATGAGTTGTAACCTCATTTTGAGGGGTTGGTTGAAATATAATAGAAAAAAACTGAGTAAAATTGCTACAAAACAGACTTCTGAATTTTGTGTTTGAGCTTCTGAGCATGATTTTTTATATGTAATTTACAAGTCTATTTTAAATACAAATACACTGCAATTTTTGTCTCCTATTATTGTTGTCTTTTTACTTTTATGTTTGCTCTTGTATATTTTATTTGTAAGGCATCTAAAATATACTAGTTGTTAAGAAACTTCTTTAATTGATTATGAGTTTCTCTCAAGGAGGGAATTAAAATCCTCATTGTCAATTTCAGAGAGTAAATGTATTTGTGGAGATTTTGATGCTAATAATATTAGATTGATAGAATAGTTTGTAAGGCATTCTATTCAGATTGTAGATAGTTTGCAAGGCATACTGTTGTATTTCTTTTAAGATAGCCCTATGGATTTGCATTTAGACTCTTTTTCCCATTGGATTAGGCACTTGTTTAGTGTTTGTTTCTTGTATATTATCTTTCATGATCTTTAGAAATACTAAAATTCATTTCATTACCTATATTTTCACTTCTAAGAGTTTTATATACGTTTGAAGGAACTGTATCCAGGTGGTATAGTTCATATTGGTGATTCCTTCAAGAGAGAATCAAAAGGTTAGCCTTCCTCAAGTTGAACTCAGAAAAAGAAGGATGAATGTCCTTATACCACTGTTCTATGCTACTACAATTGTAGTTTCTATTGTCATTCTCTATATCAGGATTGTCTACGTTGTTTGTAGAATAGTGATGTTTTATTGAGATAATTTGAAAGATAGATAGCATAGCAATCAAGAACACAATCCACCATTTATAATTTTACTTGAAACATAGTAAATCATCATAGGAAATACCCACCTAAGTCCTGTGGAGCTCAAAGAAGGAGGATCTTATCTAATCCTCATCAATTAGACTCTTTCTTGCAAACTTGAGAGTGTTCATAAAACTAAGAATCAGACCTATATGTTTACCAAGTTTGATCCCACAAGAAAAATCTCTAACAAATTGGCAACTTTGTTGGGGAATAAAATATTTTACAAAGTCATAAGTAATGCAGGTTTCAAATTGAGTTTGATTCCTCACCTGCTTATTTCACACCAGTTAGTCACCATTGAAGATCAGAGTTTTCCCTTTATCTCTCTATATATCTTGTCCCTTTAGAGTTTTGCTTACATACTCTCCCAAGGATAATATCTCCAAATCCCCAACCAGATTGGGTGGCAACTCTCTACAAAATCTCCATACCAGTGCTTTGTAAGAGATTCCCTATTTTATAATGAGCCATAGAAATACAAGGTCCTAGAAAAAATAACATCCGGAAGAAAATTTAGAAGGAGAACTTCCAACCACCTCAATGCGTAATCAAATGAGGAGGGAGAGAAATAATAATGACATGTCTTTCACATGGAAATAGAAAGGAAATGTGAGGATAGAGGATCCAGTTCAAGCAAATCAGGAGGGAAATACATCAGAATATGAGGAAGCGATTGATTTGGGTGTAAATCAGTATGATGATTACTATTCACCCTCTGAAAAGGATGGAGGGAGAGCACAACCTCATAGAAGATGAGTCCTTGGAAATACTAGAAGATCTAGAAGTCAAAGTAGGAATAGACAAGACTTTGTTCCTTCTTTTCCCCTTGGTTCCTCATTACCTCAAGGGCACCAAGTGCCTGATGACCACCAAGAGGAACTCCTTGCTCAAAAACATCATCACAAACAACTCTCCCAGAATCTGAAGAAATTTTTGAAGTGTTTGAACTAGAAAGGAAAATCTAGGAACAAGTTGAAATAAGGCAAAGAAGGGAGAAAGAGAAAGAAGAAATGATTAGACATCCTATGATAAGAGCTGAACAATTGAAGAGACAATTGTTGGATTATGAAGCTATAAATTATGTTCCCATATCAGAACAAACAAAAGAACAACCCATTATCTAGGAAATACATGAAATAAGAAACCCTAGGGATAAGGGTAAATAAAAGGTTGTACAAATTTCAATTAGTGAACCAAATCCTACCAAAAATTCTTTAGATCAAGCAGCAAGATTAGATGTTGATCTTGAAAAGGCCAAAAGAGAATAGGAACTATTGGCTAAAGAATTAGAAAAGGAAGAATTAGAGGCTACTGGAGCAGAGATGAAAAGAAAGATTGAGATTCTTAGACAATCTTTAGGACCTACCAATACAGTTTCTACTTCCTTAGTACAAGGTGCAAATGTTTTAAATACTGCTAAGACTATCCCTTCATCGGTTGTCCCTAAGGCTTCCACTATTTCAAATATTCAAACATCTACATCTTTAGGTGCTAGCCCATCTCAAATAGGATCCATTCATGAGAGACACAAGCAGTTGGTTTTTCATGGAATCCCTAGATACCCTAATCCTATCCTTGATGAAATTAGGAAAAAACTCCCAAAATTCATAGGAAGTAATGTAGTCACTTGTGAGGAACACTTGAAGAGTTTCATTGATGTGATAAATGATTATAATATAGAACCTAATGATGTAATCATGAAACTTTTTGTTCAATCTCTGACTGAAGATTCTAGAGATTGGTTTAGAAATCTACCTCATGCTGGTATAGGTTCTTGGGACCAGTTCAAGCATTGTTTTAAAGAATAGTATGGTGACAATACTAATGAAGGCTTCATGTTGAATGAGTTGAATAACATCAAGAAAAACCAAAATGAGGGTGTTGTTGAGTTCAATGTCTAATTTCAAAAATCCATGCATAAATTGTTACAAGTTATCCGGTTGGATGAAAAAATATGTTTGGTCACTTACTTAAATGCTTTTGATTCAAAGATGGGGTATCTTTTGAGAGACAAAAACCCTAGAACCTAGAAACCTTGTAGAAGCCTACAAACTAGACATTAACATAGAAAGTAATAGGAGGATATCAGGTAAATTGGGGAGAAGGGATGATTATAAACCTCAAGTTTCAAACAGAAAGGAAACAAGGAAGTCTGATACAAAACTAAAAGAGGAAGATAGCTTGAAAAAAATTTTGAAAGCTATAAAAGATTTGAAGCCTGGTGAGAATAGAAACAATAGAGTGGTAGAAAATGATAGACCTTCTTTCAATAACTTTAAAAAATTACCAAGAATGCAAAACTACCCTTACAACACTCAATGGAAGGATGGAAAACTAGTGCTTCCTGAAAGAAGGGATAAACCCAGTGATAAAACTCCTGACCCCTTGCACAAAAACTTAGTGAACATGATTGAGGATGTTCCATGGTGTATTTTTTGTCAATCACCTCATGACCCTTATTACTGTGCACTAGCCCAAAGTGTCTCTGTAGATGGAAAACAAGAAAATAATGATGAGGAATCTTACGATGATCAAGGATGTGCCATAACTTCTTCATATATCTATGATGAAATAGACTCCACTAAAGAGGATGAAGGTCAAGACTTTTCTAGTTCCTAGGTTAGAAATGAGGTCTACCATTAGCAGGTCTTTTCTGATGAGGAAGATGATCAATTATATAAGATCAAGTGTAACACTTTGAGAAATGATGGATCAGTTGTGTTAAGAAGGCCTTCTGATGAGGAGATTTCACAAATCATATCAGATATGGTCACCCAAGATAAGAGTAATTATAATTTAAGAAATAGAGTGGTAGGTGATCCAAATCATAAGCCAGCTAGTATATTCATCAAGAGAATAAGAAAAGATGTGAAACAGTCTCAAGATAAATAGAAAGTTGCTGAGATTGTCAAAAAAACTAAGGTCGGGAAGAATGTCACATTTTCTACCCCTAATATGACTTATAGAGTGAAGGCTAAACCCCTTGAGGAAACTGTACCTTCTTCTAAAAGGGAGGTTAAAACCCAAAACAAGGACCATCCCAACCTCACTAAACATGAAGAAAATAAGGAGGTCATTGTTATTAGACAAGATATAGTGGACCCAAAGTATATCCCAATTGACATGAGTAAGTTGTTATCACAAATTACTGTCAAGGTTCCTTTGCTAGAAATGATGAGAATAGAGGAACATAAAGAGAAAGCCTTAAGTTGGGTGAATGGAGTTACTCCTGCTGATACCCAAAGTGCCACTAAGGTTGATAAGTTGATTGCTTCTATAAATGACTCAAGTGAAAATAAATATGGGGAAATCATCTCTGAGATTCCTCAAATTTATTTGGATACAAATCTTGTCACTACTATGTCAGGAACAATTGATCCTTTCTTTCTATCTTTAGTTGTAAATGGGAAGCTCTTAAAGAACTGCATGATTGATTCAGTAGCTTCTAATACTGTTATGCCTATAGAAGTGATGAAATCCCTAGGATTGAAATTCAACACACCTCATGGGAGATGTCAGACAATGGATTCAAGATAAGTGCCAGCTATTGGTACTATCAAAGCATTGCCTTATAGGTTGGCAGCTTACCTGAACAGGCTGTTAACTATGAGTGTCCTAGTGGTTGATATTCCACCACAATATGGAATGCTACTATCGATAAAATGGAGTGCTTCAATGGGAGGTAGCATCTAGCGTGATTTTTCCTTTTCCACTTTTAATATTGATGGAAATAATATCAAAGTGTCCAGAGAAAGTAGGACCCCACACATGATTGAAGTAACTGATGTTGATGATTTGAATTGTTGTGTGGATGTTGATATGGAGAACTTTAGAGTGGAAAAATTTGTTCCACAAGAATATGTAGATCCATTGATTGAAGAATTGAAAAAAAAACAAAATGGATTATGGCAATGTACTTTGATGGAGCTTGTTCAAAGGAAGGCTCAGGAGCTGGAGTCTTATTCATAGCTCCATCAAGTACCAGTTGCAAGTACTCTTTCCTATTGGTGTAGGAGCACCTCTATGAGGGCCCTCACCTACTATATTTTGGTGTGTTCAGTGCATGTAAGTAGCAATAAGAGTTATCTTGGTCTTTGGCTCATTTGTTTTGGTTGAATCTAGGCATTGTTTAAGTCCTAGAGCTTTCTAGTCTTTCTAGTCTGTTTGTGCAGCACTGATCCAAGGAATGTTTTCAACTTGGAATGCTTGGATTTGAGGTTGTAGGTCTTAGGTTGATGTTTGGGTGATGAGTTGACCACAAGTTTTCTTTATTAGAGGTCTTTGGAGTGAGGAAGCTAAAGCTACTCAAGCAACTTCAAAGTTGCACAAAAAAAAAACTTGCCAACAACTTTTCACATGTTGTAAGAACTAACCTTCTAAGTGGCTAAAAGCCCTAAGAACAACACACACACCTGATAAAAAGACTATATAAGGCCTGACTAACCCTAATCTTAAGGTTGGTTGTCAGAGAGTGTATGGCTAATGTACGGGAGACCTGACTGTGAAGAAAAAAAACTGGTGTGACAATCATTTCAATGGCTTGAGAAATTGAATCAGAGTGTGATTGTTACTATCTTATGATTGTGTGAAGATATTGAGTTGCTTTTACTTCATTTTTATATATTTGTATAGGTTATTAAGGTTTTTAGTGTATTGTATTAGTGTGTTTTTTTTATTGTTTTAGTGCTCTACCGGTGTTGGAGAACCTTGAGCAAATGGGCCTGTAACTTTCTTGTCCACTGTGAGAATACCATGGAATCATGGATATTGAAGGTAAAAACCCTATTGTACTTGTACTCAAATGTAGAGCCCTTGAAAAGTAATGCAATTAGTTGTTTGTGGAAGCCCTAGGCGAGCTATGAGCAGCCCAGCTAGGAATGTGTAGCAGAAATCAAGCTCCCCAAGATAGTGCAAGAAGTTCCAAGAGAAATCCTTTGGAGGAAGTCAAGATTGATGTATGAAGACTCAATTTTGTGAAGGAGGAGGTCTGAAAGACTATGGAGTTGCTTTGATGAAGCTAGGAGTAGGGAATAGCCTTGAAACCCTTAAAACCCTCTCAAATTGGGAAAAGTACTGTATGGACAGTTTGGGAAGCTAAGACCTCAAAAATATTTGAGTATGATGCAAACATAGAAGAAATACTTAAGGACAGGAATATTAGTTTTGCACAGGGAAGAAGTAATAGGCACTACAAATTCGGAAGGAGGCCTAATTGGCACTTCCTTGTAGCCCTAGTTTCCAAAGGAACCCCTAAATTGGGTGATTCCAAAACCTTGACAATGCTTTGAGAAGGTGTTAATAGCCACAAAAAGACCTTGTAATACCTTACTTAACCTGTTGGAGCTCAGGAAGAAGTGAGAGGCCATAAAGACCATTATAGCCTATGTGAGGGCATAGTTGTTAGAATGCAAAGTAAGAAGAAGGATGTTTGAACTTGTGTAACTTGGTGGGAGGGCTAGGCAGGTCATGGGAAGACCTTTGAAAGACAAAGGAGCCTATAGACCTTTATTGGTGTTTGAGGAACACTGTGATCCTAGCTAAGGATCAGGAGCATTGACAAGCTTTTCTATCCTAGTCACCTCACCATATTGGTATCAGAGCCTCTTAAGGCTTGGGAAGTGAAGGTGGATGTTTCAACCACCAAAAGAATCAAGTGGATCATCTCAAAAATAGAAAATGGTGGCAAGGTGCAGAGCTTGCCAAGAAATTAGAAGATCAGGAGGAAGCTAACAAACTCCTACAGGAAAGGTTGTATCAGATGGAACAACTCTTGGATGATGTCCAAGCAAGAGTAGATAAGGAAAATGTGAAAATGGAGGAGTAGGATGCTAAGGGGAAAGAGAAGACTCTTGATAATGATGTACCCACACCTGATCCTGCAACACAAGATGAGTAGTTTCTCAAAGCTATAAAGGCTATCACAGGTAAGGCAATTGAATGTGTCCCATTACTAACTGGTAGGATGGATACTGAGCTTGTGATGTAGTGGATTAAAGGCATGGAGAACCACTTTGAATTTGAAGAGATCTCAAAGGCACAGAAGGTCAAAGTGGTCAAATCCAGGTTGAGAGGACAAGCATTAACCTAGTGGAACTACTTGCAAGGTGAAAGAGAGAAAGAGGGAAAGAATCCAATCTCTAATTGGAAAGCCATGGTCAACAAGGTCAGGGAAGCATACCTACCAGCTGATTATGAAATACAGCAACATAAGAAAAGGTTGACACTTAGACAGAAGGAGATGGATGTAGCTACCTATATTGAAGAGTTCCACAAATTAAGCTTGAGATCTAGAGTCCAAGAAGATGAAAGCATTAAAGTAGCAAGGTACCTCAGTGGCTTGAAATGGAGCATAGGAGAAGAGATGAGTTTTTTCACTCCTACTACCTTACTTGGTTGTTAGCATATGGCACAAAAACTTGAGGAAAAATAGAGGAGAAAGCAAGAACCTAATTCCAAGAATAGAGGAAGAGGTAGAGACTCTAGAGGGAGTCAAAGAGGAGGTTCAAGTAGAGGTGGTGAGTCAAGAAACCAAGGTGAGAGAAGACTCATAGAACAAAGTTTAGAAAGTAGTGCAAGAGGATCTTATAGTAGAGGAAGAGGTTCCCAAGGAAGCAGAGGAAGAGGAACAGGAAGGAGCAGCTCCTATTTTGCCACAATGAAGTGCTATCAGTGTGGGCAGCTTGGACACCCTACCTACAGGTGTCCTGATAAACCATCAGCCTCACATAATGAGAAGAGGGTAGCCTATGCCCAAGAGGACAATAGTAGCTCATGCACTAATGAGGTCAGAAAGTTGGAATCAGAAATGGGGGGGAATATCATGTTTAGAAGAGTACTTATAAGGCAGCCTAATCAAGGTGAACCAAAGCGAAGAAGGGCTCTTTTTAGAGTCAGGTGCAAGATACAAGGCAAAGTGTGCAAAGTTATTATGGACTCAGGATCTACAGATAACATCATAGTAGAGGAAGCAAAAAAGAAGCTAAAACTCACAAAGATTCCACATGCAAACCCCTACAAGGTAACTTGGTTGAACCAGGAATAAAGTGTGCTAGTTAATGAGAAAACATGGGTAGAGTTTTCTATTGGAGGCTATAAAGATAGAATTCTTTGTGATATCTTACCCATGGATGAATGCCATCTTCTATTGGGAAGACCCTGGCAATTTGATAGAAAGATGGTCTATGATGGAGAGGAAAACTCCATTGCTTTCAAAAAGGATGGGAGGACTTTCAAAATTCAGTCCTTAATAAAGAATGACGAAGGAACTTCTAAGACACCTAGTGTGTTGCTTAGCAATGGTAAAGAGTTCTTACATGCACTACAGGATGAGGAAACCATAGGATGTGCTATTATGGTAAAGCCAAAGGAGGAAGACAAGGAATTGAAGGAAGATTTACCATTGGAAGTGCAGAAAATGTTGAAAGAATTCAAAGACATAGTGAGTGGTGGAAGCCCTGCCACTTTACCTCCAAGAAGAGCAATAAGTCATCAAATTGATTTTGTTCCTGGTGCTTCTCTACCTAACAAAGCAGCCTATAAGCTAACCCCGAATCAAAATAAGGAAGTAGCAAGGCAAGTGCAAGAGTTGTTGGATCAAGGGATGATCAAGAAGAGTATAAGTCCATGTGCAGTCCCAGTAGTTTTGGCATCCAAGAAAGGAGGAAAATGGAGACTTTGCACAGATTCAAGGGCTATCAATAGGATTACTATTAGGTATAGGTTCCCCATTCTAAGAATAGAGGATTTGATGAATTTCTTAGGAGGTGCTATGTATTTTACAAAGCTGGATTTGAAGAGTGGTTATCACCAAATTAGAATTAAGGAGGGTGATGAGTGGAAGACCACTTTTAAAACCACTGATGGTTTATATGAGTGGCTTGTGATGCCATTTGGGCTTACCAATTCCCCCAGCACCTTCATGAGGTTGATGAATGAGGTCTTGAAGGACTTCATAGGCAGATTTGTGGTGGTGTATCTTGATGATATACTCATCTACAGTAAGACAAAAGCAGAACACCTGGAACACTTAAGGTTGGTTATGAAGAAGCTACATGAAGAGAAATTAGCCATCAACCTAGAAAAGTGTGAGTTCATGCAGAAAGAGCTGATTTATTTGGGCTTTTTAGTGTCCAAGGGTACTCTAAAAATGGACCCAAGCAAGGCAGAGGCAATCTTGAATTGGTCTACCCCAAAAACAGGGATAGAAGTTAGAAGTTTTCATGGTTTAGCCCAATTTTATAGGAAGTTCATCAAGAACTTCAGTGGGATTTGTGCACCAGTATTAGACACTATCAAAGGAGGGCTGAAAACTAAGTTCAAATGGACTGAAGCAGCTAAGAAAGCATTCCAAACATTGAAGCAAGAGGTAGCCACTAAACCTATCCTACTCTTACCTACTTTTGATAAATTGTTTACCATTGAATGTGATGCAAGTGGTACAGTGGTAGGGGGTGTATTGAGTCAGGAAGGGAGACCTATGGCATTCTTCAGTGAGAAATTCAATGAGGAAAAGAAGAAGTATTCAGCTTATGACTTGGAGTTGTATGCATTAGTACAATCTCTTAAAAAGTGGAGGCATTACCTTTTGCCAAAAGAATTTGTTGTCTTTACTGATAATCAAGCTTTAAGCTACATAAACACTTAGGAGAAGCTTAGTAATAGGTACTTGAAGTGCATGGAGTATCTCCAATCCTTTACCTTCACAATCAAGCATAAGAAAGGGTAGCTCAACAAGATAGCAAATGCCTTGAGTAGGAAGTTGTTAACTATCCAAGAGGTACAGCTGCAAAGCATTGGAATAGCAGATTTTAAAGACTTATATGAGGAAGATGAAGACTTCTCACAAGCTTATAAAGTGTGTCTAGAGTTTGAAAACCATTTTCATGGTGAGTTTGTAGATTACACCCTTCAGAATGGACTCTTGTTTAAAGGTACTCAGCTTTGTGTACCTAGAGGATCCATGAGGGAAAATTTGATCCAAGAGAAGCATAACGGTAGCCTAAGTGGTCATTTTGGCATAAATAAGACTTTGGAGTTAGTACAGAGATATTAATTTTGGCCTAAGCTAGCAAGGGATGTTAGGAGGTCAGGGGAAGACCTTTGAAAGACAAAGGAGCCTATAGACCTTTATTGGTGTTTGAGGAACACTGTGATCCTAGCTAAGGATCAGGAGCATAGACAAGCTTGTCTATCCTAGTCACCTCACCACCTATTGACTTTCCAATGTACAAATAACACTATTGAATATGAAGCATTGTCTTTAGGATTGAATATTGCCATAAAGCATGGGTTAAAGTGTTTAAAATTTTATGGTGATTCTGAGCTTGTAGTAGCACAAGTTAGATCCAAGTATGTTGTCAAAAATGATAGGTTGAAACTGTATAAACATGCTATTTGGGATCAGATTGAGCTTTTTGATGCCTTTTAATATTTGTTGGGTGGAAAGATCTAAGAACATTATGACAGTTTTCTTAGCTAATGTTTCTCTAAAAGGAGATGATGTGACTTTGACTGGGGTATCAATAGTAGAAGTAAAAAGTAGGCCAGTTGTTCTAGATAGCATTTACAACTGGTAGGTCTTTGAAGATGGCAATGAAATTTTAAATTTTATTCAATGCCTTGACACATATGAAAACCAACTCTTAGATTGTAATACTTTGGTTGAAGAAGTAAATGGTAAAAATATGGTCTTGGGAAATTAAGTAATTCAACTAAATATAAATCATATTCCCAAAGGCTTAACTAAACTTAAAGCATTATATAGTAGTCAAAATGATCACATGCTAAAGACTAGTAATGCTAAGATTGAAGATTTAGAAGAAGTGAACTTGGGATCACATAACACACCTCAAATGATTTATATTGGAAAAGGGTTAGATCCTCAAATAAGATACAATCTGATAAAGTTGTTAAGAAAACACAAGCATGTGTTTGCATGGTCTTATGATGACCTAAAGGCTTATAGAGAGGACCTTTTTCAACATGAGATCCCATTGAAGCAAGATGTTAAGCCATTCAGATAGAAATAGAGACCTATTAATCCATTATTGGCTCCCAAAATGCAGCAAGAACTGGTCAAGTTGAGTGATGCAGGAATAATTCAACCTATAAGGCACTCAACCTAGGTGTCTAATCTAGTCCCAATCAGGAAGAAAAATGGTGATATTAGGTTATGTGTGGACTTTAGAAACCTGAATGTTGCATCTCTAAAATACAACTATTCTTTGCCCAACATGGAAGCAATGTTACATAAAGTTACTGGTTGTGAATTACTGTCTATGATGGATGGATTCTCAGGATACAACCAGGTGTTGGTGAAAGAATCTGAACAATTTAAGACTTCATTCATAACTCCTTGGGGAACTTATGTGTATGTTAGAATGCCTTTTGGTCTTAGGAATGCTAGAGAAACATTCCAAAGAGCCATGGATGTTGCATTTAAAGAATATATAGATTTGTATATGGTTGTTTATCAAGATGACATGACTGCCTATTCAAAGAAAGTTGAAGATCATTGTTCTCATCTTGAAAAAAAAATTAACAAGGCTCTGGAGTATGGTGTGTCCCTAAACCCAAAGAAGTGTAACTTGGTAGTCAAAGAAGGAAAATTTTTAGGGTACATTGTATCTAAGGAAGGAATAAGAATTGATCCAGAAAGGGTAGAAGCCATAAGGAAGGTTGTTTCTCCAAAAAATATCAAAGGTGTGCAATCCTTTTTGGGAAAAATTAATTTTGTTAGAAGATTTATTACCAACTTTTCTGAAATTGTCAAACCAATAGTCAAGTTGCTCAAGAAGGATGTGAAGTTCCAATGGACTACTGAAGCACAACATGCTTTTGACAAAATCAAAGAGGTTGTTCAAGAGGCACCAGTATTGAAATCTCTTGACTATAGCAAGCCTTTCTCATTATTCTCTTTTGCATCATTTCATACTATTGTTGTTGTGTTATTGCAAAAGGATGAAGAAAATTTTGAACATCTGAATAGAGGTAATATGGAATCACCTCTATTGATTGTAATGTATGGGGGAAATATTAGATCCACTCCTAAATCCAAATTCCCAAAGGAGAGATCCGATTTGATCAACCAAAAGGTTAATGCACAATCGAATCAATCTATGGAGAATATGAAAGAGAGAGAAAAACCCTATATTTCCCTATGGTAGAATTGTGCTTGAAATCTGAAATAATTGAAATACAAGTACTAACCTCAAATTAGGGAAAATCTAGAAAATGCCAATTTTTTATGTTTGTATGTACTTTCGGGCAATTTTGCAACCTGTTTCGAACTGGAAATGCTGAGATGAAGAAAACCCAAAAATCTTTTATCTTTCTGACGGTAGGTAGTCTTTGATCCTCATAAAAGGTCAAAGGATACTTCTTTATTTGAAGGTTGATTCTGACTTTGTTCACAGATCCTAGAAGTTCACCGAAAAGGGTATCCAAATCTACTCTTAGATCTGAAATTTCACACCTGTATCTGCAAGAAAAAGAGAGTTTTTATTGTTTGTTTGAGGGGTTTGCCTTGGTCAAACCCCGGTTTGGAATCAACCTTAATATTGAAATTGAAATGAGAATGCTAGCAAGTAGTAGAAATAGATCTAATAATGAAGCTATGAAATTCAATAGATATGCAATTGTATTTTGAATGTAAACAAGTATATTGATATGAAAGCTTGAACACAACAATGGTAAATGTAAATCAAAACCATGAAAGTAAATACAAAACCTCCATGCTTGTATGCTTGGAATCCACCTTGATAGAAGAATTAATGGATCTAGAAGATACACAAAGGATCTTGAAGGAAGATCACACCATCATGATGGCTAGATCTAGGGTCTGAATGATGAATCTTAAATGCTTGAACCAAATCCCTTCAAAGGCTTGAATGCTTGAATCCTTGATCTTCAATAGAGAACTTGGATGGAGAAGAGGACTTGAATGGAATTCTTTCTTGATCACCTTGAGAGCTTGAGAGAGGAGATTGCAAAACTTGATTGCTTGATGGCCAAAAAAAGATGATTGAAATGAGAGAGGAAAGCCTCCTTTTATAGTGAAATAGGGCACAATCCTCTAGAGGGGCCACCTTGGAGAATTAAATCTGAATTAGGTCCTAACCTTTAGAAAATATACCTAGATTAAATGCAATTTAAGGATTTACCATTCTGAAACCCAAAATGGCCGACCCGGAGGTGGGAAAACAAATATCCCCGAAATTCGACACCCAGAAATCAAGGAAATTTGAAATATGGACAGGGGGTCAAGGAAGATCTCAACTCTGACCTAGGTTAGGGTTGAGGTTGATCCTGACCAGGTGAAGGTCAAGGTTGACTTTGACCTTATGGTTAAAAACCTCAAGATCTTGACCTAGAATGCTAGGAATTACAGATTGGAGTGAAAATCAGGGACAGATAGAAGCAAAATGAGGAGAACAAGTATGATCCAAGAAAAGAGCTGATTCAAGGTTCTTGACATGACCCAGACCACTCAATTAGAGGGCTAAATGCTCTTAATATGGAAGTGCTTCCATTTTAAGATGATACAACATCCAATCACATTTTTTAGCAAGTCTTTGCAGGCTATTGAACTGAATTATGAAATGATGGAGAAGCAAGCATATGCATTAGTAAAAGATGTAAAATCTTTTAGGCCTTACCTAGTGTGTGCTAAGGTTATTACATATGTTCCACATGTAGTAGTGAAATATGTTCTCACACAATCGGAGGTTACTGGTAAAATATGTAAATGGATTACTAGGATCTAGGAATTCAATTTAGAAATTCACATTACCAAGCTAGTAAGAGGACTAGGTCTCGCTAAGTTAATGACTGAGGAAAACATGGATTTAGTCCAAGTTAATAATGAAGGGATATTAGATTTGTCAATAAAAAGAATTGAGATGCAACCATATTATGCTGATATTGTCTATTATATCATGAATGCCAGATGTTCAGAGCATATGACTAACAATCAAAAAAGAGCCTTAAGATTACAAGCTTAGAAGTACACATTAATACAAGGGTATTTGTACTTGAAAAATAGAGATGGAGTTTTATTGTTTTGCCTTGAAAAATATCAAGCAGAGAAAGTTTTGAATGAAATGCATGCTGGTGTTTGTGGGGGGCATTATTCTACCAAATCCACTGCCCATAAGATTCTAATAGCTAGTTATTTTTGGCCCACACTATTCAAGGAATCTTTCCAATTTGTAAAAAGATATGAGGCATGTCAAAAGTTTGCTTCCAAGTTAAAATATTTAGGGGCATTATTGCTAAATCCAGTAGTTACAGATGCACCATTTTCCATGTGGGGGATGGACTTCATAGGAGAGTTTGCTGAGAAATCTAGTGGTGGACATATTTGGATACTTGTTGCCACTGATTACTTCACAAAATGGATAGAAGCTATCCCTACCAAAAGGGCAACAAGTAGAATAGTGATTGATTTTCTATTAGACAATATTTTGACTAGATTTGGTATCCCCATTAAATTAATCACTGATAATGCAATGTGCTTTAGATCAGATGAATTCAAGGATTTTTGCAAGGAAAATGGAATTATAACATCTTCTTAATCTCCCTATCACCCTCAAGAAAATGGACAAGCTGAATCCAGTAACAAAAGTATTTTGAAAATTCTAAAGAAAACATTGGAAAAGAATAAGAGAGCTTGGCATTCAAAGTTGAAGCTTGCTTTGTGGGCAGATAGAATTACAATAAAGAAAGCTACAAGAAAATCACCATTTGAGCTTGTGTATGGATTATAGTCAAGGTTGCCTATTAATAACTTGATTCCTATGTACAGATTCATCCAGGATGAAGAGTTAGATGTTTCAGAGCCAATATAAGATAGAATTATGCAATTGGCTGAATTGGATGAAATGAGAAGAGATAGTCAAAGGAACAATGTTAAGTTACAGCAAAAAATGAAATACCTTTTTGACAAGAGGGCTACTACCAGAAAGTTACAATCAGATGACTTAGTGCTCCAGTGGAATGTTAGAGTAGAGGATAGGGGAAAACATAAGAAATTTGAATCACTATGGCTTGTCCCTTACATAATTCATCAAAACTTTGGGAAGGATTCATACTTGTTGAAAAATATGGATGGAGAAATTTTTGAGTTGCCAATGCATGGGCAATTCTTGAAACCTTTTTTCAAAAAAAAGTTATGGTTCTTATGCACATGTAAATTCATGTAAATTCTATATAGGTTTGTTTCCCTTAAGTTGTGTGTTCCTTTCTTGTTGTAGGTTAGTCGGTTTTGGTCTATTGTCCTAGAGATTTGTGGTTCTTGCTTAAACTTACATTTAAACATCTTCAGATAGAGCCACTGTTGGTTGGTTTCTCTTTTTTTGAAGTTGTCCTTCAAATTTTTATTTTTTGAGGTTTTTCTCTGTGTTTCATGAATTGGTCTCCAACATTTTCCATCTGAGAGTTCCAATTTTTGTTAGGATCTGAGAAAACCTAAGTGCTAGGTCTAATGGTCTTTGAAAATCTAAAAAAGCCCTAAATTTTCTCGCCCAAGGTCTAGTCAGCTGTTACTTTTTCAAAATAACTTAACAGCCTTTTTGAAGCATGTGCACTTTTATTCCTCCACTCAGTTGCTTAGACTCACAAAGAGTTTAGCATATTCCTTTTAGTCTAGCAATTACCCGAAACCCTTTGTCATGCAATCTCCTTAAGAAGAAAGAATATTCCTTGTCTTCTCATGACTTGATTATTTCCTTTAGTAGCCAGATCTCTTGATGCTTATTATGAGATCCAGTGACTATTATTATAAATTTTGCAGAGCAACTATAGTCACCCTATCTCCAGAATCAAAATATCTTTAGTCAGGTGATCTATGAAAGAAATAAAGAAGTGATATAATATTCAGTGATCATGAAGTTCTCCTTTGGTCACTGAGTCTCCAAATATATGGTCATAGTCTATTTTATGCGGGTCACCAAATCTCTAAGTTCTCTAATGGTTATCCCTTTTCTTCAGTGACTCAGCAATTTCATGGTCGAGTGTTCTCCTAAAGATGGCGGTTATGTTTCAAGCGTTCAGTGATTCAGTGACACAATTATCTCCAGGTCTCATATTGCAACAGTTAAGTCATCAAGGGTGTAGTGACTCCGTGAGAACTATCAGATGAAAAGTGATCAACAGATGGTGTTTAGTCTCATTACTTCACCAGGGTTAAGCAAATTTTTTAGCGACTTGGAGAATGAGGGTTTTCAAGTAGTCTCTAGTTTTGACCAGAGTTAAAGGAAATGTCTGGTGATTGAGAGATGTCTTTAGTTGCATGGTCACCAGATGATGGTGAGTTAAGAGAAAGGTTAGCAATTAATGCAATTTTAATCAAGTGGTGGTCGCGTAGTCTTCAAATTAAACCATGGTTTGAGAAAAGTTCCAGTGACCATGAGATTCCCTTTGTCGCCCAATGTCTGGATCGAACCCAAGCTAAGTAAGTTACTCATCAATTAGGAGACTGTCTTCAGTCATGCAATTGCCAAATGGTTGAAGGTTAAAAATTGATCGAGGACCAAAAATGTTGAAAATTATGAGCATACGTTTGCCAGATTTTGAGACATGTCTTTCTCTGATTGGTCTACAAATTAAGAGAGGTAATAAGAAATTAAAAATACCAAACTTTAGTCACTGGATCTCCAAGAGAAATAAATCAAGGTTTTTCTATCTTCAGTCACTAAATCTCTAGATGGGTGAGTTAGGAAGTCTCAAGAAAAGATTTGAAAAGTCAACAGGCTTCAATGATTAGGAGTTTCACTACGGTCACTAGATCTCCCGATTAACCGAGGTCGCTAGGTCTCGAGATAAAGTTAAAAGGAGATCATTTTTATAGCGACTAGAAGAATGACTATAGTTGCCAGGTCTCTAGATTGAAAAATTTAGATGACACAAGATATCCCAGTCTATGGATAAATTTAGTAAAGTTCAAGTTGTTCAGCAACTGTGATTTCTCACTATAGTTGCCAGGTCTCAAGAAAGAATAAAGTCATTATACGACTAAAGTTTCCTTTAGTTGCCAGATCTTTGAGAATGTAAAGGAAGTGCCAAATCTTTCAATGATTAAGAGAATCTTTTGTAGTCGCTAGGTCGCCAAAAAATTAAAATTTGATTGCCTGTCATTTTCTCGGCTTATGGCTAGTGAATTTAGTTCTGAGCATGCCAAGTAATGGCGGAAGTGACAAGATTTCCATCTTTTCAATTTCTTATGAGTTGTTGCATTGAATTCTAAAAAATAAATACAGTTGGTCGTCACTCATTTTGAATTACTAAGCATTCTAAAGAGCCAAGGTGGTAGAAGTTTTTTGATTTTCAAAGCATTCTCAAAGTTCAATACATTCAGAATTTGCAGAAGAGTTTGAATTTTTAGAAAAGATGAGTCAATTAACAGTCATTGAAGCCTCTACCAGCAAGGGTGTGAAAGAAAAAGGTAATGAGAGTTTCTCAGATGAGTTCCTCACCTTATTTCCTGCATCGTCACAAAATAAAAAGGTTAGTGATGAGTGTTTTATTGATGATCTTGGATACTGTAGAGA
The DNA here is from genome assembly GCA_027943335.1 of Chamaecyparis obtusa. Lineage (NCBI taxonomy): Eukaryota > Viridiplantae > Streptophyta > Pinopsida > Cupressales > Cupressaceae > Chamaecyparis > Chamaecyparis obtusa. The sequence continues at coordinate 847,481 of BSBK01007512.1, forward strand.
TGCCAAAACTCCCGGTGTCACTAGCATGTGTTTATTCAAGTATTTTTATAAGAATTCTGATAGCCCAATCCCTATCTCAAACCCTTGGACTTCAAGGTTGGCTAAATTGATTGTTCCATATGTTTTTCTAGACATAGACTTATTAATTGTGTTATCCCATAGTTATGATCCCCTATCTAGAACAATTAGGAAGGGTGATGGTTCTCCTATGGTCACTCTTGACTGAAATTCCTTCATGAGGGCTTTTGGTATTCAAATCCCAATGCCTACAAAAATTAATTTGTAGGCTCAAGCCAATAGATATGTTAGGGAGTTTTCCCTAGTATCTAAGGAAATTCATAATCATGTTCCTAGGGATAATAGGAATTATATTTCAGCAGTAGCCAGGTCAACTCCATATTACTTTAAGGATCTCTACTTTTATATAAAGTACATTGCCTATGGATTGTACAGAGTTCTAGGAATTGATGGAGGGGTGGATAGAATTTCCTCAGATATCTTGATCATGGTGTTGGACTCATAGAGTCCTCATGTGACTAGGGGATATGATTATATAGGTTATGTTATTAATAAGATGCATGAGTGTTTACAAGCAATAAAGAATCACACAGCTGGTTCTGCACCTAGGTTTATGCATTATTTCTTATTGATGCATCTTATCTTATTTTTCAATTATAATATCATGGATTTGGAGGACCTCGAGCCACAAATGATGTGGAATGGAAAACCGAACCCAATGAAAATTTGGATAAGGGCCTAGAGATATGATTCTACAAGGTGTGATTTTTGTGCATTTCAAAACTAGATGGTACAACCAATTCTTCTTAGTTTGGGATTGAATCTCTCAAGATTCTCAACCAAGGTTTTATAGTTAGTTAGGCCCCAATAGTTTGTTAATAATTGGACCAAGGGTCATAATTGGGGAGATATCTATTATTAGAAGGGTTATACATTGATCAGGGTCTATGGGTGCCCTCAACCACCCCACATTTTACCATTCTTTGTTCCTCCTAGGGTGGCATTTTTAGAATTTATCCGGAAGCTTATGTTGACTGATAAGGAGCACCTAGTTCCACACAGAAAAGGAACCTTTACCCCAAGGCACTTCAGAGTGCATAATTTTACAATTGGGAAGAATGCCTTTAATCAGGTGAATGATTGGTTAGGACAATTTAAAATGCATGTTTCTTCCTATAGATATGTTGATACAGAGGGATTCATGGTTGCTGCCAGGAAATATTATACCCCTAGCATCCCATTCAACAGAAGGAATGAAGAATATCTTGAAGAGGATGTAATCAAAAATATAATAGAGGAGGAGGAGGTGGTAAGAAGAGTTGATCAGATAAATGAATTATATGCCATGGAGAAAAAGTTGAAGCAAAAGGGATTATCATTTAGTGGATTTTTCCCCACATTGCCTTATCTCCAGAGGCTAGATCAAATGATGGCCTAGTTCAATACATTAATGAGGACTTTTGAAGACTAGATTGATGAGAAAGAATGAAGGAAAGAAGTCCACTAAAAATCAAAATGTGATGAGGATAGTGATGATGGCTTCTCGGTACATAGCATCCCTGCCATGAAACAATTAATAGCCGAAAAGCATGAGGCTAGTGAAAATGTAGTTTTTGATTTATCTGATTTGCCTAGTTCTCAAGATACAAGTGAGCCTCCTACAAAGAAGCAAAAGTTGCTAATTGGAGAATCCTCCTAGGTGAAGAAAAGGGATAGAGTAGGGGCCCTATTCACTAGAACTACTATCCATGACCACCAGTTGAGGAAGAAAATAAGAGAGAAGAAAAAATAAAAGCTTGAAAATGAAGATGTTGAGTTTCCCTTGGCTCTCTGCCAAGAAGAAAGAATGTTGGAACAAGATGCTTTCTTGAAGGATGAAAATTTCATTAAGTCAGATGAATTTAAAAAATTCTTGGTATGGCTCAAGCAACAATAGGTTTCATTAAATGTTTAGATTTCAGAAGAAGGTCAGGTGCCTAAAGAGGAAGTACAAACTTTAAGAGATTATGACCCTGAGTCTGAGACTATCACCCCAGAGGAAGCTAGATAACTTGTCAAAGCTAGAAATATGCTACTTGTACCTGGGTGGGATTTGTATTTAGATTTTATTATTGACCAAATAAGGAGACAAGATGATATAAATCTATCTTTGGAGACACAAGTGGGAGAGATCATCAAAGGATTTGGGTATAGCCCAAAGAATCAGGCATTGGCTCTATGGAACCTATATCCCAAGGACAAGAAGCCTACAATTTTGAATGTCAAAGAGAATATGGATGGTGACAAAATTGTGTGGTGAATCCACAATATAGGGGACTTAGAGATATCTCAGGTACTCACTCATTTTGCAAGGCTAAATGAGGATAAGACAAAGAAATTATCATAAAGATATGGTACCTTGTTGGATGACTATAGTGCACTTCTAAAAGACAGGAATGTGCAAATAATGAAAGAAAGGGCATTGGAAAAAACTGTAGAGGACCTAACTCAACAAGTCCTAAATATGCCTATAGTTACTCCTACACCACTAGAATAGCCTACCCTACTAGAGAAAAAAGATGTAAGTGAAGAAGAGGTTGTTGCGAATCTTGAGAAGATAAGATTAGAAAATAATGAGGCTATTCTACAAAGCCTATTAAATGTTTTGTAGCACAGGATTGTTGTTTTAAAGGATAAGGTGGCTTCTATTTTTGTAGCATATAATAAATTGCCTAAATTGCAGGTGGAGGTAAATGGTTTTGTTTCAATTTTGAATAGTTATTATGCAACTTGGTCATTTAGGGCACCACTTTTTGAAAGATTAGCAGCTATGCAATCTTTGAGAAATGACATTCCAGAGGAGGTTTTACAAGTAGGTGAGGAAATAAATAAAATTAAGGCCATTTTTCCACTCTTTAAAGGTAAATCAAATCAGATCGAGGCCAAGATAGCCATGTTTGGCTCAGATTTCAATAGGTTTATTCCTCCCATTAAAGATGGAGATGGTGCAATAAAGATTTTGGACTACTGGAAATTAGATTTTGATTCTGTATTGCCTAAGAAAGAGGCATTCCTTAACGAGAATAATGAAGTAGATATGGGGAGATTTAATCTCACTCTGGATGAAGTCATTAAAGCATAGTGTTAGTCCATTTTCCAGTTAATGCAAAAATCTAAGGAAAATGGCTTGTTCCCTGCAAATATTTGTCACGTTGTCTTGCCATGCCTACAAGTCATAGTTTTAATGTGTGATGAAAATCCACTTGATTTCATGTTGTGCACTCTTAGCCCTATGTTCTTCCATGTGTCACCTTGCTCCAGTCCAAAACACATGTGCTGAATCACAAAATTTAGAAAGTTATTCAAGTTCTAAGGTCTGCAGGAAAATATTTTTAGAATCTGCCACAGTGTCAAAAACCCACAATGTTTTTGAAAATCCATGATGTTTTCGGTCTATGTGAAAACCTTCATTGTTTTCGACCTTATGCCTTCTAGCTTTTGTGTGCTTATCTTTTAGTGTCAGAGGCCTTGTGTGTTTTTTATTTTTTCCATCGAAAACCCTATGTGTTTTCAACCTCATAGTTTCCTATTGCTGGCATTCCCTAACTACGCAAGTGTGATGGATGGTGGATCCAGGTCTGCAGGCTCTTCCTAATAGGTTGTCGCATGGGTGCATGTCAAACTTTTCTGACATGTGATCATGTGACCGCTTGCCACCTCTCTGTGTGGGTCCCAGTTCTTCATGATGTTCAGCTGACTGGAAATTAAGATTTTCATTCCATGACTTAGCGACTCACGGTTATCTCCTAGTCTCCTGATCCTGGCAGTTAAGCCCTTAACATCTAGTGACCTAGCTGGTGGTTTACTTTGCCTTTGTCACACAATCACTTAATGGTGGGCTCAGGTATTCAAAGCTTTTAAAAGGTAGAGCTTCTTTGGCGGTGGTCTCGTTGGCAGTGATGTGGCGGCCTGGGGTTGGATGTCACATGACCACATGTCAGATTTTTCTGACATGTGATCATGCGACCGGTTGACATGTGTCTTGTGGGGCTGTTGGTGGAGAGGTGGTAGTCTTATGGCCTTGTCGCATGATCGCAAGGGCCATTTTCATGGCTTGTGACCATGCAACAAGGTTCTTCCTTGCTGAGGCCCGGTGGTAGGTGGTGATGTGGCGGCCTTTGGTTGGCTATCACATGATCACATAGCCCAATTTTTGGCTATGTGATTATGCAACTAGTTGACATGTGTCTGTGGTAGTGAGGTGGCATTTCATCGATGGGCCCGGGAGATCCAGAGAGAAGGGTGACTTGGTGAATTACCAGTGGGGGTGAGGGTTGCAATGTTTGAAGGGAGGGCCCAGTTGTTCAGTCTCCATGGCGTGGTGGTGAATGCTAGTGGTTAGTCACATGTTTGCATAGCCTTTTTCAAGGCTATGTAATCATGTGACTGACATTTTATGTTAACCCTCAGTGGTGGTAGTTGCGGCAAGGTAAAGGGGTGTGGCTTGTTGTATGTTTGCATAGCCCATTTTCGGGCTATGCGATCATGTGACAATGGTCTGATTGCACCATTGTGAAGTTAGGGTGGGTCCACTATGTCGGTCTTACCGACATGCTTGATTTTGATTGGTCACTGACTGGTGGTGGGGCCGAGGACTTTGTAAAGGGTTTGTGACTGACTATCGACCACGGCTAGGAAACTATGGTTGCATGATCACAAGGGTGAGTTGGGTGCCTTGCGATCATGAGACCAAGAGCACATGTAACTGAGACTTTTGTTGTGGTTAATCTTGCTGATGCCTGAGTGAAGATCTAACGATGGGGACTTAAAGTTGGCCGAGATTTGAATATTGATCACCAATTTACTTCTGGCACCATGAATGTGACCGTTTGAACTTGCAGAGAGTTTTTTGTGACAGGAGGTACCAAAATTGAATGCTTTCATGGCCAAATTTGACTAGTTTGTTGGAGATGGTTGTTGCGATGTGATCTAGGGTTCCTGTGGTTGACTGCATGATGGTTTTGTACCTGGTGAAGGACTTTTTTATTGCTTGAGGTGTATTTGCAGGTGGCCGATTTGACTATTTTTTATGGCAATTCCTAGTTTTCTGTCCTAATCTCAATGATGCTCATGATTGCAGATCTACCTGAGATTTGTTTTCTATAGGTTGCCTATGTTTCCTGCCCCTACATTGAATTTTTTATGTGTTCCAGTTGGTTAGGTGGGTGAAACTTTGACCCCAGTCATCCGTAGCTTGTTGCAACCTATTTTGGGTTTCCAAGATGACTAGTGGTATATATTGCAAGTTTTTGACTTGTCAAGGGTTCTGAATTTTGTCAGTTCCAGGGAAATAGAAAACTCTGTCACATTGCATGTAAGCTGAATAGAATTTTTGGAAGTCTTTTGTAGGTTATTGAAATGGTTTGATCTCTATCCTACTTTGATCATGTACATGACTCATCATACTTAATATAACTATTTCATGTTTACAAGTCTCTCCTTGGTGTCATTCATGTGAGTTTTGGATTTTCTGATCCATTGCATAGGCTTACCTTTGCATATGTTCTTGTCTTTAGTTCTTGATTTAGGATCAAGTGAAATTTACTTTAGAAGGGACATAGATTCATCTTGGTTGTCTACAGAAGGATCTTATAAGTAGTGGATGGGCTGGAATGTTTATATTTATGGCTATGAGTCTTTGACAATAGTTGGTTCATGTTTCATTATTTGTATGTGAGGTCTGCCCAATGGATAATGGCACTGATCAAGGAATAGTAAATTCAGTTGAGTTTAGTGTTTGATGGGTTTGGGCTATTTTTTGCATCTTTAAATATCAATACCATTTTTATGTTGGTGGTAGTAGTAGGAGTTCCTCTCTAGTCTTCAGACTCATTCTGTGCAAATAGGGTTGTTTGTATATGAATTGGCTTCATTGGGGTATAGGTTACCTAAAGGGGTTTGAAGGCTATTCCACACTAATTTGTCTGTAGGCCTTTTATTCACCAAAAGGATGGCATGAGTGTGTAGATAAGGCAATACCCACCTGAGTGAATGTGGAGCTCAAAGAAGAAGGAGGATTTCTCTCTATCCTCATCAATTGGATTGTTTTTCTTGTCAAGCTTGAGTGCCTAACCTATGATTCAAGCCCAACCATTTGATTCAAGTTTGGTCCTGCAAGAAGAAGCTCCAACACATAGATGGAGCTCACTAAATTCATTATAAATTTCAAGTTAATAGCAGAAGCCAAGTGGGAAAGACAAAAAGCACAATTGCAGCATATTTAGAATTATAAATGGCTGACAGAGGAAGAAGTAACTGCATGGGATGATATCACAAGGCCCAAGAAGATAAAATCTACTGCAGTTGACTTCGATATACTAGATGATGAATGAAGAGGACACCTAGAGTACTTGACACCTAACCTCAAAGCATAGGGATGATAAGCTATCAATCAGAATGGTGTAAGTTAGCTGGAATGGTGGTCACCATATCTAACAACAACTCAAAGAATCTATCATGAATACTGACAAACAAAGGTGTCAGTGATCAATAAGCCAAGAGTAGAATAGTCCAAGATATTTTTGTCTTTCCACTGCCTGAGGGCATTTCTTGTAATTTTTCTTATATGCTTTTTAGGTTTAGGGCTCCAACCATCCAAAGCTTGTTTCATTCTCATTGATAAGAGAATTCCAAGATGGTTGAGCTATATATATGAGTTGTAACCTCATTTTGAGGGGTTGTTTGAAAGATAATAGAAAAAAAATTAAGCAAAATTGCTTCATAGAAGACTTCTAAATTTTGTGTCTGAGCTTCTGAGCATGAGTTTTTATATGTAATTTACAAGTCTATTTTAAATACAAATACACTACAATTTTTGTCTCCTATTATTTTTGTCTTTTTACTTTTATGTTTGCTCTTGTATGTTTTATTTGTAAGGCATCTAAAATATACTAGTTGTTAAGCAACTTCTTTAATTGATTATGAGTTTCTCTCAAGGAGGGAATTAAAATCCTCATTGTCAATTTCATAGAGTAAATGTATTTGTAGATATTTTGATGGTAATAATATTAGATTGATAGAATAGTTTGTAAGGCATTCTATTCAGATTGCAGATTGTTTGCAAGGGATATTGTTGTATTTCTTTTAAGATAGCCCTATGGATTTGCATTTAGACTCTTTTGCCCATGGGATTAGGTACTAGTTTAGTGTTTGTTTCTTGCATATTATCTTTCATGATATTTAGAAATACTAAAATTCATTTCATTACCTGTATTTTCACTTCTAAGATTTTTATATACGTTTGAAGGAACTGTATCCAGGTGGTATAGTTCATATTGGTGATTCCTTCAAGAGAGAATCAAAATGTTACCCTTCCTTGAGTTGAACTCAAAAGAAGAAGAAGGATGAATGTCCTTATACCATTGTTCTATGCTGCTATAATTTTAGTTTCTATTTTCATCCTCTGTATCAGGATTTTTTGGGTTGTTTGCAGAATAGTGATGTTTTATTGAGATAATTTGAAAGATAGATAGCATAGCAATGAAGATCATTGATCCACCATTTAAAAGTTTACTTGAAACATAGTAAATCATCATAGGCAATACCCACCTGAGTCATGTGTAGCTCAAAGAAGGAGGATCTTATCCAATCCTCATTAATTAGACTCTTTCATGCAAACTTGAGAGTGTTCATAAAAGTGAGAATCAGGCCTATATGTTTACCAATTTTGATCCCACAATAAAAATCTCTAACAGATTGGTTGGATTTAGTTTTCAAAACAAGAACATAGTATATTGATGCTTTGATTAAAATTTATGAGGAATCTACTACCACTAGATCTATCCTGGAAGCAAAAATAGCCTTGAGGGAGAAAGAGAGAGTCCAGTGGACAATTGTGGTAGCTCAAATGATGGATGCTCAAAAGTATGGGATAACAAAAATTTTGGCTGAAAATATTGTTCAAGGATTTGATGGTGAAGTCCTTTATGTTTCATGAGAATATTTGGAATCGATAAAATCAATCATTAAACAAGGAACATAGGAGTCTACTAAGCTTTTGAAGGAGCTCATTACCTTATCCAAAGTAATGAGTGATGACCTTTGGTGTATCAAGGTTCAACTTTTTAAAGAAGATGGGAAAATAGTACAGAATCCAAAGGAAATGGTCAAGTCCTTCAAAGAGAGAATTCAAGAAATAAAAGAGGCCAAGACTCTGACCATAGAAGACTTCTCTAAAATTTCCAAAATAAAATCTACGCTGATAATCTACCTTGATCACCTCAAGACACATAAAAATAAAGTTACACAGGTATGAAAGGAGAAGAAAGTCTGGCAATAGAGGATCTCACATATTGGATTCCCAGTCACTAGATCATAATGAACTTCTCAACTGAACATCTGGAGTGGAGAAAACAACATGGCACATCCTCAACACAAAGCAAGTCCTCATCATCCATTACCCCACCACATTCTTGAATGTGGTCCTGAGTTATTAGCTATATCATAACTATTGGTGGTTATTTCTTGTTTTTCTTAGGTTATTATTGTTAGTCTAAGCCTTTTACTTTACTTCTTAGTGGAGTTATTTTCAAAACTTAATCTTTTGATGGTTATACCCATGGGGCTATATATGCATCTTATTATGACTCGGTAAGAGTCGACCAAATTTTGATACATTGGTAGTTAGCAAGTTATTTTGGATTTTGAAAAGACACTATAATCACCTAAAATAGGACAAGATCAATCAAGTGAGCAAACTAAGGCAAAAATCAAAGAAATTAAATCAAAACAAGATAGAATCAAATAAAAATTGCAATCAAGCCATAAATCAAATTTAATTAAAAATCAAAAGCCATAAATCCAATTTAAATCAAATAAATCATGATAAATCAATCAATTGTGTAATTAATCTAATTAATTACATAGTTCATTTAAATAAAATCAACCCATTCAAGGGGTACACATGGATAAGGATATTAATTAAATTCAATTATTTAAATCCCATTTTCCCTCAACCACCAAATGGGAGGAAAAATCATCCACCAATAGGATTTAAGGATTAAGCTCACATGGATCAAGCCTAAATTGAATCTCAATCACTCACTTGGAGAATGCATCTTGTCCACTCATTTTTTCCTTTGGTCCCAAGCTTTGAGGACAAAATATTTAAATAGTCTCCAAAGGTGGAACCATGGACTTAACCCTCACCTAATCATGATCAAATCAACCACACCCCCTACACTTGCCAAAATCTATAAAAGAAAGGCATAATTGAAGCAATATTCATCCAAAAAAATTATGAAGCATCAAACCTTTTGCAAATTTGAGTTAGAAAGGAAAATATAGAGCTAATTAGTACTTTCATTTGGAATTAACTTGTATTAGCTTGCTTATCATTTACTTTTCTCATATTAGGACTGTCACTAGTGAGAGCTTGATGAGAGCTCATCATTAGCATCCCTAATTAGAGATCCATAGAGTGCTTAATCATCTTTAAATTTTCTTATTTACATTGCTTCTTGTGGCTATTTAATTCTCATTTTGATTTATTGATGATACTAACCCTATGAAGGTTATTTCCTTAGCACACAAAATGGTGCCCACAATATATTACATAAGTAGAACTTTGGTGAAGTATGAGTTGAACTATACCTTCATTGAAAGAGCATGTTTGGTCATAGTTTTTTCTTCCCAAAAATTACACCACTATATGTTGTCCCACAAGATTCAACTCATTGCAAAGATTGATCCCTTGAAATATCCTCTCAACAAAACAACATTGAATGGTAGACTAGCCAAATGGGTCATGGTTCTAAGTGAATTTGATATAGAATATGCGGACTGAAAATCTATCAAGGGCCAAGTCATAGTTGATAAATTAGTAGAATCACCATTACAAGATGAACATCAATTCAAGTGGAATTTCTAGATTCTGAAATTGTTAATGTCGAAGCAAAAACATGGAAATTATATTTTGATGGTTCTTATACACAACATGGATCAGGAGTAGGGATACTTTTGATTACTCCTCAAGGATCTACAATTCTAAAATCATACAAATTGCTATTCCCATGCACAAATAACATAGCTGAGTATGAAGCATTGGTCATTGGTATAAAGTTGGCATTATAATGGAAAGGAACAAAGCTACAAATCTATGGAGATTCCCAACTAGTTATTAATCAGATTAATGATGAGTATCAAACTTAAGATGATAAGTTGATACCATACAAGAATATGATTGAGGATCTTAAGAAATACTTTACTTTAATTATAGTTGAGCAAGTGCCAAGGGATAAGAATAAAGTAGCATATGCAATGGCTACTTTGGCATCACTTCTCCAAATACCAGATCAAAGCGCCAGATATGAATTCCTGGTAGAAGAAGTTGAGAAACCTGCATTTGACCCTTCCCATCCTTATACCATTTATTTGCTAATAGGACATGAATCACCTTAGTATGGATCCATTTACACCTACTTGAAATACCAAATCTTACCCTTAGACTAAACTAGAAATCAAAAGAAAAGTTTATAAGCCAAGCTTCTCGCTATACCTTGATATCTGACACGTTGTATCGTAAGAGTCTAGATGGAATGCTTCTAAGATGTCTAGAGAAGGAGGAATCAAATGTAGCTTTATGAAGAATCCATGAAGGAATTTGTGGGTCACATTAGAATGGTTTAACCCTAGCTAAGAAACTTCTTAGGATAGGATATTTTTGGCCTTTGATGGAAAAGGATGCTTGTCACTTTGCAAAAACTTGTCGTAAGTGTCAATATCAAGGGAACTTGATCCATGTACCAACATAAGAGCTTCATCCTATGACAATAGCTTGGACCTTTTATCAATGGGGTTTGGACTTAATAGGTATGATTTATCCACCATCTTCAAATGATCATAAATTCATCATTACTGCAACAGAATACTTTACCAAATGGTATTCCTCATGCCATCATAACAGACAATGCAAAACATTTCAAAAATAAGGATTTGAAAGAATTATGTACAAAGTTTCATATGGTACATCACTCATCTTCAATAGATTACCCATAAGGTAATGGATAAGCAAAAACTACAAACAAGAAAGTCTTGAAGATATTGAAGAGAACTGTGGATAATTTAGGTAGAGATTGGCACATTCAAATAAACCCTACTCTAAGGGCTTATAGAACAAGCATTAGAATGCCAATATGAGCTACTCCATTTTCCCTAGTGTATGGAGAAGAAGCAGTTTTACCTTTGGAGGTATAAATTCCATCCTTAAGGGTCTCATTACATGGGTTATTAAGTGAACAAGACTATAGAGTTGCTTGGTTACATGAACTAGAATTGCTAGATGAAAGACAACAATAGGCTTTTGATCAATTAAAAGTGTATTAGAATCAAATGACCAGAAACTATAACAAACATATCAAACCAAGGGCATTCCAAATAGGTGACTTAATGTTGTGAGAAAATCCCAAGAATCAAGAAGAAAGAGAGAAGAAAGGAAAATGGGAAGTAAACTAGTTAGGACCCTTTGTGATCACTTCATCTTTTGGCACTGGCACTTACAAACTAGCTAATTGTGAAGTAGAGGAGTTACAAGATCCAATAAATAGTGTACATTTGAAAAGGTTCTACACCTGAAGCAATTGAAGAGGGATAGAGAAAAAGAGTATCAAAAATATCAGATGAGCAAGTATCCTATTTATTGTATATAGTCAAAAGAGTTCTTGAAAATTCCAAAAATATTAAAAAAAAATAGAAAAGAGAAAACAAATCAGAAATGCAGAAAAGATAAAAAATAGTAGAAAATTGAGCATGAAGAAAGCCAAAAACATTCAGAAAGGATCCTTAAAAAAAAGTAACTTGGTGAAAACCTAGTAAATAGGCACCTTGGTAGCAAAAAAAGAGAAAAAGCTTTAAAAATAGAAAAAGAAAGAAAATTCATTCAATCTGTGAAAACTTGGTAAATAGGTGCCATTGAAAGTCCAAGTCAGTCTCATGCCTAGCAGTCATCCTTGTAAATATTGCATTCACCAGCATTTTTATATATTGCATAATAAAACCCCACAGCTGCATTTGCAAGTACCTAAAGGTTTTGTCACTAATCCAATCTACAAGTTATTCCAAGTCCTAAAAACATAATCACATCAAACTAGGGGTAATCTACTCTAAAGGAGGAAGGATTCATCAAAAACAAACTTCAATCAGACACCAAATCAATTCATCAAAGCACAAGTGAAATGCTCAATCTGATGCAAGAGCATCTCAGGTCCTTGGCAATCTTGTTTCACCAAACAGATTTGAAGTTTGTCTATGTTTCTTAGTTCCTTCTTTGACTAAGTTGGTCAGTAGTTGGTCAGTTTCCTTTGGTTACTAAGTATGGTTGGTTATTTCTTGGGTCGTTGGTTGTTTCACTGGTGCTCGGTGATGCTTGTCTGTTGCTCGGTCATCCTTGCTTACCAAGTAGTTTATTTTGAGTTTCTTCGAGGCTGAATTGTGCATTGATTATAGGTCATGGATTTAATGTCGGTATCCATCATTGGGAAGCATGTGGTCCTATATTTGACCATTCCTTCTTTTGATTGTGGATCTTAAGGCTGACTCAGTTCAGTAGCCTCTTGTATAAGATTAGTTGTTTGGTTAGAGTTTAGGGAGGGAGTTTTTGGGTAGAAGATAGAAGATATTAGAATAGAGATTGTTGGTAGATCCTTGCATATTTGAGGACTTCTATAATTCATTGTAATATCTGGCCCTAACTAGGAAGGCCTTACAGCCCAGCATGTATGAATCAATTTGAATGAAGTTAATATATGACTGATCATGCTTTCTCTCTCTCACTATATGCTTGTTGATGCTTCTGCATGTTGTTGAGAAGAGTTGGATTGGTAGGGTGTGCCATCATTTGGCCCCTCTTATCCTTTGAATGCACACATGCTAGTAAGAAGGCTGGTAGTAGTAGAAATACTTTGGTGCAAGAACAATCACCAAATGAACTAGAGAAGGAAAATAACTTGATGGTAAGGAGAGCACTATGGAATGAAAGTAAAAAGGATGATCTGGTAAGGAAAAGTTTGTTCAAGACTAGATGTAGAGTTTTTGATAAAGTTTGGAAGGTAATCATTGACAGTGGTAGCTCAGAGAATCTAGCATCTAAAGAGATGGTCACAAAGTTGCAATTGGAAACATTGGAACATCCGAAGCCCTATCAAATTTCATGGATCAAAGATGAGCATACACTCTTGGTAAGTGAACAATGTTATGTGAATTTTAAGATTGGAAAGTACTATGATAAGGTGTTATGTGATATTATGCCTACGGATTATTGTCATATTTGGTTGGGTAGACCTTGGCAATATGATAGACATGCTATGTATGATGGGAGATTGCATAAGTATACTATTGTAGCTGATGGAAGAAAACAAATCTTGTTACCTTTGATGGAAGAACCTATTAGTAATGTTTGCACATTTGTGAAAGTTTTTTTGATGGGAGGGAGAAAAATTGTTAAGGATTTGAAGAAGAATGATGTATATTTTGATGCGATTCCTAACAAACCAAGTAAGAAAATAGAGGATAATGTCCCTGAGGAGATTGATAAATTACTCACTGAGTATAGTGACATAATTTATGATAATGTACCTGATGGTTTTCCATCAAAGAGAAGTATTGATCATTGCATGGATCTAATCCCTAGAGCTAGTTTACCAAACAAGGCACCTCATCGGTTGACACCTACTGAGAATCATGAATTAAACTGACAGATTCAAGAGTTACTGGATAAAGGTTTGATCAGAGAAAGTTTGAGTCCTTGTGAAGTACCTACAGTATTGGAACTTAAGAAGAATAGAGAATGGTGAATGTGTATGAATTTTAGAGAAATCAACAAGATAACAGTAAAGTATAGGTTTCCTATACTAAGAATGGATGACATAGTGGATAGTTTGACTGGAGCAAAGTATTTCACAAAGATTGATTTGAAAAGTGGGTATCATCGTATCAGAATCAAAGAAGGTGAGGAATGGAAGACTACTTTCAAAACAAAAGAAGGTTTGTATGAGTAGTTGGTTATGCCTTTTGGTTTAACTAATGCACCGAGTACTTTTATAAGACTAATGAATGAAGTTTTCAAGAAATTCTTGGGTAAGTTTGTGATTGTATATCTTGATGATATTCTAATATTCAGTAAGACCAAAGAAGAACATTTGTTGCATGTTAGACAAGTTTGCAGAGATTGAAAGAAGAAAAGTTGCTGATAAATCTAAAAAGTGTTCATTCAGGAAAGAGGAGATTGTGTATTTTGGATTTGTAATTTCAGCTCATGGTTTGAAGATGGATCCTGAAAAGGATGAAGCTATTCTAAATTGGCCTACACCTATGAATGTTAGTGAGGTAAGATCATTTCATGGTTTGGCAAGTTTTTACCAAAAGTTCATAAGGAATTTCAGTTCTATTTGTAATGCTATGACTGAGACTATGAGAGGAGATAAAAGAGAATTCAAGTGGACACATGGAGCTAATAAAAGTTTTGAGACTATGAAGTAGAAAGTTGTTGAATTGCCTATTTTGGCATTGCATGATTTCAATAAGGTATTTCAAGTGGAATGTGATGCAAGTGGTAGTGCAATTGGAGTTGTGTTAAGTCAAGAAGGTAAACCTGTTGCTTTCTTTAGTGAAAAGTTGAATGATGCTAGAAGGAAATATTATGTGCATGATCAAGAATTCTATGCTATTGTTCAAGCACTAAAGAAATGGAGACATTATTTGATACCCAGTGAATTTGTGTTGTATACTGATCATAAGGCTTTACAATATTTGGGTAGTCAGAATAAGTTGAATTAGAGACATATGAAATGGGTTGAGTACTTGCAGATTTATACATTTGTGATAAAGCATAAAAGTGGAGTCACTAACCAAGTTGCTGATACATTGAGTAGAAGATCTTTGATGATCGAGATGAAAATTGAAGTTCTTGGTTTTGATGAAATGAGAGATTTGTATGAAACTGATCTTGATTTTTTTGAGCCATGGAGAAAGTGTAGAGCACCTATTCAAGATTAACCAAGAACAAAATGGGAAGAATATTTCATTAAAGAGGGTATGTTGTTCAAAGGTATTCAGTTGTGTATACCGAGAGGACAAATGAGAATGAATTTGATGAAGGAGAAACATAGTAGTGGTTTGGCTAGATATTTTGGTATTGATAAGACATTAAGCTTGCTTAAGGAGAAATAATTTTGGCCATAGTTGTATAAAGTTGTTCAGAAATTTGTGAAAAGTCATGGAATTTGTCAAGTTGCAAAAGGAGTAAGTCATAATATTGGATTCTATACACCGATTGTTGTACCTAAGACACCTTGGACTGATATCAGTATGGATTTTGTTCTTGGCTTATTGAAGACAATAAGAGGTAATGATTCTACATTTGTTATGGTAGGTAGATTTTCAAAGATGGAACATTTTATACCTTGTAGAAAGACATCAAACGTAGTACATGTAGTAGATCTTTTCTTTAAGGAAATTGTTAGATTGCATGGATTACCGAGGAGTATTATCTCTGATCGAGACAATAAATTTGTTGGATACTTTTGGAAAACTCTTTGGAGGAAGTTTGGCATTGAGTTGAAATATAGTTCTACATTTCACCCACAAACGAATGGATAGATAGAGGTTGTAAATAGAATTTTGGGAAATCTTTTGAGATGTTTAGTTGGAGACACACCTAGTAATTGGGATTCTATGTTGGCACAAGCAGAGTTTGCGTACAATAATTCAATGAATAGGATTACTAGAAAAACACCATTTAAGATTGTGAATGGCATATAGCTGAGAGGTATATCTAATTTGAGAGACATTGCTGATGAAAGTAAGAGAAGTGTTGAAAGAGTGAAATTTGTTGAGTACATGAAAACATTGCATGAAGATGTGAAAATCAAGCTAGAAGAGAGTAATAAGAAGTACAAAGATAAAGCTGATAGATCAAGGAGACATAAAACTTTTGATGTTGGTAATGAAGTGATGGTTCATTTGAAGAAAGGTTAGTTTCCTGTTGGAACATATGGGAAGCTAAAGATGAATAAGTTTGGACCTTGCAAGATTTTGAAGAAATTTGATAGTGGAAATGCATATGAGATTGAGTTACCTGATGACATGGACATATCACCAATTTTCAACATTGCATATTTGTATGAATATCATGCACTTGATTAAGACATGAGTACCGATGGAATATCCTAAGAAATAGAATGAAGAAGTTGAACAGATTTTGGAACAAATAATTGGCAAGAGTACAAGAGGTAAACAGTATATGGAATATCTGGTAAAGTGGAAGAATAGACCAATTGAAGATAGTTCATGGATTTCACAGTCTAAGTTGGATGTAGCTCGGACTAGACTTGCTAAATGATTCAGAGAATCATTTCTAAATAACCCCAGGTGTCTGATGCAGGAGCATCTCGGGTCCTTGGCAATCCTGTGTCACAAAAAAGATTTGAAGTTTGTTTGTGTTGCTCAGTTCCTACTTTGACTAATTTGGTCAGTAGTTGGTCGATTTCCTTTGGTTAGCAAGTATGGTCAGTTATCTCCTCGACAGTCAGTTGTTTCACTGGTGCTCAACGATGCTTGTATGTTGCTCGGTCATCCTTGCTTACTAAGTAGTTTATTTTGAGTTTCTTCAAGGCTGACTTGTGCATTGATTATGGGTCATAGATTTAATGTTGGTATCCATCATTGGGAAGTGTGTGGTCCTAGATTTGATTGTTCCTTCTATTGATTATGGTTTTGAAGGCTGACTCAGTTTAGTAGCCTCTTGTATAAGTTTAGTTTTTTGGTTAGAGTTTAGGGAGGGAGTTTTGTGGCAAAAGATAGAAGATAGTAGAATAGAGATTGTTGGCAGATCCTCGCATATTTGAGGACTTCTGTAATTCATTGAAATATCTAGCCCTAATTAGCAAGGCCTTACAGCCCAACATGTATGAATCATTTTGAATGAAGTTAATATATGACTAATCCTACTTTCTCTCTCTCATTATATGCTTGTTGTTGCTTCTGCGTGTTGTTGAGAAGGATTGGATCGTGTTGTCCGACTTTCAGTAACCCATTTTTTGGCAATGTTGGAGTCATGTGGTCTTGTTAAGTCTGGTGTCTAGGTCTAAATTTTCTAAGATATGCTATTCTTGCCAGGGTTCCTTGCCTTCTTGCTTCAAGCTGGGTGGGTTGCCTTGAAAACCTTGTCATCATGGGTAAGTGATAGAAACCTACCTGGCAAGAATAACATGATTTGATTGGTAATTTTTCTTAGGAGAAATGATGATTCCAAGTCATGATCTTCAGGCACTTGCAAGGAATCAGAAGAAGGTTGATTCAATTTTCAAAAGTAAAGTTTGGACAGACATGAACTTAGATTCAATTTTTGAAAGCCTCCTAATGCAAAATAATTAAGGTAATCACCTCGAAAGGACATACTATTTATCCCAGTATCAAGAAGGTGATAGCATTGCATTGTATGATTTGATGATAATAGCAGAATTTGGGACAGTCAAAGATCTAGTTGTATTCAGTGTCTTTTGAAGATGAAATAAATAAAATGGTGAATGATTCGGTCACATAATCATGACAGCCTTTATGTTGTGACTCATTAATCCATAGGTTGCATTATGATCAAAATGAAGAGGTGGCATCTTGAATATGGGGAATGTTATAGTTCGGTACATTACACATAAGCAATGTTGGTAGGAAAATCAAGATTTTAGTACATTACTAAATTTGAAGACTTTGCAATAATAAGAAGCTCGATCATTGTATTATGTTCTACAATTGTGCATCAAACAACTATCACATATATTACATTTCTAGCTCTTGAACATGTGTCAAACCAAACTAAGTACCAGATTACTTATATTGATTAGAGATAGCAATGAATCAGGTACTAAAAATATAATGGGATCAAAGAACAGTGTTGATAGAGCGGTCGCATGATTGCATGAGGTAAAAAAATACCATGCGATCATGCGACAATGGAAGCCTGTGCAGATAAGGAAAGTCAACGGAAAGATAGGAAAGGTTAAATAAAAAAATATAATGGTGTGGACAAGGCTTTCAAGGGTACCTACTTTGAAAAACTCCAAGCCAAACAAAGGTTAGATGTTAGCCTAAGCATGAAATCAATGCAAAACAAATAAAACTCTAAACTAAGCCACCTCAGATTGAGCTAAAACAGGTGCACCCAAGCACTGTTTGATTTGCTCTTTCTTAAGGGGATGTGGGTGTGCTCTCTAATCACTTGGAGCATATTCCTTATGCATTTAGGATAGATTAAAATCCATGAAAACCTCAAAATGGCACAAAATAGGTATAGAACACCTGATTTTCCCCTAAGGCCTCAAGGATCAAAATGATGCTGATATGAATATTAAGCTACATGATGTTTATGCTAAGATTGATTTTAACCAAATAGAGATGTGATATGATGCTATGCTTATGCAAAACAATGGAAGAAACTAAGTTAATCCATTATTACTAAATTAGGATGAGCTAAAATGCTTGAAAGTAAGTTAAATTAAGATGATTATGCTAAGTCTAGAGCTAAATGGGCATGATAACAATGCATGAGAATAAAAGTTAAGCTAATGGATTTGCTCTTGAAAGGAGGGGTATTTATAGAATTTGGGAAGGAAGAATGAGTGGCCAGGATTGAAATCCTTAAGAGAGGCCAAGATTCATTCAAAGGGGAGCACATGGATTGTGCTAGTTCAGGGCCACCTCCTTGTGACAAGTGTCACAAGGGCATTGGGTTGAAAGATGGGAGGAATGTGCAAAATTTGGAAAATGTGCCTAAGGTCAAAGGGTGTAAGAAAGGGGTGAGGGGCTTCTTAAATGCATGATAAATGCATGTAAGAGAAGCCTCTAGAAGTTTGTTGACTTTGGGTTAAGCTTAGGAGTTGGCTAACCTTGGTTAGGGAATGTGACAGGATTAGGGGAGGGATTAGGATTAGGATTAGGGTTAGGACTTTCTAGAAGAGTCTAGAATTTCCTTAGGATAAACATGGATTTTAGGAAATAAATAAAGATTTATTTATTTCCATGGTTTAGGTTTGAGAATATTTATTAAAAATGAATTTAATAAATATGAGAATTAAATATTTAATCTTAATTAAATATTTTGAGTTGGGATTAGTGTTAGGAAATGAGGGGATTAGCCTTTAATCGAAATTAAAGAAGGATTAGAAGATTCTGGAAGAGGTTAGTGGTCTTAAGGAAATTGGCCAAGTTTTGGGCAAAAAATAAATTAATTATTTATTTTGGGATTTTTGGTCAATTTATTAATTAAATAATTAATAAATAAGGAGATAATGTTTAAATGAGATTTAAACATTTTTGGGAGGGATTCCTTAATTAAATGTTTTTAATTAAGATAAAGAGATTTAATGACATAAAAATAAATTAATTAATTAATTAATAAATAATGATGTCATTAGGGGTTTTTCAGAAAATAAAAATAATTTATTTTCTAAAAGATTTTTAGGTGTCTACAGATGGATCCCCGCGAGCCAATCATAGGGCGGTCGCATGATCACATGAATTAAAATAATACCATGCGATCATGCGACAATGTAAGTCATCATGCTTGGTGGGATGAAGACACATAGCCTGGTGGGTTTGGAAAGGGTTTTCTTGCGATGCCAAATCAATGGTAATCACTTAGTCACTATGGGAAGGAAGATGCTTTGCAAATTTGTGAGATGGGTACACGTGTCCCTGTGGGTCTGAGGAAAGTCACTTGCGGTGGTAATCTTTTGAGATGCAGAATCTATGGTTCTTGTTTTGTCTTTATTACGTCACCTTTGCTTGGTGGGTTAACAGGATCTTGCCATGTATTCAGGTGGGGTCTGATTTTTAGGACATCAGCTAAGATTTGAAATCTATAGATGGCATATGATCTCATAGAATCTTGTGAGCCCATCACATCATACACCCACCATCTGATGAGAATCTGTCAGGTGGGGCTGATATTCTACATTTTCAGACATGATAAAGTGCAAAAGGATTATGACCGACTGCCATCTGTCCTGTGGACCCGACTAGTGTTGAGTTCTGTCGAATGCAGGGGATCTACAGTTGGTGCATGATCATGAGGAATATTCTTTCCTCATGCGATCATGTGACAAGGCAAAAAGAGAACCTATATACACTAACTACGTAGATGCAATAAGGATAGAGCAGTCGCATGATCGCAAGAGTTGAAATATTGCCATGCGATCATGTGACAACATGAGTCCACTGACAGGGGTGCACAGTTGGAGGCTTTTGATTGGTTGAGAATCACCATCTGATGAGAAACTTGTCAAGTGGGACTTGAGACTTAAAGGGAATAAAGATAATATAATCCAATGGAACATCGAAGGTGAGAACAGCGGATTATTGACACAGTGTTATCGACATGTCGACTGAGGTCATGGTTAGGAAAAGAAGGAAGAATACAATGCTAAAAATGTTGTATGTTGTAGCTCAAGGCCTAGTAGATGCACCAAGGGTTGCCATAGGTGGTAGTGATGATAAATCCCTTATGTCAAATAAGGTCGTGCTAAGTATTTCTGAACTGTTTGAAAAAGGTTGGACGCAGTGGTATAACTGATTGACTATTTTTGGAAGATGATTCAACTCCAGAAGCCCAATGGTTTCAGCTCAACAAATGTCAGTTGGAGATGAAGAGTTTTAGATTCCATAGTGACCTTTCAAGTTCTTAGATTGGAAGAGTTTATTTCTTAATGCTTTGTCTCTTTGTATTCAAAGGAGAGGGAAGGTCATTGGCTCCTATGAGCCTGATGTATTGTAAAACCTATATATTCTGTAAAGAAACTCAGTGTGATGGTCAAAAAACTTGTAGGGGTAGCATAAGTGATTCCATTTACTTTGTTGGGTTTTCATGTTTGTTGAACCAGTAGTTTTCATTTGCATGTGAATAGACAGGACAGTTATATATGAAGCTATAATTGCTTGTTGGATTCCGTTTCATGTTTGTAATTGTAGTGAAAGTAATTCCATTTACCTTTCATGTATGATTCTTCTCCTATTCACCCTGTTGTTTAGATGCATCCGAATAGAAAGTACAATTATGTATGGAGCTATGATTCCTGCTTGAATTCCATTTCATGATTAGTAGTTGCAGTATAAGCAATTCTATTTGCTATCTATATATGATTCTACTTCTATTCTCATTAGTAGATATGCATTCTTAGATGAGGTAGGTTTAAGTTAGATAATAGACTTCATGATAATTTGTGATCAACATTCCATTGGGATTATAGATTGTCCACTCTTTCCCTGCCTAAATTGTTTGTGCCTACAAATAATTTGGTTAAATCCTATAAGAAACAATCTGATGATAGATAAAAACACATTCATTACATATCATTGCATATTCAAGGAGTTGTACCATCAATTCAGAGGGTAGTGATAGATGACTTACACTGACCCAATCATTGGTGACATCCTTTTGTTCTCTACACATTGGGTATTTAGAGAGTCAAAGGTATAAATCTTAAAGGAGGACAAACTGTTAACCAATAGTTTTTGGTGACTCCGCTAGGGAGAATTTATAAATAGACATATTTCTAGTTTCCCCTTTTTATAGTTGATCTTGTGGAGAAAGGTGCTTGCCATAGGAATCAGGTTTCTAGTCCCACATGCTAAAGGAAGAACTAGCTTAAAGTTGAAGACTTTAAAGAACCCAACTGAGGAAGAAGAGAAGATTGATGCTGATATTGGTTTCCTTAGTTTTATAGTTATCTCTACTTCTTAAAGATTGGCGACTCCACTCTGGTCCTCATAACTTTGGTTGAAGAGTCTAGTGTTTTATATTTTCAAAATGTATTATCTCAAAACTTGCAAGAGATTGGAAACTCTATTGTAAAAGGACCATGCCTTCTAAAATGGAGAAAGGAAGGAGGCCAGATCCTTCCCTTATAGAACTTCATCACACTACTAATTTTGTATTGCATGATATGTTTGATGCTTGGAGAGAAAGCATTACTCATGGAAGAAAGATGAACCTGAGTATTGAAGAGGATCATGTAACTGCTTTGTTGTGGATGAGTATATGTGCAAGATATCATTTGCTGAAAGAAGTGGAAGAGAAAATAAAGTTGTTGCAGAAGTTAAAGAAAGAGCTCAATATGGATGATGGTGAAATTTCAGAAGCCCCTCAAGATCACATCTCATTAAATTTTGCAGTCTTGAGTGAAAAAGAGGTTAAACCAAGAAAAAAAATCCAAAGGAAACCCACAATTGAGGAGATAAATGCTAAAGATGATCTCAACTTCCAATTCCTTTGGGAAGCATATAAACTAAGTTTGAGTAAGGGTTTGAAGAAAGGATTGAGTGTGTCTGAAGATCATCAGTCTGCCCTATTGTTAAAACATGTGCATCAGAAGTATTTTGAGGTCCAAGCCCAAAGGAGAAAGAAGAAATCTGTTCTTTTGACTATACCTAAAGAAGAACTGGTAAGTAAAGAATATACAAGTTGCCTAGTTTCAGAAGAGCAAGAAAAGCCTTGGAATTCTACAAGACAAAATTTGGTGAATAGGGATATTCTTGAAGATCAGGAAGAAAAGGTAAACAAAATTGAAAAAAAAGATGTATCCATGTTTCCTTTTTCTTGTGTTGATGAAAGTTGTAGATTGGGTGAAAAGAATGATGATAATGTTTCAAACTATTTTTCTTCTGAAGAGCATCCTAAGGCTAATGGGCTATTAAAAGATGAAATTCTTGATGTTATTGAAGAACATACTAAGGTTGATCCTTCATTCATTATAGCTGATAAAGATCAGATATCAGAAACATTTTTGTTTTGAAGATGATACAATGTTGGATGTTGCTAATCAAATATGTGTGGATGAAAAAGATAGTCAGCCTATTGAAAATAATGTTGAAGGAATCAATGCAATAGCATATTTTGAACATGTTAATGAAGTACTGTAGTGCCATATAGAAGATAGAGAAATAGATGAAGATCTTCCTAGTCTTGAAATGAAAATTGATCAAGTCATGATGCCAATCATATGTGAGTCCTCTTCTATAGTCAATTCAGGTATTGAAACTCTAAATTCAGATGAACATCTTGTAGAATTGACAATTACAACAAATAAAGAAGCTGTTTCAATCCTAGTAGAGCCTATGTGTAATGAAGATGTATCTTGTTTCAGTCTTGGTTTAGAATCTGAAACTACTAATAATAGTGCTTGCAACCAGTATGATGACATTCCATTTGAATGTTCTGATCTTCCTAGTTTTGATTTGAATACTGATATATTTGGTAAAGATAATATTGATGAATCAAATGGATGCAAGTATGTTCCAATATTTTTAGAATCTAGTGAATATCCTCTCTCCTCTAAAAAGATGGATGCAGAAGGTAGTGTGCAGGAAAATACAGAAGAATCAAAAATTTATGATGAGGCATGGCTGTTTGGAAAGGTCCTGTGGGATACTTTTCTGCAAATGGTTTTTGGACTCAGTTTCAGCAATGAAGAAATTGCTAGAGGTTATCAATGTTGTTTCAAACTGATGAAGAATTTTCCCTTGTTCAGGAAGGGTTCATATTTCTCAATTCCTGTCAATGGCCATGTATGAAATTTTTTTTATTTTCTGTCCTTTTGGGTGAGGGTTTCCTCACCTATGCTGTAGGTTAGGTTTGCCTTTCTGTTGGTGTGTTTAGTTTTTATTTTTCCCTGTTCCTGGTAGTGTAGTCTTTTCCTGCTTTCCCATTTTGGTGTGTTCAGTTTTCCCTTCTCCCCTCCACCCTCCTTGTTTATAGCTGCCCATTGTCACTCTTTGGTCTAGACTACGCAACCCAATGGATAAGGCACCTATCTCACTAGAGAAGCTAAATTATTCATGCACCTTGTAGTACATGATCCCCCAATCGGAGCCAGCTGTTGTCTGACTTTTAGTCACCCATTTTTTGGCAATGTTGGAGTCATGTGGTCTTGTCAAGTTTGGTGTCTAGGTATAACTTTTCTAAGATAGGCTATTCTTCCCAGGGTTCCTTGCCTTCTTGCTTCAAGCTGGGTGGGTTGCCTTGAAAACCTTGTCATCATGGGTAAGTGATAGATACCTACCTAGCAAGAATAACATGATTTGATTGGTAATTTTTCTCAGGAGAAATGATGATTCCAAGTCATGATCTTCAGGCACTTGCAAGGAATCAAAAGAAGGTTGATTCAATTTTCAAAAGTAAAGTTTGGACAGACATGAACTTAGATTCAATTTTTGAAAGCCTCCTAATGCAAAATAATTAAGGTAATCACCTCAGAAGGACATATTGTTTATCCCAGTATCAAGAAGGTGATAGCATTGCATTGTATGATTTGATGATAATAGCAGAATTTGGGACAGTCAAAGATCTGATTGTATTCAGTGTCTTTTGAAGATGAAATAAATAAAATGGTGAATGATTCGGTCACATAATCCTGTCAGCCATTATGTTGTGACTCATTAATCCATAGGTTGCATTATGATCAAAATGAAGAGGTGGCATCTTGAGTATGGGGAATGTTACAGTTCGGTACATTACACATAAGCAATGTTGGTAGGAAAATCAAGATTTTAGTACATTACTGAATTTGAATACTTTTCAATAACAAGAAGCTTAATCATTGTATTATGTTCTACATTGTGCATCAAACAGCTATCACATATATTACATTTCTCACTCTTGAACATGTGTCAAACCAAACTAAGTACCAAATTACTTATATTGATCAGAGATAGAAATGAATCGGGTACTAAAAATATAATGGGATCAAAGAAGACTGTGTTAGGAATGAATGCAAAGTATTTTAGCAGTCATTCTATAGTATTTTTTGTTGCATTCATGACTTGGATTGTCATTGATGTCAACACAGTGATATTATGGATATTAGCAAGAAAGCAGGTGTAGTTTTGTTTTGCGCACATGTTGTATTGTAGATTGGCTTTTGCATAGTTGATGGTATGTTCTTTGGTGTGTTATTAACCTATGGTTAACAGTGAAAAAATAAATTCATTCTTTGTGAGAGTTATGAGCATTTTGGTGAAAGCAGTGTTTAGATAGTGTTTCTGTGAAGCGATGTTCAAAAATCAGAGGATATCTCTTAGCTGGGATGGAATCTGATTTTGCACAATTAAAGGGATGTTGGAGACTCATTAATGATTATGTGGTTCATAGCACAAACTTTGAGGATATGTTTGGAGAAAGTTACAGTATCTGGAAGCTGACAGTTTTATGTGAATTCTGTGTGTAGCATGTAGAATTTATTATTTTATAATTGAGGACCGACTCATTTGTAATTATTTGAGTTTGGTATATAAGAAGGAATTTTTTCCTTTTTTTAATGTGTACTATGAAGATTGTGATGCGAATATATGCATGAAGTGAAGAAAAGAGCTAATTCAGTGATGAAGGAAGACTTGTGAGTACAGAGATCTGGAATTGTGATCTTGTGTAGTAGAGAGTGCAGTTTTGGCACAGCGTGAAGGAGGTAATATATTTCATATTATTTTGTTGAATAATTCTAAGATCTTTTGGATAGTGGGTTCAGAGATCTTTCCTTGAAGCTATTTGGGCAGTGGGTCCTTCTGTCTTCCATAAACTCTTAACTGGGTTAGAATCTTTTAACAAGGATTCAAAATCTCCTAATAGGGATTTATATGTACTGAATGTATTTCATAAGACTCCTAATAGGGTCCATCCTCTAACAAGGAACTTTCATATTAGTGCATCATTTTGTGGGCATCATTCCCACCGGGGTTTACTCTTTTCAAGAGGCTCCCTAGTCAACATATCTTGTGTTATTGTGCAATTGTGTATGATTATCTTTCTATGGTTGATCAGTACATTGATTAGATTGTTTAAAGTAGTTGAATGGATAAATTATCTGGTAACTGATTCACCCCCCCCCTCTCAGTTATCTTGGGGATCTTTACTTTCTAACATAGTGTTGATAGAGTGGTCACATGATCACATGAGGTAAAAAAAATACCATGCGATCATGCGACAATGGAAGCCCGTGCAGATAAGGAAAGTCAATGGAAAGATAGGAAAGGTTAAATAAAAAAATATGATGGATCCCCGCAAGCCAATCATAGGGTGTTCACATGATCGCATGAATTAAAATAATACCATGCGATCATGCAACAACGTAAGTCATCATGCTTGGTGGGATGAAGACACGTAGCCTGGTGGGTCTTGAAAGGGTTTGCTTGCGATGCCAAATCAATGGTAGTCGCTTAGTCACTATGGGAAGGAAGATGCTTTGTGAATTTATGAGATGTGTACGCATGTCCCTGTGGGTCCAAGGAAAGTTGCTTGCGGTGGTAATCTTTTGAGATGTAGAATTTACGGTTCCCATTTTGTCTTTATTATGTCACCTTTGCTTAGCGGGTTAACTGGATCTTGCCACATATTTAGGTGGGGTCAGATTTTTATGACATCAGCTAAGATTCCAAATCTATAGATGGCGTATGATCTCATAGAATCTTGTGAGCCCATCACATCATATGCCCACCATCCGATGAGAACCTGTCAGGTGGGGCCGATATTCTAAGTTTTCAGACATGATAAAGTGCAAAAGGATTATGACCGACTGTCATCTATCCTGTGGACCTGGCTAGTGTTGAGTTCTATTAGATGCAGGGGATCTATGGCTAGTGCATGATCATGAGGAATATTCTTTCCTCATGTGATCATGTGACAAGGCAAAAAGAGAACCTATATATGCTAACAGCGTAGATGCAATAAGTATAGAGGAGTCGCATGATCGCAAGAGTTGAAATATTGCCATGCGATCATGTGACAACATGAGTCCACTAACAGGGGTGCACAGTTGGAGGCTTTTGATTGGTCGATAATCACCGTCTGATGAGAAACTTGTCAAGTGGGACCTGAGACTTAAAGGGAATAAAGATAATATAATCCAATGGAACATCGAAGGTGAGAATAGCGAATTATCGACACAGTGTTATTGACATGTCGACTGAGGTCATGGTTAGGAAAAGAAGGAAGAATACAATGCTAAAAATGTTGTATGTTGTAGCTTGAGGTCCAGTAGATGCGCCAAGGGTTGCCACAGGTGGTAGTGATGATAAAGCCCTTATGTCAGATAAGGTCATGCTAAGTATTTCTGAACTGTTTGAAAAAGGTTGGATGCAGTGGTATAACCGATTGACTATTGTTGGAAGATTATTCAACTCCAGAATCCCAATGGTTTCAGCTCAACAAATGTCAGTTGGAGATGAAGAGTTTCAGATTCCATAGTGACCTTTCAAGTTCTCAGATTGGAAGAGTTTATTTCTTAATGTTGTGTCTCTTTGTATTCAAAGGAGAGGGAAGGTCATTGGCTCCTATGAGCCTGATGTATTGTAAAACCTATATATTCTGTAAAGAAACTTAGTGTGATGTTCAGAAAACTTGTAAGGGTAGCATAAGTGATTCCATTTACTTTGCTGGGTTTTCATGTTTGTTGAACCAGTAGTTTTCATTTGCATGTGAATAGACAGGATAGTTATATATGAAGTTGTAATTGCTTGCTGGATTCCATTTCATGTTTGTAATTGCAGTGAAAGTAATTCCATTTACCTTTCATGTATGATTCTTCTCTTATTCACCTTGTTATTTAGATGCATCCAAATAGAAAGTACAATTATGTATGGAGCTATGATTCTTGCTTGAATTCCATTTCATGATTAATAGTTGCAGTATAAGCAATTCTATTTGCTATCTATATATGATTCTACTTCTATTCTCATTAGTAGATATGCATTCTTAGATGAGGTAGGTTTAAGTTAGATAATAGACTTCATGATAATCTGTGATCAACATTCCATTGGGATTATAGATTGTCCACTCTTTCCCTACCTGAATTGTTTGTGCCTACAAACAATTTGGTTAAATCCTATAAGAAACAATCTGATGATAGATAAAAACACATTCATTGCATATCATTGCATATTCAGTGAGCTGTACCTATCAATTCAGAGGGCAGTGATAGATGACTTACACTTACCCAATCATTAGTGACATCCTTTTGTTCTCTACACATTGGGTATTTAGAGAGTCAAAGGTATAAATCTTAAAGGAGGAAAAACTATTAACCAATAGATCGGTAGGGTGTGACATAATTTGGCCCCTCTTATCCTGCCCTTGTGTCACAATCAAATCCTAATCTTAATCCAATTTTCAATCAAACGTAACATTCATTCCAAAATCTCACAAGACCTTATATTTATCAAGATTAAAGGTATGAAATGGATAGAACTATACTTGAAATAGGGATTTAAAGAATAGTGCAAAATTTCTTTTTAAAGTGTTGACTTGATTGATGAAATCATGTTTTTCTAGCAAATCGATGAAAGTTTTTAAACTAGACAAGCTATGATGAAAGCATGATATTTTATTGATTTATGAATGATTGTCCTAAGATCAAAGTTTTGAAGTATGTATTATTTTTCTAAGGACATGATTAGAAAAGAATCATTGAGGACATGTACATATGGAGAAACTAAAATCTTTGTTTGTTTACACAAAAGGATACCTTGGATATTTGATGTTAAATATCATAATACCAAAATCCACTTGCAACATAGAATCTGACAAAATCGGTATTCGTACTCTCATGATTGACTTCAATTAGTGATAGTCCTACCAAAGGATGAGAAACAAATGTAAGAGGTGAAAAAGGTATTCATATCATCATGGTTGAACTAGTGATGATTGTATTAATTCAGGATTTCAAAAAATTGCTCGATGATGAATATAGGCTCTAAATTTTTTAATAGTGACAGTTAGTTGAATACATCCTAGATTAAATGCATTTAAAGTATTTGCCTTTCTTAGCTCCAAAAATGAATTTTCAAGAGAAAAATAGAAAGGTGGTGGAGTTAAAACAAAAAATCAAACAAACATCAAAAACTATATGTGATAGAGTGTGTTGGAAATTAAAAATAAAAAATAAGGGTGTATTGCATTAGTTCACTTGCATTTTTTAAAATCATCTTATCTTGCATTCATTTAGGACTCTACCCTAAGTTCATTTAAGTTCATTACATTAGTTTTCATTCACTTTAATCTAACTTCATCACATTAGTTCACATCATTTTCACTAGAGTTCATTTAAAAGTTGCATTGCATTAGTTTTCATTCATTCTAAATCCATCTCATTTACATACATTCATTTTAAAATCATTCATTCTCATTCCTTTTAAACCATTAAGTTCATTTATCATTACATTACATTAAGCGGCAT
The DNA here is from genome assembly GCA_027943335.1 of Chamaecyparis obtusa. Taxonomy (NCBI): domain Eukaryota; kingdom Viridiplantae; phylum Streptophyta; class Pinopsida; order Cupressales; family Cupressaceae; genus Chamaecyparis; species Chamaecyparis obtusa. The sequence continues at coordinate 876,745 of BSBK01007512.1, forward strand.
TCATTGCATCCATTAAATCACCTTAGTTGAATTCCATTAAGTTCATTCAAAAACATTGCATTTCATTTTACATTGTATTATCCATTTAGGTACATTCATTAAAGAATTCCTTGCATTTACACACTGAATTATATTCAAATATAAGTGTATTTGATCATTGCATTTACATATCCATATTCATCATATCCATACATTAAATATCATTACATTTGCATCATTGACATCATTAATCCATATAACATTTATATATCATCTATCATGACATTAATCATTAAACATTACAATATCCATTCATTACATCATATAGGTACATCACATTTATATACCATATATCCATTACATTTATTATATGTATCATCAAATAGATGCATCCATAAATACCATCACACTGTATTAATCATTAAATCATTACATTATCATACAAAACATGTATCATATGCATCCATAAAACATCATGTATCATAGTATTAATCATTATACAAAATCATTAAATCCATACCACATACGTTCATCCATTCTATGTCATAAATAAGACAACCATTTAAGCATAAATATAACATATGCATTCATATCATCAGCTGCTTTCTAAAAAAGCATAAAAAGGAAGCATGTAGGAGATAGAATCATATAGATTTGCATATCATATCAAAACACCTGTAAAAATGAAGTCCAACACATAATGACATCATATAAAGTAAATATGTCAAAGTCTATGGTATCATCATCAAAGAAATAACATTTGGGAATCAAAGTCCATCAGAGTATCAACAAGTATCAAATCATAAGGGACATCAACTAATCAAAGAATAAACTGAGTCCAATATCTCGAGATAAAAAATGAATCATCATATACAACAAAGAATCAAGTATCTCATATCATCTCAACACAAGTCAACTGTCAAAACCATCAGCACAATTAGGACCACGATCAGCATTTGGAGGTCTACTAGAACTAGCCTGCAAACCATGTTGACTCATAGTAGCCATGAAGGTCTACATCATCAAACTCAGCTGGGTAACCTATTTTCTCATCTGTAACATCTCAAACTGCAATGATCTGACATCTGTGTTAGAAAGTAAAGTCCACCAAGATAAATGAGAGGGGAGTGAATCAGTTATCAAATAAATACAAATTTTATCACCATTGAAAAATTTTAACCATGTCAACAATGTAAGCAACAACCATATAAAGATAAACTTACACAATAACACAATAACACAAGATATGTTGACTAGGGAACCTCTTGATCAAAGAGTAAACCCCAGTGGGAATGATACCCACAAAAGATGCACTAATATGAAAATTCTTTGTGAGAGGTTGGACTCTATTAAGAGCCTTATTAAATAAATTCAGTACATATGAGTCCTTGTTAGGAGACTTTGAATCCCTACTAAAATATTCTAACCATGTTAGGAGTTTATGGAAGATAGAAGGACCCACTGCCCAAACAACTTCAAGGGAAAGATCATTGAACACATTATCCAATTGATCTTTATATTACTCAATAGAATAATACCAAAAGATTACTAATCTCAATAACTTATCACTTCTCCTCTGACTGTGCCAAACCGCACTAGCTACTTCATCAGATCTCAATACCAAATCTATGTACTTTGCAAATCCTCTTACAAGAAATATTGCTCAATTCCATAATTCACTTTTATACAATCTCTCATATCCTTATCAGAATAAAGAAAAAATCCTTCCTTTATACCACACTCAAATAATTACAAATGATTCAGCCAACAAGGCTTAACCAATTACAAAATTCAACTTCCACGCGTTACACAATATTTTATAATTACGTAAAATTGTCAGCTTCCAAACAAGATAATTATTCACTTATGAAACCTTTGACTTTGCTATCACATCCATGTCACTATCATAATATCTTCATTATCTGAACAACCTCACATTCCTAGATTCTATCCCAATTAGCAAGTATCATCCAGTTTCCAGAAACTGCTTATCAAGAACACTGCCTGAATACTGCTTCCACTGAATTACACATAACTACCATGAATAGTTGAATTTCCATATGCACTCTTGACCATGAACATAGGACACAACATAAAGTAAGTCCTCAACTTTTCATAGCTTGATCTTCAATATTCCATATGTGCTAATACAAACATTGTTTGCTTCTCTGCTAATCTCTAGTAGATCATTGTGTTGAAATCAATGACAATCACAGTCATGAATGCAACAACAACTGCTACAGAATGGCTATGAATACTCCCCCATAGGACATATTCAACATTCATTCCTAACAATCTCCCCCATTGGCATTGATGGAAACATAGATGAAAAATCATCCAGGTTCCATGAATACCAACACTATAACACTACTACTCTGAAATGTTTTCAAATCTTCTTCATCAGTTAAATCTTTCTTCATTTTCCTATTCAATATTTTTCCATTTTATATTTCTTGTATCCTTCTCCCTCAAATTCTCGTCAATAGATGATTTTTCATGTATCCTTCTCCCCCATTGACATCAATAACAAATAATACATCACTATGTCAACAACAACTTCAATGTCAAAAGACACTTTTTAGAAAATACATTCACTAGAGTCCTCATGACTCAGCTCAAAAACACATACTCCCCCATAGAGGAAGTACCAACATCTAGTCCAAAAAAAGATAGAGCTCATATACCACTGGACTGATTTAACAATCTGCATCACTTCTCAAAAGTAGGTTGGGGCATAACCCCAAGCATACCTCTCAGATACTCAAATGTATCTTTCGGTAAGGGCTTCATAAATATATTTTCAATCTTCTCTTTTGTTCTTATATACTCAAGTTTGACTTCTTTCACTGTGACTTTCTCTCTTACTGCATGATACTTTATTTCTATATGTTTTGTCTTAGAATGTATTACAAGATTCTTAAACATACTTACTGTACTAGTGTTATCACAGTGTATAACAATAGGCTCATCAAATTTTATTCCAATATCCTTCAACATTTGTTTCATCCATATTATCTGGTTACAATTGTTTGCTACTGCTACATATTTTGCTTCTATTGTGCTCTATGAAATACAATTTTGTTTCTTTCTTAGCCAAGAAACCAATCTTCCTCCAAGGAAAAATGCTCCACCACTTGTACTCTTTTTTTCATCAACACTGCCTCCCCAATCTACATCTTTATATACACATAGGGTAAAATCATCAGATTTTTCATACCATAATCCATATTCAATTGTGCCTTTAAAGTACCTTAGTATCCTTTTTACTATTGTATAATGTGATTCTTTAGGATCAGCTTGAAATCTTGCAACGATTCCAACTGCATGTGATATATCAAGTTTTGTATGAGTTAAATATTGCAATCCTCCAATCATAGATTTGTACCTCTTTTTTTCAACTACAGGAGTCTCATCTATGCTAGATAACTTGTGTCTAGTTACCATAGGTGTGCTAACCAACTTCCAATTCTCCATACCAAATCTCTTCAATAAGTCATTCACGTACTTTGTTTGACATAAGAAGATACCATCACTATTCTGTGTTATCTACAATCCTAAAAAATATTTCATCTCTCCAATCATTCTCATTTAAAATTTAGTCTTCATTTCATCTACAAATTTATCACTGGCTTCATCTTCTCCTCCAAAGATAATATCATCAACAAAAATAACTACAACCAACAAACCATTTTCAATTTCTTTCATATACAGGTTACTATCTATTGTGCCTTTAGTAAATCCCAATTTTATCAAATACTTATCCAGTCTTGCATACCAAGTTCTAGGTGCTTGGTTAAGTCCATATAAAAGCTTTGTTCAGTTTACATACCATGTCTCCTTCACGAGTTAAGGGAAAACCTTCAGGCTTCTCAATGTAGACTTCTTCTTCTAATTCTCCATTTAGAAATGTTGAATTCACATCCATCTGCTATACTTTGAATTTCTTATAGGCTGCATAAGCCAAAAACATTCTTATTGCTTCAATTCTTGCAACAGGTGCAAAAGTTTCTTCATAGTCAATTCCTTCTTGCTATGAGTATCCTTTACATACCAATCTTTCTTTATTTCTTACGACTTCTTATTCATTCATCTTGTTTCTGAATACCCATTTAGTACCTATAACATTCTTATCTTTAGGTCTAGGGACCAATTCCCAAGTCAAGTTCTTTTCAATTTGATCTAGTTCTTCCTTCATTACTTTAATCCAATGTTCATCTTTACGAGCTTCTAAATAGTGGTAAAATTGAATCACCTCTATTGAGTGTAATGTTGTAATGTATGGGGGAAATATGAGATCCACTCCTAAATCCAAATTCCCAAAGGAGAGATCCAATTTGATCAACTAAAAGGTTAATACATAATCGAATCAATCCATGGAGAATATAAAAGAGAGAGAAAAACCCTATATTTCCCTATGGAGAATTATGCTTGAAATCTGAAATAATTGAAATACAAGTACTAACCTCAAAATAGGGAAAATCTAGAAAATGCCAATTTTTTATGTCTGTGTGTACTTTCAGGCAATTTTGCAACTTGTTTCGGACTGGAAATGCCAAGACGAAGAAAACCCAAAAATCTTTTGTCTTTCCAACTGCAGGTAGTCTTTGACCCTCATAAAAGGTCAAAGGCTACATTCTTTATTTGAAGGTCGATTGTGACTTTGTTCACAGATCTCGAAAGTTCACCAAAAATAGTATCCAAATCTGATCTCAGATCTGAAATTCCACACCTGTACCTGCAAGAAAATAGGGGTTTTTGCTTGTATGGGGGGTTTACCTTAGTCAAACCCCAATTTAGGAATTAACCTTGAAATTGAATTGAAATGTAGTGTGCATAAACAAAGTAATTGAAACAATTCACCTCGCTTATGTTGAAGTCCTTGTAGAGGATTCAAATCCTCAAATCCACAAGTAGGAATGATTCAATGGATGTAGGATGTCTCAAATCAATGGCATTTCATCTTCAACACCAATCTTGAATTGATCTTTTCATATGAGGAGGCTTGGATGAATGTAGAAGGATGGATCTTCAAGGGGGCTCCAAAGAGATTGAATCCTTCAATGGCTAACAATGGATCTCCTTGATGGATGAATGTTTGAACACTTGAATGGTTGAATTCACTTGCTTGCACTTGAGAGCTTGATGGCAAAAAAAGATGTGAATGATGGATGTGAAAATGAGAGAGGAAGGCCTCCTTTTAATAGTGAACTAGGGCACAATCCTCTAGAGGGGCCACCTTGGAGAATTAAATCCCAATTAGGTCCTAACCTTTATAGAATATACCTAGATTAAATGCAATTTAAGGATTTACCATTCTGAAACCTGAAATGGCTGACCCAAAGGTGGGAAAACAAATATCCCCGAAACTTGAAACCCGACACCCAAAAATCAAGGAAATTTGGAATCTAGACAAGGGGTCAAGGATGAGCTTGGATCTTACAAGGTCAAGGTCAAGGTCGATATTGACCAAGTTAGGGTCAAGGTTGACTTTGACCCCATAAGGTCAACTTTGACCTTATGGTCAAAAACCTCAGGATCCTGACCTAGAATGCTAGGAAATGTAGATATGAAGTGTAAATCAGGTGCAGAGGAAAGTAGAATAGGGGGAAAAAAATCCAAATACATGCAAAGACCTGATCAAGGTGCTTAACATGACCCTAGACCACTTACTCAGAGGGCTAAATGCTCTTATCATGGAAGTGCTTCCATTTTGAGATGATACATTAAGCCCCCACTTTAGCAAGAGTATGGACTCAATAAAAACTCTTGGTAAAGGAGATCAGAATGAAAAGATAATCTTATCATAATCCAAGGGACAAAGAGAAACCTTAAACCCCCAGGGACTCAAGTCTTCATCAACTCCTAGATCACAATAAGAGAGACATCTCTAGAGAGAGAAAGAAAGGGTGTGATTACCTCACCAAATAAGAACTTATGTCCCATTGTGAACCACACAAGGAAATGATGCAAATGGAAAGATGGAATTGAACTGCCTAGTGAATGTGGAGGGATCAAGTGATTTTGAAATATAAATCCATGCTTTAAGGATTAGTTACTAATCCAAAAAGGGAGAAAAGGTATCTTGAAAAATATGTGCGCGTATCAAAAAGTGCATGTGTGCAACAGGTGAGTAGATCATATGCCCCCATGTTAAGTTCATTGCTAACACTTTAACAGAAGCAATGGCTTTAACGGAAACATAAACAACTCCATTGATTACATTTCCATGTTGAGATGCCCCCAAATGAAGAAAAATCAAGGGAAATATCATAGAAACATACAGAGAACAAAGAAGGGATCTACCTACCGTGGGGTCAGTATGATCATAAGATAATATATATATGATATTATTGCAAATGAATTGACATCATTCCTAAAAGAAAGTAGAACTACGATCACAAAGGAGGAAAGATCACATAAGATATATGAAGGAGAATCTTTTCAGACCATGACATGGAGACCAAAAAGAATTAGTGCTACCATATCTCAAATCCAAGCAAATTAATCAAGGAAACATTTATGAACAATAGCACAATTACAAAATAACATTGAACATCACATAAAAGAATAGAGATACATATAGAGGAATTCAAATAATAGTTTTGATTCCTTTATCACCTTGTACCAACTGAGTAACAAGGATCATATAAAAGAATCTAACAACATTTAACAAACACATTATGGGAGAAGCACAGTACAGCAGGAAAACACACAACAAAGCTACCACGAAGGACAAGCCAATCAAGCATGTTTCCTACTCTCCCCATCTCATTGTATATCATTTAGGGAAGGTGGGTAACTCACAAGAGGGGCTATATCCAACACAATAGGAATGATAGTCTGTTCCAAAAAAGGATCATGTTGAGAATCATAATGTTCGACACTAGGTGTAAGAGTTAATTGTGATGAAATCATATTAGGTAAATCAATGTCAATGTCAATAGTCTCATATTCATCATTAACATTATCATTATCATCAAGAGTATCTTCTTCATCCAAATTAATCAAAATAGGATCTAAGATACGAATAGAATCATCGTAATCATGCATATTAAAATCATTATTAATAACAACTTCTTATAACACATCATGCATAGATTTATCTGAAGAAGGTAGAGATCTTTGAAGAATACAATTATGAGCTTTAGCATGAGCATGATGCTTCTTATGATGTTCATTAGAAAATTTATTACATTTTGATTTATTTGAAATAGGTTGAGAACTAGGAGGAGCAATCATAGGATCCTTCACAGGTTCTTTAGGAAGATCAATAGGATTATCAACAATAGGAGGAACAATCATAGGATCTTTGATAGGTTCTTTAGGAAGAGTGATAGAAAGAACTGTTGGCAATTTGGCTAATGTGGATGCATAGATGTTGTCATTATGGAAACATATGATCTCTATTAAGAGCATAGAATCTAGAATGCAAGTATGCAAAGTTGAAGAAAGAAATTGTCTAAGTTTGGATACAGTGATCTTGACAGAGCACCCGATGAAGATTTAGTTGGAGACATCCATTGGAGCAATATTTTTGTTTGCAAAATTAGCTAAAGCTTCTATAGAGTATGAGGATACCCCATCTTAGTGCGCATAAAGTTTGGAGTAGTACGGACAAAGTTATTCAAAGTTTACCGAAGATAGTTTTGCAGACAGAGCAGTTTTGGAGACAGTTTTAGCAAAAGAGTCAAGGGATTATTTTTGCTTGTCAAAATAATGACTTAACATTATCAAGGGATGACATACTAGATGTTTACTCTTGGATAATGATTTTATATGCTGACAATGTAAATTTATTAGCTTTAATAACTCATATATTAGGCATACTTGAAATGTAATGAAAGATAGAAGTGATATGTAAAAGGAAAGAAAAGATAACTTGTGATAATTGTTTATTGTGATAGCAGCAAAGGCTATTGATGCAAAGTTGTAAGTAGTACCATATTACAGTCAGAAACATTTTTGTATTACCTATTTGGGTAGTGAGATTAGCTGGTGATCAGGTTTTGTAATCTAACTCCTAACAGGGTTAAAGCTTCTAACAAGGCCTAAAGTCCTTTAACCAGGATAGATCTACTATACATTGTAAATTGACTCCTAACAGGGTCCAATATCCCTAACAGGATACTTTTGATTAGTGATCTTTGTGGGTACCATCCCCACTAGGGTTTTCCCTTGGCCAAGGTTTCCTCAAGAACATATGATGTGTTATGAGTTCTTTCTATTTACTGCTGTGTTTGTTAATCAACTTGATAATCTTTGTATGCACTAAAGTAATCTATTATATCCATCAGTGGGAAAAAGAAAAAGTTTGTGAAATACTGATTCACCCCCCCCCCCTCTTAGTATTTCCTATTTCCAACAATTGGTATCAGAGCACAGTTACTCAGAGAAGGAACATTCAAGGAAAGCTTAGCAGCTTGAGTAAGATCTTTATGGATATGGATCAACTTCAGAAGAATCTTGAAGAAGCTTTGGAATAGATTGATATGCTTACTGATGAAAGAAACTCCTTAAGAAGAAAATATGAAGATGCAAAGAATGCTATTGACAAATTGAAAGGTAAGATTGAAGATCTGAAATCTAAAAAGAAATCTGATATGCTTATTGAAGATTGTGATGAATTAGAAAAAGAAAATGAGATCCTTAAGCATAAGTTGAAGATAGTAAATCTGAAGCTTAGTATGAAAGATGGAAATTTAAGATCTGATAATGAAAAATTGAAAATTGAGAATGAAGATCTAAGGTCAAGACTTGAAAAGGAAACATTTGAATCTAAAAAAGTAAAAATGCAGTATGTGGAACTTGAGAAGTATAATAAAATTGTGAAAGGTGAACTAACTCAATCTAAACAACAACTTGAAAGGCTATATTCAAAAGGTGATAAGACTAAAAAACAAATTTCTTTTGCAGAACCATTCTTTGATAGGATTGGATTTGGATATAGTATCTTTAGAACAAACTATGAGAGTAAGAAGCCAGATCTGAAGACATCTGAAAGTGTGGAGGAAATAAAGCTAGATGAGAACACATTGGAAGAACCATCTAAAGAAGAACCACTTAGAGAGAAAGATGAATCAAAGCAAGAAGAATCAAAACAGGAAGAACCATCTAAAGGTATGCAAAGAGAATTCAAAGGTAGATGTTTTGCTTGTAATGCTATTGGGCACATGAAGAGAGATAGCACAGGTAAGCAATTTAAATCTTTTAATGGACATTGTTATAATTTTCATAGTTTTGGACATAGAGCTAACGAATGTAGAAGACCTAAAGTAATTTTGAATAATTATGATAGAATGATTTGGAATACTAACAATGCAGATAAGAAATCTATTGAAGAAATGAATCAAAGAAAAGTGGTAGTATGTTTTAGATGCAACAAAGTAGGACACATTGCTAGAAATTGCAGGTCACAGATTAACTAGCAAGGATAGAGATTTGGAAACAATGGAATCATTTGTTAGATATGCAACAAGTTTGGACACTCAGCAAGATTTTGCAGAATGAACAATGGAGGTTATCATCATAACCCTAACCCTAGGAACAATGCAAGAAGGAATGAAAATGCAGGAAACAAAGAGAAAGGTTGTTGTAGCAATAAAGATGAAGTAGAATTTGACAAAGGCATAGATCAAGGAGGTATAGTCAGCACTAAAAGTAGTCAGGAAGGTAATGTAACTGATGGTAAGGATGAATCTTTACCTGACCCTTCTTTAAGCACTTAAATTATGTAAGTTTTTGTAGTTTAGGACATAGGATTAGTGTAGATTAGGAATTTGAATGAGTTAAGTTTTGCGTTGTTAGATGTAGGTTTATTATGTTGTACTAATGCTATGGTTAAGTGTGCAAAAGAAAATATTGTGTTTTGCAAGGTCGCAGAAAGTTTTATGACTGCAGGTTTGCAGAATCAGCTTTCTGAGGTTTTAGCGGCAAAATGAATGAATGCGATGTCAGATCGAGTTAATGTGAAGTGTTATAAGGTCAAAATTGAAGTTATTATGATTACAAAGTGATTGAAAAGAGATTTGAAAGAATAAAAATGAGTTAAGGATGATTTGAAGAAGTTTGGAAGCAGTTTGCAGCGACGATCATACCGAAACCCTAGATTTGCAAAGTTGAGGTATTTCTTGATCTTTAATCAGTTGATAAGATGGATATTTCTATGGTTCATAATTTTAAGGATAAGAATAGACCAAAGATTAAGAAATAACTAGTAGAACCAACTAAAATTGATGATAGTCTAGCATTATCATCCGTACCAGATGGAGTATTGCACATTGAGAATGTTAAGGGATATTTAGGTTGTAAGTTTGAAACTTTGGGAGATGTAGATTTTAGTGATGATTATAGGAAGTTGTACAATCAAGACATGTCAGTTAAACCAGCTTATGAGCACTTAGAGAACAATGAAATTATCAAATATTCTATGAAGTATGAATTCAATGATGAGGAATCTACCAAGATCATTTTAAGTAGAATCCACAATGGGAAATTCTGGATGGAGGATAGAGTTATTGATATAACTGCTGACCTAATTCATGAAGTTACTGGATTATCTAAAGTTGGAGAGATTCCACTGAATGAAAAGAACATGAGAAAGATTATTTTAGATAACACTAGATCTAGTTATAATGGTAGAGGAATTGTGATAAGTAAGATTAAGCAAGATGATGTTAGGTACCTTTGCAAGATCCTAACAACTAAATTCTATGGTAGTTCAAGGGAAGATGACATGGCTGTAGGAATGATTCATGTAGCTTATCTTATGTGTGTTGAGAAGAAACTAGTAGACCTATGTGAAATCTTGAAAATTTAGTTATTTGAGAACTTAGAAAAGATTAAGAAGGCTAAGTACACTTAGTTTAGGTTTTCATCTCTGATAACCTATATGTTTTTCCATATTTTGAGAAGATTTCCTTACATAGTAGATTAGAGTGACAATGTGAACACACTATGGGAAGAATAAACTTAGTTTACATGAAGCACCTTTTTGATAAAGTTAATGACAGTGTGAAGCTTGTATTGAAGACTTTTCAGAATATTGTTAAGAATAAGTCAAGGATTCCTCAATCCTTAGTTGAAAAGCATAAAGATGACATTTTTTTTGTGGTTGACACTGATTTCACCTACATTGAAGTAGTTGAGCCCAGAATGGAATTCATAGACCCTCTTGGCTATGAAATATCTAGAGAAAAAATAGTAGGATATGTGAATAGATTGTTAAAGTGTGAGTTGGATGGTCATGCAAATAGGTTTGGAACCTATGAAGAGAATTTCAACTCTACAATAAGTTTGAGAGGAAAGAAGCAATCTAGTAAGAGAGTTGAATCTACTATGAAGAAAATATTGAAAGAATTTGGTATGTCAAGTCATGAGTTTGACATAGCTAAGTAGACTGCAGAAGCCCTAAGGCAAAGTGAAAATCTTGTAATTCCACCTGAGACATCAAGTGCAGATCCTGTTGATCCGATTGCAGTAAAGGTAAAAGTTGAAGTACCTGAAAAAGATGAAGGAGATAAATCTTTTTCTCCTATCCCTAGCAAAAGAGTAAAAGTGAGTGCAACAGGACCTGGCAAGAGACAGAAAGTGGTTGTACCACCTATACCTAGAAATGTAGCAGTAATTAAAGATGATGATGTAGTTTCAGTCAAGAAGAAAACTTGGAAACCAAGAATTGAAAGAGTGAATGAAGATATATTGAAGCATTGAGACTTCACTAAGTTGAATAAATTATATGATCTATATGGATCATTTGAGAGATTGAACTTTGAAAATGCAATGGTTACACATATGATTGTGGTAGATAAGAAACTTAGCACCATTCATGGTAAGATCCCAGAAGATTTGTATAACAGACTTGTGAATAGAAAATAGAGAGCACAAGAAGAAGACATGAAGATGAGAGAACATGTAATCAGACAGTTCTGTGAAGTTAAGGATGAAGATCATTTGAAGAGATTCTTGAAGTCTCTTGGAACTTTATTGAGAACAAAGAGAAGAACAATCCTTATAATGGGAGGCAAAAAGGAGGAAGTACAGAAAGAGACAGAGCAAGCAGTAATGCAAGTTCTTGCAGATATAGTTGCAGAAAAGCATTTTGAATCAGACCCTCAGCAGAAGCAATCAGAGGAACCACATGCAGAGAAAGTTGGTATTGAAGAAGTTTCATCTTCTTCACATATCAATATTGGCAAAGAATCAATGGATATTGAAGGCACCAAAGTGACTTTAGAATCAGATGATGCAGTATTTCATGATCTAGGAAATATTGTTGACAATTTGGCTTTGGGAGAGCAAGAAATGGTCATAGAATCAAAGAAGAATACAGAGGCAGAGGAAGCACCAACTGTATCAGAATCAGTTCCAACAGAGCAGACAGTCAAAGGCAAACAAATTTTGATAGAGGCCACTACCTCTAGTGCACCTTCTAAACCGGTTGAAGACATTAGTGCACCTGATAGTAAGAAGAGGCATATTGGCTCAATGTTTGAAGACCTTGGCAAAGAAGTTGAAGATGATGATCAGCTTGAGTTCATCACATCTCTGAATAAAATTATTGGAAAGAATAAGAAGGTGAAAGACCTTGAAGGCAAAGTTAGATTTTTGATAGAGAAACTTGAGAGTGTGATCAGCACTAAGGTATCTGAATCAGATCCACTTGAGAAAGCTCAATCAGTAATAAATTATTTTGACTCTGAATTTTCTAACTTGAAGGATATTGCTAAGATAAAATTTCAAGAAGACTTTGAAGCAGAAATGCAGCAAACTTTAAGTGTAAACATTCAGAATGATATTGGTAGTTTAGATGTATGTATAAAGAATTTGAGGAGACATTTTGAGACAGGAAAGAATTTGTACATACAATGTACTAAATCAGAAATCATAATAGTTGAAGAGGATAAGAAGATCAGAGAGAAGTTAGATGCTATTTCAACTAAGACAAACACCTTGACAAGCCCTAATGTCAAGATAAGCTATGTTGAGAAGAACATAAGGAAATTGAAAGATGAAATCAGAATGATAGCAGAGGAGAAGAATAGAAAGATGATCAGGGTTAACATCTTGAGAGAGCATGTCTCAATCAAGATATCAATTGTTGAAGATCAAATTGAGTAGTGTCTTTCAGCAAAGACATCATTTCAGAAGTTTAGCTTCAATTCCCTGCAAGCTTGTCAAATAGCAACATACAGATTGAGTACTCTACTCAATGTTGTTGAATCCATCAGGAAGATATGGGAGAAAGATTTTGAATCTTGGAAGTTGGATTTTGGTGATTGTGTTGCAAGCCTACTGGCTTTGCAATAACTAATAATAAGGTATAAAGTTTTTTGAAATTTTTGTACACCCTATCTTTGTCATTGTTGTCAAAGGGGGAGAGATAGTAGCAGAAAATTGTATATATGTTGAGGAAGGATACTCATAGGGGGATCTATTCTATGGAGTATGATATTGTATACATATTGTATAAACTTTTGGCCACAAAATTTTGTATAAGTGTTTTTTGAAGTTTTGTTTGCACACTTAGCCAATTTTCCCATATGTTGCCACCAATGACAAAGGGGGAGATTGTTGGAAATTTGGCTAATGTGGATGCATAGATGTTGTCATTATGGAAAAATATGATCTCTATTAAGAGCATAGAATCTGGAATGCAAGTATGCAAAGTTGAAGAAAGAAATTGTCTAAGTTTGGATACAGTGATCCTGACAGAGCACCCGATGAAGATTTAGTTGGCGACATCCACTGGAGCAATAATTTTGTTTGTGTAGTTAACTAAAGCTTCTATAGAGTATGAGGATACCCCATCTTATTGTGCATAAAATTTGGAGCAGTACGGACAAAGTTATTCAAAGTTTACCGAAGACAGTTTTGCAGACAGAGCAATTTTGGAGACAGTTTTAGCGAAAGAGTTAAGGGATTATTTTTTCTTGTCAAAATAATGACTTAACATTTTGAAGGGATGAAATCCTAGATTTTTACTCTTGGATAATGATTTTAGATGCCGACCATGTAAATTTATTAGCTTTAATAACTCATATATTAGGCATACTTGAAATGTAATGAAAGATAGAAGTGATATGTAAAAGGAAAGAAAAGATAACTTGTGATAGTTGTTTATTGTGATAGTAGCAAAGGATATTGATGTGAAGTTGTAAGCAGTACCATATTATAGTCAGAAACATTTTTTTATTACCTGTTTGGGTAGTGAGCTCAGCTGGTGATCAAGTTTTGTAATCTAACTCCTAACAGGGTTAAGGCTTCTAACAAGGCCTAAAGTCCTTTAACCAGGATAGATCTACTATACATTGTAAATTGACTCCTAATAGTGTCCAATATCCCTAACAAGATACTTTTGATTAGTGATCTTTGTGGGTACCATCCCCACCGGGGTTTTCCCTTGGCTAGGATTTCCTCGAGAACATATGATGTGTTATGAGTTCTTTCTATTTACTACTATGTTTGTTAATCAGCTTGATAATCTTTGTATGCACTAAAATAATCTATTATATCCATAAGTGGGAAAAAGAAAAAGTTTGTGAAATACTGATTCACCCCCCCTCTCAATATTTCCTATTTCTAACAAGAACTTGATAAATAGAACTAGAAGCCATAGTTAAAGGAGGTATAGAAGGTGTAGGAAAAAGACCGTGATTAAGATCCATAGGAGGAATGCTTAATTCAAGAATCTTATAATATTTATAAGCTTGATATGAATGAAAAAGATTATCAGGTCGAGGAGGACATGAATTAGGTAATGAAGGCCAAAAGAAGTCTAGAGCAGCACAATCTCTAGGCCTAGAAGGTTGATATAAACTATGATTAATCATCTTCACTTCTTCATCATGAATGAACTTAAGACACTTATGGATAGGTGAAGAAATAGCATGCATGGCATTCAACCAAGGCAAACCTATCTTAACTTGAAATTGATCGGAAGTAGGAACCACAACAAAGGTAGTGTTCACAATTTTTCCATAGAGTTCAACCGGTAATTAATAGAACCAAATGATGGATAAAGAAAACCATTACAAGTCTGAATCCACACATCCAATGTATCATAAGAATCATGTTGTAAGCTTTTTATAAAAATATTTTCTTCAGTAATGACATTGACTAAGGATGTAGGATCAACAAGACAACCACGAGTAGGTTTCTAAGAAATCCTAGCATAAATGTAAAGGGGACCATCAGGAGCCTTGATAGTCTCAGAGTCATCAAAGGTAATCAAAGTTTCCTAAGGTCTTTTATTCTGAGGTTTTTGTCAAGGTTTAGGTTGAGTTTTCATTTTAGGTTTAGGTTTTGGTCGAGGTTGAGATTGAACTTGAGATTGAATCTAAGATTAAGGTGGAGATACAGATTGACCAACGTGCTCCACTTGATTAACAACATGATTGAGATCATCCATCTTTGAGTCACACAATTTCCATAGCAGATGATTTAGCAATGGTATTAGTATCATGCATAGGTAAAGGATTCGTATAAATTTGAAGATTTTGATTAGGAGGAGAAATAGATTTCTTTCCACTACCATCAAGATTATCAACAGATAAGGCATTAGAGTCAATTAAGTCTTGAACCTTATGTTTTAAAGAATAACACTTCTCAGTATCATGACCATTATGATGATGATATTGACAAAAAGT
Organism: Chamaecyparis obtusa; assembly: GCA_027943335.1. NCBI lineage: Eukaryota > Viridiplantae > Streptophyta > Pinopsida > Cupressales > Cupressaceae > Chamaecyparis > Chamaecyparis obtusa. The sequence continues at coordinate 892,368 of BSBK01007512.1, forward strand.
ATTTTGATCAAAAGATTTAGAAGCAATCGTAACAGGTAAAAGAGGTTGAATAGGAGGTAAAGTAATCATATTAGCAACTAACAACCTATTCATAATAGCATGTAAAGGTTTGGAAAGAGGAGTAAATGTATGATTTAATTGAAAAGCAATGGATGCAGCATTGTGAGATGCAACAACAACTTGATCAGAACCTACATTCACTTGTTTGTTTATCTTGACATAGTTGTTGAATTTTTTAAATTTGTTTGGATTAGGAGCAGCATCACTCTTATCAACTAGAGTAGGAGCCATTGGAGTGTTGCTCTCAAATTGACTCACTTGTAATTGATAATGATGAAGCACCGCACAAAGTTGTTGAAAAGAGGTGAATTTAGTAAGCAAAATCTTATCTCTAATATCCTTTTGAAAATTTGAAATAAACATACGTTGAATGTCAATATCAAGAATAGGATAGGAAATCTGAGCATGCAAATGCTTAAATCTACCAATAAATTCAGTTAATTTTTCTTTAGCACTTTGTTTACAATGCATCAAATTAGTCAAAGACACTTGTGGGCCAATGTTGTCTTGAAATTGTTGAATAAAGGCATTAGGAAGTTTTGGAAAGGAATCAATAGAATAAGGAGGCAAGGAACAATACCATTGTAAGGCCTTGTCATGGAAAGTTCTAGCAAACAATTTGGCTAAAATCCTATGGTCATGAGCATAATCACTACAAAGGATTTAGAATGTTTTAACATGATCAACAGGATCTCTTTTTCCATTATAATTCTCAAGACGAGGCATATCACCTTGTTGAGGAACAAGAGTACAAATAATATCCAAGGACAAAGGACTTCCCATGTCACATGTAGGGATACTAAACTTGTTTTGAGTTAAGGAAGTAATTTTTTGTTGTAAGGATGACATAGTTTGAGACAAACTGATGATAATTGAATCATTAGAGGAAATAGTAGGAGTAGCAACATTAGACACACTAGGTAAACTGTAAGAAGCTAGAGGAATAGAAGACACAATTGGAGGAACACTAGGAACTACAGTTGGAAGCAGATTGGAATAAGTAAAAGGAACATTATGATATGAAGGTTGTGATGTAAGAAGGGACACAAGAGGAACACTCATAGGAATAGAGGGAACCATCACAGTCACCAAAGAAGGAGTATAGGTAGGAATACTAGGTAAAGGATTATAAGGAGGTTCTACACTAGTGATAGGAGGAATCAACCCTAAATCTTGAGCTTGTTGAGCTAAAGGTTTAACATTTGAATGCACGAGGTGAGTAATACCATGCAAGAGGTTAACACCTTGATCACTATCATGAAGAAATTTCTTAAGAGCCTCTATAGCTTGAATAGAATCTTGATTATGGTTCTCTTGAATAAGCCAATTACCCATTTTATCAAGTTCAGTTGAAAGTTTTTGAACTTTTTTAGGAGGAACTCTTAAAGCATCATCCTCATCATGAGATGAGTGAGAAGATTTTTTCTCCATAGTAGGATTGGAATCATGAAGAATCAAATTATCATCCAAGACCCTAAGGAAAGGAGAGGAAGATTTAGGATCAAAGGCACCCATGAGTCTATGACTTCTTCTAACTAGAATGTTATAAGTAGGACTAGTAGTAGTAAAGCTCATAAACCAATGCAATGCAAATGAACTAAACTAAGAACACATAAAGCATGAATATTTTTGTATTTTTGAAATCTAATTAGCATGCAAAATCTAACAAGAAGGAGAAATCTAATACTAACAAGATAAAAGGAAATCTAACACCACAAAACACAATAGGGCATCCAATTCCAAAACAGAAAGGAGAGTAAGTATGTCGGGTTCACCAAAATGAATAGAGGTAAAATTGAATCACCTCTATTGAGTTTAATGTTGTAATGTATGGGGGAAATATGAGATCCACTCCTAAATCCAAATTCCCAAAGGAGAGATCAAATTTGATCAACCAAAAGGTTAATACACAATCGAATCAATCTATGGAGAATATGAAAGAGAGAGAAAAACCCTATATTTCACTATGGATAATTATGCTTGAAATTTGAAATAATTGAAATACAAGTACTAACCTCAAAATAGGGCAAATCTGGAAAATGCCAATTTTTGATGTCTGTGTGTACTTTCAGGCAATTTTGCAACCTGTTTCGAACTGGAAATGCTGAGACAAAGAAAACCCAAAAATATTTTGTCTTTCCGATGGTAGGTAGTCTTTGACCCTCATAAAAGTTCAAAGGCTACATTCTTTATTTGAAGGTCGATTCTGACTTTGTTCGCAGATCTTGAAAGTTCACCAAAAAGGGTATCCAAATTTGATCTCAGATCTAAAATTCCACACCTATACCTACAGGAAAATAGGGGTTTTTGTTTGTATGGGGGGTTTGCCTTGGTCAAACCCCAATTTAGGAATTAACCTTGAAATTGAATTGAAATGTAGTGTGCATAAACAAAGTAATTGAAACAATTCACCTCGCTTATGTTGAAGTCCTTATAGAGGATTCGAATCCTCAAATCCATAATTATGAATGCTTCAATGGATGTAGGATGTCTCAAATCAATGGCATTTAATCTTCAACACCAATCTTGAATTGATCTTTGCATATGAGGAGGCTTGGATGAATGTAGAAGGATGGATCTTCAAGGGGGCTCCAAAGAGATTGAATCCTTCAATGGCTAACAATGGATCTCCTTGATGGATGAATGCTTGAACACTTGAATGCTTGAAGGCTTGCTTGAAGGCTTGCTTGAATGCTTGAATTCACTTGCTTGCACTTGAGATCTTGATGGCAAAAAAAGATGTGAATGATGGATGTGAAAATGAGAGAGGAAGGCCTTCTTTTAATAGTGAACTAGGGTACAATCCTCTAGAGGGGCCACCTTGGAGAATTAAATCCCAATTAGGTCCTAACCTTTAGAAAATATACCTAGATTAAATGCAATTTAAGGATTTACCATTCTGAAACCTAAAATGGCCAACCCAAAGGTGGGAAAACAAATATCCCCAAAACTCGACACCCAAAAATCAAGGAAATTTGAAATTTGGACAGGGGGTCAAGGATGAGCTTGGATTTGACCAGGTCAGGGTCGAGGTTGATCCTGACTAGGTTAGGGTCAAGGTCAAATTTGACCACATAAGGTTGACTTTGACCTTATGGTCAAAAAGCTCAAGATCCTAACCCAAAATGCTAGGAAATGCAGATATGAAGTGAAAATTGGGTGCAGAGAAAAGCAGTTTAGGGGGGAAAAAAAGCTAGATACATGCAAAGACCTGATCAAGGTGCTTAACATGACCCCAGACCACTTACTTGGAGGGCTAAACACTCTTATCATGGAAGTGCTTCCATTTTAAGATGATACAACTTCATCAGTAGATTTAGGTTCAATTTGAGAAATTAAACATAGTTCTTCTTGTACCTTATTCTATGTCAGAACTCCTTTTTCTATGCTCCCAATGATTTTCTCAATAGGTGTTGGAGATTTTCCAACAAGCCAATGTTGACTGTATGTTTTTCATTGATGACAACATATGGTAAGTAGCATGCGTAGAAGATTTATGCAGTAAGATTTTAGTATATGTAGCATGGAGATGTTATAAAAATGATCTCATGGACATAGAGGTTAATTGTTAGTACAGACAGTTATGTAGCAGCTTGTGTCAGTAGTGTTCCTAACAGAGTTACAGGCAATATTCTATGAGTGATTTTTTGTATAGTTATCATGGAGCCTTGTACATTTGGATATGTGATGAAGACATGTTAGTGATGTTAAATTCATGGATGCAAAGTCTGGTGTGCAGTAGAAGTGAAGTTATGCTATCGCTATTCACCAGCAGCAGTTTCCTATGTTTACTTAGAAGAGTCGACAGAGATTATATTGGTATAGGAGTTCCGCCTATCATTATGGTATGCATGCTTGGATTAGTGATTGGAGAAGAGTTAAGAATGCTTGGTTAAGAGAACATGATGTAATTCAGCTTGAGGAGAAAGTACCAATTAATTTGGTAGAGCCGACAATGTGTAACATGCATCTACACTTATTGATTTGGATAGGTCCCAGTTTTTGTTGTGTGCTTAGTAGAGCTGATAGAGATATAATTGGAGAGTGTTATTGTTTCTCTAATATGATTTCATGATGGTTCTACCAGGCTGACTTGATTATATCATTTAGAGGAAAGATACTTATAGCCGTTCATTTATGATCTCTAGTGGTATGGCATGAAGATGAAAGATTAGAGTAGAACTGAGAGTGCAACGTATTGTGTCATAAAGAAAGAGGTCTATGTGATAGAAAAGATAGAGTGTGCTATTCATTGGAACTAATCAAGATAGCAGGTCTACCTCGCATTTCACCAAGCTCCAAATATAGTGTGTATCTATTATTCAGAAGGTTGCAACATTCACCCCTTTAAGTAGTGAGCTCTCGAACAGTGTGTCCTCACCCCTAATAGGGTCAATCATAAAAGACTCCTAAAATGTTTTGACCGTTGACCAATTCACTATACTTATTGCATTGTAAAGATCAACTCCTAACAGGGTTGTAAGATCTTCTAACAAGGATCATTATACACTAGTGTAGTTTATTAGTGGGTGTTAATTCCCACCGAGGTTTTTACAAATTTGGGTTTCCCCATAACCAAAATATTGGTGTTATGTTCAATTGTTCTTTCATTGTGTTTATGCTTAAAGTTTAAGTATACTTAATTGGATAAAGAATTGAAACTAGCAAATAACTGATTCACCACCCCCCCCCCCCTCTCTCAGTTATCTCTTGGGAATATTCCTAACAATTGGTATTAGAGCCAAGTGCCTCAAAGAGAAAGTTTAATAGTTTGAGGTTGATCAAATGGTGTTCTTTAGAAAAGACAGTCCTAATTTTGATTGACACAACTATCCTAGTTGGAAGAACAAAATGGTGCCACATTTGCAGTGCATTTATTTTGAAGTTTTTGAAGTGGCTATCAAAGAAGTTAAGATCCCCTCTCTAGAAGATCTTGCAAAGGATGATGCTACAAGCAAGCAAAAGGATTTTTTCCATCATAATGCAATAGCTAAAGAAGCTCTTATCAGTGCCTTATCTAATAGTGAGTTTTCAAAGATAAAGAAAGTCAACACAATTTACAAGATATGGAATCACCTAGAAGACATGTTTGAAGGAGATACACAAGAAAAGAATGCACGTAGAAAGACATGGAAGAAAAGATACAATGCATTAGAGATGCTACCTAAAGAAGACATCAGAGCTTACAACCAAAGGATTAATGAAGTAGTTGCTAGAATCAGAAACAAAGGTTGAGAGATCTCAGAGGAAGACATTATGGATAAGTTGATGACTACTCTTACAGAAGAGTATGAAAACAAGATCAACATCCTTGATGAGACCATGCAGCTTACATCAAATTTCAAGAGAGAGAACTAGATGAGAAAAATTTCAGCTTTTGAGATTTCAAGATTGAGGATAGAACCTAAAAGTGAGACAACCTTCAAAGCATTAGTCCATGGTAAGAAATTTATAAACACTTCTGGTAATTTTGATGATGATGATGAAGAAAAAGCACTAGATGATTTCATTTCTATGATTGCTAAAAGAGAAGAGAAAGGAAAAGGAAAATATGAAGGTCAATTTCCATTCAAATGCTTTTCATGTAATAAGATTGGTCACTTTGCATCTAAGTGTCCTACAAGAGTTAAGAATTTCAAGAATAACTACAAGCCTAAGTATACAAAGGAATGCTACTATGATGGAGATGGAGTATCAGATGATGATTCAGCTAAATATGAAATTGGATTCATTGTTATTATGGAGAAGATGTATGATGAGATGGATCGTGAAGATGAGAAAAAGGAACAAGAGCTAGCATTGATTTCACAAGCAGACATAAGGATAGATTGGATTATAGATAGCAGTTGTTCACATAACATGATAGGTGATAAGGACAAATTTGTTCATCTAGACAAATACAAAGGTGGCATTGTTAGATTTGGAGATAACACTCCTAAGCCTATCATTGGTAGGGGAGCTATCACATTGGATGGAAAGAACAACACTAATGATGTTCTCTATGTAGATGGTCTGCAGCATAACCTTCGTAGTGTTGGGTAGTTGCTTGAAAAAGGTTATCAGTTGGAGTTCAAAGACTACAAGTGCATCATTAACAACAAGGATGGTGTTATGATTGCATCAGGCTCAAAGACTAAAGGTAATGTTTTTCACCTTAATTCAAAAGAAAGTTTTTTTGCTACTAAAGTTGATGACAGTTGGCTATGGCATAAAAGACTGTCATATCAATTTTGATAACATAGTTAAGATAAGAAATGTGAAGGCAGTAAGAGATCTACCTAGCATAGGAAAGCCAGTTGATACTATTTATAGGGAATGTGTGATGGGAAAGCATGTGAGAAATTCATTCAGAAGTAAGAATAATTCGGCAAAGAACAAGTTGGATCTGATTCATACAAACCTATGTGGACCAACTCAAACAAGATCATACTATGGTGAAAGGTATTTCATTTTGTTTGTAGATGATTATTATAGAATGATGAGGGTTTTGTTCTTGAAAGATAAGTCAGAAGAATTTGAGAAGTTCAAAATATTCAAAGCTAAGGTTGAGAATGAATCTAGACTAAAGATAAAATGTCTAAGATCAGATAAAGGAGGAGAATTCACCTCTGACAGATTCTATGAATACTACAAAGAACATGGCATAAAGAGATAGTTGAGTGCACCTACAACCCCTCAGTGGAATGGGATTGTAGAGAGAAGGAATAGGATCATCCTTGACACAATGCGCACTATCGTGATTGAACCTTTAAGTGTTAAAGATGCATGTAATGACTAAGATTGGCATGATGCTATGAAAGAAGAACTAGATCAGATTATCAAGAATGATACTTGGGAATGAGTCCCAAGACCTAGTGATAAGAATGTGATTGGAATAAAGTGGATATTCAAAAATAAGATGAATGAAGATGGTACAGTAGTAAGGAATAAAGCAAGGTTAGTATGTAAGGGATATGCACAAAGAGAAGGTATTGATTATTCAGACACATTTGCACCAGTGAGCAGATTAGAATCCATTAGGTTGTTTCTAGCTTATGCAACATTCAAAAACTTCAAAGTTTATCAGATGGATTTTAAGTCAGCATTCTTGAATGGAGAGCTAAAGGAAGAAGTATACATTGAGCAGCTAGAAGGATTCACCTTGTCAGACAAACCTGATATGGCATGTAGATTGAAGAAAGCCCTGTATGGACTTAAGCAAGCCCCTAGAGCATGGTATAAGAGACTTGATGGATATCTAACTAAAATTGGATTCAAGAAAGGAGCAGCAGAATTGTATTTCTCAGTCAACAGCAGAAGTAGAGTATGTTGCAGCAGCTTTGAATTGTTCTACAATTGTTTGGATCAAGAAGATGATAAAGGATTTTGGAATTTAGATTAATTATCCTATTGTTATTCAGTGTGATAATACTAGCACTATCAACATATCAAAGAATCTTGTGATGCATGCAAAGACAAAACACAAAGAGATTAAGTATCACTTCCTTAGAGAGAAAGTGGCAGAGAAAGAAATCAAATTGGATTATGTGAGTACAAAGGAACAGCTAGCAGATATATTCACAGCCTTTACCAAAGGATACTTTTGATTATCTCAGGGAGAAGCTGAGACTAATTCCCTTTCCTGATTCTTCTTAGAGAAAGTGGAAAAGAGCATCAATGCTCAGTGACTGATGGATGGTTGACTACTCTACTTCAGGAGTAGTACCGAAGCTTAAATGTTTGGTTCCCTTTGCCATTGATGTCAAAGGGGGAGTGGTATATAGTCATGAAAAATAGTATTAAAGGGGGATTATATACAAAATTAAGGAGTAATATATAGTAGCAAGAGGGAGTAGTATTCAGTCTTGGAAACAGTTCAGTTGAGGAAATGGAGAATGTTGAAGAATATTGCAGCAGATGAAGGATTCATCCTTGGGGGATTTTTTGATGAGAAAATGGAGAATATTGAAGAATATTGTAGCAGATGAAGGATTCATCCTTGGGGGATTTTTTTCATGAGGAAATGGATAATGTTATAAAATAATTGTTCATTTGGATTGGTGGTGTTTTTCATTCCATATGTAGCCATCAATGCCAAAGGGAGAGATTGTTGGAGATTTTCTAGCAAGCTAGTGCTGAATGTATGTTTGTCATTGATGACAACATATGGTAAGTAGTATGTGTAGAAGATTTATGTAGTAATATTTGAGTATATGTAGCATGGACATGTTATCAAAATGATATCATGGATGCAAAGATTAATTATTAGTATAGACAATTATGTAGCAGCTTGTGTCAGTAGTGTTCCTGACAGAGTTACAAGCAGTGTTCTGTGAGTGATTATTCTTAAAGTTATCATGGAGCATTTCATGTTTGGATATGTGATGGAGACATGTTAGTGATGTTATATTCATGGATGTAGAGTCTGGTGTGCAGTAGAAGTGAAGTTATGCAGTTGCTATTCACCAGTTGTAGTTTCCTAAGTTTACTCAAAAGAGTCAACAAAGATTATATTGGTACAGGAGTTGCACCTATCATTACGGTATGCATGCTTGGATTAGTGATTGGAGAAGAGTTAAGAATGTTTTTTTAAGAGTGCATGATGTAATTCAGCTTGAGGAGAAAGTACCAATTAATTTGGTAGAGCTGACAATGTGTAGCGTACATCTACACTTATTGATTTGGATAGGTCCCAGTTTTTGTTGTGTGCTTAGTAGAGCCGATAGAGATATAATTGGAGAGTGTTATTGTTTCTGTAATATTATTTCAAGATGGTTCTAATAGGCCAACTTGATTATATCATTTAGAGGAAAGATACTTATAGCTGGTCATTTATGATCTCTAGTGGTATGGCATGAAGATGAAAGATTAGATCAGAGCTGAGAGTGTAAAGTATTGTGTCATCAAGAAAGAGGTCTATGTGATAGAGAAGATAGAGTGTTCTATTCATTGGAACTGATGAAGATAGCAGGTCTACCTCACAGCTCACCAAGATCCAGATATATTGTGTATCTATTATTCAAAAGGTTGTAGCCTTCACCCCTTTGAGCCGTGAACTCCCGAATAGTGTGTCCTCACCCCTAATAGGGTCAATCATAAAAGACTCCTAAAAGGTTTTGACATTTGACCAATTCACTATACTTATTGCATTGTAAAGATCAACTCCTAACAGGGTTGTAAGATCTTCTAACAAGGATCATTATACACTAGTGCAATTTATTAGTGGGTGTTAATTCCCGCGGAGGTTTTTACCAATTTGGGTTTCCCCGTAACAAAAATATTGGTGTTATGTTCAAGTATTCTTTCATTATGTTTATGCTTAAATTTTAAGTATACTTAATTGGATAAAGAATTGAAACTAGCAGATAACTGATTCACCACCCCCCCCCCCCCCTCAGTTATCTCTTGGGACTATTCCTAACAATTGGTATCAGATCCAAGTGCATCAAAGAGAAAGTTTAATAGCTTGAGGTTGATTAGATGGTGTTCTTTAGAAAAGACAATCTTAATTTTGATTGAGAGAACTATCCTAGTTGGAAGAACAAAATGGTTACACATTTGCAGTGCATTTATTTTGAAGTTTTTGAAGTGGCTATCAAAGAACTTAAGATCCCCTCTCTAGAAGATCTTGTAAAGGATGATGCTACAAGCAAGCAAAAGGATTTGTTCCATCATAATGAAATAGCCAAAGAAGCTCTTATCAGCGCCTTATCTAATAGTGAGTTTTCAAAGATAAAGAAAGTAGACACAATTTACAAGATATGGAATCACCTAGAAGACATGTTTGAAGGAGATACACAAGAAAAGAATGCACGTAGAAAGACATGGAAGAAAATATACAATGCATTAGAGATGCTACCTAAAGAAGACATCAGAACTTACAACCAAAGGATTAATGAAGTAGTTGTTGGAATCAGAAACAAAGGTTGAGAGATCTCAGAGGAAGACATTATGGATAAGTTGATGACTACTCTTACAGCAGAATATTAAAACAAGATCAACATCCTTGATGAGACCATGCATCTTACATCAAATTTCAAGAGAGAGACCTTGATTAGCAAAATTTCAAATTTTGAAATTTCAAGATTGAAGACAGAACCTAAAAGTGAGACAGCCTTCAAAGCATCAGTCCATGGTAAGAAATATGTAAACACTTCTAGTAATCTTGATGATGATGATGAGGAAAAAGCACTAGATGATTTCATTTCTATGATTTCTAAAAGAGAAGAGAAAGGAAAAGGAAAATATGAAGGTCAATTTCCATTCAAATGCTTTCCATGTAATCAGATTGGTCACTTTGCATCTGAGTGTCCTACAAGAGTTAAGAAGTTCAAGAATAACTACAAGCCTAAGTATACAAAGGAATGCTACTATGATGGAGATGGAGTATTAGATGATGATTCAGCTGAATATGAAATTGGATTCATTGTTATTATGGAGAAGATGTATGATGAGATGGATCATGAAGATGAGAAAAAGGAACAAGAGCTAGCATTGATTTCACAAGTAGACATAAGGACAGATTGGATTATAGATAGCGGTTGTTCACATCACATGATAGGTGATGAAGACAAATTTGTTCATCTGGACAAATACAAAGGTGGCATTGTTAGATTTGGAGATAACACTCCTAAACCTATCATTGGTAGGGGAGCTATCACATTGGATGGAAAGAACAACACTGATGATGTTCTCTATGTAGATGGTCTGCAGCATAACCTTCTTAGTGTTGGGCAGTTGCTTGAAAAAGGTTATCAGTTGGAGTTCAAAGACTACAAGTGCATCATTAACAACAAGGATGGTTTTATGATTGCATTAGGTTCAAAGACTAAAGGTAATGTTGTTCACCTTAATTCAAAAGCAAGTTGTTTTGCTGCTAAAGTTGATGACAGTTGGCTATGGCATAAAACACTATGTCATATCAATTTGGATAACATAGTAAAGATAAGCAATGTGAAGGGAGTAAGAGATCTACCTAGAATAGCAAAGCTAGTTGATACTATTTATAGGGAATGTGTGATGGGAAAGCATGTGAGGAATTCATTTAGAAGTAAGAATAATTCAGCAAAGAAAAAGTTGGATCTGATTCATACAGACCTATGTGGACCAACTCAAACAAGATCATACTATGGTGAAAGGTATTTCATTTTGTTTGTAGATGATTATTATAGAATGATGAGGCTTTTGTTCTTGAAAGATAACTTAGAAGCATTTGAGAAGTTCAAAATATTCAAATCTAATGTTGAGAATGAATCTGGACTAAAGATAAAATGTCTAAGATCCGATAGAGGAGAATTCACCTCTAAAAAATTCTATGAATACTACAAAGAACATGGCATAAAGAGATAGTTGAGTGCACCTACAACCCCTCAGGGGAATGGGATTCTAGAGAGAAGGAATAGGATCATCCTTGATACTATGTGCACTATCATAATTGAACTTTTAAGTGTTGAAGATGCATGTAATGACTAAGATTGGCATGATGCTATGAAAGAAGAACTAGATTAGATTATCAAGAATGATACTTGGGAACTAGTCCCAAGACCTAGTGATAAGAATGTGATTGGAATAAACTGGATATTTAGAAACAAGATGAATGAAGATGGTACAGTAGTAAGGAATAAAGAAAGGTTAGTATTCAAGGGATATGCACAAAGAGAAGTTATTGATTATTCAGACACATTTGCACCAGTGAACATATTAGAATCCATTAAGTTGTTTCTAGCTTATGCAACACTCAAAAACTTCAGAGTTTATCAGATGGATGTTAAGTTAGCATTCTTGAATGGAGAGCTAAAGGAAGAAGTATACATTGAGCAGCCAGAAGGATTCACCTTGTCAGACAAACTTGATATGGTATGCAGATTGAAGAAAGCCCTGTATGGACTTAAGCAAGCCCCTAGAGCATGGTATGAGAGACTTGATGGATATCTAACTAAAATTGGATTCAAGAAAGGAGAAGTAGAATTGTATTTCTTAGTCAATAGCAGAAGCAAAGTATGTTGCAGTAGCTTTGAATTGTTCTACAATTGTTTGGATCAAGCAGATGATAAAGGATTTTGGAATTTAGATTAATTATCCTATTGTTATTCAGTGTGATAATAATAGCACTATCAACATGTCAAAGAATCTTGTGATGCATGCAAAGACAAAATACATAGATATTAAGTATCACTTCCTTAGAGAGAAAGTGGCAGAGAAAGAAATCAAATCGGATTATGTGAGTACAAAGGAATAGCTAGTAGATATATTCATAGCCTTTACCAAAGGATACTTTTGAGTATCTTAGGGAGAAGCTGGGAGTAATTCCCTTCCCTGATTCTTCTTAGAGAAAGTGGAAAAGAGCATCAGTGCTCAGTGACTGATGGATGGTTGACTACTCTACTTCAGGAGTAGTACCGAAGCTTAAATGTTTGGTTCCCTTTTCCATTGATGTCAAAGGGGGAGTGGTATATAGTCATGAAAAATAGTATTAAAGGGGGATTATATACAAAATTAAGGAGTAATATATAGTAGCAAGAGGGAGTAGTATTCAGTTGAGAAAATGGAGAATGTTGAAGAATATTGCAGCAGATGAAGGATTCATCCTTGGGTGAGTTTTTTATGAGAAAATGGAGAATATTGAAGAATATTGTAGCAGATGAAGGATTCATCCTTGTGGTATTTTTTTCATGAGGAAATGGAGAATGTTATAAAAGAATTGTTCATTTGGATTGGTGGTATTTTTCATTCCATATGTTGCCATCATTTCCAAAGGGGGAGATTGTTGGAGATTTTCCAACAAGCCAGTGTTGACTATATGTTTGTCATCGATGACAACATATTGTAAGTAGTATGTGTAGAAGATTTATGTAGTAAGATTTGAGTATATGTGGCATGGACATGTTATTAGAATGATATCATAGATGCAGAGGTTAATTGTTAGTACAGACAGTTATGTAGCAGCTTGTGTCAGTAGTGTTCCTGACAGAGTTACAGGCAGTGTTCTCTGAGTGATTGTTTGTATAGTTATCATGGAGCCTTGCATGTTTGGATATGTGATGGAGACATGTTAGTGATTTTATATTCATGGATGTAGAGTTTGGTGTGTAGTAGAAGTGAAGTTATGCAGTCGCTATTCATCAGCTGTAGTTTCTTGTGTTTACTCAGAAGAGCCGATAGAGATTATATTGGTACAAGAGTTTCACCTATCATTACGGTATGCATGCTTGGATTAGTGATTGGAGAAGAGTTAAGAATTTTTTGTTAAGAGTGCATGATGTAATTCAGCTTGAGGAGAAAGTACCAGTTAATTTGGTAGAGCTGACAGTGTGTAGCATGCGTCTACACTTATTGATTTGGACAGGTCCCAGTTTGTGTTGCATGCTTAGTAGAGCTGACAGAGATATAATTGGAGAGTGTTATTGTTTCTCTAATATGATTTCAAGATGGTTCTAATAGGCTAACTTGATTATATCATTTAGAGGAAAGATACTTATAGCCGGTCATTTATGATCACTAGTGGTATGGCATGCAGATGAAAGATTAGAGTAGAACTAAGAGTGCAAAGTATTATGTCATCAAGAAGAGGTCTATGTGATGGAGAAGATAGAGTGTGTGATTCATTGGAAATGATCAAGATAGTAGGTCTACCTCATAGTTCACCAAGATCTAGATATAGTGTGTATCTATTATTCAGAAGGTTATAGCCTTCCTTTTGAGCAGTGAGCTCTCAGACAGTGTGTCCTCACCCCTAATAGGGTTGATCATAAAAGACTCCTAACAAGGGCCAACCTTTGACCTGGTCACTATACTTATTGCATTGTAAAGATCAACTCCTAATAGGGTTGTAAGATCTTCTAACAAGGATCATTATACACTAGTCCAGTTTATTAGTGGGTGTTAATTCCCACTAGGGTTTTTACCTATTTGGGTTTCCCCATAACCAAAATATTGGTGTTATGTTCATGTGTTCTTTCATTTTGTTTATTCTTAAATTTTAAGTATACTTAATTGGATAAAGAATTGAAACTAGTAGTTAATTGATTCACCTCCCCCCCCTCTCTCAGTTATCTTTTGGAACTATTCCTAACAACTGCACTAGTGTCATGTGATCCTTGTTAGAAGATCTACAACCCTGATAAGAGTTGTTCTTTACAATTCTTTTAGTACAGTGACCTTGTCAAGGGTTAGACTCTATTAGGAGTCTTTTATAATAACCCTATTAGGGGTGGGGACATGCTTTCCTAGAGGTCACTGCTCAAGTGGTGAAGGCTAAAACCTTTTGATCTTAGATACACACTATATCTATTGGATGAACTAGTGTTGTGACATTACTTGTCTGATCAATTCCTTTGATGCGTTGATGCTTTGACCTCTTGCAAATCTCTAGTACATTCTAACTTCTCTTCGCATACTTCTGCTCTACTTATCTTTGTTGGAAATTTGGCTACACTATTGTATATGACTAGATTTAGTGTTGTCATTATGGAAACAAATTCATATAGTGTTTTGGAGCTAGTGCACATTATCAGAAGATTAGAATTTGGTTAAGTATAGAAGACTGGATAGTTAACACAACACTAGTAGATCAGAGCATCAGCACACATGCGTATGACCAAGTTATGGTATGTTCCCTACAAGATAAGTTGGTAAGAGTGTATTCATGCTAAGTCTAAGAGCACATGATCAGAAGATACAATATGGTGAAGATACAGACAGTTGAAGTAGAATAGACAGTGAACACCATAACAGAATAGAGTATGCAGCTGACTATTGGTAATTTGATTAGCGATGATATTATTATTTTGTAAAGGCTACGCGCCTATTGTAATTAAGTTGTAGACATGTAATTATGTTTTTTTGTAAACATGCTTGAGCCAATTCACTTGGAAGCATTGTATGTAATCAGTTATAGGCCGACCTAGTTAATTATTTTGTTAAGCACATATAAATATTAGATGTGCCCTTGTAATAAGGAAAGGAAGTGGATATAGAGATAAGATAAGCAGAGTAGAAGTATGCAAAGAGAAGTTAGAATGTATTAGAGCTTTGCAAGAGGTCAAAGCATCAGCACATCAAAGGAACTAATAAGACAAGCAATTTCACAACACCACTTCATCCAACAGATATAGTGTGTATCTGAGATCAAAAGGTTGTAGCCTTCACCACTTGAGCAGTGAGCTCTAGGACAGTGTGTCCCCACCCCTAATAGGGTTATTGTAAAAGACTCCTAACAAGGTCTGACCCTTGACAAGGTCATTATACTAAAAGCATTGTAAAGAACAACTCCTAACAGTGTTTCAGATATTCTAACAAGGATCATAAGACACTAGTGTAGTTCTTAGTGGGTGTCAATTCCCACTGGGTTTTTTACCTATTTGGGTGTCCCCATAACCATATTGGTATTATGTGTTGTGTTTATATATCTTGTTTATGTTGAATTTCAATTTAGTACTTAAGCATTCAAGTTAAGTTTCAAGAGTAAAGTAAAAAGATTAAATATAGTGAACATTGATTCACCCCCCCCCCAATGTTCCCATTCCTAACAGTTGGTATCAGAGTTGTGGTCCTCTGAAGAGAAGTTTAACCACTTGAGGAGATCAATGGGTTCAGAAGAAGCAAAACATTTGAAGAAGAATCTTATGGCAGCTCTTGAAGACCTTGATAGATCTGAGAAAGAATTTGAAGAACTAAAATTTAAAGTCAGTAGCGCACAAGTATTCATCAAGAAACTGAGACAATATTTGAAGGATTGTACAAACAATGATTTTGGAAAAATGGTGAAGAAGTTGAATGGGGAGAACACATCTTTACAAGATCAGATTGAAGAGTTGGATGAAAAGCTAACTAAAAATCAAGAATTTTATGATGAATAGATCAAAGAGAACCTTCAACTAAATGAAGAATTAAGGAAAGAAAACATGGAAATCTTGGAGCTAAGAAACAACAAAGAAAAGATAGAATCTGAATTGATTGAAGAAAAGAATCACATTAATAAACTACACATAAGAAAGGATCTGATTGAATCTTAGTTATATGCTCAGAAGCTTAAAGGAGATGAAGCAAAAAATTAGATTGATAACATGCGAGCAAGAATGAAAGCACTAGAAGACACCACAGATGCTAAGAAGATTGAAAATTAGACTAAAGACAATACTGAACCATCTAAAGATGAGCGCAAGCTAGTAGACTGAACTTGTTATCCATGTAACAAGCATGGATATATAGCAAGGAATTGTAAAGAGGTAAGACCTTTCAATGGTTACTGTTATTTATGCAATAAATTTGGTCATAGAGCTATGAATTGTAGAACAAGTCAGAAGAACAAGACTCAGCATAATTACAGAAATTAGAATCAAACAAATGCAAGAAGTTCTCAAAGTATTACATGTCAGATATGTAATTATAATGGTCACTCAGCTAGACAGTGTAAAATGGTAACCCATATCAATATGCCAAGGAATTTA
This sequence comes from Chamaecyparis obtusa, assembly GCA_027943335.1. Taxonomy (NCBI): domain Eukaryota; kingdom Viridiplantae; phylum Streptophyta; class Pinopsida; order Cupressales; family Cupressaceae; genus Chamaecyparis; species Chamaecyparis obtusa. Next base: position 908,855 of record BSBK01007512.1, read on the forward strand.
AGGCCTCCAGTTATTTGTCACTCTTGTAATAAGGCTAGACACATCTCAAAGTTTTTTAGATCAATAACGCAAAGTTAAGAAAGCCATAAAAAACTAGAAGAATCAATATTAGATACCGAAGGAGAAGTCAAGTTTGTGAAAGCTACAGAAGATGCGAGCTTGATTTGGTCAAAGGCAAAGAAGGATAAGGGTGATGAGTATGTATTGGATGCATCCACAGTGGATGCACCCTCTACATCTAGATGAATGACCCTTAGGATCATAGGGGGAGCTAATTTAGCTCTAGACCCCTGTGCAGCTGGTATACTCACCCTTAGAATATGCACCTTTGGATTTAACCTTTTGGAGATTATTTGAGGCTATGTGTAAGAGCACACTACCTGATTGATTGTAGAATGGAAGTTGGAAATTCTTAGTCAAATTCTGGTTTACGCGGCAAGTATTAATGGTGGAATTTTCACTTTAAAGTAAACAGAGACTTGCAAATCACTCATTGCATTCAAGTTAGAGTGATTGGAGATCATAGAATCCCTAGCAATTGATTGTGAAGTATTGAAGCTTGATTCACCAGTGAAAGAGTGTGTTTGATCAGTTGCGAAGCCCAAATCCATCACAATAATTCATAAGTTCTTGGAACCTATTTGAAGTGATAAACAAGTAAGTTATGGTTACACTTGTTGTATTTGATGTTGCGGAGAGGAAAAGATATGTTTTCAAGAGGCATCCCTTCAAGTCTACCCTAGATGACTTAGAAGGTGCATTCTCTAGAACCCCTATGGGTGTCATGCACGTTGAAGACATTCATGCATACATTTACTGTAAGAAGGAACCAGTAGGACTTGACAAGATAAGAGCACACATTGAGACTATGATGAAACCTGATAAATCATTCTTAGATGAGTTTGCTCATTTGGAAAACCATCCCATGGTTGAATATGCTACGACATATGAGTTTTATAAGTCTGAATGGATAAAGATATTTCTCAGTAGGATTCATGATGACCTATTCTGGATAGCTGAAGTACCAATGAGAATCACATGAGACCTCATTCATGAAATGATAGGCCTTTCAAGGATGGGCTTCATTCTTCCAATGGGTAAAGATGTAAGAAAACTAGTTGAACAAGCATGTAAGTCAAGAAGTGATAGGTGCAGAATGAAAATTGAGCCTATACAGGAGAAAGACATCAAATTGATGTCTATGATATTGGGTTATAGGTTTCAGCACACCAACAGGGTGAATAGTGTGTTTGCGGCCACTATTCATACAACAATAAGACTTGTCAGAGAAAATGGTGAGTTCAATCTATGCAAGATCTTGCACACATAATTGATAGATAATATTAAATGCATCAAGCATGATAAGACAAAAATATTCAGGTTTGGGTCTTTGTGTTGGAAATAGGAGAGATAAATACTGAGAGGGGAGGGGTGAATCAGTATCCACTAAAACTTTTACTTAGATCCCTTCAATACTAAATATGTAAACTCTATTTAATGATCAAAATAACTTGCATGAAACAATTACATAGATAACTTATGAAAGTAAATAAACATAAACTCATCAATGTAATCACATAACATAAGTATTTTGGTAACGCAGAAACCATTGTAAGAAGGTAAAAACTACGGTGGGGATGACACCCACAAATTCTTCACTACTGCAGATAGAAAAGTGTTTTCCTGTTAAGGCTATAATTGTGATCACTTCTTGTGATCTTACCCTGTTAGGAGTAACATGTTAGATCAGCTAGATCTACCTAGTTATAGGATTTAGCAACATAATTAAGTGTGCACTCGGTTAAGAGATTTACAATAGGACTGTTAAATCCACTTGGTTAGGAGAATTTGATAACTCTATTACAGTTGTTAGAAAGCAATAAAAAAGTGTATCTACTCTGATTGAAAACTATATTTGTCTGATACAGATCATCTAAATACTGTTTATATATCACCTTGCATGTGTAGATTTTCTACTCTGTGATGCTCAGTTGCCTTGTCAATTCTGAATACTTTCTCTGAATACAATTCTGCTCAGTTCTGTTTGTTCTTCTTGGTTCTATCTGATAACCTTTAGAGTTGAAGTAGTCAATAGCTTCAGGGTGCATACAACAATATTCAACCCCTAAAATGGTATGATCACACTGAATTTATAGTGTTTTGGTTTTGTCGCTTAAGCAAAAATTAGGTTAAGCAAAATTGATAACCCTAACATCTACGATGTACAAAAATAGTTAAGATCAAATCTCTACATTGAGATTCTCATCAAATTTAATGAGTATCTATACATTATATGCTTCCTTGATCTTTCTTACACATGTGTAAATCTATTGTAACCATCTATCTTGAAAATTATGCCTTCACTGATTCTTAGACCATTTATGTTTTCCTCGGTAAATACTTGTCTAGATTGCTTGGTATTGTCTGGAAGACTCAGTGTATACTGACCATCAGTGTCAGTGTGTATCATGCTCAGTAGACTATTTGATGCCTCAGTGATTACTGTTAACCGACTATTCTATGAAACATTATCGACTTCCCTGTCTCCTTGTATTTATCGACTAGTGCAGTATAGATAACTGACTAATGATTTTGATACTAAGTGACAATAAATGCTCAATAGAGATAACAATCTCCCCCTTTGGCATTAGTATCAAAACACAAAAAAATGTATATACACAAATCCTTATATCTCCTGATATATACATATACAAAATTGCTTAAGTACAGTAAGTACTCCCCCTTACAATAATCTCGATAGTGTGTAAAGTATACAGAGCTATATATCAAAATGAATATCTATTGGCATATACATTTGCTTTCCCCCTTTTTGAGTTTAATGCCAAAAATAGAATGTATACTTACAGCTTATCAAAAATGTTCTGATGGGTTTTCTTCAGTGAATCTAAGAGGTTCTCCCATTCCTCCTTCAATTTAGTAAGAGCAAGTTGCTCATAACTAACTTGTGCATGCATATCCATAACATTATCCAACACAGAGAGTTCTGGTGTGGATACAAGTGTTTGTGCCTTGTCAATATGTTGATCAAAAATCTTCAGGTGTAAAATGAGTTCTTTCTGCAACTCTATAACCTATTCTATTATTTTCTCTCCTTTGTGTCTGAGATCGGTAATCAACTACCTAATTTCATGTATCCTTAAGATATGCTTTGATAAGGTTTGGGGATCGGTTGATGCTGCCTATGTGCATGCTAAAATTTCTTTCTCTAAGTTTCCTATTTGTTCACTAATCTCAGAAGTGAACGAGTCAGCATGACACAATTTCAACAAGGTCTGATAAATATAACTTGTAATTATCTGAGAGTCAGATATTACCTTTGATAACTGTACCTTGTTTATTGCCACCTCTTGGCATAGCTTCTCAGCAAGTTTATCTTGTACTTTTCTATCAATTCTTTCTTCCATCTATTTCTCCAAATCAATATCTGGCTTATGAATTTGTTCTATAAGTGTAGCCAGTTGGTCCATAATAGATTTGTTCTCATCAACATCTGCATCAGGAATGACCTGTTGTAGAATGTCTCGAACATCAGTGAGTATTTCATTATTCCTTTTGGTTTGTTTTAGATTCTCTTGAGCTGCCTTCCTTTGACATAACTCCCCATATTTCCTCAATTCTTTGGGGCTAAGGGTTCTTGGATCACAGTGAGGGATTTCTATGATCTCATCAATAGTAACTATCCCTTTTCCTTTTTTCTTCTTCTTGTTTCTGAGAGGTGAGATCCTTAATACTATTCCAGTATCTTCATCCTTCAGAGTCTCCTTCCCTATAGACATAGTTTCATCCATCTTTTTCTCTTTGGTGCTCATAGGTTGAGCATCGATAGTTGTGTCTGGAGGGTTCATCTCTGTGTTATCATCGGTATCCTTATGTTCATCTATATCCTTAGGTTCTGTGGACTGTGCCTCTATAGTAGGCTGATTTGTATCTGTAGTTTGCTGAGTGTCTTGTGTATCTTATGTAACTTTAGCATCCTTAGTTTCTTCTTGTTTCTACTCCTCAGACGCAATCTTAGAAATAAGTTCTATAGCCTCAACTAGAGTCGGTAGATTGCCCAGTAGTGATGCTATCTCATTGTCCTTGAATGGTACTATAGTTACATCCATGTCATCTTGATCATCAGGATCACCATCTATAATGTCTTGAATAAAAACATCATCATCTATTTTGTTCATCAGTTGTATCTCAACTTGTTTCGGTGCTTCCTATGATATATTCACCTTTGTGGTGTCCTCGATGATATCAATTACCTCGGTAACTGATATACCAGAGTCTAGTACCTGCTTTCCCTTACCAGTATCCATGTAAATGCCTTTATCTTTTGAATTTTGTCTCTTCCTAGACAGGTTTAGAAATGCTTCCTATTCAGCTTGCTCTTCTACTTTCAAAATAGATGTCCACAATGAATCACATTTGACATCCATGTCACCTATATTTTCATCCAATATTTGCAATGCCCATTGCTTGACTAAAAATATTTGTTGGTACTTTGTCAAATATTCATTTGCTTCACCAAAGCTCATAGTTGTAGCAATACAAACTAATGACCTTTCTCATTTCCTTCTCTTGATTTCTAGTGCAGTCACTCATTGCAAATTGATTCTATCATCTAGTTCTTTCGGTAATTGATAGGCAAACTCCATCAGTACCTGTTTGAATTTGATCATCATCTGAATGATAGCACGTTCTATCTTCATTTTATCTTCTGTTGAAATTTTGTTAAATTTACATAATGTTGGATCATTAAGATTCCCATTCTCTATTATTTCTTCTATCAATTCATCAAAAGTACTATCCTTATGCTTTACAATCTTGAATTGATTATGATCATCTTCAATCTCTTCAGTGCCGTCGGTAGCAGGGGCTCATTTTTCCTTCTTCTTTGGTGCACTAGCTACTACCCTTGTCTTTCTTTTCTCATACTTCCTTGTTGTTGTAGCTGCCCTTCATTTTTCTTGTCTTTCCTTTGGTGGTGATGCAGTAGCTGTAGAAGACCTCATCTTCATTCCCTTTCTTACAGATACCTCTTCTATTTTTTTATCATTGGTAGAAGGAACCGATGCGTCATCAGATTTAGTTTCTTCACTATCATATGGTTTATCTACTAACTCTAGCAGACCTTCAGTTGCAGTGTCAACCGATGTTTCATTAGAATTAGTTGCTTTACCATACTTGGCTTCTAAATCTTTTCTCATTTTCTTCCCTCGCTTTGACATCTTATCGATAACTATGTCGATATCAATTATTGATTTAGCCTCTTCGTAGGTGTCAAACCTACTGGCAGTGATGTCAACCGGTAACACTAGCAATGCATTTATAGATTTCACTATGAGATCATGACTTATTTCATATCCCATTGGTGCTAGCCACTTTGTTCTAGGCTCTACAATCTTTATCATGCAATGATCTATGCTCACAACAAAACAAATATCATCTTCAAATTTCTTTATCAACTCTCTTAGTATTCTACTCCATTGATGCATTCATTGCTGAAATTCTTTGAAGTAGGCATCGAATTCTAAGTCCATCTTATCTTTGAGCTTCCCCATAAACTCATTTATTTGCTAAGTGATCGGTTTGTCTTGCTCCCATACTACTTTACCGATACTAGGGATGAATTTCTGTATGTAAAAGAATAAGCAAACAAGTAATGACCCAAACTTACAAGTATTTGATTTCTTGGACCTTATTACCTTCATGTTATCTATAAGCTAATGAAGCAAGATATTAGCTAGATCAACTTGTTGATCTTTCTTCACAATTTTGTATGCCATGTCCATAGCATTCGTCAGTACACTGTTCAACCGACTAGATTGAAATATCTTGTAACCTATCACATGTGCAGTGAACTTGACCACGGGATCCTTAATATTTCCAATTTTTAGTGCTCTACCATCCCATTGAGCTCCGGTGTTCTTTTCAACAGCTGTTCTTGATGAGCTATGAAATGCTTTTGCCTTGTCAAAAGTAGGATAACCAGTAACCCTACTTATCATTTTCTTTGTGACCTTGGTCGGTTTATCTAGCCAAAACTTCCCATCATGGAATCTACTCAATACTATCCTTATCCATTCATTCATAAACAAATGCAAAAAATTTTGAATGCCCAACAGTCCAACATCTTCAAGTTTCTGATATTTTGGTTTCACTTTTCCTTCAAGATCACAAACATTCTGAAATGCGGCAACTGTCTCAAAGTTCCCAACTTCACGGATTTTGTAATGAATGTAGGCCCTAACATCCTCTATCAATAAAACCCTATTTGGTATGCTTGAAAATGCACCCATTGAATCCATTTTAGATGCAACCCTAGGATGCAGCTTAAATTTACCCTTGGCAAAGTGTGTCCTAACAATCAATTCTACTTCCTCCTCAACTTGTGATTTTTCAGCAGTAGATGTAGATGCCATCAAAATAAACTAGGGTTTCAGTGAACAATAAGTGCACAGGTGTATAGATAGCCAAAAAACCTACTTGATTCATCGAAGAATGTCATCGGTTTGATGCGATAGTGGTTTGAATCTCTCTAAAAATCTTTAGCTTGAACTCTGGTCGCTCTAAAAATCCATTCTCCGATGCTCGCAATGTAAAAATGAACTTGATTTCTCGAGTATTTATAGACTTCTACAAATTCCCACTCAAACATTTGTAATAAATGTGTAACCTTACTTGAAAGTATGAAACAACTATCAACTTGGTTAACATATGATATTGTCGGTTTGCATTGTTTCCTCGGTTAACCTTGCATAACGATTACTGACTAGTAACCCATTCTCAGTCTTGCTTTTACCAAATTTATAACATTGTTAGCTCATGGAATATAAACCATAATGCATCTTCATTCTTGTTGATTTGGTATTAATACATCATATATGAGGAACTGTAAAAAAAAATATGATCTTTTAAAAATATCAGTCCCGTACATACCTTTGTCACCCTAAGTGGAGTTACCAATGTCACCCAGTCCAGTGGATGAGGTTTCACTGACAGTATTACTTGATTTAGCAGTCTCCATTGTTGACTTCTTCCACATAGTATTTCTCATCTTCATGATATCTGTAATGGTGTATCCACTCTTGAATACATGATCTTCATCTGGTGCACATTCTTTACAATGTTTGCTTACATGACCGACTTTGTGATAGTGCATATAGGCCATTGGGGTATTTGCCCAATATATAGAATTTCTTATCCGATGTGCCATGTAACAATTAGCAGCTATATGTCCATACCAACCACATGAAATACAACTAGTCCATGTATTATAATCCCATACATAAGAGTTACCTTGTCTTTTCGGTTGATATGGCTTCTTTTGAGTTTGTTGCTTGGGAGTCCAAACTTGTTTCATCTTTGCTTTGCATTCACTTGCAGTATGTCCAAGTTTGTTACAAGTGTAACATATCTTACCAGCAGTGGTCTTTTTAGTTTTTTCCTTTTGTCTAGATTTGCATTCATGTGCTTAATGCCCATACTTTCCACAATAATAACAGTAACCATTAAATCTTGTAGTAATAGCAAGTGGTTTACCTTGAGCTTTGCTTCTACATACATTTGAAGTGTGTCTAGGTTTTCCACAGTGATAACAAGTAAGTATTTTGGATTTCTGACCTTGATTGGTGTTGGCCTCTTGTTTTGATGATTCACCTTCACCAGTGTAACCTATACCAGCTCTACTTCCAAATCTTCTCTGATTATCCAGGAAATCATCAATCTTCTTGGAACTTTCTTTAGCCAATCTTTTCATCTCATTGTGTTGTTGTTGATTTTTTAGGTCATTTCTCAATTTTTCATTTTCTTCTCTCAATCTTGCAACATCTTCTAGATTCCTTGATAATTCACCATTGATTCGGTTTACTTCTTGATTTGCAATCAGTACCTGATTTGACACTTGAAAGTGATGATCGGTAAGCCTTTGTATTTCACTTTCTTTAGCTTGTAGTTGTTTAGTCATCAGTCTTCTATCTTCAATGGCTAGGTTTCGGTCTTGTTCAGCTTGTCTTGCATTGTTCATTATCTCCACCATTCTTACCATTTGTGATTCTTGTCCAATCTGAAGTGCTTTTACCTGATCAGATAGATGTTGATTCCTTTCAGATAAATCATTGATTATACTTTTAGATCCAACAAAGATGCTTCCTGAGCTAGATCCAATATGATCAAATGCATCTTCAAAAGGTTCTTCATGATAACCGATTTCATTCTGAGCAATTGCAATATTCTTTCTTTGTACCAGTAATTTCTTCAATTCAGCCTTGGCATTCTTGTACTATTCTACAAACATCTGCAGTTGTAGTTTCTGATTCTCAATAGATTTTTCAAGTTTGTACCTCTCCATGATTCATAACTTTACCCTTCAGTGGTTAAACTGTTCAACAAGAGAACTGCACTATGATACCAATTGTTGGAAATAAGAGAGATAAATACTAAGAGGGGAGGGGTGAATTAGTATCCACTAAAACTTTTACTTAGATCCCTTCAATACTGAATATGTAAACTGTATTTACCGATCAAAATAACTTGCATGAAACAATTACATAGATAGCTTATGAAAGTAAATAAACATAAACTCATCAATGTAATCACATAACACAAGTATTTTGGTAACGCAGAAACCCTTGTAAGAAGGTAAAAACTGCGGTGGGGATGACACCCACAAATTCTTCACTACTGTAGATAGAAAAGTGTTTGCCTGTTAAGGCTACAATTGTGATCACTTCTGGTGATCTTACCCTGTTAGGAGTAACATGTTAGATCAGCTAGATCTACCTAGTTATAGGATTTAGCAACACAATTAAGTGTACACTCGGTTAAGAGATTTACAATAGGATTGTTAAATCCACTCAGTTAGGAGAATTTGATAACTCTATTACAGTTGTTAGAAAGCAATAAAAAAGTGTATCTACTCTGATTGGCAACTATATTTGTCTGATATAGATCATCTAAATACTATTTATATATCACCTTGCATGTGTAGATTTTCTGCTCTGTGATGCTCGATTGCCTTGTCAGTTCTGAATACTTTCTCTGAATACAATTATGCTCAGTTATGTATGTTCTTCTCAATTCTGTCTAATAACCTTTAGACTTGAAGTAGTCAATAGCTTCAAGTGCATACAAAAATATTCAACCCCTAAAATGGTACGATCACACTGAATTTATAGTGTTCTGGTTTTACCGCTTAAGCAAAAATTAGGTTAAGCAAAATTGATAACCCTAACATCTACGATGTACAAAAATAGTTAAGATCAAATCTTTACATTGAGATTCTCATCACATTTAATGAGTATCTTTACATTATATGCTTCCTTGATCTTGCTTACACGTGTGTCAATCTGTTGTAACCATCTATCTTGAAAATTGTGCCTTCACTGATTCTTAGACCATTTATGTTTCCCTCGGTAAATGCTTGTCTAGATTGCTCGGTGTTGTCTGGAAGACTCGGTATATACTGACCATCAGTGTCAGTGTGTATCATGCTTGGTAGACTGTTTGATGCTTCGGTGATTACTGTTAACCGATTGTTATATGAAACATTACCGACTTCCCTGTCTCCTTGTATTTACCGACTAGTGTAGTATAGATAACCGACTAATGATTTTGATACTAAGTGACAATAAATGCTTAATAGAGATAACACTTTGATTATCTACATGTACTTCCACATACTTGGAAAGATCTTAGATTTGTATCTAGATAAGAGTTTACCTACAATGCCATAAATATCTCTTAAGGAATCTACTAAGAGTACATTGAAATACTACATGGAGTTGGAATTAAAGACATTCAAGATCAGAATGTAGATGAGGTACAGGATACCAGAGAGTATTGTTGAGAAATACAAGGACAACATTTTCTTTATGGTAGAAACTAATATAACTTGTATGGAAGCAGTTGAGCCAAGAACAAAGTGGATTCATCCACTTGGATATGAAGTTGATGAACCAATCTTGGAAGCCTATGCACAAGTGCTACTATCAGCGCCTAAGGACCCTAATAAACCTAGATGGGGGACTTATGAAGAGAAGACAAGAGAAGTTGATGAAGTTCTTAACAGTGCAGCAATAAAATGAAAAGCATCAAAGATTACTTCTGAGATACTCAGAATTCATGGAGTAACTCAGGCAGATCTTGACAATGCAAGAGAAGAAAAGATTTCTTTTGAAATTGAGAGTGCATCTACAATAGAAGCTAAGGAAGATGATCCTAAGTTGAAGAAGATCAAGATTGAAAAGATAGATGATCCAAAGGATAAACAAGGAAAAATAGATGTTATCTCTCCTACGCCCAAAGTGAAAATTGATCTAAGATCACCTCCTAAGTATAAGGCAATGACCAAGAGGAAGAAGGAAACTAGCACAATTCACCCATCCTTGTGGGCAACCAAAAGTAAGAAAAATGCTCAAGCACCTCCAGAGGTAGGTTTCAGACCAAGTCTTCAAGTCTTGAGAACAAGGATTGTTGATGAAGGCAAATTAGATTAGATAGGAAAGTGTTATAAGATGTACAGTGAAATTGATAAATCAGAGATTCATGGCATGATCATAAAACATATGATTAAGCTCAAGAAGATAGTCTTGGAACTTAAGACAGTCATCCCAGACAGTGTTTGGAATATCTTGGAATCCTTGAAGAAATAGGCTATTGAAGAAGATCTTAGAATAAGGGAAAAGATTCTAGATGAAAACCTACTAGTGTGTTCCTTAGAAGAGAAAACACTATAGTTAGATCTAGTAAAGCCACATCTAAGAACAAAGCTAAGAACACTACACATAATGGACAAGAAATTTGAGTTGACAACCAAAGAGATAGAGAAATATTTTGAGAAATTTTTCTTGAATAGGCACATGTATCCACCTACTATGCTCACAACACAAGTGCCCTCCAAGGAAGCCAAGATGGAAGAGATCACAAATATACTAGTAACAAGTCCTTAGGATCTAGCATCTATAGTAATAACACCTACAGAGGTAGTAAAGTCTGCACCCATAACTGAGACACAAAAAGAAAACACTATCATTATTGATAATGTAGAGATTGAAATGGCAGCCACATACACTAACTTGGATAAGTTAGAGGAAGCCTTGTGAGAACACAAGAGTTTAAAACTCTATGTGGTGACAATTCACCCAAGATACAAGAAGAAGTACTAATAAAGGATATAACAGGTGAAGAAGACAAAAAAGAGATAGAAAAGGAAGAAGAAAAGGTAGAAGAGGAGAAAGGAGAAGAAGAGGTGAAAAGAAGTGAGCCAATAGATGAACCATCTATTGAAATGACAATTAGAGTGAAGTAAGAAGTGATAGATAGCACTCCTATCACTCCCTTACCCTCAGCATAATTGTTGTCAAGTTTGACGCCAGACACCACTAGCTTGGACTCTTGGGGAGAAGAAGACCTGATTAAGATCAGTGTCCTAGCTATGGAAAAAGAAAAAGAGAAATAGGTAATGAGGAACCCTTTGTTTGTTGACTCAGTCAACATTTTGAACAGCCTATTACCTTCAGACAAGAAAGTGTCTAGGTTCCATACAGTTGATAATGTTAGCACGATCCTTATAGCCTTCAAGACTAACTTCTCTATCTTGGAAGAATTTGCATCTCAAGTAGTAGAAGAGAAATACATGAAAAAGAGATTGAGTGAACTGGTTAGTAACTTTTCACTTGACCTAAGTTCATTAAAGGTTGGTCAAGCATCTTTGAAGGAGTTTGCTGCAAAGGGAAGGAAGATCATTGTAGATTGAATGAATCAAGATAAGCTAACTACTGATCACTACAAGAGAATCTAAGAGGCAGAAGAAATTATTGACAATGTAAGGAAATCAATAAAAGACCTCTCCATTGATGTTAACATGTGCAACAATGTATACCAGGGGAAAATAGATAAGATATAAAAGGCTGAGAAAGAGATGTCTAAGATAAGGGCAAGGCAGACACAGCTCAGGAATGCTCTTGCACCCTCTCTAGATATAATAAATTAGAACATCAAGGAGATTGATGTCACTATGGTGACATATGATCAAGGTCTAAGTATAGACTTGGAGAAGATGGAGAAGATACAATATGCCTTATGTGCCCATCTACAAATTGTTAATGCACTGATTGCATTTTGGAAACAAGAGATCCAGAACCTACAGATTGCTTATCCGGATGTACTTTCTTTGTAAGTACTTGTAGATACATTTTTGGAGAACCTTTGTCATTAATGTTAAAGGGAGAGTATTGTATAGAATATGGATTCTTTTATATATGTAAAGAAGATGCATAGTAAAGAGTATACGGGAGATATAAGTTAGAGTATGTTAAAGAGTTTTTGTATAAGGGTACAGTTAGTAACTTTTCCATATTCCTTTGTTGTCATTAATGACAAAGGGGGAGATTGTTGGAAAGTTGACTAAACTATTGTATATGACTATATTTAGTGTTTTCATTATGGAAAAAAATTCATATAGTGTTTTGGAGTCAGCGCACATTATCAGAAGATCAGAATTTGGTTAAGTATAGAAGACTGGACAGTTAACAGAGCACCAGTAGATCAAAGCAACAGCGCACATGTGTATGACTAAGTTATGGTATGCACCCTAGAAGATAAGTTGGTAAGAGTGTCTTCATGCTAAGTCTAAGAGCACATGATCATAAGATACAGTATGGCAAAGATATAGACAGTTGAAGTAGAATAGACAGTGAATGCCAGAACAGAACATAGTATGCAACCGACTGTTGGTAATTTAATTAGCGATGATATTATTGTTTTGTAAAGGCTATGCACCTATTGTAATTAAGTTTTAGACATGTATTTATGTTTTTTTGTAAACACTCTTGAGCCAATTCACTTGAAAGCATTGTATGTAATTTGTTATAGGCCAACCTAGTTAATTGTTTTGTTAAGCGCATATAAATATTAGATGCACCCTTGTAATAAGGAAAGGAAGTGGATATAGAGATAAGATAAGTAGAGAAGAAGTATGAGAAGAGTAGTTAGAATGTATTAGAGCTTTGCAAGAGGTCAAATCATCAACACATCAAAGGAAATGATAAGACAAGCAGTGTCACAGCACCAGTTCATCCAGCAGGTATAGTGTGTATCTGAGATCAGAAGGTTGTAGCCTTCACCACTTGAGTAGTGAGCTCTAGGATAGTGTGGCCCCACCCCTAATAGGGTTATTGTAAAAGACTCCTAACAGGGTCCAACCCTTGACAAGGTCACTATACTAAAAGCATTGTAAAGAAAAACTCCTAACAAGGTTGCAGATCTTCTAACAAGGATCATAAGACACTAGTGTAGTTCTTAGTGGGTATCAATTCCCACTGAGTTTTTTACCTATTTGGGTTTCCCCATAACCATATTGGTGTTATGTGTTGTGTTTATATATCTTATTTATGTTGAAGTTCAATTTAGTACTTAAGCATTCAAGTTAAGTTTCAAGAGTAAAGTAAAAAGATTAAATATAGTGAACACTGATTCACCCCCCCCCCCCCCCTCTCAGTTTTCTCATTCCTAACAATCTTATCTTTGTATGAGCTTCCATCCTTAATACAAAGGCATGTCTAATATTTATATGCGCTACCAAAATAATTAACTAGGTTGGCCTATAACTGATTACATACAACGCTTCCAAGTGAATTATCTCAAGCGTATTTACAAACAAAGATGTTTACATGTCTACAACCTAATTACAATAGGTGCATAGCCTTTACAAAACATTAATTATAACCGCTAATCAAAATACTAACAGTCAGCTACATACTCTATTTTGTTCTGGCATTCACTATCTGTACCACTTCAATTGACTGTATCTTTGTCATAATATCTCATCTAATCATCCACTCATAGACTTAGCATGAATACACACTTACAAGCTTAACTTCAAGGGTTCATACCATAACATGGTCATATGCACATGCGTTGATGCTCGAATCTACTGGTGCTCTGCTAATTGTCTAGTCTTCTATACTTAGCCATATTCTGACCTTATGATAATGTGTTCTGACTCCAAAACACTATATGACTTTTTTTCCATAATAACAACACTATATCTAGTCATATACAACAATATAGTCAACTTTCCAATAATCTCCCCCTTTGTCATTAATGGCAACAAAGGAATATGGTGAAGTTACTAACTATACCCTTATACAAAATTCTTTCTAACTTATATCTCCCTTTATACTCGATACTATACTTTTTCTATACATCATATATGATACTCCATATTCTATATAGAATACTCCCCCTTTGACATTAATGATAAAGGTGCTCAAAAAGGTGTATATACAAGTACTTACAAAGAATGTACATCCAGATATGCAATCTGCAAGTTCTGGATCTCTTGTTTCCAAAATGCAATCAATGCATTTACAGTTTGTAGATGGGTGCATAAGGCATGTGTCAGTTTCTCCATCTTTTTCAAATCTGTGCTCGGACCTTGATCATATGTCACCATAGTGGCATCAATCTCCTTGATGTTCTGATTAAGTACATCTAGAGAGGGTGCAAGAGTATTCCTGAGCTGTGTTTGCCTTGCCCTTATCTTAGACATCTCTTTCTTAGCCTTGTCTATCTTGTCCACTTGTCCCTAATATACATTATTACATATGTTAATGTTTGAAGTGGGATCTTCTACTAATTTTTTGACTTGATCTATCATGGCCTCTGCCTCCTAGATTTTCTTGTAATGATCACTAGTCAGCTTATCTTGGTTCATACAATTAGCAATGATCTTCCTTCCCTTGGTTGTGAACTCCTTCAAGGATGCTTGACCCACCTTCAATGAACTAAGGTCAAGTGCAAAGTTTCTAACTAGTTCACTCAATACTTTCTTCATATATTTCTCTTATGCAACATGGGATGCAGATTCTTGCAAGCTAGAAAAGTTTGTCTTGAAGCTTGTCAGAATGTTGCTAACATCATCAACTGAATGAACCTTTTGTACCTTGTTTTCTACTGGTAATAGATTATTTAGAATGTCTATTGACTCAATAAATAGAGGATTCCTCATCACCTACTTCTCTTTTCCTTTTTCCATAGCTAGGACACTGATCTTAATTAGGTCTTCTTCTCCTCAAGAGTCCAAGCTAGTGGTGTATGGTGTCGACTTTAACAACAATGATGCTGATGGTAAGGGTGTGAGAGGAGTGTTGTCTATTACTTCTTGTTTTATCTTCATAGGTATTTCAATAGATGGCTCATCTATTAGTTCACTTCCTTTTACCTCTTCTTCTCCTTTCTCCTCTTCTACCTTTTCTTCCCCTTTTTATGTCTCTTTTTCTATCTCCTTCTCTTCTTCTTCAGCTATTAGATCTTCTATTAGTACTTCTTCTTGTAGCTTGGGTGAATTGTCACTGCATAGAGTTTCAACCTCTTATGTGCTCACAAAGGCTTACTCAAACTTATCCAAGTCTTTATCTGTGGCCACCATGACTATCTCTACATTATCAATGAAGATTGTATCATCCTTTTGTGTCTTAGTCATGGGCATAGACTTTATTGCCTCTGTAGGTGTTTCCACTATAGGTGTTGAATTTTGAGGACCTGTTACTAGTACATTGGTGGTCTCTGCTACTTTTTCTTGCTCACTAGGTGCTTGAGTGATGAGCATAGATGGAGGTTGCATGCACTACTCTAAGAATACCTTCTCAAAGGCCTTTTATATCTCCTTTGTTATCAAATCATACTCTTTGTTCATAATGTGTAGTGTTCTCATATTTGTTCTTAGGTGTGGCTTTACCAAATTCAATAGTAGTGTCTTTTCTTCAACAAAACATACTGGAAGATTGTCATCCAATGTTTGTTCCCTGATTCTGAAGTCCTCTTTAGTGGCTTGTCTCTTTAAGGTATCCAAGATCTCCATTAAACCTTATCTGGAATGACAATCTTTAGTTCAAGAACTGTCTTCCTAAATTTTATCATGTGCTTGATCAGCATCTCATGAATCTCAAACTTATCAATTTCATGATATTTGTCATAAAACTTAGCTATCTAATCTAGCCTTCCTTCTTCTACTACTCTGGCCCTTATTCCATGTCAGAACTCCTTTTTCTATGCTCCTAATAATATGCTCAATGGGATGATTTCTTTCTAGATTCCTGTTAGGTGTCACTATCTCAGTTCTTGCTTCAACTCTAGGTTCTTCTCTGATTTCCTCAATGTGACTTTCATTCTACAATTCACTATCAGTTTCATAGAATAATTCAATATTTTCTTGCTCAATTCTAGGATGAGTTCCTTCATCTGATTCATAATCAAGAATTATTTTCCAAATTTTGAACTTTTCATCAACTTTAACATTTGTGCTCTCAACAATAGTTATATTTCTTTTATTGAAACATCTATAAGCTTTGCTTTTCAATGAATAACCAAGAAATATACCTTCATCACTTCTAGGGTCAAACTTTCCAATGTCATCATCTCTCTTAATATAAAATTTGCTTCCAAAAATTTTGAAATACTGAACTGATGGTGCATGTCCAAACCATAATTCATAAGGTGTCTTGTCTATGTCTGCTTTTTTTGTACTCTATTCATTGTATATACTATTGTATTCACTGCTTCTCTCCAAAATATCTTTGCCAAGTCATTTTAAAATAGCATAGCTCTTGCTACTTCAGTCACTAACGTGTTTCTTCTTTTTTGCAATACCATTTTGTTCAGGTGTTCTAGGGGCTGAAAACTATCTATTAATGCCATTCACTTCACAAAAAGTGTTAAATTCTTTTGAAGTAAATTCTCCACCTCTATTTGATCTTAAACATTTAATCTTCATTCCAGATTCATTCTCAATTTTGTTCTTAGATACTCTAAACTTATCAAATGCCTCAGATTTTTATATTTAAGAAATGAAATCTACATCATTCTTGTAAAATCATCAACAAGAATCATTAAATACCTTTCACCATAGAATCCTCTAGTCCTTATGGGACCGCTCAAATCTGTATGAACAATTTCCAAATTCTCTGCTGATGTAAACTTTTGTTAGGAATGAATGCTAAATATATCCTATGGGGGAGTATTTGTAGCCATTCTATATTAGTTTTTGTTGCATTCATGACTGTGATTGTCATTGATGTCAACACAGTGATCTACTGAAGTTTAGCAGAGAAGCAGACAGTGTTTGAGTTAGCGCACGTGGGATATTAAAGATCAAGCTATGCAGAGTTGAGGACTTGCTCTATGATGTTCTATAAGATCATGGTTAATATTGCATATGGAAATTCATTTATTCATGATAGTTATATGTAATTCAATGGAAGCAGTATTTAGGTAGTGTTCCTGAGTAGCACTTTTTAAAAATCGAATGATATCTCCTAATCGGGATAGAATATGAGCATGCGAAGTTGAAATGATATTGAAGACATGACAATTGTGATGTGGACGTGACATCTATTGGAAATTTGGCTAAGTTGGTTACATATATTTTTTCATTATGGAAACATATGATCTACATGAAGATTGCACAGGTTAGAGAGCTAGTATGTCAAAGTGCAATGCGAAATTGTCTAAGTATGAGATAGTGTGTTTTTACCAATGAACTTGAAGATAGTTTTTGTTTGCGATGTCAACTAGAGTAAGTTTAGTGCTTTTTCACTTGAACATAGACTCTATGGTGACTATTGAAGACTCATCTCAGAGCCCAAGTCAGTACGGCATGTATGGAAGAAGTTATGATAGTTTTTCTAAAGACAGTGTTAAGCCGATAAGACAAAATATGAAGACAGAATTGATAAAGAGTTAAGGGATTATTTTTTTTATCAAAATAATGATTTAAAAATATAAAGGGATGAGATTCTAGATGTTAACCCTTGGGTAAAGTTATTTTGTAATATGATAGCCGACTGAAAAGTTATTAGCCTTAATAACTTGTATAAATGTAATTGTAAATTGTAAGGACATAATGAAGGAATGAATGCATGTAATAGCGATAGTGAAGGAGAAGTGAAAAGATATTGATGCAAGTAGTATAAGGTTATGTACCTTGACCTACTTTTTTAATCAATAAATATTGTACATTACTTGTTTGGGTAGTGGGCTCATCTGGTAATCACATTTTGTACTACCAACTCCTAACAGGGTTGAGGCTTCTAACAAGGGCTATAGTCCCTTAATCAGGACTGAGACACTATATGCTTGTAATAGACTCCTAATAGGGTCAAAATCCTTAACAAGATACTTTTGATTAGTGGATCTTTGTGGGTACCATCCCTACTAGGGTTTTCCCTTGGCCAAGGTTTCCTCGAGAACAAATAATGTGTTATGAGTTCTTTAGTTTTATTGTTATGCATGTTGTTTAGCTTCTTATGTTATGCATGTGTTAAGATAATCTATTATATCCATAATTGGGCAAAATATAAAGTTTGTAGAATACTGATTCACCCCCCCCCCCCTCTCATTATTCCCTATTTCTAACAATTGGTATCAGAGCTTAGTTACTCAGAAAAGAATCATTCAAGGAAATCCTAGTAGCTTAAGTAAGATCTCTATGGATATGGATCAACTATAGAAGAATCTTGAAGAACCTCTTGAATAGATTGATATGCTTACTGATGAAAGAGATACTTTGAAAATAAAATATGATGATGCAAAGAACCTCATTGAGAAACTAAAAAACAAGTTGGAAGATCTGAAATCTAAAAAGGAATCTGAAGTTTTCATTGAAGATTGTGATGACAATTTAGAAAAAGAAAATGAGATCCTTAAGCATGAACTGAAGATAGAAAATCTAAAGCTAAGTTTGAAAGATGGAAATAGCAAGAATGAAGCAAATCTAAAATCTGAGAATGAAATTCTAAAGACTAAAAATGAAGGACTAAAATCTAAACTTGGTAAAGTAGCATCTAAATTTGAGAAAGTCAATTTGCAGTATGTTGAACTTGAGAAATACAATGCAATAGTGAAAGGAGAAATGACTCAATCTAAGAAAAAACTTGAAAGGCTATATTCAACTAGTGAGAAGATTGATGAACAAATATCTTATCAGAAACCATTCTATGATAAGATTGGTCTTGGATTCAACACCTTTAAAGAAAATGAAGAAAGCAAGCAACCAAATCTAAAAATGTCTGAAAGCATAGATGAGAAGAAGTCTAATGAGATTAACAAATCTAAAGATACACCTAAGGAAGAAGAATCACCTGAGCAAGAGGAATCACCCAAAGGTATGCAAAGAGAATTCAAAGGTAGATGCTTTGCTTGTAATACTATTGGTCATATGAAGAGAGATTGCACAGGTAAGTAATCCAAACCTCTTAATGGTTATTGTTATAATTGTCATGGTTTTGGACATAGAGCTATTAAATGCAGGATACCTAAATTTATTGAGAATAATAATAGTAGTAGAATGTTTAGGAATACTAACAATGCAGATATGAAACCTATTAAAGATATGAACAGAAGAAATGGAGTAGTCTGTTATAGATGCAACAAGGTTGGACACATTGCTAGAAATTACAAATCATAGATCAATCAGCCTGGACCAAGATATGGGAACAATGGAATAATTTTTTAGATATGCAACAAGATTGGACACACAACAAGGTTTTGCAGAATGAACAATAGAGTTTTTCATCCTAACCCTAACCCTAGAAGTCATGCAAGAAGAAATGAAGATGCAAGTAATAGTCAGAATGGATGTTGTAGTAATTCAAATGAATTGAAGTTTATCAAAAGCACAGATCAAGGAGACATATTCAACATTGAAGGTAATTAGGAAGGTGAAGTATTAAAAGGTAAGAATGAATCTTTACCTGACTCATCTCAAAGTACTTAATTTATGAAAATTGTAGTAGAATAGGAACTTAGATTAGTGTAGAAGTAGAT
Source organism: Chamaecyparis obtusa (assembly GCA_027943335.1). NCBI lineage: Eukaryota > Viridiplantae > Streptophyta > Pinopsida > Cupressales > Cupressaceae > Chamaecyparis > Chamaecyparis obtusa. Next base: position 928,688 of record BSBK01007512.1, read on the forward strand.
ATATGATAAATTAAGTCTTGCATAGTTAATGCAAGGTATTATATGATGTTCTAATGCTATGGTTAAGAGCGCAAAGAAAAATATTATGTTTTGCGAGATCGCAAGAAGTTTTAAGTTTTGCAGGTTAACAAAATCAACTTTTGTGAAGAAGTGGCAAAAGAATTGAATGCGATGTCAGATCTAAGTGAGATTGAATTAATAAAAGGTCATGATAGGTATTATTTGATCATCAAAGAAAATTCAAGTGTTAAGGAGATCAAAGAGCAGTGATTGGAAGCATTTTGCAAAGATTTGGAGAAGAATTTTGTGTCAATTTTATGCAAGCCCTAAATTGTGAAATCGAGGTATTTTACTTGGCAGATCTTTAAATCAGTAAAGGAATTAGAGGAAAACATGGGTGTTTCTTTAATTCACAATTTCAGAGATAAAAATAGACCTAAGATGAAAAGGGAACCAGTAGAACCCTTGGAAGATGATCCTAGGTTAGCTTTATCATCCGTACCAAATGAAGTTTTACATCTAGAGAATGTTAGAAGTTATCTTGGATGCAAACTAGAGACTATCAGTGATAGTGATTTCACCAAGGAATATCAGAAGATCTACAATCAGGACATGTCATTAAGAGAAGGATTTGAACATTTGAAAGATAATGAGATCATTAAGTATGCATTATAGTATGAATTTGATAATGAAGAATGTACTAAGATTATCCTAAGCAGAATTCATAATGGGAAGTTTTGGTTAGAAGATAGAGTGATAGATATCACAGCTGATTTGATTCATGAAGTTACTAGACTATCTAAAATTGGATCCATTCCTTTAAATGAGAAGAACATGAGGAACTTAGTCATAGACAACACAAATTCATCCTATAATGGTAGAGGAATTGTGATTAGTAAGATTCAACAAGATGATGTCAAATACTTATGTAAGATCCTAACTACTAAGTTTTGTGCAAACTCAAGAGAGGATGACATGGTAGCTGGAATGATACATGCAACTTATCTTATGTGTGTTGACAAAGTACAAGTTGATATGTGTGAGATTCTGAGAATTCAACTATTTGAGAATTTGGAAAAGATTAAGAAGACTAAGTATACACAGTTTAGATTCTCATCCTTAACACCTATATGTTTTTTCATCTATTGAGAAGATTTCCTTACACCATTGGAAATGACTGGAATGATGGCCAAACTACAATGGAAAGGATTAACCTAGTGTACAGGAGGCATGTTATTGATAAAGTGAATGAGAGTGCAGTATTGTTAATTAAGACATTTCAGGATATAGTGTCTAGCAGATCAAGGGTCCCATAGTCTCTTGTGGAGAAGTATAAAAGTGAGATATGTTTCATGGTTGATACTAATTTTACTTACATTGAAGCAGTAGAACCTAGAACAGAGTTCATAGACCCTCTTGGCTATGAGATATATGAGGTATAGATAGAAGAGTATGTGAGCAGGTTACTTAAGTGCAAGTTGGATACTCACTGTAATAGGTTTGGAACCTTTGAGGAGAACTTCAACTCTCCAAAGACCTTACTTGAAGAGAAGCAATCAAAGAAAATATTTGAGAGTACTATCAAGAAAATTCTAAAAGATATAGGGATGACTAAGCATGAATTATTGGTAGCCAAGAAAACATCAGCAACAATCAGAGATATTGGACAAAAAGAAGTTTTGTCTATTCCACCATTATCATCAATTGTAGCACAAAAAGAAGAAACACAAGTTAAGGTGAAAGTGGAAGAAACAGAGAAGGATCAAGAAGTAAGGATATCCACTAGATCCACCTCCTCCACACCTAGCAAAAGAGTAAAAGAGAGTGCTACTAGACCAGGTAAGAGGCAAAAAACTTTGATGCAACTAGTTCCAAGGAAAATTGCAGAAATCAAAGATGATGACACTTCTATTAAGAAGAAAACTTGGAAACCTAGAGTTGAGAAGGTTAATGAGTAGATCATTCAAGATGGAGACTTTACAAGAATGAATAAGTATTATGATCTCTATGATTATGTAGAGAGATTAAATCTGGAAAATGCAGTGGTAAAGCATATGATTTTTTCTAATAAGAAGTTTGATACAACTCAAGGTAAGATACCTGATGACTTGTACCAAAAACTTGTAAATAGGAAGAAGAGAGCATCAGAAGAGGACATAACTATTAGATAAAAGCTTGTAAGAAAGCTTTCTGTTGTAAGAGATGAAGTACACTTTAGTTAGATTATGAAAGCTTTAAGCACCCATTGAGAACCAAGAAGAGAACCATTTAGATTATGGGAGGTAGATATGAAGAAGTTAATGTAGAAAAAGAGCAAGCAATCATTAAGGTAATGTCAGAGAATGCTAGAGAATCATCAGTTGCAGCAGAACCTAAAGATCAAGTAGTAGAAGAACTAGAACAAGAGGACATTCCCTCTCCACCAGCCATAAACATTGAAGATGAAGCTATGAATGTAGAAGGAACTAAGATCACCTTGGATATTGATGATAATGTATTCAAGAATCTGGAAAACATTGTTGACAATTTGGCTTTTGAAGAGCAAGAGACTACCAAAGGAGAAGAGAAAATAGAGACCATAGTTGTAGAACCTAAAGTGATAGAAAAACCAATACCTATTCCCACTCAAGAAGATATCAATCTTACACCTGAGACTGGCAAGAAAACTCAGATTTTCTCTATGACTGAAAATTTGGGAAAGGAAGTAGATGATAATGATCAGATGGAATTGATCACATCTTTGAACAAGATCATTGGAAAGAATAAGAAAGTAAAGAGTCTTGAAGGATGCTTGAAGGAGCTTACTAAGAAATTACAAGGCATTATTACTACACAGATTGCAAAAGATGACCCTCTAGAAAGAGCAAAGGAAGTAATGACCAGTTTTGATAATGAGTTCACAAACTTATCTGATATTGCAAAAGTGAAAGCTCATGCAGCTTATGAGGCCAAAACACTCTTGAACATCAGTCAAAATATCAGGAATGATATCAATAACCTTGATATCTGTATAAAGGACTTGAGGAAGAACTTGGAAAGAGGTAAATCCTTGTACATTGAGTGTACAAAATCAAAAAACTTGGCAGTAGAGGAAGATCAAAAGATGAAGTTGAAAGAAGCAAAAATTCAGAATGAAACAAACCTTCTTTCAAGCCCCAATGTGAAGGTATCTAATGTTGAGAAGAAAATTCGTAAGATATATGATGAGATCAGAATTTTGCAAGATGAAAAGGACAAAAAAATGAAGAGATTCACTCTTTTGAGAGAACACATTTCTAGAAACTTAAGCACTATTGAAGGACAATTGGAAGAATGTCTTTCAACTAAGACATCTTTTCAAAAGTTTAGCTTTGAGAATCTCCAAGCATGTGAGATAGCATCTTATGGATTGTGTGCACGACTCAGTGGGGTAGATTCTATTAAGAAATCATGGGAGAAAGAATTAGAGGCTATGAAGATCAATTTTGCAGATTGTGTTGCAAGGCTGTTGGCTTTGCAATATTAAGTTAAGGTATAATCTTTTTGTGAATACAATTTTGTAACCCTCCTTACCTTTATTTTGTCATTGTTGTCAAAGGGGGAGAGATATATAGCATAAAATTGATAAGAAAATGATAAGGATTGATACTCTTAGGGGGAGTACTATATTAGAGATAACATTTTTCAAATTTATAAGGATAGTATATATATTTTATACTATGGCCACAATTTTGAGATTTTGAAGTTGTAAGACTTAGCCAATTTTCTCATATGTTGCCACCAATGACAAAGGGGGAGATTGTTGGAAATTTGGCTGAGTTGGTTACATAGATGTTTTCATTATGGAAACATATGATCTACATGAAGATTGCACAGGTTAGAGAGCTAGTATGTCAGAGCGCAATATGAAATTGTCTAAGTATGAGACCGTGTGTTTTTACCAATGAGCCTGAAGATAGTTTTTGTTTGCAATGTCGACAGGAGTAAGTTCAGTGCTTGTGAACTTGAACATAGACTCTATGGTGACTATTGAAGACTCATCTCAGAGCGCAATTTAGTATGGCATGTACAGAAGAAGTTATGACAATTTTTCTAAAGACAGTGTTAAGCCGATAGGACAAAATATGAAGACATAATTGATAAAGAGTTAAGGGATTATTTTGTTTATCAAAATAATTACTTAACAATATAAAGGGATGACATCCTAGATTTTAACCCTTGGGTAAAGTTATTTTTTAATATGATAGCCGACTGAAAAGTTATTAGCCTTAATAACTTGTATAAATGTAATTGTCAATTGTAAGAAGGACATAATGAAGGAATGAATGTATGTAATAGCGATAGTGAAAGAGAAGTGAAAAGATATTGATGAAAGTAGTATAAGGTTATGTACCTTGACCTACTTTTGTAATCAGTAAATATTGTACATTACTTTTTTGGGTAGTGGGCTCATCTAGTAATCACATTTTGTACTGCCAACTCCTAACAGGGTTGAGGCTTCTAACAAGGCCTATAGTCCCTTAATCAGGACTGAGACACTATATGCTTATAATAGACTCCTAATAGGGTCAACATCCTTAACAAGATACTTTTGATTAGTGGATCTTTGTGGGTACCATCCCCACCAGGGTTTTCCCTTGGCCAAGGTTTCCTCAAGAACAAATAATGTGTTATGAGTTTTTTAGTTTTATTGCTATGCATGTTGTTTAGCTTCTTATGTTATGCATGTGTTAAGATAATTTGTTATATCCATAATTGGGTAAAAGATAAAGTTTGTAGAATACTAATTCACCCCCCCTCTTAGTATTCCCTATTTCTAACAACATCAAGGTCAGAGGTCACACGAGTGAAGAGTTATCTTAATTGGAAGCTGACAGTTTTATGTAATTATGGAATTTTTATGTAACATGTCGAAGATTTTATTTTGTAATTTGTATGTCAACTCATTTGTAATTATTTGAGTGTGGTATAAAGGAATGAATGTTTTCCTTATTGTAATAAGAGTATGAAATTGGAATTGTGAAAGTGAATTGTGCAATTGTGCAATACTTGTTGAAAGAGGAAATGTGAAGTATAGAGATCTAGTATTGAGATTTGATGAAGCAATTGATGCAATTTGGCACAGTCAGAGGAGAAGTTTTAGTTTTTTGAGATTAGTAATATTTTGGTATTATTCTATTGAGTAATACAAAGATTAGTTGGATAGTGAGTTCAGTGATCTTGCCCTTGAAGCTATTTGGATAGTGGGTCCTTCTGTCTTCCATAACTCCTGAAAGAGTTAGAACTTTTAGCAGGGATTCAAAGTCTCCTAGCAGGGACTAATATGTACTAAATGTATTTCATAAGACTCCTAACAAAGTCCATCCTCTCACAAGGAACTTTCATATTAGTGCATCTTTTATGGGCATCATTCCCACCGGGGTTTACACTTTGATCAATAGGTTCCCTAGTCAACATATCTTGTGTTATTGTGTATGTATATCTTTCTATGGTTGTTGATCACATTTCTTACATGGTTAAAATATATTAAAGTTGATAAAAGCTGTATTTATCTGATAATTGATTCACACCCCCCCCCCCCCCTCTATTATCTTTGTGGACTTTACTTTCTAACAATTGGTATCAGAGCAATAGGTCCTTGAAGGAAAATTTTAACAGGTTGAGGAGATACATGGTGAGTCATTTCAGGAAAGAAAGCCCTAAGTTTGATGGAGTAAATTTTGACAACTAGAAAGAAAAGATGAAGACACATTTACTTTGTTTAGGACTGGGATATTGGATTATCACAAAGAACAAGTAGACTATCATTGATGAAGAAAAAATTGAAGAATTTACTAATGAGGAAAGAGATCTATTCATGTGTAACATACTTTCTAGAGAAGCACTCTTGTCAACCCTTCTGAAAAATGAGTACAGTTAGGTAAAATATCTAAAAACATCTCATAAAATTTGGCTAGCTTTACAATCGACTTTTGAAGGTGATGAACATGCAAAGAAATTTAGATTACATAATTGGATATGTTCATTTGAAGATATAAGAATGATGGAAGATGAATTTGTTAGAAGCTATATTGGTAGAATGTCAAAAATTATTACAGGTATAAAATCTTGTGAAGGAATCAAGACAGAGAATGAAGTGATATCAAAAATTTTGAGGACATTGACTCCTAGATTTAAGCAGACAATGTAGATGATAGAGCAAGTTATGCCCTATACTGAAAAATTCACCAGAGAAACTCTTCTTGGAAGATTAGAAGCAGAAAAAATGAACTTGAGGTAATCAGGAGATTTACCTAGAATGGAGATAGCATTCAGTGCACTTAGTATTCACCCTACTTTGTCAAGAAGCATGAGTGTGAGTGGAGATTATGCTAGTAGAAGTAGAACCAGGAATGAAGAAGACATGAAGATTGAAGAAGGTATTGCCTTACTTGTGAAAAGAGAACTAGATGGTAAGAAAATCTTTAAATGTTGGACTTGTTAAGAATATGGTCATTTTGCATCTAAATGTCCTAAGAGAGTAAAGAAGTATAGAAAGAACTTTAAACCTAGAAGATCTAAAGAATTTTATTATTCTTATGATGAAGAATTTGAAGCTAGTATGGAGAAATCTCTAAGTGAAAGTGACAACGAGAATGATGATATAGGATTTGTAGCAATAAAAGAAGAAAATCCTGAAACAGAAGTTAAGGAAGAAAAAGCTTTAGTTTCTCAAGTAGAAAAGAAAGCTGATTGGATTATAGATAGTGGTTGTTCACATCATATGACTAGAGACATGAAGAAATTCATAAAGTTTAACAATTATGATGGAGGATTTGTTAGAGTTGGAAATAATTCACCTTGTTTGATAAAAGGTATAGGATCTATTACTCTTGATGGAAAGACTAATAATGATGATGTTTACTTTGTGGGTGGTTTGAAACACAATCTTTTGAGTGTTGGATAGCTAGTTGATAAGGGATATCAAGTTTGGTTTACTGAGAAAACTTGTGTAATCAAAGACAAGGATGGTAATTTGATTGGTACTCGATCAAGAACCAGAGGTAATGTATTTCAATTGAATCCTACTAAGATGACATGCTTGATTACTAAGATTGATGATAGTTGGTTATGGCACAGAAGATTTTTTCATATAAACTTTGATAATATTGTGAAGGTAAGTACTACACTTGCAGTAAGAGATTTGCCTAAGATTATGAAACCTACTAACATGATTTGCAAGGAATGTGTGATGGCTAAGCAAAAGAGAAGCTCATTTCCCATCAAGAAGTTCACAACAATAGAGAAGTTGGAAATTGTTCATACAAATTTGAGCGGTCCCACAAAAACTAGAGGATTCCATGGAGAAAGGTATTTTATGATTCTTATTGATGATTTTACAAGAATGATGTGGATTGCATTTCTTAAAGAAAAATATGAAGCATTTGATAAGTTTAAAGTGATTAAGAATAAAGTTGAGAATGAATCTGGAATGAAGATTAAGTGTTTGAGATCAGATAGAGGTGGAGAATTTACTTCAAAAGAATTTAACATTTTTTGTGAAGTGAATGGTATTAAGACACAATTTTCAGCCCCTAGGACACCTAAACAAAATGGTATTACAGAAAGAAGAAACAGGTCAGTGATTAAAGCAATAAGAGCCATGTTATTTGAAAATGATTTGGTGAAGATATTCTGGAGAGAAGCAGTGAACACAACAGTGTATACAATGAACATAGTACAAATCAGAGCAAACACAAACAAGACACCTTATGAACTATGGTTTGAACATGCACCATAAGTTAAGTATTTTAGAATTTTTGGAAGCAAATCTTATATTAAGAGAGATGATGATATTGGAAAGTTTGACCCTAGAAGTGATAAAGGTATATTTCTTGGATATTCATTGAAGAGCAAAGCTTATAGATGTTATAATAAAATAACTAAGACTATTATTGAGAGCATAAATGTTAAAGTTGATAAAAAGTTCAAAATTTAGGAAAGAATGCTTGATTATGAATCAGATGAAGGAACTCATCCTAGAACTAATCCAGAGAATGTAGAATTATTTTATGAAACTGACAGTGATTTGCAAAATGAAAGCTTCATAGAGGAAATCATAGAAGAACCTACAACTGAAGTGAGAACTAAGACAGTGACACCTAATAGAAGTCTATCAAGGAATCATCCTATTGAGAAGATTATTGGAAGCATAGATAGAAGAGTTCTGACATGAAATAAGGTACAAGAATAGTTGTGTTTAATTTCTCAAATTGAACCTAAATCTACTAGTGAAGCCTGTGAAGATGAACATTGGATTAAAGCTATGAAGGAAGAACTAAATCAAATTGAAAAGAATAAGACTTGGGAGTTGGTCCCTAGACCCAAAGATAAGAATTTTATAGGAACTAAATGGGTATTCGGGAACAAGATGAATGAAAAAGGAGAAGTTGTAAGAAATAAATCAAGATTGGTATGTAAAGGATACTCATAGCAAGAAGGAATTGAATATGAAGAAACTTTTGCACCTGTTGCAAGAATTGAAGCAGTAAGAATGTTTTTGGCTTATGCAGCCTATAATAAATTCAAAGTGTATTAGATGGATGTGAAGCCAACATTTTTGAATGGAGAATTAGAAGAAGAAGTTTACATTGAGTAGCTTTAAGGTTTTCCTTTAACTCATGAAGGAGATATGGTATGTAAATTGAAGAAAGCTTTATATGGACTAAAACAAGCACCTAGAACTTGGTATGCAAGACTTGATAAATATTTGATAAAATAAGGATTTACTAAAGGCATAGTAGACAACAAATTGTACACAAATAAATTGAAAATGGTTTGTTGGTTGTAGTTATCTTTGTTGATGATATTATCTTTGGAGGAAAAGATGAAGCCAGTGATAAATTTGCAGATGAAATGAAGACTGAATTTGAAATGAGTATGATCGGTGAGATGAAATATTTTTTATGATTGTAGATAACATAGAACAGTGATGGTATCTTCATAAGTCAAACAAAGTATTCAAATGACTTATTGAAGAGATTTGGAATGGAGAACTATAAACCAGTTGGAACACCTATGGTAACTAGACACAAGTTATCTAGCATAGATGAGACTCCTGGAGTTGAACAGAAGAAGTACAAATTTATGATTGGAGGATTGCAATATTTAACTCATACAAGACCTGATATATCACATGCAATTGTAATTGTAGCAAGATTTAAAGTTGATCCCAGAGAATCACATTATGCAGCAATAAAAAGGATACTGAGGTACTTAAGAGGCACAATCGAATATGGATTGTGGTATGAAAAATTAGATCACTTTACCCTATGTGCATATACAAATGCAGATTGGGGAGGTACTATTGATGACAAAAAGAGCACAAGTGGTGGAGTAGTTTTCCTTGGAGGAAGATTAGTTTCTTAGCTAAGCAAGAAGCAAAACTATATTTCACAGAGCACAGCATAAGCAGAGTATGTAGCAAAAGCTAACAATTGTAATCAGATAATTTGGATGAAACAAATGTTGAAGGATATTGGAATAAAATTTGTTGAGCCTATTGTTATACATTGTGATAACACCAGCACAGTTAGTATGTCTAATAATATTGTACTACATTCTAAGACAAAGCATATAGAGATAAAGTATCATGTAGTGAGACAGAAAGTGGTAGAAAAAGAAGTCAGATTGGACTATATAAGCACAAAAGACAAGATTGCAGATATATTTACAAATCCTTTGCCTAAGAATACATTTGAGTATCTGAGAGGTATGCTTAGGGTTATGCCCAGCCTACATTTGATAAGTGATGCAAATTGTTGCATCTGCCTAGTGGTATATGAGCCTTATTTTTCTTCTGGACTGGATGTTGGTGTTAGGAATAGTCCCAAGAGATAACTGAGAGGGGGGGAGGGTGAATTAGTTATCTACAAGATTCAATTTTTTATCCAATTAAGTATACTTAAACATAAAGCATAAACACAATGAAAGAACACATGAACACAACACCAATAATTTGGTTACGAGGAAACCCAAATAGGTAAAAACCCCGATGGGACTTGATACCCACTAATATTTTGTACTAGTTTATAATGATCCTTGTTAGAAGATCCTTAACCCTATTAGGAGTTGCTTTAAAATATATTAAGTATAGTAGACCTGGTCAAGGGTTGGACCCTATTAGGAGTCTTTTACAATTTTCCTTGTTAGGGGAGAGGACGCATTGTCTGAGAGCTCACTGCTCAAAGGGGCGAAGGCTACAACCTTATGTTTAACAAATACACACTATATCTAGATCTTGGTGAATTATGCTTTGACCTACTATCTAGATCATTTCCAATGAATAGCACAAGTACTTTAGTTGGTCACATAGACCTTCTGATGGCTCAACACTTTGCACACTCTACTCTACTCTTCTTAATCAACTATGAACCACACTCCAACAGTCACAAATGACTGCCTATAAATATCTTTCCTCCAAATGATATAATCAAGTCAGCCTATTAGAACCACCTTGAAATCATATTAGAGAAATCATAACAAACTCTAATAAGCATTATGTCATCTCTACTATGCATGCAACACAATCTGGGACCTATCCAATAAGATAATTGTAGATGCACAAAACACACTGTCAGCTCTACCAAAACAACTGGAACTTTCTCTGTAGGCTGAATTAACTCATGCGCACTTAACTAAACATCAATAACACTTCTCCAAGCTTAACTCCAAGGGCACATACCCTAAAGATAGGCACAACTCAAGAACCAATAAAATCTTTGTCGGCTCTTCTGAACAAACATAGGAAAATGCTACTGGCAAATAGTGACTACATAACTTCACTTCTACTCATCAACAGACTATGTGTCCATAACTAAAACATCACTAACATATCTTCAACATAGATCCAAGAAAGGATCCATGATAACTATACAAACAACCATACACAAAACACTGTCTGTTACTCTGTCAGGAACACTGCTGACACCAGCTGCTATATAACTGTATGTACTATCAGTTAACCTCTGGGTCCATGATATCATGTCCATGCTACATATACTAAAAGGTTACTACATAAGACTTCCACACATGCTACTTTCTATATGTTGTCATCAATGACAAACATACAGTCAGTACTGGCCTGCTGGAAAATCTCCAACAATCTCCCCCTTTGGCATTGATGGCAACATGTGGAATGAAAAACCACCACCAACCAAAATGAACATTTCTTTTATAACATTCTCCATTTCCTCTTCAAAACTCCCCCAAAGATGAATGCTTCATCTGTTGTAATATTTTTCAATATTCTCCATTTCCTCAATTGTACTGTTGTCATAACTAAATGTTGCTCCCCCTTAGTATATTACTCCTCTTTTTACTTCTATTTTTCATGACTCTATATATTACTCCCCCTTTGACATCAATGGCAAAGGGCACCATTCATTTTAAGCACCGGTACTACTCCTGAGGTAGAGTAGTCAACCTTCCACCAGTCCCTGAGGACTTATGCTTTTCCTTCTTTCTTCTAAGCAGAGTCAGGGAAGGGAATTACTCCCAACTTCTCCCTGACATACTCAAAAGTATCCTTAGGCAAGGGCTTTGTGAATATATCTGCCAACTAATCTTTAGTACTCACATAGTCCAACTTGAATTCTTTTTCTACCACTTTCTCTCTTAGGAAGTGATACTTGATCTCAATGTTCTTTGTCTTTTCATGCATCATAGGGTTCTTTGACATATTGCTAGTGCTAGTGTTATCATAGTGAATAACAAAAGGATAATCAATCTAAATTCCAAAATCTTTTATCATCTGCTTGATTCAAACAATTGTAGAACAATTCAAGGCTGTTGCAACATACTCTGCTTCTACTGTTGACTAAGAAATATAATTTTGTTTCTTGCTTGTCCAAGTGACAAGTCTATCATCAAGAAACACTGCTCCACCTAATGTATTCTTTCTGTCATCAACACATCCTGCCCAATCTGCATCAGTGTACACATGAAGCTCAACATTTTTTGAGTTAGGATACCATAGACCATAATCTATAGTGCCCTATAAGTATCTAAATGTTCTCTTTACTACCATGAGGTGACTTTGTTTAGGTTCTATTTCAAATCTTCCAACTATGCCAACTGCATTGGAAATATCAGGTCTAGTCTAAGTAAGATATATGAGTTTACCAATCATAGACTTATACAATGTTATATCTATTGTTGGTGAGTCATCTTCTTTAGTAAGCTTACATCCAATGATCATAGGGGTTTCTACTAGTTTGCACTCATCCATCTTGAATTTCTTCAGTATTTCTTTCACATACTTGGACTAATTAATAAAAATTCATTTTTCTATCTGCTACACATTTATTCCCAAAAAGTATTTGATAGGACCAATCATACTCATCTCAAACTCATTCTGCATTTCTTTGGCAAATTCAGCACTGATCTTGTCATTACCTCTAAAGATAATGTCATCAACAAATATAGCTCCAAGTAGTAAACCTTCAGATGTCTCTCTAATGAATAGATTACAATATGCTACTCCTTTCTTGAATCCAATCTTTGTTAAGTGTCCATCTAGTCTCTCATACCATGCTCTAGGGGCTTTCTTAAGTCCATAGAGGGCCTTCTTCAATCCGCATACCATATCAAGTCTGTCCGATAAGGTGAATCCTTCTGGCTTCTTAATGTATACTTCTTCTTTCAAATCTCCATTCAGAAATGCTGACTTGACATCTATCTGATAAACTTTGAAGTTTTTTACTGTAGCATAGGCTAGAAATAACTTAATAGCTTCTAATCTGCTCACAGGTGCAAATGTGTCTAAATAATCAATGCCTTCTCTTTGCACATATCCCTTATATACTAATCTTGCTTTATTTCTTACTATGGTACCATCTTCATTCATCTTGTTTCTAAATATCCACTTTCTTCCAATTATATTCTTATCACTAGGTCTTGGGACCAGTTCCCAAGTGTCATTCTTAATAATCTGATCAAGTTCTTCTTTCATAGCATCATGCCAATCTGAACCATTACAAGCATCTTCAACACTTAAAGGTTCAATCTAAGATAGTAAACATACCGCTTCACTGCTAGTTGAATTCTTTGCTTGTGACCTTGTTAAGACTTTGCCACTCTGATCTCCAATGATGTTTGCCTTGGAATGATTTCTTGATGTAAACTTTGGAACTTTAGGTGATGCTGACTCATCAGCCTTAGGAGTATTTTCTTCACTTGTCTCAAGTTCATTGAATAACACATCAATACTATCGAACATTTCTTCAATGACTGTCTCACTAGTGGAAGGTCTAGGTTTTTCTTCAATCATGGGTGAGTAATCATGATATCTTTCTTGAACCATAAAATTTTCATCAATCTTTACATGAGAACTTTCTATGATCTTTTTCAATCTTAAATTGAAACATCTATAAGCTCTACTTTTTGTAGAGTAACCAAGAAAAATACCTTCATCACTTCTTGCATCAAACTTGCCTACTGCTTCATCCCTCTTGATGTAGCACTTGCTTCCAAAGATTCTGAAGTATTTTACTGTGGGAAGATTACCAAACCATAGCTCATATGGTGTTTTGTCAGTGTCTGGCCTCAATTGAATTCTATTGATGGTATAAACTATTGTATTGACTGCATCTCTCCAATAGGTGTGTGCAACTTTTCCTTCTATCATAATGGTGTGTGCTATATCAAGAATCATCCTATTCCTTCTCTCTGCAATTACATTCTACTGAGGGGTTCTAGGTGCACTTAATTGTCTCTTTATGCCATGTTCTTCGTAGTACTCATAGAATCTGTCAGAGGTGAATTCTCCTCCTCTATCCGATCTCAAACATTTTATCTTTAGTCTAGCTTCATCTCAACCTTAGCTTTGAATATTTTTAACTTCTCAAAAGCTTATGACTTGTCTTTTAAGAATGCAACCCACATCATCCTAGTATAGTCATCAACAAACAAAATGAAATATCTTTCACCATAGTATGATCTTGTTTGAGTTGGACCACATAGGTCTGTATGAATCAGATCCAACTTGTTCTCTGCTAAATTTTGCTTGCTCCTGAATGAATTTCTCACATGCTTCCCCATCACACATTCCCTGCATATAGTATCAACTGGCTTTTCTATGCTAGGTAGATCTCTTACTACCTTAACATTGCTTATCTTTACTATGTTATCAAAATTGATATGACATAGTCTTTTATGCCACAACTATCTGTCATCAACTTTAGCAACAAAACAACTTGCTTCTGAATTGAGTTGAAAAAAATTACCTCTTGTTTTTTAGCCTGATGCAATCATAACACCATCTTTGTTGTTAATGATGCATTTGTCATCTTTGAACTCCAACTGATAGCCTTTTCCAAGTAACTGTCCAACACTGAGAAGGTTATGTTTCAAACCATCAACATAAAGAACATCATCAGTACTATTCTTTCCATCCAAGGTGATGGCTCCTCTACCAACTATTGGTTTAGGAGTGTTGTCTCCAAATCTTACCATACCACCATTGTATTTGTCCAAATGAACAAACCTACCTTTATCACCTATCATGTGATGTGAACAACCACTATCTATAATCCAGTCTATCCTTATGTCAGCTTGTGAAATCAATGCTAGCTCTTGATTCTCTTTCTTATCTTCATGAACTATCTTGTTATTCATTTTGTCTATAATAGAAATGAATCCAATTTCTTCTTCACCAAATTCTTCATCTGAAACTCCATCTCCAACATAGTAGAATTCCTTAGAATACTTAGGCTTGTAATCCTTTTTGAACTTTCTAGCTCTAGTGGGACACTTAGATGCAAAGTGACCGATTTTATTACATGAAAAGCACTTAAATGGTAATTTACCTTCATATTTTCCTTTTCCTTTCTTTTCTCTTTTGGCAATCATAGCAATAAAATCATCAAAATTACTAGAAGTGTTCGCAGATTTCTTACCATGAACTGTTGCTTTGAAAGTTGTCTCACTCTTTGGTTCTGTCTTCAATCTTGAAATCTCAAAAGATAAGATTTTGTTGATCAAGGTCTCTCTCTTGAAATTAGATGTAAGCTGCATGGTCTCATCAAGGATGTTGATCTTGCTTTCATATTCTAGAGTGAGAGTGGTCATTAATTTTTCCATAATGTCTTCCTCTAAAATCTCTCCACCATTATTTCTAATTCTAGCAACTGCTTCATTGATCCTCTAATTGTAAGCTCTGATATTTTCTTCAGGTAGCATCTCTAATGCATTGTATCTTTTCTTCCATGTCTTTCTACATGCATCCTTTGCTTGTTTGTCTCCTTCAAATATGTCTTCTAGGTGCTTCCATATTTTGTGGGTTGTATCTACCTTTTTTATTTCTGAAAGCTCACCATCAGATAGGGCATCGATAAGGGCTTCTTTAGCTATAGCATTTTGATGAAACAATTCATTTTGTGTGTCAGTAGAATCATCTTTTGCAAGGTCTTCTAAAGTAGGGATCTTGGCTGCTTTGATAGTTACATTAAAAACTTCAAAAGTAATGCACTGCAAATGAGTCACCATCTTGTTCTTCCAATCAAGATAATTCTCTCCATCAAACTTAGGACTCTCTTTCCTGAAGTGTGTCATCTGATCAACCTCAAGTTGTTAAACTTTCTCTTCAAGGCACTCAACTCTGATACCAATTGTTAGGAATAGTCCCAAGAGATAACTGAGAGGGGCGGGGGGGGGGACAACACCAATAATTTGGTTACAGGGAAACCCAAATAGGTAAAAACCCTGGTGGGACTTGATACCCACTAATATTCTATACTAGTGTATAATGATCCTTGTTAGAATATTCTTAACCCTGTTGGGAGTTTCTTTACAATATATTAATTATAGTAGACCTAGTCAAGGGTCAGACCCTAATAGGAGTCTTTTACAATTGTCCTTGTTAGGGGAGAGGACGCATTTTCCGAGAGCTCACTACTCAAAGGGGCGAAGGCTACAACCTTCTGTTTAACAGATACACACTATATCTGGATCTTAGTGAACTGCACTTTGACCTCCTATATGGATCAGTTCAAATGAATAGCATAAGTACTTTACTTGGTCACATAGACCTTCTTCTGATGGCTCAACACTTCACACACTCTGCTCTGCTCTACTTTATCAACTATGAACCACACTCCAGCAATCATAAATGACTGCCTATAAATATCTTTCCTCCAAATTATATAATCAAGTCAGCCTCTTAGAACCACCTTGAAATCATATTAGAGAAATCATAACAAACTCCAATAAGCATTATGTCAGGTCTACTATGCACACAACACAATCTGGGACTTGTCCAATAAGATAATTGTAGATGCACGCAACATATTGTTGGCTCTACCAAAACAACTAGAACTTTCTCTATAGGCTGAATTAACTTATGTGCTCTTAACCTAACATCAATAAAACTTCTCCAAGCTTAACTCCAAGGGCGCATACCCTAAAGATAGGCATAACTCAAGAACCAATAAAATCTTTGTCGGCTCTTCTAAACAAACACAGGAAACTGCTGCTAGTGAATAGCGATTGCATAACTTCACTTCTACTCATCAATAGACTATGCATCCATAACTGAAACATCACTAACATGTCTTCAACATATATATGATAACTGTACAGACAATCATACATAGAACACTATCTTTTACTCTGTCAGGAACACTATTGACACCAGCTGCTATATAACTAGTTGTACTAACAATTAACCTCTGCACCCATGATATCATGTTGATATCATATCCATGATACATATAATGAAATTTTACTACATAAGACTTCCACACATGCTACTTTCTGTATGTTGTCATCAATGACAAACATACAGTCAGTACTGGTCTGCTGGAAAATCTCCAACAGTTGTTACTTCCTCTATGGGGAGTATGTGTATCTAAGCTGAGTCATGAGGACTGTAGTGAATGTATTTTTTGAAAAGTGTCTTTTGACATTGAGGTTTTTGTTGACATAGTGATGTGGCATTTGTCATTGATGTCAATGGGGGAGAAGGATACATGAAAAAAAACTATCTATTAAAGAAAATTTGAGGGAGAAGGTTACAAGCAATATAAAATGGAAAACTAAAAGAGATGAACGGGAAAATGAAGCAAGATTTGATTGATGAAGAGAATTTGAAAGCATTTTAGAGAAGTAGTGTTGCAGTGTTGGTATTCATGGAACTTGGATGTTTTTTCATCTATGTTGCCATCAATGCCAATGGGGGAGATTGTTAGAAATGAATGCTGAATATATCCTATGGGGGATTATTTGTAGCCATTCTATAGCATTTTTTGTTGCATTCATGACTATGATTGTCATCGATGTCAACACAGTAATCTACTAAAGTTTAGGAGAGAAGAAGACAGTGTTTGAGTTAGCGCATGTGGGATATTGAAGATCAAGATATGAGGAGTTGAGGACTTACTCTACAATGTTCTATAAGATCATGGTTAATAGCACATACAAAAATTTATTTATTCATGATAGTTATGTGTAATTTAGTGGAAGCAATATTCAGGTAGTGTTCCTGAGTAGTGGTTTTTGGAAATCAGATGATATCTCCTAATCGGGATAGAATCTGAGCATGTGAAGTTGAAATAATATTAAAGACATGATAATTTTGACATGGAGGTGACAGCAAGGTCAGAGGTCACACAAGTGAAGAGTTATCTTAATTGGAAGCCAATAGTTTTATGTAATTCTGGAATGTTTATGTAGCATGTGGAAGATTTTATTTTGTAATTTGTATGCTGACTCATTTATAATTATTTGAGTGTGGTATAAAGGAAGGAATTTTTTCCTTATTGTAATAAGCGTATGAAACTGGAATTGTGAAAGTGAATTGCAGAATTGTGCAATACTTGTTGAAAGAGGATATGTGAAATATAGAGATCTGGTATTCAGATCTGATGAAGCAGTTGATGTAAGGAAACTCAGGTGTGGAAATAGCTTCCTACGCTAATCTCTATAGGAGAGTATTGTGCAAATTCTTATAAATCCTTACAATTTCAGATTCGTTAGCTACTTTAACAAAGATATTGCAACCACATATCATGCATACAGAAAAATAGAGAATGACATAATGATATACCCTGGGGAAAACCTTTCAGTAAAAAACCCCAGCACTCCAAAACCTACACAATGTATTATCTTCAACACAGATTACAATACACTTGCAATGCAAGTTCTTTCAGGAAATGAGAGACAAAGCCAACAAGACTTAAATTTTTGTTCTATCTCTCCCATAGGAGTAGCATCATATATATAGACTCCTCTAGACCCAAAAATAGGCACAACCACCAAGACCCATGCACAAAGCCACATGTACATAGTTGTTACATGCAATCCCAAGAATAGGCGTCCATCCCTAAAATAGACTATGACAGCTTGTCATAGAATCTACCAAAAATAACGGTCACAAGAGAAGTGTAAGAGAATCTGTCATACCAACCTATTTTTGGCATATTCTCTTACACACACCAACCACTTCTTCTTGGGAACCCAAATAGGCCCAAGTCATAAGATGCTCTTACACCTGTCATAGCACATTCCTTAAATAGTTCTTATGCATCATAGGAATCCATCATGACCATTTCAGTCATGATCTCCTTACGCACAAGATGCCGACACATCAAGTGGAGTGACACATCAACATGCCAACTAGACATGCACACTCACACTTAATTACATTATTTGAAAAAAATACATTTACAAAACAAATAATAAGAATAGGAATTATCCAAGGTTGAGACACCTTATTCCTAACATTCTCCCACTTGTCGAACACCTTGTAAGAGCAACAGGAACATAACAAGAAATTTAACCGCTATAGGCCAAAAGGCCCATAGACTCCGAACACCATCTGAACTTCTCAGTGCCCACTGGTTTCATTAATGCATCTGCAACATTCTTCACAGTATCTACCTTCTCCAAATTTACCTTTCCATCTTCCACCATATCTCTCACAAAGTGAAACTGCACATCAATGTGCTTCGTTCTGGCATGGAAAGTTGGATTCTTTGCAAGGCAAATAGCACTCTAACTGTCACACCAAATAGTAATCTGTTCTACATCAACACCAACATCAGAACACAATCTTCTAAGCCAAATGGCTTCTTTACAAGCATGAGTAGCAGCCATGTACTCAGCTTCTGTAGTGGACAAAGCAACCATAGGTTGTCGCTTACTCATCCAACTAATGGCACCACCAAACATAGTGAATACATAAGCACTGGTGGATCTCCTGCTGTCAATATCACCTACCCAATCTGAATCCACAAACCCACGAATACAAACTAAATGCAGAGATCCAGAAGAGTTACCATGATAACATATGGAGTAATCTGATGTACCCCTCAAATATCTGAATACTCACTTAACTGCATCCCAATGTACCCGTCCAAGGTTAGCCATAAACCGACTTAGGACTCCCACTACTTGGGCAATGTCTGGTCTAATACAGACCATAGCGTACATAAGACTATCAACTACACTAGCATAAGGTACTCTACTCATGTCCTCCACCTCACTAGGAGATTTTGGACAATCATTTACAGATAACTTTGTTCCCATAGAAATAGGAACACATAGTGGTCTACAATCTGCCATGTTGAACCTGTCCAACACAGACTTCACATACTTACTCTGACTCAACTAAAATTTTTTGTTAGACCTGTCTCTACTGATTTCCATACCCAAGATGTACCTAGCTACCCCAAGATCTTTCATCTCAAACTATGCTGACAACTGAGATTTAAAATCAGAAATCATACCCTTACCCTTCCCAAACAGCAACATATCATCAACATATAATGCGACAATAAGAAGGCGATCATTTTCAACTCTGAAATTGATGCAGGAGCATCCTGGGTGTAAGAGCAATCTTGCATCACCCAAAAATATTTCTATTTTTATATTCAATAAGGGCTATTTTAGTGCAAAGCTGCTATTTATGGAAAGTTACTATTTTTGGTAATTTTTGCATGTGCTCAGAATGATCTGATTTCTTTCTTGGAGGTTCATTTTGGTCATGTAAGTCTGCCAGTAAAGTTTCATTGCCAGATCAAGTGTATATTGGAAGATATTGAAGATTTTCGGTATTGGCAGCAGGGTACAAAAACTTTGAACTCAGTTTTGAAGGCTTTAGAGGCCCCGAATGAGGTCAAAAATTTGGGTGACAGGCGCTTGCATAGGTCAAGCCTGTAGAGCACTTCGTGGCATTTCTGAAATGGGGTTATAATAGCTGATCGGGTCAACTGGTGATGACTTATGGTCTTCGGAAGTTGGGCCACCTGAAATGGCATAAAATAATTTTCTTCAAAATTTTTGTTCGGGTTTCAAAGGTTATCTTGAGCCGACTATGATGTAATAAAATGTAAAATAAAATAATTCTAAGTTTGGTCGGCCTTATTGGCTAAAATTTTGGAACCTTCCCCAGCGGTGGAAAATTGCCTATATAAGGAAGGTTGTATTATTGTCTTAGGTAGTTCAGAATAGTTCTGGGTAGTAGATCTGGGTATTGATTTGAGGCTTTGTCCTACAGAATATTGTAAGGAATGCCCATGTGGCTTTGCATATTGTAATTCTGAAAGTTTGTAATTCCACATTTGTGGAGATAATAAGAAGCCAATTTTCTATTCTTGCATATTATTGTTGTTGTTTCTCTCTTTCTGTTATGTGTTTGTGGTATTAAGGGGAGCACCCTTCATCAGAAATAAACACAATGATCTGATTTTGATCTTACAAATCTAATTGAAAACACAAAGGCATCAAACTTAAGGTACCACATCCTAGGAGATTGCTTCAAACCATATAGAGATTTCTTTAATCTGCAAATTAAGGATTCTTTACCTTTAACAATGTAGTGCTCAGGCTGTGACATATAAATCTCTTCTTCCAAATCACCATGAAGGAAAGTTGTCTTCACATCCATCTATTCTATCTCTAAATCATATGATCTAGCAAGAGATAACAGAAATCTAATGGATGTCAACTTTGCAACAAGAGAGAATATTTCACCATAATCTATTCCCTCTACCTGTGAATACCCCTTTACAACCAATCTAGCTTTATACCTTTCAACACTGCCATCTGCACAGAATTTCTTCTTGAACACCCATTTACAGCCAACAAATTTTCTCCCTTTAGGCAAAGGTATAAGGTCCCAAGTTTTGTTTTTCTCCAATGAAGCCATCTCATCATCCATAGCCTCAATCCAGGAACCTACATCTTCCATGCCCAAAGCCTCTTTCACAGATCTAGGCTCATTAGTGTTAGTAATCAAAGCAAAGGCACAACTGGAATCTAACATAGAATAACCAAACCTTTCTGGTTGCTTTCTTTCTCTCATGGATCTCCTCAAGGGCTGAGGTTGAGGTTGTTCTTCCTCTTCTTCTGAACTATCAGAGCTGCTAGAGCTCTCCTCATCATTAGACCCAACATGGTCTCTCTGTTCAGTCTTCTCAGGGGTAGGAGGCAACTGAACAACATCTTTTTCTTTTTCTTTTTCATCTGGTTGTAGCACAATAGGAGAAGATGTTAGCTTTCTAAAAATAAAATTTCTACTATACAAAACCTTACTAGTCATGGGATCCCAAAGCTTGTATCCTTTCACACTAGCACTGTATCCGATGAAAATACATTTAACAGCTTTGTTTTCCAACCTAGATCTTTTCTCCTTTGGAACATGTGCATAAGCTTCACAACCAAAAACACAAAGATGTCTAATTGAAGGCTTCTTACCAAACCAGACCTCCATGGGTGTCTTACCAACAAGGGCTAATGTAGGAGATCTATTAACCAGATAGCAAGCAGTGGCCACAGCTTCGACCTAAAACCTTTGTTCTAAACTAGCTCCACTAAGCATACTCCTAGCCTTCTCCATCAGTGTCCTATTCATTCTTTTTGCAACTCCATTTTGCTGTGGGGTATAAGGAGTTGTCTTATGCCTCTCGATACCTTGTTCTTTACAGAACTGTTCAAACTCTGCTGAGCAAAACTCACCACCATTGTCAGTTCTCACACACTTAATCTTCTTACTAGTATGATTCTCTACAAGAGCTTTAAATTCCTTGAACCAACTAAAGACTTGTGCCTTAC
Organism: Chamaecyparis obtusa; assembly: GCA_027943335.1. Taxonomy (NCBI): domain Eukaryota; kingdom Viridiplantae; phylum Streptophyta; class Pinopsida; order Cupressales; family Cupressaceae; genus Chamaecyparis; species Chamaecyparis obtusa. The sequence continues at coordinate 950,756 of BSBK01007512.1, forward strand.
TTTTAAGGAAATAAATCCACATCCTTCTACTGTAATCATCTATGAAAGATACAAAAAATATAGACTTGGAGATTTGAAGGAACTTTTACAGGACCAAATACATCAGAATGAATAAGATCCAAAACATCAGAAGATTTATGAGAACTAGAGTAAAACTGAACATGATTTTGTTTACCATAGACACAGTGTTCACAGAAGTTGAACTCGAGATTGCAATCATTTAACCCCTCAATGAGATTTTTATTTTTTAGGGTTCTGAGACCCTTTTCACCAATGTGGCCAAATCTCATATGCCACAACATTGTCTTTTCTGTAGGAAGCTTACCTTCCAAAGTGTTTGCACCACCATCGAAACCAATAGCCACAGACTTCTTCACTACTTGTTCAGATGGTGAGGATGAAGAACTATTACATAGAGGAATACATGCATCTAGCTGAAATAAGGTACCTCTCCTAGTACCCCTTGCAAGCACTATCGATCCTCTTATCATCTTGCATCCTTCTTTCAAAAAAACAACTTGCACACCTACATCATTCAACATACTTACAGATAATAGGTTTCGTGCCAAACCTGAAATGTGCATAACTCCATTGATTCCCTTTACTCGTCCATCAGGAAATTTGATAGTGACCCTTCCGCGTCCAACTATCTTTAGGTGAGAATCATCACCCAAGTACACCTTTCCACCATCGAACTCTTCATATTTTAAGAACCAATTTCGATGAGAGGTTATGTGAAAAGATGCACCTGAGTCAACCAACCACACATCATCAGATGCATGGGCTACCAAAGCTGTGATGAATGCATCGCCATCTTCTTGAGATCTTTCTGAAGCTGAATCTAAACCTTTCTTCTTCTTCTTCGGCTCTTTGCAGTCTTTACGGAAGTGCCCAGATTTATCACAGTTCCAACATTTTGCCTTGGACTTATTGGAAGTCTTTGACTTCCCACGGGATTTGGATCTACCCTTATTGTCAAACTTATTGTCATTTTTCTTCCCTCTTTTAGTGGATCTCCCACGAACAGCAAGGGCTTCTTTTTCTGAAATGGAAGCCTTTCTTTACATCTCCTCTGATAGCAGCGAAGACACCACATCATCCATTTTGAAGATGACTAAAGTGCTTCTGAGAGCCATCACAAGATGGTCCCATGAATCCGATAAAGAACACAAAAGTGTGTAGCAACGATCCTCCTCCTCTAACTTGACACCAACTGATGTCAATTGTGCAGCCAGCAGATTAAATGCATTTAAATGATTCATTAAGGATCCACCTTCCTCCATTCACAAAGAGTACAACTTCTTCCTTAGGAACAACTTGTTCCCCAGAGATTTGGCCTGATACATGGCCGCAAGTCTTTCCCACAAACTATTTGCGATTTTCTCATCTAGAACATTCAGAAGAACTGCATCAGTTAAACAGAGTCTTATGAGACCCTTAACTTTATGGTCTTTGATATCCCAATTTTATTGAGCTATAGTTACTAGTCTTGTAGCACTTGAAGTCACTTCCCATAGGTCACGATCTTCCAACATGTCTTCCATCTTGAGTTTCCACAACTTGAAATTAGTGCCATTAAATTTCTCCACCTCCATTCTTCCATATGATGAACTTGCCATCTCAATCTGCAAATAAGATTCAGAATGCTCTACAAAAAACTCCCTCTCAAACTTGAGATCAACTCAAAAAACCCTACCCAACAACTAGGATCAAAAGTTGATCAAGCTTTAATACCACTTGTAAGGAAACTCAGGTGCGGAAACAGCTTCCTACGCTAATCTCTATAGGAGAGTATTGTGCAAATTCTTATAAATCCTTACAATTTCAGACTTGTTAACTACTTTAACAAAGATATTGCAACCACATACCATGCATACAGAAAAATAGAGAATGACACAATGATATACCCTGGGGAAAACCTTTCGGTAAAAAACCCCAGCACTCCAAAACCTGCACAATGTATTATCTTCAACACAAAGATTACAATAGACTTGCAATGCAAGTTCTTTCAGGAAATGAGAGACAAAGCCAACAAGACTTAAATTTCTGTTCTATCTCTCCCATAGGAGCAGCATCATATATATAGACTCCTCTGGACCCAAAAATAGGCACAACCACCAAGACCCATGCACAAAGCCACATGTACACAATTGTTACATGCAATCCCAAGAATAGGCATCCATCCCTAAAATAGACTATGATAGCTTGTTATATAATTCGCCAAAAATAATGGTCATAAGAGAAGTGTAAGAGAATCTGTCATACCAACCTATTTTTGGCATATTCTCTTACACACACCAACCACTTCTTCTTGAGCACCCAAATAGGCCCAAGTCATAAGATGCTCTTACACCTGTCATAGCACATTCCTTAAATAGTTCTTACGCGTCATAGGAATCTGTCATGACCATTTCAGTCATGATCTCCTTACACACAAGATGCCGACACATCAAGTGGAGTGACACATCAACATGCCAACTAGACATGTACACTCACACTTAATTACATTATTTGCAAAAAATACATTTACAAAACAAATAATAAGAATAGGAATTATCCAAGGTTGAGACACCTTATTCCTAACAGTTGATGTGGTTTGGCATAGTCAAAGGAGAACTATTAAGTTGTTGAGATAAATAATCTTTTGGTATTATTATGTTGAGTAATACATAGATCAGTTGGACAGTGAGTTCAGTGATCTTTCTCCTGAAGTTTTTTGGACAGTGGGTCCTTCTGTCTTCCATAACTCCTAACTGAGTTAGAATATTTTAGCAGGGATTCAAAGTCTCCTAGCAGGGACTGATATGTACTAAATGTATTTCATAAGACTCCTAACAAATTCCATCCTCTCACAAGGAAATTTTATATTAGTGCATCTTTTATGGGTATCATTCCCACTGGGGTTTACTCTTTGATCAAGAGGTTCCCTAGTCAACCTATCTTGTGTTATTGTGTTATTGTGTATGTATATCTTTATATGGTTGTTGATTGTATCATCTTAAAATAGAAGTACTTCCATGATAAGAGCATTTAGCTCTCCAAGTAAGTGGTTTGGGGTCATGTTAAGCACCTTGATCAGGTCTTTGCATGTATCTGGCTTTTTCTTTTGTTCAGCTTCCTTCTGCACCCATTTTTCACTTCATATCTGCATTTCATAACATTCTGGGTCAAGATCCTGAGATTTTTGACCATAAAGTCAAAGTCAACTTTATGGGGTCAAAGTTGACCTCTATCTTGACCTGGTCAGGATCAACCTTGATCCTGACCTAGTCAAGATTGACCTTGATCCTAACCTGATCAGATACAACCTCTTCCTTGACCCCCTATCTAGATTTCAAGTTTCCTTGATTTTCGAGTGTAGGGTTTTGAAGATATTTATTTTCCCACCTCTAGGTCAACCATTTCAAGTTTCAGAATGGTAAATCTTTAAATTGCATTTAATCTAGGTATATTTTCTAAAGGTTAAGACCTAATTGGGATTTAATTCTCCAAGGTGGCCCCTCTAGAGGATTGTGCCCTAGTTCACTATAAAAGGAGGTCTTCCTCTCTCATTTTCTCATCCATTATTCACATCCCATCTTCAAAAAATTTCATGAGTGAGCTCTCAAGTGCAAGCAAGTGAATTCAATCATTCAAGCAAGTCTTCAAGCATTCAAATTTTCAAGCATTCATCCATCAAGGAGATCCATTGTTAGCTATTGAAGGATTCAATCTCTTTAGAGCCCACTTGAAGATCCATCCTTCTACATTCATCCAATCCTCCTCATATGCAAAGATCAATCCAAGATTAGTGTTGAATATCAAATGCAATTGATTTGAGACATCCTACATTCATTCTACATCCATTGAAGGATTCCTACTTATGGATTTGAGGGTTTGAATCCTCTACAAGGACTTCAACATAAGTGAGGTGAATTTTTTCAATTGCTTTGTTTATGCACACTACATTTCAATTCAATTTCAAGGTTAATTTCTAAATTGGGGTTTGACCAAGGAAAACCCCCTATACAAACAAAACCCCCATTTTCTTGTAGGTACAGGTGCGGAATTTCAGATCTGAGAGCGGATTTGGATACTCTTTTCAGAAAAATTTTAAGATCTGTGAACAAAGTCAGAATTGACCTTCAAATAAAGAATGTAGCCTTTGACCTTTTATGAGGGTCAAAGACTACCTGCCATCGAAAAGACAAAAGATTTCTGGGTTTTCTTCATCTCGGGATTTCCAGTTCAAAACAGGGTGCAAAATTGCCTGAAAGTACACAGACACTAGAAATTGGCATTTTCTATATTTTCCCTAATTTGAGGTTAGTACTTGTATTTAAATTATTTTAGATTTCAAACATAATTCTCCATAGGCAAATAAAGGGTTTTTCTCTCTCTTTCATATTCTCCATAGATTGATTCGATTGTGCATTAACCTTTTGGTTGATAAAATTGGATCTCTCCTTTGAAAATTTGGATTTAAGAGTGGATCTTATATTTCCCCCATACGTATACATCATATAAATTTGAATAGGTGTGATTCCATTTTACCCCTATTCATTGATCACATTGCTTACATGGTTAAAATCTTTTAAAGTTGATAAAAGTTGTATTTATTTGATAATTGATTCACCACCCCCCCCCCCTCTTAGTTATCTTGGTGGACTTTACTTTCTAACAAATTCTAGCTAGGAAATGAGCTTCTCTTTTGTTTAGCCATAACACATTCCTTGCAAATCATGTTAGTAGGTTTCATAATTTTAAGAAAATATCTTACTGCAAGTGTACTACTCACTTTCATAATGTTATCAAAATTTATATGACAAAATCTTATGTGACATAACCAACTATCATCAATCAAAGTAATCAAACATGCCATCTCAGTAGGATTCAACTGAAATACATTACCTATGGTTCTTGATCCAGTTTCAATCAAATTACCATCCTTATCCTTGATTACACAAGTTTTCTCAGTAAACCAAACTTGATATCCCTTATAAACTAATTGTCCAACACTCAAAAGATTATGTTTCAAGCCAACCACAAAATAAACATCATCAATGTTAGTCTTTCCATCCAGAGAAATAGATCATATTCATTTTATCAAACAAGGTGCATTGTTTCCAACTCTAACAATTCCTCCATCATAATTGTTAAACTTTATAAACTTCTTCATATCTCCAGTCATATGATGTGAACAACCACTATCTATAATCCTATCAGATCTCTTTTCTACTTGAGAAACTAAATCTTTTTCTTCTCTAACTTCAGTTTTAGAGTTTTCTTCTTTTATTGCTACAAATCCTATATCATCATTCTCATTATCACTTTCACTTAGGGATTTTTGCATACTAACCTCAAATTATTCATCATTAGCATAGTAACATTCTTTAGATCTTCAATTTTAAAATTATTTCTATACTTCTTTACTCTCTTAGGACATTTAGATGCAAAATGACCATATTCTTGACAAGTCCAACATTTAAAAAATTTCTTACCTTCTGGTTCTCTTTTCACAAGGCAATTCCTTCCTCAATCTTCCTATCTTCTTCATTCTTAGATCTACTACCACTAGCATAATCTCCACTTACACTAATTCTTCTTGATAAGGTAGGATGAACACTAAGTGCACTCAATGTTGTCTCCATTCTAGGTAGATCTCCTGACTATCTCAAGTGTATCTCTGTTGCTTCTAGTCTTCCAAGAAGGGTTTCTCTCGTGAAGTTCTTAGTACAGGGTATAAATTGCTCAATCATCTGCAATGTATGCTTAAATATAGGAGTTAATGTCTTTAGAATTTTCCATATCACTTCATTCTCTATCTTGTTTCCTTCACAAGATTCGATACCTGCAACAATTTCTGACATTCTACCCATATAACTTCTAACAAATTCATCTTCCATCATTCTTATATCTTCAAATGCACATATCCAATTATGTAATCTAAATCTCTTTGCATGTTCATCACCTTCAAAAGTAGATTGTAAAGCTAACCAAAATTCAAGAGATGTTCTTAAATATTTTACCTTATTGTACTCATTTTTCAAAAGGGTTGACAAGAGTGCTTCTCTGGAAAGTATGTTACACATGAATATATCTCTCTCTCCTCATTAGTACATTATTCAATTTTGTCTTTTTCAATGATAGTATTTTCATTTTTTGTGATTAACTAGTATCCTAGTCCTAAACATAGCAGATGTGTCTTCATCTTTTCTTTCCAGCTATCAAAGTTCACTCCATCAAACTTAGGGCTTTCTTTCCTAAAATGATTCTCCATGGATCTTCTTAAGTTAAAATTTTTCATCAAGGACCTGCTGCTCTGATACCAATTGTTAGAAAGTAAAGTCCACCAAGATAACTGAAAGGAGGAGGGTGAATCATTTATCAGATAAATACAACTTTTATCACCATTGAAAGATTTTAACCATCTAATAAATGTAAGAAACAACCATATAAAGGTAAACATACACAGTAACACAATAACACAAGATATGTTTACTAGGGAACCTCTTGATCAAAGAGTAAACCCAAGTGGGAATGATGCCCAAAAAAGATGCACTAATATGAAAATTCCTTGTGAGAGGATGGACTTTGTTAAGAGTCTTATGAAATACATTCAGTACATATGAGTCCCTATTAGGAGACTTTGAATCCCTGCTAAAAGATTCTAACCCTATTAGGAGATTATGGAAGATAGAAGGACTCACTACCCAAACAGCTTCAAGGGCAAGATCACTGAACACACTATCCAACTGATCTCTATATTACTCAATAGAATAATACCAAAAGATTATTAATCTCAACAACTTATCACTTCTCCTCTGACTGTGCCAAACAGCATTAGCTACTTCATCAAATCTCAATACCAGATCTTTGCACTTCACAAATCCTCTTACAACAAATATTGCTCAATTCCGTAATTCACTTTCATAAAATATCTCATATCCTTATCAGAATAAAGAAAACAATCATTCCTTTATACCACACTCAAATAATTACAAATGATTCGGCCAACAAGGCTTAACCAATTACAAAATACAACTTCCACACGTTACACAATATTTTATAATTACATAAAACTATTAGCTTACAAACAAGATAATTCTTCACTCATGCAACCTCTGACCTTGTTGTCATGTCCACATCACTATCATCATATCTTCATCATCTGTACAACCTTGCATGCCTAGATTCTATCCTGATTAGGAGATATCATCCAATTTCCACAAACTACTTCTTAGGAACACTACTTGAATACTGCTTCCACTGAATTACACATAACTATCATGAATAGTTGAATTTCCATATGCACTCTTGACCGTGAACATAGGATACAACATAAATTAAGTCCTCAACTCCACATAGCTTGATCTTTAATATTCCACATACACTAATATAAACACTATTTTCTTCTCTGCTAATCTCCAATAGATCATTGTGTTGACATCAATGACAATCACAGTCATGAATGCAACAAAAACTACTATAGAATGGCTGCAAATACTCCCCCATAGGACATTTTTAGCCTTCATTCCTAAAAATCTAAGGCTAAGGTTGGGGTAGGTGGAGTTTGTGCTAGAAACTGTGTGGGAGGAGCCTGAACAGGTGGAGTCTGTGGGGGTGCCATAGAAGAAGATGGGATGGAAGAAGATGGAATGGACTGAGAAAAAGATGAAACAAAAGAAGAAGAAGATGAAAGAACTAAAGAAGATGGCATAGAAGAAGAAGCATGAGCCTATACTAGAGGAGCCTATGGAGGTGCTGGTATACCCTGTGCCTAATCTAATAAAATCTGAGTGGTCTGAGCATCCACATCAACCACTATCTGAGCACCCACCTACCTAGGATATATGACCCTATGTTGGCCCCATCTGGCCACTCTATCCATAGAAACCTGATGCAAAGCCATGTCCACACCACCACCTCACACTCTAGCCTGAACACCTCTCATGTGAACACCACCCCTAGGAGGAATAGGTGCAGCAGCAATCACTGGGATCACAACTCTACCTCCTCTAATGGATCATTGACCCCATCATCCCTGATGACCTCATCTCCATCCCCCACCCCCATCCCCATCCCACCATCATCATCAGACTCCTCTATACAAGGCACTAGCTCTGCAAGATTTGTAAATCTCAAAAATGGGTTCCAAGTGAACCAATCAGCATAATCATTTGTCATGCCAGCATCTATGATATGTTCTCTCATATCCCAAGGAAGGTGGGCTAGCTGAAAAACCTCTTAATGAGTTGTACAATAATCAATCTGTGGCCCCACAAGTGACCTCTCTACATGTACTTGAGCATACAACGCCAATCCCTGCAGCATGCTATATGTGTGACCATATTGCCGCAAGACTCTCAAAAAGAAAAACCACTCTATAATCAGAGGATTATGTCCTATCATCCATCATGGTGTACACATAAAAGGTAGCTCTATTGCATCCTTAGGCCAGGCCTCGTAACCATTATAAGGTCACCATATGACCTGATCAATATCATCAAGGACTCATCTCTAGTAGTTCAAATTTCCCAAGTGGGCCTGCACAACCATCCCCTCGTACATCCAAGTGAAGGGCCAGCCAGGATCACAGTGCCTGATAGAAGTCGGTCTAGTAACAGGGATATGCTCCCATGTCCACAATTGCAAAAGAATAACCCCAACAAAGAGAGTCACTTTGTGATGGTACACAACAAAATGCAGTTCATGATATAGTTATTCTAGTACATAGGTGCCCCATTTAAATCATCATGGTTGTGCGATCATATCCTCAAGGATACGACCCCAACCAACTAGAGCTCCAATGATATCCAGAAGAGTAGGGAAAGAAGGAAATTGGGCCCATTGAATACTATCATCTCCAATAGTATCATCACCAAAGACTCACCTACAGGTGGTCCCATCATAAACCTGGTCATAATTGAACAACTCTCCATGGGTAGGGATGCGGAGGATACGATACACATCCTCAGGAATGATCCTCATCTCCCCCATAGGCAAGTGAAAGGTGCTATGGTCAAAGTGCCACCCCTCTGCCATAGCTGTAATAAGGCCCTGATTCACGCAAAATCAAGGATGGATGAGAAGAAATGATAGTCTGCATCTACCAATCAGTCAGTGATCTGCACTACTCAGATCATCAATCATCTCAAAAGGTAAGGGATACAAGCCTCTAACCCCGAGTGATTTAAGCTCAACCTATAAAAAGCAAGTTAAACACATCAGTATTTGAAATCATTACATTTTGGATCATCCTAAGTCAATCAAACATTTAAAAATTATCAAACCACAATCAATTTTCCTGATTCTAATTAGAGAGGATGAAAAATTTATCATCACCCACCATCTAAATCAAGATTGACAATCAAAAATTCAAAATAACTTGACTCAAACTGACATCTTACGAATTGCTACCAAATCAGACTTTTTAATTAAGCCAAATGACTGATTGACGACACCAGACGGTTGACTTAGCAGTTTGCATTTTTAACCAAACAGGGTAAAAGTGCTATTTAAATGATTCAATGCACTAAAAAGAAAAAGCGCAGCTAAACATGGTGAATGCGCATGAGAAATTTTTAAAAGCATTGTTTAAATGTGTACACGCTAGAGAAACTAATATGCACTACAAGAATTACCTGTATGCGCTGCTAAATGGCTAATTTACACTAACTAATTGGTACGTGCAACAGAAAAGGGGGAATGCGAAATAAGCCCTAGTTCATTTGTTTGTACGCGCAACTAAAAGTTACAGATGTGCTACGAAAAACCATAGAAGAGCTAAAAGAAGTTTGTATGTGCTAGAGAAAATATTAAATGTGCTATTTTAAAAAGAAAAAGAAAAAATAGGGTTTTTGCTATAAAAATCCAATTTTTGTCAATTTAAATGCATTATATCGACAAAGTAAGTTGTCAGGGTACATACCAGAGATCCATAGCTGGTGGACACAAGTATCGGCACCCTCTCTTGAATCGGTGCTCTCGAATCGGGATAACCATCGTCAAAAAGCTCAGAAGGGGTCAAAGCAAAAAGTCAAAAGAGAGGGTAAAAATGAATAGTAAAAATGACTTTTACCCCTATATATAGCCCATTTTGACCCAAAAATGGCATCTTTGACCAAAAAATGACAAAGGACCCAAAATTTTCACCTGTTCTGCCAAATCAGGGGCATTTGTCATCAAACAAATGTGAATACATTATCGAAAATGAAATCAAAATTCAATATTGATTGACCTAATTCATGCAAATTTGACTTAAAACATCATATCTTTCAACAATGATCAAATTTCATTTCATTTCAAAGGGGGCATACACTCAGATAATCAAGACCGACATCCTAATCAATGAATCAAGGGCATGACCATCAAATCAAAGTGTAATCTTTAATCAAAAAAAAATCAATAATCAATCAAAAGGGGAATCAAGCATAAAATTATATCAAATTAGGAATCATATTAGACAACCTACTATCAAATTGACCATCAGCATCTTCAAATCAATCAAAACTACATCAATTCCATCATCAGAATCTGCATCTTCTATCATATCGAATCAAACATCAGTTAATCAGGACTTTGCATTAGAAACAATCATGGCATTCTTTGAATTGATACGCTTCACACGTCGACTCAAAGAGGGGCATTTGTAACAACCTAAAATTGGACAAGATCAATCAAGTGAGCAAACTAAGACAAAAATCAAAGCACTTAAATCAAAGCAATTAAATCAAAACAAGCTAGAATCAAAGCAAAATTGCAATCAAGCCATAAATCAAATTTAATTAAAAATCAAAAGCCATAAATCTAATTTAAATCAAATAAATCATGATATATCAATCAATTATGTAATTAATCTAATTAATTACATAGTGCATTTAAATCAAATCAACCCATTCAAGGGGTACACATGGCTAAGGATATTAATTAAATTCAATTATTTAAATCTTATTTTCTCTCAACCACCAAATGGGAAGAAAAATCATCAACCAATAAGATTTAAGGATTAGGCTCACATGGATCAAGCCTAAAGTGAATATCAATCACTCACTTGGAGAATGCATCTTGTTGATGCAGGAGCATCCTGGGTGTAAGAGAAATCTTCCATCACCAAAAAATATTTCTGGTTTATTTTTCAATAAAGGCTATCTTGTATAGAGCTGCTATTTATGGAAACTTGCTATTTTTAGTAAGTTGGTCATCCAATCTTGGAATGTTTTGATTTCTTCCCTGGAGGTTAATTTTGGTCATATCAGCCTTCTAGTAAAGTTTCATTGACACATCAAGTCTAGCTTTTTAGATATTGAAGATTTTTGGTATTGGCAACAAGGTACAGAAACTTTGAACTCAATTTTGAAGACTTTAGAGGCCCCAGATGAGGTCAAAAATTTGGGTGATAGGAGCTTGTATAATTTAGGCATGTAGAGTGCTTCGTGGCATTTCCAAAATTGGGTTATAAAAGTCAATCAGGTCAACTAGCGATGACGTATGGTCTTTAGAAGTTGGGTCACCTGAAATGGCGGAAAATGATTTTCCTTCAAAATTTATGTTTGGGTTTCAAAAGTTATTTTGAGCTGACTTTGATATAATAAATTTTAAAATAAAATAATTCTAAGTTTGGTTGGCCTTGTTGGCTAAAATTTTGGAACCTTCCCAAGCGGTGGAAAATTGTCTATTTAAGGAAGGATGTAGTGTTGTCTTAGGTAGTTTAGGATAGTTCTAGGTAGTAGATTTGGGTAATAATTCGACGCTTTGTCCTACAGAATATTGTAAAGGAATGCCCATGTGGCTCTGCATATTGTAATTCTGAAAGTTTGTAATTCCACATTTGTGGAGATAATAAGAAACCTATTTTCTATTCTTGCATATTGTTGTTGTTTCTTTCTTTCTGTTATGCATTTGTGGTATTAAGGGGAGCACCCTTCATCAAGTGGTATAAAAGTAGGAGTTCCTGAGTGTGTAAACAGATCACTGACTTTGAGGTAGTTTGCACCAGCATCGTGGTTAGGGTTTCAGCAATACGCGTGAAAATGCCTCCACGAAGGGAATGTGGCAGAAGAGTTGGTGTTGTAACACCTCAGGTTAGAGCACTCCAGAGACAACTGTGAGCATTGCAAGAAGAGATTCATAGAGGAATGAATCTTAATGTCAGAGATGAAAGTGAGGATGAAGTTGAAGAAGATGATCAAGAAGCAGAAGTCAAAATTGTGAACCAAGAGGAAGAAAGACTTTTTCGGGCCATTTCCAAGATCGAAAAAAGACCTAAGATTGAGGTTCTGACATTTTCAGGAAATCTTAACCTAGAGGAGTTGATCGACTAGATCAATGAATGTGAAAAATATTTTCAGTATGAAGATATTGAGGATCTTGATAGGGTCAAATTTGCGAAGGCCAGACTGAAAGGTCATGCGAAGATCTAGTGGCAAGAGATTCAATTAAAGAAAAATAGAAGAGGGAAAGATAAAATCACAAGATGGGATTGAATGGTGGATAAATTGAAGCGACAATTCATTCCTATTGATTATGAGCTTGACCTACTGAAGAAGATGCAAAGTTTGAAGCAAGCAAGAAGATCTGTTCAGGAGTATACAAAGGAGTTCTATTGAATCCTCATCAGAATAGGCCATGAAGAAGTAGATAGGGAGAAATTTTCCCGTTACCTTAATGGGTTGAGGCTGAGCATTCAAGAAGAGCTGAATCTAGTTTCAATGAATAGTATTGAAGAGGCATACCCACTTTCCCTAAAAGTAGAGGAAAAACTAAACAAGAAGTTTGAGAGCAGACAAACCAGAAGAGGTCATGGTGGACAATCTGGTGGACGGTCATATGGAGGCCGAAATGAAGATCCGAAAAAGAAGGATGAGGCCAGTAGAAGTCAAAATCAGAGAGGAAAAAATTTCAATCATTTCCAAGATCAGAACAATAGAGATCAGAGAGGAAGAGGAAGAGGACAAGGTTCAGGAAGAGGAGGCTTCTCTGGAACATGTTTTCACTATGGCGAAGAAGGTCATAGGGCATTTGAATGTCCTCAATGCCAAGGAAGGATGCATCAGAGGAATGAAGGCCAGGCCAGAGTTGCACATGTAGTTGAAGATGCCAGATCATCAAATTCTAAAGATGTTGAAAAAGGAGAAACGTTGATTAACAGAAGAGTCATGTTGAGTGGTGAGAATGAACTTGAGCAAAGGAGGAGCTTGTTTCGCACTAGATGCAAGTGTGAGGGTAAATGTTATGATGTGATTATTGATAGTGGAAGCACTGACAATTTGGTGTTAGAAGAGATGGTGACAAAGTTGAAGCTCAAAACATAGAAACACCCACATCCATATCGGATTGCCTGGGTGCAGGATGACCACAAGGTCATGGTCAGTGAACAGTGCCTAGTAAAGTTCAAGATTGGCGGGTACCATGATGAGGTACTATGTGATATCATACCTATGGATGCATGCCACATGTTGTTAGGTAGGATATGGTAGTTTGACAGATGTCTTGTACATGATGGTCATGCGAATACCTATTCCCTAATAAATGATGGAGTGCGACATAAGCTAAAGCCATTGAAGGAGACTGAAGAAAATGTCTATGGTAATGCAAGAATAACTTTTGTTGATAGAGGAAATTTCTTAGATGGTATGCGGCATGAGCATATGTGTTTTACCTTAATTCCAAAGGCTGGAAAAAAGGAAGTAGAAGATGTACCTGTAGAAGTTGTATAATTATTGAATGAGTTTCAGAATATTGTATCTAGTAATGTGCTTGATGGACTACCACCAGTAAGAAAGATCAGTCATCAGATGGACTTGATTCCAGGAGCCAATTTACTAAACAAGGTAGCACATAGAATGACACTAGTAGAAAGTGAAGAGTTGAAGATAGATTTGAAGTTTAGTTCATCACATCATCCACACATTGTATATGGAAGTAGTCCTAGAAATGCATCTGAGTTGAGAACGATAGATAAAGGAGAAATAAGTAGTGTTGAAGCTGAGGATTTTGTAGAACATTTGAAGAACATCCATGAGGAGGTGAGGAAGCGTATTACCAAGATGAATGTGTAGTATAAGACTAAGGTAGATGAGAAAACAAGGCATAAGAAATTTTAGGTTGGAGATGAAGTCATGGTTCATTTGCAGAAGGAGCAATTTCCAGTTGGTACATATAACAAGCTGAAAATGAAGAAGTTTGGGCCATGTAAGATACTAAAGAAGCATGATTCAGAAAATGCATATGAGGTAGAATTGCCTACTGAGCTGAATATTTCACCAGTATTTAATGTTTCAAATCTAACAGAGTAGCATGAAGGAGGTGTTGAAGAGGAGGTTGCAACAGCATAGTGGAGTATTCCAGCAACCAGTTCAGATATCAAGAAGATTGAAGACATACTAGATAGTCCTATTGGCAGAAGCACAAGGAATGGGACATATGAAGAATATTTGGTCAAGTGGAAAGAATGACCTATTGAAGGTTCATCATGGCTGATAAGGAAGGAGGTTAACCATCTTGGTTTTCATCTTCACACCTGAGTCGTGACAGGGTCACTTCTAAAATTACCCCAGGTGTCTGATGTAGGAGCATCCTGGGTGTAAGAGCAATCTTGCATCACCCAAAAATATTTCTGGTTTCTTTTTCAATAAAGGCTATCTTGTATAGAGCTTCTATTTATGGAAACTTTCTATTTTTCATAAGTTGGTCATCTGATCTTGAAATGTTCTGATTTGCTCCCTGGAGGTTCATTTTGGTCATATCAGCCTACCAGTAAAGTTTCATTAACAGATCAAGTCTAGCTTTGTAGATATTGAAGATTTTTGGTATTGGAAACAGGGTACAAAAACTTTGAACTTGGTTTTGATGGCTTTAGAAGCCCCAGATGAGGTTGAAAATTTGGGTGACAAGCGCTTGCACTAGTCAATCTAGTAGAGTGCTTCATGGCCTTTCCGAAATGGGATTATAATAGTTAATTGGGTCAACTAGCGATGACTTATTGTCTTTGGAAGTTGGGTCACCTAAAATGGCAGAAAATGATTTTCCTTCAAAAAATTTGTTTGGGTTTCAAAAGTTATTTTGAGCTGAATTTGATATAATAAATTGTAAAATAAAATAATTCTAAGTTTGGTTGACCTTGTTGGCTAAAATTCTGGAACGTTCCCAGGTGGTGGAAAATTGTCTATTTAAGGAAGGCAGTAGTGTTGTCTTAGGTAGTTCGGGATAGTTCTGGGTAGTAAATTTGGGTAATAATTCAAGGCTTTGTCCTACAGAATATTGTAAGGGAATGCCCATGTAGCTTTGCATATTGTAATTATGAAATTTTGTAATTCCACATTTGTGGAGATAATAAGAAACATATTTTATGCTCTTGCATATTGTTGTTGTTTCTCTATTTCTATTATGTGTTTGTGGTATTAAGGGGACCACCCTTCATCAATTGGTATCAAAGCAGGAGTTCCTAAGTGTGTAAATAGATCACTGACTGTGAGGTAGTTTGCACTAGGATTGTGGTTAGGGTTTCAGCGATATGCGGGAAAATGCCTACATGAAGGGAACATGGTGAAACAACTGGTGTTGTTACACCTGAGGTTAGAGTACTCCAGAGACAATTGCGAGCATTGCAAGAAGAGATTCATAGAGGAATGAATCTTAATGTCAGAGGTGAAAGTGAGGATGAAGCCAAAGAAGATGATCAAGAAGGAGAAGTCAAAAATATGAACCAA
Source organism: Chamaecyparis obtusa (assembly GCA_027943335.1). NCBI lineage: Eukaryota > Viridiplantae > Streptophyta > Pinopsida > Cupressales > Cupressaceae > Chamaecyparis > Chamaecyparis obtusa. The sequence goes on from BSBK01007512.1 coordinate 966,445, forward strand.
GAGGAAGAAAGACTTTTTCAGGCCATTTTCAAGATCAAGAAAAGACATAAGATTGAGGTTCTTGCATTTTCAGGAAATCTTAACTCAGAGGAGTTGATCAATTGGATCAATGAATGTGAAGAATATTTTGAGTATGAAGATATTGAGGATCCTGATAGGGTCAAATTTGTAAAGGCCAGACTGAAAGGTCATGCGAAAATCTGGTGGCAAGAGATTCAATTGGAGCCAAATAGAAGAGGGAAAGATAAAATCACAATATGGGATCAAAAGGTGGATAAATTGAAGTGGTAGTTCATTCCTATTGATTATGAACTTGACCTACTGAAGAAGATGCAAAGTTTGAAGCAAGCAGGAAGATCTGTTTAAGAGTATGCAAAGGAGTTCAATCGAATCCTCATCAGAATAGGCCATGCAGAAGTGGATAAGGATAAAGTTTCCCATTACCTTAATGGATTGAGGTCGAGCATTCAGGAAGAGTTGAATCTGGTTCAAATGAACAGTATTGAAGAGGCATACTAGTTTTCCTGAAAAGTAGAGAAAACACTGAACAAGAAGTTCAAGAGTAGACAAAATGGAAGAGGTCATGGTGGATGGTCATATGGAGGCCGAAATGAAGATCCAAAGAAGAAGGATGAGGCCAGTAGAAGTCAAAATCAAAGAGGAAATCATTCCAATCATTTCAAGATCAGAACAATAGAGATCAGAGAAGAAGAGGAAGAGGACAAGGTTTAGGAAGAGGAGGCTTTCGTGGAACATGTTTTCACTATGGGGAAGAAGGTCATAGGGCATTTGAATGTCCTCAATGCCAAAGAAGGATGGATAGGAGGAATGAATGCTAGGATAGAGTTGTACATGTAGATGAAGATGTCAGATCATCAAATTCTAAAGATGCTAAAAGAGGAGAAACAATGATTCATAAAATAGTCCTGTTGAGTGGTGACAATGAACCTAAGCAAAGGAGGAGCCTGTTTCGCACTAGATTCAAGTGTGAGGGTAAATTTTGTGATGTGATTATTGATTTTGGAAGCACTCACAATTTGGTGTCAGAAGAGATGGTGACAAAGTTGAAGCTCGAGAGACAAAAACACCCACATCCATATCGGATTGCCTGGGTGCAGGATGACCACAAGGTCATGGTCAATGAACAGTGCCTAGTAAAGTTCAAGATTGGTAGGTACCATGATGAGGTACTATGTGATATCATACCTATGGATGCATGTCACATGTTGTTGGGTAGGCTATGGCAGTTTGATAGATGTGTTGTACATGATGGTCATGTGAATACCTATTGCTTGACAAAGGATCAAGTGTGACATAAGCTAAAGCCATTGAAGGAGACAGAAGAAAAGGTATGTGGTAATGCAAGAATAACTTTTGTTGATAGAGGAAATTTCCCAAATGGTATGCGGCATGAGCATATGTGTTTTACCTTAATTCCAAAAGGTTGGGAAAGAGGAAGTAGAAGATGTACATGTAGAAGTTACAGAATTATTGAATGAGTTTCAGAATATTGTATCCAATAATGTGTCTAATGGACTACCACTAGTAAGAAAGATCAGTTATCAAATGGACTTGATTCCAGGAGCCAGTTTTCCAAACAAGGTAGCACATAGAATGACACTAGCAAAAAGTGAAGAGTTGAAGACATATTTGAATTTTAGTTCATCACATCATCCATAGATTGTCTATGGAAGTAGTCCCAGAAATGCATTTGAGTTGAGAAATATAGATAAAGGAGAAATAAGTAGTGTTGAAGCTGAGGATTTTGCAGAACATTTGAAGAACATCCATGAGGAGGTGAGGAAGCATATTACCAAGATGAATTGGCAATATAAGGCTAAGGCAGATGAGAAAAGAAGGCATAAAGAATTTCAGGTTGGAGATGAAGTCATGGTTCATTTGCGGAAGGAGTGATTTCCAGTTGGTACATATAACAAGCTAAAAATGAAGAATTTTGGGCCATGTAAGATACTGAAGAAGCATGATTCAGGAAATGCATATGAGGTTGAATTTCCTACTAAGCTGAATATTTCACCAATATTTAATGTTTCAGATCTGACAGAGTATCATGAAGGAGGTGTTGAAGATGAGGTTACAGCAGCACAGTGGAGTATTCCAGCAACTAGTTCAGATATCAAGGAGATTGAAGACATACTGGATAGTCATGTTGGCAGAAGCACAATGAACAGGACATATGAAGAATATCTGGTCAAGTGGAAAGAACAACTTGTTGAATGTTCATCATGGCTGACAAGGGAGGAGGTTAACCATCTTGGTTTTCCTCTTCACAACTAAGTCGTGATAGGGTCACTTCTCAAATTACCCTGTGTATCTGATGCAGGAGCATCCTGGGTGTAAGAGCAATCTTGCATCACCCAAAAATATTTCTGGTTTCTTTTTCAATAAGGGTTATCTTATACAGAGTTGCTATTTATGGAAACTTTCTATTTTTAGTAAGTTGGTCATCCAATCTTGAAATATTTGTATTTCTTCCCTGGAGGTTCATTTTGATCATATTAGCCTGCCAGTAAAGTCTCATTGACAGATCAAGTCTAGCTTTGTAGATATTGAAGATTTTTGATATTGGCAATAGGGTATAGAAACTTTGAACTCAGTTTGAAGGCTTTAGAGGCCCCGATTGAGGTCAAAAATTTGAAAGACAAGCACTTTCGCTAGTCAATCTTGTAGAGCACTTCATGGCCTTTCTGGAATGGGGTGATAATAGTCAATCAGGTCAACTAGCAATGACTTATGGTCTTTGGAAGTTAGGTCACCTGAAATGGTGGAAAACAATTTTCTTTCAAAATTTTTGTTTGGGTTTCAAAATTTATTTTGAGCCGACTTTGATATAATAAAATGTAAAATAAAATAATTCTAAGTTTGGTCGGCCTTGTTGGCTGAAATTCTAGAACCTTCCTAGGCAATGGAAAATTGCCTATTTAAGGAAGGCTGTAGTGTTGTCTTAGGCAGTTCATGACAATTCTGGGTATTAGATCTGGGTAATAATTCAAGGCTTTGTCCTACAAAATATTGTAAGGGAATGCCCATGTGGCTTTGCATATTGTAATTCTAAAAGTTTGTAATTCCACATTTGTGGAGATAATAAGAAACCTATTTTCTATTCTGCATATTGTTGTTGTTTCTCTGTTTATGTTATGTGTTTGTGGTATTAAGGGGAGCACCCTTCATCAAGTGGTATCAGAGAAGGAGTTCCTGAGTGTGTAAATAGATCACTGACTATGAGAAAGTTTGCACTAGGACCATGGTTAGGGTTTTAGCGATACGTGTGAAAATGCCTAAACAAAGGGAACATGGCAGAAGAGCTGGTGTTGTAACACCTGAGGTTAGAGCACTCTAGAGACAACTACGTGTTAGAAAGTAAAGACCACCAAGATAACTGAGAGGGGGGGGTGAATAAGTTATCTGATAATTAAACCATTTATAAACTTCAACAGCATTAAACCATATAATCAATGCAGTAACCAACCATAGAAAGATAATCATACACAATGACACAATAATACAAGATATGTTAACTAGGGAACCTCTTGATCAAAGAGTAAACCCCAATGGGAATGATGCCCACAAAATAATGCACTAATATGAAAGTTCCTTGTTAGAGGATGGACCTTGTTAGGAGTCTTATGAAATACATTCAGTACATATGAATCTATGTTAGGAGATTTTGAATCCCTGTTAAAAGATTCTAACCCTGTTAGGAGTTATGGAAGACAGAAGGACCCACTGCCCAAATAGCTTCAAGGCAAGATCTCTGAACTCACTGTCCAATAGATCTTAGGATTATTCAATAGAATAATATGAAATATGTTACCTCCTTCACACTATGCCAAAACCACACTCTCTGCTACACAAGTTCACAAATCCAGATCTTTGTACTTCACAAGTCTTCATCACTGAATTAGCTTTTTTATTTACTTCATGCATACATTCGCATCCCAACTTTCACAATTTCATATCACAACTATTACAATCCCATCACAATAAGGAAAACATTCCTTTCTTTATACCACACTCAAATAATTACAAATGAGTCGGCATGCAAATACAAAATAATAATTTCAACACGCTACACCAAAATTACATAAAACTGTCAACTTCTAGATACAATAACTTTCCAATCGTGTGACCTCAAAGTTTGTGCTATGAACCACATCACCACCAATGAGTCTCAAACTTCCCTTTAACTACACAAAATCAAATTCCATCCCGGTTAGGAGATATCCTCCGATTACCAAAAACCGCTACTCAGGAACATTGCCAGAATACTGTTTCCACCAAAATGCTTATAACTTTCATCAATAAATGAATTTCTTTTTGTGCTCTTAACCATAGGCTAATAACACACCAAATAACATACCATCAATTGTGCATAACTCAATTTGCAATATAACATATTCGCAAAACAAAACTATGTCTGCTTCTCTACTAAACTCCAAAATAACACTGTGTTGACATCAATGACAATCATAGCCATGAATGCAACAAACACTGCTACAAAATGACTGCCAAAGGCTTCAGCATTCATTCTGAACAATCTCCCCCATTGGCATTGATGGCAACATAGATGAAAAACATCCAATGTTCCAAAAATCCAATCATTGTTGCTCAACTGCTTTGCTGCTCTTCATCAATCAAATCTTGCTTCATTTTCCTATTCAATCTCTCCAACAAATGTAGTTCCTCAATGTTTTTCATGATTCTCTTCCCCATTGACATCAATGATAGAAATTTTATCACTGTGTCAAACAATAGCTCAATGTCAAAAGACACTATTCAGAAAAAAAATATTCACTAGAGTCCTCAATGACTCGGCTCAAATACACATACTCCCCCATAGAGGAAGTACCAACATCCAATCCAAAAAATAGATAGGGCCATATTCCACTTGACGGATGCAACCAACTACATCATTACTCAAAATTAGGTTGGGGCATAACCCCAAGCATACCTCTCAGATACTCAAATGTATCCTTAGGCAAAGGCTTTGTAAATATATCTTCTATCTGCTCCTTTGTGCTTATGTACTCCTGTCTGACTTCTTTCTCAGCAACTTTCTCTCTTACAACATGATACTTGATCTATATATGCTTTATTTTAGAATGTAAAACTAGATTTCTTGACATACTAACTATACTTGTATTGTCACAATGTATGACAATAGGCTCATCAAACTTGATTCCAATGTCCTTCAACATCTGCTTCATCCAAATTATCTGATTACAATTGTTTGTTGATGCTACATATTTTGCTTCTACTGTACTCTATGAGATACAATTCTACTTTTTGCTCAACCAAGAAACTAATCTTCCTCCAAGAAAAAAGGCTCCACCACTAGTGCTTTTCTTATCATCAACGTTGCCTCCCCAATCAGCATCAGTATATGCACATAGGGTAAAATCATCAGAAGTTTCATACCACAATCCATAGTCCATTGTGCCTCTAAGATATCTCAATATCCTCTTTACTACTACATAGTGTGATTCTCTAGGTTCAGCTTGAAATCTTGCTACCATTCCAACTAAATGTTGTATATCTGGTCTAGTGTGTGTCAAGTACTACAATCCACCAATCATGGATCTGTATTTCTTTTGCTCAACTGCTGGTGTCTCATCTTTACTAGATAGTTTATGTCCTGTAACCATAGGTGTTCCAACTAGTTTACAATTCTCCATACCAAATCTTTTCAACAAATCATTCAAGTACTTTGTCTGACTTACAAAGATACCATCTTTGTTTTATGTTATCTGTAATCCCAAAAAGTATTTCATTTCTCCAATCATACTCATTTCAAATTATGTCTTCATTTCATTAGCAAATTTGTCACTAGCTTCATCTTCTCCTCCAAAAATAATGTCATCAACAAAAATAACCAAAACTAACAATCCATTCTCAATTTCTTTTGTGTATAAGTTACTATCAGTTGTTCCTTTTGTAAATCCCAATTTTAACAAATACTTATCCAATCTAGCACACCAAGTTCTAGGTGCTTGCTTTAGTCCATACAATGCTTTCTTTAGTTTACATACCATGTCTCCTTCTTGAGTCAAAGGAAAACCTTTAGGCTGCTCAATGTAGACTTCTTCTTCTAATTCACCCTTCAGAAATGCTGACTTCACATCCATCTAATACACTTTGAATTTCTTAAATGCTACACAAGCCAAAAATATTCTTACCGCTTCGAGTCTTGCCACAGGGGCAAAAGTCTCTTCATAGTAAATTCCTTCTTGCTGTGAGTATTCCTTACATACCAATCTTGCTTTGTTTCTAATTACTTCTCCTTGTTCATTCATCTTGTTCTTGAATACCCATTTAGTTCCAATCACATTTTTATCTTTAGGTCTAGGGACCAATTCCCATGTCTTGTTCTTTTCAATCTAATCCAATTCTTCTTTCATAGCTTTAATCCAATGTTCATCTTCACAAGCTTCATTAGTAGACTTAGGTTCAATTTGAGAAATCAAACATAAATGTACCTTCTTTCTAGTCATAACTCCTCTATCCAAGCTTCCAATCACTTGTTCAACAGGATGATGTCTTGAGATATACCTGTTAGGTGTCATAGTCACTAATCTTTCTTCAACTGTAGATTCTTCTCTAGATTCTTCTCTATTTTCTTTAGCATGACTTTCATTCAACAATTCACTGTCAGTCTCAAAAAATTGTTCAGTAGTTTCAATGTTAGGCTGAGGGTTAGTTCCTTCATCAGATTCATAATCAAGCATTCTTTCCTAAATTTTAAACTTCTCATCAACTTTTACATTTGCACTTTCAACAATAGTCTTAGTTCTCTTATTGTAACATCTATATGCTTTGCTTTTCAAAGAATATCCAAGAAAAATTCTTTCATCACTTCTAGGATCAAATTTTCCTATATCATCATCTCTCTTAATATAACATTTGCTTCCAAAAATTCTAAAATACTTAACTGAGGGTGCATGTCCAAACCACAATTCATAAGGTGTCTTGTCTGTGTCTGCTCTAATTTGTACTCTGTTCATTGTATATACTATTGTATTCAGTGCTTCTCTCCAAAATGTCTTTGCTAAATCACCTTCAAACAACATAGCTCTAGCTGCTTCAGTCACTAATTTGTTCCTTCTTTCTGCAATACCATTTTGTTCAGGTGTTCTAGGGGTAGAAAACTATCTCTTAATACCATTTACTTCACAAAAAGTGTTAAACTCTTTAGATGTAAATTCTCCACCACTATCAGATCTCAAACATTTAATCCCCATTCCTGTTTCATTCTCAACTTTATTCTTCATGACCTTAAACTTATCAAATGCTTCAGATTTTTCTTTCAAAAATGCAATCCACATCATTCTTGTAAAATCATCAACAAGAATCATAAAATACCTTTCTCCATAAAATCCTCTAGTCCTAGTAGGACCACTCAAGTCTGTATGAACAATCTTCAACTTTTCTATAGATGTGAACTTCTTGTTAGGAAATGAACTCCTTTTCTGCTTAGCCATCACACATTCCGTGCAAATCATGTTAGTAGGCTTCATAATCTTAGGTAAATCTCTTACTGCAAGTGTAGAATTTACTTTCACAATATTATCAAGGTTTATATGAGAAAACCTTCTATGCCATAACCAACTATCATCAATCATAGTCATCAAACATGTCATCTCAGTAGGGTTCAACTGAAATACATTACCTCTGGTTCTAGATCCAGTTCCAATTAGATTTCCATCTTTATCCTTTATCACACAAGTTTTCTCAGTAAACCAAACTTGATATCCTTTATCCACTAACTATCCAACACTCAAAATATTATGTTTCAATCCATCAACAAAGTAAACATCATCAGTATTAGTCTTTCCATCAAGAGTAATAGATCCTATACCTTTAATCAAACAAGGTGCATTATTACCAACTCTAACAACTCCTCCATCATAATTGTTAAACTTTATGAACTTTCCTTTATCACCAATCATATGATGTGAACAACCACTCTCTATAATCTAATCAGCTTTCTTTTCAACTTGGGAAACTAAGGCTTTTTCTTCTTTAATATCAGATTTAGAATTTTCTTCCTTAATTACTACAAATCCTATGTCATCAAAGTTATCATTATCACTATCACTCAAATGTCTTTCAATTCCTGCTTCAATTTCTTCATCATTTGCATAATAACATTCTTTAGATCTTCTAGGCTTAAAATTGTTTCTATACTTCTTAACTCTCTTAGGACACTTAGATGCAAAATGACCATATTCTTGACATGTCCAACATTTAAAGATTTTCTTACCATCTGGTTCTCTTTTCACAAGCAAGGCAATACCTTCTTTAATCTTCTTATCTTCATCAAATTTGGATCTGCTACTGCTGGCATAATCTCCATTCACACTTGCACTTCTTGACAAAGTAGGTCTGATGCTAAGAGCACTAAATGTTGTCTCCACTCTAGGTAGTTCTCCTGATAATCTCAAATTCATCTCTGCTACTTCCAATCTTCCAAGAAGAGTCTCTCTTGAAAAATTTGGTGTACAAGGTATCACTTGTTCAATCATTTGTGTAGTCTACCTGAATATCAATGTCAATGTTCTCAAAATCTTCCATATTACTTCATTCTCTGTCTTTTCACCTCCACAAGACTTTATTCCTACAACAATTTATGACATCCTACCAATATAGCTTCTAACAAATTCATCTTCCATCATTCTTATGTCTTCAAATGCACAAATCCAATTATGTAACCTAGCTTTCTTTGCATGTTCATCACCTTCAAAAGTAGAATGTAAAGCTTTCCAAATATCATAAGATCTAATTAAACCTTTTACCTGACTGTATTCATTCTCTGAAAGTGTTGATAAAAGTGCTTCTCTTGCAAGTATGTTACACATGAATAGATCTACCTCATCTTTAGAACTTGTTTCAAGATTGTCTTCTTCAATTATAGTCCTTTCATTCTTTGCAATCAACCAATAACGTGGTCCTAAACACAAGAGATGTGTCTTCATCTTTTCTTTCCAGCTGTCAAAATTTACTCCATCAAACTTAGGGCTTTCTTTCTTGAAATTCACCATGGATCTCCTTAAGTTGTTAAACTTCTCTTTCAAGGACCTGTCGCTCTAATACCAATTGTTAGAAAGTAAAGACCACCAAGATAACTGAGAGGGGGGACATGAATCAGCTATCTGATAATTAAACCATTTATAAACTTCAATATCAACTTCAACAACATTAAACCATATAATCAATGCAGTAACCAACCATAGAAAGATAATCATACACAATGACACAATAACACAAGATATGTTAACTAGGAAACCTCTTGATCAAAAAGTAAACCCCAGTGGGAATGATGCTCACAAAATGATGCACTAATATGAAAGTTCCTTGTTAGAGGATGGCCCCTATTAGGAGTCTTATGAAATACATTCAGTACATATGAATCTCTATTAGGAGATTTTGAATCCCTGTTAAAAGATTCTAACCCTGTTAGGAGTTATGGAAGACAGAAGGACCCACTGCCCAAATAGCTTCAAGGCAAGATCTCTGAACTCACTGTCCAACAGATCTTAGGATTATTCAATAGAATAATATGAAATATGTTACCTTCTTCACACTATTCCAAAATTACACTCTCTACTACACAAGATCACAAATCCAGATCTTTGTACTTCACAAGTCTTCCTTCATCACTAAATTAGCTCTTTTCTTTACTTCATGCATACATTTGCATCCCAACTTTCACAATTTCATATCACAACTATTACAATCCCATCACAACAAGGAAAAAATTCCTCCTTTATACGACACTCAAATAATTACAAATGAGTTGGCATGCAAATACAAAATAATAATTTCAACATGCTACACCAAAATTACATAAAACTGTTGGCTTCCATATACAATAACTTTCCAATCGTGTGACCTCAAAGTTTGCACTATGAACTATGTCACCACCAATGAGTCTCAAACTTCCCTTTAACTGCGCAGAATAAAATTCCATCCCGGTTAGGAGATATCCTCCGATTACCAAAAATCGCTACTCATGAACACTGCCAGAATACTGCTTCCACCAAAATGCTTATAACTTTCATGAATAAATGAATTTATTTTTGTGCTCTTAACCATAGGCTAATAACACACCAAAGAACATACCATCAGCTGCGCATAACTCAATTTGCAATATAACATGTGCGCAAAACAAAATTGTGCCTATTTCTCTGCTAAACTCCAGAATAACACTATGTTGACATCAATGACAATCATAGCCATGAATGCAACAACCACTGCTATAGAATGACTGCCAAAGGATTTAGAATTCATTCCTAACACTATGAGAATTGCAAGAAGACATTCGTAGAGGAATAAATCTTAATGTCAAAGATGAAAGTGAGGATGAAGCCGAAGAAGATGATCAAGAAGGAGAAGTCAATATTGTGAACCAGGAGGAAGAAAGACTTTTTCGGGCCATTTTCAAGATTAGGAAAAGACCTAAGATTGAGGTTCCTACATTTTTAGGAAATCTTAACCTAGAGGAGTTGATCGATTGGATCAATGAATGTGAAAAATATTTTGATTATGAAGATATTAAGGATCCTGATAGGGTCAAATTCGTGAAGGCCAGACTGAAAGGTCATGTGAAGATCTGGTGGCAAGAGATTCAATTGGATTGAAATAGAAGAGGGAAAGATAAAATCACAAGATGGGATCGAATGGTGGATAAATTAAAGCAACATTTCATTCCTGTTCATTATGAGCTTGACCTACTAAAGAAGATGCAAAGTTTGAAGCAAGCAGGAAGATCTGTTCAGGAGTATACAAAGGAGTTCTATCGAATACTCATCAGAATAGGCCATGCAGAAGTGGATAAGGATAAAGTTTCCCATTACCTTAATGGGTTGAGGTTGAGCATTTAGGAAGAGTTGAATCTGGTACAAATGAATAGTATTGAAGAGGCATACCGGTTTGTCCTAAAAGTAGAGGAAAAACTAAACAAGAAGTTCGAGAGCAGACAAAATGGAAGAGGTCATGGTTGATGATCTGGCAGAAAATCATATGGAGGGCCAAATGAAGATCCAAAAAAGAAGGATGAGGCCAGTAGTAGTCAAAATTAGAGAGGAAACAATTCCAATCATTTCCAAGATCAGAATAATAGAGATCAGAGAAGAAGAGGAAGAGGACAAGGTTGAGGAAGAGGAGGCTTTTGTGGAACATGTTTTCACTGTGGAGAAGAAGGTCATAGGGCATTTGAATGTCCTCAATGCCAAGGAAGGATGGATAGAAGGAATGAAGGCCAGGACAGAGTTGCACATGTAGATGAAGATGCTAGATCTTCAAATTCTAAAGATGTTGAAAGAGGAGAAACGTTGATTAAAAGAAGAGTCTTGTTGAGTGGTGAGAATGAACCTGAGCAAAGGAGGAACATGTTTCACACTAGATGCAAGTGTCAACATAAATGTTGTGATGTGATTATTGATAGTTGAAGCACTAACAATTTGGTGTCAGAAGATATGGTGACAAAGTTGAAGCTCAAGAGACAGAAACACCCACATCCATATCGGATTGCCTAGCTGCAGGATGACCACAAGGTCATGGTCAGTGAAAAGTGCCTAGTAAAGTTCAAGATTGGTGGGTACCATGATGAGGTACTATGTGATATCATACCTATGGATGCATGTCACATGTTGTTGGGTAGGTCGTGGTAGTTTGACAAATGTGTTGTACACGATGCTCATGCGAATACCTATTCCCTGACAAAGGATGGAGTGCGACATAAGCTAAAGCCATTGAAGGAGACCAAAGAAAAGGTATGTGGTAATGCAAGAATAACTTTTGTTGATAGAGGAAATTTCTCAGATGGTATGTGGCATAGGCATATGTGTTTTACCTTAATTCCAAAGGCTGGGAAAGAGGAAGTAGAAGATGTACCTATAGAAGTTGCAGAATTATTGAATGAGTTTCAGAATATTGTATTTGATAATGTGCCTGATGGACTACCACTAGTAAGAAAGATTAGTCATAAGATGGACTTTATTCCAAGAGCCAATGTAACACCCCGCCAGGGAACCCAAGAGATTAACACTAAAAGTTATGCTAAGTTATGCAACCAAATTATTTTTTTTGTTTACTAATGTTAACAAGCACATTGAATAAAGCATCACATTGCTCTACATACATCAGTTTGAATAAACACATCATTCCTTTTCCATTCTCAAGGGTCCCTGACGTAGTATTACATCATCTAACTAACACTACGCTAACAAGATCAAATGCTAAAGAACTTTTAAGCACATAATAAAATTAAATACATCTCTTGAACCAATATAACATTACATCACATGATCACCTACATCCACTACACATATCGTAGGGTATGCGGTGATATTTAATACAATTACAAATATCAAAATACATCATGGATCCACGTAGGGATCATTACTAATTAAATAAAATCTCCTACAAGTACAAAATAATAACATCTGACATCTGATACATGAATCTGCAACAATGGTGGTAATCTGATCCAAGTAACAATCAAGTGATGGAGGTTATCCGCAACAGTCTCAATGGAGAAGAAACACTACCTCCCGACCATGTGGAACCCAGAGGTCCACCCCACCATGCTAGGGAGATAACACTAGGCCCACACACATACTAAGGACCAATCCTCAATCATCACCTAGGAAGATATCTCTAGATCAAGAGGGTATACGGGTTACCAGAGGCACTGACCTACGTAGGATATCTAAGGTGTGAGTAGGAAGGTGTCATCATGCAGATCCACTCTTGAGTTTAGTCCTGAAGGTTCCTCACTGAACCAACGGCACTCAAGTGATCATACGTGGCATCGATATATCTCATGAAGACAAGTATATCGATGATCCACCCTTGAGTTTAGTCCTAAAGGTTCCTCACTGAACCGACAGCACTCAAGGTATGGGCGAAGTATCACAAATTATCTCTTTAATGTTTTCCTAACTAGATCAATTTTTATAATGTTATCACTGGAATTAAGAAACTTGTCAATGGATGATCCGTCAGCCACTTGTGGGCCTCGACGATCCATTGCAAGCCACCCCCTACATCACATCTAGATAACCTACCCTAGTTTCACAACAATACCCATCCTGGTTTGTGGCCACTTATAACATATTAAGTTCCAATAACCAAATAAACAAATAAATCATATTCCCATTTCAAAACATAAATCCACTTGGCCACTAATTCAAATTTTAATCCACCAGGAGGAAAATAATAACAGGGATCAGTTTGACCTCCCCATCAAGGTCTCACATTGACCCTAATCCAAAACAAGCAAAAGAAGATAGAATCCACATTGCACCATAAAAACAATCAACAAACATTAGGATAATTTATATCAACCACATTCCCGACCTCTGGATTTTGCCCCCTATTAGGACTTCTAATCCCGAATGCAAATCAACTACATAAACATAATATTTTACATGCACATATGATATATACAGTAAGAGAACATCGTAAACAAGAAATTGACATTTCGTATGGAAATCAAATTCACAAGAATCATTTTAACAAGTAATTATTTGCTCACACTAGTTAATCACACTAATCAGAATATCCACGTCTACAATAAAATGACCATGTTGTTAACTCTAATATTGCCTACTATAGCTTGATAAAAGAGAACATTTCTTAACTAATGGAAAGATTACAAATCTCGGATACGCACTCCTAAAATACAATTAAAAGATAAACAATAAGTTTATTAGTAATAATGCTATAACACCTATTGTTAACATTCCATTGCCAAGGCTAAATTTAAATACCAAAACCCATAATGAATTCACTAGTAGGATTAAAATAATGGTTAATAAAATCATTCACACAATAGAGTTAATATTCCAAATTCAAATTTAAGTAATATCTCCATTTTATATTGCTCCACTTTTAACTTAAAAACATGCTTAGTGTTTAATAAATCATATCCTATTAATTCCTAATCAATTTTATAATTAACCACCCCTAACACCTAGGACCTACCTTCCACATCATCATGCAAATCCATATTAATAAAAGGAAACATAAAACATTTTAAAAATTTCCCCAAGAGGGCTGCGAAAATCAAGGAGTGGAAGTGACTTGGGGGTGGGTCCCACCAAATCCCAAGCACTCCACACAAAGAAATTAACTAAGGAATGGGGTTCAATGGGTTTGAATACTCATTTATTAATGCAGGACGAAAAGCAAAAACTACCCCCCAAGCTCACGCCACCCTATGTTCAAAAAGGGCCTGCACAACACATTAACTTGATTGGAGAGTACATTGACCAAGGACAAGGCATGGCCAAGTGGAGGTGGGCGCCAGTTTTGGAGGTTGAGCCCATACCAAATTTAATTTCTTCCATAAATTTGTTTCACACAAAAATTAAAATGCATCCCCCCAAGACCTGCGTACTAGGCAAGTGGGAAGGGTGATGTCATCACCCATTGACAAGGAAAAACATAGTTTATTAAGCCATTTAAGGCCTTACATGTTGGGGTATGTACCAGGAAGAAGATGGAGTGTGTTGAGGGAAGATAAGAGATAGGGAAATGATATGATGGTCTCTTTAATTCCCTTTAATTTGGTCAGCCTCCAAGTACCAATGATATTATGACATTGTTTTCATTAATATATATTTTTTTATTTTTCTTTGAATTTGTTTTTTGCAAGGCATGGCGTGGGTCCCACATTGGGTTGAAAAGGGTAAGAGTTGCATTGAATTTAAATATGTATTTGTTTGTTTAAAAATACAAGGTGGTTGAAAATATTATTAAATAATGACTGTGTAAGAAATTGTTTGGGAATTCTTTTCCCATACAATTTCCAGAGAGCTGAAAGCTCATATTTCTTTGTAATTGAACTCTCCTTTGAAAGTTAATTTTGTTTTAATTCCTCCACTATTATGAGTATTCATTCATCAAATTTCATTTGTTTTCTTAAAATATTATGAAGTCTATGGACTTTAAGTTAATGGTATATCAACAAGGTTTAGATATGGTTTGATTTCAAAACAATAGAGATATCAACATAACCAATTTGTTCATTTAATGAATAATATGACAACATTGGATCAAAATATCACTAAGTCCCATTGAGTTATGGAGTAACAAGTTCTTTTCCATTCCAAAATTTAGATTCACTAAAGACTGAGTTTGAGAAGGATTGTATGTTTGTGATGTTAAAATTTCACATTGCAAACTAAATTCTCACTGAACTATTGCTTCACTCTTCAATTTGAGGAGATAAATCTTTTCTCTCATTTGATGGAAAGATTAGAATCTAATTTAGAACATATTAAGGAACTCAAATCCTACCTGGTTCAATAAGCAGGCTGATGAAGTCCAGCCAAGAATACCTCTCCAATCCACAAGCTTGAACTCTCAGCTGCTTCCAATTCAGCTCCCAAATTGCCTTCTATTCTTCCTCTCTTCTCTTCCTCAACCCTTCATCTCTCTCTCCATTCTCTCCTCTAAATTTTTGCATATCAAAAGTAGTGACAAGTCTCTCTCTCTTACCTCTAAATTGGCTTGAAAAGTAGGGGAGAAATATTTTATTATTTCCCCCTACTATTCAAGTCAACTACCTAAAATGAAACAATTTAAAATTGTAAATTTCTTTTCTTTTTATTTCTAATTTATCATTTGCATTAAGTTATATCACTCAATATTCAAAATTATATAATAAGCTGTATCTGTATAAACATATAGTCATACATATAAAATTAATATATATACCATTTATAATATTATTATTATTTTAAGAGACTTAGTGAAAACATATATAACTGATTATGTTATATCATACTAATAACATTATATTTACCAATATGTCAACATAATTTAAATAACTATCAGAAATCAGACATGAGATCCACAAGGTCAAAATACGACACCAACATGGAACAACACCTAAGACAATATCATGCTCAACTGGGAAAACATATATCGGATTCGTTCTACCAGAATGAATTCAATTCAGGTAAGTCAAGTAAGATTCCGTCCATGGTTTTAGGATGATTAGGTTAGGCTAGGGAATTGGCCTGAGTGCTAACTCCCCTTCTCCGCCATTGAGACATCATATGGCACGCTCATCCTGTCAAACCAGGGAAGTCGATGCCCGGTACCTGCAACCTGCATAAAAACCATTGCATGTACATGTGCATATATAAATATAATAACAGACAATGGTAGGGATGGCTGGGACATGTGGACCTGACTCAATGGGGTAACTACGCCTCCTCCTCTACCATACATGCATGTCAATAGAAAAGAAAACATATATGATAACAACACGATACCATACACATGCGGGTATGGGGTAAGTACCAAATATAATCATCATCTAAATTACGTCAAGTAATTCATGCATTTGAAACATCATATAAAATCCATCATTACTAAATTTAACCATCACATAATGTTTTGTTCCAGTTCAAACATGACAATTAACATCCAAAATATAATTGTTTAATCACACACCACAATATAAATATAACATATGATATATGTCTGATCTAATCAACTAAGATAAAACAGTATCAAACTAAACATAGTCTCAACAGTAATAAGATGCGAGGGGTATTACAGCCAATTTGCCAAACAAAGTAGCACATAGAATGACACTAGCAGAAAGTGAAGAGTTGAAGACAGATTTGAAGTTTAGTTCATCACATCATCCACATTGTATATGGAAGTAGTTCCAAAAATGCATTTGAGTTGAGAAAGATAGATAAAGGAGAAATAAGTAGTGCTGAAGCTGGAGATTTTGTAGAACATTTGAAGAACATCCATGAGGAGGTGAGGAAGCATATTACCAAAATGAATGTGTAGTATAAAGCTAAGGCAGATGAGAAAAGAAGGCATAAGGAATTTCAGGGTGGAGATGAAGTCATGGTTCATTTGCGGAAGGAGTGATTTCTAGTTGGTACATATAACAAATTGAAAATGAAGAATTTTGGGCCATGTAAGATACTGAAGAAGCATGATTCAGGAAATGCATATGAGGTTGAATTGCCTACTGAGCTAAATATTTCACTAGTATTTAATGTTTCAAATCTGATAGTGTATCATGAAGGAGGTGTTGAAGATGAGGTTACAGCAACATAGTGGAGTATTCCAGCAACTAGTTTAGATATCAAGGAGATTGAAGACATACTGGATAGTCATGTTGGCAAAAGCACAAGGAACATGACATATGAAGAATATACGGTCCAGTGGAAAGAATGAACTGTTGAAGGTTCATCATGGCTGACAAGGGAGGAGGTTAACCATCTTGGTTTTCCTCTTCACACCTGAGTCATGATAGGGTCACTTCTCAAATTACCCCGGGTGTCTAATGCAAGAGTATCCTGGGTGTAAGAGCAATCTTGCATCACCCAAAAATATTTTTGGTTTCTTTTTCAATAAGGGCTATCTTGTACAGAGCTGCTATTTATGGAAACTTGCTAGTTTTAGTAACTTGGTCATCCAATCTCAGAATGTTCTAATTTCTTCCCTGCAGGTTCATTTTGGTCATATCAGCCTACCAGTAAAGTTTCATTAACAGATCAAGTCTAGCTTTGTAGAGATTGAAGATTTTCAGTATTGGCAACAAGGTACAAAAACTTTGAACTCAGTTTTGAAGGCTTTAGAGGCCTCAGAGGGCAAAAATTTGGGGGACAAGTGCTTGCGCTATACAAGGCTGTAGAACGCTTCATGGCCTTTTCGAAATGGGGTTATCATAGTCAATCGGGTCAACTGGTGATGACTTATGGTCTTTGAAAGTTGGGTCACCTGAAATGGCGTAAAATGATTTTCCTTCAAAATTTCTATTTGGGTTTCAAAATTTATTTTGAGCTGACTTTGATATAATAAATTGTAAAATAAAATAATTCTAAGTTTGGTCAGCCTTGTTGGCTAAAATTCTGGAACCTTCCCAAGCGGTGGAAAATTGCCTATTTAAGGAAAGCTATAGTGGTGTCTAATGTAGTTCAGGATAGTTCTGGGTAGTAGATCTGGGTAATAATTTGAGGCTTTTTCCTATAGAATATTGTAAGGGAATTCCCATGTGGCTTTGCATATTGTAATTCTATAAGTTTGTAATTTCACATTTGTGGAGATAATAAGAAGCCCATTTTCTGTTCTTGCATATTGTTGTTGTTTCTCTATTTTTGTTATGTGTTTGTGGTAGTAAGGGGAGCACCCTTCATCAAGTTGTATCAGAGTAGGAGTTCCGAAGTGTGTAAATAGATTGCTGACTATGAGGTAGTTTGCACCAGGACCGTGGTTAGGGTTTCAACGATATGTGTGAAAATTCCTCCACGAAGGGAACGTGGCGGAAGAGCTGTTGTTGTAACACCTAAGGTTAGAGCACTCTAGAGACAAGTCTAAGCATTGCAAGAAGAGATTAGCAGAGGAACGAATCTTAATATTAGAGACGAAAGTGAGGATGAAGCCAAAGAAGACGATCAAGAAGGAGAAGTCAAAATTATGAACCAGGAGGAAGAAAGACTTTTTCGGGCCATTTCCAAGATCGAGAAAAGACCTAAGATTGAGGTTCCTACATTTTTAAGAAATCTTAACCCAGAGGAGTTGATCGACTAGATCAATGAATGTGAAGAATATTTTGAGTATGAAGATATTGAGGATCCTGATAGGGTCAAATTCACAAAGGCCAAACGGAAAGGTCATGCGAATATCTGGTGGCAAGAGATTCAGTTAGAGTGAAATAGAAGAGGGAAAGATAAAATCACAAGATGGGATTGAATGGTGGATAAATTGAAGTGGCATTTTATTCCTATTGATTATGAGCTTGACCTATTGAAGAAGATGCAAAGTTTGAAGCAGCAAGAAGATCTGTTTAGGAGTATATAGAGGAGTTCTATCAAATCCTCATCAGAACAGGCCATGTAGAAGTGGATAAGGATAAAGTTGCTTGTTACCTTGATGGGTTGAGGCCAAGCATTCAGAAGAGCTGAATATGGTTTGAATGAACAGTATTGAAGAGGCATATTGTTTTTCCCTAAAAGTAGAGAAAAAACTGAACAAGAAGTTTGAGAGCAAACAAAATGAAAGAGGTCACGGTGGATGATCTAGTGGACGGTCATATGGAGGCCGAAATGAAGATCCAAAAAAGAAAGATGAGGCCAGTAGCTGTCAAAATTAAAAAGGAAACAATTCCAATCATGTCCAAGATCAGAACAATAGAGGAAGAGGAAGAGGACAAGGTTCAGGAAGAGGAGGCTTTCGTAGAACATGTTTTCACTGTCGGGAAAAAGGTCATAGGGCATTTGAATGTCCTCAACTCCAAGGAAGGACAGATAGGAGGAATGAAGGCCAGGCCAGGTTTGCACATGTAGATGAAGATGCCATATCATCAAATCTTGAAGATGTTGAAATAGGAGAAACATTGATAATAGAAGAGTCCTGTTGAGTGGTGTGAATGAACTTGAGCAAAGGAGGAGCCTGTTTCACACTAGATGCAAGTGTGAGGGTAAATGTTGTGATGTGATTATTGATAGTGGAAGCACTAAAAATTTGGTGTCAGAAGAGATGGTGACAAAGTTGAAGCTCAAGAGATAGAAACACCCACATCCATATCGGATTGCCTGGGTGCAGGATGACCACAAGATCATCGTCAGTGAATAGTGCCTAGTAAAGTTCAAGATTGGCGGGTACCATGATGAGGTACTATGTGATATCATACCTATGGATGCATGTCACATGTTGTTGGGTAGGCCATGATAGTTTGACAGATGTGTTGTACACAATGGTCATGCAAATACCTATTCCCTAACAAAGGATGGAGTGCGACATAAGCTAAAGCCATTGAATGAGATTAAAGAAAAAGTATGTGGTAATGCAAGAATAACTTTTGTTGATAGAGGAAATTTCTCAGATGGTATGCGGCATGAGCATATGTGTTTTACCTTAATTCCAAAGGCTAGGAATGAGTTTCAGAATATTGTATCCAATAATGTGCCTAATGGACTACCACCAATAAGAAAGATCAGTCATCAGATGGACTTGATTCCACGAGTTAGTTTGCCAAACAATGTAGCACACAGAATGACACTAGCAGAAAGTGAAGATTTGAAGATAGATTTGAAGTTTAGTTCACATTATCCATAGATTGTATATGGAAGTAGTCCCAGAAATGCATCTGAGTTGAGAAAGATAGATAAAGGAGAAATAAGTAGTGTTGAAGCTGAGGATTTTGCATAACATTTGAATAACATCCATGAGGAGGTGAGGAAGCATATTTCTAAGATGAATGTGCAGTATAAGGCTAAGGTAGATGAGAAAAGAAGGCATAAGAAATTTTAGGTTGGAGATGAAGTCATGGTTCATTTGCGGAAGGAGCGATTTCCAGTTGGTACATATAACAAGTTGAAAATGAAGAAGTTTGGGCCATGTAAGATACTGAAGAAGCATGATTCAGGAAATGCATATGAGGTCAAATTGCCTATTGAGCTAAATATTTCACCATTATTTAATGTTTTAGATATGACAGAGTATCATGAAGGAGGTGTTGAAGATGAGGTTATAGCAACATAGTGGAGTATTCTAGCAACCAGTTCAGATATCAAGGAGATTGAAGACATATTGGATAGTCCTGTTGGCAGAAGCACAAGGAACATGACATATGAAGAATATCTGGTCAACCGAAAAGAACAACCTATTGAAGGTTCATCATGGCTGACAAGGGAGGAGCTAAACCATCTCTATTTTCCTCTTCACACTCGAGTCGTGATAGGGTCACTTCTCAAATTACCCTAGGTGTCTGATGCTGGACCATCCTAGGTGTAAGAGCAATCTTGCATCACCCAAAAATAGTTTTGGTTTCTTTTTCAATAAGGGCTATCTTGTACAGAGCTGCTATTTATGGAAACTTTCTATTTTTAGTAAGTTGGTCATCCGATCTCGGATTGTTTTGATTTCTTCCCTGGAGGTTCATTTTGGTCATATCAGCCTGCTACTAAAGTTTCATTTACAGATCAAGTCTAGCTTTGTAGATATTGAAGATTTTCGGTATTGGCAACAGGGTACAAAAACTTTGAACTTAATTTTGAAGGCTTTAGAGGCCTCGGATGAGGTTGAAAATTTGGGTGACAAGCACTTGCACTAACCAAGCCTGTAGAGCACTTCATGGCCTTTTCGAAATGGGGTTATAATAGTCAATAGGGTCAACTAGCGATGAGTTATGGTCTTTGGAAGTTGGGTCACCTGAAATGGTAGAAAATGATTTTCCTTCAAAATTTATGTTTGGGTTTCAAAAGTTATTTTGAGCCGACTTTGATATAATAAATTGTAAAATAAAATAATTCTAAGTTTGGTCAGCCTTGTTGGCTAAAATTCTATAACCTTCCCAGGCGGTGGAAAATTGCCTATTTAAGGAAGGCTATAGTGTTGTCTTAGGCAATTCGGGACAATTCTGGGTAGTAGATCTGGGTAATAATTTGAGGCTTTGTCTTATAGAATATTGTAAAGGAATGCCCATGTGGCTTTTCATATTTTAATTCTAAAAGTTTGTAATTTCACATTTGTGGAGATAATAAGAAGTCCATTTTTTGTTCTTGCATATTGTTGTTGTTTCTATATTTCTGTTATGTGTTTATGGTATTAAGGGGAGCACCCTTCATCAAGTGGTATCAGAGTAGGAGTTCCTAAGTGTGTAAACAGATCATCGACTGTGAGGTAGTTTGCACCAAGACCGTGGTTAGGGTTTTACTGATACGTGTGAAAATTCCTCCATGAAGGGAATGTGGCAGAAGAGATGGTGTTGTAACACCTGAGGTTAGAGTGCTCCAGAGACAACTGTGAGCATTGCAAGAAGAGATTCATAGAGGAATGAATCTTAATGGTAGAGATGAAAGGGAGGATGAAGCTGAAGAAGATGATCAAGAAGGAGAAGTCAAAATTGTGAACCAGGAGGAAGAAAGACTTTTTCGGGCCATTTCCAAGATCAGAAAAAGACCTAAGATTAAGGTTCCTACATTTTCAGGAAATCTTAACCCAGAGGAGTTGATCGACTAGATCAATGAATGTGAAGAATATTTTGAGTATGAAGATATTGAGGATCCTGATAGGGTCAAATTCGCAAAGGCCAGACTAAAAGGTCATGCGAAGATCTGGTGGCAAGAGATTCAATTAGAGTGAAATAGAAGAGGGAAAGATAAAATCACAAGATGGGATCGAATGGTGGATAAATTGAAGTGGTAGTTCATTCCTATTGATTATGAGCTTGACCTACTGAAGAAGATGCAAAGTTTGAAGCAAGCAGGAAGATCTATTTAGGAGTATACAGAGGAGTTCTATTGAATCCTCATCAGAAGAGGCCATGCGGAAGCGGATAAGGAGAAAGTTGCCCATTACCTTAATGGGTTGAGGTCGAGCATTCAGGAAGAGCTGAATATGGTTCGAATGAACAGTATTGAAGAGGCATACCAGTTTGCCCTAAAAGTAGAGGAAAAATTGAACAAGAAGTTTGAGAGCAGAAAAAATGGAAGAGTTCGTAGTGGATGATCTGGTGGATGGTCATATGGAGGCCGAAATGAAGATCCGAAAAAGAAGGATGAGGCCAATAGCAGTCAAAATCAGAGAGGAAACAATTCCAATCATTTCCAAGATCTAAACAATAGAGATCAGAGAGGAAGAGGAAGAGGACAAGGTTTAGGAAGAGGAGGCTTCCGTGGAACATGTTTTCACTATGGGGAAGAAGGTCATAGGGCATTTGAATGTTCGCAATGCCAAGGAAGGATGGATAGGAGGAATGAATGCTAGGCCAGAGTTTCACATGTAGATGAAGATGTCAAATCATCAAATTTTGAAGATGTTGAAAGAGGAGAAACATTGATTAACAGAAGAGTCCTATTGAGTGGTGAGAATGAACCTAAGAAAAGGAGGAGATTGTTTTGCACTAGAGGTGCTTGCGCCAATCAAGCCTATAGATCGCTTCGTGGCCTTTCTGGAATGGGGTTATAATAGTCAATCGGGTCAACTGGCGATGACTTATGGTCTTCAGAAGTTGGGTCACCTGAAATGGCAGAAAATTATTTTCCTTCAAAAAATTTTTTTGGGTTTCCAAAGTTATTTTGAGCCGACTTTGATATAATAAATTGTGAAATAAAATAATTCTAAGTTTGGTCGGCCTTGCTGGCTAAAATTATGGAACCTTTCCAGGTGGTGGAAAATTGCCTATTTAAGGAAGGTTGTAGTGTTGTCTTAGGTAGTTCAGGATAGCTCTGGGTAGTAGATCTGGGTAATAATTTGAGGCTTTCTCCTACAAAATATTGTAAGGGAATGCCCATGTGGCTTTGCACATTGTAATTCTGAAAGTTTGTAATTTGACATTTATGGAGATAATAAGAAGCCCATTTTATGTTCTTGCGTATTGTTGTTGTTTCTCTGTTTCTGTTATGTGTTTGTGGTATTAAAGGGAGCACCCTTCATCACTTGTCCACTCATTTTGTCCTTTGGTCCCAAGCTTTGAGGATAAAATATTTAAATAGTTTCCAAAGGTGGAACCATGGACTTAACCCTCACCTAATAATGATTAAATCGACCACATCTCCTACCCTTGCCAAAATCTATAAAAGCAAGGCATAATTAAAGCAATATCCATCCACAAATTTTATGAAGCATCAAACCTCTTGCAAAGTTGAGTTAGAAAGGCAAATCTAGAGCTAATTCATATTTTCATTTGGAATTAACTTGTATTAGCCTTCTTATCATTTACTTTTCTCATATTAGGACTGTCACTAGTGAGAGCTTGCTGAGAGCTCATCATTAGCATTCCTAATTAGAGATCCATAGAGTGCTTAATCATCTCTAAATTTTCTTATTTAGATTTCTTGTTGTGGCTATTTAATTCTTATTTTGATTTATTGATGATACTAACCCTATGAAGGTGCTTTCCTTAGCACACAGACACCTAAACATTTTTTTGTGTATTGAAACATGTTTTAATCTAGTGGTTAATTAAAGAATGTTACAACTCTAAAATGTGTTCATTTTGAGTGGATGAATTCTTCTTTTGTTGGAGTTCATTTGTCATTGTAATATTTTATTGATGTGTTTCAAACTAGGAAATGTGATTAATTGGAAAATCTAAATAGTTCATTGTCTTGGAAGAATTGTGACAAGTCTGTTGGCTTGATCAGAGTGTTATTGTTGGCAAGTGATGTTTGGAGAGTGATATGGAGCACTTGAGGGTTTTAATTTATGGCAACACATCTGATATGGTGATCGCTTGGAGTCAAGTACAATTTTGGATATACTATCTTGAAAATGACCAAGTATGGAAATAGATTTATAGAGTACAACAATATTGTTTTGGACATCGAAGATAGTATATGATAGATGATGACTTGTGAGCTTAGAGGAAGATATTTTGGGATATGTATGACCTTCAATTAAGGTCTCTTATTTTTTAGTATTGTTATCAGAAAGTTACAGTGATTTGAAGACATGCGAAGACAGAGGAGTAGTGAAACAGAGCATATGAACAGTCATGATGATTAAGGGAATATAAGATGGAATGGTAACGTGCTAAGATAGATAAAGATTGTGGATTACCAAAACTTTGGTAATATAAGATCGTCGACTTAGTATTTACTCTTTGCATTATTAATTATTTTATTTTGTATAGTATTTAAGAGCTGACTGAATGATAGAATAGATATATAAATGAATATTTTTTTGTGGAGTGAAGTGATGATATAGCAAGATAGAATTATCAGAGATGGTTCATGGTAGATGAGAGATTAGAGGTTGACATATGTTATTAAGAACTACAAATGGAACTATCAAAGCATAGCAGATGCTTATTTCTTTCATCCTTGAGAACACTTTGTAATCGAAGTATTGATTGTAAGAGCTATAAGATCAGTATAACTTTAATAGGGTTTTGTATACCTTTAATTGGGTTAATATTCCTTTAAAAAGGAAATGTAATATGTAATACTCAGCTCCTAATAGGGCTAGATCTCCTAACAGGGACATTATACCTTAGGGCATATTTGTGGGTACTATCCCCACCGGGGTTTTCCCTTGCCTAGGGTTTCCTTGAAAATAAATAATGGTGTTATGAGTTGTGTTATTTGCTTATATTCTTTTCATTCCTGCAATCATATAGTTTATTTGGAATTGGTTTAAGTTTATTATAAAGTGTTTTAACATTGATTCACCCCCCCTCTTAGTATTCCTCAATCCTAACAATTGGTATCAGAGCTATTGGCCCTTGGAGAGAAAGTCTAACAACTTAAGGGAGATTGGAATGGATTCAGAAAGTTTGCAAGAGAACTTTGAAGTGGCACTTGATGACCTGGACAAAGAAAAGGCTAAGAATGGTGAATTGAAATTTAAATTAAGAAGAGAATCAAGTTTTATCAAGAAACTAAAAGAACAACTTGAACTTTCAATAAATAAGAGACAAGACCTTATGGAAAAGATCAAGGAGGATTCAAACAATGACACATCAGACCAAATAAAGAAACTTGAACAAGAAAAAGAAGAAATTAATCTTTTGATGATTAAAGAGGTCCAACATGAAAAGAATGCAAGATACAAAGTTGAATAGACTTTAAAAGGAGTGAACATGCAGATAGGACAAATGCAGATTGTACTTGATCACTACAAGGACAAATGCTTGGAGTTAGAGAAATACAACCAGATCATTAAAGGTGAACTCATTCAAGCCAAGTTACACATTGAGAAATTACATGAGTAGTGATAAGATTGATGAACAAAGCTAGAGAGAGACATAAACCTAAAGGAGATATGACTGGAATTGGATACAATGAAGGAGAGTGTTCTAAGACTCATGAAGAATTACATGAAGCGAAAATTGAAGAAGGACCTACTTTTGAAGAACTTAGAGATCAGATTAGACCTTTTAGAGGTAGATGTTATAGATGCAACAAACTTTGACACATGAAAAGAGATTGTAGAGGTAAAGGCCCTTTTAGACCCTTTGCTAGTTATTGTTATAATTGTTATGCATATGGACACAAGAAAGAAGAATGCAGGAAACCTGTTCAGTCTAGAAATAAGCAAGATTACATCAGAGAAGAATCAATGGCCAAGATCACATGCTAAAAATGCAATAACCTTGGGCACACTGCAAGGTTTTGTAAACTACAGGATAGAAGATTGCCTACATTGTACAAATGCAATAACTCAGGACATATAGTAAAGTTTTGTAGGTATGATGGAATGGATAAAAGAAGAGGACCACCTACTATGGTTATAAAGAAGAATATTGGTGACAGTGGTAAAAGTCTTAGTGAGTATATAGATGAATTATGATGTAGGGGCATCCAAGGTTAAGACAGGGGCATTCTGTGTCCTCGGTGAAACTACATGGAGTGTTTGTATTTTGGCCAGTGTTACTCGGTTGCAGCCTTGACCGACAGTCTTGGTCATTGAAGGAACCTCGATCACTAAAGGAACTCGGTAGTCTCTAGTGTTCGGTGAAGTGTTACTTGGTCATGCCTGCGGTTCTCGGTAATGCCTAGCATGCTTGGTGATTTTATTGTCGCTCGGTAGTTTTGGCTTACTGACTAGAGTTCTGTGTGATTTATTGAGCCGACTTGGTGCATTTATTGTTGGTAGCCATTGTTATGGGCCAACATGTTGAATTAAATGTTTGTATACATTTGTAAGCTGGCTTGTATGGCATTTAATTATCTGTTTTGGGGATTTAAGGGTTTCATCTTGTCGACTTGTGGCTGATGACTAGTATTTATAGGATGCTTGGGTAGATGTTTAGGGATAGAGTTTGGTAGATTTGGAGAACTTAGAAAATAGAAGCATATATAATTGTCAAATGTGAAACTTGAGAGCGAAGTTGTGGAAAAGTTCTTGATGATCTTGCAGATCAGGTTGTAATCTAATAGTTGATTGTAGCAAAGCTAGGGGTTTGCATACTTGGGAACAAGGAGATTGCTTGGAGGCTTGCGAGCTCAAGTTTAGATCTACCTTAGGGTTTCCATCAGCTTCTAACTGTCTTCAGAGCTGAACTAGCTGAGATTGTATTAGATCTAGTTGTGGATCTTGTAGAATTGTTTTCTAATTGTAATTGGCCCTAACCTAGAAGACCTTTTAACCGGGCATGTTAATGGAAAAATCAGTGTTAACAATTAATTTGTGTTGCATTGTTGAGTAATTCGCTATAAAATTCTATTGGCTACAAGGTTTGGACTGTCCTTCATTGGATCCACCTACCTTGACTACATCAGGTGGTATCAGAGCGAGGGTTGATCTTGTTGAAGTAGATTGTTGACCTAGCAAGGTTGATCTTGTGAAGTTGATCTTTTTGTGAAAAGATTGTGTGCAATCTAGATTCTAGATCCAAAGCACTGAACTTGTGAAATTGTGCCCTAGTTGTTTGCAAGATTGCAAGTTGAGATCTGACTTGTTGCAACTTGGAAATTGTCACAAGGTGGTCGGTGAGGGAGGGTTTGTTGCAGAGGGTTTTTCATATCTTTAAGAATACCTTCGAGAAGATTGGACCCTAGAGTTATTTATGATCTTTGTGATATTATTGAATCCCAGATCATAGAGAAAGTGAAATTAGATTTCAGCTCTAAGATGGAATTGATGAAGAATGATATGGTCACCGAGATCATGTGAACTATTGTTGGTATACCTCAGAATGTTGGTACTGAGGATGGCTATGAAGAAGTTGCTAAAGAATTTGAAACTACTGGATCTAGTGGTGATGACCGAAGGAACAGATCTAGTGAAGATAGAACTCCTTAGTTGCCTAGATCTATTGCTCGGTTTAGTAATTACCGAATGGAAGTTTCTACTTTCTCTGGTACTTTGAAACCCGACAATCTGATTGATTGGATTGGTGAACTTGAAGATTTCTTTGAGCTGGAAGAAATTGAAGATCATCTTCGGGTGAGATTAGCATAGAAAAAGTTAAAAGGACATGCTGCTCTTTGGTGGAAAGAACTACAGAGGGACAGAGAAGATGAAGGTGAAACAAAGATCAATTGGTGGAGGTTGATGGTGACTAAGTTGAAAACTAAGTTCATACCGGCTGACTATGAGCTTGACTTGTTTAAGAAGTTGTAGAATCTAAAACAGAAGGATTTTTCTATTGAAGATTATACCGAGGAGTTCTACAAACTTACTATTGGGTAAACCCACAATAGTGGGTTACACTTTTTTGCCTGAACGGACACTAAACTCTACATTTTGAAAAAAAAAATTAGATTCAAATGCATATTGTCGTTAAACCATTTGAAATCAGAAGATGAAGTAAATTAGTTTCTTTTAGGATTTTATGTCTAGATTCTATATTTTTTTTTTATTTTTTTTTTTGAATTTATTTGAATGGTTTTTTCTTTCTCCTACAAAAATTGGTATGTTGCTAAAAATGTCATTTTCAAAGAGTTACATTATTTTCATAGACCATAACTTATTTTCTAAAATAGATATCAATGTGCTTATTTCAAATTTAGTTTTTTAACATACATACGGAGGGCATGCAATTGGTTTGACAAAATTATCATAATTATTGCATATTTTATTATCGTTTGAAGTTGACTAAACTCTATTTTTGACATAACTTGACTACATAGTTTATAACTTGTCATGTATTTGTCCAATTTTATTTTTATTTTTTTGGATAGAAAGAGAACTTCAATGCCTAGCACATAGATATTTTTTAGAAATTTTTTTCTCTCATTTACTATTTTTCCATAAGTGTCAAACATAGAGGTAGACATACGGTGAAATATCTATGTTTAGTAAAACTAAAAATAAAAAGTCATAATAAACTTAATATATATTAACATTATAATCATTGGAAAGATTTTTCTTAGTAGTACCTTACTACATAGATAGGTTTTTCAAATGGATTCATTTGATCTACCAAAAGATAAAGTCAAAGTGATTTTTTGTCAGCATTTTAGTAGGTGGGAAGGAGACTCCATTGTAGGTATGAATGAGGAGTATAGATGTTATATCAATATTTTTTTCATCTAAGAGGATTTGAGCTAACCATTTGTAATTAATTCCTTCAAATGGAACCTCTCAAGGCTTAAATCATCATATTTTATTGAAAATGTGTTATTTCAGCAAAAATCAGCATGTCTAAAAAAGTGTAACCCACTATTGTGGGGTCACCCTATTCGGTCTGGACATCGAGAGCTTGGTAAGGAAAAGTTAGCTCAGTATGTGAATGGTCTGAGATTCAATATTCAAGATGAGCTTGATATGCTGAAGATTGATTCTATTGAAGATGCTTATCAGTATGCTCTAAAGGTAGAAGATAAGTTGAAGAGGAAACAACTTAGTAACTCTTGAGGGAAGGAAAAGATTGATCACTTAGTGAAGGATAAACCGACTGATGCAGAAGATGAACAGAAACCTGTGGAACCAAAAAAGAAGACAGGTAGAGTTATCTTTAAGGGTACTTGTTATAACTGTGGAGAGGAAGGACACCATTATTTTGAGTGTACATAGAAGAAGGTTGACTGACAACTATTGTGATGAATGAGAACATTTAGAATGAACCTAAATCAAAGAACTTGCTGCTTCGGTGAACACTTCTTGGTACAAAGGATGAACCTTGTCAGAGGAGTAACTTGTTTAGGACCCGATGCAAGACTGAAGGTAAAATCTATGATGTTATTGTTGATAGTGGTAGTACTAATAACCTTGTTGCTGAGGACCTGGTTCAAAAACTTGGTTTGAGTAGAATGAAACATCCTTGTCCTTATAGGCTTGGCTAGTTACAAGATGTTCATGCTTTGGAAGTTAGAGAACAATGCTTCATTGATGTTCAGATTAGCCAGTACAAGGATCTTGTGTTATGTGACATTGTGAAGATGAATAGTTGTGATATATTGCTTAGTAGACCTTGACAATATGATTGTAGAGCTATTTATGACTGTGTTCAGAATGTGTTTACTGTTGAGAAGAATGATAGGAAGTTTTCACTGATACCTCTGCTGGATACAATGCTCGGTAGGAGAAGCCTGAGTATTGGTAGCCGAGTTGAGATTGTGGATCCAAAGAAAATGAATGATTAGCATGGAGAACTGACCTGTACATTGTCAAGGAAAGACTTGAAGAGATAGAGGAAACTGAAGTGGAATAATTTGCAAGCAGAAAAGGTGGAGGACTTGTATGTGAAGAACCAGTTCA
This sequence comes from Chamaecyparis obtusa, assembly GCA_027943335.1. Taxonomy (NCBI): domain Eukaryota; kingdom Viridiplantae; phylum Streptophyta; class Pinopsida; order Cupressales; family Cupressaceae; genus Chamaecyparis; species Chamaecyparis obtusa. The sequence continues at coordinate 996,592 of BSBK01007512.1, forward strand.
GGATTTATGTGTTGAATCCTAAAAGATGTTCTTCTCACATATGAACATCTTTTGGAACCTAGGGAATCTAATGTAGGGGCATCCAAGGTTAAGACATGGGCATTCTATGTCCTCAGTGAAACTGCATGGAGTGTTTTTATTTTGAACGGTGTTACTCGATTGCAGCCTTGACCGACAGTCTCGGTCATTGAAGGAAGCTCAGTCACTGAAGGAACTCGGTAGTCTCTAGTGCTTGGTGAAGTGTTACTTGGTCATGCCTGTGGTGCTTGGTCGACATTGGTGCTTAAAGATGCTTGGCATACTCGGTTATTTTACTATCACTCCGTAGTTTTGGCTTACTGACTGGAGTTCTGTGTGATTTGTTGAGCTGACTTGGTGCATTTATTATTGGTAGCCATTGCTATGGGCTGACATGCTAAATTAAATGTTTGTATACATTTGTAAGCTAACTTGTATGGTATTTAATTATCTATTTTGGGGAGTTAAGGGTTTCATCTTGCCGACTTATGGTTGATGACTACTATTTATAGGATGCTTGGGTAGATGTTTAGGGACAAAGTTTGGTAGATTTGGATAACTTAGACAACAGAAGCATATCTGATTGTCAGATGTGAAGCTTGAGAGAGAAGTTGTGGAAAAGTTCTTGATGATCTTGTAGATCAGGTTGTAATTTGATAGTTGATTGTAGCAGAGCTAGGGGTTTGCATACTTGGGAACAAGGAGATTTCTTGGAGGCTTGCGAGCTCAAGTCTAGATATGCCTTAGGGTTTCCATCAGCTTCTGATTGTCTTCAGAGATGAACTAGCTGAGATTGTATTAGATCTAGTTGTGGATCTTGCAGAATTGTTTTCTAATTGTAATTGGGCCTAACTTGAAAGGCCTTACTATTGGGCATGTTAATGGAAAAATTAGTGTTAAACAATTAATTTGTGTTGCATTGTTGAGTAATCTACTGTAAAATTCTGTTGGCTGCAAGGTTTGGATTGTCCTTCATTGGATCCACATACCTTGACTGCATCACATTCAAAAATCATTTCAGGAATCCAGTAGATGAGAACAATGATAAGACATGGAAAGTTAAAGAATTCAATAAGGCATTGGTTTAGGGAGAGACAATAGATACTACTATGCCTTCTCTCGATGTTAACATTGATACATCAACCTAAAAGGTCGAGCATGGCCTTAGGGAGGAGCATTGGATGAAGACAATAGATTATATCCAGCCCCTAATTTTGAGGAGTGAGCTCATGTGAGCTTAGTTATGCTATATATAGACATTATGGATCTTATATCTATGATCACAACATCTGAAGATTCATATCCTATGAGCATGAGATTTGTGATTGACTGGACAGTATGCGAAGTTGAGATAATTGAGTAAAGTGCATTTACTCACTTGGCTATGAATAAAAGACCTTAAAGCTACTCACTTCTTCACCATTTGGTGAGCAATGACCAAGGAGAGAAGATTTTAGAGCATATCAAATCAACAAGTACCTACATTGCGTGATCGATTGAAGCAGAAGTTCTAAAATTAGTGTGTTTAAGGTATTTAGATCATTTACTCAAACATAAAGCTATGGATGCACCTGTGATTTATGATGTTGTGGATAGACCTAGATACAAGTTTAAGAAAAACCCCTTTAAGTATTGTGAGGATGACCTTGAAGGAGCTTTTTCCCAAACACTATACGATGTCCTACACATAGAAGATATTAGGACATACATTCATTGCAAGTATGAGACATTAGGTGATGCGAAAATATTCAGAGAAATAGATGAGATGATTGAACAAGATGGTAAAATGAAGGATGATTTTAAACATCTAAATGACCTAGCCATTATGAAATTAACCCACATGAATTCAATGAAGTAGAATGGTTCAAGATTATACTTAGTAGAGTTCATGACCAGTTCATTTGGATAGGAGAGAAACCTACAAAGATCTGTAGTATATTAATCCATGACATTACAAGGTTGGAAAACACTGGAGTTATTCCTGTGGTAGAAAAGAATATAAAGAAACACATTGAAACCCTAACACACTCAAAATGAGATAAGCGAGCCATTACAGTGAATGACATATACCAACCAGATGTAAGACTAGTTGCAATACTTCTAGGATACAAACTTTATTATAGTAGTAGACCTAATTCAGTCTCCACAGGAGTCATTATGATGGCCTATAGGATGGTGAAAGAGAACACAAAATACAATCTATGCAAGATTTTGGCACAACAGTTTTTAGAAAATGTAAAGATAATCAAGAAGGATAAATCTAAGGCTTTTAGATTTATCTCACTTCTAGTTCACATGTATATACATATTGAGCATAAGTTCCCTGGAATGTACCCTAGAGCATGGAAGGACAACATACCCACTAGTATCCAGATATCAAAGAGCTACCAAAGACAAAACAACACATGGGTAGATGGTGAACTATTTGGCATGATTAAGATCCTACAGAGAAAAATGAAAGAAAGATTTAGAATTCTTGAAGATTTGGTTGAGAAATACAAGGATACAATTTGTTTCATGGTTGAAACTGATTGTGTATATTTTGAAGTAGTTGAACCAAGAAAGAAATGGTGTTACCCCATGGGCTATGAAGTCAGTTTTGAAGTTCTTGTTATGCAAATAGAACATGTCTTAGCATCTGAAGTTGACACATCTCAGGAAAGATGGGGCACATATGAAGAGAAATTGATGAAAGTTAGAGAAGAACATGATAGAGGCATAAGGAAAAGAAAGATAGAAAAAATGGTTGGTGATATGGCAACTAAGGCCAAGATATCAAAGGAAGAACTAAAAGAGGTAAGGACTAAGATGATTGAAGGAACCTCTGGATCTGCAAGCATGAGAATTGAAGTCCCTCCATCTTCTGAAGCAAAGAACATAATAAGTCCTACTTCCACTATAATTGATCTATCTATCACTCCAGAAAAGAAAACACAAGAAGATACACTTGTGGACACACTAAGAAGATCCACCAAATCAACCAAACCAAATAGCCCTAAGAAACAAAAGGTTGAAGTGGAAGCAAAGAGAAGAGGATAAGGAAATTGAGAAGAAAGAAGAGAATTTAGAACAAAAGAAAACAAAGGACCACTAGAAACCAAATATAAAAATATTGCACAAGAGGATCATAAGAGATAGTAACCTAAAAACACTAAACATGTACTATGAGGGGTATGACTCTAATAATCAAGCATTGATAGAAGATATGGTAATCGAATACCTACTTGTTTATAAGAAGAACCTATTGGATATTGAGGGTAGTGTACCTAAGGATTTATATGATAAACTAGAGATAAGAAAAAAAATTGCACAAACTAAAGAAGAAGCAATTAGGAATCAAACCATTGAGGACATGTTGCCTATAGTTTCCATACGAGAGAGAGAGAGAGAGAGAGAGAGAGAGAGAGAGAGAGAGAGAGAGAGAGAGAGAGAGAATACTCAAGGAACTCAAACCTTTGCTGAGAACAAAAGCCAGACTTGTGAAGATTATGGGCAAAAAGTATGATGAGTTTATTGAAGATACTCAGAAGGCATTAGATCATATACTTATGAGTGATATTCCTGAGAAAAATCCACCTCCTAAGGTTACCAATCCCACACCCATAGGAATTTGAGAAATCTCTAAGGAAACTAAGGTTGTTATGGAGAGAAGTACTGACAAGAAACCAGATCTCTTTATTGCTGGTATGCCTATGACCCTTGACACTTCACTTGATGAGAATGATCCATTTGGAGGAAACCCAGATAATACAGTGACAAAAGAAGAAGAAAAATAGGAAGAGAAAGCATAAAAAGAGGAAGAGCAGAAAGAAGAAACATAACAAAGAGTAGAGTTAGACACAACAAAAGGAGAAGAGGCAAGAGTTGAAGTCAAACAAGAACCTGATACTTCCATCACTCTATTGTTGGCAAGTATAGATAAGCTGGTAAGCACAAATGTAGATAGCATGGATGAGGATGAACTAATGAGACTATCCTTCATGGCATTTACAAAGGTAAAAGAAATATGTAAACAAAAAGGAGACAAAAAGGCTAAGGTAATTGGTAGGGAAGTTGATACAATAAATAAAATACTCCCTATACCTATTTTTTTTCAAGGAAAAGATGATGCAGAGGACCTAAACATGACACTAGATAACTTTGACAGTCACTATGAGTCCCTAGTGAAGATCACAGAAGAGAAGGCAAAGAAAATATATCTAGAGAAAAAGTTGAAGGAAGTATGCCAGTCTATTTCATGGGACTTGGGTATTCTAAGATCAACTACATCAAAGGCCAAAAGTTGTATCGCACATGGAAGAAAGTTATACGGGTATGTGTAGAATCATGGTATACCAAACTATGGCCTTAAGTGGCAATGAAAAATAAAAAAATCAGGGTTAGTCAACTTGACGTAAAAGATTGAACATCTCATGAACCTTATGTGAAAAAGTTGTAAGAGTAGAATCCGTAGGAAATTGAATTTAGTTTCTAAACTACTAGCCCTTGTTTGAAATTTTTTTTGTTTAATTGTTCAAAATTTTAGATTTCAATGCAGTACTACGAAAATTTCAGGGAAAAGATAAGGAGTACATGTATGTCTGACCACCTTAATCATAATCAAATGATGATATATTTTCCCAAGATTCTAGATATAAGTAGTAGACTCATGCACGGATGTGACACATATTTTTTTGTAATTTTTGGTCAAATAAATAATTAATTATGAATTTTTTGCTACAACTTTTTCAGAATAAAAAAAATCTCATGTCTGACCACCTTAACTAATTCAAAATTTTATCAAATTCAAAACTTTTTTTTTTCTTATAATAGTCGAACCATAGAATGTGACGCATGTTTCAGATTTCAAAAAGGTTAAACGGTTTGAAAGTTATAGTTGTTTTTCAATCAGTATGTCAGTTACGACTTTAAAGATAACTCAATTGAAAAATAAGTAATAATTACTTACAAAACTCAAAATTTGATAATAATTATATCGATGGAAAGTAGATAATGTCTTTAATAAATCTTTTTTGTTTCATCAATTTCGGGTGAAAAAATAGTCGTCAGCTACATGGTCAAAGTCTCGGTATCAAGAACTATCTCCTAAAACATGCCAAAAGGGTTGACCACCCACGTTTGGTAATGCCCAAGAAAATACCAAGCCTAATCAGATATCCGATACAATCGGATATCCAATAATATCGGATATCCGAAAAAGGCTGCCTATTTTGAAATTTGAATTGCCCCACTTTTTCCAATATCAAGTGACAAGGATTTATACAAATATAACATTTAAGTATAAGTTTGATTTATTTAATTTCTTATACTTTAATCTATATTTGTATAAATACAATTTAAATACATTCCATGATGTTTGAGATAGGTTACAGCTTCATAGGAGTTAAGATGCAAATTCTAGATTTGGGGGGATTTTGAAAAATTCCAGACTTAGCCAAATTCTAGGATTCAACAAGCCTTCAGCAGGGTTACCTCACATAATCCATCATGGCTTTCTAAGGTCAAACTAAAGCTAGAAAAATGATTCTCAAAGGGTTTTAACTCATTTTATCACAAATCACTTGGACCCCTTAGGACATACTTGAGGGTTCTAATGTGTCAAAAGGGGTCATGGGCACTTCCTAGGGGTCCTAACGCATGATAAGGTGTACTAGGACCCCTATGAAGTCTCCATGACCCATTTTGACACATTAGAACCCTCAAGTGTGTCCTAAGTGGTCCTACGATCCCTTCGGACACACTTGAGGGTTCTAATGTGTCAAAAGGGGTCATGGGGACTTCCTAGGGGTCCTAATGCATGATAAGGTGTACGAGGACCCCTAAGAAGTCCCCATGACCCCTTTTGACAAATTGGAACCCTCAAGTGTTTCTAAAGGGGTCTTAGGACCCCTTAGAACACATGTGAGCATTCCAATGTGTCAAAAGGGGTCATCGGGACTTCCTAGGGGTCCTAATGTGTGATAAGGCGTACTAGGACCCCTAGAAAGTCTCCATCACCCCTTTTGACACATTGGAACCCTCAAGTGTGTCCTAAGGGTTCGCACGACCCCTTGAGACACACTTGAGCATTACAATAGGTCAAAAGGGGTCATGGGGAGTTAATAGGGGTCCTAGTACACCTTATAACATGTTAGGATGCCTAGGAAGTCAACATGACCCCTTTCAACATATTGGAACCCTCAAGTGTGTCCTAAGGGGTCCTAACATGTCATAAGGCATACTAGGACACCTAGGAAGTCCCCATGACCTCTTTTGAAACATTTTAATGCACAAGTGTGTTCGAAGGGGTCGTAGGACCCCTTAGGACACACTTGAGGGTTCTAATTTGTCAAAAGGGGTCATGGGAACTTCGTAGGGGTCCTAACACGTGATAAGACATACTAGAACCTCTAGAAAGTCCCCATGACCCCTTTTGACACATTTGAATGCTCAAGTGTGTCTGAAGGGCTCCTACAACTCTTTTGGACACACTTGAGTATTCAAATGTGTCAAAAGGGGTCATGGGGACTTTTTAGGGGTCCTAACACGTGATAAGGTGTAATAGGACCCGTAGGAAGTCCCCATGACCCCTTTTGAATTATTTGAACCCTCGAGTGTGTCCGAAGGGGTCATTAATAACCCCTTTTGACACATTTGAATGCTCAAGTGTCTAAAGGGGTCTTACAACCCTTTTGGACACACTTGAGTGTTCAAATGTGTCAAAAGGGGTCATGGAGACTTCTTAGGGTTCATAACACATGATAAAGTGTACTAGGACCCCTAGCAAGTCTCCATGACCCCTTTTATACATTAGAACCCTCAAGTGTGTCATAAGGGGTCGTAGGACCCCTTAGGACACACTTGAGGGTTCTAATGTGTCAAAAGGGATCATGGGAACTTCTAGGGGTCCTAACGCATGATAAGGCATACTTGGACCCCTAGAAAGTCCAAATGACCCCTTTTGAAACATTAGAATCCTAAAGTGTGTCCTAAGGGTTCGTACGACCTCTTCAGACACACTTTACCATTCCAATAGGTCAAAAGGGGTCATGGGGAGTTCCTAGGGGTCCTAGTACACCTTATAATGTGTTAGGACCCCTAGGAAGCCCCATGACCTCTTTCGACATATTGGAACCCTCAAGTGTGTCCTAAGGGGTCCTACGACCCATTTAAACATACTTGAGGGTTCTAATGTGTCAAAAGAGGTCATGGGGAATTCTTAGGTGTCCTAGTATGCCTATCACATGTTAGGACCCTTAGGAAGTCTCCATGACCCCTTTTGACACATTAGAACTCTCAAGTGTGTCCTAAGGGGTCCTACGACCCCTTCGGAGACACTTGAGGGTTCAAATGTGTTAAAAAAGATCATGGGGACTTCATAGGGGTCCTAATATGCTTTATCATGTGTTAGGACCCCTAGGAAGTCCCCATGACCCCTTTTTAGACACTAGAACCCTCAAGTGTGTCCTAAGGGGTCTTCGGACACACTTGAAGGTTCAAATGTGTTAAAAAAGGTCATGGGGACTTCATAGGGGTCCTAATACGTCTTATCATGTGTTAGGACCCCTAAGAAGTCCCCATGACCCCTTAGGACACACTTGAGGGTTCTACTATCTAAAAAGGGGTCATGGGGACTTCTTAAGGGTCCTAGTATGGCTTATCATGCATTAGGACACCTAGGAAGTCTCCATGACCCCTTTTGACACATTTGAACACTCAAGTGTGTCCGAAGGGGTTGTAGGACCCCTTCAAACACACTTGAGGATTAAAATATGTCAAAAGGGGTTATGGACAACCCCTTCAAACAAACTTGATGTTTCAAACGTGTCAAAAGGGGTCATTGGGACTTCTTAGGGGTCCTAGTACACCTTATCACATGTTAGGACCTCTAAGAAGTCCCCATGACCTCTTTTGACACATTTGAATAGTCAAGTGTGTCTGAAGGGGTCGTAGGACCCCTTTAGACACACTTGAGCATTCAAATGTATCAAAATAGGTCACGGGGACTTTCTAAGGGTCATAGTATGTCTTATCACACTTTAGGACCCCTACGAAGTCCCCATGACCCCTTTTGACACATTAGAACCCCCAAATGTGTCCTAAGGGGTCCTACAACCCCTTCGAACACACTTGAGCATTCAAATGTGTCAAAAGGGGTTATAGGGACTTCATAGGGGTCCTAGTAAGCCTTATCACATGTTAGGACCCCTAGGAAGTCCCCATGACCCCTTTTGACACTTTCAAACCATTAAGTGTGTCCTAAGGGGTCGTAGGACCCTTTAGGACATACTTGATGGTTCCAATCTGTCAAAAGGGGTCATGGGGACTTCTTAGGGGTCCTAGTATGCCTTATCATGTGTTAGGACCTCTAGGACATCCCCATGACCCTTTTTGACACATTAGAACCCTCAAGTGTGTCCTGAGGGGTCTTACGACCCCTTCGGACACACTTGAGGGTTCAAATGTGTCAAAAAAGGTCATGGGGACTTCTTAGGGGTCCTAGTATGCCTTATCAAGAATAATGACTCCTAGGAAGTCTCCATGACCCTTTTTGACACATTAAAACCCTCAAGTGTGCACTAATGGCTCCTACGACCCCTTTGAACACACTTCAACATTCAAATATGTCAAAAGGGGTCGTGGGGACTTTCTAGGGGTCGTAGTATGCCTTATCACTCATTATGACACCTAGGAAGTCTCCATGACCCCTTTTGACACATTAGAACCCTCAAGTGTGTACTAAGGGGTCCTACGACCCCTTCAGACACACTAAAGGGTCCAAATGGGTCAAAAGGGGTCATGGGGACTTCCTAAGGGTCCTAGTATGTTTTATCACACATTAGGATCCCTAGGAAGTCCCCATGACCCCTTTTGACACATTAAAACCCTCAAGTGTGTCCTAAGGGTGCCTACGACCCATTAGGACACATTTGAGGGTTCTAATGTGTAAAAAGGGGTGATGGGGACTTCCTAGGGATCCTAGTATACCTTATCATGTGTTAGGACCCCTAGAAAGTCTCCATGACCCCTTTTGACACATTTGAACACTCAAGTGTGTCCGAAGGGATCGTAAGACCCCTTCGTACACACTTGATCATTTAAATGTGTCAAAAGGGGTCATGGAGACCCTTAGGACCCCTTAGGACACACTTGAGCATTCAAATGTGTCAAAAGAGGTTACGGGGACTTACTAGGGGTCCTAACACGTGATAAGGCATACTAGGACCCCTAGGAAGTACCCATGACCCCTTTTGACACATTTGAATGCTCAAGTGTGTTTGAAGGGGTCGTAGGACCTCCTAGGACACACTTGAGGGTTCTAATGTGTTAAAAAGGGTCATGGGGACTTTGTAGGGGTCGTAATGCGTGATAAGACATACTAGGACCTCTAAGAAGTCCCCATGACCCCTTTTGACACATTTGAATGCTCAAGTGTGTTCGAAGGGGTCCTATGACCCCTTCGGACACACTTGAATGTTCAAATATATCAAAAGGTGTCATGGGAACTTCCTAGGGGTCCTAACACATGACAAGGCATACTAGGTCCCCTAAAAAGTTCTCATCACCCCTTTTTACACATTAGAACCCTCAAGTGTGTCTGAAGGGGTCGTAGGACCCCTTCAGACACACTTGAGCATTCAAATATGTCAAAAGGGGTTATGGATGACCCCTTCAGACACACTTGAGAGTTCAAATGTGTCAAAAGGGGTCATGGGGACTTCCAGGGGGTCCTAGTACACTTTATCACACATTCAGACCCTTATGAAGTCCCCATGACCCCTTTTGACACATTTGAACCCTCAAGTGTGTCCTAAGGGGTCCTACGACCCCATCAGACACACTTGAAAATTCAAATATGTCAAAAGGGGTCATGGGGACCCCTAGGACCCATAGGAGCCCTTATGACACACTTGAGCATTCAAATGTGTCAAAAGGGGTCATGGGGACTTCCTAGGGGTCCTAGTATGTCTTTTCACTCGTTAGGATCCTCAGGAAGTCCCCATGACCCCTATTGACATATTGGAATGCTCAAGTGTGTCCTAAGGGGTCCTATGACCCTTTCAGACACACTTGAGCATTCAACTATTTCAAAAGGGGTCATGGGGACTTTCCTAGGGTCCTAGTATGCCTTATCACGCGTTAGAACCCGTAAGAAGTCCCCATGACCCCTATTGACACATTGGAATGCTCAAGCATGTCCTAAGGGGTCCTACGATCCCTTCAGACACACTTGATCATTCAAAATTTTCAAAAGGGGTCATGGGGACTTCCTAGGGGTCCTAGTATGTCTTATCATGTGTTAGGATCCCTAGGAAGTCTCCATGACCCCTTTTGACACATTGGAATGCTCAAGTGTGTCCTAAGGGGTCTTACGACCCCTTCGGACACACTTGAGTATTCAAATGTGTCAAAAAGGGTCATGGGGACTTCCGAAAGGTCCTAGTACGCATGATAAGGTGTACTAGGACCCCTAGGAAGTACCCATGACCCCTTTTGACACATTAAAACCCTCAAGTGTGTCCTAAGGGGTCCTACGACCCCTTCAGACACATGTGAAGGTTCAAATGTGTCAAAAGGGGTCATGGGGACTTCATAGAGGTCCTAGTATGCCTTTTCATGAGTTAGGACCCCTAGGAAGTCCCCATGACCCCTTTTGACACATTAGAACCCTCAAGTGTGTCCTAAGGGGTTGTAGGACCCCTTAGGACACACTTGAGGGTTCTAATATGTCAAAAGGGGTCATGGGGACTTCTTAGGGGTCCTAGTATGCCTTATCATGTGTTAGGACTCCTAGGAAGTCCCCATGACCCCTTTTGACACATTCGAACCCTCAAGTGTGTCCTAAGGGGTCCTACAACCCCTTTAGACACACTTGAGCATTCGAATGTGTCAAAAGGGGTCATGGGGACTTCTTAGGGGTCCTAGTATGCCTTATCACATGTTAGGACCCGTAGGAAGTCCCCATGACCCCTTTTGACACATTGGAACCCTCAACTGTGTCCTAAGGTGTCGTAAGACCTCTTCAGACACACTTGAGCTATCCACTATGTCAAAAGGGTTCATGGGGACTTCCTAGGGGTCCTAGTTCACCTTATCACATGTTAGGACCCCTAAGAAGTCCCCATGACCTTTTTTGAAACATTAGAACCCTCAAGTGTGTCCTAAAAAGTCCTACGACCCCTTCGGACACACTTGAAGAGTTCAAATGTGTCAAAAGTGGTCATGTGGACTTCATAGAGGTCCTAGTATGCCTTATCACATGTTAGGACCCTAGGAAGTCCCCATGACCCCTCTTGACATATTAGAACTCTCAAGCGTGTCCTAAGGGGTTGTAGGACCCCTTAAGACACACTTGAGGGTTCTAATGTGTCAAAAGGGGTCATGGGAACTTCTAGGGGTCCTTGTATGTCTTATCATGTGTTAGGACCTCTAGGAAGTCTCCATGACCCCTTTTGAGACATTTGAACCCTCAAGTGTGGCCTACGGGGTCCTACGACCCCTTAAAACACACTTGAGCATTCAAATGTATTGAAAGGAGCCATGGGGACTTCTTAGGGGTCCTAGTACGCCTTATCACATGTTAGGACCCCTAGGAAGTCCCCATGATCTCTTTTGACACATTAGAACCCTCAACTATGTCCTAAGGGGTCTTAGGACCCCTTCGAACACAATTGAGCTATCCAATGTGTCAAAAGGGTTCACGGGGACTTCCTAGGGGTCCTAGTTCACCTTATCACATGTTAGGACCCCTAGGAAGTCCCCATGACCCCTTTTCAGACATTAAAACCCTCAAGTGTGTCCTAAGGGATCCTACGACCCCTTCGGACACACTTGAGTATTCAAATGTATAAAAAGGGGTCATGGGGACTTCCTAAGTGTCCTAGTACGCATTATCACGTGTTAGTACCCCTAGGAAGTCCCCATGACCCCTTAGGACACACTTGAGGGTTCAAATGTGTCAAAAGGGGTCATGAGGACTTCTTAGGGGTCCTAGTATGTCTTATCACGCGTTAGGACCACTAGGAAGTCCCCATGACCCCTTTTGACACATTGGAATGCTCATGTGTGTCCTAAGGGGTCCTACAACCCCTTCGGACACACTTGAGAGTTCCAATGTGTCAAAAGGAGTCATGGGGACTTATTAGGGGTTATAGTACACCTTATCACATGTTAGGACCCGTAGAAAGTCCCCATGACCCCTTTTGACATTTTAGAACCCTCAAGTGTGTCCTAAGGGGTCCTAAGACCCCTTTAGACATATTTGAGGGTTCAAATGTGTCAAAAGGGGTCATGGAGACTTCATAGGGGTCCTAGTATGTCTTATCACGCGTTAGGGCCCCTAAGAATTCCCTATGACCCCTTTTGACACATTGGAACCCTCAAGTGTGTCCTAAGGGGTCCTACACACTTGAGGGTTCCAATGTGTCAAAAGGGGTCATGGGGACTTCCTAGGGGTCCTAACGCATGATAAGGCATACTAGGACCCCTAAGAAGTCCCCATGACCCCTTTTAACACATTGGAACCCTCAAGCGTGTCCTAAGGGGTCCTATGGCCCTTTAGGACACACTTGATAGTTGGAATGTGTAAAAAAGGGTCATGGAGACTTCCTAGGGGTCCTAACACATGATAACACATACTAGGACCCCTAGGAAGTCTCCATGACCCCTTTTTATACATTTGAATGCTCAAGTGTGTATGAAGGGGTTGTAAGACCCATTAGGACACACATGAGGGTTCTAATGTGTCAAAAGAGGTCATGGGGACTTCTTAGGGGTCATAACGTGTGATAAGGCAAACTAGGACCCCTAGAAAGTCCCCATGAACCCTTTTGACACATTGGATAGCTCAAGTGTATCCTACGACCCCTTCAAACACACTTGAGGATTCCAATGTGTCAAAAGAGGTCATGAGAACTTCACAGGGGTCCTAGTATGTCTTATCATGTGTTAGGGCCCCTAGGAAGTCCCCATGACCCCTTTTGACACATTAGAACCCTCAAGTGTGTCCTAAGGGGTCCAAGTGATTTGTGATAAAACAAGTTAAAACCCTTTGAGAATCCTTTTGCTAGCTTCAGTTTGACCTTAGAAAGCCATGATGGATTATGGGAGGTAACCTTACTGAAGGCTTGCTGAATCTTGAAATTTGGCTAAGTTTAGAATTTTTTGAAATCCCCCAAAATCTAGAATTTTCATCTTAACTCCTATGAAGCTAAAACCTATCTCAAATGTCCTGGAATGTATTTAACTTGTATTTATACAAATATAAATTAAAGTATAAGAAATTAAATAAATCAAACTTATACTTAAATGTTATATTTGTATAAATCCTTGTCACTTGAAATTGGAAAAAGTGGGGCAATTCAAATTTCAAAATAGGAGGGCTTTTTTCAGATATTCGATATTATCAAATATCTGAAAATATTGGATATCTGATTGTATTGTAACTTGAAATTGGAAAAAGTGGGGCAATTCAAATTTCAAAATAGGTGGGCTTTTTCAGATATCCAATATTATCGGATATTCAAAAAATATCAGATATCCGATTAGGCTTGGTATTTGCTTAGGCATGTGTACTGACACCTAGGCCTACTAAAAAGTCAACATGCTTTTTAGCGCATTTTTGGACTAGTGAAAATAAGATTTTTTCACATCGTCACTTTTTGGCATACCATGATCCTGCACATACCCATACAACTGCTATATAAACCCTGTTAGACAAATTCAAAACATTAAAGATATATTATCTAAGGACATGGCTACTTTGGATAGCATGATGGAGAGTTGTGAGACCTCCTCACAAACTGTATTATAAATGGATAAGAAGGCATCAAAGATTTTTTGATAAGATGAATGTATTGAATATAGAGAAAGGGAGAATAATGACAAGATTTGGTTTGCTGAAGAGTTTAATCACTCCTAAGCTATCAATTCTTGAAACACATCTTATTGAAATGAAGAAGATTGGGGAATCAATGATTAATTCTATGCCCATAGAATTGAAAGCAATAGAGACTTCATCTTATGCGTTGAATGGACTGATACATGTCAATGAACTATTGATAAAATCATGGAATGATGAACTGAAGACCTTGGAAGATTCCTTCCAAGATATTCTAAAACTGGTGAGAAAGCGCTAAGTCCTACACTTTTTGTAAAATATTGTAATTTTGGGTATACCTTTGCCATTGATGTCAAAGGGGGAGAAGAAGAAAAATGAGAAAAGAAAATTGTAAATTATATATATATATATATATATATATATATATATATATATATATATATATATATATATATATATATATATATATATATATATATATAAGAAAAAGATAATAGGGAAGACGAAAAAAAAAGGGGAAGAGTACAGTTAGTGTTTGTTGGGACACTTAGTCATTTTTCGCTAAGTGTTGCCATCAATGCCAAAGGGAGAGATTGTTGGCAAGTGATGTTTGGAGAGCGATATGAAGCACTTGAGGGTTGTCATTTATGGCAACACATCTGATATGGTGATCGCTTGGAGTCAAATATAGTTTTGGATATACAGTCTTGAAAATGACTAAGTATGAAAATAAATTTACAGAGTACAACAATACTATTTTGGACATCGAAGATAGTATATGATAGATGATGAATTGCAAGCTTAGAGGAAGATATTTTGCGATATGTATGACCTTCAGTTAAGGTCGCTTATATTTTACTATTGTTATCAAAAAGTTACAGTGATTTGAAGACATGCGAAGACAAAGGAAGAGTGAAACAGAGCATATGAAAAGTCGCGATGATTAAGGGAATATAAGATGGAATGGTAACGTGCTAAGATAGATAAACATTGTGGATTACCGACACTTTGGTAATATAAGATCGCCGACTTAGTATTTAATCTTTGCATTATTAATTATTCTATTTTGTATAGTATTTGAGAGCCGACTGAATGATAGAATAGATATATAAATGAAGAACTTTTTGTGGAGCAAAGTGATGATATAGAAAGATAGAATTATCAGAGATGGTTCATGGAAGATGCGAGATCAAAGGTTGATAGATGTTACTGAGAACTACAACTAGAACTATCAAAGCATAACATATGCTTGTTTTGTTCATCCTTGAGAACACTTTGTAATCGAAGTATTGATTGTAAGAGTTGTAAGCTCAATATGCCTTTAACAGGGTTTTGCATACCTTTCACAAGGTTAATATTCTTTTAAAAGGGAAATGTACTAGTTATGCAATACTTAGCTCCTAACATGGCTAGGTCTCCTAACAGGGACATTATACCTTAGTGCATATTTGTGGGTACCATCCCCATCGAGGTTTTCCCTTGGCTAGGGTTTCTTCGAAAACAAATAATGGTGTTATGAGTTGTGTGTTATTCGCTTATGTTCTTTTCATTTATGCAATCATATGGTTTATTTGGAATTGGTTTAAGTTTATTATAAAGTGTTGTAATACCGATTCACCCCCCTCTCAGTATTACTCAATCCTAACAGTTATCTCTTCCCTACATATCTATTTATAGATTCATATCATGTTTATGGATGAATGCCAATGCCTTTGATACTTTTTGATTAAAATTATTATTCTTAGTTACTTGGTTAAGTTTCATGTGCTGATTGAATAAAGGAAAATTTTTATAACCAACAAATATATAAATCTGAGACTTTTAAATATTATCTATCTAAATATCATATTTATATAAATTTTTTATTCAATAATAATAATATTTAGACCAAATTTTTTATAACCTTTCATACCTTTTGGTGGACCCATTGCGATTTTAAATTATTTTTTAGCAAATGGAGAATTGTGTTGCGCGGGAAGCTTAAAATTTTATCCAATTCTCTGTGCTATTGTTCCTATTCTCTTGCACATCCGTCCTGAACATTTTGCTTTCCCTGCCCATGGAGGAAGAGGAGGAGATCGGGTCTATGAAGGGGAACAAGAGCATAGTGCATGAGCTACAGGAGATGGAAAGCAAGCAACTTTTATAGGTCAAGAGTTTGGTGGGCACGGTAAATTCAGGGAAGTTGTTCTTTTTGATGTTTATCTGCCACTAGCATTGTGGGGGATCCTCAGTTCTAAATGGACCTTGCTTAACCATTTGAGGTAGCCTTCTTCTATTATCTTTTCTCTTTTTATTTTCACTACCATAGATGGACCTTGTTTTACACCTATTACCTAATTTATTTTAATTTTATCAACTGCAACATGCCCACACTGTTTCCCCATTTTTTATTTGCAAAAAATTAAGTTGTTCGCATGTTAGTCTCTTCATTGCTGCTTGTAATAGCAACCATAGTAGTTACAGTTGGTTTCTATTTGCCTCATTTAAAAAAAAACATAGTATGGTAGGGCATCAATTGTTCTCTACAAACTCTTCCTATTATTTATCATCCATATCAGTGACTATGACAGAGTTTGAGTATAGTCTTGAAGTAAGTTAGTTGTCATAATTTTAGTGTTTTCCTACTAACTTTAACCTTTTAGTCTCATCCACATTGTCCATTATATTCTCTGGTTCCATTAAATACCAGAAACAAAATGAGTAGGAAAAGTATGCCCTTAAAATCTTGTCTTTCCAAACATACCTTACACCTACTATGAAGAATCAGAAGAAAAACAAAGTTTTGACTTGCAATTTAGATAGTTTTATAGGTTTATTAGTAGACAGAAAGTATGTATTTGAGTGGATCATATTTGTTAACTCAGATACAAAATAATTTTAGTTTCAAATAGTACCTTGTGGTGGAAACTCTAGAAAAAACATAGGTTCCTCTGAAATAATCGTAAGTTGTAAAATATAGAAAAAAGAAAGAATATAAGAATAAAATTAAATTCTGATCTTAATTTATCAGTTAGAATGTATATGTTGATGAAAATTAAGTATTTATTACATGGTTTAATTATATAAAATTATAGAAGAATTTACCTTTAAGATCTTTTCAAATGGCACAAGCCTGGATATTTCACAACTTTTGATACTTTCTAATTCAAATATTTCACAATTTAACTTGTAAAAGCTCTTATCAACCTTGTGCTGGAAACTCTGGAAAAGACATAGGTTCCTTTGGAATAACTATATGTTGTAAAATATAGAATAAACAAGAATATAAGAATCAAATTAAATTCTGATCTAAGTTCATCAATCAGAATGTATGTGCTGATGAAAATCAACTATTTATTACATAGTTTAATTATTTAAAATTATAGAACAACTGACTTTTAAGATCTTACCAAATGCCACAAACCTGAATATTTCAAATATCTCACAAATTAACTTATAAAGGCCCTTACACAGGATTTCCATTTGAAGCCTCATAGCCTACTTTTGGGCTTACTTATGGTCTTTAAGAAGCGTTTCTTGCATCAAAAGGTAATATTTTCACAATCTACTAATTGGTTCTAGAAACAATCACCCTCCTTGATCCCAATGTTTGTAGAGAGCCCTTAGAAAAGGTCCACTTCCAAACAAATTCATGACAAGTAGAGGTTTTCTAGTTAGCTATTTCAATTGAACTATAATGGTACTTGTCTAGGTCATTGCCTATTGCTTACAAATAGTCCAATTACCAATTATCATCATTTGCATAAGGGGAGGTTGGCTCCCTGTGCCTATCTTGGCACATTTCTCACCAAGCTACAAGACCTATGTGAAGCTAGGTTGATACCATTTTTGCAATATTTAGTGCCATTTGTGGTATGTATAAACCATACTGTATGCAATGAAATGAGAGTTAGGAACACAAAGATAAACTAAGCATTCAACAAACAAAACATTAACAACATCTAAGATTAGACACTACAAAATGAAAGAAAATATCACAAAGAGAATGCAAACCTTAACAAACTCAAGAAGCTCCCAATGTAGTTTGGATTTGTCCAAAAAGGATGTATGTGTGCTCAAATATGTATAGCTCAAGCTTTAATGGTTGTGGAGGAATTTTGGCATTATAAGGATATGATTTGTATTTTTGGCTCTCAAATGGACATTATAACTTTTCTTAGATGGTGGATGAAAATGAAGGGAATGAGGGCTCAATTTATAGGCAAATGGGACATGAAATGGATGGTTGAGATGCAATCTTGAGGAAATCCCAAAAGTTGCTGAGATTTTTTTGAGAGAGAGAACATGGATTGTGCTTTCTCAAATGTCTTTCTTTGTGACAAGTGTCACAAGGAGAGAGGCTTGGAAGAACGAGGGAATGTGACCATTCTGGGAGATGTGAGAGGGAAAAAAGATGTAAGAGGGAGATGGAGTGTGTAAGAGATGTGTAAGAGCATTTAAGTCAACCTTAAATGTCTATGGTTGGGGATTTGAGAGATGTGACATGAGGGTTGACTTGGGAGAGGGTCAGGATTCCTTAATCCTCATGTTTAAGGTTGTGAAAATGATTAGGGTAGGATTAGACTTGGATTAGAGGGAAAGTGGGAGAATTAGGAGGATGTGATGGGAGGAGAGAGAATGAGTGGAGGGGTAATTAGCTAATAAAAGATGATTAATTAATTAAAAGGGGATTAATATGTGTGAATGGGTTGGGTTCAGTTGGAACTGAGGGTAGGGGTTAAAGTTAGGAGCCATGTGCTCAAATAGACTAAATAAGGTTTATTTAATAAAAAATGGGAGGAAATGGATTTATGAATTAATTTAAAGATATTTATTTAAATTAATAAAGGAAAGGGATTTAATTAATTAAATGGTTATTGGTTTCCATTATATTAATTGGACCACAACTAATTAATTAGATTAATTAAATAGGGGGATGACATTAACTAATTAAATATTAAATATTTAATTAATAATGTCCTAGAAGGGTACTAAATTAGATTACTTAATTGTGTAATCAGATTTAGGTGTCTACATATACAAAGAAGAGTTTGGATTGATTGTTGATATCATTTTTGCTAGTTGTCCTTATCTAAAGTCCATGCTGACACCTTGGAGGGTTTTAAAGAGGGTTTTTGGTGCAGGAGAACCTACTCTACAATCATCAAACAACACCACTAAGGATCCTAAACACATCTAGTGTCTTAGAGTTTCTAATCAGGCACCTAGACCAAGCTGTAAGGCCTAGCTCCAGGATTGGCACAATTATAAGCCCCTGGCTAGCTATGGTCAAAAGTGGTCAATGGGCCTCAAATCTTAGGATCTTAGTTTCTTTTATGTTTTAAGGTCTTTGATCCATGTTGGATCATTGGTTAAGGTTAGGACCAATTTTGGTCACTAGTTTTGCAATTTTGCAACTTAGGCAAAAGTTGCTCTAAAAGTTGTCATGCAACTTTCGAGCAACTTTCTAGAAGTTCTCAAACACTTGTAATTAACCCTCCCAAATGGCTAGTTGGTTCAAACCACTCATGTAACCGTTGGGAGTATCCTATATAAGCCCTTATAGGCGGGTGATAGGACAGAGACATGTAATTTGGCAACCAATCAATAAAATCAACCATTTTCCCTGCAATCCTCGAGAACAGTGCCCTGGTATGGACGTGTACGGACTTGAATGCATGAGTGTTTGAGTTTGGGAGTTTGTGTGTTCAATCTACTTTCAAATGCAATTGGTCTTAGGATCTAATCCATCCTAGATCAGAAGATATCAAGGTTTTTATGTGGTGACCCGGATTGAGGGTTTCTCCAGCAGGTTTCAGATAGGGCTCGCTCTTTTGACCCTATTCCACCATGGGAATTTGATGCCCCTTTGTGGAATGCAACCTTTGTTTGTATGCTTTCAGAAAATGCAGGTTAGAGGTGGAGTTCTACAGGGAGGTGAGTTTGCCACAAAGCCCTAGGTGTACAGGTCCATATGTGCACCTAACTGTGACTTAGGACAGTCATGATAAAATCCGATTGGGGATTCACCAAGACCCAAAACTCAGGATTTAAAACCTTTATACATACCCCCAAAGGATCCCATCATTGATCTTGGCTTTGGCTTGGAGGAAGAGACACTTGTAGTGCAAACTAGCCCTAATGAGGCCTATTAGCCCTGTCATAAAATTGGCTAAAATAGTAACCTCCTTTTGGTTTCAAGTCCTGGTGCTTGGATATGTTCCATAAGCCCCAAAAGGGTATCAGGATCCTCAATCTGATCTACACCTTGTTTGGAAGGATTTTGAACTAGGTTCAAGATACTAGTTTCAAAAGGCTACAAACCAAATCCTAGGTTTGTGCAGCAGCATAACCTCATGAGTTGCTCAATGGTGAAAGAACCATTGGAACTATCAAAATAAGACCTAAATAGGCCAGAGAAATGTTTATAAGCCACCCTTGGTCTTAGTATCCATTTCATGGGGTTTGAGCACTTATTTCCCTAAGGAGACCTCTTAGTGAACTCTTGGTTTTTGGTGCTTAGGACTTTGGCAAGCCTAGTGATTAGGTTACATTGCATGGTAGCGTTGTGATAACCTTCTCTAAGTCCTTTTATCATACCTGTGATAGGTATCTAGCACTTGACTCCCTTCACCTTGGGTGTTGAGGGATTGGATTCTTGCCATTACACACTGCTTGGAGGCTTCCGTCGATCATTGCTGCATCAAGTGGTATCAGAGCTATGTCTGATCCTGAGAATGAGGAGATTCCTGCAAGGGTTACAAATAGTGAGTTAGCAAAGATGGTGAGAGAGCAAAAGGCTGCAAATAAGGCCTTAACTAAGAGGCTTCAAGAGCTTGAGAAGAAGCTTGATGACAAGGACAAGGATGGGTCTGAAAATGAAGAAGGGAGTGAAGAAGAGGAGGATGATCCTAATCAGCATATCCCTATAGACCAAAGACCTTTCATAGATGCCTTGAAGTCCATGGGAAGAAGAACCATGGAGGAGAAGATAGATTTGCTGGTTTTCAATGGCAAGATGAATGCTGATCTAGCCTTGGATTGGATAGAGGCATTGACAACATTCTTTGAATGTGAAGATATCCCTGAAAAATAGAGGGTAAAGGTAGCAAGATCCAAGTTGAAGGGAGCAGCCCTAACTTGGTGGAACTTCATCCAAATAGAGAGGGTGAAGAATGGAAAGAACATGATCAATTCATGGAATAGGATGATAGCATTGATCAAAGAGACATATGTGCTTGAGGACTATGGGGTACAACTCCATAGGAGGAAGCAAAGTCTGAAACAAAAGGACATGGATGTAGGCTCGTACACCGAGGAGTTCTTGAAATTATGCATAAAGACCAATATGGCCGAAGATGAGGAAGAGAAGCTAGCAAGGTACATGAATGGCTTGAAAGTATCCATTCAAGAAGAGTTGAGTCTACACTGCCCTACCACAGTCAATAGGTGCTATCAAATGGCACTTAAGGTAGAGGAAAAATGGAAGAGAAAGCAGGATTTTGGCAAAGGGAAGAGCAATGATAGTGGGAAGAGTTTTAGAGGCAAAAACAACTCTTGGAACAAGGGACAAAGTAGTGGCAGCAGCAGCAAGGCCCCTGACCAAGGAGATAAGGAAAATAGTGACTCTAATTCAAGAGGAAACTATAGAGGAAGAAGACCTTTCACTAGGGCAAGGACAAATTCAGGAAGAGGTAATGGACCATTGAAGTGTTTTTATTGCAACCAAATGGGACACCATGCAGGAAGATGCCCTGAGAAGAGGAACAACAATAACCAAGGTGAGAGGAGAGCACAACTTGTCCAAGAAGATAAGCAAGAAGACAATGCTGATGCTAGAGACTTGGAACTGGAAGGAGTGTGTCTAATGATGAGGCAGGTCTTCCTTCAAGTACCACAAACCCAAGAGCCTCCACAAAGAAAGAATCTCTTCAGGACAAAGATCAAATGTCATGGAAAGGTATGCAATCTTCTTATTGATTCTGGTTCAACTGGAAATCTTGTGTCTTGTGAAATGGTTCAGAAGTTAAACCTTCCTAAGAAGCCACACCCTTGCCCCTATCATGTATCATGGTTAACCAAAGGCCAACAAACTCTAGTGACAGAACAAGCATGGATAGAGTTTTCAATTGCAGATTTTAAAGACAAGGTTCTTTGTGATGTAGTTGAGATGGATGCCTCACATATTCTTCTAGGCAGGCCTTGGCAATTTTATGTTGATGCCGTACACCATTGTAGGAAAAACACCTACTCCATCACCAAAGATGGGAAGACCTTCACTATGAAGCCCCTACCGGATAGTAAAATTGAAAAAGAACCCACTGTGATTATCATGGGGGAAAAGGAGATGTTAAAAACATTGAAAGAATCTGATAGTGAGCCATTTGTTTTAATCTCAAAGCCCAAAGACAACATCAGGTATGATCAACAAGAGCCCATACCAAATGAAGTAAAAAATCTGCTGCAAAAGTACAAAGATGTCACTGTTAGTGACCTGCCCTCTAGCCTCCCTCCCATTAGGGACATTATTCATCAAATAGACCTCATACCAGGCTCATCCCTGCCTAATAAGGCACCATACAAAATGACACCATTGCAGCATGCAGAGATTGCAAAACAGGTCACTGAATTGTTGGAAAGAGGGCTCATTCAAAAGAGTCTCAGTCCTTGTGTTGTATCCTTAGTTTTGGCCCCTAAAAAGGATGGCAAATGGAGGTTATGCACTGATATCAGGGCTCTAAACAAAATCACAATAAGGTATAGATTTCCCATGCCAAGGATTGAGGACCTATTGGATCAACTAGGAGGTGCTTGCTACTTCATAAGATGGACTTAAATTCTGGTTACCATCAAATCAGAATCAAGCCCGGAGATGAATGGAAAACAACATTCAAGACTACTGAAGGTTTGTTTGAATGGTTAGTAATGCCCTTTGGTTTAAGCAATGCCCCTAGCACTTTTATGAGGCTTATGAATGAGATATTCATAGATTTTATTGGAAAATTTGTTGTTGTTTACCTTGATGACATACTAATATTTAGTCATAGCAAGGAAGACCATCTTGATCATTTGGAACAGGTACTAAGAAGACTCCATCAGCACAAGTTGGTAATCAACTTGGAAAAATGCATGTTTATGAGAAAGGAACTTGTATTCCTAGGTTTTGTGATCTCACAAGGTACCCTCAAGATGGATCTTGAGAAGGTAGATGCAATCATTAATTGGCCTCCACCAAGGAATCAAGGTGATGTAAGAAGCTTCCATGGGCTTGCAACATTTTATAGGAAGTTCATCAAGAATTTCAGTCATGTGTGTGCACCAATGTTTGAAACAATCAAAGGTGGAAAGAAGACTAAGTTTGCATGGACAAAGGAAGCCAATGATGCATTCCAATACTTGAAGAATAGAGTCTCTCAATACCCTATCTTGGTCCTCCCTGATTTTAACAAAGTCTTCATTGTGGAGACAGATGCAAGTAATTTGACCATAGGAGTAGTCCTAAGCCAAGAAGGCAAGGCAATTGCTTTCTTTTCAGAGACATTAAATGAGGCCAAGAGAAAGTATTCTACATATGATTTAGAGCTCTATGCTATGGTCCAAGCCCTCAAGAAATGGAGGCACTACTTGATCCCAAAGGAATTTGTAGTCTACACTGACAACCATGCACTAAACTTCCTTAATTCACAAGAAAAACTTTCAGTCAGGCATCTCAAATGGGTAGCGCAATTGTAGGCTTATACCTTCAACATTCAGCATAAAAAGGGTGTAGCAAACAAAGTTGTTGATGCTCTTAGTAGGAGGATTGGTCTGGTTGAATAAGTTCAACTACAAAGTGTGGGAATTGAGTCCCTCAAACACTTGTACCCGGATGACCCTGATTTTTCAGAGATATATCAGATTTGTATAAAGATGGAAGGCAGATATCATACTGATTTTTCTGAATATCTGATTCAGAATGACCTTCTATTCAAAGGAGCACAACTATGCATACCCAAGTGTTCAATGAGAGCAAACATAATCAGAGAAAAGCATTGTGGTGGCCTCGGAGGTCACTTTGGCATTGACAAGACAACAGACATGGTAAAGAGGAGTTATTTTTGGCCCAAATTGAACAATGAAGTTAAGAAGTTTATTGAGTCTTGTACTATTTGCCAACAAGCTAAAGGGATGACAACAAATCAAGGGCTCTACCAACCCTTACCAATCCCTTCAAGGCCTTGGGAATCCATTTCAATGGATTTTGTCATGAGACTGCCTAAAACCAAGCAAGGATTTGATAGTGTGTTTGTCATAGTGGATAGGTTCAGCAAAATGGCCCACTTTGTGCCATGCAAGAGCACAAATGATGCATCTCATATAGCCAATCTCTTCTTCAAAGAAGTAGTTAGAATTCATGGCTTACCTCAGACAATTGAATCAGATAGGGATGTGAAGTTTCAAGGGCACTTTTGGAGGACACTCTTCAAGAATTTGGGTACAAACCTCACCTATAGCTCTGCCTATCACCCTCAAACAGATGGGCAGACTGAGGTAGTAAACAGGTCCCTAGGCAATCTTTTAAGATGTCTAACCAAGCAATATTCACAAAGCTGGGATACCATACTGCCCCAAGCAGAGTTTGCCTTCAATGACTCTATAAATAGGTCAACCGGTACTACTCCTTTCCAAGCAGTGTATGGATTACATCCCAAGGGACCATTGGATCTAATGGAACTCCCCTCTGATTTCAGAATCAGTGCTCAAGGCCAAGAACTGGCAGAGCTCATCACAAAGGTACAACAGCAAGTGAAAGAAACTTTGCAAAAGTCTAGTTTGAATTACAAAGAAAATGCTGACAAGAGAAGGAGAGAGGTCCATTTCCAAGTAGGAGACAGGGTTTGGGCATTTCTAAGGAAGGAGAGACTACCTAAGGGTAGATACTCCAAACTTCAAATGAAGAAAGTAGGCCCCTGCAGCATACTTAACAAAATAGGTGACAACGCCTATGAGATATCCCTTCCTCGAACTTTGCAGATCTCTCCAATCTTCAACATTGCAGACCTCACACCATACAAAGCTGCAAAAGGTTCATTAAATGAGTAGGGTAAGGACACAAGCATTGAGGATGAAGACTATGTTACCAATCTTCCTCAAAGCAAACCAGTGGAGATTGAAGCAATTTTGGACTCCAAGCTACTAAAGCAGACCAGATCAAAGAAGTACATGCAATACTGTCAAATGGAAGGGTCTCCCTAACATTGATGCTACATGGCTCACTGAAGATCAAATCAAGCAACATGGGACTTCGGTAGAGCACCTATCCTCAAGTAGGGACTTGAGTTTTAAAACTCAAGGGGAGTATTGTTGGTTCCCAAAACCATAGATTGGAAATCCAAGAGCCTGCCAATTCTCCAATAGAATTCCAAATCAATTCTGGCCAACAAACGGGAATAATCCAAATTCCTCTGCACTGTAGGCTTCGCTACACCTAGGCGGGTAAACCTTCACCTCGAACCTGATCACTTTCTTCAAGGTTTTTCTATAGCGAATTTAAGCTTGTGAGTTTTCCGGCTGGCAAATTCCTCGAACTTGATATTACAAAGTCATATTATTGCTCTTTATCCCTCCATACAATTAAATATATATGTTTTTCCTTCTATCGAATATGTCTTTTTTTCTTTTATCGGGTGTGGCACTTATATTTATAAGTGACCAAACAATTCCAACCCAAGCAACACATCATTTCATAACAAACAATTAATCGGGAGTGACTTTTGCAAATGATAATTTTATCTTAATTAAAAAATGATAAAGTAATCGGGCAAGACTTTGTCATATAACTTTTGCCAAAATTACTTCCTTCTAGCTACCGAACATTTGTGATTAATCGAACAAGACCATTGTTAGATGCTACTATAGTCTAGAATCGTGCCGTCTGTGGAGAAAAATCCCTGCTGTCTTTGGTTATGGACTCCTCTTGATATATCTTCGATGTGCAAAATGATCTCAAAATTTATTCCCGAATTGTGTTTCTGGAGTTTGACTACTCTCCTGCTTGGAGCTCTCGGTCTTCATGCTTAGTGCAATACAAGAATATATTATCTGCTACACATATCCCTATCAACTAGTAGCCATACAACTTCCTTCAAATCTATAACAATATGGTTACAAATTTAAACAATACCGGTGACGATTAATACATATTCCTTGCTCTGTCAAGATATTCCAGGTTGGAGTATCTCATTCTGTGGGCGAATTGCGAGATCATATTATTACTTTTGCCAGGCGATATAAGTAGTATATTATTGATTGTGACTTTGAAAGAGAGCTTTTGGAATGAATATTTGTGTTTTCCGTAAACCTCCATTGCATATCACTTCTCTTCATAATATTGCCTTTGTATAATTTGATTCTTTATAATCACTAGTATATGGTATGTAAACTCTTGTCCAAAAATGGAGCCTGTAAAATTAGAGCTCCATCAGTGGCTCTTGTTGGGGACGTATGCTCCCTGTGAGCATAGCGAGATCTCAGTTATCTCTGGAGAAGCAGATCAATTAACTTGATGCACAAGTAAAATTGGGTGGCCCCCGGCCCCCCAAAAGTGAGACTCGCTTCTTTCCTCTATCAAACACCTGATTTTGATCATGCAACACTTTTAACTTTGCTGTATTGGATGCATCTTCCTTATGGACAATTCTCATTATTTCATTGATGCGGTCCTTGGTATTTGACCTTTGTTTTGTCTTTGAGGAATCATTAGGTGCATCATGATTTTTGCCGAATAGAAGATTTTGGTTAATCATACAAACCTGTAGATTAATGTTCTTTATTTGGATACCTTCTAGTCCACTATTTTCCTCATCTCTACATTCTGGATATTTCTCCTCACAAAAAGGTTTGGAGAATACTGTTGTGAGGTTTCACATCATCGCCCCAATTCTTGGGGACCCCCGTTTTAAACTTTGAGCCTTTGCCTTGCCTCTCGACTTGAGCTGATTGTAATTCATAGATCCCGGTGGCATAGATAATTGGGTTTGCATTCATGGCTTACTATGTTTTTGAGATTTTGATGATAGAGTGTCAAGCATGGTTTGATTTTCAAGTGATGATGCGATGATCGGATTCAGAGATAATTTTTGCCTTGCTATTTGAAAATTCAAGTTGATTTTCGATTGCCTGGTGATTTTGTTGACAATCTGATTATTGTTTTTGTTCTAGCAATCTGAGATCCACTTTTATTTTCAAACTCTAATGCTTGTGATTTTCGAAATTTTTTGAGACAAACAAGGCAATGGAATTTTCTTGTTCAAGACAATGTTTAAATTATGGAATTTTCAATTTTTAGTTGCTGATTGGATTGATAAATTCAAAAAATCTGAGATCTTTATATTTTTGAAAGCCTCAAGCATCAAATTTTAAATTTTCATTGGGCAATTCAAGTGTATTAAAATCAATTTGCAAATAATAGAGCAATTTTCGATCTTTCAAATTGATAATGGACAAATAAATGCTAAAATCCGAAATTGCATGATTATTTTTGATTTTCTAAATCTATGTTTGCATTTTCGAAGTCTGATTTAGGGGCATTCGAATTAAGTATGGGAGATTATATTTTAAAAATCGAAACTTGATGTTTATTTGCAAATAGCCCCAGCAATTTGCAATTTTCGAAGTTAATTTGGAGTTTTTTTTTAGATTTTCGAAAATCTTTGGCTTTCCAGCCAAGTCGGCCCCCTAAATGGGCTCTAATTAATTTATTTTTGTGGCGTGTAGGTCTGGGTCGGCCATGAAATTGGGGCAGCGTGTGGGGTATAAAAGGAAGTTTGCTTCCTCATTTCAAACACACAAAAAAAATCGACTTCCTTGCTCTGCTATTTATGAGCGAAAATCAAAGGTTTAAGCAAGCAGTTTACCATCATTTTTGGCAGCGACTTGATCCTAGAAAGGTAGTGATTTGGCATGAACAGTCAACCTTGGGTATAGAGGGCAGTATAGAAGGCGGTTTGGTGGGCAATCAGGCTCCCCAAGGCAGTATTTTGGATGAAAAGAAAGGCAACGGCTTGATCTAGACATTTGAGGGCTTCATTCCACATGCCCTAGGCTTCCAAATTTTGATTTTTTTGAGGGCCAAAATAGCAGTATTATAATCAGATCTGAAAATTAGAGGTTGCAAATTTTTCTAAGATATCATCAAGACCTCATTCTTGCCATAGAATTTCCAGATTTGAGGTGTGGAAAAGGAGAGGAAGATCTAGATTGTTGGAGAGCTTCATTCTTGGATTTTTTGACAAGAGGAAGGAAGAGCTAAATGCCAATATACATTTCCAGAATTTCATCATGCCCAGAATTCTGATTTGAGAAGCAAAGGTTCAGATTTTGGAAGATTTTGTTGCTTAGCAAGGCCCCTAAATTTAGAAATTTCGATTGGCAAGGTAAAAATTCAAGTTGTGATGTTGAGATTCAGATCTTGACAAGTATGGGTTGTGGCATCAAGTTTGAATTTTGACAAGAGGAAGGGTTATCAAGCCAGGGATAACCGGTGAGTGGCCTATCTTATCTTTTTTTTCTTAGTTGTTTTCACTTCATTGGTATTATTGTTAAGTGTTGAAGATTAGTTTCAAAAGTAGAGATTGAAGCTTGGTTAGTGGGTTGATTACTCGATTGTCTTGATTAACTTTTTTCCTCAAGTTCTTGCTTGCATTCCATCATTTCATCATCTTAAGAGGAAGATTGGAGTGATAAGTGTAGTCCATCTCATAGGAAATGGCGGAGAGTGATAAGTGGTAGTCCCACCCCTAGGGAGAAGATTGGAGTGATAAGTGTAGTCCATCTTAAGGCAAAGGTGGGGAGTGATAAGTGTAGTATTTCATCATTTTATCATTAGGAGGAAGATTGGAGTGATAAGTGTAGTCCATCTTAAGGCAAAGACGGGGAGTGATAAGTGTAGTCTTCATCATCATCATCATTAGGAAGAAGATTGGAGTGATAAGTGTAGCCCATCTCATAGGTAACGGCGGGGAGTGATAAGTGTAGTTTCCATCTCATTAAGAGGAAGTTTGGAGTGATAAGTGTAGTTTCACCATCATTGTAGAAAAGACAGGGAGTGATAAGTGTTTAGGATGGTTGATGCCAATGCAAGCAAGTGACCCAAAAGAACTAATGCTAAAGTAGGAGACAAGGAAGTCATGATACCCAATTCCAACTTCCGCTTGAAACTGAGACATGTTGGAGACACCAACATTGGTACCCTTGATATGATTCAATTAAGAGAGAGGTTGAGAGACAGCCAGTCCCCTATGACAAAGAGGATCAATAAGTATGGATTTGTGCAAGGAAGTGTTCAGTCTACCCCAGCAGCAAACAAAATACAGCAAGTCAAATATAACACCTTCATTGTACTTCTCAACCGGATCCCAGGCTCTGCTCAAGGTACACAGTTTGATCCTTGGATGTTTTATTTTATTGAAGGCATTGGAAATGATAAAGGAAAGATTGATTGGATTAGGATCATTAGCATGAATTTAGAGTTGCAACTTAGATAGTACAAAATCAGAGGCAATTTTACATGGGGTCCTACCTCTTCGATTCAGTTGCAAGATTATTGGTGATGCTTTGCTAGTCGAACCAAATTCAATTTTGGGGAGATGCACTACACCACTATGGTTGTGGGAGTTCGAACAGTTGAGGATATTCAAGGGTTAACCAAGGAGGAAAACATTAGTAAGGAGGCAATTGATGAACTTAACGATTATTCCAATTCAAGTGGGAAGATTGTGGAACAATCAAGGAAGCGTGGCTGAGGGCAGGTGCCCCAAAACCCAAAAGTAGTAAAGCAGAGGGGGATGCAAGCAAATCCAAATTCGAGTAGACAAGTTGAAAGACCATGAAAATCAAGGCAAGGACAGTAAAGAGGAAAGTGACGGAAGGTTAAGAGGGGTCAAGTTTGATTTCAAGGCGGTGGCCAAGAGCAAGGTTCTCAAATTGCAAAAAGGTTCACATCCAGGCAAGCCACCAAGGTCAAGGCAAGGTCACCCCAAGTGCATGAAGACCTCACTCTTTTGAGGTCAGGACATCAAGTACAAGCAAGTTCAAGTGGTGATGAGAAAGTTTCTAAGGACAAGCTCAAGCATCCAAGGCTTCACCTCATCTCAAGGATTAAATAAATTTATAAGATAAGGTAAATGAGGTGGCAATTTCATGTGCATGCAATCAAATCATGCCAAGTGTCCTATGTTCTCATTGGTTGACAAATTATTGCAATTTTCTCATTGGCCCACAAAGTTGATGCCCTCATGTAATTGGTTGAAAGATGGTAACCCTAATTAGGGTTTGTAAGGTTTAATCTTGGCCCTTGATTTTGCCTCTTAATCTTAGCCACTCGTAATTTTGAGCCTCTATATAAGGCCAGTTGTTCTCATTTGTAAAGAGAGTTATGTTGGAGAATTGTTGCCAAAATACTATCAAAATTGTTCTCTATTCATTGTTGTGATTTGCATGGTGGATATACATGATCATTTTGGTGTATTGCATGTTTCTTCTCATCTCTCAAATTAAAGTAGGATTTTATTTCATGTTGTTAGAATAGAAGTAGATGGCTAGTCGTATGGTGATATTGGTGAATGTTTGATAGGGATCTATATACTAGGCCACTAGCATCCTAGCGGCTTGTTAGGAAGCCTTGTGTGGTAATCTAGTCCAATTGCTCCCAAGTTCTACTTGCATTTCATCTTTTCGCTTGTACTTCAAGTTGGGTTGGAAGATAGGTGTTAGTGTGAAAATCCTAAGAGTATCCCTTAGAATCATCGCACTGATGGAAGTAGCGCCACTGGCAAGCTTTCATTTGGTTTGATCCCCGTCCATTCGCCAATCTTTCCATTCTATAGGAGTAGTAGCAAAGCAAGAAGTGGTTTAGTAGTGAGAAGTTTGAGAAGTAAAGTTGAAAGTGGTAAATTGGAGAAAGTCATTGAGTATACATTGCAAAGCTAGATCTCATCATAGCGAGAATTTGACATCCTCAAGTGAACAAAACAACGTAAGCCCGCCGAAGTGATTACCAGCAGATCACATTTTATAACTGAGTTAGTATCCACAAGTGTAAGGAACCTTGGAGTATTCTCATATTCTTCATGAGCATATACTTTTCAAGAGAGGGTTGAGTGTTTGGTACGCTGTATCAAGTATTCAATTGCTATATGTTATGTAGTGGTACAAAACTGACATCAACAAATACCTTATCTCCAAGAATTACAAACTCTGCCTCACCTAGAGTTTGATCAGCTAGGACATTTCGAAAATTTTCAGAACCATACTTCAACACACTCTCTTCATTATGTTTGGCTGATTTCATCTCATCTTCATATGTTTGATGTATTTCGTTCTCATAGGATGAACTGAAAGATATCTCACCCTCTGAATGCACTTCATGAGTTTCATCAACTTTAAAATTAGGACTGCTATCTTCATTATGATGCTGATGGATTCCATTGCATAAAGGATCCTCTTCAAACAACGGATTCGAGAACACAGAGAACTTAGACATATCTTCATTTGCTTCCTCTTCAAACAATGGATTTAGGAACATAGAGAATTCAGGCATACTTTCATGAGAATTTTCATTTGGATTATCAAGTGTTTCATCATCAAGACTCATATCTTCATTGATATTATCTCTAGAAACTTCCTCCTGTTCATGCAGTTCTATTTCATCTCCACAATTTGATTCTTGGGAATTATCATTTCCTTCGTCTAAGACCTCTTGAATATGCCCTGATTCGTCAATCTCCTTACCATGGTGGATTGAGAAAAAATTTGGACCATTCTTCTCAACGTGTCTTTGGTATTCTATGTCTAACAAGGCTGAAATCTCTTCCTCATTGATAGAATCCTCTTCATCATTTTTATATTCACCAATGTTTGATGTCATACAAGTATCGTCATGGAAAGATCTTTCTTCAGACTATCCAAAAGAGTCTCCTCCATTCATATCTAAAACCTCACTTGACTCATATGCTACTTCAGTCTTGCATTCATTCTCCTCTGCATCCAGTTCATTATTCATAAGTTTGAGAAAGGTAAGGAACTGATGATCATATAAAAGACCTAGTTCTCGCATTTTGTTGAAAAGGTCAGAGGTTGAAGGTCTGCATTCTAAAGGTACTTCTTGACGGATATTAAACATCCTCAGGAAAAATTGTACTGCAGATTCTTCTTCTTGTTTCTCTAAGTTCAAAAATGTGTCCAAAGGGGATATGTAATTTGGATCTTCTTCATCATCACTGCGACTTCCATCAAGCACAAGGCTTTGTTCAATCTGATCATAAGACTTCTCTTCTCTGTCTTCATCATCTTCTTCTAATATTTGAAAAAGAAGCTTTAGATCAGGGTCACCTAATGACATTCCCAAGTTTTTGACCTTTCTCATTATTTCATTTTGTGAAGGCATAATTGTTACAGGTATCCTCTGATACATATTCGCCATCCTCAAGAATAAGTGTGTAGAAGACTCCCCTTCAAATCTCTCCAAACTAAAAAAGGCATCAAGTGGAGACATGTTAGGATCCTCTTCCATGTTGCAGCTTTGGTCTTCACACCGTTCATAACACATGTTATCTTCATCGCTTTCATCATGAAACTCATATAGGAACCATTTTTCAAACTCTTTCCAAGACGAGATACATTGTGTAGGTAGTGATTCATAAGTTTGTCTCACATTGTCCTTCAATGTTCTGAGAAACAACTTCATCACCTGATCTTCTGCATTGACCTCATAATCTTCTATGATTGTATAAAATGCATCCAAATGTTGAAGTGTGGATTCATCCCATTCTCCATGAAACTTTGGCACAAGTTGTGAAAGTTTTGGGGATAACTTGTTAGGCTCATAATCAAAATTGCTAAAATCCAATGGCCTGATGCCATCTGGAATAAAAGGCTTTCTTTCAAATGATCGATACATTTGAAAAACCTATCCACCCTCTCCTTCTGAGTTTTCTCCCTCAGCAGAGCTACCAAATGAAAATTGTTTTGAATCGCCACCTTCTTCATAAGAAGGACAAAATCATACAACTGAGTTTTGTCTTTAGTAGAGTCTAACTCTCTGATCACCAGAAATTCTGAATAATGTTCTTACAACAATTCCCTAGTAGAGTCGCCAATCTGTTGGTTCCCAAAACCACAGATTGGAAATCCAAGAGCCTGCCAATTCTCCAATAGAATTCCAAATCAATTCTGGCCAACAAACAGGAATAATCCAAATTCCCCTGCACTTTAGGCTTCGCTACACCTAGGCGGGTAAACCTTTGCCTTGAACCTGATCACTTTCTTCAAGGTTTTTCTATAGCGAATTTAAGCTTGTGAGTTTTCCGGCTGGCAAATTCCTCGAACTCGATCAATATAAAATTGAATGCTGAATGTTTGAATTAAATATTTTGTGTAATAATTCTTAATAATGGATTTGAGGTTTGTAGGAAGGAATTGATAGATTTTCTGACTTCACATATAAACCCAATACTTCACAAATAAAAAGACCAGTGCCTCTGCTCATTCGGGTGATAGAGTCAACTTCAATGAAGATTACGTACAACTTTATAATGTTCTACGCACTTATACTATTAGTCAATTAAATAATCAAGACGCGATAGATCAAATATTTATGCAATCTTAAATTAGTCCAGATTGAACTTTAACTCCTCAGAGACAAACTGGATACAAATTCAGAAACAATTAAATATTTCACGACATTTGTGATGATCGAGTTTAAGATGCTATTTGACCGTGTCCACTTATCTGATATTTAAATTGTATACAATATTCAAAAAATAATTATAAAGGACGGTTCATCTGCAGTTTAATTCTCCACACCTTTAATAATAAACAAAAAACATTTTATTTTATTTAAAAAAAATAAAATTGAATTTATATTACAAAGTCATATTATTGCTCCTTATCCCTCCATACAATTAAATATATATGTTTTTCCTTCTATTGAATATGTCTTTTTTTCTTTTATCGGCTATGGCACTTATATTTATAAGTGACCAAACAATTCCAACCCAAGCGACACATCATTTCATAACAAACAATTAATCGGGAGTGACTTTTGCAAATGATAATTTTATCTTAATTAAAAAATGATAAAGTAATCGGGCAAGACTTTGTCATATAACTTTTGCCGAAATTACTTCCTTCTAGCCACCGAACATTTGTGATTAATCGAACAAGACCATTGTTAGATGCTACTATAGTCTAGAATCGTGCCGTCTGTGGAGAAAAATCCCTGCTCTCTTTGGTTATGGACTCCTCCTGATATATCTTCGATGTGCAAAATGATCTCAAAATTTATTCTCGAATTGTGTTTCTGGAGTTCGACTACTCTCCTGCTTGGAGCTCTTGGTCTTCATGCTTAGTGCAATACAAGAATATATTATCTGCTACGCATGTCCCTATCAACCAGTAGCCGTACAACTTCCTTCAAATCCATAACAATATGGTTACAAATTTAAACAATACCGGTGATGGTTAATACATATTCCTTGCTCTGTCAAGATATTCTAGGTTGGAGTATCTCATTCTGTGGGCGAATTGCGAGATCATATTATTACTTTTGCCAGGCGATATAAGTAGTATATTGTTGATTGTGACTTTGAAAGAGAGCTTTTGGAATGAATATTTGTGTTTTCCGTAAACCTCCATCGCATATCACTTCTCTTCATAATATTGCCTTCGTATAATTTGATTCTTTATAATCACCAGTATATGGTATGTAAACTCTTGTCCAAAAATGGAGCCTGTAAAATTAGAGCTCCATCAAGTATGGTGCAGGAGCACCTACTCTACAATCATCAAACAACACCACTAAGGATCCTAAACACATCTAGTGTCTTAGAGTTTCTAATCAGGCACCTAGACCAAGTTGTAAGGCCTAGCTCCAGGATTGGCACAATTATAAGCCCATGGCTAGCTATGGTCAAAAGTGGTCAATGGGCCTCAAATCTTAGGATCTTAGTTTCTTTTATGTTTTAAGGTCTTTGATCCATGTTGGATCATTGGTTAAGGTTAGGACCAATTTTGGTCACTAGTTTTGCAATTTTGCAACTTAGGCAAAAGTTGCTCTAAAAGTTGTCATGCAACTTTCGAGCAACTTTCTAGAAGTTCTCAAACACTTGTAATTAACCCTCCCAAACGGCTAGTTGGTTCAAACCACTCATGTAACCGTTGGGAGTATCCTATATAAGCCCTTATAGGTGGGTGATAGGACAAAGACATGTAATTTGGCAACCAATCAATAAAATCAACCATTTTCCCTGCAATCCTCGAGAACAGTGCCCTGGTACAAACGTGTACGGACTTGCATGCATGAGTGTTTGAGTTTGGGAGTTTGTGTGTTCAATCTACTTTCAAATGCAGTTGGAACTATCAAAATAAGACCTAAATAGGCCAGAGCAATGTTTATAAGCCACCCTTGGTCTTAGTATCCATTTCATGGGGTTTGAGCACTTATTTCCCTAAGGAGACCTCTTAGTGAACTCTTGGTTTTTGGTGCTTAGGACTTTGGCAAGCCTAGTGATTAGGTTGCATTGCATGGTAGGGTTGTGATAACCTTCTCTAAGTCCTTTAATCATACCTATGATAGGTATCTAGCACTTGACTCCCTTCACCTTGGGTGTTGAGGGATTGGATTCTTGCCATTACACACTGCTTGGAGGCTTCCGTTGATCATTGCTGCATCAGTTTTGAGCTTCATTTATTATTGGTCAACATTTTTAGTCATCTGTCTAGAGAAAACCAACATTAGGGAACACAAATCTACTTGCTTTTCATTGTTCAATCAGTTGTAGGAAACCTAGGAGAGTAACACCACATGCAACCATATCCAACCATATTCACTTTCTATTATCGATGCACTCTTTATTTTGATCTCCATGACTTTGTAACAACACTTGCTTAGCAACATTCATATATGCAAGACAAGTGCTCTTGAATGGAAATCAAAATACATTTATTCTCTTGGGAATAGATAAGAGATTGACCAAAATCATCCAGAGATTTTAAATTTCTCTTATGGTCCAAGTGTGTCCGATGGTATCTAGAAAGAGTCACTTGTCAGTAGCCATATGAAATTTATAAAAATTAGTGAAAACAGGTTTTTTATGTTTTGTTACTAACTTCTTCTATTTTAGCCAATGGTGTATCCATGTCAGATGGCTATGATATTTACTTTTTCCACATCTCCCTTTCATTATAAAGTTGAAAGTAAATCATGATAAGCAGTTGCATGTTAAATGCCTGTATAAATGATCTGAGAAGACAAAAAGGAAGTTGTTACAAAAAGGCTTTCAGTCTTATGTATGTTGATCTACAAAATGTTTTCAAGAATAACAGTAATATTTCAAAGGCTTCAATATGTGTTCCACACAAATGTCCATAATCCTCAAGACCACTATCCTCATCCCCAATAGCATTTTGGGTACAGTGAGAACTTCTGGCCATCTACAAAGATCTTTAATATCTTGGAAACATTTCTTAAATGTGTTGCAGTAAAAGGAAACTATGTCAAGATATTTGGAAATTCCCAAGACAACTCAGGATGTTTGGGACACCCATCATGTCATGCCCCGCAAGGGAACCAGGGAAGAGAACAAAGATTCTCTTTGTAAAAGAAAAACCTAAGTAATGATTTATGAAATATTTTGAATTTTTAAAAGAATTATGTGAACAAAATGTAGTTAAACTTAGATTCCTCCCAAGGTTCCCTACTATTTTATGAACAATTCATTTAAGGCCTTTTAAGTATACTAACAACAAGATTTACTTCTTAAAGCAAACTACATCATATCATTTGAAGATTCTTTACAAAGAAATTCAAAGTACTTTCATTTCAATTTTCCATTTAAACCCATCTATTTTCCTAAGTACCCTTTATGAACAATATAAATTTTAAAGCAAATAGAATCATCTAAATAATTTGATACATTACAATTATTACATTTGATTTTCAGTAGCTTTTCACTTAATCAACAATAATGAAAAACATATTGCTTAACTTGGAATATTACAAAATCCTTTTCTTTTCAACACACATCATATACATAAAGTTTGTGATATCCCTTTTTCCTTTCTCCTAAGTCTACCCATTCCAATTACATCATTTTGAAATACATTAATAATTACATTACATTCATCTCCTCTTGGGAGGTAACAATAATTTTACATCATGAAAGATAAGTACAAGTCTTCAAAACTGGAACACTATGCAAGCACGAATCCATAAGCACTGCATCCGCAAAAGGTACCTCGATAAAAATATTTACCACCCAACCATGTGGATACCTAAAAGGCCCACTCCCCCGTGCTAGGAGATAAACACCAAGGTCCACAAAGAAGGAATAGCTAGGCCATACTTAGGGTTGGGTAACCTTTCCCAAATAGCAAATAAAAAGAAGATCAAAGTATAAATCTTTTTCCAAAGGTTCTAAGGCTTGGTAGAAACTCTAAGCAACAACCTAAGTGAGTGTCATCGCATAGCCCTCACCCCTTGGGTTGTCTTGGTACTAGCCACTCTGGGCCTCGGCCCCCAAGTAGGCACATGTGGAATTGAATGCCTTTTGTGTAGACAAGCACCATTTGATCGTACCTACGCATAGGTACCTTCTCCCACTCCCATCCATAGCCCTTACTAGCACTAATGGCATGGGCGAGGCACATATTAATCTTTTAAGTGTTTGAACCCATTCCCATAAGTTTTAATTAAATTATCACTTGTTAAATAACTCTTCACTTGGTTATCCTGGTTCTAGCCACTTAGGGCCCCGGCCTCGCACTAAGAGCCACTCACTTGGTGTTGTTAGGTTTTCTACCCTTAACCCATACATCACAAATACATCATACATGTAGAAAAACAAATCATAAGCACATTTGAGAACTGCATCAAAGAATATAAAATAATAAGATAGTCTAGGGATGTTTAGGAAAATTTAGGAACGTTTAGGGAGGCCTAGAATGGTCCTGATCCTCCTAGACAATTCTAAACCCTAATCTTGCTTCCTAATCACAACCTAAACCTATTTGAGCATCTAAATGCACCATATAACCTCTACCCAACAAGTAATGAACACGTAAAGTTTATACAAAAATTTCATGTAGTTTATACAAAATTCAATCTACCTGAAATTTAGCTAAGTTTGATTTTTTTGAAATCTCAAAAATTAGAAGTTGCATCTTAACTCCTAGAAAGCTGAAACCTATCCCAAACTCCCGAAAGGTACCTAATTTCTTTATACAAGTATAACTTAAAGTATAAGAAATTAAAGTATCGTAATAAAGCACACATTGATTATGAAAATGAAATACAAATAACGCACATTCATTAAGAAAAACAAATATAAAGCGCACAATGTTTAATGACATAAACCTAAATACAAATACTGCGCACATTGATTAAGAAAAAAGAAATATAAATATAAAGTGCACAGTGCTTAACAGAATTAAACATAAATACAACACATAATGCTTTGTTGCAGAACAAATAACCCTAACTCGGGACTGTCATAGTTCATTAACCTATCGAAATGGCGGTATTATATTTCGGCTGGTACAAAACAATAATGTATAAACGGATGACAGAATATTACTGATAGCATAATGATATTATATTTCGGCTGGCAGAAAACAATAATGTATAAACAGATGACAGAATACACTGATAGCATAATGATATTATATTTCGGCTGGCATAAAACAATAATGTATAAACGGATGACATAATACGATAATATATAAACCTTAAACGGCTCCCATAATACAATAATATATATAAACCTTAAATGGATGACATAATACAACAATGTATAAACATTACACGACTAACATAATACAATAATGTATCATAAACATTCTACAACATAACAAAACATACAGAGAAGCATTCAAACAGATAAAAACATTCATAATAGAAAGATAATTATCTCTCAGGATGGATTCCAACCTGGAGTCCTGCGGGATTCAGTTGATGAAGAAGAGTCCTATTCTCTCAGTCTCCTTCCAGCAATCCTTAGATTCCTTCTGGATGAAATCTCTAGCCTCTACCCGAAACAACCAAATGCCAATCTTAGGGAATTATGAAATTCTCTCCTCACAATATAAATTTTTTTCTACAAGCATAGTACTCCTCTTATTATTATTTCCTTCTTGAATCAACTCCCTTCACACAGGAAATCTTTCCTGTATATAGATTGGAGGGAGTAGTTGCACAGGTATTCCAACCGATGCAACTATCCACCCGTTAATAATATGGTTTGTAAAACCATTCCCGTGAAGGGATAATTATATTTTATTTAATAAGGTTTTAATTTGTCTCCTAAATTTAAGGATGACAAAATAGAGAATTTAACCTTAAGAATAATTTACTAATTTACTTAGCTATGGTAATAGAATTTACTAATCCTATTTACCATTTATGAGAATAACATAGATTTATTATTATCTAAAAATAATTTTCCTTCTCACAATAATTATATAATAATAATATATATATGTATTCATAGGCATATGTGTGCACCCATATGCTTATGGTACATATACCATAAGTAAGACACATTATTACAAATATTTAATATTATGAATATTATTATTATAAAACATATTATTTATTCATACACTAATCCATATTCTTTTACAAAATACAATAGTGATATATAAGGTGAAATATACCACTATTATTAAAACATTTATTATTATTATTGCCATAGGCATTTTGTTATCATAAATGTTATAAAATAATATCATAGAATTCTTTATTATTATTGATATTAAAATCACAAGATTTGATCACATACTAACTCATTTCTAACAAGGTACACTAGTACATAAGTAGCTACTAATAAAAATAAATTATTAAATCATACCCTCAAATGAACAATAATTCACATCAATAATTTACTAACAAAATCGAACATACCATGAAGACAATTGGAGCTACCATACTCAAAACCTCATACTCAACGAAAGCAAAAGACAAGAAACCAGCTACAAGATCCACAAAACCAATAAACTGAGAGGACACAGAAATACATCACCCACACAAGGGACCGACTCAGGAACTCCCCACCTAAGGATAAAAGGATCAGAGGTAGAGTTCCTTTCTGTGGAACCTGGTGATATCTCCGTAACAATAACTACAATCGAGGATTTTGAGGGATCGCTCAGACTTGTGAAGCCAGGTGGAGACGATACCTGGTACCTGCAATCTTGCATCACCAAGAAGAGATACATATATATACATATGGATATACATACAAATCAGATATATGCAAACATATGACCAGGATCGATACATCGTGTGGACCTCAACTAAGTGAGTAACTATGACTTCGTCCTAAGTCATGAAAACACATCAGACACATATACATGAAACATAAAACATCATGATAATGGTTAGATTCAAATCCTTGGGTTAGCTCCATAAAACATATAAAGCTAGATGGTTTTCTCATTTCATAAACGTATAAATGATAATCATAAATGAGCATATCAATCATCTGATAAACATATCATCATCCACAAAACATAAATGTAAATATGTAGTTCTAACCATCATAATAGGATGTCCAAATCAGAAAATCCAAGTATCACCATAGGAGAGGGTATTACACATCAACTATCCCAGAGATAGGCATACATCCCTACCAACAAGGTAAAATTTTAAAATGCAGAGAAAATAATTCAAGGAATTGAAAACAGACTGTTAATTATATCATGACAGGATTATAACAACACCAATAAATATATCATGATAATAATATAACAATGATAAGGTTAATCATGATAGCAGCGACAACAACATAATTTGGAAACAACAATAACTATATCATGATTCAGATTCATCACTTATGATAAAGTTTTATAACAGTTACACTAGCAACAGTTTTAAATTATTGATTTCATTGATCAAAGATTAACTCAATGTCTCAAACTTCAGAATACTCAATATGCCATTAGAGTATTTTATTATTTAGTTACAAAAGAGATTAAAGGTGCATTGGCCATGGTTTGGTATAGTGTGGTATTGTGCCACGCCATAAATTTTTTCCCATGAGTAATAACAACCCGGTTCTTGCAAAAGTCTGGTCCTTATCACATTCTTGCAAAAGTCTGCCGCAGACCTTCAAAGTCTGCCCAAATTCTATCAGATGAACCCGGCATGAATTTTGCCATTTTTATGGTGGATTTGCAAATCTGTGGCAGAACTCAGGCCGAATTTGGTCAAAAATGAATTTTTTTGACTTAATTTTTTTTTTTTTGTCTACTTTAGTCAATCCAACCCTCCAACCGTAAAATAGACCACTAAAAAGGCCAAAAAGGTAAAACATATGTAGTTTGGACTAAAACATTAATATATATGGTGGTGTATTTTTCTATGTTGCTTTACTATTAGCATAGTGGTGTATGAACTTATTTGCTGCTGCATACATATACATATAACTATACGTATACATATACATATCCACATCCATATACATATACATATCCACATCCATATATACATACATAGTACATACATACATATATTATATAAACATATGTTTTGTATGGACGAACCCAAAACGAATTCAAACCCACCCCCCAAAAAATTTGAACGAATTTTGAACCCGAATCTCGAACTCGCATCCGAACCCAAATCCGAACCGGCAACTTAGTTTTAATATAAAATCGTTTCATTTTTTTGGTCAAAAAACACAAAACTACACGAAACATTGTTAAATGAGTCTGAATCAAAAACTACACAACTGAGTCATGATAGTAATATATCACAGTTTGAATTGTGGAAAATTTTTCTAATCAATTTTAGTAATTCAGTATCTATAACATAATAATACCTAGGTTAAGGTTACTGACCTATTTGAAGGAATATTTCTTTGCTTGATGACTGCCCACCAATGGAGGGAGTTGATTTCATCCTACATAAGATCTTCTGGATCAGAGCCACCAACTACCTATTAAACATAGTATAATTATTTTGGCTTTTTAAAGCTAACAAAGTCTGGTGTAGTGTAGAATAGTTTTTTAAATTTTTCTTTCTTTTTTTTGGTTGATTGGTATTTTATTTATATTTGGCATGTAAAACTTGTAGGCTTAGGATTTAAACTGTGGGCCTGTCAAACACGTTCATTTTCAGGATTCAAGGACACCAGTTGCAGCTAGTAGAAGTGGAAGGGTCTTACACAGTTAAATTTTTTTATAGATCCATAGACTTTCATGTGGGTAAGTCATGTACAATTCTCCAAAAAACACATTGGACCCAAAAGAAGTGCTAAGTGTATATAATTATATACTGCATAAGATTCTTGTATTATGTTATTTCCTTTTACTGAAATGTAATTCTGATTGATAAAATGCTTGTTTAAATAATTGCATAATTTTCCATAATAAATTTGAGTAATGTTTTGAATTATCTTAGCAAATTTCTTCTTTCTAGGATATGTTTAAGAAACATATTTTGAAGGCCTAAATTATCAGATCAACTTCTAGTTGATTTTTAAATCTATATTGATAATCAGGAGAGTCTATTTATATATTAATTAATTTAATGTTCTTTTAGAGTTATTTCAGTGGAATTATTAGTCATTTTATACTCTTTCTTAATCTTTTGTGCTGATCTTTATTCAGAAGCATCTTTTCCGAGGACTTGAGAATGTGGAATGCTGGTTGGTGTTTGCAATTGATTCAATGAACTTTGACAACAATATTGATAAAATGGATGGCAGGAAAAAAATGAGTTTAATAATTAATTGATAATATACTCAAAATACATAAGGAGAAGATAATGATTATGCAAGATTCCATCCTGATTTATCACTTATATATGATATTGTATTTCCTAATGCTAAATTTTAGCTTCTACTGTAGTTTGTATCTTACATTCATAATTGAGAGATTTCATTTGACTTGTAAAAAATGTTACTTTGTATAGTGTTTTACTTCTTTTTACAGTGAGAGATGGAAATTGGTTTGTAGGCATTGTGTGTGCAATCACAAGCAATTGAGGCTAATCAAAATTTTGTAGATGTATGTGTGGTGTACCTTCATATATTCTACAGGAAGGAAAAATTGATTGGTAAGGATGATATGTTCTATTATGCGGTATGCCTAACATCTTTTGTGTTTACCTAAACGTTGTTAGATCATATGATAACTGAAAAGTGGTTTTCTGATATTCAATACTAGTTTAAACTTTATTAGTACTATTGATTGTATACTCTTGATGAGTGACTGTGCAGTGACTCACAAACACTTCTATGCATCCATTTTAATTTCTGAGAATGTTTTTGTTTTTGTCTTAATTAGTTTCTTTGTCACACAGACATTATTGTTCCTTACATTCTGAAGGTTCTAATTATAGATTTTCTGGACTGGATGCCAAAATTTTTATGTGACTTTATTGCAACTGCCTATTCTACAATTTCAGTCTTTAGAAGTCATACTATAGGTTTTTTTTCCACCTCAAAGATACGTTGAAATCAGATCTTGAGTAATATTTACGTAATATGCAAAGATCAAAGAGTTCTGAGTAGTGTCTTCAAATTGCATTCTAATATTACTATCTTTTTATATCCAATCATCAAAATGATCTAGGTGAAGTGTTGGACTTTGGAGATGCATTGAAGATCATTTAATGTGATAATGTATATTGGTTTTAATCTTTTGAAAGTGATTTTTCAGGGTATAAGAGCCTATGCAGAGTCTTGTTTCCATCTTCCTTTGGCTTGAAAACAATGGTACCGCACTAAGTAGCACTGGCTTGATATGGCCCTTTCAAGTAACTCCATAATTTGATGTTGAGTTTCCTTGTAACTCACATGCTCCTCAAATTCCTTACCATCATGCTCCATATCTCTCCATGTTGAAGTTCTGATTCCACTTCTCCCTTTGAAAAGTGTTTTGCTGGTTCAGAGTAAAAACATGTGGTATGCTCTTTTACTTCAATATATGTCTGACTTCCCTAAAAAACATCCTCCTTTCCTATAGGGATCTAAAAAACTATTAGACACAATAATCTCATCCATCCAGCTTGTCACTCACCAGAGAAATTGAATCAAATGACTCCAATCAATTTCAAGCTATAATATTCCTGAGTATCACTAGTGGATTTTTCAGATCTTCACCACAGACATTAAATCTGATATCCACTCCTAGTCTCTACATCTTCCAGCAAGGGTCCTACCAGCATCGCTTTATTATTTCTCATACCAGTACCAGTTCATTGAAACCAAGGGCTATCATTCCAATAGCCAAGTCAGTAATACAATTGGTGAATTACATGCTGCCTCATTTTTACTTTGCTTGACATGTCAATAAATAACCATGAAAAATATGGTAACTTTTGTAATATTATCTCACAACAGAACACATTTTCCAATGGTTGTTGTTAGGGAAATCACGAGAATTTAAAAGTGTTCTTATCACTTTAGAGCCCATCTTAGAAATTTTTTTGGTACAAACCAAGCTTATTCTGGCATCACTTTCAATTGTTTTGATCTATAATTTTCAGTTAAATTGTGAATCTATCACTATTTTCTCTACTACTACCTCAACCCACCTCTAACATGAAAAGATTATCTCGCTAAGGTCCATTATTATTTATTTTCACTTAGTTCCTAGTGGGAGACATCAATTTAGAAAACTATATGTTTATGTTTTTTCCTCACTTTTATCGTGGCATTACCTTCCCACTGTAATTTCAGAGTACCCTCCATTTTTCTGCTACATAAAAATGTATATGTGCTATCTTTTTATGAGACTTACTCTTACACAGTATCCACATTACATAATTTTTGTCATTTGAAATAGGTGCAACACAATGAAGGATTATATGAACTTTAGCATCTTTATATAAATAGTCATCTTCAAATGGACTAAAGATTGGAAGCTTACTAAAATGAAATATCTGTATTATGTTTGAAAGGTTGTGCCAGTGAAATGCAAGATAAATATAGTAGTTCGTATGTGCTGGATTTAATCTTTCAGATGCTTAATTTTCTCTCAC
The DNA here is from genome assembly GCA_027943335.1 of Chamaecyparis obtusa. NCBI lineage: Eukaryota > Viridiplantae > Streptophyta > Pinopsida > Cupressales > Cupressaceae > Chamaecyparis > Chamaecyparis obtusa. Next base: position 1,041,432 of record BSBK01007512.1, read on the forward strand.
TCTTTGGGCATAAGAATAATGCCATGACATGGATTGATGAACTATCCTGTTCAACTGAAGGATTTAACAACAATTAACATTCTACTTTTAACAATGTCTCTACCATGTTTCCATGTTTGACGAAGAAGGATGCTTGTGTTCTTTGGGTTAGTTGTACATATTATAGAGTGTATGGAGAACTTCCTGAAGCTATACTGGGGTGGCTTGAACTTGTGAAAAAGTTACCATTTGATGTTGAGTGGCACAGTTGTGACATTTCAGAAATAGTAATTTCTTGTACCTTAAAATTGATGGATAATGTTGTTTCTAATATCAATGTTTTTCATGATCATAGTTCTTAGTTATGGAAGAATGATGACAGTTCTCTTCAAGCATTGCATGCAGTGGTTATCAACCATGTCAAATGTGTGTTAGAAATTGAAGGATTAGCAAGTGCACGTAAACTGTGTTTATAGTATAGAGAGCTATATCCATTATGTATTGAACTTTTTCTAATCTCTTCTTCCATTCAATCGCATAGTGGAGATGACAGAGCAGACATAAAATTCTTTGATGAGTCATTATCTAATTGGCTAGAAGGCATACATGGTATACAACATTTCTGGAGGCAATATGTTGGGTATGTTCTAGAGTCAAAAGGAGCTGCCTCTGCCAAGAACATAATTGACAAATGGTATTTTTTTATGGACCAATATAAAATTTTATAAAGAATTATTTTCTTCAGAGACATAGACTATCTTACACGCTCTCCTCTAGGGAATGCAATGGGTAAGCAGGAAGTTGAAGAATACACGGACACAAAAGAAAAAAATCATGATTTTTTATTCATAAATAGGGGTGAATTCGGAGTTGGTGTCAGGATATGATGTTTGCTCTATTAAACCTTGCAATATAAATATTCCTTAACAATGATCCCAAAAAAGGTCAATCTGCTGTAGATCAAGCACTGAAAGTTGCTTTCGATTGTGGAGATGTTAAGCAATGCATCAAAGAATGTGATGTGTTAGCATTATTTAGCGTTCCCAATGAATTAGATCCAATGAGTCATTACAAAAATTCAAGTTCTTGTTGGAGTAGGTCTCCTTCAATACAAAAATTCAAGGCATCCTATATCAGGCCCACTACCCCTAGGTCCCACTACTCAACTCCAATGGTCTATCAACCTAGAAAAATCGTTCAGGTTTGGCTTTCGAAGGACTTTCTTTTCCCTAGAAATGGGAAAAAATATAACATGTCACAAAAGTTAAAAATCTGTTAATCTTTCAAAAATAACCATTGGTAGTAGCACATAAATACTTAGTCTAATGATCACTTCCTCTGTCTTTTAAATAGGCTTGCAAATATTTGCTCTCCATCTGAATTAAGATTTTTCTATGGTACAGAAAGTACAATACCATCTAACAGTAACTTAAATGATCATTTCCTCACTTTCATTAACTTCCCACCATCATTTTGAGTACCATTTCAGTGATCATCTTCTACATCATTTGTAAAAGCAATGCATGAATGTTATGAGTTGGGTATAAACCAAGAAATAAAATGCTTTAGTTCTTATTTATCAGGGAATGCCCTATACATTAATTTGTCTTCTCTAAAGGCCAACCAATCTTAGTCATTATGTTTAGTTGAGTTCAAATTACTTTAAGGAAGACAAAACTAGTCCTTCTAACTCTTTGTTTAGTATTCTAAATTCTCAGCTATTTCAGGTTGTGACATTTCATAAAATGCAGGCAAATCATCCCAAATCCTTCAATCATGCTACTGAGTTGCATCCATATTACTCTGAGGAAGAATGTGTTATCCATGTGGTTCTTGTGTTTATCCTTCTAAATTGTCATACATCTGAGGTTGCCACATTGACTAGGATACTCTTTAGTTTCTTACTAAAGAGTTATGATCCTTCCTTGAAATGGAAATGCTTTACTTACTGGGTTGTGTTTTACCTTTCTTGATAATTTTACACAAAAAGCTATCTCATCTACATGTATCTTATGTAAGATAGTTTATAAGATCAGATTTTTCACCGTGTTACCAAGATATGAATAATTTTGTTGAACAAATTATCATGTATATCCCTTATTATGACAGGATCTGAGCAATCTTGGTATTGTGATGCTTGATCCAAGGAAGAAGCTAGGGCATGCACTTCATGAACTAAGAAAAGGAACTACTTTGTCAATGAGGTGTCAATGAGGTCAATACAAATGTTGTCAAAGAAGTGGTATATACTAAATACGGATGAAAAGTCCAAATTGAGAGAATTAGGCAACAAGTTCATTACAACATTTTGTCAAGGTCCATCTGTTACACAAAGGCAAGTTGATTACCATGTTAATAATCATCAACAAGAAGATAGAGCCACAACAGTATCTAGCCAAAAAAGAGATCAAAATAAAATCATCCCATTGCTACCACACTCACACACATCCCCGAATGGTTGTGTTCCAGGAACACCTTTTTGAGTGGTATAGATCTCATCCTATTGTATTTTGCAACCAATCTACTTTAGCAGTTTTTTTGCATTACACTTATGATGTAGGAAGGAGTCCTACAAACACTTGTGTGGAGTTGTTGACTCCTCATACTTAGTATCTTAGCCATTTGGTGTTAACAATAATTGCATTAAATGGGTTTAGTTTAAGTTCTTTTAAGTTTTAACAATTGGGCTAGAATCAGGGTGTTGATTCTCAATTACTCAATTTGTTTTTCATCCTTGTATGATTGTCTTCTGTTAAATGGACAATGATGGTATTAATACAAAATACTCTACTATCTATTTTAAATAAGTCAAAGATTGCTAAAATGAATTTTCTTAAGAGAAATCCTTCTTTCCTTGCTGATGCACCACATGAGGTGAATTAGGAATCCTTCATTTCTTTTTTTAATGTCTAATAATCCTAGGTTGAATGTTGCTGCTCATATGGACGAGATAATAGTGCTACCACAAAGTATAAAATTCTATTACCTACAATAGTCTTAGGTTTACTGTTGCAGATTGTGTGTGGTAGATAATGGGCTGTAGTAATATAGTGTTCTTTCATAGACTGAATAGAACAAGTATCCTATATATATATTTTTGGTGTTATCAGATAGTAATTTCTATGATATAGTATAGTTTCAGAATGCTGCTGAAATTCCTCTAGGATTTAGTTTGGATGAAGATTGCAAGTGTAACATAATCTGTTTGAAGACTTGATAGTATATTATGCAGATTTTGGAGGGGGTTTTCATCCCTAAAATCTTAATGATTTTATTATTTTTCTGTTATATTATTTCATGTGTTTGTATAAATCTCTATAATAGTTGAATTAAAATTTATATGGGAAGCATTTCCACACATTTACTTCCTTATAATTCTGTCTTTTTGAAGTATATTAAATGTATAGATATATTCAATCAATTCTATTCTAAGGAAAGCAAGTATCAGAAACTTACATGGATGCATTCTTTAGGGGCCTGTACTGTGGAAGGAAGGTTTAATATTGGGACATTAAAGATGGTATTATCAAATTATAAGGTGACTGCTCGATTCAATTGTCATTTGTGAGAAAAATATTATTGCAGTCTGTATCACAGGTAAATCTAAAATAGTTATTTGAAATCGACTAATAATTTGTTATGGATTCACCTGTAGGCCGCTTTATTAATGTTGTTCAATGAATCTGAAAAGCTTAGTCTTCATGAAATCAAATCTTAATTGAATTTAAAAGATGATGATACAAATAGACTGTTACATTCACTTGTCTGTGCCAATGACAAAGTTCTTATCAAGAACCCAAACACAGAAAAAATAGCACCTACTGACTATTTTGAGATAAATCCAATATTTGCAAACAAAATTGAAAGTAGAAGAATAAATCTAATAGCTTCTATTTGGGCTTAGTTAACACCATACATTCGTATACAAGAAATTGATGTGAACTGACTGCTCATCTTGAATTGCAGATTCCACTTCCCCAAAGTGATGAGAGAAGAAAGTTATTGAAGACATGGAACAAACAAGAAAATATTTAGTAGATGCCGCAATAGTTCACATCATGAAGACTAGTGAAGTATTAGATTATGACCAGCTACAGCGCCAGTGTGTTGACCACCTGAAACTCAAATATGGATTCATGGTAAGCTAAACTTGTTGTTTGTTAGTTCAATAATTAAACCTATTTCTACACCTAATCATTGACAAATTTATGACATGCAGCCAGAATATAAAACAATGGTGAGGAGGATATATGATCTGATTAAAATGTTGCCCCGATTATGATAAAAAGACGTAATCTATTTAAAGATGCTTATTTAGGTAATTTCTTTATAATTGTGTCATAGTTCTAAACTTAATAATTTTTGAGATACGTACTACTAGTTATAATTTTCATAAAGATTATCCTTACAACTTCTGAAAAATTATACTACTAGTATATTCTTTTTGTAGCTCAATTTTCAAAATGCATAAAATTTAGCTCTTTTATTTATGGAAGCTCTAACTCTGTGTTTTGATCATGTATAAGAAATTAGCTATCAAGATGACAACGACCTCTATTGACTTGAATGAACTTAAAAACATGCTGAAATGACTTATAATAGATAAACCTGTAAATTGATGTCAGTATTTATATCTTTATACGTATCCTCTAAATTTCTTTGATATGGTTCTTTTATTCTTTGATATGATTTGATCATTTGAAATTTATATACAATCTTATACTGTTTTCACATAACTATCTATTATTTATGTATAAAACACACTAAGGACCCATATATACTCTATTATCTCTATAATCTATAAAAAAACCAGTCAATGTTTACTGTTTACATACATTCAATGGTAAGCATCTATTCCTAATTGTAATTTTCTTCCAGCAACTCTTTTTATACAATAAACATTACTTACAAAAGAGTTCTGATGGTTGAAACAAACCTAAAGTGAAAGGCTGACATGCTTCAAAAAACTTATAGCTGTTAAAACTTGAATTGCATTTCCTTAGCTTTTACCTGCTCTAAGGCAAAAGCAGGTTGAGGTCATGTTCAGAGAACTTGTTGAGCATTGGGAAAATTACAAGGTGATGGTCAAAAGGCTCTCTTACTACTTTGCTTATTTGGATAGTTACTATGTTAAAGATTATTGTCTTCCTACACCGAGAGATGTTTGAATCAAGAGTTTTTTTTGATTTGGTAAGGCTTCTTATAAAAAATTCTATCAAAGTTGGGTTTTGAGAATTACAAATGATCTATGAAATGTTATTACAGGTTTATGGTGAATTAAAGAGTAATGCAAGGGATCTATGAAATGCAATTGCAGGTTTATTGAAAAATAAAGAATAATGTAAGGGATGCAATGATTTCTATGGAATGTTACCATAATTTTTTTTAATGTTTGTGATAATTTGCATGACAACTTGTTCTTAAAATTCTAATTTTTATAACATATTACTATCATCCAAACTGCTACTTTCATATAACTGTTCTTTTCTATTTTGATGAGCTTTAAAGTTGAATTCTTCTTTATGGACAACAATAAGAGCCATTTCAAAATATCTATTAAAATTTTAAATTTTATGGAACCGCGTATTTTATGCTCTTAATTTTCGCCACCTCTTGAAAATGCTCTTATTTGTAATTTGTTTAATGTAGTTTCTATGTTAGCTTTTATTGTTGATCTAGATGCAACATGAGAATGGTAGTGTTGTTTTTCAAATTAAAAGAGAGCTCGAGGGAGAAAAATCGACCGATCTTTATTCAAAAATGTCATGGGAATATTTGTGGAGATTAGAATGGGCAAGATGGATTTCTATTTAAATGATTATGAAGTACCAATGTTGGAAACTTCTAGAGCTTACTACTCTCACAAGGCAACATCATGGGTTATAGAGGATTCATGTCCACAATATTTGTTGAAGGTAATTGTGGATTTAGTTTTGGGTAGTTCAAAATGCATTAAAGGAACAAATCTAGAAGTTCACATGTTTGATTTTGTAATTATTTTGATATATAGTATATTGTACTACAGGTTGAAGAATGTTTGCAACTTGAGAAGCTTAGAGGTTCCCATTTTTTGCATTCAAGCAAAGAGACGTACTTGTTAGATGTGAGTATTTGTTCTCTTTTTTTGGCACTTACCTCCTTTCATCATCTTAACCAAAACCAATTTTCTGTGAGGTGTGTAACAATTGTCAAAGCACCACATTTATCATCTTCATCAAGGTTATGGAATTTGGATTTACATCTGCCAATTGCATTTGCATGAAAGTTTCTAAAGCCTTTTCAATGAATGCATTTTGTGTTTCCTGCAATCATTATAGTCTATGAGACCAAATTTCTTTGAGACATTATATTAAACAATTAATCTGCCTTGTCTATCCATCTAGATTTTGCATACATGTCTACTAGAGCATTTCCAAGCAGGATGTCTAAAAGAAAATCCATTCCATTATGCTTTTCTAGATGTCTGTAACATGTTCCAAAGCTCCCATTTTAGCACAGAGAGAGAGAATGCTGGAAAAGGTTGTGGAATTAGCCTTTATACCTACCAGTTGCATTTGCTTGAACGTTTCTACAACATTTTCAACTAATCCATTTTGTGCATATCCTACAATCACTGTAGTCCATGTGACTATATTTTTATTTGGGGAACTCTCTCAAACAATTTCCATGTATTTCCTATTCTTTTACATTTTTCATACAAGACAACCAAGACTATTTCCTAACTATAATATCTAACAAAAAACCCCTTTTCATTACCTCGTTCCAAAGATTTATTTGAGTCATTTGGTCAAAGAATTCATGTGCCTTGTCTACACTTCTACATTTTGCATCCATATCAACCAAGGTTGTTGCAACTACAAGATTTGATGAAATCCATCTATCCTTTATAGTTTGTTAGATCTCTATACCCTGTCCCAGAAAATCTCCAATGTCATCCTTTGACTCTTTTGTCTACACCTATGAGATGTCATCTCTTTCATACATTTTGCCCAATAGTTCACATGCCTTTTCTATTCTTTTACATTTTGCATAAATGTCTATCAAAGTATTTGCAACTGTTATATCTAATAGAAATCCTTATATTTCACATTGACTAGCTCCATCATTGAGTTTAGAGTATCACTAGTCATCCTCCCCTTAGACTTTGTTGCCCTTGAGCTATAGATGGAAAAACTTGAAATCATGTTTAATAAAAAAATTTAGTATATATGGTATGATTATTATTTAAAGGGTACTAGCTCAATGAAAGAGCACCTACTTTACAAGCTGGAGGATGGTGGTTCAATTCCATCATGCCCTAATATGACTAAATATATGATTAAATTAATGATTATGTATATGACTAAAATACAAACTAAATTAATGACTAAATATATGACTAAATTAATAATTAAATAAATGACTAAATAAATCACTACCATGACTAAATCAATGACCAAAATCAATAACTAAAATAGCTTACTCATTAATTTAATTGCATTATAAATGACTTCAAATAAACTACTAATAGTCACGTGACTAAGTTTAGTCATTTATATGCAGTTTTTAGTACTTTATTTAGTCATATATTTCTATTTTTGTATTAGTGAAACCAAATTTCATAAGGAGTCTTATTAGTTCCTCACTTTATCTGTACTCGATTCAAAGTGTATATTGTAGTGCTTACCACTTCTCTCCAGTAGGTCTGCAGAACATTTCCTTTAATCAACATAGTCCTAGTTGTGTCAAAAATAGTTTTATTCCTTTGATCTACAACACCATTCTAATGTGGGGTTAGTGGAGTAGAAGTCTGCCTCTTTATCTCATGTTCTTCACAAAAAAAAAACCTACAGTTTGTGTATTAGATGCAATTAGATTTCATGTGATTCCAATAATCTTTCACTTCTCATCCATGAATTTCAATTGGTAGCCCTTATCCAGTAGTTGTCCAACACTCAATAAGTTATGTCTTAAACCTTCAACATTGATGCAGGAACATCTTGGGTTCTTGGTGATCTTACATCATCTTGTAGGAAATTCCTTGTGGTTTAATGAAGTTCCTTATTCTCGGTAGTTTTTAGTGACTCTGTGTGCGGACGATTTATGGACATCTTTGTTGTGTGCAATGAAAAGGGTTTGTTCCTTTCTGTTCATGGAGGCTATGTCTGTGATCACACCTCTTTAGGTGGCGTGGATTGTGGGATTTGGCATGTTCTGTTCTGACTGGTTTTGTTCTTCATGTTCTATTTGATTATTGAGGATTGTGGTGAAGGTTTCAAAATAGTGGAGCTGAATGGCATGGATCTCAAAGAGGACCTATGTGTGGCCAACTTGGTGGTTGGATCAGGCCTGGTGAATTAATTAAATGTTATTTATTTGGGATCTAGGCTGAGCTGGCCTAATATATTTGTCTTGGGATGTGTAATATCTTGAATACTGACCTATGGTGGTTAGTATGTATAAATATAGGGTTTGCAATTGTAAGAGAGGTAGTTCTACGAAGAGTGTTAAGCTATAAAAGAGCTGAGAGAGGATGTCTCTGAGGTTTGATAGATCAGAGATGGATTTGAGTTTGATTTCTTTGTATTGGTCATAATTGGGAAGACCTTACAGCTTGACATGTTTGATGTAATTTGATGTTACTTGATAATAAAGCTATTGTTGTTTGATCACATCTTGTTGTGTGTTTCTTTGTTATTTTTGTTGTGTTGTCTCTTGCTGGAAGATTGGACATCTCCTTTGGGGAATTCTCTGGTTTTGTCTGCATCAAATGGTATTAGAGCATAGTTTGATCTTGCAGTGGTGTGAATACTTGTGTTTGAACTTGTAAAGCTTTTGGGGTGTTGTTTGTGAGGTGGTAGAGTGTAGATCTAACTCGCATCAGTGAAGAGATCACACAAGGTGGTCAAAAGGGATTTTTCATTGGAAGGTTGAGTTGTTGTAATGATAAAGTGAGTCGCGGATCTTGGAGTGATAGATGTTGTTCCCGAGTTTGCGAATATGTGAAGGGCTTGTTATAGGGTGGTAGAAAGTGGATCTAACCTACGCTTTCTATGGGTTTGTGTGAGATGTATCAGAAAGAGGATATTACTAGTTACAAACCTAGGAAGGAGGTGAAACCCTTGAGAAATCTCGTTGTTGGTGAATAAATCGCCTATTCGAGGTAGTTTGCGAAAGTGTTCAGTAGATCACAGATTGTGAGGCAATTGAAATATTGCACTCAGATTGCCCATTTGAGGTAGTTGTACCTTGGGAGAGAAGGGAAGAAGCCGATGAGAAAGTTTGACTAGTTGGTTGAAGATAGGGTCTTTAGCTGACTTGAGAGGAAGTTGGAGGAGATTGCTGGTAAGCTTGAGGAGATTAGGAGGTTGAATTGAAGTTGGCATTTACCAATCTAGAAGAGGATTGTTTGGCCTTTGAAAAGGCTTGTTCAAGGAAAATAAAATCTAAGGTTGTTGTTGAAGAGGTAAAGCTTCAAGAGGTAAACATTGAACTTTTTGAGGTTGAGGTGGAAGATCAAGTCAGTTTTCATGATCAGATGGTTGTGTCTGATGTGAAAATTGTAGAACATCTTGTTTTTGGTAATGAGATTGTTGATGATGTGGAGGAGTTACCTTTTTCTAAGGGTAATGAGTTTGGTGATGATGAACTTGTTGATAGGGTTTTCATTAGAGATGATAATCTTGTTGTTGATGAGGAGTTGCAGACTAGGTTGTTCCAGTTGGATGTTGTTACTTCTGTTGCATATTTGCAGATTGTGGTTAAGGATATAGAGGTGGCTGATGAAGATGATGGACATCTTGAATTCCTTGTTGCTAATACGCTGATAGTGGAAGGTGATTAGTTGCATGATTTGTTTGTGAAGGATAATGTTGGTCTGATGCATTGTGCTGAGGATGCTAATCAATTTGTTTCTGTTAGTTAGTGTGTTGACTAGTTGGTTATAGTGCACAAGATTCAGAGGTTTTATTGGAGGAAGTAGAGGTTGCTTGTGTAGGTTTTTCTTCTTGCCTTTGAGGATTGGGAAATTGATGGTCAAGATGAGGCTGTGTTCGGATTTTAGCGTGAGGAAAACACTTTTCTATTTACCTCGGGTGTCTGATGCAATAGCATCTTGGGTTCTTGGCGATCTTACATCATCTTGGAGGAATTGTTTTTGTGGTTTGATAAAGTTCCTTGTTCTAGGTAGTTTTCAGTGATTCTATGTGCGAATGATTTGTGGAGATCTTTGGCATGTGTGATGAAAAGGGTTTGTTCATTTATGTTCATGGAGGCTATGCCTATGATCACACCTCTTTAGGTGATGTGGATTGTGGGATTTGGCATGTTCTATGATGACTTGTTGTGTTCTTCATGTTACCAATTCAGTTGTGTTTCATTGGTTGATTGTTGAGGATTGTGGTGAAGGTTTTCGATCAGTGGAGATGAATGGCATCGATCTTGAGGAGGACCTATGTGTGACCAACTTGGTGGTTGGATTGTGCTTGGTGAATAAATTAAATGTTGTAATTTATTTGAGATCTAGGTTGACCTAGTCTAATACGTTTGTTTTGGGATATGTAATATCTTGAATGCCAACCTATGGTGGCTAGTACGTATAAATTTAGGGTTTTCAATTATAATAGGGGTAGTTCTAGGGAGAGTGCTAAGCTAGCAGAGAGCTAAGAGAGGATATCTTTGAGGTTTGACAGATTGGAGATGGATTTGAGTTTGATTTCTTTGCATTGGTCATAACTAGGAAGGCCTTATAGCTGGACATGTCTGATGTAATTTGATGTTACCTGATAATAAAGTTGTTGTTTGGTTACATATTTTTGTGTTTCTTTGATCTTTTCATTATGTTTTCTCTTGCTACAAGATTGGACATCTCCTTTGGGGAATTCTCTTGTCTTGTTTGCATCAAACATATAGAACATCATGAGTACTATTCTTACCATCAAGAGTGATAGATCATTTTCCTCTAATAAAAAAAGGAATGTTATTACCGAATCTAACAACACTGCCATCATAGTCTTCAAGCTTCACAAACTTATCTTTATCACCAGTAATATGATGTAAGCATCCACTATTAATGACCCATTCATTTCTTTTATCAACATGCAAAATTAAAGCTTTCTCTTATTTAGGATTATCTTATTTAATAGAAATAAACACAATCTCTTCTTCATCACTAGATTCATCATCAATCACACCTTCAACATAAAAACTTTTATGACCCTTAGGATGAAATTTATTAGATCTGAACTTAGGTTCCTTATAAACTTTATTAGGACATCTAGATGCAATGTGACCAATCTTATAATAGTTAAAGTATTTCAAAGGAATTTTTCCTTCATACTAATCGAAGCCCTTAGGTAGTCTTTTTGCAATCAAGGCTTCAAGTTCATCAATCTTCCTTTCCTCTTCCATGATCTATTCCCATTTCTTAGCATAATAGTTGAAGTTGTCTTTAGAGGAGCTCTCTCCCTTTTCATACTTAGTCACATTGGCTTTAAATGCAGTTTCAATCTTCGAAAGTTCCTTGCTAAGAGTATTCATCTCATAGGCATAGATTCTACTAGCCAAAGCTAATCTTGAACTATCTCTAATATTTCTCAATTCCTCAATAGAAGAAACCTTCTCACTGTAGCACATGTTTAAAGATCTCATAATTTTGTTAACAACTTTATCATCACTCAAGGTACCACCAACACATCTGATTTCACAAACTAGACCATTTACTCTCTGCATATAGGTTGAGATAGATTCTCTTTCACTCATTTTCATATCTTCAAATTCTCCTTTAAAAACCCTACAACTTAGCTTACTTAACATGTCACCTTCATAAATAGTTTCCAATTCAGTCCATACCTCATGCGCTATCCTCAATCCATAGATGTGTGAATACTCCATGTCTGATAAGGAACTGATTAAATCTTCCCTTGTTAACATGTTCTCCTTGAATTTCTTCTTTTCATCAGCAGTAACTTGAGACAAGTCATTAGGAATGGTGTAAGGCTTCTCTATGATATAATATTCATCTCCCATACATATCAAATAAGTTGTTATCCAATCCTTCCATATCAGGTAATTTCTTCCATCAAACTTTCTTTCCTTGTTCTTACCATGTCAAATCACCTTTAAGAGATTAATCTTCTTTAAAAGGACTTGGCTTTGGTACCAATTGTTAGGCCCAAAAGGAGGCAAGAACAACTTGTGGGGGGGGGGGGCGGGGGTGGGGGCGTGGGGATGGGAATCTGTTGTGCACCAATAATTAATACTTAAATCCACTTAAACCAATTAATGATATCAAAGATAAAACAATGAAGCAAGATCCACAATACATAATATAGAAAACCAATTTTTTGTTCTTAAGGAAACCCTATTAAGGGAATAACCTCAGTGGGGATGATACCCACTAGATAGATGTACTCTATTAAAAGTACTACCTAGTTAAGAGAAAATGAAAATAACAAAAGGGGAATGCACATGCATTCACAAGCCCATTTCCTAGAGCTCAGTGCTCACAATAAAATTATTTGGCTCTCAGTCGGGTTCACTGATCAGACTTTGATTACAATTCATAGGGGTGGACAAATTGTTCAGAATAAGAGAACTTACTTATGCTATCTATTATGCCAATATAGTTCCAATGAAGTACAATTTCTGCCTTAGTTAAAGAATACGCACATCCTCTTCTCTTCACAATACATACCCATGCAGCACAATCACAAAATGATTTCCCATTTATACATATTACAATACAAGACAGCTAGTTAAGACCTATACACATAAAAGATACCCCATTATGCTCAAATAAAAAAGAGATCCAAATCAAGTTAACCAAGACTTAGATAGGATCCAAAGCATTATCCTCAAACATGCTACAACTTTGTCAAATCAGCTCCAAGAATTATAACACGTAACTTCATCAAGTTGGTTAGGACCTAAGTGAAGAAACTCCAACATGCTAACTAAACACCACACACAATTACCTCGATCAATGTGATCTAGCAACAAGGTCATAACATGATCCAAGAATACCAACAAGCAACATGAATAACTTCTCAAACCTTCTCATCATCTCAAACTCAAAGTTCAAACTCATCTCTATATTGAATAGCAACAATACTGAGCTCCAGACTCTGTCACAATAGAAAGATAACTTGCTAAACTCTAAATCATGAACAACATGTTAATTCTAAGATCATATTACTAAGAGGGGAGGGGTGAATTAGTAATCTATCAATTTTCAAATCTTTATCAATCTTCTTCTAACTTCATAAAAATATTCAGTATACCATGCGACCATAAAAATGTTGTCATTGATGGAAACATACCTCTCCGGTATGGGAAATAGTCTTGATGATGTGTTTTGCTAAGATAGATCAGTGAAAAATGTCTAATTCTAGGAAGGATTCACAATGTACAGTTGGACACTTGTGCAATGAGATAGAGGATTAATCAGATGGATATACAACTTTAGGAATATGATATATAAAGTATTTATAAGATTCAACTATGGCCCTAGGTGTTGGTATGTGATGTAACTTAATTTATAGTGTTGTATAGTGGCACAAGTTCAGTAAGACAACGATACAGGACAGTTTTGGCAATCACGATGTTTGGCTCGGTGAATTGAATTGGTTTTGAAATTCAATTATTTGGAATTAAAGGGATAACATACAAGGTCTTAACTCTTGGATAGAATATTGTTATTTTGTGTTTTGATATGCTTATGGACATTTTTGGTTAAGTCCTATCAGATCCAACTAGGATAATTAATTCTAATGGTATAAAGGAAAGTATTTTGGGATACAAAGTGCATGTTAGTGATTATGGTTATGTTATGATGTGTGAGCATTGATGCTGAATGCCAGAGCAGAGAAGATGCAGTATTCCATTGGAACTAATCAATCATATTGATGATAAGTATAGTTCATTGATATTTATGTATTGGATAGTTAGTCCTTAAAAGTGGATTTAACCTTTCTGTATTTGAGCAGTGAGATCCCTTTTGTTCTTACCAAATTCTAATAGGGTTGAATACATTTAATACGGCCAGTCCTCTAACAAGGACTTATGTATTGGATGTATTGTATCGACTCCTAACATGGACACTTTTACACTAGTGCATTATCTTGTGGGTACCATCCCCATTGAGGTTTTCCCTTGGTTAGGGTTTCCTCTAGAACAAATGATTGTGTTATGAGTTCTCTTATGGTGTATAGTTTACTTTGATTTACCATTTTAGTTATTGTATGGTATTTTTGTAAAAGGTTTAATTTACTTAAAAGTGATGTAACATTGATTCATCCCCCTCACTCTCAATGTCGCCTGATCCTGTGTGATGAAAATATAACACACTTCTATAAACCATTACACTTGAGAGAATCCATGAAGAAGAAATTCTCAAGAAGCGGCTTATAGCTTCCTATCTATGACGTGCAAGAATCTAAATAGCATGAATGGTGGCTCTCAACTAAACCTCAAAGAGAGACCCTTGCAAGGTACACCATAGAATGGAAGATTCAAATGATAATGCAAATGGGAGACAATCTAATATGGGATGCAAGAACTAAGCTATGATGCAAATGCAAGAATAAGGAAAGAAAAACTAATCTAACAAGATTACAATATCTCTTAATTAAGCAATGTGATTTAAGCTAAATGCAATAAGGAAGATTACAATACCTCCTAATTAAGCTATGCGATTTAAGCTAAATGTAATAAGGAAATATTAATCTAAGATGCAAGTAAACTAGAATGCAAGATGCAAGTAAGTGCTCAAGAATGCTCTAAGAATGCAAGAGTGAAAGTAAACAAAATGATAGCATAAAAATAGCATAAGTCTAAGATGCAAAAGTGAGGAGATAGTCTCTTTTTTAAAGAGCAATGGACGGTGAGAGATTAATAGGAAAAATCTAAGGGTGGAGAAAAAATCCTTATTTTGACTTTGGTGCACAAGATTCTCAAGAGGCAAAAATCAATGGGCATGGTTAAGAGACAAAAAGATGTGTGAAAGAGATTAAGAGGCAAAAGGAGATTCCAAGTTCATCTTCGAAAGTGTGCATTCAATGTGTAGACAAAAAGTCTCTTTCTTTTCTTTTTAATTATGAAATTCCTTTTGCATGTGCACACATGGGATAAAAGAGATTTTATTTAATTAAAAGGGGACATGTTCCTTTAATTAAATAAAGCGTAGGATAAAGTGGTCAAACTTTAAGATATCATCGAATAAATGATAAAATGATGATTTGATCAAGAAATAAGAGATTAAATCAATGTGCAAAATTGATTAAGCACAAGATGTAGTCTAGTATTTAAATTTTAATATTAGAGTGAGACTCATAGTTAAGTAGACCATTGTTGGGTGATTACATTTTCCCCACTTTGACTAATGTGTGAGCGATATGGGAACACATTGAGTCAAAGAATGATGATGTCAAGGTAACTGATAGAGATATGACTCCAAACTTGATCAAATGAAGCACAAAGAGACAACTAATTCTAAACTTGATCGAACGAGAACTAGCAAAGATAGCAAGATTCCAATGACAGTTGAAGCAAAATTGAACACTAAAACAAAGATTAAGAGACAAGACAATATCAGAACTAATATGATGCGATGAGAACTGATATGTCCAAAGAGTGAATCAATTGACAACTTTCAAAGATAGGTTATTCCTGCCCCATCAAGATTGAAATCGAAGTGAGGTAGAGGATATGTAGAAATGAGATAGAGTTGATCCAATCAGGATAAAATAAGTTTCAAGATGATTGATAAGGGCACAAGACCAAGGTTAACCACCAAGTGATGAAAATTTGCCCTAGTTTGAATAAGGTTGACTAGAAAGGTGTATCATTAGCATTAGGTCAAAACAAGAAGAAATGTGATGAAATGATGATACATAAGAGGAAATGGTGATTTCCGCAAAAGATTCAAGAGATTAGCTTCAAAGGGTCACTCAACTACACATAGAAGAAAACAATTTTAAAACAAAATTTTGACAATTGAGATGAAGCCAGATTTTGATTTTAATCCTGAAAATGGATCCATGACATCAAAATTAGGTAAGGGTACATTTTTCACAGAAATTTGAGATTTTGAAAATTTAGGTCAAAATGTTATATAAGGGGCCCAAAGGGGTCATTTTCAAATCATTTGTGCATTTGTCTTCTAGTGAATCCAGAGCGAGAGAGCTTTCCAATGATAGATAAACAAGTTCCCATTGACCAACACTAATTTGAGCTCATCCGGTTGCATAACCGACCTCAAGGGTATCCCCAGGCGGCAAGTGACCACAAACTTTTCCGATTTTGCTTCCATTTTGTTATTTTTAGCATTTTTTTCATAATTTTTGTACAAAAATTTGGAATATTGTATGCCATTTATAAGAAACATCATATGATGTTTTGCATAGTCCTAAAGTATTGTATTCCTTTTATATCAAATATTGTATGAGGACCTCCCAATGCCCGTATGATAATGTGTGAAGTATCATATCGTGAAGAAGTATCACACCGTTATATTGGGAAATATCATGCAAAATAAAAATTGCACAATGATTATCATCCAAAGAATTTTGATAACTTGACTGCTTAGTGATTTGATTAGTGATACTTTTATTTGTTATTGATGCTTTCATGATGTTTTTAGTCTCTTTCTGATATATCCTTGATGTATTCTTATGTGTTTCTGCGTGTGTGTGTGATGTAGCAATGCTTTCTAGATCTTGCCATCAGAGCGCCTCATCTAGTAGGATTGCAATTAGTTCCACGCCTTTCTAATGATGAGAAAGGTATACTAGACACCATGGTGTATCATCTTAAAATGAAAGCACTTCCATGTTAAGAATGTTTAGCCCTCTGAGTAAGTGGTTTGCGGTCATGTTGAACACCTTGAATGGGTATTTGACTTGGATCTAGCTTTTTCCCCTGTTTTGCCCTATTTTCCACTTCTTCCTGACATAATTGTGGCATCCTAAATTGCAAACCTGAGATTCTTGACCTCAAGGTCAAGGTCTACCTCTTAGGTCAAGGTCGATCTCGACCCTGACCTAGGTCAAGGTCGACCTCGACCTTGACCCTAGGATCCGGGATCCTCGGGGTTAGTTTCCAGTTTCAGGGTTTCATCAAAATTATATCTTTTTCCTCTTCGGGGCCACTATTTCTCGGGTTAAGTGTCGAATTCTCAAATTAATATTTGAGGTGGACCTTTCTCAAGATTTTTATAGGATTCCTAATTTATTATTGGAGATTAGCCTTTCTCGAGTTTTGTGCCTAATGCTCAAATTAACTTTGGGGTTGGCCTTACCTTGAATTTTGTGACAAGGATCTTAAATAATAATTTTTATTTCTATATTAAGGGTGGTCCCCTTCTAGAGTTTTGTGTCAAAAATTTAATTTAATTTCCTCTCCATGTGCACCTCTCTAGATTTTTGTGCCATGGGTCCTTAATTATTGTTTTCTATGTGGCCTCTCTAGAAGTTTGTGCCCTAGATCACTATAAAAGGGAGCTTTCCTCTCTCATTTTCTCCATCTCATCTCACAATCTCTCAAGCTCTGAAGCAAGAAGATCAAACATTCAAGCATTCAAGATTTCAATCATTCAAGTATTCAATTCATCAAGGAGATCCATTAGTAGCCATTGAAGGATTCAAGCTTTATGGAGCTCTCTTATTGAAGATTTCTCTATGCATTTCCATTCAAGCTTCTTCCAAATCCAAGATCTATTCAAGATTAGTGTTGAAAATCTAAATAAAATTGATTTGAGACATCCTACATCCTATTCTACATTCATTTGGAGCATCCATACTTGTGGATGCAAGGATTCGAATCCTCCACAAGGGTTTCAACATAAGTAAGGTGATTTATTCCATTTACTTTGTTTATCTCTGTAATTTCAATTCAATTTCAAGGTTAATTTCTAAATTGGGGTTTGACTGAGGCAAACCCCTCCCCCCCAACAAACAAAACCATTTTTCTTGCAGGTACAGGTGTAGGACGGTGAATTAAAGTGCAGATCTGGATACCCTTTTTGTCAAACTTTCCGTCGGAGTTGTGCAGGTCAAGGTCGACTTTTTGGGTCAAGGTCGACTTTGTCTACCTAGGTCAAGGTCAACCTTTAATCAGATCAGAAAAAGATTTTTGGGTTTTGTAAATCTCACAGTTTCGGTATAAAATCATGGAAATCAAAAGTTTCTGAGACTATTTGACAGGGTTTTCAACTGATTCTTTTTTGGAGGTAAGTCCTTTATTTCTTCATTTCAACATTAGCATTTCTAGATTTACATTCCATCCCCTTATAATTTTATGTATGTGTAAAATATTGGTTTTCGGGTCTTTTTTTTATGTGCAAACCATTGTCTTAGGACCCCATCCATATTCTATATCTTACACATGGTTCTAGGAGAGTTTTTGTATATGCACCATATCTAGACAAACCATGGTTTACTGACCGCACTAGTTGAGAGGTTCCATTCAGAGCACAATACCTTTCACTTGCCCATGGGAGAGATCACGATGACTCTTGAGGATGTCTATCGCATTCTATGCATCCCATGTAGGGGAGAGCTTATAAGTATCATGATGATTGCATATTCCAATTATATGTACTTATGTTTTCTTGATGTTGATACTGATACTAATATTTGTATGATTCAAGTCTATTTTGATCCATCACCTGCAGATGACATAGTAGCCATGTAGAACGTATTTGGATATTTTACCATTCTTATAGGTCCATCCCGTGGGAGAAGATGATGGACAATTATAGAGATGAGTATCTTGTCACTTGCATTCTTTGTTCACTGATTGGGCACGTCCTAGGTGCCGATAGGAGTCAAAGAGGCTTCTAGTGTGGATGGGGTCACTTGGTCATAGATCTATTATCTTGCCCTTGACGTATGTGATGCAGGAGCATCTAGGGTGTAAGAGAAATCTTGCATCACCCAAAAATATTTTTGGTTTTCTTTTCAATAAGGGCTATCTTGTGTAGAGCTGCTATTTATGGAAACTTGCTATTTTTAGTAAGTTGGTCATACGATCTCGGAATGTTCTGATTTTACATGTGGAGGTTCATCTCAGTCGTATCAGCCTGCCAGTAAAGTTTCATGGCTAGATCAGGTCTAGTTTTGAAGATATTGAAGATTTTCGGTATTGGCAGCAGGGTACAGAAACTTTGAACTCAGTTTTGAAGGCTTTAGAGGCCCCGGATGAGGTCAAATTTTCGGTTGAATGAAGCTTGCTTGATTTAGGCATTGTAGAGATCGTCGTGCCCTTTCCGAAATGGGGTTATAATAGTCAATCGAGTCAACTGGTGATGACTTATGGTCTCCGGAAGTCGGGCCACTTGAAATGATGGAAAATAATTTTCCTTCAAAATTTCTGTTCGGGTTTCAAAAGTTATTTTGAGCCGACTTTGATGTAATAAATTGAAAAATAAAATAATTCTAAGTTTGGTCGGCCCTTAGGGCTAAATTTTTGGAACCTTCTCGGCGGTGGAAAATGCCTATATAAAAAAGGCCCGTAGTGTTGTCTAGGGCAGTTCTGGGTAGTGGATCTGGGTATTGATTTGAGGCTTTGTCCTACAGAATATTGTAAGGAAATGCCCATGTGGCTTTGCATATTGTAATTCTGAAAGTTTGTAATTCCACATTTGTGGAGATAATAAGAAGCCAATTTTTTATTCTTGCATATTGTTGTTGTTGTTTCTTTGTTTCTGTTATGTGTTTGTGGTATTAAGGGGAGCACCCTTCATCAAGTGGTATCAGAGCAGGAGTTCCTGAGTGTGTAAACAGATCACCGACTGTGAGGCAATTTGCACTAGGACCGTGGTTAGGGTTTCGGCGTGCATCGCGAAAATGCTTCCACGAAGAGAACGTGGCGGAAGAGCTGGTGCTGTGACACCTGAGGTTAGCTAGCTACAGAGACAAGTGTGAGCATTGCAAGAAGAGATTCGCAGATGAATGAATCTTAATGTTAGAGACGAAAGCGAGGATGAAGCCAAAGAAGAATATCAAGAAGGAGAAGCTGAAATTGTGAACCAAGAGGAAGAATGACTTTTTCGAGCGATTTCCAAGATTGGGAAAAGACCTAAGATTGAGGTTCCTACATTTTCTGGAAATCTTAACCCAGAGGAATTGATTGACTGGATCAATGAATGTGAGGAATATTTTGAGTATGAAGATGTTGAGGATCCTGATAGGGTCAAATTTACGAAGGCCAGACTGAAAGGTCATGCAAAGATCTGGTGGCAAGAAATTCAATTGGAGCGAAATAGAAGAGGGAAAGATAAAATCACAAGATGGGATCGGATGGTGGATAAATTGAAGCGACAGTTCATTCCTGTTGATTATGAGCTTGACCTATTAAAGAAAGTGCAAAGTTTGAAGCAAGCAGGAAGATCTGTTCAGGAGTATACAGAAGAGTTCTATCGACTCCTCATTAGAACAGGCCATGCAGAAGTTGATAAAGAGAAAGTTGCCTGATACCTTAATGGGTTAAGGCCAAGCATTCAGGAGGAGTTGAATCTGGTTCGAATGAACAGTATTGAGGAGGCATACCAATTTGCCCTAAAAGTAGAGGAAAAGCTGAACAAGAAGTTTGAGAGCAGACAAAATGGAAGAGATCATGGTGGAAGATCTGGTGGACGGTCATATGGAGGCTGAAATGAAGATCCGAAAAAGAAAGATGAGGCCAGTAGCAATCAAAATCAGAGAGGAAACAATTCCAATCGTTTCCAAGATCAGAATAATAGAGATCAGAGAGGAAGAGGAAGAGGACAAGGTTCCGGAAGAGGAGGCTTCCGTGGAACATGTTTTCACTATGGAGAAGAAGGTCATAGGGCATTTGAATGTCCTCAACGCTAAAGAAGGACATATAGGAGGAATGAAGGCCAGGCCAGAGTTGCACATGTAGATGAAGATGCCAGATCATCAAATTCTGAAGATGCTGAAAGAGGAGAAATGCTGATTAACAGAAGAGTCCTGTTGAGTGGTGAGAATGAACCTGAACAAAGGAAGAGCCTATTTCGCACTAGATGCAAGTGTGAGGGTAAATGTTGTGATGTGATTATCGATAGTGGAAGCATTGACAATTTGGTGTCAGAAGAGATGGTGACAAAGTTGAAGCTCAAGAGACAGAAACACCCACATCCATATCGGATTGCCTGGGTGCAGGATGACCACAAGGTCATGGTCAGTGAATAGTGCCTGTTAAAGTTCAAGATCAGTGGGTACCAAGATGAGGTACTATGTGATATCATATCTATGGATGCATGTCATATGTTGTTAGGTAGACCGTGGCAGTTTGACAGATGTGCTGTACACGATGGTCGTGCGAATACCTATTCCTTGACAAAGGATGGAGTGCGACATAAGCTAAAGCCATTGAAGGAGACCGAAGAAAAGGTATGTGGTAATGCAAGAATAACATTTGTTGATGGAAGAAAATTCCTAGATGGTATGAGGCATGAGCATGTGTGTTTTACTTTAATTCCAAAAGTTGGTAAAGAAGAAGTAGAGGATGTACCTGTAGAGGTTGCAAATTTGTTGAATGAGTTTTAGGATATTGTATCTAATAATGTACCTGATGGATTACCACCGGTAAGGAAGATCAGTTATCAAATAGATTTGATTCCAAGAGCCAGTTTGCTAAACAAGGTAGCACACAGAATGACACCAGCAGAAAGTGAAGAGTTGAACAGACAAGTATATGAGTTATTGCAGAAGGGGTTGATTCGAGAGAGTCTGAGTCCCTGTGCTGTACCAGCGGTATTAGCACCAAAGAAGAATAGAGAATGGAGGATGTGTATAGATTCTAGAGCAATAAACAAGATCACAATCAAGTATAAGTTTCCATTGCCACGAGTGGATGATATTATGGATTATTTGAGTGGAGCTGTGTATTTCTCAAAGATAGATCTGAAGAGTGGATATCACTAGATTCGGATCAGAGAAGGAGATGAATGGAAGACTACTTTCAAGACAAAGGAAGGACTGTATGAGTGGTTAGTCATGCCTTTTGGGCTAACCAATGCACCGAGCACTTTCATGCGGCTCATGAACGAGGTTCTGAAAGAATTTTTGGATAAGTTTGTTATTGTGTACCTAGATGATATTTTGATCTTTAGTAAGACATTGGAAGAGCATATGATGCATATTCGTATGGTGTTTGAGAAGCTTAGAGATGAGAAATTGTTGATTAATTTGAAGAAGTGCAGTTTTGTGAAGAAAGAGTTAGTGTATTTGGGATTTGTAGTTTCAACAAAAGGTCTAAAAATGGACCTAGAGAAGGTACAGTCTATCTTTGAATGACCTACTCCAAGGAGTTCTACCGAGGTAAGATCTTTTCATGGTCTAGCTAGTTTTTATAAAAAATTTATCAGAAATTTTAATAGTAATTGTGGTCCCTTGACTGAAACAATGAGAGGGGATAGAAAAGAGTTTAAGTGGACTAATGGGGTAGAAAAGAGTTTTCAATTGTTGAAACAAAAAGTTACAGAACAACCTGTTTTAGCACTTCCAGATTTAAATAAGGTGTTTCAAGTAGACTGTGATGCTAGTGGTATTGCAATAGGAGCTGTTATGAGCCAAGAAGGTAAACCTGTTGCTTATTTCAGTGAGAAGTTAAATGATGCCAAGAGAAAATATTCTATTTATGATCAAGAATTTTATGCTATAGTTCAGGCATTGAAGAAGTGGAGACACTATCTGCTTCCTAAAGAGTTTGTTTTGTATATTGATCATCAAGCTTTGCAATATTTGAATAGTCAAGGAAAGTTGAATCAAAGACATTTGAAATGGGTTGAGTTTTTGCAGAGTTATACATTTGTTTTGAAACACAGAAGTTGAAAGTCTAACAGGGTTGCAGATGCGCTTAGCAGAAGGCAACTATTGCTGACAGAAATGCAGATTGAGGTGGTTGGGTTCAAGGAACTCAAAAATTTTTATCCAAAGGATCCTGATTTTGGTGTAGCTTGGAAAGCTTGTAAAGAACCTGTTACTCTAGATAGGACAAAGTGGCTGGATTTTATCATTCAGAATGATATGCTATTCAGAGGGAGTCAGTTGTGCATTCCAAGAAGTTCTATGAGGGAGAATCTCATCAAAGAGAAGCATAGTGGAGGATTGGCTGGACATTTTGGTCATGATAAAACCCTTGCTTTGGTTAGTGAAAATTTTTATTGGCCACAGTTACAGCAAGATGTGAAGAAGTTTGTACAGAGTTGTAGAGTATGTCAGATGACGAAGGGAGTGAAGCAGAATACAGGGTTATATCAGCCATTACCTATACCAGAGAAGCCTTGGGAGGATATCAGTATGGACTTTGTTCTTGGTTTACTGAGGACACAGCGGGGACATGATTCAATTTTTGTAGTAGTTGACAGATTTTCAAAGATGACACATTTCATTCCCTCCAAAAAGACTAATGATGCTGTTCATGTAGCAGAATTATTTTTCAGAGAAGTAGTGAGACTACATGGTTTGCCAAAGACCATAGTTTCAGATAGAGACACTAAGTTTGTTGGATATTTCTGGCGTACATTGTGGAAGAAGTTGAAGACAGATTTGAAGTTCAGTTCATCACATCATCCACAGACTGATGGACAGACAGAGGTGGTGAATAGAAGTTTGGAAAATCTGCTGAGATGTTTGGTTGGAGATAAGCCAACAAGATGGGATTTGATTTTATCACAGACAGAATTTGCATACAATAATTCTGTCAACAGGAGCACTGGTAAATCACCATTCCAGATTGTATATGGAAGTAGTCCAAGAAATGCATCTGAATTGCGAAAGATAGATAAAGGAGAAATAAGTAGTGCTGAAGCTGAGGATTTTGCAAAGCACTTGAAGAACATCCATGAGGAGGTGAGGAAGCATATTACCAAGATGAATGCGCAGTATAAGGCGAAGGCAGATGTGAAAAGGAGGCATAAGGAATTTCAGATTGGAGATGAAGTCATGGTTCATTTGCGGAAGGAGTGATTTCCAGTTGGTACATATAACAAGTTGAAAATGAAGAAGTTTGGACCATGTAAGATACTGAAGAAGCATGATTCAGGAAATGCATATGAGGTAGAATTGGCTACTGAACTAAATATTTCACCAGTGTTTAACGTTTCAAATTTGACAGAGTATCATGAGGGAGGTGTTGAAGATGAGGTTACAGCAGCACAGTGGAGTATTCCAGCAACCAGTTCAGATATCAAGGAGATTGAAGACATACTAGATAGTCATGTTGGCAGAAGCACAAGGAACAAGATATATGAAGAGTATTTGGTCAAATGGAAAGGATGACCTATTGAAGATTTATCATGGCTAACAAAGGAGGAGGTTAACCATCTTGGTTTTTTTTTACACACTTGAGGTGTGATGGGGTCACTTCTCAAATTACCCCGGGTGTCTGATGCAGGAGCATCTAGGGTGTAAGAGCAATCTTGCATCACCCAAAAATATTTTTGGTTTTCTTTTCAATAAGGGCTATCTTGTGTAGAGTTGCTATTTATGGAAACTTGCTATTTTTAGTAAGTTGGTCATACGATCTCGGAATGTTCTAATTTTACATGTGGAGGTTCATCTCAGTTGTATCAGCCTGCCAGTAAAGTTTCATGGCTAGTTTTGAAGATATTGAAGATTTTTGGTATTGACAGCAGGGTATAGAAATTTTGAACTCAGTTTTGAAGGCTTTAGAGGCCTCAGATGAGGTCAAATTTTTGGCTGAATGAAGCTTTCTTGATTTAGGCATTGTAGAGCTCGTTGTGCCCTTTTTGAAATGGGGTTATAATAGTCAATCGGGTCAACTGGTGATGACTTATGGTCTCCGGAAGTCGGGCCACCTGAAATGGCAGAAAATAATTTTCCTTCAAAATTTCTGTTCGGGTTTCAAAAGTTATTTTGAGCCAACTTTGATGTAATAAATTGAAAAATAAAATAATTCTAAGTTTGGTTGGCCCTTAGGGCTAAATTTCTGGAACCTTCTTGGGCGGTGGAAAATGCCTATATAAAGAAGGCCCGTAGTGTTGTCTAGGGCAATTCTGGGTAGTAGATCTGGGTATTGATTCGAGGCTTTGTCCTATAGAATATTGTAAGGGAATGCCCATGTGGCTTTGCATATTGTAATTCTGAAAGTTTGTAATTCCACATTTGTGGAGATAATAAGAAGCCAATTTTCTATTCTTGCATATTGTTGTTGTTGTTTCTCTATTTCTGTTATGTTTTTTTGGTATTAAGGGGAGCACCCTTCATCAGTATGGCATGGGGACCCTCTCTCCTGGAAGACATGTATCGTGAGCTACATGATATAGTCTATAGGGAGGGGAAGAGTTGGTTAGTAGGGGCCATCTTAGCATAGGTATGGGCACGGGAGCATATCATCATGATCCGCTTGAGGGTACAACCCAGATATAGGGGTCAACCCTATATATACAATTATTTGATATTTGTGTAGCAAACACATGTAGGGGATACCCCATACTGGAGGTGGAGATTAGATGATCTTCATTCAGTTGTCTAGTGCCCCTATATTGATTGTGAGCAATGGGTTGAGGTCAGGGACAAGTTAGCTTATATGTTTTACAGAAGGCCACTGTTGGGAAAACACTCAGGGATTGTTGAGAGATTTGTGATTAGCATAGTGTGGCATCAGTTCGGTAGGGCATAGGGTATTAGCATTGAGACTAAAGATTACCCTCGATACAGGGACAATGAAGACCTTGGATTGGGTCCTATGCTGCAATACAATATATGTTTCGATGACACATATAAGCTCTATAGGACAGTACTAGACCTTCTCTCGAGGATTACTGACATAGGGACTACCTTCGACTATAAGAGATGGTTACAAGAGCATCCATACCCTACGTTCATATCTTTGACAACTTGAGACCCAAAGGTGGGGGAGACAAAGGTGACAATGGGGGAGATGGGGATGGAGGAGGGAGAGGAGGAGGAAGCTCTAGTGGGACAAGGGGTGATGCCCCTTCTAGTAGAAGAGAATCCACTCGATCCAAGGTGAGAGGTGTGATAGTGGCTATGGAGGTGGATAAGCCGAAGGAGCAACTAGTGAGGTGGCCATGGGTGGACATGGGTACCAGGTCAGAGGATAGATTTCCAACTCAGCCAGAGGAGAGGGCACATGAAGATGAGGGATCCATACAAAGGATCATAGTACTAGAGGCTGAGTTGTAGCAGACATGGATCACCATAGCCATGAGAGATCAACAGATACAGGATGAGAGAGCACGCATCCATGAGCTACAACAAGAGAGAGAGAGACTAGGTACGACATGATGCAAAGCAACACGTGGCTAGAGAATCCTATTACTATGTAGCCTATATATTCATGGTTTCTGAGGGTCATAGAGTACCAGTCTAATCATAATGCACAGGTAGATCAGAGGGTGCAATGCAGGCACTCGATAGGACCCAAGCTCCTCCACCTTCTCCACCTACTCAGGAGGGTGGAAGCTAGTCGTAGATTGTATTAGGGCTATCCCATCTAATATTTTGATCAAGATTTTGATCTCATGATTGTACGTAGATTGATTCATTTTTTTTTATATATATGAGATATTGGATTCGACTGATATGTTGTGTACTTGTCTCATTTACTTTATGCTCATGATATCATGGATATGTCTTTACTTTCAACACTTTTGTTACATGCAATGTATATTTGTACTCATACCTTCTACTTTATTACTTGAAACACGATGCTCTCATAGTTGTTGATAGTTTATGCTCTGATATGTATGTTATGCACTTCATGATTTGAAACTTAACACTTTGGATAAACTAGAAATGATGATATGATTAACCCCTTAAGATGACATGAAGAAGAAAGATTGAAAGATTAAAGAGGTGAAAAAGACATGGTCGAGGGAGAAAGAAGATATGCGACTGAGAGTAGTTGAATATCCATCCAAAATGATGAAGGAGACTCTCTCCTAACTTGAATGCAAACTAAAATGCACCCTAAAAATCCAAACTACTATGAAGATGCAAAGTGCAATTTGCAAGGGTCAATAGGTCATTTTTATCATCGAGGCTTATTAAGGGACATCGTAAGATCATACAACCATCACTAGTGTGAGCACAACTATGAAGATATGAATATGATCTATATCAGATAGAATATAGGAAACACATGTAAGCATTGAGGCATAAGAGCTAAGATGACCCAAACATAGTTTCCAAGTTAATGTTGCAAGAGTGTACTAGTAATGAAGCATGAGTGCCAAGATAACCATGAGTACGGTCTTGCATAAGAAAACACAATGTAATAGTCAAGGATATAGCTCCAGATCTCTCCAGTGTCTAATGGGTGACAGAAAGAAACACCTAGGATCATCAAAGCAATACCCGCCGACAGAAATCAAAGAAAACATGTCCCATGTCCCCATTCCTCTAGTCATAACATCCCAGAGAGACTAAGGAGGGAACACTCAATGAAAATTAGAAATCAATCAACACACAAAGAAAATAAGTCATAACATGTCTTAGTCATTTTAGTTTAAGCACGGTGTGAAAAGAATGAAAAATATAATCACTGACTCGCTAGGACTCATGCCTATAGGTGAGAAATATTGCACAATCCTAGACTGCAGACAAAACATCAACTCAAAGTAGCATATCTGATAAGTGTTACGAAACAAACAATGTCAAAGGAAGTGTTGAGAAACATTATTTGGGGTGGGTCAGTAAGAAACACCATCGCGTACCAAAGGAAAATACAGTTCATGACCCCTAGCCCTAGACAAAGACCAATTCCAAACCAAGGAGATGGAAGATAGAAGTTGAAAGGCTTTAGAGCGCAAAGCAACAAGATGGTAGATATAAGCGCATGGGTCTCAATTAGCCCTTGTTTCTAGGATTTCACCACTTCGAAGGACTATTTTTGCTACCATGACGCCTATTTCCAAGTTTTTGCCAAGACACTTTTTTTCTTCTTTTTTTTGCTGGTTTTTTTAGGTTGATGCATCAAAGTGCTTGTTTGCCAGGTTTTCACTAAGATGATCATTTTTTAAGGACTTTTTTCTACTTTTTAGGAGTTTTTCAGGATCATATATCAATTTTTAGGATTTTTTTTAGAATAATTTATGATTTTTAAGATATTTTTAGAACATTAAGATATGTACAAGGCTCTAGAGCATCATGCGTAGAACTTCTTTAGATGAAGGATGTTAATAGGTTTAGGTAGATGTTCTCCCTCAGGTGTAGAAAGATGATAGGCATGAGATACAAAGGCAACAGTAACTATGTAGGGACCCAACCAATTTGCTTGAAACTTCCCTTTCTGTGCTCTATTCTGTTGATTTTTGGGATTCTCTCTCAAGATGAGATCTCCTACCTGAAATTATCTAGAATGAACCTTTTTGTTTTAGCTTTGTGACATTCTTTTCTGATATACCCTCATGTGATCGAACGCATCTCTTCCATGCTCATCCACAAGTTCTAGTTCTTGTATGCACATGATTGTGTAATCATCATCTCTAATGAGACCTTTCAATGAAACCATCAGGGAAGGTATCTCAACCTCAAGAGATAAAAAAGCTTTAAATCCATAAACAAGTGCAAAGGGTGTAGCTGCAGTAGGTGTGTGAATGCTAGTTCTGTAGGCCCATAGTGTAGGATTAACTTGTAAGTGCCAGTCTCTTCCTATCTTGTTAACTATTCTATGTAAGATTTTAAACAGTGTTTTATTAGAAGCTTTAGCCTGGCCATTGCCTTGAGGGTTGTATATTGAAGACCAGTATTTTTTAATGTTAAATTTTTTACACAACTTAAGATCTTTGTTTTTGAATTGTCCTCCATTATCAGTAACTATGGAAGAAGGTATGTTGTAGTGAAAAATGATGTGATTGAGGATGAACAAAGACACTTGTTTCCCGGTAGCAATCGAAAGAGGAACAACCTCGACCCACTTTGTAAAATACTTTGTTGCAATGATGATAAATTTGTGTCCACTAGATGATTTAGGATATATTTGACCCACCAAATCAAAAGGTCACTGCTGAAAAGGCCAATGTGTCACATATGGAATAAGTTCTCTATCTGGAACATGGATCAATTTTTTGTGTATCTAGCACTTCTTTCAAGACTTAGCATAGCACATGGAATTTGTTTGCATAGTAGGCCAATAATAACCAGCCCTCAATATCTTTTGAGCTAACACAAGACCATTAAAGTGAGACCCACATACCCCATCATGGACTTCAGCTAACACATATTCAAAATCATCTTTCTCTAGACACCTAAGAAGTGTTCAGTCTAAACCCTTCCTAAAAAAGTCATCGAAGATGAGGGTATAGTGGGAATTGTTGCAAATGAGTTGTTTCTCATTATGGATTACGTTATCATGAATAATTTGGTCAGGCAGGTAAGATTAAATTTTAGCATAGTGAGAGGAATCATGACCAATCATAGTACATATGACATGGTTGTCAGGGGAATCGTAAGAAGGGTATTGTAGTTCTTCCACCAGGAATTGAAATATGGACTCATGTTCTTCCAACTCTATGATAGAAGCCAAAGTAGCCATGGCATCAACCTCCTCATTTTCAGCTCTAGGGATCTATTGGAATGTGACAAAGGTAAAGTAACTCTTGAGATCATCAATCATTTTCTTATAAGGAATCAATTTCTCGTCTTTGGTTTGGTAGTCATTATTAGTTTGATTGATGACAAGTTGAGAGTCTCCAAAAATATGCAGTTCAATGATCCTCCATTCAATGGCTAGTTTGATCCCATTTGTCAAAGCCTCATATTCTGCTATGTTGTTCATGCAAGGAAACAACAACTTATATGACTTTGGAATAGTGTAACCATGAGGTGTGGCAAACAAAATACCAACTCCAGCACCATTCTG
Organism: Chamaecyparis obtusa; assembly: GCA_027943335.1. NCBI lineage: Eukaryota > Viridiplantae > Streptophyta > Pinopsida > Cupressales > Cupressaceae > Chamaecyparis > Chamaecyparis obtusa. The sequence goes on from BSBK01007512.1 coordinate 1,071,243, forward strand.
TGTATGAGATCCATCGAAGAACATCTTCCATGTTTGCTTAGTCACATACATAATAGATGAGTTAGGAAAGTCAATCTACATAGGAGTATCATCTTTTAGAGGGAACTCAGCTAGTTGATAAAAAATTGCCCATCCTTTTATAAACTTATTACCAACGTACTCAATGTCAAATTCAGAGAGAATCACCATCCATTTAGTTAGCTGACCAGTAAGAGTAGCTTTATTTAATAAGTATTTCAAAGGATCAATTTTTCTATGAGTTGTGTAGTATGTGCCAACATATAATGTTTTGAGTTTTTGAGATGCAAACACCACTGCAAGGCAAGCTTTTTCAATGTTGTTATAATTGATCTAATAAGATACTAATGTTATGCTGATGTAGTATATAGCTCTTTCTTTCCCATGTTCATCTTGTTGTGCTAATAATGCCCCCAAGGATGTAGTTTTAGTTGAGATGTACAAAATAAAAAGTTTTCCTAGGATGGGAGGCATTAAGATTGGAGGTTTGGCCATATATTCCTTGATCTGATTTGGACTTTTCTCACGTTATTCATTCCATATACATGTAGCTCCTTTGTGTAGATTCTTATTGAAAGGTTGAGCTTTATCAACAAGTTGAGATATGAACCTCCTGAAGGACTAAATGCACCCTTGCAGACTCCTTAGTTGACTTATGCTTTTGGAAGGTGGCATCTTCATTATAGCTTGAACCTTTTCGAGGTCAACCTTAATTCCTTTAGTTGAAATAATGTATCCAAGTAGTTTTCTCAAGGTAACTCCAAAAGCACATTTATTAGGATTTTATCTGAGTTGAAATTGGTCCATCCTGTCTAAGATCAAACTCAAATCTTGAAGCTGTGTGTTCCTTTTCTTAGATTTGGCCAAAGCATCATCCACATAATCTTCCATATTTCTATGCATCATGTCATGAAAGATGGTGTTCATGTCTCTTTGATAGGTAGCTCTGACATTTTTTAGTCCAAATGGCATGATGTTCCAACAAAAGGTTCCCCGTGCACATGTCAAGGAAGTCTTTTCTTGATCTATGAGAGCTATTTTAATATGATTGTATAAAAAAAAACCATCCATGAGAGAGTAAATTTCATAACCCGTAGTCATACCCACTATCATATCTATGTTTGGAAGTGGAAAGTCATCCTTTGGGAAAGCTTTGTTAAGATCTCATAAATCTATGCATACACGAATGGATTTTTCATGTTTAGATACAGTAACAATGCTTGAGACCCATTCAACATAATCTATAGCTCGTATAAATCCAACACTCAAGAGTTTTTCTAATTTAGCTTTGACCAAGAGAGTTATGTGTGGATGCATCTTTTGTAATTTCTATTTGACTGGCTTAACACCAGGAGCTATGGATAGATGATCCATAATTATATTAGCGTCCCGCCCTAGCATGTCTGCATATGTCCAAAAAAATTATTTTTCTTTTCCCTAAAGAACTCAGTGAACTGTTGTTTTTTATTTGTTGACAAAGATTGAGCTAAATGTATGAGCTGAGGTGCTTCAGTTGTCCCAAGATTTATAGTTTGTTGGCTCTATCAAGACTGAATATCTATCTTGAAAATAACTAGGTAGGCTACCAAGTACCTCATCCTTGATGCCTCAAAAAGGTTTTCACCCTTGGATACATCTTTTGTTTTTACCTTTTTAGGCTCTAACACTGCCACAAAGTGGTTTTTGCTATCAAAGTGCCCATTATTTTTCAATTTTCTTTTTATTTTATGACTAAGGTACTTGATGTTTGTCTCAATCATGTTTGTTACTCATTCACACTTTTATATGATGAAAAATGGTCCTATAACACACATCATAGTGGGCGCCAAAAATGTGTGATGAAAATATAACACACTTCTATAAACCATTACACTTGAGAGAACCCATGAAGAAGGAATTCTCAAGAAGTGGCTTATAACTTCCTATCTATGATGTGCAAGAATCTAAATAGCATGAATGGTGGCTCTCAAATGAACCTTAAAGAGAGACCCTTGCAAGGTGCACCATAGAATGGAAGATAAAAATGATAACGCAAATGAGATACAATCTAATATGGAATGCAAGAACTAAGCTATGATACAAATGGAAGAACAAGGAAAGAAAAACTAATCTAACAAGATTACAATACCTCCTAATTAAGCTATGAGATTTAAGCTAAATGCAATCAGGAAGATTACAATACCTTAGGTAATTAAGCTATGTGATTTAAGCTAAATGCAATAAGGAAATATTAATCTAAGATGCAAGTAAGTGCTCAAGAATGCTCTAAGAATGCAAGAGTGCAAGTAAAAAAATGATAGCATTATAATAGCATAAGTCTAAGATGCAAAAGCCAAGAGAGAGTCTCTTTTTTAAAGAGAAATGAACGATGAGAGATTAAGAGGCAAAATCTAAGGGTGGAGAAAAAATCTTTATTTGGACTTTGGTGCACAAGATTCTCAAGATGCAAAATCAATGAGCATGTTTAATAGGCAAAAAGATGTGTGAAAGAGATTAAGAGAAAAAATGAGATTCCACTCATCTTGGAAAGTGTGCATTCAATGTGTAGACCAAAAGTCTTTTTTTTTTCTTTTTAATTAGGAAATTCCTTTTTCATGTGCACACATAGGATAAAAGGGATTTTATTTAATTAAAAGGGGACATGTTCCTTTAATTAAATAAAGCTTAGGATAAACTGGTCAAACTTTAGGATATCATCGAATAAATGATAAAATGATGATTTGATCAAGAAATAAGAGATTAAATCACTGTGCAAAATTGATTAAACACAAGATGTAGTCTAGTACTTAAATTTTAATGTTAGAGTGAGGCTCATAGTTTACTAGACCATTTTTTGGGTGATTACAAATCCTAATAGTCATGTGTGCCATAAGGGTCATCTCTTTGCTTAAGGGTATCCAATATTTCTTTATGATCGACATTACTAATTTTTCAAATTTATTTTGTCTTTGGTTTACCTTGATGCTTCAACAACTTAACATTTGCCTCTATAAAAAGGTGTAAATACATGGGAATGGTTTTGTGCTTCTCATATCTTTCTAATCATGTATGTCTGCAAGCATGTTCCTACAACAACAGTTGAACAAATAGGATACATGAACCCACCATCATCTATTTTCAGTTGTGCTATCTCTTTATTTCCATGTACACATCATGCCAACTAGTAATTTGATCTCTCATTATTCACCTACAGTGCAACAAATGCTAAAATATTTCCCGGCGATAGAAGATTTGAAAGATGGTCGTACTCAACTAAACTTTCCATGACATTATTTTTCATGAATATTTTTTGAGATAAAGGAGTTAGATTCTATGGAATTCATGCATCCACCCATTCACTTGACTCATATTAATCCCAATCACATTTAAAATAGTTAGGACATAAACAAGCCAACTCTTATGTCCAAATGGTTCATGTACTTGCATATGAGCTTCAAAATGAATGCATCTTTGAATAATATCTAATTGTTTGAAAATTCAATCTGTCTCCTTTTGTGCCCTCCTCAACCAACCAAAATAATCTATGCACTACTAAAACAAGTGTTCCTCCTTGTGACAATGTTGAACCACACCAGTGAATAATAGAATGAGCATCATGAAGTGTAGCACCTAAAATCCTCAATTTATCCTTAAGTAGATCCCTCTTCACACATGCACCTACTCCATCATGTTCCCCTTTCCTATGCATATCTTAAAAAAACTCCAAATATGAGGTACACCCCTCTCTTCATGTATTCTACTCAACCAATAAATATACAAGCATTTTTAATTGACTTGTGTAGTTATCTGACCAAATTAGATGTCTATCCATTGCAATATATTTTTCCTACAAGAACTCAAAAAAATTCTTAAAATAATGTTGCACACACTTAGAAGAGTGAGATCTATCGTCACTCATATAAAAATAGTACTCTCTGATTATCTTTCTATCCTTTTCTATACTATCAAGGGAATGTCTATGTGTTATGTGGGTAAAACTAGAAATCTGAATGGAATTGTAATACTGAGTTTGCAACTCATTCTCTGGCTGCAATGTCTAATTTTCTATAAAAACAACCACCAATATAATAGTGGCAATCAAGAAATATTCCTTACACATCCTAAATTTTTTATTTAACCATTGAGACCTATGACTATGCCTTGCATACTTGTAGAAAATATTTTCCTTGAAATCTTAAATAAAATTGACAACACTACATTCTTTTGTGACCAACTCGCATCTGGAACCTTCACCTCCACTCTTCAAAGTATATTTGACCATCTCATACATCTTTTTATGAACAATTTTCTTTCCAAATTCATATTCACTACCCTCGTGAAAACATGAAACAAACCTCAACAAGCCACCACATTGTGAGCACTTATCATTTAAGCAATAGTTTCTATAGAAGAAACAACCATCATATGTATGACACAAAAATGATCTAGCAAGTCTCTCATTTATTTATGAATATGACTTGTACCACAATCCTGCAACATTTCATTAATATGAAAATTAGAATGAATGGAGCATGTAATAGTCCATAGTGCATTGAAAACTCCACATGATATTTTCAACAAGTATTTTAAATCTTAAGAGTGTGTGTAGAGAAAACCTAACCTATTCAGAATAAGCGTAGACATTCAAACATTAGTTAATCAAAGTTTAACAACACATTCCTAAACATATAGAAAAAACTATTCGCAAAGACATTCAAATAGAGCTAAAATGAGAGCACCTTGTCACCGTTTGATTTTCTCTCACTTTAGGGATGTGGATGTGCTCTCAAAATACATGGAGGATATCCATAATGATGATTAGGGGGGATTAGGATGGATTAGGGACCATGAGAACCCCATAGTGGCACAAAATCAGGTATAGAACACTTGATTTGCCCCTAAGGTCTCAAGGATCCTAATGATGCTAAGATGAAGATTGATGCAAGAATGATTAAGCTAGGTTGATTTTAATCCAAATGAAACATGATATGATGCAAAAATGATTAGAAAAGCTTAACAAAGAACCATATTCATTCCATTAAGCTTTTCTAGGATGATTTAGAAAGCATAAAATAGAGTTAATCTAACAAATATGCTAAATGCTATGCTAAGTCTAGATGTATTTGAGCATGATAACAATGCATGAAGATGAAAAATAAACTTATTGATTTACTCTTGGAAGGAGTATTTATAGGATTTTGGGAAGGGCTTGGATTAGGAAGTGGAGTTAGGTTCAGAGTCAGGGTTTGGGGTAGAGTCTGAGGTAAGGTTTGGGGTATGGTTAGATTGACTTTGGTTAAGGTTGCTCACACAAGTGTGAGCAACAGTAGGGAAGTGTGCAAGGGGAACAAGAGTGGAAGAGAAGACATGGGTCTCTTTATGAGGCTGTAAGAGGCCTTAAAGAGTGTAAGAGGCTATTAATGAGTTTGTAAGGCTCATTAATGGAAGGGTTTGACCAAAAGTCAAATAAGACTTGATTAGGCTAGGAATGGTAGGGAACACCTCCTAAATGGGTTTAGGAAAGGTTTAGGGAAGTTTAGGAGAGATTGGAAGGGTTTAGGAATATCTAAAAGATTTTAGGGTTTTGAGGCTTTAAATAAATATAAAATTTATTTAAGGAATGTGACATCATTTATCAAATATTGATTCAATAAATGTGGGAAAATCACTCAAATTTGATTTGAATGGTTTGGGGAGGGATTCTTTAATTAAATGTGTCTAATTAAAATAGGAGAAATTAACGGAATAAAAATAAATCAATTAATTAAAAAATAATTAATTAACAAATGATAATGTCATCAGGCTTTTTTTGGAAAATACAAATTCTTTTATTTTCTAATGGATTTTTAGGTGTCTACTTTTTCCCCTCTTTGATGCGATGTCGCAAGTGGCATGACATCAAAGAAAAGAAAATAAGATTCCCCAGGCTAGAATTCAGAGGATGAGGGGTTGTGCCCCTCCAAGAAAATAATGCAGAGAGGAAACTTTATGGAATTTTCTTGAAAGGAAATAGAAGGGAAGGGAAAGGATGAAGGAAGAAGGGAGGATAAATAACCAAAATTCCAAGAGAAAAGATGGATGAATGCAAGATGATGATGAAATGCAGGATGCAAGATGTAGCTACATGAAAGATGCAAGATGCAAGATTAATCTATATGATGCAGTATGTGGGATTTAGGGAGCTCCATGCTTTGGATAGTTTTGAGAGCACAACCTAGTTTGATATAGAAATGCTAGAGACCTGCCAAGGTTGCTGGAAACATAAGGCCTTGTCACCAGCATTGTAGAGGACTGACGTGAAAAAGACACACAAGGTTGCCCCAGCATCACGCATGTACCCAAGAGGAGGCATGGTAGAAATGATGATGGAGAAACCACAAACACGTGGCTGACTCATAGGTAGAAGAAAAAGATCAAAAGAGCTTGCTCTAGATTGTCCTCATTCGCTACACATCATGATATAAAGGATTGTGGTAACTTTGAGTAGAGAACAATGAGAAGCCATAAAAAATTAACAAGACCTAAAGGACAAAATCCAAGGTCAAAGTGATAACTCCAAAAGACATCCTTTGCCAAGGGGAGAGATTTTATGGTTGACGGTGGGAAGATTTGGTCCGAACGTGAGGAAGGGTACATCGACATGGACCTGGGTTGATTGGTGGAAGATTAGGTTGGACAATACAGAAGGATACATCTGTGCGGACCCATGATTAGGCTTAGGTCAGACAATACATAAGCATACATATGTGCGGACTCATGTTGATGGGGAGAATGTTGTGTTGCTGATTGGTAAATGATGAAGTTCAAAGATAGTCACTGTGATCAAGGATAGTTGACAATTGATGTTGCTGAAGTGCAAGGCTATGTATGAAAAGATATTTGATCAAATGTTGTTGTAGGACTGACGAGGATATGCACAACAAGATGATGATATGTACAATAGATGGAGAGATATTTACATGGGAAATCCCAAAAGATAAGCAAAGATTCAAAGGAACAAATGAAATACCAGGTATCTCACAAAACCTTTTGCCATAGGTAGGACGATGGAGGATGACTGATTTGTTGAGGATTGATGGTGGAGGATTACTAAGTGTCAAGGATGAGTTGCTGCTTCTTGATGTAGGATCAGATAGGATTGGATTTGATTTGTCAACCTAAGATAGATTGAAGATCTTCAGAAGATGGGATTCTTGCCAGTGTATGCCAATCTCTTGCTCGAGATGATGAGGCCCGCAAAGACAAGTAAGGATTCCTTAGACAATGCTTAGTCATAGGGTAGTGCTGGGATTGATTCTAATTTAGGATAAGGATTGAGAAACTCAAAGGATACGACACAAAGTGGATGGTGGATAATCGGATAAGGATTCCTATGACAAGAGATAGGTAAGACACTTGAACCTCAAAAGGACCAAGGGATGATTGCTGAAGCACGGAGCTAAAATTGGTCATGATGACAGAAGGGCTGACCGACCTAGGGGATGGGACCTAAAGATACATATGTACAAATGAGCTTAGGTGGAGACACAACTGATGCTATGGTACAAGACTTAGGATAGGATGTACAAAGAATCTGGGGATGAAGCTGATGCTACAAAGATATGCAAGATGATGCCCTAATTGAGCTGGAGAGCCAAGACAGATTGATGGTGGATAGGCTTGATGGATGGATGACATGTCCTAAAATGACATGGATTTTGGGAAGGACACATCCCAATGATGATGATTAGATTGAGATCAAGGCTTTCTAGGAAAAAGACTAAGGATGTGATTGGATCATTTGGCTTGATCTTGGATGTTGGATAGCTAGAGGATATGGATAGGATTGGAAGATGTTGGAAGATTACTAGGAAGATATCAGGATATGGATGGATGACACTGGATTCCATGGGGATAGCCTATAGCTAGATAACAATGACAAGGGAAGTATTAGGTGATGAAAAGATGGAGGAAATGCTGAGGGATGAGGATAGAGGAACTGTTGAGGATTGGATTGGAGGAAGATATGGATTTGGAAGGTGGATGTGAAAAGAGTCTCCAAGGAATAAGATGCCTCTGCTTAGGATAGTTCATTCATTCAGAGGCATTTAGGACGGGGTACGATTGGATGGAAGAATATTGGTAATGGATGCAGGAAGGTGCCCAAAAGCATGTATACCTGGTGGTCTATGTTCTATTATCAAGATCCAAAGGAGGATGACAAAGTTTGAGAGACAAATGGGATGGAGGAGATGCTGGATAAGATATGATAGAAGGGAATGGCCCCCAATTGCAGAAAGGAACTAGGGGGATTACACACGATGCCTGTTTGCATGTTTTCATCATGGTACTTGTCCAAGGCGCTTGAATTGCAAAGTTTTCACCATTGGACAAATGCTTTTCTCTTTTATTTTTATTTTTAATATTTTTCTGATTTTTCCAATTTTATGGATTTTTTGATCTTCTGTTGACTTTTTTCTAATCTTTCACTAACTTTTTGATTTGTTGCTGACTATATGACTTGTTGCTAACCTTCTGATTTGTTGCTACCTTTCTGGTTTATCTGAATGTTGGTACAACTTTATTAGGATGGAGGAATTATGCAAAGACATGGATGGGATGGGGTAGATGGGAGATATGGTGGTAGAAAGTGTTTGGATGGAATGATGGGAATTCATCATGATAGGGAGATGTTGTCAGGACCAACATTGGCACATGTTGTGAGGGAGGTGGATGAAGTGGATGGGATGTGGAGATATTGGGACATAAGGACCCAAAATAGATTTAGAAGTTGGAGGAGGGGAATGAGTAGCTGGTGGATTAACAACTTTGGATGCCATTGTGGATGTTTCTATTAGATGTAATGCATCTTTTTTCTTTGGGATCCACATCATCTTTGTTTTAGCTTTGGTGGGCCTTTTTGGCCATTGAGATGCATTGGATTTTTCTTTTTCTTTGGTGGGCCTTTGTGGCCATTGGGATGTATTGGATTTCTTGATTGGATTTTTCTTTGCTTGAACATGTCGTTTAGAGTGGACATGACAATCTTTAGATTTTTGAGGATAGCTACCTTTATGCATCTTTGATATGACATCCAAATTGCGAGGAACATTGGAAGGGATATGTAGAGGTGTGTGGGATCGAGGAAATATGGATGGAGAGATAAAAGAAGATTGGTAGATATGAGATGTGGGAATGTGACTTTGTTAATCTTGACTAGGGATGTTTGGATTTTGGATTGGGTAGGATAAGATGGGGGATGATATTTTGGGATGTAAGGCCCCAAAATGGATTTGGCATGTGGAGGATATGGGCTAGTAGTTTTTGGGACATAGGGACCCAAAATGGATTTAGAGGATGAAGGAGGAATGTGATAGGTTGTCTTGGGATGAAATGATGGAGGAGGAGGAATGACATTCTATGCTTTGGAGGGATGATGGGAAGATGTGATGTTATTTTTGGAAGGATGCTTGAATTGGGCTTTAGTTGTACCAACATTTCTGGAGGAAGTGCCTTCTTTGGATGTGTGACCAATTCCACATGTTTTTGGATGTTTCTTGTCTTGAATGGGCTCCAAAGTTCCTTATTCATGTATGCCTAGGCCTTTGCCTTGATAATTCCATTTCTTGAGCATTTTATCCAAACACGGATATTTTTGACTTAGGGAATAAGATAAACATCCTATTTCTGGTTCCAGAGTGGAAGATATGGAACTTATTGCTTCTGCTTCAAGTGCACTACCATTGACAAATGTAAGTGGACCAAGAGGATAGAGTGATGACAGTGGGATAATTTAAATTGGAGGATCCTCAAATGGAGAGGATGGGATGATGAGATCTTGACTGGGATTGAAGGATGGTAATGGATCTTGAGATGGAGGAATTGGGATTGTAGGATCTTGGATTGGAGGAATTGGGATTGTAGGATCTTGGATTAGGGGTGATGGAAGCAATTGATCATGTAGTAGAGGAAGTGAAGGGATTGGATCTTGATTTTCATCTATGGGTACTTCAACATGCTTTTGGACAAGATTTGGACTGGATTGGATTGGTGTGGATAGAGTGATGGGGGATATATGGATGGATTCTTCATATGGGGTGATTGGAAGGATGAGAGATTTTGCAATTGTGATGGAAGGAAGAAGGGTTAACTCATGAGGCTCATTGGATGTGCTTTTAAAAATTCTGGGAGGAGGAGAAGTGGATGGAGATTGGATGGAGTCAATACATGAGAATGACTCAATGATGTTAGGAGATGGGAGAGGATCAATAAGTGGGATATACTGAAGAAGGATAATGGATAGGGGTGATGAAGGAGGAATGATGAATGTAGGAGATGGATGGGTATCATCATTGATAGCTTCACATGAAGGATTGAGATGACATGACTCCTTAGCTTTAGGAAAGGGATTTGTTGCTGGCTTCCTTGTGAAGCTCCTTGGAGACTTTTGTGAAGTAGTTTGAGATGAAGGATTGGGATGTGGAGGAGATGGAGAGTTGATGCAGTGAAAGGTAGGAGGATCCCCGATGGAGATGTCCTAGCCCCCAAAAAATAACCACACAATAGAATATAATAACAATACAAAAATTTAGAACCACACAATGCCAAAACTCATAATAGAAGTATCATATTTTCATCCAACATGCCGGTTGTAAGGCCTTCTGGGTTACGGCCAAATACAATGCAATTACAATAGAAACTCCACAAGATCTCGCAAGATCCAAACCAAACCCTAGCTAACCCAGATCCACACACTGGTAGGAACCCCCAAGGAAGAGCTAAACTTGTGCTCGCAAGCCCACCAAGCAATCTCCTTATTTCCCAAGCCGCAGCTACTAGCTCTCCTCAAAAATCCCTCCACAACCACCTCCTCTTCTCCTAGGTGGATGAATGATTGCCTAAAGACTTCCCCCACAACCTCTACTTATACCAATCTAAGCCACAGGTTGGCCCTGAACATAAATTAAATACAAATACCAAAATTAAATGCCACAAGTCGGCCAACAACAAGAATTAAATTCCCAAAATTGATGTCTTAGTAAAATCATGATATCTCCTAGCTCTGGATGAATTAGAACTCATGCTTCAAACCGTAGGTAGAAATATAGGCCCTCTTCAAACCCTAAAATTTTTAGCCTCTAAATCTTTGTGGAAAATTACTTATATAGCCTGTAATAGGCAGCAAATTCCTAAGTGAGGCCTAGCTCCTTCTAGGCCATGCGGAGCAACCAAGACCATGCCAAGCTCCATTAGATACATCAAAGCCAATTACCCAAGACCCAAGTAGGTTTATCCAACTCTACCAAACCCCTCACATATGAAAATAAGTCCACATGTCTCCATCAAATCTCCCAAACATGCAAGATAGCCAACTACCCTGGGATGCTCCTGCATCAGACTCCCCAGGTGTGAAAAGAAGTATGCCTCATACTTTGATGCCAAATGAAATATCTACAACCATCTTCATCTTCACCAAAGGCTTCCACTCCAACTCGGACAATAGAACCAACATGAAAATCATCCAAATCCGCATCCATCTGTCAACCACTAGAATCTCAACCATCCAATCAACAAGCTCACTCCCAGGAACAAACTGAACATAGTGCCTCACCAATATTCTCTGTAGTGGATCACTACCAACAACAACAATATCCTCAAACATGAAATCCATGTCACCAACATGTAATCTCAAATCCACAATAGGAGCAACATGTAAATCCTCAACCATGTCAACCACCAACAGGTCCACATCAGGAACATACAGATCCGCAGTATCATGTAGATCCTCAAACACATCAACAACTAGTGAATCCACACAAGCAACATCCATATCACCAAAATATGGATCATCACCCTTAGCAACCTGATTATCCACGACCAAGTGCTCCATAATTTCCATGTCAGACTCAACCAACTGATCATGAAAACCAACCTCAATCACAACATCAACAAGGTTAGGAAGCTCCATAGAAACATCCACAGGTTTCTCCGCAAGTTTCGCATCAGCCTCCATACACTGATCAACAAAACCAACTTCCATCTTGACCTTGCTATGCCCTCTTCTCTCTCGAACAAGTCTTCTAACCGGCCAGACAACTCGCTTCCTGATCGGTAGACTCCAGCTCTACGATTTCAAGATCTCTCGAACTCTCTTACGAAATTTATCCAGAGATGGATCACTCTCAACCATCCCTTCCTTAACTTGATTAGTCAATCTAGCTTCCAACTGAGCACAAGTCTTTGAAATATTCTTCTCCACCACATCATGGAGTTTTGCAATTATCTCAGGGTCCAATCTTCTTAGAGCCATCTTCTAAGATCTTCGCAAACCCTCTATAGAAAATCACCAACTAGATCCAACCTTCAACCAGGTCCTAGTGCAAACTGCCTCACATTCGGCGTTCTATCCACACACTCAAGAACAACCTTCACTCTAAAAAACTCCACCCAAGGTCCTGGTGCAAACTGCCTCCCATTCGGTGCTCTATCCACACACTCAAGAACAACTGTGCTCTGATACCACTTGATGCAGTGCAAGGTAGGAGGATCCCCGATGGAGATGTCCTAGCCCCCAGAAAATAACCACACAATAGAATACAATAACAATACAAAGATTTAGAACCACACAATGCCAAAACTCATAATAGAAGTATCATATTTTCATCCAACATGCCCGGCTATAAGGCCTTTCGGGTTATGGCCAAATATAATGCAATTACAATAGAAAATCCACAAGATCTCACAAGATCCAAACCAAACCCTAGCTAGCCCAGATCCACACACTGGTAGGAACCCCCAAGGAAGATCTAAACTTGTGCTCGCAAGCCCACCAAGCAATCTCCTTGTTTCCCAAGCCGCAGCTACTAGCTCTCCTCAAAACTCACTCCACAACCACCTCCTCTTCTCCTCGGTGGATGAATGATTGCCTAAAGACTTCCCCCACAACCTCTACTTATACCAATCTAAGCCACAGGTTGGCCCTGAACATAAATTAAATACAAATACCAAAATTAAATGCCACAAGTCGGCCAACAACAAGAATTAAATTCCCAAAATTGATGTCTTAGTAAAATCGCGATATCTCCTAGCTCCGGATGAATTAGAACTCGTGCTTCAAACCGTATGTGGAAATATAGGCCCCCTTCAAACTCTGAAATTTTCAGCCTCTAACTCTTTGTGGAAAATTACTTCTATAGCCTGTAATAGGCACCAAATTCCTAAGCGAGGCCGAGCTCCTTCTAGGCCATGCTGAGCAACCCAGACCATGCCAAGTTCCATTAGATACATCAAATCCAATTACCCAAGACCCAAGTAGGTTTATCCAACTATACCAAACCCCTCACATATGAAAATAAGTCCACATGTCTCCATCAAATCTCCCAAACATGCAAGATAGCCAACTACCCTGGGATGCTCCTGCATCAAGAGCTAGGATAGTTCTCACATGAATATGGGGTGGAAGATTGTGAACTTTCTTGAGGGGATGATGGTGTTGAAGAGGAATTAGAGAATGACATGACTCGATAGTTCACATAGGTTGGTTTAGAGGAAACTTGTGAACTTGATTAACTAACTGATGGGGTAGGGATGATGGATCAAGGTATAGGATATGAAGTGGATTGAAGGATGCATTCTTGCGAAAGAAGATTTGTCGCAATGTAGGCAAGAGTGGAAGATGTTGGATTTATATAGGATGTGGTAGATGGTGGGTCAAGATAGGATAGAGGATTAGGGTAATGGATTGGAAGACTAGGATCTTGGTTTTGAAATTGGGTTGGTGGACAAGGAGATGGAGGATTTGGATAAGGGATGTATCTTGGAGTGTTGTTGTGAAAGGATGGTGATTGGGATATGACCATAGAAGGAGATGGAGGTATGAAGGATGCATACAAAGGATATGTAGGCTCAAGATAGGAAGGTGGTGTGGATGAATAGGATAATGGATTTCCCTTGTCAAAGGTAGGATAAGGAGTGCAAGTGGATATGCATGAAGGAATGATAGGATAGTTTGGAGGAATGATTGGATGCTGGAAGGTTCTTGGAGCAAGCTTGCTAAGGTTTTCAAAGTATTCATCGTGGTCCACAAGATTATCATCATCATGATTGCTAAGGTTTTCAAAGTACTCATCATGATCAATAAGACTTTTATCATCATCGAGATAGGACATAATGAGGGGGGAGACATAATAATCAAACTCATCATAATAGTTTTGAGACATGCTGACTTGCAGATGAGTCAAATAGGGATGAAGGCTGAAGACAGATTGGAAGAGTAAGACTTTGGATTTTGGATGACTGACAAGCTCAGATTGGGATTGGATTTGGCTCAAGATAGAAGGAAAGACTGACTTTAGAGGAAAATAGACATGGGATGGGGGGATCACCAAGATGACTCTGCTAACCTAGGAAAGGAGGAAAGGAGTACAAGACTAGATAGAAAAGATGCAGGATGGAAGGAAGACCATGATTATGAACCTAGGATGACAAGATTCTGAAAGCTTGGATGATTTTTGGATTTTGGAGGATTTTGACTGACATGGAAAAAGGATTTATGTATATAACTCTTATCTTTGTGTATGTTCAACATATGTTTTGCACCAAGTCTGTAACTTCAAAAACACATCAAACATTTAGAACTACCTAAAGACAAGCTAATATCAAAATCTTTTCCCACAGCTTGATATCCCAAAATGGAATACATATGGTGAGTATCTTAAGGTAATCTTGGAAACCATAGGGATCATTCCTTGCACAAATATTTTGATACCTTTAGGATTAGATTGGGTAGCTTCTGATTTATCAAGTTTGAAGTTTGGTCCATGGAGTCCTCCCAATCGGTTTGTACACGCATGACTCACTTAAGAGCCTAGTTGACCATGCCAAAATAGTAGGGATATTCACCTATCTCAAGCTACCATCAACACGCATCATGGAAGCTTAAGGGGATGAAGCAAGAGTTTTCTCAATGCTTTATTTCTATATCGACCGGGGAAGTACTGGTTTGAAGTTGTTCTCCGAAGAGGAAGCACTTTTCTCTCTGGACATGCTTCTCTAGAAGTAGAACAAATGAACTTGTCTGAGTTCAAGTGTTTTACATCACTTAAATTTAACAAGGATTTGCAGAATTGAAGACTCCTAAAAACACTTTAGAAAGGGGTTCAATTCCAATTTGATTTTTTCATCTTTTTGAAAGCTTTTGAAAGATTTTGCCAAAAAAATTTACCCTTTGCATTCAAGATTGAGTGTTGCTTTTAGGATCCTGATTTGAGCTCTGAAATGAAAATGGAATGAATTGATTTTGCTTGCAATTTAGGACATTCAAGATTTGTGCTTTTTGGTTCAAAGAAACATGAATTTTTAATTTGAACTTTGACTTCTTTAGAGGCATTCAAGATTTTGTGCTTTAGATTTTAGTTTTATGCCCAAAAAGAAGTGATCCTAGATTGGTTTGATGCATGAAACTTGGAAAGAATTCAATATTTTGCAAACAAGAAAAATGTTTTTATATATATCAAATCTTTAGGAATGAATTAGGAAAGTTTAGGAACCTTTAGGACTGTTTAGGAAACCATTTGAAATGAAATATAGATTTGCTCCTAGTTTGCATGAAACTTAAAAGAAATTTTAGATGTTACAAATGAAGTTCATTTTAACTTATATTGTTGCATTGAGTTTGATTTAGGAATATTTAGGATGAGTTAGAGTTGATTAGGAACCCATTAGATTTGAAATGTAGATTTGAGATTCTTTTTATGCTCCCAAAACTTGAAATATTCCTACTTTGCATGAATGCATTTTAAAGCCCTAGATTTGCATGGATGATGTTCATTTTAGCCAACTGACAGAATTTAGGGATGATTTTGATTGCTTTAGGATCAAATAGGAAGGTTTTGAGTTGATTAGGACTGATTAGGAAAGGCTTGCAGATTGTTAGTTTTTTAGGCATTCAAGAGTGATTTGAGGTTCATTTTAAGCCTAAAAACAAGTTGTTTTGATTCCTAAACATGCCAATTGATAGATTAGCCTTAAGGCATTAGTTTTTTGATGATTTCTTTACCTCCAAGGTGTACCTATAGAAAATGGAGTTAAAAACTAGAAAAAAGTAGTCAAAAGGGCCTTAAAAACCCCCTAAAACCCTAAAATCCAACTTTGGCTTTGATTTGCTTTACAAAACCCCCCTATTTCCCATATGAGTAAATAGGGCAAGGTAATTTTGGACATTTACTTGTACGAGTACTAGACAGGTCCAATACAAGTTCGTATGACTCTTGGCACGAGCAAACAAGGCCAGAGATGTAATACCCCTCTAACCCTAATATAAGTTTTGTGTTTTTGAAAGAATTAAGATCCTTCTATGTTTTCTTATAGCTTAAGTTGTACATGATACTTGTTTGATCTATTCCTATAGTTGTTTATAATAATTTCATAAGCTAGTACTCAATGAATCTAATATTAGACATACTATCTAAAGGTATCACTTTTGTATGTATTTATCTCCATGTATGTATTGAGTACCTACAAGACCTTTATGAACATAGTTAGGATGTTATATGATATGTACTTGATAGATATATATAAGTGGTTATTTATATTTTCTTCTATTAAGGTTACTTTGGATGAATCTTGTATCTCACTTGATGATTTGATTATGTTGATTTATTATTAGTATTGATAAGAGACTAACACAATGCTTGAGACTCTAACCTTCGTTATGATGATGCTACATGCTTTGAGTGTATATATATACATGATGTGTTTTCATGATTCAGGATGAAGTCGTAGTTACTCACATAGCTGAGGTCCACATGATGTATCGATCCTGGTCATCTGTCTACAATGTTTTCTTTTATACGTATATCCGTGCATATGTATTTCTTCTTTGTGATGCAGGCTTGCAGGTACCGGGCATCGACTTCACCTGGCTTCACAGGTCTGAGCATGCCCTCAAATCCTCGATGGTTGTTGTTATGGAGATAGTACTAAGGCCCCTACATGAGTCTTCCTTTGTCATTATTCCAATTTAGGAATATTAGGGTTCCTTCTTTGTCAGTCAACCTTTGGGTCAAAAATCCAGATCCAACGCACCCGGTTGGGCATGGTTGTAGTTAGTGCCTTGTGGCCACTTGAATTCATTTGGTTGTATGATTTGTTTACTCATTTTATTTATTTCTCCTTCTTGGTATGACTCTTAGTTAATCTTTCTATGTTGTGTTTCAGGAGTTTGGCTTGACTTTCCTTGTTGACTTTGGTTGACCTTGTTTGATCTTATAGTTTTCTCAATATGTTTCATAGTTGATTTTTATGATCTCTTTCGATGATTAGATTTATTTTGAGGCATGTGATTTTATTCTACCTCAGTGTTATATCCTATAGTAATTATAAATAGGTAATAATATTGTGATCTATTACTTCATAATTTTATAGATTATAGTGTTTGGTATTTGGCATGTATCTATATAAATATAAATATAAATATATATATATATATATATATATATATATATGGAAATATATATATGGGTGCACACAT
Source organism: Chamaecyparis obtusa (assembly GCA_027943335.1). Taxonomy (NCBI): domain Eukaryota; kingdom Viridiplantae; phylum Streptophyta; class Pinopsida; order Cupressales; family Cupressaceae; genus Chamaecyparis; species Chamaecyparis obtusa. The sequence goes on from BSBK01007512.1 coordinate 1,088,749, forward strand.
ATATGTATTTATATATATATAATTTATATGTGATTATATGTTAATTATTGTAGATATTGTTGATGGTGTATATTTTGGGATTAATGTAAAGTATAATATTATTAATAATTAAATATTAAATAATGCGAGGTATATTATTCTCAATTGTTAATTATTAATAATGAGGATAGGTTATATATATAGATATTGATGTAATTAATGATGGCATATGCATATATGTTAGGATAATATTACATGTGTGTATGAATGAATACAAATAATCTTTTATTGTATATTTGAGTAATATAGTTGTATGATATTAAGTTATTTTATAATACCCTTTAGTTAAGAGTTAGTTGGAAATTGGTTACTTTTCCTCTCAACCTTTGGAAATCTATTTATATGCACTACTTTCTCATTTGAAGAGAGGGGATTTTGGGGCTGAAGCATTGAGGAGAGGATCGCCTTACTTTTCATGGAGATTTTGGAGAGAAAACTTGGAGATGTGAAGGAGAGTTTGTAAGCATATGTCTTTAAGAATTTTTGGTTATCTTTGCTTTTGGGAGAGAGACATTTTTGTGAGAATTTCAGTAGTTGAGAGAGGGATTCTTTGCTGTGGAATTATTTCTTTCTTTCATGGAGATTTCTGAAAGTGGATAGGGTTTGAAGGATGCATCTCAAGTTTGGATTTGCCTTCTCTTTTATTTCCTTCCTTCTTCGATTCAACCTTCGTAGGACATGAGGTATGGATTGAATATTTTAGTTACTTGATGTATCTAATAGATTATAGATCTATTTATATATTATCATTATTTATTATATCTGTACTTTTCATTTGTATGGTTATTTTAAAGTTTTGAGTTTTTGTTTGTAAGAATTGGCATGTGTTTTCCTAGGGTTTTTAGCAACCCATTTTTGGAGATCTGTTATTATAACAATTTAAATTGCATCTATGATTTTAATAAATTGATTTTCTGGAAGTAAAATTCACAGATCTCAAATGGGTATCTCTCTGATTTTATTTTTAGGGTCAAATTAATGCCTTATTTTTGACATTTTGGAAGACTATGCCTGTCCATTCTTGATTCTGAATTTTCTGTCAAATGTATTCATATGCTACAGGCTGATATGATTATATAAAAGTCTAAATTTGATATCAGAGATTCTCTTAAGTCTTATCTTTCATTTCCAATTGGTTTGGTGAATTTTAATTATGTTTTGTGAAAATTACAACCGTTTTAGTGAAGGCAGGTCTGAACCCTAACTAGAATTTTCTGTTTTAAACCAGAAGTCATAACTTTCTTTCCCACCATTGGATCTTCTTAAAAATAAAATTGAGAGTCCATAATTATGTTATCTAAATCTCCACTGAAGCGATTTCCTTTATTTTATGTTTTGTGGAAGATATGGATGACTGTTCTATGATGACTATTCTTTGCATTTAATCCTTGCTTGAAATAATTCAATTTAAGAATATCATTAAGTTTTAAGGTTTCGTATGGTTACCAGAGGCTATTAGAATTTATTTTTGGTTAATTGGATCTATTTATACTCTGAATATGTTTATAATATCATTTGAATGTCTTCTTATATGTTTGGAACATTTTGAATGCCATATTGGGTTTAGGGTTGTCAAGTGGACTAGGGACAACATATGTTTTCCTAAACTCAATCAAATGTTGTTATGGAATTGATATGAATTCTTGATGATGAATCTATTATGTTCTTATGATTTTTATATGTATGTTAGGGAACCTAAGTACACTAGGTGAGTGACTCATAGTGAGGGGCCGGGGCCCTAAGTGGCTAGTACCAGGATAACCTACTATGAGTTATTTAATCAAGTGATAACCTAAATAAATGAATTGGGAATGGGAGATTATTGGAATGAGAAATTACACATTAATCAAGATTAATTGTGCCTCGCCCATGCCTTTAGTGCTAGTAAAGATTAAGGATGGGAGTGGGAGAAGGTACCTATGCGTAGGTACAACTGAATGACCTTGTCTGTACGAGAGGCATTCGGTTCCGCATGTGCCTACTTGGGGGCCGGGGCCAAGAGTGGCTAGTACCAGGACAACCCAAGGGGTGAGGGCTATGCGATGACACTCACCTAGCTTGTAGCTTAGAGTCTCTATCAAATTTGATCATGCCTCTGGTATTCCTTGTGGTCTTCTTGTCTTTTCTTTTTTTGTTGTGACTTTGGGGAACTTTTATCACCACCTTAGGAATTTTCTAGTTGTTACCTCTTGTATGGGCCTTTGGTTCTATCTCCTAGCTCGGGGGAGTGGGCCTATTGGTTCCACGTGGTTGGGTGGTTAATATTTATATCGAGGTATTGTTCGTGATTCTCTGGATGATCCTAGCACATATTCGTTTCCAGATCTATAGTTGAAGATTTCTTATTGGATATTTTAATATGTTGAGATGTACTTATGTATTTGAATTCATGTAATTTTTAATCTCCTAAAAGGAGTCTTGTAGTATTGATGTAATCTCAATTCAAAGCAATGCATAAGGGAATGGGTAGTTCTAGGTAAAAGAAAGGGAAAATAATGTGGAATATTGGACATGTTACTAGCATTAAAAGAAAGTGTTTATGTTATTTCTCCTATCCTCTTATGTTGTCCATATGTAAAGGAAATAATCTTAAATATAGTTATATATAATGATGTATCACAAAAATAATGTATTCTCTCTTGATGAAAGGATCCAAAGAAATTATTGAGAAATGATAGGTTAGTGATTGGAATTATTAACAATGAATGGTTATGAAACAATGCAATAAAATAGTAACTTGATTATAATGTTAATACTTGGTTCATGTTAATGAAATACCTAGGATAATGCCTACCTTAATGAATATTAATCTCTTACCTAAATTATTAGAGAAAAGTGATATAAAGGATAGTAGATGTAGATGAAATCAATATGAATTTATGGAATGAGTTGATAAAAGGAATAATGATGTTGGATGATTAACCTATGTTTAATAAAAGAAATAAGTTAGGGACATTTAACTTGGTGCATTAAAATGAATGTAGATCTTTTAAGCTCATGATTCCGTGAATATCTTATGCATGTAAATGGTTTATATGATGTTGCTTAGGTAGCGACGTTAGGGAACCCGGGAGGACTTAAGTTGTATAAATCTTACATTCAAGTAGTAGAAAATTATTTCTTCTTTTAGAAATATGAAGTGTAATTATGAATATTATTATAGTTCAAATAAATAAATAAATTAAAAAAAAATTTACTACTTTCTTTTTATAGAGGTTTTATGTCTTGTCCTCTTGGGTTGCCTGGCGGGGCGTTACAAGAGAGCAAAAAAAAGGCCTAAAATGGCTATAAAGACCCAATACGAGTCATGGGTGATCCTAGTATGAGTCTAGGTCTTTTCTCATATGAGAAAATACTCCAGTGAGTTTACTTGTATGAGTATCCTCACAATGCAGGATGAGAATTGCTATAAAATGAGTTTTTTGCTTGGAAAACCCTAGAAAATGCAGTTTAGAGGGCGTGTAGGGTCCCACCGGGCGTGCCAAAATGTGTGCAGAGAAAACCTAACCTATTCAGAACATGCATAGACATTAAAAAATTAGTTAATCAAAGTCTACAACATATTCCTAAACATATAGAAAAAACTATTCGTAAAGACATTCAGATAGAGCTAAAACGGGAGCACCTTGTCACCGTTTGATTTGCTCTTGCTTTAGGGATGTGGGTGTGCTCTCAAAACACATGGAGCATATCCATAATGATGATTAGGGGGGATTAGGATGGATTAGGGACAATGAGAACCCCATAGTGGCACAAAATCAAATATAGAACACCTGATTTGCCCCTAAGGTCTCAAGGATCCTAATGATGCTAAGATGAAGATTGATGCAAGAATGATTAAGCTAGGTTGATTTTAATCCAAATGAAACATGATATGATGAAAAAATGATTAGAAAATATTAACAAAAAACTAGATTAATTCCATTAAGCTATTCTAGGATGATTTAGAAAGCATAAAATAGAGTTAATCTAACAAATATGCTAAATGCTATGCTAAGTCTATATGTATTTGAGCATGATAACAATGCATGAAGATGAAAACTAAACTTATTGATTTACTCTTGGAAGGAGTATTTATAGGATTTTGGGAAGGGCTTGGGTTAGGAAGTGGAGTTAGGTTCAGAGTCAGGCTTTGGGGTAGAGTTTGAGGTAAGGTTTGGGGTATGGTTAGATTGACCTTGGTTAAGGTTGCTCACGCATATGTGAGAAACAGTAGGGAAGTGTGCAAGGGGAACAAGAGTGGAAGAGAAGACATGAGTCTCTTTATGAGGCTGTAAGAGGCCTTAAAGAGTGTGTAAGAGGCTATTAATGAGTTTGTAAGGCTCATTAATGGAAGGGTTTGACCAAAAGTCAAAGAAGACTTGATTAGGCTAGGAATGGTAGGAAACACCTCCTAAATGGGTTTAGGAAAGGTTTAGGGAAGTTTAGGAGAGATTGTAAGGGTTTAGGAATATCTAGAAGATTCTAGGGTTTTGAAGCTTTAAATAAATATAAAATTTATTTAAGGAATGTGACATCATTTATCAAATATTGATTCAATAAATGGGGGAAAATCACTCAAATTTGATAATTAGTTAAATGTGTCTAATTAAAATAGGAGGAATTAATGACATAAAATAAATCAATTAATTAAATAATTAGTTAATTAACAAATGATGATGCCATCAAGGGTTTTTTGGAAAATAAAAATTCTTTTATTTTCTAATGGATTTTTAGGTTTCTACAAAGAGGTACACAATAAAATGGCTTTAAGGATTCAAAATCCCTTTGTGATGTTTGCAATGTTGGATGTGTCTCACAAAATGTTTTGAACAAAAATGTTTGACTTACTTCCAAATAATGTTGAGGATGGGGTGTGCGGTCTCGATCATTAATTCTTAGTTCTTCAAGATGTCCTTAACATTTGGTGACACTCTTGAGTTAGAGTGCTAAAATAGTTGAATTTCCTCCTTCACACTATTATTTAACTTCTTATAAAATATGGAAGCCTCCCAGCATAAGCCCATGTATCATTTTCAAGAGGATCCTCTAGTATTTCATTTCTTGCAAGTTCTCTATACAAATTTTTGCAATTTATTTTTAAATCAACACAAGTTTGTCTCATAAAGCAAGCCTTTCTCAAATAATGACTTACTAAGGAGTTTGTAATAAGCCTTCGAGTAAGTCTCTTATCTCTTTCATTTCTATTATTTTTAATATAATTGAGAGCACTAAAAATATTTGTCACATTAATATTATTTTTCTTTATTTTATTGTTCACGTGAATCTTCAATTTTTCAAGCACAAGTCTCATATTTTTCATCTTTATCAATTGTACAAAAAGTTGGCATTTTCTGGTCAATTTTTTCTTGTTGAAAAATTCAGTAAAAAAGTTTTGAAGCCCACAACCAAATGGTTCTTGTTGATCTCTTACCTTCAAAATTTCTCATAATGTTCTCATGATTTCAAGTAACCATTTTGGTGTTCTTGAAGGTCTCGAATTTGGAAATTTTCCATCTTCCACATATGGGACTTCATTTATCATGTAATTTGGAGCTGTATAATATTCATTTGGTTCATCAACATCATTATCTATGGCAATACCAAATTGACTATCTTGTGCACCATTTTCATTTCAAATCCCTACAATTTCATTATGAAATTGAATATCTTGTGCAACATTTTCATTTTTTAAATCTCTACACTTTCATTCTCAAATTGAATAACTTGTGGAAAATTTTCATTCCCAATCTCTACATTTTCATTCTCAATCTCTACATTTTCATTCTCATTGTCAAAGTCATGCTCAATATTTTCAAATTCAATCTCCTTTTCACTTGAAATAACATTTACAGGTGGACTTGGGGCCTCACCTTCACTAATATTTAACATACCTTGTCTCATATTCTTATGAATTTACCTATCTCTTTGTCTACATGCTTAGATATCATCTTTTGTACGATTTATCTTTCATTTATGCTTTTGATGAATGTTTCTCCCAACTTTAACTCCAAAAAGATGATGGAAAATTATTGGTAATGAATTAATTATGAGAAAGATACTCCAAAAACCCTTATTCTATCTATTGCTATCTAAAAATCCATGATTGTCACTTGCCAAAAAGAATTTAGGGACTGCTAGAAAGAGAAAAATGGCCCACTTCTTGATTATGTATTGCAGACATCAAATAGCTATTAGATATTCGACACCTTTGATATGAATTCCAAAATTAACAATGGTGCCAAGGTTTTTCCATTGGTGCCATTGTTTAGGGTATTGAATATTGGATCCATATATGATATCTGGTACATAAGAGAGAGAGAGAGAGAGAGAGAGAGAGAGAGAGATCTAACATTCCTTGCCGACATGGTGATATTGTATGTTGTGAATGTCTGAGGCATGATTTATGGATGTTTAGTGTGTTTGAGGATTTAGATTTTAGACTATGCTATGTCTTAGCTGACATTCATTGGTTCACATTAATATTGTTTCATGTATTATAATTTTGTAATTGAGGTGGTGAGAATTTATCCGACCTTGTTTATTTGTTTAATTTTTATGAATTGTATAAATGTAATTGTATCCCTTTATGGATCATGGAAGAGTGTATGTGTGAGACTGGATGAGAAGAGGTACGAGTGGAATATGCAATTGAGGTAGAATCTCATTGTAATATTAACTTCATTGGAACTGATCTAGGCATGTTGAAGATTCTATTGTCCAGTTCATGTTTTGTAGATTGTAGTCCATGTATTTGTTGTAAGGCAATGAGCCTTCCTTAGGGTTGTAGCCCTTATTGTATTTGAGTAGTGAGATCTAGGTAGTGTTCATAAATTCAAGTTCATTCCCATTTTAATACCTTTAACAAGGTATGTTCTTTTAATAGAGTACACCATCTTGTGGGTTCTATCCCCACTGTTGTTTTTTCCCTAACATGATTTTCCACACAAAAAACTTGGTGTTATGTGTTGCTGATGTGTTGTGGATATTTGGTTGCATATTTAATTATCATATCAAAGACCTTGTTTAAGGTTTAATTTGGTTAAAGTTCGAAGTGTTTGGACACAATTGATTCACCCTCCCCTCCTCTTAGTTTTGTGTTTCCTTGTTTCTATCATAATGAACATATGAAATTTTCAATAAAAATATTTTTAAGATTTAGTTTTCATATAATGGAATGGATGATATGTTAAGGTTGCAAGATTGGGTATTTTGATAAGACCCCCCAATCTTGACTGCATTAAATGGTATCCGAGCAAGGTTAGTCTTGTTGGGTGGGAGATTTGTTGAGTATGTGTTTGTTGTAGGAGTCTTGTGACTAAGAGGTTATGTTGGCTATTTTGTAATAGAAATAAGGCTGGGTAGAAGGTGTAGAGTTCCTCCTTTGAGAGAGTGGATAGAGGAAGCACATTTTAGGGTTTCTATTGATGATAGTTAAATTGCATATTGAGAGTGTGTGTCATGTTTTGAAGAAATGTCGAAGAGGAAAGACATGAAGTTTCTAATAGGATGGGTTTTAGGAATTTCTATATTTGAGAGTAGGAGAAATTGTTATGGATATGATTGGAAATTTCAAGGAAAAGTACAAGAGTTAGTTGAAAACATAGATGAGAAAAATATTACAGGAAGAAATGGATAAGATAGAATCTTATTCTTCTTTTGGTGAAAATCTATTTGAAGACAATGTTGTGTATGTAGGTGAAGTTGCAGAGGCCAAGGACAAGAAAGAGGAAAACTTAGAAGTGATGAGAGTCCCTTGGAGGACAGGAAGGTATTGGGGAGTCCATATGAGAGTCAAGAAGATGATATCATAATGAAAATTGCAACAATTGAGAAGGAATGACAAGCGTTGACAAATGATGAGTGAAAATTATAGCAGCAAATGGTAAGGTAAAATATGATTTTTATGGATTCTTTGATGATCTTGATTTATGTGTGAAATATAAGGAATATAAGATTATTGAGACAGATGTTGCAACAATATAGGAAGAAGAGAATGAAAGAGTAATTACTAATTTTTTAAAAAATTAAAAAGATTGATTTATGTTTGAATAAAATGGCACAAATAAATGTGAAGAAATAAAAATGGAAGAGTGCAAGGATTAAGAAGCTACAAGAAGGTGACAAAGGTGATCCAATTGAATTCATTAATTTATGGGTATGTGCAAGATCATGAGGGGCCAAAAAGTGGCGATGTAAAAAAATCCACTTTTCAGTCATCCAAAAGCACATAAAATGTATGTTGACTTTTTAGTAGGCCTAGGTGTCAGTACACTTGGGCAAACCTGACACCAAAGCACAAGCCTAATCGGGTACCCAAAACCTGTGGCATAAATCAAAACCCGCGAGCCATTTTCCTCATTTCTCTCCATGTTTTGAGTTTAGAAAGAGGCTCCAAATATCCTATACATGATATTTTCGGGTACTTGATTTCTCCAACAACAAATTCGACTCCGTAGTTTATCTAGTAAGTAAATTCTTGCTATATCTTGATTAATTTATTTCATTTTCATGTTAAATGTAGTTTTTTGGTTAAAATGGGGTTTTGTATTGATTTTTTTAATAATATATGAAATCAATTTAAAATTTATATTTGTTTATTATTTAATCAAGCATGGCTGACAACAATGAAGATAATAACCCTCCCCCACCAAATAACGATCCCCAAAACAATCCAGAACCACTTCAAAACCCTCAATCTTTAGAGGATTTGATACAAGAGAACTTGAACACTATATGAGGCTTCAAAAACACGTATCAAAATATACCTACGTTAGCTCCTATGCTTGCCACCCTAAATACCATTGTTGAAAACATTGACACCCTTATGCAACAACATAATGATGCTCTTCATTGGCGTGATGATATGCATGCCCAATTTGATGATGGGCTTGACCATGATGGGTTTGCAACCCTTAATATAACTAAGGAAGATATAGCCTCCCTTTTTGTTAATCCTAAAACCATATTAAAATTTGACCCCAAAAAGCCCAAATTATCAATAAAATGGTGCACAAATGAAGCAATGCACACACACTTTTGGGATCATTGGTGGATGGTTTTTGATAAACCACTCCATAGCAATTTGGAGCTCCCTTTCTATTTCATAAAAAAATTGTATGTTGAGTTTGTGCTTGGTCATAATGTTAATTATTGGAGCATGAGGCCCAACATGGGCGTAGGTAGAGGAGCTCCTCAGACTAGGCATTTGCCTAGCGCAAAAAGGCCACTACCTTTGTCCCCCCCACTGATGTCGCACCCCCTCCTCCAATGCAGCATCCCGATATCATTGTAGAGGCTGCCTCACAGAGTATTAGAGCCATTCATTTGCTGAGTGATCAGTTGATCACACAGACCAGGTCATTGTTGCCTCCTAGTGTGGATGATGCTAGTGCATCGACATCTAGCAGCAGTTCACATGTATGTGTGGCCCATACTTGCATTATGTACAAGAATTTGTCCCTCAGACCGCTTATTGATGCTGATACATATCAGTATGTTATTGGTGAGGAGGATATAGGAGACATAACTACAGAGGCTACAACACCTCATGGAGCATCTATGTCTTATGAGAGTGCTGAGGAGGGGTACGTAGAGCCATGGACTCTTGTTGATACGGTAAGAGTAAACATTATAAATAAATTTGTCACATGACTTATTTAATTTAAAAATAATTTATTTACTTAGATTAGTTTTAATGATTGCATGCACTTATGTATATATATTTTTTCCATTTATGTTCAGTCGATGATAGAGGAGTTGAGATAGGTGGATGAATCCACACTTTCGGCCATTTCATTTTGCCTTGACACCTATACGGTATATTATAAATTATGTACCCATTAGTTTTTTTATATCATTTGTTGTACATGCTTAAATCTCTATCAATTAGAGCAATAAAATTCATACATTTACTAATATATTGTCATCTTATTGTACTCTTGCAGGCTACACCTGATGTCAGTGGGGGGCACGAGGGGGTTCCTTCTTCATGTGTCGACAAAGGAAAGGTAATTAATTGTTTAAAATTAATTATGCATGCATATGTATGCCACCTGTGTGTAGTAATAAATATTTTACTTGCACTTTATTATATAGGGTGTGGCTCTTGATGATGTCTCGACACAGGTTCGGGAGCCTAGGCTGACATGCATCTCGATTCAGAGTGATAGCTGGATTGTATGTAGACTTTTACATATTGTTATTTGTATTTTATAACTAGGGTTGTTATGATGAAGTAAACTTATATATAATTGACAATCTTTTTACTCTCATAGGTTACTCCTAGTGTGAGGGAGGGTCCACGAGAATCTTTCATATCTTTGTTGACCCAGCCCACTATTCCAGAGGAGGGATCGATAGATGTAAGTTTTAATTTTAGTTCAATCAATTTGTAATTTTATTATGCTATCATCCTATTTTGTAGATTTATTACTCTATGTGGCACCACTCTACTAATCTCATTATTGCAAATATATATTTATAGGTCAGAGTTGGTGTTGGTGACATTGTCCCTTCACTACCACAGACTTATGCTAGGACACCTGATCATGGTAGGTGACCGAGAGGGTAGGTACAAATGTTTGTATTCAGTTATAATTTTAATTAAATTAGTGTTTGAATTATGAATTTTATATATATATATATATATATATATATATACAAATACATATATATATATATATATATGTATATATATATAGATATATATATATATATATATATAGATACATATATATATATAGATACATATATATATATATAGATACATATATATATAGATACATATATATATATAGATACATATATATATATAGATACATATATATATAGATACATATATATATAGATACACACACACACACACACACACACACACACACACACACACATATATATATATATATGTACAAATCATATAAACTAAGCAATCTAACTTGGGTTTGAACTCATTTTTGATGCAAGATCAATCAGAGCCAAACACTTCTTCTAAGAGGCTACATTTTGATGATCCCCCTATGACATAAGATGTAGTTTTAGTTTTGTGGTCATTTAGAGAGGCTACATTTTGATGATCCCCCTACGACATATTTATTATTCATGTTTATGGAATTGAATGGTGAAGTCATATCTTGACTATGATTATTATTATGATTTAAATTATATCTTGTGAAGTTATATGTCAATTTGTTTGAATTTTTTATAATAGATGTAATAAATTACCCAGATGTAATAATTTACATAGGTGTAATAAATTAATAGATGTAATGAATTTGTTGTCCTTAGTCACATACCTTGGGTCACTTGGGTCGAGCGTGGTCGCGAGCGTTCCAGTGACTCCGTGGGTGGAATGAAGTTGTCATTGGTGTTAATCCAGCTAACCATAGCCGATGGGGAAGACGGTTCAATACCAGGACGAATGGTTTGAAAGATACACTGTGGAGCTACTTTCAACTAACCCTCATTGCAAGTTTTGGCATCGACTGAGATCGTGTTTCAAAATGCAAACAAAGTTGAATCTCCCAAAACTGAGAGAGGTTATTGTAGACCTCAGAAACATGATCCCATAGCACTTGACGGTTTGTCAATACCTCTCACAAGGTCTAAGATACAAGCCTTGAAAGATCGTTGCTCAATCGTGCTTAGTGCACCTTGGGGTCACTTGGGTCAAGTGTGGTCGCGAGCATTCTAGTGACTCCATGGGTGGAATAGGGTTGTCACTAGCATTTTCACGCCCAACTAGAGCTGATGAAGCAGATGGTTCAATGCCAGGACGGACGGTTTGAAAGATACATTGTGGAGATACTTTCAACTGACCATCACTGCAAGTTTTGACATCGACTGAGATCGCCTTGCCAAATGCAAACAAAGTCGAATCACCCAAAACTATGAGAGGTTATTGTAGACCTCAAAAATAAGATCTCATAGCCTCTGATGGTTTGTTGATACCTCTCACGAGGTCTGAGATACGAGCCTCAGAAGATCGCTTCCCAATTGTGCTTAGTGCACCTTGCGATCACTTAGGTCAAGCGTGGTCGCAAGTGTTCCAGTGACTTCGTGGGCAGAATGGGGTTGTCACTAGTGTTTACTTGGCCAACTGGAGCTGATGAAGCAGATGGTTCAATGCTAGGACGAACGGTTTGAAAGATACACTACAGAGCTAATTTTAATTGACCCCTGTTGCAAGTTTTGGCATCGACTGAGATTGCCTTGCACAATGCAAATGAAGTCGAATCGCCCAAAACTGAGAGAGGTTATTGTAGACCTCAGAAACACAATCTCATAGCCCCTAACAGTTTGTCGATACCTCTCACGAGGTCTGAGATACAAGCCTCGAAAGATCACTGCCCAATCGTGCTTAGTGCACCTTGGGGTCACTTGGGTAGAGCATGGTTGTGAGCATTCCAACGACTCTGTGGGTAGAATGGGGTTGTTACTGGTGTTTACTTGGCCAACCAGAGTGAATGGAGTAGATAGTTCGATGCTAGGATAGACGGTTTGAAAGATACACTGCCGAGCTACTTTCAATTGACCCTCACTGCAAGTTTTGGCATCGACTGAGATCGCCTTGCCAAATGCAAATGAAGTCGAATCACCCAAAATTGAGAGAGGTTATTGTAGACCTCAAAAACAAAATCTTGTAGCCCCTAACAATTTTTTGATACCTCTCACAAGGTTTGAGATACGAGCCTCAGAAGATCGCTTCCCAATCGTGCTTAGTGCACCTTGGGGTCACTTGGGTCGAGCGTGGTCGTGAGCATTCCAGTGACTCTGTGGGTGGAACAAGGTTGTCATTGGCGTTTACTTGACCAATCAGAGCTGATGGAGTAGACAGTTTGATGCCATGATGAATGGTTTGAAAGATACATTGCAGAGCTACTTTCAACTGACCCTCACTGCAAGTTTTGACATAGACTGAGATTGCCATTCCAAATGCAAATGAAGTCGAATCACCCAAAACTGAGAGAGGTTATTGTAGACCTTGAAATCATGATCTTGTAGCACCTTGTGGTTTGTCGATACCTCTCATGAGGTCTGAGATATGAGCATTAGAAGATCACTGCCTAATCATGCTTAGTGCACTTTGGGGTCACTTGGGTCGAGCATGGTTGTGAGCGTTCCAGTGAAACCATGGGCGGAATGGGGTTGTCACTGGCATTTACCCAGCCAACTGGAGCCGATGGAGCAGATGGTTCGATGCCAGGACATACGGTTTGAAAGATACACTATAGAGCTACTTTCAACTGACCCTCACTGCAAGTTTTGGCATCGACTAAGATCGCCTTGCCAAATGCAAATGAAGTCGAATCACCCAAACTTGAGAGAGGTAATTGTAGACCTCAAAAATATGATCTTGTAGCTCTTGACAGTTTGTCGATACCTCTCACGAGGTCTGAGATACTAGCCTCAAAAGATTGTTGCCCAATTGTGCTTAGTGCACCTTGGGGTCACTTGGGTCGAGCATGGTGCAAGTGTTCCAGTGAATCTGTGGGTAGAACAGGGTTGTCACTAGCATTTACCTAGCCAACTAGAGCCAATGGAGTAGATGGTTCGATGCCAGGATAGATGGTTTGAAAGATACATTGCAGAGCTACTTTCAACTGACCCTCATTGCAAGTTTTGGCATCGACTGAGATCGGCCTTGCCAAATGCAAACAAAGTCGAATCACCCAAAACTGAGAGATTTTATTGTAGACTGAGAATCATGATCCTGTAGCCCTGACAATTTGTTGATACCTCTCACGAGGTCCAAGATACAAGCATCAGAAGATCGCTCCCTAATCATGCTTAGTGCACCTTGGGGTTACTTGGGTCAAACGTGGTTGCGAGCGTTCCAGTGACTCCATGGGTGGAATAGGGTTATCACTAGCATTTACCTGGCCAACCAGAGCCAATGGACCCCTAGGTTCGATGCCAGGATGGACGGTTTGAAAGATAAATTGTGGTGCTACTTTCAACTGATCCTCACTGTAAGTTTTGGCATTGACTGAGATTGCGTTGCCAAATGCAAATGAAGTTGAATCACCCAAAATTGAGAGAGGTTATTGTAGACCTCAAAACCACAATCCTATAGCCCTTGACAGTTTTTCGATACCTCTCATGAGGCCCGAGATACAAGCATTAGAAGATCGCTGCCTAATCGTGCTTAGTGCACCTTGGGGTCACTTGGGTCGAGTGTGGTTGCGAGTGTTCTAATGACTCCGTGGGCGGAATGGCGTTGTAACTAGCATTTACCTGACCAACTAGAGGTGATGGAGTAGATAGTTCAATGCTAGGATAGATGGTTTGAAAGACACACTGCGGTGCTACTTTCAACTTACCCTCACTACACAATGAATCATTTACATCTATCATGTATGTATCCATCTGATTCAAATGAACTTTCAAAGCATCAAAGATTGTTTGAAATGATGAAAAATAATATCCTTAAAGCATTAGAAACAACAATCAAACATGTAAGAATTCAAACCATGCAAATGACATAAGTAAATAATAAAAAATTATGTGTTTTCATTGCCTTTTTCTGAGAAAATGTATACTTAGATCCCTTGTTGGCAATATTGGCCACCCATACATGATTTTGGTCATAAGTCCTTATCAAGACTTCTAGGACATTTAACTTTTAAATTAAATTGATTGTTACAAATTGCCATTATAGGTTTCAAAAGATCTCAATTAACCATTAAGAATCCTTTTGTCCTTCTATCTTTGATTGGATCCATGGTGACCGTAGGTGTCTTCATAGGTGCTCCTACACAAGTTACAATCCACATACAAAACCAAGTTTACTGACTCAAAATACAATCTAAGAAAGGTGAAATTAATGTATTGAAATTAAGCTTAATGAACTTAGAAAATATTGCACTAAGTTAACTTATTACCTAGTCAAGTGTTCCTGAAGGGTCATCTCTTTGCTTCAGGGTCTCCAAAGTGCTTCATGATCAACAATACTAATAGTCAATTGGTACTAATAGTCCAAAGTTCTTTTGTCTTTGGTCTTCCTTGATGCTTTGACAACTTGACATTTGTTGCTATAACAAGGTGTGAATACATGAGAATAGTTTTGTGCTTCTCATAGTCTTCAAATGCAGGAATTCCATTCTTTCTAATCATGTATGTTCACAGCCATGTTCCCACAACAATAGTTGAACTAGTAGGATATGTGAACCCATCACCATCTGTCATCAGTTGTACAAGCTTCTGTTTACCTCGTACACAATGTACTAACCAATAATCTGACCTCTCATCATTCCCCTGTAGTGCAACCAATGCAAAAACATCTCCTAGCTGTAGAAGATCTGAAAGATGGTCATACTCAATTGAAGTGTCCATGTCATCATTTCTTATAGAGAGTGTCAAAGATAAAGGAGTTAGATACTGTGGAACCCATGTATCCACCCACTCACTTGACTCACAATGATCCCAATCATACTGAAAACACATGGGGCAAAAACAAGCCAACTCTCATATCCAAATAGTCCATGTACTACTATTGGAGCTTCGGAATGAATGCATTTTTGAAGAGTCTTTCACTGTTTGACAATCCAATCTATCTCCTATAGTTCCCTCCTCAACCAACCAAAAGAATCTACACACTGTAGAATCAAGAGTTCCCCCCTGTGACAATGCTAAAGTACACCAATCAATAATAGAATGAGCATCAAGAAGTACAACAACTAAAATACTCAATTGCTCCTTAACTAGAGCTCTCTTCACACATGCACCTTCTCCATCATGCTCCCCTTTCCCATGCCCTGACTCAAAAAAACTCCAAATATGAGGTACACCTCTCTCCACATGCATTCTCCACAACCAATAAAATATTTTGGCATTCTTAAATTGACCGATGCAATTATCTGACCAAATGAGATGCCTATCCATAGCAATACCATTTTCCTGCAAGAAGTTAAAATAGTTTTGAAAAAAATGTTGAACAAACTCATGAGAGTGAGACCTATCATCGCTCATATAAAAATGGTACTCTCTGATTATCTTTCGCTTATATTTTATGCTATCAAGGGAATGTCTATATATGATGTGTACAAAAATAGCAACCTGGATGGAATTGTAATATTGAGCTTGAGTCTCATTTTGGGGCTGCAATGTATAGTTCTCCGCAAAGTCTACAACGGATATAATAGTTCCAATGGGGAAAGTGTCCTTACATGTCTTGAATTGTTGATCCAACCATTGAGACCTGTGACTATGCCTTGCATACTTGTAAAAAATATTTGTCCTGAAATCTGAGATAAAATTAGAAACATTGTATTCTTTTGCAACTAACTCACATCTAGAGCCTTCACCTCCACTCTTCAATGTATATTTCACTATTTCATATACCTTTTTTTGGATGAGTGTCTTTCCAAAATTGTGTTCCAAACCCTCATGAAAACATGTCCTAAACTTGGACAAGCCACCACATTCTAAGCACTTGGCATTTAAGCAATCTTTTTTATAAAATAAACAACCATCATCTCTATGACATAAAAATTGATCTAGCAAGTCTCTTGATGATTTGGGAAGACCACTTGCACCACAATCCTCTAGCATTTCATTAGTATGCAAAGTAGAATGAATGGATCCTAATAATTCATGATGCATTGAAAACTCAACATGATATTTGCAACAACATGTATGCCGAATCTTAAGGGGTACACAATAAAATAGCTTCACGGATTCAAAAGACCTTTGTGATATTTTCAATGTTGGATGTGTCTCACAAATTTTTTTATACAACATTGTTTGACTTACCTCCACATAATGTTTATGATGTGGAGTGTGGTGTCGATTGCCAACTCTCAACTTCAAGACATCCTTCACATTTGGTGAAACTCTTGAGTTAGCATCCCAAAATTGTTGAGTTTCATCCTTGACAACATCTGTTAGCTTCTTATCGAAATGTGGAAGTCTCCCACCATAAGCCCATGTATCAATTTGAAGCGGATCATCAAGTCTTTCTCTTCTTGCAAGTGCTCTACCCAAAGTTTTACGGTCTATATTGAAGTCAACACAAGTTTGTCTCATCAAACGAGCCTTTCTCAACTGATGACTTACTAAGGAGGTTGTAATAACCCTCCGAGCAAATCTCTTGTCTTTTTCTCTGCTAGTCTTCCTAATGCTATTGAGAGAATTGAAAAGATTCTTCGCAACAATGGCATTTCTCTCCATTTTCTTGTTCACACGAATCTTCAATTTCACAAGCACAAGTCTCATCTTTTGCATCTTTAAAAACTCCACAAAAATTTGACATTGCTCAACCAATGTCTTGTTTCCAAAAAATTGATCATAAAGTCTTGAAGCCCACAACCTAATGGTTCTATGTGACCTCTTTCCTTCCCAATTATTCATAATGTTCTCCTTAATTTTAATTAACCATTTAGGTGTTCTTGAAAGCCCCGAATTTGAAGATTGATTATGTTTATTGCAAGGGACTTCATTTCGCATATAATTTGGAGATGTGTAACGTTCATGTGGTTCTTGTGCAACATTTTCATTCCCCAAGTCTACATTTTCAATCTCCATCTATACATTTTCATCTTCATTCCATTCATTGTCATTCCCCAAGTCTACGTTTTCATTCCCCAAGTCTACATTTTCATTCTCCATCTCTACATTTTCATCTTCATTCCATACATTGTTATTCACAAAATTAATTTCCATATTATTTTCAAATTCAACATCCTCTTCACTCGCAACTACATTTACGGGGTCATCTTGATTAATGTTTAACATACCTTCTTTTCTTCTTCGGTGATTTTCCCTATCTTTTTCCCTATATGCTTGAATTTCTTCATCCGTCACCTTCCTCTTATGTTTATCCTTTCAATGACTGCTGCTTCCCATGGTGAGACCACAAGTTGACAAAAAACAACTTAATTTAACTAACTTTCAAAAAATGGGCCCCGAATACCTTTTTTTTCTACAACCCGTGAAAAAAGTCTGAAATCCTATGATTCTCTGGTTTGTGGGGGCAGAGAATATTTTGGTCAAAGTTACACTAGTCAATAATTGGGTACCCGATTTTATTGGGTACCTGATATTTTTGGGTACATGAAAAAATGACGGGAGTAAATGAAAAAATTGAACTTTTATATATAAAAAGAGGTATATATATAATGTTTAACTATGGAATATGAACTTTGAAATATATAATGTTTAACTATAAAATTGAACTTTGAAATATGTATGATATCACTATTATATATATATATATATATAATGTTTAAATATGTATTATATATATAATTATATATTAATTTATATGTTTTATATTATAATATCTTAGGGGTTTTAAATTGTATGGCATATATATATATATATATATATATATATATATATATATATATATATATATATCTTAGGTGGTTAGACATACACCTACTTATTTTTTTCCAAAATTTTTTGTATTGCTGCATTGAAATCTATACTTTTCACCAATCATACTAATTTTTTTTCAAAAAAGGCCTAGTAGTTTAGAAACTACATTCAGTTTTCTACAGATTCTATTCTTACAACTTTTTGATATTAGGTTGATAGCTAGTTGAAATTTTCATGTCAAGTTGACTAACCCTGATTTGCTGATTTTTTATTGCCACTTAAGGGCATAGTTTGGCCCCTCATGATCTTGCACATACCCTTCTATGAAATTTCTACATTTAATTTGAATGTAGGGTAAAAGCACAATAATTTGTCACCCTTTTACAAAGGAAAAGGCTAACAAAATCAAAGTTGTTCAACTTCAATAGTATAAAAATGATATTTATGTTTGGAATTTGAAGATGCTGTAAACTAATTAAATGTGATAAAATGGATGAAGTTTATGATTAATATTTTTAATAATTTTTTTGAATAAGAATTGATATATTTTTTTAATTTTTAAAGATGATTTTTTCAGCTGTTGAGAAATGCTAAAAATTAGGGGTTTAGTTCCCACCAAAAAATTATATATAAATAAACATTTTTTTCCCTAATTTCAAAATATGTCATAGATGAAATATATAGCTAGTGCATGAAGAAATAAAAATTGGTTTTAACCTATATTTTCTCTTTTATAACAATTCAAATTCCAACTCACTGAAATCAATAGTTTTCATCTTGCACCATATTTTTCATAACAAATATATCCCAATCAAAAAAAGAAATATATATTCTTGAAGAGGACTCTCTCCTCTAGTGCACCTTATGTTTTTCAAATTTATTTAATATGATTTCGTATTTTTTCTTTCTCTAAATCAATATTTTTTAATTACAATAAACTATGTCTAATTAAAACACTATAAAATCTATATGAGGATATTCTTGACTTTGATCTCTACAAAAGGGTATTTTTTATTTTTAAAAAAATATCATTAAAAAGATTAGGAGTTATTGAAACGCCACTTTTCTGAAATAATTTTATTTTTATGGTAATTGGACCCAAAGTGGTTAAAACATGCATTTAATAGACATTTCCAATTGGAAAACTTAAAGCACTTATCTAACTTAGTTAGAATGAATCTAGCTAGACCATACGTTTGACCAAAATTAATTTTGAGTTAGAAATTTTAAAATTCAATTGTGCTGATAAGTTAGCCTAAAAGGTGACACTTGATTGTGCTTTTACCTTGTAGATGATGAATATTATGAAAGAGAGTGGGAGGATGAATCATGGTATAGAAAAGTTAATTTTATGAGAGGAATAAAGAGAGGTGGTTGAAGAGGAAACACACTATTCTCAAATGTTCATGAGTTTTTAACTCATGGAACATTTCACTTACCTCAATTGTTTGATGCGGAAGCATCTGGGGTCACAAGCAATCCTGCATCACAAAAAATAAAATGAAATATTTCCATATTTGATTTTTGAATTATTTGTGTAGGTTTGGTCAATAGAATATTTTGGATTTTTTTAATATTTCATAAAGAAAGTGACCTTTTCCATTTCATTCTTGTCTTATTCTTTAAATTTGGGTGTCAAGAAAGAAGGGAAAGCTAGCACATTCTTTAAATGATTTTTTTTTACATTAGATTCATTTTTTCTCCTTGTGCTCTCTCTCATCCAAATGATGGATCATAGAGTGTGATCCAAAATGTTGATGCAAAAACCTCATACGTAATAAAATCTAGAAGCACTAGCAACAAAAATAATGAATCTTCAATTTTTCAAAGAGACTCATTTGGTTCCTTTTTTTATTCACTTTTGAAAGGAATTTACAACAAAAAGTCATTTGGTATAGTTTATTAATCTTGGGTTCCATATTTGGATGCACTGTGAGGAATTTTAAGCATTTTCATAAGAATTTAAAAATACGATTGAAGATAAGTGAAAGGAAAGATTTGTGTGACTCTTTTTTATTCCTCCTAATGGTTCTAATATCTATAAAATGAATTTTTTTATGAATTTAAGGGGTAGCAATCAATAGCAGGAAGGTTGGAGAGAGAACTTGCAAGTTGCTCCAAACAAAATTGCATAAAGAAGAGTATTGGCAATTGGTTTTCCAATAGGAGAAGAATAGACGAAAGAGAAGAATGAATTTTTAGGTGTGATGAAGGTGTTTAAAGAAGCCATGAAATATTTAGGATGAAGATAAAAAATCAGATTTACAAAGAGGAGTGAAACCAAGAAAGTGGAAGGCAAGAGGATTTGAACACATGATGTGCCAAGAACTCTTGTAAAAGTTATGAATTACGTTTCTTGTTGAAAATATCAATATATGTAATTGTTTGTGAAGTATTTTGTTATATGAATGCACATATAATAGGTTGCAATAAAAATATTTCTTAGAGTTAGTTTTCATATAATGGATTGTATGATATGTTAAGGCTGCAAGATTGGGTAGTTTGATAATACCCTCCAATCTTGATTACATTATATAATCCCTTTGTAAATTCTGATGTTCTTTGAACACTTTATAACTCAATAAATATTTCAATTCCATAGAAGCACTAAATGATCTAAAACAAGTATATTGTTTCTCATATGAAGATACAAAACAATAAATAAATAAAATCCCCAAAACTATTTCAAATTATTTTTTTCATACATTTAAGAAAAAATCATAGACTACTACTAAATTTTTAAACTAACCTCTTTCCATGTCATCTTGTTTTATTCTTATATGAAACTTAAAGAAGTCTCGAGTCTTAACAAAAACTGATATTGAAAAAATGCCCAAGAAATTGCAAAGGTCATTAAAAATTCAAACATAGATTCAAAAAGAGGTGCCTAATTTCAAGTTCAAAATTTTAATAAAATCTATAAAAACTTCCATGGAAATTAAAAATAAGATAATTATGAATTTATAGGTACTATTAATTCATAAGCACTATTTGTTTCATTAATAATTTTTATATTTAGATTCAATACTACATCAGATCAATCTTGTCTCTTTTTTGTCTTTTATATACACAAATATCCTTGTTCACCTACCTTCATCTTCCTAAAAGTTCATACACATTGTTGACCAAAATGATAACACATGTACATGATATAAAAGAAAGGAAAATTTGAGTAAACTCCCCAATTTTTTGTAATTTTAAAAACCACATACAAATGCATATTTAAATTTTAATGCTTCATAAACAAGTGCAAGAATCTACCAACACAACCACCAAAAAATAATAAAGTAGCCTATAAACTATAAGAAATATGATATTTTAAAATTAACATGTTAGTTGGTGTATGCCTTAATTATCTTGGGCCTCCATTTTGTCCTTGCCCTAAGAAGTTCTAATCCATTATCTTGCAATCGAAGTAAGTGGATGAATTGTAATGTAGGAGTGGGCTTACAAGTGGTTGGAGGATCATTTATAGAATCCATCACATTACAAACTTGTGGACTTGATAATGATTGAAGAATATGTGATAGCATGCATTCACGCCTATACTCCAAAGCTATATTAACAAGTTCATTGTCTTGTAGAATCGTAATGGGCATACTCTATAGAAATACACAAAATAACAATATTAGAAAACATTATTGTTGTGATTTAGTGCATAGTTTACTTTCATCAAAATTAAAATAACATTTATCATTATATTAATTACTAACACATCATTATATAAGAAAAATCTAGCACCTAGATATTTAAGAAAAAGAAATTAATCTCTTAACAATATTATGAATGACCTTACTAAATGGAATTAAAGAGCTCAAATATGTTTTTTTATTAAAAAAAAAAAAAAAATCTTTACCTCCAAAATCCAACTAATATATTTGATGTTGTTGACATGTTGATTTGCATCCAAATCACTCCAACGTGGCTATAAGTACAATAAAAAGTAAACTCATGTCAAGAAAGTCCAAGGTAGACATTTTATTTGATAATATCTTTCTAAACAATGTAACATAAAATACCTTCAAATTTATTAAAGTACATACTGATAAATTTGAACATATGTATGAAGCGGTACTATCCTCAAGCTTGTTTAACTTTTGAGTCCATTCTTTGTCAATAAATTTTGTTTTGGTGAAATAAGGTTGTATTTCTTCTCTAACTCCATCTGGAATCTTTGAAAGTTTTCTCGTCTTTTTATTCATCATTGCCCAAATGCTATATGAAACATATGATCAAATTAGACTAAAAAATGATCAACTATTCACAAAAAAATACATATACAAATAAAAAAATGAAGAATATATGAATAATTAAGCAATCTCACCTAGTCCCTTGTATTAGGAGAGTCTTTTTCTTTATATCACGAGCAATCCAATTCCACTCCATACTATTTTTACCTGATGTATCCACCCATGTATCTATCTCCACAATATCACCCCTATAGAATACAAATATTTGTCTTGAGAAATTATAATAATACAAATTTGACAAAATCAAGCTTTTTCTCTTATAATTTTATATCAATTTTAAACTATAGCTGTCCTAAATGATAAAGATATTATAACGAATTAATTAACATAAAAAAGTAAAAAATTGAAAATCAAATTTATTACAAAAATAATCTTTAAAAAAATAAAGAATTATAAAAGTATATTCATTTGCATGAAAATTACAGCCATTGATAATAAAGATATTATAACAAATTAAATAACATAAAATAAAATAAAAAATAAAATCAAATTTATTACAAAAATAATCTTAAAAAAATAAAAAATCAGAAAAGTATATTCATTTGTATGAAAATTCCATAGTCAAGACATTTGCAATTTAAAGTCCAATATATCATTCTCTGGTCTTACCAAGCAATAATATAATATATCTATAATAATTTATGAAGTATTATATAATTAATAATATATTATTTCTTCCAATAAGTCATAATATTTGATATCTAACTTAAAAGAAGAATCTTATATGTAAGAATATTTGACATAGAAGAACCAAAGCTTGCATGCAAGAATTTTTGACATTTTAATTTGTTTTTGATCTACTATAATCTTTTTACTTTTCCCTATGCAAACAAGATTTCTAGTTGGAATCGCAAAAAAAATATTTTTGACTATTTATTGTCTAATTCAGTTTAGAGTGCCCAGTCTTTATCAATAAAGAATAAACAATTACAGTCATGAAGTGTTGAAATCATTTAGTTAAACACAATAAATATGGAGAAATTTTTTGTTATATCAAATTTATCTTCAATTTTTTTATTTGATTTATACGTGACATAAAGAACTAGATCTTATATGCAAGACTATTTGAGATAGAAGAACCAGATCTTACATGCAAGAGTCTTTGAGATAGAAGAACTAAATCTTACATGCAAGAATATTTGACATTATAATTTGTTTTGTGATCCACTATCTCTTTTTTCATTTTCTATGTGCAAACCAGATTTCTAATTGAAATCTTAAAAAATCTTTTTAACTATTTATTCTCTAATTTACTTTAGAGTGCCCAATATTCATCAATAAAGAATAAAAAAGAAACATAGAGAGTTTTTGTTTTACCAAATATATCTTAAAAAAATTTAAACTAGTTTGAAAAAGAATCTTAGAGAAAAAATACCATGAGGGATAACTTTCCATTTGCAATTGAGTACGAGAAACAACCCATATAAGATTTTTTCGACTCATCACACGGGTGGTACCAAACCCATCTCCTATATGGCCAGAAAGCCTAATAGAATTCAGGGCCGTCTCCTGCTTATCCAAAAAGATAATATATGATTAGCCTAAACTTTCTCTTAACAGAATAAATGGGTTTCTTGATTAGAGAATCACTAAACCACAGATTGCATTGGGTTATCTAAACTCTTATGAAATGGGTTTGAAACCATTCCTAATGGCAAAGTCTTCTACCTACCTGAAGATGGCTCATCATGGTTTCAATAGGGACTGTTTTATGTGGACCAATCTCATATGATCTTATGGCAAAACATTGCCTGAACACCAAACTGTCTTCCACAAACCTTCCCACCCAATCTGGACTCGACTTTATCTTGATTTCTTCTTCAACAAAGTCCTTCAACCCGCCATTAAGATTATTCATCTTCAATCTATCAGTAAAAGCTCCATTAATCTTCACACCACCAAGAGAATCTCCATTGACTGCATGAACTCCCTTGTAGAGTGGTGATGATATCTTGGGCTTCACGTCGAAAACCCTAGAACCATTCACCCTCATCATCTCATGCAACGACGTAGACAAACAAATCTTGTTTTGCATTGGGCATGGATGACTTGTAGAAGATATCACCATTGCTGCTGCACTTACTACCATTATGGCTCCTTCAATGTTCAAGAGCACTGGCAGACACAAACAAAGATTTACTATGTTTATATCTCGTTGAGTTAAAAAGAAAGGTATATAAAAGAACAATGGGTTGGCAGTGGAAAGCCAAGCTTAGCTTTCTTATGGACAATAATGACTGATCAGACCAGGAGGATTTGGTAGGTGAACGTATCGAAGAAGAAGAAATATGTACCAAAAACTTTCTAGTCTCCGTTACTGAATTTTGTTAAGTGCTTATATCAACAAAGAATTGTTTTCTTCTCGGTCATAAATGATGCATCTGTAAAGACAGTGATTGAAGATGAGTTTTAGAGCATTACGGTGTATACAACATTATATTTAAGGTCTGAGATTATATTTAAGATCTAGCTCTCTATATACAAGTATGTGAAGTTAGATTTTGGGTGTATTAAAATTTGTCTATTATTTTTCCCTTGCATTATTGTAAAGAAAATATTAGCTAGCTTAAGCAGTTGTCTAAATGATTTTTAGAGATGTATTTTTGGAATGGGATAACTTCATTTTTAAGAGCGACATGCTTTGACATTTTATATATACAGATATATTAAAATGTTGTGCTGGTAGTTATATTCACTTTTCATGTTAAATGAGAATGTCTATTTGTTTTAAAATGTATATTCATGTTAGATTTATGCTCACATCAAAGTGAGGTGAAAGTATTCATGTGCCCATACATTGACATGTTTCGTTTTTTCTTTTGATTGATTGTATCAACAAGTTTTAAATATTTATTTTTCATGTTAAGTGAGAATGTCTATATATTTTGAAATGTATGTTAATGTTAGATTCACACTTACATTAAAGTGGTGAGGAAGATTCAACACATTGACAAGATTTTTCTTTTGATTGATCATATCAACAAGATTTGGATATACATCTTTTAATTTCTTTAACAAAAAATATCTTCTACTTATTAATACACATTTGTAATTATCATAGTGAAATATAGATTGTGGTTCTAGTTGTAATGATTATGTATTGTGAAATATTGCACTATCACAGTGAATAATGGTTAGTTAGATCTTCACAAATCTACTAAAAGAGCACACTGATTTCTATGTTTATAAATAGATGTATTAAAATGTTGTGATGGTAGGTATATTCACTTTTCATGCTAAATGAGAATGTCTATCTGTTTTAAAATGTATATATCCATGTTACATTTATGCTCACATCAAAGTGGGGTGAAAGTATTCATGTTTCGAGACATCAACAATTTTTTTCCTCTTTTGATTAATCGTATCGACAAGTGTTAAATATTTACTTTCATGTTTTGATTACGTAAAAATAGGTTTTGAAAGGACCCGAAACCTTGTACAATAGAATGAAAAGATATAGCGATAAAAGATCAAAACAATTGTGGTGCCCCACCAACAAAACAAAGGAACAAACCAATGTTCCTACCAAAAGGACAAAAAGCCCAAACTAAGTACTACAAAGGGCAATCAAGATTTGCAATTTAGCCCATTCTTATTTGAACGTAAGTTCATATCAAAAGAGGGAGTGGATGATTTAGATTTCTTTCCCTTCACAGTAGTCCATCCATCCTCCATTTTACCAATAGCCTTCCGAACTCCAGAAGAGGTGGAAAAGCCCACAAAAGGGCAAGTAACATCTGAAACCCCAAAAGGGGCAGGAGTAGCACCCTGACCATTCACCCGAACCTGCAATGGAGAAACATGGGACAAAGAATGCGCCACATCAACAACAACAGAAACAAAGATAGCACCCCGAACACCTGAGCCAGAGATAGCAACCAGGCCAACAGCATCAGAAGACAGTGAAAAGCTAGTAGTTGCATTCTGGATAGGGACAACAACAACATGATCCAAGGTCAAATCAGAAGCAATGACAGTAGCAGTAGAGACATCCGAGACTTCCATAGAAGCAACATCCAAAACATTATTAGAAGGAGCAGCATCCGAACCACCAATAGGGGCTTTATAGACCGTATAATGATGGGCAGCAACCCCTGACCACCAAGTAGGTGTTTTCTTTGTTTTAACCTTGTCTGAACCACACCGTGCAGCAAGATGACCATATTTACTTTTCATGTTAAGTGAGAATGTCCATATATTTTAAAATGTGTGTTCATGTTAGATTCGTGCTCACATTAAAGTGGCAAGGAAAATACCCTTGTGTCAACACATTGACAAGATTTTTCTTTTGATTGATTATATCAACAAGTTTTGGATATAAATCTTTTAATTTTCTTTAACAAAAAAATATCTTCTACTTATTAATACACATTTTTAATTATCATAGTGAGATACATATTGTGGTTCCAATTATAATGATTATGTACTATGAAATATTGCACTATCATAGTGAATAATGATTAGTTAGATCTTCACAAATATACTTAAAGAGCACATTTCTTTCTATCAAACATTGTGAGAAAAATGAAATTAGAATCTCTTAATATGCATTTGCAGCCTCTCATTTAGATTCAATAGTTCATACTTTTGATCTACCTTATTCACATAACTTTGCCTTCACACTTGATCCAAAGGAATTTTTTTTGAATCTTTCAGTCAGTTTTCTTGTTTGTTTGATGTCGTCAATTAGTCGATTGGATGAGGTGTTGAGTCCTGGCCATAGAAAGTCATGTGATGTTAGTTCGAGTCACTTGATATTGAATTTTGATTGTCAATCTTGATTTAGATGGTCAATTGTGATGATAAATATTCCATCCTCTCTGAGTAGAATCAAGAAAATTAATTGTGGTTTGATTTGATTTTGATCGGTCTATTGACTTGTGATGATCCAATAGTTAATGATTTTTTATTTTTGATGTGTTTAAACTTTCTCTTTTAGGCTCAACTTCGGAAGTTGGTCATCCGAGGTTTGTTCCCATTACCATTTGACATGATCGATGATTTTGTTGGAGATTTGCTAGCAGGCCAGTACTGACTGTATGTTTGTCATTGATGACAACATATGGAAAGTAGCATGCATGGAAGTCTTATACAGTAAGCTTTTAGTATATGTAGCATGGACATGATATCAACATGATATCATGGGAGCAGAGGTTAACTATTAGTATAGATAGTTATATAGAAACTTGTGTCAGCAGTGTTCCTGACAGAGTAACAAGAAGTATTCTGTGTATGGTTGTCCATACAGTTGTCATGAAGGCTTGCGCCCTTAGATATATGTCAAAGACACATCAGTGATGTTTCAGTTATGGATGCATGGTCTGATGATGAACTCAACTATAGTTATGCAGTCGCTATTCGCTAGTAGTAGTTTCTTGTGTTTATTCAAAAGAGTCGACAGAGATTTTATTGGTTCTGAAGTTGTTCTTATCTTGTGAATATGCACCCTTGGATTTAAGCTTGGAGAAGAGTTAGTTATTTTTGGTTAAGAGTGCATAAGTTAATTCAGCTTGAGGAGAAAGATTTAGTTGTTTTGGTAGAGCCGACAGTGTGTAGCGTGCGTCTATAATTATCTTATTAAGATAGGTCCCAGAATGAGTTGCCTGCATAGTAGAGCTGACAGAATGTTTGTTGGAGTTTATTATGGTTTCTCTAATATGATTTCAAGGTGGTTCTAATAGGATGACTTGATTATATCATTTAGAGGAAAGATATTTATAGGCAGTCATTTGTGATTGCTTGAGTGTGGTTCATGTTGGTGAAATAGAGCAGGCCAGAGTGTGCGAAGTGTGGAACCATTAGAAGAAGGTCTATGTGACCAAGAAGAGTACTTGTTCTATACATTGGAACTGATCCAGAGAAGTAGGTCAAAGCGCAGTTTGCCAAGATCCAGATATAGTGTGTATCTATTATTCAGAAGGTTGTAGCCTTCACCCCTTTGAGTAGTGAGCTCTTGGACACTGCGTCCTCTCCCCTAACAGGGACAATTGTAAAAGACTCCTAATAGGGTTTGACCCCTGACGAGGTCTACTGTACTTAATATATTGTAAAGCTACTCCTAATAGGGTAAAGGATCTTCTAGCAAGGATCACTATACACTAGTACAGAATATCAGTGGGTGTCAATTCCCACTGGGGTTTTTACCTATTTGGGTTTTCCTATAACCAAAAGATTAGTGTTGTGTTTATGCTTTATGTTTAAGTATACTTAATTGGATAAAGAATTGAATCTTGTAGATAACTGATTCACCACCCCCTCTCAGTTATCTCTTGGGACTATTCCTAACAATTGGTATCAGAGCCAAGTGCCTCGGAGAGAAATTTTAATAGCTTGAGGTTGATCAGATGAAATTTTTTAGAAAAGAAAGTCCTAAGTTTGATGGAGAGAATTATCTTGATTGGAAGAACAAAATGGTGACTCACTTACAGTGCATTAGTTTTGAAGTTTTTGATGTAACTATCAAAGCAGCCAAGATCCCTACCCTTGAAGACCTTGGAAAGGAAGATGCTACTAAAAGACAAAAGGAATTATTTCATTAGAATGCTATTGCTAAAGAAGCTCTTATCTGTGCCGTATCTGATGATGAATTTTTAGAAATAAAAAGGGTAGATACAACCCATAAAATATGGAAGCACCTAGATGACATATTTAAATGAGACAAACAAGAAAAGGATGCACACAGAAAGACATGGAAGAAAAGATACAATGCATTAGAGATGTTGCCTAAAGAAAAAATCATAGCTTATAATCAAAGGATAAATGAAGCACTTGTTGGAATCAGGAACAATTGTGGAGAGATCTTAGAAGAAGACATCATGGACAAGCTAATGACTACTCTCACTCCTGAATATGAAAACAAAATCAACATCCTTGATGAGACCATGTAGCTTACATCTAATTTAAAAAGAGAGACCTTGATCAACAAAATCTCAACCTTTGAGATTTCAAGATTGAAGACAAAACCAAAAAGTGAAACAACCTTGAAAGCAACAATTCATGGTAAGAAATCTGTAAATACTTTTGGTAATTTTGATGATGATGATGAAGAGAAAACTTTAGATGAATTTATTGCTATGGTTGCCAAAAGAGAAAAGAAAGGAAAAGGAAAATATGAAGGTCAATTACCATTTAAGTTCTTTTCATGTAATAAGATTGGTCACTTTGCATCTAAGTGTCCTACTACAACTAGAAGGTTCAATAAGGATTAAAAACCTAAGTACTCTAAGGAATGGTACTATGCTGGAGATGGAGTTTCAGATGATGAATCAGGTGAAGAAGAAATTGGACTCATTGCTATAACTAATCATGAAGATAAGAAAGAGGATCAAGAGCTAGCACTAATCTCTCAAGCTAATGTAAGGATGGATTGGATTATAGATAGTGGATGTTCACATCACATGACAGGTGATAAAGATAGTTTTGTCCATCTAGAAAAATACAATCATGGCATGGTTAGATTTGGAGATAACACTCCTAAACCCATAGTTGGTAGAGGAGCCATCACCTTGGATGGAAAGAATAGTACCGATGATGTTCTCTATGTTGATGGTTTGAAACATAACCTTCTCAGTGTTGGATAGTTACTTGGAAAAGGATATCAATTGGAGTTCAAAGAAGAAAATGCATCATAAACAAAAAGGATGGTGTTATGATTGCATCAGGCTCTAAGACAAGAGGTAATGTTTTTCAACTCAATTCAGAAGAAAGCTATTTTGTTGCTAAAGTTGATGACAGTTGGTTATGGCATAAGATACTATGCCATATCAATTTTGATAACATAGTAAAGATAATCAATGTAAAGGCAGTAAGAGATCTACCTAGCATAGCAAAGCTAGTTGATACTATATGCAGGGAATGTGTGATGGGAAAGCATGTGAGAAACTCATTCAGGAGAAAGCACAGTTCAATAGAGAACAAATTGAATCTGATTCATACTGACCTATGTGGTCTAACTCAAACAAGATCATAGTATGGTGAAAGGTATTTCATTTTGTTTGTTGATGATTATACTAGGATGATGTGGGTTGCGTTCTTAAAAGATAAGTCTGAAGTATTTGAGAAGTTCAAAATATTCAAAGCTAAGGTTGAGAATGAATCTAGACTTAAGATAAAATGTTTGAGATCAGATAGAGGAGGAGAATTCACCTCTAATAGATTCTATGAGTACTACGAAGAACATGGCATAAAGAGATAGTTAAGTGCACCTAGAACCCCTTAGCAAAATGGAATTATAGAGAGAA
Source organism: Chamaecyparis obtusa (assembly GCA_027943335.1). Taxonomy (NCBI): domain Eukaryota; kingdom Viridiplantae; phylum Streptophyta; class Pinopsida; order Cupressales; family Cupressaceae; genus Chamaecyparis; species Chamaecyparis obtusa. The sequence continues at coordinate 1,119,575 of BSBK01007512.1, forward strand.
GGAATAGGATCATCCTTGATATAGTGTGCACCATCATGATTGAAGGAAAAGTGGCTCACACCTATTGGAGAGATGCAGTTAATACAACTGTCTATACCATCAATAGAATTCATTTAAGACCAGGCATTGATAAAACACCATATGAGCTTTGGTTTGGTAATGTTCCCACAGTAAAATACTTCAAAAATTTTGGAAGAAAGTGCTACATCAAGAGGGATGAAGCAGTAGGCACGTTTGATGCAAGAAGCGATGAAGGTATCTTCCTTGGTTACTCTACTAAAAGTAAAGCTTATAGATGTTTCAATTTAAGATTGAAAAAGATCATTGAAAGTGATCATGTCAAGATTGATGAAAATTTCATGATTCAAGAAAGATATCATGATTACTCACCCATGATTGAAGAAGAACCCAGACCCTCCACTAGTGAAACAGTTATTGAAGAAATGTTTGACAACATTGATGTGTTGTTCAATGACCCTGAGACAAGTGAAGAAGAAACCCCTATGGCTGATGAGTTAGCATCAACTAAGGTTCCAAAGTTTACATCTAGAAACCATTCCAAGCAAGACATGGAGATCAGAGTGGCAAAGTCCTAACAAGATCACAAGCAAAGAACTTAGCCAATAATGATGTGGTATGGTTACTATCTTAGATTGAGCCTTCAAGTGTTGAAGATGCTTATAATGATTCATATTGGCATGATGCTATGAAAGAAGAACTTGATTAGATTATTAAGAATAATACTTGGAAACTGGTCCCAAGACCTAGTGATAAGAATGTGATTGGAACAAAGTGGATATTCAGAAACAAGATGAATGAAGATGGTACAATAGTAAGAAACAAAGCAAGGTTAGTATGTAAAGGATATGCACAAAGAGAAGGCATTGATTATTCAGACACCTTTGCACTTGTGAGCAGATTAGAAGCTATTAAATTATTTCTAGCTTATGCTATAGTCAAAAACTTCAAAGTGTATCAGATGGATGTGAAGTCAGCATTCCTAAATGGAGATTTGAAAGAAGAAGTATACATTGAGCAACTAGAAGGATTCACCTTATCAGATAGACCTGATATGGTATACAAACTAAAGAAGGCCGTCTATGGACTCAAGAAAGCCCCTAGAGCATGGTATGAAAGACTAGATGGGTATCTAGCAAAGATTGGATTCAAGAAAGGAGCAACAGACTATAATCTATTCATAAGAGAGACATCTGAAGGTTTGTTACTTGTAGCTATATTTGTTGATGATATTATCTTTAGAGGTAATGACAAACTTAGTGATGGATTTTCTAAGGAGATGCAAAATGAATTTGAGATGAGTATGATTGGTCCGATCAAATACTATTTGGGATTGAATGTTTAGTAGACAGATAAAGGAATTTTTATTAATCAGTCCAAGTATGTGAAAGAAATATTAAAAAATTTCAAGATGGATGATTGTAAGCCAGTAGGGACTCCTATGATTATTGGATGCAAGCTTACAAAGGAAGATGACTCACCGGTAGTTGATATAACATTATACAAGTCTATGATTGGAAAACTTATTTATCTTACTCAGACTAGACCTGATGTCTCCAATGTAGTTGGCATAGTTAGAAGATTTGCAATAGAACCTAAAAAAAGTCACCTCGTGGTAGTAAAAAGGATATTTAGATACTTGAAAGGCACTATAGACTATGGTCTATGGTATCCCAATTCAGAAAATGTTGAGCTTCATGTGTACACTGATGCAGATTGGGCAGGATGCATTGATGACAGAAAAAGTACATCTAGAGGAGTAGTGTTTTTTGGTGAGAGACTTGTCACTTGGACAAGAAAGAAAAAAAATTGTATTTCTCAGTCAACAGCAGAAGCAAAGTATGTTGCAGCAGCCTTGAATTGTTCTACCATTGTTTGGATCAAGAAAATGATAAAGGATTTTGGAATTCAGATTGATTATCCTATTGTTATTCACTATGATAACACTATCACTATCAACATGTTGAAGATGTTGGGTATCCTAAATTTTTTTTGAGGTTTGTGTCCAATTCCTGGTTTAAGTCTCCATGCGAGTGTTATACCTGGACTAGGGTTTGTAAAGTGTCGTGAAAATGGTTTTTGACATGTTCGGGAAAACCCTTACCCTAGGTCTTGTCTTTCAAAATGTTTCCAATTCGTTTCTAAAATTCATGTGGCCCTCTTGTTTTCTTTTCTTGGTTACCTTTAAGTCACTTAAGTTGTTATTTGTGCATGTTCTTATTTGCCCCAAGTGTTCGCCGAATCGGGAAGTGTCTTATCAAATTTCAAAACAATCTGGCGATTCAGCGAATGAGTCAAGTTCATGTTCACTATTAATATCAGTCGCTAGTTCTCTAGATCTTCCAGCGGTTATCCCAAACATCCAACGAATTGGCGAATGCATTAAAGCCACGCTTTTTGATTACTTTGTTCGCTAAGTCTCCAAGTGCTTCGGCAGTTTCATTTTCCTTTCCGAGAACTAGCGAATGAGGGTTATCTCCAGTTCTCGCAATCTTTGGCGGTCTTGTGAAACAATCTAGCGATTCAGCGAACACTTTGTTCGCTTATTCTCAGAATTTGGCGGTCAAGGGTCGTGTCAACTAGAGAACTAGTGAATACCGTGGATTTTTTTCATGATCAACGGCCTTGTTTTAATCTCAAAATATCTGTGGGTCCTGCATATTTGATATGGCGAATGAGCGACTAAATACTTATAGTGCTATCCTCTAAATTTGGTGATTCTGATGGTTTGCCCAAAAGATTTCAGTGGAGATAGGTTTTCTCACATTCGCTCATTCTCAGAATAAGTTGGTGACATGCTAAACAATTTAGCGATTCAGCGAAGCTAGTGGTCGCCAGTTCTCTTAATAAAAGGATAAAGGTTAAAACAATCTGGCAAATAAGCGAATCAATGGATGATAAGTTTTAAGGTCTCAGTCGCTTATTCTCGAAATGAAATTTTCAATGATATGGAGTATTTGGAGAACTAGCGAATGCTCTTTGTTCGCTGATTCTCAGAATTAAATGGTTAAGGGTTTTGTTATTCAGAGAACTAGCGATAGCCATCGATTGATGAAGATCAACGGTCAATCTGGAATCCTAAGTATAAAGTGATGATTAAGGAAAGATTTAGCGAATCAGAGATTAAAGGGGTTTGCTAGTTCTCCAGACAATCAAGCGGTTAAGTATATCTTTAAGCGAATGCACGAACCCTTTGTTTGCTAGATCTCCAGGAAAATTGACCGTCAGTCATAATATTAAGAGAATGGGAGGTGGCTTTGTTCGCTAGTTCGCCGAATGGTAATTGCAGTTAACTGTTTAAGTGGGAGCCCTTTGTTCGCTGATTCGTGAAATGCATGGATGGTTAAGGATGGGATTCTGAGAACCCGCGAAGCTAGTAGTCGCTAGTTCTCCAAATTTGAACCAGGATTAAACAGGGATTCAGAGAACCAGCGAAGCCAGTGGTCGCCAGTTCTCCGGTTGCTAGCTAGGGTTAGCATTATATTCAGTGACTAAGAGAAGCCAATAGTCGCTGGTTCGCTAAATGGGCTCAGATGGAAAAGGTCATAAAGGGAAAAGAAAAATAACCATTGCCACATAGATAAAGTACTTTGTTGATTTGGACATGAAACCAGTAAGCCATCAAATCAGCTTCAAGAAGAAAGATTGCATGACGCAAACAGTTTTTAAGTACAAAATCATGATCATTGCCCCTTCACCTTGTTTTCAAGTAGTTTAATCTATCTGTCAACATCCGGACATGGCGAGCTCGAAATTTGAAATCTGAGGGTACATGAAATTGAATATGGGATCAATTAAGGAGATTTTCATTAACTATGGTAGTTGCACACCTTGGATTCATATCGATAAATAAGTTGAAGCTCATTGTTTATTTGTTCAGTCTCAGAGTTTCTGTTTGTCTAGAGAATTTTTGAGCATAAAGCATTTGAGATACAGAGAATTGAAGGTGCTTTTGTAGCAAGGATGAGTCAACCTGAGAAGAGTGCAGCATCTTCTAGTAGTGAGGCCAAGTCCAAAACTAGTGAGGACAGGAATAAGCCAAATTTTTCAGATGAATTCCTGAAACTGTTGCCGGGCTCCAGTCAGAACAAGAGGGCTGTTGATGACGTGTTTGAAGATCTTTTGGAATGGTGTAGAGACCCAATCACTCTGGAATTCTTAGGTTACACTATTTTCAACTTCTTTTACAGCAATAAAAATAAGCATGTTCCTGTCTGTAATGGTTGGGTGTTAGGATTGGGAAAAATGGTTGTCCCTGATGTTTTTCTAGATGTTGATTTAATTGTTGCCCTAGCCAAAAGTTATGACCCTATCTCAAGGACAATTAGAAAAGAAGACCAATCACCCTTAGTTACTCTTGATAGGGGATCTTTTATGAAAGCTTTTGGTCTATACACGTCCTTTTCAACTGAGATTGATTTGAACAAAGAAAAGGCAAGATACAAAAGCAATATAGGGTCAGTAAAAGACCAGTTGGTTAAACATATGCCAAAATAGGATAAATATATAGCCCCCCTTCCTGCTAACATGAATGCCCCATACCAGTTCAAATCCCTACATCATTATATGAGATATACTTGCTATGCGTTATGTAGAGTTTTGGGAATTGATGGGAATGCAGAATTTTTACCAGCTGACTTGCTGATGATTATCTTGGATATTCAAAATCCTTTGGTAAACACTGACTATGATTACATTCAGTATGTGATTGATAGGATGTATCAAGGGCTGATGTCTATCAAAGAAAGTAAAAGTCCTATTGAGTTCATGCATTATTCTTTATTAATGCATTTGATTCTGTTTTTCAACATCAACAGTTTTGATGCAAACATGTTAAAACCAAGGTTCACTTTCAAGGATCAGCACAATCCAGTGTAGTTGTGGGTGAGGATATTGAATTCTACCTCCAATGAAGCATATTTTTGTGTTTTTCAGAATTTCATTGTCTTTCCAATTATCAGGATGCTAGGCATAAATGTCACCAGGCTATCTCCTAGAGTCCTTAGGCTTTTAAGACCACTACAGTATGTGGATAAGTGGGATGGAAATCATAATTGGGGTGACTTCTACTTAGGAGATAATTCCATAATTATCAGAGTTTATGGTTGTCCCCAACCCCCACATTTATTACCAAAGTATATGCCTCCGAGAGTGGCTTGTTTGGAATTTGTTTGGCAATTGATGTGTATAGATAAAGAGCTTCTGGCCCCTCACAGAAAGGGTACGTTCACACCCAGGTAGTTCAGGGTAGGTGACTTCCTGATAGGAAAGAGGGCTTTTCCTTAGATTAGTGCATGGCTACAACAATTCAAAATGGTTACTGGTGCTTGTAGGCACATAGATCCTGAGGACTTCATCAAGATTGCCAGGATGACTTACATCCCAAACATTGGTGTGATCAAAGAGCATGAGGGTTTAGATGAAGAAGATGTGATTAGAAAAATTTTAGATGAAGATGAGGTTAAGAGGAGATGGTACAGATTCTTTGATTTAGTAGATTTGTCCAACCAATTGAAAGCATCTCAGATTCCTTTTGAGGGTTTTTTCCCCGATCTTCCTTATTTGAAGAAGATTGATGGGATGATTGAAAAATATGATACCTTGGAAAATCAATTGGAAGGCTTGATTGATCAGAATAAGCCAGAGAAGAAGAAAAAGAAAGATTATTCATCTTCTGATGAGGAAGAATTCACTGATGAGTCACAAGAAGAAGATAGTCCTCCATAGGTTGAGGGACCACCAGTTGTTGATCTCACTCAAGATCAACCAGAAATACAGGATATCTCAGAGCCACCATTGAAGAAACAGAGGCTTGAGGAAGGTGAACCTTCAAGGCATGAGAAACAAAGAAGGGAAATTGATAGAGCATCTGCTCTTGTACCAGGTGATAGGCCATATCATCATCAATTGAGGAAAGCAATAAGAGCAGGCAAGAAAATAGCCATAGAGCAAGAAAGCAGAGAAAAGTCCTTGTGGTTGGAGAAGGATATCAGACAGGTCTATCAGGAGGAATTCTTGAGGGATGATCAATTCATTAAGACTGATGAATTCAAGAGTTTTCTCATTTGGAACAAGCAGCAAGAAGTAAAGAAAGCTCTGCCTGAAGGTATGGAGCCAAGTGAAGAAACTTTGAGAGCTCTTGCTTCATATGATCCTAGCCTGGATCCTATAACAGTGGACGAAGCCAGAGAATTGGTTAAATCAAGTGGAATGTTGTTAACCCCAGGATGGGATCTGACTTCTACATTCCTCATTGATCAATTGAGAAAGCAACCAGAGGGTAGCCTATCATATGAGGTTCACATTGGTGACATGATAAGAGGAAGTGGCTATGACCCTAAGTCCCAAGCTGTTGCAATGTGGTCTATGGCCCCCAAAACCCAAAAGCCATCTCTATTAAGTATAGAGGATAAGATGGAGGGGAATAAAATTATATGGACTGTACAAAATACAACAGACCTTGAAGTCTCCAAGGCAGTAACTCATTGGGCTAATCTGAATGAAGCCAAGACAGCTCAGCTATCAGAAAGATATGCCAAATTGTTTGAAAGTTCAAGCATGGTAGCTAAGGACAGAGATTTGAAAATGATGAAGATCAAACAATTGGAAGATGAGCTGGTAGAAATAAAGGTCAAACTTGAGGAAGCCTCAAAAATAATTCCTCCTCCTCCTCTACAAGTTGAGGTACCTGTTCAGATAAATTTGGAGGCACCTGAGGGACCTGCTGAAGACTTGGAAAAGGTAAAATTGGATGCATCCCTAGACACTATAGCCAAAATAGTGTAGTACAGGCAAGACAAAATAAAGGACAAGATGGATGCAGCTCATAAATCAGTCAGCCTATTACATCAGACCAATCAAAAGGTGAATGACTATTTAGCCACCTTGGAGCCACTCTATAGTATTTGGTCTGGGAGGAATTTGTTGTTTGATAAGCTTGACAGTTTACAAGAACATAGGCCTGATATCCCAAAAGTAGTAACTGATGTATTTGAAAGGATTGGCCTAATAAGTGCAGCGTCAAAGTTTTTCAAAGGAAAGTCAAACCAAATAAAGGCTAGGTTAGCCATGTTTGATAAAGATTACAGCAAGTATTTTCCCCCAGTATATGATGACAATGGAAATGTGGTCAAGCTGGAAGATTGGAAGTTGTCAATGGGTCAGTTGGTAATCAATCAAGATGCCTTCCTAAAAGATAATAAGGCTTTGGATGTGGAAAGAACTAACAATATAATTGATAATTTATTCAAAGTTGAAAGTGACTGTATTAAGTTCATAGCAGAAGTTAAAAATGTGACTGATTCTACATGGGAACGACAAGTCAACTTATTACAAGAGCTGCAGAGTTATGACTGGCCATCTGATGATGATGTGGTAGCTTGGGAAAAGCTAATAACAAAGAAGAAGAAAAAACTGGTTATCCAGCTGACAGAGGAGGAAGAAGAATAGATTGCACTTGGCACCTGATCTAGAATTTGAGGGAGAGCGTGTTCAAATAGAGAATGATGTAAATTAGCCTGTAATGGTGGTCATCATTCATATGAAAAACTTGGTAACTACTCTGAAAATATGTACAAACAAAGGTGCCAGCTGCGGAAGTTGTTTAGAATTGAGAAAATATGCCTTGCTGTCTTTATTAAATATCTTTCTGTTTGTATTTTCTTTTGTTTTCTAGTGCAAATTTCTATCAGCCATCTGAAGCTTGTTGCATCCTTTCGAGGATTCCAGGATGGTTGATTAGTATAAATAGTCAGTTTCTATTGAAGATAGAGGTTGGAAAATATTTTTGTAAAGGAGAGGTCCGGAATATAGAACCTTATTTTCTTGAAATCAAGGAAGACTGTATCAATGCATTTGATCAATTAATATAAATACACTGGAGTTTTGTTACTATCATTTGATTGTCTTTACATGTGGAGTGTTTTAGTTTCTTTATGTATTTAGATTGTAAGATAGTTTAAATACATCTTTCACAAGGTGAATGTAGGGGTTGAGCTTAAGTTTCTTTCAAGGAAAGAGTAAAATCTTAGGGGAGGTCTTTGGGAATTGAATATCTATATGTGGATTTGATGACAGGTGTAGGAATGGAAACAATGATATGTTAGGCATGTTATTTGAGTTTTATTGTATTCATTTTAATAGATATATGTGAAGGTAGAGTTTGACTCTGATGCCCAACGGATAAGGGACTGGTTTTAGATCCATTTACATTGGTTTACCATCCAAGATATAATTGATTGAAATTTTACTTTATATGCATAATTTCTAGACTTGAGCATATTATGACAAGTTCATAAATATGTATTTCAATGCTTTGAAGAAGCAATAAATGAGGTTAACCCTTCCCTGAATTTAACTCTAAAAGGAAGAAGGATGAATATCCTTAAGCCATTGTGTCATGTTGCTATTTTTATAATCTATATCATGATGTTGTGTATCAGGATAATTTGGGTTATACTCAGAGTTTTAGCGACTTATTGAGTTGGATTTTGAAGGTAGTAACAAAGTAGTGAAGGAGCAAGTTCTCAATTCAGAGCTCAGTTGAACATTGAATTGATAGAGGTACACCCGCCTGAGTATATATTACTCAAAGAGAAGAAGGTCTTAACCTTAATACCTTAGTAGTTTGTAACTTGCTAGGTTATAGCCATTGGGATTATTTGAGTAATTGATTAATCTGTAGGTTGAAACACTAACAGAAGAACCTTGTGATGCATGCAAAGACAAAGGACATTGAGATCAAGTATCACTTCCTAAGAGAGAAAGTGGCAGAGAAAGAAGTCAAGCTAGACTATGTGAGTACTAAAGATTAGTTGGCAGACATTTTCACAAAGCCCCTACCAAAGGATACTTTTGAGTATCTCAAGGAGAAATTGGGAGTCATTCCCTTCCCTGATTCTGATTAGAAGTAAGAAGGAAAGGCATTAGTCCTCAGGGACTAATGGAAGGTTGAATAATCTACCTCAGGAGTAGTACCAGTGCTAAAAATAAATGGCACCCTTTTCCATTGATGTCAAAGGGGGAGTAATATAGAGCCATGAAAAATAGAAGTAAAAAGGAGTGATATACTAAGGGGGACCAGTATTTAGTTATGACAATAGTTCAGTTGAGGAAATGGAGAATGTTGGAAAATATTGTAGTAGATGGAGGATTCATCCTTGGGGGGTTTTGAAGAGGAAATGGAGAATTTTATAAAAGAAATGTTCATTTGGGTTGGTGGTGGTTTTTCATTCCACATGTTGCCATCAATGCCAAAGGGGGAGATTGTTGGAGATTTGCCCACAGACCAGTACTGACTGTATGTTTTTCATTGATGAAAACATATGGAAAATATCATGCGTGGAAGTCTTATGTAGTAACCTTTTAGTATATGTAGCATGGACATGATATCAACATGATATCATGGGCGCAGAGGTTAACTGTTAGTACAGACAATTATATAGCAGCTTGTGTCAATAGTGTTCCTGATAGAGAAACAGGTAGTATTTTGTGTATGGTTGTCCATATAGTTGTCATGAAGGCTTATGTCCTTGGATATATGTCAAAGACATATCAATGATGTTTTAGTTATGGATGCATGGTATGATGATGAACGCAAGTAAAGTTATGCGGTCACTATTCGCTAGTAGCAGTTTCCTGTGTTTATTCAGAAGAGCCGACATAGATTTTATTGGTTCTAAAGTTGCACCTATCTTGTGAATATGTGCCCTTGGATTTAAGCTTGGAGAAGAGTTAGTTATGTTTGGTTAAGAGCACATAAGTTAATTCAACTTGAGGACAAAGATCCAGTTGTTTTGGTAGAGCCGACAGTGTGTAGCGTGCATCTACAATTATCTTATTAAGAGAGGTCCCAGAATGAGTTTCCTGCATAGTAGAGCCAACAAAATGTTTGTTGGAGTTTATTATGGTTTCTCTAATATGATTTCAAGGTGGTTCTAACAGGCCAAATTGATTTTATCATTTAGAGGAAAGATATTTATAAGCAGTCATTTGTGATTGCTTGAGTGTGATTCATGTTGGTGAAATAGAGTAGGCCCGAGTGTGCGAAGTGTGGAACCATCAGAAGAAGGTCTATGTGACCAAGAAGAGTACTTGTGCTATACATTGGAACTAATCTAGACAAGCAGGTCAAAGGGCAGTTCACCAAGATCCAAATATAGTGTGTATCTGTTATTCAGAAGGTTGTAGCCTTCACCCCTTTGAGTGGTGAGCTCTTGGACAGTGCATCCTCTCCCCTAATAAAGACAATTTTAAAAGACTCCTAACAAGGTCCGACCCTTGACCAGGTCTACTATACTTAATATATTTTAAAGCTACTCCTAACAAGGTAAAGGATCTTCTAGCAAGGATCACTATACACTAGTACAGAATATCAGTGGGTGTCAATTCCCATTGGGGTTTTTACCTATTTGGGTTTCCCCGTAACCAAAAGATTGGTGTTGTGTTCATGTGTTCTTTCATTATGTTTATGCTTTATGTTTAAGTATACTTAATTGGATAAAGAATTGAATCTTGTAGATAACTAATTCACCACCCCCTCTCAGTTATCTCTTGGGACTATTCCTAACAGATTTGAGTGTGCAGGAATGCCAGTTAATTAGTCATTGCAGGTTATCTTTTTTTCTTTCTCTCTCCCAATTCCATGTGAATCGAGGTCTTCTTACAGCTATGGCAAAGCATTGGCACTCTAACCATAATGGGTTCCATCTACTGATGGGGGAGATGAACATCACCCCTGAGGATGTGTATAGGCTTTTGAGGATCCCCACCCATTGGGAGATTATTTACTATGATTAGGTCTATGATGACACAATCTATAGATGTATAGTTGGTCACCCCACTATTGGAGATGAGAGTATCCTATGGGCGTAGTTTCCTTCCTTCCTAGTACTTTCAGCAGTACTAGGAGTTTTGGTTGGTGAGTTCTTGGTTCCAGATAGGTGGGGACATGGATTCGCAGTTGGATAGGGTAGGATACTGGAGGATATGATCACCCATCCACATAGGTTTGACTGAGGCTCATGTGTTCTAGCACAACTTTATCATGAGCTACACGACATGGTGTATCATTGTGGTGCTACTCTTTCTACTGGAGTTGTGCTATTATAGTTGTGGACATGGGAGAACATTTCCATGACTCAGCTCATTGCAGTACGACATCGAGATCCTGGATGGTCATTTTCTTTCATTTATGAGGGGATGGTTGTCCAGGCCCACCTAAAAAAGTTGGATTACTGGTGTGACATAGTTGACAATATAGACCAGGTGGTCTAGAAACCATATTTGGGATGTGAGCAGTGGCTTGAGGATGCGTTTGAGCTTCCTTATATGTGCATGCCACGATGGATGATAGGGTGGACACACTTGATGATTGAGAGATTTTATTTTCATCTGGTATTATGATAGTTTGGTAGGCCACTAGGGATGCTACAGGGGTTAGCATTATATGTTTATGTATAGGTAGAGAGATCCTTATGGGGTCCTCAAATAGACTATCAGACAGCATGGGATGAGCTTCTATAGCTACCTCTCCTAGCTTTGGATATGAGAGAGTTTAAATTGTTGATGTCGACATGACTGATTATTGCTAGGAATGAATGCAAAGTGTTTTGGCAGTCATTTTGTAGTAGTTGTTGTTGCATTCATGACTTGGATTGTCATTGATGTCAACACAGTGATATTCTGGATATTAGCAGGAAAGCAAGTATAGTTTTTTTTTTCACACATGTTTTATTGCAAATTGGATTTTGTGCAGTTGATGGTATGTTCTTTGGTGTGTTATTAACCTATGGTTAACAGTGCAAAAAGAAATTCATTCATTTGTAAGAGTTATGAGCATTTTGGTGAAAGCAATGTTTAGACAGTGTTTCTATGTAGCAATGTTCAGAAATCAGAGGATATCTCTTAGCTGGGATGGAATCTGATTTTGCACAGTTAAAGGGATGTTGGAGACTCATTAATGATGATGTGGTTCATAGTGAAAACTTTGAGGATATGTTTGGAGAAAGTTACAGCAACTGGAAGCCGACAGTTTTATGTGAATTCTATGTGTAGCGTGTAGAATTTATTATTTTGTAATTGAGGACCGAATCATTTGTAATTATTTGAGTTTGGTATATAAGAAGGAATTTTTTCCTTATTGTAATGTGTACTATGAAGAGTGAGATGCGAATATATGCATGAAGTGAAGAAAAGAGCTAATTCAGTGATGAAGGAAGACTTGTGAGTACAGAGATCTGGAATTGTGATCTTGTGTAACAGAGAGTGCAATTTTGGGATAGTGTGAAGGAGGTAATATATTTCATATTATTCTATTGAATAATCCTAAGATCTTTTGGATAGTCGGTTCAGAGATCTTGCCTTGAAGCTGTTTGGGCAGTGGGTCCTTCTTTCTTCCATAAACTCTTAACCGGGTTAGAATCTTTTAACAGGGATTCAAAATCTCCTAACAAGGATTTATATGTACTGAATGTATTTCATAAGACTCCTAACAGGGTCCATCCTCTAACAAGGAACTTTCATATTAGTGCATCATTTTGTGGGCATCATTCCCACTGGGGTTTACTCTTTTCAAGAGGTTCCCTAGTCAACATATCTTGTGTTATTGTGCAATTGTGTATGATTATCTTTCTATGGTTGATCAGTACATTGATTATATTGTTTAAAGCTGTTGAATGGATAAATTATCTGATAACTAATTCACCCCCCCTCTTAGTTATCTTGGGGATCTTTACTTTCTAACAATTGGTATTAGAGCAGCAGGTCCTTGAAAGAAAAGTTTAACAACTTAAGGAGATCCATGGCGAATTTTAGAAAAGAAAGCCCTAAGTTTGATGGAGTAAATTTTGACAGCTGGAAAGAAAAGATGAAGACACATCTATTTTGTTTAGGACCAAGTTATTGGTTGATTACAAAGAATGAGAAGACTATCATTGAGGAAGACAATCTACAGGTAGGAACTAAAGATGAACTAGATCTATTCATGTGTAACATACTTGCAAGAGAAGCACTTTTGTCAGCACTACCAGAGAATGAATATAGTCAGGTAAGATGTTTGAAAACATCTCATGCAATTTGGAAAGCTTTACATTCTACTTTTAAAGGTGATGAACATGCAAAGAAGGCTAGATTACATAATTGGATTTGTGCATTTGAAGATATCAGAATGATGGAAGATGAATCTATTAGAAGCTATATTGGTAGGATGTCTGAGATTGTGATATGAATAAAGTCTTATGGAGGTGATAAGATAGAGAATGAAGTGATATGGAAAATTATGAGAACTTTGATACCAGTATTCAAGCAGACAACGCAGATGATTTACCTTGTACATCAAACTTTTCAAGAGAGACTCTTCTTGGAAGATTAGAAACAACAGAGATGAACTCTAGATTATCAAGAGAGCTACCTAGAATGGAAATAGCATTCAGTGCTCTTAGCATTAGACCTACAAGAAGTACTAGTGTGAATGGAGATTATGCCAGCAGTAGCAGATCTGAGGAAGATAAGAAGATTGAAGAAGGTATTGCATTACTTGTAAAAAGAGAACCAGATGGTAAGAAAATCTTTAAATATTGGACTTGTCAAGAATATGGTCATTTTGCATCTAAATGTCCTAAAAGAGTTAAGAAGTATAGAAGCAACTTTAAACCTAGGAGATCTAAAGAATGTTATTATGCAAATGATGAAGATTTTGAAGCAGGAATTGAAAAACATTTAAGTGACAGTGATAATGATAACTTTGAGGAAATAGGATTTGTAGCAATTAAAGAAGAAAGTTTTGAATCTGATAAAAGGGAAGAAAAAACATTAGTTTCACAAGTTGAAAAGAAATCTGATTGGATTCTAGACAGTGGTTGTTCACATCATATGACTGGAGATAAAAGAAAGTTTGTTAAGTTAGATAATTATGATGGAGGAATTGTTAGGGTTGGTAACAATGCACCTTGTTTGATTAAGGGTATAGGATCTATTACTCTTGATGGAAAGACTAACATTGATGATGTTTACTTTGTTGATGGACTAAGACATAATCTACTAAGTATTGGACAATTGGTTGATAAGGGTTATCAAGTTTGGTTTTTTGAGAAAACTTGTGTGATAAAAGATAAAGATGGAAATATGATTGGAAAAGGATCCAGAACTAGAGGTAATGTATTTCAGTTGAATCCTACTAAGATGACATGTTTGATAACTAGGATTGATGATAGTTGGTTATGGCATAAAAGGTTTTGTCATATAAACTTTGACAATATTGTCAAGGTGAGCACTACACATGCGGTAAGAGATTTACCTAGAATTATGAAACCTACTAACATGATTTGCAAAGAATGTATGATGGCAAAGCAGAAAAGGAGTTCATTTCCCAATAAGAAGTTCACATCGACAGAGAAGTTGGAGATTGTTCATACAGACTTGAGTGGTCCTACTAGGACTAGATGATTCTATGGTGAAAGGTATTTTATGATTCTTGTTGATGATTTTACAAGAATGATGTGGATTGCATTTTTGAAAGAAAAATCTGAAGCATTTGATAAATTTAAGATCATGAAAAGAAAAATTGAGAATGAATCTGGAATGAAGATTAAGTGTCTAAGATTTGATAGAGGTGGTGAATTTACATCTAGAGAGTTTAACACTTTTTGTGAAATGAATGGTATTAAGAGACAACTTTCAGCCCCTAGAACACCAAAACAAAATGGTATTGCAGAAAGAAGGAACAGGTCAATAATTGAAGCAGCAAGAGCTATGTTGTTTGAAAATGATTTGGCTAAAACTTTTTGGAGAGAAGCAGTGAACACAACAGTATACACTATGAACAGAGTACAAATTAGAGCAGATACAAACAAGACACCTTATGAATTATGGTTTGGACATACACCCTCAGTTAAGTATTTTAGAATTTTTGGAAGTAAATGTTATATAAAGAGAGATGATGATATAGGAAAGTTTGATCCTAGAAGTGATGAAGGAATATTTCTTGGATATTCTTTAAAAAGAAAAGCATATAGATGTTATAACAAAAGAACTAAGACTATTGTTGAAAGTGAAAATGTAAAAGTTGATGAGAAGTTTAAAATTTAGGAAAGAATGCTTGATTATGAATCTGATGGAGAAGCACAACCTCAACCTAACATTGAAAATGCAAAATTATTTTTTGAAACTAACAGTGATTTGCTGAATGAAAGTCATATTGAAGAAAACAGAGAAGAAAATAGAGAAGAAAGTAGAGAAGAATCTACAGTCGGAACAAGATCAATAACTATGACACCTAACAGGTATACTTCAAGACATCACCCTGTTGAGCAAGTTATTGGAAGTTTAGATAGAGGAGTTTTGACTCGAAATAAGGTACATTTATGTTTGATTTTTCAAATTGAACCTAAGACTACTAATGAAGCTTATGAAGATGAACATTGGATCAATGCTATGAAAGAAGAACTAGAGGAGATTGAAAAAAATAAGACATGGGAATTGGTCCCTAGACCTGAAGACAAGAATGTGATTGGAACAAAGTGGGTATTCAGAAACAAGATGAATGAACAAGGAGAAGTGATAAGAAGCAAAGCAAGATTGGTATGTAAAGGATATTCACAACAAGAAGGAATTGACTATGAAGAAACTTTTGCACCTGTGGCTAGACTTGAAGCAGTGAGAATGTTTCTAGCATATGCAACTTACAAGAAATTCAGAGTGTATCAGATGGATGTGAAGTCAGCATTTTTGAATGGTGAATTGGAAGAAGAAGTCTACATTGAGTAGTCTGAAGGTTTTCCTTTGAAACAAGAAGGAGATATGGTATGTAAGTTAAAGAAATCTTTATATGGATTAAAATAAGCACCTAGAACCTGGTATGCAAGATTGGATAAGTATTTATTGAAATTGGGATTTATAAAAGGAATAGCAGATAGTAACTTATACACAAAAGAAATTGAGAATGGTTTGTTGGTTATAGTTATATTTGTTGATGATATTATCTTTGGAGGAGAAGATGAAGGTAGTGACAAATTTGCAGATAAAATGAAGACTGAATTTGAGATGAGCATGATTGGAGAAATGAAATATTTTTTGGGATTACATATAACACAAAGAAAGGAAGGTATATTTGTAAGTTAGACTAAGTATTTAAATGAATTATTGAAAATATTTGGAATGGAAGATTCTAAACCTGTTGGAACACCTATGGTAATTGGACATAAGTTATCTAGCAAAGATGAGACACCAGCAGTTGTGCAAAAAAAGTACAGATCTATGATTGGAGGATTGTAGTACTTGACACATACAAGACCTGATATAGCACATTCAGTGGGGATTGTAGCAAGATTTCAAGCAGAACCTAGAGAATCACATTATGCAGCAGTAAAGAGGATACTAAGATATCTGAAAGGAACAATGGATTATGGATTATGGTATGAGAATTCTGATGATTTTACCTTATGTGCCTATACTGATGCAAATTGGGGAGGCAATGTTGATGACAAGAAAAGAACCAGTGGTGGAGCCTTTTTTCTTGGAGGTAAATTGGTCTCTTGGCTAAGTAAGAAGTAGAATTGTACTTCACAAAGCACATCAAAAGTAGAATATGTTGCAGCAGCAAATAATTGTAATCAGATTATTTGGATGAAGTAGATGTTGAAAGATATTGGAATAAAGTTTGATGAGCCTATTGTTATACATTGTGATAACACCAGTATAGTGAGTATGTCAAAAAATCCTATTTTACATTCTAAGACTAAACATATTGAGATCAAGTATCATGTTGTAAGAGAGAAAGTTGCAGAAAAAGAAGTAAGATTGGAGTACATAAGTACAAAGGAGCAGATAGCAGATATATTTACAAAGCCTTTACCTAAGGATACATTTGTGTATCTAAGAGGTATGCTTGGGGTTATGCCCCAACCTATTTTTGATAATTGATGTAGATGATTACATCCATCCAGTGGTATATGAGCCCTATCTTTCTTTTGCATTGGATGTTGGAACTTCCTCTGTGGGGGAGTTTATGAGCTGAGTCATGAGGACTCTTGTTATTGTATTCTTCTGAAAAGTATCTTTTGACATTAAGTTGTTGTTGACTTAGTGATGGAATTTTTGTCATTGATGTCAATGGGGGAGAGATATACATGAAAAACATTGTGGATTGTATGAGAGAGTTGAATAGGAAAATGAAGCAAGATTTGATTTGATATTTTGCAGTGATGTTGCAGTATTGGATTTTTGGAACATTGGATGTTTTTCATCTATGTTGCCATCAATGCCAATGGGGGAGATTGTTAGGAATGAATGAAAAGTGTTTTGGTAGTCATTTTGTAGCAATTGTTGTTGCATTCATGACTTGGATTGTCATTGATGTCAACATAGTGATATTCTAGATATTAGCAGGAAAGTAGGTACAGTTTTGTTTTGTGCACATGTTTTATTGTAGATTGGCTTTTGCATAGTTGATGGTATGTTCTTTGGTGTGTTATTAACCTATGGTTAATAGTGCAAAAAGAAATTCATTCATTTGTAAGAGTTATGAGCATTTTGGTGAAAGCAGTGTTTAGATAGTGTTTCTATGTAGCGATGTTCAGAAATCGGAGGATATCTCTTAGCTGGGATGGAATCTGATTTTGCACAGTTAAATGGATGTTGGAGACTCATTAATGATGATGTGGTTTACAGTGAAAACTTTGAGGATATGTTTGGAGAAAGTTACAGTAACTGGAAGCCGACAGTTTTATGTGAATTCTATGTGTAGTGTGTAGAATTTATTATTTTGTAATTGAGGACCGAATCATTTGTAATTATTTGAGTTTGGTATATAAGAAGGAATTTTTTCATTATTATAATGTGTACTATGAAGAGTGAGATGTGAATATATGCATGAAGTGAAGAAAAGAGCTAATTCAGTGATGAAGGAAGACTTGTGAGTACAGAGATCTGGAATTGTGATCTTGTGTAATAGAGAGTGCAATTTTGGCATAGTGTGAAGGAGGTAATATATTTCATATTATTCTATTGAATAATCCTAAGATCTTTTAGATAGTGGGTTCAGAGATCTTGCCTTGAAGCTGTTTGGGCAGTGGGTCCTTCTGTCTTCCATAAACTCTTAACTGGGTTAGAATCTTTTAACAGGGATTTAAAATCTCCTAACAGGGATTTATATGTATTGAATGTATTTCATAAGACTCCTAACAGGGTCCATCCTCTAACAAGGAACTTTCATATTAGTGCATCATTTTGTGGGCATCATTCCCACCGGGGTTCACTCTTTTCAAGAGGTTCCCTAGTCAACATATCTTGTGTTATTGTGCAATTGTGTATGATTATCTTTCTATGGTTGATCAGTACATTGATTATATTGTTTAAAGCTATTGAATGGATAAATTATCTGATAACTGATTCACCCCCCCCTCTCAGTTATCTTGGGGATCTTTACTTTCTAACAATTATTACACCTAGTGGTTCTTAAAGAACCCATTTCTTAGGTTCACTTATCCTACAGAGTCGGTGCTAGGTATTGATGAGTAGTTTGATGATGGTGGTGGTGATAGTGATGGTCATGGGAGATGAGGTTGTTAGGGCTGACGAGCAGGGCGAGTGAGATGAGGTGGTAGGATTTTTATTCCTTTGATTATTGTCCCTGCTCTTGCTAGAGGTGGAGTTCGGATGAGAGGCAGATGGGTTAGGGTTCAAGGTGGCCCCTTCAAGGAACTACATTAGGTTGGTATGGATAGAATGACTAGATGGGGCCAACATAGGGTTCAGGTATAGAGGTAGGTTGGCACACAGGTTGTTGCATATTTAGATGCATAGTTCACCCAGATTTCAATGGATCAGGTATAGACACCGACGTCACCTCCTCTACAGGTTCCTCTTCCTTCTACTTAGCTTCCATCTTCTTCATCTCTTCCATCTTCTTCTTCTCTTCCATCTTCTTCCATTCCATCTTCTTCTTAGGCTCCTCCAGTATAGGTTCCTCCTCCACAGGCTCCTCCTACACCTGCACCAACGTTGGCCTCTGATGTTCAGTCTTTATAGTCTAAGATGTCAGAGATCAGATAGAAGGTTACATAGATCAGTACCATGATGCAAAAATTTATGGCTACCATGAGTCAACATGGGCTACAAGTGAGCTCTAGTTGAGGTCCTGATATAGGTCCTAGTACTGATGGTGGAGGTGGTTCTGGTAGTTCATGTATATATGATGAGCCATTTTTTGATGTACATTATGATTTTTTGTATCGATACATTTGTACTTATATTATTTATTTGATGATGTTCTTTATGATTAATACTTTCATGTTGTTGGGACTCTGATTTCATATAATGATGATGGATATTGATGATACCATGGACTTTATTTTCTTTGGTAGATTTACTTTATGTGATATCATTATGTGTTGGAATTCCTTTTTTAGGTGCTTTATGATATGCAGATCTATATGCTTTATCTCTATATGCTATGTTTTTATGCTTTTCAGATGCAGTTTATGTTATGAATGCACATGTTACTCCTAATTATGCAAATGAGTATCTCATTTATGACATAGGCTAGATGGATGTATTTAATTATATCATTTAATGATGATGCTTAATGATTTAATGTTTAATACTATGTGATGATGTTTATGTATGTATTTTATGATGTTATGGATGATGTAACACAATGTAATACGATGGATGATTAATGAGATGTAAATATAATGGATGGACTTTAATGCACTTATATGATTTAATGTATGGATTTAGTGAACTTAATGATTAATGTAATGATAGATGGATGCAATTTTAATGATGGATGAATGCAATTAATGATATAATGATTTGATAAAATCACCTAGTAATATAATGATTAATGATGATCTTAATGCAAATGGATGAGCTAATACACTTATATTTTGAATATACAAATTTTAAATGCAACCAACCTTAATGAATGCACCTAAATGAAAAATGAAATGTACTAATGAGATGAAATTAAATACAATGTTTAGAATGAACTTAATGCAAGTGCAATTAATAACCTCCTGATGTGAACTAAAATGATGTAATTAATGTAACTAAATGGTGCGAACTAAGATGGATGCAAACTAATGCACTTTAGAATGTTCTTAATGAATATGAACTATAATGATTGATGCAATGAATGCAACTAAATGGTGTTAATTAAAATGAATGCAAACTAATGCACTATAAATTAAAATGAACTTAATGCTATTAAATGTAGTATTATTTTAAATGCAATTAATCTAATACAATGCACCTTTGATTTTTATTTTTTTATTATGTCCAACACATTCTATCACATAAGGTTTTTGATGATCTTTTGATTTTTGATTTACTCCACCCCCTCTTTTCCTTTTTCAAATCATTTTTTGAGCTAATAAAAACAAATAACTTAAATGCACTTAAACTAGTATGGATGCAGGTAGCTATCACTATTCACAAATTAGGAGCTTATTTTCATCATTGAGCAGTTTTGAGACCTAAAATTAGTACAACCATCACTAGTTCAACCATTATAATATGAATACCCTTTTTCCTTCCATGTTGCATTCTCCATCTTGGTACAACTATCACTAAGTGAAATCAATCATGAGAGTATGAATACCGCTTTTTTTGGATTCATGTTGCAAGTATATTTTGGTACTATGATATTTAACATCAAAATATCCAAGGTATCATGTTGCGTAAATAAACAAAGATCTCAGTTTTTCCATATGTACATGTCCTCAATGATTCTTTGATGATCATATCATTAGATGGATGATACCTACTTTAAAAATTTGATCATAAGACACTCAATTAGAAACCAATAAAATATCATGCTTTTATCCTTGCTTATCTGGTCCAAGACTTCATCGATTTGCTAGAAAGACATGATGTCATCAATCAAATAATCACTTACAAAAAATTTGCACTATTTTTCAAATCCATATTTCAAGTATAGTTCCATCCATTTCATATTTTTAATCCTAATAAAGGTAAGGTCTTTGTGAGATCTTGGATCAAAATTTTGTATTTGCTGATCGATTTGAAGTTTGGATTAAGATTTGGTGGTCTAAGTGTTCCACTTGTGTTTTGATAAATTGATTTTGTGTCAATTGATGTTTGATCTGATGAAACCTTCCTTCTTATAGGATAGATTTTTCCCCAAGTTTGATGTCATTGTGATGTTGGACTCGGGACATTTTTCAGATTCATCACAAAAGCTTTAGGTACTTGCAAATGCAACCGTGGGGTTTTATTATGAAATATATACAAATGCTGGCGAATGTAATATCTACAAGGATGATGACTAATCATGAGACTAACTTGGACTTTCAATGGCACCTATTTACCAGGTTTTCACTGATTGAGATGACTTTCTTTCTTTTTCTCTTTTCAAGCTTTTTTTCTTTTTTTGCTACCAAGGCGCCTATTTACTAGGTTTTCACCAATGCACTTTTTTCTCTTTTTCACTTTTTTTGTACTTTTCTCTTTTTTAAATTTTTTTTATTGGTATTTATCATCAAGGAACCTATTTTCTATGTTTTCACCAAGACAACATCTTTTGAGGATCATTTCTGAATGTTTTTGGATTTCTTCATGCTCAATTTTCCACTATTTTTTATCTTTTCTACTTTTCAATGTTTTTGAATTTTTTGAGGATCACTTTTGACTATGTACAATAAATATGATGCTCTCTCATCTAATTTTTTGATACTCTTTTTCTTTATACCCTTTCATCTATCTCATGTGTAGAATCTTTTCAGGTGTATACTATTGATGGGTTCTTGCAACTCTTCTCCATCATAATCGGCTAGTTTGTAGGTGCTTGTTCCAAAAGAAGAGGTGATCACAAAAGGTCATAATGATTTTTCTTCCCATTTCCCTTTCTTCTCTCTTTCCACTTGATTTTTAGAGTTTTCTTTCAAAACTAGATCACCTATTTGTAATGTCCTTGGTTTGATGTGCTTGCTATAATTCCTAGACATTCGATTCTGATACACTTTTAAATGCTTAAAGGCTTGTTATTGTCTTTCATCTAGAAACTCCAATTCTTGCAACCTAGAAACCCTATAGTCATCTTCACTCAAAAAACCATGTAGGGAGACTCTTAAAGATGAGATTTATACCTCCAAATATAAAACTACAACTCCATAAACTAAGGACAACGGTGTAGCTCCTATTGGCATTCTGATATGTGTTTTATAAGCCCATAAAGTTGGGTCTATTTGAATATCTGAATCTCTACCTAAATTGTCCATTGTTCTCTACAATATTTTCAAGATGTATTTATTTGTAGCTTCTGCTTGTCCATTACCTTGTGGGTAATATATTGAAGATGAGTGATGTACTACATGGAATTTTGTACATAATTCTTTCAAGTCCTTTTTCTCAAAATGTTTTGCATTATCCATTATGATGGCTTAAGGAAGACCATACCTACAAATTATGTGATTTGATATGAACATGGACATTTTTTTTCCTGTGGCAGTGGATAATAGCATAGCTTCTACCCATTTGGTAAAATATTTATGTTGTGGTCCCACAACCATGCTCCCCTTTCATCCTTTTGGCTTCAGAGGCCCCCTTCTACTTTTTGCTTGTCCTTTGTTTTTGGTATGTTGTCCTTTTTTTTTTGGTTTTTTCTTAGTCTTTTCTAGGTTTTCAGTCTTGTTGCACTTTCTCACTTTCAAACATCCGAAAGTGAGAAAGTCCAAAAAGGTGAAGGTGGAGCAAACTTAAGTTTTGGCCTTCTCGGCCTTGACATTTTTTTAGACTTGTTAGAGGTCTAGAGTATCGGAGGTTTGACTCCCAAAAGGGAGTTAGCTTTTCAGAGCTTTCAGCCTTTTGGAGGTCTGACACCCCTGAAAAGCCAAAAGGCTAATTGATCAAGGTGTTGACGTCAACCACCAGGATTTCCTATAAAAGGCATAAGGTGGGTTTTTATCATTTCACCTTTTCTCTCTCACCATTTTCATCTTCGGAGTTTCTTGCGCACCGCTTGTTGCTAACTTGTTACCCTAGTCTTCTTTCATCATCATCACCTTCTTGTTCCTTGTTTTTTGAGGTAAGTTCCCTCCTCCCCTTTTTCCTTCATTTTTCTTTGTGTTTTCTTGTGGTTGTAGCCTAGGGTTTGTGGTTTGTTGCCTTTTTAGCCTGTCCCTTAGGTTTAGGTTGTTTTGGTTAGCCTTTTCAGCCTCAAGGATCGTAAGGTAGTTGCCTTGCATCCCCTTGGTGAGTTTGTGGTCAAACTCACCGTCAGACTCATTTTCAAGTCCAACTGTCAAACCCTAGTTTTGGACCTTCAGGGTCTTAAACTTTGAGCTTGCAAAATTTTAAAATGGATATTACATAAGTCCTCCACAAATTTTGGCATTTCAATGTTGTCGCACATCAAAACATCACCTCCTCTGAAACATCAAAACACAAGAGCCTGATATTTTTGACTCAATTACTTAAGTGTAGAGTTTCAGCCTTTTCAGCCTTTCGAAGGCCAAAGATACATCTTCCCTAACTCGCCAAAAACCTTTCACAAAAAGAACACACAATCAACAAGGCATGTCTTCGATGATTCAAAGCTTTCAGCCTGTGAAGGTTCTTGTCCTCCGATTTGATGAAAATTCTGAAATGGGGTTTTTTCAAAGCCTCAAGAGCCTATTTTTGCATTCTCATCCTTTTCAGACCTTTCGGGGGTCCCACAACCCTGAAGGTCTGAAAGGCCAAAAGAGCCTTGTGTAGCCTTTCTGAGCTTGATTTTATCAATGTACTTTGTTTTTTGAGGTTTTTTCCTATCATGTCACTAATTCATGGTTTTTTCTTTTTACAGAGATGGTCGAGAAAGTTGTAGAATCACCTCCCATGAAGTATCAGTTCAAGGATACTATCCACCTTCTAAGGTAACCAACCTACATGTAGGCATCATGAACACTGACATAGGGAATGTAAGCTGGAATGATTACCTAACAAAGCATGCTCAACTCGTGGGACGATCAGAAGACTGCACTTCCTTGGTAAAATTCTCTCTAGTGAACATAGTAGCTCACCTAGTTTCTATCCTATCGTCAGATATGATCAACACATTAGCCAACAACTATGTACCTAATGAGCGTATGGTAAACAATAGTGTTGGCAAAGTAGTCTTGGACCTGATGCCAGACAAAATTGAGGATGTCTTCCATTTGCCTAAAGGGTTTGACAAATTCTTCAACTTCCATATCAATAAAGGGATGTAATTCTACAAAATGGATGTATCTAGGCATCATGGCATTGTAAAAAATGAATACCTGATGCAGCCCATGCCCAAGAACAAACTAGAAAAAATTGATATGAGGAGAGGGTACATGCATAATGATATCCAAGCTACAATCACAATGATCAGAAGGGTGTATGGGCTAGCAAGATCATCTCAATTAGAACCATGGATGATCCTACTCATCCAGAAGATAAGGGAAATGCAAGAAAGGTTCGTGTTGGTTCCTGGATAGGATTTTACACTCCATGAGATACCAATATGCTTATGACTGATGTTAAGGAGGGGTTAGTTCCAAATGTGGAAAATCTATAAGCAACTGGACCAACTATAGGGACAAGAATGCCCTCTTCACTTCTGGCTCTGTAAAACCAAGATGGGTACACTTGATCCAATTGTTTAAACTCTATTCTTTACTTGATGCTGGATCTTACAATAGATGACAGTGAGAAAGTACTAAATAATAACCTATTATTCATTGACTCTCCATCACTGGGTAAAACAACTTATATAAACTAAATAAAACTTTAAAATACTGGTATTGATTATATGTTTAGGATTACAAAGATTTTGATCATTCCCCACAAAGCAAAGATAGGAAAATATAGGCCACTGCCTTATCCATTGGGAAAAATATCAAAAGATAGAATGAATACAAAGATGTTTTAAGAATAACTGGCCTTTGAACATAAATACAAACACCCCAACTCTTTCCTACTTATAGAAAATCCTCAAATAAACTCAGTAAACATGCATCCCACCTTGAGCAATATTTAATCAAACCCTAGATCAGAACTCAAAGCCAAATACATACATATAAATCTCTGAAAGATTTAAAGATTCAGAGAATAAATACAAATCCAACCTAAAAGGCTCTAGTGTACTTGGGCTGATTACACACATTGATCCAATTTGGTCTAGAAAATCCCTAAGAGGCCCTGTCCTTAAGTAATCTTTTTGAGCTTCATACACCTCAGTGAATTCATTAAATTCTATTTTTTCTAACCCAAAAAAAGGGTCAGTTAATGAGAAGACCTCCTTGATCTCATCTTCTATGATGCTAATTAAATTATTTCCATTCACATCCTTGACACATTTTGTCCCAGGATCATAACACTTGGCAATCTGAATCAACAATTCTGCATCCATAAACACTCTAGGAACTACAAACTTTCCTATATCAAATTGCCAAATGTTGCTAAGGGGGGCACATAAATTCCTCTATGAATATGCTGATTTGAACAAAATAAGACCATTATAATCCTCTCCCACCTTAGCATCTCTCATCCAATTTCCTCTGTCATAAATCCCACTATTCACATAATCTCTAGGGTTCCTTGGGACCAATTCTTTTAGTCTAGCTACCCCATTACCTGAATGCAGGAGCTATTGCATCAAGTCCTCAAAAACACCCCTGTCTTTGTATTCTGTCTTCCTAGAAAATCCCCTTTTTAGTGGAATTTTAACTAGGGCTCTTTAAAACAATGTGTAAATACCAGAGAAAACCCTAAATATTATCAGCTAGCAACACAATTTCTCTTACAATTTCTTCACAGACTCAAACAATTCTTGAATTCAAAGATTATGACCTAGCAGGTGCCTGAAAAAATCTACTTGATATTGCTCAAGAAAATAATCTAGCTTGGCAAGACACTTATGAAAGGGGTAAAGAATGCAATGATCAAATTGGGGTATATAATATCTCACCAACCATTTGCAATTCATTCGCACGTAGCTCATTAAGTTCACCATTACTGAAAATTGGTGACCTCAGTATTCATAGGATGTGAGCAACATCACAGAGCAAAAAATTAAATTAGGACCATTGATCTTGGTTTCTTTCAGTGCATTGGATGGTCAACAAAAATAGCCACGCAACCCTCTTTTTATTTTCCACAAACTAGTTCCCAACCAATGAGAACAACTCAATTTAATCATGTGGGGAAAAGAAATAACTTAACTCAATTTTGATCAAAGTAGACAGGTGTCATTCTGTTGCTAAAGCATGGGCATAAGATGCGAACATCTTTCCTCAGTGGTGTAATGACAACCATAGGATCTTTTCCAACTTATCATGCTTTACCATTTCCCAAAGCGATGACCTCACCTTTCTTTTCGAACCTTTCATCAAATGAACAAATGCCACACTAGACAAACCAACAGGTGAAAACCTAACTTTTTCCTTAGTGTCAAGGATACTGACAGCTAACAGGTCATCTCCTTTAAACAAGATCTAATGGTCATCGTTATACCCCAGGCCTTAAAAATCATGCACCTTATCCCAGTGGTATACCGACAACCGCTAGATCTATTCGAGCCTTAACTATATGAGAAAGCTGACCCCACAATAACACTTCACTTAATTCTTCATCAAGTCAGAAACTACCATGTTTACAAGAATAGGTGGGTGGGCCCTTCTCCTTTTCTTTCCTAGTATGAAACACCCTATTGAATGCCACATCACAACCTATTTCAACCAATCGAAAGAAAACATGTCAGTGTGACATGGTAATTTAGGGCCCACTTCTTATCTCGTCCTTCATAGAGAATCAGACAGTTGTCACTATACCGCAAGGCTTAAATACTTCACAACTTTCTATAGACACCTAAAATCCTTTAGAAAATAAAGTATTTTTATTTTTCTGAAAAACTCCTGATGACATCATCATTTATTAAGTAATTAATTAATTAATTTATTTTTATGTCATTAAATCCCTTTATCTTAATTAAAAATATTTAATTAAGGAATCCCTCCAAAAATGTTTAAATCTCATTTAAACATTATCTCCTTATTTATTAATTATTTAATTAATAAATTGACCAAAAATCCTAAAATAAATAATTTATTTATTTTTTGACCAAAACTTGGCCAATTTTCTTAAGACCACTAACCTCTTCCAAAATCTTCTAATCCTTCTTTAATTTTGATTAAAGGCTAATCCCATCCTTTCTAACCCTAATCTCAACTCAAAATATTTAATTAAGATTAAATATTTAATTTTCATATTTATTAAATATATTTTAATAAATATTCCCAAAACCAAAAGCCTTTGGAATGAATAAACATTTATTCCATAAAACCTAAGAAAACTCTAGACTCTTCTAGAAACTTCTCAACCCAACCTCTTCACCTATCCTAATCCTAAATCCCCCTAATCCTAATCCTAATCCTACCACTAAACATTTGCACAATCCTAACCAAGCTTAAGACTTTCCTAAACCAAAGCAAAGTCTCCCCTTCCAAATATCTCAACCACAAAACATTCAATGCATCCACGAAGTCATCAAAGTCCCTTAAAGGCTCATTCAATGCTCTTACAAGCACTTATGAGGGGAGTTATGAGCTTTGAGCCCCCTTTGTTGACTCATCTTTACCCTTCCCTTCATCCACTCACCTTGTGACATGTGTCACCTCCTGATTGGCTGTAGACTAGCACAATCCATGTGCTCCCCTTTGAATGAATCTTGGCCTCTCTTAAGGATTTCAATCCTGGCCACTCATTCTTCCTTCCCAAATCCTATAAATACCCCTCCTTTCAAGAGCAAATCAATTAGCTTAACTTTCATTCTCATGCATTGTTATCATGCCCTTTTATTTCTAGACTTAGCACAAATCATTCTAATTTAGTTTACTTTCAAGCATTTTAGCTCATCATAGCTTAGTAATAATGGATTAACATAGTTTTTATTGTTGTTTTGCATAGCATAGCATCATATCACATCTCTATTTGGTCTAAAATCAATCCTAGATTACTCATCATGTAGCTTAATCTCCATTAAAGCATTTTTGGATCCTTGAGGCCTTAGGGGCAAATCAGGTGTTCTATACCTATTTTTGTGCCATTTTGGGGTTTTCATGGATTTCAATCCCTCCTAAATGCATAAGGAATATGCTCCAAGTGCTTAGAGAGCACACCCACATCCCTCTTATCAGAGCAAATCAAACAGTGCTTGGGTGCACCTATTTAGGCTCAATCTGAGGTGGCTAGCTTAGAGTTTTCTTTGTTTTGCATTGATTTCATGCTTAGACTAACATCTAATCATTGTTTGGCTTCAGGTCTTTCAAAGTAGGTACCCTCAAAAGCCTTGCACACATTCTGGCATGCCCTGTGGGACTCAAACCACAATCAGCTTGATCAAATCACACTTTTTCACTCTCGTTGTCATAGAAAATGAAAGAAATGTCACCTGCAAGAAATCAAGTCACGCCTCCATCCATTCCAATCACACCTACAAGCAGTCAAATCACACCTATGAGCTCTAAAATGATGCCTACAAACTGACAGTTTTTGGCCATCAGCAATTTCTTTTCTATCTTATTTCTTATTCTGTCACCTCCACATAAAGAAATTATCCCTCTATATAAAGATATCACACCTCTGTATAAAGAAATCACGCCTCTGTATAAAGAAATCATGCGTTTGCAAAAATAAATCACACATTTGCAGAAAGAAATCACGCGTTTGCAAAAAGAAATAACGCTTATGAAAAAAGAAATCACGCATTTGCAGAAAGAAATCATGCGTTTGTAGAAAGAAATCATGCGTTTGCAAAAAGAAATCACGCGTATGAAAAAAGAAATCACACTTTTGCAGAAAGAAATCACGCATTTGCAGAAAGAAATCACGCGTTTGTAGAAAGAAATCATGTGTTTGCAAAAAGAAATCACGCTTCTGCAAAAAGAAATCACACCTTTAAAAAGAAATTACACATATGCATAAAAAGATCACGTGTATGCATATTTTGGTCATGCTTAGGCATATTTAAATGCCGCTTGTCAGGTTTTTGGTGTCACTTCTGCATTTTCTAGTGTCGCGTATAAGTTGGACAATGTCGCTATGACTGTATTTTTTGTCTTAATTTGTTCTCAGATTCATAATAGCAAAGGTCAAACAAATCTTGAATGAAATTAAGGGAAAAGAACTTAGGTCCTAAAAGTCATTTTCATTTTGAAAATCAAATGCAATCTTGAATGATCTAAATTGGAAAGAATAAGCATCCCTATTCCTTCTTCTTTGAATTTTAGTTCAAACAAAATCTTGAATGATCTAAGGATAAATCAAAGCTCTTTTCAAAGTTCTTAAATCAACTCACAAATCTCAATCTTGAATGCCCAAAAGGAAAGAACTTGCAAGCGCTCAAATCATTTACCTTTTGGAGAAAGAACAAATCAAACCTTAAGCACTTGTGTCTTCAAATTCAAAGTTCAGACAAACTTAATCAATTTGGGAAAATGAACAAACTTGCTTGATGTGCATCTAGGAGCTTTATCTTCTTGCAAAATCCTTGTTAAAGTAAGCAACGTAGAATATTTGGACTCGGACAAGTTCACTTGTTCTACTTTTAGCAAGGCCTGTCCAGGGAGAAAAGAACTTCCTCCTCAGAGAACGACCTCAAATTGGTATCCCCTCTAGCCGGTATATAAATAAAGTGAAGGAAAAAAGTACTCACTTATATCTCCTAATCCACGGGCGTCTTGTGCCAAATGCAAATGTCTGGGGAAAGGTAAATATTTCTCCCCCAGAATTGTTGGCTAGGCTCTTAAGTGAGTCACAGGCGGTCAGTATAACTGGGTATGGAGACTCCACGGAACTATTAAAAACTTGATAAAATAGAGGCTACCCTATCTACATCTGAAAGTATCAAAATCCTTGTGCAAGGATCGATTCCAAGGGTTTTACCAAGTTGCCTCAAGATTACTCACCATTTTTATTCCCTTCTAGGGGGTACCAAGCTGTGGGCAAGTGATTTTGATACTCACCTTCCTTAGGTAGATCTGCTTGAAGTGCTTGACAGTCAAAACTTTGTGAAAACATTTTTGGAACATACACTTTTAGAGCTTTATCAGATTCAGTCATCCTGCTTGTATCTCACAAGGTTGCTTTGTCCCTTGCAGAGATTGCATTTTCGAAAGTCTTTTTTTACCTATCCTTTTCCATTGGAAAACATTGAATCAAAACTTGATACTCAGAAAGTCTTGCAGAAATTAGATATCCAAGAAGCCTTTTGTCTCAAACCAAACTTATCAGAATTTTCCCAAAGATATGCCCAATTTGATCAAACATCCGAAAGCCAAGTTGCCCAAATCAAAAGATTATCAAGAGAAGAAAGTTGCAGAAAGAAACCTCAAGAACCATCAATCCTCTATCCAAGCAACCCAAGCAGAAGAAAAATATCAAGAAAAGCTTGATAATATTGGCTATAATGCAAGAGTCAAATAGTTTTCCTACCGATTCTGAGTGAACCATCGCTACATCAACCTTGAAAGAGAAGATTAGATAGGATCCATCACATGTCCATTCTACCTTCAGATCTCAAAATCCTATCTCAGCAGTCCCTCATCCTAGCTTCATCCTAGTTTCATCCCTGCATCATCACCAAACCTTAGTTATATCCTAGAGTCCTTCTTAGTTGCATGCACCATCATCCTCCTAGCAGCATCATAGATCATCCACCCCAGTCACATCTGCATCATCCTTTTAGAAAGAGCATTGTTCCATCATCCTCCACCATCTTTTCATCAGCAATCCACCATCAGAATCCCATATCCTTCATCCAAATCCAGCATCCATCACCTAAATTAGAAACCACCATCTTTTGCACCAAATCCAGAGATCCAAATCCACAAGTACTTAGTGTCCAAAACCTTTGAGTTGTTTCCATCCCTTATCCTAAATTAGAAATCATCCCCTTTGTGATAGAGCATCGTCTAAAGGAAATCCAACTTGTCCTTGCATAGCCACATCATCTCAAGAAAGAGATTGGCTTGTATTGATAAAATCTAGTTGACCGAAGATCATTAGTCTATCCTAGGTTGGCCAAATCCTATCATTGATCTTCCATCGAGAAAAATAGTAGCTCATTGTTGACACTTAGTAATCTTCTACCAGCATCCCACCAATCCTCCACCCAATCTTGACCCAAATCAGAGCATCCCACCAAGCCTCCATCATCACCAAGATTTTTTACCAATTTGCCACCATCTCCCATCAATCTTCCACAATCCTTGATCCAAATCTGAGTAGTTCATCAATCCTTGCATCACATTCTAGAAATTCATCATCCTTAGAAGTTCCTTAAGATTGCATCCACCATCCTTTAGAGTTCTTTAGGAAACATCTTGCATCCATCTAGCATCTACATCTCCATGCCTGTCGAGACAAGATCTGGATCTAGGAATTGAAGGCACATGAGTCCTTATCCAATCACCAGCTCATTTGATCCCAACATTTTTACCAGCGCAATGGTAGCCTATGATCCCCAAATACAAACTAGAAATACATGGGATGATCCCAATATCCCCTCAGCTCCTCTGGCAATAGAAACATTTGTGAATCACCCAGAGAATCCACCAGCAGTCAATACACTCATAGCCCAAAACCAGTAGAGCAAGTTCACTAATTTTACACAAAGGCATACTCCCATTCCACCATATCTCCATCCTCGTATTCCCATAAGCACTATCCAAATCCCAGCACAAGTATACTCTCCATTCATCCAACAATTCCCTGATCCAATCTTGCAAACATCCCAAGAAACCTCTGCCATTCCCCTTCTTTTACAAGGAAGCTTCGCTAGTCCTGTAACACAAGCTACAACACCATTTGCTCCATTCCCTATCATAGGTACTTCATCATCTACCATGGCCACCCACGCTCTCACACAAGCCTTTACGTAAGCAGTTCCACCACCTTTCATAAACTAAGCAACACCATTCTTTCTAGGAGGGATGCAATCATCCTCCCCCTTCACTTCACAAGCTTCCACATCCACACCTTTCATGCCAGGAGGTATGCAAACACCCTTTCCTTTCACTCCACAAGCCTCAGCATCCATACCATCTTTTCCAGGGTCAACGCAATCATTTCCCTCCTTCACCCTGCAAACATCAGCATCATTTATTTTGGGGGTAGCACAACCACCCCCCTTTCCTACTTAGCAAGCTTCCACATCAACATCACCCTTTTCATGGGGAGTGCAAACATTCCCTTCCTTTCCCCCCCAGCAAGCATCTACCTAGGCACAAGCCTAGCAAACTGCCTTCACCACAGGAATGCCTTCCATGGGTTTTTCCAATCCACCTTTCACATCCCAAATTCCCATCACATCTACCTTCCCAGTGTCTGTTGCAACACAATTCCGACCACACACTAGCTCTTGTTGGGGCCTCACTCAAGAAGAAATGAAAGCTTGGGGCATACCAACCCATTATTCTACGTCTATGTTTGAGAATCAACAAGCCACTCACAAGCTATCCATTCCTAACCCATTCACAAGCTATCCATTCCTAGCACCTAGTGATTTTCAACAAATTCCTCCACCTCAGTAGCAAAGTTCATCCCATTTCATAAGTTATCTTGCCCAGCCACCCTTTACTTCAATCTCCCCCACATCAATTCCACCCTTAAGCAATGCGGGAATGCACCTGACCTACATTGGTAAAAAATAGAGCCAGGTCCAGCAAGGACCATCTTACCAGCAAGCGGCATCATTCCACCAACCTCCCCCACAACAACCCCACTTCCAGTCACAGCAACAAACCCCTATCATTCCCCAGCAACAACAAGCTTCCTCCTACCAGGTGCAACAACAAAATCCTGCCATTCCACAACACCAGCAAGTAGTCCCATATCCACCACCACAATATCCCCCTATGCCACATCAGTAGTATCCTCCCCAACAAGCATCACTCCAAGATCCACTCCAATCTACCTATCCTGCTAGGCCATCTCCATATCCCACTCCATAATATCCACCTCAAATGGAAGGACCTACTCAAACACCAATCAATGCTAAATGGGAAGCCATGAAGAATGCTCTTAAAGAGCTTCAAACTGGTATCAATAGCAAAACCTACAAGTTTGAGGAGGTGTGTCCTTATCCATTTGACCGATCCATTGCTGCTATACCTTTCCCCAAGCACTTTGAGACACTTAAATTTGATAAATATCGGGGAAAAGGAGATCCAGTCAATCATATTAAAGAATTCTATATGGCATGCCAAGAAGTGGCTTATAGTGATAACTATCTCCTACGCCTATTCCCCAAAAGCTTGGGAGGAACCTCTATTGAATGGTTCTACAAAATACCATGTGGGACTATCACAACCTTTGCTGAAATTTTTGAGAAGTTCATTGCCCACTATGCCCACAATGTTGAGAATGAGTTGACCTTGTTAGATCTCTGCAACTCAAAATAGAAAGATGGAGAAAGCCTAGCAGAATACTTGCAATGATGGTAGAACCTTACTACCAGGTTATCATACCAGCCACCTGAAAAACATTTGACCAAAATCTTTATTGATAATCTGCATCCTAAGTTATCCCACTTCATGAGAATGAATTGTCTCCAAACCTATCAAGATATCAAGAGCAAGGGGATAGGTATTGAAAAGGCCCTCCTAGATGAAGGCACAATCTGACACTTCAAAAATGATGCCCAAAAACCTAGCAACGATAAATCCCATTATTGGAATCGTAACAAGAATGTTGTTACTAATAGAGCCACTGATACCAAGCATGTCCAATTTGTTGTAGCTAGTCCTCCGTCAACTCCTGCATAGCAACAACAACAAGTGCTCATCCATCAACAACCTCCTCAAGTCCATCAACAACCCATGCAACAATATCATTCTTAGAATAATCAGCAGAATTATCAGCAGCAAGCCCATCAAGCTTATCAAGGTAACCCAAACAATCAAGTCAATGCCATCAATATTGCTCCCAAACAGAACAAACCTAGAGCTCAAAATTATCCAAAGAAGACCTTCACACCACTAGGTGAACCTCTAGATGTTATCTTTCATCGGATGGCCAAGGCCAACTTGATTACATATCCACCAATTCAGTCAGTTGATGATACCATTCCCAAGCCTGATGGGTACAAAGATCATGAGTACTGTGATTATCATCATGTCAAAGGACACACTACCCTGAAGTGTATGAGACTCAAAAACTATATCCAAGATCTCATTGATCAAAAAGAGATTCAAGTAGATACACCTGCTCAAGCCTCACCAAATGCCAATTTACAAATCTATCAGAATGTGTTCCCACAACACAATGCTGGGAAGAATCAAGCTAATACCAATCATCCCCAGAATCATGGTAAAGGCAAGCAAGAAGATCACACTACTACCTACATCAATTATGATAAATTTGTTGGATGTATAACCCAAGTTGATCCCACAGTCAATACCATCCATGTCAGAGGAGCAGATAGTCAATGTGTTGTTACCACCCGTAGGGGTCGGATAACTGTTGTTGGTGCCTGTCCAAGGCCAGTACAAAATGCACATAATGCACAGTACAACCTCATAGAACATCTTGGGAATACACCAGCCCAAATATCCATCTTGGACCTTCTCCACACTTCACCTCTCCATCAAGAGATCCTCGACTAAGCTCTCAAAGAAGGACATGTCCCCATAGACATTAACACCACCCAGTTTGAGACCCTTGTGGGACATCTATCCATAGCCTATGCTTTATCCTTCAAACCATCTGACATGATAGCCATTGCACCTGAGCATACTCTCCCTCTCTGCATCGCCTTCATGGTCAGAGACTTTGCCATCAAATAGGTCTTAATAAATAATGGCTCAGCCCTGAACTTGTGTACTTTGAAATTCATTCAGTAGATTGGGTTCACCCAGACTGATATAGCACATGAAGTGATCACTATCAAAGCCTATGACAACTTGGAGCATACCTCTGAAGGTACCATTACTTTTCCCATTCAGCTGGGCCTAGCAACACAAGATACTATTTGCCATGTTGTTGATCTTGACCTACCATTTAATATCCTCCTAGGTTGACCATGGATTCATTCCATTAAGGCTGTACCATCTACTTACCATCAGTGCATCAAATTTCTACATCAAGGCACTGAGGTTACCATCCATGGTGACCCCAAACCCTTCGCATACTATCATGCGATGGAAGCATCATTCCCTCACTCCACTCATTGTCCTAGAACTGACATTGGTACTTCTATTGCCAGCTCATCCTGATCCCATTGCGATCCAAAAACCATTCTCACCTGCACCCTATCTTCCATCAAGATCAATAACCAGGGTTGTGGTGAATATATCCTACATGATGCATTTGCCATAGGGGCCCTCCCACTTGATCCACATACTCAAGGGCACCCAGATCACCAAAGCAAGCCTATTGAAGAGCATCATGAAATCAAGAAAATTGGATCTATGACTTTTGAATCCCATAGCAACATAAATAGTCAAGAGATAGATCCTAACATAAATAGGTTGTTGTATAAAGATCCCCCATCACCTGACACTCAACTTCTTGGCTATTTCAAAGATAAATATCCAAAACAATATAAGTATACCACTGAACAATGGCATTATCAAGGTGGTGGTCTGGGGCCACAAGAAGGCAGCAACCAATATCCTATCACACCATCAAAGAATCCTGAGCACCAAGGTCTTGGCTTTAATACCCCTCACCTGCATATACAAGGGCCCAATACCGCAACTGGGGGCACCAACATGACTAGCGTTCCCATCTTAAATAGCCAGGATGACCTTGTAGAGATCGAAGACATCCCTAAAGAGAAAGAAATTAGATCCTACGATGATATCTTTGACGATTACACCCTCCTAGGGACTTCTGTCCTCTGACAACTTGCCATCAATCTCATAGAACTTCCCCTCACCCACCCTGAACTCATAGATTGGAACCAACCAAGCATTACACACATCGATGAGTTCCAAAGCACAGAAGCACTCCTAGAATTCATGGGGGCATTAGGCCCACACTCAGTTTAGGATTCAGAGTCAGCACACATCTACAAGCTTGACCCAGAAGGATACTTCAGAGAGGAGGCAAGCTTTAGCTACAAAAGAGAAATAGAAAGAGTAAAACATGAGTCCTTATGTGAAAACCCCTCTAGGGCACATTCTGATTCCAAAAAAGTAAAAATAAAGAGCGTAGCTTCTAGTGAAAACTTGGCAATTCAAGTGCTAGAAGATGAAGACTTGCCTCTTCCTCCCATCTAGGATTACAGACCTGAGCAGTCACCTATCATCATAGAAGAAACCAAGCCAGTCAACTTAGGTATAGAGGAATGTCTGAGGATCACCTACATTGCAACCAACATGACAGAAGTTGAAGAAATGGCTTTCATTGCGCTCCTTCAAGAAGCTACTACAAACTTTGCATGGTCATACGCACACATGCCTGGACTTGATCCTAAACTTGTTATTCATCATCTAGCCGTAGACCCCAATGTTAAGCCAGTAAAGTAGAAGCTACGCAAAATGCATCCCAAAGTAGCTCTATTGGTAAAATCAGAACTAGAAAAGCTCCTGGATGCAAAGATTATCAGAGCTATAGATTACTCAGATTGGATCTCCAACATGGTACCTATCACAAAGCCTTTCAGTGACATCTGAATTTGTATAGATTTTAGGGACCTAAACAAGGCATGTCCTAAAGATGATCGCTACCTAACATAGACATGATCGTAGATCTTACAGTGGGCCATGAAATGTTGTCACTAATGGATGCTTTCTCTGGATACAATCATATTCATATAGCAGCAGAAGACCAACACAAAACAACATTCACCACTCCATGGGGTACCTTTTGCTATAACATGATGCCCTTTGGTCTAAAGAATGTAGGAGCCACATATCAGAGAGTGATGATAGCAATCTTCCATGACATGATCCACAAGATCCTAGAGGACTATGTGGATGATATTCTTGCAAAATCAAAGACACACCATGAACACCTTGACATTCTTGAGAGTGTGTTTGATCACCTGCAGCACTATGGGTTACGGCTCAATCCAAAGAAATGTGTCTTTGGTATTACATCTGGAAAGCTCCTAGGTATCATAGTATCATGACGAGGCATAGAGATTGACCCTAAAAAGGTCAAAGTAATAACATAAATGCCTCCCCCAAGAACACTTAGACAACTCAGAAGCCTACAAGGAAAGCTTCAATCAGTACGTCAGTTCATTTCTCAATTGGCAGACAAGTGCCAACCTTTCACACATATTTTATACAAAGACACAAGCTTCAAGTGGGATCCCATATGTCAGAGAAGCTTTTATAAGCTCAAGGAGTATCTAGCCAATTCTCCAATCCTAGTGCCACCAGTTCTAGGATGCCCTCTCATACTCTACATCTCAGCAACCACTACAGCACTGGGGGCACTCCTAGCTCAGCATGATGATGAAAACAAAGAGAGAGCCATCTACTACATTAGTCAAACTCTTGTCAGCTATGAGCTTAATTACTCACCCATGGAAAAAGCATGCCTTGCAGTGGTCTTTGCCACTCAAAAGCTTAGACATTACATGCTCAGTCACACAATCAAGCTCATTTCAAAGGTGGACCCACTCAAATATCTACTATCAAAGACAACTCTCACAGGTCGTATGGCAAAATGGGTCATGATACTCAGCGAGTTTGACAACCAGTACATAGATCAAAAAGCAATCAAAGGGAAAGTCATTGCCAATCAGTTAGCAGAAGCACCACTGGTGGATGCTTATCCACTAATCATGGAATTCCTTGATGACCACTTATGTATGATCGAAGAGCAGCCCATGTGGAAACTATACTTTGATGGCTCCTACACATCACATGGATCAGGGGCAGGAATCCTATTCGTCACACCTCAAGGTGACTACATCCCAAAGTCATTCAAATTGGGATTTTCATGTACCAACAACATTGTAGAATATGAGGCACTCATCTTAGGTCTCAAAATAGCCATTCAATGGAATATCACAGAACTGCAAGTGTTCGGCGATTCACAGCTGATTATCATTCAAGTACTAGATGAATATCAGACAAAGGATGACAAGCTGCTACCTTACAAAGAACTCATGGATAGATTGAAATAGCATTTCCTAAATCTACAATTCACATAGATACCCAGACTTCAGAACAAAGTAGCAGATGCAATGGCAACTATTGGGTCCTTGTTAGAAATCCCATGTGATGCATCACAGTATGAATTCCTAGTCGAGTAGCTACATACACCAGCTTATGAGAATGCTGATGCAGAAATGGTGTGTGTGTTGGTTGGTCTCCAGTCCCCATGGTACCATGACATCCATGCATATCTAAAGAATGGTATCATATCTCCCCATCTCACCAATAACCAATGCCAAAACCTTATCCGCAGAGCTTCCTGCTACACTCTTGTAGCCAACACCCTTTATCGTCGAGGGTATCATAATGTCCTCTCTAGGTGTTTAGATTTAAACAAGGCCATCCTAGCTTTACAAGAGGTCCATGTTGGAATTTACAGTGCCCACACGAGTGGTATGGTTCTAGCTAAGCAGTTGCTTCGAGTTGGGTATTATTGGCCAACCATGGAACATGATGCTTGTGAATTTGTCAAAAAATATTTACCATGTCAGCAGCATGCAAATTTGATTCATGCACCAGCACAAGACCTACAGCCCATTGCGCCACCTTGGCCATTTTCATGTTGGGGCTTTGACCTTGTTGGCTTAATCACTCCCCTCTCCTCGGATGGACACAAGTACATAATAACTACCACAGAATACTTCACCAAATGGGTTGAAGTGATTCCACTCACCCTAACTACTGGCATCCAAATATCCAATTTCATCCTTTACCACATCATTTGCCACTTTGGCATACCATCTACCATCTTCACAGACCATGGCACACCTTTTGAAAACCAACATGTGGATGATCTGTGTGCCAAACTCCACATCCATCACCATTTCTCTAGTCAATATTTCCCCCAAGGAAATGGCCAAGCTGAGGCAACCAATAAAACTATCTTGAAAATCCTCAAGAAGGTTGTCAATGATTCTGGTCATGACTGGCAGCTCCAAATTAATCCTGCCCTTTGGGCCTATCGTACTTCTTATTGCACTCCCACAGGCACCACCCCATATTCCCTTGTATATGGTGCTGAAGCCACTCTACCAATTGAGGTTGATCTCCCATCATTGTGAGTCTCCATGAAAAACTACACCATTGATGAAGACTATCATGTAGCTCATCTCACACAGCTAGATCTATTAGATGAAAAGAGACAGCAAGCATATGATCACCTGGTTGCATACCAAAATTGACTCAAAAGGAGTTATAACAAGAAGGTCCATCCTAGACAGTTCCAGGTTGGTGACATGGCTCTCAAAGAAAATCAGAAGGTCCAAGCAAATCAAGAAAAGAAAGGCAAGTTTGAGCCTACTTGGCTGGGCCCCTATGTTGTCACATCATGCTTCGGCTCCATAGCTTATCAGCTATCTACACCAGAAGGTGAGCCTTTGAATGATCCAATCAACATCATACACCTAAAGAGGTTCTATGCCTGAACAAGATCCTAAATATTCAGAAAATCCATAAAAATTGGAAAAAAGTAGCAAAATACAAAAAAATCAAAAAATCAAAAAAAGCAAAAAAAGAAGAAAAGAAAATGATCATCCAATGGTGAAAACTTGGCAATTCAGGCACCTTGGACAAGTATGTTGGTGAAAACCTAGCAAACAGGCACCATACATAGTGGACCGAGTCATTATCTATCAAACTCCCATCCCCCATCCCACCATCTCAATCCTTTTTCTCCCATCCCCATCCCCATCCACCATCCCCAGCACTCCTCTTTTTTCATAATCCTCACACAAATCCACCATTCCCACCTGCATATATCTTGTTCCCTATCTTGTACCATATCCTGTATCTCTTGTATAGCGCTATCCTTCTTGTACTATATCTTGTACTCTACCCTTGTACCCTATCTTGTATCCTATCCTGTATATCTTGTACTCTATCTTGTATAGAAAGATCTTCCTATCCCCAATCCTGAGCTTTTGTACATATCCATTGTATATCTTTTCCCATCTGTTGTACATCTATCCTTGTCAGTCCTGCAGCAGCATTTGATCAGAACACTTTGTCCTACCCAGCCTTATACTTCAACAACATCAATTGTTGACTATTCTTGATCACCGTGATTATTCTTTGACTTCATCATTTGCCAGCGAACAACAACACTCATTCTCTCATCAATCAGTGGGTCCTTGAGGATGTATCCTTGCTCCTGTCAGACCTCATCTTCCCCCCATCAAATTAATCCAATCAACTCTCTCTCCTTGGCAAAGGATGTCTTTTTGGAGTTATCATTTTGACCTTGGATTTTGTCCTTTGGGTCTTGTTAATCTTTTATAGCTTCTCATTGTTCTCTACTCAACGTCACCATGATCCTTTATATCATGGTGTGCTATGAATGAGGATAATCTGGGGCAAGGTCTTTTGATCTTTTGCTTCTGCCCGTGCGTCAGTCATGTGTTTGTGGTTTCTTCAGCATCGTTTCCACCATGCCTCCTTCGGGTTTCATGCGTGATGCTAGGGCAACCCTGCGTGTCTTTTTAGTGTTAGTCCTCTACAACGCTAGTGACAAGGCCTCATGATCCTAGTATCCTTGGCAGGTCTCTAACATTTCTATATTAAACTAGGTTGTGCTCTCCACATTTGCACTTGGAGCTTCCCCCAATCCCTTGCATCCTGCATCATATAGATTAATCTTGCATCTTGCATCTCTCATGTAGCTGCATTTTGCATTTCATCTCATCTTGCATTCACCCATCTTTGCTCTTGGAAGCTTGGTTATTTATCTCCCCTTCTTCCTAGGTCCTTCCTTCTCTGTTTCCTTTCGAGAAAATTCCACAATGTTTACTCCTTGCGTTATTTTCTCGAGGGGGCACAACCCCTTATTCCTCCAAATTCTAGCCTTGGGCATCTTATTTTCTTATCTTTGATGCCATGCCACATGCAGCATCACATCAAAGAGGGGCAAAATGTAGACACCTAAAAATCCTTTAGAAAATAAAGTATTTTTATTTTTCTGAAAAACCCCTGATGACATCATCATTTATTAATTAATTAATTTATTTTTATGTCATTAAATCCTTTTATCTTAATTAAAAATATTTAATTAAGGAATCCCTCCCAAAAATGTTTAAATCTCATTTAAACATTATCTCCTTATTAATTATTTAATTAATAAATTGACCAAAAATCCCAAAATAAATTATTTATTTATTTTTTGACCAAAACTTGGCTAATTTCCTTAAGACCACTAACCTCTTCCAAAATCTTCTAATCCTTCTTTAATTTTGATTAAAGGCTAATCCCATCCTTTCTAACCCTAATCTCAACTCAAAATATTTAATTAAGATTAAATATTTAATTTTCATATTTATTAAATATATTTTAATAAATATTCCCAAAACCAAAAGCCTTTGGAATGAATAAACATTTATTCCATAAAACCTAAGAAAACTCTAGACTCTTCTAGAAACTTCTCAACCCAACCTCTTCACCCATCCTAATCCTAAATCCCCCTAATCCTAATCCTAATCCTACCACTAAACATTTGCACAATCCTAACCAAGCTTAAGACTTTCCTAAACCAAAGCAAAGTCTCCCCTTCCAAATATCTCAACCACAAAACATTCAATGCATCCACAAAGTCATCAAAGTCCCTTAAAGGCTCATTCAATGCTCTTACAAGCACTTATGAGGGGAGTTATGAGCTTTGAGCCCCCTTTGTTGACTCATCTTTACCCTTCCCTTCATCCACTCACCTTGTGACATGTGTCACCTCCTGATTGGTTGTAGACTAGCACAATCCATGTGCTCCCCTTTGAATGAATCTTGGCCTCTCTTAAGGATTTCAATCCTGGCCACTCATTCTTCCTTCCCAAATCCTATAAATACCCCTCCTTTCAAGAGCAAATCAATTAGCTTAACTTTCATTCTCATGCATTGTTATCATGCCCTTTTATTTCTAGACTTAGCACAAATCATTCTAATTTAGTTTACTTTCAAGCATTTTAGCTCATCATAGCTTAGTAATAATGGATTAACATAGTTTTTATTGTTGTTTTGCATAGCATAGCATCATATCACATCTCTATTTGGTCTAAAATCAATCCTAGATTACTCATCATGTAGCTTAATCTCCATTAAAGCATTTTTGGATCCTTGAGGCCTTAGGGGCAAATCAGGTGTTCTATACCTATTTTTGTGCCATTTTGGGGTTTTCATGGATTTCAATCCATCCTAAATGCATAAGGAATATGCTCCAAGTGCTTAGAGAGCACACCCACATCCCTCTTATCAGAGTAAATCAAACAGTGCTTGGGTGCACCTGTTTAGGCTCAATCTGAGGTGGCTAGCTAAGAGTTTTCTTTGTTTTGCATTGATTTCATGCTTAGACTAACATCTAATCATTGTTTGGCTTGAATTCTTTCAAAGCGGGTACCCTCAAAAGCCTTGCACACGCTTTCATCAACTGTATAATGACAATCGTAATATCAATCTTTGTTTTATCCTTTGAAGAAGTTCAAACCCACAGCTACTATGTCACCTAAGACAGGTGTCAACTTGAGAGAAACACCACTGAGACTGATAAGCTAGAACTTGCCTCTATTAGAACAGATGTTGATCAGATGCTTGTCGCTACACTGTGATGCTTAAAAAGAAATCAACTTGACCCAACGATATAATGATAGTTGTTGATGCATTCCTTTGTTTAATCGATAACAAGCTTTGAAGATGAGCCCACCCCGATAGATGTCCTATTGTCACCAAATCGCATGTCAAAAATTCTGACAACAGGGAGCCTTAAGATTTAATGACAACCACTCATTTCAACAGGTTAGTCACTTGGAAAAATTTACAAGAAACTTAGGCTTTGAAAGAAATATTAAAAAGGGACCCCGTTCAACAACCTAGCGGTAT
Organism: Chamaecyparis obtusa; assembly: GCA_027943335.1. NCBI lineage: Eukaryota > Viridiplantae > Streptophyta > Pinopsida > Cupressales > Cupressaceae > Chamaecyparis > Chamaecyparis obtusa. The sequence continues at coordinate 1,162,582 of BSBK01007512.1, forward strand.
AACATGTAAAGTGGTCACTTTAAAAGGGGTCAATATTGCACATGTTTATTTGGAAAGTTAGTGAGCCAAAAAAGTAATGCTAAAACATAACAATGCTAAGACCAACTAGGGTTTCCATCAAACTTAGGGTTTTAGCCATAAAACCTCACAATTAGGTCTAAGAACTAAAATTTCAAAAGTTTTAACATGAGGTTGAAATTTTTTAGGATAGTGTTCACAATGGCTCATACTCGGGGATGTGTATCCCCTGCAAATACAACGAGAAAACTAGAATCTCTTGGAAGAGAAAACCAAAACAAAAATTTGACTGGCAGCAAAGGGCTGCACACAAAACCCTAAACCTAAACCTATACAAAGACTCAGAAAACTATTTAAGAAAAGTAAAATTTTAAGAATTGCCCATGAACTGGAAATTCCATGAGTTCTCCTGTCAGATTCTTCAATATATATGAACTTGTTCCCCATTTCTCTTCAATGATATATGGGCCTAACCAGATGGGATCAAATTTCCCATGCTTTCCCTTGTCTTCCAATCTTGCATTCCACATCAAGACCGAGTCACCACTTACAAAACTTCTCAGAGTAGTCCTTTTGTCAAATAAGACTTTGCACTGGGCCTGCATCTTCTCATTTTTAACATGTGCATCACTTCTTACCTCATTCAACTGGATCAGATCATTTATTCTAATAGTAATTTCATCTTCCAAATCATCATCATAGGTTTGTATGAACTGATACATCTATAAAAAATTATTCTAGGGAAATCTTGCATTAATCCCATAGACTAAGTCAAAAGGGGCACACCCTATTACTTTCCTTACTATAACCTTTTCAGCCCATAAGGCTTGCAACAACTTAGAATCCCAAGCCCTTTTATTCTCATGTAAAACTCTTTTCAATATTTTAATTAAACTCTTGTTACTGGATTCTACCTGGCCATTACCTTGTGGATGGTAGGGAGAAGAGTATGAGATTTGAATATCATTGTCCTGACAAAAGTCAACAAACTCCTCTTACCTAAAGCACATTGCATTATCAACCACCATGGTTTATGGGCAACCAAATCTTGTAAGGATATTCTGCATCATAAAATCTATTACCACCTTACTAGTTGCTCTCTTTGAAGGGATTGCTTCAACCCACTTGGTGAAGTAATTAGTTTCTACCAAGATATAGGAATGTCCACCACTAGACTTATTAGGGATTTCACCAATGAAATCCATACCTCACTTTTGGAAAGGAGCCTGGATAGTAACAGGTTTGAGGGGCAAGTTTCCACTAAATTTCAATTTTCCTACAAATCTTTGACAAGGATCACACTTATTTACAAACTAATGTGTATCTTTGAAAAGTGTTGGCCACCAAAAACTTGACCTAGTGATCTTGTGGGCTGTAGTCTTTTCCATATAGTGTCCTCCACAAATCCCACTATGCATTTCCTCCAATAAGAGCTTGGCTTTATCTTGGTCTACACATCTAAGCAAGACACCCTCATTGCTCCTCCACCACAACTCACCCCTATAATTGCATATCTTATGGAGTGAAGCTTAATAGTTCTTTTCTTTTTATCATCCAATTTAGGGGGTAAAACCATGATTGTGAAATATTTAACAATATCCTTATACCATTCACAACAATCCATGTTATGCACAAAAGGTCTCTGATCTTCCTCCAACATGTTTATTTGGTTTGTAGTTAGATTAAATTTGAGCCATCAACTTTTCTAGGCCCAACCCTCTTACCAACTTTGTAATGTGAATTTCAATATTAAACTCTCGAATCCTATTGATCCATCTACATCTTCTTCCTGAAACTTCTTGTTCGACCAAGATATCCTTGACTATAGCACTTGGAACATATGCAACCACTATGGCTCCAACTAGATAACACCTAAATGTTTTGATAGCCTTTACTAAGGCATAAGCCTATTTCTCAATAATGTCATAGTTCAGTTTTGCTGCTTGTAAGGTCTTACTGAAAAAAGAAATTGGCTGTTCAAAACCATCAGCACTTTTCTGTAATAGTACTACTGCAACAGTATGGGTAGATGCAAAGGAAAAGATCTACATAAGTTTGCTATAATTTGGTGTTTTCAAAACTGGGGCATGCTTGATAGCCCTTTTAATGCCATTAAAAGCTTGCAGTGCTTCAATATTCCATTCAATTTTTGCTCCTTTCTTCAACATTCTTGATATGGGAATGCTGATTTCTGTAAAATTTGTAATAAATCTCCTCAAGAAATTGACTTGTCCTAAAAAGGACTGAATTCCTTTGATATTCTTTCGTAGAGATAATTTATCAATAGCTTCCACCCTTTTAGGGTCTATCCTTACTCCATCCTTTGAAACAATATTCCCTAGAAGTTTTCCCTCTACCACACCAAAAGCACATTTCTTTGGGTTCAAAGAAACCCCATACTCTAATGCTCTAATGAAGATCTTTTCTAGATGTTGGCAATGTTGTTCTTCATTAGTTGAGAATTCTATTAGATCATCTTGATATACCACCTTGAACCTATCAATGAAATATGCAAAGGCTACATCCATGGCTCTTTGGAAAGTGGCACTAGCATTAGTCAACCCAAAAGACATCCTCACATAAACATATGTCCCCCATGGGGTTGTAAATGCAGTTTTAAATTGCTCTATGTCTTTAACCATAACCTGATTATAACCAGAAAAGCCATCCATCATGGGCACTAATTCTAACCTAGTGACCTTCTGCAATATGTTCTCCATATTTGGTAATCCATAATTATCTTTTAGAGAATTTATGTTAAGGTTTCTAAAATCAACACAAAGCCTGATGTCACCATTCTTCTTTCTGAAAGGCACCAAATTTGAAACCCAAGTGGAGTGTCTAATAGGCTTGATTATTCTAGCATCCATCATCTTCTTGAGTTCTTGCATTTTAGGTGCCAAGGTAGGGTTAATAGGTCTCAATTTCTGTCTAAAAGGTTTTTTACCTTCTTTTAGTGGAATCTCATGTTGAAAGAGGTCCTCTCTATAAGCTTTGAGATCTTCATAGGACCAAGCAAAAACATGTCTGAATTTTCTAAGAAGATCAATCAAGTTTTTTCTAGTTCTAGGGGACAAACATTTACCTATGTAAACCTTCTTGGGTACTATTTTTGTGCCCAAGTTTATTTCTTCAAGCTCATTTATTTTATCAGTACTGGCAGAGAAATCTTTTTCCTTATTGTCAAACACTCTTTCAAGAGAAACCAATCCTTTGGGAACTCTATTTGATTTCAATTGCATAACTTATTTCCCAAAAAATACATCTTTACCATTTACTGTATCAACATAAGTACTGAAATCCATTTCTCTATCACCAAAATGAGATTCACATTGGAGAAATCTTAGTATGTCTTGTTCATTAGAGAAAACCTACCAATTTTCTATATTATCAGGGATGGAAGGCCTAGCTTGTACCTCTATATTGGATATATCTACAAATGTAACATCTTCAGGTCTAAGAGCCACATTAGCCAACAAGTCTGCCATTCTGTTTTGACTTCTTTCCATCCAACAAATATTAAAAGTACTAAAGCTTTCAATTTCATCCCATACTGCATTTCTATACTACTTTAATTTCTAATTTTTTGAAGCATACTTTGATCTAACTTGGGAAATGACTAACTTAGAATCACCTACTACCTTCAAACACTTTATACCATGCCTTGATGCCAACCTTAGAACTATCAATAGAGATTCATATTCTGCAACATTATTTGTGCATGAGAATAATAAAGTAAAGGAGAATTTGAAAGTTTTACCATTTGGAGATATGAGTAGTATTCCAGCTCTAGATCCTTCTTTGTTGTTGGCACCATCAAAATACATGGTCCACAAATTGCCAAGGTCAATCCATCCCTCCTGGATTTTTGATTTACATATATTTTCAACATCCTCCTCCACCTCTTTTCCTTGGACTTTGAAAGCATTGATGTTAGTGTCAAGAAAACAATTCATGGTGTCTTCTTCTTCTTCAATCATATGTGGAGTTCTAAGTTCACTAGAAATTTTAATATTCTATCCTTCAAAGTTGAAAGTAGCAAATGATAAGTCACACTATATGTTACCTCCCATAGAAGCACTCCACTTTCTTGATAGCAACATCCCATCTATAAGGTAGAGCCTTAATAGTACCCACAACTGGTACTTCCCTTGAATCAATTTCTTGACATCTACCATGAGGTGTGTCCACCTTTAACCCTAATGATTTCATAACCTCAGTAGGCATAACATTGTTTGATGCTCCTGAATCAATCATACAATTTTTTAGCAATTTTCCATTTATTTGTAAAGTTAAAAAGAAAGGATCAACTATTCCTGCTGTAGTACTAACAACATTTGTATCCAAATAAATTTGGGGAATTTTAGAAACAATCTCCTCATTAAAATTCTCATTTTCATCATTCACAGTTGCTACTTGTTTCTCAACTCTTTCTATTTTTTGAGAGTCTATGGATACCACACCATTTACCTAATTTAGGGCCTTTTCCTTATGCTCTTCTATTCTCATCATTTCCAACAATGGGACTTTGACAATAATTTGTGACAACAATTTTCTCATATCAATTGGAACATATTTTGAATCAAAGACATCCGACTTCATACTTACAACTTCTTTATCAACCCTCTGGATGGATATATTTGCAGGTTCTTCAACATGGGCTCTATCCTCCTTCTGCAATGCTAGAACAACCTCAACTGTGGGTTTAGATTTTATTTTATAGATAATGTTAGGCTTAATATTTTTCTTTGTTTTGACCTTATCAACAGCATCAACATCCTTTAACTTATTCTAGGATGTCTTCTCATCTTTGTCTATTTTCTTGATGAAAATACCAACAGGCTTATGATTTGGATTACCAGCGACTTTATTTCTCAGGTTGTAACTTGTTTTAGCTTGAGTAACCATATCTACTATTATCAAGGCAATCTCCTCATCAGATGGCCTTCTCAAAAGAAATGTCTCTTTTCCCTTCAAAACTTTACACTGAACATTATCAATATCACCATCTTCATCTAAAAAGACTTGATGGTATGATTCAGTTTTAGTTTGAGAATTCAAGATATCCTAATTTTCATCCTCTTCAATAGAGTCAACTTCATCCCAAACATGGGAGGAAATCATTCCTCATCCCTACTCATCATAAGGCTACTCCTCATTACACTCCTGCTCCTCTTGTGAAGAGACACTTTGGGATATGACACAATAATTAGGATCATGTGGTGATTGACAAACAATACACCATGGGACATCTTCTACCACTTTCATTGAGTTCCTTTGCAATGGATCAGGGGTCCTATCATTTGGTTTGTATTTTCTCTCAGGAAGAATAGGCTTCCCATCTTTCCATTGAGTATTATATGGATAATTCTGTATTCTTGGTAATTTGTTGAAATTATTAAAGGCAGGCTTATCACCTCCTACAACTTTATTATTTTTGTTCTCACTAGGCTTTAAGTCATTTATTTCCTTCAAGATTTTCTTTAAGCTATCATCATCCTTAGGTTTTACACTCATAGGCTTTCCTGGATCCTTTCTATTCAATAATTGTGACTTATTATCTTCCCTTCTAACCAACTTTCCTAAAATTTTGTGGTTACTCTCTATGTTTACAACTAGTTTATAAGCTTCAACAAGACTCCTTGGGTTCTTGTCTCTCAAAAGGTAACCCATCTTAGAATCAAAGGCATTTAAATAGGTGAAAAGACATACTCTATCATCCAATCTGATGACTTGCAAGAGTTTATGCATGGCCTTTTGGAATCTGACATTAAACTCAACAACATCCTCATTGAAATTCTTCTTAATGTTATTAAATTCATGTAGCATAAAACCCTGATGCATTTTATCACCATACTATTCTTTGAAATAATGTCTAAGTTGATCCCATGAGCCTATGCTACCATGTGGCAAAGCCCTAAACCAATCCCTTGAATCTTCTATTAGGGATTGTACAAATAATTTCATGATAACATCATCAGGCACAATGTCATAATCATCAATCACATCAATAAACTTTTTTAGGTGATCCTCACAAGTGACAACATTGCTTCCAATGAATTTGGGAAGTTTCTTCCTGATTTCTTCACAGATGGGGTTAGGATATCCAGGGATGCCTATAAAAACCAACTATTTACATCTTTCATGAATAAGCCCTATATTGAAAATACCAACACCTTGGGATGTAGATGTATTAGTGTTTGTCATGGAAGAAATCCTGAGCCCTTCTGGTGGGGGAACACCAGTTATCTGATTAGTTATGTTTGCAACATTTGCTCCTAGTGTCACAGTAGAATTAGCAAAGTTAGTGGGTCCTGCAGACCGTCTAAGAAATTCTATCTTCTTTTTCATTTCTAATGCTGAGGCTTCCAATTCTGCCTTTTCCAATTCTTTGGCTAGCAATTCTTATTCCCCCTTAGCTTTCTCAAGGTCTGCTTCCAACCTTAAAGCCAAATCTATTGGGAGTTTAGGGCCTATAGGCTCATTAATTGAAATTCCCACTACTTTCTACTTTCCCTTATCCCTGGGATTCCTTGTTTCAAACACCTGTTGGACAATGGGTTGTTCACTTGTCTATTCAGGAATGGCAACATAATTTATGGCTTCTAAATTTAACAGTTGTCTTTTTAATTAGTCAGCCCTTATCATGGCATGCCTAATTTTTTCTTCGCTTTCCTTTTCTCTCTTTTTCCTAATAGATGCTTGTTCATGAATTCTTCTTTCTAATTCATATACTTCCTCAAAAATCTCCTCAAAATTAGGTAAAGTTATTTCAGATTCAACCTGCTATGTTTGAGGCTCCTCTTGTTGATCTTGAGACTCATGGAGGCCTTGGGGCAATGATAAACCAAGGGTGAAAGGGGTGAAAAAATCTTGTCCACTTCTGCTCTTACTTCTAGATCTTCTCTCCCCTACATACCATCTATTAGGGATTATTATTTTATTATGGGGCAACATTTCACCCTCTCTTTTTGTAGGGGAATAATAATCCTTATACTGATTTAAACCTAGATCAACTATCTCCTCATATTCTAAGGCATTTCCCTCTTGACTAGGAGGAGCAAGGCCTTCTTGTCTTGAGTTTCCTTTTTGCTTCCAAGTAAAAGACATATCATTAGTACTTTTTTCTCTTCTAATTTGACCTCGTCTAGATGTAGTTGGGAGTTCACCCTACAAAATTTCTTCTAGGTGTTCCTTCCTCCAGGACCTTGTATTTCTGAAACTCATTGTGATATGGTAATATCTTATTAAGCACTAGTACATAGATTTTTTAGAGTCGCCACCCAAGACAAATGGGGTTTTCTATGATTTTAAATAAATAAATAGGCAGGGTAGGCAAAATTTGAAAAGGAATCAACTATGTGTTCAAAGGTAACTAACTGACTTAAAAAAATAAGCAGGCCATGAGTCTAGCTCAACTTGTACCAATGTTATTTTACACAAATTTTACAAATTCCCCAGCAAAGTTGCCATCTTGTTGGTTCTTGGATAGGATTTTACACTCTATGAGATACCAATATGCTTATGACTGATGTTAAGGAGGGATTAGTTCCAAATGTGGAAAATCTGTAAGCAACTAGACCAACTATAGGGACAAGAATGCCCTCTTCACTTCTGGCTCTGCAAAACCAAGGTGGGTACACCTGATCCAATAAATTCAACTTTATTCTTTACTTAATACTAGATCTTACAACAGATGACAGTGAGAAAGTACTAAATAACAACATATTATTCAGTGAATCTCCATCACTGGGTAAAACAACTTATATAAAGTAAATAAAACTTTAGAAGACTGGTATTGACTATATGTTTAGGATTACAAAGATTTTGATCATTCCCCACAAAGCAAAGATAGGAAAATACAGGCCAGTGCCTTATCCATTGGGCAAAATATCAGAAGACAAAATGAATACAAAGATGTTTTAAGAATAACTGGCCTTTGAACATAAATACAAACACCCCAACTCTTTCCTACTTATAGAAAATCCTCAAATAAACTCAGTAAACATGAATCCCACCTTGAGCAATATTTAATCAAACCCTAGATCAGAACTCAAAGCCAAATACATACATATAAATCTCTAAAAGATTTAAAGATTCATAGAATAAATACAAAGGAGAGACAAAGATTTGAGATTTGTATTAAGTATAACCTTGATCATTTGTATACATCATATTCTGAATACAAGCTTGCAAGATAGCAGCAGCAACCTGTACTTCTTCTCTATTGCTTAATGAAAAATAATACAAAAATGTTACAATCCTCGACTGAGGGTTAGGGTTTCAAAATTTCTATCTTCTCAACTCCTAAACTCTCAATGCCTAGAATGATCATGAAAAAAACCTTTATATATAAGGAAATGCAACAAGCTACCGATCATTCTAGGGTTTACAAAATTCTTAACCTAAAAACTTTACAACAACCCTATTGGTTTTACAATAAATACACTAATCAAAACTGGTGAGATATTTGTAGATGAGCCGCCTTGCTTTATGTCTTCAATTCTGTCCTCGACTTCTTTCAACAAATCTGATTGCAATATCTTCCCTATCATTCCTGCAATAAATACCTTTCTTCATCTCAACAACCTTCATGACTCAAAAGTTTACTTATCTTCACTTGTCTTAAGAGGTAGGTGGAGTATTTACTTTTTTTGCATGAGGTATGTACTGATACCTCCACCTGTTATACACCTCTTCACTTGGGAACTCAAAATTTGCAAATTTTGCATTTTTGCTAGATAATTGTTCCCACTTGTCCTCTAGTTGACTGATTTCTCGTTGAATGAAATCAAAATTAGACTTGGCAGAAATTAATGTTTTAATAGTATGAATAAAGAATAAAGTATTTTCTAAAGTCAAAATGCTAGTCATTCTAGCAGAAAAGTCATCATCTATTTGTGCTCTCCACTTAATCAGCTCCTTAAGTTCACCATTTTTCTTAAAAACCCCTGGGATCAAGTCACAGTTGGGGAGTGTCAATTATTTCTTTAGAAAATTTGATTTTCTTTCAAAATCACCCAAAAGTATGTCATGCTCTACAAGATTTTTCTTATTTTGATGTAGTGGCTTGATCAATGGGTCAAGATCATTTTGGGACTTGGACAACCATCTAAACAATCTCACATTTGGAGATCTCTCAATCCATTTCTTAAAGACTGGTCCAAACTCACTCTTGTACTTATCCAATGAGGTGAGTAGTATCCTTAACCTCCTAGCATGGTCAAACAGGACTGTGGGATTCAAATTTGTAGCAAACTGCATCACAACCTCTATTACCTTTTCTTCATATTTCTACTCTAACAAGCTCTTGTCTTTCAAATGTTCTTCCCTCAGCCTATCCAATTCTTTCCTTTTTCTTTTAAAATGATTTGTTTCCTCAAGTAATTGTTGCTTCTCCCAACTGAGCCTTGCATCTAGGTGTGTCTTTGGGTAAGGTGATGGCAAAAATTCAATGATAGAGCTAGATGAAGAAGCCACTGGAGGTCTGTCAGCTATCATTAATTGTGGTGATCTATGATCCTGTGGTCCTGACAATTCAATAATTAACTTGTCCTTTTGGATCAGCTCTATCTTAAGCTCATTATAAGACTTGAGGAAAGTTTCAAATTTAAGCCTCATCTCTTCCTTTTCTTGTGCATCCTTTTCTACCACCTTGACATTAAATTTGGCAGTCTCTAAAATGAGGTTTGAAGCCTCTACACTAGAAGTCTCACCTACCCATTGTACCAACAAATTTCTAGCATAATCTAAAGAGAGAGCCTCTCTTTTTCCTTTGTTTTCTTCCCTTTTAAGGAACCACATAACCAAGGCTACATGATCCTCTGAGAAAGCAATACCCCTAGTAGCTTGTTGTGCTTGTTCTACAGTAGCAAGAGTCTTTATCTTGCTCTTCCTGACTTGATAAAAAATTATTGCATCAGCAATATCCCATTCTGGTAGAATCAACACCCTTGTAGTATGGACCATAGCCCTTCCCTCCTTAGGAGTAATATTCTCAAACTACTTTATCATCTTTCCCTTGGTTATCAGTTTCAATTTTTGTTATGTCCCTATTAGGCAACTCTTCTTTCTTCTTTTCACAAATATCTATAAATTGATTTATCTTCATTCTCCATAAAAATTGAAAAAATGCCCTTGTCTTTACAAATTTGTCATCAACAACAAAAGAGTCACTAGCTTGTTTCAAAATAGGGTCAATTTTCTTACCCTCAAATCTAGCAATAGTAAGATCCATTGCAACCTCCTTAGGTGCCTCTGGAAATCCTTCCTATAATTCATCATTGGAAACAAAAATGTTCCCCTCATTCCTCATTTTTACCAACTACTTAGCTACCCCATGTTCATATAAATAGAAGTGGGATTGAGAAGGAGAATAGACATTTTGTTCTAATCTTGATCCCTCTTGTCTCTACCTCTTAGGAGAGGGTCCTTGCATTTTTTGATCATCCATAGGCCTCTTTCCTCCTGAAGTAGAAGGAAGATCCTCACCTCTCTACTATGTTGGTAGAAGAAGAGTTTAACCACTTCTCTTTTGCATAGTATAAACTCCCCTTGGGGTCAATTTTATATATCCTGGCTGGCTTAAAATATGCCTAGCTCTCTTAGGGTCTATCTTGCTTATAAAAGCCCTTTTATCATTCACTTCATGCATGATGCCTTAAAAATGCTCCATAAGAGCCTCTACCTTTCTTGCCCATGGCTCAAAACCCTTCAATGGATCATAAGTTCTATCAAAATTTCTAATGAAATCTAGTCTTTTTATAGATCACTCACTTCTTCTTAACTTCTTGAGTTTGGAGGTGAAACTCATTCCTTATTATATCCTTAGAAAAATTGAATTGGTGCTCCATAAGAGCACACCTTATCTTGCACCTAAACAATCTTGACAAGAAACCCTCATTGTCTGCACATCTAACTATAGCTGTAGGCATTCTATAGGGTTGCAAGACCTGGTTTAAATACACCCATCCTCCTTTAGTGATTGTTGGTTCCCACTTTTTCCACATAGTGTCAGGTTTAGACTATGATGACAAACTGGTTAGTAATTGCTCCAAAGTCTGACAGGAAAAAGTGCCAATTGATGAGGACCGAGGGCATCCTCCTTCTTCTTCGAGCTCCACATTACTTGGGTGGGTATTGCCTTATCTACACACTCATGAATCTTCTTGATAAACAAAAGGCCTGGAGATAGATTATTGTGGAATAGCTTTTAGACCCCTATGGGTATCTTGTACCCCAATGAAACCAAATCTGATGCAATAACCTACTTGCATGGAATGAGTTTGAAAACTAGAATGGACCTCCTACTACCTATTACCAACATGAAAAGAAAAGTATTTCATTTGAATGATTTATGTTGAGTTGAATGGACCCCTGAAATACCCTAAGTCTCTCATAGACCAGTGCCTTATCCAATGGGCAGCAGAGTCAAATACATCACTGCAACAGAGCTATGAAACAAGAATACAACACATTCAAATATGTCGGTGCCTTGCACCAAACATACACCACTAATCAGATCATACATTAGAAAACCACCTGTGTACCCAGATATGCTATCACCTATTCAAAATATTTTAACCCTCCCCTTAGAAGATACCTATAAACAAGTAATACATTAACCAACATCCATTGGAAGACAAGCATGATACATCTTTGATATCCTAGCTCATACACATCTGAAAACCAGTCCTAAACTTAGTTGCTTCTGTGAAAAAAACTCTATTGTAGACACATAGGAAATGCAAATAGAAAGACTAAAACACCCTTGATGCTCTAATCAATAAGCCTAAAACTCAAATGGAGATAATCTGATAGCAGCACAAAAATGTTGAAATCTTATACATAAGACAACTATTACAAGATATATTGTATTCCCATAGCTAGAAAGGAAAGAGGGAACACCCTATATGCAGAGAAGAATGAAAATACTGCAGGAAGAACCATTCATAGGACTAGGGGAAGGAACCCCTAGAATAGAACAAAAAAGGAACTGGAACCCTTCTAAATGATCTTGAAAATCCTTTTATAGGAACAAGGATTGCAACAAGCTACGGATCATTTAGAGCACAAAATTTAGGTCTACAACCACCAAATTGACAAGAAGTAAAAGAATGCAGAGAAAGCCTAGAAACCTAGAAAGATCAGATCAAATCTGATATATAATTGCATTGGTTTCATCACCATAGGCTAACTGTGATCATAAGTTATTGACTTCTTGTTATAGGAGAAACAAACTTCAATGCTAGGACCAACTTGAGAAACTTCATGTTTACTTTGCATGAAGATCACTGACATACTCCAAACCCTAGCCACTTAGAAAGAGAAACAGGCCTTTGCATTCAAACTAATATGGCATCCCAAGAAGCAAAATCATATCAGGATGACCACCCAGATCTTCATCACCATCTTTGCAATTGCTACTGTCCTGGAGAAATCAATTCTGAGCAACCCATTTTGTCACATACGACTCATTGTGAAAATACTGGCAAGAAACCCTTGGGAAAGATTTAAAATTTAGCTGCAATGGCTAATCGATCAACAATTAAAATGTGACCATTGATCTTAGTCTTTCTTGGCAGATCGAGTGGTCCATAAAATTTTACACAATGGTCAACAAGGCCATGAAAAGTCTACAACCACATCACCACCTTGACAACCAATATAAATTGAGCACCACAGCATGACTAGCACCTTGGACCCATTGCCTTACATACCACACCATTGGATGGTGGTCGCATGATCACAAAGGGAAAGACTATTCCTTTTGATCATGTGACAACCATAGATCATAGCTAAACTTTAAACATGACTAGATGCCAAAAACACTGGCCCCACCGAGAAAAACCACATCACTGTCGAGCACAACCAATCAGAAATGAACATGTTAGAAAGACCTGACAATAGACCCACTACCACACTAGCCACAAATTGGATGATGATCGCATGATCACAAAGGGAAATAATATTCCTTATGATCATGTGACAATTGTAGATCCTACCAAATTTCTAGAAGAAACCCAACCACTCGCCAGATCGCAGAAAGCTAAGGAACAAACTACCAGGGTTGTGCGACCACACGACTGAAGAAAATGCTAGTCGCTGAATGAAAAGCACTTAACTATCAAAATAAAGAGACCTTGTGAACACATAGTCATGTGATCACCGAATGAAACACTTAATTACCTAGAAAATTGGAGATCAAGCGACTGGCCATCGTGAAGAACTGGACCCCACACAGTCATAGTAGCGCACATAGGAAATTCTAACGTCAAGGAAGAATTGTGAGCATGCGATGCATCGAAAACAACCAAGGTTTTCAATTTGACACAAAGGTAACAAAGGAATGCAAAAACATAGAGGGTTTTTATGCTTAGACAATTTTGACACCACCTGATATGAAATAAACTATTTCCAGCAGACCTTGAAACTTGAATATCTCCCTAGTTTTTATGATTTAGAACATGTGATCTGGACTGGAGCTTGGAAACATAATGAAGAACATGGGGCCAAGGTTGCAAGCCATAAAAAATTAAGGATCTTCTTCACACACTAAAACAAGCTTGCAGGAAGGGCGGGACAACATCAGGAAAACTGCAAGGATAAGACCAATTTCATAGGATTTTTCTATGACAGGAAAATGGACTAATAGTGGCTCCATCTGAGGATGCATGCCTCCTATAGGCATGGCAAGGATTTAGAATTTCTAGAGGAAGAAGACCACCAATAGGACAAAAACAAGGGAAACCCTCACAAAAACTGGCAAATAGAAAATAGGAAAGTAGGAAGGGAAACACACAACAGAAAAGAGAAAATATTTACAAAATTTACAAGCTTTGAAACATTATTTGGTGACCCCAGGCCACCAAAATAAAATCAGAGACCCTCCAAAAAAAAAAGGTTTTATTTTCATCCACATATGCAACCAATCAATCTAAAAACATCGTGACCATTCTGCAACCAATATATGTGAATACTCATGGGCTGAAAAATGAAACTGCAATTTTCACTACCCATGTCTTCAGTCACAAGGACTACATCCATGCTTCAAATTTTTTTTTGCATAACTACAACCCTGATTCTTTGAAGCATGCAGACCTCTCTCTCACACCTTTTTCCTTCTCCCGGTGCTCAAATCACCTTATAAGGAAACATTTCCAAACATGAAAATACAATACCTGGAAGTTCTGAAGTAGAAACCTTGCTGACTGGAAGTAGAGCAAATCTAGAGCTCATCTTATAGCTCCATTAGATTCTTTTCTTTGTAGAGTCACCACCTCCTTGAAGAGGAAAATACACAACATTTTTCTATCCTCTTCCAGCCAATTGAAAACACACCAGGTACACACTATTTATCAGGGACTACACTGATCAAATAGAGAACTCAAAGTCCCCACTTAGAACATAGTGAGAAGATTTTACAAGTGTGTTTTTTCTATTTGACCCTATATTATGGCCTCCCCAGTAGAGTCACCATTTTGTTGGTGGCTCAGATGAGGCACATCACAAAGATTCTAACTAATGTATTTTCTTTATTTTGTTCTCCCCAAAAGAGTCACCATTTTGTTGGTTCCCACTTTTTCCACACAGTGTCAGGTTTACACTATGATGAAAAACATGTTAGTGATCGCTCCAAAGTCTGACAGAAAAAAGTACTAATTGATGAGGACCGAGAGAATCCTCCTTCTTCTTTGAGCTCCACATTGCTTAGGAGGGTATTGCCTTATCTGCATGCTCATGACTCTTCTTGATAAAAAAAAGGCCTATAGATCGATTATTGTGGAATAACTTTCAGACCCCTATGGGTATCCTATACCCTAATGAAACCAAATCTGATGCAATAACCTGCTTGCATGGAATGAGTCTGAAAACTAGAATGGACCTCCTACTACCTATTACCAACATGAAAAGAAAAGTATTTCATTTGAATGATTTATGTTGGGTTGAATGGACCCCTGAAATACCCTAAGTCTCTCATAGACCAGTGTCTTATCCAATGGGCAGAAGAGTCAAATACCTCACTGCAACAGAGCTATGAAACAAGAAGACAACACATTCAAATATGTCACTGCCTTGCACCAAACATACACCACTAATTAGATCATACATTCACAAACCACCTATGTACCCAGATATGCTATCACCTATTCAAAGGATTTTAACCCTCCCCTTAGAAGAGACCTATAAATAAGTAATACATTAACCAACATCCACTGGAAGACAAGCATGAGACATCTTTGATATCCTAGCTCATACACATCTGAAAACCAGTCCTAAACTCAGTTTCTTCTATGAAAACAACTCTATTGCAGACATGTAGGAAATGCAAATAGAAAGACTAAAACACCCTTGATGCTCTAATCAATAAGCCTAAAACTCAAATGGAGACAATCTGATAGCAGCACAAAAATGTTGAAATCTTATACATAAGACAACTATTACAAGATATATTGTATTCCCATAGCTAGAAAGGAAAGAGGGAACACCCTATATGCAGAGAAGAATGAAAATACTGCAAGATGAACCATTCATATGACCAGGGGAAGGAACCCCTAGAATAGAACCAAAAATGAACTGGAACCCTTCTAAATGATCTTGAAAATCCTTTTATAGGAACAAGGATTGCAACAAGATATGGATCATTTAGAGCACAAAATTTAGGTCTACAACCACTAGCTTGACAAGAAGTAAAAGAATGCAAAGAAATCTTAGAAACCTGAGAAGATCAGATCAAATCTGATATACAATTGCATTGGTTTCATCACCATAGGCTAACTACGATCACAAGTTATTGACTTCTTGTTGCAGGAGAAATAAACTTCAATGCCAGGACCAACTTGAGAAACTTCACATGTACTTTGCATGAAGATCATTGACATACTCCAAACCCTAGCCACCTACAAAGAGAAACAAGCCTTTGCATTCAAACCGGCATGGCATTCCAGGAAGTAAAATTAGATTAGGATGACCACCCATATCTTCATCATCATCCTCGCAACTACTACCATCCTAGAGAAATCAATTCTGAGCAACCCATTTTGTCACATATAGCTCACTGTGAAAATACTGGCAAGAAACCCTTGGGAAAGATTTAAAATTTAGCTACAATGGCTAACCGATCAATAATTAAAACATGACCATTGATCTTAGTCTTTCTTGGCAGATCGGGTGGTCTATAAAATTTGACATAATGGTCAACAAGCCCATGAAAAGTCTACAACCACATCACCACCTTGACAGCTAATAGAAATCAAGCACCACAACATGACTAGCACCTCAGACCCACTGCCTTACATACCACACCATCAAACAATGGTCACATGATCACAAAGGGAAAGAATATTCCTTGTGATCATGCGACAACCATAGATCATAGCTGAACTTTAAACATGCCCAGACACTAAAAACACTTGCCCCACCGAGAAAAACACGTCACTGCCGAGCACAACCAATCAGAAATGAACATGTCAGGAAGACTTGACAACAGACCCACCACTGCACTAGCTACAAATTGAACAGTGGTTGCATGATCACAAAGGGAAAGAATATTCCTTATGATCATGCGATGACTATAGATCCTACCAAATCACCAGAAGAAATCCAACCGCTTGCCAGATCGCAGAAGGCTAAGGAACAAACTGCTAGGGTTGCGCAACCACACGACTGAAGAAAATGCTAGGTCATAGAATCAAAATCACTTAACCACCAGAATCAAGAGACCTTGCAAACACATAGTCACATGATCACCGAATGAAACACTTAACTACCTGGAAAACTAGAGATCAAGTGACTGGCCATCATGAAGAACTGGGCCCCACATAGTTGCAACAGTGCACATAGGAAATGCTAACATCAAGGAAGAATTGTGAGCATGTGATACATTGAAAACAACTAGGGTTTTCATTTTGACACAAAGGTAACAAAGGAATGTGAAAACCTAGAGGATTTTATGCTTAGACAATTTTGACACCACCCGATATGAAATAAACTATTTCCAGCAGACCTTGAAACTTGAATATCTCCCTAATTTTTTATGATTTAGCACATGTGACCTAGACTGGAGCTTGGAAACATAATGAAGAATATGGGGCTAAGGTCACAAGCCATAAAACATTGAGGATATTCTTCACACACTAAAATAAGCTTGTAGGCAAGGTGGGACAACATCAGGAAAACTACAAGGATAAGACCAATTTCATAGGATTTTTCTATGATAGGAAAATGGACTAACAATGATAACATATTGATGGGCAATTGTAATATCAGGGAAGAAAGTCCCTCTTCCTTTACCAGTGAGAGCAGTTTCTTGCAGGTCACCGATTTGCCTTAATATTTTTGCATATCCTATCTTCAATGGAACTTGGTAGGGAAAAATGTAAGGTGCCTTTCTACAACCATATACCCTAAAGACTATGGAAACAAGATACAATATAATATCACCAAAATTATGAACTATGGTAATATCCTGACAATATTCTTTTGGTCTAATCAATCTTAGCAATTCCCTTGGGATTCTTGGGTTGTCAAAAAACAACAATGTTCTAAGCCTTGAGGAAAAATCCCTATCAAAAGTAATAAAACTGGCATTAGCTCTATCCCATGACAAAGTTGTGGTCCACAACTAAACTGGAAGCATTTCTCCATTCCTCTCCTTAACAATGTTGACTATTGAACTGAAAAACTACTCACCTTTGTATAAGAACATATGCATGAGCATAGAGTACCACCCAAAAGGCCTACTAACCTTCATGTTCTTTATTCCCATCAACCCCTCATGGATTAGGTCAGCTAAGTGAGAGGCAAAGTCAAAGATTCGTGCCAATTGGGGATGTAGAGATTGCACCATCATGAACATATATGGAACATGCATATGAGTAGCTTCATCATGCCCCAGGATTAGAGTTAAAGACTTATAAAAATGCTATGCTCATTTACTAAACAAATCCAACCTAAAAGGCTCTGGTGTACTTGGGCTGATTACACACATTGATCCAATTTGGTCTAGAAAATCCCTCAGAGGCCCTGTCCTTAAGTAATCTTTTTGAGCTTCATAAACCTCAGTGAATTCATTAAAATCTATTTTTTCTAACCCAACAGAAGGGTCATTTAATGAGAAGACCTCCCTAATCTCATCTTCTATGATGCTAATTAAATTATTTCCATTCACATCCTTGACACATTTTGTCATAGGATCATAACACTTAGCAATTTGAATCAACAATTCTGCATCCATAAACACTCCAAGAACTACCAACTTTCCTATATCAAATTGCCAAATGTTGCTAAGGGGGGCACATGAATTCCTCTGTGAATATGCTGATTTGAATAAAATAAGACCATTATAATCCTCTCCCACCTTAGTGTCTCTCATCTAGTTTCCTCTGTCATGGAGCCCACTATTCACATAATCTCTACGGTTCCTTGGGAACAATTCTTTCAGTCTAGCTGCCCCATTATCTAAATGGTAGAGTAATTGCATCAAGTCCTCAAAAACACCCCTATCTTTGTATTGTGTCTTCCCAGACAAGCCCCTTTTTGGTAGAATTTTAACTAGGGATCTTTAAAACAATGTGTAAATACTAGAGAAAACCCTAAATATTATCAGCTAGCAACACAATTTCTCTTACAATTTCTTCACAAACTCAAACAATTCCTGAATTCAGAGATTATGACCTACCAGGCACCTAAAAAACTCTACTTGATATCACTCCAGAAAATAGTCCAGCTCACTAAGATGCTTATGAAAGAGGTAAAGAATGCAATGATCAAATTGGGGTATATAATATCTTGCCAACCATTTGCAATTCATTTACACATAGCTCATTAAGTTCGCCATTACTAAATTAGGTGGCCTGAATATTCACAAGATGTGAGCAATGTCATAGAGAAAAAATTTGAATTAGGATCATTGATCTTGTTTTCTTTCAGCACATTGAACGGTCAACAAAAATAGCTATGCAACCCTCTTTTTATTTTCCCCAAACTAGTTCCCAACCAATGAGAACAACTCAATTTAATCATTTCCCAAATTGATGACCTCACCTTTTTTTTTGAACCTTTCATCAAATGAACAAATGCCACATTGGACAAACTAGTAGGTGGAAACCTAACTTTTTCCTCGGTGTCAAGGATACTAACAACTGACAAGTCATCTCCTTTAAACAAGATCTAATGGTTGTCGCTATACCACAGGCCTTAAAAATCATGCACCTTATCCCAACGGTATACCAACAACCGCTAGATCTGTTTGAGCCTTAACTATCCAAGAAAGCCGACCCCACAATAACACTTCACTTAATTCTTCATCAAGTCAGAAACTACCACGTTTACAAGAATAGGTGGGTGGGCCCTTCTCCTTTTCTTTCCTAGTATGCAACACCCTATCGACTACCACATCATAACCTATTTCAACCAATCGAAAGAAAACATGTTAGTGTGACATGGAAATTTAGGGCCCACTTCTTATCTCATCCTTCACATAGAATCAGATGATCATTGCTATACCACAAGGCTTAAATACTTCACAACTTTTATCAAAGGTATAATGACAACCATAAGATCAATCTATGTTTGATCCTTCAAAGAAGTCTGACCCCACAGATACTACATCACCTAAGATAAGTGTCAACCTAAGAGAAATGCCACAAAGACTGACAAGCCAGAAGCTTCCTTTGTTAGAATGGATGTTGATCAGATGCTTGTCGCTACACTACAATGCTTAAAAAGAAATCAACTTGACCCAATGGTATAATGATAGTCGTTGATGCATTCCTTTGTTTAATCGATAGCAAGCTTTGAAGATAGGCCCGCTTGGACATATGTCCTCTTGTCACCAAATTACATGTCAAAAATTCTGACAATAGGGAGCCTTAAGATTTAACGACAACCACTCATTTCAAAAGGTTAGTCACTTGGAAAAATTTACAGGAAACTTAGGCTTTGAAAGAAATATTAAAAACGGACCCCGTTCAACAACCTAGTGGTATAACATGTAAAGTGGTCACTTTAAAAGGGGTCAATATTGCACATGTCTATTTGGAAAGTTAGTGAGCCAAAAAAGTAACACTAAAACATAACAATGCTAAGACCAACTATGGTTTCCATCAAACTTAGGGTTTTAGCCATAAAACCTCACAATTAGGTCTAAGAACTAAAATTTCAAAAGTTTTAGCATGAGGATGAAAATTTTTAGGATAGTGCTAACAGTTTGATTGGGCCACCATTTTGAGTGATAACTTGGATGAATAGTTGGTCCGAGTAAAGACTGATCCCCATTTCTACATGACATCCTATGTCATGTATCTGTTAGCTACTAGGGTAGTATATCTAGGATTGATCAAGGTTGGG
Organism: Chamaecyparis obtusa; assembly: GCA_027943335.1. Classification (NCBI taxonomy): domain Eukaryota; kingdom Viridiplantae; phylum Streptophyta; class Pinopsida; order Cupressales; family Cupressaceae; genus Chamaecyparis; species Chamaecyparis obtusa. The sequence continues at coordinate 1,182,949 of BSBK01007512.1, forward strand.
GCAATGGGAGAGTAGGACACCTAGCCATTTACACTATATCCTCAATTGGTGAGGAAGGATTTTTACACACATAACAACACATACTTCTAAATTTTCAATGAAGCCTTTGTGTTTGCTATCATACGCTCCATTGAAGGAGACTATGCAAAGAGATTGTCTGCTAAAGCAACAAAAAAAGTGAAGGCCCTTGGGGCATTCTTCATAGAATTCTGGACTTTCACATACATACGAGTTATAGGAAGTACTTTGGCACTGAAAAAGCTACCAGGATATCTTTCAGACAGGGTAATTCTTTTGGAAATAGCGAGGCAGCTTTCAAATGCCCATGAACACATCAAGCATAAGAAGAAACATTGCTAGGACTTTCCCATTTCTATTGGCCCCCACTGCATGCCAGACATGAAGGTCTACAAATCTTTGACCTGGGAATGCAATGATTTCCCATTGCCAACCTACAATTTGGTCAGACTTCATTTTGATCCCATTGGTACATTCAACCATATAATGGGGCGGCATTACATTCATGAACCACATATTGAGGACCATTGGGAAAACTACATGGATGACTATGAAGTAAGGATCTGCGACTATTTTCAAATAAGTCTAGAGCTAGCACAAGGCACTCTTTTATTAAGGATCCCTCAAAAGGTGAAAGATGTTGATTATGAGGTTATCTTTGATTCTATCTATAATATAGATAAGGTATATACAAGGGCTATTTTGAATGCTAAAGTGGACAAGGATGAAAATGATAACATCAAGTTTAGAGCTAGACATGTGGTCAAGGTGACCAAAGCTTGGATCTCCTATCCATTTCCCATGAATCCAGTACCTATGAAACAAATCTCCGAGCAGCTCTCTAGAGAAAAGAAGAAGAAAGGAGAAAAGATCCTCAAACCATAGTTCAAAGAGGCTGCTCCTCTAAAGCTAGAAATTGTATAAAGGCATGAACACCCAACTGCATATGGTTTGACCACTCACTCAAAGAAGGTGAAGACTAGGATGATGGGGAGTATTGCACCACCAGATATGCCTTCATCCAATGGCCAAGATTCTTCGAGTGCGGCAAAGAAAATAAAATTCAAGATCATACGACCCAAGATGACTAGAGTAATCAAAGGGAATGTATATAAAAGAAAGAAAGGCTCAACACCTACATAGATGGATACCCTACTAGAAGAAGCTAAGGATGAGCTGAATGACATCCCTCTCGATAGAAGGACAAGGTTAGCAGGGTCAATAAAGAGGAGGAGAGTAATGGATAAGGACCCAGAGGATACTGGAGGGGCTACTCAGGAAGAACCTATAAATCTGGATGCTCTTGGGGATTATGAGTTCGACATCATGGACTTTGTAGGGTTGCATGGCTTCAAGGAGTCTAAGCAATAAGTTCCCACTTAGTTCACTAGCTCCCTTGGTAGTATGGAAGAATATATCCAACAAAAGCCCCAAGAGCAAGTTGCTGCTGAGATGGCCAAGGTTCAAAAAGAGACTGTAGAGCCTGATAAAGACTCTTCCATTGGGGTCACCTCCAAAGATGATACAGCTACATAGGTCCCTTTAGTTTCATCCATTATACCTCTACCTCCACCTATGCATCCAACTCCACCTCCATTTCTACATCAAACACCACCTACCAATCCACTTCCACCTCTAGTGTAGACCACCCCACTACCTCAGTAACCTTCATTATCTCATGTTCCCATGCCAACTCCCCCTCCATTTTAAATTCCTTCACCCACTCCCTTTGTCACCCCCACTCCACCTCATAACCAAGGTGAGTTAGTACCTCAAATCTCACAAGAGTTTGAGAATGATATAGAGGTAGCTAATGATGAAAAAATGGAGGAAGAACACACATAATCTAAGCAAATAGTTGACAAAGGAGAATCATAGGCTGAAGAAGAGCCACACACTAAGGAGGAGAAACAACAAACTAATACAGAGGAACAAATGGCTGATGAGTAGCAGATAGGTGATTGAGAGGAACAAACACATGAGGAAGGTGAGAGGAATATAGGATATGAACAAGAAATAGAAAAGGAAGAAGAGAGTCAAGAGGAAATGGAGACTGAGCACCCAACAAATTCTTCCACATTGGCTACCCTATATGAGCCATTGAATGCTTTCTCCAAGCCCACTTGGTTCACCAAAGAGATACAACCAAGGGTGTTAGAAGGTAAAGTACACTAAGATAAATGAGAGGGGGGGGGTGAATCAGTTATCAGATAAATACAACCTTTATCAACATTAAAATAATTTAATCATGTAAGCAATGTAATCAACAACCATAGAAAGATATACATGCATAATGACACAATAACACAAGATATGTTGACTAGGAAACCTCTTGATCAAAGTGTAAACCTTGGTGGGAATGATGCCCACAAAAGATGCACTAATATGAATATTCCTTGTGAAAGGATGGACTTTGTTAGGATTCTTATGAAATACATTTAGTACATATGAATCCCTGTTAGGAGATTTTGAATCCCTGTTAAAAGATTCTAACTTGTTAGGAGTTTATGGAAGACAGAAGGACCCACTGCCCAAACAACTTCAGGGTAAGATCACTGAACTCACTGTTCAACTAATCTTTGTATTACTCAATAGAAAAATACCATAAGATTATTGATCTCAACAATTCAATACTCCTTTGACTGTGCCAAAGCGCACCAACTGCTTCTTCAAATCTCAATACTAGATCTCAGTACTTCGCATATCCTCTTTCACAATTTTGCCTTCACAATTTCTCCACACACACTTACATTCCAATTTCCATATTAAAACAAGGAAAATATTCCTTCCTATATACCACACTCAAGTAATTACAAATGAGTCGGCATACAAATTATAAAATAAAATTTTCCACATGTTACATCAAAATTACACAAAAGTGTCAGCTTCCAATCAATATAATTCTTCACTTGTCTGACCTCAGATCTTGCCCTATTATCCATGTCACTATCAACATGTCTTTGACTACTCTCTAACTGCACATAACCATATTCAATCCTAATTAGTAGATATCATCTAATTTCCACAAACCACTACTCATGTACAATGCCTGAATACTACTTTCACTGAAATGCTCATAACTTCCATGAATAAATGAATTAATATCTGTGCTCTTAACCATGATCTTATAACACATCATAGAGGGATTCCTCAACTCTTCATAGCTTCATCTTCAATATCCCAAGTGTGCTAACTCAAGCACTGTCTGCTTCTCTGCTAATCTTCAATAGATCATTATGTTGACATCAATGACAATCATAGTCATGAATGCAACAACAACTACTATAGAATGGCTGCTAATAATCCCCCATAAGATATATTTAGCATTCATTCCTAACAATCTCCCCCATTGACATCAATGATAGATGTTTCATCACTATGTCAACAAAAACTTCAATGTCAAAAGAAACTATTCAAAAAATACATTCACTAGAGTCCTTATGACTCAGCTCAGATACACATACTCCCCCATAGAGGAAGTACCAACATCCAGTCCAGAAGAAAGATAGAGTTCATATACCACTAGGTAGATGCAACAATCTACATCACTTATCAAAAATAGGTTGGGGCATAACCCCAAGCATACCTCTCAGATACTCAAATGTATCCTTAGGAAAATTTTTTGTAAATATGTCTACAATCTGCTCCTTTGTGCTTATGTACTCAAGTTTGACTTCTTTCTCTACAACCTTCTCTCTCACTACATGATACTTTATCTCAATATGCTTTGTCTTAGAATGTAATACAAGATTCTTAGACATACTAACTATGCTGGTGTTATCACAATGTATAACAACAGGCTCAACAAATTTTATTCTAATATCCTTCAACATTTTCTTCATCCAAATTATTTGATTAAAATTGTTTTCTATTGCCACATACTCTGCTTCTGCTGTGCTCTATGAAATACAATTTTTCTTCTTGCTTAGCCAAGAAACTAATCTTCCTCCAAGGAAAAATGCTCCACCATTGGTGCTCTTTTTATCATCAACACTGTCTCCCCAATAAACATCTGTATATACACATAGGGTAAAATCATCAAATTTTTCATACCATAATCCATACTCAATTGTGCCTCTTAAGTACCTCAGTATCCTCTTTACTGCTACATAATGTGATTCTATAGGTTTAGCTTGAAATCTTGCTACAATTCCAACTAAATGTGCTATATCAGGTCTTGTATGAGTCAAATACTACAATCCTCCAATCATAGATGTATACTTCTTCTTTTCCACTGCAAGAGTCTCATCTATACTAGATAACTTATGTCCAGTTACCATAGGTGTTCCAACTAGTTTAGAGTTCTCCATTCCAAATATCTTGAATAAGTCATTTAAGTACTTTCTCTGACTTACAAAAAGACCATCACTGTTCTATGTTATCTGCAATCCCAAAAAGTATTTCATCTCTCCAACCATACTCATTTCAAATTTAGTCTTCATTTCATCTGCAAATTTATCACTGTCTTCATCTTCTCCTCCAAAGATAATATCATCAACAAAAATAACTACAACCAACAAATCATTTTCAATCTCTTTTGTGTACAAATTAGTATTTGTTGTTCCTTTAGTAAATCCTACTTTTAACAAATACTTATCCAATCTCACATACCAAGTTCTAGGTTCTTGTTTCAGTCCATATAAAGCTTTCTTTAGTTTACATACCATATCTCCTTCTTGAGTTATAGGAAAACCTTCAGGCTACTCAATGTAAACTTTTGCTTCCAATTCTCCATTCAAAAATGTTGACTTCACATCCATCTGATACACTTTGAATTTCTTGTAAGCTGCATAAGCCAAAAACATTCTTACTGCTTCAATTCTTGCTACTAGTGAAAAAGTTTCTTCATAGTCAATTCCTTCTTGCTATCAGTATCCTTTACATACTAGTCTTCCTTTGTTCCTTACAACTTCTCCTTGTTCATTCATCTTGTTTCTAAATACCCATTTTATTCCTATAACATTCTTATCTTTAGGTATAGGAACCAATTCCCATGTCTTGTTATTTTCAATCTGATCTAGTTCTTCTTTCATAGCTTTAATCCAATGTTCATCTTCACAGGCTTCACTAGTAGTTTTAGGTTCAATTTGAGAAATTAAACATAACTATTCTTGTACCTTATTCCGTGTTAGAACTCCTATGTCTATGCTTCCAATAATCTACTCATAAGGATGATTCTTTGATATGTTCATGTTAGGTGTCATTGTCTTAGATCTCACTTCAGGTGTCAGTTGTTCAATGATCTCACTGTGGCTTTCATTCAAAAAATCACTGTTAGTTTCATAGAATAATTCAGTAGTCTCAGGGTAGGTCTAAGATGAGTTCCTTCATTTGATTCATAATCAAGCATTCTTTCCTAAATTTTAAACTTCTCATCAACTTTAACATTTGCACTCTTAACAATAATCTTAGTTCTCTTATTGTAACATCTATAAGCTTTACTCTTTAATGAATATCCAAGAAATATACCTTCATCACTTCTAGGATCAAACTTTCCAATGTCATCATCTCTCTTAATATAACATTTTCTTCCAAAAATTCTAAAATACTTAACTGATGGTGCATGTCCAAACCATAGTTTGTAGCGTGTCTTGTCTGTGTCTACTTTTATTTGTACTCTGTTCATTGTATACACTGCTATGTTCACTACTTCTCTCCAGAATATCTTCACTAGGTCATTCTCAAATAACATAGCTCTTGCTACTTCAGTCACTCATCTATTTCTTCTTTCTGTAATACCACTTTGTTCAGGTGTTCTAGGGGCTGAAAACCTTCTCTTAATACCATTCACTTCATAAAAATTGTTAAATTCTTTTGAAGTAAATTCTCCATCTCTATCTGATCTCAAACATTTAATCTTCATCCCAGATTCATTCTCAACTTTATTTTTAATGATCTTAAACTTATCAAATGCTTCATACTTTTCCTTAGGAAATGCAATCCACATCATTCTTGTACAATCATCAACTAGAATCATAAAGTACCTTTCTCCATAGAATCCTCTAGTCCTTGTAGGACCGCTCAAATCTGTATGAACAATCTCCAACTTCTCTGCTGTTGTAAACTTCTTGCTGGGAAATGAGCTTCTCTTCTATTTAGCCATCACACATTCCTTGCAAATCATGTTAGTAGGCTTCATAATTTTAGGCAAATCTCATACTGCAAGTGTAGTACTCACCTTCACAATATTATCAAAGTTTATATTACAAAATCTTATGTACCATAACCAATTGTCATCAATCTTAGTAATCAAAATGTCATCTCAGTATGATTCAATTGAAATACATTACCTCTAGTTCTAGATCCAACACCAATCAAATTTCCATCTTTGTCTTTAATTACACAAGTTTTCTCAGTAAACCAAACTTGATATCCCTTATCAACTAACTATCCAACACTCAAAAGATTATGTTTCAAACCATCCATAAAGTAAAAATCATCAATATTAGTCTTTCCATCAAGAGTAATAGATCCTATACCTTTAATCAAACAAGGTGCATTCAACTCTAACAGCTCCTCCATCATAATTATTAAACTTTATGAATTTCTTCATGTCTCTAGCCATATGATGTGAACAACCACTATCTATAATCCAATCAATTTTATTTTCTAGTTGAGAAACTAAATCCTTTTCTTAATTTCTATTTCAGGATTTTCTTCTTTAATTGCTACAAATCCTATATCATCATTCTCAGTTTCACTTTCACTCAAGGATTTCTCCAAACTAGCTTCAAGTTCTTCATCATTTGCATAGTAACATTATTTAGATCTCCTAGGATTAAAGTTCTTCATATACTTCTTAACTCTCTTAGGACACTTAGATGCAAAATGATCATATTCTTGACAAGTCCAACATTTAAAAAATTTCTTACCATCTGGTTCTCTTTTCACAAGAAAGGCAATACCTTCTTCATTTCTAGATCTACTACTACTAGCATAATCTCCACTCACACTGATGCTTCTTGACAAAATAGGGTGAACACTAAGAGCATTGAATACTATCTCCATTCTAGGTAAGTCTCTTGATATCCTTAGGTTCATCTCTGCTACTTCCAATATTCCAAGAAGAGTTTCTCTGGTAAAGTTCGTAGTACAAGGAATAAATTGTTCAATCATTTGTGTTTTCTACTTAAATGCAGGAGTCAATGTCCTTAGAATTTTCTATATCACTTTATTCTCTATCTTGGTTCCACCATAAGATTTTATACCTACAACAATCTCTAGCATTCTACCAATATAGCTTCTAACAGATTCATCTTCCATCATTCTTATATCTTCAAATGCACATATCCAATTATGTAATATGAATTTCTTAGCATGTTCATCACCTTCAAAAGTAGAGTGTAAAGCTAACCAAATTTCATGAGATGTTTTCAAATATTTTACCTGACTGTACTCATTTTACAGAAGGGCTGACAAGAGTGCTTCTCTAGCAAGTATGTTACACATGAATAGATCTCTTTCCTCATTAGTACACACTTCAATGTTATCCTCATCAATGATAGTCTTTTGATTCTTTGTAATCAACCAATAACCTAGTCCTAAACATAGTAGATGTGTCTTCATCTTTTATTTCTAGCTATCAAAATTTACTCCATCAAACTTAGGGCTTTCTTTCCTGAAATTCTCTATGGATCTCCTTAAGCCGTTAAAATTTTCTTTCAAGGACCTACCGCTTTGATACCAATTGTTAGAAAGTAAAGTCCACCAAGATAACTAAGAGGGGGGCATGAATCAGTTATCAGATAAATAAAAACTTTATCAACATTAACAAAATTTAACCATGTAAGCAATATAATCAACAACCATAGAAAGATATACATACATAATGACACAATGACACAAGATATGTTGACTAGGGAACCTCTTGATCAAAGAGTAAACCCTGGTGGGAATGATTCCCAAAAAAGATGCACTAATATGAATATTCCTTGTGAAAGGATGGACTTTGTTAGGAGTCTTATGAAATACATTCAATACATATGAATCCCTGTTAGGCGATTTTGAATCCCTGCTAAAAGATTGTAACTCTGTTAGGAGTTTATGGAAGACAGAAGGACCCACTGCCCAAACAACTTCAGGGTAAGATCATTGAACTCATTTTCCAACTGATCTTTGTATTAATCAACAAAATAATACCATAATATTATTGATCTCAATAATTCAATACTCCTTCTTTGACTGTGCCAAACTACACCAACTGCTTCTTCAGATCTCAATACCAGATCTCAGTACCTCGCATATCCTCTTTCAAAATTTTGCCTTCACAATTTCTTCACACACACTTACATTCCAATTTCCATATTACAACAAAGAAAAAATTCCATCCTATATACCACACTCAAGTAATTACAAATGAGTTGACATACAAATTATAAAATAAAAGTTTCCACACGTTACATCAAAATTAGACAAAACTGTCAGCTTCCGATCAATGTAATTCTTCACTTGTGTAACCTCAGATCTTATGATATCATCCACATCACTATCAACATGTCTTCAAATTCTCTCTAAATACACATAACAAGATTCAATCCTGATTAGGAGATATCATCTGATTTCCACAAACCGCTACTCAGGAACACTGCCTGAATACTGCTTTCACTGAAATGCTCATAACTTCCATCAATAAATGAATTACTATCTGCACTCTTAACCATGATATTATTACACATCAAGAGTGATTCCTCAACTCTACATAGCTTCATCTTCAATATCCCAAGTGTGCTAACTCAAACACTATCAGCTTCTCTGCTAATCTTCAGTAGATCACTGTATTGAGATAAATGACAATCACAATCATGAATGTAACAAAAAATTTTATAGAATGGCTGCTAATACTCCCCCATAGGATATATTCAATATTTATTCCTAACAAAGGGTCAAAGTATACATAGATGATGAGGCTGATATGACTGTGCTAGGGAAATCCTTCTACCAAACAACATCAATTACTCGAGCAAGAACATTGTCTTATGTAACACAAGATCAGGAAGGTAGGCGGAAGGCACAGGTGACTATTCCCACAATAGATGTCAGTACAAGTGAGATAACTCCTGATGACTATGTGTTGGAGGAGGTAGACTTGGGAGAGTCGACCAAAGAAGGTAGCAAAACCTTGGCTACCCTTGGATTGAAACATGCCCTCGGCTTCATGGATAAGGATGAAGAGAGGATAGTAGCTTTGGTAAAAGAGAATGAAGCCATGAAGCAGTTCATCCTAAAGATAGCGGGCCCTAATAACCATGAGGCCTCATTACAGCTGATTTTTTAGAAGAAGGGGAGATCAATATAGATATACCACATTCTTTTGTACATGCATGTGCTGATAGGAAGCAAGATTTTGAGCAATTTGCTAAAGTGTCCCTAAAGAAGATCTCGAGGCCTTTGAGAGCCATTCTTAAAGTAGTAACTTCATTGGTAGAGATTATGAGTGAAGAAAATGGTTTGGAGGAAATGATTGTAAATTGGCAGAAAGTGCTTGATAAGCTAATAGTAATAAGGAAGCAATGCCCCCAAGTTTTGGTGAAAGTATATGAGGGCTCCAAGTAAGAAAATTTTGAGTAGTGGATCCAAGAGATCACAATAGCATTGCCCATTTTTGAAAAGGTCCTCAAAAGGATAGATAAGCGAAGAGACAACTATGGGCTTTTTGTGAAGGAGTTGCATGAGTTTTTTGAGGGCCTCGACCTAGATCTGTATGATGAAGATGACAAAAGGACCACATTTTTAGTAAATGTCATTGTCACTCAATACATAGATATATTTCAGGGAGTAAAGATCAAGGAGGATCCCCAACAAATGTTCTATTAGAAAGAGGAGATCTAGAAGATGCTCTCTCGGGAAGAGGAAATACAAGCTTTTGCAACTGAATTGATCGCCTTCTGAGATAAGCAACAAGAAATCCTTCAAGGGGTCAAGGTACCCAATTTTGAGGAGGTGCTAGAGATAGTGGATAGGTTCAAGAAAGCACATCCAGAAGTACTCCCTAGCCAGTGAGCAAGCTATCCAGACTCAGCCAGTTTTTGTATAGAGAAAATGTAGTTTTGACACTTAGCCATTTTTGCATAGCCTGATTTTTGATATTTCAACCCTAGAGAACTTTCGGCCTCTGAAAGTTCAAAGTCTAAAATTTTGGAGATGGAGGACTTACACTTAGTCAATTTTTTGGAACCTATTTTTTTGGACCAATTGACGGGATTTGGGCATTTTTTTCTCACGTCTGAAGTTTGACTCCAATTATCTTAGAATTGATTTTCTAGTCAACTGGGCTTCTTTTTGGGGGTCATTTGTGCATGATTTTGGGATCTCGTCTAGTTGCGGCCATGTAGAGAAGCCATAGCCAAGGATCAAGGGAAGAAACATGAAGATTCTCAAGTGCATGCACGAGTTCCAGCTCCATTCTTGAGTTGTTTAATGCATGATTTATTCAAAGCTTTGTAATGCACATGGTTTAATTTTGTGCTAGGGTAATTTAGTTAAGCTTTAGAATTAGATTCATTAATGCAAGCTCTAGTTTATATTTTCTTTCAAGTTTTAGTTGTAGCTAAACCCTAGCTGTGAAAATAAGAGCCTAGCTCTATAAATTGTAATAAAATGATGTAATGAGGATCAATTTGATCATTAATACAACATATACATTTGTTGCTTCATTCATGGTGTGATTCTTCTTCTATCTATGCAAAATTTATGAATGTTTGAATTGCTCATTCTTCATTTCAAAGAGCCAATTGGTTGTTTAATGGTTTTAAATCTAGAATCTTTTAGTTTGGTGTTTGCTGGTATTGCATTGCTGTGTTGTGACAAATTTTTGAGAAGATTATTCTTTGGTGCTTGAAGATTAACTTATCTCACATGTGCATACATCTGGGGTGGCTTCATGATTTGATGAGTTTTGGCTTATCATACTTCTACATTTGTTCAATTCCGCTAATGATTGCATCCATTTAGCTGAAGATTGTGATATGACCTGATCTCTATTTTGTGGGTTTCTTCATCTTCTTGGTTTTTTAAGTTGCATGGTTGTGTGATGCTAGCATATGTCCATTAGATTTATTTTTAGCAATTTCTTTTGATCTCTTGTTACCTTGTCTTTCCTAACCCTCCTCACAAGTTATCTTCAATAGATCAATCAAATTAGCATTGCTTTTATTTATAAATCTGTAAATCAAATAAAAAAGGGAGATATTGTGGAATCCTAAAGTTTGTTTTATAGTTTCCCTTGAGAGAAGAACCAGCAAAGGCCTCCTTGTTAATAGATCCACATCTATCTTCTATTTAGCTATCCAAGCTATTGAGACCCAACCATAAGGAACCTTGAGATTGATCCCATCAATATTCCAAGAGGGTAATTTGCTTGTGTAAATTCCTAGCTGTTATCTTGTAAAAACAATGCTCAACAGAAGTGGCACTAGAAGGAGGGCCCTCAAAAGGGACACCCTAGAATATTAGATTGTTCTCTCCCAAAAGGTTTTAATGAGTCCTGATATCTTCACCAAAAAAAGGGGAGTTCCTTGAACTTACAGAGTTTCATAAACCCCGCAACAACTAAACAAAGCATGGAGAAGATACTTCGGATCATTCGAATCTTCCTCCATTCCCAACCATTGTTGCCCTACCTGTTTCTCCTCCACCACTAGCTCTAATGGAATTTTTTGTGAATGCTCAAAGTTCACCATTGAACCTACAAGGATAGCTCCATTAGCTGCCTAAGAATCCTAAGAAATTCTGCCCATGTTTCATCTATGGAGAGTCCAGGATAGTGGAAGAACACATCCATGCATTCAAGGAATTATGCAATCAGAAAGAGATTACTCACCAAGACATTGTGTGCCACCTCTTCCGCCACACACTAGGGGAATTTTCATATAATTGGTATCTAAATTTTCCATGAGGAGCCATTGCTACATGGGGGGAATTTGAAAGAAAGTTCCTTAATCAATTCAAGTTGTATGTGGATCCAACAACTCTTCATCACCAGTTTATCTTGGTGAGAAAATAACTCAACAAGTCAATTGCTATGTTCAATCATCATTTTCATAAGATGTACCATAAAATTGAGGCTCCATACACCGTACCAATCAGGGCTGCCATAAAAGTGTACTTGCATGCCTTAGATCCATTGACAGCTACATTTTTGAAAAGGCTACCCCCAGGGGACATTGACACTTTGGAGAAAGTGTGTGATGAAGCTATCACATTTTCCTAATAGATGGACCCACAAGTAGGTGGAAACTATGGTAATCTTCCAACATTAGGGAATGCTGCTATGTCTAGTCCATTTGCAATAAATAATCAATTTCTAGTGTAACATACTCCAAAGATCAATCTAGTGCTAGCTCCATACATTGTTGCCCCACCACTTGCCATCACATACCTAGGGTATGATAATGATGCAGGAGCATCCTGGGTGTAAGAGAAATCTTGCATCACCCAAAAATATTTTTATTTTTGTATTCAATAAGGGCTATCTTATGTAGAGTTGCTATTTATGGAAACTTTCTATTTTTAGTAAGTTGGTCTTACGATCTCGAAATGTCTAATTTTACATATGGAGGTTCATCTCAGTCATATCAGCCTACCATCAAAGTTTCATGGCTAGATCAGCTATAGTTTTGAAGATATTGAAGATTTTCAGTATTGGCAGCAGGGTACATAAACTTTGAACTCAGTTTTGAAGGCTTTAGAGGCCCTGAATGAGGTTAAAAATTTGGGTGACGGGCCCTTTGTGCAAGTCAAGCTTGTAGAGCACTTCGTGGTGTTTCCAAAATGGGGTTATAATAGCCAATCAGGTCAACGGGTGATGACTTATGGTCTTCAAAAGTTGGGTCACCTGAAATGGCGAAAAATAATTTTTCTTCAAAATTTTTGTTTGGGTTTCAAAACTCATTTTGAGCTGACTTTGATGTAATACATTGTAAAATAAAATAATTCTAAGTTTGGTCGGCCCTAAGGGCTAAATTTCTAGAACCTTCTCGAGTGGTGGAAATTGCCTATATAAAGAAGGCCCGTAGTGTTGTCTAGGGCAGTTCTGAGTAGTAGATCTGGGTATTGATTCGAGGCTTTATCCTACAGAATATTGTAAGGGAATGCCCATGTGGCTTTGCATATTGTAATTCTAAAAGTTTGTAATTCCACATTTGTGGAGACAATAAGAAGCCAATTTTTTGTTCTTGCATATTATTGTTGTTGTTTCTCTATTTCTGTTATATGCTTGTGGTATTAAGGGGAGCACCCTTCATCAAGTGGTATCAGAGTAGGAGTTCTTGAGTGTGTAAACAGATCACCGACTATGAGGTAGTTTGCACCAGGACCGTGGTTAGGGTTTGAGCGCACATCACGAAAATGCCTCCATGAAGAGAATGTGGCGGAAGAGCTGGTGCTGTGACACCTGAGGTTAGAGAGCTGCAGAGACAAGTGCGAGCATTGCAAGAAGAGATTCATAGAGGAATGAATCTTAATGTCAAAGATGAAAGCAAGGATGAAGCCGAAGAAGAATATCAAGAAGGAGAAGCTGAAATTGTGAACCAGGAGGAAGAAAGACTTTTTCGGATGATTTCCAAGATTGGGAAAAGACCTAAGATTGAGGTTCCTACATTTTTTGGAAATCTTAACCTAGAGGAATTGATCGACTAGATCAATGAATGTGAAGAATATTTTAAGTATGAAGATGTTGAGGATCCTAATAGGGTCAAATTTGTGAAGGCCAGATTGAAAGGTCATGTGAAGATCTGGTGGAAAGAAATTCAATTAGAGTGAAATAGAAGAGGGAAAGATAAAGTCACAAGATGGGATCAGATGGTGGATAAATTGAAGCAACAGTTCATTCATATTGATTATGAGCTTGACCTACTAAAAAAAATGCAAAGTTTGAAGCAAGCAAGAAGATCTATTAAGGAGTATACAGAGGAGTTCTATCAACTCCTCATCAAAATAGGGCATGCAGAAGATGATAAGGAGAAAGTTGCTCGATACCTTAATGGGTTAAGGCCAAGCATTTAGGAAGAGTTGAATCTAGTTTGAATGAACAGTATTGAGGAGGCATACCAGTTTTCCCTAAAATTAGAGGAAAAGCTAAACAAGAAGTTTGAGAGCAGACAAAATGGAAGAGGTCATGGTGGAAGATCTAGTGGACAGTCATATGGTGGCTGAAATGAAGATCTGAAAAAGAAGGATGAGGCCAGTAGCAGTCAGAATCAGAGAGGAAATAATTCCAATCATTTCCAGGATCAGAGTAATAGAGATCATAGAGGAAGAGGAAGAGGACAAGGATCTGGAAGAGGAGGCTTTCGTGGAACATGTTCTCACTATGGAGAAGAAGGTCATAGGGCATTTGAATGTCCTTAGCACCAAGGTAGAACAGACAGGAGAAATGAAGGCCAGGCCAGAGTTGCACATGTAGATGAAGATGCTAGATCATCAAATTCTAAAGATGCTGAAAGAGGAGAAATGCTAATTAACAAAAGAGTTTTGCTAAGTGGTGAGAATGAACCTAAACAAAGGAGGAGCCTATTTCGCACTAGATGCAAGTGTGAGGGTAAATGCTGTGATGTGATTATTGATAATGGAAGCACTGACAATTTGGTGTCAGAAGAGATTGTGACAAAGTTGAAGCTCAAGAGAAAGAAACACCCACATCCATATCAGATTGCCTGGGTGTAGGATGACCACAAGGTCATGGTCAGTGAACAGTGCCTGGTAAAGTTCAAGATCGGCGGGTACCAAGATGAGGTACTATGTGATATCATCTCTATGGATGCATGTCATATGTTGTTGGGTAGACCGTGGTAGTTTGACAGATGTGCTTTACATGATGGTCATGTGAATACCTATTCCCTGACAAAGGATGGAGTGTGACATAAGCTAAAGCCATTGAAGGAGACCGAAGAAAAGGTATGTGGTAATGCAAGAATAACATTTGTTGATGGGAGAAAATTCCTAGATGGTATGAGGCATGAGCATGTGTTTTGCTTTAATTCTAAAAGTTAGTAAAGAAGAAGTAGAGGATGTACCTGTAGAGGTTGCAGATTTGTTGAATGAGTTTCAAGATATTGTATCTGATAATGTACCTGATGGATTACCACTGGTAAAGAAGATTAGTCATCAGATGGATTTGATTCCATGAGCTAGTTTTCCAAACAAGGTAGCACACAAAATAACACCAGCAGAAAGTGAAGAGTTGAACAGATACGTATATGAGTTATTGCAGAAGGGGTTGATTCGAGAGAGTCTGAGTCCCTGTGTTGTACCAATGGTATTAGCACCAAAGAAGAATGGAGAGTGGAGGATGTGTACAAATTCCAAAGTAATAAACAAGATCACAATCAAGTATAGGTTTCCATTGCCACGAATGGATGATATTATGGATTGTTTGAGTGGGGCTGTGTATTTCTCAAAGATAGATCTGAAGAGTGGATATCACCAAATTTGGATCAGAGAAGGAGATGAATGGAAGACTGCCTTCAAGACAAAGGAAGGACTATATGAGTGGTTAGTCATGCCTTTTGGGCTAACCAATGCACCGAGCACTTTCATGCTGCTCATGAATGAGGTTCTGAAAGAATTTCTGGGTAAGTTTGTCATTGTTTACCTAGATGATATTTTAATTTTTAGCAAGACATTGGAGGAACATATGATGCATATTCATATGGTGTTTGAGAAGTTGAGAGATGAGAAATTGTTGATTAATTTGAAGAAGTGCAGTTTTGTGAAGAAAGAGTTAGTGTATTTGGGATTTGTAGTTTCAGCAGAAGGTCTAAAAATGGACCTAAAGAAGGTACAGGCTATCCTTGAATGGCTTACTCCAAGGAGTGCTATGGAGGTAAGATCTTTTCATAGTTTGGCTAGCTTTTATAGAAAGTTTATCAAAAATTTTAGCAGTATTTGTGGACCCTTGACTAAAATAATGAGAGGGGATAGAAAAGAGTTTAAGTGGACTAATGGGGTAGAAAAGAGTTTTCAATTGTTGAAACAAAAAGTTACAGAACAACATATTTTAGCACTTCCAAATTTTAATAAGGTGTTTCAAGTAGATTATGATGCTAGTGGTACTACAATAGGAGTTGTTATGAGCCAAGAAGGTAAACCTGTTGCTTATTTCAGTGAGAAGTTAAATGATGCCAAGAGAAAATATTCTATCTATGATCAAGAATTTTACGCTATAGTTCAAGCATTAAAGAAGTGGAGACATTATTTGTTTCTTAAGGAGTTTGTTTTGTATACTAATCATCAAGCATTTCAATATTTGAATAGTCAAGGAAAGTTGAATCAGAGGCATTTGAAATGAGTTGAGTTTTTGTAGAGTTATACATTTGTTTTAAAACAGAGGAGTGGAAAGTCCAATAGGGTTGCAGATGCTCTTAGCAGAAGGCAACTATTTCTAATAGAGATGCAGATTGAAGTGGTTGGGTTTGAGGAACTCAAGAATTTGTATCCAGAGGATCCTGATTTTGGTGAAGCTTGGAAAGCTTGTACAAAACCTGTTACTCTATACAGGATGAAATGGCTAGATTTTATATATGCTATTCAGAGGGAGTCAGTTGTGCATTCCACGAAGTTCTATGAGGGAGAATCTCATCAAGGAGAAGCATAGTGGAGGATTGGCTGGACATTTTGGTCATGATAAAACCCCTTCTTTGGTTGGTGAGAATTATTATTGGCCACAATTGCAGCAAGATGTGAAGAAGTTTGTATAGAGTTGCAGAGTATGTCAGATGGTGAAAGGAGTGAAGCAAAATACAAGGTTGTATCAGCCATTACCTATACCAGAGAAGCCTTGGGAGGATATTAGTATGGACTTTGTTCTTGGTTTACCGAGGACACAACAAGGACATGATTCAATTTTTGTAGTAGTTGAAAGATTTTTGAAGATGGCACATTTCATTCCCTACAAGAAGACTAATGATGTTGTTCATGTAGCAGATTTGGTTTTCAAAGAAGTAGTGAGACTACATGGTTTTCCAAAGACCATAGTTTCAGATCGAGATACTAAGTTTGTTGGATATTTCTGGTAGACATTGTGGAAGAAGTTGAAGACAAATTTGAAGTTTAGTTCATCACATCATTCACAGACTGATGGACAGACATAGGTGGTGAATAGAAGTTTGGGAAATCTGCTGAGATGTTTGGTTGGAGATAAGCCAATAGGATGGGATTTGATTTTACCACAGGCAAAATTTGCATACAATAATTGTGTCAATAGGAGCACTGGTAAATCACCATTCCAGATTGTATATGGAAGTAATCCAAGAAATGCATTTGAGTTGAGAAAGATAGATAAAGGAGAAATAAGTAGTGCTGAAGCTGAGGATTTTGTAGAACATTTGAAGAACATCCATGAGGAGGTGAGGAAGCATATTACCAAGATGAATGTGCAATATAAGACTAAGGCAGATAAAAAAAGGAGGTATAAGGAATTTCAGGTTGGGGATGAAGTCATGGTTCATTTGTGAAAGGAGCGGTTTCCAGTTGGTACATATAATAAGCTGAAAATGAAGAAGTTTGGACCATGTAAGATACTAAAGAAGCATGATTCAAGAAATGCATATGAGGTAGGATTGCCTACTGAGCTGAATATTTCACCAGTGTTTAACATTTCAGATTTGACAGAGTATCATGAAGGAGGTGTTGAAGATGAAGTTGTAGCAGTACAGTGGAGTATTCTAGCAACCAGTTCAGATATCAAGGAGATTGAAGACATACTAGATAGTCATGTTGGTAGAAGCACAAGGAACAGGACATATGAAGAGTATTTGGTCAAATGGAAAGGATGACCTATTGAAGATTCATCATGGCTAACAAAGGAGGAGGTTAACCATCTTGGTTTTCCTCTACACACCTGAGTCGTGACAGGGTCACTTCTCAAATTACCCCAGGTGTCTGATGCAGGAGCATCCTGGGTGTAAGAGCAATCTTGCATCACCCAAAAATATTTCTATTTTTGTATTCAATAAGGGCTATCTTGTGTAGAGTTGCTATTTATGGAAACTTGCTATTTTTAGTAAGTTGGTCTTACGATCTCAGAATGTCTGATTTTACATATGGAGGTTCATCTCACTCATATCAGCCTACCAGCAAATTTTCATGGCTAGATTAGGTGTAGTTTTGAAGATATTGAAGATTTTCAGTATTGGCAACAGGGTACAAAAACTTTGAACTCAGTTTTGAAGGCTTTAGAGGCCCCAGATGAGGTTGAAAATTTGGGTGATAGGTGCTTTGCATGGATCAAACCTGTAGAGTGCTTCGTGGCATTTCCAGAATGGGGTTATAATAGCCAATCGAGTCAACAGGCGATGACTTATGGTCTTCAGAAGTTGGGTCACCTGAAATGGCAGAAAATAATTTTTCTTCAAAATTTCTGTTTGGGTTTGAAAACTCATTTTGAGCCAACTTTGATGTAATAAATTGTAAAATAAAATAATTCTAAATTTGGTCGGCCCTAAGGGCTAAATTTCTAGAACCTTCTTGGGCAGTGGAAATTGCCTATATAAAGAAGGCCCGTAGTGTTGTCTAGGGCAGTTCTGGGTAGTAGATCTAGGTATTGATTTGAGGCTTTGTCCTATAGAATATTGTAAGGGAATGCCCATGTGGCTTTGCATATTGTAATTCTGAAAGTTTGTAATTCCACATTTGTGGAGATAATAAGAAGCCAATTTTCTGTTCTTGCATATTATTGTTGTTGTTTCTCTATTTTTGTTATGTGCTTGTGGTATTAAGGGGAGCACCCTTCATCAGATAAACATGAGGCAGGCTTGTGTGAACAAAAGGATACTATCTCAAGTGAACCAGACCATGCTCTAGTGAGCGAGTTGGATACCATGAAGAAGACGTTGTCTTAGCTGATCAGAGAGATCACAAGGATGAAGATTAGCCCATCTTAGAACCATGGGAATTACTAATGGCAGGCTACTACCCCAAACACCTACTCCCAAAATTAGAATTATAATTATGGTAATTACAACAATAACAAAAACAATAATGGTGGAGGCTATGGGAACATCTCCCAAGATAAGTAGTTTGGACAACAATGGACAAATAGAACATGGAACACACATCTGAATAATGGTAGTATACCCTTAGACAATGCCAACTTCTTTGACTCACCATAGGTTAACTTTACCCAAGGTCCCAACATGCACCAACTAGACTATGAATATAGGGGTAAGTTTGGAAACCAACAAGCCCAGGAACCTAAAAGTTCCCAGCCCACTTCAGTGCCATGGTCTTTAGCTCATATGATCCAAGTGTGGGTGGAACTCTTGTCGATAACACAATGGAAGAAGAATGTTTCTTCCCATTCACCCAAGAAGGTCAGCCAGAATACTCTGAGGTCCATGCTTTTTAGAACAATAATAGGAACACCTATAACCTGAGGAGTAGAAGGGAACCTCTAACTAACAACATTCTCCCAGGAATGAAGCCCACCCCACTTGATCCCAGGGCTAGCAATAATCCTACACCCTCGAGAGGTGTTGGTGCCACTGTCACTCCGACAACACAACATCAACCTACTTTGTTAAAGGGTCCAGTCTAGGCCAATGAAAAGTATAGAGTAGTGGAGGAATTAAAGAAATTCATAACCAATATGTCAATGTACAACATGTTGCAAATTTTTCCCACTCAAAGAGAAGATCTCCTGAAATAATTGGATCACTCCAAATCAGCCTCGTCTAGCACTAACATCATAGGCTTATCCAACGTGAATGCGGCAGAGGTGATGCCGACTATGTTCAAAGATAGGGTAAAAGTACCCCCATTCCTACTCAGCATCAAGATCTTTGGAAAGAACTTGCATAATTGCTTAATCAAATCAGGGGCTTCATGTAATGTGATGCCATTGACCATATGCCGAAAGTTAGGAATGAACCCTCAGCCAACTAATCAGGTGGTAATCCAACTTGACAAAATGAAAGTCAAAGTCATTGGAGTCTTGAAAGATACACGTATACAACTAACAGCTGACCCCAGGATTCAAGATTGCATTGATGTTCATGTAGTGGACATACCAGAAACATATGGCATGTTACTCAGTAGGGAATGGACTCAATCTTTGAGAGGATGGTTCTCCACTAACTTTACTTAGCTTTGGCTGCCATTGAAAGGGCTCAACAACCAAATCAAGATTGATGCGGAGCCCAAGCTCAAACAAATGATAACCAAGTACAACACCCCAAATGAAGTTTTGTTCTCATGGGTTGATATGGGAGTGTATCTCTTTGATAAGGCTTTTACCTTCCACCTCAAGGGGGAGGAGAGATCGAACAACAGTCTAGTGCAAGGGTTGGTAGATACCCAAATTTGAGAGGAGATTCTCATAGAGTTTTTGAATGGTATGATAAAAAAATGAGGCATCTTGGCTGAGACGCTGACCAAAACATACCGATGTTACTAGGGTATTGTCACCTCCATCAAACAAACCATTCAGATTTACATGCCAAGACTACCAAGAAGTGGTGGTCCAAGTAATAAGCTAGATGTCTGACATGCCCCTGCTCACAAAGGATATAATGATGTACTCAAGTAAGGATGGATCTCCTCTTTGTGAATGAACTCAAATTTCCACAACTGAAGATTTTGTATAGGAGGAATGGAGCTCTTGTGATGATTGTTGCCTACCCCCATGCGATGAAGTGTGGCATGATGCCAAGGCAAAACAAAAGATGAAATGGGTTCCACTTTCAAGAAGAGAATATCCCAAAAAATGAGAGTTTGAAAGCCTTGAGCACCAAAAACCTATTACCACATGAAGTCTCTATTGATCCCTAAGTTAAGGCACCTCTACCAAAAGTGACTCTGGAACCATGAGATAAAACATCTTTCAATAAGAGTCACCTGATCTAGAAGCTTTGGTTCAATGGCTCTAAGTGTAAAAAAGGAGCAGGAGCTAGGATTGAACTGGTCAAGCCTCATGGGGGTTTATATTATTGCCACCTACCGACTACAATTCTACTGCACCAACAATGTTGCCGACTATGAGGCTCTAGTTTGGGGTCTCCTCCTGGTGCATGAGAAGAAAGTGAAAGCATTACTTGTGGAAGGTGACTCACAATTGATAGTTAGGAAGATCAAGAGCCAGTACTCCTACACTAACAAATGATTGGTTTCCTACCACAATCACATCTGGGATCTGATCAAAGATTTTGAAGCTTTCAATATCTAGAGCATTCCAAGGAGAAAGAATACTGTTGTCGATGCTTTGGCAGTGTCCACAAGCTCTTTAAAACCGCTAGAGAAGTCTAAGTTGAAGAAATTTTCCATGGAACTAGTGGCTATACCAGTCATCCCTAACAATATAAATTTTTTTCAGGTATTTCAGGATGATCAACAAATATTGGAATTTATCATGAATGTCAAGATCTTCAACAAGCAGAGCATTGATGAAGAAGAGGATGAAATAGAGGAGTCTGATGACTTAGGGATCTTGAACTTGAAGACCAACTCCATTCTGAAAGGTATGGTGGCTCTAGAGAGGATTTTTGATAAAGATGAACATGCTCAGGAGAGGGAAAATACCAGTGGTAGGCATAGATGATTGTGAGTTATACAACTTGGGTACACAACTCGAACCCAAGGAAGTCCGCATTGGTAAAGTCAATACACTAGAAGAAAATAAGTAGATGCTCGAGCTACTCACTGAGTACAAAGACATCATAGCATGGTGCTATGAATATTTGAAAACCTATGATCCCAACATTATTGTCCACACAATTCCTTTGAACCTAGATGGTAAGCCTTTCTGTCAGAGACAAAGGCCAGTAAACCTAGTGATTGAACCAATGATCCAGAAGGAGGTGCAAAAGTTACTCAATGCCAAGATAATTTCCCCCATCTAACATTCAACTTGGGTGGCAAACCTCATCCCTATGAGGAAGAAGAGAAGAGAAGTTTGGCTTTGTGTGGATTTTAGAAACCTGAACAAGTTCTCACAAAAGCATAATTACTCATTGCCATCCCTTGATGAAGTATTGCAGGTGGTTAATGGTTCCCAAATGATGTCTTTTCTAGATGGCTACTCCAAATATAACCAAGTTATGGTAAAGGAAGAAGATCACTTGAAAATAGCTTTCACAATGAAATGGGGAACATTTTCTTATCATCCTATGCCGTTTGGGCTAATCAATGTGGGGGCCACTTTCCAACGGGCCATGGATGAGGCATTTAAGGATCTGGTGAACAAATGCATTATCATATATATGGATGATCTCACAATTTTTCCAGAAACCACATGGACCACATTGAAGACCTACGAAAGGTCTTGAAGAGGTGTTAGCATTACATAATCTCATTGAATCCTAAGAAGTGTGTCTTTGGGGTCACTCAAGGAAAACTCCTTAGGCACATCATATCTGAGATAGGCATCTCAATCGACCCTGAAAGGGTTGAAGCTATTCTCAAATTGGTTCCTCCAAATAGTAGGAAGGAGTTGAAATATTTCTTCAGGAAAATCAACTTTGTTAGGAAATTCATCAGTGGATTTGTAGAGATAGTGAGCCCAAACAATATGTTGAAGAAAGATGCTAAGATCAAGTGGAACACTCCAACTAAAGAAGCCTTCGAAGAAATCAAGACATCCATTGCCACTGCCCCAGTCTTGGTCAGCCTTGATTATCTTCTATCATTCAAGGTTTATTCCTTTGCTTTAGACCATTCATGTGCATGAATCCTCACATAGAAGAAAGAGGGAGAAGATGAACAATCGATAGCTTTCATGAGCTATCCTCTAAAAAATGCAGAACTCAAATATCCAAATCTAGATAAACAATCTTTTGCCTTGGTCAAGGCCATCAAGAAATTTAGACACTATATCCTTCAGAGTAAAGTCATTGCTATCATTCCATACCCAGAAGTTAAGTCCTTGCTGATGAAAAATGAACTGGGAGAATGAAGAGGGAAGTGGATGGAAATATTGTAGGAATTCAACATTGAGATCCAACTAATGAAATTAGTCAGAGGCATGGCAGAAATAGAACAAGGCTTGGTGTGCCAAGTACACACCAATGAAGGAGTGGTCACTGACATATGGTATCAAGACATAGTCTTTTACTTGTTACAAAGTTGTTACCCAGAGGGATTGAATGGTTCACAGAGAAGGGCATTAAAGAATAAGAGAAGCTCGTACATGCTAAAAAATGGGAATCTCTATAAACACAACTATGATGGGTTGTACCTATGATGTTTAGGTTGAATAGAAGCTGAGGAGGTCCTTATAGAGTTTCATGATAAATATGGTACTGGACATAGATCAGCAGAAGCCATGGCCCACCAGATATTGAGATTCATCTATTACTGGCCAACCTTGTTCAAAGACACCCATGAGCATGTGTGCTCTTGTTATGTTTTCCAAACCAATGCCACATGTGAGAGACACCCAATGATGCCCCTACAACCTATTTATGAGGTACGCCCTTTCATCTAGTGGGGGCTAGACTTCATGGAAATAATCAATCCTCCATCCTCTGTTGGACACCAATACATCTTGACTGCAACTGATTACTGTACACGTTGGATGGAAGCACAAGTTCTAAAAAATTGTACCACTGAGGTGATCACCAAGTTGCTAGAAGAATTCATCATCACAAGGTTTCACATGCCATTCTTCCTAGTATGTGATAATGCCCCTTATTTCTCATCTACAAATCTCATTCAATGGGCCTTCCAAAACCAAGTAATTCTAAAATTCTCATCCAATTACTACCCACAAGGGAATGCAGTTGCTGAATCAACCAACAAGAACCTAACCATGATAATCAAGCATCTTTTGGATGACAACCCCAAGGATTGGCACACTCAGTTAAAATATGCTTTATGGACAGATTGTGTGAGAGTCAAGAATTCCTTGGGGACCTCTCCCTACCAGTTAGTTTACGGTCTGCAACCCATCTTTTCAATGAACCTAAAAATACCAATTCTAAGATTCATGGATCAATACATTAAAGGTGAGGATTGGGTGCAGATTCATCTCATGAATTTGTTGAACCTTGAAGAGAAATGAACTATGGCCTTGGAACATGTGGCCAAACACCAAGATGTTGTCAAGAGATGGTTTGAAAAAAGAGAAACCATAAAAGCCTTCTGAATTTCTGATCTAGTTTTAATGTGGGATAAAGCAAAGGAAAAACTTGACAGCCACACCAAGTTTCAACATTTGTGGATAGGCCCATTCCAGATCACAGAGATCTTGGGAGAGAATACTTTTCAGATTAGTTCTCTTGATGGAGAATTGGTCTCAATTCTAGTCAATGGCTAGTTTCTGAAGCATTATTTTGGGTCTTGACTAGCCCCTTGTATATTACTATATATTATTGTACTTTAGTGTCTTTTCTTTGTTTTCTTTCAATCTTTTTTCCTGTGTCTTTTCTTTGGGTCTTTGCTTGCAGGAGGTAAGTTCTTTCATGTTTTAGTGGTCCGTTCTAGGTAGTCTAGGCAATAGATAAAGGCTTTCCATTGTCAAGATCTTTGAGGTAGTTATGTCTTGCAGTAAGCCAAAAATAATGATCAAAAGTAAGGCATTTTATTTTCAAACTTCTTGAAAGGAGCTCATCAAAACTAACCATCCTCAACACTAACACATATTTAAAAGGGATCCTAAATCACAAGCCTCCCATGGTAGGATGCCAGTCAACACCAGGAAATGCCCATGGTCTTGAAGGAAGCCTGGAAGTAAGAACCCTTTCCTAACTAGAGTACCAACTAAAAAAAAAATAGAGAGCAAGAAAATAAAAGGAGGAATGCATAAAGATTGGATAAATAGAGAAATGCTCAAAGCCAGGGTAGCATAGTCTAAGTGCTGCCCCGATTTCAAAAAAAAAGAAAGAAGAGAATGGAGCAAAGAAATGATATCTAACAAAGCCACAAGGAGTATCAAAGTAGCCAATTTTGAATGAGATAAAAAACAAATTGCTAATAACAAGATGTTTCAAAAGAATTAGTTTCAAAACTGACATAAATCGAGTCTAAGAGCCCTCCAAAGGAGTTTAAAAATTCTATTAAAAGCTCATCTATAGTGGGGGGAGGGTGATTTTAGCAACCTCTACCAGGGCTATAAATGCCCACCTGGTAGTAGAGCAAGGTTCAACTGACTTACAACTGACTTCATATTTGTGGGCAGTGATCTGGCAATGACTGGTTGATGACCAATCAGGTCTTACGATGAAGGATTTCTCAGGAAATTTGAATGCATGTGCTCACACACTGGATGTAGACATTATGATGTTCTTCATCTTGATGATGATGAGAAAACCATTCTATTTGAATATCTTGTGCTTGGATCATTGTAGGATCAAATTTTTTCAAAGCAGAATGGCTCTGGGAAACTCGGGTTGTTCCCCTCTTTTTGTTAGAACCATTTGTTGTGGTCCCACAACCACACTCCCCTTTCAACCTTTTGGCTTTAGGGGCCCACCTTCTACTTTTTGCTTGTCCTTTTTTTTTGGTCTATTGTCCTTTTATTTTTTGGTTTTTTCTTAGTCTTTTCTAGGTTTTCAGTCTTGTCACACTTTCGCCCTTTCGCATGTCTGAAAGTGTGAAAGTCTGAAAAGGTGAAGGTGGAGAAAACTTAAGTTTTGGCCTTCTTGGCCCTAACATTTTTTTAGACTTGTCAAAGGTCTAGAGTATCAGAGGTCTGACTCTCAAAAGGGAGTTGGCTTTTCAGAGCTTTTGACCTTTTGGAGGTCTGACACCAATGAAAAGCTGAAAAGCCGATTGATCAGGGTGCTAACGTCAGCCGCTAGGATTTCCTATAAAAGGCATAAGACAAGTTTTTATCATTTTACCTTTTCTCTCTCACCATTTTCATCTTCGAAGTTTCTTATGTGCCTCTTGTTGCTAGCTTGTTGCACTAGTCTTCTTTCATCGTCATCACCTTCTTGTGTCTTGTTTTTTGAGGTAGGTTCCCTCCTCTCCTTTTTCCTTCATTTTTCTATGTTTTCTTGCGGTCATAGCCTAGGGTTTGTGGTTTGTCATCCTTTTTGGCCTGTCCCTTAGGTTTAGGTTATTTTGGTCAGCCTTTTTAGCCTTGGGGATTGTAACGTAGTCACCTTGCATCCCCTTGGCAATTTTGTGGTCAAACTCACTGTCAGACTTATTTTCAAGTTTGACTGTCAAACCCTAGTTTCAGACCTTCAGGGTCCAAAACTTTGAGCTTGCAAAATTTCAAAATGGATATTACCCAAGTCATGCACAAATTTTAGTGTTTTGGTGTTGTCGCACATTGAAACATCACCTCCTCTGAAATGCTGAAACACCAAAACACAAGCCCGAGCTTTTCGACTCAATCACTTAAGTGCAGAGTTTCAACCTTTTCAACCTTTCGCAGGCTGAAGATACATCTTCCCTGACTCACCCAAAACCTTTCACAAAATGAACATGCAATTGACAAGGCATGTCTTCAGCAATTTTGAGCTTTCAGCCTATACAGGTTCTTCTCCTCTGATTTGCCGAAAAGTCTGAAATGGGGTTTTTTCAAAGACTCACGAGCCTATTTTTGCATTCTCAACCTTTTTAGACCTTTCAGGGGTCCCACAACCCTGAAGGTCTAAAAGGATAAAAGAGCCCCATTGACTTGGTGGTCAACACCTCCTTGGGGACTTGTGACATGGCTTAACCACCTCCCATGGGTCAGGTTAAATCTAGCATTTGTATTAGGCATTGAAAGTTTGAGCTTTTGGTGAAATGGAAAATGATTCCAACAATTAGTATCAGAGCCTTGGGTCATGGGTTAGAGTCCCCCTTTAGTGGGTGCTAAAGGCTCAGTCAATGCTGAGGGGGAGATTATTAACATGGTGGTCACCACCTCCTTGGGGACTTGTGACATGGCTTAACTACCTCATGTGGGTTGGGTTAAATCTAGCATTTGTATTGGGCATTGAAAGTTTTAGCTTTTGGTGCAATAGAAAATGATTCCAACAAGCCTTGTGTAGCCTTTCTGAGCTTGATTTTGTCAATGTACTTTGTTTTTTGAGGTTTTTTCCTATCATGTCACTGATTCATGGTTTTTTCTTTTTGTAGAGATGGCTAAGAAAGTTGTAGCATCACTTGCCATGAAGTATTAGTTCAAGGGATACCATCCACCTTCTAAGGTAACCAACCTACACGCGGGCATCATGGACATAGACATAAGGAACTTAAGCTAGAATGATTACCTGACAAAGTGTGCCCAACTAGTGGGATGATCAGAAGACTGCACTTCCCTGGTACACTGCTCTCTGGTGAATGCAACGACTCACCTAGTTTTCATCCTATCATTAGATCTGATCAACACATTGGCTAACCACTATGTAATTGATGAGCATATGGTGAAAAATAGTGTTGGCAAAGTAGTCCTGGACCTAAGGATAGACAACATTGAGGATGTCTTCCACTTTCCTAAAGGGGTCGACAAATTCTTCAACTTCCATATCAATAAAGGGATGTAATTCTACAAAATGGATGTATCTAGGGCTCATGGCATCATAAAAAATGAATACCTAATGTAGCCCATGCCCAAGAACAAATTAGAAAAAATTGATATGAGGAGAGGGTACATGCAGAATGATATTCAAGATGTAATCACAATGATTAGCAGGGAGTATGGGCTAGCAAGATCATCTCAATTAGAACCATGGATGATCCTACTCATCCAGAAGGTAAGGGAAATGCAAGAAAGGTTTGATTGGGCCACCATTTTGAGTGATAAACTAGATGAATAGTTGGTTTGAGTAAAGATTGATCCCCATTTCTACATGACATCCTATGTCATTTATCTGCTAGCTACTAGGGTAGTATATCTAGGATTGATCAAGGTTGGGGCAATGGGAGAGCAGGACGCCTGGCCATTTACACTATATCCTCAATTGGTGAGGAAGGATTTTTACACACATAACAGCATAGACTTCTGAATTTTCAATGATGCCTTTGTGTTTGCTATCATACGCTCCATTGAAGGAGACTATGCAAAGAGATTGTCTACTGAAGAAGCAGCAAAAGTGAAGGCCCTTTGGACATTCTTCATACAATTTTAGACTTTCACATACATACGAGTGGTAGGAAGTACTTTGGCACCAAAAAAGCTACCAAGATATCCTTCAGATAGGGTAATTCTTTTGGAAATAACAAGGTAGCTTTTAGATGCCCATGAACACATCAAGCATAAGAAGAAACATTGCTAGGACTTTCCCATTTCTATCGGCCGCCACTATATGCCAAAAATGAAGGTCTACAAATCTTTGACCTAGGAATGAGATGAGTTCCCACTACCAACCTACAATTTGGTCAGACTTCATTTTGATCCCATTGGTACATTCAGCCATATAATGGGGCAGCATTACATTCATGAACCACATATTGAGGACCATTGGGAAAACTGCATGGATGACTATGAAGTAAGGATCTATGACTATTGTCGGATGAGTCTAGAGCTAGCACAAGGTGCTCTTTTATTAAGGATCCCTCAAAAGGTGAAAGATGTTGATTTTGAGGACATCTTGGATTCCATCTATAATACAGATAAGGTATATACAATGGCTATTCTGAATGCTGAAGTGGATAGGGATGAAAATGATGACATCGAGTTCAGAGCTTGGCATGTGGTCAAGGTGACCAAAGCTTGGATCACCCATCTGTTTCCCATGAAACCAATACCTATGAAACAAATCCAAGGGTAGCTCTCTAGAGAAAAGAAGAAGAAAGAAGAAAATATCCCCAAACCATAGTTCAAAGAGGCTGCTCCTCTAAAGCTAGAAATTGTGTACAGGCATGAACGCCAAACTACATATGGTCTGACCACTCACTCAAAGAAGGTGAAGACCAGGATGATGGGGAGTATTGCACCACCAAATATGCCTTCATCTAGTGGCCACAATTCTCCAAGCATGGAAAAGAAAACAAAATTCAAGATCATAGGACCCAAGTAGGCTGGAGTAATCAAAGGGAATGTATACAAAAGAAATAAAGGCTCAACGTCTACACAGATGGATACCCTACTGGAAGAAGATGAGGATGAGTTGGATGACATCCCTCTCTATAAAAGTGTTGGAAAGTTAGCTATACTAATGTATATGACTTAGTATAGTGTTGTCATTATGGAAAAAAAGTCATATAGTAGTTTGGAGTTAGCGCACTTGATGAGAAGATCAGAAATTGGTTAAGTGTTGAAGACTGGATAGTGTATAGAGTACCTGAAGCTCAGAGCATCAGGGCACATGTGTATGACCTAGTTATGGTGTGCACCCTATAATATAAGTTGGTTAGACTACATTCATTCTTACTCTATGAGCGGATGATTAGATATGCAAGTATGCCCAAGTTACAAACAATTGAAGTTACACAGCCAGTGTGTCCAGAGAAAAAGAGAGCAAGCAATCGACTATTAGCATTTTGATTTGTGGTTATATTATAATGTTGTAAAGGCCATGCACCTATTGTAATTAGGTTGTTGACATATAAATATGTTTTTTTTTAAAACACTCTTGAGCCAATTCAATTAGAAGCGTTATATGTAATCGGTTAAAGGGCCGACCTAGTTATTTGTTTTGTATGTGCATATAAATATGAGATGTTCCCATTGTAATTAGTGAGGAAGTTGTAATAGAGTTAAGATAAGCATATCCAAAGTGTGTGAAGAGTCTAAAAGATGTATTACAGCTTTGCAAGAGGTTAAATCATCAGTGCATCAAAGGAACTGATCAGACAAGGAGTGTCATAGTGACAGTTCATTCTGTAGATATAGTGTGTATCTGAGATCCGAAGGTTGTAGCCTTCACCATTTGAGTAGTGAGCTCTAGGATAGTAAGTCCACACCCCTAATAGGGTTAATCATAAAAGACTCCTAATAGGGTCCAACCCTTAACAAGGTCGATTGTACTTAAAGCATTGTCAAGAAACTTCTATCAGGGTTAATGATCTTCTAACAAGGATCATGAAACACTAGTACAAAATATTAGTGGGTGTCAATTCCCACCAGGGTTTTTACCTATTTGGGTTTCCCCATAACCATATTGGTTTTATGTGTTGATTTCATGTTTCATGTTTATGTGGATGTTCATTTTAGTACTTAAGCATTTAAGTTCAATTTAAGATTAAGTAAAAAGATAAAATACAATGAATATTGATTCACCCCCCCCTCTCAGTGTTCCCATTCCTAACAATTGGTATCAGAGCTCTAGTCTTTAACAAAGAAGTTTAACCACTTGAGGAGATCATGGACAAAGTAGAAATGAAACATCTTAAAAGAAATCTTGAAGCTGCTCTTGAAGACCTAGATAGATCTGAAAAAGAAATTGAAGAACTAAAGGAAAAATTTGGTGATGCTCAAATAGTCATCAAAAGGCTAGGATCTGAAAGAATGTTCTACTAGTGATTTAGGGATAATGATCAAGAAGCTGAATAAAGAAAATACATCCTTGAAATAACAGCTTGAAGAATTTGATGATAAGCTGATTAACAATTAGGAAGTCTATAATGAATAGATCAAAGAGAACCTTCAACTCAATGAAGAATTGAGGCAAGCAAACATGGAAATTTTGGAGCTAAGAAATAGGAAGGAGAGCATGGAATCTGAAATAAAAGAGGCAAAGAATCACATTGATAAACTACACACCAGTTCTGATTTGATAGAATCTTAGTTGTATGAAAGAAGAGCTAAAGGAGATACTAGTTGCATTGGATACAATGAAGCACAAAATCAAATTGACAACATGTGAGCAAGAATGAAAGCACTAGAAGGCACCTCAGATGCTAAGGAGATTGGAAGCTGTCAGACTAAAGATCATATTGAACCACCCAAAAATGAGTGCAAGCCAGTAGAACACACTTGTTATGCATGTAAAAAACATGGACACATAGCGAGGAACTGTACAGAGGTAAGACCTTTTAATGGTTACTATTATTCATGCAATAAATTTGGTCATAGAGCTATGAATTGCAAGACAAGTCAGAAGAACAAGACTTAGTATAATCAGAGAAATCAAAATTAGTCAAATGTAAGAACTTCTCAGAATGTTACATGTCAAATATGTAACTATAATGGTCACTCAACTAGGCAATGTAAAATGGTGACCCATGTTAATGTGCCAAGGAATATAAGGCCTCCAGTCATTTTTCACTCCTGTAACAAAGTTAGACACATCTCAAAGTTTTGTAGATCAAGGTCGCAAGGTTAGGAAAGCCCTAAAAATCCTGAAGAACCAGTATTAGATCCTGAAGGAGAAGTCAAGTTTGTGAAAGCTTCAGAGGATGCGAGCTTGATTTGGTCACAAGAAAAGAAGGATAAGGTTGATGTGTATGTATTAGATGAATCCATAGTGGATGCACCCTCTACATCTAGATGAATGGCCCTCAGGGTCATAGGGGGAGCTAATTTAGCTCTAGACCCCTACGTGGTTGGTATACTCACTCTCAGAGTATGCACCTTTAGACTTAAGCTTTTGGAGACTAGCAAAACCTTTGTGCAAGAGTGCACTAGCTGATTGTCTACAGGATAAAAGTTAGAAATTTTCAAGTGACAGATTGGTTTACATGACTAGCATTAATGGCAAAATTTCCACTTTAAAGTTCACAAAAGTTTGTAAATCTCTCATTGCATTTGAATTCAGAGTGATTGGAGAGTAGAAGAGCCCTAGCATTTGATTGAGAAGGATTTCAATTTTATTCATCAAGTGATTTGTTATGTGTTTGATCAGTTGCGGAAACCCTAGTTTGTTGTGCTAATTCAAGAAGTCTTCAAGTTCATTTGGAAAGTGATATCCAAGTAAGTGATGACTACTCCTATAGTATTTGATTTTACAAAGAAGAAAATATATGTGTTTAAGAGGCATCCATTTAAATCAACACTTGATGACCTAGAAGGGGAATTCTCTCACATGCCTATGGGTGTTATGCATGTCGAGGACATTGGGGCATACATTTACTATAAGAAAGAACTAGTAGGATTGGACAGATTAAGAGCACACATGGAAACTATGTTGAAACCATACAAAACCTTCATGGATGAGTATGCACGATGGGATAATCATCCTATAATTGAGTATGCTATGACATATGAGTTCTATGAATTAGAATGGATCAAGATTCTAATGAGCAGAATTCATGATGACCCATTTTGGATAGGTGAAGTACCAGTCAGAATTACTAGTGACCTAATTCATGAGATGATAGGCCTCTCTAAGACATGCACTTTTCTTCTAGTGGGAAAGGATATAAGGAAGCTTGTTAAGAAAACTTGCAATTCAAGAAGTGATAGGCTCATAATGACCATAGAGCCTATTGAGAAAGATTCCATCAAATTGATGTCCATGATACTGGGATATAGGTTCCAACACACCAGCAGGGTAAACAGTGTATCTGCAGCCATAATTCTTCTAGCAATAAGAATTGTAAAAGAGAATGGAGAGTTTAACCTATGTGAAATCTTATGCACATAGTTAATTGACAACATTAAGGCCATCAAGCATGATAAGACCAAGATATTCAGATTTGGGTCTCTGATCATATATATGTACTTCCATATTGTTGGAAAGGTTTCGGATTTATACCTTGACAAGACTATTCCCACCATGCCACATATATCCTTCAAGTCATCTAATGAGAGCACTCTAAGAGATTACATGACACTGGAGTTGAAGACATTTAGGGCTAAGATATAGATGAGATTCAGAATTCCAAAGAAAATAGTTGAAAAGTACAAGGACACTATTTGTTTTATGGTTGAGACAGACACAACATGCATGGAAGCAGTTGAACCAAGGAAAAAGTGGATTCATCCACTTGGTTATGAGGTTGATGAACAAGTCTTAGAAGCATATGTGCAAGTATTTCTTTCAGCCCCTAAAGACCCTAATGAGCCAAGATGGGGACTCTATGAAGAGAAAACAAAAGAAATTGATGCAGTCTTGAATAGTGCAGCAACTAAAAGAAAGGTTGCCAAGGTTACCTCAAAAATCTTGATAATTCATGGAGTGTCTCAAGGAGACCTAGAAAAAGAAGGGAACAAAATATTTCTTTGGAAATTGAAAGCACAACAAAAACAAAAAATTGAATAATAAGATCCTAAGATGAAGAAGGTGAAGATAGAAAAGTCTAATATTCAGAAGGGTAAAACTGATGATACTCCTTCTGCACCCATTGTAACTGTTGATCTTACTACTCCTCTAGAGTATAAGACAATAGAAAAGAGTAAGAAAGAGGTTAGCACTAGTCATCCATCCTTGTGAGTAACAAGGAATAGGAAAAACACTCAAGCTCCTCCCGAAGTAAGTTTCAAACCTAGTCTTAGTGTGTTGAGTGCAAGGATCATTGATGAAGGAAGAATTGATCAAGTAGGAAAGTTATATGAGAAATACAATATTATTAACAAATTAGAAATACATGTAATGATTATCAAACACATGTTGAAGTTTAAGAAGACAGTCTTAGAACTTAAGACTATGATCCCTGATAATGTATGGAACATCATAGAATCCCAAAAGAGACAGGCTATTGAAGAGGATCTAAGAATAAGAGAAAATATTCTAGATGAAACCCTTCCTGTATGTTCTCTAGAGGAGAAATCCTTGTTAGACTGTTAGAAATAGGAAATACTGAGAGGGGGGGGTGAATCAATATTTCACAAACTTTTACTTTTGCCCACTTATGGATATAACAGATTACTTTAAAGCATAAGAAACTAAATAGCATACATAACGGTAAATGTAAAGAAATCATAACACATGATATGTTCTCAAGGAAACCTTGGCCAAGGGAAAACCCTAGTGGGGATGGTACCCAAAAAGATCCTCTAATCAAAAGATATCCTGTTAAGGATGTTGACCCTATTAGGAGCCTGTTACAATCATATAGTGTATCAGTCTTGGTTAAGGGACTATAGGCCTTGTTAGAAGCCTCAACCCTGTTAGGAGTTGTAGATACAAAACCTGATTACTAGATGAGCTCACTACCCAAACAAGTAATACAAATTTTTACTAATTACAATTTGGTACTGCTTACAACTTCACATTAACAACTTTCACTGCTATCACAATATACAACTATCACAAGTTACATATTACATTTCAATTATGTTCGGTATATCTTTATTTATACAAGATACAAACATAATATCTTTCTCCAGTCAGCTTTCATATCTTTATCCAAGAGTAAACATCTAGGATGTCATCTCTTTATAATATTAAGTCATTTCTTTGACAAGCAAAATAATCCCTTAATTCATTTACTAATTCTATCTTCAAAACTGCTTTGTCAGCTCTACTCTATAATCGGTAAAACAATCATAACTTTTTTTGTACTATCCATACTCTTTTGTGCACTGAGATGGGGTATCCTTAGACACCATAGAGTCTATTTTCAACCGTGCAAACTTTGATCATGCTGCAGTGAATGTCACCAAAACAAAATGTATCGGGTGCTCTGTCAAAAACACTGTTTCATACTTAGACAATTTTAGTCTGTGATCTTCCATACTTACTTTCCAGCTTATGCAATCTTCATAGGGAACATATGTTTCCATAATGACAACATTCATGTACATACCTCAGCTAAATTGCCAACAATATCCCCCTTTGTCATTGGTGGCCACATATGAGAAAATTGGCTAAGTGTACAAGTCAAAATCTCAAAATTTGTATCAAAATTGTGAATTTGTATCAAAATTGTGGCCATAGTATACAATAAGTAAATTATCCTTATATCTCCTTAGAAATATACACATAATCTATAATACTTCATAATACTCCATAGAACTCCCCCTACGAGTATCCTTCCTTATCATATATAGACAATTTTCTAAGTATCTCTCCCCCTTTGACAACAATGACAAAATAAAGGGTGGAAAAGGATATACAAAATTGTGTCAAAAATTTTACCTTACTGTCTTATTGCAAAGCTAGTAGGCTTGCAACACAATCTGCAAAATTTGTCTTCCAAGTCTCAAAATCTATCTCCCATGCCTTCTTAATTGAGTCTGCTACATTGAGGAAAGTACCCAATCCGTATGCTGCAATCTGACAAGCTTGAAGGGACTCAAAATTGAACTTCTAAAATGATGTCTTAGTAGTAAGACATTCCTCTAGCTGCTCTTCTATTATAGTCAACTTGATTGAGACATGCTCTCTCAAGATGTTCATCCTGATAATTTTCTTGTTCTTCTCATCATTCAAAGTCCTTATCTCATCACATAATTTTTTGATCTTTTTCTCAACTGCATTGATCTTTATGTTTGTGCTAGCCATTGAGTTTGTCTCTACTACAATTTCATCTTGCTTCTCTTTTATCTTCTTCTCTTCCTCAATTATTATATTTTCAAATTTTGTACACTAAATGTACAAACACTTTCTAGTCTCAAGATGTTTCTTTAATTTCTTAATGTGTCTATCAAGGTTGCCAATGCCATTTTCAATATTCTGAGTTATAGTCTGCAACATCTCAGCTCATAAGCTACCTGTGCCTTAACCTTAGCAATATCAGTTAAATTAGTGAACTAAACATCAAAAGAATTTATTACCATCTTTTCTCTTTCAAGTGGGTCTGAATCAAAGACTTTTGTAGATATAACACTTTGTAGCTTCTTAGTCAAATCTTTCAGGCTTCCTTCCAAATTCTTAACTTTCTTGTTCTTACCAATAATTTTGTTCAAAGAAGTGATCAACTCTAATTGATCATCATCATCAACCTCCTTGCTCAAATATTCAATCAATGTTCCTATTCCTTTCTCCTTTCTAGTCTTAGGAGTAAGACTGACGTCTTCTTGTGGTTCAATAGGTGTATGGGCCTCTGTTTCCATTTGCTCTTCTATTCGAGTAGTCCCTATTTCAATACTCTTTTCTTACTCTCCCAAAACCAAATTGTCAACAATGTTATCCAAACTGTTGAGTACCGCATCATCTGAATCTAAAGTAACTTTTGTTCCTTCAATGTCCATAGATTTTGTGCCAATGTTTATAGAAGAAGAGGGAATATCTTCAACTTCAACTACCTCTGCTGCTACCTCTGCCTATTTTGAACTCTGTTTCTCTACTGGTTCTACAACTGATTGATCTTTGCTATCTTTTCCTACTACCAAGTCTGCTAGCACTTTCACAACTGCCTGTCCAGTTTCAGTCTTCACTTGTTCATACTGACCTCCCATTATTTGTATAGTTCTTCTTTTGGTTCTTAATAGGGTTTCAAGTGGCTTGAGGATCTATTTAAGGTGGTCATCATCTCTTATGTCATAAAACTGTCTTATCACATTCTCCCTCATTTTAGTATCTTCTTCTTGTGCTCTCATCTTTCTTCTCACAAGTCTGTTGTACAAATCTTCTGGTATCTTTCCATGAATAGTATCAAATTTCTTGTTTGCCAAAATCATATGTGTAACCATTGCATTCTCTAGATTTAATCTGTCAAAGGATCCATATAAATCATAGTATTTTTTCATTTTGGTAAAGTCTCCATGCTGCATTATATCTTCATTAACTCTTTCTATCCTTGGTTTCCATGATTTCTTCTTTATTGTTACTTCGTCATCTTTTATCTCTACAACTCTTCTAGGTATCAGTGGAACAATTACTTTTTGTCTTTTACCTGGTCCTGAAGCACTTGCCTTCATTCTTTTGCTTGGTGCTGAAGAAGAGGGTTTCTCTATCTAACTAATTTCTTGCTCCTTCTCAGGTTCTTCAACCTTTACCTTAACTTGAATGGGTTCTTGAGGGTCTGCACTTGATGCCAAAGGTGGGACCGATAGTATCTCACTTTGCCTTATTGCTTCTATAGTCTTTCTTGCAATAGAAAATTCTTGCTCACTCAAACCTGTTTCTTTTAGAATTTTCTTTATTGTATTGTCTACTCTTTTCTTTGATTGTTTCTTTTCCTTAAGTGTCTTTTTTGAATCAAAGTTTTCATCATATGTTCCAAATCTGTTGCTATGAGCATCCACTTTACTTTTCAACAATCTACTAACATATCCTTCTATTTCAACTTCAGAGATTTCATAGCCAAGAGGGTCTATGAATTCATGTCTAAGTTCTACTGCCTCAATGTAAGTGAAATTAGTATCAACCATAAAACATATATCATCTTTGTATTTCTCAACTAGGGATGGAGGAATTCTTGATCTATTTACCACAATGTTCTAAAAAGTTTTCAACACTAACTTTACACTATCATTAACCTTCTCAATAAGATGTTTCATGTAAACTTTATTGATTCTTTCCATAGTATTCACACCATCATTCCAATTAATAGTGTAAGTAAATGTTCTTAGCAAGTGGAAGAACATGTAAGTAACCAATGAGGAAAATCTAAAGTGAGTGTATTTAGCTTTCTTTATCTTTTCCAAATTCTCAAACAACTGAATTCTCAGAATTTCACACATATCCACAGGCTTCTTCTCCACACACATCAAATAAGCAATGTGTACCATACCTGCTGGCATATCATCTTCTCTAGAACTTCCACAAAATTTTGTTGTCAAAATCTTACACAATTATTTTACATTATCTTGCTTAATCTTACTAATGACTATACCTTTGGCATTGTATACTGAACCGATGTTTTCAATCATAATATTTCTCATGTTTTTTTCATTTAGTGGAATTGCACCAACTTTTGATAATCCAGTCACCTCATGAATTAGGTCTGTAGTTATGTCTATAACTCTGTCTTCTAACTAAAATTTACCAAAATTTACCATTATGTATCCTACTCAAAATGATCTTAGTACACTCCTCATCATCAAATTCATATTTCATAGAGTACTCAATGATTTCATTATTTTCTAGATGTTCATAACCTTGTTTCACTAACATATCCATGTTGTACAATTTCTTATATTCACCATTAAAATTACTCTCCCTTAGGTTTTCATATTTGCATCCAAGATAACTTTTAACATTCTCTAAATGAAGAACTCCATCTGGTACGAATGATAAAGCTAAACTAGCATCTCTTTCTGAGGGTTCAACTGGATCTTTCTTAGTTCTAGGTCTATTCTTATCCTTAATTTTTTGAATCAATGACACGTCCATGATTATATCTGATTACTTAAGCTAATTCAAGATCTTAGTCAGATAAATACCTTTAATTCACAAAATTAGGGCTTTCACTAGATTGACGCTTCAAACTTCTGCAAATCACTTCCAAACTTCTTTCTTCACTTTCCAAATCACTTCTAATCACTTGATAATCACAATAACTTTGATTTCAATCTTTTAATACTTAGAATTTACTCAATTTGACATCGCATTCAATTCTTTTGTCACTAAAATGCCAAAAAGTTGATTCTGTAAACTTGCAACCATAAATCTTCTTGCGACCTCGCAAAACACAATATTTCTTTTTGTGCACTTAACCATAGCATTAGTATAACATAAAAAACCTTCATCTAACTATGCAAAACTTAACTCATTCACAATCTAATTCTACACTAATTCTAAGTTCCTAAACTATAGAAATTTACATAATTTAAGTGCTTAAAGAAGGGTTAGGTAAAGACTTATTCTTACCATCAGATACATTACCTTCTTGATTACCTTCAGTGCTGAATATCACTAATACATTTGGGGGCATTTTGCGATGGCTATGTGTCGCAATAGCAACACCCATAGACATCGCTATTTTTTAGTCGTAAATTGCGACGTCTATGGGTAGCCGTCGCAATTGCGACACATAGCCCGTTGCAATGTGGCTAAGATTTGTTAGCGGCATGGGCATCGCCCACCCATCGCATGGCTTCGAAGGGCCATCACAATCACGATGGGCCTCCCAAGCAATTGCGATGGGCACCTGCATCGCATTACGACGGGTTCCCGTCGCAATTGCGACGCCCGTGGGTGGATTAAAAAAAATAAATTTATTTAATACATTGCTAATGAACCACATTAATGCTTTTTTCTTTCAACAAATGAGGACAGCCACTGTAAAGACAACATGATAATGTACACTCACTGTAAGGATAGTCACAAATGAGGACATCTCACAGTGACTGTCCCTTGTGTAATTGCCACTTGAATGTATTGCTATTCAGCCACATTAATGCTTTTATTCTTCAACAAATGAGGATAGTCACTCTAAAGACAACATGATAATGTACATTATCATGTTATCTTTACAGTGACTATCCTCATTTGTTGAAGAAGAAAAGCATTAATGTGGCTGAATAGCAATACATTCAAGTGGAAATTACACTAGGGACAGTCACTGTGAGATGTCCTCATTTGTGACTGTCCTTACAGTGAGTGTACATTATCATGTTGTCTTTACAGTGAGTGTACATTATCATGTTGTCTTTACAGTGTCAATATATGCATTATTACTTAAACTGAAGAGTACTCTAAATAATATGTCATTGTGGAGTTCTGATTGCTTCCAATTTGATATACACTTGTTCTACTTATGTATCCAGCATCATGTAAGAAAAGTTGATGCTTTTAAAATAGATTCATTTAGCCATGAAATGCCTGTGCATGTTACATACAAGATTCCAAGGCCCAAAATTGATTACTCATTATAATTCATGTACAGAATGATAATCAACCACAACGAGGCATGCGTAGGTGCTGCTTAGATTTTGAGGCATCAGAAGCTCGTAGAAGAAACTTGACCAATGGCTCATGGAATGCAACAAACTTATTGCCTAAAATAGGAGCATTGGTAACCACAGATGATGGTTTTGAAAAGAACACTTCACCATCAATGTCACGTGAGGGAACTGCAATTTCTGATGGCAAGCAACTTGTAGTATATAAGAGAGATGCAGGTACAGATGCTGGGAATACATTGCTAATGAACCACATTAATTCTTTTTTCCTTCAACAAATGAGGACAGTCACTATAAAGACAACATGATAATGTACACTCACTGTAAGGATAGTCACAAATGAGGACATCTCATAGTGACTATCCCTTGTGTAATTGCCACTTGAATGTATTGCTATTCAGCCACATTAATGCTTTTCTTCTTCAACAAATGAGGATAGTCACTCTAAAGACAACATGATAATGTACACTCACTGTAAGTGTACATTATCATGTTGTCTTTACAGTGACTGTCCTCCTTCAAGTGGCAATTACACAAGGGACAGTCACTGTAAAGGCAACATGATAATGTAGAGAAACGTTGTCATTTGTATTTTCAACAGTGCCGAGAGAGATTCCCTCCGCGAAATCACAGCTACAATTTCTGAGTACGTTGGGTTTATTTTTCTTTTGTCATTATTATGTAATCTGGTATTCAACTGTTACAGAGCTAAAATACCCAGAAATGAGGACATATCTGTGTTGAATTTATTGTTAGCGGCTTTGGTTATTTAGAAGTTTACTTTTATTTGTTCATCTTTCAAGCACAAACATTTTGTGGACCGTAACATCTTCATTGTTTCGAGTATGCAATGAAACAACCCTAACTTGCAACTACCTTCACGGTACTTGTGTACATTATCATGTTGTCTTTACAGTGACTATCCTCATTCAAGTGGAAATTACACAAGGGATAGTCACTGTGAGATGTCCTCATTTGTGACAAGGACAGTCACACATGAGGACATCTCACAGTGACTGTCCCTTGTGTAATTTCCACTTGAATGTATTGCTATTCAACCACATTTATGGGCCCGTTTGGACCACAACACACAGTAGCATCTACAGAGAAGAATATCCCAGGTGTAACAAGTTGTAAGAATATACCAACAGTTCTAAGAAGTTCCCTAGCACATAGTAGCATCTACAGAGAAGAATATACAACATGAGGGCAGCCACTGTAAAGACAACATGATAATGTACACTCATTGTATGTGTACATTATCATGTTGTCTTTACAGTGACTATCCTCATTCAAGTGGAAATTACACAAGGGACAGTCACTGTGAGATGTCCTCATTTGTGACAAGGACAGTCACACATGAGGACATCTCACAGTGACTGTCCCTTGTGTAATTTCCACTTGAATGTATTTCTATTCAACCAATTTATGGGCCCGTTTGGACCGCGGCACATAGTAGCATCTACAGAGAAGAATATCCCAAGTGTAACAAGTTGTAAGAATATACCAACAGTTCTAAGAAGTTCCCTAGCACATAGTAGCATCTACAGAGAAGAATATGGGTCAACGAGGTTGACTTCAAAGCCATGCAATCTAATGGTAATAGTAATATCATAATTTGACATACTATCAGAAATACTTCCTAAATAGACTATTCAATCTTATAAGAGATGGATTCATGAGAACTATTATTTATGAAATATGAGTCAATGACTTTAATTAAAAAAATTACACAATCTAATTCTTGTAAAAATATCAAAATTTGACACATTGAAAATACCTTCCAAAAGTATCGTTAATTGATTAATATGAATCACTACTCATGAAATATAATTTTATAAACCTAATCTAAAAACTACACAATAAAAATCTTAATAGCAATATTGTAAGAAACTATTCCCAGAAGCAAGCCTAACAAAATTTGATGAAAATAATTTTTGTTTCACTCAACTTTGACATTCACAACTTCCTCTTTTATTATAATAAGAAAAAAAATGTCTTTTTAGATATACCTCATGAACCATACTCGAATAATCTATCATTTTTCTTCTCAAAAACATATTTGCAGAGCCTGCTTCTTTTACTTGTTTGTACTTTTATCTCTCTGATGGAAAGGGTTCCTTCAGGACACATTTTTCCAAGTTCACTGCTTGAGATATTTGAGGAGGGTTCCCCTGCTTGAGTATCCATCCAACCCATATTTGAGTAGTTCTACAATTGCACAGTCTAAATTAATAATACTGACAATTGAATGATGAATGATGATACATAGAATTGATATAAACTAATCCTAAAAACACTAAAACATTATTAATATATTTATATTTCATAAATAAAATTGATATAAAAGATCTGGAAAGATACATTAAAAAATAGAAAAACAGTAATTTATAATAGAAGGAAACTTAAATTGCTATTTAAAAAAAAAACAAGAGTCTTAAATCTTATCATTTTGTTTCATTATCATCCATAAGTACACACCTCTAGCATAATAATTATATTTTACCACCCATAAAATGAAAAAAAGATTTTCACAAGAGAAATTGAAGCTAGATTATAAAAATGAACCATCTTATTGGAAACTGGAACTGTTATCATACCCAAAAGGACTACAAAATTTCACTTTATCATACCCAAATTATTTCTTTTCCTGGCGGAGGGAAATTTGATCAGTAAAATTGACACAGAGTATGTTGTCTCCATTGTCATGCTGGATAACAAAACACCAACTTTAATGGGCATGTACTGTCCCTTGTGTAATTGCCACTTGAATGCATTGCTATTTGATGTAGGGGTATCCCTAATGTAAGCCAAAGACACCATGATTGAAGGAAGTTACCATGAAGCCAAGGAGTCAAATCCTATCAATTGGAACATAAGATTTTCACCTTGGAGCTTTGAAGGATTGACTGGTGAAAGGTCCTTTTGATTGACAAATCAGAGTCTTTTTGAATGACAAATCAGAGTCTTTTTGAATGACAATAAATTAGAATAGGAGTTTTAGATGTTTTCTTGGTTTGTAATAAATATTAAGGATTGATTTTATCTCCTTATAAACATCCACTTGTTGGACACAAGACCCCTTGGTGACTTATAAACCTTGGGCATCTTTTGAGTCCTTGGATGAAATGAGCATAGTAAGTGTTTATTAGGTGTCTTTTAGATGTTGTTAAGAAGTTTGAAGGTCCAAAATAACTTTAATAAGGTTCCTAAAGTTTCACAACACATTTTTAACCTTCTCGGCAAAGTTTTTTGCAAAGTTGTAATGCAACTTTAAAAGTTGCTTAGCAAAGTTGACATTTGTTGGATAAACTATTCTAACCACCTAGATGGTTGAACCAATGTTTGGAGAGCCTATTTTAGGCTTCAAATGGTCAAAGACAGACAGAGAACCAGTATTGTAATCATTTTGCTTTCATAAAAAATAAAAATAACCCTATTTTAGTGCATTTCTGGTGAAAAATGAACTCTGTACGACTGTACGGATGGTGGTTGGATGATAAAATTTGCCTGGAAGTTGTAATAGTGACATCTGATGCTTTGGAAGTTGGTTTGATTGATTCTCTTTGTTTTATATCTAAGTTATTTCAAATTTTCTGTGCATTGTTTACAAACCCTCATTTTCAGGGTTTGACTGATGTAAAGACCTTAACTCACGTTTCAACCATTGGAATTCCTTCTTCCTTGGTGGAGTGAGAGTTAAGGATGTATATTTGTATATTCTAAAAGCCCTACCTACTCTGCATCACTATCGAACCACATTAATGCTTTTTTCCTTCAACAAATGAGGACAGTCACTGTAAAGACAACATGATAATGTACACTCACTGTAAGGATAGTCACAAATGAGGAAATCTCAGAGTGATTATCCCTTGTGTAATTGCCACTTGAATACATTGCTATTGAACCACATTAATTCTTTTTTCCTTCAAGTGGCAATTACACAAGGGACAGTCACTGTGAGATGTCCTCATTTGTGACAAGGACAGTCACACATGAGGACATCTCACAGTGACTGTCCCTTGTGTAATTGCCACTTGAATGTATTGCTATTCAACCACATTTATGGGCCTGTTTGGACCATGACACACAATAGCATCTACAGAGAAGAATATCCCAGGTGTAACAAGTTGTAAGAATATACCAACAGTTCTAAGAAGTTCCCTAGCACATAGTAGCATCTACAGAGAAGAATATACAACATGAGGGCAGCCACTGTAAAGACAACATGATAATGTACACTCATTGTATGTGTACATTATCATGTTGTCTTTATAGTGACTGTCCTCATTCAAGTGGCAATTACAGAAGGGACAGTCATTGTGAGATGTCCTCATTTGTGACAAGGATAGTCACACATGAGGACATCTCACAGTGATCGATTGTCCCTTGTGTAATTGCCACTTGAATGTATTGCTATTGAACCACATTAATGCTTTTCTTCTTCAACAAATGAGGACAGTCACTCTAAAGACAACATGATAATGTACACTCACTATAAGGACAGTCACAAATGAGGACATCTCACAGTGACTGTCCCTTGTGTGATTGCCACTTGAATGTATTGCTATTCAGCCACATTAATGCTTTTCTTCTTCAACAAATGAGGATAGTCACTCTAAAGACAACATGATAATGTACATGGGCTGTAATTGTACATTATCATGTTGTCTTTAGAGTGACTGTCCTCCTTCAAGTGGCAATTACACAAGGGACAGTCACTGTAAAGGCAACATGATAATGTAGAGAAACGTTGTCATTTGTATTTTCAATAGTGCCGAGAGAGATTCCCTCCGTGAAATCACAGCTACAATTTTTGAGTACGTTGGGTTTATTTTTCTTTTGTCATTATTATGTAATCTGGTATTCAGCTGTTACAGAGCTAAAATACCCAGAAATGAGGACATATCTGTGTTGAATTTATTGTTAGCGGCTTTGGTTATTTAGAGGTTTAATTTTATTTGTTCATCTTTCAAGCACAAACATTTTGTGGACCGTAACATCTTCATTGTTTCAGGTATGCAATGAAATAGCCGTAACTTGCAACTACCTTCACGGTACTTGTGTACATTATCATGTTGTCTTTACAGTGACTGTCCTCATTCAAGTGGCAATTACACAATGGGACAGTCACTGTGAGATGTCCTCATTTGTGACAAGGACAGTCACACATGAGGACATCTCACAGTGACTGTCCCTTGTGTAATTGCCACTTGAATGTATTGCTATTCAACCACATTTATGGGCCTGTTTGGACCATAGCACACAGTAGCATCTACAGAGAAGAATATCCTAGGTGTAACAAGTTGTAAGAATATACCAACAGTTCTAAGAAGTTCCCTAGCACATAGTAGCATCTACAAAGAAGAATATACAACATGAGGGCAGCCACTGTAAAGACAACATGATAATGTACACTCATTGTATGTGTAC
Organism: Chamaecyparis obtusa; assembly: GCA_027943335.1. Classification (NCBI taxonomy): domain Eukaryota; kingdom Viridiplantae; phylum Streptophyta; class Pinopsida; order Cupressales; family Cupressaceae; genus Chamaecyparis; species Chamaecyparis obtusa. The sequence continues at coordinate 1,227,881 of BSBK01007512.1, forward strand.
ATTATCATGTTGTCTTTACAGTGACTGTCCTCATTCAAGTGGCAATTACAGAAGGGACAGTCATTGTGAGATGTCCTCATTTGTGACAAGGATAGTCACACATGAGGACATCTCACAGTGATCGATTGTCCCTTGTGTAATTGCCACTTGAATGTATTGCTATTGAACCACATTAATGCTTTTCTTCTTCAACAAATGAGGACAGTCACTCTAAAGACAACATGATAATGTACACTCACTGTAAGGACAGTCACAAATGAGGACATCTCATAGTGACTGTCCCTTGTGTGATTGCCACTTGAATGTATTGCTATTCAGCCACATTAATGCTTTTCTTCTTCAACAAATGAGGATAGTCACTCTAAAGACAACATGATAATGTACACTCACTGTAAGTGTACATTATCATATTGTCTTTACAGTGACTGTCCTCCTTCAAGTGGCAATTACACAAGGGATTTGTGTTTTCATTTGTGTTTTCAACAGCGCCGTAACCCTCTGCGAAATCACATTGGGATATAAGGGCAAAACAAACAAGAACATTGTCATTTGTATTTTCAACAGCACCGAGAGAGATAAACAAACTTAAAACTCAGACTTAAGAAAGATGAAGGCAATGCTTCAAAAGGCCGATGCCCTAAATATGGGAAAACACAATACCACCATTAAACGATGCCCTAGTCACCATATCAATGCTGCCAGCTCCGTACCAGTATGATGACTGCTCACTTTCATCCTGTGATAAAGGTAACTTCATTAATCATACTTGAAATGGCAGCATACGAACTAAAGCTGATGAACATTTATAAACTAAAATTTTAAAACTACAGATTACAAATGTAGTAGTTTCATACGAAAAGAACTTGATGTCTGAAATTTACCATTAGAAGTATCCAAAGGAATACCACAGTACTGTTGAATTTGGAGAATCGGAGATGATCTACACAGCAAGGTTCAACAGCTATAAGGACTGTTACACCATCTTTAGCATTTGAATACATTTTCTCCTTGGCTTCTGGTGAATCCTCAAAGACCCCCAATGACGTTTTCCCTACAATTATCAATTGTTTGTCAGTATGAGATATTAATAAATAAACATTAATCACAATATTAGGCAAACAATGTTCTTGATGTCTGAATCTAAATCATAGAAAGCTCTAATAAAGTAGTTCTCAGTTTCACATTAAACTAAGTTTCAATTTCAAATGGTTATAATAATTTTTGCAAGTTATAAGTAGCTGGTTACAGTATATGACATAAAAAGAAAAAAAATCATTTCTATTCTTTTCTTCTTTTTCTCTTTCAACAAAGCTTTTGCACCACACAAATGCATACCAAGAATTTCTCAGGAGGTTTCAAGACCATTGCATACCAAACTTCTTCTCTGTAGATGCTACTGTGTGTCGTGGTCCAAACAGGTCCAAATAGACCTAGTGACTCTAGTAGGTCTCCAAAACCTGTTCTGCAGCAATAACTCTTCAATTTGACAAAGGACCTTATGAACTTATATGTTTTTTGAGTACCCTTTTTGATGTTCTAACAATCCTCCAACTCCCAGACCCTGACTCCACTCCAGCATATCAATGTCCTTATTGAGTCCGCAGACCTAATGCATGCCTTTGGGTGTGGGTTCCAAAACAAGGCATTGAAAATGGGTGCATGAAACCAAGATCAGAGTTTGAAGATGTCCACCATGCTCTAAAGATCTAGTTTCAACAAGGTTTGAGGTCCTTTACTTGCCGCTACCCTCTAATCTTGCATAATCCATCAACTCCTAGTCAAGAACATTGAGATTCTTGACCTAGGGCTTGCTCTCAAAATTCTCTGGCTTAGTATCCTGTTCCAAAGCTTTTAAAATATGAAAATAAACCCCCTTAACTTGCATTTTACAAAGAACAGAGGATATCCTATGGTTTATTTGTAAGTTAAGGCCATTTGAATGCAATAACCCATAAAATGAGGGTTTGACAGAACAACAGATAAGAAAAAGGAATAACTTTGATATAAGGTGTCTTGAATCTACCAAATAAACTCTCAAAGCATAAGATATAAATACTCTAACATCCACACTGGTCTGCCCTCCCTTTCACATCCGTATACTATACAGTGCTTGAAGGAAATGCACAGAAAAGGCTCTGAAATAGTGGCTCTATCTGACAGAGAGTCCATACTAGGCTTCATGACTAACCTAGAGCACATTCCTTGTTATGGAGGAAGGTTGAATGGTGAAGAACTTATGGAATGGATAGAGGACCTAGATAACCATTTTGACTACAAGTATCTTATTAATAACCATTTTGACTACAAGTATCTTATGGATAGAGGTCCTTGATAACCATTTTGACTCATTTAGTATCTTATTGAGCTTCACTTTGTTTTGAGAATATAGTTTAATATTCTCTACTAAACAGGGCCAACCACGTGAAGGTGGAAGCTCATTTGGCCCCACCCCCCTCCCCCTAACATCACTCTACATTCCCTGTTAACATCTAACATTCATTCATTCTTTCAATTATTAATAAAATGTAACATTCAATCAATATCACATGATAACATTCATTAACACATTAGATTCGTTAACACGCAAAATTCATCAATATGAAAATAAACACATAATTCATGAACATTCATTAGCACATAATTAAATTCATTGAGACATAAAATTCAGTCATTATCAATTAAGGTATTTAGATGACAATCATTTCTTTTTTCTCTTTCTAATTTTTTTTTCTATGTAAGCTCTAAGAGGAGCATTAGTGTTATCATCAATACCCCCCTCATTAGTTGTTTTGTTCTCTGTTCTTGATGATCTCAAATTCCTATGCTGCTGCAAAGGGGGGTCCTCTACAATAACAAATAAAAGAGTTAAATTTAAAATATTTAATTATAATTGTTACAAGTATTTAATTATTTTAAAGAACATAACTGTGGCGCTCTTTAATTACCTGATCTGGCCACATCATTTTGTCTAGACTCAACCTCAACATGCTCATGAGCACCGACCCCTCGATCCTCTACAGTTGCTATACAAAATGTTACATTAATCCAAACACCAATTGTAATTACATATAAAAATTTTAATAGCAAATGTATACCTCCACCACTAGGATGCACATCATGCGAACCTTCATTATGCATAGATTATGTAGAAGGATTGTCAAGCTGCATTCCAATATCCTACACATTGTTATCATTGCTTTCTTAAAACAGATATACTCACTTTATATTAGAACTTAACATCAAATAGACTAATTGGTAAAGTATTCAATTTGAAATAAATTTCATTTAGCTTATTTACCTGTGGCTCAGATGCATCATTATTTGAACCTTGCACACTGATTTCAGCTCGTAGCCATTCAGCCACGGCTCTATAGCCTTGTTGGAAGCCAATTCTCTTGTCCTCTTCTATGAGGCATCTATTGAACTCTGACCCCTACATTTTTGCTTGGTATGGTGAATTTTACTTGCATTGTTTGATCAAAAAAAATTTCCTTGCAATATATAAAAAAATTGATACAAGTTTTGATTTACTAATACTTACAACTCGTGCTTGAAGTTTGGAAAAACCACCAGAGCCTAGCTTGTGTGTCCCGTGCTTTTCTAATCTTGCCTTTGTTGCCTTTGATGTGTTAGGCAATCTATGAAAAGTTTGAAATATGTTAGAGACCAGTACAGGAAAAATTTAGAGGTTAATTAGTACATAATTACAGGAAAAATTTAGAGGTTAATTAGTACATAATTACATTCTCAAAAGTATCACATACCTTGCTCTACTCTCTACTGGCGTAATTCCTTTTTTCATGTCGGCTTTATACTTTCCATCCAAAATCAAAGCCTGCCACTCAGCCTCAAGAACACAGGATGGACGCTCGTGCCTTGGGTTAACCTCTAAATATTTCCTGTACTGGTCCCTAATATACTTCAAACATAAACCAGCTTTTTCAAGGAGCTTGTTTCTCTCGAATGCACGAGGTCCAAAAAGTTGGGTCATACTATGTACAAGATCATCCTTCAACTTTTTATCTTGGTTATTCCACCTTTTAAGTAAAAAAAACATGTTAGACTCATAAATGAAGAGAAGCTACCTTTAATATAGTTCAAGAAATTGATGAAAAGGAAAACTATTCTAGCAATGATATGAAATCAAAATAGTGGTTTGGGGTTTTAGTTAGGATATGATGTTCCACCATGTACGTAGGGTGGGCCCGAATATCCACAAACACTCGTCACCAAGTTTTCACCAAAAAATATCATTCCCTACAAAATAATCATGGGATCATTAGTCGATGAAGAGTGATCAAAAACTAAATTACTATTATATCACTATAGAATAATAATAACTTTAAAGTACCTGGAACTTTGGCTACTTTTAAGGGAATGCCTTCATCATCGCTGATGATCAATACGCAATCCTTCACCATTCCTGTACTAGGAACACGGGAACATCCAGGAAATGATGTTGCATCGGGAGTTGTTGCATCTCCTATTGCAAAAAATGAAAACCATTATCAAATGCCTCCAAGAAATAATACTTCAAGGGAAATAAATTGGTGTAGAGCACCCATGGCACAAACACAATCAAGGGATCTACATCGTAAACACATAAAACTTAAACACATAACAAAAGAGAGAAAAAGAGGGATTTGTGTACCAGTAGATGGTGCAACAGTTGGTGCATTTAGGCTGTGTGTTGTTGACATGGCAGTCGGCAAGACATTTGTGGCTGTCCTGGATGGAGGTGGCGTTGTCATATCATCATGGAAAGGAGCTGAAGAATAAAATTGTTAGAGCATGCATAAATATAGAACGCGTGGACTAGCATGGACAAGATTGTTAGAGCATTAAAAAAAAAGATTGTTCGAGCATGTATTGTCAATGATTATGATCATTCCTATATATATTCAGTGGAAAACATAAGTGGGGAATGGAACATGTGATCTACCTGAACCACTTGCAGTACCGGCCTCATCATGGGAATGGGGTTCAAAATTACGCAAATAACTCTGTAAAGACAATGCATCCATATTTTAATTAATGTCATAAAAGAGCATAACATAAAAACCATTATTGAACTCTTGTAATAATTAAAAATTTCATTAATACTTACTTTAAAGTTTTCAGAAGTGCGCAACAACTCAGCTGCCCTCTCTTTTATTTCCTGAGTCTAAGGATGTATGGATACTAAACGTAGAAGTTCTTTCCCAATTTTCTTTAGCAGCTTTTTAATGGAACCGATCGGGTCATCGGTCTCTGCTAAATCAATAAAAAAAGGGTCCACAAGGGGGGACTCCTGAGGGACTGCAGGTTGCTTTCCCTCTCTTCGACCACCGACCCTCTGTGACAACAATAGTATTAGTATTATCAAAATTACTCCAAAACAATGAAGAAAATAACATTAAAAAAAATAACATTTTGCTTCTATCTAGTTTGCACAATTACAATGAGTTTTACCTACTCATGTGTAGATGAGCTAGGAATATCGTCACCATCACCTTCGGGCGGTTGCTCCATATTGTGCCCCTGTGTCAAAGATCAAGTATAAAAATGTTAGCCAAAAATTTAATAACTAAATGGTATGTTGGAGTCATTGATTAGAAGTTGGTTTAATAGTATGTACCACCCCCATGATAGTAGCCTCGTTTGTAGTTGAAACTTGTAGCTTTTAAATAGATAATGAATAAACTATGTAACCATTTAAGACAAATATATTTCTATCAAGAAATGAATATTAAATACATTAAGGATTGATGGCATACCTTTAAATTTCATCATCATCATCCTCATCATCATCATCATCATCATCATCGTCGTCATCATCATCATCATCATCATCATCATCATCGTTGTCGTCATTGTCATCATCATCAACATCATCATCATCAACATCAACATCATCTTCATCATCATCAGTAGCAGCATCATCGTCATCATCTTCTTCTTCTTCTTCATGAAAATTTGTCTCAGGAACATCATCCAATAATTGTCGATCGTGATCATCATCTACATCATCTTCTACTTCTTCAGTATCTTCTTCTTCCATCGCATTATACTTTATCGGCCTTCCTCTCGGTTCATGTCTAACAACAAATGACCAACCCGGTTTATGTGAAACCTCTGAGTAAAATACCTGCTCACATTGGCTTGGAAGAACATAGGGCTCATCCCCAACTGGCTCAAACGACCTTGTATTAACCATTTTAAATCCATTATCATGTTCAATAACAGTTCTATTAGGATCATTTGGATTAAGTCGTAGGCTGTACCATTTGACAACGAAGAGTACTAATTTGAAGGAACTAAAGTCGCACTCAAGTATATCATCCAAAATGCCATAGTATTGATTTTTAGACTCTTGAGGATCTAAGTCATTTCTAGATGAAATATTAGTCACTTGAAAGACTGCAGTTATTCCAGAATCACAAGTTTTCTTCGTGTCATCCAACACTTTGACGCAAAATTTTTGACCATTACAGAACATACCCTTGTGGTGTTTAACCTGCAATAATATGTGAAACATGTCAAAATTATTATATCGTGAGTTGATAAACATACGGGTGATTAATAATTTTGTACGTACCTGGAAATCTCTTAAACCATATGCTAAATCTATTTCCCTTTGCATAACATTAGAATCTCCATTACGATGAGCTTCTTTAACCAATGAAGATACACCTTCCCATGTTAATGTGTGACCAGAATGTTGACATCGTTCAATCCATACCGTCATCCAATCAAGATTGTTTGCAATATACAAATGTAGTGCATCCCACTCTCGAGCAACTGTACAAAAAAAAAATAGATGACTTACAACCGATTTATTTTGAAGATTAAGAAATAATTTATTACAATAACATCTTATAATTTATTACCTGTCACTTTCCTCAATCTACCTTTCCCCATCAAGTACTCCCCTTTGAATTTTTTAAAAGGGTCGAGATCCCAAATGCGATCTACATGGATATTTGAAGCAAACTTAGGAAGATATTCAGTAATGTACACCATAGTCTGGTATACCATGTATCCCTCTACCATAGAACCCTCAGGATGTGCTCTTTGTCGAACCAATGCCTTCAAAGATTTCAAGTGCCTCTCAACCATCCACATTGACCTAGTGTGTGCAGGTCCACACAATTCAATCTCCTCAACTTGGTGTATGAGGTAGTGTTCTTGTGCATTGAAAAAAGTTGGAGGTAGACACTTTTGCATTTCACACAGTAAATGAGGAATTGTTCTCTTCCAATAGTTTATATCTTCTTTATGGATTTCTTTAGATGACAACCACCTACATTAAGAGATTCAAGTCACAAAAAATATATAAATACAAGACTTTACAAAATAATATACAATAGATTACATAGCAAGAAAAACAAATCGCGAATATAATAAATATATACAACAAATTGAACAGATATTACTGCTTACCTCATGTATTTTCCAAGATCATATATCACTTGTTTGATGTTATTGTTGAAGTGCTCTAGGAGAGATAGAGGTAGCACGTACTGCAGTAATTATAAACCAATCATTTCATTATTTTCTAACATAACATAATGAATAGTACACGTAGTTTATGAATATATTGTAAATACAGAAGAACATAACTTACCTTGATGAAAGTATGCCAATCATGCATTTTGAGCCCTGGCCCAAATTCACTTTTCTTTGATATGAGATTGCTTATGTTCCCAGCAAATCCTGTGGGAAATCGAATTTTTCGTATGACTTCTTTTATGGCATCACTTTGCTACTCCGTTAATAACCAAGGAAGGGCACTTATATTAATCTGATCTCTATTGCTATTTGAGTGAATGAAATTCTTCAGTGCATGATTGGATTCATGAATGTCATTACAAATTTTGACAATTTTTTCTTTGTCACGCCTTCCATCCAGTATTTTCCACAATGTCTCTGTTATATTCTTTCCAACATGCATAAGATCAAAAAAATGCACAATTTGTAGGTCCTCGTAGTAGGGCAACCTACTAAATTGTCTGGGATAGCTTTTTAGTCCCTTTGGAAGGTTGTCAGTAGTGCCTTGACGACCTTCATGATCATCAATTACATAATTAGTAAACAAAAATCACAATAGAAATATATAAATTACAAACATAAACCATTAAGTGGAACGACATTACCTCGACGATTAATTCTATTATATTCCAACTTCCATAGGCGAGGTGTCATTCTTCGTGGCTTTGATGTAGTCTCTTCTTTCCCATTGAAAAGATGTTTTTCCATACTTTGATACTTATGATTCCTGTGGAGGAAGTGTCTGTACTCATCAAACACATGCTTTCCTAAACTTTTTGAATGACGAGATTTCATCTTTGGACCACAAACTGGACATGCAAATTTTCCCTTTGTTTGAAGACCTACAAGATAATGATATAATTGGATTATTAAATATGTTGATTTTTATAATTAGAATTATCATGCACAACTTGAATTCACTATAACTTACCACAAAAATGTGTTAGCCCTGGGGCATCATGTATTGTCCATACAAGTATTGCATGGAATTGAAATTGTCTTTGTCCTATTGGTCTAGACACGTCATACATAGTGACACCGTTCCATAACTCCACCAACTCATCAATAAGAGGCTCAATATATACATTCATATCTTTAACTTGATATTTACCTACTTGAATGAACAGTAACATTACATAATTATTGTGACCATTTTACTGTAAGATTTGTAAGTACATGTAAATTAATAACTATCAAATGATAAAATACCTGGAACAATCATTGCCAACATAATGTGCTCCCTCTTTATTGACATCCACGGAGGAATGTTATTGTTGATAACAAAAACAGGCCACACCGAGCAAACAGATCTCATCTCTCCAAATGGATTGACACCATCCGCTGCCAATGAAAGCCTGAGATTATGAGGTTCTTCTTTGAAGTGTTGCCACTTTTCCTCTATGTGCATAAATGCCAAACCATCCGCAGGGATTTGAATAATGTCATCTCGACTTCTATTGCGTGCATGGTAATCCATAAATTGTGCCAAGCTAGTACACCTGAATAATTGTCACATCCGTGGAATAATGGGGATGTAACGAAGAACCTTGTGAGGCACCTTTTTTGTTATTCGATCTATTCGATATCTACTCGTATGACATACAGGGCATTGTGTTGCAAATTCATGTTCTTTATAATATATAATATGATCATTGGGACAAGCATGTATTGCTTGATACTCCATTCCAATATCTTTCATAATAGCAGATAATTCTCGATATGAGCGAGGTAGAATATTTGATGGTGGTAACAAAAACTCGCCTATCAATCTACAGCAAAAAATATAAGTTGTTAATATAAACAATATTAGTGGTACATTATTCACCCTTTGTTAACTATAAAGACATATATGACATACCTTAACATACGTGACATTGTTATGTTGGATAAACCATTCATAACCTTCAAGTTCAACAACAACAATACAGTAGAGAGAAGAGTTGTTTGGGAGTCTTTGTATAGGGGCTCGTATGCCTTCTCAAGTAGAGGTACATCGAGGCTATCATCATCATCATGATCAGATCCGCTTGGACTAAATGTGTCATGGATCAATGTATTTATACCATCATCTTCAATTGTGTTTTCTGGCGCATGATCGTCATCTTCCATGGGATCATTATCTTCACCTTGGATATTCGCACCCCCATGTTCCTCCATATCATGTACTTCCTTGGGGAGATCAACCTATATAAAATTGATTAACATAAATAAACCATGATCTTCAACTCATCATCAAGTGATTTCATATGTATATAAATTGTTAAAATGATATAATGAACAACTTACCAGTGGATGATAGTCATGCCCCCCTTCAATGTGACCATTCTCCCTACAATGTCTCTTAACTGTTTTGATTAGCAGTCTTCTACGGTTTAAGCCCTTAAAAATTTTGCAGGGACAATAACATTTTCCATCACCTTTTCTTTTCAAGTTAGACCACAATCTAGCGATTGTCTCCCTATTTTGTTCTTCACTTATATTATCTGACATGATCGTTCTTCGTAGGAAGCAAAAATTGGGCTATGAAAACTTCGGTCTACAACTTTCAGTGACTAAGCAAAATTGTCAAAAGTACACAAATCTTCTTAGACCTAGTTAAATCCTTTAATATTTTAAAAGTCTAGTTAAAATATACATTAGATTAAAAAATATACAATTTTCATGCCTGAGCGCGCGGCTACGACTAGTGCAATGGTCTTCTTGCTTAGCTCTAGAAGCTCTCTAGCAATCAAAACATATAAGCTACAAGGCCTAACAACAATTTCAAAACATATAAGCTACAAGGCAAGACATATTACATGACATGGCAAAAGGATTAAAATATACATTAGATTAAAATATATACAATTTTCAAACCTGAGCGCGCGGCTATAACTCGTGCAATGGTCTTCTTGCTTAGCTCTAGAAGCTCTCCAGCAATCAAAACATATAAGCTATTAGAATTCATTAACTTTCTGTAATTGGAAAACTCTATTTGATATTAGACCGTAAACTACTACTATTCTCTCCATAAGAACTAAGTACAAAATTCTTTCAAGTTCACTTCCATGATTCCCTTTAGATTAAAATATACAGCAAAAATAAGCTAAAAGTCTAGTTAAAATATACATTAGATTAAAAAATATACAATTTTCAAACCTGAGCACGTGGCTATAACTCGTGCAATGGTCTTCTTGCTTAGCTTTAGAAGCTCTCCAGCAATCAAAACATATAAGCTACAAGGCCTAATAGCAATTTCAAAACAAGGGTCATCAAAAGAACCAAAAACAATGTGTGCAAACAATACCTTGTGAAGTGGTATAGACAATTAGAAGATGCTACTATGTGCTAGGGAACTTCTTAGAACTGTTGGTATATTCTTACAACTTGTTACACTTGGGATATTCTTCTCTGTAGATGCTACTATGTGCCATGGTCCAAACGGGCCCATAAATGTGGTTGAATAGCAATACATTCAAGTGGCAATTACACAAGGGACAGTCACTGTGAGATATCCTCATGTGTGACTGTCCTTGTCATAAATGAGGACATCTCACAGTGACTGTCCCTTGTGTAATTGCCACTTGAATGAGGTCAGTCACTGTAAAGACAACATGATAATGTACACATACAATGAGTGTACATTATCATGTTGTCTTTACAGTGGCTGCCCTCATGTTGTATATTCTTCTTTGTAGACGCTACTACGTGCTAGGGAACTTCTTAGAACTGTTGGTATATTCTTACAACTTGTTACACTTGGGATATTCTTCTCTATAGATGCTACTGTGTGTCGTGGTCCAAACGGGCCCATAAATGTGGTTGAATAGCAATACATTCAAGGGGCAATTACACAAGGGATAGTCACTGTGAGATGTCCTCATGTGTGACTGTCCTTGTCACAAATGAGGACATCTCACAGTGACTGTCCCTTGTGCAATTAAGTATTGTGGGGAAGCATTCTAAATAACCAAAGCCGCTAACAATAAATTCAACATAGATATGTCCTCATTTCTGGGTATTTTAGCTCTCTAACAGCTGAATACCAGATTAAATAATAATGACAAAAGAAAAATAAACCCAACGTACTCAGAAATTGTAGCTGTGATTTTGGGAGGGAATCTCTCTCGGCGCTGTTGAAAACACAAATGACAACCTGCTTGATTTCACGGAGGGAATCTCTCTCAGTGCTATTCAAAACACAAATGACAACCCGCTTTGTTCAAAACACAAATGATAACCCGCTTGATTTCGCGGAGGGAATCTCTCTCGGCGCTGTTGAAAACACAAATGATAACGTTCCTTTTTTTTTTTGCACTTATATCCCGACCAACATAAGGTCCATTTGTAATACAACATGATAATGTACACTTACAGTGAGTGTACATTATCATGTTGTCCTTAGAGTGACTATCCTCATTTTTTGAAGAAGAAAAGCATTAATGTGGCTGAATAGCAATACATTCAAGTGGCAATTACACAAGGGACAGTCACTATGAGATGTCCTCATTTGTGACTGTCCTTACAGTGAGTGTACATTATCATGGTGTCTTTAGAGTGACTGTCCTCATTTGTTGAAGAAGAAAAGCATTAATGTGGTTCAATAGCAATACATTCAAGTGGCAATTACACAAGGGACAATCACTATGAGATGTCCTCATGTGTGACTGTCCTTGTCACAAATGAGGACATCTCACAATGACTGTCCCTTGTGTAATTCAAGTGGCAATTACACAAGGGACAGTCACTGTGAGATGTCCTCATTTGTGACTGTCCTTACAATGAGTGTACATTATCATGTTGTCTTTAGAGTGACTGTCCTCATTTGTTGAAGAAGAAAAGCATTAATGTGGTTCAATAGCAATACATTCAAGTGGCAATTACACAAGGGACAATGTCATGAGCCGTGACATATTGAACTTAGTATAATAATAAAATGATTAGATGATATATAATAATCTATTATTAACGGTATATAACAATAATATATAATTATTATCAAAAGATAATAATAATATATAGTTAGCATAATAAGTAATATGTTAATTAAATAATATTAAAATATTAATAAATAATATAATTATGATTATAATTATAATATAAATTAATAATAAATAATTATTAATAAATTATATATATTATATTATAATAATATATTAAGTAATAATATTAAATCAATTATTGATATAATAATTTTAATATATAAATAATATTAATAAACCTCTCAATATAAAACAATATGTTATCACTATAATAATATTTATTATAATATTATTAATATTACTAACATCATTAATTATAATATTTAATAATAACAATAACATTAATAATAATAATAATAATAATAACGTTTAAAGCAATATCAAATATCTGTAATCGATATACATCTACATTAAACATCTGCATTATCTATCACGATGAGGAATGAAGAAGTGATACAACAATCACTAGTCATTACACATCGATACCATGAGAGGATGATTAATGAACCAAATACTATGAAGTCAAGATCAACATGATATGAATAAGGGATAGGTCGCTATGTGTTTCAGAAGATGTATTGATAAGCAAGAAGGATAACCATTCATATATTATAAATAATCATTAATTGCACAAGTTTAGACAATGACATATCCGATAAAGCAATATCAAACATGAAGACCCGCTAGCAAATATGCACCATCACTTCCTATGTTATCATGACAATAACATAAACTAGATTGAATTCTACTATCTATATCAATAGACACCACATAGGAGGATATCGACTAAAGGATTGAAAGATTATCAATTGTCTGAGATAAACCACATCTTGTAGAAACACAAAAGCATCAGTGATTATATCACAAGCTATTGATGAATGAGGCATCAGTCATGGATAATAAGTACAATGTATCCTTAAGTATTAACAGGAATGGAAGTCAATTTGAAGATCAAACTCCATTACCAGCAATCAACCAATAAATGGGCAATTATCAGAAAATGATATCGACTTATATCAGAGTAGAAAGATTGGATATAATCATAACAATATGGGATAAGGCAAGAGTTAATATCGATTGACTAAATACTAATGATAGTTAGACCAAACTAATACAAACACAATGGATGTTAACTACTGGTTGCACTACCAATTAGGGAAGATTACCTTCATAAAAAGATTTGATATTGAGTCAATCTGGGAGTTATCTATGATCAGAAAATAATGAAATAATATTATGTGAACTGTCGGATTATGGAAAGGTGTGATTAACAAAGGGACATGGAGGAAGAAACAAGACATGTCTCATTCATAGCATCTCTTCATTTGTTAAAGACAATATAAGAATGCATTCTCGTCAGTCACTCAAGGCATCATTAGAACTTTATTTACTTATCCATATTTGGATATACTCAATAGAGCATCTGCCTTTGGCAGTTTGGTTTCAAGTTTATCATTGCAGATCAGAGACAACACCATGATTGCACAGATAGAAAGGATAGTCAGAAACAGCATCAATATTTGAAGTTGCAAGCATATAATTTAGAATCTGAAATAGAAACATATCACTCATAGCAATATTACACATTTGCATAATTACATCATCATATCAGACACAGCAAATACATTGATGTAAGCAATACTTATTGATTGTATATCGATATTGTTTATATCAGACATAGCATCATTATACTATCACTATAAGTGATAGGAAACATCATATTCATAGCATATTTCATATCATTATATCCAACAGTGCTATTAAACATATTGGTATCAATATCATCTTGCACACATATTGTGATTGAATCTAAAATAGCGGTTGATATCTTAAGTAACCTCCATTACTTAGTTTAATTGTAAGTATCTGATAGAGTAAGTTTGAGAAGTGGAGTAATTGTTCCTATTTTCCAAGTTAGCCAAAAAGGGGACATTACAGACAATCACTGTGAGATGTCCTCATGTGTGACTGTTCTTGTCACAAATGAGGACATCTCACAATGACTGTCCCTTGTGTAATTCAAGCGGCAATTACACAAGGGACAGTCACTGTGAGATGTCCTCATTTGTGACTGTCCTTACAGTGAGTGTACATTATCATGTTGTCTTTAGAGTGACTGTCCTCATTTGTTGAAGAAGAAAAGCATTAATGTGGTTCAATAGCAATACATTCAAGTGACAATTACACAAGGGACAATCACTGTGAGATGTCCTCATGTGTGACTATCCTTGTCACAAATGAGGACATCTCACAATGACTGTCCCTTATGTAATTCAAGCAGAAATTACACAAGCGACAGTCACTGTGAGATGTCCTCATTTGTGACTGTCCTTATAGTGAGTGTACATTATCATGTTGTCTTTAGAGTGACTATCCTCATTTGTTGAAGAAGAAAAGCATTAATGTGGTTCAATAGCAATACATTCAAGTGGCAATTACACAAGGGACAATCACTGTGAGATGTCCTCATGTGTGACTGTCCTTGTCACAAATGAGGACATCGTACAATGACTGTCCCTTGTGTAATTCAAGCAACAATTACACAAGGGACAGTCACTGTGAGATGTCCTCATTTGTGACTATCCTTACAGTGAGTGTACATTATCATGTTGTCTTTAGAGTGACTTTCCTCATTTGTTGAAGAAGAAAAGCATTAATGTGGTTCAATAGCAATACATTCAAGTGGAAATTACACAAGGGATAGTCACTGTGAGATGTCCTCATTTGTGACTGTCCTTACAGTGAGTGTACATTATCATGTTGTCTTTAGAGTGACTGTCCTCATTTGTTGAAGAAGAAAAGCATTAATGTGGTTCAATAGCAATACATTCAAGTGGCAATTACACAAGGGACAATCGATCACTGTGAGATGTCCTCATGTGTGACCTTTGTGAAGGCAAGTGCCAATTTGTACCCAAGTTACCAATATTGTGGCAAAAGTGGGAATGAAGCATTTAGGGGTCAAATTGGGAAAAGAAGTGTAGAAGTGGCCTATGTGAGGTCTAAATAGCCTAACTAAGTCATGGTTAGGGTCTTATGGTGTTTGAACAATAAGTTTTGAACCAAAATCCCAAAGGTTGTAACAAGTTGTCAATGTTGTCATTCACAACATTGACAACATTTGTGCAAGGGAGCATTTTCGAGTAAGATGGTTATGTAACTACATGAAACCATTGAATTAGGCATTAGATCAACTATAAGAGGCCTCCATCGATCTGTGCAAAAGGTTGGGGGGAAAAACATTTGGAATTAAGAAGATTTGTAGAGTAACACGGTTTTAGTGAATTCTTGAGTTTTTTTGTTTCTTTGTTTTCAGTTGATTAATGGATTAGATAGCTCACAGTGTCTATTGGAAAAGTTAGTACAAGTTGTTTTTTTATTCTGTGTTGTGTTTTTTTTGAGTTTTGAAGCATTCCAACTAGTTTGTTAATTCTTTTGTTAAGTACCCTATCATTGGTTTGAACCAGGCAGGTTGAACAAATGGAGTCTTAGCTCATCATTCCATTGTCAATTTTGTACGAGCTCTTGGAATGGGTGAGGAGACTCCATGTACTATATGTTTGGAAGGAGGGGCCCTGGGAAGCTCATTTTCTATGTTTGCAATGATGTCCTAGGTGAGTCAGTTGAGCACAGTTAGGGATGACAAATCATTACAAGAAGATTACAACAAGTTGAATGCATTGGTTGCTTCAACTAAAATCTCATGGAGAGGTAGACACACATCTAAAGAAGCCCCAAGTCAAATTAGAAGATTGGGTGAGTTTCTTTGGCTGCTAAGAAAACAAACTCTTAGTCAGACTGTCCAAGTTGTGTCAAAATACTTGTTTTCAGGCATGGCTGTAGCAGTTGGTGTACAAAAAATATAGGAGGAGAAGACATTAGATATCTTGGAGTTCTCAATAAAGGGCATCTGAATCCTAAGCCCTTTAGGTGGCTTAATATAAACAAAAAGGCTTGACAAAGGCCTAATTGCTAGCAGCCTATTTTTGGGTGCAATTGGCATGGTTTGATGAACCGGATTGAAGTACTGATGAAAAGTATAGGTGAAGGAGTAATATTGAAACCAATAGAGGTCCTAGTGGCCAGCCTCTCCATGGAGTAAAGTTCTAGTTGAATGTGTTTCAATTTGTGAAGACAAGACTAGGAGTGTCCTAGTAGCTAGATTGGTATTGAGCAGAGTTCATTGTATTTCTTGTTGGTGTGCACTAGTTGAAGGAGTGGGATCTTGGGTAGAGATACCTAAAGAGTGTAGGGATAGTTAAGTACCCTATCAAGTCAAAACATTGGCCTAAAGAGACCCTAGTGAAGGATAGGGAGTGAGCAAGACAAAGTGTTACATCAATTAACAAGATCATTTTTTGGTAATTGTGTACATTATCATGTTGTCTTTACAGTGACTGTCCTCATTTGTTGAAGAAGAAAAGCATTAATGTGGTTCAATAGCAATACATTCAAGTGGAAATTACACAAGGGAATATCACTATGAGATGTCCTAAGTGTGACTGTCCTTGTCACAAATGAGGACATCTCACAGTGACTGTCCCTTGTGTAATTGCCACTTGAATGAGGACAGTCACTGTAAAGACAACATGATAATGTACACAAGTACCGTGAAGGTAGTCACAAGTTAGGGCTGTTTCATTGCATACCCGAAACAATGAAGACATTACAGTCCACAAAATGTTTGTGCTTGAAAGATGAACAAATAAAATTAAACTTCTAAATAACCAAAGCCGCTAACAATAAATTCAACACAGATATGTCCTCATTTCTGGGTATTTTAGCTCTCTAACAGATGAATACCAGATTACATAATAATGACAAAAGAAAAATAAACCCAACGTACTCAAAAATTGTAGCTGTGATTTTGCGGAGGGAATCTCTCTCGGTGCTATTGAAAACACAAATGACAACGTTCTTGTTTTTTTTGCCCTTATATCCCGATGTGATTTTGCGGAGGGTTACGGTGCTGTTGAAAACACAAATGACAACGTTCCTTTTTTTTTTTGCCCTTATATCCCGACAACATCGCAATTGCAAGTTAGGGCTGTTTCACTGCATACCCAAAACAATGAAGACGTTACGGTCCACAAAACATTTGTGCTTGAAAGATGAACAAATAAAATTAAACTTCTAAATAACCAAAGCCACTAACAATAAATTCAACATAGATATGTCCTCATTTCTGGGTATTTTAGCTCTCTAATAGCTGAATACCAGATTACATAATAATGACAAAAGAAAAATAAACCCAACGTACTCAGAAATTGTAGCTGTGATTTCGTGGAGGGTTACGGCATTGTTGAAAACACAAATGACAACATTCTTGTTTTTTTTGCCCTTATATCCCGATGTGATTTCGCGGAGGGTTACGACGCTGTTGAAAACACAAATGACAACGTTCTTATTTTTTTTGCCCTTATATCCTGATGTGATTTTGCGGAGGGTTACGACGCTTTTGAAAACACAAATGACAACGTTCCTTTTTAATTTTGCGCTTATATCCCGACAACGTCGCAATTGCGACAGTGCCAAATGTATTGTCGTCGCAAATTGCGACGGTGTCGGGCTATATTTGAAAAAAAAAAGCCAAAACCGCATGACATTTGCCTGCCATCGCAAATTGCCGTCGCAATTTCACCCCAAATGTATTAGTGTATACCTTCTTGATCTATGTCTTTAACAAATTTTACTTCATCTTCATTGCTACAACAACCTTTCTCTTTGTTTCCTGCATTTTCATTCCTTCTTGCATAGTTTCTAGGGTTAGGGTTATGATGATAACCTCCATTGTTCATTTTGCAAAATCTTGTTGTGTGTCCAATCTTGTTACATATCTGACAAATGATTCCATTGGTTCCATATCTAGGTGCTTGTTGATTGATTTGTGTCCTGCAATTTCTAGCAATATGTCCAATTTTGTTTCATCTATAACATACTATTCCATTTCCTCTTTTCATGTCTTTAGTTGATCTTTGATTTTCATTGTTAGTATTTCTAGGAATTCTACTATAGTAATTATTCTCAATAACTTTAGATCTTCTACATTCAATAGCTCTATGTCCAAAACTATGACAATTATAACAATATCCATTAAGAGGTTTGAATTGTTTACTTGTACAATGTCTCTTCATATGACCAATAGTATTACAAGAAAAACATCTACCTTTGAATTCTCTTTGCATACCTTTGGATAGTTCTTCTTGCTTTGGTGGTTCTTCTTGCTTCAGTGATTCTTCTTGCTTCGGTGATTCTTCTTCTTAGGTGCATCTTCAAATTTGTTCTCATCTAACTTATTTTCTTCACTGCTTTCACATACATTCAGATTTGGTTTCTTGCTTTCACTAACTATCTTCAATGTGTTAAATCCAAGACTAGTTTTGTCATAGAATTGTTTTCCATAAGATACTTGCTCATCAATATTTTCACTATTTGAATATAGCCTCTCAAGTTGTTGTTTGCATTGAGTCAATTCACCTTTCACAATCTTGTTGTATTTCTCAAGTTCATCATACTGCAATTTGACTTTATCAAATTCAGATGTTACCTTGCCAAGTTTAGATTTCAGATCTTCATTCTCATTCTTTAAAATTTCATTCTCAGATCTCAGATTGTCATTTCCATGTTTCAAGCTAAGCTTAAGATTTGCTATCTTCAATTCATGTTTAAGGATCACATTTTCTTTTTCTAAATCATCACAATCTTCAACAAGAATTTTAGATTCCTTCTTAGATTTCAGATCTTCTATCTTACCTTTCAATTTGTCAATAAGATTCTTTGCATCATCATACTTTATTTTCAGAGTGTTTCTTTCATTAGTAAGCATATCAATTTGTTCAAGAGCTTCTTCAAGATTCTTCTGTAACTGATCCATATAGATCTTACTCAAGCTACTAGGCTTTTCTTGAATCTTTCTTCTCCGAGTAACTATGCTTTGATACCAATTGTTAGAAATAGGAAATATTGAGAGGGGGGGGGGTGAATCAGTATTTCACAAACTTTTACTTTTGCCCACTTATGGATATAATAGATTACTTTAAAGCATAAGAAACTAAATAGCATACATAACAGTAAATGTAAAGAACTCATAACACATGATATGTTCTCAAGGAAACCCTGGCCAAAGGAAAACCCCAGTGGGGATGGTACCTACAAAGATCCACTAATCAAAAGATATCCTATTAAGGATGTTGACCTTGTTAGGAGCCTATTACAATCATATAGTGTATCAGTCCTGGTTAAGGGACTATAGGCCTTATTAGAAGCCTCAACCCTGTTAGGAGTTGTAGATACAAAACTTGATTACCAGATGAGCTCACTACCCAAACAAGTAATACAAATTTTTACTGATTACAATATGGTACTACTTATAACTTCACATTAACAACTTTCATTGCTATCACAATATACAACTATCGCAAGTTACATATTACATTTCAAGTATGTTCGGTATATCTTTATTTATACAAGATACAAACATAATATCTTTCTCCAGTCAACTTTCATATCTTTATCCAAGAGTAAACATCTAGGATGTTGTCTATTTATAATATTAAGACATTATTTTGACAAGAAAAATAATCCCTTAATTCATTTACTAATTCTGTCTTCAAAATTGCTCTGTTGGCTCTACTCTGTCATTGGTAAAACAATCATAACTTTGTCTGTACTATCTATACTATTTTTCACATTGAGATGAGGTATCCTTAGACACCATAGAGTCTATGTTCAATTGTGAAAACTTTGATCATGCTCTAGTGAACATCGCCAAAGCAAACTGTATCGGGTGCTCTGTCAAAAACACTATTTCATACTTAGACAATTTTAGTCTGCAATCTTCCATACTTACTTTCTAGCTTATGTGATCTTCATAGGGAACATATGTTTCCATAATGACAACATTCATGTACATACCTCAGCCAAATTGCCAACATGGTGAAGCCACATCTTAGAACTAAGTCAAGGACACTCCACATAATGGATAAGAACTATGAATTCATTACAAAGGAAATAGAGAAAGCCTTTGAGAAGGTCTTTATGAATAGGCACATGTATCCATCTACTGCACCTACAACACAAGTACCCACTATGGTTTCCAAAGAGTCAAAGACTATCAATGTAAAATCTACAGGTCCATAGGATTCAGCGGATGTAGTTGATACATCCACAGAGGCAAAAAAGACTGCTCCCATGACATAGACACCTAAGGATGATTCAATCTTCATTGACAATGTAAAATTCACTATGGTAGAAAGATCATTGTAGATTGTATGAATCAAGAAAAAATCACTACTGATTTATACAAGAAGGTACATGAGGCAGAAGCTGTGATAGAAAGTATAAGGAAATCAATGGAGGATCCATTTGGTGATGTGAATATGTGTAATAATGTCTACCAAGGATAGTTAGATAAGATTGAGAAGACAAAAAAGGAGATGTCAAAGATAAGGGCTAGGCAGACTCAGCTAAGGAATGCTCTTTCTCCCTCATCAGATATACTTAATCAGAATATCAAGGAGATCAATGCCACCATGGTGACATATGATCAAGGTCCTAACACAAATTTGGAGAAGATGGAGAAGCTATAGTATGCTTTATGCACCCATCTACAGATTGTAAATTCTCTTATCACATTTTGGAAGAAGGAGATCCAAAACCTACAGATAGCATATCCAAATGTTCTCTCACAGTAAGTTTTTGTAAATATAGTTTTGAAGCACCTTTTTCCTTAATGTCAAAGGGGGAGTATTTATAGAATATGGTTATAGATATGTATAAGGAGATATAAGATAGAAGTTTATGTATAAGGGAGATATAAAACAAAAGTTTTTTGTAGTAAGGAACGGTTAGCAACTTGGCCATATTCCTTTGTTTCCATCAATGACCAAGGGGGAGATTGTTGGAAAGTTATCTATATTGATATATATGACTTAGTATAGTGTTTTCATTATGGCCACAAAGTCATATAGTAGTTTGGAGTCAGCACACTTGATGAGAAGATCAGAAATCAGTTAAGTGTTGAAGACTGGACAGTGTACAGAGTACCTGAAGCTTAGAGCATCAACGCATGTGTGTATGACCTATTTATGGTGTGCACCCTAGAAGATAAGTTGGTTAGACTACATTCATGCTTTTTCTATGAGAGCATGATTAGATATGAAAGTATGCCAAAGTTACAGACAGTTGAAGTTACACAACTAATGTGTGCCAGAGAAAAAAAGAGCAAGCAACCGACTATTAGCATTTTGATTTGTGGTAATATTATAATGTTTTAAAGGCCATGCACCTATTGTAATTAGGTTTCTGACATATAAATATGTTTTTTTGTAAACACACTTGAGTCAATTCAATTGGAAGTGTTATATGTAATCGGTTAAAGGGCTGACCTAGTTATTTGTTTTGTATGCACATATAAATATGAGATGTGCCCATTGTAATTAGTGAGGAAGTTGTAATAGAGTTAAGATAAGTAGAGTAGAAGTGTGTAAAGAGTCTACAAGATGTATTAGACCTTTGCAAGAGGTCAAAGAATCAATGCATCAAAGGAACTGATCAGAAAAGCAGTGTCACAGTGACAGTTCATTCCACAGATATAGTGTGTATCTGAGATCTGAAGGTTGTAGCCTTCACCATTTGAGCAGTGAGCTCTAGGATAGTAAGTCCACACCCCTAATAGGGTTTATTGTAAAAGACTCGTAACAGGGTCCAACCCTTAACAAGGTCTACTATACTTAAAGAATTGTAAAGAAACTCCTAACAGGGTTAAGGATCTTCTAACAAGGATCATAAAACACTAGTACAAAATATTAGTGGGTGTCAATTCCCACTGGAGTTTTTACTTATTTGGTTTCCCCATAACCATATTGGTGTTATGTGTTGATTTCATGTTTCATGTTTATGTGGATGTTCATTTCAGTACTTAAGCATTTAAGTTTAGTTTAAAA
Organism: Chamaecyparis obtusa; assembly: GCA_027943335.1. Lineage (NCBI taxonomy): Eukaryota > Viridiplantae > Streptophyta > Pinopsida > Cupressales > Cupressaceae > Chamaecyparis > Chamaecyparis obtusa. The sequence goes on from BSBK01007512.1 coordinate 1,250,316, forward strand.
TTAAGTAAAAAGATAAAATACAATGAACATTGATTCACCCCCCCTCTCAGTGTTCCCATTCCTAACAAGAAGGACAAGGTCAATAGTGTCAATAAAGAGGATGGGAGTAATGGATAAGGACCTAGAGGATACTAGAGGGGCTACTCAGGAAGAACCTATAAATCTAGATGCTCTTGGGGATGATGATTTTGACATCATGGACTTCGTAGGCTTGCATGGATTCAAGGAGTCTGAGCAACAAGTTCCCACTCAGTTCACTAGCTCCCTTGGTAGTATGGAAGAAAATATCCAACAAAATCCCCCAGAGCAAGTTTCTACTGAGATGGTTGAGGTTCAGAAGGATACTGCAGAGCCTGATAAAGAATCTTCCATTGGGGTCACCTCAAAAGAGGATACAGCTACATAGGTCCCTTTAGTTTCATCCATTCCACCTCTACCTCCACCTATGCATCCAACTCCACCTCCATTTCTACATCAAACACCACCTACAACTCCACTTCCACCTCTAGTGTAGACCACTCTGATACCTCAGAAACCTTCATCATCTCATGTTCACATGCCAACTCCCCCTCCACTTCAAATGGCTTCACCCACTCCCTTTGTTGCCCCCACTCGACCTCCTAACCAAGGTGAGTCAGTACCTCAAAGCTTGCAAGATTTTGAGAAAGATAAAGAGGTAGTTGATGATGAAAAAATGGAGGAAGAACACGTAGAATATAAGAAAACAACTGACAAAGGAGAATCACAAGCTGAAGAAGAGCCACACACTGAGGAGGAGAAACAACAAACTAATACAAAGGAACAAATGGATGATGAGAAAAAGATAGCTGATGAAGAGGAATAGACACATGAGGAAGGTGAGTGGAATATAGGAGATGAACAGGAAATAGAAAATGAAGAAGAGAGTCAAGAGGAAATGGAGACAGAGCACCCAATAACTTCCACATTGGCTGCCTCATATGATCCATTGAATGCTTTCTCCAATCCCACTTGGTTCACCAAAGAGATACAGCCAAGGGTCAGAGTATACACAGATGATGAGGCTAATATGACTATGCTAGGGAAAGCCTTCCACCAAACAACATCAATTACTTGAGCAAGAACATTTTCTTATGTAACACAAGATCGGTGGGTAGGTGGGAGGTAGAGGTGGCTATTCCCACAATGGATGTTAGTACAAGTGAGATAACTCCTAATGACTATATGTTGGAGGAGGTAGACTTGGGAGATCCGACCAGAGAAGATAGCAAAACCTTGGCTACCCTTGGATTGAAACATGTGCTTGGCTTCATGGATAAGAATGAAGAGAGGATAACAACTTTGGTAAAATAGAATGAAGCCATGAAGCGGTTCATCCTAAAGACAAAGGGTCCCATTGACCCTAATAACCTTGAGGCCTCATTACAGGCAATTTTGGAGAAGAAGGGGGATATCAATATAGATATACAACATTCTTTTGTACATGTGTGTGCTGATTGGAAGCAAGATTTTGAGCAATTTTCTAATGTGTCCCTAAAGAAGATCTTGAGGCCTCTGAGAGCCATTCTTACAGGAGTAACTTCATTAGTAGAGATTATGAGTGAAGAAAATGGTTTGGAGGGAATGATCCTAAATTGGCAGAAAGTTCTTGATAAGCTAACAATAATAAGGAAGCAGTACTTCCAAGTTTTGGTGAAAGTATATGAGGGCTCTGAGTTAGATAGTTTTGAGCAATGGATCTAAGAGATCATTGTAGTATTGGCCATTTTTTAAAAGGTCCTCAAAAGGATAGATAAGCGAAGGGACAACTGTGGGCTTTTTATGGAGTTGCATGATTTTTTTGAGGGCCTTGACCTAGATCTGTATGATGAAGATGACGAAAGGACCATGTTTTTAGTAAATGTCATCATCACTTAGTAATTAAATATATTCTAGGGAGTAAAGACCAAGGAGGATCTCCAAAAAATGTTCTATTAGAAAGAGGAGATCCAGAAGATGCTATCTCGGGAAGAGTAAATACAAGCTTTTGCAACTGAATTGATCACCTTTCGAGATAAGCAAGACTAAATCCTTTAAGGGGTCAAGGTACACAATTTTGAGGAGGTACTAGAGATAGTGGATAGGTTCAAGAAAGCACATCCAGAAGTGCTCCCTAGCCAGTGAGCAAGCTATCCAGACTCAACCAGTTTTTGTATTGAGAAAATTTAGTTTTAACACTTAGCTATTTTTGTAGAGCCTAATTTTTGGCATTTCGGCCCTAGAGAACTTTCAGCCTCTGAAATTTTGAAGTCCAAAATTTTGGAGATGGAGGACATACACTTAGTCAATTTTTTGAATCTATTTTTTTAGACCAACTGATGGGATTTGGGCATTTTTTTCTCACATCCGAAGTTTGACTCCAATTATCTCAGAGTTGATTTTCCAGTCAACTGGGCTCCTTTTTGGGGATTTTTTGTGCATGATTTTGGGATCTCTTCCAATTGGGGCCATGTAGAGAAGCCATAGCCAAGGATCAAGGGAAGAAACATGAAGATTATCAAGTGTATGCACGAGTTCCAGCTCCATTCTTGAGTTATTTAATGCATGATTTTTTCAAAGCTTTGTAATGCATGAGGTTTAATTTCATGCTAGGGTATTTTAGTTAAGCTTTAAAAGTAATTTCATTAATGCAAGCTCTAGTTTATATTTGCTTTCAAGTTTTAGTTGCAGCTAAACCCTAGCTATGAAAATAAGAGCCCAACTCTATAAATTGTAATAAAATAATGTAATGAGGGTCGAATTGATCATTAATACAACATACACATTTAGTGCTTCATTCATGGTGTGATTCTTTTGCTATCTATGTGAAATTTATGAATGTGTGAATTACTCATTCTTCATTTCAAAGAGCCAATTGGTTGTTTAATGGTTTTAAGTCTATGATCTTTTAGTTCTATGTTTACTCATATTGCATTGTTGCGTTGTGATGAATTTTTGAGAAGATTATTCCTTGGTGCTTGAAGATTAACTTGTCTCACATGTGTGCACATCTAGGGTGGCTTTGTGATTTGATGAGTTTTGGCTTATCATACATCTACATTTGTTTGATTCCATTGATGATTGCATCCATTTAGCCAAAGATTATGATATGATCTGATCTCTACTTTGTGGGTTTCTTCATCTTCTTGGTTTTTTAATTCGCATGGTGGTGTGATGCTAGCATATGTCCATTAGATTTCTTTTTAGCAATTTCATTCGATCTCTTGTTACCTTGTCTTTCCTAACCCTCCTCACAAGTTATCTTCAATAGTTCAATCAAATTAGCATTGCTTTGGTTTATAAATCTGAAAATCAAATAAAAAAGAGAGATATTGTGGAATCCTAAATTTTGTTTTACATTTTCCCTTGAGAGAAGAACCAGTAAAGTCCTCCTTGTTAACAGATCCACATCTATCTTCCATTGAGCTATCTGAGTGGTTGAGACCCAGCCATAAGAAACCTTGAGATTGATCCCATCAATCTTCCAAGAGGGGAATTTGCTTGTGTAAATTCCTAGCCATTGTCTTCATGTAAAAATGATGCTCAACAATTTCATTTTTGTAATGATGAACTTATGACCATTGATGATGGTGGATAAATCATCCCTATTAAATACAAACCCCATTGAGAAAAGGGCCAAGGTGTAGTCATTAGATGCAGTTCTTGAGTTGGCACATGAATCAAGTTCCCATGGTATTGACATTTCTGACAAGTCTTCACAAAGTGATAGACATATTTTTCCATAGAAGGCCAATAATATCCTACGCTAAGAAGTTTCTTTGCTAAAGTTAACCCATTCGAATGTGACCCACAAATTCCTTCATGGATTTCTTGTAAGGCTAAAGTTGATTCATCCTTCTCTAAACACCTTAAAAGCATTCCATCTAGACTTTTACAATACAATGTGTTGGATACAAGGGTGTAACAAGAGGATTATCTTATCAAACTTTTCTTTTGGTTTTGGGTTTGGTCCATGGGTTAAGTTTGGTCTTTTGGGTATGTATAAATAGATCCATACCAAGGTGCTAAATTTCCTACTAATAAGAAAAAGTTGTGGGGATGGGAAGGGTCAAATGCAGGTTGTTCAACTTCTTCAACCAAGAATTCATATATGGCACTTTGATTCGACATTTGGAGAAGTGAAGCTAATGTAGTCATAGCATCTACTTCTTTGTTCTTGTCTATCAAAAATTTTTCAAAGGTTATCAATGTGAAGTATTTCTTGAGATCTTCTATCATGTTTTTGTAGTGTATCAAATTATCACCCTCGGTTTGATACTCATCATTTATCTTATTAATGACCAATTGAGAATTTCCAAATATCTACAATTCTATCACCTTCCATTCTAATGCTAATTTGATGACTATAACTAGTGCCTCATCCTTAGCTGTATTGTTTGTACATGGAAATAGTAGCTTGTATGATTTAGGTATTGTTGATCCTTGAGAAGTAATTAGTAATATTCATGCTCCTAATCCATGTTGGGTATAAGAGCCATCAAAGTATTGTTGGAAATTTGGATGAAGTGAGTACATATATGTTGTCATTATGGAAACATATGATTCACATTAAGAGCACATAGGTCAGAGAGCAAGTACGGCAGATTTCAATGCAAATTTGTCTAAGTGTGAGACAATGTTTTCACAGTGTACCAGGATATAGTTTTGGTTTGTGACATTGATTGGAGAAATTTTAGTGCTTGTGCACTTGAAAATAGATGATATGATGGCCACTGATGACTCATCTTAGAGTGCAAGTCAGTATGACATGTATGGAATTAGTTATGATAGTTTTACCGAAGATAGTGTGAAGCTAATAGGACATAATATGGAGGCAAAATTGGTAAAGAGTTAAGGGAATTATTTTGTGTATCAAAATAATGACTTAACAATATAAAGGGATGACATCCTAGATGTTAACCCTTAGATAAAGATATATGGAAGCCAACCATGTAAATTAATAACTTGTATATATGCAATTGTAATTGTAAAGAAAAGTGAGTGATGAAAAAGTGATGTAATGAATGTAATTGTAAAGTGAATGTAATAGTGATGATGTGAAGATAAGAGCAGCAAAGGAATATTGATACAAGAAGAATAAGGTTATGTACCTTGACCTACATTGTATATTACTTTTTTGGGCAGTGGGCTCATCTTGTAATCAGATTTTTGTATCTACAACTCCTAACAAGGTTGAGGCTTCTAACAAGGCCTATAGTCCCTTAACCAGGACTGATACACTATACATATGTAATAGACTCCTAACAGGGTTAGCATCCTTAATAAGATACTTTTGATTAGTGGATCTTTGTGGGTACCATCCCCACTGGGGTTTTCCCTTGGCCAGGGTTTCCTCGAGAACATATCATGTGTTATGAGTTCTTTATTGTTATGCATATTGTTTAGTTTCTTATGTTATGCATGTATAAAGATAATCTGTTATATCCATAATTGGGAAAAAGATAAAGTTTGTAGAATACTGATTCACCCCCCCCTCTCAGTATTCCCTATTTCGAACAATTGGTATCAGAGCATAGTTACTCAGAGAAGAATCATTCAAGGAAAGCCTAGCAGCTTGAGTAAGATCTCTATGGATATGGATCAACTACAAAAGAATCTTGATGAAGCTCTTGAGCAGATTGATATGCTTACTGATGAAGGAAACACTCTAAAAAGGAAATATGATGATGCAAAGAACCTTATTGAGAAATTTAAAAACAAGTTAGAAGATTTGAGATCTGAAAAGGAATCCAAAATTCTTATTGAAGATTGTGATAACAACTTGGAAAAAGGAAATGAGATCCTTAAGCATGAATTGAAGATAGTGAATTTGAAGCTTAGTTTGAAAGATGGAAATAGAAAAAATGAAGTAAATCTGAAATCTGAGAATGAAAGTCTAAAGACTGAAAATGAAGAACTAAAATCTAAACTTGAAAAAGTGACATCCGAATTTGAGAAAGTAAATGTGCAGTATACAAAACTTGAGAAGTACAATAAGATTGTGAAAGGTGAATTGATTCAATCCAAACAACAACTTGAAAGGATATATTCAAATAGTGAGAAGATCAATGAACAAGTTTCTTTTGGGAAACCATCCTATGATAAGACTGGACTTGGATTTAATATATTCAGAACAAATGATGAAAGCAAGAAACTAGATTTGAAGACATCTGAAAGCATAGATGAGAAGAAGCCTAATGAGATCAACAAATCTAAAGATGCACCTAAAGAAGAAGAATCACCAAAGCAAGAGGAATCACCCAAAGGTATGCAAAGATAATTCAAAGGTAGATGTTTTTCTTGTAATGCTATTAGTCATATGAAAAGAGATTGCACAGGTAAACAGTTTAAACCTCTAAATGGTTATTGTTATAATTGTCATGGTTTTGGACATAGAGCTATTGAATGTAGAAGACCTAAAGTTATTGAGAATAATTATGGTAATAGAATGTTTAGGAATACTAACAATATAGATAAGAGACCTACTGAAGACATGAACAAAATAAATATAGTGTGTTATAGATGCAACAAAGTTGGACACATTGCTAGACATTGTAGGTCATAGATTAATCAACAAGGATAGAGATATGGGAACAATGGAATTGTTTGTTAGATATGCAATAGGATTGGACATACAACAAGGTTTTGTAGAATGAACAATGGAACTTATCATCCAAACCCTAACCCTAGAAACAATGCAAAAAGAAATGAAAGTACAGGAAACAGTCAGAAAGGTTGCTGCATTAATGAAGATGAAGTAAAGTTTGTTAAAGGCATAGATCAAGAAGACATAATCAACATGGAAGGTAATAAAATAGGTGAAGTATTAAGTGGTAAGAGTGAATCCTTACTTGACCTATCTTTAAGCACTTAAATTATGTAAATTGCAGTAGTTTAGGAACTTAGAATTAGTATAGAAGTAGATTTATGATGCATTAAGTCTTGTGGAGTTAATGTAAGGTAGTTTATGATGTACTAATGCTATGGTTAAGAGCACAAAATAAAATGTTATGTTTTGTGAGATCGCAAGAAGTTTTAAGTTTTGCAGGATAGCAAAAATAACTTTTTGGAAAGAAGTGGCAAAAGAATTGAATGTGATGTCAGAATTAAGTGAGATTCAAGTGATAAAAGGTTATGATCAATGTTATTTGTCTATCAAAGTGAATTGAAGTGTTTGGAAGAGTAGAAAGAAGAGACTGGAAGTGTTTTGCAGAGATTTTGTGAAGGATTGAAGTGCCGAATCTTTGCAAACCCTAGAATCATGAATTTGAGGTATTTATCTTGACAAATCTTTGAATCGGTATAAAGAATTGAAGGGAACATGGATACATCTTTGATTCATAACATTAGAGACAAGAACAGACCTAAATTGAAGAAAGAACTAGTAGAAGCTTTAGAAGTAGACCCTGAGTTTGCTTTATCATCCGTACTAGATAGAGTTTTTGCATTTGGAAAATGTAAAGAGTTATCTTGGATGTAAATTGGAAACATTTAATGATAGTGATTTTTCAAGTGGGTATTAGTATATATATAACTAGGATATGTCATTGAAGCAAGGTTATGAACATTTGAAAAATAATGAAATCATCACATATGGTTTATAGTATGAATTCAATAATGAAGAGTGCACAAAGATAATTTTAAGTAGAATTCACAATGGGAAATTTTGGTTAGAAGACAGAGTGATCGACCTCACAGATGACCTAATTCATGAAGTCACTAGTTTATCCAAACTTGGTGCTATCCCTTTAAATGAGAAAAACATGAGGAAGATTGTCATTAACAACACTGGATCATCCTATAATGGTAGAGGTATTGTTATCAGCAAGATTAGACAACATGATGTAAGATATCTATGTAAGATTTTGACTACAAAGTTTTGTGCTAATTCCAGAGAAGATGACATGGTAGCTGGCATGGTTCACATTGCCTATTTGATGTGTGTAGACAAAGTTTCTGCAAATATGTGTGAGATTTTGAGAATTCAATTGTTTGAGAATTTGGAGAAGATTAAGAAGTCCAAATATGCACAATTTAGATTCTCATCTTTGATTACATATATGTTTTTCCACCTTTTGAGAAGATTTCCTTACACAATTGGAAATAATTGGAATGATGGACAATCTACGATGGAAAGAATAAACAAAGTTTATAGAAGTCATGTTATTGATCAAGTTAATGAGAGTGTTGTGTTAGTTTTGAAGACATTTTAGAGATTGGTATCTAGCAGATCAAGGATTCCATAGTCACTTGTGGAGAAATATAAGAATGATATTTGTTTCATGGTTGACACCGACTTTACTTAGATTGAAGCAGTAGAACCTAGAGTTGAATTCATAGACCCTCTTGGCTATGAGATTTCCAAGATTGAAAAAGAAGAGTATGTTGGAAGATTGCTGAGAAGAAAATTGGATAGCCAATGTAGCAGGTTTGGAACTTATGAAGACAACTTTAATTTTGTTAAAGCTAAAATTGAAGAGAAATAGTCTAAGAAAAGAGTTGATAGTACCATAAAGAGAATATTGAAAGACACAAGGATGACAGAAAGAGAATTTTTGATAGCTAAATAGATAGCAGTAGCATTGAGAGATGTTGGACAAGGAGAAGTCTTGAGTGTACCACCTTTATCCAGTGCAGTACAAAAAGAGCCTACACCAGTTAAAGTGAAAGAAGAAGAACCAGAAAAGGAACAAGTAACACCGAGCAAGAGAAAGAAAGAAAGTGCTACAGGACCTGGTAAGAGGTAGAAAGTTTTGGTGCCACTAGTCCCTAGGAAAATTGTAGTAGTTAAAGAAGATGACACCACTGTGAAGAAGAAAGCATGGAAACCCAGAGTTGAGAGAGTGAATGAAGAAATCATACAAGATGGAGACTTTACTAAGATGAATAAGTACTATGATCTGTATAACTATTCTGAAAGATTGAATCTTGAAAATTCTATTGTTAAGTACATGATTCTGACTAACAAGAAGTTTGATACAATTCAAGGTCAGATACCTAATGATTTGTACAATAAAATTATTAATAGAAAACAAAGAGCATCTGAGGAAGACAAAACTATAAGAGAGAATCTTGTGAGAAAGCTTTGTGAAGTGAAAGATGATGATCATTTGAAGCAGATTTTGAAGCCCCTTGACACTCTTTTGGGGACTAAGAGGAGAACCATTCAAATCATGGCAGGATAGTATGAGAAAGTGAGAACAGAAACAGAGCAAGCAATAATTAAAGTAATGGCAGAAATTGTTGGAGAAGCTTTAGTTGGAGCAAGACATGTAGTTGATGTTGAACCAGAGGATATTCCCTCTCCTTCAGCTGTTAACATTGAAGATGATACGATGGACATTGAAGGCACTAAGGTGACCTTGGACACAAAAGATAATGTATTTAAGAATCTAGATAACATTGTTGAAAATTTAGCTCTTGATGAACCAGATAGGACTGAAGAAGCAGTGCAGAATGAATTGGTGAGTGATGAACCTAAAGAGATAGAAGTTCATGCACCCACTCCTAAGGCAAAGAAGAAGGAAATTGGAACTTTGTTTGAAGACGTAGGTAAAGAAGTTGATGATGATGATCAGCTAGAGCTGATTAGTTCTTTGAATAAGATTATTGGAAAGAATAAGAAGGTAAAAAATCTAGAAGGAAGTTTGAAGGAACTGATAGGGAAGTTGCAAAGTATTGTAACTACACATTTTAGAAGTAGATCCTTTGGAGAGATCCAAAAAGGTACTAAGTACTTTTGATGATGAGTTTACCAACTTATCAGACATTGCTAAAGTAAGAGCTCAAGCAACTTATGAAGCTGAAATGCTTTTAAGCATAAGTCAGAATATCAGAAATGATATTATTAGTCTTGATGTTTGTATCAAGATTTTGAGGAAACATTTGGAGACTGGAAAAGCTTTGTACATACAGTGTACAAAACCTAAGATTTTGATAGCAGTAGAGGAGCAGAAAATCAAGGCGAAGGAAGTTGAGATTCAAAATGAACCTAATCTTCTTTCTGGACCCAATGTAAAAGTAAGTGATGTTGAGAAGAAAGTTAGGAAGTGTTATGATGAAATAAGATCATTGCAAGATGAAAAGAACAGGAAATTGAGAAGATTTGAATTTATGAGAGAGCATACATCTATAAAGTTGAGCATTATTGAGGAATAGTTAGAAGAATGTCTTACTGCTAAGACATCATTTCAGAAATTTAATTTTGAGAACCTTCAAGCTTGTCAGATAGCACCTTATGGATTAAGCACACTTCTAAATGTGGCAGATTCTATCAGAAAGTCATGGGAGAAAGAGTTTGAAGCCATGAAAGTAAATTTTTCAAATTGTGTTGCAAGCCTACTGGCTTTGTAATAAGTAAATGGAGGTATAATATTTTTTTGGGGTTACAATTTTGTAATCCTCCCTACTTTATTTTGTCATTGTTGTAAAAGGGGGAGTGATTGTAGTAAACCAGAAAATTGTTATGTATATGAGGATTGATACTCTTAGGGGGAGTATTGTATGAAGTTTTGTATTAGAAAGTATATTTTGAGGAGTTATAAGGATAGTATACATATTCTATACTATGGCCAGAATTTTGTTATAACATTTTGAGATTTTGACTTGTACACTTAGCCAATTTTCTCATATGTTGCCACCAATGAAAAAGGGGGAGATTGTTTGAAATTTGGCTAAAGTGAGTACATAGATGTTTTCATAATGGAAACATATGATCCACATTAAGAGAACATAGGTCAGAGAGCAAGTATGGCAGATCGTAATGCAAATTTGTCTAAGTGTGAGACATGTTTTCACAGTGTACCAGGATACAGTTTTGGTTTGCGACATTGACTAGAGAAAGTTTAGTGCTTGCACACTTGAACATAGATTCTATGATGGCTATTGATGACCAATCTCAGAGTGCAAGTGATTATGACATGTATGTAATTAGTTATGACAGTTTTACTGAAGACAGTGTGAAGCCGACAAGATAGAATATGAAGGCAGAATTGGTAAAGAGTTAAGGGAATTATTTTGTTTATCAAAATAATGACTTAAAAATATAAAGGGATGACATCCTAGATTTTAACCCTTAGATAAAGATATATGGAAGCCAACCATGTAAATTTATTAGCCTTAATAACTTGTATATATGCAATTGTAATTGTAAAGAAAAGTGAGTGATGAAAAAGTGATGTAATGAATGTAATTGTAAAGCAAATGTAATAGTGATGATGTGAAGATAAGAGAAGAAAAGGAATATTGATACAAGAAGAATAAGGTTATGTACCTTGACCTACATTGTACATTACTTGTTTGGGCAGTGGGCTCATCTTGTAATCAGATTTTTGTATCTACAACTCCTAACAAGGTTGAGGCTTCTAACAAGGCCTATAGTCCCTTAACCAGGATTGATACACTATACATATGTAATAGGCTCCTAATAGGGTCAAAATCCTTAACAAGATACTTTTTATTAGTGGATCTTTGTGGGTACCATCCCCACCAGGGTTTTCCCTTGGCCAGGGTTTCCTCGAGAACATATCATGTGTTATGAGTTCTTTATTGTTATGCATATTGTTTAGTTTCTTATGTTATGCATGTATAAAGATAATCTATTATATCCATAATTGGGAAAAAGATAAAGTTTGTAGAATACTAATTCACCCCTCCCCCCCTTAGTATTCCCTATTTCTAACAAGTATAACTTCCATGTCTTTGCTTCAACATTGATTATCTCCGAATCTGTAAATTCTATTTGAATAGGATGTTCATCTTGTAATGGTGACTCTACTAGTTTTTTGGCTATCACTTGGCCTTTTATTTCCTTTCTATCCACATATTCAATATCAAACTCACTTAGAACCATGACCCATTTGGCCAATCTTCTCGTTAGGGCTATTTTTCTTAGGAGATACTTCAATGGATCAATTTTTGCTACGAGTCTGATCTTATGAGATAGCATATAATGTCATAGTTTTTTGGGAAGAAAAAATTTACCACCAAACATGCTCTTTCTATAAATGTCTAGTTCAACTCATATTTTACCAATGCTCTACTTATGTAATATATGGCTTTTTCTTTTCCAGTTTCATCCTCTTGAGCCAAGAGTGCCCCTAAAGCATGTTATGTCACTGAGATGTACAAAATCAATGGATTTTCTCTTATTGGTGGCATCAAAGTAGGTGGATTCATTGGGTACTTTTTAAGTAATGTGAATGCTTCTTCACACTTTTTGTCCCATCTAAATACTATGTCCTTGTGAAGGAGTTGAGTAAAAGAATGGCATTTCTCTACCAGTTGTGATATGAACCTCCTGATTGTCTAGATTATGCCTTGAAGTGATATCATTTGGCTTACATTTCAAGGTGCCCCCATTTCTATAATTTCTTTTAGTTTTGTGGGGTTTAACTTGATTCCTTTAGCTAAAACTATGTATCCTAGCAAGTTTCCTAATTGTACACCAAATGCATATTTCTTTGGATTGAGTCTTACTTTGAATTGCTCCAACCTTGTGAATATCTTTTCTAGGATAGGTAGATGTTTCTCTCTTGAATGAGATTTTGCAAGTATGTCATCTTCATAGTCCTCTAGGAATTTATGCATCATATCATGAAAAATGGTATTCATGGCTTGTTGATATGTTGCTCCTACATTTTTGAGACCAAAGGGCATAACATTCCAAAAAAAATTCCCCCACATGCATGTGAATTCCATTTTATCTTGATCCTCAGGTGTTATTTTAATCTGATTATAGCCACTAAATCCATCCATTAGCGAGAACATTGAGTGACCCGCTATCAAATATACTATGGTATCTATACTTGATAATGGAAAATCATCCTTTGGACATGCGAGGTTGAGATCTCTAAAGTTGATGAAGGGTGCTCCCCTTAATACCACAAACACATAACAGAAATAGAGAAACAACAATAATATGCAAGAACAGAAAATTGGCTTCTTATTATCTCCACAAATGCGGAATTACAAACTTTCAGAATTACAATATGCAAAGCCACATGGGCATTCCCTTACAATATTCTGTAGGAAAAAGCCTCAAACTATTACCCAGATCTACTACCCAGAACTATTCTGAACTGCCTAAGACAATAATACAGCCTTCCTTATATAGGCAATTATCCACCGCCTGGGAAGGTTCCAGAATTTTAGCCAATAAGGCTGACCAAACTTAGAATTATTTTATTTTACATTTTATTACATCATAGTCGGCTCAAGATAACCTTTGAAACCCGAACAGAAATTTTGAAGAAAATTATTTTTTGCCATTTCAGGTGGCCCAACTTTCGAAGACCATAAGTCATCACCGGTTGACCCGCTCAGCTATTATAACCCCATTTCGGAAACACCACGAAGCACTCTACAGGCTTGACCGGCGCAAGCGCCCGTCACCCAAATTTTTGACCTCATCCGGGGCCTCTAAAGCCTTCAAAACTGAGTTCAAAGTTTCTGTACCCTGCTGCCAATACCGAAAATCTTCAATATCTTCCAATATACACTTGATCTGGCAATGAAACTTTATTGACAGACTTATATGACCAAAATGAACCTCCAAGAAAGAAATCAGATCATTCTGAGCACATACAAAAATTACCAAAAATAGTAACTTTCCATAAATAGCAGCTCTGCACAAAATAACCCTTATTGAATACAAAAACAGAAATATTTTTGGGTGATGCAAGATTGCTCTTACACCCAGGATGCTCCTGCATCAGACACCCGGGGTAATTTGAGAAGTGACCCTGTCACGACTCAGGTGTGCAGAGGAAAACCAAGACGGCTAATCTCCTCCTTTGTCAGCCATGATGAATCTTCAACAGGTCGTCCTTTCCACTTGACCAGATATTCTTCATATATCTTGTTCCTTGTGCTTCTGCCAATACGACTGTCCAGTATATCTTCGATCTCCTTAGTGTCTGAACTAGTTGCTGGAATACTCTACTGTGCTGCTGTGATCTCATCTTCAACACCTCCTTCATGATACTCTGTCGGATCTGAAATGTTAAACACTGGTGAAATATTTAGCTCAGTAGGCAATTCTACCTCATATGCATTTTCTGAATCATGTTTCTTCAATATCCTGCATGGCCCCAACTTCTTCATTTTCAGCTTGTTATATGTACCAATTGGAAACCGCTCCTTCCGCAAATGAACCATGACTTCATCACCAACCTGAAATTCCTTATGCCTCCTTTTCACATCTGCCTTAGCCTTATACTGTGCATTCATCTTGGAAATATGCTTCCTCACCTCCTCATGGATGTTCTTCAAGTGTTCTGCAAAATCCTCAGCTTCAGCACTACTTATTTCTCCTTTATCTATCTTCTTCAATTCAGATGCATTTCTTGGACTACTTCCATATACAATCTGGAATGGTGATTTACCAGTGCTCCTATTGATAGAATTATTGTATGCGAATTCCGCCTGTGGTAAAATCAAATCCCATCCTGTTGGCTTATCTCCAACCAAACATCTCAGCAAATTTCCCAAACTCCTATTCACCACCTCTGTTTGTCCATCAGTCTGTGGATGATGTGATGAACTGAACTTCAAATCTATCTTCAACTTCTTCCACAATGTACGCCAGAAATATCCAACAAACTTAGTGTCCCGATCTGAAACTATGGTCTTTGGCAAACCATGAAGTCTCACTACTTCTCTGAAAAACAATTCTGCTACATGAACAACATCATTAGTCTTCTTGCAGGGAATGAAATGTGCCATCTTTGAAAATTTGTCAACTACCACAAAAATTGAATCGTGTCCCCGCTGTGTCCTCGGTAAACCAAGAACAAAGTCCATACTGATATCCTCCCAAGGCTTCTCTGGTATAGGTAATGGCTGATACAATCCTGTATTCTGCTTCACTCCTTTTGCCATCTGACATACTCTACAACTCTGTACAAACTTCTTCACATCTTGCTACAATTGTGGCCAATAATAATTCTCACCAACCAAAGCAAGGGTTTTATCACGACCAAAGTGTCCAGCCAATCCTCCACTATGCTTCTCCTTGATGAGATTCTCCCTCATAGAACTTCGTGGAATGCACAACTGACTCCCTCTGAATAGCATATCATCCTGGATGATGAAATCCAACCATTTCGTCCTGTCTAGAGTAACAGGTTCTGTACAAGCTTTCCAAGCTTCACCAAAATCAGGATCCTCTGGATACAAATTCTTGAGCTCCTTGAACCCAACCACTTCAATCTGCATTTCTGTCAGCAGTAGTTGCCTTCTGCTAAGAGCATCTGCAACCCTATTAGACTTTCCACTCCTGTGTTTCAAAACAAATGTATAACTCTGCAAAAATTCAACCCATTTCAAATGCCTTTGATTCAACTTTCCTTGACTATTCAAATATTGCAAAGCTTGATGATCAGTATACAAAACAAACTCCTTAGGAAGCAAATAGTGTCTCCACTTCTTTAATGCTTGAACTATAGCATAAAATTCCTGATCATAAATAGAATATTTTCTCTTGGCATCATTCAACTTCTCACTGAAATAAGCAATAGGTTTACCTTCTTGGCTCATAACAGCTCCTATTGCAGTACCACTAGCATCACAATCTACTTGAAACACCTTATTAAAATCTGGAAGTGCTAAAATAGGTTGTTCTGTAACTTTTTGTTTCAACAATTGAAAACTCTTTTCTACCCCATTAGTCCACTTAAACTCTTTTCTATCCCCTCTCATTGTTTCAGTCAAGGGTCCACAAATACTGCTAAAATTTTGGATGAACTTTCTGTAAAAGCTAGCCAAACCATGAAAAGATCTTACCTCAGTAGCACTCCTTGGAGTAGGCCATTCAAGGATAGCCTGTACCTTCTCTGAGTCCATTTTTAGACCTTCTCCTGAAACTACAAACCCCAAATACACCAACTCTTTCTTCACAAAACTGCACTTCTTCAAATTAATCAACAATTTCTCTTCTCTCAGCTTCTCAAATACCATACGAATATGCATCATATGCTCCTCCAATGTCTTACTAAAGATCAGAATATCATCTAGGTAAACAATGACAAACTTACCTAAAAATTCTTTCAGAACCTCGTTCATGAGCCGCATGAAAGTGCTCGGTGCATTGGTTAGCCCAAAAGGCATGACTAACCACTCATACAGTCCTTCCTTTGTCTTGAAGGCAGTCTTCCATTCATCTCCTTCTCTGATCCGAATCTGATGATATCCACTTTTCAGATCTATCTTTGAAAAATACACAGCTCCACTCAAACAGTCCATAATATCATCCATTCGTGGCAATGGAAACCTGTACTTGATTGTGATCTTGTTTATTGCCCTAGAATCTGTACACATCCTCCACTCTCCATTCTTCTTTGGTGCTAATACCGCTGGTACAGCACAGGGACTCAGACTCTCACAGATCAATCCTTTCTGTAACAACTCATGTACTTGTCTATTCAACTCCTCACTTTCTGCAGGTGTCATTCTGTGTGCTGTCTTATTCGGCAAACTCGCTCCTAGGATCAAGTCCATCTGATGACTGATCTTTCTGACTGGTGGTAATCCATCAGGCACGTTATCGGATACAATATCCTGAAACTCATTCAACAAATCTACAACTTCTACAGGAACATCTTCTACTTCCTCTTTACCAGCTTTTGGAATTAAAGCAAAACATACATGCTCATGCCTCATACCATCTAGGAAATTTCTTCCATCAAAAAAAGTTATCCTTGCATTACCACATACCTTTTCTTCAGTCTCCTTCAATGGTTTTAGCTTATGTCGCACTCCATCCTTTGTCAGGGAATAGGTATTCGTACGGCCATCATGTACAGCACATCTGTCAAACTGCCATGGTCTACCCAACAACATATGACATGCATCCATAGATATGATATCACACAATACCTCATCTTGGTATCCGCCAATCTTGAACTTTACTAGGCATTGTTCATTAACCATGACCTTGTGGTCATCCTGTACCCAGGCAATCTGATATGGATGTGGGTGTTTTTGTCTCTTGAGCTTCAACTTTGTCACCATCTCTTCTGACACCAAATTGTCAGTGCTTCCACTATCAATGATCACATCACAACATTTACCTTCACACTTGCACCTGGTGCGAAACAGGCTCCTCCTTTGCTCAGGTTCATTCTCACCACTCAACAGGACTCTTCTGTTAATCAACGTTTCTCCTCTTTCAGCATCTTCAGAATTTGATGATCTGGCATCTTCATCTACATGTGCAATTCTGGCCTGGCCTTCATTTCTCCTGTCTGTTCTACCTTGGCGCTGAGGACATTCAAATGCCCTATGACCTTCTTCTCCACAGTGAAAACATGTTCCACGGAAGCCACCTCTTCCAGATCCTTGTCCTCTTCCTCTTCCTCTTTGATCTCTATTATTCTGATCCTGGAAGCGATTAGAATTATTTCCTCGCTGATTCTGACTGCTACTAGCCTCATCCTTCTTTTTCGGATCTTCATTTCAACCACCATATGACCATCCACCAGATCGTCCACCGCAACCTCTTCCATTTTGTCTGCTCTCAAACTTCTTGTTCAGCTTTTCCTCTACTTTTAGGGCAAACTGGTATGCCTCCTCAATACTGTTCATTCAAACCAGATTCAGCTCCTCCTGAATGCTTGGCCTTAACCCATTAAGGTATCGGGCAACTTTCTCCTTATCAGCTTCTACATGGCCTGTTCTGATGAGAAGTCGATAGAACTCCTCTGTATACTCCTGAACAGATCTTCCTGCTTGCTTCAAACTTTGCATTTTCTTTAGTAGATCAAGCTCATAATCAACAGGAATGAACTGTCGCTTCAATTTATCCACCATCCGATCCCATCTTGTGATTTTATCTTTCCCTCTTCTATTTCGCTCCAATTGAATTTCTTGCCACCAGATCTTCACATGACCTTTCAGTCTGGCCTTCGCAAATTTGACCCTATCAGGATCCTCAACATCTTCATACTCAAAATATTCCTCACATTCATTGATCCAGTCGATCAATTCCTCTGGGTTAAGATTTCTAGAAAATGTAGGAACCTCAATCTTAGGTCTTTTCCCAATCTTGGAAATCACCCGAAAAAGTCTTTCTTCCTCCTGGTTCACAATTTCAACTTCTCCTTCTTGATATTCTTCTTCGGCTTCATCCTCGCTTTCATCTCTGACATTAAGATTCATTCCTCTGTGAATCTCTTCTTGCAATGCTCGCACTTGTCTCTGCAGCTCTCTGACCTCAGGTGTTACAACACCAGCTCTTCCACCACGTTCCCTTCGTGGAGGCATTTTCGCGATGCGCGCTGAAACCCTAGCCACGGTCCTGGTGCAAACTGCCTCACAGTCGGTGATCTGTTTACACACTCAAGAACTCCTGCTCTGATACCACTTGATGAAGGGTGCTCCCCTTAATACCACAAACACATAACAGAAATAGAGAAACAACAACAATATGCAAGAATAGAAAATTGGCTTCTTATTATCTCCACAAATGCGGAATTACAAACTTTCAGAATTACAATATGCAAAGCCACATGGGCATTCCCTTACAATATTCTGTAGGACAAAGCCTCGAACTATTACCCAGATCTACTAGCCAGAACTATTCTGAACTGCGTAAGACAATAATATAGCCTTCCTTATATAGGCAATTATCCACCGCCTGGGAAGGTTCCAGAATTTTAGCCAATAAGGTTGACCAAACTTAGAATTATTTTATTTTACATTTTATTACATCATAGTCGGCTCAAGATAACCTTTGAAACCCGAACAGAAATTTTGAAGAAAATTATTTTTCGCCATTTCAGGTGGCCCAACTTCCGAAGACCATAAGTCATCACCGGTTGACCCGCTCGGCTATTATAACCCCATTTCGGAAATGCCACGAAGTGCTCTACAGGCTTGACTGGCGCAAGCGCCTGTCACCCAAATTTTTGACCTCATCCGGGGCCTCTAAAGCCTTCAAAACTGAGTTCAAAGTTTCTGTACCCTGCTGCCAATACCAAAAATCTTCAATATCTTCCAATATACACTTGATCTGGCAATGAAACTTTATTGGCAGACTTATATGACCAAAATGAACCTCCAAGAAAGAAATTAGATCATTCTGAGCAAATACGAAAATTACCAAAAATAGTAACTTTCCATAAATAGCAGCTCTGCACAAAATAACCCTTATTGAATACAAAAACAAAAATATTTTTGGGTGATGCAAGATTGCTCTTACACCCAGGATGCTCCTGCATCAAAAATCCATGAAAATTTTGATTGACTTGTCTTCTTTTGAAATAGGCACAATGTTTGATATCCATTCAACATAGTCAATGGTTCTTATGAATCCCACTTTTAGTAATTTTTCCAGTTCCACTTTGACAAGAAGTGCTATGTGTGGGTGCACTTTACTTAGTTTCTCTTTGACTGGTCTCACTCCTTCTTTGATGTTTAAATGATGCAATATTATATTAGGATCTATTCTCAGCATATCATCGTATGACCACACAAAATTTATTTTTCTCTTCTTGAAGAATTTTATGAAATCCTCTTTTTCTTCACTAGATAAAGATGTTGCTAGGTGTATAATCTTTGGTTCTGATTCTAACCTAATGTTGACTTTCTCCATTGGTACTATCAAAATAGGTGACCTTTCCTAATTTTTTTTGGGCAAAGTATCCAACCTCTCTTCCTTAGGTACCTCTCTTGGGTTTTCACCTTCATAAACATTCTTTATTTCTTTCTCTTTTTGATCTAATGTTGTCACAATGTGGTTTTCAACATTAGATTCTTTCAATTTTTTGTTTTTTTTGTTTTTTTTTCACTTTTTTTGGAATTGAATGGTTGGATACTTCCCTCCATCATTCCTTGATATTCAATGGTAGAAGAATTTTCAACCACATTTACGTATTGGGACACCGATTTGTCATTCAAAAATGTGGGAAGGATAGTAGGTTTGATGGAATCCCATTCAATGAATTTTGTATAGATAAGGGATAAGGGATCAATGTTTCAATTTGGCTCGATAGGGCTTAAGGACATGACCTCATTGGAAGGTTTGAACATTTTATCACTCAAATCTATAACACGCACCTCTTCTAGATGTTCTAGAGAACTCAGGTCAAAATCTTCC
Source organism: Chamaecyparis obtusa (assembly GCA_027943335.1). Classification (NCBI taxonomy): domain Eukaryota; kingdom Viridiplantae; phylum Streptophyta; class Pinopsida; order Cupressales; family Cupressaceae; genus Chamaecyparis; species Chamaecyparis obtusa. Next base: position 1,270,408 of record BSBK01007512.1, read on the forward strand.
TCGCTTAAATCCTCTCAGGTTTCTAATGGGTAAAAAGATCTTGGGTTGAATCTAGTATTAGATTCTCCTATAGTAGGTATCCATGATGGAACATAAGGTTCTCCTACCCATTGATTTTCTTCAACTTCTTGATCTAGCACATTTTCTAGACCTTCTTGATTAGAACTGGATGCTTGATTATGATTTGATGCCAAAGCTTGCTCTTTTCCTTTTCTAGGAGTAGGAGTATAAGTGTGAATTACGCCGACCTCTTTGTCTTGGCATGATTCACTTGATGATGAATCCCATTCTCAATTATTAGAATCTTCATCAATTTGTGATCCTAATTGCAACATTTGATCATAAATCAAGGGGTGTCTCTTTTGAGTGTATCCTTGTCCAAGGTACCCCAATCAAGTTTTCTCCTTGCTATCCCTCCATGACATTTTGATGGGTTTAATTAACCCTTCATTTCTTATGCCTAAAGGTCCTTGTCCTTTATATCCCATTTTCTACATTATTTGGAAACCTTTTCCATATTGATGAGTGAGAATGCTAATATTTTGAATACATTTTTCATGGGCACTTGATTCCTCATCTTTATATAGCCATTTTAATATTTCATTATCTTCTTCATCCATAGATGAAGAATTACTTGCTATTAGAATAACTAAGAGGGGGGGGTGAATTAGTTAGATCAATTATCCTATAGTCCCAATTGCAAAGATGTAACTTACAAAACAATTTCAAAAATTTTTGTAGCTCGGTAACATAAATTATTAATCTATTTGTGCCTTTACCGATTACCAGTCAATTAACTTACTAAGATTACCAACCAAATCAAATATGCAGTATGTAAAGTATGAAAATAAAATAATCATCATAGAAACACATAACACAATGATTTAACGTGGAAACCATGCTAAGGGAAAACTCACCGGGGACCGGTAACCCAAAATAATTTTCACTCTTTTGAAGTGAGCTTAGTGAAGAGCCAACCTTGTTAAAGGTTAAAAAATACATTGTTAGGTGTGACCTTGTTAGAGGATTTAAAAACAATAGTTATCATTCAACCAACATTCACTACGGGGTTGATAGGATAAAAATGTACATTCATTGAATGACATAAAGTATAACATAAGACAATTAAGTCCACTCGGTTAGGATATTTTCTGTATCAATGGTTAAACTAAAATAGTATTTGATCTGATTACAATACAAATTACTTTGTAGATGTTCAGATCTATTCAAAGTCTATACAAATCCTCTAATCAATATTTCAATTCACTTCCTCAACTTAATTTCACTCGGTAATAGCTCTCTAATGCTTGGTTAACTCTGTAGTTTGGTTCTCCTTCAACCAGTCTGATAAGGCATACATGAAACTGTGTTGACGCAAAATCTCTACAGTCTTCTCTCTTCCAGCATAGTTTCAACAATGAAACTCATATCTCTTATATAGACAAGTAAACTATTTTCATATCATCCATTAGATTTTGCCACTTATTCTCCTTCGTTGATTTTTCCACTTAAACCTTCCTTGACAGTTGTGTCAGTAACTCATTTAACTTTCATCCTTTAGATCTTCTTCACATTTTTTTAGCCATGGATCTCAACCTCAAAATCATAACAATTTCCAGCTCATCAATTTCTATTGGCTAAACTAAGCATTTTATTCTTTATCCATACTTGGTTAACAAAGAAATGTGTCGGTGAATACTAGCTCAATTAATATTATCGCTCGATATACACTACACTAGCTCGGTGTATACTGAAGTCATCATTTATCGACCACACTACTTTGTACAATTTTTCTTCCTTCTTCATCATAGATTAATGCAACATAATCAAGTCAATAACATAAGCTCATAGACTCATCAATAAGTTACCCAAAGTATTTATTATCCTCATCTATCATATTCATGTTTCTCATGTAGATATCTCAGTTCTTCATCTCTTTCTCCCTTCTATGGATGTTTAGTTGTTTGTAACTAACATGATAAGTAAGTTGTCAAAACTATTTGACATCAATGACAACATATTACTGATTTAATCATCTTACATATCAATTTACTAACTTGGTGATCTCTAATCACTGATCTTCAAGTCATTTAGATATTCAATTACTTGTAGTTCATCAATCTCTCCCTTTCGCATTGATGGCAACATAAGCAATATGAAATATGCCATACACATACCAAATATATATTCCACAACTATGTAAGTAAATGTTGTAGCTCAGTAAGATCTCCCTAGCTTAATTTTTAATATTTTTAATCACTACGTTACATAACAGCATTACAAGTGTAGACTTTCTTCTGCAAATTTGATCTTTGTAGCTCTCATATTCCTTTTGTTCTCAAAAAAAATGTTCAAGTCTCTCCCTGACTTCCTTAGATCATCTCTCCCTTAGATATATATTCCATTATACTTCTCATATTGTTTATCTCTCCCTTTGACAAAAATTCCAATGAAAAACATAAAACATTCAGCTCTGTAGTAGCCAAGTAACTCACTGTAGTTCAGTGCAGACAATGTATCTATGTATACTAATATGCAAATTTTCAGTTCGTAGCTCCTCAAATATTTCACAACCTTGGACATGATCCAAAGTGTGAGCTATGTTTCATCAACATGAATGATCTTCTAATAATATTAGGTTTATGCAACCTCCAGCTCACATTAGTGACCGGTAGACAGGGGACAGACCCCAAGTCTAGTCCTCAAGTATTCAAAAGTGTCCTTCGGTAGAGGCTTGGTAAAAATATCGGCAAGTTGTTCCTTTGATGTAACATATTCTATTTTAACTTGCTTCTCCTATACTTTTTCTCTTAAGTAGTGATACTTGATTGATATATGCTTTATCTTTGAATGCATCACTAGATTCTTAGAAATATTTATTGCACTAGTCTTTTCACAATATATAATCACTGCTTTGGTGATTACCTCATTCATCCCTTCCAACACTTTTTTGATATAAGAAATGTTTGAAAATTTTTTTGCAGCAGCAACATACTCTGCTTCAGCTGTGGACAAAGAAATACAAGGTTGTTTCTTACTTGTCCAAGTTACAATTCTTTCACCAAAGAAAAATGCTCCTTCAGTTGTGCTCTTTCTGTCATCTATATTTCCAGCCCAATTAGTGTCGATGTAAACTCTGAGTTCAAATTTTCCTTCCTTAGGATACCATAAACCATAATCCTTTGTCTTCTTCAGGTATCTTAAGATTCTTCTCACTGCAACCATATGTGAATCCTTTAGATTGGTAGAGAATCTAACTGCATGTGCGATAGCAGGCCTACTGTGTACAACATAAATTAGCTTACTAATCATAGATCAGTATAGTGTTTGATTTACCTCTTTGGATTCATCATTTGTAGTCAATTTTCAGCCTATGACCATCGATGTTCCAACTGGTTTAGCATCTGACATGCCAAATGTTCTCAATACTTCCTTTATGTACTTAGATTGTGTGATGAAGATTCCATCATTTTTTTGAATAACCTGCAATCCTAGAAAGAACTTAATCTCTCCAAACATTGAGATTTCAAATTCTTTTCTCATCTCATCAGAAAAATATTTACAAACGTGATCTTGTCCTCCAAAGATTATATCATCCACAAATATTTCAGCAATCAAAATAGTATCATGTAATCCTCCATTCATGTACAAAGTGTTGTTCTCACTAGTTCTTACAAAACCAATACTTAAATGATAAGTATGCAACCTTTCATACCAAGCTCTCAGTGCTTTCTTCAAACCATATAAAGCTTTATATAATCTACATACCATGTCTTTCTTATTTGGATCAACAAAGCCTTCTAGTTGTTCTATGTAGACCTCCTCTTCTAGTATTCCATTCAAAAATTCTAACTTGACATCCATTTGGTATACCTTAAAGTTCTTATGTGCTTCATATGCCAATAACATGTGAACTCCTTCCATTCTAGCAATAGGTGCAAAAGTTTCACCATAATCAATCCCTTCTTCTTGTGCATATCCCTTGCAAACTAATCTAGCTTTGTTTCTAGTAACTTATCCATTCTCATTCAGCTTATTTCTAAAAATCCATTTAGTATTGATAACATTTTTATCTTTCAGTCTAGGTACTAAATTCCATGTTTTATTCTTCTCAATTTGTTCTATCTCTTCATTCATAGCATTGATCCATTCATCATTCTCAAGTGCAACCTTAACATTCTTCAGTTCAAACTCATAGACTAAACATGCATTTTGTCTTAACTTACTTCTAGTTTGTATGTCAACTTGTCTATCTCCAATGATTTGGTTTTCAGGATGATGTCTTCTGACAAATCTTGCCAACACTTAATCTCTCCTTTCTTCTTCATCTTGTTCAGGTTCATGTCCTTTCTCGGTAGCTTCTTCCTGATCCTCGGTTTCTCTTTTCTATTCCTTAGTGTTGTTTTCTTGATGCTTAGTTGACTCATCCTGTGGCTTCGGTAGGTACTTTGGATGCTCAATATAAGTGAATCTACCATAGTCTTATGGCTCCTCAGTGATTTCTTCATCATTTTTATCAGAAAATTCATCAACTCTAACATTAGCACTTTCAATCATCTTATTAGTAACCTTATTCAGACACTTGTAAGCTTTTCTTTTAGAAGAATATCCAAGAAATATTCCCTCATCTCATTTAAAGTCAAATTTTCCATTCCTATCATCTTTCAGAATAAAACATTTTCTACCAAAAATTCTAAAGTAACTTACACTCAGCGTGTGCCCAAACCATAACTCATAGGGTGTTTTGTTTGTGTCTTTCTTTAGTTGTACTCGGTTCAATACATATACATTTGTGCTAACTGCTTCTCTCCAGTACATTTGTGCAACATTCTTTTCTATCATCTATGTTCTTGCACAATCAACTATAGACTTGTTTCTCCTTTCAGCAATCCCATTCTACTGTGGTGTTCTTGGAGTAGAAACTTGTCTTTTGATGCCTTTCTCATTACAATAGTTAGTGAGTTCATCAGAAATAAACTCACCACCTCTATGAGATCTCAATCATTTTAATTCCTTTCTGGTTTCCTTTTCTGCTTTAGCTTTAAAAAACTTAAACATTTTAAATGCCTTAGATTTCTCCTTTAAAAACATAATAGTCATCAATCTAGTGTAATCATTAACAAACATAATAAAGTATCTATCTCCATAATATCTTTGAGTTCTCATGGGACCACATGGGTCAGTGTGAACTAGCTCCAAGATTCTTTTTGTTGAATAGTATTTACTTTTAAAACTAGATTTTGTCACCTTCCCTTTCTGACATTAATGACACATAACATGATCTAGTTTAGTTAGGCTAGGCAGTCCTCTAACTTTTCTCTTTCTACTGATCTTAATCATGTTATCAAAGTTTACATGACATAACCTTTTATGCCACAACCATGCATCTTCATTTTTAACTAGTAAACAAGAAGTCTCAGCATTGTTAAGATAAAATAAGTTACCTTTTGTTTGTCCTCATGTTCCGACATGATTTCCATTTTCATTATAGATCTTCACCTTCTTGCTTTCAAATGCCACTCAGTGACCTGAGTTGTTAAGTTGTGCCACACTTAGCAGATTGTAATTTAGTCCATTTACCCAATAAGCATTATCACATCTGATTTTGTCATTTATCAATAAAGATCCTTTTCCTTTAACTATTCAAGGTGTATCATTACCCATTTTTACCAATCCACCATTATAATGTTCAAGATGATCAAACTTATCTTTATCACCAGTCATGTGATGTGTATAGCCACTATCAATGATCCATGTATCATTTTTACTAACTTTAGAAATAAGTACTGTCTCTACATACCTTTCTTCTTCTTTTGAGTCATCTTTCATAGCAACAAATACAACCTCAACATCATCATCTGAGTCGGTGTCGGTGTCGTCATCTTCAAATAGGTAACATGCCTTTTTTCCCTTATCTTTGTGATCTCAGCTATTTCTATTGTAATGTTGGTAACCTTTGTTGTTTCTTCTTCCATAGCTTCCTTCACCAGATCAGTCTTGGTCTTTATCTTCCTCTTTCCTATTGGGACATCTAGCAGCAATATGGCCAAACTCTTTATAGTTAAAGCATGCTAAAGGTAATCTTCCCTTATATCTACCTTTACCTTTAGGCAATCTTCGGGCCATAAGATCTTCAAGTTCATCAAGTTCATCATCAGTATTACTATCATTGTTATTCCTTATATCATGTCTACTGCAAGATTTACCGATCTTCAGTGAAGACATAAAAGTAGACTCAATAGATGATACAACACTATTATCAAAGTTGTTCAACTCAAAATTTGTTAGCTTACCAATCAGACTATCAAAAGTAAGAGTGCTACCAGGTGAAGACCTCATTTCATGTATTGTAGATATTTTGATTGCATAAGCAAGCAATAAGGTTCTTAGAATTTTACTTACCACTGTATCTTCATCAATGGCACCACTAGATCCTTAGATAGCATTTACTACCTCTTTGATTTGGTTTGAATATTGTGTGATGTTTTCTCCTTCCTTCATTTTAATATCATAAAATATACCTCTTAGGATTTTAGCTCTAGCTCTTTTTACATTTGCATCACCACCATGGACTTGAGTAAGTTTGTCCCACATTTCCTTTTAAGTAATGCAATCTTTGACATCCTCAAATTTAGCATCAGATAGAGTAGCAACAATCTCTATCATAGTCATGTTGTGTTCATGTCAATCTTTTATTTGATCAAGAGTCAAAGGTCTAGTCAGTCATTGTAAGTAGCCATTTTCCAGTAGATGTAAGGTGTAATCTCCGATTTCAGAGCTGAAGTTTCATTTGACTTTGTCATATTGTAAAGTTGTCCTTGTTCAGCTTCAACACCTCCCTCTTATACATTTTGTGATCTTTCTACTAAAGTCCTTAAAACTCCATTTTAAGAAACCAATCCTATAATACCAATTGTTAGAATAACTGAGAGGGGGGGTGAATTAGTTAGATCAGTTATCCTATAGTCCCAATTCAAAACAATTTCAACAAATTTTACAGCTCGGTAACATAAACTATTAATCTGTTTGTGCCTTTACCGATTACCAGTCAATTAACTTACTGAGATTATTGACCAAATCAAATATGCAGTATGTAAAGTATGACAATAAAACAATCATCATAGAAAAATGTAACACAATGATTTAATGTGGAAACCCTGCTAAGGGAAAAACTACCTGGGACCGGTAACCCAAAATAATTTTCACTCTTCTAAAGTGAGCTCCATGAAGAGCCAACCCTATTAAAGATTACAAAACACACTGTTAGGTGTGACCTTGTTAGAAGATTCAAAACCAATAGTTATCATTCAACCAACATTCACTATGGGGTTGATAGGATAACAATGTACATTCATTGAATGACATAAAGTATAACATAAGACAGTTAAGTCCACTTGGTTAGGAGATTTTCTGTATCAATGGTTAAACTAAAATAGTATTTGATCTGATTACAATACAACTTACTTTGCATCTGTTTAGATCTATTCAAAGTCCATACAAATCCTCTAATCAATATTTCAATTCACTTCCTCAACTTAATTTCACTTGGTAATAGCTCTCTGACGCTCTGTTAACTATGCAGTTTGGTTCAACTTCAACCAGTCTAATCATGCATACATGAAACTATGTTCACACCAAATCTCTATAGTCTTCTCTCTTCTAGCATAGTTTCAACAATGAAACTCATATCTCTTATATAGACAAGTAAAATGTTTTCATATCATCCATCATATTTTGCCGCTTATTCTCCTTCATTGATTTTTTCGCTTAAACCTTCGTCGGCAGTTGTGTCAATAACTCATTTAACTTTCATCCTTTAGATTTTCTTCAATTTTTTTTAGTTGTGGATCTCATAACAAATTTTATCCTCAACCTCAAAATCATAAAAATTTCCAGCTCATCAATTTATGTTGGCTAAAATAAGCATTTAATTCTTTCATCCATACTCGGTTAGCAAAGAAATGCGTCGGTGAATACTAGCTCAGTTAATACTATCACTCGGTATACACTACACTGGCTCGGTGTATACTGAAGTCTTCATTTACTGATCACACTGCTTTGTACAATTTTTCTTCCTTCTTTATTATAGATTAATGCAACATAATCAAGTCAATAACATAAGGTCATAGACTCATCAATAAGTTAGCCAAAGTATTCCTTATCCTCATCTGTCATATTCATCTTTCTCATATAGATATCTCAATTCTTCATCTCTTTCTCCCTTTTAGAGATGTTTAGATGTTTGTAACTTACATGATAAGTACTGTCAAAACTAGTTGACATCAATGACAACATATTACTGATTTAATCATCTTACATATCAATTTAGTAACTCGATGATCTCTAATCAGTGATCTTAAAGTCATTCAGATATTCAATCACTTGTAGTTCATCACTTTCCCTTACAAAGTGGTCATTGTATTTATGGGGTACATGTAGGCTAGAAGGTTTTCCATGGGACTTGAGAGATAAGGGTAGATCCATCATAGATAAAGAGTATTTGCCCAAACTTTTCTATTTGATTTTTCATTGTTTCTCAAAACTCTTCATCATGCTATCCATTTTTTTGATAATGGACATCCTTGGTGTAGATTTGAATGGATCTTGCTTGGTCTTCTTTTTTGTCATCATGGGTACTTTCCTCTCTAACTTTCTCCTTTCCTTTGGTCGATGTAGTTAAGTTAGTGGGAATTTGGTGATTTTCAATAACAACATCTTCTTTCTCTACCTTTTCTTTTCCTTTCAAGGATGGAAGATCCTTTGAGCTTTGTCCTTGTTCTATTCTTTTTGACATAAATCCTTCTACATTATGTGGGACCAAGGAGTCATTTATGGGTTTCATGTTATTGCAATATTGGAAAGGATTTGAATCTCCACTTACCATGACTTCTTGTCCCATGTATGGAAATTTTAGGCATTGATGATATGTCAAAGGTACTACCTACATTTTATGGATCCATGGCCTTCTTAATAAGATGTTGTAGGTCAATTTCAGATCTAGGACTTGGAAAATGGTCTCTTTTTGCATTGTTCCAACTCTAATGAGGAGTACTATTATACCTTTAGAGGGTCTTTCTTCATCATCGTAATCTTTAATGGTTATTTTCTTCATTGGGTCAATAGCTTCCTCAGAAAATCCTAAGGCTTTAACAAGGTTTAAGGCGCAGATATTTAAGTCAGTTCGCCCATCAATGAGAACTCTCTTAACCCTATGTTTGTGGATTAACACCTCAATATGCAATGGAAAGTTTTGTGGGTGATTCAAGGACATATCATCTTTCTCATAGAAGGATAAAAAATGGGATGCAACAAGATGACCTACCATATTTTGGAACTTATCCACATCCAAATTCAAAGGCACATTTGTTTCAACAAAGACTTTTTTCAAAATCTCATTGTGAGTGGGTGAAAGATTAATCAACTCTAAGATAGAAATTTGGGCAGGGGTTCTTTGTAATTGGTCCACTAAATTGTATTGTTTTGAAGAAGGAGATGTTTGATTGGGTAGGACAATCCAAGGGGAACATCCTAATAGAGTGATCTTTCATTCTTTCCCCCTAGTCACAACATTAGATGTTGCTTCCTTTTGTTTTTCCTTTACCACAATAACATTAATTGTATCTTCACAACCACTTAAGGCATTAATGGTATTATCATACGTGTGGGTAAAATTTACCTTTTCATTACCCCTTTTGTTATTGTGATTAGCATTTGATGTTTCCCCCTTTTCATGGTTTAGGAAAGGGTTCTTAAAAGATGTATGGTCCTTATTTTTTTGAGGTCCTTCCACTTTTATGGTACCATCATTGATTAAGTCTTGGACTAGATGTTTCAATTTCATACATTTCTTTGTCTCATGTCTTTTGTTATGATGATATTCACAATGATGGGATTCATTCCACCATGTGGGTTTTACTTGAGGTTGGTAGGGCCTTGATTTGGGTAGAACAATGATTTTGTTGGCCACTGGAGTTCTCAATGCATTTTCCAAAGTTTCACACAGGAATGTGAATTTCCTCCTTTGATATGTGGAAAAGAAAGGTTTAGGTTTATTGATATTCATATTGTTGAAAGGGTTGTTGTTGGTGTTTTTGTTGTTGTTAGTGTTCAAAGGAGATTTGGTCATTTTTTTAACATTATATGTTGGGTTTGACCCACTCGATAAATTGAAAGGAGTAGCCTTTAAGTTATGTGCCTCCACAACTCCATCATTCACAAGATTCTTATTGGTGTTTTTCAACCATAATCTTGGTTGATCATTGTGATTGTTGGATCATTTATTATTATTATAATTATTTAAGTTATTGTTGTTATTGGTGTCAGGGTAGGTTTTATTATCTTTGAATAGTTTAATTTCACCTCTTTTGACCAACACTTCTTCAATTTTGATGATTTTCTCAAATGTAGGGGGACATTGAAGTTGGAGCCTATAGCTCATCTCCATATTTAGATTATTCATAAATATTTCCATCTTTTCTTTCTTGGGTATACTTCATGGGTATCATGCAAAAATTGTCCTCCATATTTGGAGAAACCCTAGAAATGACTCACCATCTCTTTGTTTGGCATTGCATAGATTGAGCATGGTGATTTCATGCTCTATGTTATAGGAATAATAAGTCATAAATTTTGAATCTAATTCTTTAAATTTTTTAATCCCTTGTGGAAGTTAGGAGAACCATTCCATTGCTTGGCCTCCTAAACTCCTTAGAAATAGCCTCATTAAATAGGTCGTATTGTTCATGAATTCTATACTCAAGGCACAAAATTCTCTAAAATGATCTTGTGGGTCTGATTTACCCATGTATTTATCATACTTATAAAAGAACACATTAAGAAGGAAAGGTGCCATAACCAAGCTCCTATCGAATGGAAATGGGCATAAAGCCTCAATGGAAAAGGGCTTTGGTTCATTCGCTTTCTTCATTGTCTAGATTTGTGCTTGAAATATTTTCAATTGTTTATTCATAGAAGCTAAATGATTATCTTCTTCCTCATCTTTCTTAAGTGTTGTGATGTCATAGTCATGAGGAATGTTTACCCCTAATTGGGCTAGGTTAAGGAAATATGTTTCCTTATTTTTATCTAAAACTTTCTCCATAATTTCAAGGAACTAAGGATCTTGGGCCGCCCTATTGGATTTATCTTCAGTTGATTCTTTAGGCCCTTGGTTTTCCTGGTTAGTGTTTCCTTGGTATGTTTCTCCTTGTTCTTGTTGAACTACAACTAATGAAACTATAGAGGTAAATCAAACACTTTACCAATCCATGATTGGTAAGTTAATGTACATAGTTCACAACAGACCAAATATAGCCCATGCTATGGGAATTGTTGCAAGATTTTTTGCTAATCCTAGAGAATCACACATGATAGCTACAAAAAGGATCTTAAGATACTTGAAGAAAATAGAGAATTATGGATTATGGTATCCTAAGGAAGGGAAGTTTGAACTTAAAGTTTACACCGATGCTAATTGGGCTGAAAATATGGATTATAGAAAAAGCACCACCGAAGGAGCATTTTTCTTTGGTGAGAGACTTGTAACATGGACAAGTAAAAAGCAGGCTTGTATTTCTCAGTCTATAGCTAAAGCAGAGTATGTTTCTGCTGCTACTAATTGTTCAAACATTTCATATATCAAACAAGTATTGGAAGGAATGAATGAGGTAATCACTGACCCGATGATTATATATTGTGACAACACTAGTGCAATTAATATTTCAAAGAATCCTGTGATGCACTCTAAGAGAAAGCATATATCTATTAAGTATCATTACTTAAGAGAACAAGTGCAAGAGAAGCAAGTGAAGTTAGAATTTTTTACATCCAAAGAACAACTTGCAGATATTTTTACAAAGCCCCTACCAAAGGACACATTTGAATACTTGAGGACTAGACTTGGGGTCCGTCCCCTCTCTATCGATCACTAAGGTGATCTGGTTGTTGCATCAGCCTACTGATATTAGTAGATCATTCATGTTGATGCAACATATCTCACACTTTGAATCATGTTCAAGGTTGTGATTAAGTTTGAGAACTTGAACCGATCGGAATATATCAGTATTCATAGATACAGAGGAAGACAAAATTGTTTGTTTATTTGTTTCTTTGGCATTTCTATCAAAGGGAGAGATAAAAAATATGAAATAAAAAGGGGAGAGATAAACAATATGAAAAGGAACAAGCACTAATGAGAATTATCTAAGGGAAAGACTATTTGAATGAGATAAAGTATTGAAGATCAATTACAGAGAACAGAAGCAGAAACAGGAGAACTGAAAAGAACACAACTATAGAATGGTATAGCCGTATTATTTAATGCTATTTAGTAACATATTGATTAAACATATTAAGTCTATTTGACTTACAACATTTGTTCACAAAGTTCTAGGATGTATGTTTGGTATGTGTATGGTACATTTCATATTACTTGAGTTGCCATCAATGCCAAAGGGAGAGATTGTTGAACTACAACTGATTTGGAATTTGATTGAAGAATCTATTGGTGTTCAAAATGAATGCTTATGCTCTTAGGCTGACAATATACCCTCTAGTTGATTTTAGGATTGGTTAATTCCAAAATGTATATGAATCTTAGGGTAACTAGACCAACTATAGGGACAAGACTACCCTCTTCACTTTTGGCTCTGCAAAACCAAGGCGGGTGCACCTAACCCAGTGAAAACTATACTTCACACACCAAAGATTGGGTCTAAACAACAGATTGATAGTAAGAAAGTATTAAATGCTAACCTCACATTCATTGACTCTCCATTAATATTGGGTTACACAACCATACAACCAAAGACTTAAAGCTTAGAAAGGTTATTGATTTCAATATTTGGGATGCAATAACTCTAACTAGTGTATGTTAACAAGAAGAATACTCATTTAGGCTAGTGCCTCATCCATTGGGCAAGAGTCCTTAGACACAAAAACACACAAAATTGAGAATAGCTGAGAATTCATAGCCATAAATACATTTATCCTAATCTTTACTGCTTACAAAAATCCTTACATAGACAAGGGCAAACTCATATCTCATTTAGAGCATTGTTTAATCGAATCCTAGATCATAACTCATGAATGAAGATACATACATAAAAACCATATGTAATGAGCTAGAAAACTCAAAGCTTACTTGACTTGACACAAAGGAGAGATAAGAATCAGATATTTGTATTAAGTATGATGAATTCCTTCTATGTATACAATGAATTGTTAGATTAGGTGAAAAACTAATCTCCCAAGAACACCTGCATGCATAACCCTATCACATGGAAGAAGCAAAGAACAGAAACCAAGAAAATCATGGAGGCCAAAAAGCCAGAGACATCTTATGGACATGCAAAGAGAAAATTTCTATTATGATCCAATAAGTGAATTAAATGAAATACAAAGAGGGAATCCTTATAAAAGGATACCAAAACCCTAAAGGTGAAAACCCCTAAAGAATAATGAGATGCCTAAGTCTAACTTAAGTGTAGAGAATAATAGACTAATAATTAAATAAATTAATTATTAGCTATAATATGACTACTCTAACACCCCCCCTTAAGTGTAACTTAGGGAGAAGCTAAACAACTAAGGACTACAAGATGCATGAAAACAAAAATGCATGAAAGACCTATGGGTCCCGGCAACAAGGCCTGATCAGGTACCCAAAATATAAAGCAAAAGATGTCCCAGAGAAAGGAACAAGAAGAGAGCAAGAAGCTCCTCTGAAGCATGTCTGAAAACTCTATCAGAAGATACTGCTGGAACCCCCACTGAAGTGCATGAACAGGTAGAGAAGACAAGTGTCTGAAGAGCTGATCAATCGAACCAGGAAGCAATAGAACCAACAGGTGAACCCCCCCATAATGCTGAACTGGGAGAGGTGACAGGAACACTGAAATGCGATGCCAAAAACAGCTGCAGAAGAAGAACCAAGAACACCAACAGTGCAACAGAAGCACACACATAGGATAAAGGGCGGTGTCATAGACACAATCTACATGGGCTAATGTCATGGAAGGTACGCTCACTTGACAAGAGTGGATGCGCCTATAGTGGCAAATGCATCAGAATCCCCCCATGGCACTTTATAACTGAGTGCGAATACTAAAACTGAACCAGGTGAAAAAGATCCCAAAAATGCAAAAAAGGGCACTTTATCTTAGTGCGTTTACAGAACAAAGATACATCAGAAAGAGCATGCAAGCTCAGAAGTCAGAAAGAAGAGTGCACTAAGAAACCAGAAGAAGAGATCCCCGGACCTGTAGAACCAAGCACACCACCAGAGGGCATAAACTGCAGAACTTAGAAGAGTGAAAACCTGGAGCAGAATCTAGAAGAAATACCTCTGCCACTGAATAGTACATAGAATCAGCTTTCCGACGATATTTCGTTTGCCGAAAAAGGAGTTCGGATGAGCCAGATATGACTCCCGGAAGGCAAAAAGAGATATCAGACTTCAACAGAAAAAAATACTATTGAAACGGTGGAACCAAAAACCCTAACCTCCATCATCAAAAAGATCTCGGAAAGAGCTTTCCGACGATATATGGAAGTCAGAAAAAGACCCCCGTATGCTCCCTGTAGAGCGAAAAAGGCCCAGGTACCCCCAAAAAACTCACCAAGGCATGTTTTAAGCCCCTGGGGCTAAAAAAAAGGGCCCCTGGGCGCATGGCGCGCGCAGGGGGCTGGAACCGGAGCTCCCAGTCATCCATATGACCGCATTTAGGGCCCGCGGGCTTAAAAACCCACCGGGGGGCCCAGGCGGCGGCGCGGCCGGCGGAGCGGTGCGCCGCTGGAGCGGAGCAGGGCCGGGAGGCGGCTGGGGCCGCGGAGGAGTTGCTGTGCAGAGCGGAGTGGGGCCGGGAGGCGGCTAGGGCCACGGAGCAGAGGCAGTGGCTGTGCAGAGCTGAGCGGGGGCCGTCGGAAGTGCTGCCGAAGGAGCTCGCGGAGGGCGGCGCTGGGCGGACCGCACGGAGGGAGCTGCTGGAGGAGCCGGGGAAGCCCGATGGAGGCGCTGCGGTGGAGGCCGCTTGGCGGCTCTATGGTGGCCACTGGGCGGTGATTAAAAAACATTGCATGCATTAATTTGAACGCAAAAAACAACCAAAAAATGATTTTTTTAATATATTTTTTTTCGATTTTCGAGCCGTACGGCCTTAGGAGGGCAAAAAATTTCTCCCAGAAGTCACAGTGGCCAAAAACTACAAATTTTATATGATTTTTGACTCTCCCGGACCTTCTGAGCGCAATGGCGGTGTCTGTTTTTGCTCAAAATACCCCCAAAATTTTTTTTTTCTTTTTTGCAGGCAAAAAAGAAATAAAAAATAACATCCTGCAGAGAGTACCAGAACTGAAATTTTTCTGAAACCCTCCTGCATCTGAATCACTTCAACAAAACATGAACAACGAGCAGCAAGATGGCTCTGATACCATGTTAGATTAGGTGAAAAACTAATCTCCCAAGAACACCTGCATGCATAACCCTGTCACATGGAAGAAGCAAAGAACAGAAACCAAGAAAATCATGGAGGCCAAAAAGCCAGAGACATCTTATGGACATGCAAAGAGAAAATTTCTATTATGATCCAATAAGTGAATTAAATGAAATACAAAGAGGGAATCCTTATAAAAGGATACCAAAACCCTAAAGGTGAAAACCCCTAAAGAATAATGAGATGCCTAAGTCTAACTTAAGTGTAGAGAATAATAGACTAATAATTAAATAAATAAATTATTAGCTATAATATGACTACTCTAACATGAATCACAAGGCACCCTGCTTGCAAACTATAGCTTAGACCTGCAATTTTCTTCTTTCATTAACAAACACTAAATCAAAATTATTACAAAACCCTTGGGACCAGAAACTAGGGACTGATTCTGAACTTTGAAACTGGAACCCCTTGAAAATCAACAATTCAACACTATATACCATTGGTTACCTTGGAATCCTACACAAGTTAGGATGCAACAAGCTACGGATAAGCAGGGTAAGGGTTAGGGTTTCCACCCACCAAGAAATTCAAATGAATCAAAAATTAATACATTGGAGGGAAAACCAAACAACCTTGAGCAATCAGATCTAAATCCAATCTTCACTTATGGTAAATTTTCTAGAAATGTACTAAAGATCAAGAAATTCATGCAAATCCATCTGATTTGACCCCTGTAACATGCTTCAAGAAAGTAAACCCATCCCCCATGGTACAAAACTCTCTATAAATAATCATCAGACTCACTGGACCACACCACAACAACTGCAAATCATTTCTATTAAGTTCGGCCATCGAAACAGTCAATTCTGGTCCTTTTTGTCGCTGGAAAACATTCAAATTTTCAAATCTACAGAGAACGGCTACTTTGTGGCGCTTACCAACATATCAATGGCCCATATTCAAATCTGATCTTGGTTTATATTGTGACCATTAGATGCTTTTCCATTTCCCAAGTTATGTTCTTTACTATATAATAATTTGGTGAATATGCGACTGAAAAACCTATTGGAATCCCAACAGATTGGCCCCAAGATATGATAGGGAAGTGAACAAATTTTGATTTATAGGTTCAATTTTTTAAAATATTTCATTATATATGTCTAACCCCTAATATATTTGATGTATTTGCATTTTGTGATTTCCAGGACCTAGTGATCACACTGATTAGATGTTTCATAATGTGTGGAGTATCTTTTGAATTAAATACTAATTTTTTTGCAAATATTCATTGTATTATTCTAAAAATGTAAAAAATAAATAAAATGCAAAATAAATAATGTTGAAAGTGTATGTTATCTTTCTTGACTAAAAGGACAGGCGGAGGGAATTGAACTCATGACCCCTTACCTGATCCTTTTCCCTAATGTTTTAACCTATCTACCCTAGCCATGTTTCCCTAACCTACTTCCTTGCTCATTTTTTCCTCCCATTCCCTTTATCCCCTTTTCTTGTGGTAATTAGGGGTAAATTTTAACCTCTTCCCATGTGTTATTAGTTTTTACCTTTGTGTTTTCAATTTGTTCAGCAATTTCTTTTATTTCCTAAATTCTAGGTTTTGATTCTTGTTTTTTATTTTTGCTTTCTACTAACCCTAGATGTTTATGTATTTTAGTATATAGTTTAGTTTATTTTAGTTTTTAAATGTTTTTTAGTTTGAAATATTTTTGGGAATATGTTTGTTATATTTTCTAACCTAACATATTTATTTAGTTTTTTGGTAGTTCTTTTTTTTAGTTTTTCATTTATTTTTTAATTTTTGTGATTTTGCTAATTCTTTTACCTAACCTATTGTTTTGTGTTTCATGTTTTGTAGGGCATTTTTTTGTCGGGAATGAAGGTGAGGAGGTGGAAAATTAATTAATTATGTAATAGTTAGGTGTTGGGGAAGGGTGGTTATGGGATAGGTTTTTGTGAGGGGTGGTTTTTATTTTTATTATTTATTAATGAAAGGGTATGTCCTTTCATTGAAAGGGTATTTGAAATTCATAATTAGGGGGGGTGATATTATATTTGAACAACAATTATAATATTCATGTGAGCAAAAATATTTCAAAGAATTTTGTGATGGCATATACACATATTATGGACTAAATTTTTTATGGGCGAATCTAGAGGGCTGGTACATGAAGTTTGATCAGTACTGTAATGTTGTCGGAATGAGATAAGTTTAAATTCTTTAATGTTATAATTCAGTGATTTTGATGATATTTATGTGTGGATGAATTCTTTTGAGTTCCTTTAATGTGATCGGTTTGAATTCAGTTATCAGTATATTTGATAAAACTATTGGTCTCCCAGGATATGTTTTTAGTTAAATTCTTCCAAATTGCACAATTGGTTGCTCTATAAACATCGGAGTTAAATTCAATAAAGTTGTCTATATTGATGATTTGGAATTCATTTCTATCTCCTAACACATTTCAATTGTCAGGATACTGATGCCCAATGTTATAGGCACTGGTCTCATATTCAGTATTGTATTTACATATTTGTCATTTTCATTTATTGGTTTCCAAGTTTTGCCCATTTCAATTTTGAAGCAATTATCTATATTAGGACTTAGATTTAAAACAGTTTTTAATTGATTCACTAATCTTGATTTCTAATAGCATTTTCATCTTTTCTAACCCTGATTTCATTATAACATTATAGTTTTGATACTTTAGTATAGTTGTAGTTTGATTGATTAGGCTTTCAATTTTGATCCTAGATTAGACATATTAGATCCTAGTTCTTAGATTAGCAGTTTTTCAGTTATCATTTTTTTTTTGGGTACACTTGCCCTAGTTTCTAACCTAAAGTGTAGGAATATGACCTAGACAAAGGTTGAATTCATCAATTGGCTTCCTGAAACCACGAGGACTGAATCCAGTGATTTTAGGAGCCAACAAAACCTTCACCCATTTGCGAGAACTTTGAGAGCACCGCTAAATCATTTAGCTACTATGCGAACACTATTTTCCATATCACTAAGTCATTAGACTCCTCACCAAAACATCACGTGAACCAGTGAACAAAGCAAACATTTGTCAAAATTGCCAGAATTTATCTGAACCGCCAAAAGACTGAGAAAATTTAACTAGGCCCGCATAGAAGATCAACAGTTGTCTCAAAAGCACATAGACCTCCAAGATTCTTCTAGATCATAAGACAACCATCAGATGGAGAATCTTACCCTACTATGACAACCCCTTGATAGTGAAAGAGATCAATAGCCATCTTAAGTTTGCATGTATCAGAAAAAACCCATCAGATTACACGTTGATTGTCAATGCTCTATCACTGTCAGAACTACTAAACCTCAAAAAACTTGGTCCCACTGACAACATGCCTAGTCACACAATGTGGACCAATGAAAAGTGGACAACTCAGCACACCATGGCACATAAAAACCATTTGGCAATCGGACCCACCTTTATACTATCACCTGAGAATAAAGTAACATCGACGGTTGGCGTAAGATCTCAAAGCTCTGACAAATCTCATGAGATCATACGCCCATCGTTGATCAACTGAAAATTTTAGGACCCTCTAAAAAACTTGAAAACTAGGTCCCACTGACAACTACCATCACATTAATACATGGACCAATCACATGCCACCATTTTTGCATATGTGTCACCTTGGACCCACAGTTTGAAATGCTTGGCATAAAGGAATATCAATGGACATCGCGACATCACATAGCTCTGACAAATCCTTTGCGCTTTAACAACCACCATCAGATTGAGATGCCGTCAAAGAGCCAGGCCCAGGAAAGACTAAGTTGGAACATTAGGAAATAATTTAAACACTGACTTAGGGAAAATTAAAGCACCACCGGGCCTGTAGACTTAGGAAAGATTAACCAAGGAAACTTAGGTATAGGGAAATATTAAAAGGGGCCCGAAAACATTTATTCATAAGATTGCATGACATAAAAAAGGTTCATGTGATCATGTGACAAAGGGTAAACAATTTTAGCACATGCGCTTAAGAGGTTTAAGTGATTCAAAAAGGTAACTTGAAATTAGAATAGGGCTAGGGCATTTTAGGGTTTTTCAAAAAAATGGCTAGATTTTTGAATATTTACAAGGGTTTTTAGGCCAGAGACTAGGAAAAACATTGCAGGGACCAGGGGAAAAAACCATGAGCCATGAAAATTTTATAGGTGCTAACAGTGGCTCATACTTAGGGACATGTATCTCCTACAGATACAACGAGCAAGCTAGAATCTCTTGCAAGAGCAGACCAACTCAAAATTTTGACCCAAAAAGAAAAGACAGATGACTGTACAGGGGAAAGCCTAAACTACCGCTCATGGAAAAGATACTTTAGGAGAAGTAAAACTTTAAGAATTGTCCATGAACAGGCAATTCCAAAGTACCACCAGTTAAATCTTTTAGGACATAAGAATCTGTCCCCCATTTTATTTCAATAAGATAAGGGCCCAACCAAATTGGATCAAACTTTCCATGCTTCCCCTTATCTTCTAACCTTGCATTCCACATTAGGACAAGGTCATCAACTTCAAAAATCCTATGAGTAGCCCTTTTATCAAACAATTTCTTACATTGTCTCTGCAATGTCTCATTTCTTTCATGTGCATCTCTCCTTACCTCCTCCAATTGGATCAATTCATCCATTCTTACCCTCATCTCATCATTCAAATCTTCATCATATGCCTGGATGAACTTATACATCTGCAATAGATTATTTTGAGGCAATCTAGCACTTATTCCATATACCAAATCAAATGGAGCACAACCTATGGCCTTCTTAATAGTTACCCTGTCAGCCCATAGTGCTCACCATAAATTTGAGCCCCAGGCTTTCTTATTCTTGTCCAACACTCTCTTGAGAATCTTAATCGGACTTTTGTTACTGGACTCAGCCTGACCATTTCCTTATGGATGATATGGGGAAGAAAATGAAATGTGTATCCCATATTGCTGACAAAAATTACTAAATTCTTGTGATCTAAAACACATTGCATTATCAACCATAATTACCTCTAGGAAATCAAATCTGGTAAGGATGTTCTACATCACAAAGTCTGCTACCACTTTGCTAGTAGCCTTTCTAGTAGGGATAGCTTCAACCCACTTGGTAAAATAGTCTATTGCCACTAGTATGTAAGAATGTCCACCACTAGACTTGTTTGGAATTTCTCCAATAAATTCAATACCCCAGTTTTGGAAAGCAGCCTGAACTATAACAAGTCAGAGTGGAAAATTTTCATAAAATTTCAACTTTCTAGCAAATCTTTGACATGCATCACATTTTCTTACAAACTGATGTGTATCCTTAAAAATTGTAGGCCACCAAAATCTAGACCGAAGGATCTTGTGAGCTATGGTCTTTGCCATATAGTGTCCTCCATAAACACCTTGGTGCATTTCCTTTAACAGAGACTCAGACCTCTCATGATCTATGCACTTTAGCAATACTCCTTCATTGCTTCACCACAACTCACCATGTATGATGGCATACCTTGCAGATTGCAACTTGATAGTTCTCCTTCTATTTTCATCCATCTAAGGGGGAAGGGCCAATTTCTGCAAGTAACCAATAACATCTTTGTACCAATCACAATAATCCATATCACAAACATATGGCCTTTGTTCTTCTTCTAACACATTTATATGATTTGCAATCAAATTGCTTTGTGCCATTAATTTTGCAAGACCTAAGCCTCTTACCAACTTTGTAATATGGATATCAATATTAAATTCTTGGATCCTATTGATCCATCTACATCTTTTCCCTGAAATTTCTTGTTGCACCAAAATATTCTTAATTGCAGCACTAGGAACATAAGCAACCACCTTAGCTCCCACAAGATAACATCTAAAAGCCTTGACTGCTTTAAGTAAGGCATAAGCCTATTTCTCAACAATATCATATTTCAATTCTGTTGCTTGTAGGGATTTAGTAAAAAATGATATGGGTTGTTCATATCCATTTGAATTCATTTGCAATAAAACTGCTGCAACTGTATGACAAGAAGCAAAAGAAAATATCTGCATGGGTTTACCATAATTAGGTGTCCTCAAAACTGGAGCATCCTTGATGACCTTTTTGATACTTCTGAAAGATTCATCTGCTTCCTCATTCCATTCAATCTTTTCTTCTTTCTTCAACATTCTAGAGATAGGGATACTGATTTCTGCAAAATTTGTAACAAATCTCCTTAAAAAGTTTACCTGCCCAAAGAAGGACTATTTTCCTTTAACATTTCTAGGTGGTGAAAGCTTGTCTATAGCCATAACCATTTCAGGGTCAATCCTCACTCCATCCTTGGACACAATGTTTCCTAAGAGCTTGCCTTCCACAACACCAAAAGAACACTTCTTTGGATTCAAAGAAATTCCATACTCCAAGGCCCTAATAAAAATTTTCTCGAGATGTTCACAATGTTGATCTTCCTTATCTGAATATGCTGTGAGATCATCCTGATACACCACTAGAAATTTTTTATGAAGTTTGCAAAGGCCACATCCATATCTCTTTGAAAAGTAGCTCCTGCATTTGTCAGACCAAAGGGAATTCTAACATAAACATATGTTCCCCAAGGGGTAGTGAATGCAGTCTTGAACTATTTTGACTCCTTGACCATGACCTAATTATATCTAGAGAAACCATCCATCATGGACATTAACTCTGATCTAGTAACCTTCTGCAACATATTCTCCATATTAGGCAAACCATAATTGTCCTTCATAGAATTGACATTCAAGTTCCTAAAATCAACACATAATCTAATGTCACCATTCTTTTTTTTTACTGGAACCAAGTTTGACACCTAGGTAGAATGTCTGATAGGCTTGATGATGCCAGCATCCATCATCCTTTTGAGTTCATCTTGCATTTTTGGTGCCAAGGTAGGATTCACAGGCCTTAATTTCCATCGAAAAGGTTTAGTTCCTTCCTTCAATGGTATTTCATGCTAGAATAGATCTTCTCTATAGGCTTTCAAATCATCATAAGACCATGCAAAGACATGTCTAAATTTTTTAAGAAGATCAATCAAATTATTCCTAATTTTTTGAGACAAACATTTACCTATATAAACATTTTTAGGTATTTGACTTGTTCCTAAATTTATTTCCTCCAAATCATTGACCTTATCAACAAATTTAGGAGAACAAGTCCAATATTTATCATCAAATGCCCTTTCAAGAGCAACCAATCCCCTTGGGATCCTATTTGATTTTAATTGCAAAACTTCCTTCCCAAGAACATTTTATTTTCCATCTCTGATGTCAACATAAGTGCTGAAATCCATCTCCTGACCATCAAAATGAGATTCACACTGCAAAAACCTTAGTATATCCTGATCATCAGAAAATACCTGCCAATTCTCAACATTGTCTGGGATAGAAGGCCTAGACTTACACTCAATCCTAGATATCCCTACAAAGGTAATATCCTCTGGCCTCAAAGCTATGTTTTCCAGTAAGTCAACCATCCTTTTTTGGCTTCTATCCACCCAATCAATACCAAAGGCACTAAAACCCTCAATTTCATCCCAAACAACATTTCTATATTGTTTCAGCCTTTGATTCTTAGATGCATACTTTGATCTAATCTGAGAGATTATTAACTCAGAATCACCAATTACCCTAAGATGTTTGATTCCATGTTTTGATGCTCATCTCAAACCAATCAGAAGGGCCTCATATTCAACAACATTATTTGTGCAAAGGAACAAGAGAGTGAAAGAAAACTTGAAAGTCTTACCACTTGGGGATATCAATAGCACTCCTCCTTTGGCACCTTCCTTAGAACTTGCTCCATCAAAATACAGAGTCCATAAGACATTACCTCCTACCATGTTATTTTCATCATCAGCTAGAAGGATAGGCTTGACCTTCTCTTGCACTTCTCTCTCCTAAACTTGGAAAGAGCCAATGTCAGTGTCAATAAAACAATTCATATTTTCATCTTCATCCTCCTCAATCATATGTGGAGTTCTAGCTTCCCTTGAAACTTTCACACTTTCTCCTTCAATGCTGAAGGTAGAAAAAGAAAAGTCACATTGAATACTTCCTCCCATAGAAGCACTCCATTTTCTAGATAATAGCATTCCATATTGAGGAGGAATATCAACTACAAGAAAACTCATAGTTAGTTGTTTGTCAGGAAATGCCACTAATTTATAAGGAAAAGCCTTAACGGTACCAATAAATGGTACTTCTCTTGAGTCCATAGCTTGGAATCTCCCATGAGGTGTATCAACCTTTAATCCTAATGACTTCATGATCTCTGGAAGCATGATAGTGTTTGATGCTCCAGAATCAATCATGCAATTCTTCAAAAGTTTTCCATTTATCATAAGAGACAAGAAAAAAGGGTCAACTATCCCTAATGCACCACTTACAACATTTGCATTCAAAAATATCTGAGGGATCTTAGAGACAATTTCTTCATTTTTACTGTCAGGTGTGTCATCTAAGGAAGCTACATGCTTGTCACCTCTATTCATTTCTTGGACCTTTATAGAAGAGGCACCATTTACCCAATCCAAGGCCTTGACCTTGTGCTCTTCTATCCTCATCATTTACAAAAGTGGAACCTTGACAGTTATTTGTGAAAGCAATTTAGTCATATCAATGGGAACATATGTATGGTTACCCATGTCATCCTTAATCATAGTAACATATTTATCTTCTACTTTGATAGTCAAGTCAGATTTACCTTTGTGTAGAAACTCATCATCCTTCTGAAGTGCAGGAACAACTATTTCTGATGTCTTTGCTTTACCTTGAGGTATTGTAGCAGGTCCCATCTTCTTTTTTACTTTAACCTTACTGACAACACCAGCATCTTTCTCCTTTTCCTCATGCTGTTGTGTACTATTTTTTGATTTCTTGATAAACATGCTACCTGGTTTACCAGCTGTGCTTCCAACTATCCTGTTTCTCAAATTGTAATTGCTCCTAGCTTGAGTGACCATGTCTGTAGTGATTTGAGCAATTTCCTCATCAGAGGGTCTCCTTAATGAAACATGTTCCTCAAACTTTACTGTACCACATCCAACATCATCAAATTCTTCTTCCTCATCATACGTAGAGTCAACCTCATCCCATGCATGTGAAGAAGTCATTGCACAACCACTCTTTGTTGGCTATTTGGCTGAGGTATGTACATATATGTTGTCATTATGGAAACATATGTTCCCTATGAAGAGCACATAATCTTGAAAGTAAGTATGGAATATCACAGTCTAAAATTGTCTAAGTATGAAACAGTGATTTTGACAGAGCACCCGATATAGTTTGTTTTGGCGACATTCACTGGAGCATGATCAGAGTTTGCACAGTTGAACATAGAATCTATGGTGTCTAAGGATACCCTATCTCAGTGTGCAAAAGAGTATGGATAGTATGGACAAAGTTATGAATGTTTTACCAATGACAGAGTACAACCAACAGTGCAGTTTTGAAGATAGAACTAGTAAATGAATTAAGGGATTATTTTGCTTGTCAAAATAATGACTTAATATTATAAAGAGATGACATCCTAGATGTTTACTCTTGGATAAAGATATGCAAGCTGACAAGAGAAAGATATTATGTTTTCTATCTTGTATAAATAAAGATGAACCAAACATACTTGAAATGTAACATGTAATATATGTAAACTATGATAGCAGTGAAAGTTGTTGATGCGAAGTTATAAGCAGTACCATATTGTAATTAGTAAACATTTGTATTACTTGTTTGGGTAGTGAGCTCATCTAGTAATCAATTTTTGTATCTACAACTCCTAATAGGGTTGAGGCTTCTAACAAGGCCTATAGTCCCTTAACCAAGACTAATACACTATATGATTGTAACAGGCTCCTAACAGGGTCAACATCCTTAATCGGATATCTTTTGATTAGTGGATCTTTGTGGGTACCATCCCCACTAGGGTTTTCCCTTGGCCAGGGTTTCCTCAAGAACATATATGTGTTATGAGTTCTTTACATTTATTGTTATGTATGCTATTTAGTTTCTTATGCTTTGTATGCATTAAAGTAATATGTTATATCCATAAGTGGGCAAAAGTAAAAGTTTGTGAAATAATGATTCACCCCCCCTCTTAGTATTTTCTATTTCTAACAATTGTATTAGAGCACAGTTACTCGGAGAAGAAACATTCAAGGAAAGCCTAGCAACTTGAGTAATATCTCTATGGATATGGATAATTACAGAAGAATCTTGAAGAAGCTCTTGAGCAAATTGATATGCTTACTGATGAAAGAAACAATTTGAAAAGAAAGTATGATGGTGCAAAGAATCTTATTGACAAATTGAAAGGTAAGATAGAAGATCTAAAATCTGAGAAGGAATCTGAAATTCTTGTTGAAGATTGTGAAGACTTAGAAAAAGAAAATGTAATCCTTAAACATGAATTGAAGATAGCAAATCTGAAGCTTAGCTTGAAAGATGGAAATGAAAATTTGAGATCTGAGAATGAAAGTTTAAAGAATGAAAATGAAGATCTGAAATCTAAACTTGGCAAGGTAACATCTGAATTTGATAAAGTCAAATTGCAGTATGATGAACTTGAGAAATACAACAAAATTGTGAAAGGTGAATTGACTCAGTCCATACAACAACTTGAGAGGTTATATTCAAACAATGAAAAGATTGATAAGAAAGTATCTTATGGAAAACCATTTTTTGACAAAACTAGTCTTGGATTTAACATATTGAAGATAGTTAGTGAAAGCAAGAAACTAGATTTGAATGAATGTCAAAGTAGTGAAGAAAAGAAGTTAGATGAGAACAAATCTGAAGATGCACCTAAGCAAGAAGAATCACCAAAGCAAGAAGATGCACCTAAGCAAGAAGAATCACCGAAGCAAGAAGAATCACCAAAGCAAGAAGAACCACTAAAGCAAGAAGAATCATCCAAAGGTATGCAAAGAGAATTCAAAGGTAGATGTTTTACTTGTAATACTATTGGTCATATGAAGAGAGATTGTATAGGTAAACAATTCAAACCTCTAAATGGTCATTGTTATCATTGTCATGGTTTTGGACATAAAGCTATTGAATGTAGAAGATCTAAAGTTATTGAGAATAATTACAATAGAAGAATGCCTAGAAATACTAACAATGCAGATCAGAGATCAACTGAAGACATGAAAAGAGGAAATGGAATAGTATGTTTTAGATGCAATAAAATTGGATATATTGCTAGAAATTGTAGGACACAAATCAATCAGCAAATACCTAGATATGGAACCAATGCAATCACTTGTTAGATATATAACAAGATTGGACACAAAACAAGATTTTGCAAAATGAACAATGGAGGTTATCATCATAACCCTAACCCTAGAAACTATGCAAGAAGGAATGAAAATGCAGGAAACAAAGAGAAATGTTGCTGTAGCAATGAAGATGAAGTAAATTTGTTAAAGGCATAGATCAAGGAGGTATATTCAGCATTGAAGGTAATTAGGAAGGTAATGTATCTGAAGGTAAGCATGAGTCTTTACCTAACCCTTCTTTAAGCACTTAAATTATGTAAATTTCTGTAGTTTAGGAACTTAGAATTAGTATAGAGTTAGATTTTGAATGAGTTAAGTTTTGTGTAGTTAGATGAAGGTTTTTTATGTTATACTGATGCTATGGTTAAGTGCACAAAAAGAAATATTGTGTTTTGCGAGGTCGCAAGAAGATTTATGGTTGCAGGTCTATAGAATCAGATTTTTGGCATTTTGGCAGCAAAATAATTGAATGCGATGTCAGATCGAGTAAATGCTCAGTGTTAATAGATTGAAATCAAATTTATTATGATTATGAAGGGATTAGAAGTGATTTGGAAGTGAAGGAAGATGTTTGGAAGCAATTTGTAGAAGTTTGAAGCACCGATCTAGCGAAAGCCCTAATTTTGTGAATTTAAGGTATTTATCCGACTACAATCTTGAATTAGCTTAAGTAATTAGATATAATCATGGATGTGTCATTGATTCACAACATTAAGGATAAGAAAAGACCTAGAAATAAGAAAGATCATGTTGAACCCTTAGAAAGAGATGCTAGTTTAGCCTTATCATTCGTACCACATGGAGTTCTTCATTTAGAGAATGTTAAAAGTTATCTTGGATGCGAGTATGAAACCCTAAGTGAGAGTGATTTTAATGGTGAATATAAGAAATTTTACAACTCAGATATGTCAGTGAAACAAGGTTATGAACATCTAGAAAATAATGAAATCATTGAGTACTCTATGAAATATGAATTTGATGATGAGGAGTGTACTAAGATCATTTTGAGTAGGATACATAATGGTAAATTTTGGTTAGAAGATAGAGTTATAGACATAACTACAGACCTAATTCATGATGTGACTAGATTATCAAAAGTTGGTGCAATTCCACTGAATGAAAAAAACATGAGAAAGATTATGATTGAAAACACCGATTCAGTATACAATGGTAGAGGTATAGTCATTAGTAAGATTAAGCAAGATGACGTAAAATAATTGTGCAAGATTTTGACAAAAAAGTTCTGTGGAAGCTCTAGAGAAGATAATATGCCAGCAGGTATGGTACACATTGCTTATTTGATGTGTGTGGAGAAGACGCCTATGGATATGTGTGAAATTCTGAGAATACAGTTGTTTGAGAATTTGGAAAAGATAAAGAAAGCTAAATACACTCACTTTAGATTTTCCTCATTGGTTACTTACATGCTCTTCCATTTGCTAAGAAGATTTCCTTACACTATTGAATGGAATGATGTTGAGAATACTATGGCAAGAATCAATAAATTTTACATGAAACATCTTATTGAGAAGGTTAATGAAAGTGTAAAGTTAGTGTTGAAAACTTTTCAGAACATTGTGGTAAATAGATCAAGAATTCCTCCATCCGTACTTGAGAAATACAAAGATGATATATGTTTTATGGTTGATACTAATTTCACTTACATTGAGGTAGTAGAACCTAGACATGAATTCATAGACCCTCTTGGCTATGAAATCTCTGAAGTTGAAATAGAAGGTTATGTTAGTAGATTGTTGAAAAGTAAAGTTGATGCACATAGCATCAGATTTGGAACCTATGATGAAAACTTTGGTTCAGCAAAGACACTTAAGGAAGAGAAACAATCAAAGAAGAGAGTGGAGTCTACAATAAAGAAAATTCTAAAAGAATTAGGTATGAGTGAGCAGGAATTTGATATTGCAAAGAAGACTGCATAAGCATTAAGGAAAAGTGAGATACTATCAGTCCCACCTTTGGCATCAAGTGCAAAACCTATTCAAGTAAAGGTAAAGGTTGAAGAACCTAAGAAGGAATAAGAAATCAGTCAGATAGAGAAACCCTTTTCTTTAGCACTGAGCAAAAGAATGAAGGCAAGTGCTTCAAGACTAGGTAAAAGATAGAAAACAATTATTCCACCAGTACCTAGAAGAGTTGCAGAGATAAAAGATGATGAAGTGACAACAAAGAAGAAATCATGGAAACCAAGGATAGAAAGAGTTAATGAAGATATAATGCATCATGGAGACTTTACCAAAATGAACAAATACTATGATTTATATGGATCCTTTGATAGATTGAATCTTGAGAATGCAATGGTTACACATATGATTTTTTCAAACAAGAAATTTGATACTATTCATGGAAAGATACCAGAAGATTTGTACAACAGACTTGTGAGAAGAAAGATGAGAGCACAAGAAGAAGATACCAAAATAAGAGAAAATGTGATTAGATAGTTCTGTGAGATAAGAGATGATGACCATCTTAAATAGATCCTCCAGCCACTTGAAACCCTATTAAGAACTAAAAGAAGAATTATACAAATAATGGGAGGACAGTATGAGCAAGTAAAGATTGAAACTGAATAGGTAGTTGTGCAAGTGCTAGCAAACTTGGTAGCAGGAAAAGATAGCAAAGATCAAGTAGTTGCAGAACTAGTAGAGAAATAGATTTCAAAACAAGTAGAGGTAGCAACAAAAGTAGTTGAAGTTGAAGAGATTCCCTCTTCTTCCATAAACATTGGCACATAATCTATGGACATTGAAGGAACTAAAGTTACTTTAGATTCAGATGATGCGGTACTCAATAGTTTGGATAACATTGTTGACAATTTGGTTTTGGGAGAGCAAGAAAAGACTATTGTAACAGAGACTACACATACTAAAGTGCATATGGAAACAGAGGCCCATACACCTATTGAACCACAAGAAGACATTAGTCTTACTCCTAAGACTAGAAATGAGAAAGGAATAGAAACATTGATTGAAGATTTGAGCAAAGAAGCTGATGACGATGATCAAATAGAGTTGATCACTTCTTTAAACAAAATTATTCGAAAGAACAAAAAAGTTAAGAATTTGGAAGGTAGTCTGAAAGACTTGACTGAGAAGCTACAAAGTGTCATATCTACAAAAGTATTTGATTCAGATCCACTTGAAAGAGAAAAGATGGTAATTAAATCTTTTGATGTTGAGTTCACTAATTTAACTGATATTGCTAAGGTTAAGGCTCAGGCAGCTTATGAAGCTGAGATGTTGCAGAACATAAGTCAGAATATCAAAAATGACATTGACAGCCTTGATAGACACATTAAGGACTTAAGGAAACATCTTGAGACTGGAAAGTGTTTGTAAATTTAGTGTACAAAATCTAAAAATATTTTAATTGAGGATGAAAAGAAGATAAAAGAGAAGCAAGATGAAATTGTAGTAGAGACAAACTCTTTGGCCAGCCTAAACATAAAGATTAGAACAGTTGAGAATAAGATCAGAAAATTATGTGATGAAATAAGGACTTTGAATGATGAGAAGAACAAGAAAATTATCAGAATAAATGTCTTGAGAGAGCATGTCTCAATCAAGTTGACTATAATAGAAGAGCAGCTAGATGAATGTCTTACTGCTAAGACAACATTTCAGAAATTCAATTTTGAGTCCCTCCAAGCTTGTCAAATTGCAGCATATGGATTGACTACTCTACTCAATGTAGCAGAATCAATAAAGAAGGCATGGGAGAAATATTTTGAGACTTGGAAGATAGATTTTTCAGATTGTGTTGCAAGCCTATCGGCTTTACAATAAGACAGTAAGGTAAAAGTTTTGACACAATTTTGTATATCTCTTTCCACCCTTTATTTTGTCATTGTTGTCAAAGGGGGAGAGATACTTAGAAAATTGTCTCTATATATGATAAGGAAGGATACTCATAGGGGGAGTTCTATGGAGTATTATGAAGTGTTATAGATTATGTGTATATTTTGAGGAGATATAAGGATAGTATACTTATTTTATACTATGGCCACAATTTTGATACAAATTTTGAGATTTTGACTTGTACACTTAGCCAATTTTCTCATATGTTGCCACCAATGACAAAGGGGGAGATTGTTGGCAATTTGGCTTAGGTATGTACATAGATGTTGTAATTATGGAAACATATGTTCCCTATGAAGAGCGCATAAGCTGGAAAGTAAGTATGGAAGATCACAGACTAAAATTGTCTAAGTATGAAATAGTGATTTTGACAGAGCACTTGATACAGTTTGTTTTGGTGATGTTCACTGGAGCATGATCAGAGTTTGTGCAATTGAACATAGACTCTATGGTTTCTAAGAATACCCCATCTTAGTGCACAAAAGAGTATGGATAGTACAGACAAATTTATGACTATTTTAACGATGACAGAGTACAACCGACATTGCAGTTTTGAAGACATAACTAGTAAATGAATTAAGGGATTATTTTTCTTTTCAAAATAATGACTTAATATTATAAAGAGATGACATCCTAGATGTTTAATCTTGGATAAAGATATGCAAGCTGACAAGAGAAAGATATTATGTTTTCTATCTTGTATAAATAAAGATGTACTGAACATACTTGAAATGTAACATGTAATCTATGTAAACTGTGATAGCAGTGAAAGTTGTTGATGTGAAGTTGTAAGCAGTACCATACTGTAATCAGTAAACATTTGTATTACTTGTTTGGGCAGTGAGCTCATCTAGTAATCAAGTTTTGTATCTACAACTCCTAACAAGGTTGAGGCTTCTAACAAGGCCTATAGTCCCTTAACCAAGACTGATACACTATATGATTATAAGAGGCTCCTAACAGGGTCAACATCCTTAACCAGATATCTTTTGATTAGTGGATCTTTGTGGGTACCATCCCCACTGATGTTTTCCCTTAGCTATGGTTTCCTCAAGAACATATCATGTGTTATGAGTTCTTTACATTTACTATTATGTATGCTATTTAGTTTCTTATGCTTTGTATGCATTAAAGTAATCTATTATATCCATAAGTGGGAAAAAGTAAAAGTTTGTGAAATACCGATTCACCCCCCCCTCTCAGTATTTCCTATTTCTAACACTCTTATCATATTGCTTATCTTGTTCTTAGCTCTCAAATAAATCCAGAGCAATAACACAATATTCTGGACTGTGAGAAGATTGACAAGCAGTACACCATGGGACATCATCATTCATGTTAACTGGTTTTCTTTGCAAAGGATTGGGAATCCTATCATCAGGCCTATCCCTTTTAACTAGAAAAATGGGCTTGCCATCCTTCCATTGAGTATTTTATGGGTAATTCTGCATTCTTGGTTGCCTGTTAAAATTACTTGAAACATGCTGATGATTTGTTGCAACCCTATTGTTTCTTTTTTCATCAGGCTTTAGATCCTCTAAAGCACTTAGGATCTACTTTAGATTATCCTCTTCTTTGGGTTTCAATTTAGTAGACCTTCCCATCTCTTTCTTATTTTGCATTTAAGGCCTATAATCATCTCTTCTCCCTAATTTTCCTGATATTCTTCTATTACTTTCTATGTTGATAGCCAACTTGTAAGCCTCCCCAAGATTTCTAGGGTTCTTATCCCTTAAAAGTTAACCCATCTTTGCATCAAAAGCATTTAAGTATGTCACAAGACACACCCTATCATCTAATCTGATAACTTGCAGGAGCCTATGCATAGCCTTTTGGAATCTTATATTAAATTCAAGGACCTCTTCATTCTGATTTTTCTTTATGTTATTGAATTCATTCAAAATAAAACCCTCATTTGTTTTATCTCCACAATGCTCCTTGAAACAATTCTTAAATTCATTCCAAGACCCTATAATAGCATGGGGCAATCCTCTAAACCAATCCCTAGAATCCTCGGTTAGAGATTGTATAAATAACTTCATTAAAACATCATCAGGCTCAAAATTATAATCATCTATTACATCCATAATTATTTTTAGATGTTCCTCACATGTGATGACGTTGTTCCCAACAAACTTTGGGAGCTTCTTTATAATTTCATTAGGAATTACATTAGGATAACCAGGAATACCAAAAAAGATAAGTTGTTTGTACCTTTCATGAATAGGAACTCCTTGAAGTAGGTCCATTCCTTGAGATGTAGATGTCCTTGTGTTTGAACCAGTAAGAATTTTAGCAGCACCCAGAATGCCATTTGTCTAAGTTGCAAGGTTACCATGATTTCCACCTTGCCCCAAAAAGGAAGTAGCAACATTTGAAGGTCCTGAGGTATGTTTGAGAAAATTAATCTTTTTTTTTATTTTTGTAGCAGTAGCCTCCAACTTTGCTTTCTCTAATTCTTTATCTAATATTTCTTTTTCCTTTCTATCCTTTTCAAGGTCTGCATCTAATCTCAACCCTTGCTTTAATGGGTTTTCCACATGAACTTGTTCATTAATTTCAACTCCAACAACTTTTTGTTTGCCTTTATCTCTAGGCCTATTTATCTCATGTGTTCTATACACAATAGGCTATTCCTCTTCTCTTTCAGGCTTTGGGACAAAATTAATTGCCTCCAAATCTAACAACTACCTCTTTAGTTGATTAGCCCTTATCATTGCTTGTCTTACTCTGTTTTCTTTATCTTTTTCTCTTTGTTGTCTGATAGCAACTTGTTCTTGAACTCTTCTTTCCAACTCATAGAGCTCTTCTGATTCTAGGAGAGTAGTCTCAGATTGATCATCTACCACTTGAAATTCATCCTCATACTAGTTCAATCCCAAATCAACAGCCTCTTAATATTCTGAAATATTTTTTTCTTGACTAGGCTTGGCTTGAGTTTCTTGTCTTGTATCCTTTTTATTTTTCCAAGTATGAGAGACATTTATTTTCTTCTTTCCTCCCCTTGTCTAACTAGGCCTAGAAGAGCTTGGAATACCTTCTTCCATTATGTTTTCAGGATGCTCCTTTCTCTAGGACCTAGTACCTCTGTAACTCATCTTATAAAAAATCTACTGACTAGCACTGCTGCAGAGATGTTTGAGTCACCACCCAAGTATATTGGGAATTTTACAATACTATTTCCTCACTTAACAAATATCCAAATGAGCTTGACAAGACAAGGGACAAGAATAACCCTATTTTTCCAATGATGACCTACTGGTTATTATAAACTTGTGTAACATCTCCTTAGAGGAGTCACCATCTTGTTGGTGTTCAAAATGGATGCTTATGCTCTTAGGCTACCAATATACCCTCTGGTTGATTTTAGGATTGGTTAATTCCAAAATGTATATGAATCTTAGGGTAACTAGACCAACTATAGGGACAAGACTGCCCTCTTCACTTCTGGCTCTGCAAAACCAAGGTGGGTTCACCTAACCCAGTGAAAACTATACTTCACACACCAAAGACTGGGTCTAAACAACAGATTGATAGTAAGAAAGTACTAAATGCTAACCTCACATTCATTGACTCTCCATTAATATTGGGTTACACAACCATACAACCAAAGAATTAAAGCTTAGAAAGGTTATTGATTTCAATATTTGGGATGCAATAACTCCAACTAGTGTATGTTAACAAGAGGAATACTCATTTAGGCCAGTGCCTCATCTATTGGGCAAGAGTCCTTAGACACAAAAACACACAAACTTGAGAATAGCTAAGAATTCATATCCATAAATGTGTGTGTGAAAATTGTACCTGATCTGTAGACACAACACTCAGAAAAACATTAGAGGTTAGTGATAATCAAAATCGTGCAAAATTGAAAACTATCTAACCAAGTGATTTACTGCCTTCTAATAGGTGTGAGATTAATGTTTTCAGATCTTAATCGAGATCAGTGAACTAGATGACACCTAAATGAAGGATTTGAATGCAATTGATCTAGATATGAAATATGAATGCAATTAATTTATTTTTTTGGATTTTCTATGCAATAAGAATGAAAACTTGATATGAATCTATGCTAGATGAAATTGATATGCTATGAATGCTATTGAAAATTGATATGCAATACTAATCTAACAATGATATGCAATATGAATGCAAAAATAAGATTGATCTCACAAAGATGTCGATTCGCAAGAGCTTTGATTCTTCAATTCCAATTCTCCAGCGTGATTGTGCAAAAATATGAGATGCTTGGATGCAAATTTGAGAGATGATTGAGAGATGAGTTATGAAGAGATGAGCCTTGTTTTTATAGAAATCCAAGGCTTTGGAGGTGCATAAAAAAAGCCATAAATCACTCAAATAACTCAAGTTGATTTTTGAGTTATTTTTAAATAAAGGATAATTAACTCACAAAAACATGCAAAAGCTAAGTTTTAACTCAAAATAGAGTTTAGCTTTAATTGATAATTGATAGTTGTCTGCTTTTATGATTGTGCATGTTTTATTTATGAATTAATTTAATAATAAAGTGATTTATTCTCAACTTAACTACTTTTAAAAATAAAACAATTGATTTATGGGTTAATCAATTATTTAATCAAACTTTTATTAAAAACTATATTATTAAATAATGACAACTTGCTTTAATTAATTAAATAAGAATTTAATCAATTATTCATATGATATTAGATTTATTGTCAAAATTAAATAATACAATTAATAATAGATAGAATTAAATTTAATTACACAATTAAGTGGCAAATATTAAATCTAATTAATTAAATATGAAAATATTCAATTAATCAAACTTTAGGATAAATGTGATTTATTGCCAAATAATTATAAAGTTAAAGATAATTATGATGATTAGGAATATTGCTAGGAATATTCCCCGACGCAGAATTTAAGATAATCAATTAGGATTCGATGATGTTTAGATGTGCCTTAGATTAGGACTTTGATGTTGATTTCATTTGAATTGTTGATATAGAAGATGAATGAACTTATAGCCCATTTTTGGGGTATTACATTTTGTCCCTCTTTGAATTACTATGTGAAGCGAAGTGGTTCAAAGATAGTCTGTGTTTGATAGAGATATGAAACTGGTTCAAAATTGATAATTGATATGAGACAGAAGCTGATTGATATTGATTTGATATGGAGATAGTAGGTCCTGAATGACCAAAGATAATGTTCACTATAATAGAAAATGAACCTATGATTGCGAAAAAGTGTCAAAACACCTGATTCCAAACCTTAGGATTGCAAAGAAGTGAGTGACCCATTCTAGACTCGATTGTCTTAGCAGAACTAGCAGGTATCACATCTGAATCCTTCAGTTGCCGAAGAACCAAGGAAAGAACACTATGATCCGATGGTTGCAAAAATTGATACAGTTTACAAGATTAGGAGAATACTATATTGATATGGATTTTGATGAATCTGATATGCCCCAAGTGATGATAGATTTGCCCCGAGCGATGAGGACTTTTTTGATGAATCAGTAACTAGACATGATTGTTTGTCTTGATCACTAATGAAAGATATTGATAGAAATAAAGATATGATTTCAAATTTGATTATAAACTTTGAATGATATGCAATACCATGCCCCCTTTGGGATGAAAATTGAAATCTGACAAGAAAAGTCAGCGTTGATAGTTTAGAAGCATGTTAAATGATTTGAGAAGTGGTTAAAACATGTTTGGGAACACATTCTGCATCGTTTGGAGGTCCAAAAGACCAAGTTTGACTAGGTTTGATCATGAGTTGACCATAGTTGACCAAGTTGAAATTTTGATAGTTTGATGTAAGATAATCAGTTAAGTTGAATACTAGATTTTTGTGATGATTGAAGGTTGATTATGCAAGTAGTTAATAATATGAATGATCGCAGAGTTCAATTTTGATCCCGAAAAAGGATTCTACTTGCTATTTCATTGGAGTAACCTTCATGTGAGATTCAGCTCTTGCTAGACTTGAAGATGTGATTTGAAGAATCATTTAAGCATTGAAGTTTATTTAGCCATTGTGAGATCATGAAAACATGCAAAATGCAAAGAGACATGCAAGATGAAATGCAACCTAAGACCTAGGACCTAGTCACTGATCATGTGTCAATTTGTTATCATCATTGAACTTTTAGGTAACTAGATAAATCAATACAATGCCCACTAGCTATGAAACCATAGACATATGAATATCGATTTGTATGCGCATGAATCAATACAACACCCACTAGTCAACAACCATGGATATATGAATATCGATTTTATTTTTGGAATGTCAGATTAGATATAAGCACCAAGGCACAAGCGCCAGGATGACCTAAATATCATGTCCATTTTGATATAGCAATTTGTACAAGCATCAAAACATAAATGTCATGATGACCTGAGTACACCTTGCATTGCAAACACATCAAACAGTCAAGAGATCATTCTAAATCCAATGTGAATTACCCGTAGTGACCCTTTATCATTCACATCCTTAGGCAAGATCACATTCTACAATAGGAGAAAGAACTTACTCAAAAAGACAATAGTTAGATCAAACTTCCTTGAATTGTCTGAGTATCAATGGTCGAGGTACTCATGGCCATCCAATTCAAGATAGAGGCTCTTATAGTCGAACACCATTTCAATCTGGAATTTCAAAAGTTGTTAGATTTTCACATACAAGAAGAAGACAAAGAAAAGATTATGCCCCCAGTCATCACTCTCTAAATCCTATAAAGGACATCATCGAAGAGCTCGAAGGGACACAATATGAAAAAATCTCAATGCGAATCAGTAAGCATACAAGGAGATAAAAGCATGTAAAAAGCATAGATTGTTTTCATTTGAGTTTTGATGTTTGATTGCGTTGTTGTAGATGCAAAATCATTTCTGGAGATGAGACAGACAGACTGACTCAACTTGAAGCTTCAAAGGACTCTGACTAGATAAGATACGTCTAAGATATATTAGAGGCCATAGGATATGACATTGATTTCCCCCAAGTGTTAAACATTGTTAGGATATAGACGCTTGAGCTGATTGGTGTACCAACTGACTTATTGAAAACTGAAAATGCAAAAACAAACCGGGAGATATGTACAAACTAAAGCAAAACTGAAAGCTGGGAAAGACCAAGATTGTGCTGATAGATGGAGCATCTTGAAACAAGTGGCACCTATTTGCTAGGTTTTCACCATCTTGGTAGAGATTCTATTTTTGCTACCAAGGTGCCTGTTTCCAGGTTTTCACCAAGGCACTTTTTCTTTTTTTCATTTTTTTTGTATTTTTCATTTTTTCAATTTTTTTTTGTACTTTTGATATTTTCTGATTTTTTTGTGAATCATCAAGGCGCCTATTGCTAGGTTTTCACCAAGATGTTCATTTGTTTTAGGACTTTTTCTAATTTTAAAGATTTTTTCAGGACATTTTACCAAGCACTGAATACCTTAGGCATAGAATTTCTTCAGATGGAGAATGTTGATTGGTTCTCAAAGCTGTTCTCCTTCAGTCATTGAGAGTTGATAGGCACTAGAGCCAAAAGTAGTAGTGATAACAAAGGGACCTAGCCAATTGGGTTTGAACTTCCCCTTGCATTCTCGATGTGATTGATTTTTAGGATTTTCTCTCAACACTAGATCACCAACCTGAAATTCTCTGTGTCTGACTTTCTTGTTGTAGCCTCTAGACATTCTTTTCTGATACACTCTGAGATGATCATACACTGCTTGCCTGTGCTTATCTAGTAGTTCAAGTTCTTGCAACCTAGACACTCTGTAGTCATCATCAGTTACTAGACCATGCATTCTGATTCTAAGTGATGGGATTTCAACCTCAATAGGTAGTACTACTTTAGACCCATAAACTAAAGCAAAAGGTGTAGCCCCAGTAGGTGTTCTGATACTTGTTTTGATACTAGTTTTGATATTGGTTCTGATACTAGTTCTGATACTTGTTCTAATACTTGTTTTGATACTCATTCTGATATTGGTTCTGATACTAGTTCTGATACTTGTTCTGATACTCATTCTGATATTGGTTCTGATACTGGTTCTGATACTGGTTCTGATACTAGTTCTGATACTTGTTCTGATACTTGTTCTGATATTTGTTTTGATACTAGTTTTGATACTAGTTTTGATACTTGGTATACTTGATAGCATCTTTTTCCATTGCAAACTCCCAAGCAAGATTATATCGTGTAGTCCCAATGTCTAGCAAGGTGGAGAACAAGAGGGATTGGCAAGCTGGTGGAAGAGATGGAAGACAAGAGAATGAAAGCTAATGAAGGGAAGAAATTCTCAAGGGAAAACTCCTCAAGAATACCCAAGCTAGGGAAAAAATTTCATGTAAAGCACATTTGGACAAGCAATGAAAGGCCAGCATAGGATAAGTCACAAAAGTGTAATGCCAGAGCAGGATAGGATGCATTCCAAAAGAGTAGACATGTCAAGAGGCTCCATAGCATCGTGTTTTACTCTTTTATTTTTATTTTTATTAGATCAAGACCAAAGGGGAAAAGGATAGTGATAGGAGAAAATGAATGGAGGAAGATAAATATGAAGGCTAAATAGGAAGGGAATGAAAGCAAGATCATCGTAAGATAGCTCACAAGATAGCCAAATGTTCATGTATAGATCAACATTGTCAAGATCAAAGAGAGAAGATGGAATGGATGAAATATGTAGAAGAACTATGCATGATGCCTGATTGCTAGGTTTTCATCATGGTACTTATCCAAGGTGCCACAAGGATGTGGTTGTCACCATAGGACGAATTTATTTCTCTTTACTTTTTCTACCAAGGTGCCTATTTCCAGGTTTTCACCAAGACACATTTTTAATTTTATTTTATTTTATTTTTGGAAGAAGGCAAGCTTTTTAGATAATGCTCCTTGAAAGGATAAACCATGATATGCCAAGGATTCAAAATGATATGCTCAAAGATGTTGATAGGGAAAGGAACATGGAAGAGAAAAATGGAGGATAGGGTTTTATGTAAAGCGAGTGAGGTTGGAAGATAGGAGGAATAGACAAACGAGGAAAAAGGATAGAAGGTAGAAGGTTAATGAATGGAAGGATTGTGAAAGGGTAGATGGAAAGGAAGGAAAGATCAACATAAAAACACACCTTGAAGGGTGGCGAGAGGGTGGAGGAAATGTGAATGAAAGAATACGTGAAGGAATATGGCGAATGGATAG
This sequence comes from Chamaecyparis obtusa, assembly GCA_027943335.1. Classification (NCBI taxonomy): domain Eukaryota; kingdom Viridiplantae; phylum Streptophyta; class Pinopsida; order Cupressales; family Cupressaceae; genus Chamaecyparis; species Chamaecyparis obtusa. The sequence continues at coordinate 1,310,217 of BSBK01007512.1, forward strand.
CAGAGGTTGAGGTTTGGGCGCATGAAATGGAAGAATATTTTTGGAAGGAGATGTAGTGGAAGCCTTTGGAAGCTTGAATGTCAATTTTACTTTTTGTTCAACACCAGACTCTTTCAAGAGAGACTTTGGAATCCATATAGTCGTAGACTTTATATTTCCTTTTGATGATTTAGAGATAATATCTTCAATGATAGATTTTGAAACCCATACTTGTCTTGTAGTTTTTTTTTTAGATATCTCTTTTGACTTTATGCCTCCATGTCATTTAGAGGAGACATGGTGATCTTCTCTTTTTGATGGATTCTTGTATTGCTTCTTTTTCTTGTATTGAACATTCAAGTTACTTCCAAAAGACTTGGGATTTGTGGAAGAGGGAGGATATGACTAGTTTAGATGGGTGGGTGGATGAAAAGGATTCAAGGGTATGCATCTATGTTGATCTTGAGGAAAGATGGGAGATGGAGGTATGTAAGGACCCAAGATGGATGGTGAATTAGGAGAGTTAGGAGGGGAAAGTGAAGGGACATAAGGACCCAAGATGGAAGGAAGGCATGAAACCTTTAGTAGTGGTGGAAGAGGTCCAAGGATGGAAGTGGAAGATGCAAAAGGATAATCAATAAGTTCATCAACATCTATATGACAACCAAGGATATCAACATCTTTAGAGTGAGCATTATAATTTTCAATAGAATCATGGACATCTTGAATATGAGCACCTTCTTTGATAGGATTATTCAAAGCTTGCAAAGACTTAGGAAGAGTAGAAAGTGGAAGTGAACATGGAGTGGTAGAACAACAAGATGAAAGACTTTGATCTTGACAAGGATCTTCGGATAGCATAAGCGCATAATTTTTCTCTTGTTTTTCAATAGGCTTAACATTGGAAGGAACACCATTTTTACCAACCTTAATGGAAGTATCATCTTTGGAAAGCACAAGTGTAGTAAGGTTATTTTTATCATCAATAAGCTCAACAGTGTAAGTAGTAGCTTGATCTTGCTTAGGCGAAGACTTAAGACATGGTGGAATGCATGAAAAAGGGGGTACAAGATCAAAAGAACCCTGAGGTGGATAAGAGACATCATGAAAAGGAGTAGATGACATGGAGGGTTCTTGATCTTGATCTTTCTTTATGTTCTTTTCTTCATCATTTTTAGAGTCCTCTTGACATGGAGCCACTTCTAAGGACAAGGAAGCATGTTGGGCTTGTATGGATGACTTTGGAAGAGATGGTGGAGGACTAGCTAAAGTAGGGATTATAGCATATGAAGGCTTAGGATCTTTAAGTTTATCATTATTGAAAGTCTTTGCAACCAAGTGAAGGTTAGCTTGAGTTTCTTTAAGAGGTAGCCCTGGAGGATAACTATAGGGAACCGCATGAAAAGTATCAAGGCTTGTGTCGAATGAAGGTTCTATGAAAGATTTGAAAGACTCAGAAGCTTTAAGAAATGTACAGGTATTGGAGAAAGTAGGGGATGGAAGGGAACCATCACCAGACAAAGGTTCAGCATTAACATGATCTTGCTTGAGAGTGTAATCTTTATTTTCAGCTGGAGAGTTCTTAGAGGAGAGATCCTTATAGTATTGACATTTCAAGCTAGCATGATGTATTTTATAGTCCTCAGTAGTAGTAGATGGATCATAATCAAGGTATTGTCCACAAAAGCTATCAAAGTCTCTTTCAAAATTAGAATCATATGGATCACCATCACGAACTATCCAATGTGACGGCCTATTTGTAGTAAGTAGGAATGAACGATGAAGAGGACTCTTAGGAATATAGGTGTCATAGGTATCATTACATTGTCTATCATCATAGTCATCATAGTCTCCAAAGCTAGATGTGTCACTCTTCATGGAAGAGGTATCATATTGCTCAAATTTTTTCCAGGGGCATGGTGACATGTACAAGTCTTTATCAAATGGAAAAGAGTATAGAAGTTCCTTTTCTTTCTCAAGTTTGTCAAGCTGGACTTGCATAGCTTGCAGCTACTTCATCATAGCGGCGATCTGAATTTCTTCCTCATGTGTACTAATTCTTTGAGACATGTGTACTAATTTTCAATAGCTACTGATTTGTTCTTGACACAATGATATTTTTGACAGATTCTAGAACTAGGCTGGAAACATTGGATATCTTGCAATTTGACAATTTCTGACAACTCTCAAATTTTTCCAAATGACACTCTGTAAACTCGTACGACACTAGGTAGTCTATGAAATGACAGTTGCTAAACTCATACGATAGTTGGGTAGCAATGAAATGATAGTTGACAAAACTCATACGACAGTTGCTAATAGGGTTTTGACTTTCTTGAATTTGCTAGTTTGAAAACTCGTACGACACTGGGTTCTCAATCGTACGACAGATGGGCAATACTAAAATGACAATTGACAAAACTCGTACGACTTTTGACTCCAGAAAGATTTTACGTCAATTTTTGCAAAATTTAAGGTCTTCAGTTTTGGATTGTTTGCAAATTGTACTGTCCAGATTTTGAAGGTTATACTAGATTTGATCATTTTTAATAGCCAAGTAGATAAACAAGCACGCAGAACATCAAGCAAGTGATTCCAAGCACGTTTGAAAACAATGAACAAGGGCAAAAACAACCTTGCACATGAACAATCAAGTGACCAAATTGTGCTAATCCCTGAGAGTACTAATTGTGTATGTTCTAAAAAGTTTTACAATAACACACATATACCTAAAAGTGAAAAATTGGCCTCTCTAGGGTTTTTAGTAATGGTTTGACTTTGCAACTTTAATGATTCAAAGGGGTGAACTCCAATCCCAGCACACCAAGGTTTTGACACAGTCTGAGAACTTAATCTTTAAGAGCTGCTAGGGAAATCTGACAACCCAACAATGAACCATACCCGTGGAGATTTCTTCCACAAGGACATTTATATAGCGGCTGTCACTACCATGGTGAAAATGGCTATTACCACTTGAGGTTCCGTCAACGTAGTTTTCCCTATGAATGGATTGTCTGCTATGGTTAACCCTCTCTAAAGATGACTCACAATAGTATACCACAAGGGGAATTGGCTCCAGATCTAAGGTTTTTGACACCTTTTCACTTTTAACCCAAACAAAGCAAGCAGATTAATACAACACGCTAAGACAAAGTTTTGTTCCACCAAGGTTTGTGATATCAACTCCACGTGATCTATCAACCTCTCTGGGGAGAGAATGTATCAATCAATAAGAGGAGATGCACTAACCAATTTTGATTCACCAAAGCTCGTGATATCAACCCCACGTGATCTATCAACCTTTCCGAAGAGAGAATGTGTCGATCAATAAGAGAAGACGCACTAACCCAGCTAAATGTGAAATGCACTAAGTATCCTCCCTACCTACAAGGATTCTGTTGTCAAGAAAGATTTCTTTAGGAATCCAATCTCTCAAGCATCACAAATAGTGTTCATAGGGCCTAATTACTATGTGAGCACAGATATATTCCCAAAAGAAAATCTACCAAAAGTACCCAAAAAGTAGAAAGAGGAACACTTAACGCTTAAAGAAAATATGAGATGAGTTCATAAGGTGGAACATTTAACACCTCACATAAGCTAAAAATGAGTCCCCAACTTAGAAAACAAGTGAGTTCCTAAAAGCACAAAAGGGTTGCCAAGTGAAACACTTAACGCTTCTATCCTGTTGACCCCTCCCCTTTATGGCGTTGAGATTGCAACCACGGGGCAAAAATGAGGGGCCAGCGGATTAGCAAGTCCAATAACCCAAGATAGAAATCAAGATCAATCACAAGTATCTAAGACTAGTTAATGAATCCTTAAGGGGTCACAACCTAGTATCAAATTATGCAAGTGTGTAGAAATAGATCAAAAGCATGAAAAGATGCACACAAATTTGACACATAAGAGATTTATTTTAAGTCCAAAATTGAAATGTTATTAGATGAAGGAGAATACCTAGGATCCTTGCAACGTGCTTAGTAGATTTTACCTAATTTTTAGCAATTTTTGTTGAGCTTTACTATGCAAGCAAGCTACGAACTCTCCAACAAGCAAACAAGATATGCAAGGTATATTCAACTTATGAAAACCCTAGGGTTAGATCTAAAAATCAATTTTTAGGAGCAATAATAACCAGAAATTAATCCAAATGACAACTCATATCATGCATTGAATCATATGAAAAATAAGTGCATACCCATCACAAAATTTTAATTTTTTTGCACTGCATTTGACCTAGTCAACAAGATCTAATTTTTTTTATATGATTTTGGCCACAAAAATAGAAATTCAGAATAGAGACCCATACTAAAAAATAGAGAGATTTCCAAAAATGCAAAAATTTTAGAAAAATCTCTTCATTTGTGCCCTAGAGACCTGTTTTATCAAAACAAACTAGTTTTTGCAAATTGACTATTTGAGCTATTAAATTACATCCAAATTTAAAACACAAATAATAGACCCCCTTTATAATTTAAAGAAATTTCTGAAAATGTAAAAATTTCTAAAAAATATTCTGATTTGTGCCGAAAATTAATTTTTTATGAAAAATTGAAAAACAATTATTAAAAATTCAAATTTTTTTAGAAAATTCTGAATTTGTTATTGAAGCTTCCCTGATATGTCACCAACCTACAAAAAAAATTTTAGACCAAAAATCAAAGCCGTTTGGGAGATAAAATTAAATCTTTGAAACTTTGGGGTTTTAGCTCCCCCAAAAAATCAAAACCAGCATGCAAAGGTGGGTTGCCCCACGGTGGGTGCCATAAATGTGTGTGTAAATTTTGTACCTGATCTGTAGACACAAAACTTCAATAAAACATTAGAGGTTAGCTAAAATCAAAATCGTGCAAAATTAAAATATAATTTAACCAAGTGATTTACTGCCTTCTAATAGGTGCGAGATTAATGTTCTCAGATTGTAATCAAGATCAGTGACCTAGATGACACCTAAATGAAAGATTTGAATGCAATTGATCTAGATATGAAATATGAATGCAATTAATTTATTTTTTTAGATTTTCTATGCAATAAGAATGAAAACTTGATATGAATCTATGCTAGATGAAATTGATATGCTATGAATGCTATTGAAAATTGATATGCAATACTAATCTAACAATGATATGCAATATGAATGCAAAAATAAGATTGATCTCACAAAGATGTCGATTCGCAAGAGCTTTGATTCTTCAATTCCAATTCTCCAGCGTGATTGTGCAAAAATATGAGATGCTTGGATGCAAATTTGAGAGATGATTGAGAGATGAGTTATGAAGAGATGAGCCTTATTTTTATAGAAATCCAAGACTTTGGAGGTGCATGAAAAAAAGCCATAAATCACTCAAATAACTCAAGTTGATTTTTGAGTTATTTTTAAATAAAGGATAATTAACTCACAAAAACATGCAAAAGCTAAGTTTTAACTCAAAATAGAGTTTAGCTTTAATTGATAATTGATAGTTGTCTGCTTTTATGATTGTGCATGTTTTATTTATGAATTAATTTAATAATAAAGTGATTTATTCTCAACTTAACTGCTTTTAAAAATAAAACAATTGATTTATGGGTTAATCAATTATTTAATCAAACTTTTATTAAAAACTATATTATTAAATAATGACAACTTGCTTTAATTAATTAAATAAGAATTTAATCAATTATTCATATGATATTAGATTTATTGTCAAAATTAAATAATACAATTAATAATAGATAGAATTAAATTTAATTACACAATTAAGTGGCAAATATTAAATCTAATTAATTAAATATGAAAATATTCAATTAATCAAACTTTAGGATAAATGTGATTTATTGCCAAATAATTATAAAATTAAAGATAATTATGATGATTAGGAATATTGTTAGAAATATTCCTTGATGCGGAATTTAAGATAATCAATTAGGATTCGATGATGTTTAGATGTGCCTTAGATTAGGACTTTGATGTTGATTTCATTTGAATTGTTGATATAGAAGATGAATGAACTTATAGCCCATTTTTGGGGTATTACATTTTGCCCCTCTTTGAATTACTGTGCGAAGCGCAGTGGTTCAAAGATAGTCTATGTTTGATAGAGATATGAAACTGATTCGAAATTGATAATTGATATGAGACAAAAGCTGATTGATATTGATTTGATATGGAGATAGTAGGTCCTGAATGACCAAAGATAATGTTTACAATAACAGCAAATGAACCTATGATTGCGAAAAAGTGTCAAAACACCTGATTCCAAACCTTAGGATTGCAAAGAAGTGAGTGACCCATTCTAGACTCGATTCTCTTAGCAGAACTAGCAGGTATCACATCTGAATCCTTCAGTTGCCGAAGAACCAAGGAAAGAACACTATGATCCGATGGTTGCAAAAACTGATATAGTTTACAAGATTAGGAAAATACCAGATTGATATGGATCTTGATGAATCTGATATGCCCCAAGTGATGATAGATTTGCCCCGAGCGATGAGGACTTTTTTGATGAATCAGTAACTAGACATGATTGTTTGTCTTGATCACTGATGAAAGATATTGATAGAAATAAAGATATGATTTCAAATTTGATTACAGACTTTGAATGATATGCAATACCATGCCCCCTTCGAGATGAAAATTGAAATTTGACAAGAAAAGTCAGTGTTGATAGTTTAGAAGCATGTTAATTGATTTGAGAAGTGGTTAAAACACGTCCAGGAATGCATTCTGCATCGTTTGGAGGTCCAAAAGACCAAGTTTGACTAGGTTTGATCATGAGTTGACCATAGTTGACCAAGTTGAAATTTTGATAGTTTGATGTAAGATAATCAGTTAAGTTGAATACTGGATTTCTGTGATGATTGAAGGTTGATTATGCAAGTAGTTAATAATATGAATGATCGCAGAGTTCAATTTTGATCCCGAAAAAGGATTCTACTTGCTATTTCATTGGAGTAACCTTCGTGTGAGATTCAGCTCTTGCTAGACTTGAAGATGTGATTTGAAGAATCATTTAAGCATTGAAGTTTATTTAGCCATTGTGAGATCATGAAAACATGCAAAATGCAAAGAGACATGCAAGATGAAATGCAACCTAAGACCTAGGACCTAGTCATTGATCATGTGTCGATTTGTTATCATCATTGAACTTTTAGGTAACCAGATAAATCAATATAATGCCCACTAGCTATGAAACCATAGACATATGAATATCGATTTGTATGCGCATGAATCCATACAACACCCACTGGTCAACAACCATGGATATATGAATATCAATTTTATTTTCAGAATGTCAGATTAGATATAAGCACCAAGGCACAAGCGCCAGGATGACCTGAATATCATGTCCATTTTGATATAGCAATTTGTACAAGCATCAAAACATAAACATCATGATGACCTGAGTATGCCTTGCATTGCAAACACATCAAACAGTCAAGAGATCATTCTAAATCCAATGTGAATTACCCGTAGTGACCCTTTATCGTTCACATCCTTAGGCAAGATCGCGTTCCACAGTAGGAGAAAGAACTTACTCAAAAAGACAATAGTTAGATCAAACTTCCTTTAATTGTTTGGGTATCAATGGTCGAGGTACGCATGGCCATCCAATTCAAGATAGAGGCTCTTATAGTTGGACACCATTTCAATCCAGAATTTCCAAAGTTGTTAGATTTTTACATACAAGCAGAAGACAAAAAAAAGATTATGCCCCTAGTCATCACTCTCTAAATCCTATAAAGGACATCATTGAAGAGCTCGAAGGGACACAATATGCAAAAATATCAATGCGAATCAGTAAGCATACAAGGAGATAAAAGCATGTAAAAAGCATAGATTGTTTTCAGTTGAGTTTTGATGTTTGATTGCATTGTTATAGATGCAAAATCCTTTCTGGAGATGAGACTGACTGACTGACTCAACTTGAAGCTTCAAAGGACTCTGACTGGATAGGATACATCTAAGATACATTGGAGGCCATAGGATATGACATTTATTTCCCCCAAGTGTTAAACATTGATAGGATATAGATGCTTGAGCTGATTGGTGTACCGACCGACTTATTGAAAACTGGAAATGCAGAAACAAACCGGGAGATATGTACAAACTAAAGCAAAACTGAAAGCTGGGAAAGACCAAGATTGTGCTGATAGATGGAGCATCTTAAAACAAGTGGTGCCTGTTTGCCAGGTTTTCACCATCTTGGTAGAGATTCTATTTTTGCTACCAAGGTGCCTGTTTCCAGGGTTTCACCAAGGCACTTTTTCTTTTTTTTCATTTTTTTTGTATTTTTCATTTTTTCAATTTTTTTTTGTACTTTTGATATTTTTTGATTTTGGTCCTTTTTTTCACTAGAAAACATTCAAATTTTGTTCCTTTGGCCGTCGAAACATTCAATTATGGTCCTCTCTATCACTAGAAAACATTCAAATTTTCAAATCTACAGAGAACAGCTACTTTATGGTGCTTACCAACGTATTAATGAACCATATTCAAATCTGATCTTGGTTTATATCATGACCATTAGATGCTTTTCAATTTCCTGAGTTATGTTCTTTACTATATAATAATTTGGCGAATACGCGACTAAAAAACCTTCACGCATTCGCGAGAACTTTGAGAGCACCGCGAAATCATTTAGCTACTACATGAACACTATTAACCAAATCACTAAGTCATTAGACCCCTCATCAAAACATCACATGAACTAGTGAACAAAGAAAACATTTGTCAGAACCGCCAGAATTTATCCGAACCACTAAAAGACTGAGAAAATTTAATTGGGCCCGCATAGAAGATCAACGGTTGTCTCAAAAGCACATAGACCTCCAAGATTCTTCTAGATCATAAGACAACCATCAAATGGAGAATCTTACCATACTCTGACAACCCCCTAACACTGAAAGAGGTCAATGACCATCTTAAGTTCGCATGTGTCATAAAAAACCCATCAGATTACACACTGATTGTCGATGCTCTGTCACCGTCAGAACTACTAAACCTCAAAAAACCTGGCTCCACTGACAACATGCCTAGTCACACAACATGGACCAATGAAAAGTAAACAACTCATCACACCATGGCACATAAAAACCATCTAGCAATCAGACCCACCTTTATATTGCCGCCTGAGAATAAAGTAACATCGATGGCTGGTGTAAGATCTCAAAGCTCTGACAAATCTCATGAGATCATATGCTTGTCATTAATCAATTGACAATGTCAGGACCCTCTGACAAAATTGGAAACTAGGTCCCACTGACAACTTCCACTGCATTAATACATGGACCAATCATAGGCCGCCATTTGTGCATATGTGTCACCTTGGACCCACAGTTTGAAATGCTTGGCATAAATGAAGATCAATGAATGCCATGACATCGCATAGCTCTGACAAATCCTTTGCGCTTTAATGACCACCATTGGATTGAGATGCCATCAAAGAGCCGGGCCCAGGGAAGACTAAGTTGGAACATTAGGAAATAATTAAAACACTGACTTAGGGAAAATTAAAGCAGCGCCAGGCCTGTAGACTTAGGAAAGATTAACCGGGGAAACTTAGGTATAGGGAAATATTAAAAGGGGCCCGAAAACCTTTAGTCGCAAGATCGCATGACATGAAAAAGGTTCACGTGATCATGAGATAAAGGGTAAAAAATTTTAGCACATGCACTTAAGAGGTTTAAGTGATTCAAAAAGGTAACACAAAATTAGAATAGGGCTAGGGCATTTTAGGGTTTTTCAAACAAACGGCTAGATTTTTGAATATTTACAAGGGTTTTTAGGCCAGAGACTAGAAAAAACATTGCAGGGACCAAGGGAAAAAACCAGGAGCCATGAAAATTTTATAGGTGCTAACAGAATCTATGATTACAAGATCACTAAGGAGTTGCTGATTAGATATGTAATATGATTAAATTAGTATTATGTTGTCATTGATGTCAACTAGTTTGACAACACTTATCTTGTAAGTTACTATACCGGGACATCTGAAGAAAGGTGAAAGAGATGAAGAATAGAGAAATCTACATGAGGAAAGATGTACATGATAGATGAGGATAAGGAACACATTGAGTACCTTTCTGATGAGTCTATGACTTGATGATATTGACTTTATTATGTTGCATTCATCTATGATGAAGTATAGAGCTGAAAGACACAAAGTAGTGTTGTCGGTAAATGAAGCATTTCTAGTATACATCGATAGAGTGTAGTGTATATTGATCACAGTATTAATCGAGCAGTGTTCACTGATGCATTTATTTGTTAAACGAGTGGAACAAAATGAATTAAATGATTACTTTAGCTGATAAGATTGATGAGTTGGCAAGAGTATAACATTGAGGTAACAGATAATGTTTGTTACATAGATCGACGACTGAAAAAATTCAGGGAAGATCTAACGAAGCAGATTGAAATGTGTTATTGACACAAGTACTGAGAAAGTTTGAAGCGGTAAAATCTATGAATGTGGTTAAGAAAAAAAATTTGATGGTGGAGAAGAAAATTATTTACTCATCTATATAAGAGAACAAAATTTCTTTATGAAAGGTGCCGGAAGAAGAAGAAGCTACAGGATTATAGTGTGAATAAGGTTTTCATACATTTTGATCATGCTAGTTAGTAAGAACTGAGCTGCAGAGCAATTATCGAGCTACAAAGAGCAATTACCAACAGACAGTAAGTTGATACAATATTGAATTTGAAGTGAATTATTGATCAGAAGGATTTGTATGGACTAAATATTGATCTGTAATCTACAATTGAAGTTGTATTAAGGCAAGTCATTTACTGTTACATATTTAACCATTGTATACAGTCAAAATCTCTTAACCGAGTGGACTCTGAAAGTCTTATGATGTATCATTCAAAGAATGATCATTGTTATCCTGTCAACCCCATAGTGAATGTTGGTTGGATGATAAATTCTAGCCTAAAATCCTCTAACAAGGTCACACCTGACAGTGTGTTTGTAACCTTTAATAGGGTTGGGTCTTAACCAACCTCACTTCAGAAGAGTGAACAATTTTGGGTTGCCGGTCCTAGGTGGTTTTTCCCTTTACAGGGTTTCCATGTTAAATCTCTTATGTTATGTGTTGATTGTGATATTTGTTTGTTATCATTCTTTACATGTTACATGTTAGATTTGATCAGTAAAATGTTATAGTATTTGACTAGTAATCAGTAAAAGCATAGACAGTGAGAGTTATTATTGCTTACCGACGAGCAAAAATTAGAGAAATTGTTTTGAATTATACATTTTGTTTTTGGGACACTGGATAACTGATTCACCCCCCTCTCAGTTATTCTAACAATTTGTATCAGAGCAGTGGTTACTTGGAACATAGTTTTAAGGACTTAAGCATAAAGGTCTCAAGATGTATAAGAGGGAAGTACCAAAACTAAACAAAGAGAACTTTGTAGTATGGCAAAGTAGAATGAAGCTGCACATATATGGAATTGGGAACTCAACACTAGATTTGATAGAGAATGGCTACATACAACCGCTCACTGGTCCCTTAACTATTGATCAACTGAAGGAAAAGCATGAACACAATGTTACTATGATGAAACTTGTTGCTACCTGTACTGACACTAAATTTGAAGATATCAAGACATGCATGACTACCAAAAGAATGTGGGATAAATTAACACAAATATATGGTGGAGATCTGAATGTCAAAAGAGCTCGAGGTGAAAGTCTGAGAGGTAGATTTAATGATATGAGAATGAAAGAAAGTGAGAACATTGTACAATATTCAAATAGACTCAAAGAGGTAGTACATGCTATTAGAGCATCTGATGGAGTGATTGATGATGAAACAATGATAAGCAAGATTCTTAGAACTCTGCTACCAGTTTATGCAGTCAGGATTTCTTCAATTCATGAAACAAGAGCTACATCCAACCTTACTCTTGACACTCTAATTGGTAAACTTACAACCTTTGAATTAAACAATTTTGATAATGGTGTTGTTCCTTCTGTTGAATCCACTTTCATGTCTTCTTTGAAGATTGGAAAGTCTAGCAGGAATACTAAAAATTGTGATAGTGATGATAATACTGATGATGAACTTGATGAGCTTGAAGCACTTATGGCTAGAAGATTTCCAAAAGGAAAAGGAAGGTATAGAGGTAAGCTACCTTTAGCATGCTTTAATTGTAAAGAAGTCGGTCACATCATTGCTAGATGTCCTTAGAAGAAAGATGATGATAGATCCAAAGACTAATCTGAAGGAAGCTATGGGAGAAGAGTCAATAGAGGCTATCGACACTACAACAGAGACAACCGAGATGAAAAAGGCAAAATTTTTGATGATGATATAGAATTTGTATTTGTTGCTATAAAAGATGACTTAGAGGAAGAAGAGAAACATGAAGAGACATCATTGATCTCTAAAGTAAGCAGAAATGATACATGGATCATAGACAGTGGCTGTACACATCATATGATTAGTGATGTAGAGAAGTTTGATCATCTTGTTGAATATAATGGAGGATTTGTGAGAATGGGAAATGATGTGCCTTGTATGGTAAGAGGTAAAGGCTCATTGATGATCAATGACAGACTACAATGTGAAAACACATACTAGGTAGATGCATTGAACTATAATTTGTTAAGTGTGGCTTAGCTGAACAATTCTGGCCACCGATTGGCTTTTGAGAGAAAAAAGGTGAAGATCTATGATGATGGAGGAAGACTTCTCAGAACTGGTACACAATCTAGAGGTAATCTATTCTATCTTGATATGGATCAATTTTCTTGTTTGTTAATAAAGGATGAAGATGCTTGGTTGTGGCATAGAAGGTTATGCCATGTGAACTTTAACAACATGATCAAGATTAGTAGAAAGAAAAGAGTTAGAGGATTGCCTAACTTGACAAAACCTGATCATGCCATGTGCCATGAATGTCAAAAAGGTAAGATGACTAAGTCTAGTTTTAAAAGAAAAGACTATTCAACAAAGAAGATACTTGAGTTGGTTCATACTGATCTGTGTGGTCCTATGAGAACTCAGAGCTGTTTTGGTGATAGATATTTTATTCTTTTTGTTGATGACTATACTAGACTGATGATTGTTATGTTCTTGAAAGAGAAATCTGAAGCTTTCAAAATGTTTAAGTGGTATAAAGCTAAGGTAGAGAAAGAAACCGGAAAGAAAATAAATTTTTTAAGATCTGATAGAGGAGGTGAATTTATCTTTGATGAATTTACTAATTTTTGTAATGAGCATGGAATCAAAAGATAGGTATCTGTACCGAGGACACCTTAGCAAAATGACATTGCTAGAAGGAGGAACAGGTCTATAATTGACTGTGCTAGAACATTGATGATATAGAAGAATGTTGCTTAGACATATTGGAGGAAAGCTGTTAGTACAACTGCATATGTTCTTAACTGAGTACAACTGAAGGACTCCAACTGAACACCTTATGAACTATGATTTGGACACAAACCTACTGCAAGTTATTTCAAAATTTTTGGAAGTAAATGTTTTATTTTGAAAGATGAGAGAAATGACAAATTTGATTCTAAAGGAGATGAAGGGATATTTCTGAGATATTCCACTACAAGTAAAGCATATAAATGTTTGAATAAGACTAAAAATAAGATTGTTGAAAGTACTAATGTTTGTGTTGATGAGTTTGATGATAAGTACACTGAGGAAAGTACAAAGGAACCATAAGACTATGGTGGATTTACTTACATTGAACATCCAAAGTATCTACCAACACTGCAAACTGTGACAACCAGTCAGGAGGGAAACAATGCAGGACAACAGGAAACATAAACTAAGGAACAAGATGGAGCTATTGAGCAAGAAAATGACCCTAAGCAGGATGAACAAGAAAGGAGAAATCAAGTTTTGGCTAGTTTTGTTAGAAGACATCATCCTGAGACACAAATCATTGGAGACAGACATGCTGGAATGCAAACTAGAAGCAAAACAAGACAAGGTACATGTTTAATTTGTGAATTTGAACCTAAAACTATGAAAGTTGCATTAGAGAATGAAGAATGGGTTAATGCAATGAAGGAGGAAATAGAGAAGAACAAAACCTGGTCCTTAGTACCCTGACCAAAAGATAAAAATGTTATCGGTACTAAGTGGATATATAGGAATAAATTGATTGAAAATGGTGAAGTCACAAGAAATAAAGCTAGATTAGTATGAAAGGGATATGCATAGGAAGAAGGCATTGAATTTGGTGAAACATTTGCACCTATTGCTAGATTAGAAGGAGTTAGAATGCTACTTGCATATCTTGCACATAAGAAATTCAAAGTCTATCAAATGGATGTGAAGTCAGCATTTTTAAATGGTATACTTGAAGAAGAAGTCTACATTGAACAACCTGAAGGATTTGTTGATCCCAACAATAAAGACATGGTATGTGGATTACATAAAGCATTATATGGATTGAAGCAAGCACCGAGAGCATGGTACGAAAGACTGCATACTTACTTGTTAAGTATTGGATTTGTAAGAACAAGTGAAAATAGCAATTTGTATGTGAAAGGTGATACTAATGATACTATTATCATTGCTAAAATATTTGTTGATGACATTATCTTTGGAGGTTTAGATCTTGTCTACAAGGCATTTTCTGATGAAATGCATAAGGAATTTGAAATGTCTATGTTTGGAGAGATTAAGTTCTTTCTTGGACTACAAGTGATTTAGTAGAATGATGGGATATTCATCACACAATCTAAATACATAAAGGAAGTACTAAAGACATTTGGCATGGAAGATGCTAAACCTATGGGAACACCGATGGCTACTGGATGAAAATTGACAAAGGAGGATGAAACTACAGAGGTAAATTAGAGACTTTACCAATCCATGATTGGTAAGTTAATGTACGTAATTCATAGCAGACCAGATATAGCCCATGATGTGGGAATTGTTGCAAGATTTTCTACTAATCCTAGAGAATCACACATGATAGCTACAAAAAGGATCTTAAGATACCTAAAGAAAATAGAGAATTATGGATTATGGTATCCTAAGGAAGGGAAGTTTGAACTGAAAGTTTACACTGATGCTGATTGGGCTGGAAATGTGGATGATAGAAAAAGCACCATCGGAGGAGCATTTTTCTTTGGTGAGAGACTTGTAACATGGACAAGTAAAAAGTAGGCTTGTATTTCTGAGTCTACAGCTAAAGAAGAGTATGTTGCTGCTGCTACTAACTGTTCAAACATTGCATATATCAAACAAGTATTGGAAGGAATGAATGAGGTAATCACTGACCCGATGATTATATATTGTGACAACACTAGTGCAATTAATATTTCAAAGAATCATGTGATGCACTCTAAGAGAAAACATATATCTATTAAGTATCATTACTTAAGACAACAAGTGCAAGAGAAGCAAGTGAAGTTAGAATTTGTTACATCTAAAGAACAACTTGCAGATATTTTTACAGAGCCCCTACCAAAGGACACATTTGAATACTTGAGGACTAGACTTGGGGTCTGTCCCCTATCTATTGGTCACTAAGGTGATCTAGTTGTTGCATCAGCCTACTAATATCAGCAAATCATTCATGTCGATGCAACATAGCTCACACTTTGAATCATGTTCAAGGTTGTGATTAAGTTTGAGAACTTGAACCGATTGAAATATCAGTATTCAGAGATATAGAGGAAGACAAAATTGTTTGTTTATTTTTTTCTTTGGCATTGCTATCAAAGGGAGAGATAAAAAGTATGAAATAAAAAGGGGAGAGATAAAAAATATGAAAAGGAACAAGCATCGATGAGAATTATCTAAGGGAAAGACAATTTGAATGAGACAGAGTATTGAAGATCAGTTACAAAGAATAGAAGCAGAAATAGGAGAACTGAAAAGAACACAACTATATAATGGTAAAGTTGTATTATTTAATGTTGTTTAGTAACATAGTGATTAAAAATATTAAGTCTATTCGACTTACAACATTTGTTCACAAAGTTGTAGGATGTATGTTTGGTACATTTCATATTACTTGAGTTGCCATCAATGCCAAAGGGAGAGATTGTTGAACTACAATTGATTTGGAATCCGATTGAAGAATCTATGATTGCAAGATCACTGAGGAGTTGTTGATTAGATATGTAATATGATTAAATTAGTATTATGTTGTTATTGATGTCAACTAGTTTGACAACACTTATCTTGTAAGTTACTATACTGAGACATCTGAAGAAAGGTGAAAGAGATGAAGAATAGAGAAATCTACATGAGGAAAGATGTACATGATAGATGAGGATAAGAAACACAATGAGTAACTTGTTGATGAGTCTATGACTTGATGATATTGACTTTATTATGTTGCGTTCACCTATGATGAAGTATAGAGCTGAAAGACACAAAGCAGTGTTGTCGATAAATGAAGCATTTCTAGTATACACTGATGGAGTGTAGTGTATACCGATCACAGTATTAATCGAGTAGTGTTCACTGATGCATTTCTTTGTTAACCAAGTGGAACAGAATGAATTAAATGATTATTTTAGCTAATAAGATTAATGAGCTGGCAAGAGTATAACATTGAGGTAACAGATAATGTTTGTTACATAGATCGACAATTGACAAAATTTAGGGAAGATCTAATGGAGAAAATTGAAATGTGTTATTGACACAAGTACCGAGAAAATTTGAAGCGGAAAAATCTATGAATGTGGTTAAGTGGAAAAATCTGATGGTGGAGAAGAAAATGATTTACTCATCTATATAAGAGAACAAAATTTCTTTATGAAAGGTGCCAGAAGAAGAAGCTATAGGATTATCGTGTGAATAAGGTTTTCATGCATTTTGATCATACTGGTTAGTAAGAACTGAGCTGCAAAGCAATTACAAAGCTACAAAGAGCAATTAATGATGGACATTAAGTTGATATAGTATTGAATCTGAAGTGAATTATTGATCAGAAGGATTTGTATGGACTAAATATTGATCTATAATCTGCAATTGAAGTTGTATTAAGGAAGGTCATTTACTATTACATATTTAACCATTGTATATAGTCAAAATCTCTTAACTGAGTGGACTCTAAAAGTCTTATGATGTATCATTCATAGAATGAACATTGTTATCCTGTCAACCCCATAGTGAATGCTAGTTGGATGATAAATTTTAGTCTAAAATACTCTAACAAGGTCACACCTAACAGTGTGTTTATAACCTTTAATAGGGTTGGGTCTTAACCGACCTCACTTTAGAAGAGTGAACAATTTTGGGTTGCCGGTCCTAGGTGGTTTTTCCCTTTACAGGGTTTCCACATTAAATCTCTTGTGTTATGTGTTGATTGTGATATTTGTTTGTTATCATTATTTACATGTTACAAGTTAGGTTTGATTGGTAAACTGTTATAGTATTTGATTGGTAATCGGTAAAAGCATAGACAGTGAGAGTTATTATTGCTTACAGATGAGCAAAAATTAGAGAAGTTGTTTTGAATTATACATTTTGTTTTTGGGACACTGGATAACTGATTCACCCCCCTCTCAGTTATTCTAAAAGTTATTCATTGTTTCCCCCATGAATATAGTCATAAAATGTTGCGTTTTGATCCATTGGATTGACTCTTTCTTCAAACAAGTTTGGGAGACTATCCTCTTGTTCTAAAGTTTCACGAAAAGGAGTTTGAAATAAAAATTTGGGGATCTCTCTTCCTATGAAAGTGTCATCTTCTTGTAAATATAGTTTTAGTTTTTGAGATCATGTTGAAACTGGTATCAACAAAGGTTTTATTTGAAGTTGATTCCCCAAAGTTGGTGATTGTTCTTTTTAATAAGATATTAAAAGTGTAAGATGATTTATCAAAATGGATGTTTCTCACTTTATATGTATCTTCAAACAAAGCAACCACAAATATACTTGTTCTTTTAAAACCCTCTACACACACAAAGTGTTTGAAATTTTTGAATATTATCATTAGTTTTTCACAATAAGTAACTCCAATAAATCTACCTAGTTGTAAAATTGGTTTGTAAGCATGGATTTAAAAGGGAGGTTTTCTAATTTAGCAAGTTATTTATTCAAGATTCCGTTCAAAAGAGATATCAAGTTTCATCCCCCAAAAATAAGGGGTTTCCCACCACCGGTATGTCAGAGTTTTGGGAAATCCCAAAGGACTACTAGAGGAAGTTTGAGACTTAATATCCTTTTTTCATACACACCATTAAGGATGAATGTGTTTCCTTTTATAGTGGGTTGGATTATTATGGAAAAGGCAATTGTATCCCACATTGGGATGTCCCTCTCACCAGCCTCGTTGAGGCAAATCTCGAGAGGTGATCCCACTAAATATTTAGCATGTTTATTTTAAAAGTGAATAAATAAAATTAAGACATAGGTTTAGGATTTTGATTCACCAAAAAGGTGAAGAGCATATCCCTACTATTCTTTCCTCCCAAGAATAATTAACAAGGTTCAATTTGTTGGAGATTTGCTAGCAGGCCAGTACTAACTGTATGTTTGTCATTGATGAAAACATATGGAAAGTAGCATGCATGGAAGTATTATGTAGTAAGGTTTTAGTATATGTAGCATGGACATGATATCAGCTTGATATCATGGGCATAGAGGTTAATTGTTAGTACAGATAGTTATATAGCAGCTTGTGTCAGCAGTGTTCCTGACAGAGTAATAGGTAGTGTTCTGTGTATGGTTGTTCATATAGTTATCATGGAGCCTTGTGCTCTTGGATATATGTTGAAGATATGTTAGTGATGTTTTAGTCATGGACGCATTGTCAGATGATGAGCAGAAGTGAAGTTATGCAGTCGCTATTCACCAGTAGTAGTTTCTTTTGTTTGTTTAGAAGAGCCGACAGAGATTATATTGGTTTTGGAGTTGCACCTATCTTTTGGGTATGCACCCTTGGAGTTAAGCTTAGAGAAGAGTTATTGATGTTTGGTTAAAAGTGCATGAAGTAATTCATCTTGAGGAGAAAGATCCAATTATTTTGGTAGAGCCGACAGTGTGAAGCATGCGTCTACAATTATCTTTTTGGACAAGTCCCAGAATGTGTTGCATGCATAGTAGAGATGATAGAATGGTTATCAAAGTTTGTTATGGTTTCTATAATATGATTTCAAGGTGGTTCTAACAAGCTAAATTGATTATTTCATTTAGAGGAAAGAAATTTATAGGCAGTCATTTGTGATTTCTTGAGTGTGGTTCATAATTTAGAAAGTAGAGCAGAGCAGAGTGTGCGAAGTGCTAAGCCATCAGAAGAAGGTCTATGTTGTAAGGAAACTCAGGTGCAAAAATAGCTTCCTACACTAATCTCTAAAGGAAAGTATTGTGCAAATTCTTTTAAATCCTTACAATTTCAGATTTGTTAACTACTTTAACAATGATATTACAGCCATATACCATGCATATAGAAAATAGAGAATGACACAATGATTTACCTAGGGGAAACCTTTCGAATAAAAACCCCAGCACTCCAAAACTTGCACGGTGTATTAATCAAAACTATTATAGTTTACAATACACTTGCAATGCAAGTTCTTTCAAAAAAATTTTCCAACTCTTGAATACAAATTGTGGTAGCATAAAACATTCCAACAATACACTAACTTCTCCTTCTCCTCGCAACCCTAAAAAATTCTTATATCATGCACTTCCCTTTTTAGGGAAACTTCCAAAGATAGCTGTATTAGGGTTTTACCATTCTCTGAGAAAATAGGAACCCAAAATTTTTTTCCAAGGTGATGCCCCGAACCCCACAATTGGGGAAGAGTGTATAGTACTCAACTTTATCAGTTGCCACATGTCTTCACTTGTCATTGATTCTTCTAGACATAGCTCTTATGTGTCATAGGAATACGTCATAACCATTTTAGCCATGATCTCCTTACACACAATTCAAGATGTCAACACATCAAGTGGAGTGACACATCAACATGCCAACTGGACATGTACACTCACACTTAATTACATTATTTGCAAGAAATACATTTTACAAAACAAATAATAAGAATAGGAATTATCCAAGATTGAGACACCTTATTCCTAACATTCTTCCACTTGTCAAACACCTTGTAAGAGCAACAAGAACATAACAGGAACTAACCACTATAGGCCAAAAGGCCCATAGACTCTGAACACCATCTGAACTTCTCAGTGCCCATTGGTTTCATTAATGCATCTACAACATTCTTCACAGTATCTACCTTCTCCAAATTTACCTTTCCATCTTCCACCATATCTCTCACAAAGTGAAACTACACATCAATGTGCTTCGTTTTGGCATGGAAAGTTGGATTCTTCACAAGGCAAATAGCGCTCTAACTGTCACACCAAATAGTAATCTATTCTGCATCAACACCAACATCAGAACATAATCTCCTAATCCAAATGGCTTCCTTATAAGCATGAGTAGCAGCCATGTACTTAGCTTCTATAGTGGACAAAGCAACCATAGGTTGTTGCTTACTCATCCAACTGATGTCACCACCAAACATAGTGAACACATAAGCACTGGTGGATATCCTACTGTCAATATCACCTACCCAATCTAAATCCAAAAACCCATGAATACAAATTGAATGCAGAGATCTAGAAGAGTTACCATGATAACATATGGAGTAATCTGATGTAACCCTCAAATATCTGAATACTTGCTTAATTGCATCCCAATGTACCCATCTAGGGTTAGCCATAAACTGACTCAGGACTCCCACTACTTGGGCAATGTCTGGTCTAGTACAGATCATAGCATACATAAGGTTGCCAACTGCACTAGCATAAGGTACTCTACTCATGTCCTCCACCTCACTAAGAGATTTTGGACAATCATCTACAAATAAATTTGTTCCCACAGAAATAGGAACACATAGTGGTCTACAATCTGCCATGCTGAACCTGTCCAACACAGACTTCACATACTTACTCTGACACAACCAAAGTTTTCTATTAGACCTGTCTCTACTGATTTCCATACCCAAGATGTACCTTGCTACCCCAAGATATTTCATCTCAAACTATGCTGACAACTGAGATTTAAAATAAAAAATCATACCCTTACCCTTCCCAAACAGCAACATATCATCAACATATAATGCAACAATAAGAAGGTGATCATTTTCAATTCTAAAATAAACACAATGATCTGATTTCGATCTTACAAATCTAATTGAAAACACAAAGGCATCAAACTTAAGGTACCACATCCTAGGAGATTGCTTCAAACCATATAGAGATTTCTTTAATCTGCAAACTAAGGATTCTTTACCTTTAACAATATAGTGCTCAGGCTGTGACATATAAATCTCTTCCTCCAAATCACCATGAAGGAAAGCTATCTTCACATCCATCTATTCTATCTCTAAATCATATGATGTAGCAAGAGATAACATAAATCTAATGGATGTCAAATTTGCAACAAGAGAGAATATTTCACCATAATCTATTCCCTCTACCTGTGAATACCCCTTTGCAACCAATCTAGCTTTGTACCTTTCAACATTTCCATCTGCATAGAATTTCTTCTTGAACACCCATTTAAAGCCAACAAATTTTCTCCCTTTAGGCAAAGGTACAAGGTTCCAAGTTTTATTTTTCTCCAATGAAGCCATCTCATCATCCATAGCCTCAATCCAAGAACCTGCATCTTCCATGCCCAAAGCCTCTTTCACAGATCTAGGCTCATCAGTGTTAGTAATCAAAGAAAAGGCACAACTGGAATCTAACATAGAATAACCAAACCTTTCTAGTTGTTTTCTTTCTCTCATGGATCTTCTCAAGGGCTGAGGCTGAGGTTGTTATTCCTCTTCTTCCAAACTATCAAAGCTGCTAGAGCTCTCCTCATCATTAGGCCCAACATGGTCTCTCTATTCAGTCTTCTCAGGGGTAGGAGGCAACTGAATAACATCTTTTTCCCTTTCTTTTTCATCTAGTTGTTGCACAATAGGAGAAGATGTTAGCTCTCTGAAAATAAAATTTCTACTATACAACACCTTACTAGTCACAGGATCCCAAAGCTTGTATCCTTTCACACCAACATTGTATTTGATGAAAATACATTTGACAACTTTGTTTTCCAACTTAGATCTTTTCTCCTTTGGAACATGTGAATAATATTCACAACCAAAAACATGAAGATGTCTAATTGAAGGCTTCTTACCAAACCACACCTCCATGGGTGTCTTACCAACAAGACCTGATGTAGGAGATCTATTAACCAAATAACAAGTAGTGGCCACAACTTCAGCCCAAAACCTTTTTTCTAAACCAGCTCCACTAAGCATACTCCTAGCCTTCTCCACCAGTGTCATGTTCATTCTCTCTACAACTCCATTTTGCTGTGGGGTATAAGGATTTGTCTTATGCCTCTCGATACCTTGTTCTTTACAGAACTATTCAAACTCTACTGAGCAAAACTCACCACCATTGTCAATTCTCACACACTTAATCTTCTTACTAGTCTGATTCTCTAAAAGAGCTTTAAATTCGTTGAACTGACTAAAGACTTGTGTCTTACTTTTAAGGAAATAAATCCAAGTCCTTCTACTGTAATCATCTATGAAAGATACAAAAAATACAAACTTGGAGATTGAAGGAACTTTTACAGGACCAAATACATCAGAATGAATAAGATCCAAAACATCAGACAATTTGTGAGAACTAGAGTAAAACTAAACATGATTTTGTTTATCATAGACATAGTGTTCATAGAAGTTGAAATCAAGATTGCAATCATTTAATCCCTCAATGAGGTTTTTATTTTTCAGGGTTCTGAGACCCTTTTCACCAATGTGGCCAAATCTCACATGCCACAACATTTTCTTTTCTGCAGGAAGCTTACCTTCCAAAGTGTTTGCACTTCCATCGGAACCAATAACCATAAACTTCTTCACTTCTCATTTAGATGGTGAGGATGAAGAACTATTACATAGAGGAATACATGCATCTAGCTGAAATAAGGTACCTCTCCTAGTACCCCTCGCAAGCACTATCGATCCTCTCATCATCTTGCATCCTTCTTTTGAAAAGACAACTTGCACACCTACATCATTCAGCATACTTAGAGATAATAGGTTTCATGCCAAACTCAGAATGTACATAACTTTTTTGATTCCCTTTACTCATTCATCAAGAAATCTGATAGTGACCCTTCCATGTCCAACTATCTTTAGGTGAGAGTCATCACCCAAGTACACCTTTCCACCATCGAACTCTTCATATTTTGAGAACCAGTTTTGATGAGAGGTCATGTGAAAAGAAGCATCTGAGTCTACCAACCACACATCATCAAATACATGGGCTACCAAAGCTGTAATAAAATCATCTCCATCTTCTTGAGATTTTTTGGAAGTTGAATTTGAGCCTTTCTTCTTCTTCTTCAGTTCTTTGCAGTCCCTTTGAAAGTGCCCAATTTTATCACAGTTCTAACATTTTGCCTTGGACTTTCTAGGAGTCTTAGAACTCCCATGGGATTTGGATCTACCCTTCTTTGACTTGTTGTCATTTTTCTTTCCTCTGTCATTGGATCTCCCACAAACAACAAGGGCTTCCTTAGATGAATCCAAAGTCTTTCTTTGCATCTCCTTAGATAGCAGTGAAGACACCACATCATCCATATGGAATGTGACTATAGTACTTCTAAGAGCCATCACAAGATGGTCCCATGAATCTAGCAAAGAACAAAGCAGGGTCATACAATGATCCTCCTCCTTGATCTTGGCGCCAGATGATGCCAACTATGCAATCAATAAATTGAATGCATTGAGATGATTAGTTATGGATCCACCTTCCTCCATTCTTAAAGAATACAACTTCTTTCTTAGGAATAACTTATTCACCAGAGATTTGGCCTGATACACAAACCCAAGCCATTTCCACAAAGAATTTGTAGTAGTCTCATCAAGAACATTCAGAAGAACGACATCTGCTAGATAGAGTCTAATGAGACCCTTAGCCTTCCGATCCTTGATCTCCCAATCCACTTGAGATATCACTGCAGGTTTCACATCAAGTGAAGTAGCCTCCCATAGATCATGATCTTCAAGCATGTCTTCCATCATGAGTTTCCACAACTCGAAATTAGTGCCATTAAATTTCTCCACCTCCATTCTATTGTATGGGGAACTTACCATCTCAATCTATAAATAAGATTCAGAATGCTCTGCATAAAACTCCCACTCAACTTGAGATTAGCTCAAAAAACCCTACCCAATAACTAGGATCAAAAGTTGATCAGGCTTTGATACCACTTGTAAGGAAACTTAGGTGTGGAAATAGCTTCCTACACTAATCTCTAAAGGAAAGTATTGTGCAAATTCTTTTAAATCCTTACAATTTCAGATTTGTTTACTACTTTAACAATGATATTACAGCCATATACCATGCATACAAAAAATAGAGAATGACACAATGATTTACCCAGGGGAAACCTTTTGGTAAAAACCCCAACACTCCAAAACCTGCACAGTGTATTAATCAAAACTATTACAGTTTACAATACACTTGCAATGCAAGTTCTTTCAGAAGATTTTTCCAACTCTTGAAGACAAATCATGGCAGCATAAAATGTTCCAACAATACACTAAATTATCCTTCTCCTTGCAACCCTAAAAAATGCTTATATCATGCACTTCCCTTTTTAGGGAAACTTCCAAAGATAGCTATATTAGGGTTTTACCATTCTCTGAGAAATTAGGAACCCGAAAAATTTTTCCAGGGCAATGCCCCAAACCCCATGATTGGGGAAGAGTGTACAGTACTCAACTTTATCATTTGCCACATGTCTTCACTTGTCATTGATTCTTCCAAACATAGCTCTTACGTGTCATAAGAATCTGTCATAATTGTTTTAGCCATGATCTCCTTACACATAATTCAAGATATCGACACATCAAGTGGAGTGACACATCAACATGCCAACTGGACATGTACACTCACACTTAATTACATTATTTGCAAGAAATACATTTTACAAAACAAATAACAAGAATAGGAATTATGCAAGGTTGAGACACCTTATTCCTAACATATGTGACCAAGTAAAGTATGTGTGCTATACATTGGAACTAATCCAGATAGAAGGTCTAAGTGCAGTTCACCAAGATCTAGATATAGTGTGTATCTGTTAACCAGAAGGTTGTAGCCTTCACCCCTTTGAGTAGTGTGCTCTTGGATAGTGTATCCTCTCCCCTAATAGGGAGTATTGTAAAAGACTCCTAATAAGGTTCGACCCTTGACCAGGTCTACTATACTGAATATATTGTATAGAAACTCCTAACAGGGTTAAGGATCTTCTAGTAAGGAACATAATACACTAGAATAGAATATTAGTGGGTGTCAATTCCCACTAGGATTTTTACCTATTTAGGTTTCCCCATAACCAAAATATTGGTATTGTGTTCAAGTGTTCTTTCATTGTATTTATGTTGTATGTTAAGTATACTTAATTGAATAAAGAATTGAAACTTGTAGATAACTGAGTCACCCTCCCCTCTCGGTTATCTCTTGGGACTATTCCTAACAATTGGTATCAGAGCCAAGTGCCTCAAAGAGAAATTTTAATAGCTTGAGGTTGATCAGATGGCATTCTTCAGAAAGGAAAGTCCTAAGTTTGATGGAGAGAATTATCTTGATTGGAAGAACAAGATGGTGACTCATTTGCAATGCATTGCCTTTAAAAGTTTTTAATGTAACTATTAAAGAAGTCAAGATCCCTACCTTATAAGACCTTGCAAAGGATGATGCTACTAAAAAGAAAAAGGAATTGTTTCATCAAAATGCAATAGCCAAAGAATCCCTCATTAGTGCCCTATCTGATAGTGAGTTCTCAGAATTAAAGAAGATAGATACAGCTCACAAAATATGGAAGCACCTAGAATACATGTTTGAAGGAGACAAACAAGAAAAGGATGCTCATAGAAAGACATGGAAGAAAAGGTACAATGCATTAGAGATGCTACCTGAAGAAAATATCAGAGCTTATAATCAAAGGATCAATGAAGCAGTTGCTGGAATTAGGAACAATGGTGGAGAGATCTCAGAGGAAGACATTATGGACAAATTGATGACTACTCTCACTCCTAAATATGAAAGAAAGATCAAAATCCTTGATGAGACCATGCATCTTACATCTAATTTCAAGAGTGAGACCTTGATCAGCAAAAGCTCAGCTTTTGAGATTTCAAGATTGAAGACATAACCTAAAAGTGAAACAACCTTCAAAGCAACAATTCATGGTAAGAAATCTGTAAACACTTCTAGTAATTTTGATGATGATAATAAAGAGAAAACACTAGATGATTTCATTTCTATTATTTCCAAAAGAGAAAAGGAAGGAAAAGGAAAATATGAAGGTCAATTACCATTTAAGTGCTTTTCATGTAACAAGATCGGTCACTTTGCATCTAAGTGTCCTACTAGAGCTAGAAAATTCAAAAATGATTAAAAGCCTAAGTACTCTAAGGAATGTTACTATGATGGAGATGCAGTTTCAGATGATGAATCAGGTGAAGAAGAAATTGGATTTATTTCTATCATAGAAAAAATGAACAAAAAGACAGATCATGAAGATAAGAAAGAGGAACAAGAGCTAGCATTGATTTCACAAGCTGACATAAGGACAAACTGGATCATAGATAGTGGTTGTTCACATCACATGATAGGTGAAAAAAATAGATTTGTCCATCTTGAAAAATACAATGGTGACATGGTTAGATTTTGAGACAACACTCATAAACCCATAGTTGGTAGAGGAGCCATTACCTTGGATGGACAGAATAGTACTGATAATGTTCTTTATGTTGATGGATTGAAACATAACCTTCTTAGTGTTGGATAGTTACTTGGAAAAGGCTATTAGTTGGAGTTTAAAGATGAAAAATGCATCATTAACAATGAAGATGGTGTTATGATTGCATCAAGCTCAAAGACTAGAGGTAATGTCTTCCAACTCAATTCAGAAGCAAGTTGATTTGTTGCTAAAATTAATGACAGTTGGTTGTGGCATAAAAGACTATGTCATATCAATTTTGATAACATAGTAAAGATAAGTAATATAAAGACAATAATTGATCTACCTAGCATAGAAAAGCTAGTTGATACTATATGCAGGGAATGTGTGATGGGAAAGCATGTGAAAAATTCATTCAGGAGGAAGCACAATTCAGTAGAGAACAAGTTGGATCTGATTCATACAGGCCTATGTGGTTCAACTCAAACAAGATCATACTATGGTGAAAGGTATTTCATTTTGTTTGTTGATGACTATACTAGGATGATCTGGGTTGCATTATTAAAAGATAACTTAGAAGCATTTGGGAAGTTCAAAATATTCAAAGCTAAAGTTGAGAATGAATTTGGACTAAAGAAAAAATGTTTGAGATTGGATGGAGGAGGAGAATTCACCTCTGACAGATTCTATGAGTACTATGAAGAACATGGCATAAAGAGACAATTGAGTGCACCTAGAACCTCTCAGTAGAATGGAATTGTAGAGAGAAGGAATAGGATCATCCTTGATACAGTGCACACCATTATGATACAAGGAAAAGTTGCACACACCTATTGGAGAGATGTTGTCAATACAACAGTCTACACCATCAGTAGAATTCAATTGAGACTTGACGCTGACAAAACACCATATGAGCTATGGTTTGGTAATGTTCCCACAGTAAAATACTTTAGAATCTTTGGAAGAAAGTGCTACATCAAGAGGGATGAAGCAGTAGGCAAGTTTGATGCAAGAAGTGATGAAGGTATTTTCCTTGGTTACTCTACTAAAATTAAAGCTTATAGATGTTTCAATTTAAGATTGAAAAAGATCATTGAAAGTGCTCATGTTAAGATTGATGAAAAGTTCATGGTTGAAGAAAGATATCATGATTACTCACCCATGATTGAAGAAGAACCCAGACCCTCCACTAGTGAGACAATTATTGAAGAAATGTTTGATAGTATTGATGTGTTATTCAATGACCTAGAGACAAGTGAAGAAGAAACTCCTAAGGCTGATGAGTCAACATCACCTAAAGTTCCAAAGTCTACATCTAGAAACCATTCCAAGAAAGACATCATTAGAGATTAGAGCGGAAAAGTCTTAACAAGATCACAAGCAAAAAATTCAGCTAGCAGTGAAGCCGTATGTTTACTATCTCAGATTAAACCTTTAAGTGTTGAAGATGCTTGTAATGATTCAGATTGGCATGATGCTATGAAATAAGAACTTGATTAGATTATTAAGAATAACACTTGGGAACTAGTCCCAAGACCTAGTGATAAGAATGTGATTGGAACAAAGTGGATATTCAAAAACAAGATGAATGAAGATGGTACAGTAGTAAGAAACAAAGAAAGATTAGTATGTAAAGGATATGCACAAAGAGAAGGCATTGATTATTCAGACACATTTGCACTTGTGAGCATATTAGAAGCTATGGTCTATGGTATCCTAATTAAGAAAATGTTTAGCTTCTTGTGTACACTGATGCAGATTGGGTAGGATGCGTTGATGACTAAAAGAGTACATTAGGAGGAGCAGTGTTTCTTGGTGATAGACTTGTCACTTGGACAAGCAAGAAATAGAATTGTATTTCTCAATCAATAGTAGAAGCGGAGTATGTTGCAATAGCCTTGAATTGTTCTACCATTGTTTGGATCAAGTAAATGATAAAGGATTTTGGAATTTAGATTGATTATCCTATTTTTTATTCACTATGATAACACTAGCACTATCAATATGTCGAAGAACGCTGTGATGCATGTAAAGAAAAAGCACATTGAGATCAAGTATCACTTCCTAAGAGAGAAAGTGGCAGGGAAAGAAGTCAAGCTGGACTATGTGAGTACTAAAGATTAGTTGGAAGACATATTCATAAAACCCTTTCCAAATGATACTTTTGAGTATCTCAGGGGGAAGTTGGGAGTAATTCCCTTCCCTGATTTTTCCTAGAAGAAAGAAGGAAAGGCATCAGTGGAAGGTTGACTACTTTACCTCAAGAATAGTACCGATGCTTAAAATGAATGGTTCCCTTTGACATTGATGTCAAAGGGGGAGTAATATATAGTCATGAAAAATAGAAGTAAAAAGGATTAATATACTAAGGGGGAGTAGTATTCAGTTATGACAGCAGTTCTG
The DNA here is from genome assembly GCA_027943335.1 of Chamaecyparis obtusa. Lineage (NCBI taxonomy): Eukaryota > Viridiplantae > Streptophyta > Pinopsida > Cupressales > Cupressaceae > Chamaecyparis > Chamaecyparis obtusa. Next base: position 1,339,285 of record BSBK01007512.1, read on the forward strand.
TTGAGGAAATGGAGAATATTGAAAAATATTGCAGCAGATGGAGGATTCATATTTGGGGGATTTTTGAAGAGGAAATGGAGAATGTTATAAAAGAAATGTTCATTTGGGTTGGTGATGGTTTTTCATTCCACATGTTTCCATCAATGCCAAAGGGGCAGATTGTTGGAGATTTGCCAATAGGCCAGTACTGACTGTATGTTTGTCATTGATGACAACATATGGAAAGTAGCATGCATGGAAGTATTATGTAGTAAGCTTTTAGTATACGTAGCATGGACATGATATCAGCATGATATCATGGGCGAAAAGGTTAACTGTTAGTACAGATAGTTATATAGCAGCTTGTGTCAGTAGTGTTCCTAACAGAGTAATAGGTAGTTTTCTATGTATGGTTGTTCGTACAGATATCATGGAGCCTTGCACACTTGCATATATGTTGAAAAAATGTTAGTGATGTTTTAGTCATGGATGCATAGTCTTTTGATTAGTAGAAGTGAAGATATGCAATCGCTATTCACCAGTAGCAGTTTCCTATGTTTATTCAGAAGAGCCGACATAGATTTTATTGGTTCTAGAGTTGTGCCTATCTATTGGGTATGCACCCTTGGAGTTTAGCTTAGAGAAGAGTTATTGATGTTTGGTTAAGAGCACATGAAATAATTCAGCTTGAGGAGAAATATCTAGTTGTTTTGGTAGAGCCGATAGTGTGTAGCATGCGTCTACAATTATCTTATTGGACAGGTCCCAGAATATGTTGCGTGCATAGCAGAGCTGACATAATTTTTATCAAATTTTGTTATGGTTTCTCTAATATGATTTCAAGGTGGTTATAATAGGTTGACTTGATTATTTCATTTAGAGGAAATATATTTATAGGCAGTCATTTGTGATTTCTTGAGTGTGGTTCATATTTGAGAAAGCAGAGTAGAGCAGAGTGTGCAAAGTGTTGAGCCATCAGAAGAAGGTCTATGTGACCAAGTAAAGTATGTGTGCTATACATTGGAACTGATCTAGATAGCAGGTCTAAGCGCAGTTCACCAAGATCCAAATATAGTGTGTATCTATTAGACAGAAGGTTGTAGCCTTCACCCCTTTGAGTAGTGTGCTCTTGGACAGTGCATCCTCTCCCCTAATAGGGACTATTGTAAAAGACTCCTAACAGGGTCTGACCCTTGACCAAGTCTACTATACTAAATATATTGTAAAGTAACTCCTAACAGGGTTAAGTATCTTCTAGAAAGGATCATAATACACTAGTACAAAATATTAGTGGGTGTCAATTCCCACCGGAGTTTTTACCTATTTGGGTTTCCCCGTAACCAAAATATTGGTGTTGTGTTCAAGTGTTCTTTCATTGTGTTTATGCTTTATGTTTAAGTTACTTAATTGGATAAAGAATTGAAACTTGTAGATAACTGATTCACCCCCCCCCTCTCACTTATCTCTTGGGACTATTTCTAACATAATTATCCCAACCCTCTAACTAATGTGAATCAAGTATTTCTACTCTCTTCCACAAACAAAGGGGTTTTTTGATTTAAGTGCTTGATTATTCCATAGCCTTTCTTTTAATCAAGGAATTTGATACTTTTGGCATTTTGATTCACTTAAAAAGTGAAGAGCATAGGCCTAGTATGAAATTCCTCAAACAACAAGAGTCTATTTTAATTACTAGATTTGAAATGACAAGGCCACAATTTAAGCAAAAATTGACCAATTTTAAAGCTTACCTTATTTTGAAGCTAGCTAAGGCTAGAGGCATTTTTTATTGATTTTTCCATGTTTTCAACTCACATAGTGGCGATTGTTCTGGCTCCTTTGCATCTTCTTTGAAATGGTTAGTCAACAAAACCAAGAAAAATGAAGAAAAACCAACAAAAATGAATTCTAAGCCTTAGTTTTCAAATTTAACTAAAAATTGATTAAGGCTTAAAAATCCAATTTAAGGATACAAAATTTGATTTATAAGCTTCTACAACTTGTAAATATCATTCATAAACCTCACTTTCTTGCTATGAATCCTCCAAAATGTGTTTGATGTGTGTTATATTCTCATTTTTTATCCTTTTTTCCAAGGCTTTATCTTCGTTGTTACTTTCGCTCTTTGGATTTTTTATTTTTTTATGGCCTATCATAAGAAAACCATAGAAAATTCATTTCCTGACTGTTAGATTTTGAAAATTTTAAAATTAATCAAATGCACAACATAAGTTATTAAATGCGCTGCTAAAATCCTAGAATGCACAACAGAACTAATTAAATGCATAGCTACAAAAATTGAATGCGCTATTTTAACTAGCAAATGCACATAAAAGAAGTATAGAATGCGCAACAGGATTGTTCAGATGCCCTCTAGAGTCAGGGTGTACGACTAGAAAGAATTTAAGACAGAATAGAAGAAATCATTAATGTGTAGCTTCTCTATGCAAAGGCACAACAATTTATCTCAGATGCGCAGCTTCAGACTTTGAATGCACTACAAGAATGGTTGGATGCACTACAGGAAGTCTCAAATGCACATAAAAACTTGTAAAACTGAGATAAATTAAGAGAAAATACCAAGAAACTAGAAAATTTCCAAAAAATAAATGAATGCGGCCTAATGCCCCATGGTGGGTGCCATTTTGAGTACTAGTAAAATTATTTTTATAGAGTTAGCTTGAAAATAAATGAATAAAATAGACTAAATACCATAATTAGTGAGCTACTTAATGCAAATAAAACAAATAAACACCCTATGGATCTCTATTTAAGTATGCTAATGATAAGCTCTCAGCAAGCTTCCATTAGTGACAGCCTTAAAATGAGAAATGATATGATATTAAGCTAATTAAGTGATTTCCAAATTGAAACTATGGTCAAAATAGCCAAAAATTGCCTTTCTAGCTCAAAATCTCAAGAGGTTTGATGCAATTCTTAGATTTGTGGATGATATTCTCCTAATTTATGCCATTCTTTTATAGATTTTGACAAGTTTAGGGGATGGATTTTGGTTGATCATGGTTGGATTAAGGTTAAGTCCATGGTTCCACATTTGGAGACAATTTAAATGGATTGTTCTCAAAGCTTAGGACAAAGAGACAAGATGAGTGGTCAAGATGCTCTCACCTTATGTGTGATTGAGGTTCGATTTGAGCTTGATCCATGTGAGTCCAATCCTTAATTCCTATTGGTAGAGGCATTTTCCTCGCATGTGGTGGGTGAGGGAAAATAGGAATTAATCAATTGATTTGAATTGATTTGCTTAGCCATGTGTACCCCTTGAAAGGGTTAATTTGATTTAAATTAAACTATACAATTAATTAGATTAAATACTGATGTAGGAGCATCCTGGGTGTAAGAGCAATCTTGCATCACCGAAAAATATTTCTGGTTTCTTTTCAATAAGGGCTATCTTGTGTAGAGCTTCTATTTATGGAAACTTGCTATTTTTAGTAAGTTGGTCGTACGATCTCAGAATGTTCTAATTTCATAGTTGGAGGTTCATCTTAGTCATATCAGCCTACCTATAAATTTTCATTGCTAGATCAAGTCTGGTTTTGAAGATATTGAAACTTTTCAGTTTTGGAAATAGGGTATAGAAACTTTGAACTCAATTTTGAAGGCTTTAGAGGCTCCAGATGAGGTCAAATTTTTAGCTGAATGAAGCTTGCTCCATATAGGTGTTATAGAGCTCCTCGTGCCCTTTTCGAAATGGGGTTATAATAGTCAATCAGGTCAACGGGTGATGACTTATGGTCTCCAGAAGTTGGGTCACCTGGAATGGCGAAAAATGATTTTTCATCAAAATTTCTATTTGGGTTTCAAAAGTTATTTTGAGCCGACTTTGATGTAATAAAATGAAAAATAAAATAATTCTAAGTTTGGTCGGCCTTGCTGGCTAAAATTTTGGAACCTTCCCAGGCGATGAAAAATTGCCTATATAAGGAAGGCTGTAGTGTTGTCTTAGGCAGTTTGGGATAGTTCTAGGTAGTAGATTTGGGTATTGATTCAAGGCCTTGTCTTACAGAATATTGTAAGGGAATGCCCATGTGGCTTTGCATATTGTAATTCTGAAAATTTGTAATTCCACATTTGTGGAGATAATAAGAAGCCAATTTTCCGTTCTTGCATATTGTTGTTATTTCTTTGTTTCTATTATGTGTTTGTGGTATTAAGGGGAGCACCCTTCATCAAGTGGTATCAGAGTAGAAGAGGAAGAGGACAAGGTTCAGGAAGAGGAGGTTTCTGTGGAACATATTTTCACTGTGGAGAAGAAGGTCATAAGGCATTTGAATGTCCTCAATGCCAAGGAAGGATGGACAGGAGGAATGAAGGCCAGGCCAGAGTGGCACATGTAGATGAAGATGCCAGATCCTCAAATTTTGAAGATGCTAAAAGAGGAGAAACGTTGATTAACAAAAGAGTCCTGTTGAGTGGTGAGAATGAACCTGAACAAAGGAGGAGCCTGTTTCGCACTAGATGCAAGTGTGAGGGTAAATGCTGTGATGTGATTATTGATAGTGGAAGCACTGACAATTTAGTGTCAGAAGAGATGGTGACAAAGTTGAAGCTCAAGAGATAGAAACACCCACATCCATATCGGATTGCCTGGGTGCAGGGTGACCACAAGGTCATGGTCAGTGAATAGTGACTAGTAAAGTTCAAGATTGGCGGGTACCATGATGAGGTACTATGTGATATCATACCTATGGATGCATGTCACATGTTGTTGGGTAGGCCATGGCAGTTTGACATATGTGCTGTACACGATGGTCATGTGAATACCTATTCCCTGACAAAGGATGGAGTGTGACATAAGCTAAAGCCATTGAAGGAGACCGAAGAAAAGGTATGTGGTAATGCAAAAATAAATTTTGTTGATGGAAGAAAATTCCTAGATGGTATGAGGCATGAGCATGTGTGTTTTGCTTTAATTCCAAAAGCTGGTAAAGAGGAAATGGAGGGTGTACCTGTAGAGGTTGTAGATTTGTTGAATGAGTTTTAGGATATTGTATCTGATAATGTAGCTGATGGATTACCACCAGTAAGAAAGATCAGTCATCAGATGGATTTGATTCTAGGAGCCATTTTTCCAAACAAAGCAGCACACAGAATGACACTAGCAGAAAGTGAAGAGTTGAATAGATAAGTACATGAGTTATTGCAGAAGGGGTTAATTTGAGAGAGTCTGAGTTCTTGTGCTATATCAATGGTATTAGCACCAAAGAAGAATGGAGAATGGAGGATGTGTACAGATTCTAGAGCAATAAACAAGATCACAATCAAGTACCAGTTTCCATTGTCATGAATGGATGATATTATGGACTGTTTGAGTGGGGCTGTGTATTTCTCAAAGATAGATATGAAGAGTGGATATCACCAGATTTAGATCAGAGAAGGAGATGAATGGAAGAATGCCTTCAAGACAAAATAAGGACTATATGAGTGGTTAGTCATGCCTTTTGGGATAACCAATGCACCGAGCGCTTTTATGTAGCTCATGAACGAGGTTCTGAAAGAATTTATGGGTAATTTGCCATTGTTTACCTAGATGATATTTTGATCTTTAGCAAGGTATTGGAGGAACATATGATGCATATTCATATGGTGTTTGAGAAGTTGAGAGATGAGAAATTGTTGATTAATTTGAAGAAGTGCAGTTTTGTGAAGAAATAATTAGTGTATTTGGAATTTGTAGTTTCAACAGAAGGTCTGAAAATGGATCCAGATAAAATACAGGCTATCCTTGAATGGCCTACTCCAAGGAGTGCTACTAAGGTAAGGTCTTTTCATGGTTTGGCTAGCTTTTAGAGAAAATTTATCAAAAATTTTAGTAGTATTTGTGGACCCTTGACTGAAACAATGAGAGGGGATAGAAAAGAGTTCAAGTGGACTAATGGGGCAGATAAGAGTTTTAAACTATTGAAACAGAAAGTTACAGAACAACCTATTTTAACACTTCCATATTTTATTAAATGTTTGAAGTAGACAGTGATGCTAGTGGTACTACAATAGGAGCTATTATGAGCCAAGAAGGTAAACCTATTACTTATTTCAGTGAGAAGTCGAATAATGCCAAGATAAAATATTCTATTTATGATCAAGAATTTTATGCTATAGTTCAAGCATTGAAGAAGTGGAGACACTATCTAATTCCTAAGGATTTTGTTTTGTATACTGATCATCAAGCTTTGCAATATTTAAATAGTCAAGGAAAGTTGAATCAGAGGCATTTGAAATGGGTTGAGTTTTTGTAGAGTTATACATTTGTTTTGAAACACAGAAGTGGAAAGTCTAATAGGGTTGTAGGTGCGATTAGCAGAAGGAAACGATTGCTGACAGAGATGTAGATTGAGGTGGTTGGGTTCAAGGAACTCAAGAATTTGTATCTAGAGGATCCTAATTTTGGTGAAGCTTGGAAAGCTTGTAAAGAACCTGTTACTCTAGACAGAATAAAGTGGTTGGATTTTATCATTCAGGATGATATGCTATTCAAGGGGAGTCAGTTGTGCATTCCATAAAGTTCTATGAGGGAGAATCTCATCAAAGAGAAGCATAGCAGAGGATTGGCTGGACATTTTGGTCATGATAAAACCCTTGCTTTGGTTAGTGAAAATTATTATTGGCTGTAGTTGCAGCAAGATGTGAAGAAGTTTGTATAGAGTTGTAGAGTATGTTAGATGGAAAAAGGAGTGAAGCAGAATATAGGGTTGTATTAGCCATTACATATACCAGAGAAGCCTTGGGAGGATATTAGTATGGACTTTGTTCTTGGTTTATCAAGGAATCAACAGGGACATGATTCAATTTTTGTGGTGGTTGACAGATTTTCAAAGATGGCACATTTTATTCCCTGCAAGAAGACTAATGATGTTGTTCATGTAGTAGAATTGTTTTTCAGAGAAGTAGTGAGACTACATGGTTTTCCAAAGACCATAGTTTCAGATCGAGACACTAAGTTTGTTGGATATTTATGGCATACATTGTGGAAGAAGTTGAAGATAGATTTGAAGTTTAGTTCATCACATCATCCATAGACTGATGGATAGACAGAGGTGGTGAATAGGAGTTTAAGGAATTTGCTGAGATGTTTGGTTGGAGATAAGCCAACAGGATGGGATTTGATTTTACCACAGATGGAATTTGCATATAATAATTCTATCAATAGGAGCACTGGTAAATCACCATTCCAGATTGTATATGGAAGTAGTCCCAGAAATGCATCTGAGTTGAGGAAGATAGATAAAGGAGAAATAAGTAGTGCTGAAGTTGAGGATTTTGAAGAACATTTGAAGAACATCCATGAGGAGGTGAGGAAGCACATTACCAAGATGAATGCATAGTATAAGGCTAAGGAAGATGAGAAAAGGAGGCATAAGGAATTCTAGGTTGGAGATGAAGTCATGGTTCATTTGCGGAAGGAGCAATTTCTAGTTGGTACATACAACAAGCTAAAAATGAAGAAGTTTGGGCCATGTAAGACATTGAAGAAGCATGATTCAGGAAATGCATATGAGGTAGAATTGCCTACTGAGCTGAATATTTCACCAGTGTTTAACATTTTAGTTTTGACAGAGTATCATGAAGGAGGTGTTGAAGATGAGATCACAGTAACACAGTGGAGTATTCTAGCAACTAGTTCAAATACTAAGGAGATTGAGGATATACTGGACAGTCATGTTGGTAGAAGCACAAGGAACATGACATATGAAGAATATCTGGTCAAGTGGAAAGGATGACTTGTTGAAGATTCATCATTGCTGACAAAGCAGGAGGTTAACCATCTTGGTTTCCCTCTTCACACCTAAGTCATGACAGGGTCACTTCTCAAATTACCCCGGGTGTCTGATGCAGGAGCATCCTGGGTGTAAGAGCAATCTTGCATCACCCAAAAATATTTTGGGTTTCTTTTCAATAAGGGCTATCTTGTGTAGAGCTTCTATTTATGGAAACTTGCTATTTTTAGTAAGTTGGTTGTACAATCTCAGAATGTTCTTATTTCACAGTTGGAGGTTCATCTTAGTCATATCAGCCTGCCTGTAAAGTTTCATTGCTAGATCAAGTCTGGTTTTGAAGATATTGAAACTTTTCAGTTTTGGAAATAGGGTACAGAAAGTTTGAACTCAATTTTGAAGGCTTTAGAGGCCCCGGATGAGGTTGAATTTTTGGCTGAATGAAGCTTGCTTGATTCAAGCATTGTAGAGCTCCTTGTGCCCTTTCCACAATGGGGTTATAATAGTCAATCGGGTCAACGGGTGATGACTTATGGTCTCCAAAAGTTGGGTCACTTGAAATGGTGGAAAATGATTTTCCATCAAAATTTCTGTTTGGGTTTCAAAAGTTATTTTGAGCTGACTTTGATGTAATAAAATGAAAAATAAAATAATTCTAAGTTTGGTCGGCTTTGCTGGCTAAAATTCTGGAACCTTCCCAGGCGATGGAAAATTGCCTATATAAGGAAGGCTGTAGTGTTGTCTTAGGCAGTTCGGGATAGTTCTGGGTATTGATTCGAGGCTTTGTCTTACAAAATATTGTAAGGGAATGCCCATGTGGCTTTGCATATTGTAATTCTGAAAGTTTGTAATTCCACATTTGTGGAGATAATAAGAAGCCAATTTTCCGTTCTTGCATATTGTTGTTATTTCTTTGTTTCTGTTATGTGTTTGTGGTATTAAGGGGAGCACCCTTCATCAATTACACAATTAAATGATTTATCTTGATTTAATTGATTTCAATTGATTTATTGGCTTTTGATTTCCAATTAAAATTAGATTTTGGCTTGATTGCAATTATGCTTTGATTTTAGCTTGATTTCAATTTATTGCTTTGATTTTGCCTTAGTTGCCCACATGATTTAGTCCTAACCATTTTCAGGTGATTACAGTGACTAACTCCTTTTCTTCAACCAAAATTTTGTTTACTCCACTCAGTAATTGAAACCTTTTACTCAGTGTCTTGACTTCCTTTCTTTTTACCGAAACTTATTTTCCTTTTATCGAATGACTTTCTTGCTCGGTAACCAAACTATTTTGTCTACCAAATTGATTAATCTTCTTTAACAAATTGATATAATCAAATCTTTAGTATAAATTAATTATATCAACATAACCTTATCATTATCTGATATGTATCAACTTCCCAATTAAGTTCTTCAACTTCACAACATTTCACTTCCTCTTCTTCCTTTACTCACTCAACTTATATCATACTCTGAATGATATGGAAACTCATTATAAACTAGAAATCAATTTCTTGACATTAATGACAAGATAATAATTGATCTAATCAATCTATAATATTGTATACCTTTGATCATTTTTGGTCTTCATCATCATCACTATCAGTTACAGTAACACAATATTCATAGTGCATAGCCATTATAGCCCAAACTGTAAGCCTCTTTCATATTATGTCAATGAATACAAATCATTCTCCCAAAAGGTATTTAATTACTATTTTTGTAAACTTTAACTATTCATACTTCTATCTTCTAGATACACCTCAAACTATCTTTGTATAATCATCATAACCTCTAAACACTTAAAGCCAAGCATCAATCATCATATTTCAATTCTTATTCTTCATTTGATGTAAAATTTTAGAAACTTCCTAGCCTCAATAAGATGAATTTAATATCAATGAGAACATAGATCATAATGCTAACACAAATAACCTTCATGTAAGGTTTTAGTTCTATATTTTTGTTAGACTACTCTACAAATGAATATTTGTTGTCACAAGTGAAATGTTTTTGTGTGTTAGATTTTGATCGATGTAGCTACAAGTACAATGACTAGATTTGATTCTCATTGGACCAAACATAGGATGATAGAAGAGTTAAGAGGTTAAAATTGATTGTGTAGTGGTATTATCTGCTTTACATGACATTATGTGCCTCAAAGAATCTTATTGAGCCAACTAGTAACACAATTTTTGTGCTTTGCTACATGTTATATTTGGGACCATATTTTTGTTAGATAATTGAGAGTGGGGGTGAATTAGTTAATTCTAGTTATCCAATAGTACCAATCTCCCAGATGTATATAGTCAAACTTTTTCAACCAAATAACCACCTCGGTAAGATAGCAATAACAATCTTTCTGTTCATTTACTGAATACTAGTAAATTCAATACTGTGTTTACCGATTAATCCAAATATGAAATATGTAAAGTAAACTAACAATCCAATCACATCAAATAACACATAACACAAGGATTTTAACATGGAAACCCTGCTAAGGGAAAAACCACCTGGGACTGGTAACCCAAAATAGTTCACTCTTCTGAAGTGAGCTCGGTTAGGAGCCAACACTGTTAAAGGTTACAATGCATAATGTAAGGTGTGACCTAGTTAAAGGATTTATCACTAACAGTTAAATCTTGACCAGCATTCACTATGGGGTCAAAAAGAAAACCATCAACATTTATTGAATATCATATTGAAATACAAATAAGACTGTTAAGTCCACTCGGTTAAGAGATTTAGCTGTAATAATGGTTAAACTGATACAGTAGTGATCTAATTCAAATACAACTAATATTTGCAAATTTTCAAATCTATGCTAAGCTCAAAATACCTCCTCTGATCAATAATCACTTCAATCCTTCATATCCTTCAACCTATTTAGCTCGGTCAATAATACTTTGATGCTCGATAATCTCTGCAGTTCTTCTTAGTTTTGTCTATAACCAGTTTGATCAGTGGTGAATGAAAATAGTCCTTCAACATGATTTATCCTACAAATTCAATTATCCCAAACTCAATAATGAATCTCATGTCTCTTTAAATAGATTTCATGAACCATTTTCATCTCATCCATTAGATTTTGTCTCTTAATCTCCATCATCCATTTAGCCACTTCAAGCTTCCTTGATAGATGTGTCAATAACATGTTTCATCCTTCTCCATTTGATCAATCTTGAATTTTTTCAACCCTTAGATCATCATAACAAACTTTATCTTTTACCTCAGAATCATAAGCAATTTTCCATCTCATCAATGCAGTCGGTTGTTATAAAATTTAATTATTTCTCTCACTTAGTTAATATAGAATGTGTCGGTGAATACTAACTAGGTTATTACGGTTACTCGGTATATACTGCACTGGCTTGGTGTATAAAAAAATCTTCAATTACAGACCACATTAACTTGTTCATTTCTAATCTTCAATACATAGAAAATTCATGTAATACAATCAAGTCAACAACATGATACCATAGACTCATCAATAAGCTACCCAATGTATACCTTAGCCATATCTCCATATCCATCTCATCGTCATGTAGATATCTCTTTCCTTTACCATTTTTATTCTTCAGATGTTTGTAACTATCATAATAAGTATAGTCAAAACTAGTTGACATCAATGGCAACATGTTGACTAATTTAATTGCCTTACATATCATTTTAGTATCTCAGTGACCTTCAATCACTAGCTTTCACTTGTTCATTCAGCTCATCAAGTTATTCAATTAGTTGTAGATTATCAATCTCTCCCTTTGGCATTGATGGCAACACAAATATGAAATATGTCATAGAATATAAAACATATGTACTACAACTCTATCAATAAATATGTTGTAGCTTGGTAAGCTCTCCCTAGCTTGAACATTTAATATGTTTAATCACTACGTAGCATTTTAGCATTTTAGGCAGACTCTCCCTGTGAATTGTATCTTCTTCTTCCTTTCTGATACTTCTCTGATTCTCTCTCCCACTAGATATTTATCTCCCTTTAAGTGATATTTCATTGATTCTTCTCTCCCTTTAATGATATTTTATTGATTCTCTCCCTCTTTGACAACTATGCCAAAAAGAAATAAATAGCTCTATCATAGCCAAAAATATATCTATTGTTCGGTTCAGACCATGTACCTTCATGTATAGATATACAATTTTCCTATTCCATCTTTCACAACCTTAAGAAACCTAAAGTGTGAACAATATGCATCAACATTATGTGACTTTATGATAAATAATAGGTTGATGAAACCTCCTGATCACCTTAGTGACCGATAGACAGGGGATGGACCCCTAGTCTAGTCCTCAAGTACTCAAATGTATCCTTTGGTAAAGGTTTAGTAAATATGTCTGCAAGTTGTTCCTTAGATTTCACAAACTTGATTTTCACTTTTGCTTATTGTACTTGTTCCCTCAAATAGTGATACTTAATAAATATATCATTTTTCTTAGCATGCATCACCGAATTCTTGGAAATATTTATAGCACTTGTGTTTTCATAATATATGATTACTGGATCAGTGATTTCCTCATTCATTCCTTTCAAAAGTTGTTTTATCCATGCAATATGTGAATAATTAGCAGTAGTTGCAGCAACATATTATTCTTCAATAGTAGAATGAGAAATACATGCTTGTTTCTTACTTATCCAAGTAACTAACCTTTCTCCCAAAAATAATGCTCCACCAGTTGTGATCTTCCAGTCATCAATATTTCCATCCCAATCCGCGTCAGTGTAAACTTGTACTTCAAAATTGCCTTGTTTCTTATACCATAAACCATAATTTTTATTTTTTTTCAAGTATCTCATAATCCTCTTAACAACTATCATATGTGATTCCTTAGGATTAGCAGAAAATATTTCTACAATCCCAACATCATGTGTAATATCTAGTCTACTATGCATAACATACATCAATTTACTAAACATTGATCTATATATTGTCTGATTTACCTTGGTTGACTGATCATATTTTTTCAATTTACATCTTGTGACCATTAGTGTACCTACTAGTTTTGAATCTTCCATTCCAAAAGTCTTCAACACTTCTTTGATATATTTTGATTGTGTAATGAATATCCCTTCATTTTTTTGTAGAATTTGCAAACCTAGAAAAAATTTAATCTCTCCAAACATTAACATCTCAAATTCCTTTCTCATTTCATCAGAAAATGATTTACAAATATTATCATTTCCTCCAAATATAATATCATCAACAAAATTTTTAGAAATAAGAATATTGTCATCAGTTTCTCCTTTCAAATACAAATGCTATTGTCACTTGTCCTCACAAATCCAATACTAATAAGATAAGCATGCAGTCTTTCATACCATTCTCTTGGTGCTTGTTTTAGTCCATACAGTGCTTTGTGCAATTTACATACCATGTTCTTCTTATTTGGATCAATAAAACCTTTAGGTTGTTCTATGTAGACCAATTCCCCAAGTATTCCATTCAAAAATGCAGATTTAACATCCATTTGATATAATTTAAATCCTTTGTGTGCAACATATGCAACTAGTATTCTAACTCCTTCAAGTCTAGCAACTGGTGCAAAAGTCTCACCATAATCTATACCTTCTTCTTGTGCATAACCTTTACAAACAAGTCTTTCTTTGTTCCTAGTGAATTCACCATTCTCATTCAACTTGTTTCTAAATATCCATTTGGTTCCAATTATAGTTTTATCACTCAGTCTTGGTACCAATGTGCATATTTTTTTTCTCTATCTGCTCAATTTCTTCATTCATGGCTTTAATCCATTCCTCATTCTTAAGTGCATCTCTAACATTTTTAGGTTCAAATTCACAAACTTAACATGTGTTCTGTCTCAACTTACTTTGTGTCATCATGCTAGCTTGCTTGTCACCAATAATTTGTTTCTTTGGATTGTTTCTTTCTCACAAAATTATCTAATACTTTCTCTCTTCTTTGTTCATCAATCGGTGCAAGTTCAATTTCTTCCTCAGTAGAAATTTCCTGATTCTCGATCTCTATAGGATGATGCTCAGTATCTTTATCCTATTGCTTAGTGTTCTCAACTTGTTGCTCAGTAGCTTCAATCTGTTGCTCAGGTAGACCATCAAGTATTTCAATGAATGTATATCTACCATAGTCTTCTAGTTCTTTCCTGCTTTCTTCATTTTTCTTAGCAAACTCATCAACTTTCACATTAGTACTTTCAATCATTTTGTTAGAAATCTTATTCAAACATTTGTAAGCTTTTCTTTTAGTAGAATATCCCAAAAATATTCCTTTATCACCTTTAGAATCAAATTTTCCATTTCTATCATCTTTCAGAATGTAACATCCACTTCCAAAAATTTTAAAATAACTTACATTAGGTGTGTACCCAAACCATAACTCATAAGGTGTCTTATTTGAATCTTTCATTAGTTGTACTTGGTTCAATGTGTATACGGTAGTGATAACACCTTCTCTCCAGTATATTTGTGTGACATATTTCTCAATCATCAGTGTTCTAGCACAATCAACTATAGATTTATTCCTCCTTTTAGCAATGACATTCTTTTGTGGTGTTCTCGGTGCAGAAACCTATCTTTTAATTCCATGCAAGATTATAAAAGTTAGTGAATTCATCAGAAATAAACTCACATCCTCTATTAGATCTTAATAATTTTAACTCTTTTCCACTTTCATTTTCTACTTTAGCTTTATACCACTTAAACATTTTGAAAGCTTCAAATTTCACTTTCAAAAACATAATTGTCATCATCCTAGAGTAGTCATCAACAATATGTCACCATAATAACTCTAAGTTCTCATAGGACCACATAAGTTGGTATGAACCAATTCCAAAATAGCTTTAGATGAGTAGGTATTTCTCTTGAAACTAGATTTTGACATTCTTTCCATTTGACATTGTTTGCACATGACATGGTTAGGTTTAGATTAGGTTTAGATAAGCTAAATAAACCTCTAACTTTTCTTTTCTTATGAATCTTAACCATATTGTCAAAATTCACATGACATAACATTTTATGCCACAACTACACATCTTCAGTTATAGCCATCAAACAAGAAGTTTCAACATTGTCAAGGTAGAATAGATTACCTTTAGATTGTTCACCAATACTGACCAACTTTCCTATTTGATCATAGATCTTCACCTTCATACTTTTAAATGCAGCTCGGTGACCTAAGTTATTCAATTGTGCTACACTTAACAAGTTATAGTTAAGTCCCTTCACCCAATATGCATTTTCACATTTAATCTTATTGTTCAACATGATAGATCATTTTCCATTTACTTGACAAGGTGTATCATTACCCATTTTAATAGATCATCCATTATAGTGTTCAAGGTATTCAAATTTATCCTCATCAATAGTCATATGATGTGTACAACCACTATCAATAATTCATGTATCATTCTTGCTAACTTTAGGAATAAGTGTTACTTTTACATACCTTTCTTTTTATTTTGAATCTTCTTTCAAAGCTATGAATACCACCTTAATGTCTTCATCAGTGTCGGTGTTGGTGTCAACATCATCACCTCCAACAAGGTAACATGCCTTATTGCCTTTGTCTTTTTAGTCTCAGTTGTTTCTTCTATCATAGTGTTGGTTGCCTCTATGATCTCGGTTATATCTTCTATCAAACTTTATTTCACCAAATCAATCATTGTCTTTGTCATCATCTTTCCTATTAGGACATGTAGCTACAATATGACCAATTTCTTTATAGTTAAAACATGCTAGAGTTAATTTCCCTTTATACCTTCCTTTACCTTTTTTCAATCTTCTATCCATGAGTGCTTCAAGTTCATCAAGTTCATCTTCATCATTGTCACTATCATTCTTGTTCCTTATCATATGTTTACCGCTTGATTTTCCAATTTTCAAAGATGACATAAATGCAAATTCAACTCTCGGTACAATACTATTATCATAGTTATTCAGCTCAAAAGTAGTCAATTTACCAATTAGACTATCAAGTGTAAGAACATTACCCGATGTAAATCTCATTTCATGAATTTCATAAATTCTAATAGCATAGATTGGAAACAAGGTTCTAATAATTTTACTCACAATAGTGTCTTCATTAATAACACCTCCTGCTCCTCAGATAGCATTGACAACCTCCCTGATTCGGTTACTATACTGTGAAACATTTTCTCCTTCTTTCATTTTCATATCATAAAATCTTCCTCTAAGGCTTTCAGCTCTTTCTCTCATCACATTCACATCTCCTCCATATACTAGTGTAAGTTTGTCCCACATTTCTTTTGTTGAGGTACATTCTTTGATATCTTCAAATTCTGCATCAGATAAGGTAGAAATAATCTCTAT
Source organism: Chamaecyparis obtusa (assembly GCA_027943335.1). NCBI lineage: Eukaryota > Viridiplantae > Streptophyta > Pinopsida > Cupressales > Cupressaceae > Chamaecyparis > Chamaecyparis obtusa. Next base: position 1,355,325 of record BSBK01007512.1, read on the forward strand.
CATTTCATGTTATGTTCATATCTATCTCTTAGGAGATCAATAGTCAAAGTTCCAATAGATGGTTGTGTGTGCTCATTAGTCATGTATAATAGTGTAGATTCACCTATTCTAGATATATGCAACTTCATTCTGTGTTTCCATGTTGTGAAGTTATCTTTGTTGAGCTTTGGCACCTCTCTCTTATACATCTTGTGATCTTTAGCTTAAGTCATTCAAACTTCCTTCCAAGAAAACAAGCTCTGATACCAATTGTTAGATAACTATGAGGGGGGTGAATCAATTATTTCTAGTTATCCTATAGTCTCAAACTCCCATATGTATATAGTCAAACTTTTCCAACCAAATAATCAACTCGGTAAGATAGCAATAACAATCTTTCTGTTCATTTACCGAATACCAATAAATTCAATATTGTGTTTACCGATTAACCCAACTATGAAATATGTAAAGTAAACTAACAATCCAATCACATCAAATAACACATAACACAAGGATTTTAATGGAAACCTTGCTAAGGGAAAAACCACCTGGGACTGGTAACCCAAAATATTTCACTCTTCTAAAGTGAGATTGGTTAGGAGCCAACCCTCTTAAAGGTTACAATGCACAATGTAAGATGTGACCTGGTTAAAAGATTTATCACTAATAGTTAACTCTTGAACATTATTCACTATGGGGTGAAAAAGAAAACCATCAACATTCATGGAATGTCATATTGAAATACAAATAAGACTGTTAAGTCCACTCGGTTAAGAGATTTAGTTATAACAATGGTTAAACTAAAACAGTAGTGATCTAATTCAAATACAACTAATATTTGTCAATTTTTAGATCTATGCTAAGCTCAAAATACCTCCTCTGATAAATAATCACTTCAATTCTTCATATCCTTCAACATATTCAGCTTGGTTAATAATACTTTGATGCTTAGTAATGTCTGTAGTTCTACTCAGTTTTGTTTGTAACCAGTTTGATCAGTGGTGCATGAAAATATTCCTTCCACATGATTTCTCCTATAGATTCAATTATCCCAGACTCAATAATGAATCTCATGTCTCTTTAAATAGACGTCATAAACTATTTTCATCTCATCCATTGGATTTTGCCTCTTAATCTCCATCATCAATTTTTTCACTTCAAGCTTCTTCGACAGATGTGTCAATAACACATTTCATCCTTCTCCATTTGATCAATCTTGAATTTTTTCAGTCGTTAGATCATCATAACAAACATTATCTTTTACCTCAAAATAATAAGCAAATTGCCAGTTCATCAATTCAGTCATTTGTTATAAAATTTAATTGTTTCTCTCACTTGATTAATACAGAATGTGTCGGTGAATACTTACTTAGTTATTACTATTACTCAGTATACACTACAATGACTTGGTGTATACAGAAATCTTCAATTACCAACCACATTAACTTGTTCATTTATGATCTTCAATACATAGAAAATTCATGTAATACAATGAACTCAACAACATGATGCCATAGACTCATCAATAAGTTACCCAATGTATACCTTAGCCATATCTCCATATCCATCTCATCTTCATGTAGATATCTCTTTCCTTTACCATTTTTATTCTTCAAATGTTTATAACTATCATGATAAGTATAGTCAAAACTAGTTGGCATCAATGACAATATATTGACTGATTTAATTGCCTTACATATCATTTTAGTACCTTGGTGACCTTCAATCACTATTTTTCACTTGTCCATTTAGTTCATCAAGTTATTCAATCAGTTATATATTATCAATTTTGAGGATTTTGTATTATGTGTTCCTTGATCATATTATTTGGGGAAGACTTATTGTGATGCATTTGAGTCCCTTTTATCTCTTAGAGTGGACCACATTTAATTATTATACTCATAATGGTTCATTTTGTAATAATAATTCTTAATTTTTTTCATGGCTGACCTTGTTGAAGTTTCTAATAAACATATTGTTGAAAAGTTGACTATACTAATGTATATGACTTGATAGTGTTGTCATTATGGCAAAAAAGTCATATAGCAGTTTGGAGTTAGCGCACTTAATGAGAAGATCAGAAATCGGTTAAGTGTTGAAGACTAGACAGTGTACAGAGTTCCTGCAACTCAGAGCATCAGCACACGTGCGTATGGAAGAATTATGGTATACACCCTATAAGTTAAATTAGTTAGACTATACTCATGATTAGTCTATGAGTACATAATTAGATATGCAAGGATGTGAAAGTTATAGTCAGTTGAATTTGCATAGTCAGTGTGTGCCAATCATGAAGATCAGAGTAAGTAGCCAATAGTTAGTATTTTGGTTTGCGATTATAATGTAATATTGTAAGGGCTATGCACCCATTGTATTTGGGTTTTTGACATCTTTATATGTTTAATTTTAAGCACACTTAAGCCAATTCAATTGGAAGCATTGTATGTAATAGGTCTAAGGGACGACCTAGTTGTTTATTTTGTATGAGCGTATAAATATAAGATGTGCCCATTTTATTTGGCATGGAAGTCGATAGAGAGTTTTAATAAGCAGAGAAGAAGTGTGTGAAGACACTAGAATATGTTTTAGAGATTTTCTAGAGGTTAAATAATCAACTCATAAAAGGAACTAATCTAACAAGCAGTGTCATAGTGACAGTTCATCCTGTAGATATAGTGTGTATCTGAGATTAGAAGGTTGTAGCCTTCACCACTTGAGTAGTGAGCTCTAGGATAGTGCATCCACTCCCCTAATAGGGACTATTGTAAAAGACTCCTAACAAGGTTTGACCCTTGAAAAGGTCTACTGTACTTAAAGCATTGTAAAGAAAATCCTAACAGGGTTAAGGATCTTCTAACAAGGATCACAAAACACTAGTGCAGAATATTAGTGGGTGTCAATTCCCACCGGGGTTTTTACCTATTTGGTTTTCCCCGTAACCATATTGGTGTCATATGTTTATTTCATGTTTCATGTTTATGTGAATGTTTATTTTAGTACTTAAGCATTTAAGTTCAGTATAAGATTAAAGTGAAAAGCTAAAATACAATGAATACTCATTCACCCCCCCCTCTCTTAGTGTTCCCATTCCTAAAAATTGGTATCAGAGCTCTGGTCCTCAATAAAGAAGTTTAACCATTTGAGGAGATCATGGACAAAGTAGAAATGAAACATCTAAAAAGAAATCTTGAAGTCACTCTTGAAGACCTAGACAAATCAGAAAGAGAAATTGAAGAACTAAAAGAAAAAGTCAGTGATGCACAATTAGTTATCAAAAGGATAAGAAAGGATTTGAAAGAATTCTCTAACAGTGATCTAGGAGCAAAGGTCAAGAAGTTGAATGAAGAAAATGCATCTATGAAAGAACTACTTGAAGAGTTCAATGATAAGATGATCAATAATCAGGAAGTCTACAATGAACAAGTCAAAGAGAACCTTCAACTCAATGAGGAATTAAGGGAATTTGGAAATCTTGGAGCTAATGAATAGCAAAGAAAGATTAGAGTTTGAATTGAAAGAAGCAAAGAATCACATTGACAAATTGCACACCAATTCTAATTTGATAGAATCTCAATTGTATGTAAGGAGAGCCAAAGGAGACACTAGTTGTATTGGATACAATGAAGCAAAAAATTAGATTGACAACATGCAAGCAAGAAAGGAGACACTAAAAGACTCTACTGATACTAAGAAGACTGAAGATCAAACCAAAGACAATGGTGGACCACCTAAGAATGAGCACAAGCATGTAGAATGCACTTGTTTTACATGTAACAAGCATGGACACATTGCAAGGAACTGTACAGAGGTAAGACCTTTTAATGGTTACTGTTATTCATTCCATAAATTTGGTCATGGAGCTATGAATTGCAAGACTAGTAAGAAGAACAAGATTCAACATGATCAGAGAAATCAGAATTAAACAAATGTAAGAAGTTCTCATAATGTTACATGTCAGATATGTAACTATAATGGTCACTCAGCTAGAACATGTAAAATGGTGACTCATGTCAATGCACTAAGGAATATAAGATCTCCAATCATTTTTCACTCTTGTAACAAGGCTGGACATATCTTAAAGTTTTGTAGATCAAGGACACAAGGTCAGGAAAGCCCTAAAAAGGCCAAAAAACCAGTTTTGGATCCTGAAGGAGAAGTTAATTTTGTCAAAGCCTTAGATGATGCGAGCATGATTTGGTCAGAGAAATAGAAGGATGAGACTAATGAGAATGTATTGGATGCATCCACAATGGACACACCCTCTACATCTGGATGAATGGCCCTCAAGGTCATAGGGGAGCTAATTTAGCTCTAGACCCCTACGTGGCTGGTATACTCACTCTCAGAGTATGTGCCTTTGGACTTAAGCTTTTGGAGTATAAAGGAACCTTTGTGCAAGAGCACACATACTAAATGTTAGCAGAACTCAAGTTGGAAAGTTTGAAGTGATAGTTTGGTTTATGTGGCAAGCATTAATGGTGGAATTTTTACTCTAAGTACATAGAAAGTTGTTTGAATATTCATTGCATTAAATTCATAATGATTGAAGAGAAGAAAGAGCCTTAAAAGTTGTTGTGAAGATTTTCAGAATGATCTATTAGTGATTTTCAATAATTAGCAGCACATTTGGTCAGTTGCAGAAATCCTAGTTCGTCACACCAATCTAGAAGTCTTCAGATTATCTCAGAGATCACTTGGAAAGAGATTAAACAAGTCATGGCCTCAGTCATAGTTTATGATGTCATTGAGAAGAAGAGATATTTATTCAAGAAGCATCCATTTAAGTCAACCCTAGATGATTTAGAGGGACCTTTCTCCCACATGCCTATGGATGTCATGCATGTCGAGGACATTAGGGCATATATCTATTGCAAGAAAGAATTAGTAGGGTTGGATAGGTTAAGGGCACACATAGATACCATGTTGAATCTAGATAAAACATTCATGGATGAATATGTCAAATGGAATGATCACCTTATTGTTGAGTATGCTATGGCATATGAATTCTATGAGACAGAATGGATAAAGATTTTATTGAGCAGAATACATGACGATTTGTTTTGGATAGGTGATGTGCCAGTAGGAATCACCAGTGACTTGATATATGAGATGACAAGCCTTTTTAGGACAAGCACCATCCTTTCTATGGGAAAGGATGTCAGAAGGATAGTTGAGAAGACATGTAAGTCAAGGAGTGATAGGCATGGGATGACAATTGAGCCTATTGAACAAGTAGACATCAAATTGATGTCTATGATACTGGGATATAGGTTTCATCACACCAACAGGGTGAATAGTTTGTTTGCGGGCACAATTCTAGCAACCATCAGACTTGTGAAGGAAGATGGGGAGTTCAACTTGTGTGAGATCTTGCACACATAGTTGAATAATAACATTAAGGCCATCAAGCATGATAAGACAAAAATATTCAATTTTGGGTCCTTAATCATTTACATGTACCTTCATATTGTTGGGAGAGTATCAGATTTGTATTTGGACAAGACCATTCCAACCATGCCACATATATATAACAAGGCATCCACTGAAAGTACATTAAGAGACTACATCACATTGGAATTAAAGACCCTTAGGGCTAAGATGAAAATGAGGTACATAATTTCAGAGAACATTGTGGAAAAGTATAAGGATACAATATGTTTTATGGTTGAAACTGATACAACTTGTATGGAATCTATTGAACCAAGAACTAAGTGGATTCATCCTCTTGGTTATGAGGTAGAGGAAAAAGTCCTTGAAGCATATACACAGGTACTACTATCAGCCCCCAAAGATCCTAATGAACCTAGGTGGGGAACATATGAGGAGAAAACCAGAGAAGTAGATGCTAAACTTAACAGTGCAACAACTAAGAGGAAAGCCTCTAAGATACTCAAAATTCATGGAGTAACACAAGAAGACCTTGATAAAGAAAGGGATGAAAAGATTGCTTTGGAACTAAAGAGTGCAAATGCAGCTAAGGAAAAATCACATGATCCCAAGATGAAGAAGATAAAAATTGAAAAAGATGATAGTCAAAAGGGTAAAGAAGATGATACTTCTTCTACACCCAAGGAAACCATTGATCTTACTGCTCCTCCCAAGTATAGGACAATGCCAAAGAGGAAGAAAGAGATTGGCACTAGTCATCCATCCTCGTGAGTCACAAGAAACAAAAGGAACACTCAAGCACCTCTTGAAGTAAGTTTCAAACCCAGTCTTAGTGTGCTAAGTGCCAGAATAGTTGATGAGGGTAGAATTAATCAAGTAGGGAAGTTTTATGACAAGTATAATGAAATAGACAAATCTAAGATTCATGGAATGTTGGTCAAGCACATGCTAAAGTTTAAGATAAAATTCTTGGAACTTGAAACAATGATCCCTGACAAAGTATGGAATATCCTAGAATTCCAAAGAGACAAGCTATTGAGGAAGATCAGCGGATAAGGGAAAAGATTCTTGATAATTCCCTTCCTGTATGTGAGCTAGAAGAGAAGAAGCTGCTGTTAGATCTGGTGAAGCCTCACCTCAGAACTAAGACAAGAACTCTGAATATAATGGATACAAATTATGAGTTAATCACCAAAGAAATAGAGAAAGCCTTTGCAAAGGTATTTATAGATAGAAACATGTATCCACCCACTACACCCACAACTAATGTACCCAAAATGGTTACCAAAGGGTTAGAGACCATCAAGGTACAATCTATGGGTCCTCATGTTTTAGCACCTACAGTGGAAGTACAAATAGAGTTAGACAAGTCTACACCCATGTCAGAATCACTTAAGGACAACACCATTATCATTGACAAAGCTTTTGTGAGCACACAAGAAGCTAAAATTATATGTAGCAACACACCTCCCATTCATCAAGAAGATGTATTGATTGAAAATATATCAGATGAGAAAGAAGAAGAAAAGAAAGAAACAAAAAAAGAAATAGAAAAAGAAGAAGAAAAGAAAGAAATAGAAAAAGAAGAAGATAAGATGGAAGAAAAAGAACAGGAGAAAGAATCAGAAAAAGAAGAAGAAATCAATGAACCATTAGTTTAATTAGTCAAGGTAAAAGAAGAAGTGATGGATAGCACTCCCATCACTCCCTCTACAACATTGTTGTCAAGTTTGACACTTGACACATCCAGTTTGGACTCATGGAAGGAAGAAGACTTAATTAAGTTCAGTGTCTTAGGTATGGAGAAAGCAAAAGAAAAGAAAGTAATGAGGAACCCCCTCCTAGTAGAATCAGTAAAAAATTTGAACAGTCTGTTGCCAGAGGATAAGAAAGTATCCAAGATACACTTTGTTGATGATGTAAGTATAATCATTTCTTAGTTTAAAAGCAATTTCTCTAGCCTTGAAGAATCTACATCCCAAGTTGTAGAAGAGAATTACCTAAAGAAGAGGTTGAGCAAACTGATGAGCAACTTTGCACTAGATTTGAATTCACTCAAGACAGGACAAGAATCTTTAAAAGAATTTGTTGATCAAGGAAGGAAAGTCATTACAGAGTGCATGGATCAGGATAAGCTTACTGATGTCCATCTTAAGAAAATAAAAGAGGCCGAAGCTATGATTAAGTAGGTGAAGAGTTTAGTAATAGACACATCCACTGATGTGAACATGTGCAAAAATGTCTAACAAGGTCAGTTAGACAAAATTGAGAAGGCAGAAAAAGAGATGACAAAGATAAGGTCAAGACAGACTCAGTTGATGAATGCCTTGCACCCTCACTAGACATTCTCAATTAGAATATCAAGGAGATTGATGCCACCATGGTAACATATGATCAAGGTCTGAGCATAGATTTGAAAAATATGGAGAAGCTTTAGTATGATTTATGCGCCCATCTCCATATAGTTAACTCTTTGATAACTTTTTGGAAGAAGGAGATCCAGAACCTTAAGATAGCATATCTGGATGTTTTCCCTCAGTGAGTATATGCATATACAATTTTTGAAACACCTTTGTCATTAATTCCAAAGGGGTAGTTGTGTATAGAATATGGATCATAATATGTATAGGGAGATATAAGATTATGTATAAGAAATGTATAGAAGACAAAAAAATTTTTGTGTTAAGGGACATTTAGCAAGTTGGCCATATTCCTTTGTTGCCATCAATGACAAAAGGGGAGATTGTTGGAAAGTTGAATATATTGATGTATATGACTTGATATAGTGTTGTCATTATGGAAAAAAAGTCATAGAGAAGTTTGGAGTCAACGCACTTAATGAGAAGATTAGAAATCGGTTAAGTGTTGAAGACTGGACAGTGTACAGAGTTCCTGCAGCTCAGAGCATCAGCACACGTGCGTATAGAATAATTATGGTATGTTCCCTAGAAGTTAATTTAGTTAGACTATACTCATGATTATTCTATGAGCGCATAATCATATATGCAAGGATGTGAAAGTTACAGTCAGGTGAATTTGCACAGCCAGTGTGTGCGAGTGACGATTAGAGTAAGCAGCTGACAGTTAGTATTTTGGTTTGAGGTTATAATTTAATATTGTAAGGGATATGTGCCCATTGTATTTAGGTTTCTGACATGTTTATATGTTTAATTGTAAGCATGCTTAAGCCAATTCAATTGGAAGCATTGTATGTAATAGGTCTAAGGGCCGACCTAGTTGTTTACTTTGTATGAGCATATAAATATAAGATGCACCCATTGTATTTGGCATGGAAGTCGATAGAGAGTTGTAATAAGAAGAGAAGAAGTGTACAAAGACACTAGAAGATGTATTAGAGATTTTATAGAGGTCAAAGCATCAACGCATAAAAGGAACTGATCTGACAAGCAGTGTCACAGTGATAGTTCATCCTGCAGATATAGTGCATATCTAAGATCAGAAGGTTGTAGCCTTCACCACTTGAGTAGTGAGCTCTAGGATAGTGTGTCCACTCCTCTAACAAGGACTATTGTAAAATAATCCTAACAGGGTCTGACCCTTGACAAGGTCTACTGTACTTAAAGCATTGTAAAGCAACTCCTAACAGGGTTAAGGATCTTTTAACAAGGATCACAAAACACTAGTGTAGAATATTAGTGGGTGTCAATTTCCACTAGGGTTTTTACCTATTTGGGTTTCCTCGTAACCATATTGGTGCCATATGTTGATTTCATGTTTCATGTTTATGTGAATGTTTATTTCATTACTTAAGCATTTAAGTTCAATATAAAGATTAAAGTGAAAAGCTAAAATATAGTAAACATTGATTCACCCCCCCCCTCTCAGTGTTCCCATTCCTAACACATATCACTATATAAGTGTGGTTGAATGTGTTGGTACTCAAAATGCATTTTTGAGGTACCATGTAAAATTCTTGATTAAGTGCTCATTTTTGGCTTTGTATTGCATGCTAGTAGGGGCGTATTTGGGGTCATATCTTGAGGACTATGTGTTCATTGATTTGCATTCATCCTATCAAGTTGTTTTGAGTCCTTAGATGGCATATTCAAATGGGTTTGCATCATTTCATTCCTAGGGGGTCTCAAAATCAGAAAATTGCTAAGTGTAGAATTCACCGGGAAGGACTACTTTGAGATTGAATATCTTGAATTCTGATAAGTGTCATGAAAATCTAGGAATGGATGATTCATTTGACTTATGTTTCCTATTTCAAGCCCCTGTGATCAATTTTGACCCTATTTATTCATCCCCTTCCAGAGGTGTTTTCTGGAATCTGCATTTTCACCTTTTCACAGTTTTGTCGGGAGTCCTATTTGTGATCTTGTAATTTGCACTTGATGGATTGATAGGGAGATTTTATTCATTTCCCTGAATTGTAGACAATTTTTAATTCATCCCTGTCAGTTTGCAGCTCATGATGAATCCATTGGGTGTGTTTCCCAATTCGATTCCATTTGCAGTTTCTGCTGTTTGCAAAGATTGTGAAGTGCACCAGTTTGCCAGAGTCAACTTTACCAGCAAATAACTTTTACCCGGTATTACCTATTAATGAAATTATTTTTGTGTTGCATTATAGACATAGTGTTCTTTCTCCAATTTCAGTTAGGGCTTTCTGCCAATCCAGTTGGTATGTTTTCAAAGTCGATTCCGGATGCAACTTTTCACAGTTCTGTGCATGTTCTGAGTCTATCTTTGCAAGTACCAGTTTTCATAGAGCTATATATTTTTCCCAATTTACTCCCAGATCAGGATGATGATTGAATCATGATGTTTGCATCTTAGTGTACTTATGTGCCAGTTTGTGGCTTCCCAGGGATTCATTTGGTATTTTTGCCAAGGTGATTTCAAATGCAGTTTATTACTTGTAACAGTGGTTTACAAAAGGCAAAATTAAAGGACCGACTTCGAGGATTAATATCTCTCACCTCGGGTACAGTCAAGGAATTCCATTTTGCAGGGTGATTCTATGTATCTCAAGGTTTATGTCAGTCACACGGTGAGATTTGTTCAGGTGATTTTGTTAGTTTTTAAGGTTAGTTTTTGGGCCTGTTTGTGTGATTTTGGTACTCTTGCATAGCAAGGTTTTCTGACATTTTGGCGATCTGGGTTTGTTCGTTCTTCAATTTTGAGACGTCATGGGGGCGTCTGGAGTAGCTTCTGGTTCGAGTGTTTGAATTCAAAAAAAAATTTAGTCGGGCCCACTCTGGGACCTAGCTTGCCTCATCAAGGTTGCATCTAGTAGTTTTTAGACCGAATTGTTAGAAAGGTTTATCTGTGTTTTGAAGCGTCCATATGCAAATAATGAAAGCATAAATGAGGCATTAGAAAGTTCCAAGCAGATGATCTTGGCGGATGCAAAGCGAAGTTTCCACAATCAAGGCCCAACATTCAATGTGGTTGTGTAAATGCATAATTGAGGCATGATGAACTGTTGACCAAGTACCTCAAAATGGAATGTGTGACATAGCTACCATGGTTGTATGAATTGCACAGTATGGGGTTTGTTGAAATATCTTTAGAAACTTTTGAACAATTGCTATTAATATAATCTATAGCAATAAGGGAATTCACAAACAATTTTCAAGTTGCATGTCACTGCTAGAGCATGAAGTCAGAGGTTTGAAATTCACTATCAAAGCATAAGGGAATAATAGAATTGTTAAAGGTTGAGGAGATCTGTGCAAGGTTGAGGGAGTTGCCTATGCAACAATGAATGTTGCCAGTGCATGGATTTAATGGAGGCATGTCCGAGTTGCAAAGTGCTTCACGCATTAAAGTAGCCAGAGCCCACACATATGAATGGAAACTTCATGCCATCAATTGGAAGCTTGCACAAATGAAACTGGAGCCCAGCGTAGACAAGATGAAGCCTCATGAATTTTGAGAGCTAGTATGTTAGTTGCTGCTCTCGTCAATATAAACAGGGAGGCCTACACAATTCCAATGAAATACCTTGTGTGATCGATGGAGATTTAGTGGCTCCATCTACCTATGCTTTCTTTGAAGAGGGTAATGATTGAATCATTAAAACATATATGCAAATTTTTTTTGCTATATTATAGGAAGAGATTCACGCAATGGTATGAAAGGAAGTGTGAGAGGCACGTGCAATACAAGTGCAAGGGTGAGGCTAGCGCATATGTGTTTTAAAACATAGCCTACGCAATGAAAGACAAGGAGATATTATGGATAATGCTCATAATTTGGAGCATTCAAATTTGCATAAGTAGCACATGAAAATGAAGATCCCAGTGCAAATAAGAACAAGTGCCAGCGCCAAGATACAAAAGAATGCCAAGATATTGAAGGAAATCCACGCAATGAGTAGAGGAAGACTAGCGTAAGAGGCCAATATAGTGGCAATTTGCCTCAATTCTAAAAGTTCAAATTGCGGGCAAGGTTTCTAGGAATTTTGGAGTAGTGTGGAAGATGCACTATAAGAGCCAGTGTAGGAGTTAACATGAGCATATGATAAATGTTATGTAAGAAAAGGAACCATGTGCATGAGTTTGATATCAATGCAATAGAGTTGTTTGAAAGGTTGTGTGCCAGTTTTTCTATGGGGTGCGCAAACTGAAATGAAATTTGTGCGGTGGAGCCAAAATGAGGTTGCATGGCATGCGTTTGAGAGCTGCTAGCACAAAATTTGAAAATGAACAAGAGTTTACACTGTAGACTAAAGGATGTGCCTCATGCCATGTGAAAGGGGGACGCTTCACGCCAATTGAAAGAGGCCTGTGCAAGTCCATTGGTATCTTACGCAGGTGTATGGAGGAATAAAACCGTGAGAGTCTCTAAATAAATTTATCCCACATTCGGTGGGTGGGTGTATTTTTTGAATTTATATACAAGGTCACTCACAATGTATTGTAAGAAAGAAGCCCATAGGCTATTGGTAGGTCCTCTCAGACTGGAAGTCTTAGTGCGTGGTAGGCCCCATTATTTTGGGTGAAGTGTTGAAGAAGGCCTTTAAAATTGCAAAAAGTTTGATCCCACATTTATGCCAATGTGGATATATGAAGTGTATATAGGCAAATCCACTCTCATATGAAGTAAATTGAAACAAAGGAAGCTATGCACACGTGACCCCCTACCACCTGCCTTGGTTTTCATGCCCGCACCCAAAAGAAGTAAATTTTGCAGAGATGATATGACATGTGTTCATGGATTCATTGGATAAAGCTGGCAGTTGGAAAAACATTCTGTGACCTAGAGATGACCGCGGTCACTGATTCACTAAATGCTTGGCAGTTAAGACTAAACATTTGGTGACTTGGAGATAGTACAGTCGCATGGTCGCTAGAAGATTGATGGTTAGAGGAATTCATTCAGCAACTCAGAGATACAAGCAGTCACGTGTTCACAAGAAAATTGGTGGTTAGAGATTAACATTCCGCGATTCAGAGGTTAGTCAGTCGCTAATTCACCAGATAACTTGCGGTCTAGCCCTAGCCTTTCCGCAACTTAGCGAGCCTTCAGTCGCTGAGTCACTAGATAGTTGGCGGTCAAGGAGTTCCATTTCATGAATTTGAGAACATATGTGGTCACTCATTCTCCAAATAAGATGGTTAGTCTATGGTCAAGTCTGAGCACTTAATGAGATGGTGATAAGTGTCAGATGCTGGTGCTTCCTGAGAAAAGTGTAGAAAATATTATAAAAATTGCAGGCTTTGAAAGATTTAAAAATGTGGTATAGTTGAAACTATTGAAAATATTCAAAGATTTAAATGATCAAACCTATTCACCAAAAAAGGTCCTAGAGATTCATTTTTAGCCAGAATATACAAGTGTTACATATCGCCGGAAAGGTCTCAGAACGAGGAATCAAATGGCAATGATATTTTTCAGTTTCAGGGATGTGTGTGAGAGTGGTTTAGTTTTGAAATCCAGGGATCAAAAATCAGATCAGATTGAACATGATTGTAGATGTGGATCAGTTTTGGGAATTAGTTGCAGAATCAAAGAAGAGGAAGGCTGAAGATATTTTATGCAAGATGGACAGCTGTTAGTTGGCTTCCAACTGATTCAGTTCTGCTATATCTCAGTTTTATTCTCAATTGTAAAAGGATGTTGAAATTTATGCTACAGGGAAGCTTCCAGGCTTCTGGTCTTATTTTCTATGTTTTCTCTGTTATGCAAATGTATAATTATAGATAAATTTTAATGAAAACAACGGAATCCCAATTCAGTTTGTGTTTGATGTCTTTGTATTCATGATCTTAATTCTTGTGTATTGACTTGTAAGGCATGTTAGTGTACCAGTTACAAGGTATCTATGGGTTTGAATTTGAGTTTCTCTCAAGGAGGGAGTAAGTCTTAACTTCAAATTTTGAGAATTCTAGATTTGTATACGAATTTGATGTCCAGGAACTGGAGTGAAAGGAGTGATTTGCAAGCCATTTCACTTGGTTTTTTTGAGTTTGAGGTTAAGGTTTTCTAGGAACATACATTTGTATGGCTCTGTTGCCTAATGAATAAGGCACTAGTCCTGGTTTTCTTTGTAGTTTTCATCATCAACCATTAAAATCAAATTCATCTTTACTTTCCTGTTATTATGAATATCCATGTCTAATTGTATTCAGGGAGTACAATTCATTTTAGTGATTCCTTGAAGAGAGAATCAATGGGTTAGCTTGCCTGAGCTCAAAGCTCGAAGAGAAGAAGGAGTTTATCCTTATTATCACATTGGCCATTTTTCTAGTTCTTAGCAGATCATATAGGTGGGGAAATGTATAAGACTGGTTGAGTTGAACTCCCATGTTTTATAAGTCTGAGAGCTATCCACGGTCACATCTGCATAAAGGGTTTTAGTTAGTGAGTCATATGTATGCAAATCTTGTCATGTTTTAGGTGCACCCACCTGAGTGTGTGGAACTCAAAGCAGAAGGAGGATCAGAATCCTCATTAATTAGTCTTTTCTTGCCCCTCAGTTTGCATGAACAAGTAGATTTGTGTTGCTGGACAAAGATCCCTAGGTTTGGTTTTCATATTTCTCTTTTAGAGTTGAGGGATACAAGAAAAATGGCTAACAAAATGGATGAAAAATAAAGATAGCAAGTGATTTAATGACAAACCATGTGGGATCAAATGTGAAGATGAAGTAATGCAGATTACAAAGAGAAGATTTTTAAATTGGTAAATTAGAGAAAGAAGTTACAGAGGTTGATTAGGAGATTGTACATCTTTTCATATGTTCTCTATGACTACTAGAAGGTTGTGCGCTCTTTTAGAAATATTATGAATATCTATATTTGTTGTGAAATTTTTCTTGGAAATAGTGATCTCCTAGCTTCTGTTCTAAAAATTTGGAATCAATATCAATATAGTCAGTGTGATTCTCACCTATGGTTTTTTACACATTAAGATTTTGATGTAGTCAAGTATGGAGAATCTAATTAAGGACTATCCAAACTTGCAGCCAAACCAAAACACAATGGAATTACATAATAACAACACTAGATTTGATAAAGAACAACAATCTTTATTCATATATTCATTAATTGCATGCAATGTGTCAGGCTGTAAGGTCTTCTCGATTCTGACCAAATACAAAGTAAGAACAATTCACCAAGATCTCGCAAGATCCAACACATCTCCCAGCTAGCCCAGGTCTGTAACGTGATAGGACACTAGTAAACGCTCCAAGAAGGATCTAAATTTGTGCCATAGGCCACCAAGCAATCTTCTTGTGTCTAAGCTTGCAAGCCACTAACTTTGCTATATACCAAATCTAATTCCAGATCTCATGCTCTAACTCCTAGCTCCCACTGATACTACCCAAGCATCTAGTTAAATATTAAATCCTAGCCACAAGTCAGCTTGACAAAAATATACAAATATTAAATGCAAAACATCAATCACCTCTCAAATAGCCTTACAATAAATAAAATCATCCAAGTCAGCCTCCAGTTCCACATAGGATAAGGCAACACACCATATCTAGGTCCCCATATGTCCAACGGTCAATCCATAACTCAAGGAACATGACCTAAATCAAAGGAACCAATCGGCCAAGCTGATCCATCCAAACAACCAAGTCAGTAAGCAAGAACACCAAGCAACAAATAAATAATCGAGTGCCAGTGAACTGACCACACCAAGCATGACCAAAAAATGCAGTTATCACCAAGCACCAACAAAAACTGATGCCTTCAGTTACTAAGCATTCTTTAGAAATCGAGCACCCTAGTAACCAATGAAACTGAGAAACTAGTCTCCAAAACTGAGAAAATACTCCACCAACTGAGATCAAAACTATCAATCTACCTTCAAAGACAAACATATTTTTTTTGGTTGATATAGGATTGCCAAGAATCCTAGGATGCTCCTGCATCGGACACCCCGGGTAAGAAAGATTTTCTCATAAGGAAATCAGGAATGTCTCAAGGGAATCAGACCAGGTATGCCAAATCTATTCTTAACCCATATATCATCTTGTCCTTCATTCCAAGTTGTCTTCACTTCATTCACTGTCTCCCACAGTAAATTTTCCTACTTCCCATTTCTCTTATCTTTCTTGTCTGCAACTGATAGCAACTGAATTTGACCATCTCTTCCACTACTGATCACATCAGTACCTCAGTAAATCTCATCTTCTTTGGAATCATCAATCAACTTAGTATCATTTGCATCTCTCCGTGTCATCAATGTCATGATCTTCTACACTATCTCTATCAGAAAGATCATCCACCTCTTAATCTCAATAAACTCCTCAAATATCTCATTCTCCTTCTAATTTAAAACTAGACTTTGTAGTAACAAGTTCATCAACCTTGGGTTCTTGAGGTTTATCATGATCACATGGACAACATTTGATAACTCCACATTCCTTAGTTCCTGTCCTGTAAAGGTAAAAAATTATGCCTAGATCCTTCATGCCTAACCACATAGGTGTTAGTATGACCATCAAACAAAACATTTCTATCAAATTGCCAAGGTCTATTGAGCAATAGATGGAAAACATCCATAGGCAATACATCACACAATATCTCATCATGATCAGATCCAATCTTAAAATTAACCAAGCATTGTTCTTCAATTCTCACCTTAGACACTTCTTGTATCCAACTAACCTGATAATGGTTAGGGTGTTTCCTTCTTTCTAAATTCAACTTACTAACCATCTCTTCTAAAACAAAGTTCTTAGAACTACCACCATCAACTATGACATTACATACCTTATCCTTGCACTTACATCTAGTTCTGAACAAATTCCTTCTTTGTACTAATTCATGAACACATGCAGCTAACCTCCTAGTGATAAGAGTCTCACCCTTTTCTGCAACATTCACAATGTCTTCTTCGGTAGTCTGTGCCACCCTCTTGTTAGGACATTGAAAACTTCTATGACCAGCTTCACCACATTGATAACAAGTACCAATGAACTCATTTTTCCACCTTCCTCTCTGTCTATTATTGTAGTTCTTACTGCCAGATCCTACATCAGGCTTAGGACTCTCTACCATATTACCTTTAGCAACTATCTCACCAGTCTTACCACCTCTGTTCCTATTGTTTTTTCTACCTTCAAACTTCTTATTTATCTTTTCTTCAATCTTTAATGCCATCTAATAAGCATATCCTATTGTTGTCATCCGAACAGTAAGTAGCTCTTCTTGAATACTAGGTCTCAAACCATAGACATACCTAGAAACCTTCTCTTTATCAGCCTCAGAATGACCAGTCCTAATTAGGATTTTGTAAAATTTGTCACTATACTCCTATACTGATTTTTTAGTCTACTTTAAAGCTTGCATCTTCTTAAACATGTCCAATTCATAATCCACTAGAATGAATTGCTTCTTCAACTTGTCAACCATTCGGTTCCACTTAGTGATCTTTTCTTTTCCTCTTCTACTTCTTTCCACAAAATATTTGCATGACCTTTGAGCTTAGTCTTTGCAAATCTAACTCTATCAAGATCTTCTATTTCCTCATACTCAAAGTATTCATCAATTTCATTGATCCAATCAATCAACTCTTCTGGCCTAAGGCTTCTAGCAAATGTAGAAACTTCAATCTTAGGTCTTTTCCCAATTTTAGACATAGCCTTTAAAATTCTATTTTCCTCTGGATCTCTAGCTTCTTCTATAGCTTGTTCAAAATGATCTTCTTCCTTAGATTCATCATCACTATCCTCTTTCAAGGTAGTATTCTTCTTTCTCAATTCCTCTTGCAGATCTTGCACTTGTTTCTGCAAAGCCCTAAAATCATCAAGACTAAATTCTCCAATAGCTTCTTCCTTTGAGATCTCACGATTTCTCCTCAGAGGCATCTTCAAATCAAGATCTAGGTACAAACACCCAAGATCAACTTGGCTCCAACAGGAACAAACTTTGCTTTGATACCACTTGATGTAGTCAAGTATGGAGAATCCAATTAAGGAATGTCCAAACTTGTAGCCAAACCAAAACATAACGGAATTACACAATAACAACACCAGATCTGATAAAGAATAACAATATTTATTCATAAATTCATCAATGACATGTAATGTGATGGGCTATAAGGCCTTCCCAATTATGACCAAATACAAAGTAAGAACAATTCACCAAGATCTCACAGGATCCAATACATCTCTCAGCTAGCCCAGGTTTGTAACATGATAGGACATTGGTAGATGCTCCAAGAAGGATCTAAACTTGTGCCACAGGCCACCAAGAAATCTTCTTGTGTCTAAGCTCGCAAGCTACTAACTCTGCTATATTCCAAATCTGATTCCAAATCTCATGCTCTAACTCCCAACTCCCACTGATACTGCCCAAGCGTCTACTTAAATACTAAATCCCAGCCACAAGTCAGCTTGACAAAAATATACAAATATTAAATGCAAAACATCATTTGGCTCTCAAATAGCTTTACAATAAATAAAATCATCTAATTCAGCCTCCAGAACCACATAGGATAATGCAAAATGCCAGATCTAGGTCCCCATATGTCGAATGGTCAATCCATAAATTAAGGAACACAATCTAAATCAAAGGAACTGATTGGCCAAGCCGATCCATCCAAACAACCAAGTCGGTAAGCAAGAACACCAAGCAATTGAGAAATAACTGAGCACTAGTGAACTGACCATGCCAAGCATGACCGAGAAACACAGTTATCACCGAGCGCTAGGAGAAACCGATGCCTTTAGTTACCAAGCATTCTTCAGAGACCGAGCACCCTGGTAACCACTGAAACTGAGCAACTAGTCTCCAAAACCAAGAAAATACTCCACCAACTGAGATAAATACTATCAATCTACCTTCAAAGAAAAACTTTTTTTTTTAGTTGATACAAGATTTCCAAGAATCCTAGGATGCTCCTACATCAGATTTCCACATAAATTTTTTGTTTATGTGTGTGTAATTTTATTTGTATATCTTTTGTTGATAATTAGTTGGATCAAGTATTTGAGAGTTGTGGCTGATTTTTTAAGTATTTATTCATGTTGACTCAACCCCTAGCATCTAAAGGTGTTAAACAATTGGAATCAGAGTGAGTTTCCTCTAGAAGAAGCTTAACCACTTGATGTAGATCTTAGATGGTTAATGAACATGGGAATAAGGTACCTAATTTTGATGTAACAAATTATAAATTTTGGAAGGATATAATGAAATAACATTTGGACTCTATTCCATATGGAGCTCTTGATTCTATCAAAGAATGTTATGTTCCTCTAGAATCTAGTATTCCTCCTTCAATATAAGAAATCAAAGAACATGAGAAAAATGCAGAGGTAAGGAATTATTTTATCAGTAGTCTTGGTGACTCAAAATTGTTGAATGTTATGGGTTGTCAAACTATTTTTTTTTTTGGGAGAAGCTTGGTAGCATTTATGAAGGAGACTAAAAGATCTATCAATTTAAGTTACAATATCTAAAGCACAAATTTGAGAATCTAAAAATGTGTGAGGATGAGAACATTGAAGGCAACCTACACTAGGTAATTGAAATTGTCAATTCTATCAAAGGCTCTAATAGAACCCTACAAGACATTGAAGTGTTACAAAATGTGATGAGAAATATGACTAAGACCTACAAATGCTAGAGCTAATAACAATGATAAGAGTAAGAAAACAATTTCTCTTTGGAGACTCATTCATTATAGGATGAATATGGAAATTATTCAAATGATGAAGTATTGTTCTTGGCTATTAAGGAGAATGACAATGACAGATTTAGATGTCAGAATACTACAAAATAAATTATTAATACTATGCTACATGAAAAAGAAGAATATAGATATTGGTTCATTGATATTGGTTGTTCAAATGATAGGTGATAGAGGAGTGTTTATAGAACTTTAAAAATATGATTTTTGTTTCCATTCCTACACTCTCTCAACTTGATGATGGATCATGGAATGATCTAAAATATTGATGCTATAAAAACACACAGAATCAAATCTAGAAACTAACTTTTATTAAAAATAGATTGTGGAAATTTGATATTGTTAATATGATAAAGGATCGGTCATAATTTATGGTGAAATATTTGTACCTATTTTGGTAAGGAAACTATGTCTATTGATGAAAATCATAATGCTAGTGATGTCTATTATTTTAAAGAATTACATAAAAGTTTCTTTAGTGTGATTGAGTTATTTTGTAAAGGATTTGAGGTAAGTTTTCATGGATGAATATTTGAAATTAGGAAATTTTTTTTAAAATGTTATAGAAGGTATTGCTACTCCTAATTGAATTAAGAGTTGTCATTAGTGTCATACATATAGTCAGTAACTAGAGAAAATATTTTAGTAGGTCATAACTACAAGTTTAGTCACCGAGCACAAAGATTACCAAGTATAGTGTTTACCGAGCACATAGGATTACCAAGCACCAATATTATACCGAGGTAGAGACACAACATTTACCGAGTAATCCAAGGTTGACATAAAAGTTTTGAATGATACAAAAATCAAGAAAAACAAATTTTACGAAGCTAAAATGGTTTTCATAAATCGACGTAACAATTTATTTGGAATAAAACATTGATTGGTTATGATCCCTATTCTATTTTAAACTAGGTTATTCATTTGGATTTTGATCAAGATTTTACGAGATGGTAAAAAACCCTAATTATGTCAAATCATTATGATTTAAAGCATTTTCAAGATGTCATTTTTAATCAGAAGAGAGACATATGAAGTAGTTGCCATTGGGTGACATCTCAAGATCTGACAAGGTTATGTTGAAAGAATTTTGACAGAGTATTTAGTTTTATAAGGAAAAATTCAAAGGCTACCAAGCACTACTAAAGGAGACATTCATCACAACAAGGTGATTTCATATTTGTACTTAAAGGACCTATTATTCAAAAAAGTAAGTTTCTACCACCAGATCAATTTCACTGTTTCATTCTAACCATTTCTACAGACTTAAATATCCTAACAAAGTAGACTTAACAATCTTATGTAAATCTCTTAATCGAGTCCACACTTGAAGAGTGTTGCTAAAATCCTCTAAAAAGGTATATCTTAGAAGATATTTTATGTTACTCCTAACATGGTAAGATCATCATAAGTGATCATTTTGTATGCTTTAACTAGAAACTTTATTTACTACAGTAGCGAAGCTTAGTGTGTCTCATCCCCAACATAGTTTTACCTTCTTACAAGGGTTTCTACGATACCAAAATGTTAGTGTTATGTTTATGAAGTTTCATGTATGCTTATTTGATTAGATTAGAAGTATTTACATTTTAGTTATGTTAATGAATGTATGGAGATAGTAAATGCTTCAATCGATTAATAAAGGAACTTATCTTAAAAAATTTAAGGGAAATTTTTTTAGGGCTGATGAGTCACCCCTCCCCTCTCAATAATTCACCTTTCCATAATCCCAAAAATTGGTATCAGAGCTAGTTATCTTGTTGAGGAAGTTTAATCACTGAAGAGAAAATTTCTTAGAGATGGAAAGGTATAAGATTGATAAGACAATTGAAAATTAGATATTGGAGATGTAGATTCTCATTGAAAAACTTAAGGATGCTAGAGAAAAATTGAGAGAGTTTCTGATGAAAAGGAAGGAATTAGCATTTAAGAAAAATGAAACTGATTATCAAGAAGAGGAGATAGAAGAATTATCTGAAGGATCTGGAATCATATTTGATGCATATGAAGGAATTATATCAGATTTGTCTGAAAAGAATCAGCACCGTATTAAACAAGTGAAAGCACTGCAAATCTGACAAGAGACTCAAATGGTAAGATTGATTGATGTCATGAAAAATGCTAGATAGGATGAACAAGAAAGGAATTTGGCTATTGAAGATAGAAGAAAAATAACAAAAAAGTTAGAAGAGAAGGAATCTAAAATACTAAGGCTTACCAAGCATCATTTTTAAATTTCCAATCAGATGGTTGTCATGAGTCAGGAAATCAACCGAGTAAACAATGAGCTTGCTAGAAGATTGGAAGATATTGGTGAATTAAGGGAAGAGAATGAAAGACTGAAGAATGAAGTGAAGATTCAACAACAACATAGTGAGATGATAAAGAAAATTGAATAAATTACTAAAAGGATGGATGAATTCCTAAATAGTCAGAGAAGACTGAACATCACTATTGGTTTAGGTTATACCGAGCAGGGATAGTACTAAAAAAAAGATAAATAAAAGAATACCTATGAAAATACAAGGCCAAAGAAGCTCTCATGCTATCATTGTGGAAAACCAAGTTACACATCAAATGTCTGCAGAACTAAAGCTAAAGGTATTCCTAACTCTACTCCTAAATTTGATAGTTATTTTTATAATTGTTATAAATATGGACATCAAGCATATGAGTGTAGATCAAAGTTTAAAAAGTCACATAAGAGACACTATATGGAAAAGCACTATCACACTTGCAACATGCATGGACATATATCACATGAATGCAAGATAAAAATGAAATAAGTCTAGAAACCTAAAGGACAAAACAAGACTTATCAACCAAGAAGACAAGGTAATGCTTACACTTAGGATTACAATGCTTGGGCAGGTTGTGAAACATGTGGAAGATATGGTCATATTACTGAAAATTGTATGAGAATGCACTGGAGAGGAAGATTTTGAAATTGGAAAAATTTGGGAATGACATGTATGCCCTATCATAGGGTCAATCATCTAAGTAGAGACTACAGAGACCAAGAACTAGAACTGAGTATTGATACAAATGAGAATACCATTGAAGGAATCATAATGATAGGGATCCAAATGTGGAGAAGAGAAACAAATGACAATGGAGGAACAAGCACAACAATTGGTGACACCTCATCCTTTGGATTAGGTGATCTCACCACCTCCACCTAAGAAAATCAAGTAAGTATGGGAATTGAATTTCAATTGATTATATGTTACAATAGTTCCTTCTATCTATTGCATGAATACCAAATCAACATGAAATACGATGCACTAGGGTGTTATATGTTATTTACTTGAACTAAGCATAGTTAGTTAAGCTAGACCAAGTAAGAAAGTTCCAGTCGGTGAAAGTGTTAGAAAAAACTGAGTTGCATAGTCAACTGAGCTCTAATAGTGTTCACCGAGATGAAGTATCTATTGATTTAACTGAGTGATTTTATTATTAAATGAGTAGTATATGGAAAAGTATTTAATGCACTGCACGTAAGATGAACAAGGTTGTTAGATATAAATACATGAGAAATGAACTCATTTTATCACATTGCATTCGAGAGTGAACCAGAGAAAAATAGAGTGAAGATTGAGCAATTTGTTTCCAAGATTTCAAGAAAAATTGAGTATTTCACAGAGCATTTGGAAGTGATTCAGGAAGTCTAAGATGTAACTGAGTAGCTTGTGCAAAGATTATCAAAGCTCTAAATTTTCATTCTCAATGGAATTGACTTCATGATCTGCTCAATCCAAGGAAGAGAAAGGGAAGAAGGTGATATTGATCAAGACCATGACATATGTAGATCCTAACTACAAACTTCATTCGGAAGTTGGAGCACAAATTGATGACAAGGGTGCATTTTCTTTAATACCACCTAGGGTAAAAGATATTAGGTCATATATAAAGTAAAAGATCAATGAGATTGGTGATTTCGAGCTCCAAGCCACCTATCAAGAACTTTGCACCAATAAAAAACTCAAGCATGAGTACAAACATTTGGAGGAAAAAGGGTCAACCGACACACTATATTTTCCAAAAGAGTTCAAAATGGAATGGATAAGGATTGTACTGAGTTGAGTACATGAAGGGAAGATGTGGTTGGATGAACTAGTGAAGATCACAAAATATGTCATACATATGGTCCCTGGTTATCCAATGAATGACAAAATGAAATCCCTAAGACACCCACCGAAGAAAAAGATTAAAAAAATAACCGGAGAAGAGTGGTATGATAGAGGCATGAGGATTAACACTATAAGTGACCTTGAGATGATATTTAGAGCTTATGTCATTTCCTATAAGATATTTCACTTGAGTAGACCAAACAACATTACATGCAAAGCTATTGACATCACACACAAAATTGTAAAGAATAGTTTGCAACTCAACTTATCTGAGTTAATGTTAAGACAAGTAGAAGAAAACATGTAGACTATCTGAGTCACAAGATCAAACACATGCAGGTTTAGGTCACTTTTGGTATGTACATTTTTCTAGTTGCAAAATTATTTTCCCTTAGTCGGTAATGTTGAGTGGGATGTAAACCAAGCATTCATAATATAAATTAGTGAATTTATTAACAACTTTGACAAGAATTTTGAGCTAGTAATGGATGATTACTTTAGTAAATTCAAGGAAAGGATGTAGAAGAGAACTAGGATTCCTGCACAATTAGTCAAGAAATATTAGGATGATATTTTTATTCTAGTGGACATCAACAACACCTTGATAAAGGAACTCAAACTGAGGACTGCATGGCTACCCCCTATGGAGTATGAGATTGATATTGACCAAGCCACCAAATCAATAAAGGCTCTACTTGTTGAGCCAAAAGACAAAGACACTACATGGTTTGGAACCTATGATGAAGCCAAGTCTAGAATCAAGATGGGAATAGTAGTAGAGAATATGGGAAGGAAAAATGATAAAATGGTCAAAAATTTGAAGAAAAAATTTGGTGTTGTAGATGAGGAAGCTAAGAAATCAGTTGAAGAGGCAACCGAGGAACATGTATCAGTCAGTAAAGATGATGATGAAGAGGCAACCAAGTTTGATGAGCTATAATAGGTAGAGCCACCTAAGGCTACAAAAGGAAAAGGTAAGCAAGTTGATGTTTCAAACCAATCAAGGACAAGGTTGACAACATGCAACACACCACCTCAGAAGAAAGGTGTAGAAAAAATAACAAGGCCAACACTGACCCACACTTATCAGAAAAAGAGAGGAACAAAATCTTTCATTGAGTTCCCTAAACTGAAAAGGAGAAGGAAATTGATAATAGGAAAAGATGATTTATATTCAGAAGATAAAGATGTTAATAAATTTTGAGTTGTAATTAATAAAGGACCACAAACAATTGATGAAATAGAAGAAGGAACAAAGAAGACTGGAGGACTCGCTATTCCTAAGCTTAACATGTATTCTAACCTAAGCACAAAAGATCAAGATAAGATGCTAGAGGAAGCTAGCATAGGTATGATGATACATTTTAAATGAGTTCTAGTAGATTTTTCTAATGGTATACCGAAAGAACTATATGACAAAGTGTCTACAAGATGGACTTAATGGGAGCAACAATTGTTTCTTGTGTGCCTAGTATTTTTGTAAAAGATATTTTCACCTAGCAAGAGGTCTTAGGAAGGAGGTGTAGATGGATTAATATAATCCAAGAATTCAATATTGATGTTTAGATTACCAATTTGGTTGGGGGTCAAGGGCTTGCAAAATTAATGACCCAAGCCAATTTAGATGCAAATCAAGTAAATCAAGTTGAGGAAGGAAAAATGTCAAGTATGTGTGATATGGATCCTTGTGATTGGTATGTTGACATCATTTACTATTTACAAAAAATGTAATTTCCTCCTAGTTTGACTGAGAATGCTAAAAGAACTTTGAAGCTTCATTTCATCAAGTATGTGATAATTTTGGGTAAACTATGGTGGAGAAAAACTGATGGTATTTTGTTGAAGTGTGTTGATAAGGATCAAGCTGATAGGATTTTAAAGGACATGCATAGTGGAAATTGTGGAGGCCATTATATGGCTAAATCAATAGCTCATAAGATTGCAAGAGTGGGATTTTGGTAGCCTTCATTGTTTAAAGATGTTGTTGAACTTGTAAAGAAATGTGATGCTTGTCAGAGATTCTCTGGTAAGTTGAAATTTTTAGCTAATTTACCTTTGAAACCTATTGAAGTTCAAGCTCCTTTTCAACATTAGGGTATTGATTTTATTGGAGAAATTGCAAACAAGTCTAGTGGTGGTCATTCTTAGATTTTGTTGGCCACTGACTATTTTACCAAGTGGGTAGAGGCTATTCCTACTAGAAAATCCACTAGTAGGGTTGAGATGGATTTTATTTTGAACAATATTATTATCAGATTTGGATGTCCAGAAAGAATTATGACTAATAATGCAATGTTCTTTAGATATGATGATTATATTGATTTTTGTGAAAGGTATGGTATAAATAGGTCAAATTCATCCCCTTACCATCCTCAAGGTAATGGGTAGGTTGAATCAAGCAATAAAAACTTATTGAAGATAATAAAGAGGGACCTTGTTATAAATAAAAGAGCATGAGATGCTAATTTACCTTTAGAAGTGTTGGTTCTTCAAAATATTTTACACTCCATGAGATACTAATATGCTTATGACTGATGTTAAGGAGTGGTTACTTCCAAATATGGGAAATCTATAAGCAACTGGACCAACTGTAGGGGCAAGACTACCCTCTTCACTTTTGGCTCTACAAAACCAAGGTGGGTACACCTAATCCAATAGATTCAACTCTATTCCTTACTCATTACTGGATCTTACAATAGATGAAAGTGAGAAAGTACTAAATAAAAACCTATTATTCATTGACTCTCCATCACTGGGTAGGACTACTTATATAAAGTAAATAAAATGTAAAAGACTGGTATTGATTATATGTTTTAGGATTACAAGATTTTTGGTGCAGGAGCAGCTACTCTAGACTCAACAAACAATACCCTTAAGATTCCTAAGCACATCTAGTTTAGCTTAGATATATTAGTCAAGCACCTAGACCAAGTTGTAAGGCCTAGTTCCAAGATTGGCACAACTATAAGCCCCTAGCTAACTATGGTAAAAAAGTGGTTAGTGGGCCTAAAATCATAGGATTTTAGTTATTTTCATGTTTTTAATGTTTTATATCCATGTTAGATCACTAGATAAGGCATAGACCAAGTTTGGTCTCCTAGAAAGCAAAAGTTGCAAAAATGTTGTAAAAGTTGCTTAGCAACTTTAACAACTTCTTGCCAAAAGTTGTAATCATGCCCCCAATAGTCAGATGGTTTAAATTTTAGTTGTAACTGATGGGGGAAGCCTTCAAAAATCCCTTTCAGGTGGGTGGAAGGTAAGATGTGTAATTTTGGCATTTGAATCAATAAAACAAACCATTTCTCTGTAATTCTCAGGAATAGTGCCCTAGTACAGACGAGTATAGACTAGTGTGCATGAATCTTTGAGATCAAAAGTTTTTTCATCCAATCTAATTTCATCTCCAATTGGATTCATGTTCTAATTCATCCTAGTTTAGGAGATATCAGGGTTTCTTGTGTGCTTGCCTGGATTGAAGGTCTCCAGCAGGATTTCTGATAGGGTTTGGTCTTTTGACCCAATTCCACCATGGGAATCTGATGCCCCTTCATGGAATTCAAAATTTTTTTATGCACTTTCAAAATATGCAGGTTAGAGGTGGATTTTTGTAGGGAGTTGGTTTTTCCACAAAGCCCTAGGTGTACATCTCTATGTGTGCACCAGTTTGTGACTTAGGATAGTCACCATAACCTTTGGTTGGGGATTCACCAAGACTCCAAAACTTGTATTTTGAATTATTTTATATGTCCAAACATGCCTCCATACTTATTTTTTGCATTGGATTAGGAGAAAGAGCACTTGTAGTGCATTTGGAGACCTAATTAGGCCTATTAGCTTGGTCTAACATTGTAACATCAGTGACTTATGTTTGTCTCCAATCCTTGGTGCTTGGATATGTTTTATAAACCCCAAAAGGGTATTATAATCCCTAACCAATTCAATATCTCATTTGGAAACATTTTGACTTATGTTCAAATTTCCTTCTAGGAAGGGCTACAAGCCAAATCCTTGGTTTATGAAGCAACCTAGTGTTATGGGTGGCTTGTGAATGAAAGAACCATTGGAACTAAAGGAATAGGACCTAAATAGGCTAGATCAATGATTTTAGGCCACCCCTAGTCTTATAAGTCATTTCATGGGGTTTGGTTGTCTATTGAGTTAAGGAGACCTCTTAGTAACTTCTCAATTTCTGGTGTTTGGGACTTAGCATAGCCTAGTGATTAGGTTTTCTTAGGTGTTTGGGTTGTGATAACCATTTCCCCTAGTCCTTACCATACTTGTGATAATAATTTGGCACTTGGATCCCCATTTGGGTAGTTGAGACCTTGAAACTCACCAATTGTTCACTATTTGAAGGCTTCCACTTGCCACTTTGCATCAAGTGGTATCAGAGGTATGTCTGCTCCTAAGGATGAAGAGATACCTACAAGGGTCACAAATAGTGAGTTAGAAAAGATGGTGAGAGAGAAAAGGGCTGCAAACACAACCTTAACTAAGAGGCTTCAAGAACTTGAGAAGAAGCTTGACAAGAACAAAGAAGATGGGTTTGAAAATGAAGAGGGGAGTGAAGAAGAGGAGGATGATCTTGACCAACACATCCCTACAGACCAAAGGCCTTTCATAGATGCCTTGAAATCCATGGGGAGGATAACCATGGAGGAGAAGATATATTTACTGGTCTTCAATGGCAAGATGAATGCAGATTTAGCCTTGGATTGGATAGAGGCTTTGACAATGTTCTTTGAATGTGAGAACATCCCTGAAAAATAAAGGGTAAAGGTGGCAAGATCCAAGTTAAAGGGAGCAGCCCTAACTTGGTGGAACTTCATCCAAATAGAGGGTGAAGAATGGAAAGAGCATGATCAATTCATGGAACAAGATGATAGCATTGATTAGGGAAACATATGTGCCTGAGGACTATGGGGTACAACTCCATAGGAGGAAGCAAATTTTGAAACAAAAAGACATGGATGTAGGCTCATACACTGAGGAGTTCCTAAAATTATGTATGAAGACCAATATGGTAGAAGATGAGGAAGAAAAACTAGCAAGATACATGAATGGCTTGAAGGTATCCATTCAAGAGGAGCTAAGCCTACACTACCCTACCACAGTCAATAAGTGCTACCAAATGGCACTCAAGGTAGAGGAAAAATGGAAAAGAAAATAGGATTTTGGCAAAGGGAAGAGTAATTATAATGAGAAGAACTTTAGAGGCAAAGGAAACCCTTGGAACAAGGGAAAAAATAGTGGCAGCAGCAATAGGACCCCTGACCAAGGAGACAAAGAAAATAGTGACTCCAATTCAAGAGGAAACTATAGAGGAAGGAGGCCCTTCAATAAGGGAAGGACAAACTTAGGAAGTGGTAATGGACCATGGAAATGTTTCTATTGCAATCAAATGGGACATCATGTAGGAAGATGCCCTAAGAAGAGGAAAAACAATAACCAAGGTGAGAGGAGAGCACAAATTGTCCAAGAAGATAAACGAGAAGACAATGCTGATGCTAGAGACTTGGAACCAGAGGAAGGAGTATGTTTGATGATGAGGCAGGTCTTCCTTCAAGTGCCACAAACCCAAGAACCTCCACAAAGGAAGAATCTCTTCAGGACAAAGATCAAATGTCATGGAAAGGTATGCAATCTACTTATAGATTCTGGTTCAACTAAAAATCTTGTATCTTGTGAAATGGTTCAAAATTTAAAACTCCCTAAGAAGCCACACCCGTTCTCCTATCATGTTTCATGGCTAACAAAAGGTCAACAAACTCTAGTAACAAAACAAGCATGGATAGAGTTCTCAATTGCAGATTTTAAGAACAAAGTTCTTTGCAATGTGGTTGAGATGGATGCCTTACACAACCTTCTAGGAAGGCCCTGACCATTTGATGTAGATGCCATACACCATTGTAGGAAGAATGCCTTCTCCATCACTAAAGATGGGAAGACCTTTTCTATGAAGCCCTTGTCGGATAACAAATTTGAAAAACAACCCACTATGATTATCATGGGTGAAAAAGAGATGTTGAAAACCTTGAAGGAACCTGATATTGAAGCCTTTGTCCTAATCTCAAAGCCCAAGGATAACACCGAGTCTGATAAAAAAGAGACTATGCCAAAGGAAGCCATGGAACTATTGCAAAAGTATAGAGATGTCACTGCTAGTGACCTGCCCACTAGCCTCCCTCCCATTAGGGATATCAGTCACCAAATTGACCTCATACTAGGCTCATCCCTACCTAATAAGGCACCATACAAAATGATACCCTTGCAGCATGTAGAGATTTCAAAATAAGTCATTGAATTGTTGGAAAGAGGACTCATTCAAAAGAGTCTCAGTCCATGTGCAGTACCGTCAGTCTTGGTACCTAAAAAGTATGGCAAATGGAGGTTATGTACTGACAGAAGGGCCCTAAACAAAATCACCATAAGGTATAGATTCCCCATGCCAATGATTGAGGACCTATTGGATCAACTAGGAGGTGCTTGCTACTTCACCAAGATAGACTTAAAATTTGGATACCATCAAATCAAAAGCAAACCAGGAGATGAATGGAAAACAACATTCAAGACTACTGAAGGTTTGTTTGAATGGTTAGTAATTCCCTTTGGCTTAAGAAATGCCCCTAGAACTTTTATGAGTCTTATGAATGAGATATTCATTGATCTTATTGGAAAATTTATTGTTGTTTACCTTGATGACATACTAATATTTAGTCATAGCAAGGAAGACCATCTTGATCATGTGGAACAGGTACTAAGAAGACTCCATCAACACAAGTTGGTAATCAACTTGGAAAAGTGCATGTTTATGAGGAAGGAACTTGTGTTCCTAGGATTTTTGATCTCAAAAGGTACCCTCAAGATGGATCCTGAGAAGGTAGAAGCAATAATTAATTGGCCTCCACCAAAGAACCAAGGTGATGTAAGAAGCTTCCATGGACTTGCAACTTTCTATAGAAAGTTTATCAAAAATTTTAGTCATGTGTGTGCACCAATGCTTGAAACTATTAAAGGTGGAAAGAAGAATAAATTTGTGTCGACAAAGGAAGCCATTAATGCATTCCAATACTTGAAGAATAGAGTCTCCCAATACCATATCTTGGTCCTCCTTGATTTTAAAAAAGTCTTCACTGTGGAGACAGATGCAAGAAATTTGGCTATAGGTGCAGTCCTAAGCCAAGAAGGCAAGGCAGTTGCTTTCTTCTTAGAAACATTGAATGAGGCTAAAAGAAAGTACTCTACATATGACCTAGAGCTCTATGCCATGGTCCAAGCCCTCAAGAAATGGAGGCACTATTTGATACCAAAATAATTTTTAGTATACATTGACAACCATGCATTAATTCTCTTAAATTCTCAAGAGAAAATCTCTGTCAGACATCTGAAATGGGTAGAGTAGTTGCAGGCCTATACCTTCAACATCAAGCATAAAAAGGGTGTAGCAAACAAAGTTGCTAATGCCCTTAGTAGGAGGATTGGTCTGGTTGAAGAAGTTCAATTACAAAGTGTGGGAATTGAGTCCCTCAAATACTTGTACCCAGATGACCTTGAATTTGCAGAGATATATCAGATTTGCACAAAGATGGTTGGCAGATACCACACTGACTTTTCTAAATATCTAATTTAGAATGGAATTATATTCAAAGGATCCCAACTATGTATACCAAAGTGCTCAATGAGAAAAAAAATAATAAGAGAGAAGCATTGTGGTGGCCTAGGAGGTCACTTTGGCATTGATAAGACAGTAGACATGGTGAAGAGGAGCTATTTTTGGCCTAAGTTGAACAATGATGTCAAGAAGTTTATAGAGACTTGCACAATCTACCAGCAAGCTAAAGGAATGAAAACAAATCAAGGGCTATACCAACCCTTACAAATCCCTTCAAGACCTTGGGAGTCCATCTCAATGGATTTTGTAATGGGACTATCTAAGACCAAGCAAGGATTTGATAGTGTTTTTGTCATAGTGGATAGGTTCAGAAAAATGGTTCATTTTGTACCATGCAAAAGCACAAATGATGCATCTCACATAGCCAATCTCTTCTTCAAATAATTAGTCAGAATTCATGGCTTACCTCAGACAATTGTATCTAACAGGGATGTAAAGTTCCAAAGATATTTTTGGAGGACACTCTTGAAGAAGTTGGGAACAAACCTCACCTATAGCACTGTCTATCACCCACAAATAGATGGGCAAACTGAGGTAGTAAATAGATCCCTAGGTAATCTCCTAAGATGCCTAACCAAGCAATATTCACAAAGTTGGGATACACTCCTACCCCAAGCAGAGTTTGCATTCAATGACTCTATAAACAGGTCAACCGGTAAGACCCCATTCCAAGTAGTATATGGCCTTCATCCCAAAGGACCATTAGACCTAATTGAACTACCATCTAACTTCAAAGTTAGTGCTCAAGGCTAGGAACTGGTAGAGCTCATCACAAAGGTGTAGCATGAGGTAAAAGAAGCATTACAAAGGTCAAGTTTGAAGTACAAGGAAAGTGTTGATAAAAGAAGAAGAGAGGTCCACTTCAAAGTGGAAGACAAGGTTTGGGCATTCCTAAGGAAAGAGAGACTACCTAAGGGTAGATACTCCAAACTAAAAATGAAGAAAGTAGGTCCATGAAACATACTTAATAAAATAGGTGAGAATGCCTATGAAATCTCTCTTACTCCAACCTTGCAAATCTCTCCAATATTCAATGTGGCAAACCTCACACTATACAAAGCTACAACAGGTTCAATGAATGAGCAAGGTGAGGAACCAAACACCAAAGATGAAGACTATGTCACAAATCTTCCCCAAAGAAAACCAGTGGAGTTAGAAGAAATTTTGGACACAAAGTTATTAAGGTAGACCAAAACTAAGAAGTACATGTAGTACTTAGTCAAATGGAAGGGACTCCCCAACATAGATGCTACTTGGCTGACCGAAGACCAAATCAAACAACATGGGACTTTGGTGGACTAGTTATCCTCAAGTAGGGACTTGAGTTTTAAAACTCAAGGGGAGTATGGTGCAGGAGCACCTACTCTAGACTCAACAAACAATACTTGTAAGAGTCCTAAGCACATCTAGTTTAGCTTAGATATATTAGTCAGGCACCTAGACCAAGTTGTAAGGCCTAGTTCCAAGATTGGCACAACTATAAGCCCCTAGCTAACTATGGTCAAAAAGTGGTCAATGGGCCTAAAATCATAGGATTTTAGTTATTTTCATGTTTTTAATGTTTTAGACCCATGTTGGATCACTAGATTAGGCATAGACCAAGTTTGGTCTCCTAGAAAGAAAAAGTTGCAAAAATGTTGTAAAAGTTGCTTAGCAACTTTAACAACTTCTTGCCAAAAGTTGTAATCATGCCCCCAATGGTCAGATGGTTTAAATTTCAATTTTAAGCAATGGGGGAAGCCTTCAATTAGCCCTTTTAGGTGGGTGGAAGGTAAGATGTGTAATTTTAGCATTTGAATCAATAAAAACAAACCATTTCTCTGCAATTCTTGGGAACAATGCCCTAGTACAAATAGGTATAGACTAGTGTGCATGAATCTTTGAGATGAAAAGTTTTTTCATCCAATATAATTTCATCTCCAATTGGATTCATGTTCTAATTCATCCTAGTTTAAGAGATATCAGGGTTTCTTGTGTGCTTGCCTGGATTGAAGGTCTCCAGTAGGATTTTCGATAGGGTTTGATCTTTTGACCTAATTCCACCATGAGAATCTAATGCCCCTTGGTGTAATTCAACCTTTTTTTATGAACTTTCAAAATATGCAGGTTAGAGGTGGATTTTTGTAGGGAGTTGGTTTTTCCACAAAGCCTTAGGTGTACATCTCTATGTGTGCACCAATTTGTGACTTAGGACAGTCACCATAACCTTTGGTTAGGGATACACCAAGACTCCAAAACATGAATTCTAAGTTCTTTTTCATGTGCACACATTCCTCCATACTTAGTTTGTGCATTGGATTAGAAGAAAGAGCACTTGTAGTGCATTTGGAGACCTAATTAAGCTTATTAGCCCAGTCTAACATTGTAACATCAGTGACTTATGTTTGTCTCCACTCCTTGGTGCTTGGATATGTTTTATAAACCCCAAAAGGGTATTAGAATCCCTAACCAACTCAATATCTCATTTGGAAACATTTTGACTTATGTTCAAATTTCCTTCTAGGAAGGGCTACAAGCCAAATCCTTGGTTTATGAAGCAACCTAGTGTTATGGGTGGCTTGTGAATGAAAGAACCATTGGAACTAAAGGAATATGACCTAAATAGGCTAGATTACTAATTTTAGGCCACCCTTGGTCTTATAAGTCATTTCATGGGGTTTTATTGTCTATTGAGTTAAGGAGACCTCTTAGTAACTTCTTAATTGTTGGTGTTTGGGATCTAGCATAGCCTAGTGATTAGGTTGTCTTAGGGGTTATGATAACCATTTCCCCTAGTCCTTACCATACTTGTGATAATAATTGGGCACTTGGATCCCCATTTGGGTAGTTGAGACCTTGAAACTCACCAATTGTTCACTATTTGAAGGCTTCCACTTGCCACTTTGCATCAATTTTGATCATTCCCCACAAAGCAAAGATAGGAAAATATAGGCCAGTGCCCTATCCATTGGGAAAAATATTAGAAGATAGAATGAATACAAAAGTGTTTTGAAAATGATTGGTCTTTTAGACATAAATACAAACACCCCAACTCTTTCCTACTTATAGAAAATCCTCAAATAAATTCAGTAAACATGTATCCCACCCTAAGAAATATTTAATCCAACCCTAGATCAGAACTCAAAGCCAAATACATACATATAAATCCTAGAAAGATTTAAAGATTCACAGAATAAACTCAAAGGAAAGAAAAAGATTTGAGATTTGTATTAAGTATAACCTTGATCATTATATACATCATATTCTGAACAGTAAGCTTGCAAAATAGCAAAAGCAACCTGTACTTCTTCTCTATTTCTTGATGAAAAATAATACAATAAGTTACAATCCTTGATTAAGGGCTAGGGTTTCAGAATTTCTATCTTTTTAACACCTAAACTCTCAATGCCTAGAATGATCATGGAAAATACTTTAAATACAAGGAAATGCAACAAGCTACCAATCATTCTAGGGTTTACAAAATTCCTAACCTAAAAAATTTACAACAACCTTATTGGGTTTACAATAAATACATTGATCAAATAGGTGAGATATTTGTAGATGAGTCACCTTGCTTTATGTCTTCAATTCTATCCTCAACTTCTTTCAACAAAATTGATTGTAATATCTCTATTGTCAATCCTGCAATAAATACCTTTCTGCATCTCAACAACCTTGATGGCTCAAAAAGCAACTATCTTCACTTGTTTCAAGAGTCTGGTGGAGTATTTACTTTTTCTACATGAGGTATGTACTGATACCTCCACCTATTGTACACCTCTTCACTTGGGAACTCAAAATAGTTTGCAAATTTTGCATTTTTGCCAGACAACTATTCCCACCTATCCTCCAATTGACTAATCTCTCGCTGAATAAAATCAAACTTAGATTTAGTAGAAATTAAAGTCTCAATAGTATGTATAAAGAATAAAGTATTCTCTAGGGTCAAAATGCTAGTCATCCTAGTAGAGAAGTCAATATCTATTTGTGCTCACCACTTGATCAATTCTTTAAGTAGCAAGAGTCTTTACCTTTCTCTTCCTCAATTAATCAAAGACTATTGCATTAGCAATATCCCATTTTGGCAGAATCAACACCCCTGTAGTATGGACCATAGCCCTTCACTCCTCAGGAGTAATCTTTTCAAAACTTCTTCATCATTTCTCCCTTGGATTCAATTTCTATCTCTATTATGTCCCTATCAAGGAAATCTTCTTTCTTCTTCTCATAGATCTCTTTGAACTAATTTATTTTCATTCTCCACCAAAATTGGAAAAAATCCCTAGTCTTAACAAATTTGTCATCAGCAACAAAAGAATCTCTGGCTTGTTTTAAAATAGGGTCAATTTGTTTACCCTCAAATTCAGCAACAGTAAGATCCATGGTAACCTCCTTAGGAGCCTCTGACATTCCTTCTTGTAGTTCATCATTGGAAAAAAAAATGTTTCCCTCATTCGTCATCTATACCAACTATTCTACTACCCCATGTTCATCTAAATGTACGGGGGATTGAGAGGGAGAGTATAAATTTTGTTATGATCCTGATCCCTCTTGTCTTTTCCTCTTTGGAGAGGGTTCTTGCATTGTTGGATCATTCATAGGCCTCTTTCCTCCTGAAAAGGAAGGAATATCCTCACCTCTCTGCTATGTTGGTAAGGGAACAGTGTACCCACTTCTCTTCTACATTGTATAGACTCCCCTTGGGGTCAATTTTATATGTCTTGGCTAGCTCAATATCTACCTAGCCTTCTCAGGGTTTGTCTTGCTCATAGCAGCCCTCTTCTCATTTATTGCATGCATGATGCCTTCAAAATGCTCCATAAGAGCCTCTACCTTTCTTGCCCATGGCTCAAAAACCTTTAATGGATCATAAGATCTATCAAATTTTTTGATGAAATCTACAGTCTTCTTGTAGATCACCCAATTTTCCTTCTTTATTTCTTGAGTTTGGAGGTCAAACTCATTCCTTATTATATCCTTAGGAAAATTGAATTAGTGCTCCATAAGAGCACACCTAATCTTATCTCTAAACATTCCTAATAGGAAACCCTCATTATTTGCACATCTAGCTATAGTTGTAGGCATTCTATAGGGTTGCAATACCTGGTTCAAATATATCCATCCTCCCTTAGTGATAACATACTGGTGAGCAATTGTAATATTAGGCAAGAAAGTCCCTCTTCCTTGACTAGTAAGGGCATTCTCCTATAGGTCACCAATCTACCTCAGAATTTTAGCATATCTTACCTTCAATGGAACTTGGTAGGGAAAAATGTAAGGTTCCTTTCTGCAACCATAAAATCTAAAAATTGTAGAAATAAGATATAATATGATATCCCCAAAATTATGGACTATAGTTTTGTCCTGATAGTATTCCTTTGGTCTAATTAATCTTAGTAACTCCCTTGGGATTCTAGCATTGTAAAAAAATAACAATGTCCTAAGTCTTGAAGCAAAGCCCTATCAAAGGCAATAAAACTGGCATCAACTCTATCCCATGACAAAGTTGTGGTCCACAATTGAACTGGAAGGGTTTCTCCATTTCTCTCCTTAACAATGTTCACTGTTGAGCTGAAAAATTGCTCACCCTTGTACAAGAACATATGCATAAGCATAGAATACCACCCAAAGGGCCTGCTAACCTTCATATTCTTTATTCCCATCAATCCCTCATGGATCAGGTAAACCAAGTGAGAGGCAAAGTCAAAGATTAGTGCCAATTGGGGATGTAGAGATTGCACCATCATGAGCATATATGGAATTGGCATATGAGTGGCCTCATCATGCCCTAGGATTAAAGTCAAAGACTTGTAAAAACCCTGTGCTCTCTTACTGAATAAATCCATCTTTAAGGGCTCTAGTGTACTTGGGCTGATAACACACATGGATCCAATCTAGTCTAAAATATCCCTCAGAGGCCCTGTTCTCAAATAATCCTTTTGAGCTTCATATACCTCTATGAATTCTGTAAAATCTATTTTCTCCAACCCAACAAAAGGGTCATTCAATGAGAAGACCTCCCTAATGTCATCTTCTATGATACTAATCAAATTATTTCCATTTATATCCTTGACACATTTTGTCACAGGATCATAGCACTTAGCAATCTGGATCAATAATTCTGCATCCATAAAAACTCCAAGAACTACCAACTTTCCTATATCAAATTGCCATATGTTTCTAAGGGGGGTACATGAATTTCTCTATGAGTATGCTGCTTTAAAAAAAATAAGACTATTATAATCTTCACCCACCCTAGCATCTCTCATTCAGTTCCCTCTATCATGGAGCCCACTGTTCACATAATCCCTAGGGTTCCTTGGGACCAATTCTTTCAATCTAGCTGCCCCATTATCTGAATGTGGGAGAAATTGCATTAAGTCTTCAAAGACAACCCTATCTTTATACTCTATCTTCCCAGACAGTCCCCTCTTTGGTGGCATTTTAAACTAGGGCTTTTTAGAACAATATATAAATACCCAAGAAAAACCCTAAAAATATTAGCAAGCAATATAATTCCTCCCACCAATTCCTTCACAGACTTCAAAAAATTCTCAAATTCATAAAATGTTGACCTACTAGGCACCTGAAAAAACTTTGCTTGATATCACTCCAGAGAACAATCCAGTTCACCAAAATGCTTATGAGAGCGATAAAGAAAACAATGATCAAATTTGGGGTATATAATGTTGCCAACCATTTAGAATTCATCTGCATGTAGCTCATTAAGTCCACCATTACTAAAAATTGGTGGCCTCAGCATTCATAGGACGTGAACATCACAGAGTAAAAATTTGAATTTGGACTGTTGCTCTTGTTTCCTTTTTGGCGCATCGAACGATCAGCAAAAATAGCCATGCAACCTTCTTTTTATTTTTCCCAAACAAGTTCCCAGCCAATGAGAATAGTTCAAATTAAACCATGTGGGAAAAGAAACAACTTAAATTTACCTTGATCAGAGTAGACAAGTGTCACCTTGTCACTAAAGCACATGCATAGAATCCAAGCATCTTTCCTCAGTAGTGTAACGACAACCACAAGATTCTTTCCAACTCACAACACTTTATCAATTCCCAAACCAATGACCCCACCTTCCCTTTTGAAACCTTCATCGAACCAGGAAATCCCAAGTTGGATAGATCAGTAGGTGGTAAACCCTAACTTTCTCCTCGGTGTCAAGTATACTGACAACCTGACATGTCATCTCTGCCTTCAACCAATAAAAAATGAGCTTGTTAGCATGAACTAGCAACAGAGGACCCACCCTTTAGTCCTCATCCCTTGAACAAGATCAATGACTATTGCTATACTCCAGACCTTAAAAATCATGCACTTTATCCCAACGGTATACCAAAAACTGAGAGATATGTTTGAACCTTAAGTATCTAATAAAACTGACCCCATAATAACACTTCACTTATCTTTCTGTCGAATCAAAAGCTGCCACATTTATAAGAACAGGTGGGTGGGCCCTTTCTCCTTTTCTTCTTTAATATCAAACATCCTATCAATCACCACATCATGCTTATTTCAACCAATCAAAAACACACATGTAAGGGTAACATGGCAATTTAGGGCCCACTCACCATCTCATCCATCATACAGCATTGAACGGTCATCACTATACCACGAAGCTTAAATAATTCACACCTTCCATCAACGGTATAATGACAACTGTAAGATCAAATTTTGCTTTATCCTTTGAAAAGTTTGACCCCATAACTGTTACGTCACCTAAGATAGGTATCAACCCAAAAAACACGCCGTTGAGACTGACATGCCAGAATCCTGCTATTGTCAGTAAATCTTAATCAAATTCTTGTTGCTATACTACGATACTTAAAAAGGAATCATCTCGACCCAATGGTATAATGATAGCTGTCGATGCAGTACTCAGTTTAATCACCAACACAACACCACAAATGAGCCCACTGAGACATATGTCTACTTGTCACCAAATCACATGTCAGAAAAGATGACAACATGGAACCTTGAGATTCAACGACAACCACTCATTTTTAAACGGTTAGTTACTTAGGAAAATTTACAGGAAACTTAGGCTTGAGAGAAATATTAAAAAGGGTCCCGTTGGACAACCTAACAATATAACATGTAAAGTGGTCACTTAAAAGGGGTTGATATCGTACATGTTTATTTGGAGAGTTAGTGAGCCAAAAAGTAACACAAAATTATAATAATGCTAAGACCAGCTAGGGCTTCCATCAAACTTAGGGTTTTAACCATAAAACCTCACAATCAGGTCTAAGAACTTGATTTTTTGAAAAATTTAGCATGAGGATGAGAATTTTTAGGATAGTAATAATAGTGGCTCATGCTTGGGGATGTGTATCTCATGCAGATACAACAAAGAAACTAGAATCTCCTAGAAGAGCAGACTAGAACAAAATGTCAACTGGAAAATAGAATTGCACACAAAACCCTAAATCTAAACCTACACAAAGATTCATTTAAATATTTAAGATAAGTAAAATTTTAAGAATTAACCATGAACTGGCAATTCCATGAGCTCTCCTGTTAGATTCTTCAATACATATGAACTTGCTCCCCATTTTTCTTCAATGATATATGGGCCTAACCAGATGGGATCAAATTTCCCATGCTTTCCTTTATCTTCTAATCTTGCATTCCACATCAGGACCAAATCACCATTTGCAAAATCTCTCTGAGTAGTCCTTTTGTCATACAGGACTTTGCACTGGGCCTGCATCTTCTCATTCTTAACATGTGCATCATTTCTTACCTCATTCAATTTAATTAAATCATTCATTCTAACAATCATTTCTTCCTCCATGTCATCATCATATGCCTATATGAATTGATACATCTATAGAAAATTATTCTGGGGAAATCTTGCATTAATCCCATATACCAAGTCAAAAGGGGCACACCCTATTGCTTTCTTTACTGTAACCCTATC
Source organism: Chamaecyparis obtusa (assembly GCA_027943335.1). Taxonomy (NCBI): domain Eukaryota; kingdom Viridiplantae; phylum Streptophyta; class Pinopsida; order Cupressales; family Cupressaceae; genus Chamaecyparis; species Chamaecyparis obtusa. The sequence goes on from BSBK01007512.1 coordinate 1,395,529, forward strand.
AGCCCACAAGGCTTGTAACAACTTAGAATCCCAAGACCTTTTATTCTTGTCCAATACTCTTTTCAAAATTTTAATCAAACTCTTGTTACTAGATTTTGCCTGGCCATTGCCTTGTGGATAGTAGGGAGATGAATATGAGATTTTTATACCATTTTTTTGACAGAGTCAACAAAATCCTCTAACCTAAAACACATTGCATTATCAACCACCATGGTCTCTGGGCAACCAAAACTTGTAAGGATATTTTGCATCATAAAATCTATTACCACCTTACTAGTTTCTCTTCTTGAAGGGATTGATTCAACCCACTTGGTGAAGTAATCAGTTGCTACCAAGATATAAGAATGCCCACCACTAGACTTATTAGAGATTTCACCAATGAAATCCATGCCCTACTTTTGGAAAGGAGCATGAATAGTAACAGGTTTGAGAAGCAGGTTTCCACTGAACTTAAATTTTCCTGCAAATCTTTGACAAGGGTCACACCTCTTTACAAACTGATGGGTATCTTTGAAAAGTGATGGCCACCAAAAACCTGACCTGATGATCTTGTGGGCTATAGTCTTTGCCATATAGTTTCCTCCACAAATCCCATTGTGCATTTGATCCATCAAAAGGTTGGCCTTATCCTGATCTACACACCTAAGAAAGACACCCTCATTGCTTCTCCACCATAACTCACCACTTATAATTGCATATCTTATGGAATGAAGCTTAATAGTTCTTTTCTTGTTATCATCTAATCTAGGAGGTAAAACCATATTTCATAAATATTTAACAATATCCTTATACCACTCACAATAATCCATGTTACACATAAAAGGTCTTTGATCCTCCTCCAACATGTTTATCTGGTTTGCAGTTAGATTGCTTTGGGCCATCAAATTTTCTAGGCCCAACCCTCTTACCAACTTTGTAATGTGAATGCCAATATTAAACTCTTGAATCCTATTAATCCATCTACATCTTCTTCCTAAACCTTCTTGCTGGACCAAGATATCCTTGACCACAGCACTTGGAACATAAGCAACCACTGTGGCTCCAACCAAATAACACCTGAATGTTTTAATAACTTTCACCAAGGCATAAGCTTGCTTCACAATAATATCATAGTTCAATTCTGCTGCCTGCAAGGTCTTGCTAGAAAAAGAAATAGGTTGTTCAAAACCATCAGCATTTTTTTGTAATAGTACTGCTGCAATAGTATGGGCAGATGCAAAGGAAAAGATCTACATAGGTTTTCTATAATCTAGTGTTTTCAAAATGGGGGCATGCTTGATAGCCCTTTTAATATCATTAAAAGCCTGTATTACTTCAACATTCCATTCAACTTTGGCTCCCTTTTTTAACATTCTTGATATGGGAATGCTAATTTCTGCAATTTTTGTAACAAATCTCCTCAAGAAATTGACTTGTCCTAAAAAGGACTGAATTCCCTTGATATTCCTTGGTAGAGATAGTTTATCTATAGCTTCCACCCTTTCAGGGTCTATCCTCACTCCATCCTTTAAATCAATATGCCCTAGAAGTTTTCCCTCTACCACACCAAAAGCACATTTCTTTGGGCTCAAAGAAACCCCATAGTCTAATGCTCTAATGAAAATATTTTCTAGATGTTGGCAATGTTGTTCTTCCTTGGCTGAGAAAGTTGTTAGATCATCTTGATATACCACCATGAATCTGTCAATGAAATCTACAAAGGCTATATCCATAGCCTTTTGAAAAGTGGCACCAACATTAGTCAACCCAAAAGGCATTCTCACATAAACATAAGTCCCCCATGGGGTTGTAAATGAAGTTTTAAATTGCTCTATGTCCTTAACCATAACTTGATTATAACCAAAAAAACCATCCATCATGGACATCAATTCTGACCTAGTGACCTTTTGCAACATGTTCTCCATATTTGGTAATCCATAGTTATCTTTTAGAGAATTTATGTTAAGATTTCTAAAATCAACACAAAGCCTAATGTCACCATTCTTCTCTCTGATAGGCACCAAATTTGAAACCCAAGTGGAGTGCCTAATAGGCTTGATTATTCTAGCATCCATCATCTTCTTGAGTTCACCTTGCATTTTAGGTGCCAAGGTAGGGTTAATAGGTCTCAACTTCTGTCTAAAAGGTTTTGTGCCTTATTTTAGTGGAATCTCATGTTGAAAGAGGTCCTCTCTATAAGCTTTGAGATCTTCATAAGACCAAGAAAAAACATGTCTAAATTTTCTGAGGAGATCAATCAAAATTTTTCTCATTCTTGGGGACAAACACTTACCTGTATAAACCTTCTTGGGTACTATTCTTGTACCTAAGTTTATTTCTTCAAGCTCATTGGTTTTATCAGTACTGGAAGAAAAAACTTTGTCTTTATTGTCAAACACCCTTTCAAAAGAAACTAATCCTTTGGGAACTCTATTTGATTTCAACTGCAAAACTTCTTTCCCAAAAATTACATCTTTACCATTCACTGTATTAACATAAGTACTGAAATCCATTTCTCTATCACCAAAATGAGACTCACATTGGAGAAATCTTAATATGTCCTGGTCATTAGAGAAAACTTGCCAATTCTCTACATTATCAGGGATGGAAGGCCTGGCTTGTACCTCTATATTGGATATATCTGCAAATGTAACATCTTCAGGTCTAAGGACCACATTAGCCAACAAATCTGCCATTTTTTTTTGACTTCTTTCCACCCAACAAACGTTAAAAGCACTGAAGCTTTCAATTTCATCCCATACTGCATTCCTATACTGCTTTAATTTCTAATTCTTTGAAGCATACTTTGATCTAACTTGGAAGACAACTAACTCAGATTCACCCACTACTTTTAAACATTTTATACCATGCCTTGATGCTAAACTTAAACCTATCAATAGAGCTTCATATTCTACAACATTATTTGTGCATGAGAATAGCAAAGTAAAGGAGAATTTGAAAGTTTTACCATTTGGAGATATGAGCAATATTCTAGCTCTAGATCCTTCCTTTCTATTGGCACCATCAAAATACATGGTCCACAAACTGTCAAGATCAATCCATCCCTCTTGGATTTCTGACTTATTTCAATTTTCTCCTAATCATCTTTACCTTGGACTTTGAAAGTATTTATGTCAGTGTCAAGAAAATAATTCATGGTGTCTTCTTCTTCTTCAATCATATGTGGAGTTCTAAGTTCTCTAGAAACTTTAATATTCTGTCCCTCCAAGTTAAAAGTGGCAAATGAAAAATCACACTATATGTTGCCTCCCATATAAGCACTCCACTTCCTTGATAGTAACATCCCATATTGGGGAGGAATATCCACTACCAAGAAACTCATGGTTAATTTTTTGCTGGGGTATGCAGCCAATCTATAAGGTAGAGCCTTGATAGTACCCACAACTAGTACTTCCCTTGAATCCATTTCTTGAAATCTACCATGAGGTGTGTCCACCTTTAATCCTAATGACTTCATAACCTCAATAGGCATAATAGTGTTTGATGCTCCAGAATCAATCATACAATTTTTTAGCAACTTTCCATTTATCTGTAGAGTCAAAAAGAAAGGATCAACTGTTCCTACTGTAGTACTAACAAAATTTGCATCCAAATAAATTTGGGGAATTTCAGAAACAATCTCCTCATTACAATTTTTATTTTCATCATTCATAGTTGCTACTTGTTTCTCAACCCTTTCTACTTTTTGAGGGTGTATGGATACCACACCATTTACCCAATTTAGGGCCTTATCCTTATGTTCTTCTATTCTCATAATTTCCAGAAATGGGACTTTGACACTAATTTGTGACAACAATTTGGTCATATCAATTGGAACATATTTTGAATCAGAGACATCCGGTTTCAAACTAGCAACTTCTTTATCAACCTCCTAGATGGATATATCTGTAGGTTTTGTAATATGGACTCCATCCTCCTTCTGCAAAGCTAGAACAACCTCAATTGTGGGTTTGGATTTTACCTTATAAACAATATTAGGCTTAGCATTTTTCTTTACTTTGACCTTATCAACAACATCAACATGCTTTAACTTATTCAGTGATATCTTTACATATTTGTCTATTTTCTTGATGAAAATACCAGTAGGCTTCTAATTTGGATTGCCAACCACTCTATTTCTCAAGTTGTAACTTGTTTTAGCTTGAGTAACCATATCTGCTATTATCGAGGCAATTTCCTCATTATATGACCTTCTCAAAACAACTATCTCCTTAATTTTAAAAACATTGCAGTGGTGTTATCAAGCTCACTATCTTCATTTGAAAAAACTTGTTGATGGTATGATTCTATTAGGAATGAATGCTAGATGTTGGCAGTCATTCTATAGTAGTTGTTGTTTCATTCATGACTATGATTTTCATTGATGTCAACACAGTGATCTTCAGGAGACTAGCAAAGAAGCAGACAATGTTTTGATTAGCGCACGTGGGATATTGCAGTTGGAGCTATGCAATGTTTAGGTTATATTCTTTGATATGTTATTTTTCTATGGTTAAGAGTGCAGATAGAAATTCATTTATTCATAGAAGTTATGAGCATTTTGGTGGAAGCAGTATTCAGGCAGTGTTCATGAGTAGCGGTTTGTGGAAATTGGATGATATCTCCTAATCAGGATGGAATCTGGTTTTGCATAGTTAAAGGGAAGGTTAAGACACATTGATAGTGATGTGGTTCACAACATGAACTTTGAGGTCACATGAGTGAAGAGTTATTATATTTGGAAGATGACAGCTTTGTGTAATTTTGATGTAGCATGTGGAAACTTTTATTTTGTATTTGTGTGCCGACTCATTTGTAATTATTTGAGTGTGGTATAAAGGAAGGAATGTTTTTCTTTATTGAATGTAGTGTGGTAGTAATGTGAAATAAATGTGAGCATGGTATGGTTGATTGTGAATATAAGCATGAAGTGAAGAAAAGAGCTAATGAAGTTGTGAAAGTGAAATTGTGAAGGAAGACATGTGAAGTACAGAGATCTGGAATTGAGATCTGGTGTAGCAGTGAGTGCAGTTTGACATAGTAAGGAGGTAACATATTTCATATTATTCTATTGAATAATATTAAGGTCATTTGGATAGTGTGTTCAATGATCTTACCCTGAAGCTGTTTGGGTAGTGGGTCCTTCTATCTTCCGTAAGTCCTAATAGGGATAGAATCTTTTAACAGGGATTCAAAATATCCTAACAGAGATTCATATGTACTGAATGTATTTCATAAGACTCCTAATAGAGTCCATCCTTTCACAAGGAATATTTATATTAGTGCATCTTTTGTGGGCATCATTCCCACCGGGGTTTACTCTTTGATCAAGAGGTTCCCTAGTCAACATATCTTGTGTTATTGTGTCATTGTGTATGAATATCTTTTTATGGTTGGTAATTACATTGCTTACATGGTTAAATGTTGTTGAAGTTGATAAAGGTTATAATTATCTGATAATTGATTCACCCCCCCTCTCAGTTATCTTGGTGGACTTTACTTTCTAATAATTGGTATCAGAGCGGTAGGTCCTTGAAAGGAAAGTTTAACAACTTAATGAGATCCATGGTGAATTTTAGGAAAGAAAGCCCTAAGTTTGATGGAGTAAATTTTGACAGCTGGAAAGAGAAGATGAAGACACATCTACTATGTTTAGGACCAGGTTATTGGTTGATTACAAAGAATGAGAAGACTATCATTGGAGAAGATAATCTTGAGACAGGATCTAAAGATGAGCTAGATCTATTCATGTGTAACATACTTGCAAGAGAAGCACTTTTGAGAGCACTTCCAGAGAATGAATATAGTCAGGTAAAATGTTTCACAAAAGCCCATGAAATTTGGAAAGCTTTACACTCTACTTTTGAAGGTGATGAACATGCAAAGAGAGCTAGATTACATAATTGGATATGTGCATTTGAAGATATAAGAATGATGGAAGATGAATCTGTTAGAAGCTATATTGGTAGAATGTCAGAAATTGTTGCAGGAATAAAAGCTTGTGGAGGAACAAAGACAAAGAATGAAGTGATATGGAAAATTCAGAGGACATTGACTCTTGTATTTAAGTGGACAACACAGATGATTGAACAAGTTATACCTTGTACTACAAACTTTACAAGAGAGACTCTTCTTGGAAGATTGGAAGCAACAGAAATGAACCTGAGGGTATCAAGAGACTTACCTAGAATGGAGATAGCATTCAGTGCTCTTAATATTCATCCTAGTTTGTCAAGAAGTACCAACGTGAGTGGGGATTATGCCAATAGTAGTAGATCTAGAAATGAAGAAGATAAGAAGATTGAAGAAGGTATTGCCTTGCTTGTGAAAAGAGAACCAGACGATAAGAAATTTTTTAAATGTTGGACTTGTCAAGAATATGGTCATTTTGCATCTAAGTGTCCTAAGAGAGTTAAGAAGTACATAAATAATTTCAATCCTAGAAGATCTAAAGAATTTTATTATGCTAATGATGAAGATCTTGAAGCTAGTATAGAAATAACTTTGAGTGAAAGTGATACTGAGATTAATGATGAAATAGGATTTGTAGCAATTAAAGAAGAGAATTACAAATTTGATGTTAAGGAAAAAAAGAATTAGTTTCCCAAGTTGAAAAGAAAGTTGATTGGATTATAGACAGTGGTTGTTCACATCATATGACTTGTGACATGAAGAAGTTGATAAAGTTTAACAATTATGATGGAGGAATTGTTAGAGTTAGTAACAATGCACCTTGTTTGATTAAAGGTATAGGATCTATTACTCTTGATGGAAAGACTAATACTGATGATGTTTACTTTGTTGATGGATTGAAACATAATCTTTTGAGTGTTGGACAGTTAGTGGATATGGGATATCAAGTTTAGTTTATTGAGAAAACTTGTGTGATAAAGGATAAAGATGGAAATCTGATTAGAAATGGATCTAGAACCAGAGGTAATTTATTTCAGTTGAATCCTACTAAGATGACATGTTTGATTACTAAAATTGATGACAGTTGGTTATGGCATAGAAGGTTTTGTCATATAAACTTTGATAACATTGTGAAAGTGAGTACTACACTTGCAGTAAGGGATTTGCCTAAAATTATGAAGCCTACTAACATGATTTGAAAAGAATGTGTGATGGCTAAGCAAAGAGAAGTTCATTTCCTAGTAAGAAGTTCACATTGGCAGAGAAGTTGGAGATTGTTCATACAAACTTGAGCGGTCCTACCAGGACTAGAGGATTCTATGGAGAAAGGTATTTTATGATTCTTGTTGATGATTTTACAAGAATGATGTGGATTGCATTTCTGAAAGAAAAATCTAAAGCATTTGATAAGTTTAAGATCATTAAGAATAAAGTTGAGAATGAATCTGGAATGAAGATTAAATGTTTGAGATCTAATAGAGGTGGAGAATTTACTTCTAGAGAGTTTAACACTTTTTGTGAAGTGAATGGTATTAAGAGATAGTTTTCAACCCCTAGAACACCTGAACAAAATGGTATTGCAGAAAGAAGAAATAGGTCAGTGATTGAAGCAACAAGACCTATGTTATTTGAGAATGATTTGGTGAAGACATTTTGGAGAGAAGCAGTGAATACAACAGTATATAAAATGAATAGAGTACAAATCAGAGCAAACGCAGACAAGACACCTTATGAATTATGGTTTGGACATGCACCCTTAGTTAAGTATTTTAGAATTTTTGGAAGCAAATGTTATATAAAGAGAGATGATGATATTGGAAAGTTTGATCATAGAAGTGATGAAGGTATTTTTCTTGGATATTCTTTGAAGAACAAAGCATATAGATGTTACAATAAGAGAATTAAAACTATTGTTGAAAGTGCAAATGTTAAAGTTCATGAGAAGTTTAAAATTTAGGAAAGAATGCTTGACTATGAATCTGATGAAGAAGCTCATCCTCAACCTAACATTGAAACTACTAAATTATTCTATGAGACTTACAGTGAATTATTGAATGAGAGTCCTGCAGAAGAAACTAGAGAAGAATCTACGGTTGAAGCAAGATCTATAACTATGACACCAAACAGGTATATATCAAGACATCATCCTGTTGAACAAGTTATTGGAAGTTTGGATAGAGGAGTTATGACTTGGAATAAGGTACATTTATGTTTGATTTCTCAAATTGAACCTAAATCTACTAGTGAAGCTTGTGAAGATGAACATTAGATTAATGCTATGAAAGAAGAACTAGATCAAATTGAAAAGAACAAGACATGGGAATTGGTCCCTAGACCTAAAGACAAGAATGTGATTGGAACTAAATGGATATTCAAAAACAAGATGAATGAACAAGGAGAAGTAGTAAGAAACAAAGCAAGATTAGTTAGTAAAGGATACTCATAGCAAGAAGGAATTGACTATGAAGAAACTTTTGTACCTGTGGCAAGAATTGAAGTAGTAAGAATGTTCTTGGCCTATGTATCTTTTAAGAAATTCAAAGTGTATCAGATGGATGTGAATTCAACATTTTTGAATGGAGAATTAGAAGAAGAAGTCTGCATTGAGCAACCTTAAGGTTTTCCTTTGACTCAAGGAGATATGGTATGTAAACTAAAAAAAACATTATATGGAATTAAGCAAGCACCTAGAACTTGGTATGCTAGACTAGATAAGTATTTGTTGAAATTGGGATTTACTAAAGGACCAGTTGATAGCAATCTATACACAAAAGAAATTGAAAATGGTTTGCTGATTATAGTTATTTTTGTTGATGACATTATCTTTGGAGGAGAAGATGAAGCTAGTGACAAATTTGCTGATGAAATGAAGATTGAATTTGAAATGAGTATGATTGCTGAGATGAAATACTTTTTGGGATTACAGATAACATAGAACAGTGATGGTATCTTTGTATGTTAGATAAATTACTTGAATGATTTGCTAAAAAGATTTGGAATGGAGAACTATAAACCAGTTGGAACACCTATGGTTACAGGACATAAACTATCTAGCAAAGATGAAACACTGGTAGTTGAGTAGAAGAAATATAGATCTATCATTGGAGGATTGTAGTACTTAACACATACTAGACTGGATATACAACATTCAGTTGGAATGGTAGCAAGATTTCAAGCTGAACCTAGAGAGTCACATTATGCAGCAGTAAAGAGGATACTGAGATATTTAAGAGGTACAATGGACTATGGATTGTGGTATGAAAAATATAATGATTTTACCCTATGTGCATATATAGATGCTAATTGGGGAGGTAGTGTTGATGACAAGAAAAGCACCAGTGGTGGAGCCTTTTTTCTTGGAGGAAGATTAGTTTCTTGGCTAAGCAAGAAGCAGAATTGTATTTCACAGAGCACATCAGAAGTAGAGTATGTAGCAGCAACAAACAATTGTAACTAGATAATTTGGATGAAGCAGATGCTAAAAGATATTAGAATTAGGTTTTTTGAGCCTTTTGTCATACATTACGACAATACCAGTATAGTTAGTATGTCTAAGAATCTTGTTTTACATTCTAAGACTAAGCATATAGAGATCAAGTATCATGTTGTAAGAGAGAAAGTTGTTGAAAAAGAAGTCAAACTGGAGTACATAAGCACACAGGAACAGATGGCAGACATATTTACAAAGCCTTTGCCTAAGGATACATTTGAGTATCTAAGAGGTATGCTTGGGGTTATGCCCCAGCCTAATTTTGATTAATGATGTAGTTGGTTGCATCCGTCCAGTGGTATATGAGCCCTATCTTTCTTCTGGATTGGATGTTGGTACTTCCTTTATGGGGGAGTATGTGAGCTGAGTCATGAGGACTCTTGTGAATGTATTTTCTAAATAGTGTCTATTGACATTGAGTTGTTGTTGACATAGTGATGAAATTTCTATCATTGATGTTAATGGGGGAGAAGTGTACATGAAAAACCACTTGTACCATCTATTGGAGAGAACTGAATAGGATAATGAAGCAAGATTTGAAATGTTTGTCAGAGCAGTAGTATTGGATTTTTGGAACATTGAATGTTTTTTATCTATGTTTCCATCAATGCCAATGGGGGGGATTGTTAGGAATGAATGCTAGATATTGGCAGTCATTCTGTAGTAGTTGTTGTTGCATTCATGACTATGATTGTCATTGATGTCAACACAGTGATCTTCTGGAGACTAGCAGAGAAGTAGACAATGTTTTGATTAGCGCACGTGGGATATTGTAGTTGGAGCTATGCAATGCTGAGGTTATATTCTTTGATATGTTATTTTTCTATGGTTAATAGTGCAGATAGAAATTCATTTATTCATAGAAGTTATGAGCATTTTGGTGGAAGCAATATTCAGGCAGTGTTCCTAAGTAGCCGTTTGTGGAAATCGGATGATATCTCCTAATTGGGATGGAATCTGGTTTTGTGCAGTTAAAAGGAAGGTTGAGACACATTGATAGTGATGTGGTTCACATCACAAACTTCAAGGTTGCACAAGTGAAGAGTTATTATATCTGGAAGCTGACCGTTTTGTGTAATTTTGATGTAGCATGTGGAAACTTTTATTTTGTATTTGTGTGCCGACTCATTTGTAATTATTTGAGTGTGGTATAAAGGAAAGAATGTTTTTATTTATTGAATGTAGTGTGGTAGTAATGTGAAAGAAGTGTGAGCATGGTATGGTTGATTGCGAATGTAAGCATGAAGTGAAGAAAAGAGCTAATGAAGTTGTGAAAGTGAAATTGTGAAGGAAGACATGCGAAGTACAGAGATCTGGAATTGAGATCTGGTGTAGGAGTGAGTGTGGTTTGGCACAGTAAGGAGGTAACATATTTCATATTATTCTACTAAATAATATTAAGGTCATTTGGACAGTGTGTTCAATGATCTTACCCTGAAACTATTTGGGTAGTGGGTCCTTCTGTCTTCCATAACTCCTAACAGGGTTAGAATCTTTTAATAGAGATTCAAAATATCCTAATAGGGATTCATATGTACTGAATGTATTTCACAAGACTCCTAATAGAGTTCATCCTTTCACAAGGAATATTTATATTAGTGCATCTTTTGTGGGCATCATTCCCACCGGGGTTTACTCTTTGATCAAGAGGTTCCCTAGTCAACATATCTTGTGTTATTGTGTCATTGTGTATGAATATCTTTCTATGGTTGGTAATTACATTGCTTATATGGTTAAATATTGTTGAAGTTGATAAAGGTTATAATTATCTGATAACTGATTCACACCCCCCCCTCTTAGTTATCAGCTTTAGTCTAAGAATTGAAGATATCCTGATTTTCTTCCTCTTCAACAGAGTCCACTTTGTCAAAAACATGGGAGGAAATCATTCCACATTCCTGGTCATCATAAGGTTGTTCCTCATTACATTATTTCTCCTCTTGTGAAGAAACACTTTGGGATATGACACAATAATTAGGATCATGTGGTGATTGACAAACAATACACCATGGGACATCTTCCACCACATTCATTGAGTTCCTTTGCAATGGATCAGGGGTCCTATCATTTGGTTTGTCTTTTCTCTCAGGAAGGATATGCTTCCCATCTTTCCATTGAGTATTATATGGGTAGTTTTGCATTCTTGGCAATTTGTTGTAATTATTAAAGGCAGGTTTATCCCCTCCTATAACTTTATTATTTCTATTCTGACCAGGCTTTAAGTCCTTTATTGCTTTCAAGATTTTCTTTAAGCTATCATCATCCTTAGGTTTTACACTCATAGGCTTTCCTGGATCTTTCCTATTCAACAATTGTGATTTGTTATATTCCCTTCTTCCCAACTTTCCTAAAATTCTTTGGTTACTCTCTATGTTTACAGCTAGTTTATAAGCTTCAACAAGACTCCTTGGGTTTTTATCTCTCAAAAGGTATTCCATCTTAGAATCAAAGGCATTTAAATATGTGACAAGACATACTCTATCATCCAATCTAATGACTTGCAAGAATTTATGCATAGCCTTTTGGAATTTGACATTAAACTCAACAACATCCTCATTGAAATGCTTCTTAATGTTATTAAATTCATTCAACATGAAACCTTCATGTGTTTTATCCCCATAATATTCTTTGAAACAATGCCTAAGCTGATCCCATGAACCTATGCTACCATGTGGCAAAATCCTAAACCAATCCCTTGAATCTTCTGTTAGGGATTGTACAAATAATTTCATGATAACATCATCAGGAACAATGTTATAATCATCAATTATGTAGTGCCTCCCTCATTTACCCCTTTGTGTGAATATCCTTATGGTGTGGTTTTGATTGTCATTCTCAAAGGGTAAGGTCATGTTGGTCCCATGTGAGGGAGTATCCGCTAGGAGGATTATTTTGGAGTGTGTATCGATGTTCTGTGTGAACTAGGAGACATAGGATATGGTCTTGAATCACATTTTTAGAGACCCTTAGAGTAGGGATGAGTCATTCATATGGATGCAGGGATTTTTACCTGCATAATGGTTGATGGCATCACAAGATGCTCTTTGCCAGATTTTCCTTATGTTTATCAAGAGTTTATCTTTCAAAGTCATGTCAGGTGTTTTAAGAGATTCTATCTTAGTATTATCTTTCTGCTTAATGGACTTAGTAATTAGGAAGTTATGTTGTTGCATTATGATTTGTATCTTGGTGGATAGAGATTTGATTACCATTGTGATGTACTCTTTTCATGTTACTTATACACTCAAAATCCTAGGATGCTCTGTGTCTAAAATAAGATTAATTGAATTCAACTAATAATACTATCAAGTGCATGTTTTATAGAAATTGTATTGGAATAAGGTATTTTATATAGTAAAAGGGTGAAATATGTATATATTTTAATGTAGTTAAATATTGTTCCCTACGTGTATGTAATATCTAGAAGAAATGTAACAAGGAAGGTGCGAGTGTACCGCTATTGAATGTTGAAATGTTTCTTTTTGGTTATGAATGCTTATGTAAAGGACCATTTGAAATTATTTTATGTTGAGACATATATTAATAGAAAAGTGATTCTTAGGTCTTGACTTATGAATTATTTAAGTTAGAATATTATGCCATAATCTTATGTTTGTACAAGAAGAGTTTATGTGAGATAATTATGGTTAATAAATTAGGTTAATTGATATATTTATGTTCTTGAAATAACTTGATTTGAAATTTGGAAATGTATTATTGGAAGTAGGTGATTTTCTAGTGGTAAAGTGTGGATGTAGTTGGACTATAAGATGTACTAGAGTTTGATTGTGTAACGATGATATACGACTTTTACTTTCATGCTATTTATTAGGTCAGGAGCATAGTAATTGTTAAATCTTTGGTTTATGTATGATACTTTGATGTTACATCCATGTTAGGGAAATTTGTGAGAAATGATCATGATTATTATGTTAGGTGAATTAACATGTATCATTCTATTCTTGACTTTATGTGCTTTAGAAATGCAATGTTGGAATGATGGGAATTATAATGAAATGTAGTTAGAAATTATGATGTTAAGAATGTGATTTTTAGATGTATTGTATTTACATATATATATGATATTTAACTTTTCATGAGCTACTGATGCTTTCCCAAGTGTGCAGGTAAGACCATGGAATTTTCAGGGGAAATCAAAGATGGATAATTGTTAAAATCATGTTAAGCCAAGGTTATCTCCAAGGGGAGAAATTAACCTTGTTGTAAAGTATAATTTTTGTAAAGTGATGCATGAGTGTAATTATTGAATTATGTTTATTTTACTTTATTATTTAGTCTACTTGGCATGCCATGTGTATTGTATGTATTGTGATTTATTTGTGGTGTTAATTGGCACATGTCATGTGAGTTGGCATGACCAAGTGTTTAATGTGTGTAAGTGGTCTCTATTTTTAGGGGCCATGAGTGGGAATCTCTTTCATTTTCGGATTCAATCTTTGAGTGGTCTTTTGAGTGGCTTTTAATGACCATTTATGTTATTGGAGGTTAAAAATAGGCTACCCCATAGTGGTGCCATATGTTGGGGGTCAAATTTTGACCATTGTGATGGTTTTTGTCTATTTTTGTCCTTCCAAAAGATGCTCTTTTGAAAAGTGACGAAATTGGAAGAGCCACTCTTCATTCAAATTTTGAATTTTGAATTTTCCCTCTTTTGTTTCGAAAGGTAAGGGTTTGTCTTCTTAAGGGGATGGAGGGAAAATTGTTGGCCAGTGCCCACTCTCCAATTCTTGGAGACTAGAGAGTTGTGAAATTTTTTGGATGTTTTTGTGCTTGGATGAGTTTGGTGTTGCTTTTCATAGGAGGATACTAGTTGGAAAGCTCAACTCAACCTTCTTGCCTTAAGGTTGGATCAAGGTTGGATCTTGGAATCCTTGTGTTTATTGCTATGTACAATTCTTTTACATTTTCTATGTTGTGTGATTGCTAGTTGATCTTGCAAAAATTTATGTCTTATTATCCTTGCTTGTAGTTGTACTTTCTTTAGTGCATTGTTTCTTTGGGGTTGTGCAAGGCTAAACTCACCCTAGGGAGGGAAGAGAGCCTTGATGGGTGAAGGGCACAAGTTGGGACTACTTTTCTAGTGGAGAGTCCTTCCTCTAGGAGGAAGGGAATAGTTTAGTCTCTGACTAAATTCTTATCAGACAAAAAGATCAACTTTGCATGGAAATATTCAGATATGCCAGGATTGGATCCCAATCTCATTATGCACCATCTATCCATTGCTCCTAGAGTAAAACCAATCAAACAAAAATTGAGAAAGATGCATCCTCATGTTGCACTCTTAGTCAAAGCAGAACTAGAAAAACTCCTAAAGCTGGATTCATCCGTGTCATAGACTATGCTGAGTGGATCTCTAACATTGTACCTATTTCAAAACTAGATGGTTCAATCAGAGTGTGCACGGACTTTAGAGATGTGAACAGAGCATGCCCTAAGGATGATTTTCTACTGCCTAACATTGATATGATACTGGACATGACTGCGGGCTATGAAATGTATTCTTTAATGGATGGCTTTTCTGGATACAACCAAATCAAAATTGCTCCAAAAGATCAAGAGAAAAAAACTTTCACATGTGCGTGGGGAACCTTCTGTTGGAATGTTATGCCATTCGGACTCAAAAATGCTGGAGCTACATATCAAAGAGCAATGACATCTATTTTTCATGATATGATGCATAAAACAATGGAGGATTACGTGGATGATACCTTGGCAAAATCCATGATTAGAACTAAACATCTAATAGACTTGAGCATGATCCTAGACAGAATGGAATAGTTTAGTCTCTGACTAAATCCTAAGAAGTGTGCTTTTGGTGTCACTTCTGGAAAGCTCTTAGGATACATAGTTTCAAAGAAAGGCATTGAGGTCAATCCAGCTAAGGTGAAAGCTATCATAGAGATGCAACCTCCCAAGAATATTAGTCAAATGTGAACTTTGCAAGGGAGAGTACAGTCCATCAGAAGATTCATATCACAGTTAGCTGACATATCACAACCTTTCACAAAGACATTACATAAAGGTGTGACCTTTGCATGGAATGAAGACTGTGCAAAGAATTTTGATCATATCAAGAATTATCTCTCAAATCCTCCTATCTTAATGCCTCCTATTCATGGGAAGCCATTAATATTATATGTCTCTGCAACAGATACATCACTGGGGGCATTGCTACCACAGCATGATGAGAACAAAAAGGAAAGAGCCATCTACTATATAAGCAGAACATTGGTGGCGTATGAAAAGAACTATTCTATGATTGAGAAAGCTTGTCTCGCTATGATCTTTGCATCACAGAAATTGAGACATTACATGTTAGCTCATACCACTCATTTGGTAGCTAAGATTGATCCACTGAAGTACCTACTAAGCAAAGCTGCCCTCATAGGTAGACTAGCTAAATGGGTCATGCTCTTGAGTGAATTTGACATTGAATATGTTGAAAGAAAAGCTATCAAAGGATAGGTCATTGCTAATCAATTAGCTGAAGCACCACTGTTTGATGATACACCCATGCAAATGGAATATCCTGATTCCTCTATCATGCACCTCTCTTCTAGAGCATGGCGATTATTCTTTGATGGCTCCTACACACAGAATGGATCTGGAGCAGGCATATTGTTCATCACTCCTCAAGGATACTCGATACCCAAAGCATTCAGACTAAAATTTCCTTGCACAAACAATATTGCTAAATATGAGGCACTTCTCAATGGTATGAAAATGGCAATACAGTGGAGAGTTATAGAGATGCACATCCATGGAGACTCACAATTGGTTATCCATCAAGTCAATGATGTGTACCAAACCAAAGATGAAAAACTCATTCCTTACAAGAGAATGGTAGATGATTTAAAGAAATACTTCATCTCTATCACATTTGAGCAAATACCCAGAATGGAGAATAAGGCTGCTGAAGCAATGGCGACACTATCTACTCTCTTACAACAGCCTGAACATGAGCTACGCTATGAGTTCCTGGTGGAAGCCCTATCCTATCCTGCATATGACTCCCCTGAAACCTGCATGATCTACACTATTTTAGGTTATGACTCATCTCGCTACAAAAATTTGTTCTCCTATCTCCATGACCAAATCATCCCTGAGTCCTTTAACCATTTTGAGAAATGAAACCTTATCCGATCCGCATCCTGATATGTCATCATTGGTAATGATCTGTACAAACGAGGTCTAGATGGTACACTACTTAAATGTTTAGAATGGGAAGAGTCTCAATGTGCATTAGAGGAAGTCCATGAGGGTATATGTGGGTCACACTCAAATGGTTTAACGTTAGCTTGAAAACTTATTAGGGCTGGGTACTATTGGCCTGAAATGGAGAAAGAGGCTATTAAATTTGCTAAAAATTGTTAACAGTGTCAAGTACATGGCAACTTGATTCATGCTCCAGGGAGAGATCTGATTCCATTTACTACACAATGACCTTTTCAATAATGGGCATTTGATCTCATAGGTGCTATCCATCCGCACTCTTCCAATGGACATACCCATATAATCACAGCTACAAATTATTTTACAAAATGGGTAGAAGTAGTTCCTCTAACATAAGCAACAGGGAAACAGATCTCTATGTTCATCCTGAACTACATCATTTGCTGATATGGGATCCCTCACTCTATAATCACAGATAATGGGGGACAATTCGAAAATAAGGATCTAGATGACTTATGTGCTAAATTCAAGATTACACAACACTGGTCTTCTATTTACTATCCTCAAGGGAATGGACAAGCTGAGGCTTCAAACGAAAATCTCCTGAAGATCTTACACAGAACAGTGAATAAAATAGGAAGAGACTAGCATCTCATGATCAATCCAGCTCTCTGGGCCTATAGAACTAGTATCATAATGCCTACTAGGGCTACACCATTCGCTTTAGTTTATGGGTCTGAAGCAGTACTACCTATTGAGGTTGAAATCCCATCACTTAGAATCAGAATGCATGGACTTCTCACTGATGAAGACTACAAAGTGTCTAGGTTACAAGAACTGGAATTACTAGATGAGCGCAGGCAAGCAGTGTATGATCATCTCAGAGTGTATCAAAAAAGAATGTCTAGAGGCTACAACAAGAAAGTCTGACACAGAGAATTTTAGGTTGGTGATCTAGTCTTGAGAGAAAATCCTAAAAATCAATCACATCGAGAACGCAAGGGGAAGTTCAAACCCAATTGGCTGGGTCCCTTTGTTATCACTACTACTTTTGGCTCTGGTGCCTATCAACTCTCAACAACTGAAGGAGAACAGCTCTGAGAACTAATCAACATTCTCCATCTAAAGAAATTCTACGCCTAAGGCATTCAGTCTATGGTAAAATGTCCTAAAAAAATCTAAAAAATCTAAAAAAGTCCTAAAAAAATGAACATCTTGGTGAAAACCTAGCAATAGGCGCCTTGATGATTCCCAAAAAAAATCAGAAAATATCAAAAGTACAAAAAAATTGAAAAAATGAAAAATACAAAAAATGAAGAAAAAGAAAAAGTGCCTTGGTGAAAACCTGGAAACAGGCGCCTTGGTAGCAAAAATAGAATCTCTACCAAGATGGTGAAAACCCAGCAAATAGGTGCCACTTGTTCCAAATGCTCCATCTATCAGCACAATCTTGGTCTTTCCCAGCTTTCAGTCTTGCTTTAGTTGTACATATCTCCCAGTTTGTTTCAACATTTCCAATTTTCAATAAGTCAGTTTGTACACCAATCAGCTTGCGCGTCTGTATCCTATCAATGTTCAAACTTGGGGGCAATCAATGTCATATCCTATGGCCTCCAATGTATCTTAGACCTATCCTATCCAGTCAGAGTCCTTTGAAGCTTCAAGTTGAGTCAGTCTGTCAGTCTCGTCTCCAAAAAGGATTTTGCATCTACAACAACACAATCAAACATCAAAACTCAACTGAAAACAATCTGTGCTGCATGCTTTTATCTCCTTGTATGCTTACTTATTCGCATTGAGATTTTTGCATATTGTGTCCCTTCGAGCTCTTCGATGATGTCCTTTATAGGATTTAGAGAGTGATGACTGGGGGCATAATCTTTTCTTTGTTTTCTGCTCGTATGTGAAATCTAATAACTTTGGAAATTTTGGATTGAAATGGTGTCCGACTATAAGAGCCTCTATCTCGAATTGGATGGCCATGCGTACCTCGACCATTGATACCTGGAAAATTCAAGGAAGTTTGATCTAACTATTGTCTTTTTGAGTAAGTTCTTTCTCCTACTGTGGAATGCAATCTTGCCTAAGGATGTGAATGATAAAGGGTCACTACGGGTAATTCACATTGGATTTAGAATGATCTCTTGACTGTTTGATGTGTTTTCAATGCAAGGTGTATTCAGGTCATCATGACATTTATGTTTTGATGCTTATACAAATTGCTATATCAAAATGGACATGATATTCAGGTCATCCTGGCGTTTGTGCCTTGGTGCTTATATCTACTCTGACATTCTGAAAATAAAATCAATATTCATATGTCCATGGTTGTATAACCAGTGGGTGTTGTATTGATTCTTGCGCATACAAATCGATATTCATATGTCTATGGTTTCATGGCTAGTGGGCATTGTATTGATTTATCCAGTTACCTAAAAGTTCAATGATGATAACAAATTGACATATGATCAGTGACTAGGTCCTAGGTCTTAGGTTGCATTTCATATTGCATGCTTCTTTGCAATTTTTTTTATCTTTGCATGATCTCACAATGACTAAACAAACTTCAATGCTTAAACAATTCTCCACTTGTCTTTTCAAATCTAACAAGAGCTAAATCTCACACGAAGGTTCCTCCAATGAAATAGCAAGTAGAATCCTTTTCGGGATCAAAATTAAAATCTGAGATCATTTATCTTATTCACTACTTGCATAATCAACCTTCAATCATCACAAAAATCTAGTATTCAACTTAACTAATTATCTTACATCAAACTATCAAAATTTCCACTTGGTCAACCATGGTCAACTCATGGTCAAACCTAGTCAAACTTGGTCTTTTGGGACCTTCCAAATGATGTAGAATGCATTCTCGGACATGTATAACCACTTCTCAAATCAATTAACATACTTCTAAACTATCAACGCTGACTTTTCTTGTTAGATTTCAATTTTAATCCCAAAGGGGGCATGGTATTGCACATCATTCAAAGTCTGTAAATTGAATTCTATCGATCAAATCTATCAATATCTTTCATCAGTGATCAAGACAACAATCACGTCTAGTCGCTGATTCATCAAAAGTCCTCATCGCTCGGGGCAAATCTATCATTACTTGGGGCATATTAGATTCATCGATCCATATCAATCTGGTATTCTCCTAATCTTGTAAACTGTATCAGTTTTTGCAACCATCAGATCATAGTGTTCTTTCCTTGGTTCTTCGGCAACTGAAGGATTCAGATGTGATACCTGCTAGTTCTACTAAGACAATCAAGTCTAGAATGGGTCACTCACTTCTTATCAATCCTAAGGTTCAGAATCAAGCATTTTGACACTTTTTCACAATCATAGGTTCATCACTGCTACAGTGAACATTATCTTTGGTCATTCAGGACCTATTATCTTCATATCAAATTCAATATCAATCAACTCCTATCTCAATATCTTTCAATCAGTTTCTATCTTGAGATCGGTTTATCTTTTGAATCAGTTTCATATCTTTATCAAACATAGACTATCTTTGAACCACTGTGCTTCGCACAGTAATTCAAAGAGGGGCAAAATGTGATACCCCAAAAATGGGCTATAAGTTCATTAACCTCCTACATTCACAAATCGAACAAAATCGACATCAAAGTCCTAATCTAAGGCTCATCTCTCAATCATCTCTCAAATTTGCATCCAAGCGTCCACATATTTTGCACAATCATGCTGGAGAATTGGAGGCTGAGGAATCAACTTGCGAATTCAAAGCTTTGTGAGATCAATTTCAATTGCATATTTTTCATATCATAGCATAGAATTTCATAGCTTTGCATATCATTGTTAGATAGATCAATTCATAGCATATTAATTTCATTTAGCATCCATAGCATATCAGTTTATCATTCTTATTGCATAGAAAATATCAAAAATATAGATTAATTGCATTCAATTTCATATCCATCTTTTGCATTCAAATCCTTCATTTAGGTGTCGTCTAGGTCACTGATCTCGATTACAATCTGAGAACATTAATCTCGCACCTATTAGAAGGCAGTAAATCACTTGGTTAGATTAGATTTCAATTTTGCATGATTTGATTATAGCTAACCTCTAATGTTTTACTGAGTGTTGTGTTTACAGATCAGGTACAATTTTCACACACATGATTTGATTATAGCTAACCTCTAATGTTTTACTGAGTGTTGTGTTTACAAATTAGGTACAATTTTCACACACACAAATACTAGATCTTACAATAGATGACAGTGAGAAAGTACTAAATAACAACCTATTATTCATTGACTCTCCATCACTAGGCAGGACTACATATATAAAGTAAATAAAATGTAAAAGACTGGTATTGATTATATGTTTTAGGATTACAAGATTTTGATCATTCCCCACAAAGAAATGATAGGAAAATATAGGCCAGTGCCCTATCCATTGGGAAAATTATCAGAAGATAGAATGAATACAAAGATGTTTTGAAAATGACTGGTCTTTCAGACATAAATACAAACACCCCAACTCTTTCCTACTTATAGAAAATCCTCAAATAAATTCAGTAAACATGTATCCCACCCTGAGTAATATTTAATCCAACCCTAGATCAAAACTCAAAGCCAAATAGATACATATAAATCCCAGAAAGATTTAAAGATTCATAGAATAAACTCAAACGAGAGACAAAGATTTGAGATTTATATTAAGTATAACCTTGATCATTGTATACATCATATTCTGAATAGTAAGCTTGCAAAATAGAAGTAGCAACTTGTGCTTCTTCTCTATTTCTTGATGAAAAATAATACAAAAAGTTACAATCCTCAACCGAGGGATAGGGTTTCAAAATTTCTATCTTTTTAACACCTAAACTCTCAATGCCTAGAATGATTGTGGAAAATCCTTTAAATACAAGGAAATGCAACAAGCTACCGATCATTCTAGGGTTTAAAAAATTCCTAACCTAAAAAATTTACAACAACCTTATTGGGTTTACAATAAATACACTAATCAAATAGGTGAGATATTTGTAGATGAGCCGCCTTGCTTTATGTCTTCAATTTTGTCCTTGGCTTCTTCAACAAATCTGATTGTAATATCTCTACTGTCAATCCTGTAATAAATACCTTTCTGCATCTCAACAACCTTGATGGTTCAAACAACAACTATCTTTACTTGTTTCAAGAGTCTGGCGGAGTATTTACTTTTTCTACATGAGGTATGTACTGATACCTCCACCTATTGTACACCTCTTCACATGGGAACTCAAAACTTGCAAATTCTATATTTTTGCCAGACAACTATTCCCACATGTCCTCCAGTTGACTAATCTCTCATGGAATAAAATCAAACTTAGATTTAATAGAAATTAAAGTCTCAATAGTATGTTTAAAGAATAAAGTATTCTCTAGGGTCAAAATGCTAGTCATCCCAGCAGAGAAGTCATCTTCTATCTGTGCTCGCCACTTGATCAATTCTTTAAGTTCACCATTCTTCCTGAAGACCCCTATGATCAAGTCACAACTGTGAAGTGTTAATTCCTTCTTCATCAAATTTGACTTTCTCTAAAAATCACCTAAGAGTATGTCATGTTCCACTAGCTTCTTTACATTTTGGTGCAATAGCTTGATCAGTGGATTAGGATCATTTTGAGACTTAGATAACAACCTAAACAATCTCACATTTGGAGATCTCTCAATCCATTTCTTAAAAACTTGTTCAAACTCACTCTTATACTTATCCAATGATACAAGTAATACCTTTAGCCTCCTAGCATGGTCAAACAAGACTGTGGGATTCAAGTTTGTAGCAAACTGCATAACAGCTTTTGTTACCTTGTCTTCATATTCTTGCTTCAACAGGCTCTTATCTTTCAAGTATTCTTCCCTTATCCTGTCCAATTCTTCCCTCTTCCTTTTGAAGTGATTGGTTTCCTCAAGAAACTATTGCTTCTCCCAACTGAGCCTTGCATCTAAATGTGTCTCTGGGTAGGGCGATGGTGGAAAATCAATGATAGGGCTAGATGATGAAGCCACTATAGGTTTGTCAACTATCAATAGTTGTGGTGACTTGTGATCCTATGGTCCTGATAACTCAGCAATTAACTTGTCCTTTTGGATTAGCTCTATCTTAATCTCATTGTAGGACTTGAGAATAGTTTCAAATTTGAGCCTTATCTCTTCTTTTTCTTGAGCATCTTTCTTTGCCACCTTGACATTAAACTTGGGAGTCTCCAAAATTTGGTTTGAAGCTTCTACACCAGAAGTCTCACCTACTCTTTGTACCAATAAAATTCTTGCATATTCTATAGAGAGAGCCTCTCTTTTTCCTTTGTCTTCCTCCCTCTTAAGGGACCATATTACCAAGGTTGCATGATCTTCTAGAAAAAAAATTCTCCTAGTAGCTTGTTGGGCCTATTCTACAATAGAAAGAGTCTTTACCTTGCTCTTCCTCACTTGATCAAAGACTATTGCATCAGCAATATCCCATTCTGGTAGAATCAACACCCTTGCAGTATGGACCATAGCCCTTCCCTCCTCAAGAGTAATCTTTTCAAACTGCTTCATCATTTCTCCCTTGGTCTCATTTTCTATCTTGTTTATGTCCCTATCAAGGAACTCTTCTTTCTTCTTCTCACAGATCTCTTTGAACTGATTTATTTTCATTCTCCATAAAAATTGGAAAAAAGCCCTAGTCTTAACAAATTTGTCATCAGCAACAAAAGAATCATTGGCTTGTTTTAAAATAGGGTCAATTTGTTTACCCTCAAATTCAGCAACAGTAAGATCCATGGCAACCTCCTTAGGTGCCTTTGACATTCCTTCTTGTAGTTCATCATTGGAAACAAAAATGTTTCCCTCATTACTCATCTGTACCAACTGTTCTGCTACCCCATGTTCATCTAAATGTAAGGGGGATTGAGAGGGAGAGTATACATTTTGTTCTGATCATGATCCCTCTTGTCTTTTCCTCTTTTCAGAGGGTCCTTGCATTGTTGGATCATTCATAGGTCTCTTCCATCCTGAAGTGGAAGGAATATCCTCACCTCTCTATTGTGTTGGTAAGAGAACAGTGTACCCACTTCTCTTCTGCATTGTATAGACTCCCCTTGGGGTCAATTTTATATATCCTGGCTGGCTCCAATCTGGTCTAAAAAATCCCTCAGAGGCCCTATTCTCAAATAATCCTTTTGAGCTTCATATACATTTGTGAATTTTGTAAAATCTATTTTCTCCAACCCAACAAAAGGGTCATTCAATGAGAAGACCTCCCTAATCTCATCTTCTGTGATACTAATCAAATTATTTCCATTTATATCCTTGACACATTTTATCACAGGATCATAGCACTTAGCAATTTGGATCAATAATTATGCATCCATAAAAATTCCAGGAACTACCAACTTTCCTATATCAAATTTCCATATGTTGCTAAGGGGGGCATAAGAATTTCTCTATGAGTATGCTGCTTTAAAAAAAATAAGACTGTTATAATCTTCACCCACCCTAGCATCTCTCATCCAGTTCCCTCTGTCATGGAGCCCATTGTTCACATAATCCCTAGGGTTCCTCGGGACCAATTCTTTCAATCTAGCTGCCCCATTATCTGAATGTGGGAGAAATTGCATTAAGTCTTCAAAGACACCCCTATCTTTATGCTCTGTCTTCCCAGACAATCCCCTCTTTGGCAGCATTTTAAACTAGGGCTTTTTAGAACAATATATAAATACCCAAGAAAAATCCTTAAAATATTAGCAAGCAACATAATTCCTTTCACAATTCCTTCATAGACTTCAAAAAATTCTTGAATTCATAAAATTTTGACCTACTAGGCACCTGAAAAAACTTCGCTTGATATCACTCCAGAGAACAATCCAGTTCACCAAAATGCTTATGAGAGCGGTAAAGAAAACAATGATCAAATTTGGGTATATAATGTTGCCAACCATTTAGAATTCATCCGCGTGTAGCTCATTAAGTCTGCCATTACTAAAAATTAGTGGCCTCAGCATTCATAGGATGTGAACAACATCACAGAGCAAAAATTTGAATTTGGACCATTGATCTTGTTTCCTTTTTGGCGCATTAGATGATCAGCAAAAATAGCTGCACAACCTTCTTTTTATTTTTCCCAAATGAGTTCCTAGCCAATGAGAACAGTTCTGGAAAAAGAAACAACTTAAATTTAACCTGATCAGAGTGAACAAGTGTCACCTTGTCACTAAAGTGCGGGCGTAGAATCTGAGCATCTTTCCTCAGCGGTGTAACGACAACCACAAGATTCTTCCCAACTCATTGTGCTTTATCAATTCCCAAAGCAATGACCCCACCTTCCCTTTTGAAACCTTCATCGAACTAGGAAATGCTAAGTTAAATAGATTAGTAGGTGGTAAACCCTATCTTTATCCTTAGTGTCAAGTATACTGACAACCTGACATGTCATCTCTACCTTCGGCCAATTAGAAATGAGCCTGTTAGCATGAACTAGCGATAGAGGACCCACCCTTTAGTCCTCATCCTAGCAGTATACTGACAACCATGAGATATGTTTGAACCTTAAGTATCTGAGAAAACCAACCCCATAATAACACTTCACTTATCTTTCTATCGAATCAAAAGCTGCCACATTTACAAGAACAGGTGGGTGGGCCCTTTCTCCTTTTCTTCTTTAATATCAAACATCCTGTCGAGCACCACATCATGCTTATTTCAACCAATCAAAAACACACATGTCAGAGTGACATGGCAATTTAGGGCCCACTCACCATCTCATCCATCATACAACATCAAAGGGTCATCTCTATATTGTGAAGCTTAAATACTTCACACCTTCCATTAGTGGTATAACGACAACGGTAAGATCAAACTATGGTTTATCCTTTGAAAAGTCAGACCCCATAACTGTTACATCACCTAAGACAGGTGTCAACCCAAAAAACATGCTGATGAGGCTAACATGCCAAAATCCTACTACTGTCAGTAAAGCTTGATCGGACGCTTGTCACTATACCGCAATGCTTAAAAAGGAATCATCTCAACCCAACAGTATAATGACAGTCATCGATGCACTACTTGGTTTAATCACCAACACAACATGGAAGAAAGGCCCATTGAGGTAGATGTTCGCTTGTCACCGAATCACATGTCAAAAAAGTTGACAATAGGGAACCTTGAGATTCAATGACAACCACTCATTTTTAAAGGTTTAGTTACTTAGGAAAATTTATTGGAAACTTAGGCTTGAGAGAAATATTAAAAAGGGTCTCGTTCGACAACCTAACAATATAACATGTAAAGTGGTCACTTAAAAGGGGTCAATATCACACATGTTTATTTGGAGAGTTAGTGAGCCAAAAAGTAACATGAAATTATAACAATGCTAAGACCAGCTAGGGCTTCCATCAAACTTAGGGTTTTAACCATAAAACCTTACAATTAGGTCTAAGAACTAGATTTTTTTAAAAATTTAGCATGAGGATGAGAATTTTTAGGATAGTAATAATAGGAAGTTTGGGTTGAGAGGGTGACTGTGAAGAAATCAATTGGACATCCTCTATTTGATTTAGTGCATGGGATTCAGGCTAGATTGGCTCAGAATAACTTAATTGGAATGTACAAATTTATTTAATTATATGATGAGATGCAAATAAGGATGAATGATATCTTGGAATTAGATAAAACTAGAATAAAATTTGCATTAAATAATTCTAAGTTATAGATACAAGTTAAGGACTTGTATGAAAAGAGAACCATAGTAAGAATATTTTAGAAGGATGATTCGGTTCTTTTGTGGGAAGCCAGGTTGGAGGATAAAGGAAAACATGGAAAATTTGATACAATCTGGTTGGGCCACATAAAATTTATGATAGGTGGGGAGAGAACTCGTATTTTATTAGAGAGCTTTCTGGTAACATTCTAGAGTTTCCTGTTCATGGATAATTTCCAAAAAGGTATTTCTCTTGAAGTACTATTTTTTCCATGAGCATTAGTTAGGTCTGTAAATATTCCTCTTTTGTTGTGTGTTTCCCTTCCTATTTTCCTTCTTTAGGTCTTCCAATTTTTGAGTTTCTCTGAAAGTTTTTGGTTAGGTTTGTGGTCTACTCTCCCAAAAATCCTAAGATCTTTCTATGCCTACAAGAGGCATACATCCCTAGACAGAGCCACTAATGGTCAATTTTCTAGTTAATGCAAAAATCCATTGAAAATTGTCATGTCCTCCTTCAGGTTTGAAGAAATAGGGTTTCAAAATGCTAAGGGTTTTCAAAAATCATTTTTTAAAACCTTAAACCCTACTTATTTATGTTTCTTCATGACCTTTTTCATGAATTAAGTGCTTTCTTTTAGCACATATTCTAAGTTCTTGTCAGGAGGGGCCATGTCATTTATGTCTTTACCTAGTGGGCCTATCAATATTTTCCTAAGTCCTGAACTTTAATATTTCCTATGTGTTGACGTGCATTAAACTCCATCAAATTTGAGTTAATCATAGAGCTGGCATGATCTAGCAATGAAAATTTGTGAAGTATTTACCCTTCATGGGATCATGCTTGTGTGACACCTAGCATTGTTGGGTCCAATGTTAGAGCCTCATTGGTGATAAGAAATCTAGATTCTAAGTTCCCACAATGTCCATTCCTTCCCGAAGAAGATATTTCCATATGTGTCACCGATCTACATTAAGCATTGTCAATCAGCATAAGGTCCATCAATGATTCTATTGGGTATAAAAAAAGGCTTTGGTGAAGGCAAGTTTTAAGCACTCTGATCCTCAACTGAAGCTTTGGGATATCTTTTGGCGATAAAAACTATCAGATAGAAAGGGAGATCTGTGAGGAACCATTTTGTGCATCCCAATTGTCGATGAAGTTATCGGGGAGGCTTATTGTGATAGTTTCATCATAGCACTGATGGGTCTAATGTCAGAGCCTTGGATGAAGGTAAAGGATGGTTAGATCAAATCTAATCAAACAGTCAACATGTTACCTCTATGAGAAGATACACGATGGATACTCTTTGCAGGATCACAACTGGGCGACACCTGTCCTGCATGATGTCAGCAACTAGAGGATAAAGGCAAGGTAAAGAGTAGTCAGATCTAGATGATCCAATGGTGGTCATAATGCCTCAATGGGAAAGGTTCTCAATAGTTACTAATCAAGGGATCATGCCTGTGTGACACGTGTCTTGTTAGAAATAGGAAATACTGAGAGGGGAGGTGAATCAGTATTTCACAAACTTTTACTTTTGACCACTTATGGATATATGAAATTAACTTATAGCTTGCAAAAGAAATTAAATTGAATAATAAGCACAACCATAAAATAAAGGAACTCATAACACCATGATTATTCTTGAGGAAACCCTAGCTAAGGAAAACCCTGGTGGGGATGATACCCACAAATGATCCACTAAGAAAAAGTATCAAGTTAGAGATATTAACCTTGTTAGGAGTCTATTACATTCATATAGTGTCTATGTCCTTGTTAGAGGACTTTAGTCCTTGTTAGAGGCCTCAACCCTGTTAGGAGTTGGTATTACCAAATAAGAATGTATGCAAGATGAGCTCACTACCCAAAGATGCAATATTCAATACAAAAGGTAGAATAAAAAAACCTTTTACAGTTGCTAGATATCTTCAATATTCTGATCTAGCTTTGTAGTTCCTTCATAAAAAGTTGTTATCAACTCACATTGATCTAATCATATATCAAATTTTGCATAATACATCAATATACATCAACAAAAAACTTACTTACAACTTCTTACTACTTCGCATTACAATTTTTTTTCCTTTATACAAGCTATTACAAAATAAACTTTTTGTTGGTCTTCAATTCATTACATGCTTTCCAAAACATAAAATTAATTCTTGCTGCCTTAGGGTTAACATCTAGGATTTCATCCCTAATTAGTCAAGTCATTATTTTGATAAACAAAATAATCCTTTAACTCAATATAATCAATTACTGATCACTGCTTTGTTTTGGTCAGCTCAACACTATCTCTATAAAATATTGATACATATGTTTGTACATGTCATACAATCTTGCGATCTTAGATGTAGCTTTAATATACCGTGTATAATCTGGGTTCAAGTGCACATGCACTGAAAGTACTTCTGTGAACTTTGTTGATCAAAACAATCTTTGTGTAGACATACAAACATTGTTATACTTAGACAATTTCAATAGGTTCTCATTCAGAACTTCCTCCTTAGATCATGTTGTATTAACACTAAATATATGTTTCCATAATGACAACATCATGATATCCTGCTCAGCCAAATTGCCAACAATCTCCCCTTTTTCATTGGTGGCAACATATGGGAAAATTGGCTAAGTCCAAAAAACTTACAAAAAAATTTCAAAAATAGATTTATAACATTTTGTAACATTGTGTTACATGGCCATTACAAAATTTACATTAAAAAATTGTAGGTCATACATGTCTATGTATTTCACCATACGAATACTCCCCCTTTGATTATACTCCATACTATTCCGCATATCTATATCTTATACATATAAACAATTTTCTCATACTATACTACTCCCCCTTTGACAACAATGACAAAGGTGTCAAATATATGTATATATAGGTCAAAATTTTGATATACCTTCTTCTCTTCAATTTTGTAATGCTGGAAGACTTGAAATGCAATTTGTAAAGTTCACCTTCAAGTTTTTAATTTCCTTGTCCCATGTATTCTTAATAGAATCATATACACTAAGTAGTTCACATAGCCCATAGGATGCTATCTCAACTGCTCTAAGATTCAGGTATGAAAATTTTCCATATGATGTCTTTGATGAAAGACATTCTTCCACTTGATTTTGCACATTACTAGTTTTTAGGGTTGGGTGCTCTCTGAGTAATGCAAACCTCTTCAATTTTGTTTCCTTCTCATTTTCCAGAAGTCTTATTTCATCATGAATTTTTCTTACTTTCTTCTTTATATCAATGATCTTCTTGCTAGGATTCTATATCTCATTCACTGTGACTTGCAATTCTTCTTCTTTGTTCTCAAACTTCTCTGAAATGTTTGAGATGTGTTTGTATGAAAAAGAACACTGACTGTATAATGATCTCCCTCTCTCTAAACATCTCCTTAATTCCTTAATTCAAACATCAAGGTTTTCTAAATCATTCTTGGCATTTTGACAAGTTCTTTGAAATAATTGTGCATCATGAAGTGTTTTTGCTTTCACTGATGCAATGTTGGATAAAGTGGTGAACTCACTGTCAAAAAATTTCATTACCTCTCATTCTTTTACTTGTGGATCAACTTCACTAACTTGAGTAAATATAACTCCTTGAAGCTTGTTTGTTACCTCAAGTAGTGATCCTTCTAGGCTATTTACTTTATTATTCTTTCTAATAATTTTATTCAGAGATGAGATCAACTTTATTTCATCATCATCATCAACTTCATCTCCCAAATTTGTTAATACAGACTCAATTGGTGATTTTGATGAGATTTTTTTGTGACCTTTTGTGGTGTAACTATTTAACCTTGTTGGGGTACAGTCTCTATAGGTTTTATCTCCTTTCCTATACCTTGTTCCTCTTGCACTGCTTGCTTGGTGACTTTTGTTTGTGTTTCCTATGTTGTCTTTATTTATTCTTGCTTTTCTTCTCATTTTACTTCTTTTGCATCATCTTCCTTATTTTCTATCTCATCTTCTTGTTCATTAACCATTTCTTCCATATTGCCAACATCCTCTCCTTGATCTTCAAAAGTATTTTTTTCTATGTCAATGGTAATGATGGTGCCTTCTACATGCATTCATTCATCATCAATATGAATGGTGGGTGATGGAACTGGTGTTTCTATTATTTTTAAATATGCTTACGTTGTTTGAGTGTCTTGTTCTAATTCACTCAATGTTTCTCCTAGTACTAATGTCATTACCTTCACAACTGCTTCCTTAGTTTCCTTATTTACTTCTTCATAATTGCCTCCCATGATTAGAACTGTTCTTTTTTTTCTTCTTAGATGGGTACTAAGACTCTTCATAATTTATTTGAAATGATCTTCATCTTTTATTACACATAACTTTCTTACAAATGTTTCTCTAATTCCTTTGTCTTCTTCTATTTCTCTCTTATTCATGTTGACCAATTTCTCATAGATATCACTTGGTATCTTATCTCTAATGTTCTCAAATTTTTGGTCATCAAGAATCATATGCCTGACAATTTCATTCTCAAGATTCAAAATTTCAAAGTTATTATACATGTGATAATATTTGTTTAGCTTAGTGAAATCTCCTTCATTTATGATCAAAGGATTCACTTTCTCAATTTTGGGCTTCCATTGTTTCTTTTTGCTGCTACCTACCTCTTCTTCTCCTTGTGATTGAATTGAAACTTGACCTCTCATTTTCTTTCTAGGTGGTGATTCTTATTATTCTATCCTTATCCTTTCTACTAGAGAAAAGATAGTCTTCTTCCTTTTACCTAGTCCACTAGCCATCTCTTTTACTCTTTTAGCTAGTGTAGTGGAGGTGGATCTGGTATATTTTCTTACAATCATTGTCTTTTCTAGTGACATACTCAACTCAGTAGGCTCAGCAATATCCTCATCAATATTTTGAATATCTACAATAGGGATTGCTTTAGATGCCAAAGGTGGAACTGTCAACACTTCTTTCTATCCAATACCTCTTATTGCTTCTGCAATCTATTTCGTAATCTTGAATTCATGTTCAGTCATACCTGTATCCTTTAGTATCTTCTTTATTGTATTGTTAACTCTTTTCTTTGCTAACTTTTGCACCTGTGATTGTTGTGTTGTATTAAAAATTTCTTAAAATGTCCCAAATCTAGGACTTTTAGAGTCTAGTCTACACTTCAGTATTGTGCTTACATATCCTTCAGCTTCCTCTTCAGATAATTCATATTATAGAGGGTTTATGAATTCAGTCCTTGGTTCTACTACTTCAACATATGTGAAATCTATGTCAATTAAGAAACATATCTCATTCTTGTACTTCTCAACTATTGAAGGTGGAATTCTTGACCTTTTCTTCATCTCATTCTAAAAGGTTTTGATTACAAGTGTAGCACTCTCATTTACTTTGTCAATTGGGTGTATGAGATACACATTGTTTATTCTTTCCATTGATCTTCTATCATCATTCCAATAAACTCCTATAGTATAAGGAAATCTTCTCAAAAGATGGAAAAACATATAGGTGATAAGGGATGATAATCTAAATTGGGAATTCCTTATTTTCTTAATCTTCTCAAGATTTTCAATTAATTAAATTCTCATAATTTCACTCATGTCCACTTCAATTTTTTCAACACAAAAAAGATAGGCTTCTTGCATCATACCTGCTGCCATATCATCTTCCCTAGAGCTAGCACAAAACTTTGTAGTCATTATCTTACACACATACCTCACATCATTCTTCTCAATCTCGCTAATTACAATGCCTCTTCTATTATATGAAGATTTAGTGTTGTCTATCATTATTTTCTTCACATTATTTTCATTTAGTGGAATTGCACCTTTGTTAGATAGTCTTGTTACGTCATGTATCAAATCAGCTATAATTTCTATTACTCTATCATCCAACGAAAACTGCCCATTATGAATTCTTCTTAAAATGATCTTAGTCCATTCATCTTTTTGAAATTCATAGTGAAACATGTATTTAATAATGTCCAGTTGACCTAAATGTTCATATCCTATTTTTATATCTTGTCATATTCCTCAGTCATATTAATGTCTTATATAGTCTCAAATTTACATTTCAAATATCCTCTTACATCTTCCAAATGCAAGACACTGTCTGGTATAGCCAATAAAGATAATATAGGGTCTTCTTCAGAAGGTTCTACTGACTCCTTTCTCACCTTAGGTCTAGGTGTGTCCTTAATGTTATGAAGTAGGGATAAATCCATGATTGCACTGAAAAGTAACTTCTTTAACAATAAACACTTAGTGAAATACCTCAGAATCATGATTTAGGGTTTTCACGTAGATCTTGCAAAAATCTATCTCCAAATCTTGCAAATTGCAAAACTTATTTCTCTTCCTGTGATCACATACATACTCATAAATTCATGTGCTCTTAACCATAGCTTCCTTATAACACTTACTAGCTTATATTAACTTCGCAGGGCTTAATTCAATTTCTTCTAAGCTCTATACTATTCTGATGCTTATTTTGATGCATAATTCATGAAATTTGATGCTTAATCAGTTTGAGATGGGTTCATAATTGATTCAAACTTACTCTCAAACACTTCACTTGACTGACTTCCAGATATTTTAGATGAACTTGCTTGATCTATAGCTTTGACAAATATAACTTCTATATTACTACTATTTCCCTTTTGACTATTGTTGGTGTCCATATTTATTCTGGTGTAGTTCACATTTATTCTAGGATTAGGATTCCTCATGTTGTTCATTCATCAATATCTCGTTGTGTGACCCATGTTATTAAAAATATGACAAACTATAACATTGTTTCCATATCTCGGTCTTGACTGACTAATTTGTGATCTACAATTTCTGGTAATATGTCCAAAATTGTTGCATCTATAACACACAACTCCATTTCTTACATTTTTTATTTCTCCAATAGGTCTAATATCTACAGGGTTAGTATTTCTAAACATTCTACTATTATTTTTATCATTAGATCTAGGTTTCCTACAATCAACAGCTCTATGTCCAAAACCATGAAAATTATAAAAATAACCAGAGATAGGTTTGAATTTCTTACCTGTACAATCTCTTTTCACATGTCCAAATGAATTGCATGAATAAAATTTACCTTTGAATTTACTTCGTATTTCTTTAGGTGATCCATTTTTCTTAGGTTGATTAGGTACATCTTCGGATTGGTTAGAATAATCTTTGTTTTATTTTTCTTCTTCTTTTTTCTCAAGTTGTTGAATTTTTGGATTTGGTTCTTTACATTCTTCAATCTTCTTTGAGAAATTTTTGTCAAAATATCCAAGACCAATTTTATCATAAGAAGGTTTTTGATAAGAAATCTGTTCATCAATTTTTTCACTACTGGAATACAGTTTCTCAAGATGTTGTTTGGATTGAGTTAGTTCTCCTTTCATAATTGTATTGTATTTCTCAAGTTAAGCATACTGTAAATTTGTAGTTTCAAATTGAGATGTTACTTTGGTAAGTTTAGATCTTAGATCTGTATTTTCAAACTTAAGATTTTATTCATCTTTTTTTTTTATCATCTTTCAGGCTTAACTTTAGGTCTACAATCTTTAGTTCATGCTTTAGGATCTCATTCTCCTTTTTTAGTTTTCAAACTTCATCACTATCCTTGATTTGACTTGTAGGTTCTTTCTTTGATTTCAGATCTTCTATCTTGTCTTTTAGTTTCTCAATATAGTCTTTTGCACTATCATATTTGTTCTTTAGAGTATCTCTTTCCTTAGTAAGAATATCAATATGTTCAAGAGCTTCATCTAGGTTTTTCTGCAACTGATCCATATCCATAGAGATCTTACTCAAGCTATTAGGCCTTCTTCAAGTAATTGTTCTTTGATACCAATTGTTAGAAATAGGAAATACTAAGAGGGGGCAGGGTGAATCAATATTTCAAAAACTTTTACTTTTTCCCACTTATGGATATATGAAATCAACTTATAGCTTGCAAAAGAAATTAGACTAAATAATAAGCACAACCATAAAATAAAGGAACTCATAACACCATGATTTTTCTTAAGGAAATCCTGGCCAAGGGAAAACCCCAGTGGGGATTATACCCAGAAATGATCCACTAATCAAAAGTATCTAGTTAGAGATATTGACCTTGTTAGGAGTCTATTACATCCCTATAGTGTCTATGTCCTTGTTAGAGGACTTTAGGCCTTGTTCGAAGCCTCAACCCTGTTAGGAGTTGGTATTACAAAATAAGAGTGTATGAAAGATGAGCTCACTACCCAAACATGCAATATACAATGATAATCTTTAATACAGAAGGTAGAATACAAAACCCTTTTAATCTTGTTGAATATCTTTAATATTCTAACCTAGCTTTGTAGTTCCTTCACAAAAACTTGTTATCAAGTCGCACTAATCTGATCATATATCAGATTTCACATATTACATCAATATACATCAACACAATAGTTACTCACAACTTCTTACTACTTCACATTACAAGTTTCTTTCCTATATACAAGCTATAACAAAATAACCTTTTTGTCAGCCTTCAATTCATTACACACTTTTGAAAACATAAAATTACTTCTTGTTGCCTTAGGGTTAACATCTAGGATGTTGTCCCTAATTAGTCAAGTCATTATTTTGATAAAAAATATTATCCCTTAACTCAATATAATCAATTACTGATCACTTTTTTATTCTGGTCGGCTCAACACTGACTCTATAAAAAATTGATATCTCTATCCATACATGCTATACAATCTTACACTCTTAGATGTAGCTTTAATATACCTTGTATAATCTATTTTCAAGTGTGCATGCACTGAAATTATTTTTGTGAACTTTTTTTATCAAAACAACCTCTGCGTAGACAGATAAACACTCTTATACTTAGATAATTTTCATAGGTTCTCATCCAGAACTTCCTCCTTAGATCATGTTGTCTTAACACTGAATATATGTTGCCATAATATCAAAATCATGATATCCTACTCAACCAAATTTATAACATGTCTTTGGTGATGTCAAGGTCCCCAAGCTGAAGGAAGGTAAAGTTCTGATAGGTTTTTCTTAATCAGATGATGGTCACAATACCTTGAATGAAAGTTGTAGGTTTCTTAGTGATCGCAAGATCACACCTATTGTCCAATCTTCCATTAGTGAAAAGTGAATAAGTGAGGCCAAAGAAGATGTAGTTTGATTGCCACTATATCTGATTCAATTGAAGGAAGGTCGTAAAGCCTACATGAGAAATTGTGTGAAAGTTACCAATCACGGGATTGTGACAACGTTCGATATGTCAGGAAAGGTGGAGATCGATGACTATGTTTTAAACTAGTTCATTATTTGTTGTTGATTAATTTTTAAACATTTGAATTTTTGAGCAAGGGATTTTAGCAGAAAAGGAAGTCGGTGAGCTAGAAAGGAGAAATCAAATCTCAAATCCATCCTTTATGACCTGAGAACAATTAGATTTGATTGTTCTCGGGTCATAAAGGATAGATTTGCAATTGAGAATTGAATTGATTCCATGGTGGTTGAGCCAGATGTGATCAAAGATATTATTTTCTTGTCACTCTAATTCTGAGATTTTTTAGGAGGTTTTTCCTTTTGGATGGAGCAGTTATGATTTGGGACAAGTTGTCAATGAAATGAAGTCCTAGGTACATAATGGTAGATGAGATATTATTTTAAAGATCATTTTTTCGCAAGGATTCAAAGGATCATACCCTAAATTTTCATCCAGGTTGCAATGTTTTTCAAATGTAAAGAATATCAGATTTGTTTCTGATATTTTTTTATTATATTAGGGTTTTTTCCCTATCACTTCTATAATAACTCATTTCCTGATTTCATGTTGTAGTGGTTGATAGTGTTTCCCTAATTTTTCCCTAAATGACTCTAAGCTTTTTGCAATCCTTATTCTTATAAAAGTATTCCCAAGGTCATTTGGTGGTTTTCTTTTCCTTGGTTAAAGAACTAGTCTCTTCCCAATTTCTCCTTTCCTCAATTGTGGACTAACTTGCTTGCAAAACCAAATAATAGACAAAGTTCTACTAGTTTTCAGTAAAGAATTGGTAGAATATGTTTGTAACCTCTCTATTTCATAGAGATCCTAATGAATCATATAGTTTTATTATTTATGTGTGGAGTATTCTATGTTTAGTACATCACTTTTGTATCAGTTCCATGGTAACTAATACAAAGATTATAGGAATTTTTTTGAATCTTGTCTCCTACTTTAATGGTTTACAATTTCCTATTGTCTTGTGAATTAACAAGCTCAAGTGCATAGCTATAGATTTAGTTATGTACGTCTTGATATGATTTGATATTGACTCAGGAAGTTAAGTAAATGCTTTGTGTAACTTAATAGAATTGGAGGGTATTAAGGAGGATTCTTGGAGTTAATGAAGCTCTTAGTATAATTTAGTTTTTATTTGCAAGGTGAACGATATGAATCAAAAATACAGTGAGGAATTGTTTTGAATATTCCCAATGGATAAGGCATTGATCACAAACATTTTTTCAAATAGATGTTCTTTCTTGTCTATCAATTCTAACCCTAAAACCTCAAATTCCAAATCTTAAGTCAATAGTTGTGGACTTAATAGAAAAAGCCCCTTCTTTATTTGTGATTAATTTGGTAGTGTTCCTAGCTTCAC
This sequence comes from Chamaecyparis obtusa, assembly GCA_027943335.1. Taxonomy (NCBI): domain Eukaryota; kingdom Viridiplantae; phylum Streptophyta; class Pinopsida; order Cupressales; family Cupressaceae; genus Chamaecyparis; species Chamaecyparis obtusa. The sequence continues at coordinate 1,432,420 of BSBK01007512.1, forward strand.
ATCCTATCCCTTTATGTCACAAATAACAAGAAGTATTATGGGCACCTATCTACTTTATGAGTGTAAGAATTTTCAAATAGTAAAGATGATGATATGAATGCAATGATTGATATTGAATTTGTCCAATGAATTCACCTTGATGTCTAAGATTACATAATAGGCCTCCTTATATAGGAAAGGTGATAAGAGAGAATGATAAGGATCTGATAAGCTATCACCTATGCTAGGTGTAATCACATGTCCACCAAATGTGGACCATCCTCCATTATGCCATGAAGTATGCACAATGGATTAGGATGATAATATGATAAGAGCACTAAAGGTGGATCTCACACCAAAAGTGGATTTTCTCCTACACCATGTGCTTAATGGGGTGCAAACTCCTAGGTGTCTCAATCACAAACTACTATGTAATGCATTAACCTAAGTAAAATTAAGTAAAGTGAAATTAGGAATAGTTAATTACACCAACACCCCCTCTTAAGTGCAACTTAGGGGAATGCACTTAAATTCACAATGCAAGATGGGTCCCAACTACTAGGCCATATTAGGTACCCATGTACAAATGAAATGCAATACATGAAATGCATAACTCTCATAAAGAGGAGAAAGAGGGAAAACCTCATGGGAAAAACCCTCCCCCAAAAAGAGAGAAGAAAACTTGATGCATGGATGGATGGAGTACTCAAGACCCCCCAAGAACTACATACATCATGTATATACAAAGAATTATCCCTCCATAAGAAGGATAGTTGGAGACATGATATCCCCCCATAATGTAGAAGCTCCCATGTTGATGAAGAGTACCTGAAAACAATAGATCAAACAATGTCTACAAGAAACATGTCTCCCCTTGGGAAGAAATAGATACATCAAATGATGAAGAAGCCAATCCTTGTGCAAATGGAAGGAGGAAAAAGATGTAGGTCTCCAAGTTTGAATCTCTGAAGACTAAATAGGAATCTCCAAGTTAAAAGAATATATCACCTCATGTGACAAATCAAGTGAAGAAGGAGAAGAATCAAGTGTACCAATCTCAAAAGAAGGTGAAGAAGTATCCCCAACTATGATGCTATCATCAAAGGAAAGAGAAACCCCCTCATGTATGTCTTCAAATCTACATCATGAGAATCAAAAAATACTAAAGAGGCATCCAAGTAGTCATTACATTCTGTAAGATCTAAAACACTATGATCATCTTGCTGAATGGTAGAGCCCATGTCTGAAGAAGTAGGAGGTGGAGTTGTAGGAAGCTCAACACTTGTCTCAACAACAAAATGATTCAAGTTCCCAAAGTTCTCCTCATAATTATCCCTTGGCAAAGGGATGTGTTCATCATGATTATCATCATCATCATCAAAAAAATATTAAAAAGAATACAAGCGTGATGTATGATCAACAAATCCCATAGCTATGACATCTCTAGTCTCCATGTCCCTAATGTAGAAAAAATAAGGAGTGAACTCAACAATTTTACCTCGTGCCCCATGTGTAATTTGTTAAATATAAAGGAGATTAGTGGTCAAGGATAGTACACAAAGAACATCATTAAATGTCCCCTCTCCTATAGGAATAGAACCTTTCCCACAAACTCTCATGAATGTGTTGTTATCCATCAAAATATTAGGAAAATTACAAGGCTTGACAAAAGAAAACATATCCATAGAAGATGCCATATGATGTGATGCCCCTGAATTAAGAAGCCATTTACCTTTCTCAGGATGTGTGGAAGCCAAGAGTGCTTGTCCTTTACCTTTATCTTTGGATGATGATGGAGATGTAGAAGGTGCCAAATGTGTAGAAGGAGTAGACACTGATGAGGGCAACTTAAGGTTGTGTTTCTGAATAATTTGAGTTATCTCATCAATCCTCTTTTGAAAACACTTATGCTCATCATGTCCTATCTTTTTACAATATGCACATTTATCCCTCTTTCTTCTAGATGATTCATCTCTTGAATAGGACTTGGATTTAGTAGGCTTGTGTGAAGGAGATTCATTACCTTTGTCATGAGGCTTAGGATCCTTGTATTGTTTATTTCCTTTGCCATTAGAAGCCTTTGAAGTAGACTCACTTGCAATCAATGCTTGATGTGTGGAAGGCTTCAATTGACCCATGTGTGCCAACTTTGCTTGTTCCCTTGTGAGTTGTGCTAAAAATTCATCAAGAGAAGGGAATTTGTACGCACTACCAGGAGCATCCATAGTAGCATAGAATGTAGAAACAAAGATAGAATACTAAGGACCAAGCTTGGAAAGAATAGAAAAGATCAATTGTTCATCCCCTTTAACAATGCCACATGTAGAAAGCTCCAATCTAATAGAATTTAACTTAGAGAAAAAGTCTTGAATATTGTGCAAATCACTAGGATTTAGACCTATGAGTTCATTCTATCATTTTTACCAAAGAGTCCTTCCAATATGACCCAAGCATCATGAGGACATGTGCAAGATGCAATATGAAAGTGCAAGTCATGACAGATGGATGATCTAAGATAGCCAAGTGCTTTATCCCTTCGATCAACCCATTTTAACCTTTTTGCAACACCTATTTGAGGTTCTTGATCCCGCCCAAGATTCATTGTAAGCCATCCAATACTCAAGAAATGATCACCTAAAGATACTTTCCATTCATGATAGTTATATGGAGTGAGGACTTTGACCTTTGAATTATCCATAATATAACCAAATAATGATGGATAACCAATGATAAATCCTTCAAATGACTGATGCAAATTAAAAAACTAAAATCCAAGGATTAACCAAGTGCAAATATAGCCCCAAAATGACCTATTTCTGCAAGTGATATATCCACCCCAAATCACTAAAAAATGACTATAGATCTGGAAAGTAGATGAAAAATTATGCACTTTTAAAAACAATTTCACCTCAAAATGTTACCATATGTGCCCAAACAAAGCTCTGGAAGTTGCAAAAATCAGGAAAAGACAGAACAGTCAACAAAATCTTCAATTTTTGATAAATCAGGCCACCAAATCACAAAAATAATACCACCACTGGATTTTTGATGAAATTCTACCCAATTAAAAAAAAAATTGCTAAAAAAAAAGAGCAAAAATGAATAAGATATGGCCCTCTGAAGTTGGACTGCCAAATCGAAAACACCAATGGTGAAGCTTGAGAATTTTCAAACCTTGATGAAGTTGGCAAAACAATGTCTTAAATGTGATGGCTAGATGGCCATTAGAAAATTCCCAATTTTTCTTGTTTTGACAGCTGGATGGCCGTCAATTTTAGGCTAGGAAATGATGACATCAACAAAAATTTGTGGGCCCTGGCTGACGTGGCGGCTTACATAGGCTGTCATATGGGTGACATCAGCAGTATGTTTGATGACATCACCTTGGGGTGACTATACTAATGATGTGTTGGGCTATTGTGGCGGGTGGTATGCTAACGTGGTAGGGCTACCATGTGCCCCGATCTATGTGGGCTACATGTCATGATCTCTGTGGGCTATGTGGCACGAATGTGGTTGTGTTGCGAAGCTTTTGTACTAGGTGGCTTCCACATGGGAGATGATAGGTCAGCTATGTGGGTGATGGATCTGAGCACCACAGGGAGGAGGGCTCGCAGAGGAAGGGCAATAGTGTAGGATTTAATCCCACATTTGTTATGGGATGGGCTTTTAAGCCCTTAATATATCCAAAGGCCCGTAGATAAAATAAAATTATTGAGCAGCCTTTGAACTCACTGCAGTGAGTGCATTTGACCTCGTGGTTGTATGCTAACATCATCAGTGATGATAGGAGCAGTCTGATGCTAGAATAAATATGGAATATTCTCTCTCTAGGGGTCGTACCAACCCTGTTAAACAAATTTTTGCAGAAATAAAAATATTTGAATATAGTAGAATATATATATATATATATATATATATATATATATATATATATATATATTTGAAATCATATTGTAGAGGTGCAGATCAAGCTGTATGGTCTGATTTGCAAAAAAAAATTTCCTTGATTTGGACCTAACTAAATATAGGCAAATTTATAGTTGATCTCAACCAAAACAGCCTCCCGGATGCAATGGTGAGGTTGGATCTACTCCAAGACACCTCTACAACATGTTGGTTCTCAGATCTGAGATTTGGACCTTGAAAGCTTGCAACAAGATCTCTTCAAATCAGCTAATAAAAAATGCTCTAATGGCTCTGATACCATGTAAGAATTTGCAAATAGAAATAATTGAACCAAGGATATAGAGATTAAAGAAAATCACAAGAGAGATGATATGAATGCAATGATTGATATTGAATTGATCCAATGAATTCACCTTGATGTCTAAGATTACATAACAGGCCTCCTTATATAGGAAATGCGATAAGAGAGAATGATAAGGAGATGATAAGCTATCACCTATGCTAGGTGTAATCACATGTCCACCAAATGTGGATCATCATCCATTATGCGATGAAGTATGTGCAATGGATTAGGATGATAATGTGATAAGAGCACTAAAGGTGGATCTCACACCAAAAGTGGAATTTCTCCTACACCATGTGCTTAATGGAGTGCAAACTCCTAGGTGTCTCAATCACAAACTACTATGCAATGCATTAACCTAAGTAAGATTAAGTAAAGTATAATTATGAATAGTTAATTACACCAACAATGAGGATTAGTAGAAAAGTAAAATTATGTTATCCTAATCCTAGGTACACCTGCCTAAATTCTACAGAGTTCAAACTATAGAAAGCCCTTGTGCTTTGTTAATTGGTCCTTTTTCTTGTGTGAATGTACTAATTATGGGAAGTAAGCTAACCCATAGGTGCATCTTTTCATTTCCAAGGTTATTAAAATCTTTCTAAACCAAGATCCAACACACCCTCCACTATCAGGGCTTTGATCTTCTTTTCATGCACCATGAGGAGACCTCCTAGTAACGCCTCATATTCTACAACTTTTTTGGTACAAAATAAATGCAACCTATAGGTAGTATAGTAGGAACCACCATGAGGGTTGATCAACTCGATTCCTACTCCAGTCCCTTATTTGTATTTGGAGCCATCAAACATTAATTTCCATATAGGATGACCCTGGGGGAGCGAGGTTTAGCTTGAGATTCAAATTTTTTTTTGGGTGTTTGAGATTCAACTCGAGGTTCAGTGGGATTGTGTAGAGATAATGGGTCCACATAGGTAGGGATCATGTCATCTCTAGTTTCCAGACTCTCCCTTTCGGTGAGGGGTATCCATTTCATCTTTTATATCATCTTTGTCCTACCCCATGTCCCTTGGAATGGTGCAAAGTACCCATCATCCAAAGAACTCCATTCCTCCTATGGAAGGTTTTCCTCTATGGGGGTCAGAGGGTCTTTGTCATGAGAAAGGTTTCTATCATAGTCTTGTGTCATTTCCTCTTGGGTAGATTCAAGTATTTAGGATATTTGTCTCACCACATGGGTGATGACATTTTGGAAGTCATGGTATTTAAACTATAAATGGCTAACTTGGTGCAAGCGAAAATACCCTAGAAACGTCAATATGTTTGGATCAGCCTTGTGCCTGAGATGTTTCATATTCTTTGTCATATTAGTGATGAATTCTTGAAGAATATCCTTAGTTACCTAAGGGTGTATCAATCCTTATATAGGGCTACCACTGGAATCATCCTATTCCTTGACATGAAACATCAATATTTTGTCAAATCGGTATACTCCCAAATTAGCTTGTGAAAACAAAAATTCATTTGGAGCATTGTATTGAGTGATCATCTACTTAAGTTTTGGTTCCACGTCAATTTTGATTTGGTTGTTTAATCCATTCCAAGGTAACCAAAGTTGCGTGAATTCTATGGAAAACCAAATTCTTAGGGATCTAGTCCATTCCCTACTAAGCAACATACCATATGTTTCTGGGATATCTACTATGTGTATATCTATGCAATCTGGTATCCTTGGATTTGTTGTTAGTTGTATGTGGGCATATTTTAGGTCCCCAATGACCTTGACTTCTATCTTGTCAAGTTGTATCATGACCCGAATGGTTGGTTAAGGGTTCATTCCCAATTTATGACCTATAGACAGAGGCATGACATTGCATGAAGCCTCTAAATCAATCAGACAATTGTGCAAGTTGTTTCCAAAGATCTTGTGGCTAAGAAAGAATAGAGGTACTTTGACTCAGTCCTTAAACATGGTTGGCATTTCCTTAGCAACATTAACATTGGAAAATTTTTTCACATTACTACTTGATGCAGATGACTTAGAATGGTGCAATGATTTCAAAAGTGTTTCCCTTTGCAAGGGACAACTTTGTAGCATGTCGTACATTGACATATTAGCCTTAATCTGCTTCAATTCTTCTAGTGCACTATATTTCTCAATGGACCAAATTGGATTCCTCAACATGGTAGGTTGATGTTGTGCTGTTGGGATGGTGGTATTTGAACCTCTAGGGGGTGAGGGGTTGCTATTAGCCCATAGATTTGGAGGGGTGGGTTGCATCCCAGAAGGAATACCATCAGTTAAGGGATCATTTCTACCCCTCAAGTTATAGTTATTTCAATTGTTGTTTTGAAAATCATGGACCTCAGAGTATTCAAACTGACTTTGTTGATGAAAAAGGAAAAACAAATTCTTCTTTTGTTACATTATCATCGGAACCTTTCTCAGTGGTCGGTAAATAAGAGTAAAAAACCATGGCATTGAAATTTGTCTAGGAGTTGTTAAAGTTTTGTTTATACTTATTATAAAATTCACTCCTATACTCATTGTCTGCATGATGTGCATTTGTGGCTTCCGTGAAGTTGACTTCCACTGAACTATAAGCATTGGTGTTATTAGCACATATACTACCATTGTTGGGTCATGTGTTCCAAGGCCTATTGGTTAGTTGTTGCCCAAATTGTTTATCTTGCACGATGTTACCATAATTTTTGTTTTTGTTGTACTTACCATAGTTGTGGTTATGATTTTGAGGATAATCATTTGGGTAGCAGTAGATTGTTGGTAGTTTCCTTGGTTTTGAGATGGATTCAACTTCCTCATGATTTTTCTTTCCAATTAAGATAATGTTTTCTTCATACCATCCAACTCAATCACCATATTGTTATTGGGTTCTTTTGGGATAGTCATCTTTTTCTCATAAAGTTCTTCCTTATGTGCATCGTATCTTGGATATGTAATGTCAAGTGGTGGGGGAGAAACATATGAAGTTGGAATTGGGTTGAGCTTTGGGGCATGATGAACTAAGGGCTAGTTATTGACTACAAATGGGTTAACCATGGTAGAATTCCCCAATGAGTACAAAGCACTATATTTTCCACCAGCTTGTGGATCCATTTGTTGTGTAAAATTGATGGCCTCATTTCACACCTTTTCCAAAGTATCTATGTCTTTTGGTGGAAACCTTTTTAAAAATGTGGATGTCAAAGGATCTAAGGCTAATAGATATACTTGTATAGAAGCCCTGACATGAACTATGTAAGGGGCTTCTAGCCTTGGATACATCTTGTGGAAATGTTAATTGAACATTTCAATTGGTTCATTATGTTCCTTCCTCACTGAGATGAAATGATGATGGAGATTAGTGGGATCTATGTATAGTTTGAATTGGTTGAGGAATTTGGTCTCAAATTCAGTTGAACTAGTAAAGGATCCTCGCAAAAAATTTAAGTACTAGCTATATGCAAATTCTCCCAATGTGTAAGGGAAAAGATGGCATACAACATCTTGATGTGCAATCTCTTTGCGATTGCATAGTTCTCTGAAAGGATGGCTGTGTTCTTCTATTGTCATTGATTCACCATAAATGAAGTGTGGACAATTTTTTTTTAGGCTTTTAGGTAGCTCATGGAGATGACCTTGTAGGTCCAATGGGGAACTTTAGGCATTTTCATAAAAGGACAACTAAGGTGGTAATGGAGAAGTAGAAAAAAGGGCTGCAATATGTGGCAACAGAGGATGATTATGCTAATTCGGTTGATGAGGGAAGCTTTCCCTTTGTTTTTGTTTACTGCTATGAGGTCTGTAAAATTCTTTGAGTTCTATGAATTCCCCTTTGTTAGGTGATGATATAAAGACTCACTCAAACATTTTGGGAGAGAAAGATCCAATAGTATAGGGTTTCCCTCTTGAGGGTCCTCCTTCTAGCTCCACTTCTGTTGAGCGTCATTTTTATATGACTAGACAACACCTTATAGGAATTTGGATGAACAAATTCCCCTCTTGGAAGAATGATAAAATTAGTCTCAAGGTTCCTTTTAGGCTGAGTCTCAACCACTTGGATAGTTCAATTGAAGATAAATGTGAAACTGTTCATGAGGAGGCCTTTTCTAGTTTGATCTTGGAGGGGCTACAAAAATAATCTTAGAGAAAATGATATTTCTCCCTTTTTTTATTTTCTGAATCTTTCGAACAAAATCAATGTAAATTTAACTTAATCTACTATGACTGATTTGTAAAGACAAGTAAGGAGAAAGGTAACAAGAATTTGAATGAAAGTTACTAAAAACAAAACTAACGAACATAAACCACCATTGAACTAGTTTGCAAATTAAATTACCAAGAAGATAGATAAAATCCACAAAACATAGATTTGAATGAATCAAAAACCCAATTTTGTAGATGCAATAATCAATGGAAATAAATGCAGATGTAAGATATGTCAAAATTTATCAAATCATGAAGCCACCTTGAACGTGCACAAACATGAGACAAATTTATCTTGAAGCACCAAAGAAACAATCTTCCCAATAATTCATCACAATAAAGAAATGCAGCAATGATAAGCACTAGACTAATGAATTTGCAGATTAGAATCACCATACAATCAATTGGCTCTTTGAAATAAATGAATAAGAAAACACACATTGATAAACTTTGCAAAGATAGTAGAAAAATCATACTATGATTGAAGGACCAATTGTATATATTGTATTGCAAAGTAATCGACCATAATTACATTGTTCATTTACAATTTATAGGGCTTCACTATTTAGAGAAATAAATTTCACAGCTACAGTCAACCTTGCATGCAACTTTGAAAAATAAATAAACTAAAGCTTAACTAAAATAAAACTATTCTCAAAGCAGCCCTAAACTACCTAGCATGGATTTGATCCATGTGCATTACAATTTTAAAGCCTAAGATGCATTAAAGAAACTCTAAATCTGCTCTGGAGTTTCACCATTTTCCTACATGTTCTTCTTTCAAAACTTGGAGTTCTTCCTGTTAATCTTCATCATGGCTCCCCTTCAAGGTTCTATCTCAAAGATATCTTTAAAGCATACAAAAACACCCCAAAAAATGTGGTCAATTTGATTGGAAATCCACCACAGAAGACTGGAAATTCTTGGTGGTGACAGCCCAGAAATTTTAAACCCTGACCCCTACTCTGAAAAAAATGAACTTGAAAAATTGACTAAGTGTTCAACACTATGTTGAGAAAAATTTTGGACTTTAGAGGTCGAAAGGCCAAAAATATTGGAGTGACAAATTGACTAAGTGACAAGAAATATCCTCTTGGAGATTTGCCAGTAGGCCAGTACTGACTGTATATTTGTCATTGATGACAACATATGGAAAGTAGCATGTGTGGAAGTCTTATGTAGTAAGACTTTAGTATATGATGCATGGACATGATATCAACATGATATCATGGGCCTAGAGGTTAACTATAAGTATAGATAGCTATATAGTAGCTTGTGTCAATAGTGTTCCTGACAGAGTTACAGGCAGTGTTCTACGTATGGTTGTCCGTACAGTTGTCTTATGGGCATGTGCCCTAGGATATATGTTGAAGAAATGTTAGTGATGTTTTAGTTATGAACACATAGTCTAATGATGAACGCAAGTGAAGTTATGCAGACGCTATTCACTAGTAGTAGTTTCCTGTGTTTGTTTAGAATAGTCGACAAAGATTTTATTATTTCTTGAGTTGCACCTATCTTGAGGATATGCACCCTTGGATTTAATCTTGGAGAAGTGTTATTGATGTTTGGTTAAGAGCACATAAGTTAATTCACCTTACAGAGAAAGTTCCAGTTGTTTTGGTAGAGCTGACAATGTGTGGCGTGCGTCTACAATTATTTTATTAGACAGGTCCCAGAATGAGTTGCATGCATAATAGAGCTGGCAGAATGATTGTTGGAGTTTATTATGGTTTCTCTAATATGATTTCAAGGTGGTTCCAACATGCCAACTTGATTATATCATTTGGAGAAAAGATATTTATAGACAGTCATTTGTGATTGCTTGAGTGTGGTTTATGGTTGATTAAGCAGAGCAGAGAAGAGTGTGTGAAGTGTTGAACCATCAGAAGAAGGTCAATGTGACCAAGTAGAATATATGTGCTATTCATTGGAACTGATCCAGATAGTAGTTCAAAGTGTAGTTCACCAAGATCTAGATATAGTGTATATCTATTATTTAGAAGGTTGTAGCCTTTGCCCATTTGAGTAGTGATCTCTCAGATAGTGCATCCTCTCCCCTAATAGGGACAATTGTAAAAGACTCCTAATAGGGTCTGACCCTTAACCAAGTCTATTGTACTTAATATATAGTAAATCTACACCTAACATGGTAAAGGATCTTCTAGTAAGGATCATTATACACTAGTACATAATATTAGTGGGTATCAAGTCCCATCAGGGTTTTTGCCTATTTGAGTTTCCCCATAACCAAAATATTGGTGTTGTGTTCATGTGTTCTTTCATTGTATTTATGCTTTATGTTTAAGTATACTTAATTGGATAAAGAATTGAAACTTGTAGATAACTGATTCACCCACCCCCCCCCCCTCTCAGTTATCTCTTGGGACTATTCCTAACAATTGGTATCAGAGCCAAGTGCCTCAGAGAGAAGTTTAACAGCTTGAGGTTGATCAAATGACATACTTTAGGAAAGAGAGTCCTAAGTTTGATGGACAAAATTATCTTGATTGGAAGAACAAGATAATGACCCATTTGCAGTGTATTTCTTATGAATTTTTCAATGTAACTATCAAAGTAGCCAAGATTCCTACTTTAGAAGACCTTGAATAGGATGATGCTACTGACACTCAAAAGGAATTGTTTCATCATAATGCTATAGCTAAAGAAGCCCTTATCAGCACACTATCTGATAGTGATTTTTCAGAGATAAAGAAGGTAGACACCACCCACAAGATATGGAAGTACCTTGCAGACATATTTGAAGGAGAAAAGCAAGAAAAGGATGCACACAGAAAGACATGGAAGAAAAGATTCAATGCATTAGAGATTTTTCCTGAAGAAAACATTAGAGCTTATAATCAAAGGGTCAATGCAGCAGTTGCTGGAATCAGGAACAATGGTGGAGAGATCTCAAAAGAAGATATTATGGACAAGTTGATGATTACTCTCACTCCAGAATATGAAAGCAAGATCAATATCCTTGATCAGACCATGTAGCTTACATCTAATTTTAAGAGAGAGACCTTGATCAGCAAAATCTCAACTTTTGAGATTTCAAGATTGAAGACAAAACCTAAAAGTGAGATAGCCTTCAAAGCAACAATTCATGGTAAGAAATCTACAAACACTTCTAGTAATTTTGATGATGATGATGAAGAGAAAATTTTAGATGATTTTATTGCTATGGTTGCTAAAAGAGAAAACAAAGGAAAAGGAAAATATGAAGGTCAATTTCCTTTCAAGTGCTTTTCATGTAATAAGATAGGTCACTTTGCATCTAAGTGTCCTACTAGAGTTAGAAAGTTCAAAAAGGATTACAAGCCTAAGTACTCTAAGGAATGTTACTTTGCTAGAGATAGAAAAGCTAGTTGATACTATATGTAGGGAATGTGTGATGGGGAACCATGTGAGAAATTCATTCAGGAGCAAGCAAAATTCAGCAAAGAACAAGTTGGATCTGATTCATATAGAACTATGTGGACCAACTCAAACAAGATCATACTATGGTGAAAGGTATTTTATTTTATCTATTGATGATTATACTAGGATGATGTGGGTTGCATTCTTGAAAGATAAGTCAGAAGCATTTGATAAGTTCAAAATATTCAAAGCTAAGGTTGAGAATGAATCTGGATTAAAGATAAAATGTTTGGGATCGGATAGAGGAGGAGAATTCACCTCTGATAGATTCTACGAGTACTACAAAGAACATGGTATAAAGAGATAGTTAAGTGCACCTAGAACACCTCAGCAAAATGGTATTGCAGAGAGAAGGAATAGGATCATTCTTGATATAGCACGCACCATTATGATAGAAGGAAAAGTTGCCCACACCTATTGGAGAGATGCGGTCAATACAATAGTCTACACAATCAATAGAATTCAGCTAAGGCTAGGCGCTGACAAAAAACCTTATGAGTTATGGTTTGGTAATGTTGCCATAGTAAAATACTTTAGAATCTTTAGAAGCAAGTGCTACATCAAGAGGGATGAAGTAGTAGGCAAGTTTGATGCAAGAAGTGATGAAGGTATTTTTCTTGGTTACTCTACTAAAAGTAAATCTTATAGATGTTTCAATTTAAGATTGAAAAAGATCATTGAAAGTGCTCATGTAAAGATTGATGAAAATTTTATGATTTAAGAAAGATATCATGATTACTCACCCATGATTGAAGAAGAACCTAGACCCTCCACTAGTGAGACAATTATTGAGGAAATGTTTGACATCATTGATGTGTTGTTCAATGACCCTGAGACAAGTGAAGAAGGTACTCCTAAGGCTGATGAGTCAGCATCACCTAAATTTCCAAAGTTTACATCGAGAAATCATTCCAAGAAAGACATCATTGGAGATCAGAGCGGCAAAGTCTTGACAAGATCACAAGCAAAGAACTCAGCTAGCAATGATGTGGTATGTATACTATCTTAGATTGAACCTTTAAGTATTGAAGATGCTTGTAAGGATTCAGATTGGCATGATGCTATGAAAGAAGAACTTGATCAGATCATTAAGAATGACACTTGGGAAATGGTCCCAAGACCTAGTGATAAGAATGTGATTGGAACAAAGTGGATATTCAGAAACAAGATGAATGAAGATGGTACAGTAGTAAGAAATAAAGCAAGATTAGTATGTAAAGGTTATGCACAAAGAGAAGGCATTGATTATTTAGACACATTTGCACCTATGAGTAGATTATAAGCTATTAAGTTTTTTCTAGCTTATGTTATAGTCAAAAACTTCAAAGTGTATCAGATGGATGTCAAATCAGCATTCTTGAATGGAGACTTAAAAGAAGAAGTATACATTGAGCAGCCTGAAGGATTCACCTTATCAGATAGACTTGATATGGTATGCAGATTGAAGAAGGCCCTCTATGGACTTAAGAAAGCCCCTAGAGCATGGTATGAGAGACTAGATGGATACTTAAAAAAGATTGGATTCAAGAAAGGAGCAGCAGATTGTAATCTATTCATTAGAGAGACATCTGAAGGTTTATTACTTGTAGCTATATTTGTTAATGACATTATCTTGGAGGTAATGACAAACTCAGTGTTGAATTTGCCAAAGAAATGCAGAATGAGTTTGAGATGAGTATGATTGGTCCTATCAAGTACTTTTTGGGATTAAACGTGCAGCAGATAGAAAAAGGGATTTTCATTAATCAATCAAAGTATGTGAAAGAGATACTGAATAAATTCAAGATGGATGATTGCAAGCCAGTAGGAACCCTTATGATTACTGGATGAAAGCTTACAAAGGAATATGACTCACCAACAGTTGATATAACATTGTATAAGTCTATGATTGGTAAACTCATTTATCTTACTCAGACTAGACCTGACATTTCCAATGTAGTTGGTATAGCTGGAAGATTTGCAGCAAAGCCTAAAAAAAGTCACCTCATGGCAGTAAAGAGAATATTTAGATACTTGTAGGGTATTATAGATTAGGGTTTATGGTATCCCAATTCAGAAAATGGTGAGCTTCATGTATACACTAATGTAGATTGGGCAGGATGTGTTGATGATAGAAAGAGTACATCAGGAGGAGTGGTGTTTCTTGGTGATAGACTTGTCACTTGGACAAGAAAGAAACAAAACTGAATTTCTCAGTCAACAGCAGAAGTGGAGTATGTTGCAGCAGCCTTGAATTGTTCTACAATTGTGTGGATCAAGCAGATGATAAAAGATTTTGGAATTTAGATTGATTATCCTATTATTATTCACTGTGATAACACTAGCACTATCAATATTTTGAAGAACCCTGTGATGCATGCAAAGAAAAAACACATTGAGATCAAATATCACTTCCTAAGAGAGAAAATGGTAGAGAAAGAAGTCAAGTTGGACTATGTGAGTACTAAAGAATAGATGGAAAATATATTCACAAAGCCCTTGCCTAAGGATACTTTTGAGTATCTCAGGGGGAAGTTGGGAGTAATTCCCTTCCCTGATTCTTCTTAGAAGGAAGCATGAATGGCATCAGTCCTTAGGTATTGATGGAAGGTTGACTACTCTACCTCAGGAGTAGTACTAGTGCTTAAAATGAGTTGTGCCCTTTTCCATTGATGTTAAAGGGGGAGTATATATATAGAGTCATGAAAAAAAGAAGTAAAAAGAGGAGTAATATACTAAGGGGGAGCAGCATTTAGTTATGACAACAGTACAGTTGAGGAAATGGATAATATTAGAAAATATTGTAGCAGATGGAGGATTCATCTCTGGGGAAGTTTTGAAGAGGAAATGGAGAATTTTATAAAAGAAATTTTCATTTGGGTTGATGGTGGTTTTTCATTCCACATGTTTCCTTCAATGCCAAAGGGGGAGATTGTTGGAGATTTACCAGCAGGCTAGTACTGACTGTATATTTGTCATTGATGACAACATATGGAAAGTAGCATGCATGGAAGTCTTATGCAATAAGCCTTTAGTATATGATGCATGGACATGATATCAGCATGATATCATGGGTGTAGAGGTTAACTGTAAGTATAGATAGTTATATATCAACTTGTGTCAGTAGTGTTCTTGATAGAGTTACATGCAGTGTTTTGTGTATGGTTGTTCGTACAGTTGTCTTATGGGCATGTTCCCTAGGATATATGTTGAAGACATGTTAGTGATGTTTTAGTTATGAATGCATAGTCTAATGATGAACACAAGTGAATTTATGCAGTCGCTATTCACTAGTAACAATTTCCTATGTTTGTTCAGAAGAGCCGATAGAGATTTTATTGTTTCTTGAGTTGCACCTATCTTGAGGATATGTGCCCTTGGAGTTAATCTTGGAGAAGTGTTATTGATGTTTGGTTAAGAGTGCATAAGTTAATTCACCTTACAGAGAAAGTTTGAATTGTTTTGGTAGAGCCGACAGTGTGTGGCATGTGTCTACAATTATTTTATTAGACAGGTCCCATAATGAGTTACGTGCATAATAGAGCTAAAATAATGATTGCTGGAGTTTATTATGGTTTCTCTAATATGATTTCAAGGTGGTTCTAATAGGCCAACTTGATTATATCATTTGGAGGAAAGATATTTATAGGAAGTCATTTGTAATTACTTGAGTGTGGTTTATGGTTGATTAAGCAAAGCAGAGTAGAGTGTGTGAAGTGTTGAATCATCAGAAGAAGGTTAATGTGACCAAGTAGAATATATGTGTTATTCATTGTAATTGATCTAGATAGCAGGTCAAAGTGTAGTTCACCAAGATCTAGATATAGCGTGTATCTATTATTCAGAAGGTTGTATCCTTCACTCATTTGAGAAATGAGCTCTCAGACAGTGCATCCTCTCCCCTAATAGGGATAACTGTAAAAGAATCCTAATAGGGTCCAACCCTTAACCAGGTCTAGTATACTTAATATATACTAAAGCTACTCCTAATAGGGTAAAGGATCTTCTAGCAAGGATCATTATACACTAGTATAGAATATTAGTGGGTATCAAGTCCCACTAGGGTTTTTACCTATTTGGGTTTCCCCGTAACCAAAATATTGGTGTCGTGTTCATGTGTTCTTTCATTGTGTTTATGCTTTATTTTAAGTATACTTAATTGGATAAAGAATTGAAACTTGTAGATAACTAAGTCACCCCCCCCTCTCAGTTATCTCTTGGGACTATTCCTAACATATCCTTCATGCAAAAATTGGCTAAGTCCAAAACTGAACACTTAGTGGCTTGGGAGAATATCTAGGTGCACCTTCTGGAGCCTATCCACTATCTACTAGACCTCTTCAAAATCTTCCATTTGGATACCTCCAAGGTGTTCCTATTTCTTTTCTTAGAAGGTGGCTAATTCATTTGCAAAAGCTTGTATCTCTTCCTCTTGAGCTAGCATTTTTTGCATTTCCTCTTTTTGGTAAAACATCTGTTGGATATGATCTTTTATTTCACTCCATTGAAGATCTCTATGAATTGATGCACAATGTCCTTTATTGGGTGCATTGTCTAGCCCTCATCATCATCATAGAGATCTAGATCTAGCACATCAAAGAGCTTATACAATTCTTCCACCTAGAGAATCCCTTTATCTCTCTTCTTATTAATTCTACTCAAGCATTTATGATAAATACTCAGGGCTCCAATGATGTCCTTAATCCATTCCTCAAAATTATCTAATTTTGAACCTTCATAAATCTTTACCAAAATCTGGAAGCATTACTTCCTTATTATTTTAAGGTCATCAAGAACCTTTTTCCATTTAAGAATCTATTCCTCCAATCCATCCTCTTCACACATCATATCTACCAATTTGGTGATCTCCCTAAGAATACCTTTAAAAGATCTCAAAATTTTCCCTAAGGTAGTCCTTGCGTAGCCCTCAAAATCAATCTTCCAATCAGAACATGCATGAATAAAATAATGTGAGATGTCTGTTGGCATATCAGGAGCAACCCTTTCTCTAAAATAGCCTGTAATGAGGCCTCCAAGTTGCTAAGGTCAATGGGACCTACCATCTTAAGAATGAATCTCTTCATTGCTTCATTCTACTCCATTAGAGATTTGATTTTCTCTTCATCTTTGTCCATAAAAACTAATGCATGTTTCAAACCTAAAGTAGCCACCTTTTTTCTTCCCTCCCTCATTGGTTCACCTAGGTTCACTTCTTTGAAGACATAGTCCTTAGGAGTGATTTTTGCCATACTGGTATGGATAGTAGAAATGGCTACCTCTACTTTCCACCTGCCCCTTTGGTCCTATGTGACATATGATAAAGTTGTCACCTAGGTACTAGATTCTCCTTGATGAAATGCTTAGCCTAGTACTACCATGTCTGTGTCCTCTTCATCTGTATAAACCCTCACCCTTAGTTGTATTTCTTTGGTTGACCAAGTGGCCTTGGAGAATGCATTTATGCACTCATATAGTGCTATTACCTCTTTCTTCCTCATTTTTGTCATCTCTTACCTCTTCTTCTTCTTCCCTTACCTGTTGTTCTTCCCTAATCTCCTTTTCTTTCTCTTGAGTCTCCTTTCATGTATCCTTCTATCCTTCTTTAGTTTCTTGAAAAAGGGGTATGGAATGAGAAGGTGGGGGAGTAGGCATCAGTGGAGTTGGTTGAGAGGAAATGGGATTCTAGACTGGGGGTGGCATGGGACCAAGAGGAGGAGTCAGAGATTTTGGGGGAGTTGGTGAAGGTGTTGGCATATGAACTAGTGGAGTAGTAGTAGTAGGGAGCTGCATAAGTGGAGTTTGTGATGGAGGTTGAGTTTTTGGTAGAGGTGGAAGCATAACTTGTGAAGGTGGAGTAGTTTGAAATTGTGGTGGAAGTGAAGCAGTTGAAAGCAGAGGTACTGGAGCTTGCTGAGGTGGAGGACTTAGAACTTATGTAGGAAGTGGAGGCTTAGTATATTCTTCTAAGGTAATCCCAATGGAAGAATCTTGTCTTGAATCCTTCTCTGATTCAAAGAAATCTCCTTGATCCATGTCTACATCCTCTTCTTTTGGTCCGTAAGGTACCTGTTGAGTTGGTTCTTCTATAGTCTCATTGGGTGTTGTGGTTGTCAATTGTGTAGGAGGAGATGTAAATGTGAATGGAAGTTGTTTCTTGGTAGAGGGTTCATCCATGGGAATTTTCTATTTTGATTCTTGCTCCTTAAATCTGTAAAGACCTTAAAAGTTAGATATATCAAACTCATCATCTCCTAATGCATCCCATGGATTAACCTCTTCTTCTTACATCTCTTCATTGGGATCAATCTATACTCCTTCCTCTTGCAATTTCCTCTTTTTCAAGAAGGCTCCCAATCGAGTCCTTTAGCTCAAGGCACATCATCCTCTTCATCTTCCTCATCTCCTTCTAACACTATCTCCAAATGGGGAGATGTAGTTGATCTCTTCCTTTTATAAACATGCCCCTTTTCTACTCTAGCAAGCTTAGGTCCAGTTACTTTCACCCTTGGTGCCCTCTTGGGTACTCTTTCTTTCTCCTAGCCACTGGAAGAAAGAGTATCAAGTGGATCTATTCTTCCTTTCATTTTGTTCCTTGGAGGCTTGGTCCTAGGATTTGATCCATAAGTAGTTGGGCATTCATGCCTATACACCGTCTCTGGCCTCTACAGGGCAGCTCCCTTGAATTGAGGCATCAGTACCTTCTCTCCTATTTTCTTCTTATCCTTGGAAGGTTGGGTTGGATGCTACTTCATCAGCACAGGGTCCATCTTAGAAGGATGATAAATCCATGTCTTGGTTATTTTGATGACATGGTGGACCTTGAAGTTGATATCATCATTTTATTTCTTATCCACCTCAACATTCAGGATGGCCATTTTGTAGATTTTATCTTGGTTGTATATAGGATCCAAAACATCCTATGTATCTACATCCCACACTTTTGGTGGGATGTGTAGAAGCAAGGAATCTTGTGCCAATTCCAATCTCATCTAAGAGTAGTCATGGATCTTTCCATCATAGTCATCGATGCAATTTAGCCAATGATCTTCAAAATGAGGCTCATGTACATAGTACCTCCCCATAATACACCTATAGGTGCCGATAGGGTCGAACCTAGTCCTTATCATATTAAATTTCTATAGGGAGAACTCATCCCATTTGAAGTACAAATATTTGCACACCTTCATGTCTTTCAAGAAATGGGGTCCTATCGAAATAGGGAAGTCCTAGTAGTTCTTTTTCTTATGTTTTATTTGCTCATATGCATCAAAAAGTTGTCTAGCCATCTCTAGTACAATGACTCTATTAGAAGGGTACCTTGGAAACTTCTTAAGATTCAAAGTACTCTTGGCCACTCTGGTGTATGTGAAGATCTTAAACTAGATGTAATAAGCCCCCATGGCTTTTACCTTTGTAGAAACTTCCTTAGATAGCCTCTTGGAATAATCACCTTCTATAGAGAAGATGATCACAAAAATGAAGGCATCATTGACAATCCTGAACTCTGAGATATCCTCTCCAAGGTTCTCCTTCCTCACTAGTTGATGGTACACTGTAAAGGGCTAGGTGTTGGGCTGACCCATAACACTGACTTTAACTATCCCTGGATATACTTCTCTAGCAGCCAACAAGTACATGAGATAGGAAGTCATGTAAAAATGAGGATCATTTTTTACATAAGTCAACTATCTATCCAAGTTATCACTGAGGATTGTGGCCCAATCAAACCTCTTCTTCCTCCCCTTTATCTTTTTGATCAACAAGATCATCCAAGGCTCAAGTTGGATTGATTTCTAGAGTCCATACACCCTTCTAATCATTGTGGCAGCTGCCTGGATGTCTTCTGTCAAGTATCCCCTCCTTATATCTATTTTGAGAATTTTATTCTTAGGTAGGGGTTGCATTAGGTGCTCATTATTTAAAATCTCATGGGAAAGCTAAACATCATTTTTGTAGAATCTTGTTCCCTTGTCTATAGAAAACCTGTAGAACCTATCTATCCCCTTGGGTAGGTGGAAGACATCTTCAATATTGTCAAGTCTCATGTCCAATACCACTTCTCCCATTGTTTTTTTACAAACCTCTCATCTGGTACATAATGCTTCACTAAGGTAACAATAAGTTAAGAAGAGAGGATGGACACCGGATGTGTCATCGCATTCATGAGACTGGAATATACTAATGAAGTATAGTCCTCAGATCGGCCCGCAGGCTGGACACAGTTTACTAAGTACTCATTCCAACTAACATTCCCTATGTCAGTGTTAATGATCTCACCGTGGAGATTCCCCACCTTTGATGGTGCATGGTACCATTTGAGTTGGTACTTCATGGCTGGTGATTTTGTGTGTGTGAATTTTATACCCAGCTATAGACACAACACTTTAGTAAAACTTTAGAGGTTAGCAAAAATCAAAATCATGCAGTGAAATAGAAACTAATCTAACCAAATGATTTACTACCTTCTAGTAGATGTGAGTATGTATTCTTAGATTGGACTGAGATTAGTGACCTTGATGACACCTAAACGAAGGATTTGAATGCAGAATCTAGATATGAGAGGAATACAAATTAATCTATATTTTTGTATTTTCTATACAATTATGAATGAAAACTTGATATGAATCTATTCTATATGATAAACTGATATGACATGCAATTAATCTAACAATGATATTCTAAATGATATGAATGCTCAAAAATAATGAAAATCTCACAACAGCTTGAATTCGCAAAGATGATTCTTCAGTCTCCAATTTGACAGTGTGAGGATGCAATTCGTGGATGGATCCAAATGAAGAGCTAAGGCCTTAATTTATAGAAATCTAGGACTTTGGAGGTGCATAGAAAAATCCATAAATCATTCTTGATAAACTCAGGTTGATTTTTGAGTTAACAAGAAATTAGAGATAGATTAACTCATAAAAATCATGCAAATCAGCTTTTTGATTTAAATCAGAAGTTGAGATCAGCTTTCAACTCAAAAGAGAGTTGAGTTTATTTTTAAAACAACTTGAATTGATTTTCTGATTTAAAGTTTAACTATTTTTTGGATGTGGATAATTAATATGAATTAATTAAATAAATAAAGTGATTTATCATCAACTTAACTGATTTTGAAAAATAAAACAATTGATTTATGGGTTAATCAATTATTAAATCAAACTTTTATTCAAAAACTATATTATTAAATTTGACAATTGACATTAATTAATTAAATAAGAATTTAATCAATTAGTCATAGGATATTTGATTTATTGTCAAAATGAAATAATACAATTTAGGAATAAATATAATTAAATCCAATTAAATAATTAAGTGGCAGTATTAAATCTAATTAATTAAATATTTAGAATATTCAATTAATCAAACTTTAGGATAAATAGGATTTATCGCCAAATAATCATTAAATCAAAGATAATTAAGATAAATAGAAATAAGGAATATTCCCCGATGTAGAATTTAGGATAATCAATTAAGATTCAATAATGTGCAGATGTGCCTTAGGTTAGGACTTCGATGTTGATTTCGTTCGAATTGTCGATATAGTAGATTAATGAACCTATAGCCCATTTTTGGGGTATTACATTTTGCCCCTCTTTGAATTGTTGTGCAAAGCGCAATGGTTCAAAGATAGTCTATGTATGATATACGTATGAAACTGATGTTTGAAATGGAAATTGATATGAAACAGAAACTGATTGAAATTGATACGAAGATAATAGGTCCTGAATGACCAAAGATAATGTTAACTATAACAGAAATGAACTGATGATTGTGAAGAAGTGTCAAAATGCCTGATTCTGAACCTTATGATTGTGAAGAAGTGAGTGATCGATTCGAGACCCGATTGTTGATAAGAATCACATTGGTATCACATCTAAACCCTTCAGTTACGAAGAACCAAGGAAATAACACTAATGAACCGATGGTTACAAAAAATGATACAGTTTATGAGATTAAGAGAATACCAGATTGATATGGATCTTGATGAATCTGATATGCCCCAAGCGATGATTGATTTGCCCCAAGAAATGAGGTCTTTTTAGTGAATCAACAACTAGACGTGGTTGTTGTCTTGATTACTAAGGAAAGATACGATTTCAAATTTAGATTACAAACTTTGAATGATGTGTAATACCATGTCCCCTTCGGGATAAAAATTGAAATCTGACAAGAAAAGTTAGCGTTGAATAGTTTAGAAGCATGTTAATTGATTTAAGAAGTGGTTAAACACTCTTGAGAACACATTCTGCATCGTTTGGAGGTCCAGAAGACCAAGTTTGACTAGGTTTGACCATGAGTTGACCATGGTTGACCAAGTTGAAATTTTGATAGTTTGATGTAAGATAATCAGTTAAGTTGAATACTGGATTTCTGTGATGATTGAAGGTCGATTATGCAAGCAGTAGACTGTCCTGGGTCCAAAAATTTTAAATCATGATTTTGACATAGTAAATGATCTCAAATTTTGATTTTGATCTCAAAAATGGGTTCAGAACGTTGAAATTAGCCAGGGGTGCAATTTTTGTCAAAAACAAAGCACTTTTTAAAATTAGGTCAAAAGTTATATAAAGGCCAGAAGGGTCATTTTCAATTCATTTCAACCTTTTGACTTTACAAATCTTATGGAGCCCTTTGAGCAAAAATGGCAGAGAAAGCGGCAGAACCAAAGGTACCTATGAGTTCGCATCGATTTGAGCACAGCCAAAGACACCAGAGACCTCGACAGTATGGACATCCGGTAGGTGGACCTCTTTGCCTCTTTGAAAAGTTGATTTTTTTCATGATTTATAGCATTTTTAGCATTTTTTGTATGCGTTTTAATTTTGAAATTTTGAATGCATGGAAACTCGTATGACTCTCCAGTGAGACTCATATGACTTTTGAACTATAGATAGGTTGTCATCTCATTAACCCCGAGACTCATATCAGAGGGACCCAAGAGTCATACGACATTTCGTCAGGTCCCTCATAACTCGTACGAGGAGGAATATTGTTGTATCACTACGCTTTGTTGTATGGTATGATGTAGAAACTCGTACGACCTTCCTGCCAGTCTGAAGTGTCGTATGGAAAATAGTGAGTCTAAAACTTAGTATTAGGTCAAATTTTTGAATTTCTTGATCTCTTAGCTTGATTACTAACCTTTCAACCTACCTTCTGACATAGTAATATATTCAATTCCTACACTTGTAACCCATTTTGTGACCAAATTATTGATAGGATTCCTTGTTTCTGTACTGTGTAGGCCATATATCCAAATGTTCATGTACGAATTTCACATCCAGCTATGCAAAGATTATGTGTGTCACTGCTAGACCCTATGAGGGTACACCTTGCTTCCTGTGGATTTGAGTACCTCATTCATTTACCCAAGATTAGGGTAAATCATGGAATTTTGACTATCGACGGGGGAGATCACTATTACCCCCGAGGATGTGTATCGTATACTGTGCATTCCCTTCCCTGTAGGCCGACGGACAGAGTATGTGAGTTAAGGGAAATCAAGTTTATTAGCATTCAGACATCTCTTTGGAGATGATACTTAGATGACTGCCTCCATTTCCTGGGAGACCTTAGTGCAGTGATATGGATAGATGCACTATCATCAGAACAGTCTATTGATGGGCTGGGCCTTGATGGTTGCATGGATGATGGTGACACCTTCTAAGTTGGCTTGGGGTTAGTGTCTTTTGGCCCATATGTTCTCTGAGATGCATGAGGTAGTGTATCAGGAGAGCAAGTCTTTTGTAGGTGGAGCATTAGTTTTATAGATCTGGGCATGGGAGCATATCCTAGTGTTGAGACCAGTATGTACCTCACAAGGCAGCTATAGGAGCCTATTATTTATATATATGCTAGATATGTCATACAGGGACAGATGGGTCATGTAGAGTACTAGAGGTGATGCCTTGATGACATGAATTTTTTGTGATGGAGACCATATGTGGGTATAGATCCTTGGCCTACTGCACATGAGCAGTTCGGTTTCTTTTCTAGAGTCATGTGCCGATCGGGAGGTCATCCTCCACTTTAGAGAGATTCATTATCACCTATGTATGGTGGTAGTATGGATGAGTACAGGATGCCCCAAAGGATTATGCCACTTATGCTCGGATAGCTCAGGAGCTCACACTTGGATGGACCCAGAGGCTTTCATATGCTTTGTGTTCACAGGAGTATAGTGCAATTGTCAGTAGAGATTGGGAGTATAGACCAGAGGTACTTGATGCTGGAGTTACAGATGGATTCATTACCTGGCTTGCTGACCATCCTATCCACAGGTTCTCAAATCCTATAGAGCTTATACCTTCCATGGAGGAGGCTATGGATGTGACTAGAGCACCATTGAGATAGGGTCCCAGACCCACATAGGTTCCTATTGTGCATCCCACACCTTTGAGACCTAGAGTGATGGCTCCTCTATAGAGACCATCAGGACAGATGAGGCCCCCTCGTCCCACTAGTTCTATAGTAGGTAGATCGATAGGTTCTCATAGATGGACTAGGGGAGAGGGTGGTACTCTAGGGAGTGTTGGTTTAGCTGATGAGGTACTTGTAGTAGAGCACATTTTGGGTGGTGGTATGGATCCAATGGAGGAGGACATAGGGTTTGATCTGGGTGTGGAGGTTAGACACCATAAGACACAGAGAGGAGAGACTACAGAGCAGACTACCCCAGATACTAAGATGCCAGTAGCCGATGTTGATCCTACTATTCCTCTTACTCCTCAAGAGACTATCAGATGGATCAGATTATAGGTTAGGGACCTAAAGGTTCAAAGTGTACGGTGGGAGGAGAGATATATAGAGGCCGATAGACAACACACTGAGCTTCATGCATAGGTTTAGAGATTACAGGCTGAGGTGATTCATCAGACTGCACGAGAAGCTTATTATGTGTCCACATATTACACTATTGTTCCTACTACATAGAGAGTCCCTATGTACTCCCAATACATGATGGCATCAGAGGGAGCCAGAGCACCTAGAGAAGAGGCAGTACTAGATGCACCACCTCCACCTCCACCAGATGTAGAGGATTAGGCTGACAGTTGATCTATGTTGATATGTTCTGATATACTGTGCTCTTTTTTTATCATTGATATACTGTTCTGACTTTGATAGCTCACATGAGAATATTCTTTTGTACACTGTGCCAGTAGTGCACCCCTGATTAGTTTGAGATTTTTGATATATATGAGATCAATATTATGGTTATGACTTCATTTGTACTTGTCATGTTTTTGATTTATGATGATATCATGTGATGTTTATGCTATGAGTAGTGTAGAATGTATGTATGGATATATGCAATGCAATGATTTCTTTCATATATGTGGATGTAATGCAAATGTGTTTTGATTATGAAAAGATGTATGTATGATTTATCCTTATGCCCATGGATGTATTGTAATGCAACAGATGGTTATGACATGAAATGTAAATGCAATGATACACATGATATGTTTTGCAGGAATTGATGAAGACAAGTACTCTGTCTTATGTCAAAAAGGATGTTTAACCCAAGAGGATAACTACTTGTGATGTCATGAAGAGACCTTTGAGTTAGGTTTCAGCTCTTGTTAGATTTGAATAGGTGATTGAAGAATCATTTAAGTGTTGAAGTTTTTTTAGCCATTGTGAGATCATGCAAACATGCAAAATGTAAAGAACCATGTCAAGATGAAACCTAAGACCTAGGACCTAGTCACTAATCATGTGTCGGTCGATTTCATCATTGAATTTTTAGGTAACTAGATAAATCAATACAATGCCCACTAGTTATGAAACCATAGACATATGAATATCAATTTGTATGCACAGGAATCAATACAACACCCACTGATTAGGTAACCATGGATATATGAATATTGATTTTATTTTTTGGAATGTCAGATTAGATATAAACACCAAGGCCTAAGCACCGGGATGACCTGCATATCATGTCCATTTTGATATAGCAATTTGTATAAGCATCAAAACATAAACGTCATGATGACCTGAATATGCCTTGCATTACAAACACATCATATAGTCAAGAGATCATTCTAAATCCAATGTGAATTACCTATAGTGACCCTTTATCATTCACATCCTTAGGTAAGATCACATTTCACAATAGGAAAAAGAACTCACTCAAAAAGACAATAGTTAAATCAAACTTCCTTGAATTTTCTAGGTATCAATGGTTGAGGTACGCATGGACATCCAATTTGAGATAGAGGCTCTTATAGTCAGACACCATTTCAATGCAGAATTTCCAAAGTTGTTAGATTTTCACATACAAACATAAAATAAAGAAAAGATTATGCCCCCAGTCATCACTCTCTAAATCCTATAAAGGAAATCATCGAAGAGCTTGAAGGGACACAATATGCAAAAATCCCAATGTGAATCAGTAAGCATACAAGGAGATAAAATCATGTAAAAAGTACAGATTGTTTTCATTTTGTGTTGATGTTTGATTGCGTTGTTGTAGATGCAAAATCCTTTCTGGAGACAAGATAGACTGACTGACTCAGATGAAGCTTCAAAGGACTCTGACTGGATATGATACATCTAAGATACATTGGAGGCCATAGGATATGGCATTGATTGCCCCCAAGTTTGAACATTGATAGGATACAGATGCTTGAGCTGATTGGTGTACAGACCAACTTATTGAAAATAGGAATGCGTAAACAAACTAGGAGATATGTACAAACTAAAGCAAGACCGAAAGCTGGGAAAGACCAAGATTGCATTGATAGATGGAGTGTTTTGAAACAAGTGATGCCCGTTTGCCAGGTTTTCACCATCTTGGCAAAGATTCTATTTTTGCTACCAAGGCACCTGTTTCCAGGTTTTCACCAAGGCACTTTTTCTATTTCTCATTTTTTTTTTGTATTTTTCTTTTTTTCAATTTTTTTGTACTTTTGATATTTTTTACTTTTTTTGTGAATCATCAAGGCACCAATTGCTAGGTTTTCACCAAGATGTTCATTTTTTCAGGACTTTTTCCAATTTTTAAAATTTTTTCAGCACATTTTATCATAGACTGAATCCCTTAGGCATAGAATTTCTTTAGATGGAGAACGTTGATTGGTTCTCAGAGTTGTTATCCTTTAGTCATTGAGAGTTGATAGGCACTAGACCCAAAAGTAGCAGTGATAACAAACGGACCTAGCCAGTTGGGTTCAAACTTCCCCTTGCGTTCTCGATGTGATTGATTTTTAGGATTTTCTCTCAAGACTAGATCACCAACCTGAAATTCTCTATGTTTGACTTTCTTATTGTAACCTATAGACATTATTTTCTGATATACTCTAAGATGATCATATGCTACTTGTCTACGCTCATCTAGTAGTTCAAGTTCTTGCAACCTAGACACTCTGTAGTCATCATCAGTCACTAGACCATGCATTCTGATTCTTAGTGATGGGATTTCAACCTCAATAGGCAATATCACTTTAGACCCATAAACTAAAGTGAAAGGTGTAGCCCCAATGAGTGTTTTGATACTTTTTTTGTAGGCCAAAAGAGTTGGATTGATCATGAGATGCCAGTCTCTTCCTATTTTATTAATTGTATGGTGCAAGATTTTCAATAGATTCTTGACAGAAGCTTATGCTTGTCCATTCCCTTGAGGATAATAGATAGATGATCAATGTTGTGTAATCTTGAATTTAGCACATAAATCATCTAGATCTTTGTTCTTGAATTGTCCACCATTATCTGTAATTATGGAATGAGGTATCCCATATCTGCATATGATATAGTTCAATATGAACATAGATATTTGTTTTCCAGTTGCTTGTGTCAAAGGAACTACTTCTGCCCATTTTGTAAAATAATCTATAGC
This sequence comes from Chamaecyparis obtusa, assembly GCA_027943335.1. Taxonomy (NCBI): domain Eukaryota; kingdom Viridiplantae; phylum Streptophyta; class Pinopsida; order Cupressales; family Cupressaceae; genus Chamaecyparis; species Chamaecyparis obtusa. The sequence continues at coordinate 1,460,068 of BSBK01007512.1, forward strand.
TTTGATTATATGGGTATGTCCATTAGAAGAATCAGGATGTATAGCTCCTATAAGATCAAAGGCCCATTGATGAAAAGGCCATTATGTAGTAAAGGGAATTAAATCTCTCCCTAGAGCATGAATTAAGTTGCCATGCACTTGGCACTTTTGACAATTCTTAGCAAACTTGATAGACTCTTTCTCCATTTCAGGCCAATAGTACCCAGCCCTAATAAGTTTTCAAGCTAGTGTTAAACCATTTGAGTGTGACCCACAAATACCATCATGGACTTCCTCTATTGCACGTTGAGACTCTTCTTGTTCTAAACATCTAAGTAGTGTACCATCTAGACCTCATTTGTATAGATCGTGACCAATGATGACATATCAGGAGGCATTACAGATAAGGTATCTCTTTTCATGGTGGTTGAAGGTGTCAGGAATGGTTTGGTCTTGGAGATAGGAGAAGAGGTTTTTTTATCTGGATGAATCATGACCAACAATAGTGCAAATCATGCGGGTTTTAGGAGAGTCATATGTAGGATAAGATAGTGCTTCCACCAGGAACTCGTAGTGTAGCTCATGTTCAGGCTGTTGTAATAAAGTAGATAGCGTTGCCTTTGCATCGACAGCCTTATTCTCTATTCTAGGTATTTTCTCAAAGGTGATAGATATGAAATACTTCTTTAGATCATCTACCATTCTCTTGTATGGGATGAGCTTTTCATCTTTAGTTTGGTACACATCATTGACTTGATGGATTGCAAGTTGTGAGTCTCCATGAGTGTGTAGTTCTGTTACTCTCCACTCAATTGCTATTTTCATACCATTCAAAAGGGCTTCATATTCTGCAATATTGTTTGTGCAAGGGAACTTTAATCTGAATGCTTTGGGTATGGAGTATCCTTGAGGAGTTATAAATAATATGCCTACTTATGATCCATTCTATGTATAGGAGCCATCAAAGAATAACTACCATTCTCTAGAAGAAAGAGTCATGATAGAGGAATCCAAAAATTCCATTTACATTGGTGTATCATCAATCATAGGTGCATCTGCTAATTGATCAACAATAACCTATCCTTTTATAGCTTTTCTTTCAACATATTCAATGTCAAATTCACTTAAGAGCATGACCCATTTAGCTAATCTACCCATGAGGGAAGCTTTTCTTAGTAGGTATTTTAGTGGATCAATCTTAGTTATCAAATGTGTGGTATGCACCAAAATATAATGTCTCAGTTTCTATGATGCAAAGATCACAACTAGAAAAGCCTTCTCAATCATAGAATAATTCTTTTTGTATGCCACCAATGTCCTACTGATATAGTATATAGCTCTTTCCTTTTTGTCCTCATCATGTTGTGCAAGCAATGCCCCCAGTGAGGTATCTATAGTGGAGACATATAAGATCAAAGGCTTCCCTTTAATGGGAGGCATCAAGATAGGAGGATTTGATAGATACTTCTTGATATGGTTAAAGTTGTTCTCACATTCTTCATTCCACGCAAATGTCACACCTTTATGTAATGTTTTTGTAAAAGGCTGTGATATGTCTGCTAGCTGAGATATGAATTGTCTAATAGATTGAACTCTTCCTTGCAATGTTCTCATCTAACTAATATTCTTTGGGGGATGCATCTCCATTATAGCCTTTACTTTAGCTAGATCAACTTCAATGCCTTTCTTTGAGACTATGTATCCTAAGAGCTTTCCAGAAGTGACACCAAAAGCACACTTCTTAGGATTTAGTCTGAGACTAAATTTTTTCATTCTATCTAGTATCTTGCTCAAGTCATTTAGATGTTTAGTACTAATCATAGATTTTTCTAAAGTATCATCCACATAATCCTCCATAGTCCTATGCATCATGTCATGAAAAATAGATGGCATGGCTCTTTGATATGTAGCACCAGCATTTTTAAGCCCAAATGGCATGACATTCCAATAGAAGGTGCCCCATGCACATGTAAAAGTAGTTTTCTCTTGATCCTCTGGAGCAATTTTTATTTGATTATATCTAGAAAAACCATCCATTAAAGAATACATCTCAAAGCCCATAGTCATGTCCACTATCATATCAATGTTAGGTAGTGGAAAATCATCCTTAGGGCATGCTCTATTTACATCTCTAAAGCCTATGCACACTCTGATTGATTTATCTAGTTTTGAAATAGGTACAATATTAGAGATCCACTCTGCATAATCAATAACTCAGATGAATCCAGCTTTTAGGAGCTTCTCTAATTTAGCTTTTACCAAGAGTGCAACATGAGGATTCTTTCTCAATTTTTGCTTAACAGGTTTAACGTTTGGAGCTATAGATAAATGGTGCATTATAAGATCAGGATCCAACCTTGGCATATCTAAATATTTCCATGCAAGGTTGATCTTCTTCTTTGTTAGGACTGTTGTAAATTTTTTCTTTTCTTCTTCTGATTAAGATTGTGCTACATGGATCAACTGTGGTTCTTCTGCTTTTCCCAAGTTGATAGATTGAGTGGGCTCAATTAGAATTGGAGATCTATCATGTAAATGACTTGGAAGGACATCAAATATCTTATCCTTAGGTGCCTCAAAGAGGTTTTCACCTTCGGATATGTCTTTTATTTTTACTTTTATAGGTTCTGAGACTGCCACAAAGTGGTTTTCACCCTCAGAACTCCTTTTCTTTTTATTCTTATTCTTATTTTTTTGACTGAGATACTTGATGTCTGACTTTGTCATGCTAACACTCGGTTCACTGATGGAAGTCCTCATAGGCTCAACTGCATTGAGGTAGAAAGCAAGGGCATAGTCATTTGGGAAGGTATAAATACCATGGCTCAAATTTGTGGAGGTTTGATCAAGAAGTTCAGGATGTTGGATAGTTAAAGTGGTAAAAGATTGGGAAAGAATGTTTATAGATATGGATCTATCATCATTGGCCTAACCCGACACTTGAGTTCAAAGGTGATATTACAACTTAAGACATTCAATTCATGAATAGGCTCAATGTCATTATGGAAGTCCACTTTAGCCATCGGTGGATCAGAATCAATAAGTTCATCATTTCGCTCTAGACTCACATTGGGTTTAGGTGCATATTGGTGAATAACATCAACCTATTTCTTTGTAATAATCTCATCTTCTTCTGGAATGGATCCCCATTCATAGTCATTAGATTCTTCATCTATGCTCCTAGGAAATCTAAGAACATGAGTAAAGTCAGGATGAATACCCCATGAAGGGTTACCCTCAGATTCTGATTTGAATTCATACTCATGGGAATCTATCTTAGAATAACTACCACCTTCCTCTTTGTTTATTTGATTGTCTTTGAGATTAGCTAGTTCTTGTGTTGCAACTACCTCTTGGTTTATAGTAGGTTCTTGTGTTTCTACTACATTAATTCTTTTTATTGGATCATCTTCAACATCAAGGAGGTCTTTGATTTCTTTATGAAAACACTCATAAGGAATGAGCTCCTTAGTGGTGTCTGATCATCATTATCAAATTGTTCAATTATTTCCTTCTTTAGTTGATTTGCTACATAAGGCTCAATTTGTTCTAGAACATGTGGGGAGTTCTTGCTAAGACAAAAAGGCTTCTTCATGTATCCTAGACCTATTGTATTCTTGTTGGCTCGACCATGATGTTCAAGAGGTGACAGAAGAGCTTTACCTTGTAGTCCTAGAGGTCCTTTTCCTTTATATCCCATCTTAGCTATCAATTTATCCCTTGGGCCATATGACTTAGAAGGAACCTTTGATACTTTAGAGTCACTAGGTGGAACAACTTGGGATTCAGGTTCATCTTTGTAAAGAAATGCAAGCACAGCTTCATCTTCTTCAAATTCTTTCTTAGGTAATTTCTCTACAACAAATTTTCCTTTATATGCCTCAAGAGGTTCCTTAGATTCTGGTTTGAACTTCTTTTGAGCTTTCCCATAAGACTTAGGCGAGATAGGGAGAGATGCCAAAGACAAGACTGGCTCTATAGTATATTCTCCCATACCATTTTCTTTGATATTGACCTCTTTTGGAATGTCTTCCATCTTAGAGGTGGATGCTACATCTATTTTCTTAGTGGAACATTCTTTGTTATTAGGAACAAGTTTATCCACATTTGTCTTCAATCCATTGAAAGTTGTTGACACATCAGCTAGAATGGTTACGTCCACTCCATCATAAGGAAATTTCAAGCACTAATGGTATGTGGAAGGAATAGCTCTCATCTCATGTATCCAGGGTCTCCCTAGAAGGATATTGTAAGCCAAAGGTATATCAAGAACTTGACATATAGTATCTCTGATGACAGGACCTGTTCTGATAGGAAAGATAATTGTTCCCTTGGAGGATCTTTCCTCTTCATCATATGCTTTGATAGTTATTTTCTTTCTAGGATCAATGGCTATTTCTGAAAATCCCAATTGTGTAATCAAGCTGTAAGAACAAATGTTCAGACTAGTGCCTCCATCTATCAACACATGTTTGACATGATGGTTCTAGATTAAGGCTTCAATTGGCAAGGGCTGGTTATGTGGATGACTCAAGGAGTTATCATCATCCTCTGAAAAGGAGATATACTATGGAGACATAAGATGACCAACCATAGCCTGGAATCTATCTAAATCAAGGTTACCAAGAACATTGGATCCGAATAGAGCTTTGTCTAGAATGGCTCTATGAGCTAGATATATCTGAAGCAACTCAAACATGGAGATTTTAGCATTTGTATGTTGGAGTTGTTGAATGATACTGTACAAAGTAGGCCTCGTGTCCTTAGGATTTGAAGATTTAGATGTTTCCCTTTGTTTAGAAGTAGAAGAAAGATTGCACCTTAGGGACATTTGATTGATCTAGGATTTTTCCTTGTAGGTGTGCCTGAGCTTGTGATCAAGTAACTGTGTTAGCTGATTGATTTTCTCTATCTCTTCTTACAATTGTGATGACTGAGAAGATGAATCTCCTTGGCTATGCTTTGGAAATGGTTTAGTGAATATTGTGTGATCATTATTACTTTTAGGATTATCAATCATGATTTCTCCACTATCAATCTTGTCTTGAATGGTATGTTTCAAGCGCAAGTAGTTATTAGTTTTGTGACCTTTACCCTAATGGAAATCACAAGATTCATTCTCTTTCCACCATTTTAGCTTAGGATCAGGATCAGATTGTCAGATCTCAGGCAAAGATATGATGTTTTTAGCTAGAAGAGTTCTCATAGCTGATTCCAAAGATTCTCCAAGAGGAGTGAACTTTCATTTATTATCAGCGGACCAAGATTTGTATTCTGGCTTCTTCTCAGATGATTCAGACACCTTTTGTTCTGAAGCTTTGATGGCTTGAGTACCAATGGTTAGATTGAAAGTAGGTACTTTTCATGGGGCATGATTATCAACAACACCATCTATGATGATGCCCTTATTCTTGTTCGAATTTTTGTTCTTGTCCTTAGAACTAGATTCATACTTGTCCTTTTAAAGTGTGACGTCTCCTTTTTTCACAAGTACTTTTTCAATTTTGAATGTATTATCTACCATCTTGTCAAAAGATGTATGATTTTGGATTTGTAAAGGGTAGTTGATTTCTAGAACAAGATTGTTGATGAAGATTTTTAGCTTCTCAGTTTCTGGGATAGGCCTAGCATATAGAGAGAATTTCTTCCTCCATCTTTAGAGAAATGTTAGGAATGGTTCTCCTGGATATTGTTTGAGATTGTAGATATCAATCATGGTGACTAGATGTTGGATGTTATAGGAGTATTGATGATAGAATAATTTGATCAACTCCTCAAAGATTTTGATTGTAGGAGGCATCCTAGAGAACCAATGAATGGCTGCCCCTCCTAGAGATCGAGGGAAAAGGCACATCAGATAGGTTAGTTCATGCATGAACTCCATAGATTAAGTACAAAATTCTCTAACATGATCTTGAAGATTAGAGTTTCCATCATACTTATCATATTTCAGCATTTCCACCTTTTTAGGGAATGGTGGCGTATACAAGTCTTTATCGAATGGAAAAGGACATAGGGCCTCCATGGATAACTCCTTAGGTTCTTTTTCTTTTTCCATTTTGTTAAGTTTTACTTGCATGGTGTGCATTTGTTTCATCATAGATGAAATAGGAGTTTCTTCCTCATGTGTAATGATATCTTCCACATTGAAATTGGGAGGAAGTTTAGCTCCTTGATGAGCTAATTGTAAAAAGTATGCTTCTCTATCTTTTTTCAAGAAATGCTTCATCATTCTTTTGAAGTCATCATCATTTTGATACCGAGCAATTTCTTTAGGTGTGGGTTCCTGATCTACACCATGTTGAGACTGATCTCTTTGAGATCCATGGTTTGTCCCTGCTTGAGACATGGTAGGAGTTATAAGACTCCCTAGGATAGATCAAGGAGGAGTTTGTTGATTACCTCCATGAGTTGATGGTGGAGGAATGTAACTAGTTTTCAATCGAAAGTTGCCAAGACCGTCATCTTTGTAAAGACCAGGATTGTATAGTTTTTCAAGAGTTGGACCCTGGATATGAGTCAAAGGTAAGGTATGAGATATTTCCCCTGATTTTTTGTGAGAGGAAGCTCTAGTTTCCACCATTAACCTTGGGTGAAACAAAAGAATATGATGAAGACAACTAAAGAAAGATCTGATTCAAGAAGATCAAATGATGCAACCTTGTCAAGGTTTGATTTATTGAAGCTTAGATTAGATGTAAATGAAGGAGACTATGCCCTAGATGTATGGGTAGATGCCCAAAAGATAGCAGACTTAGCCATTTTGAAGATGGATTGAAGATTGATAGTTATGACAAGGTTTTGACACAAGATAAAAAGGAATCAAATCGATTAAATAGAAGGCTAAATTAGATTCAAAAGGACACTTTAGGAAAATGATTGGACTCATTCTAGTTTTTGCTCTATTCCTGACACAGTGATTTTCTTGACAGACTCTAGAAATAGGCTAGAAAAGCTGGGTTTCTAATAGTTCTGACAACTTTCTGGCAATTTTTCAAAATTTCTCAAATGACTTTCTGTAGGCTCGTATGACAGTGGGTAAGCTATGAAATGAAAATTGAAAAACTCATACGATAGTTGTAAAACTCACACAATAATTAATAGTAGGATTTTTGACTTTTTGAATTATCTGGCAGCAAAACTCATACGACAATATACCAGATACCATACAACAATCTGGGAGTAATGAAATGACACTTTCCAAAAGTCGTACAACTTTTTGACTTTACAAGATGAATTTTGACTCCAGAAAGGTGTTTGACATCAGATTTTGCAATTTTTAGATTTTTAGTTTCAGATTGTTCACAAAATTGTCTGTCTAGATTTGAAGATAGTACTAGATTGATTCGGTCTTAGTAACCAGATAGATAAGCAGGCACACAAAATAGAAAGCAAGTGATTTCAAGAATGTCTAAAAATAATGAACAGGGGACAAAGAAACCCTATACATGAACAACCAAGTGATTGAATGTGCTAATCCCTAGGAGTGCTAACAATGTATGTTCCAAAAAGTTTTTCAATAATGCACATATTCCTAGAAAATGAAAATTTGGCCTCACTAGGGTTTGTAGTAATGGTCTGACTCTGTAACTTTTGTGATCTCAAGAGGGCAAACTCTAATCCAGGCACACCAGGGTTTTCACACAGTTTGAGAATTTAATCAATCAGGAGCTGCTAGGAAGATCTAACAAGCCAACAAGAGACCACACCTATGAAGATTTCCTCCACAAGGACATTTATATAGTGGCTGATGCTACCATGGTGAAAATGGCTATTACCGCTTGAGGTTTCATCAATGTGGTTGACCCAATTAAGGGAATGTCCACTACGGTTAACCCTCTCTAAAGGTGACTCCCAAAAGATACCACATAGAGACTGGTTCCAAATTCAAGGATCTGAGTTTTTGGTACTACCCAAAAAGGGAGTAGAGCATAGTCCTCTAGCCTTTTCACTTTTACCCTAAACAAAGAAAATAGATTAATCTGACACACTAAGACCAAGATTATCTCACAAAGATCTATGATGTCAACCACTTATCATCTATCAACCTCTACGGAGAGAGAATGTATCAATCAAAAGCTGAAGACACACAAATCTAGTAGAATGTGAGATGCTCTTAGTAACCTCCCTACCTACAAGGGTTCCTTCATTGAGAAGAGTTTTGCTAGAAACCCACTCTCTCAAGAACCACGAATAGTGTTCATAGGGCCTATTTACTATGTGTAACAAAGATGCTGAAAAGAAAATCTATATTTATTTTTATAGTCCAAAATGAAATCTGTGATATGAAAGCAATAAAGGTCACACAAGCTTGACATGCAAGAGTTCTTTTTAATCCAAATTAAAATGTTATCAGTTGAGAAGATTACCTGAATTTCTCGCAACACGCTTAGTAGATTTTTACCTTTTTTAGCAATTCTCACGCTTTTTCACAATCAAAATCAGCAAAAATCAATCAGAAACAACAAATTTCAATTGTTAATGTTAGCTGTCAGTCCAAATCAAAAAAAAAAATTGGAAAACTGCCTAAAAAAGTGAAATGACAATTGAAACTTGGCACTAAAACTCGTACGATAGTGGGTCACCCACTAGACGACAATCCAAAAACTCATACGACAATGGGTATTAGATCATACGACAAAATAGCTTCCAAATGACACTATGTTTTTGATGGTATGATCCTTGATCAAATCAATTGTCATATGACAATGGGTACCTCTTGATATGAGTTTCTGACAAAACTCGTACAAAAATTATACAGACAGAAATTAAAAATCGTAGCTTGGAACAGAAAATGACAAGAAGATGATAGAAATTGATAGAAATTGATTGGAAACCCATTTCAGGGCCCCACGATGGGCACCAAAAATGTGTGTGTGAATTTTGTACCTAGCTGTAGACACAACAATTCAGTAAAATATTAGAAGTTAGCAGAATCAAAATCTTGTAGTGAAATGGAAACTAATCTAACCAGGCAATTTACTGCCTTCTAGTAGATGTGAGTATGTATTCTCAAATTGGACCAAGATCAATGACCTTGATGACACCTAAACAAAGGATATGAATGCATAATCTAGATATGAGATGAATACAACTTAATCTATATTTTTGTATTTTCTATGCAATTATGATTGAAAAACTGATATGACATGCAATTAATCTAACAATGATATTCTAAATGATATGAATGCTCAAAAACAATGAAAATCTCACAACGGCTCAAATTTGCAAAGATGATTCTTCAGTCTCCAATTCGATAGTGTGAGGATGCAATTCATGGATGGATCCAAATGAAGAGCTGAGGCCTTAATTTATAGAAATCTAGGACTTTGGAGGTGCATGGAAAAAGCCATAAATCATTCTTGATAAACTCAGGTTGATTTTTGAGTTAACAAGAAATTAGAGATAGATTAACTTACAAAAATCATGCAAATTAGCTTTTTGATTTAAATCAGAAGTTGAGATCAACTTTCAACTCAAAAGAGAGTTGAGTTTATTTTTAAAACAACTTGAATTGATTTTTTGATTTAAAGTTTAACTATTTTTTGGATGTGCATAATTAATATGAATTAATTAAATAAATAAAGTGATTTATCATCAACTTAACTAATTTTGAAAAATAAAACAATTGATTTATGGGTTAATCAATTATTAAATCAAACTTTTATTCAAAAACTATATTATTAAATTTGACAATTGACATTAATTAATTAAATAAGAATTTAATCAATTAGTCATAGGATATTTGATTTATTGTCAAAATGAAATAATACAATTTAGGAATAAATCTAATTAAATCTAATTAAATAATTAAGTGGCAATATTAAATCTAATTAATTAAATATTTAGAATATTCAATTAATCAAACTTTAGGATAAATAGGAATAAAGAATATTCCCCGATGCAGAATTTTGGATAATCAATTAAGATTCGATAATGTGCAGATGTGCCTTAGGTTAGGACTTCGATGTCAATTTTGTTCGAATTGTCGATATAGGAGATTAATGAACCTATAGCCCATTTTTGGGGTATTACAAATTTACCTTTTCAGACATTCTACCAAAAAGAAACATGAATCAGCAACGATCGTAAGAAGTAATCAATCCACTATGAATTAATAAATGAGAGAAAAAATCATGAAGAAATCAAAACCCATAAGACTAAGGTGTTCAAAGGCTCAAAAGGAATCTTTCAAAGACTTAGAGGTTCAGACTCTGACAGAGTGATTGCTCTTTGAAAGGCTAAAATGGAAACATTAGGATCTGAATGCCATTTCTTCAGGATTTTGGACTTTCGGGGTTTCAGAGGTGCGAAATGAAGTAGATGTCTGTGTGATCGATGAAAACCTAATTTGTTTTGAAAGGTGTAGACATGTCAAATGTTAGCCTAAATAGTATATACCTAAATACAAATAGTAATTCACAAAGTCATTCAGATTAAGCTAAAACAGATGCGTCCATGCACTGTTTGATTTGCTCAAATAAAAGGAATGTGGGTATGCACTCAAAGCACTTGGAGCATGTTCCTAATGTAGATTTGGAGGGATTGAGATTCATGAAAACCCTATATATGGCACAATATTGGGTAGAACACCCAAAATTGCCCCTAAGGCTTTAAGAACTCAAGATTTATGCAAACTAATATGATTAAACAGATTTTAGAACCAAAAATAGATGTGAGAATGATGCATAAACAAAAATTAAACTAATTTAATCCATTAGTTCTATGCTAAGATGTGAGTTAAAAATGCTTTAAAAATGATGAAATTTACTAATTACTATGAAAGCTTTGAATGATTTTAGCACTATTCTAGCATTATAACAATACTGGAATTGAAAGTGAATTGGTGTTTTGCTCTTAGAAATGAGGAGTATTTATAGGATTTTGGAAAGGGTTGGGTTAGGAGGTTGAGTCAGGGTTTGGGGTAAGCTTAGGGGTTGAGTTTGGGTCAAATATAATGATTGACTTCTTCTAGAAGAGTCTAGGCTTTTGGATGAGGATGAAGACTTTCTAGAAGAGTCTAGGAGTTTCTAAGAATTTAGGAAATAGATAAAGGTTTATTTATTTCAAAAGGTTTTAGGTTTTGAGGATATTTATTAAAATATTTTTAATAAACATGAGGATTTAATATTTAATCTTAATTAAATATTTTTGAGTTGGGATTAGGGTTAGGAAATGATGGAATCAACCTTTAATCAAAATTAAAGAGGGATTAGAAGATTCTAGAAGAGGTTTAGGATCTTTAGGATATTTTTAAGGTTTTGGAAAAAAAAATATATATTTATTTTTTGGTTTTTTGGTCAATTTATTAATTAAATAATTAATAAATATTTTTGAGTTGGGATTAGGCTTAGGAAATGGTGGAATCACCCTTTACTTAAAATTAAAGTGAGATTAGAAATTTCTAGAAGAGGTTTAGGATCTCTAAGATATTTCCAAGGTTTACGATTAAAATGAATTTTTTATTTATTTTAAGGTTTTTTGGTCAATTTATTAATTAAATAATTAATAAATAGGGGAATGGTGTTTAAATTTGATTTAAACATTTTTGGAAGGGATTTCTTAATTAAATATTTGTAATTAAGATAAAGGGATTTAATGACATAAAAATAAATTAATTAATTAAATAATTAATTAATTAATAAATGATGATGTCATTAGGGGTTTTTCAGAAAATAAAAATATTTTATTTTCTAATAGATTTTTAGGTGTCTACATTTTGCCCCTCTTTGATGCGATGCTGCAAGTGGCATGACGTCAAAGACAAGAAAATAAGATGCCCCAAGCTAGAATTTGGAGGAATAAGGGGTTGTGCCCCCTCGAGAAAATAACACAAGGAGTAAATGTTGTGGAATTTTCTCGAAAGGAAATAGAGAGAAAGAAGAAACAGGGAGGATAAATAACCAAGCTTCCAAGAGAAAAGATGGGTGAATGCAAGATGAGATGGAATGCAAAATACAGAATGTAGCTAGATGAAAAGATGCAAGATTAATCTATATGATGCAGAATGCAGGGGATTTCAAGAGCTCCAAGTGCAAATGTGGAGAGCACAACCTAGTTTAATATAGAAATGCTAGAGACCTGCCAAGGATATTGGGATCATGAGGCCTTGTCACCAGCGTTGCATAGGACTGACGCTAAAAAGAAATGCAGGGTTGCCCCAACATCACACATGATCCTGAAAAGGAGGCATGGTAGAAATGATGCTAGAGAAGCCACAGGAAAATGACATTTCCCAAGTGCACCATGTAACCTAGAAGATCACATGTGAAATGTGAAAGGGTCACATCTAAGTGACTCACAGGCAAAATCAAAAGATCAAAAGACCTTGCCCCAGATTTTCCTCAGTCGCAGCGCACCATGATATAAAGGATCATGGTGACTTTGAGTAGAGAACAACAAGAAGCCGTAAAAGATTAAAAAGATCCAAAGGACAAAATCCAAGAAAGACATCCTTTGCCAAGGAGAGAGATTTGATGTGACTGATTGAGTGATGGTGAGAAGATTGGTCTAAACATGTGGAAGGATACATCAACATGGACCTGGTGTGATTGGTGGAAGATTAGGTTTGACAGGAGGAAGGATACATCCTCAAGGACCTACTGATTGATGAGAGAATGAGTGTTTTTGTTGGCTAGAAAATGATGAAGTCAAAGAATAATCACTATGATCAAGAATAGTCGACAATTGATGTTGCTGAAGTATGAGGCTGGGTAGGACAAGAGTTCTGATCAAATGCTATTGCAGGACTGACAAGGAATATGCACAACAAAAAGGGATGATATGTACAATGGATGGGAAAGGAGATTTACATCGGTTATGTACAGAAGCTCAAGATTTGGGATAGGAAGATCTCACTATATAGGATATGGTATAAGAAGGATTGTGCTAGACAAGATATATAGGATAGGGTACTAGATATGGTATAAGATATGTGCAAGCGGGATTGGGGATTTGCTTGAGGATTATTAAAAAGAGGAATGCTAGGGCATGGTGGATGGGGATGGGGATGGTAAAAAAAGGACTGAGATGTTGGGATGGAGGGATGGGAGTTTGATAGATAATGACTCAGTCCACTATGTATGGCGCTTGTTTGCCAAGTTTTCACCAACATACTTGTCCAAGGCACTTGAATTGCCAAGTTTTCACCATTGGACAATTATTTTCTTTTCTTTTTTTTACTTTTTTTATTTTTTTGTATTTTTTTGCTTTTTTCAATTTTAATGGATTTTTTGAATATGTAGGATCTGGTTCAAGCATAGAACCTCTTCAAATGTATGATGTTGATTGGATCATTCAAAGGCTCACCTTCTGGTGTAGATAGATGATAAGCTCCAGAGCTGAAGCATGCTATGACAACATAGGGGCCCAGCCAAGTAGGCTCAAACTTGCCTTTCTTTTCTTTGTTTTCTTGGACTTTCTAATTTTCTTTAAGGACCATGTCACCAACCTAGAACTATCTAGGATGGACCTTCTTTTTATAACTCCTTTTAAGTCGATTCTGGTATGCGACCAGGTGATCATATGCTTGCTGTCTCTTTTCATCTAACAGGTCTAGTTGTGTGAGATAGGTCACATGATAGTCTTCATCAGTGGTGTAGTTCTTCATGGAGACTCGCAATGACGGGAGCTCGACCTCGATCGACAGAATGACTTTGACACCATATACAAGGGAATATGAGGTGGTGCTTGTGGGAGTGTTATAAGAAGTGCAGTAGGCCCAAAGGGTGGGATTGATTTGGAGGTGCCAATCATGACCAGAATCATTGACAACCTTCTTGAGGATTTTCAAGATAGTTTTGTTGGTTGCCTCAGCTTGGCCATTTCCTTGAGGGAAATATGGACTGGAGAAACGGTGATGGATGTGGATTCTGGCAGACAAATCATCCACATGTTGGTTTTCAAAAGGTGTGCCATGGTCTGTGAAGATGGTAGATGGTATGTCGAAGTGACAGATGATGTGGTAAAGGATGAACTTGGATATTTGGATGCCAGTAGTTAGGGTGACCGGAATCGCTTCAATACATTTGGTGAAGTACTATGTGGTAGTTATTATGTACTTGTGTCCATCCAAGGAAAGGGGAGTGATTAAGCTGACATGGTCAAAGCCCCAACATGAAAATGGCCAAGGTGGCGCAATGGGCTGCAAGTCTTGTGCTGGTGCATGAATCAGATTTGCATGCTGTTGACATGGTAAACATTTCCTAACAAACTCACAAGCATCATGTTCCATGGTTGGCCAATAATACCCAACTCGAAGCAACTACTTAGCTAGAACCATGTCACTCGTGTGGGCACCGCAAACTCCAACGTGGACCTCTTGTAAAGCCAAGATGGCCTTTTTTGAATCTAAACACTTAGAAAGGATATTGTGATACCCTCGATGATAAAGGGTGTTGGCTACAAGAGTGTAGCAGGAAGATCTGCGAATAAGGTTTTGGCATTGGCTATTGGTGAGATGGGGAGATATGATACCATTCTTTAGATATGCATGGATGTCATGGTACCACGGGGACTGAGGACCAACCAAGACACACATCATTTCTGCATCGGCATTCTCATAAGCTAGTGCATGTAGCTGCTCAACTAGGAATTCATACTATGATGTATCACGTGGGCTTTCTAACAAGGATCTGATGGTTGCCATTGCATCAGCCGCTTTATTCTGAAGTCTTGGTATCTATGTGAACTATAGATTCAGGAAATGCTCTTTCAGTCTATCCACTAATTCTTTGTAGGGTAGTAGCTTGTTGTCCTTTGTCTGATATTCATCTAGGACTTGCTTGATAATCAGCTGTGAATCTCCAAACACTTGCAATTCTATGATATTCCACTGAATGGTTGTTTTGAGACTTGAGATGAGTGCCTCATATTCTACAATGTTGTTAGTACATGGGAATCCTAAATTGAATGATTTTGGGATGTAGTCACCTTGAGGTGTGACAAATAGGATTCCTGCCCCTAATCCATGCGATGTATAGGAGCCATCAAAGTATAACTTCCACATGGGCTGTTCTTTGATCATACATAAGTGTTCATCTAGGAATTCCATGATCAGTGGATAGGCATCCACCAGTGGTGCCTCTGCTAGTTGATTGACAATGACTTGCCCTTTGATTGCTTTCTAATCTATGTACTGGATGTCAAACTCACTGAGTAGCATGACCCATTTTTCCATATGGCCTATGAGAGTTGTCTTTGATAGCAGATATTTGAGGGGATCCAGCTTTGAAATGAGCTTGATTATGTGGCTGAGCATGTAGTGTCTAAGCTTTTGAGTGGTAAAGACCACTGTGAGGCATGCTTTCTCCATGAGTGAATAATTCAGCTCATAGCCAACTAGAGTTTGGCTGATATAGTAGATGACCCTTTCTTTATTGTCATCATCATGTTGCACTAAGAGTGCCCCTAGTGCTATAGTGGTTGTTGAGATGTAGAGTATGAGAGGGCATCCTGAAACTGGTGGTACAAGAATTGGAGAGTTGGCTAGATATTCCTTGAGTTTTTCAAAGCTTTTCTAACAGATGGAATCCCATTTGAAGCTGGTGTCTTTGCGGAGTAGATGTGTGAAAGGTTGGCACTTGTCTACCAACTAGAAGATGAACCAATGCACTGATTGGAGCTTTCCTTGTAGGCTTCTAAGCTATCTGAGTGTTCTTGGGGGAGGCATTTCTATTATTGGTTTGACCTTCTTGGGGTCAATCTCTATGCCACACCATGATACTATAAAGCCTAGAAGCTTTCTAGAAGTAACACAAAAGATACACTTCTTTGGATTCAACTTCAAATGATAGTGATGGACATGATCGAACACACTCTCAAGGATGTCAAGATGTTCACGTCATGTTTTTGATTTTGTAAGAATGTCATCCACATAGTCCTCTAGGATCTTATGGATCATGTCATGGAATATTGTTGTCATTTCTCTTTGATATGTAGCTTCAGTGTTCTTTAGCCCAAATGGCATCATGTTATAGCAGAAAGTACCCCATGGAGTGGTGAATGTTGTTTTGTGTTGATCTTCTTTGACTATTTGAATCTAATTGTATCCTGAGAAGCCATCCATAAGAGACAAAATCTCATGGCCTATTGTGAGATCTATAATCATGTCAATGTTGGGTAGTGGGAAATCATCCTTAGGACATGCTTTGTTTAGGTCTCTGAAATCTGTGCAGATTTTGATGTCACATGAAGGCTTTGTGCCAGGTACCATGTTGGAGATCCAATCAGAGTAATCTATAGCTCTAATGATTTTTTCTTGGAGGAGTTTCTCGAGCTCTGCTTTTACTAATAAGGCCACTTTTGGATGCATTTTCCTCAGCTTCTACTTGACTGGTTTGACATTGGGATCTACTACTAGATGGTGTACAACAAGACTTGGATCCAGCCCTGGCATGTCTGCATATGACCATGCAAAGTTTATAATAGATTCATGGAGAAGTGCAAAGAGAGTTGTTTCTTCAGCTTCTGTCAGATTGGCTGCAATGTAGGTGATTCTCAAACACTCTTTTGTACCCAAGTTGACTAGCTTGGTTTCTTCTATGATGACAGGGGACTGTTCTAGTCTATAATCTTGGATGGGGGGAAGAGGCAAGTCTTCATCTTCTAGCACTTGAATTGCCAAGTTTTCACTAGAAGATACACCCTTTATTTTTACTATTTTGGAATTAGAATGTGCCTCAGAAGGGTTTTCACATAAGGACTCATGCTTTTATCTTGCTTTTTCAATTTTGTGACTAAAGCTTGCCTCCTCCCCAAAATATCCCTCTGGGTCAAGCTTAAAGACATGAGTTGACTCTGAATCTCAATCTACTGCCTGCCCTAATGCCCCCATAAATTCTAGGAGTGCTCCCATGCTCTGGAACTCATCGATGTGTGTGACACTTGGTTGGTCCCAGTCTATGAGTTCAAGATGGGTGAGGGGAAGTTCTATAAGATTGATGGTGAGTTGTTGGAGGAAAGAAGTCCCCAGGAGGGTGTCATCATCAAAGATATCATCATAGGATCATATTTCTCTCTCTTCAGGGATGTCTTCAATTTCTATGAGGTCATCTTGGCTATTTGAGAAGGGAATGCTAGTCATGTTGATGCCCCTAGTTGCGGTATTGGGCTCTTGTATATGCAGGCAAGGGGTATTAAAGCCAAGACCTTAATGTTAAGGATTCTTTGACGTTGTGATTGGGTCTTTGCTTTTGCCTTCCTATGGTCCTAGACCACTGCCTTGATATTTCCATTGTTCAGTGGCATACTTGTGTGATTGTAGATATTTGTCTTTGAAATAGTCAAGAAGTTGAGTGTCAAGTGGTGGGGGATCTTTGTACAACCACCTATTGATGTCAAGATCCATCTCTTGACTATTTATGTTCCCATGGGATTCAAAATTCATAGGTCCCATTCTCTTGATTTCATGAAGTTCTTCAGCAGGCTTGCTTTGATGACTCGGGTGCCCTTGGGTATGTGGATCAAGAAGGAGGGCCCCTACAGAAAATGCATCATGTATGCTATATTCACCACAACCTCAATTATTGATCTTGATGAAAGAGAGGGTGGAGGTGAGGATAGTCTCTAGATCATAGTGGGATAGGGACAAGCTAGCAACAGAAGTGCCAATGTCAGTTCTAGGATAGTGAGTGGAATGAGGGAATGATACTTCCATCACACGATAGTATGTGAAGGGTTGGGGGTCAGCATGGATGGTAACCTCAGCACCTTGATGTGGAAATTTGATGCACTGATGGTAAGTAGATGGTACAGCCTTAATGGAATGAATCCATGGTTAGCCTAAGAGGATATTGAATGGTAGGTCAAGATCAACAACATGGAAAATGGTATCTTGTGTTGCAAGGCCTAGCCGAATAGGCAAAGTAATAGTACCTTTAGAGGTACGCTCCAAGTTTTCATAGGCTTTAATAGTGATTACTTCATGTGATATATTAGACTTTGTGAACCCAATCTACTAAATGAATTTTAGAGTACACAAGTTTAGGGTCGAACCATTATCTATTAAAACTTGTTTGATGGCATAGTCTCTGACCATAACGCTGATGCGGAGAGGGAGAGTGTGGTCAAGTGCAACATCTAGCATGTCAAATGATTTGAAGGATAGAGCATAGGATGCGGACAAATGTCCCACAAGGTTCTCGAATTGGATGGTGTTAATAACTATGGGGACATGTCCTTCTTTAAGGGCTCGGTCAGGGATCTCCTAATGGAGGGGTGAAGTATGAAGAAGGTCCAAGATGGATATTTGGGCTGGTGTGTTCCCAAGATGTTCTATGAGTTTATACTGTGTGTTGTGTGCATTGTGTGTTGGTCTTGGATGGGCACTAGCAACAATTATTCTACCTCTGCGGGTGGTAACTGTGCATTGACTATCTGCTCCTCTAACGTGGATGGTATTGACCATGGGCTCAACTTGGGTTATACATCCAACAAATTTTTCATAATTGATATAGGTAGTAGTATAGTCTTTGTGACCAATTTGATCTTCTTGTTTTCCTTTGCCGTGATTTTGAGGATGATTGATATTAGCTTGGTTCTTCCCAGCATTGTGTTGTGGGAACACATTCTGATAGATTTGTGAATTGGCATTTGGTGAGGCTTGAGCAGGTGTGTCTACTTGGATCTCCCTTTGGTCAATGAGATCTTGGATGTAGTTTTTGAGTCTCAAACACTTCAAAGTAGTGTGTCTTTTGACATGATGATAATCACAATACTCGTGATCTTTGTACCAATTGGGCTTAGGAGTGTTATCATCAACCTGCTGGATTGGTGGATACATGATCAGGTTGGCCTTGGCCATTCAGTGAAAGATAACATCCAAAGGTTCACCCAACGGTGTGAAGGTCTTCTTTGGATTGTTCTGAGCTCTGGGCTTTTTTTGATTGGGAGCAATATTGATGGCATTGACTGGATTGTTTGGATTACCTTGATAAGCTTGATGTGCTTGCTACTGATAATTCTTTTATTATTCTAAGAATGATATTGTTGCGTGGGTTGTTGATGGACCTAAGGAGATTGTTGATAGATGGGTGCTTGTTGTTGTTGGTATGCAGGAGTTGGTGTAGGACTAGCTATGACAATTTGGACATGTTTGGTATCAGTGGCTTCATCAGTAACAACATTTTTGTTACGATTCCAATAACAGGATTTATCATTGCTGGGTTTATTTTGGGAATCATTTTTGAAATGTCAGATTGTGCCTTCGTCTAGGAGGGCCTTTTCAATATGTATCCCTTTGCTCTTGATATCCTGATATCTTTGGAGACAATTCATCCTCATGAAGTGGGATAGTTTAGGATGCAGATTATCAATGAAGATTTTGGTCAAATGCTTCTCAGGTGGTTGGTATGATAACTTGGTGGTAAGGTTCTACCATTGTTGTAGGTATTCTACTAGGCTTTCTCCTTCTTTCTATTTTGAGTTACAAAGGTCTAATAAAGTCAACTCATTCTCCACATTGTGGGCATATTGGGCAATGAACTTCTCAGAGAGCTTGGCAAAAGTTGTGATGGTCCCACATGGTATCTTGTAAAACCACTCAATAGCAGTTCCTCCCAAGCTTTTTGGGAATAGGCACAAAAGATAATTGTTGTTGTAAGCCACTTCTTGGCATGCCATGTAGAACTCTTTGATGTGATTGATTGGGTCTCCTTTTCCTTAGTTTTTGTCAAATTTGGGTGTCTCAAAGTTTTTAGGAGAAGGAATAGTTGTGATTGATTGGTCAAACAGGTAAGGACACACCTCTTCAAACTTGAAGGTTTTGTTCTTGGTACCGGTTTGAAGCTCCTTGAGAGCATTCTTCATTGCTTCCCACTCGGCATTGATTGGTGTTAGAGCAGGCACTCCCATTTGAGTTGGGTATTATGGAGTGGGATATGGAGATGGCCCAGTGGGATAGGTAGATTGGAGTGGATTTTGGAGTGATGTTTGTTGGGGAGGATACTATTGATGTGGTGCTAGGGGATATTGCGGTGGTGGATATGAGACTGCTTGCTGGTGTTGTGGATTGATGGGGACTTGCTTCTGTAACTGATAGGAGGAAGCTTGTTGCTATTGGGGAATGATGGGGCTTTATTGCTGCAACTGGAAGTATGGTTGTTGTGAGGGAGGCCGGTGGAATGATGCAGCTTGTTGGTAGGCTAGCCCTTGCTGAATTTGGCTTTGTGGTTGACTGATATAGGTTGGGTGCATTCCCACATTGCTTAAGGGTGGAACTGATGTAGAGAAGTTTCAAGAAAAGGGTGGCTAGGAAAGATAACTTGTGAAATGAGATGAACTTTGCTACTGAGGTGGAGGAACTTGCTGAAAAGCACTAGGTGTTGTGAATGGATAGCTTGTGAAGGATGAAGCTAGTGGAGGTTGTGATGGTTGTTGTGGTGTTGCTTGTGAGAAGGTGGCTTGTTGGTTCAGAGGAATGGATGTAGGAGAGTGAGTTGGTATGCCGAGGGCTTTCATTTCTTCTTGAGTAAGGCCCCAAAGAGAACCAGTGTGTAGTGGGAATTATGTTACAGTGGATGCTGGGAAGGCAAATGTGATGGGAGGCTGGAACATGAATGGTGGATCCAAAACACCCATGGAAGGCATTCCTATGGTGAAGGCATTTTGTTGGGCTTGTACCTGGGTAGATGCTTGCTGGGGGGTGAATGAAGATAATGTTTTTTCTCCCCATGAAAAGGGTGATGTTGATGTGGAAGCTTGCTAAGTATGAAAGGGAAGCAATTGCGCTACCCCCAGAATAGATGATGTTGATGTAGAGGCTTGTTAGGAGAAAGAGAGAAATGATTGCGTTGACCCTGGAAAAGATGGTATGGATGCTGAAGCTTGTGGAGTGAAAGGAAAGGAAATTTGCATCCCTCCTGGCATGAAAGGTGTGGATGCAGAAGCTTGTGAAGCAAAGGGGAAGGATGATTGCATCCCTCTTGGAAAGAATGGTGTTGATTGGCTGATGGAAGATGGTGAAATTGCTTATGTAAAGGGGTGTGTAAGAGGTGGGAGTTGGTTTTGTGACAAGCATTGGATTTGAGCAAGAGCTTGGGAGGCCATGGAGGGTGATGATGTACCTATGATAGGGAATGGAGTAGATGGCACCACAGCTTGTGTTACGGGACTTGTGAAGCTTCCTTGCAGAAGAAGGGGAATGGTGGAGATTTCTTGAGACATTTGCAAGGTCAGATTAGGGAATGGTTGGATGAACGGAGAGTATGCTTGTGCTGGGATTTGGATTGTGTTTATGGGAATATGAGGATGGAGATATGGCAGAATGAGAGTATGCATTTGTGCAAAGTTAGTGAACATGCTCTATTGATTTTGGGCCATGAGTGTATTGACTACTGTGGATTCCTTGGATGATTCACAAATGTTTCTATGCTAGAGGACCCAAGTAGATATTGGGATCATCCCATGCATTGCCAATTTGCCGAATCTGAAGATCATAGGCTACTATCACACTGGTAGAAATGTTGGGATCAGATGAGCTAGTGATTGGATAAGGATCCATGTTCCTTCATTTTCTAGATCCAGATCTTGTCTCGATAGGCATGGAGATGCAGATGCTAGATGGATGCAAGATGTTTCCTAAAGATTCTAAAGAATGATGGATGCAAGCTTAAGGAATTTCTAAGGATGGTGAATTTCTAGAATGCAATGCAAGGATTGGTGAGATGCTTGGATCTGGATCAAGGATGGTGGAAGATTGATGGAAGATGGTGATAGATTGGTGAAATTATTGGTGATGATGGAGGCTTGGTGGAATATTCTGATTTGGGTCAAGATTGGGTGGAAGATTGGTGGGATACTAGTGGAAGATTACTAAGTGTCAATAATGAGCTATTGTTTTTCCCGATGGAGGATTAGTGATAGGATTCAGCCAACCTAGGATAGACTAATGATCTTCAGTCAACTAGATTATTATCAATGCAAGCTAATCTCTTGCTTGAGATGATGAGGCTATGCAAGGACACGTTGGATTTCCTTTAGACAATGTTCTATCAAAAAGGGGATGATTTTTGATTTAGGATAGGGGATGGAAACAACTTAAAGGTTTTGAACACTAGGTGCTTTTGGATTTTGGGTGTCTAGATTTGGTGCAAAAAGATTGTGGGTTCTAATTTGGATGACGGATGCTGGATTTGGATCAAGGATTTGGGATTCTGATTTGTGGATTGCTGATGGAATGATGGAATGATGGTGAAGGATGACGGAGCAATGATATTTCTAAAAGGATGATGCAGATGCAATTGGGATGAATGATCTATGATACTGCTAGGAAGATGATGATGTATACAATTAAGAAGGACTTTAGGATGCAACTAAGGTTTGGTGATGATGCAAGGATGAAACTAGGATGAAGGACTATTGAGATAGGATTTGAGATCTGAAGGTAGAATGGGACATGTGATGGATCCAACTAATCTTCTCTTTCAAGATTGATGTAGCAATGGCTCACTTGAAATCAGTAGGAAAACTATTTGACTCTTGCATTATAGCCAATATTATCAAGCTTTTCTTGATATTTTTCTTCTGCTTGGGTTGCTTGGACAAAAGATTGATAGTTTTTAAGGTTTCTCTCTGCAACTTTCTTCTCTTGATAATCTTTGGATTTGGGCAGTTTAGCTTTTGGATGTTTGATCAAATTGGGCATAACTTGGGGAAATTCTAATAAAAAAGCTTTGGGTATCTGATTCCAAGGGTTTCTTCTGCAAACTATTTTGAGTATCAAGTTTGTAGATTGGTTTGATTATCTCTAATGGCAAAGGATAGATTCCAACAAAGATTTTCAGAAAAGCAATCTCCATAAGGGACAAAGCAACCTTGTGGGATACAAACAAGATAACTGAATCTGATTCTGAAAAAGCTTTGAAAAGTGTATGTTCCAACAAGTGTTTTTAGGGAGTTTTTGACTGTCAAGCACTTCAAATAGATCTACCTAAGGAAGGTGAGTATCAAAATCCTTTCCCACATCTTGGTACCCCCTGAAAGGGGATACAAATGGTGAGTAATCTTAAGGTGATCCAATAAACCCCTTGGATCAGTCCTTGCACAAGGATTTTGATACCTTCAGATGTGGATATAGTAGCCTCTATTTTATCAAGGTTGTAATTGTTCCGTGGAGTCCTCCCAATCAGTTTGTACACATGTGACTCACTTAAGAGCCTAGTTGACCATGCTGAAATAGTAGGGATTATTCACCTACCCTGGGCTACCATCAACACGCCTCACCTGAGCTTGAGGGGATATAAGTGAGAGTTTTCTCAGTGCTTTATTTCTATACCGGTTGGGGAAGATACCGGTTTGAGGTCATTCTCTAGAGAGGAAGCACTTTTCTCCGCAGATAGGCCTCACTAAAAGTAAAACAAGTGAACTTGTCTGAGTTCAAGTGTTATACGTTACTTATTTTAACAAGGTTTTTGCAAGAAATTGAAAACTCCAAGATGCACATCAAGAAAATGTTCCTTTTCCAAATTGAATTAAGTGTGATTTGATTAAAAACTTCTGAAGACACAAGTGTTTAGATTTTGAGTTGTTCTTTCTCCAAAAAAGCAAGCAATTTGAGCGATTGCAAGTTCTTTCTTTGATCATTCAAGATTGAGATTGGCATTTTGTTTTAAGAACTTTGAAGTTCTTTTTTTTGATCCTTTAAGGCATTCAAGATTTGATTATGCATTTTCTTGAATTGAAAAGGAAGGAATAGAGATTTTTTTCTTTTAATGCATTCAAGAGTGCATTTGATTTTCAAAATGACAATGACTCTTAGGACTTACCTTCATTCCTTTAGTTTCATTCAAGCTTTGTTTTGACCTTTGCTTTGATTTTTTAGCTCCAAAAGACAAGTTCCTAATTTATCTTTGATGCGTGAAATTTGAAAAAGAAGGCATTCAAGATTTTTGCAAAATGAAGTTAGTTTTCAATAAAAACAAAGTTTTTAGGATTGCTTTTAGGAACTTTTGCATGCACTTTTAGGATTGATTTTGAATGTTTTTAGAAATGAGATGCAAATTTGAGGTTCTTTTTTTTTTAAGTACCCAAAACTTGAAATATTCCTAATTTTTCTTGAATGCACCCTACAACCTTTAGATTTTGTTTGAAAGACTATTCTTTTTAACCAACTGAAAAACCTCAAAAGTGTGTTTGATTAATTTTTAAAATGGTTCATTTTTAAACATCAAATTTAGTTTGTGAGATTTTCTTTGTTCATTTTTAAACCCAAATTTAAGTGTTTTTCTAGAACCCAAATTTAAGTGTTTTTTTTTTTTTGAAAATTTACAAGGGCCTTCATAAAAAAATAGCCTCCTTACAGATTCTATTGAGGAAGATATGCCACAATCTCTCAAGAAGAAGAAGAAGAAGAAGACAGAATAGAAGAAGAATAAACACAAGAAGATGAAGAAGAATTTGAAGCGCTCCTTCCACCTATAAGCTTGAAAAATCTGAAAACACTCCAAAACCCATTAGAATGTTTGTAAAGAACCCGTGAAGTGGGTCCCACGGGGCATGCCAAAATGTGATCGATGCAAACCTAATATGTTTTGAAAGGTGTAGACATGTCAAATGTTAGCCTAAATAGTATATACCTAAAAACAAACAGTAATTCACAAAGTCATTCAGATTAAGCTAAAACAGATGCGCCCATGCACTGTTTGATTTGCTCAAATAAAAGGAATGTGGGTATGCACTCAAAGCACCTAGAGCATGTCCCTAATGCAGATTTGGAGGGATTGAGATTCATGAAAACCCCATATATGGCACAGTATTGGGTAGAACACCCAAAATTGCCCCTAAGGCTTCAAGAACTCAAGATTTATGCAAACTAATATGATTAAACAGATTTTAGAACCCAAAATAGATGTGAGAATGATGCATAAACAAAAATTAAACTAAGTTAATCCATTAGTTCTATGCTAAGATGTGAGCTAAAAATGCTTGAAAAATGATGAAATTTACTAATTACTATGAAAGCTTTGAATGATTTTAGCACTATTCTAGCATTATAACAATATTGGAATTGAAAGTGAATTGGTGTTTTGCTCTTAGAAATGAGGAGTATTTATAGGATTTTGGAAAGGGTTGGGTTAGGAGGTTGAGTCAGGGTTTGGGGTAAGCTTAGGGGTTGAGTTTGGGTCAAATATAAAGATTGACTTCTTCTAGAAGAGTCTAGGCTTTTGGATGAGGATGAAGACTTTCTAGAAGAGTCTAGGAGTTTCTAAGAATTTAGGAAATAGATAAAGGTTTATTTATTTCAAAAGGTTTTAGGTTTTGAGGATATTTATTAAAATACTTTTAATAAACCTAAGGATTTAATATTTAATCTTAATTAAATATTTTTGAGTTGGGATTAGGGTTAGGGAATGATGGAATCAGAATTAAAGAGGGATTAGAAGATTCTAGAAGAGTTTTAGGATCTTTAGGATATTTCTAAGGTTTTGGGAAAAAAATAAATAAAATATTTATTTTTTGGTTTTTCGGTCAATTTATTAATTAAATAATTAATAAATGTTTTTGAGTTGGGATTACACTTAGGAAATGGTGGAATCACCCTTTAATTAAAATTAAAGTGAGATTAGAAATTTCTAGAAGAGGTTTAGGATCTCTAAGGTATTTCCAAGGTTTAGGATTAAAATAAATTTCTTATTTATTTTAAAGTTTTTTAGTCAATTTATTAATTAAATAATTAATAAATAGGGGAATGGTGTTTAAATTTGATTTAAACATTTCTGGAAGGGATTTCTTAATTAAATATTTTTAATTAAGATAAAAGGATTTAATGACATAAAAATAAATTAATTAATTAAATAATTAATTAATTAATAAATGATGATGTCATTAGGGGTTTTTCAGAAAATAAAAATATTTTATTTTCTAATGGATTTTTAGGTGTCGACAGTCTAAAAGTAAAAAATGGAGAAAGTGGGCACTACGGTTTATCTTAGTTTGGGGTTTCGGGACTTTTAAAGAGAGAAAATATTTGTTTTGTCAGCATTCGAAATGCCAAAGATACGAAGTCTACATAAGAATTTGTTTGTCTGGGACCTTAGTGATTGGTATCAGGTTTCATAGTTTTGGCGGGTGAAGAGAGGTATCTATTTTTGGTATCTAAAACACAGATAGTACGAAGCCAAGTGTCTGGACTTAGGTTTTGGCTGATGACTCTGGAACTTGGGAGTCTGAAACTCTGAAACAACTAGGGATGACAGAGAGCCAAAGGTTAAAAACCCTTGTGCGATCTTGAAATTAACCCTGAGGTGAGCTCAACCAAGAGCCTGCCTCAAAAGGGCCTAGAAGAACAACTCTGAGACCCTGAGGTGACAAGAAAACTTGAACAAAACTAGAAAATCCTAACTGGATAACTAAGAGCCCTACTAGACAATAAAAAACACAACAACCGAATGCAAACCAAAGAAAAAGGAAGGGAAAGAGACCCTACCTCAAAGGTGAACAAATGAAACATGGAGGAGGCTAAGCATGTAGAAACCTAGAAGCTAGAAGGCATTGAAAAATCAAAAGTAAAAAATTGATCCAAAATCACAAAGCTTTAAGATGCACAAGTGACCAAAAAGGTCACCCGTGCTCTTTAAATAGGCTATGAGGGAGGGTAAATTCACCCTCTAGACTTCAGGCTTTCAAAGATTCAGAGTTTCTGAGGTTTGAAGAACAATGAGCCTCTGAAACACATAAAGTCCAAAGGTATGAACTCCTTTGAGGGAGTCAATCTTTCAAAATTTTAGAGATCTGAATGTACAACAACTCCGAAAGGCCAAAAATCAACCAAGCTTACTTCTAAGAAGAAATCAGATTTTTGGAATTTTAAGGTTTTGGTATGTCCGAAAGTGCAAAAGAGTGAAAGGTTAAGTTTCTCCTAAGGAAAGCCTATGGTAGGGGATAGACAATAGACAAACCAAAAAGGGACAAGAAAGAATCCCAAAGGGCACAAACATGAAAAAGAAAAATGGGGGCCCCTTGGCCAAGTGGCCAAAAGGGGAGCGTGGTTGTCAGACCACAAAAATTATATTGGATTTCTTTCGGATTGTTATACATTAAATTATTTGTAAACTCTTAAGAAAAATAAATTATTTTGTAAACTTAGTAGCATGTTTTGGTTAATTTCTCCAAGGTTCCATGGTGGGGCATTAAACTTGGTATCAGAGCTCATGTTTCTACTCTAGAAATTCTAAGAATTTTGTATGCCCATTAGGTGTCTTGTAGTTGAAAAATTGAAACAAAACATAGACACAACTCGTTTGTATTTGTGAACCATTGTAACTTAAAACGTGCTTGTAACTTTTTGATGGATCTTACCTTAGCAACTATCTTTTATGTTTGGTACATTCTCTAATGCATCTAGGATGTTGTATTCTTGGGTATCATGAAGTGGTTACTCCCTTGAGTGTGGATGACACCAGTCACTTTGTTATGTGAGATAGTTTATGATTTATTTTGGTTATTAATGATTCATTCATGTTTTGTTTGGGCTAGCATTTAAATTTTGAACTTTCTTATGCTTGAACTTTCCACCTGACCCTCTTTTTGCTACCTATTTTTTGGCATTGGTCACACATGATTTAGTATTTGAAATTGTCATGACATTTTGTAATTTAATGTTGAACTTTGAATTCTCCCCCTTGGGTTTTTCCTTTTGAACTTCATGGTGGCTATTCTAAATGTTTGGTATGGTTGGCCTTGTTTTGTGATAAGTGTCAATTTTCTATCATGTTCATTTTGGGACCTCTAATAGTATGTGTAAGGGAGGACATCACAAAGAACTGTACTATATTTTTTATGTGAATGTGAATTGTATTGTGTGTCCTATATGTTGGTATTGCATTTTCTAGGATTGCATGAACCTCTTAATTTTTTATTTGATGTAAATGTAAATCTGAATTTTATGCTATTAATTTATAGATGAATTATATGATGTTGAATGAATAAAGATATAGATCTATTTAAATCAATTGATAATGAATGATTGATCAATGTGATTTTAAGTTTATGCTTAAATTAGAATTATACTGCTCTTGATGACTATATATCATGTCATTAGTTTCTAACTTGTTTCAAAATATCATTTTGTCTTTTTCTTCATGATTAATGGATGCATATCCTTATTTATTTGTAGGCTTCCATGAGTAAGCCTAATTTTAGGGGATTCGGATGTAATGTCCCTCCCATAGTCTGATTTTCTATATTTCATGATGTCATTTACATTTATGGATTTACTAACCCTATACCTGCATGTGTATGGATTGCATGTATGTTTTATATTTTTGTTTGATGTGCCTAATGTGGTTGAGGTACAAATTCATAGTTACTTTCTTGTGAGATCCACACGATCAACCAATCCCCACCATTATTTGTTATATATTTATACATTTATGTACATGCTTGTCTTTTATGCAAGATTTCAAGTACTGGGCATCGACTTCCCTGAATTGTCAGGATGAGCATGTCCTATCACAATATCTTAATGGTAAGAGAGGGGAGATAAAAGACATGTACAATCCCAACCTAAGTCACCATTTGTCCTAAAATAGGGGGCAAGTATCATATTGACTACCTATCTAAATTCGTCAAGTTGACGTGAATTCATGAACCCTTCCTTTGAGCATGATGGTTATTTTGAGTTAGTTGATTTTTAAGTGTTGCAGTCATGTGAGTTTTGTTGTGTGATTTATTTATTTAAAATAAATTAATTAAGATTAATTATTATATTAGAATAATTATATCTTAGAAATATCAAAGTATAAGTATAAGGGTGTTTAATTATTAAGGGTTAATTAAATACCTTTGTTTAATGAAAAGACTTAATTAAAAGTCTAGTTTGGAATTAAACAAGTTAATTAATTATTAAATTCAAAGATGGGATTTTAGGCATAATTGATTTATTCAATATATCATTATCAATTGCATAATTATTAAGTGCTAAAATATTAATTGATTAATTAAACATTAGTATGCAATTTAAGTTGCACGTTCAGTTTTATAAAATTGAATTAGAAATTTGAATGAAAGTTGAGTTAGGAATTGTTAACTGGAAAGTGCATGTAATTATAATTACAATTAATTAAATATGCAAAAAAAATAATTAATAATTAAATGCAAAAAGGAGTTAAGTGATTTTAAATGTTGAGTTATATTCCTGTTTGTGTATTGCATGTTAAGTTATGATTTCAGTGATTTCAAGTTAAGTGATTCTTTTATATTTTTCAAAGGGGAATTTACCTTGTTTATGGTGTTGCATGTGTTGAAAGCCTAGGTTTCTTAGTTTTCTTTATTAGGAGTATTTTGGCCATTATTTGATACACAGGTTTGGAGATCATAGGGTTTGCTTGCAATTTGGAGTTGAAGAAATTTTTGGAAAACTTGGAGCTTTGGGAACTTGAATTTTGGAATGGTATCGTCATAGATCTATTGAATTTGAGGTAGGGTTTGTATTTTTCCTTTGTAAATATTCTTTCTAAAAATATTGTTACCTTTGTGTTTGTCAGATTGCTGTAGGGTTTGAATTG
Organism: Chamaecyparis obtusa; assembly: GCA_027943335.1. NCBI lineage: Eukaryota > Viridiplantae > Streptophyta > Pinopsida > Cupressales > Cupressaceae > Chamaecyparis > Chamaecyparis obtusa. The sequence goes on from BSBK01007512.1 coordinate 1,489,548, forward strand.
AAGGTTTTATGGTTTTATTGTTGGAGGTTTTGGGTTTGAAAAACTTTTTGGGTTTTTGTTGTGTGAGAATAAATTTTGGTATTTTAATATACATTTGAGCATACATGTATTAATATTTGTATATAAGCATAATCTTTATATTATTCTAGAAACCCTTGTATTTAAATTCAAAAGAAAATTATGTTTTGGTTAAAACCTTAGGTTGTTCAATGTAAAAACCTACAGACAATTGATTTAGAAAAATATGAAATTTAGATCCAATTAGGGTTTGATTGAATTATTAAAAAGAGTATTCAAGAGGACAACAAAAATTGAAATCATCAAACAAGTGAATGTGAAAACCCAATTGAAACTAAATTCTTGAAAATCATTTATTTTATTAATAAAATAAGAAAATTAGATGTATATGTAATTTGAAACTTTCTATAAAAAATTAGTCTTATTATTATTATTTATTAATTTTTGGATTTAAAATAATTTAAAAATTAAAAATATTATTATATATTAATTTTCGGATTTAAAATTTAACCAAAAAAAATAAATTATTATTATTATTTATTTATTTCAAAAAAAATTAATTAATAAATAAATATTGATTAATTTTTTTACGTGCGGGTTTTAATATTAGTGTTTTCATTTATATTTATATTTGAAAAATTAATAACATTATTTTATTATTAAATACATGGTGTTTTGATATGCATGGAGATTTTAGTTAAATACTTATTTAAAAAGTATATATGCATGAGCTTTTATTTTAAATAGATAATTATGTATGAGACATTTATATGAATGCTTTTGTAGTCAAATGGACTTTAGTCAACAAGATGATTGATTTTGTCAAGTGAAATTTATAAATTGGTTTTAGGTACTTTTACATGTTTTGAGACTTTGATTGACTGTAATTGAGGAATTAAGTTGGCTTTTAGGGAAATGGTACCAAAGGCTTTAAAGTGTTTTTCTATTGATCTTTAATTTTATGTGGAGAAACTTTGTAACCGTTTTGAAGTCTTGATTGGATCATGTATGAATATGATATTTGTGAGTGATCTCATGTGCCTTATTGTGTTCAATCTTTATTTTCATTAACCTTAAAAGGTGACGACTGTTATTATGATTGAGTTCTCTTTACTTGGTCACTTTATGTTATTTAATGTGATTTGTTTACGTTTTGGATCATCATTTTTATGGAATGTGTTACTTCATGTTCTGAGATGGATGTCATTGATGCTTGAGTATCATTGGTCTTGTAATATGAGACTATGAGGATAGTTATTGTTTCATTGAGATGTTCATTATGGGATGGATGATCTTTGACAAATGTCTATATTGAGATGAGCTATTTGATCCTTGTATAGGATGTGTTGTTCTCTACTATGCTCCATTATTTTAATTTGGTGATTATCATGATTTATGGTTTATGAGAATCTTTTATGATTTTTTTATTATTCTTTTTCTTGTTATTTTGGTTGGAGCATTAGGATAGGTTATCTGAGTGTACAGATGGGGAGTGGCTTGTAATAGGTGTCAGGGCCCACAAGTGGCAACCAGGATAACTTATTACAAGTGACTTAATAAAGTGATAACTAATTAACATTGAGAGTTTAAAATTAATTAATAAGATAATATATGCCTCACCTAAGCCTGAGTACTTGATTGAGGTCTTGGCTAGGATGGGAGTGGGAAGATGCTTGTCTTTTGCATGGACTAGATATGGCGTAGTTGGTACCTTGTATGTAAGAGTAGATTATTGATACCACATAGAGTCACTAGGGAGCTGGGGTCTAGAGAGACTACTAGGATAACCTTAGAGTTGTCTCATGTGAAGACACTATTGTAAAAATGGTCAGCACTTCCCTTGGGATTTGTGACATGGTTTAACTGCCTCCTATGTCTTCTATAAGTCTAGTGGTTGTATCTGGCATTAACGGGTTGATCTTTTGGTACAACGGAAACCACTACTTGTAACAAGTGGTATCAAAGCTTGGTCATAGGTTTGAATCCCCTCAGGTAATGCTAAGGGGGAGATTGTTGGAAAAATGGTCAACGCTCCCCTCAAGATTTGTGACATGGTTTAACAGCCTCATGTATCTTCTATAAGTCTAGTGGTTGTATTGGGCATAAACAAGTCAATATTTTGGTGTAACGGCAACCACTACTTGTAACAAAAACTTCCCTTTATACATCTTAGGTTTCCTATGTGTGTCGGTTGCCTCAGGTTGAGTATGTTTTATCTTTGCAATTAACAGTGTACCTTCTTGAGATAGAGAGCTTTTATTATCCCTTGCCTAGGTGTTGTATTTAGTTAGATTTTGGTGTTTGTTATCCGAGTGGGATCTATTGTTATCTCCTCAGCATGGTGGGAGTGGACCTTTGGTTCCACATGGTTGGATGGTATTGTTTTCTTTAACCATTTAGATTCTGAACTTCTTGGACCAGTGCTAGATGATCCTTGATGTTGTTACATTCTTCCTTATTCATAATTATTGGAGACTTGTTCTTATCTTCTAGGATATGGTACTTGTACCTAATATATAATTTTTTATTACATATCCTACAACCTATGCAGTGGATGATGATTTGTTGTGTATAACTTATGGTATTAGTTTTATTTATGTTTCATTTATATGATGTTGTGCTTGTTATTCATTTGTATGTATGAGATTTATAATTATATTTAATCTAAAGTAATTAATTATTATTTACATAATTTACGTCAAGGAACCCTCAAGATTTGTAATTTGTGTTGATTTATACTTGTATGTATGAGTTTTAATTACATTCTATTGCTTCTACATTGTTATACATCAGTATTTGTAAACTCTTAAGAAAAAAAATTATTCTGTAAACTTAGTAGCATGTTTAGGTTAATTTCTCTTGGGTTCCCTGGCGGGGCATTACATTATGGTTCTAATGTGTCTTCATGGGTCATAAGGGGTCATAAGGGGTCCTAATACCTCTTAGGACACATTTGGACCCCTTACGACCTATTATAACCCATGAAGACACATTAGAACCATAAAGTGTGTCCTAAGGGGTTAAGGGCCCCTTAGAACACATTATGACCCCTTAAGGAAAACCTTATGGTTCTAATGTGTCTTAATGGGTTTTAAGAGCTCCTAATACCCCTTATGATCCATTAGGACCCCTTACAACCCATTATGACCCATTTTAACACATTAGAACCATAAAGTGTGACCTAAGATATCGTACGACCCCTCAGAATGTAGTACAACCTCTTAAGACATGCATTATGGTTCAAATGTGTCTTAATGGGTCATGAGGGGTCCTAATACCCCTTAGGACCCATTAGGACCCCTTACAACCCATTATGACCCATTTTAACACATTAGAACCATAAAGTGTGACCTAAGATATCGTACGACCCCTTAGAATGTAGTACAACCTCTTAAGACATGCATTATGGTTCAAATGTGTCTTAATGGGTCATGAGGGGTCCTAATACCCCTTAGGACCCATTAGGACCCCTTACAACCCATTATGACCCCTTTGGACATATTAGAAATATAAAGTGTGTCCTAAGGAGTTTTAGGACCCCTTATAACACATTACGACTCCTTAAGCCACACCTTATGGTTCTAATGTACCTTAGTGGGACATAATGGCTTTTAAGGGGTCCTTAAACCACTTAGGAACCTTTAGGACCCCTTACGACCCAATATGACCTTTTTCGACATATTAGAACCATAAATTGTGTTCTAAGTGGTCCTAAAACCCCTTTTGACACATTTTATGGTTCTAATGTGTTGTAAGGGGTCCATAGACCCCTTATGACCCATTAGGACCCCTTACTACCCATTATGACCCCTTTCAACACATTATAACCATAAAGTGAGTCATAAGGGGTCATAAGACCCCTTAGAACACGTTACGGCCTCTTAGGACACACTTTATGGTTCTAATGTGTCAAAATGGGTCATAATGGCTCTTAAGGGGTCCTAATACCCATTAGGACCCATCAACACCCCTTACAACCCCTTATGACACATTAATGTATTCTACACATTTGAGGTAAAAAGGTGACACACTTCTATAAACCATTTTTCTTGAGAGAATCCATGAAGATGAGATCCCAAGAGGTGGCTTATAGATTCCTATCTATAATGTGAAAGAATGTAAACATTATGGATAGTGGATCTCAAATGAACCTTAATAAGAAACCCTTGAAAGGTGCATCATAGAATGTAAGATTCAAAATGAAGATGCAAGTGTGAGAGATCTACATGAAATGAAAGATATAAGCTAGGCTTCAAATGCACGAAAAAGAAAGAAAATATAATTTAACAAGATTACAATGCCTTCTAGTTAAACTATGTGATTTAAGCTAGATGAAATAAGGAAATTCTAAGCTAGGATGTAAGAGAATGCTCTAATAATGCAAGATGAAAGATGCTAGATTAAGAGTTCTAGAGATTTCTATTGATTGATTATGTCTAAGAGATGCAAGAGTGAGGAGAGAGCTTCCTTTTATAGAATTTATAAATGAATGGACGGTCAAGACTAAGAGGCAAAATTAAAGGGTGGAGAATAGTCCCTATTTTGACTTTAGGGAACAATATTCTCAAGAGGAAAAATCAAGTGGATGAGAATGATTAGGTAGAAATTAGTGGTGGAGATTAAGAGGCAAAAGAGATTCCACTCATTTGAAGAAAAGCCTTTTTCATTTCTTTTTAAATTAGGAAATTCATTTTTCATGTGCACACATAGAATAAAGTGGTCAAACTTTAGGATATCATAAAATAAATGATTAAAGTGATTATTTGATCAAGAGATGAGATATTACATCAATACACAAGATTGATTAAGCATACACTAAGGTCTAGTATGTTTAATGTTTAATGTTAGAGTGGAGTTCAAGGTTTACTAGACCATTTTTGGGTGATTAATTTTTCCCCTCTTTGACTAATGTGTGAGCGATTTGGGAACACATTGAGTCAAAGAATAGATATTAGGATAGTTGATAGATATCTAACCCTGAACTTGATTGAAAAAAGGACAAATAGATAACTAATCCCAAACTTGATCGAACAAGAACTAGAGAAGATAGGTAAGATTATTGTTTAAGAGATAGATTGATAGATTATTCATGCCCCTCTGGATCGAAATCAAAATAAGGTAGAGGAGATGAATAAATGAGATGGATAGATTTGATCAAATCAAGATAAGATAAGGTTCTAGATGATCGATTAAGCACATGAGACCAAGTTTGACCACCAAGTGATGAGAAATTTCCCTAGCTTGAATAAGGTTGACTAAGAAGAGATATCAGTAATGTTAGGTCAAGAACATAAGAAAGGAGATGAGATGATGATGGAAGAGAGAGAAATAGTGATTGCCTTAAAAGATCAAAGAAATTAGCCTCAAAGGGTCAGTCAGTTGGATGTAGGAGGAAAGAATTTTAAAACATGATTTTGACAGTCAAGATGAAGCTCGATTTTGATTTCAATCCCAAAAATGGATCCAACATGTTGAAATTAGGTAGGGGTGCAAGTTTCATGGAAATTAGAGACTTTGAAAAATTAGGTCAAAATGCTATATAAGGGTAGATTAGATATGATGATATGATTAATCCCTTATGATGACATGAAAGGGAGAAAGAGGATGATAGATTGAGGAGATGAAAAGATATGATTGACATAGAAGAAGAAATGAGATACGCGACCAAGTGAAACTGAATAATTTGTCCAATAATGGTGAAGGAGACTCTCTCCAAACTTGAATGCAACTAAGAAATGCAAGCTACCATGAAAATGCAAGGTGTGATTTGAAAGGGTTAGTTAGATAGGTATTTTTTTTATCATCAAGCCTTATTAAGGGATATCACAAGATCATACAACCAACACTTGTATGAATGCAACTTTGGAGATATGAATATGATCTATATGAGATAGAATATAGGTGAATAATGAAAAAATATGGATAAGAAGGGTTTAGAATAATGCATATGAAAGAGACCCTAAACCAATATTTTATATATAAATTTGAATTGTAAGAGGATCGAATGTAAATCTAGGAATATAAGTATTGAAATGAAGAAATAAAAGTACTCACCTCCAAAAAAGAACCTGCTAAAAATCCTATCAAACAGTCTCAAAAACTGTTGATTTTTCACGATAATCTTTTTCTTTTCTGAGGTAGGTCAACCTTGACCTAGATAGTGGGGCACAATCTTACCCCTCACTGAAGGTCATCCTTCACCCAAAATAGCTCTGACAAAAATTCTATTTGTGGATCCCAGAAGTTCAGCAAAAAGGGTATCCAGATATGCACTTTAATTCACTATCTTGTACTTGTACCTGCAAGAAAAATGGTTATGTTGTTTAGATCAGGGGTTTGCCTTAGTCAAACCCTGGTTTGGAATCAACCTTAATAATGGAATTTAAATAGAGAATGCTAGCAAGTAGTATAAGTAGATCTAACATCGAAGCTATGATATTCAATAGATATGCAATTGTATTTGAAATGTAAACAAGTATATTGATATAAAAGCTTCGACTCAACAATGTAAATCAAAACCATAAATGTAAATCAAAACCTCCATGATTGTATGCTTTTAATCCACCTTGGGGGATGAATGAATGGATTTGGAAGATGAATAAAGGATCTTGAAGGAAGATCACACCATCATGATGGATAGATCTAGGGTTTCAATGATTAATCTTGAATGCTTGAACCAAATCCCTTCAAAGGCTTGAATGCTTGAATGCTTGATCTTCAATGGAGAACTTGAATGTTTGAATGGATTATTTATTGAATGGATGATTTCTTGGATGCTTTCTTGAAGGATGATGATGACTTGAAAGAACCTTGAAAACCTTGATCTCAAAACTTGACTTCTTGATCATGAAAATGGATGGATTGTGGATGGAGAAAATGAGAGGGGAAGGCCTCCTTTTATAGTGATCTAGGGCACAAACTTCAAGAGATGCCAACATTGGAGAATCAAATCCAAATTAATTTTAACCCCTAAAAATGGACCCATATTAAATATAATTTTAGGGTTTACCATTCTAAAATCCGAAACAGCCAACCTGGAATAAAAAAAATAAAACTTTCCGAAGCCCGATATCCTGAAACCTCTGGAACTTGAAAATTGGACCTAGGGTCAAGGGTGAGGTTGACTCTACCCTAGGTCAAATTTGAGGTTGACTCTACCCTTGGTTAGGGTCAAGGTTGACCTTGACCTAGGAGGTCAAATTTGACCTTGAGGTCTCAGATCTCAAGTTCTCAGGACCAGGTGCCAGAAAATGGTTGGAAATAAGTGGAGAGACAAGAAGAATAGGGGAAAAAAGCCAAATCCATGCAGAGACCTATTCAAGGAACTTGAAATGACCCCAAACCACTTACTCAAAGGGCTAAACACTCTTAACATGGAAGTGCTTCCATTTTAAGATGATACATTAATCCCCCACTTTAGCAAGAGTATGGACTTGATGCAAACTCTTGGTAAAGGAGAAGAAAGAAGAGATCCAAGTGGACTCACAATGAGATAGAATAACACTTAGCTAAGGATGAAAGCCCCCAAGATAAGTATTCTAACTCAACATATGCACGAGGGTGTGAAAAATAAAGAAAAACAAAGACAAAGCTAAAAGACACAAAAATAGGGGTTAGTACAAAAACAAACCCAAATCAACTAGTAAAGAAAAACTTGCTAAGAAATGCTTCCTATACTAATATCATATTTGGAAATCTATCATAAAAGAATAAATGATTACATAATAAAGACAAGAGAAACACTATAAATAACATAGCTTCATGATCCAGTCGTACAAGCATGAAAGTAGAGAGAGAGAGAGAGAGAGAGAGAGAGAGAGATTACCTCACCCAGTAAGATGCCCACCTTACCATGAATCACCTAGGAGGGAGAGACAAACAGGTGGCCAACCTAATATTTTACCCATAAAGTGCACTTTGAAATTGTAATATGTCTTTTGATGGCTTCTGGAATACCCATAGATCCACCTTCTTGTATCACTATGGAATATAAAATGCATGTCTCCTCAGGATTTAGAAAATTATGTACGTTACCTTTGGAAGATTTAGCATATTGAAAATTTAAAAATGCACGTGTCTTCAGGATTTAGCAACTTATGTGTGTTACCTTCAGAGGATTTAGCATATGTAAAATTGAAAAATGCATGTCCCTTTAGGATGTAGCAACTTATGTGTGTTACCTTCCAAGATTTAGCATGTAAATGAAAAACTATAGTACAAGGGAGACCCTATAAATTCCCCCCTCCTTATCATGGTTGTCTAGTAGGCATGATAAGGAAGAGGAAGAGGATACCTACTTCACAATGTAAGGAGATATCCTTCTTAACAATAATGTACACCATATTCTTAGTGAGGGGTATTGACCCCTACATCCAAGAGAATAGATAATTGTGAAAAGGATATGTCACTCAAGGAAAAGGATCCTCAAAGAAAGAGATCTTATCACCAAGACCCCCACCATAGAGGAGTGTTTTTAGATAAAATATCATCTTTCAAAGGTAAACTAGGCGATAAAAAAGATTCAATCATCAAGCCCCCTACAATCAAGAGGAAGAGGAATCTTTGAATTGAGGGAAACAACTCTAACCACCAAAGAAAGGGTAAGAGTTTATAATAAACATAATTTGAAAAATAAAGAAGAGGTGATGACTTAGGACAACAACCTCTCATATAAGAGGGTATCCGTAGTCAAAACCTTAGTTGGTATAATGAAATAATATTGTAATATAAACAAATGCCACTAAGCTAAGGAAAGAAGATCCCTAGAAAAAGAGAAGGAAGAAAGAACCTTGCCCCCCAGGGATGAAGACAAGGGATACCTTTTGCAAAACAAATGTCTTAGAAAAGATATCATGAATAGTAGAAGAGAACAATGGATGATTAGAAGAAAAAGATATCATAATACAAAACCATTGAGATAAAAGATTAACCAATTAAGCTCAAAGAAAAACATAATGGATTCTAGAAGACTGGAAGAAATACACCTCTTGCCCCTAGTCTAGAGACAAGAGGAGAAAAGATCTATATTATATCAAAATGAGGGGTAAAATTATGAAGAAATATCAAAAGGGAAGTTTCTTTAAAGAATATGTGCACATCATGAACCATAGTTTGAATGTCATCATAAGTGTGGAAGGAACTAGGAATAGCAGATGGAGAATTGAGAATATGAATATTAGGAATTGGATTAGGAAGGATAGGATTAGGATTAGGAAGATTAGGAGAAGTGTAGGAAGTGGCGGGAATGGAAGACACAACCAGAGGAACACTTGGAACCACATTTGGAAAAGGGTTGGAATATGTATAAGGAATACTATGGTAAGAAGGCTATGAGCTAGGTAAAGACACCGGTGGAACACTCATAGGAAGAGATGAAAGAGATGTAACCACTATAGGAGGAGTGTAAGTATAAATTCTAGGTAAAGGAATGGAAGAAGGTTCCACACTAGTGACAAGAGGAGTGAATCCTAGTTCTTGAGATTCTTGAGTTAAAGGTTTGATACCACACAGGAGATTAACACTTTGATCACTATCACAAAGGACTTTCTCAAAGGCCTCTATAGCTTGAATATAATTTTTAGGATATAACATTCTAGGTACATCAATGTTGTAAATAGTGGAACATGAAGGTAACCATGCACACACCCTATGGTAAAGATCAATTGAAGAGGTTGTAGAGGAAGATGAAATAGGAATAGGATCAATGGAGATCTCATTCAAACAATTTTCATCCTCACTTCCATGTACCTCATTAAGGGATCTATCCTCTTTTGTAATAAAAGCCTCATCAAAGTATTCAAAACAAAGATCATACATGTTGAACACAAAGTAATACTACAAGCATGAAAATGTAAATGTTTTTATATTTTTAAAGTAATTTTGTAATTTTTTTGTACTTTTGAAATAGAGATGCAAGAGCATAAAAGAAATATACTTTTATAAGCATGTAAGATCTATCAAAAAATACAAACCTAACACCAAAAAGGAGTTATCTATCATGGGTTCACCAAAATGTAAGATGAAGGTGAACACACAAGATAATATGAAGGGAAAGCTAACTTAATAGGGCATCTAATTCCACAAAAGATAGGGGTAAGCTTGTCGAGTTCACCAAAATGAATAGGTGAACACACAAGGTAGTACAAAGGGAGATCTAACACCATAAAAGAAAGAGTTGTTTATCAAGGGTTCACCAAAATGAATAATGAAAAACTATGGATAAGAAGGGTTTAGAATAATGCATATGAAAGAGACCCTAAAACCATATTTTATATATACATTTGAATTGTAAGAGGATGGAATGTAAATCTGGGAATATAAGTATTGAAATGAAGAAATAAAAGTACTTACCTCTGAAAAAGAACCTGCTGAAAACCTTGTCAAACAATCTTAGAAACTGTTGATTTCCACATTCTCAAATTTGAAACTACGAGATCTACAAAACCCAAAAATATTTTTCTTTTTTGAGGAATTTCAACCTTGACCCAGATAGCGGGGCACAATCTTACCTCGAGGCACAATCTTAGCCCCCACTAAAGGAGATCCTTCACCCAAAATAGCTTCGATAGAAATTCTGTTCCTGGATCCTGGAAGTTCATGAAAAGGGTACCCAGATCTGCACTTTAATTCACTGTCCTGTACTTGTACCTACAAGAAAAATGGTTTTTTTGTTTGGATGAGGGGATTTCCCTAGTCAAACCTTGATTTGGAATCAACCTTAATACTGGAATTAAAATAGAGAATGCTAGCAAGTACTAGAAGTAGATCTAACAACGAAGCTATGATATTCAATAGATATGCAATTGTATTTGAAATGTAAACAAGTATATTGATATGAAAGCTTCGACTCAACAATGTAAATCAAAACCATAAATGTATATCAAAACCTCCATGATTGTATGCTTGGAATCCACCTTGGGGGAAGAATGAATGGATATTAAAGATGAACAAAGGATCTTGAAGGAAGATCACACCAACATGATGGATAGATCTAGGGTTTCAATGATGAATCTTGAATGCTTGAACCAAATCCATTCAAAGGCTTGAATGCTTGAATCCTTGATATTCAATGGAGAACTTGAATTCTTGAATGGATGATTTCTTGGATACTTTCTTGAAGGATGATGATGACTTGAAAGAACCTTGAAAACCTTGATCTCAAAACTTGACTTCTTGATCATGAAAATGGATGGATTGTGGATGGAGAAAATGAGAGGGGAAGGCTTCCTTTTATAGTGATCTAGGGCACAAAATTTTAGAGAGGCTGACATTGGAGAATTAAATCCCAATTAACCTTAACCCCTAGAAATGGACCCATATTAAATATAATTGGAGGGTTTAACATTCTGAAATCTGAAACATCTGACCCAAAAGTGGGAAAAGAAAAATTTTTGAAGCCTGATATCCTGAAACCTCTGGAACTTGAAAATTGGACCCAGGGTTAGGGCTAAGGTTGACTCTACCCTAGGTCTGAGTTAAGGTCAAATTATCCCTAGGTCAGGGTCGAGGTCAAACTTGACCTAGGAGGTCTAATTTGACCCCGAGGTCTCAAATCTTAGGTTCTCAAGACCAGGTGCCAATAAAAGGTTGGAAATAAGTGGAGAGAGAAGAAAAATAGGGGGAAAAAGCTAGATCCATGTAGAGACCTATTCAAGGTGCTTGACATGACCCCAAACCACTTACTTGTAGGGATAAATGCTCTTAACATGGAAGTGCTTCCATTTTAAGATGATACAGTAGGAAACACATGTCAGCATCAAGACATAAGTGTTGTGATGACCTGAACATCATTTCCAAGTTAATGTTGCAAGATTATAGTAGTATCAAAGCATAAGGGCCAAGATAACCATGAGTATAGTCTTGCATGATAAAAAACAATGTAACAATCAGGGATATAGCCTTAAGTCTCCTGAGTGTCCAAGGGATCAAAGCAAGAGACACCTATGATCATTAAAGTGATACCCACAGGCAAAAATCAAAGAAAATATGCTCCATGCACCCAGTCCTCTAGTTGAAACATCACTAGGAGACTAAGGAGGGAACACTCAGTGGAAATCATATGTCAATCAGTACACAAAGAGAAATAAGTCAAAACATGTCTCAATCATTTCATTTTAAGTGTGATGTGAAAGAAAAAGATAACCACTGACTCTCTCGGGCTCATGCCTATAAGTGAGAAATATCACACAATCCTAGACTGTATACAAAGTATCAACTCAAGATAGTGATGCACAAGCAAGGAAGGTATAGGTAGAATCAGAGTTAATTGAGACTGCTTAAACCCACAAACAAGCCCTGTGAAGAGTTACACAAAGGAGCCAATATGAAAACCACAAGAAAGTAGTTAAAACACAATGGATATAAGACAAGAAACTATTCGAAACCCTGGAACAATTGTGTTAATCCTTCAACATGCCCTGTTGTGAGGCCTTCTAGGTTTCGGCCTTATACAATGAGAATTATGAAATCAGAATTATTGTGAGCACCCAATCTATTTGGTACTATCTTTCTACTATCTACTCACTTCTTAACACTCTGAACTTTCTTCCCAAACATCAACCTAAGCTCCAAATATATAGCCAGCAAAGCCACAAGTCGGCCAGTTAGGCATTTAATTACAATATAGGTCCACTTAGGAGGAGAAACCAAAACTAAAGCAAGAAACAACAAAACAAGATATTGAGTTGTATCTAGGTCCACACATGATCCAAAAATAGATCCCCAACTACACAAGATCCAATTTCCCCACATGAAACCATGCAAGCTGAAATACCACATGTTTCATGAGTGAAACTGGCAGAAAATTGATGCCCAAGGAAAATTATGATAACTTCTAGATCCAAGTGAATTAAGATGTGTGAACTTGGGAGAGTGTTCAAAATTAGATCCACAACATTTCATTAACTTCACAAGGCAAGAAACCAACAAAAACATCAGCACTAAAACAAACATCAGACTAGTATAGGAAATAAGAAATATTTTTGGTGATGTAAGATTTCTCAAGACCCAAGATGCTCCTGCATTAGATAGCATATCTGATAAGTGTTAAGAAACACTCAATGTCAAAGGAAGTTAGTATTGAGAAACACCATTTAAGGTAGTGTTAAGAAATATTGGTGTGAGTTACTAAAAGATACCATTGTGCACCAAGGAAGATATCAGTCATACCCCAGAGCCCTAGACAACGATCAATTATATACCAACGAGATAAGATGATGGGAGTTGAAAGGGTTAAGAGTGAAAAGAGATAAGCTAATAGATAGAGATGTGTCGGTCTCAAGTAGTGCATGTTTCCATTTTTTCACCACTTCAAAGTTTTATTTATTTTTTCTACCAAGGCGCTAGTTTTTAGGTTTTCACCAAGGCATGATTTTTCTTTTCTTCTAATTTTTATTTTATGATTGATGCATCAAAGTGCCTATTTTCTAGGTTTTCACTATATGATCATTTTTTTAGGACATTTCCTACTTTTTAGAATTTTATCAGGATCATATATCAATTTTTAGGATTTTTTTTAGGTCTTTACGATATGTACAAAGTTCCTATAGCATCATGTGTAGAACTTCTTTAGATGTAGGATGTTGATAGGTTTAGGGAGATTTTCTCCCTTAGGAGTAGAAATTTGATAAGCACTAGATCCAAAAGTAACAATGCTTATGTAAGAACCCAACCAATTCAGTACAAATTTTCCTTTCTATGCTCTATTTGTTATTTCTTGAGATTCTCTCTTAAGACAAGATCTCCAGCTTGAAACTCTCTCGAATGAAATTTCTTGTTATAGATTTGTGACATTATTTTTTGATATATTTTCATGTGGTCAAATGCATCTTTTCTTCATTCATCCAAAAGTTCTAACTCTTGTATACACATGTGTTAGGAATAGTCCCAAGAGATAACTAAGAGGGGGGGGATGAATCAGTTATCTACAAGATTAAATTCTTTATCCAATTAAGTATAGAAGAACATTAAGAATAAACACAATATGATAAAACTTAACACAACACCACAATTTTGGTTATGGGGAAACCCAAATAGGTAAAAACCCCGGTGGGAATTAGCACCCACTATAAACTACACTAGAGTATTATGATCCTTGTTAGAAGATCTTACAACCCTATTCGGAGTTGATCTTTACAATGCATTAAGTACAGTGACCTAGTCAAGGGTCGGACCCTATTAGAATTCTTTTATAATTAACCCTGTTAGGGGTGAGGACACACTGTCCAGGAGCACACTGCTCAAAGGGTGAAGGCTACAACCTTCTGCATAATATATATACACTATATCTAGATCTTTTGTGAAATATGAGTTAGACCTACTGTCTTGATTAGTTCCAATGAATAGCATACACTCTCTACTTTTTCACATAGACATTTTGTTGATGGCTCAGTACTTTGCACCTTCTGCTCTGCTCTTATCTTTCAACTATCTACCATAGTTAGCGATCACAACTGATCGACTATAAGTATCTTTCTCTAAATTATATAATCAAGTCAGCCTATTAGAACTTCCTTGAAATCATATTAGAGAAACAATACAACTCTCCAATAACATCTCCAATGGCTATACTAAGTACGCAACACAAGTTGGGACTACCAACTCAATATGAGTAGATGTGTCACTTCACATAGTCGGCTCCACCAAATTAACTAAATATTTATTCTCACAATGAATTACATCATGTTCTCTTAACCAAACATTCTTAACTCACCAACCAACATGAAACCAAACATGCATACCATAATGATAGGCGCAACTACTACAACAATATAAACATTGTCGGCTCTCTTAGATAAACTCGAGAAACTGTAACTGTCAATTGGAAACATCATAACTCAACTTGTAATACACAAAAAACTTTGTGCCCATGAACATAGAATCATAAACATGTCTACAACATAAATATAAATTCCCAAGTCTCCATTACAACCGTACCAAAAATCACATACAAAACTCTTCTTGGGACCTGCCAAGAACACTACTGATATAAACTACTGTATTACTGTCTATACTCAGAATCAACCTCTGCATCTATGATATCATGCTGATAACATATCCATGAAACATATACTCAAGGCTCACTACATAGAACTATCGCACACACTAACCATATGTTGTCATCAATGACAAACATACAATCAACAATCTGGCTTGCTAGAAAATCTCCAAAAATCTCCCCCTTTGGCATTGATGGCAACATATTGAATGAAAAACACCGTCAATCCAAACATTTAATTATTTTATAATATTATCTATTTCCTAAAAAAAACCCCCCCAAGGATGAATCCTCCATCTACTATTGAATTCTCTGAATATCAACTACTGTAGCTCCTTACTGTATACTCCTCCTTACTGTTTGTTTCTTCTTGCTGAATACTCACTCCCCCTTTCTAGAATAAACCAACTATTTTATTTTTCATGACTATATACTACTCCCCCTTTGACATCAATGGCAAAGGGTTCCAAACAATTAAGCACCGGTACTACTCTTGAAGTAGAGTAGTCAACCATTCATCAGTCACTAAGGACTGATGCCCTTCTACAAACTCTAATCAGAGTTAGGGAAGGTAATTACTCCTAGCTTCTCCTTGAGATACTTAAAAGTATCCTTTGGTAAAGGCTTTGTGAATATGTCTGCTAGCTATTCTTTTGTATTTAAATAATCCAACTTTACTTCTTTCTTTGCAACTTTCTCTCTTAGGAAGTGATATTTTATCTCAATTTGTTTTGTCTTTGCATGCATCACAGGGTTCTTTGACATATTGATAGTGCTAGTGTTATCACAATGAATAACAATAGGGTAGTTAATCTAAATACCAAAATCCTTTATCATCTACTTGATCCACATAATTGTAGAGAAATTTAATGTTGTTGCAACATACTCTATTTCTGCTATTGACTGAGAAATACAAAGACTTGTCCAAGTAACAAGTCTATCTCCAAGGAATACTGTGTTAGCTTGTTGTGACTAATCAGGAAAGTACTGTACATTTTTCCTCCCGACCTCACCAGGGTTCGGGGCCAGGCCGGGCCCCGAGTGGGGGTTTGGGGGGGCAGCCCCCAAGAGCAGGGGTTCGGAGGTGCATCCCCCGAGGAAAATTTTCTTGAGGCTGACTACTTTTTCAGTTATTTGGGCTGACTACTTATAACTCATTCTAACCCTAAAGTGGGAAAATATTGTATAATATGGCTTAGGGTTAGGGATTTTTCATGATGTATGATTTTAGTACTTGCGGCAGAATTGGGCTATAAGGGATTACGGATTGTAATCAGGTTGTAATCACTGGATAATAATAATATTGGACTCACTATTGGTGGATGTAGCCCAGGGATTGGGTGAACCACGTTAAATCTATGTGTCTTGTGTTCTATTCTATGTGGTTTATTATTTTTTGATATTAGTTATATTTGCACATAATTGTTATTTCTGCCTTGTTAATCCTAACAAGTGGTATCAGAGCCAGGTTATTTTGTTCGTTCTTTCATCTATTCTCTGAAGTAGGTCTCATGAGTTAGTGGGAGAGTCTCTCAGTTAAGTGGGAGAAATGGCAGATGAGGGTAGGCTGAAGGTTGATAAGTTTAATAGGCATAACTTCCAGTTATGGAAGATGCAAATGGAGGATTATCTCTATCAGAAGGATCTATGGCGGCCATTAGAGGGAGTAGCCAAGAAAGAGCAATCAATGTCTCAGGAGGATTGGGATATTTTGGATAGGAAAGCACTGGGGAGTATTCGTCTATGCCTGGCACAATCGGTGGCATTCAATATTACTGAAGCAAAGACAGCTAAAGATCTGATGGAAACCCTAGCGAAGTTGTATGAAAAGCCTTCAGCTTCAAACAAGGTATTTCTTATGAAGCGTTTATTTAATATGAAAATGGTAGGTGGATCAGTTACTGATCATTTGAATGAGTTTAATACAATTACAAGTCAATTAACCTCAGTTAAAATTACTTTTGATGAAGAGGTTAGGGCTCTCTTGATTTTGTGTTCTTTGCTAGAAAGCTGGAATGGCTTGGTAATGGCTGTTAGTAATTCTATTTCTAGTTCTAATACCCTAAAGTATGATGATGTTATTGGTGTTATATTGAGTGAGGAAATTCATAGGAAAAGCTCAGGGGCATCCACATCGGGTAGTGTATTGAAAACAGAAAGCAGAGGCAGAACAAGAGATAGAGGAAACAACTTTGGAAATCATGGGAAATCAAGAGGAAAATCAAAGGGAAAGAGGTCTGAATCTAAAGGGCCAAATGATTGCTGGTACTGTGGAAAACCAGGTCGTAAGAAGAAAGATTGTTGGTCTCGAAAGAAAGATCAAGCAGACAAAAATGATGGAAACAAGGAGGCAAATGTGGTAAGTAAAAAATCCGAGGAGGATGCTTTTCTCTTGTCCTCAGAAAGTATTGATGATTCATGGGTTTTAGATTCTGGGGCTTCATTTCATGCTTCACCCCATAGAAGTTATTTTGTTGATTATGTCCAAGGGGATTTTGGGCTAGTTTATTTGGGAGATAATGAACCCTGTCAGATTGTTGGAAAGGGAAAAATTAAGATTAAGTTGCAGAATGGGAATCATTGGCTACTACAAGAGGTAAGACATGTTCCAAGGCTGAGTAGGAATTTAATTTCAGCAGGGCAACTGGGTGATGAAGGTTGCATAGTTACTTTTAATGATAAAAATTGGAAGGTTTCAAAAGGTTTCTTAGTAGTAGCAAAAGGTGTGAAAGTAGGCACCTTATATCTTTGTACAGGTCATACTGTTCCTTCTACTTTAATTGTTTCAGAAGATAATGAATGTTCAGGAACAGTGGTTGCAGTTGAGCAGGAAGAACATCAAACTGTTGCTGTAGATTCTAACACAGCACTGTGGCACAACAGACTCGGGCACATGAGTGAAAAAGGTATGAAATTACTTCATTCAAAGAAAGTTTTACCTGGTCTGAAATGTGTCAATATGGATTTTTGTGAAAGTTGTGTTTATGGAAAACAAAAGAGAGTTAGTTTTGTGAAGAGTGGGAAGGAAAAGAAAAATGAGAGATTAGAGCTTGTGCATATAGATGTATGGGGACCAGCTCAGGTATCTTCCCTTGGTGGCTCTCTGTATTATGTTACATTTATAGATGATGCAATAAGAAAAGTATGGATTTATTTCCTTAGACAGAAATCTGATGTATTTCAAACTTTTAAGAAATGGAAATGCTTGGTTGAGAATGACACTAGTAAAAAGTTAAAATATCTCAGATCTGATAATGGTGGTGAGTATTGCAGCATAGAATTTGAAGAATATTGTTCCTCTAATGGTATTCATAGGTAGAAAACTGTGCCAAGGACTCCACAAGAAAATGGAGTGGCTGAACGCATAAACAGTACAATAATGGAGCGTGCAAGGAGTATGAGGTTGCATGCTAGGCTGCCCAAAAATATGTGGGCAGAGGCAGTGAACACTGCTATTTATTTAATCAATAGAGGCCCCTCTACTCCTTTGGACTGTCGTATTCCAGAGGAAGCATGGAGTGGTAAGAAGGTGAGTTACTCTTTTCTCAAAACCTTTGGTTGTGAAGCTTTTGCACTTATAGATTCTGAAAATAGAACCAAGCTGGAAGCTAAGTCAAAGAAATGTGTATTTGTTGGGTATGGCATTGATGAATTTGGTTATAGGCTTTGGGATTTTGAAAATCATAAAATTGTAAGAAGCAGGGATGTCATATTCAATGAGAAAGTATTGTACAAAGATCTGTTGCTGCAGCATGAGAAGAAAGAAAATGACTATGTAGTACTGGATGATACTCCACAAGTTCATGTTCGAGTAGTTCCTTATGCTCCGCAACAACAGCAACAACAAATACCACACACCCCAGTGAGTGTTAGATGGTCAACAAGGCTAAGTAGACCTCCAGACAGATTTTCTCCATCTTTGTATTCTATTCTGTTAACAGATGCTGGTGAACCTGAATGTTATAATGAAGCTGTGTAGGTGGATACAAAGCTTCAGTGGGAGTTTGCAATGACAGATGAAATGGACTCTTTGCTGAAAAATCAGACATGGGATTTATGTAAGTTACCTATAGGTAAAAGGGCTTTACAGAATAAATGGGTTTACCGGATAAAAGAAGAGGATGGAGGTACAAAAAGATTTAAAGCCAGATTAGTCGTAAAAGGATTTGCACAGAAACATGGTATTGATTTTGATGAGATATTTTCTCCAGTTGTTAAAATGACTTCTATTCGTACTGTTTTAAGTATTGTGGCTACTGAAGATTTGCATTTAGAGTAGCTTGATGTTAAAATAGCCTTTCTTCATGGTGATTTGGATGAAGAAATATATATGGTTCAGCCACAAGGATTTGAGGTCAAGGGTAAGGAGAATTTGGTGTGCAGATTGCAGAAAAGTTTATATGGCTTGAAGCAAGCACCTCGGCAATGGTATATTAAATTTGACACTTTTATGAATGGGCATGGATATAGTCAGTGTCATTCTGACCATTGTGTTTATTTTAAGAGGTTGGATGATGACAGCTACATTATTTTATGTTTATATGTTGATGATATGCTTGTAGCTGGGTCTAACATGGATCACATTAACGGGTTGAAACAACAGTTAGAAAAATCTTTTGCTATGAAGGATTTGGGGGAAGCAAAACAAATCCTTGGTATGAAAATTTTTAGAGATAGGAAAAATAGGAAATTGTCTCTATCTCAGGCTGATTATATTGAGAAGGTGTTGCAATGTTTCTCTATGGAAAATGCCAAAGCTGTCAGCACACCTTTGCCTGGTCATTTGAAATTGACTAAGGATATGTGTCCCAAGACACCAGAAGAAGAGACTAAAATGTCTAAGGTACCTTATGCTTCAGCTATAGGGAGCTTAATGTATGCTATGGTATGTACTAGGCTAGATATTGCACACGCAGTGGGAGTCGTTAGCCGTTATATGAGTAACCCTAGTATTGAGCATTGGAATGCAGTCAAATGGATTCTCAGATATTTGAGAGGCACATCCAGTAAGTGTTTACACTTTGGGGGTTCTACTACTACTGTACAAGGCTATGTTGACTCAGATTTGGCAGGAGATATAGATAGCAGGCGGAGTACTATAGGTTATATATTTACTGTTGGTGGGACAACAGTGAGTTGGATTTCTCGACTACAAAAGGTGGTTGCTTTATCCACTACAGAGGCAGAGTATGTTGCTGCTATAGAGGCAGCCAAGGAGATGATATGGCTTCAATTCTTCATGGAAGAATTGGGACATCCACAACAAGATAATTTTCTACATACAGATAGCCAAAGTGTCATTCATCTTGCAAAGAATTCTGCTTTGCACTCAAAGACAAAACACATCCAGTTGTGGTACCATTTCATTCGATCAGTTTTGGATGATGGACAGTTAAGGCTGGAAAAGATTCATACTGATGATAATCCAGTAGATATGTTTACAAAGGTAGTAACAAGGGAGAAGTTGAACTCATGTTCAGCTTTAGTTGGTCTTCTAGACTGAACAAAATAAAGGAACACCTGAGTCCAAGGTGGTTCAATCCAGTGGGAGCCTCATGTGGGTAGCAGTATTGCTACAGGATCAGTCTCCAAGTGGGAGTTTTTTTTAGTATAGTGTGGATACTGACCAGTCACCAAGTGGGAGATTGTTATCTTGTAGTGACTAATCAGGAAAGTACTATCTAGGAAAGCACTGTACATTTTTCCTCCCGACCTCACCGGGGTTCGGGGCCGGGCCAGGCCCCGAGCGGGGGTTTGTGGGTGGCAGCCCCCAAGAGCAAGGGTTCGGGGGCGCAGCCCCTGAGGAAATTTTTTTGAGGCCGACTACTTTTTCGGTTATTTGGGCCGACTACTTACAACTCATTCTAACCCTAAAGCGGGAAAATATTGTATAATATGGCTTAGGGTTAGGGATTTTGCATGATGTATGATTTTAGTACTTGCGATAGAATTGGGCTATAAGGGATTACGGATTGTAATCAGGTTGTAATCATTGGATAATAATAATATTGGACTCGCTGTTGGTGGACGTAGCCCAGGGATTGGGTGAACCACGTTAAATCTATGTGTCTTGTGTTCTATTCTGTGTGGTTTATTATTTTCTAATATTAGTTATATTTGCACATAATTGTTATTTCTGCCTTGTTAATCCTAACATACTGCTCCTCTTGAGGCACTCTTTCTATCATCCACGCAACCTACCCAATCTACATCTGTATAAACATGAATTTATACATTCTCTAGATTATGATACCATAAACCATAGTCTATAGTTCCTTTCAAATATTTGAATATCCTCTTTACTGCCATGAGATAAATTTGTTTAGTTTTTTCTGCAGATCTTCAAACAATTCCAACTGCATTAGAAATATCAGGTCTAGATTGAGTAAGATATATGAGTTTACCAATCATAGACTTATACAAGGTCATGTCTACTATTTCTGAATCATCTTCTTTAGAAAGCTTACATCCTGTAATCATAGGGGTACTTACTGGCTTGCAATCATCCATCTTGAATTTCTTCAATATCTCTTTCACATACTTAGTCTAATTAATGAATATACCTTTCTCTGTTTGTTGTACATTCAATCCCAAAAAGTACTTGATAGGTCCAATCATTCTCATTTCAAATTTTCTCTGCATCTCTTTAGCAAATTTTGGACTAAGCTTGTCATTACCACCAAAAATAATGTCATCAACAAATATAGCAACCAACAATAATCCATTAGGTGTCTCTCTTATGAATAAGTTACAATCTGCTACTCCTTTCTTGAATCCAATCTTTGTCAATTATCCATCAAGTATTTCATACCATTCTCTAGGGGCTTGCTTAAGTCCATAGAGGGCTTTCTTTAGTCTACATACCATATCAAGCCTGTCTGATAAAGTAAATCCTTCGGGCTGCTCTATGTAAAATTCTTCCTTCAACTCTCCATTCAAGAATGCTGACTTGACATCCATCTGATATACTTTAAACTTTTTGAATGTAGCATAGGCTAGAAATAAATTAATGGCTTCCAATCTTCTTACAGGGGAAAATGTATCAGAATAATCAATTCCTTCTCTTTGTGCATATCCTTTACATACTAATCTTGCTTTGTTTCTTACTACTATTCCATCTTCATTCATCTTGTTTCTGAATATCCACTTGGTTCCAATCACATTCTTATTACTAGGCCTAGGGACCAGTTCCCATGTATCATTCCTAACTATTTGATCTAGCTCTTCTTTCATTTCTTCATGCCAATCTGAATCATTACATGCATCTTCAATACTTAAAGTTTCAATTTGTGAAAGTAAACATACCTCTTCATTAGTTTTTGAACTTTTTGCTTTTGATCTTGTCATGAATTTTCTGTTATGATCTCCAATGATATCTTCCTTTGAATGGTATCTAGATATGAATTTTGGAACATTAGGCATGACTCTCTCATTTGGCCTATGTGTTTCTTCTTCACTTGTTTCAAGATCATTGAATAATACATCAATAATGTCAAACATTTCATCAACAGTTGTTTCTCTAGTGGTAGGTCTAGGTTCTTCTTCAATCATAGGTGCATAATCATGATATCTTTCTTGAATCATAAATTTCTCAAATGCTTTTGATTTATCTCTCAATAATGCAACCCACATCATTCTAGAATAATCATCAACAAACAAAATAAAGTACCTTTCACCATAGTATGATCTTGTTTGAGTTGGTCCACATAGGTCTATATGCACTAGATCCAATTTATTCTTTGCTGAATTATGCTTGCTTCTACATGAATTCCTCACATGCTTTCCCATCACACATTCCCTACATATTGTATCAATTGGTTTTGCAATGCAAGGGAGGTCTCTTACTTCCTTTACATTGCTTATCTTCACTATGTTGTCAAAATTGATGTGACATAGTCTTTTGTGCCATAACCAACTATCATATACTTTAGCAATAGAATAACTTACTTCTGAATTAAGTTGAAAAACGTTACCTTTTATCTTTGATCTTGATGCAATCATTTCTTCTTCCTTGTTATTAATGATGCACTTTTTGTCTTTGAATTCCAACTGATATCCTTTGTCAAGAAAATTTCCAACACTTAGAAGGTTATGCTATAAACCATCAACATAAAGAACATCATCAATGTTGTTCTTTCCATCCAAGGTGATAGCTCCTCTACCTATGATAGGTTTAGGAGTATTTTCTCCAAATCTAATCATGCCACCTTTGTACCTATCCAAATGTACAAATGTATCTTTGTCTCCTATCATGTGATGTGAACAACCACTGTTAATGATCCAATCTATTCGGATATCTGCTTGTGAGATCAATGCTAATTCTTGTGCTTTCTTTTCATCTTCAAGGTCCATTTCATCAAACATTTTCTCCATATCTTCAAGAGAAATGAATCCAATTTCATCTTCTTCTGAATCTTCATCTGATACTCCATCTCTAGCATAGTAACATTCTTTTGTATACTTAGGGTTGTAATTAGTTTTGAACTTCTTGACTCTTGTAGGAAACTTAGATGCAAAGTGACCAATCTTGTTACATTAAAAGCATTTGAATGGTAACTGACCTTCATATTTTCCTTTTCCTTTCCTTTCTTTCTTAGCAATCAAAGCAATGAAATCATCTAGTTCTTTCTCTTCATCATCATCATCAAAATTACCAGAAGTGTTCAAGGATTTCTTACCATGGATTGAAGCTTTGAAGGTTGTTTCACTTTTAGGCTATATCCTCAAACTTGATATCTCAAATGCTAAAATCTTGCTTATTAAGGTCTCTCTTTTGAAGTCTTTTGAAAATTGCATAGTCTCATATAGGGTTTTTATCTTTCTCTCATATTCTAGTGTCAAGGTAGTCATCAACTTGTCCATTATGTTTTCTTCCGAGATTACTCCACCATTGTTCCTAATTCCTGCAACTGCTTCATTAATTCTTTGATTGTAAGCTCTGATGTTCTCTTTAGGTAGCATCTCCAATGTATTGTAATTTTTCTTCCATGTCTATCTATGTGCATTCTTAGCTTGGATGTCTCCTTCAAACATGTCTTCTAGATACTTCCATATCTTGTAGGCTTTATCAACTTTCTTGATCTTTGGAAACTCACTATCAGATAAGGCACTGATAAGGGCTTCTTTAGAAATACCATTTTGAGTGAAAATCTCCTTTTGTGTAAGAGTTGCATCTTCCTTTGCAAGATCTGACAAAGAGGGAATCTGAACTTCTCTGGTAGCTACTTCAAAAATCTCAAAAGAAATGCACTGCAAATGTGTCATCCTTTTTTTCTTCCAGTCTAGATAGTTCTCTCCATCAAACTTAGGACTTCTTTTCTAAAGAATTCCATCTAATCAACCTCAAGCTATTAAAATTTCTCTCCGAGGCAGTTGGCTCTGATACTAATTGTTAGGAATAGTCCCAAGAGATAACTAAGGGGGGGGGGGGTTGAATCAGTTATCTACAAGATTCAATTATTTATCCAATTAAGTATAGAAGAACATTAAGCATAAACACAATATGAGATTACTTAACACAAAACCACAATTTTGGTTACGGGGAAACCCAAATAGGTAAAATCCCAGTGGGAATTAACACCCACTATAAAATGCACTAGAGTATTATGATCCTTGTTAGAAGATCTTACAACCCTATTAGGATTTGATCTTTACAATGCATTAAGTACAGTGACATGGTCAAGGATCAGACCCTGTTAGGAGTCTTTTACAACTAACCCTATTAGGGGTGAGGATGCACTATCTGGGAGCACACTGCTCAAAGGGTGAAGGTTGCAACCTTCTACATAACAAATACACACTATATCTAGATCTTTGGTGAAATGCGAGTTAGATATATTTTCTTGATCAGTTCCAATGAATAGCATATACTCTCTACTTTGTCACATAGACCTTCTAATGATGGCTCAGTACTTTGCACCTTCTACTCTTCTCTTATCTTTCAACTATCTACCATACTTAGCGATCACAACTGACCGGCTATAATTATCTTTCTCTAAATGATATAATCAATTTGATCTATTAGAACTTCCTTGAAATCATATTAGAGAAATAATAAAACTCTCCAATAACATCTCCAATAGCTATACTAAGAACACAACACAAATTGGGACCGCCCAACTCAATATGAGTAGATGTGTCACTTCACACAATTAGCTCCACCAAATTAACTAAAACTTTATTCTCATGTTGAATTATGTCATGCACTCTTAACCAAACATTCTTAACTCATCAACCAACACAAAACCAAATACACATCCCATAATGATAGGTGCAACTACTACAACAATATAAATATTGTTAGCTCTGTCAAATAAACTGATCAGGAAATTGTAACTGTCAACTAGAAACATCATAACTCAACTTGTACTTCACAACAGACTCTATGCCCACAAACATAGCATCATAAACATGTCTAAAACATAAATATAAACCCACAAGGATCCATTACAACCATATTAAAAATCACATACAAAACTCTTCCTGGGACCTGTCAGGAACACTACTGATATAAACTACCGTATTACTGTCTGTACTCAGAATCAACCTCTGCGTCTATGATATCATGGTGATAACATATCCATGAAACATATACACAAGGATCACTACATAAAAATACCATGCACAATGCTTACCATATGTTTTCATCAATGACAAACATACAGTCAACAAACTGGCTTGCTGGCAAATCTCCAACAACATGATTCTATAGTCATCATCAGTGATAAGGCCTCTTAATGAAACTCTTAAGGAAGGTATCTCAACTTCAAGAGGTAAGACAACCTCAGATCCATAGACAAGTGAAAAGGGGGTAGCTCCAATTGGTGTGCGAATGCTATTTTTGTAGGTCCATAATGCAGGATTAATCTGCAAGTGCCAATCTCTACTTGTCTTATTAACTCTCCTGTGTAATATTTTTAGTAATGTCTTGTTAGAAGCTTCAGCCTAGATGTTACCTTGAGGGTAGTAAGTTTAGGAGCATTATTTTTTAATCTTCAATTTCTTACATAACTATTTGATATCCTTATTTTTGAACTATCCTTCATTATTAGTAACTATGAAGTATGGTATGTTGTAGTGACATATGATGTGATTTAGTATGAATAGGGACACTTGTTTTTGTGTAGAAATTGAGAGAGAAGCAACCCCAACCTATTTTTTGAAATATTTTATTGCAGTGATAATGAATTTATGTCCACTAGAGGAATTAGGGTGTATTTGGCCCACCAAATCAAAATCCCATTGTTGAAAATGCCAATGTGTAATAGAAGGGATAAGTTTGTTGCTTGGCACATGAATTAGGTTCCCATGTATCTGACATTTTTTGTAATATTTAGCATAGCATACGACATCTTTCTGTATAGTAGGCCAATAGTAACCATCCCTCAACATTTTTTGAGCTAACAAAAAATCATTAGAGTGGGACCCACATACGCCATTGTGGACTTCAGCTAACACACATTCAGATTCATCTTTCTCTAAGCACCTAAGAAGTGTTCTATTTAAGCCCTTTCTAAAAAAGTCATCAGAGATGATGGTATACCGAGAAGAATTATGAATGAGTTGTCTTTTCTCATTGTGGGTTAGGTTATTAGGAATGATTTGATCATAGAGGTAAGAGTCGATTTTAGCATAGTGAGAAGAGTCATGACCAAAGATAATGAAAATCAAATGGTTTTCAGGAGAGTTATACGCAGGGTAGGGTAGTTCTTCCACTAGGAATTGAAATCTTGACTCATGTTCTTCTAGTTGTAAGATAGAAGCTAGGGTGGCCATAGTATTAGCTGCCCTATTTTTAGCTCTAGGAATCTGCTAAAATGTGACAAAAGAAAAGTATATTTTTAGGTAATCAATCATCTTTTTGTGGGGAATTAATTTCTCATCTTTTGTTTGATAGTCTTTATTAGTCTAATTGATAACAAGTTGTGAGTCTCCAAATATATGTAGCTCAAAAATCCTCCATTCAATAGCCAGTTTGATTCAATTTATCAAAGCCTCATATTCTACTATGTTATTTGTGCAAGGAAACAACAATTTTTAGGACTTAGAAATAGTATATCCATGAGGTGAAATAAACAAAATTCCAGCTCCAAAACCATTTTGTGTGTGAGATCCATCAAAGGAAATTTTCTAGGTGCATTCAGTTACATACATGATGGAAGCATCTGGAAAGTCAATCTATATAGGAGTATCATATAGTATAGGAAATTGAGCTAATTGACCAACAATTGTTTTTCATTTTATAGCTTTATGATTGATGTATTTAATGTTAAATTCAGAAAGAATCATCATCCATTTAGCTAATTGAACAATGAGACTAGCTTTGTTTAGCAATTATTTTACAGGATCAATTTTCATGACAAGTTGTGTAGTATATTGTGCTAGCATGTAGTGTCTAAGTTTTTGAGATGCAAATATCACCACTAGACAAGTTTTCTCGATATTCTTATAATTGATCTCATAGGAAACCAATGTTCTATTGATGTATTATATAGCTCTTTCTTTTCCATTTTCATCTTGTTTTGCTAATAATTCTCTTAGGGATGTAGTTGTTGCTCAGATGTATAAAATGAGAGGTTTCCCAAGGATAGGAGGCATCAAATTGGAGGTTTAGCCAAATATTCCTTGATTTGCAAGAGAATCTTTTCACATTATTCATTCTAGGTACATGTAGCTCCTTTGTGTAGATTTTTGGCACTTCTTTGGGTGCCAAAAATGTGTGATCAAAAGGTGACATGCTTCTATAAACCATTATTCTTGAGAGAATCCATGAAGAGGTGATCCCAAGAGGTAGCTTATAGCTTCCTATCTGTAACATGCAAGAATGTAAACATTATGGATAGTGGCTCTCAAATGAACCTCAATAAGAAACCCTTTCAAGGTGCACCATAGAATGGAAGATTTAAAATGAAGATGCAAGCGTGAGAGATCTACATGAAATGAGAGATCTAAGATAGGGTGAAAATTCAAGAATAAGAAAGAAAATATAATCTAACAAGGTTACAATGCCTCCTAGTTAAACTATGTGATTTAAGCTAGATGCAATCAAGAAATGCTAAGCTAGAATGAAGAGAATTCTCTAAGAATGGAAGATGAAAGATGCTAGATTAAGACTACTAGGTATTTCTACTGATTGATTATGTCTAAGAGATGCAAGAGTGAGGAGAGAGCTTCCTTTCATAGAATTTAGAAATCAATGGACAGTCAAGATTAAGAGGTAAATTCCAAAGGTGGAGAATAGTCCCCATTTTGACTCTAGGGCACAATATTATCAAGAGGAAAAATCAAGTGGATGAGAATGGTTAGGTAGAAATGAGTGTTGGTGATTAAGAGGCAAAAGAGATTCCACTCATGTGAAGACAAAAATCATTTTTCTTTTCTTTTTAAATTAGGAAATTCCTTTTTTATGTGCACACATAGGATAAAGTGGTCAAACTTTAGGATATCATCAAATAAATGATTAAAGTGATGATTTGATCAAGAGATAAGATATTAAATCAATACACTAGATTGATTAATCATATGATAAGGTCTAGTATGTTTAATGTTTAATGTTAGAGTGGGGTTCAAGGTTTACTAGACCATTTAGGATACAATAATGCATCCTATGACCCATTACGACCCCTTAGGAAGCCTAAGAATACATATTAGGGGTTGTAAGGGGTCTTGAGTAGTCCTAAGACACATTAATGTGTCCTAAAATCACTTAAGACACCTCTCTCTCTCTCTAATATATAATATAGTGTGTCTTGATGTCTCTTAATGTGTCATAAGGAGTCATAATGGGTCATAGGTGATCCTAGGGCTAATTATGAACCATTATATAAGACCTTAGGATCCCTTAGGACCCTTTACCACATATTAGTACCTTGAATAGTAACTTAGACATTAGTATATAATATACATTATATAATCTAGATTATATAATATTTATTATATAATATAATATAATATATATTATATATTATATAATATGTTATATATTATATAATATGTTATGTATGGTAATATTGTGCGATAACTATTGGGTATCTAATTATTATGAATACCCAATAACTATAAAGTACATGATAGGCCTTGGTATTTAATTTGGAATACCAAAGCTACATGGGCAACCCCAATCATTTCCCCAAAAATGTGTTTTCTCTTGTTCCTTTGAGTTCCAAACTTAGAGCATGTAGCTAACAACTTTTTTTTCACCCTAATTTGATGAAATGAAAAGGGTTTCTTAAGGATATTACCATCTTTCCATCAATATAATTGTTGTCAAATTTTGAGTTCAGTAAGTAATTATTACTTGTTTTCTAATTGTGCTACCTCTAAAGTCCCAATTGATAGACTGATTTAAAAATAACTATAACTTTCAAATGGTATAACCTTTCTAAAATCTAAAATGTGTCACATTCTATGCTTCATCTACTAGAAGAAAAAAAAGTTTTCAATTGTGTAAAGTTTAGAATTAGTTATGGTGGTCAAACATGGGAGTTTTTTTATTCTAAAAAATGTTGTAGAAACAAATTCATTATTCATTATTTACATGGAAAAAGTTACAAAATAATGTATCACATCTAGGCATGAGTCTACTACTTATATCTAGAATCTTTTAAAATAATATTATCATTTGATTGTGATTAAGGTGGTCAGACATACACCTACTTCTTATCTTTTTCCTAAAAAAATTCATTCTATTGCATTGAAATATAAAACTTTCACAAATTAGATTAATTTTTTTTCAAAAAGGGCTAGTAGTTTAGAAACTACATTCAATTTCCTACATATTCTATTCTTACAACTTTTTCATATAAGGTTGATAACTTGTTTAAATTTTTACATCAAGTTGACTGTTAGGGATTTTTCTTGTAGGTCAAACTTGGCAAGATATGGGCTTGATTCTTAGTTTAAAAGGACTCCAAGCTTGCAAGAAAAGCCTAATTGATGAGGATTGGATAAGATCCTCCTTCTGCTTCGAGCTCCACAAGACTCAGGCGGGTATTGCCTATAAATAGGTTACTATATTTCAAGTAAGCTTTTGATTAGTGGATTTGGTCTTCACTGTCATGCTATCTAGGCTTCAGATTATTTAAACAAAAGATCACTCTGTAGATAGCTGAGAATCTCCTGATATAGAGCTTGACAATAGAAACTATAAATGTGATAGCATAGACAATGGGATAAGGATGTAAATCCTTCTTTTTATAAGTACAACTCAAGGAAGGTTAACCTCTGATTCTTTCTTTAAGGAATCACCAAATGTGAACTGGATCACCTAGATGCAGTCCTTTCACAATGTGCATAAACTTAGAAACTAAAATGAAATGGTAATGAAATTTAGTGTTTGATGACAGAAAAATAACTACACAACAGACATCTAGCCAGTGCCTATTCCATTAGGCAAATAGTTACTGTATGTAAATCCACAAGAAGAGATAAAAAAAATATAGTGAAATGCCTTGTAGATCACTTGCAGTTTGAAAAGAGTGCCTTACAAACCATTCTATCACTCCTATACTGTTATCATCAAAATCTTGATAATCATGTTCACTCTCTAAGACTATTCATGAAAATTTAATTCTTTCCTTGAAAGAAACTCATAAATAATCAAACAAGTTGCCTTGTAGCTGGTATGTTTTACATGCCTAACAAATAAAAGCATATAAGAGTATAATATAAAAAATGAGGAGACAACAACAAAATCTGAGAGAAACTGCAATGTATTTCTTTGAAAATAATCTTATTTCAATGCACACAGAAATTAAAGTTCAGGAGCCCAAACACAGGAAAGAAAGATCTGTTCTGTAGAAAAGATATTCAACATTCATCATCAAGGGACATGCTGACAACAGAGCAGTCACAGGAACCCTCCAAAAATAGGAACAGGAACCCCTACACTTGAGAAAGAAGGAGATAAATAGAAGAAGAAGAAACCCTAAAATCTCTGCTTCATCAACACCTATTTTCTTGCAACCTGATCTCACTGTCTTCTCTCCTCTGAAAAAGATCTTCTCGAGCCCCTCAAAATCTGATAACATTCCTTGCTTGCACAAAATCTGCTCATCTACTAGAGTTCTGATTCATTCTGTCCTTTATTTTCTGCAAAAGACAAGACATTCCCTCTACCGGATCTGCAAAATCTATCCCCGGATGCAAATGCCTTTACTACTCTCATGTACTTGATCTGATTGATTTTACCCACCACTATCATCTCCGTCATCTTCTGGCATTTTCAGAAACATATAATACTGCTATATTTTGACCAAAAATGGATTTGCAGCATTAAAAACTCCGAGCAGCCTCCTCGCATCAAAATTTTTGAGATTTGAACTTTATAACATTTGAAATTCTTTATTTCTAGCTTTTCCCCAAACTTCGCTAGATTTTGCCACTTGTCACCATTCTATTGGATTCTTAGACTTGACCTGTAAACTCACCTTTAACCCATTTGATCTAGAGATTTGGAGACTACACTAGTCTCCAAATCTCTAAAGATTTCTCCTAACTGTAGTTTCATCCTGAGATCTGAAGAATGCACCAGTCTCTTAGTCTCAAAGTGAAATTCTTAACCGCAGTTAAATTATGAGATTTCAAAATAAACCTCAGTCTCCAAATCTCATGATCCTCATTCGGCAACCTGGCGACAAATGCTAATCTCACAATCTCTAAATTGTTTACCTCTAACCATTTGCATCACAAGATCTAGCGACTTTGGCTAGTCTCTAAGTCGTGGCAGTTAACTCCACTAACCGTCATCTTCTCACGACCTCGCGACCTTCTTAGTCTCATAATCTCCAAACTTTTTCGCTAACCGCCGGGTATCATGAGATTAGGCGACTAACCGTCAACTCCAAGTCACACAAACTTCATCTAACCACCAGATTTCTCACATGGCTCAGCGACTAGATGCTCGTTTGCAAAACTTCTCTGTTTGGGTGTGGGCATGGAAATCAAGGTGGCCACACAAGTGCTCACATGTGCATAACTTCCTTCATTTCAACTTACTTCATTTGTGAGTGAGGTTGTTTATAAACTTTTCAAGTACCCCATTCTGGATGATTGTGGGATAATATGTTTGGACATTTTTAAAACCTTCTATATATTTCCCACCAAAATAAGAGGTCCCACCACGTACAAAGACCACCAACTGAGCACACCCACTAAGAGCCCCCTTGGTTTCTTTACTTATTACATGATATGAGTGTCGTTGAATATAAAGGTTACAAAAATCCACTTCCTACCACATGTGGGACAATGGATTATAAAGGAAAAACAAATGAGCACTCCCTCTTGGCTTTGTCATGAACATCATCCTTCAAACTACTGGTGCAAGGGGTTTCCAATTCATACAGAATGCCATGCAGAGAAACTTCCCTATATGTAGTGGACTGGAAACTCCAAAGATACACGCTGGCTATCTTTCAATGCATGAGGCTCCATGCTTGTGACTGGCATGCTTTCCCATGCTCTGTATGTTTAACGCGCCTTCTCATCCTATAGGCGTGAGGCATCCCCACTGGCACCATCCATTCTATGCATATATATTTTGGAATTCATCATGCTGCCATCGCATGAATTCCTACCAGCACACATCATACGCTCCAAACAAGGTGTTGGCACCTCATTACTTGTGGGGGTCTCAACTCCTAGCATAATTTTTTATGCTAGCACCCTCATTCTAGTCTCAACGCCGGCCTTGGCAATTGCCATATCCATTGAATGTTTTACTAAAATAAGAATTTAAGTTTCATGCTATGTGGCCTCCCCACTATTATTTGCATGAGGCACCACATCTGCAAAAACACTGACCCTTTCTAATGTGTAGGCATCACGTCCCCCAAACTAATATGCACATAAAATGTGCCTCTTTCTAATCTTTGCAGGCAGTTCTTGCGCAAAGCATACTGGTTCATGTGTGATCCAACTGGCATATCTTTGATTGAAAAGGGTGAGGGCCCCTAATCCAACACGCCTCCACCTATTTACTAGCTCCAATCATTGCTTGAGTGAGCAACATCTTATATTTGTGCAAGTTCCCACTTCATAAAACGTGCCTCCACATGGTATTACATGAGGCTTCACTTTTGTTTATGTTGGTGCTCTCAATGGATGAGTCATCTTTTGAATGCATAAATCTCCTAGTTGTATTGAGTGAGGTCTTCATTTGCTCAAATGCATAAAGCCTCTCTCCCATTCACAACCTTCAATTCTATCACAATTATGTCATTTATTTAAATGAACAGATCCTGATCAAAGCCTATGTAGCAATAGAGACCTCATTTCATCTTGAATCAACATGGAGCCCAATCAATGGCATCTTTGCAGTGTAACCCAAGTAGAAGAAATCAAGATTTTAGCTTGAATGATGCCCATATTTTGTAAGTACAATAGCCACTAACACATCTTTAGCACAGTTATAGACATATTGTATGGCTCAAGGTGTGACAGAATTGGTCTAGATAACATATGCTGATAGTTCAATGAGCTCGACCATCGTACCCAGAATTCCAATGTCACTCATAGTAAAATTTAGATGTCTCACATTCCTTAATTCACTGAAACATAGTCCACTATGCACCCAAATCATAAAACAATCGAACTGGAGGTGATTACAAACTCTTTTGATACTTCTACAAAATGACCTTATTGATGGCAAATGGCCCTTGGAGCTGGCTTAAAAAATTGACATAATCACCTGACTCGGCCTCGGCATTGAACATGCATGAACTTTGACCCACATTCTAATACTCTGCAAAATGGCACTTCATGAATGCAACCGGATCAAAAGATATTAATGTGTAAACTTTTCCAGTTCAAATTATTCCTGCAATAAACTTGTCAAAAAATGATTTTAATCACCGTAATTGATTTTTAAAGGTAGACAAATGGATTGGCAGGGAGCTCAAATTGGGACTGGGGTTAGTACTCCAACTTTGCAAGACAACACAAAAATAAATTCATCAAAAGAGTCAATTGGTCAAAAGTTATTCATTGGCAAAGTATGACATTTGGATTTCTAGGAAAACACTCTGCAGAACTGAACACATTTTGTGAAAATTGCAAATGGAATGAGCCTGGAAACTTGGTCAAACGGATTGGTCATGGTTCTGGATTTGGCATGGTGGGAGTAAAACATGATTGCAACATGACCCAATCATTAGCTTTCTCATTGGATCACACAAGTGTCTTTTACACACTATCAAATATAGCCCTTAAAACTTCTGAACTTCTGGGTTTCAACAAAACAGTGAAAACTGGAAATGGATTTGGCTTTGAAAAGTACTGAAACGGATTCAACAAGGGCTAAAAATTGACAGGCCAGAAGAGGAAAATGCCTACAATATAGATCTATCATTAATTATTCTTGACCAATCACCAGGTATCAGATACAACTTGACAAATAGGGCTTCTGGGAATTGTTGAACAAGTGCATTATGCAATTATGAGAAAACACGTCCAGAAGGGGAAACACAAGACCTATCAAAACTTGTCACGGTGACCTAAAATCTGGAACATAGGTCAAATTAAGTACACTAAAGATGTCGCCACTCTTGGATTTGCATGACACTAATTAGAATTCAAGTTATTCAACCCTCAACTGGCCCTTCCCAGTGAATTTCACACAGCAATTTTCTGACTAGAGACCTCCTAGAAACAAACTGATGCAAACCCATTTCAATACCCGAATTGAAGGCTCAAATTGACTCAATGGGACATATGCAAGGTGCAGAACATTTAAATCTGATGACAGGACCTAAAACCGCCTGATCCATATATGCACTTTTAGACCAAATAGAGCACTTAACAAGCAATTAACATGGTACTCAAAAATCCATGTTGCATTTTTTCATCCCAACATTGACTAACCATGATTTTATGATTTTCATTGCCACTTAAGGCCATATATTGGTATACCATGCTCGTACACATACCCTTTTATCATCATCCATATCTTTACCCATGAGGGTATTGACCCTGTAATTTGTTCTAAATTTGATTACCAAATATGTAAAAACCTTATCTCTCTCTTCCTAAGTTAGGGAACCACTCATCTAGTCCAAGGTATATGCCCAAATTTTATCTTCTCTTAACACAACTTCATTCCTCTTCTTGGTCAAATATTCCTTCAAATCCCTAGGAAGTTTGTAATCAATATTGAATCAAGATGCATGGTATAAGTCATTTAGTGTTCGATGATAAACTTTTCTATTGTTACATTGACTTACATAGGGGTATCCTTATACAATTGTGTAGCCATCTCCAAAGAATCACGTTGATTGATCAAATCTTCCAAGCTATTAAGATCAAGAGGTTGATACCCAATATCAACTAGAGTGTCTAAATTGTTCTTCTTTCCCTTCTCCTAATCCTTCAACTTTTCCTTTTTTTTCTCCTTTTCTTTTTCCTTCTCTTCTCCTTTTCTTTTTCCTTTTCCTTTTTCTTTTCTATTTTATTTTCTTTCTTATTTTATACTTCCTTTTTCTTCTTCTTAGCAAGAGACTATCCTAGAGAGACCTTTTTTTTCTTTCTCTAGATGAGAGGGTAATTGTACTTGATATACTCATCATCCTTTTCTTCTTCATTCTTCATCTTAAACCACTTCTTTAATATATACTTCCCATTTTTTTCCTCTTTTTTTGTGCTATTGTTTCTATTCACCCATTTTTATACAATTGTTCTTGACCTAATTTATTCCTAGTAGCCTTTTTTTAGCACTTTGTCCCCTTTTCTCACATGTTTTTAACTCTCAAAAGGTTCTAGAGGAACCAATCTTCACTAAAGGGGGGAAAAGATAGACATTGTTCTTCTCTATGCTTTCTTTGAAGATCCATCTTTAGATGGAAAACCAAAAGCCTCACACTAGGGGAAGGTTTGTATTCTTATCTAGGAGTAAGTGTAAGAAGTTGAGTCCACTTATGGAGTCCAACTTTCATACTTCACCAAATTTGTGAAATCACACTCAATGAAATGGCTTCCCGCTTAGAATGAACAAGGTCTCTTTAGCTTTAGAACTGTGAGCTTGAAATTTTAGAAACAAGATCCTGTTTAAAATGAAATGCGATTCCACTTTGAGAAAATCGTAATTTTGAAAGAAAACCTTCCATCAAGTCATTTATTTTTCATAAATTTTAAAAAAGGCAAATAGGGTTGCATTTACTAAATAAGATCTCATTTCTAAAAAAATGAATTTCAAGCCTACTTTGGGCATTGGATTTGAAAGATGCTTGGGTATCCATACCATAGCCTTGGACCTGGTTTGACCTGCAACTTGAAGGCCATGCTAGTGTCCATACAAAATAGAGACTCTAGACATATATATGAAGATGCTTTCAGATGGGTATTTTAACAAAATAAAAACCCATTATAGATGAGACTATGTAGATTCTAAATATAATTTTTTTTTAAAATGGATTAAATTATCTATTTTTTAATTTATTTCTACTAAAATGGGTTCATAAACATAAAATAACATGTTTTCTTATTATTTTAATAAATTTTTTAATTTTACATTTTTTGAATAACAAATTATATGAGATCAAACTAGAGACAATTCTATTCACTTTGAAAAAAAATTCAAAAAATGATAAGTTTAGGTCAAATTATGATTTTCGTACATGAGAGGTTTTAAAAACAACAATTATGCCCAATAAGAAATAAAATATTCAAAAAACAATTACAAAAATATATTGTCATGAATCATGAGTGTCTTACAAATATTTTCCCAAAAGGATTCCAAAAAATACTTTTTCATTTAGGTCAAATTATGCTTGTTGTACATGGGCATGGTATCGTCCTAAAAATACGACTTTTAAAAAGTGGTTTTTAGTAATGTCTATTGAAAATAAATTTTTATCATCTGGTTATCCAAATAAATTACATATTTAGAAAGTAGACTTCAAGAACTACAATTCTTATTACTGACTTTTTCTAAGATTCAATCTTTAAGTGCTTCAAATTTTTAGGTCAATTGGGACCTTAGTACCAATCACAAATCCCAAATTGAAGGATTAGAAAGATAGGTTTTTTTGAGATTCAATCTTTAAATGCTTCAAATTTTTAGGTCAATTGGACCATAGCACGACCTTTCACAAATTTATTCCAGATTATTCTATTTAGGATCTTAGTACCAATCCAAAATCTCCTTTCTTTTAGATCTACTAGAAAATGTAGAAAAGCATCAATTTTTTCTGAACATCCTCTAAAGATATCAAACATGGAAACCACAACAACTAGGCAATCCTAGGTTGAACTACCTTAATGTACCAATAAACTTATTATCAAAAAGAACTGATTAAATATATTTTAAGTTATTTACTTAATATATTTTTTCTTATTCATTTAAAATATAAAATATAGAATATAAAACTAAAGTTAATATAATTTGTTTAAAATATTAAATATTTAATTCAATTAAAAAATTAGAATATATAATTAAAATATAAAATACTAGCATAAAAATAAGAATAAGCAAAATATAATATATTTTTGAAGTGTACAAATGTTATTATAATACAAATTATACAGATAATATAATTGAATATGAAATAAAGAATTAAGCATAGAGTATGTAGTTAATTGTAAATCATATAAGATGATTTTTAATGTAAAATATGAAGTTTACTTAAAGAAAAAATTATAAAGTAATATTGAATATTAAATATAGATTTTAATGTAAAATAAAATTCTCCTTCACATAATGTTGGCCCTCTTCTGGGTGTGGCTTATTGTGTTGTTGACTCTTTTTCCTCCTCTGACTCCTCAGTAAATGCCTCAAGCTCGGAGGCAGTTTTACATCATCAAGCAAACTATTTGTGGAGTTCCCTGTTCCTCACTCCCCCTTCACAGTTCGGTTGTGGAGATGTTCCATAATTTTCTCATGGTTTTGTTGTGGTCACTTTTTGTACTAATAATTATCTTGCAGATGGCTGTATCCAGGTTTTTGTGTGGACTGCTTCTATTTTTGCACGACCTCAGTGATACATGGGGCATCTGATTTTGTCTAGCTATTGGTGTAATACCCCAAAATTGGCACCTATTTAATTTCATCAATTTTGGTGCATTATCTTGATTTTACATCACCAAAGTCCTAGTTCCCTAGGCAATTTTCTCTCTCCTACCTGACTTAATTTGACTTGATGTCAGTTGCAAAGACCATAAATTTGCAATAATCAAACACTAAAATTAATTCCTAAGTCTCTTTGACTTTATTAGCTAAATTATCTCTATGATACATTAATTTAATTGTAAAGTCCTATGTGCTTTAAATTAAATTAAATCAAACCACCCCCTTTGGCTAATTACCCTTAAAAAGGAATTAATTAATTGCTTGTTATTTGAATGGACACCTTTTCTTGAATTAATAATTTGAGATATTCAAAAGGTCCTCATGTGGCATTTTCCATTCTTTTAATAAAGTAATTCATGCTTATTTGTCCCAAAAGGGATATGAAGAGTCAGGAGTTTCAAATCAAGAAACTCTTCCTCCTCCTCTTGGCTCTTCTATTTATTTGAACCTCTTTTTCTCATTCAAGAGGGCAATTTTTGAGAGCATCCTTACTATAGCATTTTTTTAGTCTCATATCTCATTATTTTCAAAGCTCTTTTATTGCATTATCTAGTTTAATTTCTCATATTAGTGTAATTGCATTTCACATTTAGATCAAATTTGCGTACTTGTTCTTAGTCTAATATCATCTTTATTTCAAAATCAAATAAAAATTTGCATTTCATATTTCTTTCAAAGTTTTCTAGATTAATTGCATTCATTCTTAGCTTAGTTTCATCTTGCTCATCTTTAGTCCTTCTTGGAAATCCTCCATTGTTGAATTGGTCTCCTGGCTGTTGGCTCTCATTCTGAGAGTATTCAAACACCCCATTCACATAGGAGGCAACAGGTCGCCTCACCATGGAATTTAGATTGAGTTCTTCATATTCTCTCCTGAATTCCATCAAGTGAATAATGAATATGCTGTGTTGTGTCTGATTTAGAGGTCACATTCAGTCACATACATTTTGGCACCCACCGTGGGGTAGAAAAGATCAATTTCTGGCCTCATTCTTGATTGGTTTTTCAATTTTAGTGTTGGTTACAGGTCTTGTACGGCCATGTACAGCCTGAAAACCTTTTAATATAGTAATGGATGGATAGAATGATAAATATTCTTTCTCATTCTTTTGGTTTGGCTCATTTTTATAAAGAAATGAATAAGTTATGATCATTTTGGTGAAAGTGGGTATTTGCAAATTTAAGATTCTCTGAATATAGTCAGATTGAAACATCTGGTATGGACAAATTGTGAATAATCATGATATATAATAATATTAATTGGAAAGATACATGAATTATCTTTCATTTCATTTTAGTTTGAGTCATTTTTATGCAGATTTGTGAAAGTTATGGGCATTTGAGTGAAAACTGGTTTTTAACAATCTGTATTGGAGTTGCAGGCAATGATTTATTCTTATAAAATGATTTATGAATGGAAAAAATAAATGGCTTACATATTTGAAAACTAGATTCATTAATAGTTAATTTAAAATTGGTTTGGTTTCATTTGGATTATTTTTGAGAAAGATATGTGATTCCCTAGGCAGGGTTTGGTGTTTTAAATCTGATTTATGACAGAAAAATTGCAGTCTGAAAAGGTTATTGGTTGAGGAACCAAATTGAATCATAAGACCTTGTAACTTTGAGAAATGATAGTTCTTGATGTTGGCTAAAAACTTCAATCTTTCTAAAAATTTTAATATTGTGATTTTATGGGTCAAATAAATCAATCTTTAAAGACTGTCTTGAAGACAACAATGTTACATATCTTACAGTTTGCCATTGATTTGTCTTGATTCTATACTTTCGGATGTGTGCTAAATGCTGGATTGCAGATCTTTGGACCTAAGGTGAGTTCTTAAAATCTCTATAACACTTGGTTTGGGCATAAAATTAATCTCTCATGTGTTTGGCTTGAGTGTTACACGCTTTCATAGAACACATTTTTTTATGCTCTTAATGGGAAATAAATGAACATAGATTTGCTTTCATAGAAGTTTGTGTTTAAGTGCATGCTTGTCTTTTAAACATTAAGTAATTCTTGGTTTCAAATATCAAAACATCTCATTGAGTAATCTAGGGCATGGATTCATTCCTAGTTTACATGAAGAGTTAAATGCACCACTTTGTGGACTCACTTCATGTTTACTTGGAAAGTTAAATATTCCATGATTCAAACCCTTTTACACTTATGAGTAGTATTGATTAGCAGTCTTAGATTACTTGTGATTGATCTAGATTGCTATCTTGGGTTATTGGACTCACTAATCCACCGGCCCCTCATTTCTGCCCTGTGGTTGCAATCTCAGCGCCACATTAAAGGGGAGGTGTCTATAGGAAAGAAGCGTTAATTGTTCCACTAGGCAACCCTTTTGTGCTTTTTGGAACTCACTTGTTTTCTAGGTTGTGGACTCATTTGTAGCTTATGTGGGGTGTTAAGTGTTCCACCTTGTGGACTCACCTCATATTTTCTTTAAGCGTTAAGTGTTCCACCTTTAGTGCTTTTCAATACTTTTTGATAGAGAATTACTTACTTTTCATTTTTTTTAGAAGGCCTGCTTGGGGATTTCATCAACTCAAGGGATGACCTTAACTCCAGTGTTCCGATAGAGTATAAATATCAGGAGGTGAATCCAAAGACACCTCTCTTGGGAATGAATTAGATTTCACTCTTGGCTAAGCCTCAAAGAACTTTATACCTTTGAGAAGTGAAGGAGGAGATCTGGGTTACCGTCTCCCCCCGGCTGTGTGATTTCAAATTCTTCTCATCTACAGATTTGTGCCTCACGTACCTTGCGTATATCGAGGACTCCCTTTAGAAAATCCATGTATATCCTTGTAGACAACTTGCTAGGATGTTGTTGTGTTTTAAGTGTCTGCTAAAACATTCTCAAGAACATACACAAGTAGAGTCCTTAGGGAGTAGAAATACTAAGTCACTATTCCTGTTCGTGTGCAAGGTTGCTTTGTCCCTTGCCCATTGCTTGAAGACTGTTTGATTGAACTCCTTGATTGCTATCTTATGTACTTGATCAATGACATAAATCTAATCTACCTTTTTGTTCGTGATCTATTTTTCTATTTTCCTATCGTTTACCGTCAGAAACTAGTTGTCTTGAGTTAGGAATCAATCGATCTTTGCTTTGACTCGTATTGTCTCTCATTAGTCTACCTTATCTCGTTGTGCTCTTGTACCTTGCATTGCAATTGTCTTATCTCGGCTGTTCTAGCCATCTCTTTTTGACAATTCGTACCAGGTTCATCTTGCATCTTGGCTGTTCTAGCCATTTATCTCCTTTTCGTTATCTTAGAGACAGAGTCTAGCTTTATCCTGAATCTTTGCTCATTACATCTTCATCTATGACTGTCATGACTCGAAGTGGCAAGACTTATCCCATTCAGAATACTAATCAAGATCAAAGTAAACCCCATAATCAAGACATAGGTCATTCCCAATCTGTTATGAAATCTGAACTTTGTGAGAGATCCTCACATTCCTCCTCGTTCCAAGAGTATTACAATCCATTGTTTCAGATACAATCTGACTTATTATTTCAAGAATATTATAACCCATTGTTTCAAGACCAGCAAGGCTCTAAAGGGTCACTTTCTAAAATCGAACCTATTGATTCTTTTGAACCTATCGACTCTTTCATGATCTCTCAGAATACTACCAACAATATGGGAGATCCATTCCACTTCCCAAGGGGAGGTAAATTTAGTGATAGTCATGAGCAATCTCCAAATGACCAAGGTCATGGTCAGTCTCGAAATGATAGGAGTTATGATCAATCCCATAATATTCAATACCGGGTCAACATCCGAGACCTTCACAATTTGAAACAACGACAAGGGGAGCCTCTCTTAACATTTCTCCAGAGATGGAGACAACTATGCATGAAGTATCCACATGAATTACCTGAGTCTGAAAAGCTCGATATCTTCTTGGACAATCTTGTCCCAAATTTTGGATACCAAGTACGATTACGAGGTCCCCTCACTTTTGACAATATGATTAGGTGGGCTGTGAGGATAGAAGCGTTTATGGTCAAGAAGGGAGAATTGACTTTGAACAAAGACAACAAGCAAGGACCTTCTCCCTCAAACAAGGATAAGGATAAGATTATCAAGAAAAACATAGATGTTATGAATGATAGGGTTGTTGACAATGTGATGCCAAAACCCTCAAAGTCTATCTTTAATCTTAGCTCTAGCATGCAAATAGTCAAAGCCACTGAGAAGGCTACAATAGAAGCTCAACCGCCTTCCAGATTTGCTAGAAACAAACCTTGGATCTCTCACTATGACATGATCATTGCTCCAGGGAGCAAGGATACTCCTAAACCCAAAACTCCCTTTGTCTTGCGAGGCCCTGCATCTCCCTCGTATAACTCCACACAGTCTCTAGCTTGTGCGAACACTATCACTCAATCTCATGAAAAGATCATGCTCAAAGGTCCTGAACCTTTGACATCCAAACCAAAACTATCTATGGATAAAGCCCTCACTAAGGAAAACGTCCCCAAAGATCTCGATCTCAATCAGTTCCAATCTATGGTGGGTCATTTAACTTCGCCTCACTATTTGTGCTTTTCCAAAGAAGATGATCATTCCTTAAGCCACCCACATAATGCTTCCCTGCACATTGAAGTTATGGAAGGTCCCGAGCATATCCCCCACGTCCTCATTAACAATAGTGCTAGCCTAAATACTTGCTCTGCTAAGATGCTTACCCAAACAACAGACAGCTTTGTTCCTGCCAATAGAGAGTCCATTGAGTTCTATGATGCTAAGCTCAAAGAAATAGAAAAGAGCTTGAAGATCAAAGATATTGGCATGGGGGAATATCAGATTGAGTCCATCTTGTCACTGACAACTCTCCCCATATCTCCACATTCCTATGAAGAACCCTCTGAAGATAGATTTGGTATTGGCTATCAGAGCAATGAGCTTGACCAACCTAGCTACAGCTTTCACTCATGCAAGGATTCAGATAATGAAGAAACACAAATTCAGCCTATGACACATGAAAGATATTTGAATGTTCAAAATTTTGATTCAGACTACCAGAAAGAGTCTTATCTACCTTCTCAAGTGCTTCAAGAACATGGTCTTGGTCCTCACCAGGAGGATTTTATACACTCTACTGAACAAATTTCTACTACTGTAGCTACTACTGAATATGTCACTACCTCCAATGGCACACATACTAATTAGGAGCAACTATTGGATGCTTCCCTTATCTTGGGTATGCCCTGAGGTATGCCTACTTTAGATTATTCCACCACTTTTGCTACTGGGAAAACTCCTACTATTGCCAACTTGAATGGCACACATACTGATTGGGAGCAACTATTGGACGCTTCCCTCCTCTTGGGTATTCCTCAAGGTATGCCTATTCCAGATTACTATGCTACTTCTACTACTAAACAAGATCCTACTGTTGAAGAAACACTTCCTATGTTAGATGAAAACAATGAAGAAAGTCTACCTCCGACTATGTCTCTAGCTGAATGGGACTCCATATCAGATGCTACTACAAAAATACCAGTTGATGCTATGCACCTATATGCTAGTCTTAACAACTCAGAAAGAGGAGAAAGTTATGATCCTCCAGATCAAGCTATTGATGATGATCCTTTCCACACTCCTACGGAGATCATTCCTATGGCTCCTAGGCCATCTACTTCAAGCTATACTCCTACTACTATAGCAAATCATGGGTATCTAAGACCCCATCTTGTTACAATCTCATGGAATCTTGGTAGATCCAGAATTGAAATGGTTCCTATTCGTGCACTCTTACCACCTGAAAGGGGACCTGACTCTTGGAATAGACCATCTTGGTTAGGCTCACATAATATTCCTCCAAACTTATCTGACTCTTCTAAGATGACTCACAATCGACAATGCTCTATGGAAGATTACTTTCTTGATCTATCTAATGCATTCATGAATGATGAGGATAATATTGATATATTTGCACTTGAGCCCATCCCATTGACTTTTCTTCCCTCTTCATCTCCCAGAAAAGTGGCCCATCCACTTCCATTTCCATCTCTCCACCTAAACCAGTCATATAAGCCTCTTTCATCCACCATTCCTGAGTCTTTTGGAAGTAACTTGGATGTGCAACATAAAAATAAAAATAATGAGAATCCACTTATATCTCAAGGTCACCATGTCCCATCTAATCGACATGTGACTATGAAGAAAGGAAAGAAACAAAGGTGTTCAAAAGACCGCAAAGGTCCTCAAAAAGAAGAAGACAATCAAAAGCCAAAAAATAAAATAAAAAATGGATCTCGAAATCCATTCTACAGGCATTGTCATCAAAAGCACCTCAAAGTAAAGAAGAAAAAATTCAAAAGCTATGTGGATTCCAAAGAAAGGAAAAATCAAAGTTGTCATTCGAGCTTCCAAAATTCTCATGCTTCCCTCCATTCCATCACCCTTGCCTCTCATACTTTACCCTCTTCAATC
Source organism: Chamaecyparis obtusa (assembly GCA_027943335.1). NCBI lineage: Eukaryota > Viridiplantae > Streptophyta > Pinopsida > Cupressales > Cupressaceae > Chamaecyparis > Chamaecyparis obtusa. The sequence continues at coordinate 1,534,082 of BSBK01007512.1, forward strand.
CATCTTGCCTTGTCCCAAAGTGCATATCAGCATCTCCTCATTGCTAATGACATGACTAAGAAAAATCTAGAATGTACTCTCCCTAAGTGTTTAGAGTGTGGGAAATCTAATAAAGAGTTAAGATGTGTCCACGAGGATGTTTGTGGGTCTCACTTAAGTGATCTTTCCTTGACTATGGATCTCTTGATAGTTGGACACTACCACTTGGATCTCATGTTACTACTACAACATCTAGTTCTAATTCTACAACTTCTTAGCTAGCTACTACTACAAATGTCTGTGTTTCTAGAGATTCCTACTGAAGGAGAGAAACTCAAAAAGCCCATCAATGCTCTTCATCTAAAGAAGTTCTACAGCTGACATTCTCTATGTGCTCATGTACATACTTATTGGTCCTGAAAAAAATCCTAAAAATGATATCTGCTCAAAAATCCTAAAAATTGCAAAATGTCCTGAAAAAATGATCATCTTAGTGAAAACTTGGCAAACAGGCACTTTGATGTATCTATTATCCTGGTGAAAACCTGGTAAATAGGCACCTTGATAATACCAAAAAAATGAAAAAATAAAAAATACAAAAAAATGAGATATTCAAAAAATACAAAAAAATCAAAAAAAGAGAAAAGTAAAAAAAAATTCAAAAAAGAGAAAAATGTGCCATTGATGAAAACCTGGTAAACAGGCGTCATGGTAGCAAAAATAGAATCTCTGCCAAGATGGTGAAAACCTGGTAAATAGACGCCTCTTATTTTCCTAAAGTAACATCTCATCTCAGCGTCGCTTGGCTCTTAGTTTCCTGCTTTAGTTTCCTTCCTTTCCAGCTTTAGTTTGTTTTCCCGTTTTCCTGCTTTAGTTTGTTTCTTGCTTTGGTTTGCTAGCTCATGCGCTTGTCTTTGAGTTTTCCTCAACTCTTCATGGATTGGAACTGGTTCACACTTGGGGGCACCTACCTAGTCTAGGGGACATTGTCCTATCACTTTCAAAAACTCTTTTGAGCATTAGTCACTAGTGGTCCTCACTATGTCTGCCTACTGATGTTTCGCTCGTGCTTTATTCTATCTTTTGAGAATCTTCCTTGTATCGGTCACCAGTGGTTCTCATTGTGTTTGCTTGCCGATACTTCATTAGCTTCCCGATATTTTTTTGAGACTTTGCCTCTTGCGATGGTCACCAGTGGTTTTCCACTATGTCTGCTTGCTGTCACTATCCTGTTGAGACTTCGAATGTTGTTCGCTTTCGATTTGACTTCAATCCGCTTGAACACAAATGTAAACTGAAACTAAAACTCTATGTGTGTTCCTGTGCAGTGTACTAAGCTTTTTTCTTTCTTGTTTGTTTTCTTTATCATTTCCCCTCGAGTGAATCTAAGATGTCTTTCTTGACTGAGAAACACAGACTAGGGGCATGATCTTTTCTTTGTTTTCTGCTTGTTGGTTTAGTTCCAATGATCCAAAGAATTCATTTAAGAGGGGTGTTTGTCTGTAAGAGCCTCTATCTCATATTGGATGGCCATGCGTACCTTGACTCCTTTTATATGGATGCTTTGGTGAGGTTGGTTCTTCTCCTTGTCTTTTGAGTGACTTCTTTCTACTACTGATGAAATTGTAAATGCTCGTCCTGTTAAGTGAACGTAAGGGTCACTGTGAGAAATCTTTGGCAAAAGAAGGAACTCTTTCCTGCTTGGTGTGTTTGTTCACAAGAGACATTTAGGTCATTCTAGCATTTATTCTCTAATGCTTATGTTAACTTGCTAGATTAAAAGGAATAGGTGTTCAGGTCATTCTGGCTTCTTGTGCCTTAATGCTTACATCTTATTCTGACAAACCTAAGACTTATGTCATATTCATATTCTCATGTTGGGGAGAATTGTATGGCATCTTGTGATTGTCTTGTGCTTAAATGAACTCAATGATGATAAATATGATGAGTCCAACAGCCGAGTCCGGAGGATTGCATTTGTTCATCCTAGGCCTGCATTTAGACTTGCATCTTTCATTCTAGGCTTGCATTTGGAGCACTTTCTTGTTGCTCTCTTGATTGCTTTCTTTTGGATCTCCTCATCAAAGGTTCTCATCTTTTATCCCAGTCTCATCTTGGCTGCATCCTTTTTCAGGATCGAAATCGAAATCTGACATCTCTAAGTGGCTCAAAATCATGTTTTAACTATTGGACTCCTTCTGGATCGGATGCTTGTGTACTCAGCCTTCTGGTGTCATCTTCTTGCTAGATCCTCATCTTTGCATCATGTTCTCAAATCTTTGCTTCTTTTCATCAAGTCAACTCTAGTCAAATTTGGTCAACCATGGTCAACTATGGTCAAACTTGGTCAACAAGACCTCTGCTTTGCTCCGATTCACTTCTGCAGCTTCACAAATCTAGTCTAATTACTTTTTCTCTACAATCTCTTGTTGTTTATCATCCTTCTGACATGTCATCTTTCAATTTCGCTCCCGAGGGGGCAGGATGATTACATCATTTGAATCTTGTCGAATCTATTCTTGAATCAGTCTAATTTGAATCATTAGTCCTCATTGCTAAGGGCATCTTCATGCCTCACATCTTGTCATCTGGAAATCTATCTCTTAGGTATCTGAGCAATCTAACTCGGATCCTCGAGGATCACTCTTCGTTCTAGAGATGGTTCTTGAAATATTTTAGGTATTGGGGCAATCTAACCCTGATTCCTGGGAGTCAAACTTCATTCTGGAGATGACTCTCAAAATCTCTTTTAGACCGTTATCTGGGCAATCTAACCTGGGTCTCGAAGGACTAAGCTTTGTATTGGGGCAATCTAACCCTGATTCAGAGATAGTCCTAAATCTGCATCTTCATCAATTGGTATTGGGGCAATCTAACCCTGATTCAAGTTCTCTTCTAAGACCGTTGTCTTCACAATCTAACTTAGACTTTGGAAATTCTCATCATCTGTCACTTCAGACTATTCTTTGAATCAACACGCTATTCGCACATCAATTCAAAGAGGGGCAAATGTAATACCCCAAAATTGGCACCTATTTAATTTCATCAATTTTGGTGCATTATCTCGATTTTACATCACCAAAGTCCTAGTTCCCTAGGCAATTTTATCTCTCCTACCTGACTTAATTTGACTTGATGTCAGTTGCAAAGACCATAAATTTGCAATAATCAAACACTAAAATTAATTCCTAAGTCTCTTTGACTTTATTAGCTAAATTATCTCTATGATACATTAATTTAATTGTAAATTCCTATGTGCTTTAAATTAAATTAAATCAAACCACCCCCTTTGGCTAATTACCCTTAAAAAGGAATTAATTAATTGCTTGTTATTTGAATGGACACCTTTTCTTGAATTAATAATTTGAGATATTCAAAAGGTCCTCATGTGGCATTTTCCATTCTTTTAATAAAGTAATTCATGCTTATTTGTCCCAAAAGGGATATGAAGGGTCAGGAGTTTCAAATCAAGAAACTCTTCCTCCTCCTCTTGGCTCTTCTATTTATTTGAACCTCTTTTTCTCATTCAAGAGGGAAATTTTTGAGAGCATCCTTACTATAGCATTTTTTTAGCCTCATATCTCATTATTTTCAAAGCTCTTTTATTGCATTATCTAGTTTAATTTCTCATATTAGTGTAATTGCATTTCACATTTAGATCAAATTTGCTTACTTGTTCTTAGTCTAATATCATCTTTATTTCAAAATCAAATAAAAATTTGCATTTCATATTTCTTTCAAAGTTTTCTAGATTAATTGCATTCATTCTTAGCTTAGTTTCATCTTGCTCATCTTTATTGCTTCTTGGAAATCCTCCATTGTTGAATTGGTCTCCCGGCTGTTGGCTCTCATTCTAAGAGTATTCAAACACCCCATTCACATAGGAGGCAACAGGTCACCTCACCATGGAATTTAGATTAAGTTCTTCATACTCTCTCCTGAATTCTATCAAGTGAATAATGACCATGTTGTGTTGTGTCTGATTTAGAGGTCACATTCAGTCACATACAGTTGGCATATTTTATTCATTATTGCTTCTCTTAGCTGACATGCCTTTTCTATCTTCAAAGCTCAACCTGACTATTAGGGTGGTTTCATATTGTAATCAAGATATTATATAACTAAATTTTATCTCAGTTTGTAGATTAGGGTAGCCTAGGTTTCTTCATATTTAATATCATGTAATATTTTCTACTAGATATTTTTTGGGGGTTCTTTGGAAAATTTTGTAATAGGGGGTTTTTATATGTCCTTGGGTTAGGCCTTCTCTGTATTTGGGTTGCTCCTATGAAAAGCAAGCTTTTCATGGCCTTGGGGGGTGTTGGGGTCCCTAAATATTTTGGGGTTCCTATATATTTTCTCTTAATCTAGACCTCATGTTTGTATTTTGATGGGTCGTGAATGGAGTTTTCTTTCCTAGTTCTTTCTTCGGGAGCCCTTTTGAACCAGTTGTTTAATATTAATATAAATATAAAGTTTTGCTAAAAAAAATAAAAATTTATAATCAATAGAAATCAATAAAAAATATTTTTATAAAATTATTAGAATTTTTTTGGTAACAGTGACTGAGGTAAAAAAAATAGAATTTTACAACAATATTCACCCAACCAAAGAATAAAGGGTGACATGATTTATGAGTCTTAGCTAGAAGATAGGACAAAAAATATCAGGTGGTATCAGAGTGAGTTTGGTTTTGTTGGGAGAAATGTTAATCCATTCGGAGTGAAGGAGAAGAGATTGTGTGTGATCCGAGTTTGTAGATCCATGTTACTAGACTTATGAAATCATGGCCTAGTTGTTCATGTAAGGTGGTAGGTTGCAATCTGACTTGCATACAACTTGGAGATTGTCATAAGGTGGTCAGTTAGGATTTGTTGCAGAAGGTTTTTGAAGATCTTTGGGAGATGTCTCTAAGAGGATTGGACCTCGGTGCAATTGCAGTTGTTCGTGATGTAGTGGAGGAAAAGATTTATTGAAAGTTTTCTTAGTGGGAAATATATTTGTTGAATCATGTGGAGAACCGATTTAAGAACATTGTGAAGGAAAGTGTTGTTGAGCTTTGTAGAGATTACCAGAGTTGGAGCATGCCAATTCAAAAGAAAGTTGTCTGGCCGGTTAGAGGACTAGTCCGAGAGAGAAGACAGTTTGACAAGGTTATCTCTGATAGTGTGGAGGTAGAAGAGGTATGTGAGATTGGTTTTGATGTTTAGTTGGAGTCTGACATGAAACTTACAGAGAAACTTGTAGTTGTTTCTAAGATACCTGTGTTTATCGACGGTATTTTTGACCTTGTTAAGGCTGGGGAGGATATTTGTTTTCATGTTCAACCGGTTATGTCTGACATGGAGATTGTAGAGCATCTAGTTGGGCGTGATCAGGTTGTTGTTGATGAAGGTGTACCTATTGTTGAACACCTTTGTCATAATGGTGTTACCGACTTTCTTTTGTTTGGTGTTGAGGTGCAGATGTTATTTGTTTATTATGGACGCGAGTTGTTGGTTAATGATAATGAGTCTTGTGATGAGATTCTAAGTTGGGAGATTGATTTGATACTTGGTAATGAGTTGAAGGTTCAGTTTGTTCTTGTTATTGAGCATGCTGATTCGTTGGTTGTAGATTGGTTAAGGAGGGTTTGGTTGATGGTGTTGGCAGTTCAAATTTTTAGTACATGAGTCTTGTGAATTTTTTATAAATTTGAAGTGTGTGTAGATGTTCATGAAAGTATGATAATTTTGCTATAAAAAACCCATAAAAGATCCTGCAGAATTATCTATTCTTCCTTAGTATCCAGTAAGCCCTAATTAAGAGTTAAACCTGAGAAAAACCCTAAGTATGTGCCATTTTCAAAAAAGCCCTAGGTCGCTCTATTTTAAATCTATTTGAGCATTACCTTTTTGAATCACTTAAAACCTCAAAGTGCACGTGTGTAAAGTTTTCCTAAGTCTCAGGGACTAGCAGTTTTAATTTTTCCTAAGTCTAGTGGCTATTATATCCTAAGTCTTAAATACTTTATATTCTAATGTTTTGGCTTTCATTCGGCTTGGTATCTTTAAAGAAGATCTAACAGCGGTCGTATAGTCACATAGAATCTTATAGACCTATGCGATCATGTGACTAAGTGTCGATCTTACAGAGAAGCTTAAAGTAGAAACAAAGTGGGACCGTTGACAAATATTTCATGAGTGGCTGCCTTTTATTTGTAAAGGATAGTGGGACCAGCGTCAGAGGAATCTTCAAAGCTGAAACTAATGAAGGGAAGATTCGACGGTATTCGTATGATTGCATGGAATCTTAGAGGTCTATGCAATCATTCGAATAACCATCGATCTCACATAAAGCTCAGTTTAATTCTTGGTGGGTCCATTTGCCAGCTGTACACATGTGGCCGCTAATGGTTGGTTGAAAAGTCCTACTGATGTGGTAGTTGTCAGTAAGTGGGGATGCTGAAAGGAAAAAAGAAAAATCAGTCCACCTGTTAAGATTTTTTGACATGTTATCTCATTATTGACAAAGGCAAAGTGGGACCAGTAACTTGAGAAAAAGATGACGGCGATTGAAGGCTAATGGTTTGTCGCATGTTTGCATAGGCTTCTTCCAAGCTATGTGATCATGCGACTAACGTTTTGTTTTAACAATAAGAGTTATAGGGGATTATTGCTAATAAAGAGATTAAGTGATGGCTTGTCATATGTTCGCATGAGTGATTTTCAAGCTATGTGATCATGCGACAGGTCATTAGATCATCTTCTAGTAAAAATTGACGGTTCTATTTCAAACTGGAGATAAAGTGACACAAATTTAAAGTTCCCATTAAGAAGTGACCGTTCATTTTTTTAGAGGAGTAATGGTTGAATCATGCTAAATGAATTTATGAAATGACTACTTTAAATGCTCATATATCAAGATTTTGCGCACTCTCAGAAGCACAAAGAAATCAAAAAATTGCAGAGACTCAAGCGTGAAGAATTGCAAGGACTGGCTGTTGTCTCCCGGTGATTTCCTAGAAAGAGGTTGGTGAAATACTTATACAAATTTCTTCCTTATTAAAAGAATCATAGTTCTGTAGTCTGTATATCTTGCAAAGGTTTCTTTAAGATAAATCCTAAAAATGGCACCAAGGAAAGAATTGTCTGATAAAATTGAGTATAGTGAAAGAGGTTTGCATGAGGATTTGTTGCAGTTACTTCTCGGCTCTACTAATAACCTAGTGAAAACCAAGAGTCTGATTCCCAAAGACCCTAGGGTAAAATTAGCGAAGGGTTTATATGACATGGCAAATTTTATTAGGGAGGCCAAAATTGGTACAATCAATGCAAGTGGTGATTCTGATATCACTGGATTAGATCTATTCAAAGTAGGTTTTAGTCAGAGAAATGCCCCTCACCCTGCAAGCAATATATGGCAGTCTGACCTGGGAAAACTTGTGGTACCCGGTGTCTTTTTAGATGTTGATTTGATGATCCAGGTTGCGAAGAGTTATGACCCAATCACTAGGGAGGTTAGGGATGCAAAGGGAATACTATTGATCAAAATTTATATTGAAGAGATCAGGAAGGTGTTCGGGTTAAGTGAACCCTCAGACAGTTTAGAGAATATTGATTTTGAAGAGCTAAGGCAAGTATATGATGCACAAAGGAACTATTTCAAAGGAAAATTGTTGAAGGATTTTTGCACCAAAATTGGGAAAATGGTTATTATGGGACAGAACACACAGGAGCCTTTTAAAATAGAATATTTTGATTCCAGAGCTAAGGGTACATATTGGTCATTATGTCAGGTTTTTGGAGAGGATGTTAGTGAGAGGATGCCTATACATTTGATGTACATGGTGATTCAAATTCTACATTCACATCTATCTATTACTTTTGATTTTGCTCCATTCATTGTTGAACGAATCCATAATGGATTAGTGAAGATTCAAAAGAACAAAGATGACAGACCCTTCTGCTGGTATTCTTTCATAATGTACATGTTTTTGTTTAAAGGAGCAAGCTTTTTTGGGCAATAAATGGAACTAATGAGACAAAAGGATGGTGAAGATATGCCAATCCAATTATGGAGCCTCACAATGACCTGGGATAGAAAGGATAATAGTTTCACAAATTTTGATAAACATTTTGCAGCCAGACTCAGGATGTTTTTTGTCTTAGACAACCCAAGAATCCCAACAGTATTGGCACAAATCATTAAGCCAAATCAATTTGGTAAGAGTCTAAATATTATTCACAATTGGGGTGATGTCATTTTCTACAATGTATCAACTATCATTAGGTTGTATGGTTTCAGGGGGACCCCTTTTATATTGCCTTATCATGTACCCCTTAGGATTAGAATTGCAAAATTTCTTAGGCAATTGGGAGATATTGAAGAGTATGCCCTCACTGGAAAAGACAAGGGAACTTTATTTCCAAATGTTACCATTGCCCTCCAATTCATAATTACCAAGGGTGGATGGGTTCACATGGATAAAATCCTGGCTCCATACCGTATGGCCACTGCCATTACTAGAACAACAAACCCAGAGGGGTTCTATAATGAAATGTTTAAGAAGAGAGCCAAGTGTGCCATGATTAACCACATCTTTAATTTTCTTGAAGATATTGTTAGAAATATTTCAAAGTTGCAAGATCAAGAGGTTAGGAAAGAAAAATGGTTGGTGTACAAGAAGACATTAGATTTTATCTGACAATTTGATTCTGGATGGGATCCCCTGAAAACCATAACTCCAATGGGGAAGAAAATAGATACTCTTATGAATTGTTTTCAGGGTATTTTTCAGACCCTAAATGAAAAGAAGGAAAAGGTTATGAAGGATGACCCAGAAAAAGCTAAACAATTGTTAAGCAAGCTTGTATTTGCAAAAGGGTTACCCCCAGGGAGGTACATGGTGCAAAAGAAGACTGGTTACAATGTTGTGATACCAGAGCAAGGCTAGCAAAGGAAAATTGATACAAGGGATGTCCCATCAAATTCACAACAAATTGAGAAACAAAAGGAGGTTGTAGAAGTCCCTGACTCTCCTCATCTTCAAGCCTCTGAGGATGTAATTGATTCTCCACCCCCATCAAAGAAACAAAGAGTAGAAGAAAGACCTGTTCATGTTGAAAAGGATTATTCTCCATCACAGTCTCCTCTAAGATTTTTTGATGACCAAGAGATTGTAGAGAAAGTACAGAAAATAGATGCTTTAGGTCAAATTTTTATGACCTACGAAGAAATAAATGGAGTACCAGAGCTACCAGAGGAGCCCAAACTAGATCTAATAGCAGGGGAATTGGCAGGCATAGAATTGGACCCAATAATTAAATAGGCTTGTGATGAGTTCTTAGTTGATGATACCTTTGTTAAAACTAGGGATTTCATGCAATTTCTTTGGAAATTAAACATCAACCAGTTTCAAGAAATTTGTGAGAAGAAACATGAAGAGAATCTAGTGAAGGATTTACAAATCATAGAGGAGGAAGTGAAAACAGAGATGACTGCAAAGTTTAAACTAATCACTCCAGAACAGGGAAGAGATATGTTAAAAGTATTAGGAGTGCTAATCCTTCCAGAGTGGGATATAGCTGATGTAGTGGTTTTTGATGTAGTCAGAAAACAAACCACTCCTTTCCACAAAACTCAAGAAGAAGTAGAACAGGTTGTTAAAGGGGTCACTTTCAGTGACAATCACCAAGCTTTAGTAATGTGGTCCCTAAGAAAGAATGAAAATAACAGGGGAAAACAAATTGTTAGAGGTGATCTTTTAGGGAGTCTAATGGTGAGAAGAGTTACTGATACTTCTTTGGTGGAAGCAATAGGTATGGTAATGGCCACAACACAATTGATAGCAAAGGTGGCAGAAAAAGAGGCCAAGGAGAAGGAAGAACTCACTAAAAAGTTGGAAATAGTTTTGAAGGTTTATGGTGAGTTGAAACAGGGGATTCTTGAAAGAGATACTTTAATTGCAAATTTAAAGAAAAGATTGGGAGAGCATGGCCCAACACAACTATCAGAGCATATGCATATAGCTTCTTCCCCTGCTGGGCCTTCCTCATCAAGCCCTATTGTTGAATTTTCTCCTTCCCCTCTTCCTCCTTCCATGGATGAGGATGACATTGATCAAAAGGTAAAGCAGAGGTATGAGAAGAAGATAAAGGATGTGGTTTCACATTTTGTTGCAAAGGTGAAACCTAAAGAAATATACAAAACTGCAAAACAATTGGCAGACATTTTAGCATCTTTTCAAAAAGAATTAGTTACTGTGGACAAGATTTTGGAAAAATGGGTTGCAAGGAAAGATAGTTTGAAGTCAATTTTTTATCAATTTAAGGATAAATGTATTGTGGATATAGAGCTAACAAACACTTACAAGTTTGTTAAGGATCTTTTTGATTTTGAGGTAAATAGGGGGAGTATAAGAAGAAGATCATAAATCTTAAGGGTGAGATATTTCCAAGATGATTTTCAAATTTTTCCTGGTCTTATTAAGGTAGATGGGGTAATTAAAGATAAAGATCAATGGATGGACCAAATAGATAGACAAGTATTGTCTAAAGTAGACTCCATTTTATGTACAGATGATAATACCCCTTTCATACAACTTTTTGAACTCCTTCATGATGCTAGGATGCATTTTACTAATGTAAGAATAGAGGTTCACCAGTTGGTTACTGAGTGGAACAAATTATTACCAAATAAGGATGAAGTCCTTGCCTTTCATTGGCCAAGTGAAGAGACCTATATGACTTGGGAATCATCATATCTCTTGGAGGGTTCAGAAGAAGAAAAAACATCAAATAAAGAGGCAGCAGGTGGCAATATTCCAAACCCTCAAGATCAAAGCTAACAAGGATAAAGACATCAAGGAGTTATCATAGATATGGATACAACATGTAGTAGAAGTTGAACTGACCTTGGGAGCTATTGCAAGATTTTGGCGCTCATCTTTACGATCCATCTCAAAGTTTTGTAACAAGAAAGTTTCTATTTTCATTTTTTGTCTTATATGAGAACTCCTTTCTTGTCTTTTCTAGAAAGATCTGAAGCTTGTTTACAATCCTTATTTTCTATAAAAGGATTACCAGGATCAATGAAAAAGGACTGAGAACTTGATCAATTTTATTGATAAGTTTCTTGAGTCTGGGATACCGTAGACCATTTTTAGACATTATTTCTATAGAAGCAAAATATTTTTTGGTTCAAGTTATTTTCAAAAGGTTATACTATAAAGCATTTTGTAAGCATGATATAATATAGCATTTGAATAAAATCCAAGATTTATATCTCTCCTTGAGTATTTCTATTTGAGTTATGAATTGTTCCAATTCATTGCATAGATAATCTCTATGTGTATGTCTATATTTCTCAGCTTTGATCCAAGATCAGATTAAATAAGCTTTGAATGTGACATAAATTCTTTGAAGTTTTGCTTAAGGATGCATTATTAAGTAGTGTGAATCTAGGAACCTTTAATAAAATCCACCACAGGTTGATTAGTATTTTCAAAGGGGAATAAATCTTTCAAAGTTTAGTATATTTTTTCATGTATAACAGTCTTGTAGTGGAGGTGTAGCCCAATGGATAAGATACTGGCTAGTAGTGAGGTTCTTCTCATAAAGATAAGTGTTTAAAGGGATTCTACTGGTATTTCCATCTTAAAGCATAAAATTGTCAAAATTCTTTGAAGTTCAGTGATTTACAGAATAAATTACCACATAGTGATAGTGAAGAATCTATGAATGAATGGTCATCATTTAGGTTTTTCTTTTCATTTATTTGTTGCATTTAAATCCAGTCAGTGAATTAGTGAAGCAAGTTTTGTTACTAGATTAGGAGCACCCTCCTTGGTTTTGTAGAGCCAGAAGCGCAGAGGGCATACTAAGACCCTATAGTTGGTCCAATCATCCCTAGAGTTAAATATTTGGATCTAACCAATCCTCAAAATTTGTAGATGTATTGGTTGCCTATTAGAGCATAAAGTCCATTTTGGGAACCAACAGATGGATTTCTTCATTTTATTAGCTTCATGGATTGACAAGCCTTGTGTGAAGATGAAGTGGAATTTTTTTTCACTTGTAGGAGAAAAGTGTGGGACACACTTTCTTATTTACCCCGGGTGTCTGATCTAGGGGCATCCTGAGTTCCTGAGGATTCTGGCAGTCTTGGTAACTATCTGATGGAATTTGGTTATTTGGCTGGTGATCTCATTAGAAGACTGGAGTTTCTTGGTGGGTATGTGCAGGATCATGGTATACCAAACTATGGCCTTAAGTGGCAATGAAAAATTAAAAAATCAAGGTTAGTCAACTTGACGTAAAAATTTGAACATCTTATGAACATTATGTGAAAAAGTTGTAAGAATAGAATCTGTAGGAAATTGAATGTAGTTTCTAAACTACTAGCCCTTGTTTGAAATTGTTTTTATCTAATAGTTCAAAATTTTAGATTTCAATGCAGTAGTATGAAAATTTTAGGGAAAAGATAAAAAGTACGTGTATGTCTCACCACCTTAATCACAATCAAATGATGATATATTTTCCCAAGATTCTAGATATAAGTAGTAGACTCATTCATGGATGTGACGCATATTTTTTTGTAATTTTCTGCCAAATAAATAATTAATTATGAATTTTCTGCTACAACTTTTTCAGAATAAAAAACTCTCATGTCTGACCACCTTAACTAATTCTAAAGTTTACAAAATTGAATTTTTTTTCATTATAGTAGCCGAAGCATAGAATGTGATGCATGTTTCGGATTTCAAAAAGGTTAAATGGATTGAAAGTTATAGTTGTTTTTCAATCAGTATGTCAATTATGACTTTAAAGATAACTCAATTAAAAAATAAGTAATAATTACTTATTGAGCTCAAAATTTGACAACAATTATATTGATGGAAAGATGATAATGTCATTAAGAAACCCTTTTCATTTCATCAATTTCGAGTGAAAAAATAGTCGTCAGCTACATGGTCGAAGTCTCAATATAGAAACTATCTCCTGAAACACTCCTAAAGGGTTGACCACCCACGTTTGGTATTGCCCAATCAAATACCAAGCCTAATCGGATATCTGATAAAATCAGATATCCAAAAATTTCAGATATCTGATAATATCGGATATCCGAAAATTCCCACCTAATTCAAAATTTCAATTGCACTAGTTTTCTCAATTTCAAGTTTCATATTAAATTATATTTTTTTTATGTTAATATTAAATGAGTTAAGTATTTTTTTCAATTTTAAAATATATATTACAAATTATTTATTATGTATTGTATTATTATTATTTATTTCTGTATTGTATTATATTTATTATTATTATTATTTCAATGTTAAATATTAGTATGTATTATATTATTATTATACATTTTTGTATTGTATAATAGTATAATATTAAATTATTAAATATTGAATACAATAAATTGATTTTTTAACTCTAAAAAAAATTTCACACAGATGTAGAACCACCATACGCTCATCATCTGTCATAGAAATTGATAGTCGCTAAAAATTGATGTAAGAACATTTAAGATAAATTGTCCACAAAAAGGTATATGAAACCCTTAAATATACATTAAAATGTAGAGAGAGAGAGAGAGGGGGGGGGGAGGAAGGGGAGAGAGTAAGAGAGAGAGAAAGGGGAAGGGGAAGGGAGAGAATAGGATAGAGAGAGAGAGAGAGTATTGCCCAATCAAATACCAAGCCTAATCGAATATCCGATAATATCAAATATCCAAAAATTCCTGCCTAATTCAAAATTTCAATTGCACTAGTTTTCTCAATTTCAAGCTTCATATTAAATTATATTTTTTTTATGTTAATATTAAATGAGTTAAGTATTTTTTTCAATTTTAAAATATATATTACAAATTATTTATTATGTATTGTATTATTATTATTATTATTTATTTCTGTATTGCATTATATTTATTATTATTATTATTTTTCAATGTTAAATATTAGTATGTATTATATTATTATTATTCATTTTTGTATTGTATAATAGTATATTATTAAATTATTAAATATTCAATACAATCAATTAATTTTTTAACTCTGAAAAAAATTTCACACAGATGTAGAACCACCATACGCTCATCATTTTTCCTAGAAACTAACTGTCCCATAAAAATTGATGTAAGAACATTTAAGATAAATTGTCCACAAAAAGGTATATGAAACCCTTAAATATACATTAAAATGTAGAGAGAGAGAGAGAGGGAGGAAGGGGAGAGAGTAAGAGAGAGAGAAAGGGGAAGGGGAAGGGGAGAGAGTAGGACACAGAGAGAGAGAAGGGGAAGAGAGAGAGAGAGAGAGAGAGAGAGAGAGAGAGAGAGAGAGAGAGAGAGAGAGAGAGAGAGAGAGAGTCTAATCGACTCAACTATTGTCACTAAGGATTGCACCCAATTTGCTAAGTGTTGAACCTAGAAATCCTATGAAACATGGGACTATTCTCAGGCTGTGGGTGACCTATTTGAGAATCGACATCCGGATTAAGGATCGACTTCCCTATGGATCACTTGAAACTTATCTAAACTTTTAGAAGGAAAGGGAGAGAGTACATAAAATAAACAGCTGCATTTGAATGAAACAAAGGTGATCCACCAAATTGTAAAGAAGATCCACAACTGAAAGATAAGCTTACTCCAACAGCAAAATGGATCTGACTCACAACTCAATCCCACTTTCTCAACTCTTAGTGAAACAAGGTACTTAGAATGCAAAAAAGGAAGAAAACTTCACAAATCTGATATTCTTGATTGCACACAAATCACACTACTGAATTAAGATAAATCCCTAAACACCAACTTGAATTCAATATGTAGATTAAGGATATAGAAATATCACAATAATCTAGCATATGACTTCAAAAGAAAACCCAAAATTATAGGAGAACAAGAAGGATCAATTTTATTGCTAAAAAGAAACTAAGTACAATTGTCTCTCTCAGAGCTACAACACTCCTATCAGAGAGAAAGAAATGAAGAGCTAACCTCAATCACCAAAAGTGAGAGGTATATGAACTGAAAGCTAGGAATCTACATTCAAAATCCACTACCTCCTAAGAATAGAAAATGCATAATGGACCCATGAGGCTGCATCATAATTTGAATACCAGATTCCCAAATTCCTAGGGGGCAAAGAAAGTGGGACCTAAAAATGGATAGTCAAACAAAGACCTCTCTATCCACTAAGTCATGCCTATGTTCTATAATTATGTCACACTTCTATGAATCATTACATTCAAGAACACTCAAGAAAGAGGTCTCAAAAATTGATCCATAGCTCCCTAGGCATGGAGTGCAAGGGTTTTAAGAATGCTCTTAGCTCAAGTTATTTAGCCTATAACCTTGCTAGTAAACCATGCAATGGGAGATTCAATGATGATAAGGGAAAGAATGCAAATATCCTCAAGAATCAAGAATGGAAATGCAATGCAATGCTATGCTAGAAATGGAAATGCAAGCTAAGCTATGAAAATGAAAGATGCAAGTATTACAAAGCCTCCTAGTTAAGCTAGATGAATTAATCTAAAGCATAAAGGAAACTAAGCTAAGTATGAAGCTATGACTGCCATGACAATGCAAGAAATGAAATTATGATAACATGTAGATGCAAAAGCCAAGAATGCTCCAAATCTCCAAAAGCTCCAAAGTGACCTAGAAAACCTGTAGCATAATATTAGCATAAAAAGTTGAGGATCTAGAGTGAAGAAGAGAGCTCTCCTTTTATAAGAAATGAGAAGGAATGGACCATGGAGATTAAGAGGTAAAAGATTTAATCAACGGCAGAGCTTGAAAGAGGAGCAATCCATGTGCACACATATCCTCCAATGGGAAAATAAGAGTTGACTTTTGTGTCCATATGAGACAAAAGGTGCCTTTTCCCTTTTTATAAAATAAGAATAATGTTTTATTTGTGCAACTTAGGATAAGAGGAAAAGTGGGGGCTTTTTATTTAATAAAAGGGGAGGAAATATTCCTTTTAATTAAATAAAGACTTAAGATAAGATGGTTAGCCCATAGAAAATAATCAAATAAATGATAGAACTAGGATTTGATCAAGAATAAGCAATTGATGATTTAGCAAAAGGGGCTAATAGTTTAGATGACCATTTTTAGGTGTATACAATGCATAGAAATGATATTCTGACAATGGTGAATGAAAGTGAATGAAAGACTAGAAGTTTGAAAGAGATGGGGATGAAGAGGTGAAGAATGCCCCAGCAAAGATCGAAGGATTAGGCCTCAAAAGGTTAGCCAATTGCACAGAAGAAGGAGAAAGGTGATTTGGACAATCAAGGTGAACTTGGATTTCAGTTTTGATCCTGAAATGAAAGGAAAATGATGTGATATGAAAGACAAGAAGCAAAAGACATGATCAGGAAGAAGTGAAAGGGGAGCATAGTTGATTAACAAGTCCACGTAAGATGAAAAGGAGAGCTCTCTCCATATGCAAGATGAAAAATTAACTAACATGAACTTAAGAATGCAAGCTACATGAAAAGTGGTTTACTTGCAAGGTTATGAAGCCAATAGACATCTAATTATCATCATCGAGTGTTATTGGTAGTGTCACAAGATCATACAATACACACTAGCATAACTATGTGAATCTGAATATGATCTATATCAGATAGAAATGTGGAAATCTCACCTAGACATCAGAGACATTTAGGTCTAGATGACTAATGTAGTGAGATCACCTAAATTTTGATATGGCGAGATTATGCTTGTATCAAGACATATGAAAGTCAAGATAGCTAGAAGCATGCACTCGCAAAATAGTCAAGGATAATACCTTGTAGATCCCAATGTCAAGTGGAACAAGCATAAATGCTAATGACAAGTAGGACCAACAAAACATATCCACAAGCAGAAAAAGAAATAAAACATGTTCTCATTCCCTTAGTCTTCTAGCTATGCATCATAAAAAATGATCATAGGGGAAGAACACTCGGCAAAGAAATCATCATAGACAGCACGCAAAGAAATAAAGTCAAATAAATCTCAGTGAGTCAAGTGCATGTGTGTAGGTCATAGAGTCAAACTTTGAGTATTGCATCTGCCAGTGAGAAATATTGCATCATTTAGACTGTGGGTAGGACATCTGATAAGTGTTAAGAAACACTCAATGCTAGGGTAGTGTTGAAAAACACAGTTTGAATCAAGTTGCCCAAGAAACCCTAATGCACAAAGAGACCCAAGATAAGCTCAAAACAATAGATGCCCCCTAGACTAATACAAGAATCAACTCCAGGCTAGGAGAGGCAAAGCAAGAAGTGGAGCGAAGGAGCGTCATGCAAGACTGATAGACATAGATGTAGAGGGTCTCAAGCAGCGCTTGTTTCTAGGTTTTCACCACTTGATAGATTTATTGCAATTTTTTCAGGACTTTTTATTATTTTTTTTTTGTATTTTTGCTACCAAGGCGCCTATTTCTAGGTTTTCACCAAGGCACTTTTTCAATTTTTTCAATTTTTTAAATTTTTTTATTTTTTTGGTGAGACATCAAAGCACCTATTGCTAGGTTTTCACTGGGATGTTCTTTTTTTTGCAGTACTTTCTATGCTTTTAAAGATTTTTTCAGCATCATATATGAATGTTTTTGGAGTTTTTTCAGGATAATAAATTATGTACAAAGAATTCCCCAAATAGAAACGGGCATCAAGAATCTATTTTGTCTAATGTAGAGAACTGATAGGCCCTTGGCCCAAATGTTGTAGCTGTGACAATAGGAGGTCTCAACTAGTTTGACCAATAATAACCAGCCTTAAGCAATGTCTGAGCGAGTGGAGGATCATTAGAATGTGATCCACATATGCCATCGTGGATTTCAACTAGCACTTTTTCCAACTCCTCTATTTCTAGACACTTAAGGAGAGTTCCATCTAGACCCTTCCTATACAAGCCATCAGAGACAAAGGAAAAGTGTAAGGGATGGTGGGAAGAATGGCATGGTGGATTTTTAGGAGGAATATGAGGTGGAAGATATGAAAAGATGGTAAGATTGTAAGATTTGTGAGCAAGATAGTGTAATGCGTCCACCAGGAACTTGAAGAAAAATTTATGTTTTTTCATTTGTGAGATGGATGTCAAAGTAACCAAGGCATTACCAAATTTTTTCTTAGCTTTAGGAATGGGTTGAAGTATAACAGATATGAGATCATGCTTGAAGTAGTGCACCATTTTTTTTGTAGAGAATCAGCTTGTCATCTTTTATTTGATAATCAATATTCTTGAGAAAAGTTTTATTTTTACTTTTCTTAGGTTCAGATACCACCACAATGTGGTTTTTTCCATCCATCCATTGCTCTTTTCTTTTGACTTGATGACTGTGATGCTTGACTGTTGATTCAATCTTTTTTGTTGCTAGTTCGATGGTGGAAGAAGTAATAGGTGTTGATGTGAGATGAAATGAAGTGATTGGTTCAATAGAATTTATGTGAGGGGTGTCATCTCTGGTGACAAGAGAAGTTGAGCCTATAGGGTAAGCTCCAAAAGTAGCTAGATTTAGATTCATCAGAGAAGGACCAACGTAGTCAACTAAGGTAATATGGGGATCAAACTCATCAGGCCCTGCACGAGACTCATCAACTATGTTAGGTGGGTTACAAGAGGTATGAACTACATCAACATCCATATCTGTCATGAAAGAATCTTTTGGAAGAGGCTTAAGATGCCGAGAAGTAGAGATACTCATGTCATTATGTGAGAGATCACCTCTTTGTAGCAGTCGTGCAATGTTGTGATGTTATCTATCACAGTGCAATGATTCTTTAGGCACATAGGTTCTAGACATAGAGGCCTCAGCTATATCATCAGTAGATATACATTCTTCTCCCCAAAGAAGTGAAGTAGAGGGAAGATCATCTCCCATTTGAGCCATAGTGTGTAGTGGTGACTCATTTGTATCTGTGTCTGAATTACTGAGCATGGGAGTATTTCTGGAATAATCAAGGAGGGCATTTTTTGTACTACCCTCATCTTCTCTATAAATCCACTCTTGGATAGCTTTTTCTTCTCTTTCTACTTCTAAAGGAATGGATGAAGGAAAAAAAGTATCAAAGATCATCATAGCAGAAGTGGAAGGCTTCATCTGATTAGAAGGTTTCCCATATGACCTAGGAGAAATAGGTATAGAAGCAAAGAAACCCAACGTATATTCACCCATACCAAGGCTCATCATTTTAAGTGATTTCTCAGTAGCAACTAGAGATGTACTAGGATCAATAGAAGGTTCATTATGAGGGACAACTTTTTTAGCAGTAGCAAGAGCATTAATAGCAATAGTATGCTCTCTAGGAATCACAACTTCAATGCCATTGTATGGAAATTTGATGCACTGATGATAAGTGGAAGGAACAACTTGCATGTCATGGATCCAAGGATGACCCAAAAGAATGTTATATGCGAGTGGGATGTCCAATACTTGGAATTTAATATCTTTCATGACAGGGCCCACTCAGACAGGTAGTGTGACAAGACCTTTGGAAGATCTTTCCACTTCATCGTAAGCTTTTATAGTAATCTTCTTCTTAGAATCCACAGAAAATTCTGACAAGCCCAACTATTGTATGACATTGAAAGAAACAATATTTAACCCTGCACCATTGTCTATCAGGACTTGGCGGATGTGGGTGTGGTAGACTAGAACTTCGATGTGTAAAGCTAGATTATGCGGGTGAGCAATAGATATGTCATCTTCTGTAGAAAAGGAGAGAGATAGCAAAGATGAAATGTGGTTGACAATAGCCTAAAATCGATCTGGATCAATATAATTGGGAACACGTTTTGTATGTAGAGCCTCATCAAGAATCTCTCTATGTGAAGGGGATAACCGAAGCAACTCAATGATAGATATCTGTGCTGGTGTCTTTTGCAAATGTTGGACAAGATCATAGCTAGGGGTGGCTGAAGGAGCCACTTGTTTGGAAGGGAAATCTTTCTTGGGATCTTATGTAGTTTTAAGGACAATCTTGGCTTTCCCCCTAGTAACAGCATTCAGTGTCACACTTTGGGAAGATGAACTACCACATGTTTGCAAGACCAACTTTGGCTTACCATGATTGGCTTTATTATCATCTTGAGACCTCATCATTAGAATACTCTCAATGGGCTCTACCATGTTGATCATAGGTGTATTAGAAGTATATGTATAGTTGATCTTAGCATCATGATTCTTCTTATGTGCTTGAGAGGTTTCCCCCTTGTCATGCTTAGGTAGAGGATCTTTGAAAGCTGTGTGATCCAAATTTTTAGTTAAGCCATTAGTGGCGATTGTGTTGTTATTAATGAGGTCTTGAATATCATCCTTAAGCTTAAAACAATTGTTTGTCGGATGTCCCTTATCTCTGTGATAATGGAAATAATGATCCTCTCTCCACCAATCAGGCCTATTTATCAGATCCCAGTTACCAGGTTTATCAGGAAGTGTAAGATATCCATTTTCAACCAAAGTCTTAAGGATCACATCATAAGGTTCTACCAACTTGGTATAGACTTTCTTTTGAAATGACTTCTTAGGCTTATCTGCATATTGAGGTTTAGGAGCACTATGAGTGTTGGCAGCTTCTTGTTGTTTTGCTGCATAGATAGCATTGGAGAGATTGAAAGTAGGCTCTTTAGCTTTAGGAGCATCAACAACCCCATTAGTAACAACATACTTGTTTTTATTCCAAGGTTTGTTCTTGTCTTTGCCATTGCCTTTAGCATCTTTATTAATAACAATATCCCCTTTTCTTATAGCTACATCCTCAATCTAATATGCACTTTCAACCATGTCATTAAAAGAGGAGAACAATTGTTTCCTTAGGTCATAATACAACTCAGGCACAAGAGTGTTTACAAAAATATCAATCTTTTCCCTTTCGAGTAGTTGACGAGGATATCAAGAATACAATGACCTCCAAGGTTGCAAGTAAGTAGCAAATAACTCTCCTTGGTTTTGTCTTAAAGCACCAAGATCTATCATGGTGATAGGCTATTGGATATTGTATGAATAGTGTTGTGTGAAGCACATAGCTAACTCATCAAAAGTCTTAAGAGGTGGTGTCAATTTTGCAAACCATTCCAAAGCTTGGCCTCTTAAACTTCTAGGGAATAGTCATAGAAAAAATGTGTCTTCATGAAGGAAGTCCATGCTAAGAGCATAAAAGTGACACACATGGTCATGGGGGTCACCATTTCCATCATACTTGTCATATTTGGGAACCTCAATATCCCTAGGAAATGAGACCATTTATAGACTCCTATCAAAGGGAAGAGCACAAATTGATTCTACAAAAGAGACCTTTGGAGGCTCTCTGTCTATTGTCATTTGGGTAAGGCATTGATTTGTCTGACGTAGTTCTTCTTGAAGGACTTCCAATTTAGTTGGTACTCTTTGTTGGACAATTTGTCTAACATCATAGCTGGGAGGAAGCTTGTATCCTCTAGAAGTCATATATTGAAAATATTGATCGCCATTATGCTCTAAAAGCTTATGCATCATTCGTTGGGAGACCACATCTTGTTCAAATCTCATAAGATCCTCACTAGAAATCTCATCATCAGCCTCTACCTCATGTTGAGAGGGAGGAGGCCTAGGAGGTGAAGAAGGCATACCAAAAGTGGGTCTTGGAAGAGGTCTTGGTGGCATGTTGTTGCCATTGTTGCCATTAAAAAGAGGTCTATGCTCATAGTTACTAGTCTCGGGTTGCTCATAAGACATTCCTCTATAAGCCATGTGCCTAGCAGCATCCATCCTTTGTTGATTGTGTTCTTTGTCTAAGTGCACTTGGTTATCCTTATGCTCAAAGTGTTCTTGCAAGTGTTGAAATTTTTCTTGTTCAGTCAAAGTGAGTGAGACATTGTCTGTGTTTTTGGGGGTCTTGAATGTGGAAAAGAGGAAACCTCCTTTGTACCATGAGGTAGCCTTAGAATCCTCAGATTGGTTAGAACTAGAAATGTTGTTGCTAATGGGAACTCATGAGCATCTAGTTGGAGAAGGTAACTATGTATAATTGAACGGAGGATGACTCTCCTACTCAAATTGAGACCGAGTTGTAACCGGCATGAAAAGAGATGTTGGTTGACTAATAGAATGAGACAAAGTTTCTCATATTTGAGATAAGAAAAGCTAATAAAGATCACTTTTCAAAGTAGAACAATAAAGAGATGGCTTGTCAAAAGTGCTCAAGCACTTACATCAATCAATTGACTAAAGCTGAGTAGTGAGCAAGAAGCTCAATAAGCAAGTAGCTAGAGAGGTAACTGTGATGCGACAAGTGATCAAGAGTAGCATTTGTTAAGCTCAAATCCAATAGTTTTAGCTCATTTGTTTCAATCTAGAACAAGTTTGAGCATGCAGATAACAGACTAGATTTAGGTAAGAACAGAAAAAGACATTCTACGACAGGTTAAAATGCAAGTTTAGCAGCTTTGGATTGCAATAGCAATGAGATAGCAAAAAGGTTCTGGGAAACACTTTCTAGGTAGACAAGGTGATAGTTTATAGCAAGGTGACACTTCACCCTAAGCCAAGTGACAATTTCCAATAAGGCCAGGTGACACTTTCTAGGCAAGCGGGGCGACAATTGTGTAGGGATGAACTATCGTGTGATATTTCTCAGAATAGGGTGTGACACTGTTCCAGGGTTGTATGACTCTTTGACAAGTGAACATAAAAAATCTCAGTTTTGAAGTATTTTGATTGATTTCAAAGATTGGATAGTGCAATTTCTTAGTTTGACAGATAGTAACAACAAGTAAAAGACAAGTTTTCAAACAGTAGGTGATCAAACATGTCATAAAACACTTGGAACAAGGGCAAAAGAAACCTTGCCAAGACAAGCACTTGTGATATCAAAATAGAAAATCTTATGAATGCTACCATTTGTTTGAATGTTAAGAACGTTTACACTGGTATAGCACAATCAAAGACAATTCAAGCAATTACTACCTAGAAGGACAAGGCTCATTACTTAACAATGTGGCCCACAACTTGATGCTCCCTTGCCTCACACCAAGTGGTTTCCCACAAGAGATATTGGCATTGTCATGGAAGTGTCAAAAACACAACCAAAGGAACACATATGGTGACATATGGTGAGTGTCTTGGGGTGATCCGGGTAAGTCCACTTGGATCAATCCTTGCACCAAAAAGCTAAGCGGATAAAATAAGGTGGCTTCTAACTAATGGTTCGTAGTAAGGGCTTCCATTCATAACACCCCTCTTGCTCCTCATAAAGGACTAGGACCTCACGGCCTCAAGAGTACCTTAAGCATTTTTTATCAATGCTTTCCCCATGGTCACAATCCCATGAGCTACTCACATCAAGCAAAGACAAGTGTTATGTCTACCAAGGTTTTGTGTCCTTGATAGCCTTGAGATTATAGTGGGTTGGAATAGCTCAGTATTAGCTTGTTCCCACTTGGGTCGTTCCTCTTGATTGCTCAAGAGCAGGCCCGCTAAAGGATTCTAAATCTAAACAAAGAGTAGATCAATTTTTGAGGTTCAAAGTTTTTGGTTCACCACAAGGGTGAAGAGCATACTCCCCTATCTCAAAAACTTCACCCAAACACACCAACAAAATATTTAGTTACCTCCTTGCTTTCAAAATCCCAAGATGGGTCAAGATTTTTGTTTCACCACAAGGGTGAAGAGCATACTCTCCTACCACCTCAAAATTCCTACAACAAGGTATTAAGTGCCTATGAAATGAAACAACTAGTATATGCCACACTCAATAAATAAAGAAATTAAACAAGCACTTGATTTGGTTTTTATGCTTAGGGCAGCCCTGCAAAAAAAATTAGTAGCCCTCTTTGACATGTGTTTCTTTTGGCAAATTCCAAGTAATGAGAGCACCTACAAGCATAACTTGTTAGCTCTACAATGGTTAGCACATCAAAAATCAGATAATCTGCAAGTAAAATAGCTAATAAAATGGTAAAATCTGAGAATGAAACTAGCATGGTTGGATTAGGCTCTGAAAGACCTTTCCAATGATATATCACACTTAAACTTTTGATACCATTTGTGAAATTTTTTTTAAAAAATGGGTGCCCATTTTCCAGTGGCACAGATTTGAAAACGCTAAAATTTTCAAAAATTTTCAAAAAGATAACAGAGAACCTAAAACTTGCAAGATAAAAAAAAAATCCAAAACCAAGCTCATTGCCAAGTACAGGTGACAGTACAGTCACCAGAAATGTCATGCGACACTTTTTCGTATACAGGTGTGACACTTTATCTCTGGGCAACAGTTCGTGCTATATGCAAGTGACATAACTCCTCAAACAGTGCAACACTTTCTGTCAAAGGGGGTGACACTTTTAACTAGTAAAGTGTGACGCAACATTCTAAAATAGAAAAACTAGAGACCGAAAATAAAGCCGAAAATTCATGAAAATTTTGATGGAAAATGCAGAATTAAAGGACAAAGCTAATCTACTTTTCCCCACAGTGGGTGCCAAAAATGTGTGCTATAATTATGTCACACTTCTATGAATCATTACATTCAAGAACACTCAAGAATGAGGTCTCAAAAATTGATCCATAGCTCCCTAGGCATGGAGTGCAAGGGTTTTAAGAATGCTCTCAGCTAGAGCTATTTAGCCTATAACCTTGCTAGTAAACCATGCAATGGGAGATTCAATGAAGACAAGGGAAAGAATGCCAATATCCTCAAGAATCAAGAATGGAAATGCAATGCAATGCTATGCTAGAAATGGAAATGCAAGCTAAGATATGAAAATGAAAGATGCAAGTATTACAAAGCCTCCTAGTTAAGCTAGATGAATTAATCTAAAGCATAAAGGAAACTAAGCTAAGTATGAAGCTATGAATGCCATGACAATGCAAGAAATAAAACTATGATAACATGTAGATGCAAAAGCCAAGAATGCTCCAAATCTCCAAAAGCTCCAAAGTGACCTAGAAAACTTGCAGCATAACATTAGCATAAAAAGTTGAGGATCTAGAGTGAAGAAGAGAGCTCTCCTTTTATAAGAAATGAGAAGGAATGGACCATGGAGATTAAGAGGAAAAAGATTTAATCAACGGTGGAGCTTGAAAGAGGAGCAATCCATGTGCACACATATCCTCCAATGGGAAACTAAGAGTTGACTATTGTGTCCATATGAGACAAAAAGTGTTTTTTCCCTTTTTATAAAATAAGAATAATGTTTTATTTGTGCAACTTAGGATAAGAGGAAAAGTGGGGGCTTTTTATTTAATAAAAAGGGAGGAAATATTCTTTTTAATTAACTAAAGACTTAGGATAAGATGGTTAGCCCATAGAAAATAATTGAATAAATGATAGAACTAGGATTTGATCAAGAATAAGCAATTGATGATTTAGCAAAAGGGGCTAATAGTCTAGATGGCCATTTTTAGGTGTATACAATGCCTAGAAATGATATTCTAACAATGGTTTATAAAAACACCACTTGTTGATATCTTACAATAAGGAATGAACCATGACTTAATCATTAAAAACCATCCCACTATGGAAATAAGTGGATCTACTATAGTTTTCAATTGTCTCAATTGAAAAAGATGGGCAAACACATTAAAAAACAATTACATTTCCAAAAACCCACCTATGCCTGAAAAACAAAATATGGACTAAGATATATTTTGAAAAAACACTCAACCCAAAATGGGGAGGATATCCAAAATGTTTACAATGAATTAAATCCATTTCATATGAATGTATCTAAGCATATGTATCCCAACCTAAAGACCCTTCAAATCTTCACCAAGCATAAGACACATAGAAAAAAGATAAAGGAATCTCAACCCAAAAGGGGAAAAGGAAAAAAAACAATAGTCATTTATTCAAATCTTCCCTGCCGCTAGCACTGCAGACCCTTTCATCTAACATATGGCAAGTTGCCATCTCCACTAGCACTCCGCTATAGCTTGGAATTAGAAACAACAGTCCTCGAAAGTCTTCTATCATTGCAATATGGTTTTTCAAGGTAAGCATGTATGTACTCAATCCATTTTCATATGATCACAGTATTCCTTCCTCTGCATTGTAGACTTCATTGCATTAGGGCATCATGCACTGCTTTTTCATGGCACTATTATACACTTGAATTTCTCTATACATTGTAATGCATCTCGGCTTCAATGGGCTCTCGAGAGCATGAATAAATGATGGAAAGATTATTTTTCTCTCTGCATAGCCCGTGGATCCCGTGGCCTATCATTGATTCATATAAATGAGGGCCCTGTACCATGGTGGCATGTTTTTCTTGTTTGATCATGCTTGCAAATGCGTATTCAATCTAGTGAATATGCAACTTCATAAAATGTACCCACTATTTTTTATTAGCACCTGTTTCATTTCCAACTAAGGCACGGCACTGGAATTACATTTGAAATCTTCTATATTTTATTATATAATGTGATGCATAGGAAAATGAAAATGTGTTCATAACTTCAAGCTAGGGCATCATCCTTTGATTTTACTAGCCTGTCACTATGTAATTTAGAGCATTGCAATGGAAGTTTGGTCACCGCGGCTTCCTGGGTGTATTCTTAACCTTGTTCCATCTCTTTTACATTTGGCTTGTTGTTGCATACATTACAAATGCATTTTTTCATTTAATTTCATGACAATTTTCAAATGCTTGCCCGTGAGCTAGGGCATAGCTATATCCATTGGCATTTGCATGTCAGCCCATGAGAAATGGGGCTAGGGCATTGTAAATGAACTGTTATTGATACTTTGGTGCCAATGTGTCCACTTTGTTTTACTATTTGTATTCGGTGGCATTGCATATGTATTGCTTCATTCCTCTACTGGCACTATGAACAACTAGGGCATGGGCCTATGTATCTACTCACCATTTTTATCTAATTTCTAAACAACCATTGATAGAGGAACTTGTTATTGGCTTGAAACCCTTATCAAAGCCAGCCCCTATCTTCAATGTGTATTTGATGTGAGAGGTGTGACATAGTAACAGACTCATGTTGCAATCCTTGATGAAGACCAATGGCTATGTGATTTTTCTCTGTATTTAATCTTTAGTCCCGTAAACCACCATATTAATTTGTTGATGCTTATTACTGATGCCAGATCATGAGTCTTGTTTATTGCATTTCAATATGTGCCCTAGTTGGATATGGTCATTTATTGTATGGGTGATGCTTGCTATTTACTGGTAGCATGCCACCTTTTCATTGATGGGGTTTTAACATTGTGTGGCATCATGCAGTGCATATTGACTATGCCCTATCTTTTGATTGTTTATTTTCCAAGTTCTCATTGCTTGAGCTTAACCATGGACTCAATATACATGTTATTGTTGCACTCTGCAATGCCTTGTTTCCTTATGGTGGATGGGTCTACATCCTTGGTCTATATTTGATCCTTTACTTGATCACCATGGTACAGCCCATGAGCTCAAGACCTATTGCACACACCTTGATCATAAATTGGAAACCTTTTGAAATACACTATTCCTAGCCCATGACCCATGGGTAGAATCACTACTTGGCATCTGATGTTGGTAGCTTTCATCTTCATTTTCCTCATACTTTGGAGCCATTTTGTGCTCAATCTCATTTGTGGGATGCAATGTCGAGCTTTCCCTCATGTTAATTGATACTATGCATGCATCTATTAGCTCATGAATAGGTATTGTGGTGGAACACAATGAGGCATCCATTTATTATGAATCATGGCATATATTTGTTGTAGATGTTGATTCCCTGTCATGGTGATCCAATGCCATAATTCCCATCATCATGCTACTTTGATTATGGTGTACATGTTCATTTGTCCTGACTTATCTCCTTTGCTGCAATGTTATTGATTTAATTGGCATGATTTCAAAACCTATTTTGATAGAGCATTGTGTTCATTTGATTATTTTGATATAGCCCGAGATCTAGCCAAGGCACTGTTATTTGTGGTTATTTGAAAGCATTGGGTCTTCATTGTTGACTATACCACTTGTCTAATGCATGCGAGATGACCCAAAAGTAGAGTGAATATGATGCTACCTTTACAGTTAGACTATATTTTACTATCTTTCTGCTGTCATATAATCCCTTCTCTATCATGCTGATGATGTATGATGTGCTTTGCATGTTCACACCCATGGGCAAAATAGGGTACTGCATTTAATTGCTTACTTGACATCCTGTTTGGTTTATCATATTTATTATGTTCATGCTCAATAAACATATTTGATATGCTCATGCCATAGCATTAATGTATTGAATGCATATTTTGGATTACATCTATGTTGTAGAGTATCTTTTCTTTAGTACACAGATTGTACCTTATTCTTATGCTATTTGCAACTCATGCTTTTCTTTTCTTCCATGATCTCTTCTCATGACCCTTAAGTGTCCTTACTAATGCTACATCATCTAGATGTACTTTTCTTTTGTACGATGTGTGCTCTTGGCCCTTGATGCGATCACTTGACAGGAAACTTGGATTTTCCCTGTCATGATCTACATCAAGGGCCCAAGTCATTCATTAAACTTATTACTGGATCAGCTTCCCCTGTATCTGCACATCAAAAAAACATGTCAATGAAAACATGGTGCCTTTTTTCTCTTTGGAGCCCTATGCACATGCCCTGATCACAACCTTTGTTAGAGGTGCACAGATGAGTGTACATATGCATTCTATAGATATTGTGATACCAGCCATTGTATAGATCCATTGGATCTAACTCATCTCCCCTCACTTCCTCTTGTAGGTTCTGGATCTCAAGAGCTCATTAGATAGGACTAGATCCAGACACCAATACCAGGCAATGTCTAGTACCCCAGTATTTAACCATTTTCTTATATGTATATGTCTACTTATTCATTCAATTCTGATTACAGTTATGCTTATAGCCTATGTGAGCTCAGATAGATGTTTTCTTTCTTTCAGTTCTTTCCCTTATGTATAGTATACATACATGTGTGTGTAGCTTTAGATGCAGTTCATTTCCTTTTACTTTCATGTACTTTTTAATGAAATGAACACAAACTTAAAGAAGATCACCTAATAACATAAACTAGGGTACTGTAGCATCATCTAGTAATTAGGCCTCCAAGTTTAAGAATGAGAAAAAAAATATGATAACATTCTAGTGACCTCTTTGGAGTGCTTTCCTGCTAAGCATCCTAACCAGCTGCCTTAAAATCCATTGGGCACAAAGTCTAAACCTCAAACTGAACCTAGCTCCTTTTGACAAGATAGCCAATCCTTCTTAACAAAACTATTAACTGCTAGAGATAAATTCTTTGGCTTATTGCTACTCACACCAGACTAAAAACAAGCTGGAAGCAACTGAACTGAAAACTATAAACAAAACTTTTGCCAGGAACTTAGGGAACACAGAAAACTAGAAACTTCTAACCTACTAATGTACAGGGTAGAAATAAACCTCAGAGACAAGCCTTAAGGTGAATCCCATTCACTAGAATGGGCAGCTCCTCTCCATCCATACTAGCTAGCTGAAAAGCATTATGGGCTTTGCATCCAATCACCATGAAAGGCCCACTCCATATGGCATCAAATTTAGTATGCCTCCTTGGTTTGTATTTTTCTTCATCCCACTTGAGGACAAGGTCTCCCTCTTTGAAAACCTTAGGTGTGGCCTTCTTATTGAAGCTTCTTTTCATTTGAGCATGATGATATTCTAGGTTTTCTAGTGCTAGCTTTCTTATTTCTTCAAGCTCTACTAGTTTAGCAAGCCTGACTTGCATAGCATCTTCTTCCATAAGATCAATTTCCTTGATTAAGCTCAAAGTAGGTAACTTAGTAGACAAAGGAATCCTAGCTTCTTTTCCATACACAAGAGTGTAGGGTGAGTTACCTGTAGACCTCTTAGGTGTTATTCTATCTACCCATAGGGCCAACTTTAACTTTCTATGCCAATCCCTCTGGTTTCCTTCGATAGTTCTTTTGATGATTCTCAGCAAGTTCTTATTTGTTGATTCTACCTGACCATTACCTTGAGGGTAATAGTTAGAAGAGGTACTCAGGAAGATATTGTGCTTGAGTGCCCATTCTAAAATTTTAGTCCCTGGGAATGCCATAGCATTATCTGAAATGATAGAATATGGAGCACCAAATCTAAACACAATGTCTCGATAAAATTTTAGGACAGAGGTCTCATTTGCTTCCTTTACTACTATAGCCTCTGTCCATTTGGTAAAATAGTTTTTAGTAACAAGTATCCATTTGTGTCCAGCACTGGATGGGGGTTTGATAGGCCCAATAAAGTCCAATCCCCATTTTGAGAAAGGCTGCTCTACCTTGATAGGATGAAGAGGCAGGGCTGCTAACTTTTGTTTTCCAGCAAACAAAGCACAATTCTTACATTTCCTTACCCAATCAAAAGCATCTTTATATAGGCTAGGCCAATAGTACCTAGCTCTCATCACTTTTAGAGTAGTAGTTTTGGCTACAAAGTGTCCTCCAGAACCTCCATCATGAAACTCCTCTAGTATTTTATCCACTTGGCTAGTTTCAACACATCTCAATAGGACACCACTGTGATCCTTTCTATAGAAAATGTCATCAATAATGAAAAATGGAATAGCTCAAAGTCTAAAGTACCTTCTTTTACTCCTTTCAAGGCCTTGAGGGCATTGACTAGTTAAAAGATAATGTCTCATCTTTGTTGTCCAGCTTGTTCTCTGTTTGCATTTTGGTTCATCAAGATAACCTCCTCCTTCTACTAGTTTGAGTCTAATATTCCTTCATTTAGCTGCTCACACGGCCCCTTTCCTCTAATCAGCTTGGTCACTTTAATCTAAATGTCATACTCCATGACTTTGGTGACCCAACTAGCCCTCTTATGGCTCAGGTCCTTGTTCAATAAGAAATCTCTTATGCAAGGGTGGGCAACCATTAGGTGCACTATTTTATTGGATAACAAGTACCTAAACTTCTTCAAACTCCTCACAATTTCTAAGACATGCTTTTCTATAGGAGTATAATTAAGTTCATAACCATCTAGATCCTGACTGTAAAAATCTACTGGCTATTCCTGCTTCTCAACATTCTGCTGAACTAACATAGAAAAGATACTATTAGTGTCCCCAAAAGCATATAGGATAAAATCTTTAGAAAAATTAGGGTTTACTAGAGTAGGAGCAGAGGTAATTGCTTCCTTAACTTCTTCAAAGCACCTTTTCCCTTCATTTGTCCAGTGAAAGGTTGAGTTCTTCTTCAGCATCTGGGTCATAGGCTTTAATAGTGCTGCAACATTTGGAATGAACCTTCTTAAGAAGTTGATTCTCCCAAGAAAACTCTGCAGTCCCTTTTTGTGAGTTGGCAGGGGTAGTGCAATAATGGCCTTTATCCTCTTAGGATCAATGGTTGTCCCTTGTTTAGAAATAATGTGCCCCAACAATGTGCCCTTATGGATAGAAAAAGTGCATTTTTTAGGATTCGATGAAACTCCAAACTCTCTGCACCTCTCAAAAATCTACTTCAAATGAACCAAGTTATCCTTAGTGTCTTTTGAAAAGATAGTTATATCATCCAAGTAGACTAGAATGAACTTGTTCATTAAGCCAGCAAATGCCATCTCCATAGCTTTCTGAAATGTAGCACTAGCATTAGACAACCCAAAAGGCATCTTCATGTATGCCATGGTGCCCCATTTGGTGGTGATTGTTGTTTTATATTGATCTTCCTCCTTAACCAAGACCTGATTATAACCAGAAAAGCCATCTAATAGAGAAAATCTATCAGACCCTGAGACATACTATAAAATCTATTCCATGGAGGTCAATGGATGTTGATCTTTGAGTGAGGCTCTATTAAGATCTCTAAAATCCACACATAACCAGATTTCACCATTCTTCTTCCTAACTGGTACTAGATTGGAAACCCAAGAGGTGTGTTTAATGGGAAAAATAATTTTGGCTTCAATCATTTTCCTCAACTCTGTTTTCATCAGGACCTCTAACTTAGGATTGATAGGCCTCTACTTTTGTCTTACTGGTTTGGCATGGGGTTCTAGTTCAATGGCGTGCTGGGCTAAGTGAGGATCAAATCCTTTCAGATCATAGTATTCCCATGCAAAAACATCACTAAACTCTTGACATAATGAAATAAAGGCCAGATTTTTTGGCTGTGTGCATACCTTTCCAATCTTAAGGGATTTGTCCTTGAGAACCTCCATAGACTGGTAGTGTTCTTCCTTGACTATCATACTAGCCTTGTCTCCTTTGAGCTAATCATCAGAGTTAAAGGTGGACTCAAGGGTGATCAGTCCCTTAGGCAACTTATTACCTTTCAACTATAGCATCTAGTCACTATACTAATGAGCATGCTTGTTTTGGTTAACTTTAGAGAATTCAGCCTCTTCTATCAAAAAGTTAAAAATCTGCTCATCATTTTCAAAGACTTTCCAGCTCACCTGATTGTTTGGTATAGATGGTCTTACCAGGACCTTTACATGCCATGAGTTGGGACTTGTGATCTCCTTTGGAATATCATACTCTACTCCCATGGAAGCCAACTTGTCTGCATGTTTGTTCTGATATCTTGGAACAACAACCAGATTAAAAGCACAAAAATCTTCTATTAAATCCCAAACCCTATGCTTATACATCTTAAGTGTATCATTCTTTGTGAGATTAGTGCCATGAATTTGATTGACCACTAATTCACTATCACCTATAACTTCTAGGCATTTGATTCCTCTTTGTCCAGCTTATTCTAAACCATGAATCAAAGACTCATACTCTACTATATTATTAGTATAGCTGAAGGAAAAATGAACTGAAGAGTAATACCTTTTCCCTTCTAGAGAAATTAGGACAACTCCTCCTCCCAAACCAACCTTTCTTCTGGCACCATCAAAAAACAACTGCCACAACTCATCACTCTGATTTCCAGAATGTTTGTCTTCCTTCTTCATCAATTCTGGAATCACAACACCTTCTTCATGAATGATATACATTCCAATACCAAAAATCTCCATGTTTCTAAAATGGTCATCCTCCTCTGAATCTCTTCTAGCCCATTCATCTAAGACAACATCAGGAATCCTACCAATAGTGGTCTTAGGTTTAGAATCAATTGGGTCTTGTTCATGAAACATCAGATTGGCATTTATAGGGCTTGGGGTATAGGGTTCCACATGGATTTTTACAAAAGCTTCAGACTTGATTCTAACCCTAGTCCCATATCTGGTTCTGAAATATAGATGAGACCAATCAGCTGAGAGATATCCCCCCAAACTAGCAGTGAACTCTATGCTTAGACAAATAGCAAAATGAGGAGGTAGATCTATGACATAGACATCTTGTGGAATGGAAAAATTAGGGCATTCATGTAGAGTGAGGCTCAAGTCTTTAATGACTCCCAAGGTACTAACTGATGACTCATCCAACTGAACAACAGGTCTAACTATTGGCTCATAAGACAATCCTAGGAGATTTGCTAACTGCTTAGAAATTACAGAACTACTAGCTCTTGAGTCTATCATACAATTATGAACCAAGAAGTCTCCAACAATAAGAGTTACATAGAAAGGAGGAGGTTTAACCTATGGGGGAAATAGTGGGCTGCAAGCTGGCTTCTTTGGTTTGCTACACCTTTTGAGGTGTTTCAGCCACTAGGACCCTAGGCTGCTCTGAAATACTTTCTTGATTTGATGAAATCTTAGCCAACTCGCTAAGTATAAGCTCCTTTTGACCAGGGATCACCAGTGTGTCCATTAAAGGCACATTGATAGAGGTCTTCTTCATTTTCTCCACAATATTAAAAGATCCCAAATTTATTTTAGACTATCCTTTTGGTGCAGCAACCTCGGTTTGTGTAGACACCAACTATGTAGCTGCCTTGACTAGTTCTTTAGCCTCTTTAGACTGGCTTAGGACTGGAGCTTGAACTACTTTGGGTTGTGGATTCACAATAGGAGCTTGCTGACTAGTAGAGGCCACTTGTTCAACCTCCAAAGCCTTCTTCTTAGACCTTGTGTTGGCTGCAACTGGGATGTAGTTTGGGTTGTCACTAAGGATTGCACCCAATTTGCTAAGTGTTGAACCCAGCAATCCTGTGAAACATGGGACTATTCTCAGGCTATGGGTAACCTATCCAAGAATAGACCTCTAGATTAAGGGCCAGCTTCCCTATGGATCACTTGAAACTTATCTAAACTTTTAGGAGGAAAGGGAGAGAGTACATAAAATAAACAACTGCATTTCAATGAAATGGAGGTGATCCACTGAATTTTAAAGAAGATCCACAACTGAAAGATAAGCTTACTCCAATAGAAAAATGGATCTGACTCACAACTCAATCCCATTTTCTCAACTCTTAGTGAAATAAGGTACTTAGAATGCAGAAAAGGAAGAAAACTTCACAAATATGATATTCTTGATTGCACACAAATGACACTACTAAGTTAAGATAAATCCCTAAACACCAACTTGAATTCGGTATGCAGATTAAGGATATAGAAACATCACAATAATCCAACATATGACTTCAAAAGAAAACCCATAATTATAGGAGAACAAGAAGGATCAATT
Source organism: Chamaecyparis obtusa (assembly GCA_027943335.1). NCBI lineage: Eukaryota > Viridiplantae > Streptophyta > Pinopsida > Cupressales > Cupressaceae > Chamaecyparis > Chamaecyparis obtusa. The sequence continues at coordinate 1,568,550 of BSBK01007512.1, forward strand.
TTATTTCTGAAAATAAACTAAGTACAATTGTGTCTCTCAGAGCTACAACACTCCTATCAGAGAGAAAGAAATGAAGAGCTAACCTCAATCACCAAAAGTGAGAGGTATATGAACTAAAAGCTAGGAATCTGCATTCAAACTCCACTACCTCCTAAGAATAGAAAATGCATAATGGACCCATGAGGCTGCATCATAATTTGAATACTAGATTCCTGAATTCCTAGGGGGTGAGGAAAGTGGGACCTAAAAATGGATAGTCAAACAAAGACTGCTCTACCCACTAAGTCATGCCTATAAATGATATTCTGACAATGGTTTATAAAAACACCACTTGTCGATATCTTACAATAAGGAGTGAACCATGACTTAATCATTAAAAACCATCCCACTCTAGCAAAAAGTGGATCTAATATAGTTTTAAATGGTCTTAACTGAAAAAGATGGGGAAATGCATTAAAAAATAGTTACATTTCCAAAAACCCACCTATGCCTAAAAAACAAAATATGGACTAAGATATATTTTGAAAAAACACTCAACCCAAAATGGGAGGATATCCAAAATGTTTACAATGAATTAAATCCATATCATATGAATGCATCTAAGCATATGTATCCCAACCTAAAGACCCTTCAAATCTTCACCAAGCATAAGACACATAGCAAAAAGATAAAGGAATCTCGACCCAAAAGGGGAAAAGGAAAAAAAACAATAGTCATTTATTCAAATCTTCCCTGCCGCAAGCACTGCAGACCCTTTCATCTGACATACGGCAAGTTGCCATCTCCATTGGCACTCCACTGTAGCTTGGAATTAGAAACAACAATCCTCGAAAGTCTTCTATCATTGCAATATGGTTTTTCAAGGTAAGCATGTATGTACTCAATCCATTTTCATATGATCACAATATTCCTTCCTCTACATTGTAAACTTCATATCATTAGGACATCATTCATTTCTTTTTCATGGCACTGTTATACACTTGAATTTCTCTGTACATTGTAATGCATCTTAGCTTCAATGGGCTCTCAAGATCATGAATAAATGATGGCAAGCTTATTTTTCTCTCTGCATAGCCTGTAGATCCTGTGGCCTATCATTGATTCATATAAATGAGGGCACTATACCATGGTGGCATGTTTTTCTTGTTTGATCATGCTTGCAAATGCGTATTCAATCTAGTGAATATGACACTTCATAAAATGTACCCACTATTTTTTATTAGCACCTGTTTCATTTCCAACTAAGGCACAACACTAGCATTGCATTTGAAATCTTCTATATTTTATTGTATAATGTTATGCATGGGAAAATGAAAATGTGTTCGTAACTTCAAGCTAGGGCATCATCCTTTGATTTTACTGGTTTGTCACTATGTAATTTAGAGCATTGCAATGGAAGTTTGGTCATCGCGGCTTCCTGGGTGTATTCTTAACCTTGTTCCATCTCTTTTACATTTGGCTTGCTGTTACATACACTACAAATGCATTTTTTATTTTAATTTCATGAAAATTTTCAAATGCCAGCCCGTGAGCTAGGGCATGGCTATATCCATTGGCCTTTGCATGTCAGCCCATGAGAAATGGGGCTAGGGCATTGTAAATGAACTGTTATTGATACTTTGGTGCCAGTGTGTACACTTTGTTTTACTATTTGTATTCGGTGGAATTGCATATGTATTGCTTCATTCCTCCACTGGCATTGTGAACAACTAGGGCACGGGCCTATGTATCTACTCACCATTTTTATCTAATTTCTAAATAGCCATTGATAGAGGAACTTGTTATTGGCTTGAAACCCTTATCAAAGCCAATGCCTATCTTCACTGTGTATTTGATGTGAGAGGTGTGGAATGGTAACAAACTCATGTTGCAATGCTTGATGAAGACTAGTGGCTATGTTATTTTTCTCTGTATTTAATCTTTAGTGAAAACAAACACGTCAGTGAAAACATGTTGCCTTTTTTCTCTTTGGAGCCCTATGCACATGCCCTGATCATAGCCTTTGTTAGAGGTGCACGGTTGAGTGTACATATGCATTCTATAGATATTTTGATACCAGCCATTGCATAGATCCATTGGATCTAACCCATCTCCCCTCACTTCCTCTTGCAGGTTCTAGATCTCAGGAGCTCACTGGACAGGACCGGATTCAGACACCAATACCAGGCAATGTCTGGTACCCCAGTATTTAACCATTTTCTTTTATGTATATGTATACTTATTCATTCAATTTTGATAATAGCTATGCTCATGGCCTGTGTGAGCTCAGATAGATGTTTTCTTTCTTTTAGTTCTTTCCCTTCTATACAGTATACATACACGTATGTGTAGCTTTAGATGCAGTTCATTTCTTTTTATTTTCATGTACTTTGCAATGAAATGAACACAAACTTAAAGAAGATCGCCTAATAACACAAACTAGGGTACTATAGCATCATCTAGTAATTAGGCCTCCAAGTCTAAGAATGAGAAGAAAAATGTGTGAGAGAGAGAGAGAGAGAGAGTCTAATCGACTCAACAAAGGATTCTAAGGTCCAATCTAGACCATTTACCCACACTGGGTACACACTATTGATGAGACCTATAAGGAACTTTCCCTTATAGCTTCAAACCACCTTTTTCCAAGAGTGGAAACAAACTTCTAAGAACCAATCAAATGAAGATCCAAAATCAATTGGAATCCTTCACACCCACAACATCGATTTCTCACTTTAGGCCTACAATCCTTGTAGCCTTCCAAACCTTGTTTTTGGCCTTTAACTTACAAGATCCCTTAACACCCTAGAGACTAAATCACTTATCCAAATACCCTTTTGGATCCCCCAAAAGTCTTTAAGATTATTCATGCTAATCATGATCTAGCATCCCCAAACCCTTACCAATCGCCTAGGCCTAATTGATCAAGTTATACTAGGGCTTTGATGAAGAATAAGTATAATGGGTTCCCAAGACCCCCAAACCTATTGGAAATTATTAAAAAACCTAATTTGACCAAATTCAACAACTTATAGGGCCATATGGTTCTTCTACATTTACTGTCTCCACTTGGCTACTCCAATCCTAGTCAAACACATAGAGATGTTTGACATAGGCCTGGCTTGAAAAAATATCAAACCTGCACACCACACCTCTAGCCTATGGATTCTTTGATACCATCCTCCTAACTTTCATTCCCCTTAGTTTCATGCAGATCCACTAGTGGAATTGCAAGTTAGGCCACTATTTCTCCAAGTCCCTAAAAATCAGGGTTGTTCAGGGTCACCCGAACTAAAATGGAGATAAATTTTGATTGACACCTGAAAATGACTTCAAACCAAAATAATTCATGCCTAAATAAAAATAACTTAACAAAACAATGAATGTGCAATCATTCCCAGAGAGTACGGAACCATACAATCCACTGGTAACTCTCAGAATTCTAGAAATTCAAGGTTTTTCATTCCAAAACTTCAAGCTTTTGATTACACTATGATCTAACCCCTTGGTCGATCATAATTCATGGATTTTAAATCCATCCTAATGGTTAGAACCACTTGATTAGGTGTTCTTAACTGATTTTCAATTTGTGAGCAACTTTTCAAAGTTGTCGAGCAACTTTTGAAAAGTTGTCAAGCATCTTTTGAAAGTTGCATTGCAACTTTTGCAATTCTTGCTCTAAGGCTCTAACTAGACCCAACCAAGGTCTAAATGGATCTAACCTACCCATTTGAAGCCTAAAATACCAAAACCTATAAAAAATCAACAAATCTAAGCATTTTTTACCATTTGGTCCAATTGAGCCACTTGGTTTATAAGATTACCATAGTGCCAATTGACCTCACACTTGGTCTTTATTACATCTTAGGACCACAAATGGATCCTATCTCCTAGGATACCCTTCTCTATCACCCATGATTCTATTAAAGTGTCTTGGAGTACCTTGGTGCCCTGCACCATACTCCCTAGGCCAATAAAACTCAAGTCTCTTGAGTTGGTAGAGTGGACACCTGGTATCCCAACTTCTAAATTGTTGCTTTAGTCAGCCAACTAGCATCCTCCACTGGTTTGTTCCTCCACTTGATGAGATATTCCAAGTATACCTACCTCCTAGTCTTCTTGCTTTCCCTCTTATCTAGAACACATTCAATCTTAGATGCTTGGGTTTTAGGAAGAGTCTTGATGGTCTCATGATCATTCTTGGGCACTATTCCTTCATTAGCATCATCCACTTCAGGTCCCTTGTAGGCATACAAATTAGAGATGTTAAAGGTTTTTGAGAGCCCAACATCTGGTGGCAACTCAACCTTATAAGCATTATGACCACATTTTTGAAAAACTTTGAGAGGACCTATCTTCCTCATCATTAGCTTACTATGTGTACCCTTAGGTAGTCTTCCCTTATTTAGGTGAACCATCACCAAATCTCCCACTAAAAATTGGAGATCTCTCCTCTTACTATTTGTAGCTTCTTTGTACTTCACTATCACTTTCTCCAACCTACTTCTCACCTCCTTATGGACATACCTCATGACCTCTGCAAAGTCACTAGCCTAAGGATTGTTCCTCTCCATAGATTTTATGTCTCTTAAATCCTTCACACCCCTTGGATGAGTGCCATAGACAATCTAGAATGGGATTTTTCCTGTGCTCCTATTCACAGAGTCATTATAGGAAAATTGTTCCTGAGCAATGACTAAATCCCAACTTGATCCATTCTCTTTGGTTAAGCACCTTAATAGGTTTCCAAGAGACCTTTTAACCACTTCGGTCTGTCCATTTGATTGGGGATGGTATGCAGATGTGAAAGCTAAATTTGTCCCAAGCTTCTTCCACAAGGTCCTCAAAAAATGACCAAGGAACTTGGGATCCCTGTCTAAGACTATGGATAAAGGAAATCCATGTAGTCTAATGATCTCCTTAAAGAATATCCTTACAATATGTGAGGCATCATGACTAGTCTTGCATGGCAAGAAGTATGCCATCTTAGAGAACTTGTCCACTACTGCAAACACACTGTCATACCCGTGTTTTGTCTTAGGAAGTCCAAGCACAAATTCTAGACTGACAACATCCCAAGGCCTATTGGGAATGGATAATAGAGTGTAAAGACCTTCTCTTTTCTCTTTGACACACCATACAAGCCTCCACAAACTTCCTTACATCTGTTGGCATTCTTGGCCAATAATAGAATCTCCTCACCAACTCTAGTGTTTTGTCTAATCCAAAATGACCTACCAGGACCCCACAATGATTTTCTTTCACAATATTCTCACTAAGTGATCCCCTAGGGATACACAATTGACTTCCCTTGAAGAGTAGTCCTTCTTATAGCATATAGTCAAATAAAGTACTATGATAATGCCCTATCATGTCCTTGCAGACTTGGTATGCTTCTTTGAAGTCTTCATCTTCATCATACATATCTTTTATGGAATGGAACCCCATATTCTCTAACCTTACCTCTTGGACTACTAGATTTCTCTTGCTAAGGGCATTGACAACCTTATTTGCTACCCCTTTCTTATGCTTGATAGTGAATGTGTAGGATTGGATATTTTCCATCCACTTCACATGTTTATGATTCAGCTTCTCCTACCTATTCAAGAAACTCAAGGCATGGTTGTCAATATAAACAACAAATTCCTTTAGCAACAAGTAGTGCCTCCACTTCCTCAAAGACTGAACCACTTCATACATTTCCAAGTCCTAGGTAGAATACCTTTTCTTGGCCTCATTCAACTTCTCATTGAAGAAGGATACATGCTTTCCCTCTTGACTTAGGACCCCTCGTATGGCCCTATTACTAGCATCACACTCAATGGTGAAGACTTTGCTAAAATCTGGTAACACTACGATAGGTTGTTCTGCCACCTTCCTCTTCAAAAAATCAAAAGCTCTGTCAGCTTCTTGGGTCCACACAAACTAACATTTCATGCCTCCTTTAATGGTGTAATACCCCTCTAACCCTAATATAAGTTTTGTGTTTTTGAAAGAATTAAGATCCTTCGATGTTTTCTTACAGCTTAAGTTGTACATGATACTTGTTTGATCTATTCCTATAGTTGTTTATAATAATTTCATAAGCTAGTACTCAATGATTCTAATATCAGACATACTATCTAAAGGTATCATTCTTGTATGTATTTATCTCCATGTATGTATTGAGTACCTACAAGACCTTTATGAACATAGTTAGGATGTTATATGATATGTACTTGATAGATATATATAAGTGGTTACTTATATTTTCTTCTATTAAGGTTACCTTGGATGAATCTTGTATCTCACTTGATGATTTGATTATGTTAATTTATTATTAGTATTGATAAGAGACTAACACAATGCTTGAGATTCTAACCTTCATTATGATGATGCTACATGCTTTGAGTGTATATATATACATGATGTGTTTTCATGATTCAGGATGAAGTCGTAGTTACTCACATAGCTGAGGTCCACATGATGTATCGATCCTGGTCATCTGTCTGCAATGTTTTCTTTTATATGTATATCCGTGCATATGTATTTCTTCTTTATGATGCAGGCTTGCAGGTACCGGGCATCGACTTCACCTGGCTTCACAGGTCTGAGCATGCCCTCAAATCCTCGATGGTTGTTGTTATGGAGATAGTACTAAGGCCCCTACATGAGTCTTCCTTTGTCATTATTCTAATTTGGGAATATTAGGGTTCCTTCTTTGTTAGTCAACCTTTGGGTCAAAAACCCAGATCCAACGCACCCGGTTGGGCATGGTTGTAGTTAGTTCCTTGTGACCACTTGAATTTATTTGGTTGTATGATTTTTTTACTCATTTTATTTATTTCTCCTTCTTGGTATGATTCTTAGTTAATCTTTCTATGTTGTGTTTCAGGAGTTTGGCTTGACTTTCCTTGTTGACTTTGGTTGACCTTGTTTGATCTTATGATTTTCTCGATATGTTTCATAGATGATTTGTATGGCCTCTTTGGATGATTAGATTTATTTTGAGGCATGTAATTTTATTCTACCTCAGTGTTATATCCTATAGCAATTATAAATAGGTAATAATATTGTGATCTATTACTTCATAATCTTATAGATTATAGTGTTTGGTATTTGGCATGTATCTATATAAATATAAATATATATATATATATATATATATGGAAATATATATATGGGTGCACACATATATGTATTTATATATATATAATTTATATGTGATTATATGTTAATTATTGTAGATATTGTTGATGGTGTATATTTTGGGATTAATGTAAAGTATAATATTATTAATAATTAAATATTAAATAATGCGAGGTATATTATTCTCAATTGTTAATTATTAATAATGAGGATAGGTTATATATATAGATATTGATGTAATTAATGATGGCATATGCATATATGTTAGGATAATATTACATATGTGTATGAATGAATACAAATAATCTTTTATTGTATATTTGAGTAATATAGTTGTATGATATTAAGTTATTTTATAATACCCTTTAGTTAAGAGTTAGTTGGGAGTTGGTTACTTTTCCTCTCAACCTTTGGAAATATATTTATATGCACTACTTTCTCATTTGAAGGGAGGGGGATTTTGGGGCTGAAGCATTGAGGAGAGGATGGCCTTACTTTTCATGGAGATTTTGGAGAGAAAACTTGGAGATGTGAAGGAGAGTTTGTAAGCATATGTCTTTAAGAATTTTTGGTTATCTTTGCTTTTGGGAGAGAGACATTTTTGTGAGAATTTCAGTAGTTGAGAGAGGGATTCTTTTCTGTGGAATTATTTCTTTCTTTCATGGAGATTTCTGAAAGTGGATAGGGTTTGAAGGATGCATCTCAAGTTTGGATTTGTCTTCTCTTTTGTTTCCTTCCTTCTTCGATTCAACCTTCGTAGGACATGAGGTATGGATTGAATATTTTAGTTACTTGATGTATCTGATAGATTATAGATCTATTTATATATTATCATTATTTATTATATCTTTACTTTTCATTTGTATGGTTATTTTAAAGTTTTGAGGTTTTGTTTGTAAGAATTGGCATGTGTTTTCCTAGGGTTTTTAGCAACCCGTTTTTGGAGATCTGTTATTATAAAAATTTAAATTGCATCTAAGGTTTTACTAAATTAATTTTTTGGAAGTAAAATTCACAGATCTCAAATGGGTATCTCTCTGATTTTATTTTTAGGGTCGAATTAATGCCTTATTTTTGACATTTTGGCAGAATATGCCTGTCCATTCTTGATTCCGAATTTTATGTCAAATGTATTCGTATGCTATAGGCTGATATGATTATATAAAAGTCTAAATTTGATATCAGAGATTATATTAAGTATTATATTTCATTTCCAATTGGTTTGGTGAATTTTAATTATGTTTTGTGAAAATTAGAACCGTTTTAGTGAAGGCAGGTTTGAACCCTAACCAGAATTTTCTGTTTTAAACCAGAAGTCATAACTTTCTTTCCCACCATTGGATCTTCCTAAAAATAAAATTGAGAGTCCATAATTATGTTATCTAAATCTCCACCAAAGAGATTTTCTTTATTTTATGTTTTGTGGAAGATATGGATGACTGTTCTATGATGACTATTCTTTGCATTTAATCCTTGCTTGAAATAATTCAATTTAAGAACATCATTAAGTTTTAAGGTTTTGTATGGTTACTAGAGGCTATTAGAATTTTTTTTTGGTTAATTGGATCTATTTATACTCTGAATATGTTTATAATATCACTTGGATGTCTTCTTATATGTTTGGAACATTCTGAATGCCATATTGGGTTTAGGGTTGTCAAGTGGACTAGGGACAACATATGTTTTCCTAAACTCAATCAAATGTTGTTATGGAATTGATATGAATTCTTGATGATGAATCTATTATGTTCTTATGATTTTTATATGTATGTTAGGGAACCTAAGTACACTAGGTGAGTGGCTCATAGTGAGGGGCCGGGGCCCTAAGTGGCTAGTACCAAGATAACCTACTATGAGTTATTTAATCAAGTGATAACCTAAATAAATGAATTGGGAATGGGAGATTATTGGAATGGGAAATTACACATTAATCAAGATTAATTATGCCTCGCCCATGCCTTTAGTGCTAGTAAAGACTAAGGATGGGAGTGGGAGAAGGTACCTATGCGTAGGTACAACTGAATGACCTTGTCTGTACGAGAGGCATTCAGTTCTGCATGTGCCTACTTGGGGGCTGGGGCCAAGAGTGGCTAGTACCAGGACAACCCAAGGGGTGAGGGCTATGCGATGACACTCACCTAGCTTGTAGCTTAGAGTCTCTATCAAATTTGATCATGCCTCTGGTATTCCTTGTGGTCTTCTTGTCTTTTCTTTTTTTGTTGTGACTTTGGGGAACTTTTATCACCACCTTAGGAATTTTCTAGTTGTTAACTCTTGTATGGGCCTTTGGTTCTATCTCCTAGCTCGGGGGAGTGGGCCTATTGGTTCCACGTGGTTGGGTGGTTAATATTTATATCAAGGTATTGATCATGATTCTTTGGATGATCCTAGCACATATTCCTTTCCAGATCTACAGTTGAAAATTTCTTATTGGATATTTTAATATGTTGAGATGTACTTATGTATTTTTATTCATGTAATTTTTAATCTCCTAAAAGGAGTCTTGCAGTATTGATGTAATCTCAATTCAAAGCAATGCATAAGGGAATGGGTAGTTCTAGGTAAAAGAAAGGGAAAAGAATGTGGAATATTGGACATGTTACTAGCATTAAAAAAAAGTGTTTATGTTATTTATCCTATCCTCTTATGTTGTCCATGTGTAAAGGAAATAATCTTAAATATAATTATATATAATGATGTATCACAACAATAATGTATTCTCTCTTGATGAAAGAATTCAAGGAAATTATTGAGAAATGATAGATTAGTGATTGAAATTATTAACAATGAATGGTTATGAAACAATGCAATAGAATAGTAATTTGATTTTAATGATAATACTTGGTTCATGTTAATGAAATACTTAGGATAATGCCTACCTTAATGAATATTAATATCTTACCTAAATTATTAGAGAAAAGTGATATAAAGGATAGTAGATGTAGATGAAATCAATATGAATTTATGGAATGAGTTGATAAAAGGAATAATGATTTTGGATGATTAACCTATGTTTAATAAAAGAAATAAGTTAGGGACATTTAACTTGGTGCATTAAAATGAATGTAGATCTTTTAAGCTCATGATTCCGTGAATATCTTATGCATGTAAATGGTTTATATGATGTTGCTTAGGTAGCGACGTTAGGGAACCCGGGAGGACTTAAGTTGTATAAATCTTACATTCTAGTAGTAGAAAATTATTTCTTCTTTTAGAAATATGAAGTGTAATAATGAATATTATTCTAGTTAAAATTAAAAGAAAAAAAAAGAAATTCACTACTTTCATTTTATAGAGGTTTTATGTCTTGTCCTCTTGGGTTGCCTGGTGGGGCGTTACAAATGGTGTCTATCATGGGAGCACTCACATTGTTGAAGCCTCTATTTAACTTCCTATAGAATCTTTCTAGGCCATGAAAACTCTTGACCTCACTTGTTGTTCTTAGAGTGGGCCAATCCAATATGGCTTCCACCTTGGATGGATCCATCTTAAGGTTTCCTTTGGAGATAACAAATCCTAAGAAGATCAACTCCTCCTACAAGAAGATACACTTGTCTAAGTTGATTCTCAACTTCACTTCTAGCAACCTCTTCAAAACTTGTTCCAAATGATCTAAGTGCTCTCCCTTGCTCTTACTATAGATGAGGATGTCATCTAAGTAAAATACAACAAAGTGGTTAATGAATGGTTTGGGCACCTCATTCATGTCATAAGTGTGCTTGGTGTATTTGAGAGAGAAAAGGGCATCACCATCCACTCAAAAAGTCCCTCATTGGTCTTAAATTCTATCTTCCACTCATCTCCTTCCCTCACCCTAATCTAGTGGTAACCACTTTTCAAATCCATCTTAGAATAATACTTTGCCCCTCCTAGGAAATTCATCAAATCCTCCATTCTTGGCATAAAAAACTAGTATCTTATAGTGATTTTGTTTATATCTTGGGAGTCAGTACATAATCTCCATGTACCCTCCTTCTTTGGGGCTAACATGGTTGGTACTGCACAAGGACTAATACTCCTTATAAACCCTTTGCTCAAGAGCTCTTCAATCTGCCTAGCCAACTCTTCATTCTGACTAGGTGTGAGCATGTATGCTGCCTTGTTTGGAAGTGTGGAACTAGGTATGAAGTCAATATAGTGACTTACATCTCTGACAGGTGGTAGGGTCTCTATTTTTCCATCTACAATCACACCCTTATATCTCCCTAGTAGATCTTGCACTTCCTTGGGTCCCATTGTCCTCCATGGTTCTTCCTTCTCTATACTACACACCTTTCTCTACTATTGAGGTCTCACTACAATAGCATAGCATGGAGTGTCCTTCCTTTTGATAGTCTTCATGAACTCCTCTCTTACAACTAGCATGTTGCTAGCTTGAGGAGTCTCCTTTCCATCATCTGGCAGGGGTCTCATGGTGAACTTCTTTCCACGTTTGGAGATCTCATATACATTTTTCTTCCCATCATGATGTGCTTCCACATCATATTGCCAAGGCCTCCCTATTAATAGGTAATAGGAATCCATATCTGTCACATCACATAAGATGTTGTCATGATAGTCTCCTATCCTGAACTCCACATATACCTTCTCATTCACCAAAGCTTGTTGTTCTTTGTTTAACCATGACACTTTTTATGGGTTAGGATGAGGTATCTTTTTCAATCCAAATTTATCTACCATGGAAATAGAAGCTAGATTATTATTTGATCCAAAATCTACTATGACTTTACAAACTTTACCTTTCACCTTGCAGGTGGTCCTGAATAGTGTCTTCCTTTGTGATGGCTTCTTGGTTGGAGGGTTCTTCAATAATGTCCTATTGAACATTAGGAACTCCCCTTGCTTAGGGTTTGCAACCCCTCTTTCTCCTTGCACACTTCTCACATCATCTTCTTGGGATAGGTGCACCCTCATGTCTCCTCCTTGATGATTGTTTCCAACTTTGTTAGGGCATCTAGAAGCTTGGTGTCCTATATGATTGCAATTGAAACACCTTCCTATGAATACCCCTAGAGTTCTTCCTCCTGATCTCCCTCTACTATTACTCCTTCTTCCTCTATGGCCTCCCCTAGGACTGGCTTCACCTTCCTAGTTTTATTGCTTCCTAGATTCCCTTTAGGATCTAGTGAAGGATCCTATCCCATTGAACCTTCCCCTGTCTCCATTGTTGGCTCCCCTAGTTTTATTTTGAGAGTCACCCTTCCTTCTTTTTTCTATCCTCAATCTTTTGTGCCATTTGGAAACAAGAGTGCATAGGTTTTGGATTGAATAAGGTTAGTTCATCCTAAATAGTATACTTGAGTCCATTCAAGTATCTTTCTAACTTATGCTTTTCACTTTCATTCACCTTATCCCTTAGAGAGAGTTTATGAAACTCCTCTGTATATGCACCCACATCTAAGTCTTTTTGTCTAAGACTCTACAACTTCTTGTGCAGTGTGACTTCATAGTCCTCTAGTATGAACTATCTCTAAATCTCAGACTTCATCCTCTTCCAAGTTTCCATCAGGTTCTTTCCTTCATCTACCCTTTCATTTTTAAGGTAGTTCCACCAACTAAGGGCAGGGCCCTTCATTTTAGACTAGGCCAACTTCACCTTTTTTCCCTCTATCACATTTTCATAATCAAAGTGATTGTCCAAGGCTTCCATCCAATCCACACAATCTTTTGGATCAAGCTTTCCACAAAAGGTAAGGATGTCTACCTTGGTGTCCCTTCTTCCCATCTTCTCAAGGACTTCTAAGAACACTCTCTGATCACCATCTATTCTAGGCCTATTCCTCCAAGGCTCTTCTCCAACATTCTCATCCTCTCCTTCTACTTTGGAGTCTTCTTGGGTTTCTCTACCCATCTTACCTTTCAACTTATCCATCTCCCTTTTCAGGGATCTATTCTCTTCTCTGAGGGACCTACTCCCTGCCATCTGTTCTTTGACCAATTTGGCCAACTCCACATTAGTGATTCTCAAGGGAATCTCCCTCTCCCCTTCTTCATTTTTAGACATCTTGTCTTTTATCTGCAATCCAAACAAGACCTTTGTGGCCTTGATACCACTTGATGTAGAGCACTACAACCAACCACCAAACTAAGGTCTATACTTAGTCTAATCCACTCAACAAAGGATTCTAAGGTCCAATCTAGACCATTTACCCACACCGGGTACACATTATTGATGAGCCCTATAAGGCACTTTCCCTTATAGCTTCAAATCACCTTTTTCCAAGAGTGGAAACAAACTTCTAAGACCCAATCTAATGAAGATCCACAACCAATTGGAATCCTTCACATCCAGAACATCGATTTCTCACTTTAGGCCTACAATCCTTGTAGCCTTCCAAACCCTATTTTTTCCCTTTAAATTCCAAAATCCCTTAACACACTAGGAACTAAATCATTGATCTAAATACCCTTTTGGATCCCCCAAAATAATCCAAGAGCATTTAGGCTAATCCTGATCCAGCATCCCCAAACCCTTACTAAGAACCTAGGCCTAATTGATCAAGTTAGACTAGGGCTTTGATGAAGAATGAGTAGAATGGGTTCCAAAGACCCCAAAACCTATTTGAAATCCTTAACACACCTAATTAAACCAAATTAAATAACTTATAGGTCCATATGGGTCTTCTGCATTGACTGTCTCCACTTGGCTACTCCAATCCTAGTCAAACACATAGAGATGTTTAACCTAGGGCTGGCTTGAAAAAGTATCAAACCTAAACACAACACCTCTATCCTATGGATTATATGATAGAATCCTCCTAACTTGCATTCCCCTCAATTTCATGAGGATCCACTAGTGGAATTGCAAACTAGGCCACCATTTCTCCAAGTCCCTAGAAATCAAGGTTGTTCAGGGTCACCCGAACTAAAATGGAGATAACTTTTGATTGACACCTGAAAATTACTTCAAACCAAAAGCATTCACTCCTCAATACAAATCACTTAACAAAAAAATGACTGTGCAATCATTCCCATACCATACGAAACCATACAATCCACTGGTAACATTCAAAATTCTAGAATTACAAGGTTTTTCATTCCAAAATTTCAAGCCTTTGATTAAACTATGATCTAACCCCTTGGTCAATCATACTTCATGGATTTTAGATCCATCATAATATTTAGAACCACCTAATTAGGTGTTCTTAACCTATTTTTCAATTTGTGAGCAACTTTTGAAAGTTGCATTGTAACTTTTGCAATTCTTTCTTTAAGGCTCTAACTAGACCCAACCAAGGTCTAAATGGATATAATGTACCCATTTGAAGCCTAAACTACCAAAACCTATAAAAAATTAACAAATATAAGCATTTTTGACCATTTGGTCCAATTGAGCCACTTGGTTTATAAGATTACCATTGTGCCAATTGACCTCACACTTGGTCTTTATTACATCTTAGGACCTCAAATGGATCCTATCTCCTAGGCTACCCTTCCCTATCACCCATGCTTCTATTGAAGTGTCTTGGAGTGCCTTGGTGCCCTATGCCAAGGGATGAGAGAGAGAGAGAGAGAGAGACAGAGATAGAGAGATAGAGACAGAGAGAGACAGAGATAGAGAGAGGGAAGGGGAGAGAAGGGGAAGGGGAGAGTGTAGGAGAGAGAGAGAGAGAGATAGAGACAAAGAGACAGAGAGAGAGATAGAGAGAGAGAGAGAGAGAGAGAGAGAGAGAGAGAGAGAGAGAGAGAGAGAGAGAGAGAGAGAGAGAGAGAGAGAGAAGGGGAAGGGGAGAGAGTAGTAGAGATAGAGAGAAGGGGAAGGGGAGAGAGTAGGAGAGAGAGATAGAGACAAAGAAGGGGAAGGGGAAGGGGAGGGAGTAAGAGAGAGAAAGGGGAAGGGGAAGGGGAGAGAGTATGAGAGAGAGAGAGAGAGGGATCCGATTCATTTTACTGGTGAAAAGTAAATACAATATTCTCTGGGTCCCTCCAGAGAGGCACATTATTTTTCTAAATTGTGGGACTCGAGTTGTAGAGAATCACATTTTCTCTAGAGAAGACAAAAATCCACTTTTTGGTTGGATTTTCTCTATTACCAAAGGTATTTGCATCACCTTTTTGGTCTAACTATGGGGAGTAGTAGTCATTAAAAGCATAAACGGAAGATGAGACTCGCAAATGAAGATGTTGAAGTGTATAGAGAAATGGATAGGGTTTCCCATTAGAACAAGAGATAAGGTATGTTAAATATTAATGAATATTTCAGCATAGACCCACCTTTGAATGTGGTTTCTACTGAAGAACATGAATTTGAAGATGAAAATGTAGGTTTTGAAAATGAACATGTAGATGTGGACAATGGAAGTGTGGGCATTGTTAATGACAATCCACCAATTGAATATGAAGGAATTGATAATGATAATGGTACACAAGAACCAAATCAATGTTACACATCTCCAAATTATATAAGAAATGAAGTCTCTTTAGAGGAAGAAAGACAAACTTCAAAATTGAGACCTTCAAGAACAACTAAATGGTTATTTGAAATTGATGAGAACATAATGAGAAATTTTGATGGAAAGAGATCAGAAAGAATCGTTCGGTTGTGGGTTTCAAAACTTTTTGATCAATTTTTTAGCCAAAAGATGTTGGTTGAGCAATGTCAAATTTTTGTGCAATTGTTAAAGATGCAGAAGATGAGACATATACTAGTCAAATTGAAGATTAGTGTGAACAAGAAAAAGGAGAGGAATGCTATTATTGTGAGAAATATTCTTAGTGCTCTCAATTCTATTGGGAAGACTACAAAGGAAAAAGATGAGATCTACTAGGAGGGTTATTACAACCTCCTTAGTAAGTCATCATTTGAGAAAGGCTCGTTTGATGAGACAAACTTGTGATGACTTGAATCTAAATTGTAAAACTTTGGATAGAGCACTTGCAATAAGAGAAAGACTTGATGATGTTATTCAAAATGATACATGGGCTTATGGTGGGAGACTTTCACGTTGTGATAAGAATCTTACTAATGCTGTGAAGGATCAAATTCAACTATTTTGGCAATCTAACTCAAGAGTGTCACCAAATGTGAAGGATGTCTTGAAGTTGAGAATTGGCATTCGAGATCGCAAAAACGATAGATGATGAGGAAAGAAGAAAATTACACAACCGACAACAGATGATGATATGTTCACATATCCAATAGGATCACATGTTATTGCGGGAACATGGTTGTGCACATATATGATTAGAAATAATGGCATTCCTACATTTGAAGACTATGAGAAGCACAAAACCAGTATCATGTATTCACACCTTGTTATAGTAGCCAATGTTAATTTGTTAAAACATCAATGAAAACCAAAGACAGGAAATTTGGACTATTAGTACTATTGATCATGAAGCAATATTGAATACCCTCAAGTAGAGAGATGACCCTTCAGGCACACTTCAATAGGTAAGTTCAACTCAAGTTGCAAGGTTTTCCATGTTTATTATGATTACGTTTAATAAATTAATTGTAGTTTTCTTCTTTATTTGTTTGAGCCAATAAACTTGGTTTTGTATGTGGATTGTAAATGCAATTGGATACATATATGATAGATATAGAAAATCAAGGTGTGCATTTGATTAGCCCATCTTTTATGATGGTAAACTTCACTATGCATTGTCTAGTTGTGTTCTTTGGTTCATTTAGTTACTTGCACATGTTCATAATATATTTCTCAACCTATATAAACTTCTTATATTCTCTATTAACATTTCTTCTACCTTCTAAATGCAAGGATTGGAGTGAAAAGGACACTTATTTTTTATATATAGTTGTGTAATTTGCATATTTAGATGCCAAATTTTGTATATAAAAACAACAATCGAATGTAATGTGCATAGATAGATGCCAAATTTTGTATATAAAAACAAAAATCAAATGTAATGTGCATATTTAGATGCGAAATTTTGTATATAAAAAATTTGATGCAAAATTTGAAATATAAAAGAGCCCATGGGGTTGATTTGCAAATATTAAGAGCCCCCATTTGTATCATCTTAATCCCATGTAAAGTGCAAAAAATGTGTTTCCTTACTATGAATGTTGTATCTTTATATAATTTTTATTGTCTTAATTTTTTATCCTTACATTTGTATTGTCTTAATTCCATGTAAATTTGTATTATCAAATGATGTAATAGTTGGATAGTGTTCAAGGATTGCATAGTGAAGGGATAGTGTTCAAGGATTGCATCCTAACACCGAATTGACTATGCCATTAGCTCCAGTTGGGTGGGTGAATGCTAGGGACAACCCTATTTTGACCACTAAGTTAGTATAACATTTCGGACCATGCTGGACTAAAGTGTCCCCAAGGTGCACTAAGCACGATTGAGTAGAGAACTTTCAAGGTTCATATCTTGCACCCCCTAAGAGGTATCAGTGATCCATGAGATGCTATAGGAATGCACTTTTGAGGCCTACAATAACATCTCTCCATTCTGGGAGATTCGAATTTGTTTGCATTTGGCACGCCAGTCTCGCTTTATGCCAAAACTTGCATTGAGGGTCACTTAAAAGTTGCACCACTGGGTTTCTTCCAAACTGTTCATCCCAACACTGAATGGACTATGCCATTAGCTCTGGTTGGGTGGTTAAACACTATGAAAAGCCCCTTTTTGACCATTGAGTAAGTAGAATGTTTTGGACCATGCCAGACCAAAGTGTCCCCAAGGTGCACTAAGCATGATTGGACAGTGAACTTTTGAGGCTCGATTCTCGGATCTCGTGAGAGGTATCAGCAATCCATGAGATGCTACAGGACTAAATTTTTGAGGCCTACAATAACCTCTCTCCATTTTGGGAGATTCAATTTTTTTTGCATTTGGCGTGCCAGTCTCACTTGATGCCAAAACTTGCAGTGAGGGTCAGTTGAAAGTTGCACCACTAGGTTTCTTCCAAACTTTTCATCCTAGCACTGAATGGATATGCCATTCACTTTGGTTGGGTGGTTAAATGCTAGGGAAGACCCCATTTTGACCACTAAGTCAATAGAATGCTCCAAACCATGTCAGACCAAAGTATCCCCAAGGTGCACTAAGCATGATTGGACAACAAACTTTCAAGGCTCAGTTCTCAGACCCTGTGAGAGGTATCAACAATCCATGAGATGCTACAAGACTGCATTTTTGAGGCCTACAATAACCTCTCTCCATTTTGGGAGATTTGAATTTATTTGCATTTGGCACGCCAGTCTCGCTTGATGCCAAAACTTGTAGTGAGGGTTAGTTTAAAGTTGCACCACTAGGTTTCTTCCAAATCGTTCATCTCAGCACCAAATGGACTATGCCATTAGCTTCGATTGGGTGGGTAAATTATAGGGACAACCTCTTTTCGACCACTTAGTCAGTAGAACATTCTGGACCATGCCGGACTAAAGTGTCCCCAAGGTACACTAAGTACAATTGGGAAGCAAAATTTTGAGGCTCGGTTCTCAGACCCAGTGAGAGGTATCAATGATTCGTGAGATGCTACAAGACCCCATTTTTGAGGCCTACAATGAGCTCTCTTCTTTCTACAAGATTTGAATATGTATGAATTTGGCACGTCAGTCTCACTTGATGCCAAAACATGTAGTGAGGGTCACTTGAAAGTTGCACCACTGGATTTCTTCCAAACCATTCATCTCGACACTAAATGGACTATGCCATTAGCTCTGGTTGGGTGGGTAAATGTTGGGGATAACCCTATTTCAACCACTAAGTCGGTAGAATGTTTCAAACCATGCCAGACCAAAGTGTCCCCAACGTGCACCAAGCACGATTGTGCAGTGAAATTTTGAGGCTCGATTCTCAGACCTTGTGAGAGGTATTGGATATCCCTGAGATGCTACATGAATGCATTTTTTAGGCCTACAATAACCTCTCTTAGTTCTGGGAGATTCAATTTTTTTTGCATTTGGCATGCCAGTCTCGCTTGATGCCAAAACTTGCAGTGAGGGTCAGTTGAAAGTTGCACCACTGGGTTTCTTTCAAACCATTCATCCTGACACTGAATGGACTATGCTATTAGCTCTGTTTGGGTGGGTAAATGCTAGGGAGTACCTCATTTTGACCACTAAGTCAGTAGAACATTTTGGACCATGCCGGACCAAAGTGTCCCCAAGGTGCACTAAGCATGATTGGGCAGCAAACTTTCGAGATTCATTTCTTGGACCCCGTGAGAGGTATCGACAATCCATGAGATGCTACAAGACCATGTTTCTGAGGCCTACAATAACCTCTCTCCATTATGGGAGATTTGAATATGTTTGAATTTGGCATGCCAATTTTGCTTGATGCCAAAACTTGCAGTGAGGGTCACTTGAAAGTTGCACCACTGGATTTCTTCCAAACTGTTCATTTTGACACCGAATGGACTATGCCATTAGCTCTGGTTGGGTGAGTAAACTCTAGGGAATAGTAGTGGTTGAAGTTTGTAATCGAATCAATCAATGAAAATAAAGTTCTCTGCAATTCTATCATTCTCTGTCCTATGGAACAGTCTAGGCAACAATGAATTGATTAGAATAAATCTAATGTGATTTTGGCGACTGTAACTTTAAGAGTTTGAAAATCTTGTGTTTTGGAAGTCCTAGGAAGATTTTTTCAAGTCTTTGAGCCTTGAAGATAAGCGGGATAGGAGTAATTTTCTGATTTCAGTGTTTGTAGGGCTACTAGATAGGCCTAGAAAGGCTATATAAGAGAAATGGTTGAAGTTGAGGTGATTGGAGTGAATGGGAAGTTGGAACATGGTAAATAGACCATGATAAGATGAGCTATGGTGTTGGGATCAAGGTGAGAGGTCTAGTTGGATTTTTGGTATGGTGGAGGCACTAGGTTCATTAGGTAGCACTCTATTTGACCCTTGAAATAAGATTAACTCCTTGAGTAGATTCTAAGATGCTTGTAGAATCCTCAAGTTGAGTTGAGTTCCATGAGGGGATAGTAGAGGGCTCTACATCAAATTTTCTTGGTTGAGAGCATCAAATACACATGAATACAATGTAGCACATAAATTTTGAATTCACTTAAATGATGAATTACATGTGTGAACACATGTAGCACATAAAGCGTACACATAAATTTGATCAAGTCATGAAGCATACATGTAGCACATATTTTCTAAAGCATACCACATGAATTCACTTAATTCATGCACCTAGCCCATACACATGAATTTAGGTTATGAAGAATGTACTTGAATAGACATGAATATACTTAACGCATAAATTGTACACATGAGTACATACACACAAGCATATTTACATACTAACAATGAATTAATAAACACACAATTAACAAATTATATCAAATATCAAGTTTCATATATATCAAAATGAACACTAATTCTGTACATATTTACATGTCAACATATCTAGATACAATGTGGCATACACCATCTCAAAATGTGTCATATGACATCTCAAAATAATAAGTTCAACTACAAAATTTTCTAGGACATATTATTCTACTGGTGGATCATCAAAATGCAAACTCTTTGAAGTACTCTTTGGCTCTAATGGATCCTGCATTCAAACACAAAAGTGAAACCCCAAGTTAGATTAAAATTCAGAATCATACTAAACAATAATAAATAAAATTTAAACCAAAATTGAACTCTCATATACCTCACCTCTCTATCTCATTCTGTAGATAGGAGACCTAATATATGTCCTTGGTAGCACAGGAACAATGCTACCAATGTCAACTCCAACCTGTATATGTTTTCAAACATGAGAGTAATCTATGATTTATACTATTTAATGTTAAATACAAGTCCAGTAGAAAATATATGTTTACAAAATAATTGAATTAACATTAAAAATTACCTGAGTTAAACTTTCTTCAGGAAATGTTGGTTGAGTCATCAGCAATACAAACCCTTTGCATTCTACCTCCCTCAAACTAGGAGTGACCTACAAAAGTCAAACAGATACTTCATACTATCATAACTTGATCATATTATATATACTTGATAGTAAAATACACACAAATAACTTTAGAAATATGTGTACCATAGGGCTATCATTGCAAATGGATATGCCTGTAACTCTATCGTGACAATAGGGTCTCACGACATCATCAGATGCCACTCTCTATCAAATAAACCATGTAAATTAAAAATGAGTACGCACAACTGACAAGTATACATGTATGCATATACAAACTAAATTACTTAATTACCTTTCCCTTGTCAATTCCGAACACCTACACCCCCTCACATTGCCCCCTAGTGGAAACTGGTGACACCTACATCAGTATGTAATAAGATGATCGTAAAAATTAGAAAACAATGTACATATACTATTATAATAATTTAAGGAAACCAATGTAACATATAAAACAAATAAGTGAGAAATTATTATAAAAAAATTCTACTAAAAATAAAAATAATAAAATTTAATTACAATGTAAAAAGTGAACTGTTTACCCTTACTGTAACAGTAGGAGTCCATGGCGTTGTATGCCCCTGATGCACATCTTCATGAGGTGCTTTAGTGCTTGTAGTGTGCTGTGTAGAATCATCCACCTCAAAGACATAATTATATGCATCACTATCATTCAGGGGGCCTAAGCACAAATTCTTGCACATAATGAAAGTGTGGGGCACACAAACATGTGAGCTCGAGGAGGATGTGGAAGGGCCAAAAGCATCAGCACGAGGAGGCAACAATGACGTGCTTTGTGTAACCAGCAGATCACTCAAGATGTCAATGGCTTGAATAGTCTGTGAGCCGACCTCAGCAATAATGTCAGGATGCTACACTTTGGGAGGTGGTGAAATCTTGGGAGGGGGGACATATGTGCAGGATTTCACCCATTTTTCCCATGCCCTATCCTAAGGAGCACCTAAACCTACACCCTGGTTCAGTCTCATACTCCAATAATTCACCTTGTGACCGAGCACAAATTCAGCATATAATTTTTTAATAAAATAAAATGGGACATCCAAATTTTTGTGAGGTGGTCTATCAAAAACCATCCACCAGTGGTCCCAAAAGTTGTCACGTATTGCACTATTTGTGCACCATTTAATTGACAACTTGGTTTTTTTAGGGTCCACTTTTAGACCAATTTTAGGATCCACAAAAAGATTAGCTATGTCATGTTTTTTTATATTTAGGTTCATGAATTGATCATAATCAAGCCCATCGTCAAACTGGGTGTGCATGGAATCACGCCAAAGAAGTGCAGCACTATGTTCATGTGTAAGTTTCTCCATATTTTCAATAATTGAGTTCAATGTCGTAAACATGGGGCACAATGTGGGGATATTGACATAGGTGGTTTGAAATCCTCTAAGTTCATTTAGATTATCTCCTATTAGATACTCTAAACGGTGAGAGTTTGTGATAGGTACATCTTCTAGAGGTGGGGGATTGTTGGGAGGTGGTTTTGGATTGTTTGCGAGATTAGTAGGAGGGTTTTCTAACTCCATGTCTGATTAAAATGAAAAAACAAATAGATAATTACAATGAATTTTAAAAAATAATTAAAAAACTCATTGCTACCCTAATTTTTATAAACTATAATTTTTTAAAAAAAATAATAAAAACAATAAAAATTAGAAGATTTGACTTACCTTGGGATTCAAGAAAAATCAAATAGGAGATTTGAAAGTGGATATCTATTTTCCCTAGCTGCATTCATGATTTCACAATGAGAAAATGTTGAACACGACTGGGGTACAGAGATATATTTACTAGCAAATATCGAATATCTGATATTATTGGATATCTGATTAAGCCTTTTGCTTTGGCTTTTGGCTTGGCTAGGTGTACTGACACCCAAGCCTACTAAAAAGTCAACATATACATTTGTGCACTTTTGGATGAGTGAAAATAAGTTTTTTTCACATCACCACTTTTTGGCATACCATGATCCTGCACATAACCTAGTCTTTGGTGAGAATTCTCAATTAGAGTTTTTTTGGCTTCATCGATGGAACTTGGTGGTCTTAGTAGTTTTTCTCAATTGGAAGTACCGATGGAGTTTGGTGGATGGTTGTCGCTCGGTGACTCGATGTGGATTTCGGTGCTTGGTTACTACCTGGGTCTTGGTGTTTATTACTAGTGCTCGATATTCTTGTTGTTGGCTGGTTTGGAATTGCTCGGTGTTCTTGCTCACCGATTGGTTTATTTTGATGAATTGGCTTGGCCGACTGATGCATTTAATTTGGGTCACGCTCCTCAAGTTATGGATTGACCATTGGACATGTGGGGACCTAAATATTGCATGTTGTATTCTTCTATGTGGATCTGGAGGCCAACATGGAGAATTAAATAATTGTAAGGCTATTTGAGAGCTGACTTGTATTGCATTTAATAATTGTTTGTTTTAGGAGCTGACTTGGGCTTAGGAGTTAATTATTTCTTCTAGTCGACTTGTGGTTAAAGAAATGTATTTAAGGGGTCTAGGGTAGAGTCTTTATCATCATTCTAGTGGATGATCACTTGAGATTAGAAGAGTTAGTAGCTTGTAAGCTTAGGAACAAAAATATTGCTTGGTGGCCTGTGGGCACAAGTTTAGATCTTGTTGAAGTTCCTACCAGATTGTTGTAGCCTATTGTTGCAGATCTGGCTAGCTAGGGTTAGGGTTTAGATTGGATCTTGAGGGATCTTGCAAAGCTATTACTTGATTTGTAATTGGCTATAAATGGGAAGGCCTTACAACCTGGCAAATTGCATGTAATCGGTTGTTAATGAATAAAGATATTTGTTTGTGATTTTCATATCTATGTTGTATGTTATTTCGATGTGTTGGTGTTTGGTTGTAAGGTTGGACTATCCTTAATTGGATCCACCATCCTTGACTACATCAAGTGGTATCATAGCGACTTTGGTCTTGTTGGGAAAAAGGTTGATCTGTTATAAGCAAAGGAGAAGAGATTGTGTGTGATCCGAGTTTGCAGATCCATGTTACTGAACTTGTGAAATCATGGCCTAGTTGTTCATGCAAGGTGGTAGGTTGTGATCTGACTTGCATACAAGTCAGAGGTTGTCACAAGGTGGTTGGTTAGGATTTGTTGCAGAAGGTTTTTGAAGATCTTTGGGAGATGTCTCTGAGAGGATTGGAACTTGGTGCGATTGCAACTCTTCATGATGTAGTGGAGGCAAATATTTTTGAGAAGTTTACTCAATGGGAAACATATTTGTTGAACCGTGTGGAGAACCAAGTTAAGAACCTTGTGAAGGAAAGTGTTGTTGAGATTTTTAGAGATTACCGGAGTTGGAGCATGGCAATTCGGAAGAAATTTGTCTGGATGGTTAGAGGACTGGTCCGATAGAAAAGACAGTTTGACAAGGTTATCTCTGACAGTGTGGAGGTAGAAGAGGTATGTGAGATTGGTTTTTATATTCAGTTGGTGGAGCCTGACATGAAACTTGCAGACCAACTTGTGGTTGTTGCTAAGATACCTATGCTTATTGACGATATTGTTGACCTTGTTGAGGCTGGGGAGGAGATTTGTTTTCATGTTCAGTCAGTTATGTCTGACATGGAGATTGTAGAGCATTTGGTTGGGCTTGATTAGGTTGATGTTGATGAAGGTTTACCTGCTATTGAACACCTTTTTGTTAATGGTGTTACCAACTTGCTTTTGTTTGGTGTTTAGGTGCAGATGTTATTTTTTGATTATGGACTTGAGTTGATGGTTGATGGTAATGAGTCTTGTGATGAGATTCTAAGTTGGGAGACTGATTTGATACTTGGTAATGAGTTGAAGGTTCAGTTTGTTATTGTTATTGAGCATGTTGATTAGTTGGTTGTAGATCGGTTAAGGAGGGATTGGATGATGGATTTTCTCATTTTCTTGGCTTCGTGGATTGACAAGCCTTGTGTGAAGATGAAGTGGAAGATTGTTTCTCTTGTAGGAGCAAAGTGTGGGACACACTTTCTTATTTCCCCGGATGTCTGATGTAGGGGAATCCTTGGTTCTTGAGGATTCTGGCAGTCTCAGTAACTATCTAGTGGAGTTTGGTTACTTGACTAGTGATCTTGGTAGAAGACTGGAGTTTCTCGGTCTTCGGTGAGAGTTCTTGATCGGAGTTTGTTTGACTTCACCGATGGAGCACGATGGTCTTAGTAGTGGTTCTCAGTTGGAAGTACTGATGGAGCTTGGTGGATGGTGGTCACTTGGTGACTTGGTATGGATTTCGGTGCTCGGTTACCGACTAGGTCTTGGTGTTTATTACTAGCGGTCAGTATTCTTGTTTTTGACTAGTTTGGAGTTGCTCGGTTTTCTTTCTCACCAACTAGTTTTTTTTTATGAATCAACTTGGCTGACTGATGCATTTAATTTGGGTCACGCTCCTCGAGTTATGGATTGACCATTAGACATGTGGAGACCAAAATCTGGCGTGTTGCATTCTTCTATGTGGATATGGAGGCTAACATGGAGAATTAAATAATTGTAAGGATATTTGAGAGCTGACTTGTATTGCATTTAATAATTGTTTTGTTTAGGAGCTTACTTGGGCTTAGGAGTTAATTATTTCTTCTAGCCAACTTGTGGTTAAAGAAATGTATTTAAGGGGTCTAGGGTAGATTTTTTATCATCATTCTAGTGGATGATCACTGGAGATTAACACAGTTAGTAGCTTGAGAGCTTAGGAACAAGAAGATTGCTTGGTGGCCTATGGGCACAAGTTTAGATCTTGTTGAAGTTCCTACCAGATTGTTGTAGCTTGTTGTTGCAGATCTAGCTAGCTAGGGTTAGATTTTAGATTGGATCTTGAGGGATCTTACAAAACTATTACTTTCTTTGTAATTGGTTGTAACCAGGAAGGCCTTACAGCCTGACACATTGCATGTAATCGGTTGTTGATGAATAAAAAATATCTCTTTGTGATTTGCATATCTATGTTGTATGTTATTCTGTTGTGTTGGTATTTGGCTACAAGGTTGGATTGTCCTTAATTGGATCCACCATCCTTGACTGCGTCAAGATCAGAGCCATCACATTCATTGCTATGACCCAAAATGGTGTGAATTGGATTTAAACCACCAAGAGCACCATACACCAATTGAGAATAAAAAACTTGAAGAAGTTTCCCAAAATCTTTAACAAGCTCTTGAATCTTTTCCTCTTGCACACCAAATCAAACCACAACAAGAAAATCTCAGAGCCCGTTGTTAGCCACATACTTAGCAAAGCTTATAAATCCACTACTAGGGAAGAACAAAATTATTAGAATTAAATATAATATGATTTAATATAGTATAGGTTTAGGTTTTTATTGTAATAAACATGGATAATTTATTTTGAATTATAAAATTGACTCCATAAATCATTAACTATAATAGTTGTTGATTACAAGAATTTGATTATATAATTATCAAATATCAAATCATTTACATTATGTATTTGTATAATTTTGTTCCTTCTTGCCTCTCGCTCTTTTTAGGCATCCTTTATTCTATCCATGCTTCCCATACCATTGCTACATATTCTTCTAAACCTTAAATTCATTAGTGAAGTAGTTTGAACAAGTTAAGAAGAAAGTGGATTTTATGCTTTTAGCTCTAAGTATATTACATATAATCATCTAGGCATTGTACACCTTTTCCATTCCAAATTGTTGGTGATACATGTGTACATATTGCATTCAAAGATTAATTTTGGTTTAAATTATTTCCATGAACTCTAAGGACTATGCCCTTGAATACTTTTAATTTGTAACACCTATTTCTGTCAACTATTTTAACAAGCTAGCTACAACTTTCTTACAACATTTATGCCTCAACATGGGCTTAAAATCAACTAACTAATTTGTTGGCAAAATGGCCAGTGCTCCCCTCAGGATTCGTGACATGGTTTAACCGCCTCTTGTGTTTTCTATAATTGTAGTGGTTGTATCGGGCATTAACAGGTCGATCTTTTGGTGCAACGACAACTACTATTTGTAACAAGTGGTATCAGAGCTTGGTCACAGGTTTGAATCCCCTCGAGTAACGCTGAGGGGGAGATTGTTGGCAAAATGGTTAGTGCTCCCCTCGAGATTCGTGATATGGTTTAACCGCCTCCTGTGTTTTCTATAATTCTAGTGGTTGTATCGGGCATTAACAGGTCGATCTTTTGGTGCAATGACAACTACTACTTGTAACATAATCAAACTAAATATTTCTAGAAAAATGATGAGTCTACTATTGATTATTAAGCCAAGTTATAATATTTATAGGGTAGAATTTGTTTTTTCATTTAAAAAATCTTGAACTTCAAATATTTGAATATAATGGGAGCTATTGTCTTTCCTCTTGACATGGGTCTTAAGGAGGTGGATGAATTTTTCATACTATTTCAAATCATTGGCTAGATTTTGTATTGTATTTGGGAGAATTTACTTACAATAATTAAATGTGATAACTGTGACTATGATAGATCAATGCATAAAATATGTTTTTCACTCTCAAAGACATTTGTTATGACTACAAAGGTAATGAACATCAAGTAGAATCTCCTTATGAAACCAAAGGTAGAATTCAAATTACCACACTGGATCTGCATGCAACCCACAAGGATTGTTTGGAATTTTCCCTCCAAGTGATGCACCAATTATTGACTGAAAAACATGATTTTATGTTGTGTGTACTCATATGGGGCTCCATAAAAAGTGTCAAAATATCATTGTTCTATTAGTTAATAGTATTACGTATCAATTACAATAGGTTCTATGCCTTGCTGAATTGGCACACCTAACAGATGCTGACATTGAAAAAAAAATTACAATCTAAAGATATTATCAAAGCTTCTAAGCTCTTATAGAAGCACCAATACTTAGTTCATAGCCTTGACTTCTTGTGTTGGGTCTCTTTCTTATAGGTTCGTACGAACTTAGTGCCATCAATAAGAATACTTATTTTTATTGAGAATCAAAATAGTCTCTAGAATACATGAAATAATAATGATATCCAAATATGGTGTTTCCTTTTGATCTATGGTTGTGTCAAAAGATTTTATTACATATCTAACTATTGAAGTGTTAAAGCTCTAAAAGTCTTGAAGATAGCATTGACTATGTAATTAAAAGACATTGGAATATTGTAGAACTCATTAAATCTCACATAATCATTATAAAATGATCGATCTACTAATGTGATATTGATTATTACTACAAAACAAAATTGATTATGGATTCTTGATCATTAACTTATAGATGACCTATATAACTTTGTTCTTGGCTGTCAAAATCCTTTCAATGGAGGGTGGTTTCCTTAAAATAGTGACTAGAAAGATCCCGTAGTAAGATAAATCGATTCTTGAATATCACATGAGGGACAAGCTTTCAAGATTGCATCAACCATTCATTTCACCTCCCATAAATTCCCCTTGATTAACAATTATCTATTGTGAACACTGTTTTGGCATACCTGTCTGTCAGACAATTACAGTTATATCTGACAGAATTCCTCTATCCTTTATGCCAATACCCTGTTTCAAAGCTCCCATTTAGGAACAGTTGAAGGAGGATGCTGGCAAAGCTTGTAGACTCTGGCTTCATACCTGCCAATTGAATTTGGTTGCAGTTTCTAAACCCTTTTCATCAAATCCATTTGTTAATATCATGCAATCAGGGCGTTGAGGACATATTTGTTGGGGGCATTCTGTCAAACAGTTCATGTGCCTCCTCTATGCTTCAGCATTTTGATTATCCTGCGATACAGACATTCTGTCAAACACTTTGTGTGGAGTCGTTGGTATCCATGAATAAATGGCAAATTCTTCAGGCGAGGTCGAGATTTTTCTTACCCGCTTCGAATTATTCGAAAGGCAACGAGTGTCATTTCTATGAAATCGGAGTTTAGTGGATGAACGCCAGGTGCAGTGATTGTAGAACACTATTGAGTTATGGAATTTGCTAAAAATATTAACTTTCCTAAAAATGCAATGCTATTTGGATTCGGAATTCAGCTGTTTTCATCACTATTGAGTTACGGAATTTGCTAAATGCAATGCTATTTGGATATGGAATTCGGCTGTTTTCATCGCTATTGTATTATAGAATTTGCTATTTTCATTACTGTTGAATGGTTTCGTGTACTGTATAGATTGTGATACGTAGTTTTTATTTTAAGAATAGTTCTGATGTTAATTAGTATTATTCTACTATTTATTTTAATAAAGTATTTTTATATTATAAAAGGTTTCAAGGCAGTTTAAATTAGGATGTTTATCTTATGGTTTATATGGAAAAAGGGTTGAAAACGTCAAAATTCAATAATGACACAAAGATTCTAATTTTAATCATCTCAAAAAGAGTTGTGACCGTTTTTATAAGAATAGTAAAAATACTATTTGGGTTATGGGTTTCTGAATTTGAATGTCAAGTCTCACCCCACATCACACAAATTTAGCAAGTGAATGAGCATTTCTCACAACTGAATTTAGAAAGTTATGTTTTTTAGGGTTAATAATTGTAACAAAATCCATATATATGTGCATGTCATCGCAAATTAGTGGTGGTAAATTTTATTTTTGTTTCTTAGAACAAATTGAAATTTGAAGCTAGTGTTACATGTGAACGAGATGGAAAGTATGGGAGATGAGCTCGAGAGATGGAAGAACAAGTATGCCAAGACAGAGGATGGGTTGAGGACAGAAAGGGACAAGTGCAAGAAGGTATTGATTAAAATGAAGGACGTATTGCAAAATGCTTTGGAGGAGTCTCAATTGGAATTAGATAAGTTGGTTCAAGAGTTAGATAACATGTTGCAATTTGATGTTGGTCTCATGGGTTCTTGGATGGAAGACATTAAAGAGATGTCAAAGCCTCCAAAGAAGAGAATGAGATTCCGGTTCAAGGATTAGGACCCTAATTATAGTCATACCATAAAGAAACAAATTGAAAAGCACAAGAGTTATACATCAGACCAAGGCAAATAGAAGAGGACAATTGTCAAAAGTGAAGATGGACAAATGGAGTTGTCTACTCACGTCTATCATGCTTCAATTGATCAAATAAGTGAAAAATTTGGAGGGACACAAGCTTGTTTTGTCTTGGACGTTCTTATAGCTAGGTGGTTAGATGAGAATGTAAATTTACTGCCAAATAAAGAGACCTTTGATGATTTGGTACTAAAAGAATCATCAAAGTGGAGGAAATTTTGTCAAATTTTAGAAGTTAATGAGAAATTTTGGACTAGGGTCTTAGATCTCAAGACTGTGTTAGTGTCAAAGGTATCTCATATTTTGGCTAAATACATGCGGGCTTCATTTAAACTTGAAAACATGGAAGATTCTTGTAAAGATAAGTGTATGAATTTAGACAATAGATGGGAAGAAATTACAAGTGATGTTTGTAGACCATGAATACCATGAATTTATATAATGTAATGGAATGAACATTTTTCTGTTCTAACATTGAAAATGATGCATTCTATATAATTGATAGATTGGGTGCAATACTGCCTAAAACACACAATAAATAATATATTTAGAAGTTTGATAAGAACAAAACTATAAATTGGGCAGGAGAAAAAGAAACTGCAAAAAGAAAACTCACTTGCTAAGGACATGTATCTTGCAAAGTATTTTCAAGGAATTTTCTAGGCAACTTTTAGAATGAGGTTCAAAATGACATAAAAAATGGGTTTCAAGTCCATAGTCCTTACAAAAAATGAAGTTGATTGATTTCCATTCAAGTCATTTAAAATCTACATGACAGTTCTAGGAAATAAGCATATAAATATGGTGGTTGACACTTCTTAGCCTGATGCTCAAAGAGATTACTTAGTTTATTATGATATTACTTATGTTGTTATAGCATTTCAAGCTGAGATGCATATTTTCTCATCTACATATTGCCTTGATATTTTATTTTGTCATGCATGTATATATTTTATTATCTCATATAGTAGGATATTCTATTTTCTCATGCATGTATATATTGTATACTCTCATTTACTAGGATATTTTATTTTTTCATGCATGTATATATTGTATCATCTCATATCTAAGAGTTAGACATTCTCTTTGACAAGAAAGAACTAGGAAGGCATGGTAGGATACTTTAAAATTTTATATAATATAAAATGTTCACCATAATTGAACATTAACTTGCATATGGATATGTTGAGATGAAATCAAGACATATATTAACAAAATGTTAGTCCTATATCATAAAATTCCAATGAGGTCAAATAAGATATGTTCCACTATTTAATTCAATCTGATTACTACAGATATGTAGACAAGTAATTAATTCTGGGAGTTCACAATTTGATTTTTTTGTTTGGATTTCAATTGATTGTTTGTTTGTGTGGAATCTTTTGTATCATAAGAAAGATCTCAAGTTTAGTTTTATATTTAAGAGGATTATATATTTAATGCTACAACAAGAGAAATGGGAACTTATCATTTCTAAGATTGTTTTGGATGTAAACTAGCGAGATACGTCTTTGCATAAATTTTTATTTTTATAGAAAAATGTTCTATTTTTTTTAATACTACTATGTAATCATAATTCTTGGTGTGTGTTCCCTATGTCATTCTAAGGATTATAAAAGCATTATGATGAGAATCATATTATTGTTGCACTTTTCAAATTTCTACCATCTAGAAGGAAACTTAATTATTAGTACTAAGGATCATTAAAAATAACAAAAAACTTTATGTGGTATTCATGAAAGAGAATGTTAACATGAAGGGCATATTGAATGAATGTTGAAAACAATTTATTTTTAAAAAAAATTAATAACATTGTAAGAATAGTATAATAACTAATTAAACCATGTCATTTGGACTTTGAGTCCTATTGTTGATGGATAGTACATCATTTCCTTGTACTGAATTTGATCTAAATTAAGAAATCAGATTACAATATCTGGTGTGATACTTGCACTATTGTCAAATTCAATGTAAAAACCAAGAAGACTAACAACAAGATTGCAAGCCAAAAAGTGATCCATTCAATTCAAAATTAGAGTTTATACAAATCTGATGGATCCCAAGGGTCACTAGAACCCCTTGGAAATTACATGATGAGTCCTCATAATGTTTATTACAAATAAACTATTAAAACTATCAAAAGTTATCAAAAAAACTATATAAAAAATAAGGTCCATTTGGCAAAGGCATAACTTTCTAGTCCTAGCTCCAAATTGCAAACTGTTTACTCCGTTGGAAAGGTATTCAATAAATCTCAAACCAAAACTAGGAGGTCACACCAGGGTGAGTTCTCTTGAGGCATACAGGTCTTGAAATGCCCCGAAGACCTTCAAAAATGCACTTTACTAAAACATAGAAAATTCTAAAAAATTGGATTTCAATATTTTTCCAACTATGCTCTGAAAAAACTTGTTATCAATTATCTATACATTTTTTTCTTTATCAATGAGTTTCTATGAGAATGCATGTATCCAAGATTGAAGATGAAATTGAACTTAATTAAAGGGTCAATGCACAAAGTTGGGTACCAATTCTGCTTCAAACAAATTTTTCAATTAGAAACGGGCACCCATTTTTTACAAATCAGGTGCCTGTTTAGGTTCGAGAGCAAAATGGGCGCTCATTTTTTACAAATTGGGTGCCCATTTTGAAAATGTATTTATTTTTTTTAACTGTTTTCTTTCTCATTTTCACTATTTCCAAAACGGAATCACATTTTAGAGAGCTCGGGTGCCCGTTTCAGCTTCTCGTGTTGACCCCCTTAGCCTTTTTTTCCTATTCCAAGTGCGTACAATTGTTTTTTAATTATTTTTTCATAAAAAAATATAATTTCAAGTTATTTTTAATTAAAATGTAGATTAATTTTGTTTTCTAAATTATCGTATAAATTTAATTATATTTTATGTTTCAATTAGTTCTTTTTAGTTTTAATTACTTTGTAAATTATCGTACGAAAGTAGAACACTATTAAAACTTTTAATTTAACCCTAGGTAGTAAAACAAAAATGTAAACCTAGACACAATTGAATTATGAAACCCTAAGTAGAAAACAAATAACAAACCATAGGTAGAAAAAAATATTTATCTAAACAAAACTAAAATAAAAAAAATTGTACAGGTGTAGAAAACGTAAACCTACACATAGTTCTAAAATAAGAAAATCTCTCTCTCTCTCTCTCTCTCTCTCTCTCTCTCTCTCTCTCTCTCTCTCTCTCTCTCTATCTATCTATCTATCTATCTATCTATCTATCTATCTATCTATCTATCTATCTATCTATCTATATATATATATATATATATATCTTCCCCCCCCCTCTCTCTCTCTCTTATTTGTTTTAATTTTTAATTATTTAAGTCATTCTTTGTAAGGTAAAATGTAATTTATAGTATGTTAATTGTAATTTATTTTTTATATGTATGCAAATTAAAAATATAGATGATTTTAACATTGATGAGCTTATAAGTCAGCATACACCAGCACCTCCACCTCCACCTCCACCTCCACCTACAGAGTTGAGAGACAGTATTAGGAGAAATGTAGAGGCAATAGTGAGAGATGTAAATATGATTAGAAATGTGATGCAGGAGCATCCTGGGTGTAAGAGCAATCTTGCATCACCCAAAAAATATTTATGTTTTTGTATTCAATAAGGGCTATCTTGTGCAAAGCTGCTATTTATGGAAACTTGTTGTTTTTAGTAAGTTGGTCATAAATCTCGGAATGTTCTAATTTTACATGTGGAGGTTCATCTCAGTCATATCAGCCTGCCAGTAAAGTTTCATGGCTAGATCAGGTCTAGTTTTGAAGATATTGAAGATTTTCGGTATTGGCAGCAGGGTACAGAAACTTTGAACTCAGTTTTGAAGGCTTTAGAGGCTCCGAATGAGGTCAAAAATTTGGGTGATAGGTGCTTGCATGAGTCAAGCCTATAGAGCGCTTTGTGGCCTTTTCAAAATGGGGTTATAATAGTCAATCGGGTCAACTAGTGATGACTTATGGTCTCCGAAAGTCGGGTCACCTGAAATGGTGGAAAATAATTTTCCTTCAAAAATTTTGTTTGGGTTTCAAAAGTTATTTTGAGCTGACTCTGATGTAATAAATTGAAAAATAAAATAATTCTAAGTTTGGTCGGCCCTAAGGGCTAAATTTTTGGAACCTTCTTGGGCGGTGGAAAATGCCTATATAAAGAAGGCCCGTAGTGTTGTCTAGGGCAGTTCTGGGTAGTAGATCTGGGTATTGATTTGAGGCTTTGTCCTAAAAAATATTGTAAGGGAATGCCCATGTGGCTTTACATATTATAATTCTAAAAGTTTGTAATTCCACATTTGTGGAGATAATAAGAAGCCAATTTTTTTTTCTTGCATATTGTTGTTGTTTCTCTGTTTCTGTTATGTGTTTGTGGTATTAAGAGGAGCACCCTTCATCAAAATGATACCCATCCATCGACCCAACTACTATGCCTTGTAGATAGCATGCAAGGCATAGTAGATTTAGTACACACATTAGACTCAGAGCTTGATAGTTTCCAGACATGGAGGGAGAGTATGCGTGGATATTATAAAGAGGGCAATAATTTAAAATCTACATAAACTGATATGGCACGTTATTTTTTGAACCCTAAAACAGGTGAGGAGATACTTGGCAAGAAGCCACGTATTTCTATTAGATGGTGTAGACACCCTAGTATAGCATAGAATTTTTGGGAGTGGTGGTGGATGGTATTTGACCATCCACCACACACTAATCATGAGGTCCCACTTTATTTTTTGAAAAAATTATGGGCTGAATTTGAATTGGGTAGGAAACCCAATTATTTTGACATGAGATCATTCCAGGGGGTTGGTCAGAGCATGCCATGGGAAAGGTTAGGGCCAAATTGAGTGATAGAACTATAAATTATGTGTGCAATGAGCCCCTTGTTCCTCTTCCTTCTCTTCTAGTTCTTGCACATGTCCATCATCGAGCAGTGCAGTCATCTCTCGGTTCATTAGGTGCCCTTATGGGCAATTTGTTACTATTGGAAACTGCAATTGAAGCAATTTTTGTATTTTCATTGATGTCAAACCTTAATTGGTAAGATTGTTGGTATCTAAGAAAGTACTATATCTATTTGATTGTTGAGAAGGATTAGGGAAAGGTTGGTAACAATAGCATCTAGGGAAAGGTTGAGTTATCTTGATACTTCAATGAGTACTTGATTATGTAGCACAATGATAACATAATGTATTGTTTATCTAAGTCAGAAGAAAGACTGAAAAAGTAGGCTTAACCGAGTAAAAGTGAGGAAATCTAGTTTAAGCCACGTGATGTTAGTATTGACCGAGAGCCAGTATATGCTGAATAAATTTAATGTTGACCGAATATCAGTTTATTGCCAAGGGAGACAACATTAGCCAAGGAAATAGTTTCAAGTGGTGACCGAGCTATGCAATGATGACTGAGGAGTTGAACACAGAATTGACCAAGCATCAATAATTTACATTTAAGGAAGAATTCAGATTCCTAGCCGACATGTTTGAATTCTTGGATTATGTAAATCATGTTGACTTTATTAATTGTCTATATGGAGCATTTAATGTATAGTAAACCATTTTATTATGATTTCAATAAGGAGATTAGAGATGTTTCTAGAAGGATGGATGACGAACATAAAGTTGGAAGGATTCGATGAATCTAACCTAAACCTAAGATCTATGGAGGAGATTAAGCGGAAAAAGATGGATCTACCTATCAAAGAGGTATTAAGGAAACCTATGTGTGAGGTTGGAAGAGAGATGTTGGAGTTGTTGTTATTAACTGAATAAGAAGAAAGGTTGAAGGAGAAGGAGTTGATCAGAGTTATGATTTCTTGAAGTGAATTCTAAGCAGATCAGTGATGGAGATGGAATTGGAACTCATTCAATAAGCCATCATATGTATGTAAGAATCAAATCTTTTATTTGCAAAGTGAGTTGTATGTTTTTAGATCAAACACTGATGTTACTTTCTAACCATTGTATGTTGGAGATTTTCCAGCAGGCCAGTACTGACTGTATGTTTGTCATTGATGAAAACACATGGAAAGTATCATGCGTGGAAGTCTTATGTAGTAAGCCTTTAGTATATGATGCATGGACATGATATCAGCATGATATCATGGGTACAGAGGTTAACTATAACTACAAATAGTTATATAGCAGCTTATGTCAGCAGTGCTCTTGACAGAGTTACAGGTAGTGTTCTGTGTATGGTTATCTGTACAATTGTCTTATGGGCATGTGCCCTAGGATATATGTTGAAGACATGTTAGCAATGTTTCAGTTATGAACGCATAGTATAATGATGAACACAAGTGAAGTTATGCAGTCACTATTCACCATTAGTAGTTTCATGTGTTTGTTCAGAAGAGCCGACAAAGATTTGATTATTTCTTGAGTTGCACCTATCTTGAGGATATCCACCCTTAGAGTTAAGCATGGAGAAATGTTATTGATTTTTGATTAAGAGTGCATAAGTTAATTCAGCTTACAGAGAAAGTTCTAGTTGTTTTAGTAGAGCCGATAGTGTGTGGCGTGTGTCTACAATTATTTTATTAGATAGGTCCCAGAATGAGTTGCGTGCATAATAGAGCCGACAAAATGATTGTTGGAGTTTATTATGGTTTCTCTAATATGATTTCAAGGTGGTTATAATAGGCTGACTTGATTATATCATTTGGAGGAAAGATATTTATAGACAGTCATTTGTGATTGCTTGAGTATAGTTCATGGTTGATTAAGCAGAGCAAATCAGAGTGTGCAAAGTGTTGAACCATCAGAAGAAGGTCTATCTGACCAAGTAGAGTATGTGTGCTATTTATTGGAATTGATCCAGATAATAGGTCAAAGCGTAGTTCACCAAGATCCAAATATAGTGTGTATTTGTTATTTAAAAGGTTGTAGCCTTCGCCCATTTGAGCAGTGAACTCTTGAACAGTGCATCCTCTCCCCTAACAGGGACAATTGTAAAAGACTCCTAATAGGGTCCAACCCTTAACCAAGTCTACTGTACTTAATATATTGTAAAGCTACTCCTAACAGGGTAAAGGATCTTCTAGCAAGGATCATTATACACTAGTATAAAATATTAGTGGGTATCAAGTCCCACCGGGGTTTTTACCTATTTGGGTTTCCTCATAACCAAAATATTGGTGTTGTGTTCATGTGTTCTTTCATTATGTTTATGCTTTATGTTTAAGTATACTTAATTGGATAAATAATTGAAACTTGTAGATAATTGATTCACCCCCCACCCCCCCCCTCTCAGTTATCTCTTAGGACTATTCCTAACAATTGGTATCAAAGCCAAGTGCCTTGGAGAGAATTTTAACAGCTTGAGGTTGATCAGATGGCATACTTTAGGAAAGAGAGTCCTAATTTTGATGGAGAAAATTATCTTGATTGGAAGAACAAGATGATGACCCATTTGCAGTGTATTGCTTATGAAGTTTTCAATGTAACTATCAAAGAAGCCAAGATTCCTACTTTAGAAGACCATGAACAAGATGATGCTATTGACACTCAAAAGGAATTTTTTCATCATAATGCTATAGCTAAAGAAGCCCTTATCAGCGCACTATCTGATAGTGAGTTTTCAAAGATAAAGAAGGTAGACACCACCCACAAGATATGGAAGTACCTTGCAGACATATTTGAAGGAGACAAGCAAGCAAAGGATGCACGCAGAAAGACATGGAATAAAAGATTCAATGCATTAGAGATGCTACCTGAAGAAAACATCAAAGCTTATAATCAAAGGGTCAATGAAGCAATTTCTAGAATCAGGAACAATGGTGGAGAGATCTCAGAAGAAGATATTATGGACAAGTTGATGACTACTCTCACTCCAGAATATGAAAGAAAGATCAATATCCTTGATGAGACCATGCAACTTACATCTAATTTTAAGAGAGAGACCTTGATCAGCAAAATCTCATCTTTTGAGATTTCAAGATTGAAGACAGAACCAAAAAGTGAGACAGCCTTCAAAGAAATAATTCATGGTAAGAAATCTGCAAACACTTTTGGTAATTTTGATGATGATGATGAAGAGAAAACTTTAGATGATTTTATTGCTATGGTTGCTGAAAGAGAAAAGAAAGAAAAAGGAAAATATGAAGGTCAATTTCCTTTCAAGTGCTTTTCATGTAATAAGATAGGTCACTTTGCATCTAAGTGTCCTACTAGAGTTAGAAAGTTCAAAAAGGATTACAAGCCTAAGTACTCTAAGGAATGTTACTTTGCTGGAGATGGAGTTTTAGATGATGAATCAGGTGAAGAAGAAATTGGATTCATTGCTATTGTAGAAAAAATGAATAGTAAGTCAATTCCTAAAGATGAGAATGTAAATCAAGATCTATCATTGATTTCCCAAGCAGATATAAGAATAGACTGGATTATAGACAATGGTTGTTCACATCACATGACAGGTGATAAAGAAAGGTTTGTTCATTTGGACAAATATAATGGAGGTATGGTCGGATTTGGAGACAACACTCCTAAACCTATAGTTGGTAGAGGAGCCATCACTTTGGATGGAAAGAACATTACTGATGATGTTCTTTATGTTGATGGTTTGAAACATAACCTTCTCAATGTTGGATAGTTACTTGGTAAAGGCTATCAGTTGGAGTTCAAAGATGAAAAATGCATCATTAACAACAAAGATGGTGTTATAATTACATCAGGCACAAAGAAAAGAGGTAATGTTTTTCAACTCAATTCAGAAGAAAGTTGTTTTGTTGCTAAAGTTGATGACAGTTGGTTGTGGCATAAAAGACTATGTCATATCAATTTTGATAACATAGTAAAGATAAGCAATTTTAAAGCAGTAAGAGATCTACCTAGCATAGAAAAGCTAATTGATACTATATGCAGGGAATGTGTGATGGGGAAGC
The DNA here is from genome assembly GCA_027943335.1 of Chamaecyparis obtusa. Classification (NCBI taxonomy): domain Eukaryota; kingdom Viridiplantae; phylum Streptophyta; class Pinopsida; order Cupressales; family Cupressaceae; genus Chamaecyparis; species Chamaecyparis obtusa. Next base: position 1,607,420 of record BSBK01007512.1, read on the forward strand.
ATGTGAGAAATTAATTCAAGAGCAAGCAGAATTCAGCAGAGAACAAGCTAGATCTGATTCATACAAACCTATGTGGACCAACTCAAACAATATCATACTATGGTGAAAGGTATTTTATTTTGTTTGTTGATGATTATATTAGGATCATGTGGGTTGCATTCTTAAAAGATAAGTCAAAAGATTTTAAGAAGTTTAAAATATTCAAAGCTAAGGTTGAGAATGAATCTGGATTAAAGATAAAATGTTTGAGATCAGATAGAGGAGGAGAATTCACCTCTGACAGATTCTATGAGTATTGTGAAGAACATGGCATAAAGAGATAGTTAAGTGCACCTAGAACACCTCAATAGAATGGAATTGCAGAGAAAAGGAATAGGATCATTCTTGATACAGTGCACACCATTATGATAGAAGGAAAAGTTGCACACACCTATTGGAGAGATATGGTCAATACAACAGTCTATACAATCAATAGAATTCAGTTAAGGCCTGGTGTTGACAAAACACCTTATGAGCTATGGTTTGGTAATGTTCCCACTATAAAATACTTTAGAATCTTTGGAAGCAAGTGCTACATCAAGAGGGATGAAGCAGTAGGCAAGTTTGATGCAAGAAGTGATGAAGGTATTTTTCTTGGTTACTCTACTAAAAGTAAAGCTTATAGATGTTTCAATTTAAGATTGAAAAAGATCATTGAAAGTGCTCATGTAAAGATTGATGAAAATTTTATGATTCAAGAAAGATATCATGATTACTCACTCATGATTGAAGAAGAACCTAGACCCTCCTCTAGTGAGATAGTTATTGAGGAAATGTTTGACAACATTGATGTGTTGTTCAATGAGTCCACATCACCTAAATCTCTGAATTTTACATCAAGAAATCATTCCAAGAAAGACATCATTGGAGATCAAAGCGGAAAAGTCTTAACAAGATCACAAGCAAAGAACTCAGCTAGCAACGATGCGGTATGTTTACTATCTTAGATTGAACCTTTAAGTGTTGAAGATTCTTGTAAGGATTCAGATTGGCATGATGCTATGAAAGAAGAACTTGATCAGATCATTAAGAATGACACTTGGGAACTGGTCCCAAGACCTAGTGATAAGAATGTGATTGGAACAAAGTGGATATTCAGAAACAAGATGAATGAAGATGGTACAGTAGTAAGAAATAAAGCAAGATTAGTATGTAAGGGATATGCACAAAGAGAAGGCATTGATTATTCAGACACATTTGCACCTGTGAGTAGATTAGAAGCTATTAAGTTGTTTTTAGCTTATGCTACAGTTAAAAACTTCAAAGTTTATCAAATGGATGTCAAATCAGCATTCTTGAATGGAGACTTAAAAGAAGAAGTATACATTGAGCAGCCTGAAGGAGTCACCTTATCAGAGAGACCTGATATGGTATGTAGATTGAAGAAGGCCCTCTATGGACTTAAGCAAGCCCCTAGAGCATAGTATGAGAGACTAGATGGATACTTAAAAAAGATTGGATTCAAGAAAGGAGCAACAGATTGTAATCTATTCATGAGAGAGACATCTGAAGGTTTATTACTTGTAGCTATATTTGTTGATGACATTATCTTTGGAGGTAATGACAAACTCAATGTTGAATTTTCCAAAGAAATGCAGAATGAATTTGAGATGAGTATGATTGGTCCTATCAAGTACTTTTTAGGATTAAATGTGCAGTAGATAGAAAAAGGGATTTTCATTAATCAATCAAAGTATGTGAAAGAGATACTAAAGAAATTCAAGATGGATGATTGCAAGCTAGTAGGAACCCCTCTGATTACTAGATGCAAGCTTACAAAGGAAGATGACTCACCAGTAGTTGATATAACATTGTATAAGTCTATGATTGGTAAACTCATTTATCTTACTTAGACTAGACCTGACATTTCCAATGCAATTGGTATAGTTGGAAGATTTGCAGTACACCCTAAAAAAAGCCACCTCATGGAAATAAAGAGAATATTTAGATACTTTTAGGGCACTATAGATTATGGTTTATGGTATCCCAATTTAGAAAATGTTGAGCTTCATGTATACACTAATGCAGATTGGGCAAGATGTGTTGATGACAAAAATAGTACATCAAGAGGGGCAGTGTTTCTTGGTGATAGACTTGTCACTTGGACAAGCAATAAAAAAAATTGTATTTCTCAGTCAACAGTAGAAGCGGAGTATGTTGCAATAGCCCTGAATTGTTCTACAATTGTGTGGATCAAGTAGATGATAAAAGATTTTGGAATTTAGATTAATTATCCTATTGTTATTCACTATGATAACACTAGCACTATCAATATGTTGAAGACCCCTATGATGCATGCAAAGAAAAAACACATTGAGATCAAGTATCACTTCCTAAGAGAGAAAGTGGTAGAGAAAGAAGTCAAGTTGGACTATGCGAGTACTAAAGAATAGTTGGAAAATATATTCACAAAGCCCTTGCCGAAGGATACTTTTGAGTATCTCAGGGGGAATTCAGGAGTAATTCCCTTCCCTAATTCTTCTTAGAAGGAAGCAGGAATGGCATCAGTCCTTAGGGATTGATGGAAGGTGTTAGGGATTTTTCTTGTAGGACATAAAATGATGCTTGAACTTGTGTTCCCTGAGACTGATTCCCACAAGAGAAAGACCTAATTTCTGAGGATTGGATAAGATCCTCCTTCATTTTTGAGCTCCATAGACTTAGGTAGGTATTACCTTTTGATGATGACTATCTTTGCAGTATTCTTATGAGTGGACACTGACCAACTTCTAGTCTTCTTAATGCATAAACCTATAGAATACTTTGCATATGACTGTAATCACTTTAATGCAAACTTTAACCAGACAAAGTGTGACTGTAAGTGAAGCAATAATCAGTGCTCTAAGGATTCTCATCCTTCTTCCTTTTAAGGAGGGATAACCTAATATGATTCTCTCTTTGCAGAATCATGAAATATGAACTAAATGCCTTGGGCACAGTCCAATCTATCAAGTGCAATAAACATAAAAATAAAAAGGTATTGATAAATAATGTGAATGTTTCAACTTCTTCTCTGAGATCGATGAAAAATACAACTATGAGGAACAAATACCAAACCAGTGCCTAATCCTAAGGGCAACAGAGTCACAATTCAAATCAACAAGTAAACCCTAACATAAATACAATAGTATGCCTTACACACCAACCACAAATCCAAATAGGTTGCCTTAAAAACTATTCTGTTAACCAAATATTGTTATCATCAAAGATCCATACAAATATATTTACTCTCCAAGATGAAATATAAGCACTTTTAATTCTTTCCTTGAAAGAAGCTCATAAAACAGTCAAGCAGGTTGCCTTACAACTAGTATATTTCAAATGCTTAACATGAAAAACATACAAGAGTAAAATACATAAGCAAAGAGACAACAACAATATATGGTAGAAGTTGTAATGTATTTTTATTAAATTCAACTTGCCACTTACATTTACAATTCCATTACTCAGAAGACTAGACACAAAGCTTGGTGATCTGCTCCTAAGCAATCCAGTTCTATTTTCTATATCCTTTCAATCTCTACTCCCTTTTTTACCAACCCTTTACAAAAATGAGCCTTCAACTCTATATAGCCTTTTCACAACCACCTTGGAATTCCCTCAATAATGGGAATGCAACAAGCTTCGGGTGGTTGGAAAACCTAACTCCTTTTTAAAACATAAAAATACAACAAAATATACAACCAACCCACATGTGGTGAAAGGACAAAACTTCCTCAGATTATGGTACATCTTTGGCTACTCAAAAACTGACACCCTCAACTGCAAATATTTATGAGAGCTCCTGGATTTCAATGAGACATGGTGACTACCATTTTAGGCTAACCTACACCATTCTTGAATGATAGCTTATCAATCTTGTATTCCTTGGATCAGGTGTCAGGTGTGTCAGATGTCCTTTTCAATCTTCATCCAAAATATCCAAATCAACTGTGGCAGATCTAGCCTTTTTGGGCTTTGTCTTTTCATCCCATGCAGTTACCTGTTCCTTTAACGACCAAGTAAAACCTTTGACAAGTTGTAGTTGGGCCTTTTGTGTCTCCCATACAGCATTCGTAATTGCCTTAACATCTGACACAAACTTGGTGAGGTCCACCTTTGCTTTGATGGCTTCATCTAAAGCCTTATTGAAGCTCTCTAAATCAACATCATTACTCTCACCTAAAAATGCCTCTTTCCTAGGTAGTAGAAGATCAACATCTGATCTCCAATTATCAAGGCTCTTTATTATCCCATCTATACTCAAAATTAAGGGGATGAATCTATTGGTACAGGAGCTGAGCATGGCTATCTTAGCCTCAATCAAATTTGCCTTACCCTTAAAAAGTAGTAGAATGGATTTAATTCTATCAATCTCCTCACCAACTCCTACAACTGTCTCCGGTATGTCACTCCCCATACATTGAGCAAAAATTAATCTCTCAAAAAGTGGTGCTCTGATAGACCACACTATATAAAACTCACTCAAAATTTGCACATAACTGTTGACCTCCTTTTGCAATTCTGGCAATTTTCCATAAGCATTATAAACTAGGTCAAATTTATCCTTGATTGTGTTCAATCTATGCTACAAAACACTCAATAGGGCTTGCAATACTACCTCATTCTTTTCATCAGTGATCTTTTTCAATTCAGCTGCCACCTCCTCATCTATCATTCCTTGTGCCTCTATCACCAATGGTTGCTCAGAAGGTGCAGGGGCTACTACAGGGGTATTTATAATTTGCAATTGCAGTTCCTCCTCCTGCTTCTCTAATGCTGTGACTTTTATAATCTGCAAATCACTATCCTTTACTAGGGCACTGTAGTCCTCCAAGATGTCACCATATCTCTCTGCAACTATTTAGTTTTATCCTCATTTAATTTTGCAAATTGGGTCAAAACCTAAGAAATTTCCAGGTCCCCTGTATTATGGATTGACCACACTATTTTATCTCCCTCCATTTTTTCTTTTACATTCAAAATTTGTGGTTTCCTATCTTTTGGATATAGACTCCACATGGCTAAGGCCTAACTTTTTGGTCTATACCCAAATCCTCTTATTATGTCCCCTACTTGAGTCTCAAAAGAGAGAGTGACATATTCTTGTCTCTTTATCTAATCTATTATGAAGTCAGTAAACAAACTCCACCCTGGCACAAGCAACATATTACTTTTTTTGACTAATTCCCTGGCCTCATCTAGAGTAAGATTTTCCTCCTCAGGGTCATATTCCTTCAATTGTTGCAATGCCTCATCTGATACTTGACCTTCCTCAGTTATTTGTACACTAGAAGCTACTTGTTGCTACTTATGCCATAACAAGAAACTTTTGAATTCCTTAGAATTCAAAAAATTGTCATCCTTCATAAAGGCATCTTGTTCAATTAATCTTTCATCCTGGCCTAAAGCCAAAGGCAACTCTACATCTTTTGTTTCATACTTTTCTTGCCTTTTAGCCTCTCTGACTGCTTTCCTAATTTCATGGTGATGAAAGCTAGTCCCTGTGTAGAGGGCACTCACTCTGTCTTTCTTCCTCCTCTTTGAAGGTTCACCAGTTAACAACTTTTTCTTTTTCTTTTGAGGCTCAGCAGTATCCTCAGAACTGGGCAATTCAACAAGGTCTACATTTTCTTTCTCCTCCCCAGGCCCTTCAACCATTGGTTGTTCCATAGTGGGTGGACTATATATGGGGTAGCCACCATCACCATCCTCATCACATTCTAATTCTGAATGGGCCTTTTTGCCCTGATTAGCATCATCAATTTGATCCTTCATGGATTCAACAAGTGTGTCAAATCGAGCCATCATCTGCTCAAGTCTTTGGAGGTAAGGCAAAGTGGGAAAGAAACCCCCAAATACCAACCCTTTTCCTTTAAACTCCCTCTCAATTCTATGTAACTGATCCAATTGCCTAATTCTTTTCTCCACCTCATCATCCTCAATGATGTTTCTGATCACATCCTCTTCAAGATATTCTTCATGTAGCTTATTGAAAGCAATGGTAGGCATGTAGTATTTCCTTGTAGCAACCATGAAACCTTTTGTATCCACATACCTATGTGGTGCTACAAACATCTTGTATTTCTCTAACCAATCATTTACTTTATTGAATGCTCCCTTTCCAATTGTAATATAATGCACCCTGAAGTGCCAAGGAGTGAGAGTCCCTTTCCTGTGGGAAGCCAAGTGTTCTCTTTCTGTCAACATGAGTTGCCAGACAAACTCTAGAAATGCAACTATTGGTGGTACATAGAATGGAAGTAGATGAGGAGGCTAAGGGCATCCATAAACCCTAATCATCATATAGCTTGTCTCATAGTAAATATCTCCCCAATTGTGACCCTTGGTCCAATTATGAATAAACTATTGGGGTCTCACCAGATGCAGGACTTTGGTGGATAATCTTGTGCAATTTACACCCAAACTCCGGAGAATGGGGTACACAATCCAATTCTCAAAAGCACTAAAATCTCGCCTAGGGCATGAAGGGCTCCACACTCCTAACCAGAACTATACTGGGTTAGGTTTTCCATTCCACATCATTTGTGGTTTGAGATCATTCAAATTTATTAAACCATAATTGTGATACACAATTAGGTGCATTAGTAGGGAGTAATGCATGAACCTGGGTTGAGAACTAGAGGTGAAATTCTTCAAGGACAAAAAACCCTCATGCATCTTGTTTATGATATAACTAATAAAGTCATACCCTTTTCTCACCATATGGCTTTGTGAATCCATTACTAACATCAAAATGTCAGATGTAATCCTCTCAGAACCTACATCAATTCCCAAAACCTAGCATATCACATATGCAATGTATTTCATGTAAAACTTTAGGTCTTTGTAGGCATACAGAATCGATCTAGCCATAGGTGCAATATAGTTTTTATTCTCCTTAGGCATATGATTCTTAATCTCCCTGGAGACCAGAGCAACCTCTCTGACATATCTATTTGCTAAAGCTTGTAAGTTGATTCCATGGCCATTGGAAACTGAATCCCAAAAGCATTCATGAAAGAATTTCGGTCTAAGATTATGAAGGGTGAACCATCCTCTTTTCAAATAGTCTTTGAGAGAGGATCATATCTCTGAGATAGCATGAGGAGCAAGTCCACATCTAGAAAAACCTCTGGAACAATCAACTTGGCCAACCCCGAAGTCCAAGGATTTGAAATCGGTATGACACTATCATAGTTCTTGAAGAAATATGTAAACAGGCACATGCCTATGATTTTTGGGGTTTTAGCATCCCTATAGTAAGCTAAGTCATCGACAAAATTGTCATCATTGACCTTCTTGTTTTGAGAAGAACCAGGAAAGAGAGTGAGAAATTCATCTAAAAAATTTTCCTTTACCTTCTCCTTCGACCCCCGACTGGTAGAAGTTTCGCTTGCTGTCGCCTGACTCATCTTGACTGTAGCTCTGGAAATTCTTCTACAAATTCACTGATCACACTGTGAGTCCTGAAAGCATAGAAAACCTAGTGCTTTGTACTTCTCCAATAAGCTTCGTAACTCTCAAATGAGCCGCCTCTAACTATTTTATCTTGTAGAATTGAATGTGCCATCATACCTGACATCTCCAGCTGTCAAGAGGTCACTTTTGCCATTACTTTGGTACGCACAAGGTTTCAATTTACTAGCCGTAGCTGAGAAATTTTAAATTTGAACATTTCACGATCTGGCAACTGAAGAAAAAGACACATAGTCATTTTACAAATTTGGTGCTTTAGAAAGGTATTCTGAGATCTGGCGACTAAGAGGAAATCTCGTAGTCACAGAATACTTTTGACTTTTCAAACTTGATTCTGAGATTAGGCAACCCAACCATTTGGAGATCTAGTGACTAAAGAAAGTGATACATTAATTTATTCTATTCTAAGAATTGGCGACCATATTCAAAAACTATAGTCGTGGCAATATATTTGTCTTTGAAAACTTTCAGCGATCACCCGACTTGGAGATCTAGCAACAAACCAGAAATCATGAAATCTCTCAAAGCTTTGACTGTTTGACTTCTTTCTTGAGATCATGTGACCACTGTCGATCTTGTCCCTGAATTCATCCAATGGTCCATATTGAGTCATGAGAATATTTCATAACTAACCGCCTGATCCCACGACCCTGAGAAAACTGTGTCCCTAAATTGCTGAAAGCTTATCACTTAACTATCAGGAACCTGAGATCACATGATGATACAATCACTATATCTCTAAATACAATCATAACCGCAGGGCCAAAACCATTATATTAACCTTCACCTGACCTCAGGTATATCTAGAGATTACGTGACAAAGGAAAAATCCAAATCATGAAATCATTTCTTCACTCTACGTTAAGACTGGAGATGAAGCACCATCCACACGATCAAAAATCATCAACAGTTCTTATTTGATCAAACAAACATTTGTCACCTAACCACTGCATTCAGAGATTTGGTGACAATTGCATCACAAAATAACTAACCACTAGAGAGATAGCCATCAACATCAGGAGATCACACGACCAACATAACTCACAATCGCTGAATGAAAAGATAAATCATCATATCATTACGAGATCTAGAGACAACCACCAAGGAAGATAGTTGTTCCATCTTGAGATTCAGCAACCAAAGAGAAAACTCATGATCGCTGAATAAAAGGTCACTTAAATAAATCATTGTGAGATCTCCCGACCATAGGAAAAACCAATTTAGAGATTTCGTGACTATAGTCTCTTAATGATGAATCAAATACAACAGTTTCTAGATCTCAAGATTATCATTGTGAGATTTGGAGACTAAAGGTGAAACAATAAGTCATTAAACACTAAGGAATATTCCAAGAGACTCACAAGAATGGGCGACAAAGGATTTCAAGCATTCACTAGACAAATAGGAATATTCCTAAGCCTTCAGGAGATTCAATGACTAAGAGGAAAATAGAAGTGCACATGCAAATTTTGAGACTTAAGTCATCCCATAAAGTAACAGAGAATTAGAACACTGATGACTTAAACTAGGGTTTTTATGATTTTCAAAGGCAATTAGACCTAGCAAACCCTAAAGATTGCAATTTTTTCAAGATCATCCATAAATTTAGGGCAAAACACAAAAAGCAAGACTTCTAACCAACAGAAGGTTGACTAATCTACCTTGGGAGTAGTACCAGTGCTTAAAATGAGTGGTGCCCTTTGCCATTGATGTCAAAGGGGGAGTATATATATAGAGTCATGAAAAACAAAAGTAAAAAGAGGAGTAATGTACTAAGGGGGAGAAACATTTAGTTATGATAGTAGTATAGTGGAGGAAATCAAGAATTTTATAAAAGAAATGTTCATTTGGGTTGATGGTGGTTTTTCATTCCACATGTTGCCATCAATGCCAAAGGAAGAGATTGTTGGAGATTTTCCAGCAGGCCAGTACTGACTATATGTTTGTCATTGATGACAACATATGGAAAGTAGCATGCATGGAAGTCTTATGTAGTAAGCCTTCATTATATGATGCATGGACATGATATCAGCATGATATCATGGGTGCCGAGGTTAACTATAAGAATAGACAGTTATATAGAAGCTTGTGTCAGTAGTGTTCCTGACAAAGTTACAGGCAATATTCTATATATGGTTGTCCATACTATTGTCTTATGGGCATGTGCCCTAGGACATATGTTGAAGACATGTTAGTAATGTTTTAGTTATGAATGCATAGTCTAATGATGAACGCAAGTGAAGTTATGCAGTCGCTATTCACCAGTAGTAGTTTCCTATGTTTGTTCAGAAGAGTTGACAAAGATTTTATTGTTTCTTGAGTTACACCTATCTTGAAGATATGTTCCCTTGGAGTTAAGCTTGGAGAAGTGTTATTGATGTTCGGTTAAGAGCGCATAAGTTAATTCAGCTTACAGAGAAAGTTCCAGTTGTTTTGGTAGAGTCGACAGTGTGTGGCGTGCGTCTACAATTATTTTATTAGACAGGTCCCAGAATGAGTTGCGTGCATAATAGAGCTGATAGAATGATTGTTGGAGTTTATTATGGTTTCTCTAATATGATTTCAAGGTGGTTCTAATAGGCTGACTTGATTATATCATTTGGAGGAAAGATATTTATAGGCAGTCATTTGTGATTGCTTGAGTGTGGTTCATGGTTAATTAAGTAGAGCAGAGCAGAGTCTATGAACTGTTGAACCATCAAAAGAAGGTCTATGTGACCAAGTAGAGTATGTGTGCTACTCATTAGAACTGATCCAGATAGTAGGTCAAAGTGCAATTCACCAAGATCCATATATAGTGTGTATCTATTATTCATAAAGTTGTAGCCTTCGCCCATTTGAGCAGTGAACTCTCAAACAATGTGTCCTCTCCCCTAACAGGGACAATTGTAAAAGATTCCTAATAGGGTCCAAACCTTAACTAGGTCTACTATACTTAATATATTGTAAAGCTACTCCTAACAAGGTAAAGGATCTTCTAGCAAGGATCATTATACACTAGTACAGAATATTAGTGGGTATCAAGTCCCACCGAGGTTTTTACCTATTTGGGTTTCCCCATAACCAAAATATTGGTGTTGTGTCCATGTGTTCTTTCATTGTGTTTATGCTTTATGTTTAAGTATACTTAATTGGATAAAGAATTGAATCTTGTAGATAACAAATTCACCCCCCCGCACCTCTTAGTTATCTCTTGGGACTATTCCTAACATTGTATTCATTTAAATCCTTTAATCAAGGTTGACCTAACAGTCATTGGATAAATCCTTTAATCAAGGTTTCATTCTAATGGAATGCATTTAAGTCCTCTAACAAGGTGCACTCCTAACAGGGTGGTTGAAATCCTTTAATAGGGTCACCTAGCAGTGTATTTGTAAACCTTTGACAAGGTTAGCTTTTCACAGAGCTCACTTCAGAAGAGTGAAAATATCAGTAACATGTTAAAAAGTGGTTTTTCCAAAATTTGGTTTCCACTATATATCCTGGTGTTAATAATGGTGTGAATGTTTTGGTTTGAACATTTTTGTGTTTTTCAAGTTAAATACTGTTGGATAGTGGACTGCACTATTATATGTTTCTGGTATACATTCTGTAATGATTGAGTAGCCGTTGGTTGTTAGATTTGAGTTTTTGAAGTGTTTAAAAGTATAATTTATACATCTAGACCTAAGAATAATTGTTTCACTCCCCCTCTCTATTTTTCTAAATCATATTAACAATTGGTATCAGATTTGTTGGTGCTTATAGAGAAAAAGTTTAAAGTTACTTGAAGTAAATGATCAAGATGTATAAGGAGGTATCGAAGCTGAATAAGAACTTCCCTGCATGACAGAGTTTGATGAAACTGCATCTAGCTAGTATTGGTGACTCAATGAAATATTATGTTGAACATGACTATGTCACACCTGCTTCACCCTTGACTAGCAAGGAAATGAGAGCTAAATAGGAACACAAGAAAGCAATGTAGGAGATTGCATCTACCTTAAGTTATCCCAAATTTGAAGACATCAAAGCTTTCACAAATGCAAAGAAAATGTGGGACACTCTTGCAAACATCTATGGTGGTGATGTGAATGTACTAAGGGTAAAAGCTAAAAGCCTAAGAGGTAAATTTGATGAAATAAAAATGCAAGAAGGTGAGAATATTGCTCAATATTGTGGTAGGATTAAAGAGGTTGTAAATACTATTATAGGAGCTAATGGAACTATTAATGATTTTTAAATTGAAGTAGTATATGTTGCCATGAAAGATGAGTCTGATGAAGATGAGAAAAATGAACTTGTATCCTATGTGAGAAAAGGTGATAAATGGATTATTGATAGTGGTTTCTCACACCACATGACTGGTGACAAAAGTAAGTTTGATTCCCTAGATCATTACAAATGTAGAAGTGTTAAATTCGGTAATAATGCACCATGTCCTATAAAGGGTAAAGGATTAATTAGGCTGACTAATAAGATCACTTGTAAAAATGGTTATTGGGTTGAAGGTCTTAACTATAACTTGCTAAGTGTTGTACAACTTAATAGCACTGGTTACCAAGTGGAATTTCATCACAAGAGGGCTAAAATATTTGATGCCACTAGTGAACTGATTGGAAGTGGAGAATAGACAAGAGGTAATTTTTTCTATCTAGACCTATCTGAAGAGACATGTTTGATTGCACAACTTGATAATATATGGTTATGGCATAAGAGGCTATGTCATGTTAACTTTGACAATCTGGTAGATATTATTAAAAAGAAGACAGTGAGAGGACTGCTAAGATTGAAGCAACCTGATAATAAAATGTGCAAACAATGTTAGTTGTTTAAAATGACAAAGTCTAGTTTCAAGAGAAAGACTTTTACTTCTAAAAATGTTTTAGATTTGGTTCATACCAACTTTGTGGACCTATGGGTGTACAAAGCTATTGTGGTCCTAGATATTTTATTCTCTTTGTTGATGATTATACTAGGATAATGACTGTAATTTTTTTAAAAGAAAAATCTGATGCATTTTAGTATTTAAGTGGTATTTGGCTAAGGTTGAAAAGGAGATAGGTAGGAACCTGAAGTGTCTGAGATCTTAATGAGGTGGAGAATTCATATCAAATGAGTTCAATCTATTCTGCAATGATAGAGGAATCAAGAGATAGATGTTTGCACCTAGAACACCTCCACATAATGGTATATCAGAGAGAAGGAATAGATTTGTCATGGATTGTACAAGGACATTAATGATAGTGAAGAATGTTGCACAAAAGTACTGGAAAGAATTTGTAAGTATAGTTGTCTATACCTTAAACTAAGTACAGATCAAAAAAGGTAAAAATGTTACACCTTATGAACTATGGCATGGGTATACACCTAATGTAAAATACTTTAGAATTTTTGGGAGCAAATTCTATATACTAAAAGATAATATGAATGGAAAGTTTGATGCTAAAAGTGATGAGGGAATATTCCTAGGTTATTCCACAAAGAGTAAAGCTTACAAGTGTTTGAAATCTAACATTAACAAAATTGTGGAAAATGCAAATGTGAAATTTGATGAAATTGCAAAGAAAAATGAATAGGAGAGTAAAAGAGAACCTGCAGATTATAGATCTTTTATCTATATGGAAGAAGGAGAGGAGAGTAACACACCTACACCTGATGTAGAGTCTTGGGTAAGAAATGCTGAGCATCATGAAGAAAATGTAGAGTGATAGGAAGACAATGCCGAGCATCAAGAGGATGATATTGATCGACAGGAAGAGGTTATCGAGCAATCATAGGCTGAATCTGATAATATTATTGATGAACCTGAAGAAAATCGAGCATAACCTATTTTGGCACAATATGTAAGGAGACATCACAAGCCTGAGAAAATCATTGGAGACAAAGAAACTGGAGTTCTGACCAGAAGCAAGTAAAGAGATTCTACATGTTTATTGTGTGAATTCGAGCCTAAGACAACAAGGGAGGCATTAGAAAATGAAGATTGGAACAAAATGGGTATTCAGAAACAAGCTTAATGAACATGGACAAATCACAAGGAACAAAGCAAGGCTGGTATGCAAGGGCTATGCACAATAAGAGGGAATAGACTATGGGGAGACATTTTCCTCTATAGCAAGATTAGAAGGAGTGAGAACTTTACTTGTATATGTTGCCTATAGAGATTTCAAGGTATACCAAATGGATGTCAAGTCTTCATTTTTGAATGGTATATTAGAAGAAGAAGTGTACATTGAGCAACCTGAAGGATTTGTTGATCCAAACAAGAGACACGTGGTTTAAAAATTGAATAAGGCACTATATGGATTGAAGAAAGCCCCCAGAGCATGGTATGAGAGGCTGCACAATTACCTGATACAGATTAGATTTTCAAGGAAAAATGACACCAACAATCTGTACATGAAAGATGAAGAAGGTAAAGGAATCTTGTTAGCTAATTTTTTTGTAGATGATATCATATTTGGTGGACAAGATGCCTTGTGTAAGAAATTTTCAAATGAGATGCAAACTGAATTTGAAATGTCAATGTTTGGGGAGATCAAATTCTTTGTTGGTTTGCAAGTCCATCAGATGGAAAAAGGTATTTTATCACTCAGTCTAAATATGTTAATGAAATACTGAAACCTTTGGTATGGAGGACTCAAGGAAATTAAGTACTCCCATGGCTACTAGACAAAAAATGTCTAAAAATGATGATGCTGCTGAAGTAAACCAAACTTTGTATAGGTCCATGATCAGAAAGCTGCAATATACTGTTCACAACAGACCAGATATTCCTCTAGTTGTTGGGATTGTGGCAAGATTCTCTGCCAATCCTAAGACTCATATGATGGCTGTGAAGATGATAATGAGATATTTGAAAGGGATTGCAGATTATGGAGTGTACTACAAGAAGCATGAAAGATTTGAATTGGGAGTCTATACTAATGAAGATTGGGCAGGAAATGTGGATGGTAGAAAGAGTACTAGTGGTGGAGCTTTCTTTCTTGGACAGAGATTAGTTTCCTGGACAAGAAAGAAATAAAATTGCATTTCCCAATTTACAACTGAAGCCGAGTATGTAGCAGCTGTAGTGAATTATTCAAACCTGACATGGATCAAGCAATTGTTGATATGCATGAAAGAAGAGGTCACTGAACTAGCTGTCATATACTATGACAACACAAGTTCTATCAACATAGCAAAGAACCTAGTGATGCACACAAAGACCAAACATATTGTCATCAAGTATCACTACTTGAGGGAATTGGTACAAGATAAAGAAGTCAGAATGGAATATGTGAATACAAAGGAACAACTAGTAGACATATTCACAAAATCCTTACCTAAGGAGGCTCATGAGTATCTGAGAGGAAAATTGGGGGTTCTTCCCCTAACTGAGGCTGCCTAGTCAAGCTAGGAGAACTATCAAATGTGCTACAAAGAGTATCTGATAAATTGATGCAGAAAAGGTCACACTTTAGGAGCAACCTAGAGTTGTGAAAAGTACAACAAAGTTGATAATCATTCATAAGCAAGATGACAGAGGGAGAAATATTGTTACTAAACTGACAAGATGACATCTACATCTAAAAGATGCAAGTTCTAGTTGTCGCTTTGGCATTATTGTCAAAGAGGGAGATGAGTAAGATGAAAACACATGATGAGATTTCATGGAAGATCAAGAAAGAGGGAGAGATTCAAAGAAAAGGGAAACATAAAAGGTTTATTGGGAGTTACTGTGTGGATGGTCAAGCAAGAAAGGACAAGTGATTTAGAATCATAATGAAGCTAAGGATATTACAAATGTTTCTGATGCAAAGACAAGTTTTGGATTGGTTGGCAAATCATGTGTTATTCATATGGTGTTGCCATCAATGCCAAAGAGGGAGATTATTGGAAACTGCAATTGAAGCAATTGTTGTATTATCATTGATGTCAAACCTTAACTGGTAAGTCGGTTGCTATCTAAGAAAGTACAATATCTATTTGATTGTTGAGAAGGATTAGGACAAGGTTGGTAACAATAGCACCTAGGGAAAGGTTGAGTTATCTTGATACTTCAATGAGTACTTGATTATGTGGCACAATGATAACATATTGTATTTTTTATCTAAGTGAGATGCAAGACTAAACAAATAGGCTTAAAAGAGAAAAAATGAAAAAATCTAGTTAAACCTGAGTGATATTAGTGTCGACCGAGAGCCAGTATATGCCAAGTAAATTTAGTGTTGACCAAACATCAGTTTATTGCCGAGGGAGACAACATTAGCTAAGGAAATAGTTTCAAGTGGTGACCAAGCTATGCAGTGATGACCAAGGAGTTGAACATAGTATTGACCAAGCGTCAATAATTTACATTTAAGGAAGAATTCAAATTCCTAGCCGACATGTTTGAATTCTTGGATTATGTAAATCATGTTGACTTTATTAATTATCTATATGGAGAATTTAATGCACAATAAATCATTTTATTATGATTTCAATAAGGAGATTAGAGATATTTCTAGAAGGATGGATGAAGAACATAAATTTGGAAGGATTCGATGAATCTGACCTAAACCTAAGATCTACGGAGGAGATTAAGAGGCAAAAGATGGATCTACCTATCGAAGAGGTATTAAGGAAACCTAAGTGTGAGGTTGGAAGAGATATGCTAGAGTTTTTGTTATTGACTAAATAAGCAGAAAGGATGAAGGAAAATGAGTTGATTAGAGTTGTAATTGCTTGAAGTGAATTGTGAGCAGATCAGTGATGGAGATGGAAATGGAACTCAATCTATAAGATAACATATGTATGTAAGAATTAGATTAGTTATTTGCAAAGTGAGTTGTATGTTTTCAAATCAAACACTGTTGTTACTTTCTAACCATTCTATCAATTTAAATCCTTTAATCAAGGTTGACCTAACAGTCATTGTATAAATCCTTTAATCAAGGTTGCATTCTAATGGAATGTACGTAAGTCCTCTAATAAGGCACACTCCTAACAAGGTGGTTGAAATCCTTTAATAGGGTGACACCTAGCAGTGTGTTTGTAAACCTTTGACAGGGTTGGCTTTTCACAGAGCTCACTTCAGAAGAGTGAAAATATCAGTAACATGTTACAAAGTGGTTTTTCCCAAATTGGGTTTCCACTATAAATCCTGGTGTTAATACTTGTGTGAATATTTTGGTTTGAACATTTCTATGTTTAGCAAGTTAAATACTGTTGGATAGTAGACTGCACTGTTATATGTTTCTGGTATACATTTCGTAATGACTGAGTAGTTGTTGGTTGTTAGATCTGATTTGTTAAAGTGTTTAAAAGTATAATTTATACATATGGACCCTAGAACAACTAATTCACCCCCCCTCTTTGTTGTTCTAAATCATATTAATAGTTACAACACTTGACCCAGGCAAGGGTGGCCTCCAGCATAGCACATGTTTGCACGAGTTGTGGGGATATATGTAGGGGTCCCCAGAATGATCTTGATGCTGCCCATGCTACCCATGGTGGATATGCTAATGATGATGGTGGCACACATGGTGGATATGCTAATGATGATGGTGGTGCACATGGTGATGTCAGAGATGATATCACATCATATGTTGATTTTCTCAATGCAAATGATGATCATCCTGCAGAGGTAAATTCAGTTAAAATTTATATAGTGCAATATTAAATTTCATATTTATACAATTATGAACAATAAAATGTGGATTTTTTGGTGAACAGAGGAGGGTTGACCCTCCATCATTCATTATTTGGCATCATATGACATCCACACCTCGACATCTACGTGCCCCGTTCATGGTATGCACTTTGATCTTGATACATTTAAAATTTAAACAAAATAAACTTTAATTGATAATGTGTTTAACATATTTTTTGTGATTTTTTAGGGTCTCTCATGTAACACTAAGATTGGTATTCTTTCATTCTCTGCCCCACTAGTCACCGAGGGTCAGCTGCATATACCTGTAGTATGTTTTTCTTTTAAATTTTAAGTGTTTATATCTTACTAAATTATGGACAACTTTGATTTGCACTTATTTTTTTGCAATTGTAGGCTTTTTTATTGTCTCATGTTGCACAATCACATTTATGTCCTAACTCATTAGTGACATTAGCTATGTGTCACACACAGGTAATGTACATGCTTTTATTCCATAAATTTATAGTCAAGTTATATATACTTTTCCATTTATGTATATGTACTATAAGTTTGATTCATGCTTTATATATGTTGTTCAGGTTGACACCACCATGAGTCTTGGCATGGCTACAGGATTAAGCCAAATGCAGCCATCATCACTATCCTTTAAGGTCATGATTAAAAGTAATTTTTCAATGTCCATTGTGTATCTAGATCTTTTACACCTAATTATTAAAAATTTATACTTTTTTTTTTACAAGACTTGGCTGCATCCACTTTTATTGTAGCTGAGGGAGGATCTTCATGTCCCACTGAGGGCAGTACCGAGCATGGACGCATGGTAAAATATTAAATGTTCAAATTTATATTAATCATTTTTTAAGTGAATTTTTTAATGGTCTTTTGATGAGAACTTTTAAAAATTTACAGGAGGATGACGACACTCATGACCAAAAATAACATGTTGGTGCATTGCAATCCTCTTCACGTGGAGTGAAGAGGATTGTAGATCAACTAAATGAGTAGAGTTAGATTATACTATTCGCATACATTATTTTCACTTTTTATATGATGGACATTTTATGATGGCATGTGTTATATATACTTGTTATCTCGATCTACTTGTTATCATGTTATTCAAACTTGTGTTACGATGACTTCTTGTCATATTATTTTTACTTGTTGTTAGAGTAGGACTTGCATTGTACTAGTCCACTTGTTATTGTTTTTAGAGTAGGACTTTTTTTTGTTATTATATATATCATGAGTTGATATGATGGACATTATGATAAATATTATTCGAGGACTTGTTATGTTAATTATCTTATTCAAGGACTTTTAATCCTATTTCATAATTTTTTCAAATAGTGGTTTGAATGTAGATATATGATCTTATGTAATATGATCATTTTTAATATCAATTATAATTAAATATCAATATCCTAAAAAGCCCATCTATCTAACAATGAGATCTATTAATACATGTAATTGACAAGAACAATATTGATGTTTTTACTATTAAAAACCATCTATAGATAGTTCAATGAGATCTATTAATTCATGTAATTGACAAGAACAATATCAATGTTACAAGTAATTTATTGACTTTGATTAACTATTAAAAACCATCTATCTAACAATGAGATCTATTAATTTGAACAATGAATATGGATGCACAAATAAATCTATCATATTCTATTAAGTGAACATAATTTGACCAATGTGCATAGTTTAATATTTAGAACAAAATTAGGTGTTCATACAACTATGAATTTAACTTAAATATTTAAAACAAAATTGGATGAATAAAAGTGAGTTCATGAACTTTTTACAAAACTGAAATTGGATTAATACAAGAGTGCATTGTACTGCATAAATAGTTCATGTCTATGTTCTTCCAGACATCCTACATCATAAAAATAAATATTGAAATGTTAGAATTTATACATGTATTTAAATGCAAAGTTCATTTAAAGTCAATTTTAATTTATTTCAAATCTATATCTCTAAATTATAAATTATATGACACCTGAAAGAAGACATATATATTTATACATAGAAAAACATATAAAAATAAGACAAATTGAACACAAATTTACATGTATAAATTTGATTCAACCTAATGTACCATCAATATCCTCTCTTTTCTGCAATGCGTCTATGATTGCCTCATGCTCTTCCATTGAAAGTGTCCATAATATTTTATTAGTAGGTATCCCTTTGTATCTTTCCAATTTGATATGTGTTGCCACTACCAAATGGGAATAGTGCATAATCTTCTTTTCTGATTGGTAGTCTTCAAAAGCTCTGGTAAACCATTCCTTCTTATTAGGTATTTGCATAGCCATGCATGTACCAACTACCACAATAGACCCAATTGGATACTAAAAATCATCATCATCTACTTGATGACATATCAACTTTTTCTTAGGTTTGACACATTGAGCTAACCAATACTCTGTCTGCTCTTCATTATCCTCATGTGCAACAACATACACATGTCCTGCAAAACAAAATTAAGTACATGCACAAATAAAACTTGTTTAAAGGTTTATAATTCAAATATAATCATAAATTATATCACTAATACATTTGGGGTGACATTGCAACGGCCATTTGCGACGGCAGGCAAATGTCATGTGGTTTTGCTCTTTTTTTTTCAAATATAGCCCGACACCGTCGCAATTTGCGACGACAATACATTTGTAACTGTCGCAATTGCGACGTTGTCGGGATATAAGCGCAAAATTTAAAAGGAACGTTGTCATGTGTGTTTTGAACAGCGCCGTAACCCTCCGCGAAATCACATCAGGATATAACGGCAAACAAAATAAGAACGTTGTCATTTGTGTTTTCAACAGCGCCGTAACCCTCCGTGAAATCACATCGGGATATAAGGGCAAAAAAAACAAGAACGTTGTCATTTGTGTTTTCAACAGCGCCGTAACCCTCCGCGAAATCACAGCTACAATTTCTGAGTACATTGGGTTTATTTTTCTTTTGTCATTATTATGTAATCTGGTATTCAGCTGTTAGAGAGCTAAAATACCCAGAAATGAGGACATATCTATGTTGAATTTATTGTTAGCGGCTTTGGTTATTTAGAAGTTTAATTTTATTTGTTCATCTTTCAAGCACAAACATTTTGTGGACCGTAACGTCTTCATTGTTTCGGGTATGCAGTGAAACAACCCTAACTTGCAATTGCGATGTTGTTGGGATATAAGGGCAAAAAAAAAAAGGAACGTTGTCATTTGTGTTTTCAACAGCACCGTAACCCTCCGCGAAATCACATCGGGATATAAGGGCAAAAAAAACAAGAACGTTGTCATTTGTGTTTTCAACAGCGCCGAGAGAGATTCCCTCCGTGAAATCACAGCTACAATTTTTGAGTACGTTGGGTTTATTTTTCTTTTGTCATTATTATGTAATCTGGTATTCAGCTGTTAGAGAGCTAAAATACCCAGAAATGAGGACATATCTGTGTTGAATTTATTGTTAGCGGCTTTGGTTATTTAGAAGTTTAATTTTATTTGTTCATCTTTCAAGCACAAATGTTTTGTGGACTGTAATGTCTTCATTGTTTCGGGTATGCAATGAAACAGCCCTAACTTGCGACTACCTTCACGGTACTTGTGTACATTATCATGTTGTCTTTACAGTGACTGTCCTCATTCAAGTGGCAATTACACAAGGGACAGTCACTGTGAGATGTCCTCATTTGTGACAAGGACAGTCACACTTAGGACATCTCATAGTGATATTCCCTTGTGTAATTTCCACTTGAATGTATTGCTATTGAACCACATTAATGCTTTTCTTCTTCAACAAATGAGGACAGTCACTGTAAAGACAACATGATAATGTACACAATTACCAAAAAATGATCTTGTTAATTGATGTAACACTTTGTCTTGCTCACTCCCTATCCTTCACTAGGGTCTCTTTAGGCCAATGTTTTGACTTGATAGGGTACTTAACTATCCCTACACTCTTTAGGTATCTCTACCCAAGATCCCACTCCTTCAAGTAGTGCACACCAACAAGAAATACAACGAACTCTGCTCAATACCAATCTAGCTACTAGGACACTCCTAGTCTTGTCTTCACAAATTGAAACACATTCAACTAGAACTTTACTCCATGGAGAGGCTGGCCACTAGGACCTCTATTGGTTTCAATATTACTCCTTCACCTATACTTTTCATCAGTACTTCAATCCGGTTCATCAAACCATGCATGCCAATTGCACCCAAAAATAGGCTGCTAGCAATTAGGCCTTTGTCAAGCCTTTTTGTTTATATTAAGCCACCTAAAGGGCTTAGGATTCAGATGCCCTTTATTGATAACTCCAAGATATCTAAGGTCTTCTCCTCCTAGATTTTTTGTACACCAACTGCTACAGCCATGCCTGAAAACAAGTATTTTGACACAACTTGGACAGTCTGACTAAGAGTTTGTTTTCTTAGCAGCCAAAGAAACTCACCCAATCTTCTAATTTGACTTGGGGCTTCTTTAGATGTGTGTCTACCTCTCCATGAGATTTTAGTTGAAGCAACCAATGCATTCAACTTGTTGTAATCTTCTTGTAATGATTTGTCATCCCTAACTGTGCTCAACTGACTCACCTAGGACATCATTGCAAACATAGAAAATGAGCTTCCCAGGGCCCCTCCTTCCAAACATATAGTACATGGAGTCTCCTCACCCATTCCAAGAGCCCGTACAAAATTGACAATGGAATGATGAGCTAAGACTCCATTTGTTCAACCTGCCTGGTTCAAACCAATGATAGGGTACTTAACAAAAGAATTAACAAACTAGTTGGAATTCTTCAAAACTCAAAAAAAACACAACACAGAATTAAAAAACAACTTGTACTAACTTTTCCAATAGACACTGCGAGCTATCTAATCCATTAATCAACTGAAAACAAAGAAACAAAAAAACTCAAGAATTCACTAAAACCGTGTTACTCTACAAATCTTCTTAATTCCAAATGTTTTTCCCCCCAACCTTTTGCACAGATCGATGGAGGCCTCTTATAGTTGATCTGATGCCTAATTCAATGGTTTCATATAGTTACATAACCATCTTACTCGAAAATGCTCCCTTGCACAAATGTTGTCAATGTTGTGAATGACAACATTGACAACTTGTTACAACCTTTGGGATTTTGGTTCAAAACTTATTGTTCAAACACCATAAGACCCTAACCATGACTTAGTTAGGCTATTTAGACCTCACATAGGCCACTTCTACACTTCTTTGCCCAATTTGACCCCTAAATGCTTCATTCCCACTTTTGCCACAATATTGGTAACTTGGGTACAAATTGGCACTTGCCTTCACAAAGGTCGCACATGAGGACATCTCACAGTGATCGATTGTCCCTTGTGTAATTGCCACTTGAATGTATTGCTATTGAACCACATTAATGCTTTTCTTCTTCAACAAATGAGGACAGTCACTCTAAAGACAACATGATAATGTACACTCACTGTAAGGACAGTCACAAATGAGGACATCTCACAGTGACTGTCCCTTGTGTAATTGCCGCTTGAATGTATTGCTATTGAACCACATTAATTCTTTTCTTCTTCAACAAATGAGGACAGTCACTCTAAAGACAACATGATAATGTACACTCACTGTAAGGATAGTCACAAATGAGGACATCTCACAGTGACTGTCCCTTGTGTAATTGCTGCTTGAATTACACAAGGGATAGTCATTGTGAGATGTCCTCATTTGTGACAAGGACAGTCACACATGAGGACATCTCACAGTGATTGTCCCTTGTGTAATTGCCACTTGAATGTATTGCTATTGAACCACATTAATGCTTTTCTTCTTCAACAAATGAGGACAGTCACTCTAAAGACAACATGATAATGTACACTCACTGTAAGGACAGTCACAAATGAGGACATCTCACAGTGACTGTCCCTTGTGTAATTTCCACTTGAATTACATAAGGGACAGTCATTGTGAGATGTCCTCATTTGTGACAAGGATAGTCACACATGAGGACATCTCACAGTGATTGTCCCTTGTGTAATTGTCACTTGAATGTATTGCTATTGAACCACATTAATGCTTTTCTTCTTCAACAAATGAGGACAGTCACTCTAAAGACAACATGATAATGTACACTCACTGTAAGGACAGTCACAAATGAGGACATGTCACAGTGACTGTCCCTTGTGTAATTGCCGCTTGAATTACACAAGGGACAGTCATTGTGAGATGTCCTCATTTGTGACAAGGACAGTCACACATGAGGACATCTCACAGTGATTGTCTGTAATGTCCCCTTTTTGGCTAACTTGGAAAACAGGAACAATTACTCCACTTCTCAGACTTACTCTATCAGATACTTACAATTAAACTAAGTAATGGAGGTTACTTAAGATATCAACCGCTATTTCAGATTCAATCACAATATGTGTGCAAGATGATATTGATACCAATATGTTTAATAGCACTGTCGGATATAATGATATGAAATATGCTATGAATATGATGTTTCCTATCACTTATAGTGATAGTATAATGATGGTATGTCTGATATAAACAATATCGATATACAATCAATAAGTATTGCTTACAGCAATGTATTTGCTGTGTCTGATATGATGATGTAATTATGCAAATGTGTAATATCGCTATGAGTGATATGTTGCTATTTCAGATTCTGAATTATATGCTTGCAACTTCAAATATTGATGCTGTTTCTGACTATCCTTTCTATCTGTGCAATCATGGTGTTGTCTCTAATCTGCAATGATAAACTTGAAACCAAACTGCCAAAGGCAGATGCTCTATTGAGTATATCCAAATATGGATAAGTAAATAAAGTTCTAATGATGCCTTGAGTGACTGACGAGAATGCATTCTTATATTGTCTTTAACAAATGAAGAGATGCTATGAATGAGACGTGTCTTGTTTCTTCCTCCATGTCCCTTTGTTAAGCACACCTTTCCATAATCCGACAGTTCACATAATATTATTTCATTATTTTCTGATCATAGATAACTCCCAGATTGACTCAATATCAAATCTTTTTATGAAGGTAATCTTCCCTAATTGGTAGTGCAACCAGTAGTTAACATCCATTGTGTTTGTATTAGTTTGGTCTAACTATCATTAGTATTTAGTCAATCGATATTAACTCTTGCCTTATCCCATATTGTTATGATGATATCCAATCTTTCTACTCTGATATAAGTCGATATCATTTTCTGATAATTGTCCATTTATTGGTTGATTGCTGGTAATGGAGTTTGATCTTCAAATTGACTTCCATTCCTGTTAATACTTAAGGATACATTGTACTTATTATCCATGACTGATGCCTCATTCATCAATAGCTTGTGATATAATCACTGATGCTTTTGTGTTTCTACAAGATGTGGTTTATCTCAGACAATCGATAATCTTTCAATCCTTTAGTCGATATCCTCCTATGTGGTGTCTATTGATATAGATAGTAGAATTCAATCTAGTTTATGTTATTGTCATGATAACATAGGAAGTGATGGTGCATATTTGCTAGCGGGTCTTCATGTTTGATATTGCTTTATCGGATATGTCATTGTCTAAACTTGTGCAATTAATGATTATTTATAATATATGAATGGTTATCCTTCTTGCTTATCAATACATCTTCTGAAACACATAGCGACCTATCCCTTATTCATATCATGTTGATCTTGACTTCATAGTATTTGGTTCATTAATCATCCTCTCATGGTATCGATGTGTAATGACTAGTGATTGTTGTATCACTTCTTCGTTCCTCATCGTGATAGATAATGCAGATGTTTAATGTAGATGTATATCGATTACAGATATTCGATATTGCTTTAAACGTTATTATTATTATTATTATTATTAATGTTATTGTTATTATTAAATATTATAATTAATGATGTTAGTAATATTAATAATATTATAATAAATATTATTATAGTGATAACATATTGTTTTATATTGAGAGGTTTATTAATATTATTTATATATTAAAATTATTATATCAATAATTGATTTAATATTATTACTTAATATATTATTATAATATAATATATATAATTTATTAATAATTATTTATTATTAATTTATATTATAATTATAATCATAATTATATTATTTATTAATATTTTAATATTATTTAATTAACATATTACTTATTATGCTAACTATATATTATTATTATCTTTTGATAATAATTATATATTATTGTTATATACCGTTAATAATAGATTATTATATATCATCTAATCATTTTATTATTATACTAAGTTCAATATGTCACGGCTCATGACATTGTCCCTTGTGTAATTGCCACTTGAATGTATTGCTATTGAACCACATTAATGCTTTTCTTCTTCAACAAATGAGGACAGTCACTCTAAAGACAACATGATAATGTACACTCATTGTAAGGACAGTCACAAATGAGGACATCTCACAGTGACTGTCCCTTGTGTAATTGCCACTTGAATTACACAAGGGACAGTCATTGTGAGATGTCCTCATTTGTGACAAGGACAGTCACACATGAGGACATCTCACAGTGATTGTCCCTTGTGTAATTGCCACTTGAATGTATTGCTATTCAACCACATTAATGCTTTTCTTCTTCAACAAATGAGGACAGTCACTCTAAAGACACCATGATAATGTACACTCACTGTAAGGACAGTCACAAATGAGGACATCTCATAGTGACTGTCCCTTGTGTAATTGCCACTTGAATGTATTGCTATTCAGCCACATTAATGCTTTTCTTCTTCAACAAATGAGGATAGTCACTCTAAGGACAACATGATAATGTACACTCACTGTAAGTGTACATTATCATGTTGTATTACAAATGGACCTTATGTTGGTCGGGATATAAGTGCAAAAAAAAAAAGGAACGTTGTCATTTGTGTTTTCAACAGCGCCGAGAGAGATTCCCTCCATGAAATCAAGCAGGTTATCATTTGTGTTTTGAACAAAGCGAGTTGTCATTTGTGTTTTGAACAGCACCGAGAGAGATTCCCTCCGCGAAATCAAGCGGGTTGTCATTTGTGTTTTCAACAGCGCCGAGAGAGATTCCCTCCGCAAAATCACAGCTACAATTTCTGAGTACGTTGGGTTTATTTTTCTTTTGTCATTATTATTTAATCTGGTATTCAGCTGTTAGAGAGCTAAAATACCCAGAAATGAGGACATATCTGTGTTGAATTTATTGTTAGCGGCTTTGGTTATTTAGAATGCTTCCCCACAATACTTAATTACACAAGGGACAGTCACTGTGAGATGTCCTCATTTGTGACAAGGACAGTCACACATGAGGACATCTCACAGTGACTGTCCCTTGTGTAATTGCCACTTGAATGTATTGCTATTCAACCACATTTATGGGCCCATTTGGACCATGACACATAGTAGCATCTACAGAGAAGAATATCCTAGGTGTAACAAGTTGTAAGAATATACCAACAGTTCTAAGAAGTTCCCTAGCACGTAGTAGCATCTACAGAGAAGAATATACAACATGAGGGCAGCCACTGTAAAGACAACATGATAATGTACACTCATTGTATGTGTACATTATCATGTTGTCTTTACAGTGACTGACCTCATTCAAGTGGCAATTACACAAGGGACAGTCACTGTGAGATGTCCTCATTTGTGACAAGGACAGTCACACATGAGGATATCTCACAGTGACTGTCCCTTGTGTAAGCCACTTGAATGTATTGCTATTCAACCACATTTATGGGCCCGTTTGGACCACGGCACATAGTAGCATCTACAGAGAAGAATATCCCAGGTGTAACAAGTTGTAAGAATATACCAACAGTTCTAAGAAGTTCCCTAGCACATAGTAGCATCTTCTAATTGTCTATACCACTTCACAAGGTATTGTTTGCACACATTGTTTTTGGTTCTTTTGATGACCCTTGTTTTGAAATTGCTATTAGGCCTTGTAGCTTATATGTTTTGATTGCTGGAGAGCTTCTAAAGCTAAGCAAGAAGACCATTGCACGAGTTATAGCCGCGCGCTCAGGTTTGAAAATTGTATATTTTTTAATCTAATGTATATTTTAATCCTTTTGCCATGTCATGTAATATGTCTTGCCTTGTAGCTTATATGTTTTGAAATTTCTGTTAGGCCTTGTAGCTTATATGTTTTGATTGCTAGAGAGCTTCTAGAGCTAAGCAAGAAGGCCTTGTAGCTTATATGTTTTGTGTACTTTTGACAATTTTTCTTAGTCACTGAAAGTTGTAGACCGAAGTTTTCATAGCCCAATTTTTGCTTCCTGTGAAGAACGATCATGTCAGATAATATAAGTGAAGAACAAAATAGGGAGACAATCGCTAGATTGTGGTCTAACTTGAAAAGAAAAGGTGATGGAAAATGTTATTGTCCCTGCAAAATTTGTAAGGGCTTAAACTGTAGAAGATTGCTAATCAAAACAGTTAAGAGACATTGTAGGGAGAATGGTCACATTGAAGGGGGGCATGACTATCATCCACTGGTAAGTTGTTCATTATATCATTTTAACAATTTATATACATATGAAATCACTTGATGATGAGTTGAAGATCATGGTTTATTTATGTTAATCAATTTTATATAGGTTGATCTCCCCAGGGAAGTACATGATATGGAGGAACATGGGGGTGCGAATATCCAAGGTGAAGATAATGATCCCATGGAAGATGACGATCATGCGCCAGAAAACACAATTGAAGATGATGGTATAAATAAATTGATCCATGACACATTTAGTCCAAGCGGATCTGATCATGATGATGATGATAGCCTTGATGTACCTCTACTTGAGAAGGCATACGAGCCCCTATACAAAGACTCCCAAACAACTCTTCTCTCTGCTGTATTGTTGTTGTTGAACTTGAAGGTTATGAATGGTTTATCCAACATAACAATGTCACGTATGTTAAGGTATGTCATATATGTCTTTATAGTTAACAAAGGGTGAATAATGTACCACTAATATTGTTTATATTAACAACTTATATTTTTTTCTGTAGATTGATAGGCGAGTTTTTGTTACCACCATCAAATATTCTACCTCGCTCATATCGAGAATTATCTGCTATTATGAAAGATATTGGAATGGAGTATCAAGCAATACATGCTTGTCCCAATGATCATATTATATATTATAAAGAACATGAATTTGCAACACAATGCCCTGTATGTCATACGAGTAGATATCGAACAGATCGAATAACAAAAAAGGTGCCTCACAAGGTTCTTCGTTACATCCCCATTATTCCACGGATGCGACAATTATTCAGGTGTACTAGCTTGGCACAATTTATGGATTACCATGCACGCAATAGAAGTCGAGATGACATTATTCGAATCCCTGCGGATGGTTTGGCATTTATGCACATAGAGGAAAAGTGGCAACACTTCAAAGAAGAACCTCGTAATCTCAGGCTTTCATTGGCAGCGGATGGTGTCAATCCATTTGGAGAGATGAGATCTGTTTGCTCGGTGTGGCCTGTTTTTGTTATCAACAATAACATTCCTCCGTGGATGTCAATAAAGAGGGAGCACATTATGTTGGCAATGATTGTTCCAGGTATTTTATCATTTGATAGTTATTAATTTACATGTACTTACAAATCTTACAGTAAAATGGTCACAATAATTATGTAATGTTACTGTTCATTCAAGTAGGTAAATATCAAGTTAAAGATATGAATGTATATATTGAGCCTCTTATTGACGAGTTGGTGGAGTTATGGAACAGTGTCACTATGTATGATGTGTCTAGACCAATAGGACAAAGACAATTTCAATTCCATGCAATACTTGTATGGACAATACATGATGCCCCAGGGCTAACACATTTTTGTGGTATGTTATAGTGAATTCAAGTTGCGCATGATAATTCTAATTATAAAAATCAACATATTTAATAATCCAATTATATCATTATCTTGTAGGTCTTCAAACAAAGGGAAAATTTGCATGTCCAGTTTGTGGTCCAAAGATGAAATCTCGTCATTCAAAAAGTTTAGGAAAGCATGTGTTTGATGAGTACAGACACTTCCTCCACAGGAATCATAAGTATCGAAGTATGGAAAAACATCTTTTCAATGGGAAAGAAGAGACTACATCAAAGCCACGAAGAATGACACCTCGCCTATGGAAGTTGGAATATAATAGAATTAATCATCGAGGTAATGTCGTTCCACTTAATGGTTTATGTTTGTAATTTATATATTTCTATTGTGATTTTTGTTTACTAATTATGTAATTGATGATCGTGAAGGTCGTCAAGGCACTACTGACAACCTTCCAAAGGGACTAAAAAGCTATCCCAGACAATTTAGTAGGTTGCCCTACTACGAGGACCTACAAATTGTGCATTTGTTTGATCTTATGCATGTTGGAAAGAATATAACAGAGACATTGTGGAAAATACTGGATGGAAGGCGTGACAAAGAAAAAATTGTCAAAATTTGTAATGACATTCATGAATCCAATCATGCACTGAAGAATTTCATTCACTCAAATAGCAATAGAGATCAGATTAATATAAGTGCCTTTCCTTGGTTATTAACGGAGTAGCAAAGTGATGCCATAAAAGAAGTCATACGAAAAATTTGATTTCCCACAGGATTTGCTGGGAACATAAGCAATCTCATATCAAAGAAAAGTGAATTTGGGCCAGGGCTCAAAACGCATGATTGGCATACTTTCATCAAGGTAAGTTATGTTCTTCTGTATTTATAATATATTCATAAACTATGTGTACTATTCATTATGTTATGTTAGAAAATAATGAAATGATTGGTTTATAATTACTGCAGTACGTGCTACCTCTATCTCTCCCAGAGCACTTCAACAATAACATCAAACAAGTGATATATGATCTTGGAAAATACATGAGGTAAGCAGTAATATCTGTTCAATTTGTTGTATATATTTATTATATTCGTGATTTGTTTTTCTTGCTATGTAATCTATTGTATATTATTTTGTAAAGTCTCGTATTTATATATTTTTTGTGACTTGAATCTCTTAATGTAGGTGGTTGTCATCTAAAGAAATCCATAAAGAAGATATAAACTATTGGAAGAGAAGAATTCCTCATTTATTGTGTGAAATGCAAAAGTGTCTACCTCCAACTTTTTTCAATGCACAAGAACACTACCTCATACACCAAGTTGAGGAGATTGAATTGTGTGGACCTGCACACACTAGGTCAATGTGGATGGTTGAGAGGCACTTGAAATCTTTGAAGGCTTTGGTTCGACAAAGAGCACATCCTGAGGGTTCTATGGTAGAGGGATACATGGTATACCAGACTATGGTGTACATTACTGAATATCTTCCTAAGTTTGCTTCAAATATCCATGTAGATCGCATTTGGGATCTCGACCCTTTTAAAAAATTCAAAGGGGAGTACTTGATGGGGAAAGGTAGATTGAGGAAAGTGACAGGTAATAAATTATAAGATGTTATTGTAATAAATTATTTCTTAATCTTCAAAATAAATCGGTTGTAAGTCGTCTATTTTTTTTTTGTACAGTTGCTCGAGAGTGGGATGCACTACATTTGTATATTGCAAACAATCTTGATTGGATGACGGTATGGATTGAACAATGTCAACATTCTGGTCACACATTAACATGGGAAGGTGTATCTTCATTGGTTAAAGAAGCTCATCGTAATGGAGATTCTAATGTTACGCAAAGGGAAATAGATTTAGCATATGGTTTAAGAGATTTCCAGGTACGTACAAAATTATTAATCACCCGTATGTTTATCAACTCATGATATAATAATTTTGACATGTTTCACATATTATTGCAGGTTAAACACCACAAGGGTATGTTCTGTAATGGTCAAAAATTTCGCGTCAAAGTGTTGGATGACACGAAGAAAACTTGTGATTCTGGAATAACTGCAGTCTTTCAAGTGACTAATATTTCATCTAGAAATGACTTAGATCCTCAAGAGTCTAAAAATCAATACTATGGCATTTTGGATGATATATTTGAGTGCGACTTTAGTTCCTTCAAATTAGTACTCTTCGTTGTCAAATGGTACAGGCTACGACTTAATCCAAATGATCCTAATAGAACTATTATTGAACATGATAATGGATTTACAATGGTTAATACAAGGTCATTTGAGCCAGTTGGGGATGAGCCCTATGTTCTTCCAAGCCAATGTGAACAGGTATTTTACTCAGAGGTTTCACATAAACCGGGTTGGTCATTTGTTGTTAGACATGAACTGAGAGGAAGGCCAATAAAGTATAATGCGATGGAAGAAGAAGATACCGAAGAAGTAGAAGATGATGTAGATGATGATCACGATCGACAATTATTGGATGATGTTCCTGAGACAAATTTTCATGAAGAAGAAGAAGAAGATGATGCTGCTACTGATGATGATGATGAAGATGATGTTGATGTTGATGATGATGATGTTGATGATGACGACAACGACGACGATGACTTGGACGATGATGATGACGACGATGACGAGGATGATGATGATGATGATGATGATGATGATGATGATGAGGATGATGATGATGAAATTTAAAGGTATGCCATCAATCCTTAATGTATTTAATATTCATTTCTTGATAGAAATATATTTGTCTTAAATGGTTACATAGTTTATTCATTATCTATTTAAAAGCTATAAGTGTTATAATGTGTACGTTTTAATGTTTTTAATTTTTATGTGATGCTTATGATGGATGTGATTATGATTATGATGTGATTATGCTCACGATAATTGAATTACATTTGCAGGAAATTGAACCCCTTTCAAGAGCATCCTGCACAGTCTCATGGATCGACAGGTATAAGTCAATACACCTTATAGAAAGTCTATTTAATACACTTATCAATAGTAAGATTGATGTCTTCTAAGATCTCTCCCATTTGTAGGTACCAGCAAATAGGTATTTGTCAGAAGTGTCTTCCTCGAGTGAGGGAAATATAGGAATAGAAGAGGAAAGTGAGACATGCAGTTTATCTAGAATAGGGAGATTAACTAGAGGTCAAAGGACTAGAAGGAAATTCAATAAACACATGAAATTTTTCCTTGCTCAAGGGGGGTCATGTTCTTATGATGATGAGACGAAAGGCGACATCGAGGTGCCCTTGAGGTACCAACATCTACAAAAACATTGGGTACCCAAGGAACTTCCTCCAATAAACATTGATTTTTGTGTTAATGAGAGGATATATCGCATAGCACCATCATCATTACATGGTTTGGGCCTATTTTCTATGGATGGCATAAAGGTGTCTTACAACAAAGTTTCTGAATTGATGGAGTATGTTGGACCATGTTACGATTACAAAAGTTGGATGCATATTGTTCAATATGAAAAAAGTATGCGTAGGTATGCACTCTCGGCAAATTATATACAACAGCAAGACAATAATCAAAGTAAAAGTGTGGCTATATACATTGATGGAAGGCCAAAAGGAACAGGGAATATTGCGGGTTTTATAAATAGTACACGACCTGGGTCAACTATAAAGAAACCCAATTGCATATTTGAGGCGCACGAGGGAAATCGCGTATTCATCTGTGCGATAAAATCAATACGTGCAGGGGAAGAGCTGCTTATTGATTACAATTTGAATAGCATAGATACAAACGAGGCTACTATCATGGGGGTGGTACATACTATTAAACCAACTTCTAATCAATGACTCCAACATACCATTTAGTTATTAAATTTTTGGCTAACATTTTTATACTTGATCTTTGACACAGGGGCACAATATGGAGAAACCGCCCGAAGGTGATGGTGACGATATTCCTAGCTCATCTACACATGAGCAGGTAAAATTCATTGTAATTGTGCAAACTAGATAGAAGCAAAATGTTATTTTTTTAATGTTATTTTCTTCATTGTTTTGGAGTAATTTTGATAATACTAATACTATTGTTGTCACAGAGGGCCGGTGGTCGGAGAGAGGGAAAGCAACCTGCAGTCCCTCAGGAGTCCCCCCTTGTGGACCCTTTTTTTATTGATTTAGCAGAGACCGATGACCCGATCGGTTCCATTAAAAAGCTGCTAAAGAAAATTGGGAAAGAACTTCTACGTTTGGTATCCATACATCCTCAGACTCAGGAAATAAAAGACAGGGTAGCGTAGTTGTTGCGCACTTCTGAAAACTTTAAAGTAAGTATTAATGAAATTTTTAATTATTACAAGAGTTCAATAATGGTTTTTATGTTATGCTCTTTTATGACATTAATTAAAATATGGATGCATTGTCTTTACAGAGTTATTTGCGTAATTTTGAACCCCATTCCCATGATGAGGCCGGTATTGCAAGTGGTTCAGGTAGATCACATGTTCCATTCCCCACTTGTGTTTTCCACTGAATATATATAGGAATGATCATAATCATTGACAATACATGCTCGAACAATCTTTTTTTTTAATGCTCTAACAATCTTGTCCATGCTAGTCCACGCGTTCTATATTTATGCATGCTCTAACAATTTTATTCTTCAGCTCCTTTCCATGATGATATGACAATGCCGCCTCCATCCAGGACAGCCACAAATGTCTTGCCGACTGCCATGTCAACAACACACAGCCTAAATGCACCAACTGTTGCACCATCTACTGGTACACAAATCCCTCTTTTTCTCTCTTTTGTTATGTGTTTAAGTGTTATGTGTTTACGATGTAGATCCCTTGATTGTGTTTGTGCCATGGGTGCTCTGCACCAATTTATTTCCCTTGAAGTATTATTTCTTGGAGGCATTTGATAATGGTTTTCATTTTTTGCAATAGGAGATGCAACAAGTCCCGATGCAACATCATTTCCTGGATGTTCCCGTGTTCCTAGTACGGGAACGGTGAAGGATTGCATATTGATCATCAGCGACGATGAAGGCGTTCCCTTAAAAGTATCCAAACTTCCAGGTACTTTAAAGTTATTATTATTCTATAGTGATATAATAGTAATTTAGTTTTTGATCACTCTTCATCGACTAATGATCCCATGATTATTTTGTAGGGAATGATATTTTTTGGTGAAAACTTGGTGACGAGTGTTTGCGGATATTCGGGCCCACCATACATACATGGTGGAACATCATATCCTAACTAAAACCCCAAACCACTATTTTGATTTCATATCATTGCTAGAATAGTTTTCCTTTTCATCAATTTCTTGAACTATATTAAAGGTAGCTTCTCTTCATTTATGAGTCTAACATGTTTTTTTTTACTTAAAAGGTGGAATAACCAAGATAAAAAGTTGAAGGATGATCTTGTACATAGTATGACCCAGCTTTTTGGACCTCGTGCATTCGAGAGAAACAAGCTCCTTGAAAGAGCTGGTTTATGTTTGAAGTATATTAGGGACCAGTACAGGAAATATTTAGAGGTTAACCCAAGGCACGAGCGTCCGCCCTGTGTTCTTGAGGCTGAGTGGCAGGGTTTGATTTTGGATGGAAAGTATAAAGCCGACATGAAAAAAGGAATTACTCCAGTAGAGAGTAGAGCAAGGTATGTGATACTTTTGAGAATGTAATTATGTACTAATTAACCTCTAAATTTTTCCTATACTGGTCTCTAACATATTTCAAACTTTTCATAGATTGCCTGACACATCAAAGGCAACAAAGGTAAGATTAGAAAAGCACGGGACACACAAGCTCGGCTCTGGTGGTTTTTCCAAACTTCAAGCACGAGTTGTAAGTATTAGTAAATGAAAACTTGTATCAATTTTTTTATATATTGCAAGGAAATTTTTTTTGATCAAACAATGCAAGTAAAATTCACCATACCAAGAAAAAATGTAGGGGTCAGAGTTCAATAGATGCCTCACAGAAGAGGACAAGAGAATTGGCTTCCAACAAGGCTATAGAGCTGTGGCTGAACGGCTACGAGCTGAAATCAGTGTGCAAGGTTCAAATAATGATGCATCTGAGCCACAGGTAAATAAGCTAAATGAAATTTATTTCAAATTGAATACTTTACCAATTAGTCTATTTGATGTTAAGTTCTAATATAAAGTGAGTATATCTGTTTTAAGAAAGCAATGATAACAATGTGTAGGATATTGGAATGCAGCCTGACAATCCTTCTACACAATCTATGCATAATGAAGGTTCGCATGATGTGCATCCTAGTGGTGGAGGTATACATTTTCTATTAAAATTTTTATATGTAATTACAATTGGTGTTTGGATTAATGTAACATTTTGTATAGCAACTGTAGAGGATCAAGGGGTCGGTGCTCATGAGCATGTTGAGGTTGAGTCTAGACAAAATGATGTGGCCAGATCAGGTAATTAAAGAGCGCCACAGTTATGTTCTTTAAAATAATTAAATACTTGTAACAATTATAATTAAATATTTTAAATTTAACTCTTTTATTTGTTATTGTAGAGGACCCCCCTTTGCAGCAGCATAGGAATTTGAGATCATCAAGAACAAAGAACAAAAAAACTGATGAGGGGGGTATTGATGATAACACTGATGCTCCTCTTAGAGCTTACATAGAAAAAAAAATTAGAAAGAGAAAAAAGAAATGATTGTCATCTAAATACCTTAATTGATAATGACTGAATTTTATGTCTCAATGAATTTAATTATGTGCTAATGAATGTTCATGAATTATGTGTTTATTTTCATATTGATGAATGTTGTGTGTTAACGAATCTAATGTGTTAATGAATGTTATCATGTGATATTGATTGAATGTTACATTTTATTAATAATTGAAAGAATGAATGAATGTTAGATGTTAACGGGGAATGTAGAGTGATGTTAGGGGGAGGGGGGTGGGGCCAAATGAGCTTCCACCTTCACATGGTTGGCCCTGTTTAGTAGAGAATATTAAACTGTATTCTCGAAACAAAGTGAAGCTCAATAAGATACTAAATGAGTCAAAATGGTTATCAAGGTCCTCTATCCATAAGATACTTGTAGTCAAAATGGTTATTAATAAGATACTTGTAGTCAAAATGGTTATCTAGGTCCTCTATCCATTCCATAAG
Organism: Chamaecyparis obtusa; assembly: GCA_027943335.1. Taxonomy (NCBI): domain Eukaryota; kingdom Viridiplantae; phylum Streptophyta; class Pinopsida; order Cupressales; family Cupressaceae; genus Chamaecyparis; species Chamaecyparis obtusa. The sequence goes on from BSBK01007512.1 coordinate 1,643,561, forward strand.
TTCTTCACCATTCAAACTTCCTCCATAACAAGGAATGTGCTCTAGGTTAGTCATGAAGCCTAGCATGGACTCTCTGTCAAATAGAGCCACTATTTCAGAGCCTTTTTTGTGCATTTCCTTCAAGCACTGTACAGTGTACGGATGTGAAAGGGAGGGCAGACCAGTGTGGAAGTTAGAGTATTTATATCTTATGCTTTGAGAGTTTATTTGGTAGATTCAAGACACCTTATATCAAAGTTATTCCTTTTTCTTATCTGTTGTTCTGTCAAACCCTCATTTTTTGGGTTATTGCATTCAAATGGCCTTAACTTGCAAATAAACCATAGGATATCCTCTGTTCTTTGTAAAATGCAAGTTAAGGGGGTTTATTTTCATATTTTAAAAGCTTTGGAACAGGATACTAAGCCAGAGAATTTCAAGAGCAAGCCCTAGGTCAAGAATCTCAATGTTCTTGACTAGGAGTTGATGGATTATGCAAGATCAAAGGGTAGCGGCAAGTAAAGGACCTCAAACCTTGTTGAATCTAGATCTTTAGAGCATGGTGGACATCTTCAAACTCTGATCTTGGTTTCATGCACCCATTTTCAATGCCTTGTTTTGGAACCCACACCCAAAGGCATGCATTAGGTCTGCGGACTCAATAAGGACATTGATATGCTGGAGTGGAGTCAAGGTCTGGGAGTTGGAGGATTGTTAGAACATCAAAAAGGGTACTCAAAAAACATATAAGTTCATAAGGTCCTTTGTCAAATTGAAGAGTTATTGCTGCAGAACAGGTTTTGGAGACCTACTAGAGTCACTAGGTCTATTTGGACCCGTTTGGACCACGACACACAGTAGCATCTACAGAGAAGAAGTTTGGTATGCAATGGTCTTGAAACCTCCTGAGAAATTCTTGGTATGCATTTGTGTGGTGCAAAAGCTTCGTTGAAAGAGAAAAAGAAGAAAAGAATAGAAATGATTTTTTTTCTTTTTATGTCATATACTGTAACCAGCTACTTATAACTTGCAAAAATTATTATAACCATTTGAAATTGAAACTTAGTTTAATGTGAAACTGAGAACCGCTTTATTAGAGCTTTCTGTGATTTAGATTCAGACATCAAGAACATTGTTTGCCTAATATTGTGATTAATGTTTATTTATTAATATCTCATACTGACAAACAATTGATAATTGTAGGGAAAACGTCATTGGGGGTCTTTAAGGATCCACCAGAAGCCAAGGAGAAAATGTATTCAAATGCTAAAGATGGTGTAACAGTCCTTACAGCTGTTGAACCTTGCTGTGTAGATCATCTCCGATTCTCCAAGTTCAACAGTACTGTCGTATTCCTTTGGATACTTCTAATGGTAAATTTCAGACATCAAGTTCTTTTCGTATGAAACTACTACATTTGTAATCTGTAGTTTTAAACTTTTAGTTTATAAATGTTCATCAGCTTTAGTTCGTATGCTGCCATTTCAAGTATGATTAATGAAGTTACCTTTATCACAGGATGAAAGTGAGTAGTCAGCATACTGGTACGGAGCTGGCAGCATTGATACGGTGACTAGGGCATCGTTTAATGGTGGTATTGTGTTTTCCCGTATTTAGGGCATCGACCTTTTGAAGCATTGCCTTCATCTTTCTTAAGTCTGAGTTTTAAGTTTGTTTATCTCTCTCGGCGCTGTTGAAAATACAAATGACAATGTTCTTGTTTGTTTTGCCCTTATATCCCGATGTGATTTCGCGGAGGGTTACGACGCTGTTGAAAACACAAATGAAAACACAAATCCCTTGTGTAATTGCCACTTGAAGGAGGACAGTCACTGTAAAGACAACATGATAATGTACACTTACAGCCCGTGTACATTATCATTGTGTCTTTAGAGTGACTATCCTCATTTGTTGAAGAAGAAAAGCATTAATGTGGCTGAATAGCAATACATTCAAGTGGCAATCACACAAGGGACAGTCACTGTGAGATGTCCTCATTTGTGACTGTCCTTACAGTGAGTGTACATTATCATGTTGTCTTTAGAGTGACTGTCCTCATTTGTTGAAGAAGAAAAGCATTAATGTGGTTCAATAGCAATACATTCAAGTGGCAATTACACAAGGGACAATCGATCACTGTGAGATGTCCTCATGTGTGACTATCCTTGTCACAAATGACTATCCTTGTAAAGACAACATGATAATGTACACATACAATGAGTGTACATTATCATGTTGTCTTTACAGTGGCTGCCCTCATGTTGTATATTCTTCTCTGTAGATGCTACTATGTGCTAGGGAACTTCTTAGAACTGTTGGTATATTCTTACAACTTGTTACACCTGGGATATTCTTCTCTGTAGATGCTATTGTGTGCCATGGTCCAAATAGGCCCATAAATGTGGTTGAATAGCAATACATTCAAGTGGCAATTACACAAGGGACAGTCACTGTGAGATGTCCTCATGTGTGACTGTCCTTGTCACAAATGAGGACATCTCACAGTGACTGTCCCTTGTGTAATTTCCACTTGAAGGAAAAAAGCATTAATGTGGTTCAATAGCAATGTATTCAAGCGGCAATTACACAAGGGATAATCACTCTGAGATTTCCTCATTTGTGACTATCCTTACAGTGAGTGTACATTATCATGTTGTCTTTACAGTGACTGTCCTCATTTGTTGAAGGAAAAAAGCATTAATGTGGTTCAATAGTGATGCAGAGTAGTTAGGGCTTTTAGAATATACAAATATACATCCTTAACTCTCATTCCACCAAGGAAGAAGGAATTCCAATGGTTGAAACGTGAGTTAAGGTCTTTACATCAGTCAAACCCTGAAAATGAGGGTTTGTAAACAATGCACAGAAAATTTGAAATAACTTAGATATAAAACAAAGAGAATCAATCAAACCAACTTCCAAAGCATCAGATGTCACTATTACAACTTCCAGGCAAATTTTATCATCCAACCACCATCCGTACAGCCGTACAGAGTTCGTTTTTCACCAGAAATGCACTAAAACAGGGTTATTTTTATTTTTTATGAAAGCAAAATGATTACAATACTGGTTCTCTGTCTGTCTTCGACCATTTGAAGCCTAAAATAGGCTCTCCAAATGTTGGTTCAACCATCTAGGTGGTTAGAACAGTTTATCCAACAAATGTCAACTTTGCTAAGCAACTTTTAAAGTTGCATTACAACTTTGCAAACAACTTTGCCGAGAAGGTTAAAAATGTGTTGTGAAACTTTAGGAACCTTATTAAAGTTATTTTGGACCTTCAAACTTCTTAACAACATCTAAAAGACACCTAATAAACACTTACTATGCTCATTTCATCCAAGGACTCAAAAGATGCCCAAGGTTTATAAGTCACCAAGGGGTCTTGTGTCCAACAAGTGGATGTTTATAAGGAGATAAAATCAATCCTTAATATTTATTACAAACCAAGAAAACATCTAAAACTCCTATTCTAATTTATTGTCATTCAAAAAGACTCTGATTTGTCATTCAAAAAGACTCTGATTTGTCAATCAAAAGGACCTTTCACCAGTCAATCCTTCAAAGCTCCAAGGTGAAAATCTTATGTTCCAATTGATAGGATTTGACTCCTTGGCTTCATGGCAACTTCCTTCAATCATGGTGTCTTTGGCTTGCATTAGGGATGCCCCTGCATCAAATAGTAATGCATTCAAGTGGCAATTACACAAGGGACAGTACATGCCCATTAAAGTTGGTGTTTTGTTATCCAGCATGACAATGGAGACAACATACTCTATTTCAATTTTACTGATCAAATTTCCCTCCGCCAGGCAAAGCAACAATCTGGGTATGATAAGGTGAAATTTTGTAGTCCTTTTGGGTATGATAACAGTTCCAGTTTCCAATAAGATGGTTCATTTTTATAATCTAGCTTCAATTTCTCTTGTGAAAATCTTTTTTTCATTTTATGGGTGGTAAAATATAATTATTATGCTAGAGGTGTGTACTTATGGATGATAATGAAACAAAATGATAAGATTTAAGACTCTTGTTTTTTTTTTAAATAGCAATTTAAGTTTCCTTCTATTATAAATTACTGTTTTTCTATTTTTTAATGTATCTTTCCAAATCTTTTATATCAATTTTATTTATGAAATATAAATATATTAATAATGTTTTAGTGTTTTTAGGATTAGTTTATATCAATTCTATGTATCATCATTCGTCATTCAATTGTCAGTATTATTAATTTAGACTGTGCAATTGTAGAACTACTCGAATATGGGTTGGATGGATACTCAAGCAGGGGAACCCTCCTCAAATATCTCAAGTAGTGAACTTGGAAAAATGTGTCCTGAAGGAACCCTTTCCATCAGAGAGATAAAAGTACAAACAAGTAAAAGAAGCAGGCTCTGCAAATATGTTTTTGAGAAGAAAAATGATAGATTATTCGAGTATGGTTCATGAGGTATATCTAAAAAGACATTTTTTTTCTTATTATAATAAAAGAGGAAGTTGTGAATGTCAAAGTTGAGTGAAACAAAAATTATTTTCATCAAATTTTATTAGGCTTGCTTTTGGGAATAGTTTCTTACAATATTGCTATTAAGATTTTTATTGTGTAGTTTTTAGATTAGGTTTATAAAATTATATTTCATGAGTAGTGATTCATATTAATCAATTAACGATACTTTTGGAAGGTATTTTCAATGTGTCAAATTTTGATATTTTTACAAGAATTAGATTGTGTAATTTTTTTAATTAAAGTCATTGACTCATATTTCATAAATAATAGTTCTCATGAATCCATCTCTTATAAGATTGAATAGTCTATTTAGGAAGTATTTCTGATAGTATGTCAAATTATGATATTACTATTACCATTAGATTGCATGGCTTTGAAGTCAACCTCGTTGACCCATATTCTTCTCTGTAGATGCTACTATGTGCTAGGGAACTTCTTAGAACTGTTGGTATATTCTTACAACTTGTTACACCTGGGATATTATTCTCTGTAGATGCTACTATGTGCCGCGGTCCAAACGGGCCCATAAATGTGGTTGAATAGCAATACATTCAAGTGGAAATTACACAAGGGACAGTCACTGTGAGATGTCCTCATGTGTGACTGTCCTTGTCACAAATGAGGACATCTCACAGTGACTGTCCCTTGTGTAATTTCCACTTGAATGAGGACAGTCACTGTAAAGACAACATGATAATGTACACTTACAGGCCGTGTACATTATCATGTTGTCTTTAGAGTGACTATCCTCATTTGTTGAAGAAGAAAAGCATTAATGTGGCTGAATAGCAATACATTCAAGTGGCAATCACACAAGGGACAGTCACTGTGAGATGTCCTCATTTGTGACTGTCCTTACAGTGAGTGTACATTATCATGTTGTCTTTAGAGTGACTATCCTCATTTGTTGAAGAAGAAAAGAATTAATGTGGTTCAATAGCAATACATTCAAGTGGCAATTACACAAGGGACAATCGATCACTGTGAGATGTCCTCATGTGTGACTATCCTTGTCACAAATGAGGACATCTCACAATGACTGTCCCTTGTGTAATTCAAGTGGCAATTACACAAGGGACAGTCACTGTTAGATGTCCTCATTTGTGACTGTCCTTACAATGAGTGTACATTATCATGTTGTCTTTAGAGTGACTGTCCTCATTTGTTGAAGAAGAAAAGCATTAATGTGGTTCAATAGCAATACATTCAAGTGGCAATTACACAAGGGACAATCGATCACTGTGAGATGTCCTCATGTGTGACTATCCTTGTCACAAATGAGGACATCTCACAATGACTGTCCCTTCTGTAATTGCCACTTGAATGAGGACAGTCACTGTAAAGACAACATGATAATGTACACATACAATGAGTGTACATTATCATGTTGTCTTTACAATGGCTGCCCTCATGTTGTATATTCTTCTCTGTAGATGCTACTATGTGCTAGGGAACTTCTTAGAACTGTTGGTATATTCTTACAACTTGTTACACCTAGGATATTCTTCTCTGTAGATGCTACTATGTGTCGTGGTCCAAACGGGCCCATAAATGTGGTTGAATAGCAATACATTCAAGTGGCAATTACACAAGGGACAGTCACTGTGAGATGTCCTCATGTGTGACTGTCCTTGTCACAAATGAGGACATCTCACAGTGACTGTCCCTTGTGTAATTAAGTATTGTGGGGAAGCATTCTAAATAACCAAAGCCGCTAACAATAAATTCAACACAGATATGTCCTCATTTCTGGGTATTTTAGCTCTCTAACAGCTGAATACTAGATTAAATAATAATGACAAAAGAAAAATAAACCCAACGTACTCAGAAATTGTAGCTGTGATTTTGCGGAGGGAATCTCTCTCGGCGCTGTTGAAAACACAAATGACAACCTGCTTGATTTTGCGGAGGGAATCTCTCTTGGTACTGTTCAAAACACAAATGACAACCCGCTTTGTTCAAAACACAAATGATAACCCGCTTGATTTCGCGGAGGGAATCTCTCTCGGGGCTGTTGAAAACACAAATGACAACGTTCCTTTTTTTTTTTGCACTTATATCCCGACCAACATAAGGTCCATTTGTAATACAACATGATAATGTACACTTACAGTGAGTGTACATTATCATGTTGTCCTTAGAGTGACTATCCTCATTTGTTGAAGAAGAAAAGCATTAATGTGGCTGAATAGCAATACATTCAAGTGGCAATTACACAAGGGACAATCGATCACTGTGAGATGTCCTCATGTGTGACTATCCTTGTCACAAATGAGGACATCTCACAATGACTGTCCCTTGTGTAATTCAAGTGGCAATTACACAAGGGACAGTCACTGTTAGATGTCCTCATTTGTGACTATCCTTACAATGAGTGTACATTATCATGTTGTCTTTAGAGTGACTGTCCTCATTTGTTGAAGAAGAAAAGCATTAATGTGGTTCAATAGCAATACATTCAAGTGGCAATTACACAAGGGACAATCGATCACTGTGAGATGTCCTCATGTGTGACTATCCTTGTCACAAATGAGGACATCTCACAATGACTGTCCCTTCTGTAATTGCCACTTGAATGAGGACAGTCACTGTAAAGACAACATGATAATGTACACATACAATGAGTGTACATTATCATGTTGTCTTAGAGTGGCTGCCCTCATGTTGTATATTCTTCTCTGTAGATGCTACTATGTGCTAGGGAACTTCTTAGAACTGTTGGTATATTCTTACAACTTGTTACACCTGGGATATTCTTCTCTGTAGATGCTACTGTGTGTCGTGGTCCAAACGGGCCCATAAATGTGGTTGAATAGCAATACATTCAAGTGGCAATTACACAAGGGACAGTCACTGTGAGATGTCCTCATGTGTGACTGTCCTTGTCACAAATGAGGACATCTCACAGTGACTGTCCCTTGTGTAATTAAGTATTGTGGGCAAGCATTCTAAATAACCAAAGCCGCTAACAATAAATTCAACATAGATATGTCCTCATTTTTGGGTATTTGAGCTCTCTAACAGCTGAATACCAGATTAAATAATAATGACAAAAGAAAAATAAACCCAACGTACTCAGAAATTGTAGCTGTGATTTTGTGGAGGGAATCTCTCTCGGCGCTGTTGAAAACACAAATGACAACCCGCTTGATTTCGCGGAGGGAATCTCTCTCGGTGCTGTTCAAAACACAAATGACAACCCGCTTTGTTCAAAACACAAATGATAACCCGCTTGATTTCGCGGAGGGAATCTCTCTCGGCGCTGTTGAAAACACAAATGACAACGTTCCTTTTTTTTTTTGCACTTATATCCCGACCAACATAAGGTCCATTTGTAATACAACATGATAATGTACACTTACAGTGAGTGTACATTATCATGTTGTCCTTAGAGTGACTATCCTCATTTGTTGAAGAAGAAAAGCATTAATGTGGCTGAATAGCAATACATTCAAGTGGCAATTACACAAGGGACAATCGATCACTGTGAGATGTCCTCATGTGTGACTATCCTTGTCACAAATGAGGACATCTCACAATGACTGTCCCTTGTGTAATTCAAGTGGCAATTACACAAGGGACAGTCACTGTGAGATGTCCTCATTTGTGACTGTCCTTACAATGAGTGTACATTATCATGTTGTCTTTAGAGTGACTGTCCTCATTTGTTGAAGAAGAAAAGCATTAATGTGGTTCAATAGCAATACATTCAAGTGGCAATTACACAAGGGACAATCGATCACTGTGAGATGTCCTCATGTGTGACTATCCTTGTCACAAATGAGGACATCTCACAATGACTGTCCCTTCTGTAATTGCCACTTGAATGAGGACAGTCACTGTAAAGACAACATGATAATGTACACATACAATGAGTGTACATTATCATGTTGTCTTTACAGTGTCTGCCCTCATGTTGTATATTCTTCTCTGTAGATGCTACTATGTGCTAGGGAACTTCTTAGAACTGTTGGTATATTCTTACAACTTGTTACACCTGGGATATTCTTCTCTGTAGATGCTACTGTGTGTCGTGGTCCAAATGGGCCCATAAATGTGGTTGAATAGCAATACATTCAAGTGGCAATTACACAAGGGACAGTCACTGTGAGATGTCCTCATGTGTGACTGTCCTTGTCACAAATGAGGACATCTCACAGTGACTGTCCCTTGTGTAATTAAGTATTGTGGGGAAGCATTCTAAATAACCAAAGCCGCTAACAATAAATTCAACACAGATATGTCCTCATTTCTGGGTATTTTAGCTCTCTAACAGCTGAATACCAGATTAAATAATAATGACAAAAGAAAAATAAACCCAACGTACTCAGAAATTGTAGCTGTGATTTTGCGGAGGGAATCTCTCTCGGCGCTGTTGAAAACACAAATGACAACCCGCTTGATTTTGCGGAGGGAATCTCTCTCGGTGCTGTTCAAAACACAAATGACAACCCGCTTTGTTCAAAACACAAATGATAACCCGCTTGATTTCGCGGAGGGAATCTCTCTCGGCGCTGTTGAAAACACAAATGACAACGTTCCTTTTTTTTTTTGCACTTATATCCCGACCAACATAAGGTCCATTTGTAATACAACATGATAATGTACACTTACAGTGAGTGTACATTATCATGTTGTCCTTAGAGTGACTATCCTCATTTGTTGAAGAAGAAAAGCATTAATGTGGCTGAATAGCAATACATTCAAGTGGCAATTACACAAGGGACAATCGATCACTGTGAGATGTCCTCATGTGTGACTATCCTTGTCACAAATGAGGACATCTCACAATGACTGTCCCTTGTGTAATTCAAGTGGCAATTACACAAGGGACAGTCACTGTGAGATGTCCTCATTTGTGACTGTCCTTACAATGAGTGTACATTATCATGTTGTCTTTAGAGTGACTGTCCTCATTTGTTGAAGAAGAAAAGCATTAATGTGGTTCAATAGCAATACATTCAAGTGGCAATTACACAAGGGACAATCGATCACTGTGAGATGTCCTCATGTGTGACTATCCTTGTCACAAATGAGGACATCTCACAATGACTGTCCCTTCTGTAATTGCCACTTGAATGAGGACAGTCACTGTAAAGACAACATGATAATGTACACATACAATGAGTGTACATTATCATGTTGTCTTTACAGTGGCTGCCCTCATGTTGTATATTCTTCTCTGTAGATGCTACTATGTGCTAGGGAACTTCTTAGAACTGTTGGTATATTCTTACAACTTGTTACACCTGGGATATTCTTCTCTGTAGATGCTACTGTGTGTTGTGGTCCAAACGGGCCCATAAATGTGGTTGAATAACAATACATTCAAGTGGCAATTACACAAGGGACAGTCACTGTGAGATGTCCTCATGTGTGACTGTCCTTGTCACAAATGAGGACATCTCACAGTGACTGTCCCTTGTGTAATTAAGTATTGTGGGGAAGCATTCTAAATAACCAAAGCCGCTAACAATAAATTCAACACAGATATGTCCTCATTTCTGGGTATTTTAGCTCTCTAACAGCTGAATACCAGATTAAATAATAATGACAAAAGAAAAATAAACCCAACGTACTCAGAAATTGTAGCTGTGATTTTGCGGAGGGAATCTCTCTCGGCGCTGTTGAAAACACAAATGACAACCCGCTTGATTTCGCGGAGGGAATCTCTCTCGGTGCTGTTCAAAACAAAAATGACAACCCGCTTTGTTCAAAACACAAATGATAACCCGCTTGATTTCGCGGAGGGAATCTCTCTCGGCGCTATTGAAAACACAAATGACAACGTTCCTTTTTTTTTTTGCACTTATATCCCGACCAACATAAGGTCCATTTGTAATACAACATGATAATGTACACTTACAGTGAGTGTACATTATCATGTTGTCCTTAGAGTGACTATCCTCATTTGTTGAAGAAGAAAAGCATTAATGTGGCTGAATAGCAATACATTCAAGTGGAAATTACACAAGGGACAATCGATCACTGTGAGATGTCCTCATGTGTGACTATCCTTGTCACAAATGAGGACATCTCACAATGACTGTCCCTTGTGTAATTCAAGTGGCAATTACACAAGGGACAGTCACTGTTAGATGTCCTCATTTGTGACTGTCCTTACAATGAGTGTACATTATCATGTTGTCTTTAGAGTGACTATCCTCATTTGTTGAAGAAGAAAAGCATTAATGTGGTTCAATAGCAATACATTCAAGTGGCAATTACACAAGGGACAATCGATCACTGTGAGATGTCCTCATGTGTGACTATCCTTGTCACAAATGAGGACATCTCACAATGACTGTCCCTTCTGTAATTTCCACTTGAATGAGGACAGTCACTGTAAAGACAACATGATAATGTACACATACAATGAGTGTACATTATCATGTTGTCTTTACAGTGGCTGCCCTCATGTTGTATATTCTTCTCTGTAGATGCTACTATGTGCTAGGGAACTTCTTAGAACTGTTGGTATATTCTTACAACTTGTTACACCTGGGATATTCTTCTCTGTAGATGCTAGTGTGTGCTGGGGTCCAAACGGGCCCATAAATGTGGTTGAATAGCAATACATTCAAGTGGCAATTACACAAGGGACAGTCACTGTGAGATGTCCTCGTGTGACTGTCCTTGTCACAAATGAGGACATCTCACAGTGACTGTCCCTTGTGTAATTGCCACTTGAATGAGGACAGTCACTGTAAAGACAACATGATAATGTACACAAGTACCGTGAAGGTAGTTGCAAGTTACGGCTGTTTCATTGCATACCCGAAACAATGAAGATGTTACAGTCCAGAAAACGTTTGTGCTTGAAAGATGAACAAATAAAATTAAACTTCTAAATAACCAGAGCCGCTAACAATAAATTCAACACAGATATGTCCTCATTTCTGGGTATTTTAGCTCTGTAACAGCTGAATACCAGATTACATAATAATGGCAAAAGAAAAATAAACCCAATGTACTCAGAAATTGTAGCTGTGATTTCGCGGAGGGAATCTCTCTCGGCACTGTTGAAAATACAAATGACAACGTTTCTCTACATTATCATGTTGCCTTTATAGTGACTGTCCCTTGTGTAATTGCCACTTGAAGGAGGACAGTCACTGTAAAGACAACATGATAATGTACACTTACAGCCCGTGTACATTATCATGTTGTCTTTAGAGTGACTATCCTCATTTGTTGAAGAAGAAAAGCATTAATGTGGCTGAATAGCAATACATTCAAGTGGCAATTACACAAGGGACAGTCACTGTGAGATGTCGTCATTTGTGACTATCCTTACAGTGAGTGTACATTATCATGTTGTCTTTAAAGTGACTGTCCTCATTTGTTGAAGGAAAAAAGCATTAATGTGGTTCATTAGCAATGTATTCCCAGCATCTGTACCTGCATCTCTCTTATATACTACAAGTTACTTACCATCAGAAATTGCAGTTCCCTCACGTGACATTGATGGTGAAGTGTTCTTTTCAAAACCATCATCTGTGGTTACCAATGCTCCTATTTTAGGCAATAAGTTTGTTGCATTCCATGAGCCATTGGTCAAGTTTCTTCTACGAGCTTCTGATGCCTCAAAATCTAAGCAGCGCCTACGCATGCCTCGTTGTGGTTGATTATCATTATGTACATGAATTATAATGAGTAATCAGTTTTGGGCCTTGGAATCTTGTATGTAACATGCACAGGCATTTCATGGCTAAATGAATCTATTTAAAAGCATCAACTTTTCTTACATGATGCTGGATACATAAGTAGAACAAGCGTATATCAAATTGGAAGCAATCAGAACTCCACAATTACATATTATTTAGAGTACTCTTTAGTTTAAGTAATAATGCATATATTGACACTGTAAAGACAACATGATAATGTACACTCACTGTAAGGACAGTCACAAATGAGGACATCTCACAGTGACTGTCCCTAGTGTAATTGCCACTTGAATGTATTGCTATTCAGCCACATTAATGCTTTTCTTCTTCAACAAATGAGGATAGTAACTGTAAAGACAACATGATAATGTACACTCACTGTGAGTGTACATTATCATGTTGTCTTTACAGTGACTATCCTCATTTGTTGAAGAAGAAAAGCATTAATGTGGCTGAATAGCAATACATTCAAGTGGCAATTACACTAGGGACAGTCACTGTGAGATGTCCTCATTTGTTGAAAGAAAAAAGCATTAATGTGGTTCATAAGCAATGTATTAAATTAAATTTTTTTTTTTAATCCACCCACGGGCGTCGCAATTGCGACGGAAACCCGTCGCAATGCGATGCAGGCGCCCGTCGCAATTGCTTGGGAGGTCCGTCGCGATTGCGACGGCCCTCCGAAGCCATGCGACGGGGGGGTGACGGCCATGCCACTTCTTAAATCTTAGCCACATTGCGACGGATAGGTGTCGCAATTGCGACGGCTACCCATAGACGTCACAATTTGTGACTAAAAAATAGCGACGTCTATGGGTGTTGCTATTGCGACACATAGCCATCGCAAAATGACCCCAAATGTATTAGTGTATGACATACACATGTAACTAATATAATTTAAAGTTTTACAATAAATCAAATTAAATTACCAAGTTGTATGAGGTCTGAAATATGATCATAATCTTCTGATGCAAAGGCATGATCCAAGTCTTCATTTATTATATCATCTTCATCTTGTGTCTCACTAGGGGTTAAGGATTTGTGTTGCCATTCTTCAACCCATTATGTGTTCTTTCATTCTTCCCATTCATCTACAACACAAAATTGACAAAAACATGCAAGCTCCCTAGTCCATATAGTCAAAGTGTTCAAATTAGAACTCCTAAATGTTAGGAATGGGAACACTGAGAGGGTGGGGGGGGGGGTTAATTAGTGTTCACTATAATTTAACTTTTTCCTTAATCTTAAACTAAACTTGAATACTTAAATACTGAAATGAACATCCATATAAACATGAAACATGAAATGAACACATAACACCAATATGGTTATGGGGAAACCCAAATAGGTAAAAACCCCGGTGGGAATTGACACCCACTAATATTCTATACTAGTGTTTTGTGATCCTTATTAGAAAATCCTTAACCCTGTTAAGAGTTTTTTTACAATATGTTTAGTATAGTAGACCTTGTCAAGGGTTGGACCCTGTTAGGAGTCTTTTACAATAAACCTTGTTAGGGGTGAGGACTCACTATCCTAGATCTCACTACTCAAGTGGTGAAGGCTACAACCTTATGATCTCAAATACACAGTTTATATGTTGGATGAACTGTCACTGTGACACTGCTTGTCTGATTAGTTCCTTTGATGCACTGATGCTTTGACCTGTTGCAAAGCTCTAATACTACTTATCAAATCTTTGCATACTTCTTCTCTACTTCTCTTGACTCTATATTTCCTATCCTACCAATTACAATGGGTGCATCTCATATTTATATGTGCATACAAAATAAATAACTAGGTCGACCCTTTAACCAATTACATACAATGCTTCTAATTGAATTGGCTCAAGCATGTTTACAAAAAAATATAATTACATGTTGGAAACTTAATTATAATAGGTGCATATCCTTTACAACATAATAGAGTAACCACAAATCAAAATGCCAATAGTCGGCTGCCTGCACCGTTCTTCTCTGGCACATACTGGTTGTGTAACTTCAACTATCTGTATCTTTCTCATACTAAGTCTTCTGATCATGTTCTCTTAGACTTAGCATGAATATGATGTTACCAACTTAAATTATAGGGCACATACCATAATTATATTGTATGCACATGCGTTGATGTTCTGATCTTCAGGTACTTTATACACTGTCTAGTCTTCAACACTTAGCCAATTTTTTATCTTCTCATTAAGTGCGCTAACTCCAAACTACTATATGACTTTGTTGCCATAATGAAAACACTATTTAAAGTCATATACTCTAGTATAGTCAACTTTCCAACAATCTCCCACTTTTTCATTGATGACAACAAAGGGATATGGCACAGTTACTAACTATTCTTTTATACAAAAATCTTTTGTTATACTCTATCTTTTATCTCCCTTATATTCTTTACTCTACATATTCTTTATATATCTATAACTCCATATTCTATACATACTCCCCCTTTGACATTAATGAAAAATGTGCTTCAAAAATGTATTTACAAATACTTACAGTGAGAGAACATTCATATATGCTATTTATAAGTTTTGGATCTCTTTCTTCTAAAATGTGATCAATGAATTTACAATCTGGAGATGGGCGCATAGTGCATACTGTAGCTTCTCCATCTTTCCCAAGTCTATGCTAGGACCTTGATCATATGTTACCATAGTGGAATCAATATCCTTGATATTTTGATTAAGTATATCTATTGAGGGTGCAAGAGCATTTCTAAGCTGAGTCTACCTAGCCCTTATCTTTGATATCTCTTTTTCTGCCTTCTCAATTGTCAATCTATCCCTGATAGACATTGTTACATATGTTTATGTCAATAGAGGGATCTTCTACTAACTTTCTCATTTTTTCTATCATATCCTCTACTTCTTGAATCTATTTGAAGTGATTGGTTGTCAACTTATCTTGATTCATGCAGTCAGCAATGATTTTCCTTCCTTTTACTGCAAACTCTTTCAAAGTTGCTTGTCTAACTTTGAGTGAACTAAGGTCTAATGAGAAGTTACTGAACAACTCAATTAGCCTTTTCTCCTTATACTTCTCTTCTGCAACTTGAGATGCAAATTCTTCCAAGCTAGCAAAGTTAGTTTTAAAAATTGTGAGGATGTTGCTAACATCATCAACTGTACTGATCTTAGACACTTTCTTGTTTGAAACCAACAAACTGTTCAATATGTTTACTGACTCCATAAATAGGGGATTCCTCATTACTTGTTTCTCTTTGGCTTTTTACATAGCTAAGACATTGATCTTGATCAGGTCTTCATCTCCCCATGAATCCAAACTGGTTATGTCAGGTGTCAAACTTGACAACAATGTTGCTGAGGGTGATGGAGTAATGGGAGTGCTATCCATCACTTCTAGCTTTACTTTTCTTAGTATTTCAAATGATGGTTCATCTATTGTTCCTTTTTCTTCTTCTTTCTTTCTTTCTTCTTTTTCTATTTATTTTCCTTTTTCTTCTTCTTTCTTTTCTTCTTCCACTTTTGTCATATCTTCAATGAGTATTTCTTGCAGATTGGGAAAAGTGTTACTACATAAAATTTCAGCTTCATGTGTACTCACAAAAGCTTCTTCAAACTTGTCCAAGTTTTTATTTGTGGCTGTTGTGTACAAGGAAAAGTACCTTCATAGGATTAAGGTTGAACAATAAATGAAATAGTAACTAAATAAACCACAATAGAGAAACTATTTAGAAAATTAATGATCAATTGAGCATCCTATGGCTCTCTATCTAAGAATGTTAATGAATAGCTCTTAGCAAGCTTCCATTAATGATAGTCCTAGAATGAGAATGATAAAATAAACAAGCTAAAGATTGTGTGTGTGAATTTTTTACCTGTTATGTAGACACAACACTTTAGTAAAACATTAGAGGTTATTTGAAATTGAAATCATGCAATAAATGAAAAACTAAACTAACCAGACAATTTACTACCTTCTAGTAGATGCGAGTATGTATTCTCAGATTATATCAAGATCAGTGACCTTGATGACACCTAAACGAAGGATTTGAATGCAAAATCTAGATATGAAATGAATACAAATTAATCTATATTTTTGTATTTTCTATGCAATTATGATGAAAAATCTGATATGAGTTCTAAGCTAGATGAAATTGATCTATGATATGCAAATTAATCTAACAATGATATGAAATATGAAACTAGAATGAATTGAAAACAAGATTGATCTCACAAAACGTTGATTCGCAAGAAGCTTGATGATTCCTCTGATGTCAATTCACCAAAGTAAGTATGCAAATTTTGTGGATTCTGTGGATGATTTGTGAAGAGCTGAGCCTTGATTTTATAGAAATCCAGGGCTTTGGAGGTGCATGAGAAAAGCCATAAATCACTCTTGATGAACTTAGGTTGATTTTTGAGTCAACAAGAATTAAATATTAATTAATTCATAAAAACATGCAAAATCATGCAAAAATAACTTTTTAACTCCAAATAGAGTTTAGTTCAATTTTCAACTCACAATTGAATGTTGAGTTTAAATTTAAACTTGACTATTGATTTCTAGTTGACTTCTTTTTTGATTGTGCATAATTGAATATGAATTAATTAAATAAATAAAGTGATTTATCTTCAACTTCACTGATTTTAAATTTAAAAATAACTGATTTGTGGGTTAATCAATTATTTTAATCAAACTTTATTAAAAAATAATATCATTAAATATGACAACTTGCTTTAATTAATTAAATAAGAATTTAATCAATTAATGATAGGAATTTTGATTTATTGTCAAATTTAAATAATAATAATTAAAAATAAATATAATTAAATTCAATTAAATAATTAAGTGGTAGAATTAAACTTAATTAATTAAATATTCATCATATTCAATTAATCAACTTTAGGATAAATATGATTTATCACCAAATAATTATTAAATTAAGAATAATTATGATAAATTAGGAATATTTCTAAGAATATTCCCCGATGCAGAATTTAGGATAATCAATTAAATTTGATAATGTGTAGATGTGCCTTAGGTTAGGACTTTGATGTCGATTTTGTTCGATTTGAAGATGTAGGAGGTTAATGAACCTATAGCCCATTTTTGGGGTATTACATTTTGCCCCTCTTTGAATTACTGTGCGAAGCATAGTGGTTCAAAGACAATCTGTGTTTGATAAAGAATCTGATTGAAGTTGATATTGATATGAAACAAAAATCTGGATATGAGACAGAAACTGATTGAAAGATTTGAAGATGTTAGGTCCTGAATGACCAAAGATAATGTTAACTATAACAACAAATGAACCGATGATTGCAAAAAAGTGTCACAACGCCTGATTCTGAACTTTATGATTGTGAAGAAGTGAGTGACCGATTCCAAACCCAATTGTCCTTATATTGAATCACATTGGTATCACATCTAAACCCTTCAGTTTCCAAAGAACCAAGGAAATAACACAATTGAACTGATAGTTGCAAAAACTAATATAATTTACAAGATTAAGAGAATATCAGATTGATATGGATCTCAATGAATCTGATATGCTCCGAGTGATGATTGATTTTCCCTGAATGATGAGGTCTTTTGATGAATCAGCAACTAGATGTGGTTGTTGTCTTGATTACTGAGGAAAGATATGATTTTAGCTTTAGATTACAGACTTTGAATGATGTGCAATACCATGCCCCCTTCGAGATTAAAATTGAAATCTGACAAGAAAAGTCAGTGTTATAGGGTTCAAAAGCATGTTAATTAATTTAAGAAGTGGTTATATACGTTCGAGAATGCATTCTGCATCGTTGGGAGGTCCTGAAGACCAAGTTTGTCTAGGTTTGACCATAGTTGACCAAGTTGAAATTTTGATAGTTTGATGAAAGATAATTAGTTAAGTTGAATTTTGAATTTCTTGTAATGATTGAAGGTCGATTATGCAAGTAGTTAATAATATGAATGATCTCAAATTTTGATTTTTATCCTGAAAAAAGATTCGACTTGTTGTTTCGTTGGAGGAACCTTCATGTGAGATTCAGCTCTTGTTAGATTTGAAGAGACAAGTGGAGAATTTTTTAAGCATTGAAGTTTAGCCAACCATTGTGAGATCATGCAAACATGCAAAATGCAAAGAGACATGTAGAATGAAATGCAACCTAAGACTTAGGAGCTAGTCACCGATCATGTGTCGGTTATTCTCATCATTAAATTTTTAGGTAACCGGATAAATCAATACAATGTCCACTAGCTATGAAACCATAGACATATGAATATTGATTTGTATGCACAAGAATCAATACAACACCCACTGATTAGGAAACCATGGATATAAGAATATTGATTTTGTTTTCGGAATGTCAGATTAGATATAAGCACCAAAGCATAAATGCCAAGATGACCTGAATATCATGTCCATTTTGATATAGAAATTTGTATAAGCATCAAAACATAAATGTTGTGATGACCAGAATATGCCTTTCTATACAAACACATCAAATAGTCAAGAGATCATTTGAAATCTAGTGTGAATTACCCATAGTGACCCTTTATCATTCACCTCATTAGGCAAGATCGTGTTTCACAATAGGAGAAAGAACTCACTCAAAAAATAAAAAAACAATAGTTAGATCAAACTTCCTTGAATCTTTTAAGTATCAATGGTTGAGGTACGCATGTCCATCAAATTCAAGATAGAGGCTCTTACAGTTGGACACCATTTCAATCCAGAATTTCCAAAGTTGTTAGATTTTCACATACAAGAAGAAAATAAAGAAAAGATTATGCCCCCAATCATCACTCTCTAAATCCTATAAAGGGCATCATCGAAGAGCTCGAAGGGACACAATATGCAAAAATCTCAATGCGAATTAGTAAGCATATAAGGAGATAAAAGCATGAAAAAGTATAGATTGTTTTCAATTTGTGTTGATGTTTGATGTTGATGGAAAATCCTTTCTGGAGACGAGATTGACTGATTGACTCAGATGAAGCTTCAATGGACTGACTAGATATGATACATCTAAGACACATTGGAGGCCATAGGATATGACATTGGTTGCCCTCAAGTTTGGACATTGGTAGGCTACAGACACTTGAGCTGATTGGTGTACAAACTAACTTATTGAAAAACCAACTAAGAGATATGGACAAACTAAAGCAAGACTGAAAGCTGGGAAAGACCAAGATTGTGCTGATAGATAGAGCATTTTGAAACAAGTGGCACCCGTTTGCTGAGTTTTCACCATCTTGGTAGAGATTCTATTTTTGCTACCAAGGTGCCTGTTTCCAAGTTTTCACCAAGGCACTTTTCTTTTTCTCATTTTTTTTTTGTATTTTTCATTTTTTTACTTTTTTTGAAAATAATCAAGGTGCCTATTGCTAGGTTTTCACCAAGATGTTCATTTTTTTAGGACTTTTTCAGATTTAAAAAAAAAATTTCAGGACATTTTACCATACACTGAATGCCTTAGGCATAGAATTTCTTCAAATGGAAAATGTTGTTTGGTTCTCAGAGCTATTCTCCTTCAGTCATTGAGAGTTGATAGGCACTAGAGCCAAAAGTAGTAGTGATTACAAAGGGACCCAACCAATTGGGTTCAAACTTCCCCTTACACTCTCTATGTGATTATTTTTAGGATTCTCTCTCAAGACTAGATCACCAACCTAAAATTCTCTGTCTGACTTTCTTGTTGTAACCTCTAGAAATTCTCTTCTGATATACTCTGAGATGATCATATGCTACTTGTCTGCACTCATCTAGTAGTTCAATTTCTTGCAACCTAGACACTCTATAGTCATCATCAGTTACTAGACCGTGCATTTTGATACTTAGTGATGAGATTTCAACCTCAATAGGCAGTACCACTTTAGACCCATAAACTAAAGTGAAAGGTGTAGCCCTAGTAGGTGTTCTGATACTTGTTCTATAGGCCCAAAGAGCTAGATTGATCATGAGATGCCAGTCTCTTCCTATTTTATTAACTGTACGATGCAAGATTTTCAAGAGATTCTTATTAGAAGCCTCTGCTTTTCCATTCCCTTTAGGATAGTAGATAGAAGACCAATGTTGTGTGATCTTGAATTTGGCACATAGATCATCTAGGTCTTTGTTCTTGAATTGTCCACCATTATCTGTGATTATGGAATGAGGTATCCCATATCTGCATATGATATAGTTCAATATGAACATAGATATTTTTTTTCCAATTGCTTGTGTCAAAGGGACTGCTTCTACCCATTTTGTAAAATAGTCTGTAGCTGTGATAATATGAGTATGTCATTAGAAGAATGAGGATGTATGGCTCCTATAAGATCAAATTCCCATTGGTGAAAAGACCATTGTGTAGTAAAGGGAATTAGATCCCTCCTTGGAGCATGAATTAAGTTACCATGTACTTGGCACTTTTGACAATTCTTAGCAAACTTGATAACTTCTTTTTTTATTGCAAACTCCCAAGCAAGATCATATTGTGTAGTCCCAATGTCTAGCAAGGTGGAGAACAAGAGAGATTGGCAAGCTGGTGGAAGAGATGGAAGACAAGAGAATGAAGGAGAATGAAGAGAAGAAATCTTCAAGGGAAAACTCCTCAAGAATACCCAAGCTAGAGAAAAAAATATCATGTAAAGAACATTTGGACAAGCAATGAAAGGCTATCATAGGATAAGTCACAAAATCATAATGCCAAAGAAGGAAAGGATGTAGTCCAAAGGAGTAGACATGTCAAGAGGCTTCATAACACCGTGTTTTACTCTTTTTTTTTTTTTCTAGATCAAGACCAAAGGGGAAAAGGATAGCAATACATATGAAGGCTAAACATGAAAGGAATGAAAGCAAGATCACTGTAAGATAGCTCACAAGATAGCCAAATGTTCGTGTATACATCAACATTGTCAAGATCAAAGAGAGAAGATGGAATGGATGAAATATGTAGAAGAACTATGCATGATGCCTGATTGCCAGGTTTTCATCATGGTACATATCCAAGATGCCACAAGGGAGTGGTTTTCACCATAGGATGAATTTATTTATTTTTACTTTTTCTACCAAGGTGCCTGTTTCCAATTTTTCACCAAGGCACATTTTCAAATTTTTTTTTCATTTTTTTCATTTTTTTTTTTGGGGGGGGGGAAGAAGGCAAGCTCTTTAGATCATTATCCTTCAAAGGATAAACCATGATATTCCAAGGATTCAAGATGATATGCTCAAAGATGCTGATAGGGAAAGGGAGATGGAACAGAAAAATGGAGGATACACTTTTATGTAAAGCAAGTGAGGTTGGAAGATAGGAGGAATAGGAAAATGAGGAAAAATGATAGAAGGTAGAAGGATAATGAATGGAAGGATTGTGAAAGGGTAGATGGAAAGGAAGGCAAGATCAACATCAACACACACCTTGAAGGGTGGAGAGAGGATGGAGGAAACGTGAATGAAGGAATACGTGAAGGAATATGGTGAATGGATAGCAGAGGTTGTGGTTTAGGCACATGAAATAGAAGAATATTTTTGGAAGAAGATGAAGTGGAAGCCTTTAAAAGCTTGAATGTCAACTTCACTTGTTGTTCAACACCAGGCTCTTTCAAGAGAGATTTTGGAATCCATATAGCCATAGAATTTTCATTTATTTTTGATGATCTAGAGAGAATATCTTTAATCATGAATTTTGGAACCCATATTTGTCTTGTAGTTTTTTTCTTACATATCTCTTTTGACTTTATGCCTCCATGTTGATTAGAGGAGACATAGTGATCTTCTCTTTTTGATAGATTCTTGTATTGCTTCTTTTTCTTGTATTGAACATTCAAGTTACTTCCAAAGAACTTGGGACTTGTGGAAGAAGAAGGAGGATATAAATGGTTTAAATGGGTGGGTGGATGAAAAGGATTCAAGGGTATGCATCTATGTTGATCTTGAGGAAAGATGGGAGATGGAGGGATGTAAGGACCCAAGATGGATGGTGAATTAGGAGAGTTAGGAGGGGAAAGTGAAGGGACATAAGGGCCCAAGATGGAAGATAGACGTGAAGCTCTTAGTAGTGGTGGAAGAGGTCCAAGGATGGAAGTGGAAGATGCAAAAGGATAATCAACAAGTTCATCAACATTTATATGACAACCAAGGACATCAACATCTTTAGAGTGAGCATTAGGATTTTCAATAGAATCGTGGACATCTTGAATATGAGCACCTTCTTTGATAGGATTGTTCAAAGCTTGCAAAGACTTAGGAAGAGTAGAAAGTGGAAACAAACATGGACTAGTAGAATAAGAAGATGGAAGACTTTGATCTTGAAAAGGATCTTTGGATATCATAAGCACACAATTTTTCTCTTGATTTTCAATAGGCTTAACATTGGAAGTAACAACACCATTTTTACCAACCTTAATGGAAGTATCATCTTTGGAAATTGGAAGTGTAGTAAGGTTATTTTGATTGTCAATAAGCTCAACAGTGTAAGTAGTAGCTTGATCTTGCTTAGGATAAGACTTAAGACATGGTGGAATGCATGAAAAAGGATGTACAGGATCAAAAGAACCTTGAAGCGGATAAGAGACATCATGAAAAGGATTGGATGACATGGAGGGTTCTTGACCTTGATCTTTCTTTATGTTCTTTTCTTTATCATTTTTAGAGTCCTCTTGACATGGAGCCACTTCTAAGGATGAGGAAGCATGTTGAAATTGTATGGAAGACTTTGGAAGAGATGGTGAAGGACTAGCTGAAGTAGGCATTATAGCATATAAAGGCTTAGCCTCTTTGGTTTTAGCATTATTGAAAGTATTTGCAGCCAAGTGAAGGTTAGCTTGAGTTTCTTTGAGAGGTAGCCCTTGAGGATAACTATAGGGAATCGTATGAAAAGTATGAGGGCTTGTGTTGGATGAAGGTTCTGTGAAAGATTTGATAGGCTTGGGAGCTTTAGGAAATGTATGGGTATTGGATGAAGTAGGGGATGGAAGGGAACCATCACAAGACAAAAGTTCAACATTAATATGATCTTTCTTGAGAGTGTAATCTTTATTTTCAGCATGAGAGTTCTTAGAGGAGAGATCCTTATAGTATGCACATTTATAATCAGCTCGGTAAGCTTTCTCTTCCTTAATAGAAGTATATGTATCATCTAGGTATTGTTCATAGAAATCATCAAAGTCTCTTTCAAAATTAGAATCATATGGATCACCATCATGATCTATCCAATGTGACATCCCATTTCCAATAAGCATGAGCACACGGTGAGAAGGACTCTTAGGAACATAGGTGTCATAGGTATCATTATATTGTCCACCATCATAGTCATCATAGTCTTCAAAGATGGGTGTGTCACTCTCCATGGAAGAGGTATCATAAGGATTGTCACATTGCTCAGATTCTATCCGCGGGCATGGTGACATGTACAAGTCTTTATCAAATGGAAAAGGACATAGAGTTTCCATGGAGAACTCTTTAGGTTCCTTTTCTTTCTCAAGTTTGTTAAGTTTTACTTGCATAGCATGTATCTGTTTCATCATAGCAGTGATTAGAGTTTCTTCCTCATGTGTACTGATTCTTTGAGACATGTTAGGAGTTTTAGGACTCCCTAGAATAGATTGATGTAGAGTTTGTTGATTGAATCCTTGAATTCATGGAGGAGGGGGTATGTAACCAGTTTTTAATCAAAGGTTGTCAAGACCATCATCTTCGTAAAGACCAAAATTGTCAGAATTGAAGAGTTTCTCAAAAGTTGGACCTATGTGATTCAAAGGTAAAGTATGACATATTTCCTCAAATTTCTTGTGAGAGGAAGCTCTAGTTTCCACCATTAACCTTGGGTGAATCGAAAGAATATGATGAAGACAACTGAAGAAGGAATTGAATCAAGATGATCAGATGACACAACCTTGTCAAGGTTTGATTGATTGAAGCCTAGATTTGACTTAGATGAGGGATATTGTGTCCTGGATGTATGGGTAGATTCCCAAAAGATAGTGGACATGAGTTCACAACACTTAGCCATTTTGATTATTGATTGAAGATTGATAGTTATGACAAGGTTTTGACACAAGATGATAAAGACTCAAATCGATTAAACAGAAGGCTAAATCGGATTCAAAAGGCCACTTTAGGAAAATGATTGGATTCTCAGTATTTGATGCTCTATTCCTAACACAGTGATTTGTTTGACAAATTTTGGAAATAGGCTGAAACAACTGGGTCTCTGATAGTTCTAACAACTTTCTAACAACTTTTTGAAATTTCTCAAATGACTCTCTGCAGGCTCATACGACAGTGGGTATAGCATGAAACGACAATTGAAAAACTCATACAACTATTGCAAAACTTGCATGACAATTGATAGCAGGAATTTGGACTTTTTAAAATTGACTGGCAACAAAACTCATATGACAAACTACTTGATACCATACGACAATCTGGGGGTTCTGAAATGATAATAGCCAAAAGTCGTACAACTTTCTGACTTTACAAAACAACTGTTGACTCCAGAAAGGTGTTTTACTTCAATTTTTGCAAATTTTGGGTTTTCAATTTCAGATTGTTTGCAAATTTCAATGTCCAGATTTGAGGATTGTAATAGATTTGTTCATTCTCAATAACCAGATGGATAAGCAAGCATGCAAAATAGCAAGCAAGTGATTTCAAGCATGTCTGAAAATAATGAACAAGGGAAAAAGAAAAATTGCACATGAATAATCAAGTGACTTATTTGTGCTAATCCTTTTGCAATAATGCACATATTCCTAGAAAATGAAAATTTGGCCTCACTAGGGTTTTTAGTAATGGTTTGACTCTGCAACTTTTATGATTCAAGAAGGTGAACTCCAATCTAAGTGCACCAAATTTTTGACACAGTCTGAGAACTTAATCTTTAGGGTCTGCTAGGGAGATCTAATAGTCCAACAAGAGACCACACCTATGGAGATTTCTTCCAATAGGACATTTATATAGCAGTTGTCACTACCACGGTGAAAATGGCTATTACTGATTGAGGTTCCGTCAACATGGTTGACCCAATTAAGGGAATTTCCACTATGGTTAACCCTCTCTAAAGGTGACTCACAAGATATACCACATGGAGACTAGTTCCAGATTCAAGGATTTGGGTTTCTGGTACTATCCAAAAAGGAAGTAGAGCATAATCCCCTAGACTTTTCACTTTCAACCCAAACAAAGAAAATAGATTAATCTGACATGCTAAGACCAAGATTATCTCACAAAGATCTATGATGTCAACCCCTTATGATCTATCAACGTCTCCAGAGAGAGAATGCCTCAATCAAAAGTTGAAGACACATGGATCTAGTGGAATGTGAGACTCTCTCAGTATCCTCCCTACCTACAAGGGTTCTGTTAGGGATTTTTCTCATGGGTCAAACTTGGCAAGAATATTGGCTAGATTCTCAGTAGATAGGTTTCCAAGTTTGCAAGAAAAGCCTAATTGATGAGGATTGGATAAGATCCTCCTTCTACTTTGAGCTCCACAGGACTCAGGCGGGTATTGCCTACAAATAGGTTACTATCTTTCAAGTAAACTATGGATTGGTGGATTAGGTCTTCATTATCATGCTATTGATTTTATTAGAGGTAGTTTTATGGAAGATAATTCTGAAAACAACTAAGAACAACCTATTGCAGAATGTGACTAATGAAACTCCTAGTATAATAACATGAACAATGGCATAAGGGTGATGAGTCCTTCTTTTTATGAGTAAAACTCAAGGAAGGCTAACCTTTGATTCACTCTTCAAGGAATCAACAACTATGGACTGTAAAACATCAAGGATAGTCCTATTTTTTAGGTACATGAACATGAAATGAAATGGTATTGGTAATGATGAATTTGTGTTTGATGATTGAAAGGTGTTTGAATGACAGAGACCGGATTAGTGCCTAATCCTTTGGGCAAAGAGTCTAACACAAATCAATAGAAGAATTTCTAGGAAATACAGTGATATGCCTTACAAATACCATACAATTTGGATAGAATGCCTTACACACTATCTTCTCAATCTAGGTTTGCTACCATCAAGATCTTCCACAAATGTATTCATTCTCTGAAATTGTAGATAAGGATTTAATTCTTCCCTTGAAAGAAACTCATGCAACAATTAGATAGCTACCTTACAACTAGTATGTTCTAAATGCCTTACAAATAGAGACATACAAGAATAAACACAAAGAAAAGAGACAATAATAGAACCAAGGTAGAAATTGTATTGTTTTTCATGGAAGTGTATCAATACATACAAGTAAACTCTTTACTCAAAATCATAGGATCAACAATCTGCTCTACAAAGTTTGTATTATCAGCATTCAACCATCAAGAATATGGAACCAGAGAATAGAATCCCTTGGATTGCCAAAGACTAGAACCAGGAACCAAAAAGATTGGAAAACTAGAAAGCTAGGAGACCCGAAAAGTTTTGGAACCCTTACAAAATTAGAACAATTACTACTTATACCACTAGCTATCTTGGAATCCTCAAAGAAGTCAGGATGCAACAAGCTTCAGATAGCTAGGGTTAGGGTTCCACCCACTAAACCAACCAATATCAAAAAACAATTAATTCCAGGGGAGAAAACCAAGCAACCTAGACAAACAAACCCAAAACTGATCTTCATCAATGAAAATCTTCTAATTTGTACCGAAGATCACACAAACACCATGCCTTTTCAGTCTGTTTGCACACCTACAACACACCTCGAGCCTTACCTATGTCCATTTTATGATGGTACAAGCATCTGAAAATAATCATCAAACCCTCTGGACCACCCTGCAGTAGTCGGCACAACAACTTCATCAAATCCTACTGCTAAAACCATAAATTTTGGTCATTTCTATCACTAGAAACCCTCAAAAAATCTTGAATTTGAAAAACAACGGTCACTTTATGGCTCTAGTAACAAATCAATGGTCAACATTTGAAATCAAATCAACTTCATATCGTGACTGTTTGATCTCTCCTTTTCGTAGTCTTTATGTCCCTAACTCAACTGCCAGCCTAGGTTTACCTTTAGCGAACATGCAACAAAGCCTTTTCCTATTCACACAATAAAATCTTAACCCACCACCTAACTCAATGACCTAGTGGCCAAAGGAAAACAAACTTACACTGGTTATACTTGGCAAACTAGCGACAAAAGGTTTTTGCCAGTTCGCAGAACATTTTAAGTCATCGCTAAAATACTTAGCGATCATGCGACCTTCCTTCATTGAATTGCCAGCCAATTTAAAATACCGCCATCTCATTTTGTGAATGATTAAAAAGCAATGAAATTCATCAAGCCACTAACCTTATTTATCCAGACCGCTAGACCCTAGACCCTCACCTGGGCCCGCTTTATGCCACCTATCACCATGTTATTTACTATTCATGCTCGGTCATCTCTGACATAGGACCCACATTCAGTAAGCCCTTGAAATCAGATAGCAGGTGTAAGATCTCATGGCTCTGACACAACCCATAAGATCTTATGCCAACTGTGGATCTTGTCCTTGTCACTGACTTCTCTGAAAACGGCCCCACCCTATAGTATTCCTCATCATCCTCCAGCTTAGTCAATCAAAAATTGACACCTCAGTGATGAATCATCATGTGGTCCCACTATCCTCGGCTAACCCTTAACCTTCTATCCATTTGGCGAACACGTGACTAAAGAAACCCTTGCCCATTCACGAGAACTTTGAGAGCACCACTAAGTCATTTGGCTACTACGTGAACACTATTCACCAAATCACTAAGTCACTAGACCTTTTGCTAAAACATCACGCGAACCAGTGAACCAAGCAAGCATTTGTTAGAACCACCAAAAAGATTGAGAAATTAACTAGGCCCACATCAAGAAGATCGATGGCCATCTCATCTTCACATAGACCTCCAAGATTCCATTAGATTACACACCCACCGTCGGATGGAGAATCTCTCCCTGCTCTGACAACCCTCTGACAGGATATGAAATCAATGGCTGGCGCATAATCTCAAGCCTCTGACAAATTTGATAAGAAATTATGCTATTCATTGATTCTCTGACAGGGTCAGGACCCTTTGACAAGCTGAAAACTAGGTCCCATTGACAACATATCCAGTCACTCACTCGTGGACCAATCAAAGCCTGCCATTTGTACATACGTGTCACTTTGGACCCACCTTTTGTCTAACATCACATTGGACAGTTGTCATTAAAGAGTCATGTTAAAACCCACGCTTCTTCCCCCAATCGTATAGTGACAATCATTGATTCTGCTCACTCCTTAACAAGTCAACAGGGAAGGAAGACAGGGCCCGCCGAGACAGATGGCACATGGTCGCGAATTCGCATGTCAGAGACCTCTGACACCAAACAGCCTTGTGAATTAACAACAACCACATATTTCAAAAAGGTGAAACATAGGAAAATATTATTGCGGGGGACTTAGAAAAAAATTAACGCCGAAAGACTTAGGAACATATTTCGCTGGGCGCATGAAAACTTAGGAAAATAAAGGCTGCTAGGGAATAAAATTTAACACACATGCCTTTATGAAATTTTAAGTGGCCCAAAAAGTAACATGATATTAGAATAGGGCTAGGGCACACTTAGGGTTTGTATATGCAACGGCTAGATTTTTGAATTTCAAACAAGGGTTTTAGCCAGAAAATAGGGAAAAACAACTGCAAAGACTAGAAGAAAAACTAGTAAAGCCATGAAAATTTGCAAGTGCCAAAAGGTTCCTTCATTGAGAAGAGTTTCACTGGAAACTCACTCTCTCAAGAGTCACAAATAGTGTTCATAGGGCCTATTTACTATGTGTAACAAAGATGCTAACAGCAAATCTATGTTCATCTTTTTAGAGCCCAAAATGAAGTTTGTGATATGAAAGCAAGAAAAGTCACACAAGCTTGACACAAGAGAGTTTGTTTTATGTCCCAAAATGAAGTGTTATCAAATGTAATAGAATACCTGAGTTCCTTGCCATGCGCTTAGTAGATTTTACCTGTTTTAGCAATTTTTGTTGAGCTTTTCCATGCAAGCAAACCACGAACTCTCCAACAAGCCAACAAGCAAACAAGATATGCAAGGTATATTCAACTTATGCAAACCGTAGGGTTAGATCTAAAAACCAATTGTTAGGAGCAATAATAACTAGCAAATAATCCAAATGACAACTCATATCATGCTTTGAATCATATGAAAAATAAGTGCATACCCATCACAAAATTTTTATTTTTTTTTCTTGCATTTGACCTAGTCAACAAGATCTAATTTTTTTGATATGATTTCGGCCACAAAAATAGAAATGCAAAATAGAGACCCCTACTAAAAAATAGAGAGCTTTCCGAAAATGTAAAATTTTTAGAAAAATCTCTTTATTTGTGCCCTAGAGACTTATTTTACCAAAACAGACCAGTTTTTGTAAATTGAGTATTTGAGCTATTATATTGCATCCAAATTTAAAACACAAAGAATGGACCCCCTGTAGAATTTGAAGAGCTTTCTGAAAATGTAAAAATTTCTAAACAATATAATGATTTGCACTAAAAATGAATTATTTATGAAAAATAAAAAAAATTATTAAAAATTCAAAACATCTCAGAAAATTTTGAATTTTTTATTAAAGCTTTCCTGATATGTCTCCAACCTGCAAACAAAATTTTAGACCAAAAATCCAAGCTGTTTGGGAGATAAAATTAAATCTTTGAAAATTTAGGGTTTTAGTCTCCAAGTAAATCTGCACAAGGGAGTTAGCTCCAAAGAAATAACCAAAACCAGCATGTAAAGGTGGGTTGCCCCATGGTGGGCACCAGAAATATGTGTGAATTTTGTACTTGTTTTGTAGACAAAACACTTCAGTAAAACATTAGAGGTTAGTTGAAATTGAAATCGTGCAATAAATGAAAAACTAAACTAACCAAGCGATTTACTATCTTCTAGTAGATGCGAGTATGTATTCTCAGATTATACTGAGATCAGTGACCTTCATGACACCTAAACAAAGGATTTGAATGCAAAATCTAGATATGAAATGAATACAAATTAATCTATATTTTTGTATTTTCTATGCAATTATGATGAAAAATCTGATATGAGTTCTACACTAGATGAAATTGATCTATGATATGCAAATTAAGCTAACAATGATATGAAATATGAAACTAGAATGAATTGAAAACAAGATTGATCTCACAAAACACTGATTCACAAGAAGCTTGATGATTCCTCTGATGTCAATTCGCCAAAGTAAGTATGCAAATTCTATGGATTCTGTAGATGATTTGTGAAGAGCTGAGCCTTGATTTTATAAAAATACAGGGCTTTGGAGGTGCATGAGAAAAGCCATAAATCACTCTTGTTGAACTCAGGTTGATTTTTGAGTCAACAAGAATTAAATATTAATTAATCCATAAAAATATGCAAAATCATGCAAAAATAACTTTTTAACTCCAAATAGAGTTTGTTCAATTTTCAACTCACAATTGAATGTTGAGTTTAAATTTAAACTTGACTATTGATTTCTAGTTGACTTCTTTTTTTATTGTGCATAATTTAATTAAATAAATAAAGTGATTTATCTTCAACTTAACTGATTTTAAATTTAAAAATAACTAATTTGTGGGTTAATCAATTATTTTAATCAAACTTTATTCAAAAATAATATCATTAAATATGACAACTTGCTTTAATTAATTAAATAAGAATTTAATCAATTAATGATAAGAATTTTGATTTATTGTCAATTTTAAATAATAATAATTAGGAATAAATATAATTAAATTCAATTAAATAATTAAGTGGCAGAATTAAACTTAATTAATTAAATATTCATCATATTCAGTTAATCAACTTTAGGATAAATATGATTTATCGCCAAATAATTATTAAATTAAGAATAATTATGATAAATTAAGAATATTTTTAAGAATATTCCCCAATGCGGAATTTAGGATAACCAATTAAATTCAATAATGTGCAGATGTACCTTAGGTTAGGACTTTGATGTCCATTTTATTTGATTTGAAGATGTAGGAGGTTAATGAACCTATAGCCCATTTTTGGGGTATTACAAAGCTAACAATTAGATCAAAGTAAATGCTAATTAATCTCTCGAATGCCTTTCTCAACTCAAATTGCAAGGGATTCAATTCAATTCTTAGATGTGTGGTTATGAATTATGAAGGAATTTGGTCTTCCTTTTATAGATTTTCCCAATGGTAGGGGGTGTAGTGTAGTTGATCATGATTAAGCATTGGTTGAGTCTTTGGTTCCACCCTTTGAAGACAATGCAAAGTTTGTGTCCTCAAAGCTTGGGACAAGTAGACAAGATCAATGGACAAGATTCTCTCACTTTGAGTGATCAAGATTGAGTTTGGCTTGATCCATGTGAATGCCTTTCCTCAAATCCTATTGGTTGATTGAATTTCCTCTATTTGTGGTTGTTGAGGGAAATTAGGATTTATTAATTGATTTAATTGATTTATTTTAGCCATGCACCCCTTGAATGGGTTGAATTTGATTTAATCCAAGACTATACAATTAATTGATCTAATTGTATTTTAATTTGATTACATTTGATTAAAATGCTCTCAATTTTGATTTATCTCGAATTAAGACTTGATTTTAATTTTGATTAGATAATTATGCATTGTGATTCAATTGCCTCAATTATGTCTTTAATTTTCTTTGATTTGACTTGATTTTCTTTGATTTGCCTTGATTTTCTTTTGATTTGTCTTTGTCCATTTTTAGGTGATTACAAATGCCCCTCTTTGAGTTGACGTGTGAAGCATGTCGATTCAAAGAATACTTTGATTTTACTGCTGATAGGTCCTGATTTACTGATGATCATTCTTTGATGTTCGTTCGATGTCCTTCGATGGTCGTTTTGATTTCTGATATGAGATTAATGTAGATATGATCGATATGAAACTCTCAGTTGATGCGACCCCCCTGATTATTTTGATATGATGATCGTTCTGATGATCGATCCTCGATATGAGGGTTGATCTGATAAATTGTTCTGATATGATATCTGATTTGAAGATTGATTTTGATGTGATGCCCCATTCGTTTGATTACAAAAAATATCCTGATAAAAGCTTTTGCTTTGATTTGATGATCAGTCTCTCACTTTGATGATGCTACTGCTAATTTTGATCTGATTATCCGATGGTATGCCCCCTCGGAAATGAAATAAAATTCCAATTGATTTGACCGTTGATTGATTTTTGGATAATGTTGTTTTCTTTATATGAATAAAGTTTAAATTTTTAATGAATTTTATTTGCTTTTTCAATTCCGATGTTCAATATGTTTGATTTCAAATGCCCCAGTTTCAATTATTCTACTGATAACATCGATTTATTGGATCAATTTTTATAAAAAGGTACCTTCGTAGGTCAAAATTACCTCCTTTTAGGTCAAAAACCTATTTAAAGGTGTCAAAATCTATTTTTACTATTCATTTACTATTACTTTTTGACTTTTACCATCTTCTTACTTTTTTACTCTCCACGATGTATGTCCCTCTCCGTGAGCATTGGTTCAAGAAGTGCCACGGGTATCAACGTCTGCTTGGCTCAGGACCTCTGGTGAGTTCGTGTACCTCTTCATTTTGTCCTTCTATGCATTTATTTTCATTTTTTTACAATTTTTCCTAGTAAACGACCCTTTTTTCTCTTTTTTCTGGTAAATGGGTGCTTTTGCCAATTTTAAGGGTGCTTTTGCCTCCCAATGTGTGCTTTTGCACTTTTCTGGTGCACTTCTGCATATCATAGTGGCAATTTTGCTCACCGCTTTTATGCCTTTTTTTTCTTTTGCTACATCCTTGTGCGCTTTCGCACTTGTTTAGCGCTTTTACAATTTCAATATGCATTTTTTAATCAAATTTTATGCTTTTGCATCTTTTAAGAGTGCTTTTGATGTTTATTTGGGTGCTTTCAAATTTTTGGCCACTTTTACTATATTTATGTGTGCTTTCACCCCTTTAAGCAACACTTTTGACATTTGCCACTTTTGCTCAATAAACCAGCACTTTTGCTCCACAAAATTTCAAATTTTGGATTTTTGACCAAGTTGCAATTTGTTGACGTCATTGATTGATTGTCAGGTTTACATTCCCAATTTTGATATTTGTAACAAGTTGTAATATGTCAGTTAGGATTAGTTATACTTAGGATATACGTTGTCAATCTAGATTCAAATGACGGATGAGGATAAAATTTTTGTTCTATCTGGGTAGAAACATGAAATTTGATTGTGGTTTGATAAATTTTGATAAATTTTTGATTGCTTAGAATAATCCTAATAATTTCTTATTTCCTTTCTAATGTGTTTGAACTTGCTTTTTGTAGTTGGATCTCAGTTCTTTACATATCTGTGGTTCATATCTGTTGTCCTAGGATATGATTCCTACTTTGAGTTCTACCGACCGTCGACATATTGCTCGGTGTGGCCTATCTTTCATACTATATCTTCCTCAATTTCAAGTGAATCGGGGCCTTATTACTGCTATGGTTGAGCACTGGCACTCAGACCATAACACATTCCATCTTCCTATGGGTGAGATGACCATCACCCCTGAGGATGTGTATCATCTTCTCCGGCTACCGACTCGAGGAGAACTCATATATTATGAC
Source organism: Chamaecyparis obtusa (assembly GCA_027943335.1). NCBI lineage: Eukaryota > Viridiplantae > Streptophyta > Pinopsida > Cupressales > Cupressaceae > Chamaecyparis > Chamaecyparis obtusa. The sequence goes on from BSBK01007512.1 coordinate 1,677,286, forward strand.
ACTATTTATGATGGTTCAACCTATCGCAGAGTTTTTGGTGACCCTTCTATTAGTGATGCTCATATTCAGTGGGCTCAGTTTATCTCATTCCCTGTGTTACTAGTTGTCCTTAGTACCTTGATTGGTGGCTTCCTACTTCCTGACTGGTGTGGACATGGCTTTACTCTTGGTTGGGGTCCTATCATAGAGGATTTGATGGAAGATCCTCATCGCTTCGATTGGGGTTCTTGCTTATTAGCACAGTTATATCATGAGTTGCATACTGTCATGTACAGATGTTCTACCACTTTGACTGCTAGAGCTATTTTATTATAGCTTTGGACTTGGGAGAACCTCCTAGTGTCACATCCTATAATAGCATGAGATCATCCATCTGGTTGGCCTTTTGCTTGGATGTACAGTGGTATCCTTATCCAGACCCATATGGGTAAGCTGGATTACTGGCGACGACGGATTGATGACATGGATACTATCATTTGGAGGCCTTATCTTGGATGTGAGCCTTAGCTAGAGGATGATGGTGAGCTTCCATACATGTTCTATCCTCATTGGATGATTGGTCATTCCACTTTTGTTATTGAGAGATTCTACTTCCATCATGTTTTTCATCAGTATGGGCGTATTCAAGATATGCCAGAGGGCATAGCGGTGTATGCTCATGTATGGGGCCCTTGTGTTGATTATGGTACAACTATTTGAGAGATTCAGGATCTGGGGTATCATCCCTAGAACCCTAGGTCACAGGTTATGGATGCTGGGATCACTGATGAGTATGGAGCCTGGTTACATAGGTATCATTTTCCTAGGTTTACTGATCCTACTAAGAGGATTCCTAGCATTGAGGAGCTATCAGATGGAGATGATGGAGCAGGTGGAGATATTGGTGGTGACGATGATGATGGAGATGATGATGATGGAGGTGGTGCTTGTCATAGGATCAGAGGTCAGCACAGATGATGGGGTCATCATAGAGCTAGAGCATGTAGGGTACAGATGCTAGTATTAGCTATTACTCCTATTCCAGGGGATGGTGATCAGGGTGGGGGTGGATGGGTTGATAGACTCTTACATCAAGTTATCAGATTTCCTGCACAGAGGCCTCGTGCTAGTCGACAGAGAGTTGTTGATGCAGATATTGTACAGGTGTTACTTGATCAGGCACAGGGTGCCCCTGCTCAGTAGGTTATTCCTCATGTTGTTCCTCCTGTTATTCCTCAGGTTATTCCTTAGGTTCCTATAGCTCAGGCACAGGCTTCTGCCTCGATGCCTTCATCTTCATTGCATTCTTCTTCTTCTTAGTGTGTTCCACTTTTGGGTGATCCATCTTCGTCTACTCCATCTTCTTATACTCCTCTTCCATAGTCTTCTACCACTCATGGTTTTACCCCAGCCTCAGCATCAGATGTTTCTTTCCTGCAGACTTAGATATCTTCCATTCAGTAGCAGGTTTTACAGATTAGCTCAATGATAACTTCCTTTGTGGCTGCTATGAGCCAGCATGGATTACAGGCTAGTTCAAGTCATCCTCTAGATAGTGCTTCTGGTCCTGATGGTGTTGATGATGCTGGTGACTCCATTACTTGAGCATTCTTCTACATTCATGAGCTTTTTCTTCCTTTTTATCATTGAGACATTATACTCATGTTATATCATTCTTGATCTATTTGTTGTTATGCTATGATGATACTTTGATCTCTGCTGGACATTGATGTTTAGATATTTGCTTTCTTTATGATCATGTTATAGACTTTGATTTTTTGTTCATTTATGATGATGGTACCATGGATTCTGATACTTTATTTGATTGATTTGACTATATATGATGTCATCATGTGTTGGATTTCTTTCTAGATGTTTAGTATGATATGCATCTATATGATTCTATATGCTTTGTTTTATTTTGTAGAATGTAATTTTCACATGTATGCATATGTCCTAATAATGGTTGAATGTTTGTCTTATATATGACATAGATTAGATGAATGTTATGTGCAATGATATTACTTAATGTTATTGATGGATATTAGGTGGATAATGAATCTATTGAATGCATTTTCTTTGATATGTTAATGTTTATTCACTTGATATGCAAATGTGATGCAATGATGATCTTTTAATGATATATGTATGACTAGTACTCATATGTATGCAATGCTTTTAATGTTGGATGATCTTAATGGGTATAATGAATAATTCCTAGCTAATGTAATGCACTTTATGGATGTAATTTAATGTTTCTGATGAACTTTTCAATGTATGAAATGATAATGATGAACCTAATAATGTATGATTTTAATAATTCAAATGTTGGACACATTTAAATCAATTCAAGACTTAATGATAATGATTTAATTAATGCAAGCTATTTAATGAAATGCACTTTCAGGATTTAATGATAATGATGTTTTTAATGCAAGTGATCTAATGAAATGCACTTTGTTTTTTATTTCCAACACACTCGATCCTATATAGTTGGTTTTTGATTAGTTTTTATTGTTTGATTTACATACACCCCCCTTTTTAATTTCCCCTCTTTCCATTTGAGCTAAGAAAGACAAATAATATATACAATGCACTTAATCTAAAATGAATGTAGCTAACTATCATTATTCAAAATTTGGAGCTTATAATCATCATTGAGCGTTTCAGAATCCCCTTTTAGTGCAACCATCACTAGTTCAACTATGATGATATGAATACTTTTTGCACCTTTTTGTTTGCTTTCCCATCCTTCTTTGGTATGACTATCACTAATTGAAGCCAATCATGAGAGTGCGAATACCGATTTTGTCAAATTCTATGTTGCAACTGGATTTTGGTATTATGATATTGAAGACCAAAATAGCCAAGATATCCTTTTGTGTAAACAAGCAGAAATCTCAATTTTATCCTATGTACAATTCCTTGATGATTCTTTGATGATCACATCCTTAGAAAAATAATACATGATTGAAAACTTTGATTATAAGACAGTCATTCAGAAATCAAGAAAAATTATCATCCTTTCATCATAGCTTGTCTAGTTTAAAACTTTCATCGACTTGCTAGAAAGGCATGATTTCATCAATTGAGTTAACACTTCAAAAAAATTTGCCATGTTTTTCAAATCCATATTTCAAGTGTAGTTCCACCCATTTCATCATTTTAATCTTGATAAAGGTAAGGTCATGTAAGATCTTGGATCAATTTTTGCATTTAGGTTCAAATTGGATTGCGATGTAGATTTGATTAAGTGTTCCTTTTTTGAATTTGATGAATTGATTCTCTGATTGAGTGAAACTTGTTTGATGAATCCTTCCTCCTTTTGAGTAGATTGCCCCTAGTTTGAGATAATTTCATTTTTGGGACTTATGACAATTTGTAGATTAGGTGACCAAAATCTTGAGGTACTTGCACATGCAACTGTGGGGTTTTATTATGTAATATATACAAATGCTGGTGAATGCAATATTTACAAGGTGACTTTCTAGGTATGCGACTGACTTGGACTTTCAATGGTGCCTGTTTACCAAGTTTTCACTGATTGAATGGATCTAGCTCTTTTTTCTATTTTTAAAGCTTTTCTATTTTTTTCCTACCAAGGCACCTATTTGCTAGGTTTTCACCAAGGCACTTTTTCTCTTTTTCTCTTTTTCAATTTTTTTTTTTTTATCATCAAGGCGCCTATTTGCTAGGTTTTCACCAAGACAACATCTTTTTAAGGATCATAAATGACTATTTTTACTTTCTTCATGCTCAATTTTCCACCATTTTTTATCTTTTCTATTTTTCAAATGTTTTTGGTATTTTCAAGATCTCTTTTAATTGTGTACAATAAATATGATGCTCCTCATCTGATACTCTTTATACTCTTTCCTCTACCTCATGTATTTAGATGTATGCTATTGATAGGTTCTTGTAACTCCTCTCCATCACAATCTACTAACTTGTAAGTGCCGGTTCAAAAGTTCTCAATAATGATAAATGGTCCTAACCAGTTTGCTTCCCATTTTCCTTTATTTTCTCTTTCCACTTGATTCTTGGGATTTTCTCACAAAACTAGGTCACCTATTTGGAATGTTCTTGTCTTGATGTGCTTATTGTAAGTCCTTGACATTTTATTTTGGTACACCTTCAAATAATCAAATGCTTTCTTTTATTTTTCATCTAGAAGTTCTAGTTCTTGCAGCCTAGCAACCCTATAGTCTTCCTCATTTATCAAACTATGCATAGATATCCTTAAAGATGGAAGTTCTACCTCCAAAGGCAAAACTGCTTTTGTTCCAAAGATTAGAGGAAAAAGGTGTAGCTCTTGTTGGCATTCTTATTCTTGTTCTATAAGCCCATAAAGTCGGGTTTATCTTGATGTGCCAATCTCTACCTGAATTGTCCACCGTTCTTTTCAAAAATTTCAAGATGTTTTTATTTGTTGCTTCGGCTTGTCCATTACCTTGGGGGTAATAGATTGAAGAAGAATGATGAATAATGTGGAATTTTTTGCATAGTTCCTTTAGGTCTTTGTTTTTGAAATGCCTTGCATTATCTATTATGATAGCATGAGGTATGCCATATCTACAAATAATATGATTGAGGATAAACAAAGATATCTTCTTTCCTGTTGCAGTTGATAGGGGTACAGCTTCCACCCACTTGGTAAAGTACTTTGTTGCCATGATAATGAACTTATGACCATTTGAGGATGGTGGATAAATCATGCCTATTAAATCTAGACCCCATTGATAGAATGGCCAAGGTGTTGTCATCAGATGAAGCTCTTGTGTGGGCACATGTATCAAATTTCCATAGAATTGACACTTACTACCAATTTTAGCAAAGTTACAAGCATCTTTCTCCATCGTAGGCCAAAAATATCATATCCTAAGAAGTTTCTTAGCTAAGGTTAATCCATTCGATTGTGACCCACAAATTCCTTCATGGATTTCTCGTAAGGCTAAGTTTGATTCTTCTTCTTCTTCCAAACATCTAAGGAGCATTCCTTCTAGACTTTTTCGATACAATTTTTTAGCAATTATAGATATCGAGCGGCGTAGCGAATGAAGATTTTCTTTTGGTTCTTGGTTTGATTTATGGGAAGGATTTGATCTTTTAAGTAGGTGTAAATAGGTCCATACCAAGGTGACTCATTTGTAGTTAGCAATCATATGGTATAAGGGTGAGTAGGGTCGAATGTGGGTTGATCCACTTCTTCTACCAAGAATTTGTATCTAGCACTCTGAACAGGCATTTGCAATAGTGAGGCCAAAGTTTCCATTGCATCCATCGCTTTGTTATTTTCTCTTGGCACTTGCTCAAATGTAATAAGTATGAAGTACTTTTTAAGGTCATCCACCATTTTCTTATAAGGTACCAATTTTTCATCTTTTGTCTGATATTCTTCATTAACTTGATTGATGATTAATTGTGAATCTCCATATACCTTTAGTTCTATTACTTTCCATTCTAATGCCAACTTGATTCCAATAACCAAAGCTTCATATTCTACTATATTGTTGGTACATGGGAATATTAATTTGTATGATTTTGGAATGGTAGAGCCTTGAGGAGTGATTAAAAGTATGCCTACTCCTGACCCATGTTGAGTGTATGACCCATCAAAGTATAATTGCCAAGTTTTTGCCTCAACATTCACAATCTCTGAATCTAGAAATTCCACCTGAATTGGATGATCATCATGAAGTGGGGCTTCAGCTAATTGATCAGTAATAAATTTCCATTTGATTGATTTTCTATCAACATATTCAATGTCAAATTCACTTAGCACCTTTACCCACTTTGCTAACCTTCCATTTAATGTTGTTTTACTTAGCAAATATTTCAAAGGATCTATTTTTGCAATGAGCCTTATCTTGTGGGCTAGCATATAATGGCGTAATTTTTGTGAAGCAAAAAATATGGCCAAGCATGCCCTTTTCATAAATGTATAGTTTAGCTCATATTTGACTAAGGTTCTGCTTATGTAGTAAATAGCCTTTTCTTTTCATGTTTCATCCTCTTCTACTAAAAGTGCCCCCAATGAATTCTCTGTTGCTGATATATATAGTATTAAGGTTTTACCTCTAATAGGTGGCATCAAGATTGGTGGATTCATAAGATATTTCTTCAATAGATTAAAGGCCTCTTCACATTTTCATCTCATTTAAAGATTGTATCTTTATGCAAAAGTTGGGTGAAATTATGACATTTCTTAACTAATTGAGAGATAAATCTCCTAATGGATTGTATCCTTCCTTGTAAAGATCTCATTTGGCTGATATTTTTGGGTGCTTCCATTTCCATAATGGCCTTAACCTTAGTAGGGTCTACCTCTATCCCTTTAGTAGATACAATATAACCTAAAAGCTTTCTAGATTGGACTCCAAAAGCACATTTCTTTGGGTTAAGTCTCACTTTTAATTCTTCTAACCTTTCAAAAAATTTTGCCAAAATCAGTAAGTGCTCTTTTCTTGAATGAGATTTGGCTAGTATGTCATCTACATAATCCTTCATGAACTTATGCATCATATCATGGAATATTGTGGTCATTTCTCTTTGGTAGGTCACTCCCGCATTCTTCAAGCCAAAAGGCATCACATTCCAACAAAATGTACCCCATGCACATGTAAAGGTAGTTTTATCTTGGTCTTCTAGTGCTATCTTTATCTAATTATATCCATTGAATCCATCCATCAGTGAGAACATCAAGTGTCCTATTGTTAAGTCTACAATTGCATCAATGCTTGGAAGTGGGAAATCATCTTTAGGACATGCCAAGTTTAAGTCTCTAAAATCCAAGCAGATTTTGATGGATCTGTCTACTTTTGATACTAGCACTATATTTGAGATCCATTGTGCATAATCAATGGCCCTTATAAATCCCACTTTCAATAACTTTTCTAACTCTACTTTGAAAAGTAGTGCTATATGGGGATGCATCTTCCTTAGCTTCTTCTTAATAGGTTTGGCTCCTTCCCTGATATTTAGATGATGCATTATCAGATTTGGATATAGCCCTAGCATGTCATCATAAGACCATGTGAAGTTAACTTGTTTTTCTTTAAAGAACTTGATGAATTCCATTCTTTCTTCACTAGATAGGGATGTCGCTAAGTGGATGGCCTTTAGTTTTGCTTCTGATCCAATGTTTATCTTTTCTATTGGCTCAATTAAGATTGGAGATCTTTCTTCATAATATTTTGGTAGAACATCCAAACTCCTTTCCTTAGGTGCCTTAGTTGGGTTTTCACCTTTGGAAACATCTTTTATTTCCTTTTTTCTTTCTTTTGGATCTAATGTTTCCACACTATGGTTTTCAACACTTGATTCTTTTTCTTTTCTATTTTTTTTTATTTTTTCATATTTTTCTCAGATTGAAGTTTGGATACTCTCTTTGATTGTTTCCTCTTGATATTCCCTGGTAGAAGAAGGTTCAACCACATTAAGGTATTGGGACAATGTATTTTCAGTTAGGAAGCTTGGGAGGGTAGTTGATTCAATGGCATTCCATTCAATTAGGCCTGGGCGAATGAGAGCTAATGGGTCAATACTTAGATTTGTCTCAATTGGGTTCAAGGTGTATATCTCATTATTAGAGGGTTCATACATTTTATCTTGAAAATCTCAAACATGGGCTTCCTCTAAATGTTCTAAAGAAGAAGGATCAAAGTCCCCCTCACTAGACTCCACTAGGGTTTTCATTGGATAAAATTTGTGTGGATCAAACCTAGAATTTGATTCCTCCATAGTAGGTCTCCATGAAGGAATGTAAGGTTCACCTACCCATTGATTTATCTCTATTGCTATGCTTGGAACATTATTTGGAACCACTTGGCTAGAACTAGATGCTTGATTTGAACTTGATTCCTCTATTATTCCTTTATTTTTGGTAGAAGTATAGGTATGAATCACATCAATACCTTTGTCATGGCATGACTCATCTAATAAGGTTTCCCATTCCCATTCATTAGAATCCTCATCACTATGAGATTCTAACTATAATATTTGACCATGGAACTTAGGGTGATGTTTTTGAGTATATCCTTCTTCAAGATATCCTAGTCCTATTTTCTCCTTGGAATCTCGCCATGTTGATTCTATGGGTTCAATGATCCCCTCATTCTTTGTGCCCAAAGGTCCTTGACCTTTGTAACCCATCTTTTGCATGATTGAAAACCCTTTCCCATATTGTTATGTGGGAATGGTTATATTTTGGATATGTTTGACATGAGCACTTGATTCTTCATCTTTATATAACCAGTTTAGGATTTCATTGTCTTCCTCATCCATGGCGGATGATGTACTTTCCCTCAAAAAAATTTCATTATAATATTTATGGGGTAAATTTAGAGGTTTTCCAAAGGACTTTGGTGATAAAGGTAAATCCATCATAGATAAGGAGTATTCACCTACTCCTTTCTACTTGATCTTGCATTGCTTATCAAAAAATTTCATCATTTGGTCTAGCTTTTGATAATGAGCCTCTTTAGTATATACTTTGATAGCTTCAGTATGATCTTCTTTTGTCTCTTTATTAATGTTGTCCTCATTAACCTTCTCTTTTCCTTTAGTCGATGTCGTTAGGTTAATGAGTTTTGGTGTGTCTTCAATAACAATTTCTTCTTTCATCTTTTCTTTTCCTTTCAACAAAGGGATGTCCTTAGAATTTTGACCTTGTTCCATTTGATTAGGTATAGCCCCTTCTATATTGTGTGGAACTAAGGAATCATTGATAGGCTTGACATTATTACAATATTGAAATGGGTTTATATCCCCACTCACCATTATCTCTTGCCCTAGATATAGAAATTTTAGGCATTGATGATAAGTTGAAGGAATGACTTGCATTTTGTGGATCCATGGCCTTCCTAACAAGATATCATAACTCAATTTTAAGTCTAATACTTGGCATATGGTCTCCTTTTGCATGGGACCAACTCTAATGGGTAGCACTATGACTCCTTTTGAGGCTCTTTCTTCATCATCGTAGGCTTTTATGGTTATCTTTTTCTTAGGGCCAATGGCCTCCTCAAAAAATCCTAAGGCTTTTACCAAGCTAAGGGTTCAAATGTTTAGACCAACTCCTCCATCTATAAGGACTCTTTTTACCCTATGCTTATGAATCAACACCTCTGCTAGAGATTTTTCTTGTAGGGTCAAACTTGGCAAATTATGGGCTTGATTCTCAGTTAAAAGGGGCTCCAAGTTTGCAAGAAAAGCCTAATTGATGAGGATTGGATAAGATACTCCTTTTGCTTCGAGCTCCACAGGACTCAGGTGGGTATTGCCTATGAATAGGTTACTATATTTCAAGTAAGCTTTTGATTAGTGGATTTGGTCTTCACTGTCATGCTATTGTGCTTTCGACTATTTCAACAAAAGATCACTCTGCAAATAGCTGAGAATGTCCTGATACAGAGCTTGACAATAGAAACTACAAATGTAATAGCATAGAAAATGGAATAAGGAAGTGAATCCTTCTTCTTTTTGTGAGTACAACTCAAGGAAGGTTAACCTCTGATTCTCTCTCCAAGGAATCAACAATCTAAACTATATCACTAGGATACAGTCCCTTCATAGTATGCATGGACTAAGAAATAGAAAAGAACTGGTAATGAAATTTTGTTTCATGACTTAAAGATAACTACATCACAAACAACCAACCAGTGCCTATTATTGGGCAAGGAGTCAAAAGGTATAATCTACAAGTTATAAATCAAACAAAATACTACAGAATGCCTAACAAACTGTATGCAATCAAGATAGAATGCCTTACAAACTATCTTCTCACTTTCATATTGTTGCATCAAATCCTTCAATAATGCTTGCTCTCTAAAACCATTTATGAAATTTAATTATCTCCTTGAGAGAAACTCACAAATAATTAAACAAACTACCTTGTAGTTGGTATGTTTTCAGATGCCTTACAAATAAAACATACAAGAGCATCAACAGAATGCAAAGAGACATAACAAAAGAGAATAGGGACTGCACTGTATTTTATTGAAATATTCTTGTTTCAATACATTAAGGATAGAAAACTCAAAGCATAGACAAGGTTGGGAAATTTGTCTTGCAGAAATACATTCAGGATACCATCTAGAAGCCTACTGTAAAATCTCCTGTGAGAAAAGGGCAGAACCAGTCTGAAACCCTCAAGCAGAAAATAAGAAGAAACAAGGATAGGAACCCCTACAATTGAGAAGAGAAAAGAATAAATAGACTGAGAGAGAAACCCTAAAATCTGCACTTGACCAACACCTGTCCACTCTGCAATTTGATCTCATTTGTCCTCTTGCTTCTCTGAAAATATGATCTTCTCGGGCACCTCCAAAATCTGATAACATCTGTCCTTTTTTGCATAAAATCTACTCATCTACTAAAAATTTGATTTCTTTGTCCTTTACTCTTCCTTGAAATATGATTTAGTCCTATGTACCCTCTTATCCCTTTCATCCTCTAAAAATCTGATTCATTCCCTCTGTCAGATCTACAAAATCAATCAATTTTGGAAAAAAAAAGTCTCCCCAAAATCTGGTCATAGATTAAAAGCCTTTACTACTCTCAACAACTTGATCTAATTTGATTCTAACTACAATCATTGCATCCGTCATCTTCTGGCGTTTCTGAAAACATATTATACTACCATATTCTGATAAAAAATGAATATCCTAGGCATTTTCCCATGAGCAGCTCTGTCATTGAAAAATTTTAAAATTTCTTTAATGTTTGAACTTTGTTATGCCTTTTAAGTCTTTTATAACCTTTAAAATCTGCATATGCTACTAGAACTTGCCACTTGTCACCATTTCATTAGATGCTCAGACAAACTCACCTTTAACCCCAGTCCATCTGGAGATCTGGAGACTACATTAATCTCTAAGTCTCTGAATCATTTCCTTGACCATGGTTTCTTTTAGAGACTTAAAAAATGCCTTTAGTCTCTAGGTCTCTGAATCTTCATCTGGAGACTTGGAAACTAAGTCTCTAAGTCTCTAGATCATTTCCTCTTCTTTTATTTCCTTATGAGATTTGGAGATTGTCTTTAGTCTCTAGGTCTCTGAATCCACATCTGGAGACTTGGAGACCAAGTCTCTAAGTCTCATAATCATTTGGAGATTTGGAGACTAATCTCATCTAGAGACTTGGAGACTAAGTCTCTAAGTCTCATAATCATTTCCTTTCTTTATGATTTCTTTATGAGATTTGGAGAAAGTCTTTAGTCTCTAGGTCTCTGAATGAACATCTGGAGACTTGGAGACTAAGTCTTTAAGTCTCATAATCATTTGGAGACCTGGAGACTAACATTATCATGAAACTTGGAGACTAAGTCATCTAGAGACTTGGAGACTAAGTCTCTAAGTCTCATAATCATTTGGAGACTTGGAGATTAATCTTATCTAGAGACTTGGAGACTAAGTCTCTAAGTCTCTAAGTCTCTAAATAAGTTATTTCCTTTGTGAGACTTGGAGACCAAGTGACATATGTCCCTTTCTGCAAAATTTCTTCTGGGCCCACTAGCACAAAAACTAAGGTGGATGCATAAGTTTGGGTAAGCATAGTTTCCAGCACTTTGATTTATCTCATATGTTTCGAGCATTCCATATAAACATTTCAAATTTCAAAATTGGGAGCAATGTGGGACTAAACTTTATGAAGCATTGTTGATTTTTTATTCTTTCCGGTACTTAGAGGACCATAAATTTTGATTTTCAAATTGGATTGTTCTATAAAAAAAATTTGTACAATGCACACATGGTCATCTCAAACATATGTAAAATTCAGCCCGACCCAGTTCGTATTTTTTGAGTAATGATAAAAAAATGTGACTGGCTATTTCAAAGGGAATGCACACATTGTCTCACCATTTTGTCTGATATGCTGGTCATAAAATGTGCCCCTTCAACAACATACTTTGGACTGGAAAGCACCCCATCTCTTTTGCAGTTTGCACCAATAAAATCCATGCACAAAATATTATTTTGGGTGCCCAGTATTTTCACCTCTGGTAACTTCATTTACCTGGCATGTTTTTTTTATTGCGTAGACTAATGCATGGGCTCCCAGCACTTACGCAAAAAACACCCCCCTTTACAAGAAATGAACTAGTACCCTTGACAAAGAAGCTATAACCATGGCATCACCTCATCTTTCAATCAAAATCACTGGTATCCTGTATTAATCCCACTTCAAACTCCTACTGTAGTCTTTGATTTTGCATGACATATGAGAGGCATTCTTAGCAGTTGTCCCATTGTAGTCATCATCCTCTGAACTACAAAATTCTAGAATGAACCAGTATCTCCTTTTCACCAATCTCATAAAATACTTTTTTAGTGCAGTAGTCGTTTAATTCATTACCAACCTCCACATTTGCCATATGCACAAATAGCTCTGTTGAAACTTCCATGAACCAGAATCTTGGGCTTCGATTCACCCTTATAAAAGGAATATGAATCCATTATTAGCATGCCTGAAAAATTAAATGATGAATTATCACCAAACACCAAAGTCAACCTATTGTGATACCCCAAAAATGGGCTATAAGTTCATTAATCTTCTATATCGACACATTGAATCAAATCAACATCGAAGTCCTAACCTAAGGCACATCTAAACATCATCGAATCCTAATTGATTATCATAAATTCTGCATTGGGAAATATTCCTAGTAATATTCCTAATTATCATAATTATCTTTGATTTAATGATTATCTGGTGATAAATCCTATTTATCCTAAAGTTTGATTAATTGAATATTCTCAAATATTTAATTAATTAGATTTAATTATGCCACTTAATTGTTTAATTGAAGTTAATTCTATTATTCCTAAATTGTATTATTTAAATTAGACAATAAATCAAAATTCCTATCATTAATTGATTAAATTCTTATTTAATTAATTAAAGCAAGTTGTCAATTTTTAATAATATTGTTTTTGAATAAAAGTTTGAAAAATAATTGATTAACCCATAAATTAATTATTTTATTTACTAGTTAAGTTGGAAATAAATCACTTTATTATTAAATTAATCCATAATAAATCATGCACAATCAGAAAAGTAGATAACTGTCAATTATCAATTAAAGCTAAACTCTATTTTGAGTTGAATTCTACCTTTGCATGTTTTTGTGAGTTAATTATCCTTTATTTAAAAATAACTCAAAAATCAACCTAAGTTATTTGAGTGATTTATGGCTTTCTTTCATGCACCTCCAAAGCCCTAGATTTCTATAAATTAAGGCTTTAGCTCATCTCAAATCATCTCATATTTTTGCATCCTCACGCTATCGAATTGGAGACTGAAGAATCATCTTTATGAATCCAAGCTATTATGAGATCATTCTTGTTTTTGAGTATTTCATATCATTTATAATTCATCTTAGATCAATTCATTGTATATCAATTTCATCTTAGGTTCTAGATTCATATCAGTTTTCATCATATCATTGTATAGAAAATCAAAAAAATAGATTAATTGCATTCATATTTCATATCAGTTTTGCATTCATATTTCATATCAGTTTTGCATTCAAATCTTTTGTTTAGGTTTTTTCAAGGTCACTGATCTTGATAACAATATGAGAACATCATACTCGCACCTATTAGAAGACAGTAAATTGCCTGGTTAGTTTAGCTTTCAATTCATTGCAACTTTCATTTTTGCTAACCTCTAATGTTTTACTGAAGTGTTGTGTCTACAGATCAAGTACAAAATTCACCCAAATATTTTTGGCACCCACCATGGGGCCCTAAAATGGGTTTCCATTCTATTCTATCAAATTTTTATCATTTTCTCGAACCCACGACCACAAGGTTAATTTTTGTGAGTTTTGTGATAAATTTATGGGCTATTTTTCCATGAAATCTGACTGATATTTTTATTGGTACATGCACATATGACATGATAAAGATCTGAAATTTATATTTTTGGAAAGGTATTTGAGTTATCTTTCATTTTCCATTGGTTTGGATTAATTTCATTTTTATTTGCAAAATTTATGATTATTTTAGTGAAGACTGGTCTGAACCTGATTTTATGAAATCTGACTGATGTTTTTATTGGTACATGCACATATGACATGATAAAGATCCAAAATTTATATTTTTAGAAAGGTATTTGAGTTAGATTTCATTTTCCATTAGTTTGGATTAATTTTATTTTGATTTTAAAAAGGTATGATCATTTTAGTGAAGACTGGTCTGAACCTGATTTTATGAAATCTAACTGATATTTTTATTGGTACATGCACATATGACATGATACAGATCTAAAATTTATATTTCTAGAAAGTTATTTAAGTTAGCTTTCATTTTCCATTGGTTTGGATTAATTTCATTTTGATTTGCAAAATTTAATTTTGATTTAGTGCAGACTGTTTAGAATCTAATTTTTTATGACAACAGGCTTTTCGATTATCAAATGACACATTATATTTGACTAACCTGATTTTCTACCACGTGGGGTTGACAAGTTGTGTTTTTTTTCTTGATGTATTTTTATAACATTGGTTTTCATTTACAAGAATAGGTAATTTTTTCATAACAGTGGTTTTTAGGTGCAGGTGTAGGTACGTCTCGTGGGTACAAAAGATAGAAGACAAAAGCTCAAGAAAAATTGTTAAAATAGGTAAAAATCTACTAAGCGCATTGTGAGGAAATTAGGTATTCTATTACATTTGATAACACTTCATTTTGGGACATAAAACAAACTTTTTTGTGTCTAGCTTGAGTGCCTTTCTTTTCCATATCACACATTTCATTTGGGCTCTAAAAATGAACATAGATTTTCTTTCAGCATCTTTGTTACACATAGTAAATAGGCCCTATGAACACTATTCATGGCTCTTGAGAGAGTGAATTTCCAGTGAAATTCTTCTCAACGAAGGAACCCTTGTAGGTAGGGAGGATACTGAGGGAGTCTCACATTCCACTAGATCCATGTGTCTTCAACTTTTGATCGAGGCATTCTCTCTCCAAAGAGGTTGATAGATCATAAGGGGTCGATGTCATAGATCTTTGTGAGATAATCTTGGTCTTATTGTGTCAAATTAATCTATCTACTTTGTTTGGGTTAAAAGTGAAAAGGCTAGGGGATTATGCTCTACTTCCTTTTTGGATAATACCAGAAACCCAAATCCTTGAATCTGGAACCAGTCTCCATGTGGTATATCTTGTGAGTCACCTTTAGAGAGGGTTAACCATAGTGGACATTCCCTTAATTGGGTGAACCATGTTGACATAACCTCAAGCGGTAGCCATTTTTTTCGTGGTAGTGACAACCATTATATAAATGTCCTGTTGGAAGAAATCTCCATAGGTGTGGTCTCTTGTTGGGTTGTCAGATCTCCCTAGCAAATCCTAAAGATTAAGTTCTTAGATTGTGTCAAAACCCCGGTGCACTTGGATTGGAGTTCACCCTCTTGGAGCATAAAATTTTCAAAGTCAAACCATTACTAAAAACCCTAGTGAGGCCAAATTTTCATTTTCTAGGGTATATGTGCATTATTGCAAAACATTTTTGGAACATACACAATTAGCACTTCTAAGGATTAGAATGAATAAAATCACTTGATTGTTCATGCGCAAGGTTTCTTTTTCCCTTGTTCATTGTTTTAAGACATGCTTGAAATCACTTGCTTGCTATTTTGCGTGCTTGTTTATCTATCTAGTTATTGAAAATGAACAAATCTGTTAACATCCTCAAATCTGGACATTAAAATTTGCAAACAATCCGAATCTGAAAACTCAAAATTTGCAAAATATGAAGTAAAAATCTTTTCTGGAGTCCACTATCATCTCAGTTAGTCAGAAAGTCATACAAGTTTTTATCAAATGTCATTTCATTACTACCCAACTATCGTATGGTAACGAACCCAGTGTCGTACAAGTCTTTCTGCCAGTCAAATTCAAAAAGTCAAATCCTTCTAGCACCTATCATGTGAGTTTTTGAAACTATCATACGAGCTTTTCAACTGTCGTTTCATAGCATACCCACTATCGTATGAGTCTGTAGAGTGTCGTTTGGGAAAATTTTGAAGAGTTGTCAGAAAATTGTCAGAATCGCCAGATACTTAGCTTTTTCAGCTTATTTCCAGAATCTATTGAACAAATCACTGTGTCAGGAATAGAGCAATAGCTATTGAGAATCCTATCATTTTTCAAAAGTGGCCTTTTAAATCTGATTCAACCTTCTGTTTAATCGATTTGAGTCATTTTCATCTTGTGTCAAAACCTTGTCATAACTATCAATCTTCAATCAATCATCAAAATGACTAAGTGTTGTGATATCTTGTCTACTATCTTTTGGGCATCTACCCATACATCCAGGGCACAATACACCTCACTCATGTCCAATCCAATCTTCAATCAATCAAACCTTGACAAGGTTGCCTCATCAGATCTTCTTGAATCAAATCATTTTTCACTTGTCTATATCTTATTCTTTTGCATCATCCAGGGTTAATGGTGGAAGCTAGAGCTTCCTCTCATAAGAAATTGGAAGGAACATCTCATATCATACCTTTGACTACTCACCAAGGTCCCACTCTTGAACAACTTTACAATTCTAGTCTTTACGAGGATGACGGTCTTGGCAATTTTTGATTGAAAACTAGTTACATTCCTCCTTCATCAACTCACAGAGGTAATCAACAAACTCCACCTTGATCTATCCTAGGGAGTCCTAAAAATCCTAACATGTCTCAAAGAATTAGTACACATGAGGAAGAAATTCTAATCACCACTATGATGAAGCAGATGTATGCTATGCAAGTCAAGCTTAACAAACTTGAGAAAGAAAAGGAACCTAAGGAGTTCTCCATGGAGGCTATATGCCCTTTTCCATCTGATAAAGACTTGTACATGTCACCATGCCCCCAAATAGAATGTGAGCAATGTGACAACCCTTATGATACCTCTTCCACAGAGAGTGACACATCCATCTTTGGAGACTATGATGACTATGATGACAGACAATATAATGATACCTATGACACCTCTATTCCTAAGAGTCCTCCTCATCATGTGTTCATGCTTACTAGAAATGGGACGTCACATTGGATAGATCATGATGGTGATCCATATGATTCTAATTTTGAAAGAGACTTTGATGAGTTTTGTGAATAATATCTAGATGATACATCTAGTTCTATTGAGGAAGAGAAAGTTTATCGAGCTGATTATAAACATGCATACTACAAGGATCTCTCCTATAAGAACACTCATCCTAAAAATAAAGATTACACTCTCAAGAAAGATCATGTTAATGTTGAACCTTTGTCTTGTGATGGTTCCCTTCCATCCCCTACTTCCTCCAATACCCATACATTTCCTAAAGCTTCCAAGCCTATCAAATCTTTCATAAGTCCTTTAGCCACCAAAGGTCCTAATAGTTTTCATGTGGTTCCCTATAGTTATCCTCAAGGGCTACCTCTTAAAGATACTCAAGCTAACCTTCACTTGGCTACAAAAACTTTCAATAATGTTAAACCTAAAGAGCTTAAGCCTTTATATTCTATAATTCCTACTTCAGCTAGTCCTCCACCATCTCTTTCAAAGTCTTCCATACAATCCCAACATGCTTCCTTGTCCTTAGAAGTGGCTCCATGTCAAGAGGACTCCAAAAATGATAAAGAAAATAATGTAAAGAAAGATCAAGATCCAGAACCCTCCATGTTATCCAATCCTTTTCATGATGTCTCTTATCCGTTTCATGGTTCTTTTGATCCTGCATCCCCTTTCCCATTCATTCCACCATGTCTAAAGCCTTTTCCTAAGCAAGATCAAGCTACTACTTACACCGTTGAGCTTATTGACAATCAAAATAACCTTACTACACTTCCAATTTCCAAAGATGATACTTTCATTAAGGTTGGTAAAAATGGTGTTGTTACTTCTAATGTTAAGCCTATTGAAAATCAAGAGAAAAATTATGCACTTATACTATCCAAAGATCCTTGTCAAGATCAAAGTCTTCCATCTTCTTATTCTACCACTCCATGTTCATTTCCACTTTCTACTCTTCCTAAGTCTTTGCAAGCTTTGAACAATTCTATCAAAGAAGATGCTCATATTCAAAATGTCCATGATCCTAGTGAAAATCTTAATGCTCACTCTAAAGATGTTGATGTCCTTGGTTGTCATATAGATGTTGATGAACTTATTGATTATCCTTTTGCGTCTTCCACATCCATCCTTGGAACTCCTCCACCAATACTAAGAGCTGCATGTCTTCCTTCCATCTTGGGTCCTTATGTCCCTTCACTTTCCCCTCCCAACTCTCCTAATTCACCATCCATCTTGGGTCCTTACATCCCTCCATCTCCCATCTTTCCTCAAGATCAACATAGATGCATACCCTTGAATCCTTTTCATCCACACACCCATCTAAACCAGTCATATCCTTCTTCTTCTTCCACAAGTCTCAAGTCTTTTGGAAATAACTTGAATGTTCAATACAAGAAAAAGAAGCAATACAAGAATCCATCAAAAAAAGATCACCATGTCTCCTCTAATCGACATGGAGGCATAAAGTCAAAAGAGATATCTAAGAAAAAAACTATAAGACAAATATGGGTTCCAAAATCCATCATTAAAGATATTCTCTCTAGATCATCAAAAGGAAAGGAAAAGCCTACGACTATATGGATTCCAAAGTCTCTCTTAAAAGAGTCTGGTGATGAGCAAAAAGTGAAGTTGACACTCAAGCTTCCAAAGACTTCCACTTCATCTTCTTTCAAAAACATTCTTCCATTCCATGTGCCTAAACCACAACCTCTACTATACATTCACCATATTCCTTCACGTATTCCTTCATTCACATTTCCTCCATCCTCTCACCACCCTTCAAGGTGTTTTTTGATTTTGATCTTGCCTTCCTTTCCATCTATCCTTTCACAATATTTCCATTCATTATCCTTCTACCTTGTATCTTTTTTCCTCATTTTCCTATTCCTCCTATCTTCCAACCTCACTCGCTTTACATAAAATCTTATCCTCCATTTTCTCTTCCATATTCCTTTCCCTATCAACATCTTTGAGCATATCATTTGAATCCTAGGCATATCATGGTTTATCCTTTCAAGGAGCATTATCTAAAAAGCTTGCCTTCTTCCAAAAAATCAAAAAAATCAAAAAATATGAAAATGTGTCATGGTGAAAACCTAGAAACAGGCACCTTGGTAGCAAAAGTAAAGAGAAATAAATTCATCCTATGGTGAAAACCACTCCCTTGTGATGCTTTGGATAAGTACCATGATAAAAACCTGGCAATCAGGCATCATGCATAGTTCTTCTACATATTTCATCCATTCCATCTTCTCTCTTTAATCTTGACAATGTTGATCTATACATGAACATTTGGCTATCTTGTGAGCTACTTTACACTGATCTTGCTTTCATTCTCTTCCTATTTAGCCTTCATATTTATTTTCCTCCATTCATTCTAGCCTTTCACTATCCTTTTCCCCTTTGGTCTTGATCTAATAAAAAGAAAGAGTAAAACATCATGCTATGAGGCCTCTTGACATGTCTACTCCTTTGGACTACATCCTTTCCTTCTTTGAAATTATGATTTTGTGACTTATCCTATATTGGTGTTTCATTGCTTGTCCAAATGTGCTTTACATGAAAAAAAATTTCCCTAGCATGGGTATTCTTGAGGAGTTTTACCCTTGAGGATTTCTTCCCTTCATTATCCTTCATTATCTTGTCTTCCATCTCTTCCGCCAACTTGCTAATCCCTCTTGTTCTCCACCTTGCTAGACATTGGGACTGCACGATATGATCTTGCTTGGGAGTTTGCAATTGAAAAAGATGCTATCAAGTATACCAAGTATCGAAACAAGTATCAGAACAAGTATCAGAACAAGTATCAAAACTAGTATCAGGACAAGTATCAAAACAAGTATCAGAATCAGTATCAGAACAAGTATCAGAACAAATATCAAAACAAGTATCACAACCAGTATTAGAACTAGTATCAGAACCAGTATCAGAACAAGTATCAGAATGCCTACTGGGGCTACACCTTTCACTTTAGTTTATGGGTCTGAAGTGGTACTGCCTATTGAGGTTGAAATCCCATCACTAAGAATCAGAATGTATGGTCTAATAACTGATGATGACTACAAAGTGTCTAGGTTGCAAGAACTTGAATTACTAGATGAGCACAAACAAGCAATGTATGATCATCTTAGAGTATATCAGAAGAGAATGTCTAGAGGTTACAACAAGAAAGTCAGACATAGAGAATTTTAGGTTGGTGATCTAGTCTTGAGAGAGAATCCTAAAAATCAATCACATCGAGAATGCAAGGGGAAGTTTGAACCCAACTAGCTGGGTCCCTTTGTTATCACTACTACTTTTGGCTCTAGTGCCTATCAACTCTCAACAACTAAAGGAGAATAGCTCTAAGAATCAATCGACGTTCTCCATCTAAAGAAATTCTATGCCTAAGGCATTTAGTCTATGGTAAAATGTCTTGAAAAAATCTTAAAAATTAGAAAATTTCTTGAAAACATCTTAAAAATCTAAAAAATTCTTAAAAAAATGAACATCTTGGTGAAAACCTAGCAATGGGTACCTTGATGATTCACAAAAAAAGTAAAAAAATATCAAAAGTACAAAAAAATTGGAAAAATAAAAAATACAAAAAAAAGAGAAAAAGAAAAAGTGCCTTGGTGAAAACCTAGAAACAGGCACCTTGGTAGCAAAAATAGAATCTCTGCCAAGATGGTGAAAACCTGACAAACGGGCACCACTTGTTTCAAAATGCTCCATCTATCAACGCAATCTTGGTCTTTCCCAGCTTTCAGTCTTACTTTAGTTTGTACATATCTCCCAGTTTGTTTCTGCATTCCTATTTTCAATAAGTTGATCTGTACACCAATCAGTTCAAGCATATGTATCCTATCAATGTTCAAACTTGGGGGAAATCAATGTCATATCCTATAGCCTCCAATGTATCTTAGATGTATCATATCCAGTTAGAGTCCTTTGAAGCTTCATTTTAGTTAGCTAGTCAGTCTTGTCTCCAGAAAGGATTTTGCATCTACAACAACGCAATCGAACATCAAACACAAACTAAAAATAATCTATGCTTTTTACATGCTTTTATCTCCTTGTATGCTTACTGATTCACATTGAGATTTTTTCATATTGTGTCCCTTCGAGCTCCTTGATGATGTCCTTTACAGGATTTAGAGAGTGATGACTGGGGGCATAATCTTTTCTTTGTCTTCTTCTTGTATGTGAAAATCTAACAACTTTGGAAATTCTAGATTAAAATGGTGTCCGACTGTAAGAGCCTCTATCTCGAATTGGATGGCCATGCGTACCTCGACCATTGATACCCATAAAATTCAAGGAAGTTTGATCTAACTATTGTCTTTTTGAGTGAGTTCTTTCTCTTACTATGAAACACAATCTTACCTAAGGATGTGAATGATAAAGGGTCACTACAGGTAATTCACACTAGATTTAGGATGATCTCTTGATGGTTTGATGTATTTGTTCACCGCAAGGCGTATTTAGGTCATCACAACATTTATGTTTTGATGCTTATACAAATTGCTATATCAAAATTGACATGATATTCAAGTCATCCTGGCGTTTGTGCCTTGGTGCTTATATCTAATCCGACATTTCAAAAATAAAATCAATATTCATATGCCCATGGTTTCATTATCAGTGGGTGTTGTATTGATTCCTGTGTATAAAAATCAATATTCATATTCATATGGTTTCATAACTAGTGGGCATTGTATTGATTTATCCGGTTACCTAAAAATTCAATGATGAGAATAACCGACACATGATCAGTGACTAAGTCCTTGGTCTTAGGTTGCATTTCATTTTGCATGTCTCTTTGCATTTTGCATGTTTGCATGATCTCACAGTGGTTGGCTAAACTTCAATGCTTAAACGATTCTTCAAATCGCATCTTCAAATCTAACAAGAGCTGAATCTCACATGAAGGTTCCTCCAATGAAACAACAAGTAGAATCCTTTTTTGGGATCAAAATCAAAATCTGAGATCATTCATATTATTAACTACTTGCATAATCGACCTTCAATCATCCAAGAAATCCAGTATTCAACTTAACTGATTATCTTACATCAAACTATCAAAATTTCAACTTGGTCAACCATGGTCAACTCATGGTTTCACCTAGTCAAACTTGGTCTTCTGGGCCTCCAAACGATGCAGAATGCATTCTTGAACATGTTTAACCACCTCTCAAATCAATTAACATGCTTATAAACTATAAACGCTGACTTTTCTTGTCAGATTTCAATTTTAATCCCGAAGGGGGCATGGTATTGCACATCATTCAAAGTCTGTAATCTAAAGATAAAATCATATCTTTCCTCAATAATCAAGACAACAACCACGTCTAGTTACTGATTCATCCAAAAGACTTCATCGCTTGGGGCAAATCTATCATCACTTGGGGCATATCAAATTCATCAAGATCCATATCAATCTGATATTCTCTTAATCTTGTAAATTGTATCAATTTTTTGTAACCATTGGTTCATTAGTGTTATTTCCTTGGTTCTTCGGTAACTAAAGGGTTCAGATGTGATACCTATGTGATTCTTCTAAGGACAATCGGGTTTGGAATCGGTCACTCACTTCTTCGCAATCATAAGGTTTAGAATTAGGCATTTTGACGCTTTTGTTTCATTGGTTCATCGTTGCTATAGTTAACATTATCTTTGGTCATTCAGGACCTAATATCATCATATCTTTCGAATCAGTTTCATATCTTTATCAAACACAGACTATCTTTGAACCACTGCGCTTCACGTAGTAATTCAAAGAGGGGAAAAATGTAATACCCCAAAAATAGGCTATAAGTTCATTAATCTTCTATATCGACACATTGAACAAAATCGACATCGAAGTCCTAACCTAAGGCACATCTGAACATCATCAAATCCTAATTGATTATCATAAATTCTACATCGGCGAATATTCCTAGTAATATTCCTAATTATCATAATTATCTTTGATTTAATGATTATTTGGCGATAAATCCTATTTATCCTAAAGTTTGATTAATTGAAAATTCTCAAATATTTAATTAATTAGATTTAATTTTGCCACTTAATTGTTTAATTGAAGTTAATTCTATTATTCCTAAATTGTATTATTTAAATTGGACAATAAATTAAAATTCCTATCATTAATTGATTAAATTCTTATTTAATTAATTAAAGCAAGTTGTCAATTTTTAATAATATTATTTTTGAATAAAAGTTTGAAAAATAATTGATTAACCCATAAATCAATTGTTTTATTTATTAGTTAAGTTGGAAATAAATCACTTTATTATTAAATTAATCCATAATAAATCATGCACAATCAGAAAAGCAAATAATTATCAATTATCAATTAAACCTAAACTCTATTTTGAGTTGAACTCTGCTTTTGCATATTTTTGTGAGTTAATTATCCTTTATTTAAAAATAACTCAAAAATCAACCTAAGTTATTTGAGTGATTTATGGCTTTCTTTCATGCACCTCCAAAGCCCTAGATTTCTATAAATTAAGGCTTCAGCTCATCTCAAATCATCTCATATTTTTGCATCCTCATGCTATCGAATTGGAGACTAAAGAATCATCTTTATGAATCCAAGCTATTGTGAGATCATTCTCATTTTTTAGTATTTCATATCATTTAGAATTCATCTTAGATCAATTCATTGCATATCAATTTCATCTTAGGTTCTAGATTCATATCAATTTTCATCATATCATTGTATAGAAAATCAAAAAAATAGATTAATTGCATTCATATTTCATATCAGTTTTGCATTCAAATCTTTCGTTTAGGTGTCGTCAAGGTCACTGATCTCGATAACAATCTGAGAACATCATACTCGCACCTATTAGAAGGCAGTAAATCGCTTGGTTAGTTTAGCTTTCAATTCATTGCAACTTTCATTTTTGCTAACCTCTAATGTTTTACTAAAGTGTTGTGTCTACAGATCAGGTACAAAATTCACACATACACCCATTAGTAACATTTTGAAATAGAACAGTGAAATAAGTAGAAAATGGGTTTGGAATGGGCCTAGGAAAGTGATCAAACGAATTGGTAGAGACTTGAAAATCATCAGAAACTTAGTCTCCTAGGTCTACAATATGAAACATATCTCAATTATGTTAGACCTCACACAGGACACAAATTACAAAGCCTTGAAGTAGGCCACTTAGAAATCTGAACAATGCACACTCAGAGAATATTGACAATCTGCAAATGGAATGGCTCTGGCAAAGTGACTAAATGGGCACATGGGGAGCTGAAAATTTGCATGATGACTCACTCTCATGCCTAAAATATGATGTCACAACTGAAACATCATGAAAAATCACAAGGCAAAAGATACAAACCTCCAAAGTGAGCTACTCAGTGAAATTTAGGAAACACACTAAATATAGACTTTCTAGAACACCTTAAAATGACCACTTCTAAAACATGTCAGAACTGAAAAGTGAGACTTGGAACCTATTACATATGTCAAATGATAGGTGACATACACCCTATCCAAGTGACTTCTCATGAAATTCAATAGCCTTTACGTTCAATGCCTTCAAACTCAGTCTCTTTCAAAAACTTTCAAAGCATAATTCTGACACCTAGACAACTTTGCAAAATATGGAGTCAAAACATACTCATATTTTTTGAGCTCCAACAACCTCTATGTGTAAGGGAAGATTTTGAGGATGATTAAGGGACATGTAATCTTGTTCACAAAATGATAGGCAATGGGGTCAAATTAGGTGTCATATTTTGGAACTTG
Source organism: Chamaecyparis obtusa (assembly GCA_027943335.1). Classification (NCBI taxonomy): domain Eukaryota; kingdom Viridiplantae; phylum Streptophyta; class Pinopsida; order Cupressales; family Cupressaceae; genus Chamaecyparis; species Chamaecyparis obtusa. The sequence goes on from BSBK01007512.1 coordinate 1,702,075, forward strand.
TCTACCTCCAAGTCTAGAGGCACATTAGTTTCTAATAAGGCCTTCTCCAAGATATCCTTATGAATTGGTGATAGTTTAAGCAACTCAAGAATGGAGATTTGAGCAGGATTTCTTTGTAATTGATCAACCAAGTTATATTGTTTTGATGATGAGGTTGAAGCTTGGTTTGATAATACAATCTTTGGAGCATTGGTAGGTAAGGTAATTTTTTATGCTTGCCCCCTAGTGAAAACATTTGATGATGTTTCTCTTGATTTATCCTTCACTATGATAAAATTTATGGTTTGATCCTATTCTCTTAGATTATTTATAGTGTTATCATAAGTATGAGAAAAGTTCACTTTCTCATTGCCTTTCTTTTGATTTTGATTAGATGTCTCACCCTTCTCATGATTCAAAAAGGGATTTTTGAAGGCTGTATGATTCTGATCCTCATTATTTTGAGGCCCTTCAATTTTAATAGTTCCATTATCAATTAAGTCTTGCACCAAGTGTTTTAACCTCATGCATTTGTTTGTTGGATGACCTCTATTTTGATGATATTCACAACGATGGGTATCATTCCACCAATGAGGCTTAACTTGAGGTTCATAATCTTTTATATCAGGTAACATGATGACTTGATTGGAAACCAAGGTTCTTAATACATTCTCCAAAGGTTCACCTAAGTAGATGAATTTCTTTTTATTATAGTTGGAGTAAGAGGGTTTGGACTTGTTCCCATTATTGTTGGAATTGTTGGAATTATTGGAATTGTTATTGGAATTAAATGGAGCTTTGTTTGATTGATTGACATTATTTGAAGAATTAGCTCCATATGGTAGGATAAAAGGAGTTTCCTTTAAATTGTGGGCCTCCACCACCCCATCTTTGACAAGGTTTTTGTTGTTATTCTTGTTAGGAATAAGGTGTCTCAACCTTGGATAATTCTTATTCTTATTATTTGTTTTGTAAAATGTATTTCTTGAAAATAATGTAATTAAGTGTGAGTGTACATGTCTAGTTGGCATGTTGATGTGTCACTCCACTTGATGTGTCGGCATCTTGAATTGTGTATAAGGAGATCATGATTGAAACGGTTATGAAAGATTCCTATGACACGTAAGAGCTATGTCTAGAAGATTCAATGATGGGTGAAGACATATGACAACTAATAAAGTTGAGTACTACACACTCTTCCCCAATCATGGGGTTCCTATTTTTTCAGGTTCCTATTTTCTCAGAGAATGGTAAAACCCTAATATGGCTATCTTTGGAAGTTGCCCTAAAAAGGGAAGCACAAGGTATAAGCATTTTTTAGGGTTGTGAAGATATGTGAAGTTAGTGTATTGTTGGAACATTTTTTATGTTGCCGCGATTTGTCTTCAAGAGTTGGAAATCTTCTGAAAGAACTTGCATTGCAAGTGTATTGTAAACTGTAATAGTTTTGAATATACATTGTGCAGGTTTTGGAGTGCTGGGGTTTTTACCGAAAGGTTTCCCTAGGGTAAATATTTGTGTCATTCTCTATTTTCTGTATGCATGGTATATGACTGCAATATCATTGTTAAAGTAGTTAACGAATCTGAGGCTATTTCTGCACCTGAGTTTCCTTACAATTCTTAGTCCAAGATTTGGATTTATCATTTTGATTATTCAACCCTTGATTATTAAAATACTTAGGCACATAATTATTGTTGTTTCTATTATTATTGTTGTTGTTGTTGTTGTTAGATTTGTTATCTTTAAATAATTTGATTTCACCTCTCTTGACCAAAACATCCTCGATCTTAATTCCATTTTCAATAAGTTTCTCAAATGTTGGTGGGCATTGAATTTGTAATCTATAGTTCATTTCATTTGTCAAATTGTTGGTGAAAATTTCCATTTTCTCTTTCTCTGGGATACTTCATGGGTACCTTACGAAAATGGTCCTCCACCTTTGTAAGAACCCTAAAAAGGACTCTCCTTCTTTTTGTTTTGTATCACATAACTTGAGCATTGTGATCTCGTACTCAATGTTATAAGAGTAATGGGTTACGAATTTGGAGGCTAGCTCCTCAAAGGTTTTTATTCGTTTGGGTAGTTTTGAAAACCACTCCATTGCGAGACCTCCTAAGATTCTAGGAAAGAGTCTCATTAGATAAGTATCATTATGCATGAACTCTATACTTAGGGTGCAAAATTCTCTTAGATGATCCTGTGGGTCTATTTTACCCATAGATTTATCGTACTTAGGGAAAATGGTATTGAAAAGAACAGATACCATGACTAAGCTTTTGTCAAAAGGGAACGAACACAAAGCTTCAATGGAAAAGGCTTTAGGTTCAACTTCCTTTTTCATGGTATCTATTTGTTCTTGAAAGGCCTTTATTTGCCTAGTCATAACATTCATGGGGTCACCTTGTTGTTGGTATTTCTTGAGTTGTTCAATATCAAAATCACAAGGAAGCTTTACCCCCTTTTGGGCTAGGTTTAGAAAGAAGTTCCTCTATCCCTATCAATCAATTTCTCCATGACCTCTAAAAATTCTAGATCTTGGGCAGCTCTCTCAACCTTTTCTTCAAGTGTTTCCTTAGAATTATGGTTGGCATTGTTGGTATTATGATTATGGTATGCTGAATTTCTATCCATCTCTCCAAGTCTTTATTCAAATAGGTTGGGAAAAATTTCTTCTTGGATAGGATATTTGTAAAGACTTTGGTATTCAACTTCTTGCTCTTTGTTTACACCAAGAGTGCTATCTCCTTGTAGTGATACCCTATATGTGTGAGACCGCGTGGAAACCGGCATCCAACAAGGGTTTGATTGAAAGTGATTGATTCAAGATTTGTTGATTTTTAAATGAAGAGATTAAAAATATATGATGAATTTCCAATGGATATATCTCCCACTTGTTTATATAATCCAAACACAAAAATCACGCATTCACTTGTCTCTTTTTACCCACTTAAACACAAAATGTTTGATTTTGAAGAATGTTGTCATGGGTTTTTTCACAAGAAGACACTTCAAGCACCTACCTAGCACAAGATTTGGTTCATAAACATGGCTCTAAAGGTAGTCTTGCTATTTATCAAGGATTTATTGTGGATTTCTTCAAAATGGACTTTAATCTCTCATCCCCCAAGTATGTTAAGGGGCTTCCCACATGCACCAAGGTATGATTTTGCCTAATCCATGAGGACTACTAAAGGAAGTTTGAAAATTTTAAAATCTTTTTGTCATGCACCCCATTAAGGATACATGCATTTCATTTTATAGTGAGTTGGATTCTCACAGAAAAAGTGAGCGTATCCCACTTTGGGTTGTCCCTCTCACCGGCCTCATTAAGGCACAACTCAGGAGCGCGAGCCCACTAATGTTCTAGCATGTTCATTTTTAAAGAAAAGAAATGGAATTAAGGTCAAGTTTTTGGGAATTTGGTTCACCAAAAGGTGAAGAGCATATCCCTAAATTTTCCTTTAGTTCCCAAACACAATAAGCACAGTTTAATTGATTTCACCCACTAACTATAGGGATTCGAGTATTTCTACTCTCTTCGACAAACAAGGGGCTTTGATTTTTTATGTGCTTGATTCCTTAACTTCTCTTGTAATTACTAGACTTTGAAAATGCACCAATGCCACAATTTAAATGAAAATATTGACTAGTTGAGGCTTACCTTTTCCTTGTAGCTAATCGAAGTTAGGGGCATTTTTGTGTGATTCCATTATTTTTATCCTTACCTTGTCAATAGCTTTTCCCAAATGTGCTTGTCCACCAGCAAGTTAGTCAACCCCAACAATCACAATGAGGGGAAACCAAATCGAAATTGATGAAGTAAAGAATTATGTAATGAACCTTAAGAACCTTATTTGCAAATTTTTAAGGAAAAACTTGAACTAAGGAGTAAAAATCCAATTTAGAGAAATAAATTTTGTTTTGTAAGCTTCAATAATTGCAAAATAGTTTTGGTATACCTGGTTTTCTTCCTCTTGTGATCTCTCAAGAAACGGTTTGATATGAGCAACATTCTCCTTCTTGATCCTCTTGGCCAAAGCTTTGCTTTCCTGATTAAATTTTCTCTCTGGTTTTCTTGCCCTTTTATGACTTGTCATCCTGCAAAATACTGAAAGTCATTTTACCACAGTCAGATTAATCAAATTATGAATTTATGCAAAAGTGCTCATGAATTATTTAAAAGCACTATTTTATTGCTTGAAAGTGCACCTAATCCGATTAAAAGTGCTTCTTTAATCTGCCAGTAAAATGTAAAAGCACACAAATAACTTGCAAAAGCACTACTAAATTGATTAAAGGCAGTATAATTAAGGCAAAAGCGCTTAGTAAACTAGTGAAAGCTCCTAGTAGTCAGGAGCAAAGCACTCTTTACCTGTGTGGAAGAGCTGAAAGAAAGTAAGACAGAAAATAGAAGTTGCAAAAGTGCTGCAAATCGGCGCAAAGGAGCACAACTTTGCTGCAGAAGCGCTGGAATAGTGATCAAAAGCGTTGTTTCACCTGTCAAAAGCACTGCTTAACCTATCAAAAGTGCTACTTCTTGAAAAAGTTGAGGGTTAAACACATGCAAATTTGATAATAATGATAAATTTCCATACGTTTAATAAAGTAGAGCATTCTACCCCACAGTGGGTGCCATTTTGTGTACAAGGAAAAGTACCTTCATAGGATTAAGGTTGAACAATAAATGAAATAGTAACTAAATAAACCACAATAGAGAAACTATTTAGCAAATTAATGATCAATTGAGCATCCTATGGCTCTCTATCTAAGAATGTTAATGAATAGATCTTAGCAAGCTTCCATTAATGACAGTCCTAGAATGAGAATGATAAAATAAACAAGCTAAAGCCAACAATTAGATAAAAGTAAATGATAATTAAGCTCTCAAATGCCTTTCTCAACTCAAATTGCAAGGGATTCAATGCAATTCTCAGATGTGTGGTTATGAATTATGAAGGAATTTGGTCTTCCTTTTATAGATTTTCCCAATGGTAGGGGGTGTAGTGTAGTTGATCATGATTAAGCATTGGTTGAGTCTTTGGTTCCACCCTTTGAAGACAATGCAAATTTTTTTCCTCAAAGCTTGGGACAAGCAGACAAGATCAATGGACAAGATTCTCTTTCACTTTGAGTGATTGAGATTGAGTTTGGCTTGATCCATGTGAATGCCTTTCCTCAAATCCTATTGGTTGATTGAATTTCCTCCATTTGTGGTTGTTGAGGGAAATTAGGATTTATTAATTGATTTAATTGATTTATTTTATCCATGTGCCCCTTGAATGGGTTGAATTTGATTTAATCCAAGACTATACAATTAATTGATCTAATTGTATTTTAATTTGATTACATTTGATTAAAATGCTCTCAATTTTGGTTTATCTCAAATTAAGACTTGATTTTAATTTTGATTGGCTAATTATGCATTGTGATTCAATTGCCTCAATTATGTCTTTAATTTGCTTTGATTTGACTTGATTTTCTTTGATTTTCCTTGATTTTATTTTGATTTGTCTTTGTCCATTTTTAGGTGATTACAGATGCCATGGCTATCTCTACATTATCAATGATAATGGTGCTATCCTTTAGTGACTCTGTCATGGGTGCAAACTTATCTACCTCTTTTTGTGTTTCAACTGTAGGCACTAAGTGTTGGGGACATGTCATTGATGCATTAGTGGGCTCTCAAACCTTCACTTCCTTTGAGGGCACTTGAGTAGTGGACGCAGTAGATGGGTACAGTGGGCGTAGTAGATGGGTACATGTGCCTATTCAAGAATACCTTCTCAAAGGCTTTCTCTATTTCTTTGGCTACTAATTCATAATTTTTATCCATTATATGCAGGGTCCTTGACTTGGTTCTAAGATGTGGCTTCACTAGATATAACAATAACTTCTTCTCTGCTAGAGTGCATATTGGGAGGGTTTCATCTAAGATATTTTCTCTTATCCTTAGGTCCTCTTCAATGGCCTATCTCTTTTGGAATTCTAGGATGCTCCACACATTATCTAGAATCATAGTTTTCAGTTCTAGGACTATTTTCTTGAACTTCATCATATGTTTGACAATCATTCCATGAATCTCCGACTTGTCAATTTTACTATACTTCTCATAGAACTTCCCTACTTGATCTATCCTTCCTTCATCAATGATTCTTGTACTCAACATACTCAGACTAGGTTTGAAACTTACTTCGGGAGGTGCTTGAGTATTCTTTATCTTCCTTGTCACTCATGAGGATGGATGACCAATGCTACTTTCTTTCTTCCTCTTAGGCATTACCTTATACTTAGGAGGAGCAGTAAGGTCTACTGTTACTATGGGCATAGAAGGAGTAACATCAGTTTTACCCTTCTTATCATTTGATTTTTCTATTTTCACCTTCCTCAAATTTGGATCCTCAGATTCTATCTTTGTTGCTGTTGTGCTCAAAGAAATCTTCTCTTCCCTTGCTTTGTCTAAGTCTGCTTGTGATACACCATGGATTCTCAAGATATCCGAAGTAACCTAGGCAACTTTTCTTTTTTTTTCTCCATTGTTCAATACTGCATCTACTTCTCTTATTTTCTCATCATAAGTCCCCCATCTAGGTTCATTGGGGTCCTTAGGTGCTGACAACAAAACTTGAGCATACGCCTCTAGAATAGGCTCTTCCACTTCATATCCTAGTGGATAAATCCACTTTGTTCTTGGTTCAACAACCTCCATACATGTTGTGTCAGTCTCAACCATGAAGCAAATAGTATCCTTGTATTTTTCAACTATCTTCTCTAGAATTATGTATCTCATCTATGTTTTGGCTCTAAATGTCTTCAATTCTAGTGTCATGTAGTCCTTCAATGTACTCTTAGTACATTCCTTCAGAGATATCTATGGCATTGTGGGGATAGATTTGTCTAGATACAAATCTAACACTTTTCCAACAATATGGACGTACATATAGATAATTAGGGACCCAAACCTAAATATCTTGGTCTTTTCATGCTTGATGGCCTTAATGTTGTCTATTAGCTATGCGTGAAAGATCTCACATAGATTGAACTCTCCATTCTCTCTCACAAGTCTTATTGTTGCAAGAATTGTGGCCACAAACATACTGTTCACCCAACTGGTGTGTTGGAACCTATAACCTAGTATCATGGATATAAATTTGATGTCATTTTTCTCAATAGGCTCTATAGTCATTTCATGCCTATCACTTCTTGATTTGCATGTTTTCTCAATATTTTTTCTCACATCCTTGCCTGTTGGAAGAACGGTTCCTGTCCTTGAGAGGCATGTCATTTCATGAATTAGGTCACCAGTAATCCTGATCGGTACTTCACCTATCCAAAATAAGTCATCATGGATCCTGCTGAGTAGGATCATGATCCATTCTAACTCATACAACTCATATGCAATAACATATTCCACTATAGGATGATTATTCCATATTGCATACTCATCCATTAAGGTTTTATCAGGTTTTAACATTATTTCCATTGTTCAATACTGCATCTACTTCTCTTATTTTCTCATCATAAGTCCCCCATCTAGGTTCATTGGGGTCCTTAGGTGCTGACAACAAAACTTGAGCATACGCCTCTAGAATAGGCTCTTCCACTTCATATCCTAGTGGATAAATCCACTTTGTTCTTGGTTCAACAACCTCCGTACATGTTGTGTCAGTCTCAACCATGAAGCAAATAGTATCCTTGTATTTTTCAACTATCTTCTCTAGAATTATGTATCTCATCTATGTTTTGGCTCTAAATGTCTTCAATTCTAGTGTCATGTAGTCCTTCAATGTACTCTTAGTACATTCCTTCAGAGATATCTATGGCATTGTGGGGATAGATTTGTCTAGATACAAATCTAACACTTTTCCAACAATATGGACGTACATATAGATAATTAGGGACCCAAACCTAAATATCTTGGTCTTTTCATGCTTGATGGCCTTAATGTTGTCTATTAGCTATGCGTGCAAGATCTCACATAGATTGAACTCTCCATTCTCTCTCACAAGTCTTATTGTTGCAAGAATTGTGGCCACAAACATACTGTTCACCCAACTGGTGTGTTGGAACCTATAACCTAGTATCATGGATATAAATTTGATGTCATTTTTCTCAATAGGCTCTATAGTCATTTCATGCCTATCACTTCTTGATTTGCATGTTTTCTCAATAATTTTTCTCACATCCTTGCCTGTTGGAAGAACGGTTCCTGTCCTTGAGAGGCATGTCATTTCATGAATTAGGTCACCAGTAATCCTGATCGGTACTTCACCTATCCAAAATAAGTCATCATGGATCCTTCTGAGTAGGATCATGATCCATTCTAACTCATACAACTCATATGCAATAACATATTCCACTATAGGATGATTATTCCATATTGCATACTCATCCATTAAGGTTTTATCAGGTTTTAACATTATTTCCATTGTTCAATACTGCATCTACTTCTCTTATTTTCTCATCATAAGTCCCCCATCTAGGTTCATTGGGGTCCTTAGGTGCTGACAATAGAACTTGAGCATACACCTCTAGAATAGGCTCTTCCACTTCATATCCTAGTGGATAAATCCACTTTGTTCTTGGTTCAACAACCTCCGTACATGTTGTGTCAGTCTCAACCATGAAGCAAATAGTATCCTTGTATTTTTCAACTATCTTCTCTAGAATTATGTATCTCATCTATGTTTTGGCTCTAAATGTCTTCAATTCTAGTGTCATGTAGTCCTTCAATGTACTCTTAGTACATTCCTTCAGAGATATCTATGGCATTGTGGGGATAGATTTGTCTAGATACAAATCTAACACTTTTCCAACAATATGGACGTACATATAGATAATTAGGGACCCAAACCTAAATATCTTGGTCTTTTCATGCTTGATGGCCTTAATGTTGTCTATTAGCTATGCGTGCAAGATCTCACATAGATTGAACTCTCCATTCTCTCTCACAAGTCTTATTGTTGCAAGAATTGTGGCCACAAACATACTGTTCACCCAACTGGTGTGTTGGAACCTATAACCTAGTATCATGGATATAAATTTGATGTCATTTTTCTCAATAGGCTCTATAGTCATTTCGTGCCTATCACTTCTTGATTTGCATGTTTTCTCAATAATTTTTCTCACATCCTTGCCTGTTGGAAGAACGGTTCCTGTCCTTGAGAGGCATGTCATTTCATGAATTAGGTCACCAGTAATCCTGATCGGTACTTCACCTATCCAAAATAAGTCATCATGGATCCTGCTGAGTAGGATCATGATCCATTCTAACTCATACAACTCATATGCAATAACATATTCCACTATAGGATGATTATTCCATATTGCATACTCATCCATTAAGGTTTTATCAGGTTTTAACATTATTTCCATGAATGCTCTTATTATGTCCAATCCTACTGGTTCTTTCTTAGAGTATATGTATGCCCTGATATCTTCTACGTGCATAACACCCATGGGAGTGCGGGAGAATGCATCTTCTAGGTCATCTAGAGTGGATTTAAATGGATTCCTTTTAAACACATATCTCTTCTTTTCCACCACATCAAACACAATGGGAGTAGCCATTACTTACTTGTATATCATTTTCCAAGTAATCTCAAAGGCTTCTAAATTGGTGTGACAAACTAGGGTTTCTACAATCGATCAAATGTACTGACAATCACTAGTGAATCAATCTACAATTCTTTACAATCAAATGCTAGGGATATTCTACTCTCCAATCACTCTAAATTCAAATGCAATGAGAGATCTATTAACTTCTATGTACTTTAAAGTAGGAATTTTTCCATTAATGCTTGCTGCGTAAACCAGACTGTCACTAAAAATTTCTAACTTTCATTTTGCAATCAATCAGCTTGTGCACTTTTTCACATAGAATCTTCCAATCTCCAAAAGGTTAAGTCCAAAGGTGCATACTCTAAGAGTGAGTATACCATCCGTATAGGGATCTAGAGCTAAATTAGCTCCCCCTATGACCCTGAGGGCCATTCATCCTGATGTAGAGGGTGCATCCATTGTGGATTCATCCAATACATGTTCATCAACTTTATCCTTCTTTTCTTCTGACCAAATCAAGCTCACATCCTCTGAAGCTTTCACAAACTTGACTTCTCCTTCGGTATCCAATATTGGTTCTTCAGGATTTTTAGGGCTTTCCTGACCTTGCATCCTTGTTCTACAAAACTTTGAGATGTGTCCAGCTTTGTTACAAGAGTCACAAATGATTGGAGGCCTTATATTCCTTGGTGCATTAACATGGGTCACCATTTTACATTATCTTGCTGAGTGACCATTATAGTTACATATCTAACATGTAACATTCTAAGAACTCCTCATATTTGGCTGATTCTAATTCCTTTGATTATGATGTGTCTTGTTCTTCTGAATTGTCTTGCAATTTATAGCTCTGTGACCAAATTTATTGCATGAATAACAATAACCATTGAAAGGACTTACCTCTGTATAGTTCCTCGCTATATGTCCATGCTTGTTACATGCATAACAAGTCTTATCTACTATCTTGTGCTCATTCTTGGATGGTTCAATATGATCTTTAGTCTGAATTATAGTCTCCTTAGCATCTAAGGTGTCTTATGGTGCTTTCATTCTTGCTTGCATGTTGTCAATCTGATTTTGTGCTTCGTTGTATCCAATGCAACTAGTATCTCCTTTAAGTCTTCTTGCATACAACTGAGATTCTATCAAATCAGAACTAGTGTGTAATTTATCAATGTGATTCTTTACCTCTTTCAATTCAGATTCCAAGCTTTCTTTGTTGTTTCTTAGCTCCAAAATTTCCATGTTTTCTTGTTGCAATTCTTCATTCAGTTGAAGGTTTTCTTTGATCTATCCATTATAGACATCTTGGTTGTTGATTAGCTTGTCATCCAATTCTTCAATCTATTCTTTCAAGGATGAATTTTCTTCATTTAGCTTCTTGATCATTATCCCTAAATCACTAGTAGAACATTCTTTCAAATCCTTTCTTAGCCTTTTGATGACTATTTGACCATCACTGATTTTTCCTTTAGTTATTCAATTTCTTTTTCAGATCTGTCCAGGTCTTCAAGAGCAGCTTCAAGATTTCTTTTTAGATGTTTTATTTCTTCTTTTTCCATGATCTCCTCAAGTGGTTAAACTTCTTTGCTAAGGACCAGAGCTCTGATACCAATTTTTAGGAATGAGAACACTGAGAGGGGGGGGTGGGGGGGTAAATCAATGTTCACTGTAATTTAACCTTTTGCTTAATCTTAAACTGAACTTGAATACTTAAATACTGAAATGAACATCTATATAAACATGAAACATGAAATAAACACATAACACCAATATGGTTATGGGAAAACCCAAATAGGTAAAAACCTTGGTGGTAATTGACACCCACTAATATTGTGTACTGGTGTTTTGTGATCCTTACTAGAAGACCCTTAACCCTGTTAAGAGTTGCTTTACAATATGTTTAGTACAGTAGACCTTGTCAAGGGTTGGACCCTATTAGGAGTCTTTTACAATAAACCATGTTAGGGGTGAGGACTCACTGTCCTAGAACTCACTACTCAAGTGGTGAAGGCTACAACCTTTTGATCTCAGATACACACTTTATCTACTGGATGAACTGTCACGATGACACTGCTTGTCTGATCAGTTCCTTTGATACACTGATGCTTTGACCTCTTGCAAAGCTCTAATACTCCTTATAAACTCTTTTCATACTTCTCTGCTTCTCTTGACTCTATATTTCCTATCGTACCAATTACAATGGGTGCATCTCATATTTATATGTGTATACAAAATAAATAACTAGGTCGACCCTTTAACCGATTACACACAATGCTTCCAATTGAATTGGCTCAAGTGTGTTTACAAATAAATATAATTACATGTTGGAAACCTAATTACAATAGGCACATAGCCTTTACAACATAATAGAGTAACCACAAATCAAAATGCCAATAGTCGACTGCCTGCACTATTCTTCTCTGGCACATACTGGATGTGTAACTTCAACTGTCTATATCTTTCTCATACTGAGGCTTTTGATCATGCGCTCTTAGAATTAGCATGAATATGATGTTACCAAATTAACTTCTAGGGTGCATACCATAATTATGTTGTATGCACGTGCGATGATGTTCTAATCTTTAGGTACTCTATATACTGTCCAGTCTTCAACATTTAGCTGATCTACTAATTGTATTACAATCATATCTTGAAAGGATATTCTTCTCTTCAACTAGCAAAAAAAAACATCTGATTGTAGAGTTCTAACTTGATCCTATAGACAAACTTATTTTACACCATTCAACAATTGCATGTGTATATTTAAATTTTGATTTTTTCTCAAATTTGAGTTGCTCTCTACAAAGGGCTCTCTTAACACATGCACCGAAACCATCATGTTCTTCCTTCCTATGTTTAGCCTCAAAAAAACTCCATATATGTTGGATATTTATTTTCTTGTGTCCTACTCAACCAATAAAATATTCTAGCATTCTTGAATTGCCTTGTACAATTATCTGACCATATTAGATGTTGTCTTAAATGAATTTCTCTCTCCCTTAAATTTTCATAAAAGGTCTTAAAGAAATACTGGACAAAATCTGATGAGTGTAACTTATTATCACTCATATAGAAATGGTACTCTCTCAATATTTTTTGATCATCCTTTTTACTATCAAGTTCATGCCTATAGACAATATGAACAAAAAATGTTACTTGCACTAAATTATAATATTGTGGTTGGATCTCATCTTGTGGTGCAAGCCTGTAGTTATCTACAAATTCAATGACTGAAAGTATACTACCAATTGGAAATGTATTCTTGCATATGTGAAATTTTCCATCAAGACATCTAGAATTTCGAGAGTGTTTCACATATTTAGGTACGACCTTACTCTTGAACTCATTCATAAAAGCATGAACACCAAGTTTTTTACTTATTAGTGTTAGAATAATTGAGAGGAGGGTGAATCTTTTAGATCAATTATCCTAAAGTCCCAAATCTAAAGATGTACTTCACAAGACAATTCAACCAAATTATGTAATTCGGTAACATATAATCTCAATCTGTCTGTTCACTTTACCAATTACCAATAAATATCCAAATATGATTACTGACTAAATAAATTATGCAGTATGTAAAGTATGATAGAAAAACAATCATAACAAGTAACACATAACACAATGATTTAACGTGGAAACCCTGTTAAGGGAAAAACCACCCAGGACCAGTAACCCAAAATAATTCACTCTTCTGAAGTGAGCTCGGTGAAGAGCCAACCTTGTTAAAGGTTACAATACACACTTTTAGGTGTGACATGGTTAGAGGATTTATCACTAATAGTTAACTTTTGACCAACATTCACTATGGGGTCAACAAGATAACACTTTACATTCAATAGAATGTCATAGGGTAGAACATAAGACTATCAAGTCCACTCAGTTAAGATATTTTTTGAATCAATGGTTAAATAAATATAGTAATGATCTGATTCGAATACAACTCAATTTTAGATATTTAGATCTATGCTAAGCCCTTAGAAATAATCCTCTAATCACTAATAAATTCACTTCCTTCAATATTTCAACTTACTTTCACTCGGTAAATAGTTCTCTGACACTTGGTAAAACTCTGTAGCTCAGTTTTTCAATAACCAATTTGATTAGGCATGCATGAAAACAATCTTCATGTGAATTCTCTTCAGCCTCCTTCCGACATAGTTTCAACAATGAAACGCATATCTCTTATATAGACAGATAAAACATTTTCTTATCAACCATTAGATTTTGCCGCTTAATCTCCTTCATCCATTTTTTTGCTTTAACCTTCCTCGGTAGATGTGGTCATAACATGTTTCAATCTCATCCTTTAGATCATCTTAGAATTTTTTCAACCATGGATCTCATAACAAACTTCATCCATAACCTTGAAATCATAACAATATCCAACTTATCATATTTAGTCAGTTGATCTTAGCATTTAATGTTTTCATCCATACTTGGTTAACATAGAAATGCATTGGTGATAACTAGTTAGACTAGCTCAGTTAATAATGTCACTCAGTATATACTGCACTGGCTCGGTGTATACATAAATCTTCAATTACCAACCACATTGACTTATTCAAATTCAAATCTCTTCTTCAAGATATATTAATGTAACATGCTCAAGTCAACAATATAAAGTCATAGCCTCATCAAATAAGTTACCCAATGTTTACCTTTTCCTTCTCTATCATATTCATCTTTTCCAAATGTAAATATCTATGTTCTTCATCTTTTCTTCATCAACAGATGTTCATATATTTGTAACTAACATGATAAGTACTGTCAAGACTAGTTGACATCAATGACAACATATTGATTGATTTAATCATCTTACATAACATTTCAGTACTCAGTGATCTCTAATCATAGTTCTTCAATTCATCTAGATATTCAATCAGTTATAGTTCATTAATCTCTCCCTTTGGCATTGATGGAAACATAAGCAATATGAAAATATGCCATACACATACCAAACATTTATTCTACAACTATGTAAGTAAATCTTGTAGCTCGGTAAGCTCTCCCTAGCTTGATATTTAATATGTTTAATCACTACAAAATAGAACAATATTACATGCAGACTCTCCCTACAAATTTGATCTTTTTAGTTCTCAGATTCTTATTCTCAACAACAAATATTCAATATCTCTCCCTTTCTCTGATCTCTTTCCTTTTGATATTTCATTTCATTTTCATATCCAAACTCTCTCCATTTGACAATAATACCAAAGAAAAAATCTCTAAATATCCAAGTTAATCTCTGTTGTTTAGTGCATATCAGTCAGTCAGTCATTCCATCATTCATTCATTAATTCATTCATTCATTCAGTTAGGTACCTTCAGTGTAAAGATAAACAAATTTATGTTCCAGCCTCTACAATCTTTCACAACCTAATGCAGGAGCATCTTGGGTCCTTGGCAATCCTGTGTCACCAAAAATATATTTGAAGTTTTCTATGTTTCTCAGTTTCTTCTATGACCGATTTGGTCGGTATTTGGTCAGTTTCCTTTGGTTACCGAGTGCAGTTGGTTATCTCCTGGGCGGTCAGTTGTTTCACTGGCACTTGGCGTTGCTTGTCTATTACTCAGTCATCCTTTCTTGTCAAGTAGTTTATTTTGAGTTCCTATTGGGCCAACTTGTGCATTTATTATGGGTCACAAATTTAATTATGGAATCCATCATTGGGAGGCATGTGGTCCTAGATCTGACCATTCCTTCCATTGATTGTGGATCTAAAGGTCGACTCAGTTCAGTTGACTCTTGTATAAATGTAGTTGTTGGGTAGAGTTTAAGCAGCAATTTTGTTTAGATAGAAGATTGTAGACATTAGAATTGAGATTTGTAATAGATCCTCACATTTTGGAGGAATTTTGAGATTCATTGTAATATCAGGCCATAACCGGGAAGGCCTTATAGCCTAGCATGTATGGTTCTATTTGATGAAAATTGATGAAAGATCCTGCATTCTCCCTCTCACTATTATGTTTTTTTCTTCCGCATGTGTTGAACAGGCTTGGATCATCAAGGTGTGCCATCCTTTGGCCCCTCTTATTCTCTACCTTGCATCACAACCTTAGACAAAATCCAAAGTATGAGCTATGTGCATCAACATGAATGATCTCCTGATAAGTATAGGTTGATGCAACCTTCTAATCACCTCAATGACTGATAGACAGGGCACAGACCCCAAGTGGAGTCCTCAAATAGTCAAATGTGTCCTTTGGTAATGGTTTAGTAAAGATATTAGCAAGTTTTTCCTTAGATGTTACAAGTTCCAATTTCACTTGCTTCTCTTGAACTTGTTCCCTCAAGTAGTGATACTTAATAGATATGTGTTTTATTTTAGAATGCATCACAGGATTCTTTGAAATATTTATAGCACTAGTATTATCACAATATATAATCACCAGCTTAGTGATTACCTCATTCATTCCTTCCAATACTTGTCTGATCCAAGCAATATTAGAACAATTTAAAACACCATCAACATACTCTGCTTCAGCAGTATACTGAGAGATACATGTTAGAAAGTAAATTCCACCAAGATAACTGAGAGGGGGGGTGAATTAGTTATCAACTAAATATAGCTTTTATCAACTTTAATAGATTTTAACCATGTAAGAAATGTAATCAACAACCATATAAAGATATACATACACAATAACACAATGACACAAGATATGTTGACTAGGGAACCTCTTGATCAAAGAGTAAACCCTGGTGGGAATGATGCCCACAAAAGATGCACTAATATGAAAGTTCTTTGTGAGAGGATGGACTCTGTTAGGAGTCTTATGAAATACATTTAGTACATATGAGTCCCTATTAGGAGACTTTGAATCCCTGCTAAAAGATTATTACTCTATTGGAAGTTATGGAAGATAGAAGGACCCACTACCCAAACAGCTTCAAGTGAAAGATCACTAAACACACTATCCAACTGATCTTTTTAATACTCAATAGAATAATACCAAAAGATTACTGATCTCAACAACTCAATACTCCTTTGATTGTGCCAAACCACCCTAACTGCTTCATCAAATCTCAATACCAAATCTCTATACTTCACATATCCTCTTCCAACAAGTATTGCACAATTCCACAATTCACTTTCAAATACAATAAACAACTACAAATTACAATAAGGAAAACATTCCTTCCTTTATACCACACTCAAGTAATTACAAATGAGTCGGCATACATATTACAAAATAAAATTTTCCACACGTTACATAAAAATTACACAAAATTGTCAGCTTCCAATTAAGATAATTCTTCACTCGTGTGACCTCGGACCATGGGCTCACTGTGTGTGTGAAAATTGTACCTAGCTGTAGACACAACACTTCTATAAAACATTAGAGGTTAGCAAAAATCAAAATATGCAATGAAATGGAAACTAAGCTAACCAGGTGATTTACTACCTTCTAGTAGGTGTGAGTATGTATTCTCAGATTAGACCAAGATCAGTGACAATGCAACACCTAATCGAAGGATTTAAAATGATTGAAAACAATGAAGATAAATGTAGAATGCATGCAATTAATCTATATTTTTGTATTTTTTGTGCAATTATATGAAAAATTGATATGAATCTAATCTAGATGAAATTGATATGCTATGCAATTGATCTAAAAATGATATAAGAAATGATATGAAAAAATATGCAAAAGCTATGAAAAATAATGAAATGATCTCACAAATTTGCCTATCACAAATGCTTGATTCTTCAAATGTCAATTCACTAGAGTGATTGTGCAAATTTGAGAGATTGAGATATCTAGAGAGAGAGGATTTGTGAAGAGCTGAGCCTTGTTTTTATATAAATCCAAGGCTTGAGGATGCATTGAGAAAAGCCATAAATCACTCTTGATGAACTCAAGTTGATTTTTGAGTTATCAAGAAATCAGAGATAATTAACTCACAAAAATCATTCAAAAGCTATGTTTAACTCAAAATAGAACTTTAGTTCACTTTTTCAATTCATCATTAGATGTTGAGTTTAGAAAGTTAACAAATTGAATTTAATAGTTGTTTTAAAGTTGACTGCTTTTTTGATTGTGCATGATTTAATATGAATTAATTTAATAAATAAAGTGATTTATTCTCAACTTAACTAATTTTTGAATTAAAATAATTGATTTATGGGTTAATCAATTATTAAATCAAACTTTTATTCAAAACTATATTATTAAATTTGACAATTGACATTAATTAATTAAATAAGGATTTAATCAATTAGTCATAAGATTATTGATTTATTGTCAGAATTAAATAATACACTTTAGGAATAAATGGAATTAAATTTAATTAAATAATTAAGTGGTAGTATTAAATCTAATTAATTAAATATTCAGAATATTCAATTAATCAAATTTTAGGATAAATAAAGATTTATCACCAAATAATCATTAAGTTAAAGATAATTGAGATACTTAGGAATATTTCAAGGAATATTCCCTGATGCAGAATTAAGATAAAATCAATTAGGATTTCGATGTGCAGATGTGCCTTAGGTTTAGGACTTCGATGTTGATTTCATTCAATTTGGTGATGTAGGAGGTTAATGAACCTATAGCCCATTTTTGGGGTATTACATTTTTCCCCTCTTTGAATCATTGTGCAAAGCGTAGTGGTTCAAAGAATAGTCTATGTTTGATATAGATGTTTGATTTGAAAGATGAACCAATTCCAAGACAGAAACCGATTGAAAGATTTGAAGATGTTAGGTCCTGATTGACCAAAGATAATGTTAACTATAGCAATGATGAACCGATGATTACGAAAAAGTATCAAAATGCCCAATTTTGAACCTTATGATTGCGAAGAAGTGAGTGACCGATTCCAGACCTGATTGTCCAAAAGAATCATAGTAGTATCACATCCTAAACCCATCAGTTACGAAGAACCAAGGAAATAACACTAATGAACTGATGGTTACGAAAAGATAATATAGTTTACAAGATAGATTAGGATACTAGATTGATATGGATCTCGATGAATCTGATATGCCCCAAGCAACAATAGATTTGCCCCAAGCGATGAGATCTTTTGATGAATCAGTAACTAGA
The DNA here is from genome assembly GCA_027943335.1 of Chamaecyparis obtusa. Lineage (NCBI taxonomy): Eukaryota > Viridiplantae > Streptophyta > Pinopsida > Cupressales > Cupressaceae > Chamaecyparis > Chamaecyparis obtusa. The sequence goes on from BSBK01007512.1 coordinate 1,720,678, forward strand.
CGTGGTTTTTGTCTTGATCACTAAGGAAAGATTTGATTTACAAACTTGAATGATGTGCAATACCATGCCCCCTTCGGGATGAAAGTCAAAATCTGACAAGAAAAGTCAGTGTTATAGTTTAGAAGCATGCTAATTGATTTGAGAAGTGGTTATACACATCTGGGAACACATTATGCATCATTTAGAGGTCTAGAAGACCAAGTTTAACAATATTTGACCAAGTTGAAATTTTGATAGTTTGATGTAAGATAATCAGTTAAGTTGAATTCTGGATTTCTATGATGTTTGAAGATCAAATATGCAAGTAGTTGACAATATAAATGATCTTAGATTTCAATTTTGATCCCGAAAAAGGATTCTACTCATTGTTTCATTGGAGGGACCTTCATACAATGATCAGTCCTTATTGTATGTTTAGCATTTTTGGTTTTGAAGAATCGTTTAAGTGTTCAAGCAATTTGTGAGATCATGAAAAGTGCAAAATACAAAGAGATATGCAAAATGAGATGCAAACCTAAGACCTAGGACCTAGTCACTGATCATGTGTTGGTCTTTTTCATCATTGAATTTTTAGGTAACTGGATAAATCAATACAATGTCCACTAGTGATGAAACCATAGACATGAATATCGATTTGTATGCGCAAGAATCAATACAACACCCACTAGCTAGACAACCATAGACATATGAATATTGATTTTGTTTTCAGATTGTCAAATTCGATATAAGCACCAAGGCATAAATGCTAGGATGACCTGAATATCATGTCCATTTTGATATAGCAATTTGTATAAGCATCAAAACATAAATGTCATGATGACCTGAATGCGCCTTGCATAACAAACACATCAAGCAGTCAAGAGATCATTGTAAATCCAATGTGAATTACCCGTAGTGACCCTTGTTGGAAATTTGGCTGAGGTATGTACATAGATTTTGTCATTATGGCAACATATGTTCCCTATGAAGAGCGCATAAGCTGGAAAGTAAGTATGGAAGATCACAGACTAAAATTGTCTAAGTATGAAATAGTGATTTTGACAGAGCACCCGATACAATTTGTTTTGGCAACATTCATTGGAGCATGATCAAAGTTTTCATAGTTGAACATAGACTCTATGGTGTCTAAGGATACCCCATCTCAGTGTGCAAAAGAGAATAGATAGTACGGACAAAGTTATGACTATTTTACCGATGATAGAGTACAGCCGACAGTGCAGTTTTGAAGAAAGAACTAGTAAATGAATTAAGGGATTATTTTGCTTGTCAAAATAATGACTTACTATTATAAAGAGATGACATCCTAGATTTTTACTCTTGGATAAAGATATGCAAGCTAACAAGAGAAAGATATTATGTTTTGTATCTTGTATAAATAAAGATGTACTGAACATACTTGAAATGTAACATGTAATATATGTAAACTGTGATAGCAATGAAAGTTGTTGATGTGAAGTTGTAAGTAGTACCATATTGTAATTAGTAAACATTTGTATTACTTGTTTGGGTAGTGATCTCATCTGGTAATCAGGTTTTGTATCTACAACTCCTAACAGGGTTGAGGCTTCTAACAAGGCCTATAGTCCCTTAACCAGGACTGATACACTATATGATTGTAACAGGCTCCTAACAGGGTCAACATCCTTAACCGGATATCTTTTGATTAGTGGATCTATGTGGGTACCATCCCCACTGGGGTTTTCCCTTGGCCATGGTTTCCTCAAGAACATATCATGTGTTATGAGTTCTTTACATTTACTGTTATGTATGCTATTTAGTTTCTTATGCTTTGTATGCATTAAAGCAATATGTTTTATCCATAAGTGGGCAAAAGTAAAAGTTTGTGAAATACTGATTCACCCCCCCTCTCAGTATTTCCTATTTCTAACAATTGGTATCAGAGCATAGTTACTCGGAGAAGAAACATTCAAGGAAAGCCTAGTAGCTTGAGTAAGATCTCTATGGATATGGATCAATTACAAATGAATCTTGAAGAAGCTCTTGAGAAAATTGATAAGCTTACTGATGAAAGAAATATTTTGAAAAGAAAGTATGATGATGCAAAGAATCTTATTGACAAATTGAAAGGTAAGATAGAAGATCTGAAATCTGAGAAGGAATCTAAAATTCTTGTTGAAGATTGTGAAGACTTAGAAAAAGAAAATGTAATCCTTAAACATGAATTGAAGATAGCAAATCTGAAGCTTAGCTTGAAAGATGGAAATGACAATTTGAGATCTAAGAATGAAAGTTTAAAGAATGAAAATGAAGATCTGAAATCTAAACTTGGAAAGGTAACATCTAAATTTGATAAAGTCAAATTGCAATATGATGAACTTGAGAAATACAACAAAATTATGAAAGGTGAATTGACTCAATCCAAACAATAACTTGAGAGGTTATATTCAAATAGTGAAAAGATTGATAAGCAAGTATCTTATGGAAAACCATTTTATGACAAAATTGGTCTTGGATTTAACATATTGAAGATAGTTAGTGAAAGCAAGAAACCAGATCTAAATGAATGTCAAAGTAGTGAAGAAAAGAAGTTAGATGAGAACAAATCTAAAGATGCACCTAAGCAAGAAGAATCACCAAAGCAAGAAGAACCACCAAAGCAAGAAGAATCATCCAAAGGTATGCAAAGAGAATTCAAAGGTAGATGTTTTACTTGTAATACTATTGGTCATATGAAGAGAGATTGTACAAGTAAACAATTCAAACCTCTAAATGGTTATTGTTATAATTGTCATGGTTTTGGACATAGAGCTATTGAATGTAGAAGATCTAAAGTTATTGAGAATAATTACAATAGAAGAATGCCTAGAAATACTAAAAATGTAGACCAGAGATCAACTGAAGACATGAAAAGAGGAAATGGAATAGTATGTTTCAGATGCAACAAAATTGGACATATTGCTAGAAATGGTAGGACACAAATCAATCAGCAAATACCTAGATATGGAACCAATGCAATCACTTGTCAAATATGTAACAAGATTGGACACACAACAAGATTTTGTAGAATGAACAATGGAGGTTATCATCATAACCCTAACCCTAGAAACTATGCAAGAAGGAATGAAAATGCACGAAACAAAGAGAAAGGTTGTTGTAGCAATGAAGATGAAGTAAAATATGTTAAAGGCACAGATCAAGGAGGTATATTCAGCATTGAAGGTAATCAGGAAGCTAATGTATCTGAAGGTAAGAATGAGTCTTTACCTAACCCTTCTTTAAGCACTTAAATTATGTAAATTTCTATAGTTTAGGAACTTAGAATTAGTATAGAGTTAGATTTTGAATGAGTTAAGTTTTCCACAGTTAGATGAAGGTTTGTTATGTTATATTGATGCTATGGTTAAGTGAGCAAAAAGAAATATTGTGTTTTGCAAGGTCGCAAGAAGATTTATGGTTGCAGGTCTATAGAATCAGCTTTTTGGCATTTTGGTGGCAAAATAATTGAATGCGATGTCAGATCGAGTAAATGCTAATTGTTAAAAGATTAAAATTGAAGTTATTATGATTATCAAGTGATTAGAAGTGATTTGGAAGCAAAGAAAGATGTTTGGAAGCAATTTACAGAAGTTTGAAGCTCTGATCTAGCGAAAGCCCTAATTTTGTGAATTTAAGGTATTTATCTGACTACGATCTTGAATTAGCTTAAGTAATTAGATATAATCATGGATGTGTCATTGATTCACAACATTAAGGATAAGAACAAACCTAGAAATAAGAAAGATCCAGTTGAACCCTCAGAAAGAGATGCTAGTTTAGCCTTAGCATCCGTACCAAACGGAGTTCTTCATTTCGAGAATGTTAAAAGTTATCTTGGATGCAAGTACAAAACCCTAAGGGAGAGTGATTTTAATGGTGAATATAAGAAATTGTACAACTTAGATATGTCAGTGAAATGAGGTTATGAACATCTAGAAAACAATGAAATCATTGAGTACTCTATGAAATATGAATTTGATGATGAGGAGTGTATTAAGATCATTTTGAGTAGGATACATAATGGTAAATTTTGGTTAGAAGATAGAGTTATAGACATAACTATAGACCTAATTCATCATGTGACTAGATTATCAAAAGTTGGTGCAATTCCACTAAATGAGAAAAACATGAGAAAGATTGTGATTGAAAACACCAGTTCAGTATACAATGGCAGAGGTATAGTCATTAGTAAGATTAAGCAAGATGATGTAAAATACTTGTGTAAGATTTTGACAACAAAGTTTTGTGGAAGCTCTAGAGAAGATGATATGCCAGCAGGTATGGTACACATTGCTTATTTGATGTGTGTGGAGAAGAAGCCTGTGGATATGTGTGAAATTTTGAGAATACAGTTGTTTGAGAATTTGGAAAAGATAAAGAAAGCTAAATACATTCACTTTAGATTTTCCTCATTGGTTACTTACATGTTCTTCCACTTGCTAAGAAGATTTCCTTACACTATTGAATGGAATGATGGTGAGAATACTATGGCAAGAATCAATAAAGTTTACATGAAACATCTTATTGAGAAGGTTAATGACAGTGTAAACTTAGTGTTGAAAAATTTTCAGAACATTGTGGAATAGATCAAGAATTCCTCCATCCCTAGTTGAGAAATACAAAGATGATATATGTTTTATGGTTGATACTGATTTCACTTAGATTGAGGCAGTAGAACCTAGACATGAATTCATAGACCCTCTTGGCTATGAAATCTCTGAAGTTGAAACAGAAGGTTATGTTAGTAGATTGTTGAAAAGTAAAGTTGATGCTCATAGCAACAGATTTGGAACTTATGATGAAAACTTTGGTTTAGCAAAGACACTTAAGGAAGAGAAATAATCAAAGAAGAGAGTGGAGTCTACAATAAGGAAAATTCTAAAAGAATCAGGTATGAGTGAGTAGGAATTTGATATTACAAAGAAGACTACAGAAGCATTAAGGCAAAGTGAGATACTATCAGTCCCACCTTTGGCATCAAGTGTAGAACCTATTCAAGTAAAGGTAAAGGTTGAAGAACCTGAGAAGGAACAAGAAATCAAATAGATAGAGAAACACTTTTCTTTAGCATCGAGAAAAAGAATGAAGGCAAGTGCTTCAGGACCAGGTAAAAGATAGAAAATAATTGTTCCACCAGTACCTAGAAGAGTTGTAGAGATAAAAGATGATGAAGTGACAACAAAGAAGAAATCATGGAAACCTAGGATAGAAAGAGTTAATGAAGATATAATGCAGCATGGATACTTTACCAAAATGAATAAATACTATGATTTATATGGATCCTCTGACAGATTGAATCTTGAGAATGCAATGGTTACACATATGATTTTGTCAAACAAGAAATTTGATACTATTCATGGAAAGATACCAAAAGATTTGTACAATAGACTTATGAGAAGAAAGATGAGAGCACAAGAAGAAGATACAAAAATAAGAGAAAATGTGATTAGATAGTTCTGTGAGATAAGAGATGATGACCATCTTAAACAGATCCTCAAGCCACTTGAAAAACTATTAAGAACTAAAAGAAGAATTATACAAATAATGGGAGGATAGTATGAGCAAGTAAAGACTAAAACTGAATAGGCAGTTGTGCAAGTGCTAGCAAACTTGGTAGCAGGAAAAGATAGCAAAGATCAAGCAGTTGCAGAAATAGTAGAGAAACAGAGTTTAGAACAAGCAAAGGCAGCATCGGAAGTAGTTGAAGTTGAAGATATTCCCTCTTCTTCCATAAACATTGGCACATAATCTATGGACATTGAAGGAACTAAAGTTACTTTAGATTCAGATGATGCGGTACTCAATAGTTTGGATAACATTGTTGACAATTTGGTTTTGGGAGAGCAAGAAAAGACTATTGTAACAGAGACTACACATACTGAAGTGCAAATGGAAATAGAGGCCCATACACCTATTGAACCACAAGAAGACATCAGTCTTACTCCTAAGACTAGAAAGGAGAAAGGAATAGAAACATTGATTGAAGATTTGAGCAAAGAAGTTGATGACGATGATCAAATAGAGTTGATCACTTCTTTAAACAAAATTATTGGAAAGAACAAGAAAGTTAAGAATTTGGAAGGTAGTCTGAAAGACTTGACTGAGAATCTACAAAGTGTCATATCTACAAAAGTCTTTGATTCAGATCCACTTGAAAGAGCAAAGATCGTAATTAAATCTTTTGATGTTGAGTTCACTAATTTAACTGATATTGCTAAAGTTAAGGCTTGGGTAGCTTATGAAGCTGAGATGTTGTAGAACATAAGTTAGAATATCAAAAATGACATTGACAGCCTTGATAGACACATTAAGGACTTAAGGAAACATCTTGAGACTGGAAAGTGTTTGTACATTCAGTGTACAAAATCTGAAAATATTTTAATTGAGGATGAAAAGAAGATAAAAGAGAAGCAAGATGAAATTGTAGCAGAGACAAACTCTTTGGCCAGCCTAAACATAAAGATCAAAACATTTGAGAATAAGATCAGAAAATTATGTGATGAAATAAGGACTTTGAATGATGAGAAGAACAAGAAAATTATCAAAATAAACATCTTGAGAGAGCATGTCTCAATCAAGTTGACTATAATAGAAGAGCAGCTAGATGAATGTCTTACTACTAAGACAACATTTCAAAACTTCAATTTTGAGTCCCTCCAAGCTTGTCAGATTGCAGCATACGGATTGAGTACTCTACTCAATGTAGCAGAATCAATAAAGGCATGGGAGAAAGATTTTGAGACTTGGAAGACAGGTTTTGCAGATTGTGTTGCAAGCCTACCAGGTTTGCAATAAGATAGTAAGGTAAAATTTTTGACACAATTTTGTATATCCCTTTCCACCCTTTATTTTGTCATTATTGTCAAAGGGGGAGAGATACTTAGAAAATTGTCTCTATAAATGATAAGGAAGGATACTCATAGGGGGAGTTCTATGGAGTATTATGAAGTGTTATAGATTATGTGTATATTTTGAGGAGATATAAGGATAGTATACTTATTTTATACTATGGCCACAATTTTGATACAAATTTTGAGATTTTGACTTGTACACTTAGCCAATTTTCTCCTATGTTTCCACCAATGACAAAGGGGGAGATTGTTGGCAATTTGGCTGAGGTATGTACATAGATGTTGTCATTATGGCAACATATGTTCCCTATGAAGATCACATAAGCTAGAAAGTAAGTATGGAAGATCACAAACTAAAATTGTCTAAGTATGAAACAGTGATTTTGATAGAGCACCCGATACAATTTGTTTTGGCGACGTTCACTGGAGCATGATCAGAGTTTGCGTAGTTGAACATAGACTCTATGGTGTCTAAGGATACCCCATCTCAGTGCACAAAAGAGTATGGATAGTATGAATAAAGTTATGACTATTTTACTGATGATAGAGTACAGCTGACAGTGCTTTTTTTAAGACAGAACTAGTAAATGAATTAAGGGATTATTTTGCTTGTCAAAATAATGACTTAATATTATAAAGAGATGACATCCTAGATGTTTAATCTTGGATAAAGATATGCAAGCTAACAAGAGAAAGATATTATGTTTTGTATCTTGTATAAATAAAGATGTACCAAACATACTTGAAATGTAACATGTAATATATGTAAACTCTGATAGCAGCGAAAGTTGTTGATGCGAAGTTGTAAGCAGTACCATATTGTAATCAGTAAACATTTGTATTACTTGTTTGGGCAGTGAGCTCATCTGGTAATTAGGTTTTGTATCTACAACTCCTAATAGGGTTGAGGCTTCTAACAAGGCCTATAGTCCCTTAACCAGGACTGATACACTATATGATTGTAACAGGCTTCTAACAGGGTCAACATCCTTAACCAGATATCTTTTGATTAGTGGATCTTTGTGGGTACCATCCCCACCGGGGTTTTCCCTTGGCTAGGGTTTCCTCGTGAACATATCATGTGTTATGAGTTCTTTACATTTACTGTTATGTATGCTATTTAGTTTCTTATGCTTTGTATGCATTAAAGTAATATTTTTTATCCATAAGTGGGAAAAAGTAAAAGTTTGTGAAATACTGATTCACCCCCCCCCCCCCCCCCCCCTCTCAGTATTTCCTATTTCTAACAACCCTTTATCATTCACATCCTTAGGCAAGATTGCATTTCACAGTAGGAGAAATAACTCACTCAAAAAGAAAATATTTGATCAAACTTCCCTAAATTTTTTGGGTATTAATGGTTGAGGTACTCATGGCCATCCAATTCAAGATGGAGGCTCTTACAGATGGACACCATTTCAATCCAGAATGTCCAAAGTTGTTATATTTTCACATACAAGTAGAAAACAAAAAAAATATTTTTCCCCTAGTCATCACTCTCCGAATCAGATAAAGGACATCATCGAAGAGTTCGAGGGAACAAAATATGCAGAAATCTTAATGTGAATCAGTAAGCATATAAGGAGATAAAAGCATGTGAAGCATAGATTTTTTTTCATTTTGTGTTTGATGTTTGATTGCGTTATTGTAGATACAAAAATCCTTTCTGGAGAGGAGACTGACTGACTGACTCAGATATAGCTTCAAAGGACTCTGACTGGATATGACTCATCTGAGGTATACTAGAGACCATAGGATATGACATTGTTTGCCCCCAAGTGTTAAGCCTTGATAGGATATAGACATTTTTGTAGATTGGTGTACAAACCAACTTATTGAAAATAGGAACACAGAAACAAACCAAGAGATATGTACAAACTAAAGCAGGACTGAAAGCTGGGAAAGACCAAGATTGTGCTAATAGATGGAGCATTTTGAAAAAGTGGCACCCGTTTGTCGGGTTTTCACCATCTTGGTAGAGATTCTATTTTTGCTACCAAGACGTATGTTTCCAGGTTTTCACCAAGGCACTTTTTCTTTTTCTCATTTTTTTGTATCTTTCATTTTTTCAAATTTTTTTTTTTTTGTACTTTTGATATTTTTTGATATTTTTTTGCAATATATCAAGGTGCCCATTGCTAGGTTTTCACCAAGATGTTCATTTTTTTAGGACTTTTTTCAATTTTTAAGATTTTTTCAGGACATTTTACATAGACTGAATGCCTTAGGCATAGAATTTCTTCAGATGTAGAATGTTGATTGGTTCTCGGAGTTGTTCTCCTTCAGTCATTGGGAGTTGATAGGCTCCAGAGCCAAAAGTAGTAGTGATTAAAAAGGGACCCAGCCAGTTGGGTTCAAACTTCCCCTTGCGCTCTTTATGTGATTGATTTTTAGGATTCTCTCTCAAGACTAAATCGCCAACCTGAAATTCTCTGTGTCTAACTTTCTTGTTGTAGCCTCTAGACATTCTCTTTTGATATACTTTGAGATGATCATACACTGCTTGTCTGCGCTCATCTAGTAGTTCAAGTTCTTACAACCGAGACACTCTGTAGTCATCATTAGTTACTAGACCATGCATTCAGATTCTTAGTGATGGGATTTCAACCTTAATAGGCAGTACCACTTTAGACCCATAAACTAAAGCGAAAGGTGTAGCCCCAGTGGGCATTATGATACTTGTTATGGAGGCCCAGAGAGCTAGATTGATCATGAGATGTCAGTTTCTTCTTGTTTTATTAACTGTTCATTGTATGATTTTCAATAGATTTTTATTAGAAGCCTTTGCTTGTCCATTCCCTTGAGGATAATAAATAGATGATAAATGTTGGGTAATCTTGAATTTAGCACATAGATCATCCAAGTCTTTGTTCTTGAATTGGCCACCATTATCTGTGACTATAGAGTGTGGGATTTCATACCAACATATGATGTAGTTCAGAATGAACATAGAAATTTGTTTACCAGTTGCTTGAGTCAAAGGAACCACTTCTACCCATTTCTTAAAATAACCTGTAGCTGTAATGATATGGGTATATCCAATAGAAGAGTGTGGATAGATAGCACCTATAAGATCAAAAGCCCATTTTTGAAAAGGCCATTGTGTTGTAAAGGGAATTAGATCTCTCCTCAGAGCATGAATCAAGTTTCCATGTACTTGACACTTTTGACAATTCTTTGCATATGTGATAGCCTCTTTTTCCATTTTAGGCCAATAGTACCCAGCCCTAATAAGTTTTCGAGCTAGTGTTAAACCATTAGAGTGTGATCCACATATACCTTCATGGACTTTCTCTAATACACATTGAGACTCTTCCCATTCTAAACACCTAATTAGCATACCATCTAGACCTCATTTGTATAGATCATTACCAATGATTACATACCGGGATGCAGTGTGGATAAGGTTTCATTTCTCATACCAATTAAAGGAATTGGGAATGATTTGGTCTTGGAGATAGGAGAAAAGGTTTTTATATCTAGATGAATCATGACCTACAATAGTGCATATCATGCAGGTGTCGGGGGAATTATATGTAGGATAAGACAGTGCTTCCACCAGGAACTCGTAGCATAGCTCATGTTTGGGTTGTTGTAGTAAAGTAGATAACGTTGCCATAGCATCAGCAACCTTGTTCTCCAATCTAGGAATCTGATCAAATGTGATAAATATGAAATATTTTTTTAGATCATCTACCATTCTTTAGTATGGGATTAGCTTCTCATCTTTAGTTTGATATACATCATTGACTTGGTGTATTACAAGTTGTGAGTCTCCATGAATGTGTAGTTCTGTTACCCTCCACTCAATTGCTATCTTCATGTCATTAAGAAGGGCTTCATATTCAACAATATTGTTTGTAGAAGGAAACTTGATTCTGAATGCTTTTGGGATTGAGTATCCTTGAGGATTGAGGAACAATATGCTTGCTCCATATCCATTCTATGTATAGGAGTCATCAAAGAATAATTTCCATGCTCTAGAGGAAAGATTCATGATAGAGGAATCTAGAAATTCCATTTGCATTGGTGTATCATCAAACATTGGTGCATCAGCTAACTGATATACAATTATTTTTCCTTTTATAGCTTTTCTTTCAACATATTCAATGTCGAATTCACTCAATAGCATTACCCATTTAGCTAATCTACCTGTAAGGGCAGCTTTGCTTAGTAGGTACTTTAGTGGATCAATCTTAGCTACTAGCTTTGTCATATGAGCTAACATGTAATGTCTCAATTTCTATGATGCAAAGATCACAACTAGACAAGATTTCTCAATCATTGAATAGTTCTTCTCATATGCTACCAATGTTCTACTGATATAGTATATAGCTCTTTCCTTTTTTTTCTCATCATGCTATGCAAGCAATGCCCCCAGTGATGTATCTGTAGTGGAGACATAGAGGATCAATGGCTTCCCTTGAATATGAGGCATCAAAATAGGAGGATTCACCAAATAGTTCTTGATATGATTAAAATTCTTTTCACAATCCTGATTCCATCCAAATGTCACACCTTTATGTAATGTTCTTCTGAAAGGTTATGAGATGTCTGCCAACTAAGATATGAAGCACCTAATAGATTGTACTCTCCCTTGTAATGTTCTCATTTGACTAATATTCTTAGGAGGTTGCATCTCTATGATAGCTTTAACCTTTGCTGGATCAACTTCAATTCCCTTCTTCGAAACAATGTAGCCTAGGAGCTTGCTAGAAGTGACACTGAAAGCACACTTCTTAGGGTTTAGTCTGAGACTAAACTTTTCCATTCGATCTAGTATTTTTCTCAAATAATTTAAATTTTTAGATCTTGTCATAGATTTTGCCAAAGTGTCATCAACATAATCATCCATAGTGTGATGCATCATGTCATGAAAAATAGACGTCATAGCTCTCTGATATGTAGCACCTGCATTCTTTAAACCAAATGGCATGACATTCCAATAGAAGGTACGCCATGCACATGTGAAAATAGTTTCTCTTGATCCTTTGGAGCAATGTTTATTTGATTGTAGCCCAAGAAACCATCTATTAGATAATACATCTCATAACCCACAATCATATCCACTATCATATCGATATTTGGTAATGGAAAATCATCCTTAGGGAATGCCTTGTTTAGATCTCTAAAATTTGTGCACACTATTATAGATTTGTTGGGTTTAGATACTGGAACAATATTAGAGATCCATTCAACATAGTCAATAACTCAGATGAATCTGGCTTTTAGGAGTTTTTCTAATTCAACTTTTACCAAGAGTGCAACATGTGGATGCATCTTTCTTAACTTTTGCTTGACTGGTTTTACTCCAAGAGAGATGGATAAATGATGCATTATAAGATCAGGATCTAACCCTGGCATATTTGAATATTTCCATGCAAAGTTGATCTTTTTCTCTGTTAGAAATGTAGTAAATGCTTTCTTTTCTTCTTCTGATAAAGATTGTGCTACATGGATCAACTATGGCTCTTCTATTATTCCCAAGTTGATTGACTGAGTAGGCTCTATTAGAACTGGAGATCTGTCCTATAAATGACTTGGAAGGACATCAAATATCTCATTCTTAGGCACCTCAGAGAGGTGTTCACCTTCGGATACATCTTTTTTCTTTACTTTTGTAGGTTTTGAGACTGCCACAAAGTGGTTTTCACCCTCAGAACTCTTCTTCTTTTTATTTTTAGTCTTATTCTTTTGACTAAGATACTTGATGTCCGACTCTATCATGCTAACACTCAGTTCATTGATGGAAGTCCTTATAGGCTCAACTACATTGAGGTAGCAAGAAAGGGCATAGTCATTGGGAAAGGTATAGATATCTTGGTTTGGATCTGTGGAAGTTTGGTCAAGAAGTCCAGGGTGTTGGATAGTCAAAGTATGGTAAGATTGGGAAATAGTATTTATAGATATGGCACTATCATCATTATTCCTAACCTGACTCTTGAGTTTGAAGGTTATATTACAGCTTAAGATGTTTAATTCATGAATAGGCTCAACTTCATTAAGGAAGTCCACTTCAGCAATAGGTGGATCAGACTCATTAAGTTCATTACTTCACTCTAAACTCACGTTGGGTTTAGGTGCATATTGGTGGATAACATCAACATGTTTTTTTGTAATTAGCTCATCTTCCTCTAGAATGACTCCCCATTCATAATCATTAGATTCCTCATCAATGCCTCTAGGAAAATTAAGAACATGAGTAAAGTTAGGATGAATACCCCAAGAAGGGTTACCCTCAAATTCAGATCTGAATTCATACTCATGAGAGTCTATCTCATAATAGCTTACACCTTCTTCTCTATCTATTTGATTTTCTTTGAGATTAGCTGGTTCTTGTGGTGCAACTATCTCTTGTTTCATAGTAGGTTCTTGTGTGTCTACTACATTAATCCTTTTGATCGGATCATCCTCTTCATCAAGAAGGTCTTTGATTTCTTTAGGAAAATGCTCATAAGGAATAAGCTCAGTGGTGGTGTCAGAATCATCACTGTCAGATTGTTGTATTTCCTTTTTTAGTTGAATAGTTGTAGGTGGTTTGATCTGTTCTAAGACATGGGGAGAGTTGTTACTAAGATAAAAAGGCTTCTTCTTATATCCTAGACCTATTGTATTCTTGTTTGTGTGACCATGATGATCAAGAGGTGATATAAGACCTTTACCTTGTAGTCCCAGAGGTCCTTTTCCAGTGTATCCCATTTTAGCAATCAGCTTATTCCCTGGTCCATATGACTTCTGAGGAATTTTTCTTGAAGAAGCATCACATTTCTAGACTGATTGGGTTTGAGATTCATCTTTGTATAACCATGCAAGCATGGCTTCATCTTCCTCAAAATCTTGTTTAGATACTCGTTCTGTGACAAAGCTTCCATTGAACTTGACCTGGGATTCTTTAGCATTAGGCTTCACTTTTTCTTAAGGTTGTCCATAAAACTTAGGGGACAATGAGAGAGATGTGAGAGATAAAATAGGTTCCATCATGTATTCTCCCATACCATTATCCTTAATTTTGACTTCTTTAACAATTTCTTCAACCTTGGATGTTGATGCAATGTCTGATCGCTTAGTGGAAGATTCTTTGTTATTAGGGATAAGTTTATCAACACTTTCCTTCAAGGCATTGCAAGTTGTGGATATGTCATTTGGAATGGTTACCTCAACACCCTCATAAGGGAATTTCACATATTGATGGTATGTGGAAGGAATAGCTCTCATTTCATGTATCTAGGGCCTCCCTAGGAAAATGTTGTAAGCCAAAGGTAGATCAAGAACTTGACATGTGATATCTCTGATAACAGGACCTATTCTGATAGGTAAGACAATTATGCGTTTGGAAGATATTTCTTGTTCATCATATGCCTTGATAGTTATCTTCTTTTTAGGATCAATAGTAGTTTCAGATAATCCCAGTTGTGTGATCAAGTTGTAAGAGAAAATGTTGAGACTAGCACCTCCATCTATCAACACGCATTTGACATGACATTTTTGGATCAAGACTTCAATGTGCAAGGGCCGGTTATGTAGATGACTTAAGGAGTTATCATCTTCCTCTGAAAAGGAGATATATTGTGGAGATGTCAAATGACCAACCATAGTTTGGAATCTATCTAAATCAAGGTTGTCAAGAACATTGGATCTGAGTAGAGCTTTGTCTAGAATGGCTCTATGAGCTGGAGATATCCGAAGCAACTCAAACATCAAGATTTTTGCATTTGTATGCTAGAGTTGTTGGACTATATTGTAGGAAGTGGGTCTCGTGTCTTTAGGATTTGAAGATTTAGAGGTAGCCTTCTGTTTGGAAGCAGATGATAGATTGAAAGGAATCTTAGGGACATTTGATGAATCTAAATTTTTTCCTTCCAAATGTGCCTGAGCTTGTGATCGAGTAACTAAATTAGCTGATTGATTGTCTCTATCTTTTCTTACAATTGTGATGACATTAATACAACTTTCAGATAGGCATGGTTCAACCATGTTTATGACAGCGTTGTTTCCAGAGTAAGCATAATTGACTTTAGCACTGATATTAGGTTGGGAAGACAAATCTCCTTGACCATGTTTCAAAAATAGTTTTGTGAATGTTGTATGATCATTATTGCTCTTATGATTGTCAATCATGATTTCTCCATTGTCAATTTTCTCTTGGATGAGATGCTTCAAGCGTAAAGAGTTATTGGTTTTATGACCCTTACTGCGATGGAAGTCACAGAAATCATTCTCTCCACCATTTTGGTTTAGGTTCGGGGTCAAATACTCTTATCTCAGGCAAAGTGATGATATTGTTAGCCAATAGAGTTTTCATAGCGGACTCGTAGGACTCTCCAAGAGGAGTGAACTTGTGTTTAGGATCGAAAGCTTGAGGTTTATATTCAGTAGGCTTTTTGTTTAGATTTGTTGTTTTTTATTCAGAAGCTTTGATGGCTTGGGTACCAATAGTGAGATTGAAAGCGGGTGCCTTGGATGGGGCATGGATAGTATCAACAACACCATCTATGACGATGCCTTTGTTCTTGTTCCAATTTTTGTTTTTATCTTTAGAACTAGATCCAGATTCATACTTGTCCTTTTGAAGAGATATATCTCCCATTTTCACAAGTACTTTCTCAATTTTGATTGCATTATCCACCATCTTATCAAAAGATGTATGATTTTGCATTTGTAAGGGATAGTTGATTTCTAGAACAAGATTGTTGATGAAAATTTCTAGTTTCTCAATTTTTGGAATAGGCCTAGCATATAGAGAAAATTTATTCCTCCATCTTTTGAGAAAAGTTAGGAATGGTTCTCCTAGATATTGTTTCAGATTGCAAATGTCGATCATAGTGACCAGATGTTGAATATTGTAGGAGTATTACTGATAGAACAACTTAATTAACTCCTTAAAAGTCTTGATTATAGGAGGCATTCTAGAGAACCAATGAATGGCTGCCCCTCCCAGAGATCAAGAGAAGAGATGCATTAGATAGGTTGGTTCATGCATGAACTCCATAGATTGAGTACAGAATTCTCTGACATGATCTTGGGGGTTAGAGTTTCCATCATACTTATTGTACTTAGGCATTTCCACTTTCTTCGAGAATGGTGGCATGTACAAGTCTTTTTCAAATGGAAAAGGGCATAGGGCCTCTATGGAGAACTCCTTAGGTTCCTTTTCTTTTTCAATTTTGTTAAGTTTGACTTGCATGGCATGCATTTGTTTCATCATAATGGTGATTGGAGTTTCTTCCTCATGTGTGATAATATCTTCAACATTAAAGTTTGGAGGAAGTTTAGCTCTTTGATGAGCTAACTCTAGGAAGTATGCCTCTCTGTCTTCCTTCAAGAAATGCTTCATCATTTCCTTGAAGTTATCATCATTTTGGCATTGAACAATTTCAAAAGGTGTGGGTTCTTGATCAGCACCATGTTGAGAATGTTGTCCTTGAGACATTGTGACTTTAGGAGAGTTACCAGGGATAGATTGATGTGGGGTTGTCTGATAACTTCCATGAATTGATATAGGAGGGGTTGGTAGATTACCTGTGTGGATTGATGGAGGAGGGGGTATGTAACCAGTTTTTAATCAAAGATTTCTAAGACCATCATCTTCGTAAAGACCTGAATTGTAGAGTTGCTCAAAATTTGGACCCACTTGAGGAGAAAAAGGTAAGGTATGGGGTGCTTCTCCAGTCTTCTTGTGTGAGGAAGCTCTAGTTTCCACCATTAACCTTAGGTGAAGCAAGAGAGAAAGATGAAGACAATTGTAGAATGACTTGATTCAAGAAGATCGAATGACACAACCTTGTCAAGATTGGGTTGGTTGAAGATTAGATTAGACATAAATGAAGGATAATGTGCCCTAGTTGTATGGCTAGATGCCCAAAAGATAGCGAACACGAGCTCACAACACTTAGTCATTTTGATAAAGATTGAATTGATTGAAGATAATTTTGACAAGGTTTTGACACAAGATGAAAAAGACTCAAATAGATTAAATAGAAGGCTAAATCAGACACAAGATACCACTTTAGGAAAATGATTGGATTATTTATAGTTTTTGCTCTATTCCTGACACAATGATTTGTTTGACAGATTCTAGGATTTGGTTGTAAATGATTGAATTTCTGACAAAAGGTAATTTCTCAACTCTAAACATCCAACTTTAGGTAGTGTGCAATAGGAAGATAGGCATACTGATCCCAGACAAAAATTAGATCTGATAGAAAGTTGACCAACTGGTAGGAATAGGCTTGTTGTTTTGAAAGTTTGGGGACAGTCTTGCATGAGTAAATGTTGTCCTGCACTAGGAAATACTAGATTGTGCATGAGACAATGCTATCTCATGTGAGGAAATGCCTAGAAAATTAAAAACTCATGCGATAAAAGGAAAAATTTTGACAGTACAACATAGTTTTAAAGGCATAAACAAATTTCAAGACACAACGCTGGCTGTTCTCTGACACAATATTCAGTTTGTACTCCAAAAAAGGATTTTTGCAATTTTTCCATTTTTAGAATCAGTTTGTTTCCAAAGGACCAAGTAGATAGAAAACATGCAGAATAGAAAGCAAAGGGAAGCAATCAATCATCTGAAAAAAATGAGCAAGGGCAAAAGTAACCTTGCGCATGAACAAGCAATAGTGATGTATAATGCTAATCCCTAGAAATACTAATTGTGTATGTTCTCAAAAGTTTTTCAATAACGCACATAGTCCTAGAAAATGAAAAATTAGACTCGCTAGGGTTTGTAGTAATGGTCTGACTCTGTAAATTTTGTGATCTCAAGAGGGTGAACTCCAATCTAGGTGCATCAGGGTTTTGACACAGTCCAAGAATTTAATACATCAGGAGCTGCTGGGGAGATCTGACAGGCGAACAAGATATCACACCTATGAAGATTTCCTCCGCAAGGACATTTATATAGCGATTGTTGCTACCATGGAAAAAATGGCTATTACCACTTGAGGTTCTATCCACATGGTTGACCCAATTAAGGGAATGTCCACTATAGTTAACCCTCACTAAGGGTGACTCACAAAAGATACCACAGGGGGAATAGATTGGATCCAAGGATCTGGGTTTCTAGTACTATCCAAAAAAGAAGTAGAGCATAATCCTCTAGCCTCTTCACTTCACTAAAACAAATCAGATAGATTAATTTGACACGCTAAGACTAAAATTATCTCACCAAGATTTGTGATGTCAACAACTATGGTCTATCGATCTCTCTGGAGAGGGAACACATCGATCAAAAGCTGAGGACTACAAACCAAGTGAACGTGAGACAATCTCAGTAACCTCCCTACCTACAAGGGGATCCTTCATCAAGAAGAGCTTCGCATGTGTGAACAAGTGAAGAAGCCCACTCTCTCAAGATCATCTACAAATAGTGTTCATAGGACCTATTTACTATGTGTAACAGATATGCAAGAAGAAAATCTATGTTCATTTTATAGCCCAAAATGAAGTCTGATTTATGAAAGCAGAAAAGTGATTTATTCTCAACTTAACTGATTTTTGAATTAAAATAATTGATTTATGGGTTAATCAATTATTAAATCATACTTTTATTCAAAACTATATTATTAAATTTGACAATTGACATTAATTAATTAAATAAGGATTTAATCAATTAGTCATAAGATTTTTGATTTATTTTCAGAATTAAATAATACACTTTAGGAATAAATGGAATTAAATTTAATTAAATAATTAAGTGGCAGTATTAAATCTAATTAATTAAATATTCAGAATATTCAATTAATCAAACTTTAGGATAAATAAAGATTTATCACCAAATAATCATTAAATTAAAGATAATTGAGATACTTAGGAATATTTCAAGGAATATTTCCTGATGCAGAATTAAGATAAAATCAATTAGGATTTTGATGTGCAGATGTGCCTTAGGTTTAGGACTTCGATGTTGATTTCATTCAATTTGGTGATGTAGGAGGTTAATGAACCTATAGCCTATTTTTGGGGTATTACACTCACATCCATGTCACTAACATCATGTCTTCAACTGCTATTCAACTTCACATGATCAGATTCAATCCCGATTAGGAGATATCATCTAATTTCCACAAACCGCTACTCAGGAACACTACCTGAATACTGCTTCCACTGATTTCCTCATAACTATCATGAATAAATGAATTTTTGTATGTTCTCTTAACCATGATCTTATAGAAAATCATAGAGTAAGTCATCAACTCCACATAGCTTGATCTTCAATATCCCAAGTGTGCTAACTCAAACACTGTCTGCTTCTCTACTAATCTTCAGTAGATCACTGTGTTGACATCAATGACAATCACAATCATGAATGCAACAATAACTGCTACAGAATGGCTGAGAATACTCCCCCATAGGATATATTCAGCATTCATTCCTAACAATCTCCCCCATTGGCATTGATGGAAACATAGATGAAAAAACATCAAAGTTCCATGAATACCAAGACTGCAACATTATTGCTCTAAAAATTCTTCAAGTCCTCTTCATCAGTCAAATCTTGCTTCATTTTCCTATTCAATTCTCTCCAATAGATGGTTTTTCATGTATACTTCTCCCCCATTGACATCAATGACAGATGTTTCATCATTATGTCAATAACAACTTCAATGTCAAAAGACACTAAATATTCAAAAAAATACATTCACTAGAGTCCTCATGACTCATCTCAGATACACATACTCCCCTATAGAGGAAGTACCACCATCCAGTCTAGAAGAAAGATAGGGCTCATATACCACTGGATGGATGCAACAATCTACATCACTTCTCAAAAGTAGGCTAGGGTACAACCCCAAGCATACCTCTCAGATACTTAAATGTATCTTTAGGAAAAGGTTTTGTAAATATGTCTACAATCTGCTCCTTTGTGCTTATATACTCAAGTTTGACTTCTTTCTCTACAACGTTCTCTCTCACTACATGATAATTTATTTCTATATGCTTTGTCTTAGAGTGTAATACAGGGTTCTTAGACATACTAACTATGCTGGTGTTATCACAATGTATAACAACAGGCCAATCAAATTTTATTCCAATATCCTTCAACATTTGTTTCATCCAAATTATCTGATTACAATTGTTTTCTACTGCCACATACTCTACTTCTGCTATGCTTTGTGAAATAAAATTCTACTTCTTGCTTAGCCAAGAAACCAATCTTCCTCCAAGGAAAAATGCTCCACCACTGGTGCTCTTTTTATCATCAACACTACCTTCCTAATCAGCATCTGTATATGCACATAGGGTAAAATCATCAAATTTTTCATACCACAATCCATACTCAATTATTCCTCTTAAGTACCTCAGTATCCTCTTTACTACTACATAATGTGATTCTCTGGGTTCAGCTTGAAATCTTGCAACAATTCCAACTGCATGTGATATATCTAGTCTTGTATGAGTTAAATATTGCAATCCTCCAATCATAGATCTGTACTTTTTTATTCCACTACAGGAGTCTCATTTGTGTTAGATAACTTGTGTCCAGTTACCATAGGTGTTCCAACTGGTTTACAGTTCTCCATTCCAAATCTCTTTAATAAATCATTCAAGTACTTTGTCTAACTTACAAAGATACCATTATTGTTATGTGTTATCTACAATCCTAAAAAGTATTTCATCTCACCAATCATACTCATTTCAAATTCAATCTTCATTTTATATGCAAATTTATCACTAGCTTCATCCTCTCCTCCAAAGATAATATCATCAACAAAAATAAAAACAACCAAGAAACCATTTTCAATTTCCTTTGTATATAGGTTTCTATTAGCTGTGCCTTTTGTAAATCTTAATTTTATCAAATACTTATCCAATCTTGCATACCAAGTTCTAGGTGCTTGTTTCAGTCCATATAAAGATTTCTTCAATTTACATACCATATCTCCTTCTTCTGTTAAAGGAAAACCTTCAGGCTGGTCAATGTAGACTTCTTCCAATTCTCCATTCAGAAACATTGACTTCACATCCATCTGATACACTTTGAATTTCTTATAAGTTGCATAAGCCAAAAACATTCTTACTACTTCAATTCTTGCTACTGGTGCAAAAGTTTCTTCATAGTCAATTCCTTCTTTTTTTGAGTATCCTTTACATACCAATCTTTCTTTGTTCCTTACAACTTCTCCTTGTTCATTCATCTTGTTTTTGAATACCCATTTAGTTCCTATATCATTCTTGTCTTTAGGCCTAGGGACCAATTCCCAAGTCTTGTTCTTTTCAATCTGATCTAGTTCTTCCTTCATAGCTTTAATACAATGTTCATCTTCATAGGCTTCACTAGTAGATTTAGGTTCAATTTGATAAATTAAACACAACTATTCTTGTACCTTATTTCATGTTAGAACTCCTCTATCTATGCTTCCAATAATCTGATCAAAAGGATGATTCCTGGATAGATTCCTGTTAGGTGTCATTGTCTCAGCTCTTGTTTCTACTATAGGTTCTTCAATGATTTCTTCACTAAAGCTTTCATTCAACAAATCATTGTCAGTCTCATATAATAATTTTGCATTCTCTGGATTAGTTCTAGGATGAGTTCCTTCATCTTATTCATAATCAAGTATTCTTTCCTGAATTTTGAACTTTTCATCAACTTTAACATTTGCGCTCTCAACAATAGTCTTAGTTATTTTATTATAACATCTATAAGCTTTTCAATTCAATGAATATCCAATAAATATACCTTCATCACTTCTAGGATCAAAGTTTTCAATGTCATCATCTCTCTTAATATAACATTTTCTTCCAAAAATTCTAAAATACTTAACTGATGGTGCATGTCCAAACCATAGTTCATAGGGTGTCTTGTCTGTGTCTGCTTTGATTTGTACTCTGTTCATTATATACACCATTGTGTTCGCTACTTCTCTCCAGAATATCTTTGTGAAGTCATTCTAAAATAGCATGGATCTTGTTGCCTCAGTCACTAATCTGTTCCTCCTTTCTGCAATACCATTTTGTTTAGGTGTCCTAGGGGCTTAAAACTATCTCTTAATACCATTCACTTCACAAAAACTGTTAAATTTCTTTCAAGTAAATTCTCCACCTCTATCTAATCTCAAACATTTAATCTTCATTCCAGATTCATTCTCAACTTTGTTCTTAATAATCTTAAACTTATAAAATGCTTCAAATTTTTCTTTAAGAAATGCAATCCATGTCATTCTTGTAAAATCATCAACAAGAATCATAAAGTACCTTTCTCCATAGAATCCTCTAGTCCTTGTGGCACCACTCAAATCTGTATGAACAATTTCCAACTTCTCTATTGTTGTGAACTTCTTTCTAGGAAATGAGCTTCTCTTTTATTTAGCCATCACACATTCTTTGCAAATGATGTTAGTAGGCTTCATAATCTTAGGAAAATCTCTTACTGCAAGTGTAGTACTCACTTTCACAATGTTATCAAAGTTTATATGACAAAATATTCTGTGCCATAACCAACTATCATCAATCTTAGTAATCAAGCATGTCATCTCAAGAGGATTCAACTAAAATACATTACCTCTGGTTCTAGATCCAGTTCCAATCAAATTACCATCCTTGTCTTTGATTACACAAGTTTTCTCAGTAAACCAAACTTGATATCCCTTATCAACTAGTTGTCCAACACTCAAAAGATTATGTTTCAAACCATCCACAAAGTAAACATCATTAGTATTAGTCTTTCCATCAAGAGTAATAGATCCTATACCTTTAATCAAACAAGGTGCATTGTTTCCAACTCTAACAACTCCTCCATCATAATTGTTAAGCTTTATGAAATTTTTCATGTTTCCAGTCATATGATGTGAACAACCATTGTCTATAATCCAATCAGCTTTCTTTTCTACTTGAGAAACTAAATCTTTTTATTCCTTAATTTATGTTTCAGGATTTTCTTCTTTAATTGCTACAAATCCTATATCATCATTCTCAGTATCACTTTCACTCAAAGATTTCTCCAAACTAGCTTCAAGTTCTTCATCATTTGCATAATAACATTCTTTAGATCTCCTAGGTTTAAAGTTCTTTCTATACTTCTTAACTCTTTTAGGACATTTAGATGCAAAATGACCATATTCTTTACAAGTCCAACATTTAAAAACTTTCTTACCATTTGGTTCTCTTTTCACAAGAAAGGCAATACCTTCTTCAATCTTCCTGTCTTCTTCATTTCTAGATATGTTGCTACTAGCATAATCTCTGCTTACACTTACGCTTCTTGACAAAGTAGGGCAAACACTAAGTGCACTGAATGTTGTCTCCATTCTAGGTAAGTCTCCTAATTGTCTCAAGTTCATTTCTGTTGCTTCTAATCTTCCAAGAAGAGTCTCTCTGGTGAAGTTCATAGAACAAGGTATTGATGGAATAAGGATGAAGTGACTGAGAGGGGGGGGGGGTGAATCAGTCAACCATAAAAACACTTCACAATTAATTCTTTGCAGATCCTTTAAGATATCTTAACAATGTTGTCTGTTTTAGCACTCGGTAAATAGATGGCAGTAACTTTGAAGATGCAAAAAGTATTATCAATATTATCTTTAGATATTCATCAGTGCATGTAAATGATTGAGGAAGCAATTAAGAACACAAGAGACACAAGATTTAACGTGGAAACCCAATATGGGAAAAACCACCAATGTATCTAGATACTGATTTTCACTTTTCTGAAGTGATGCCCGGTTAGAAGCCAACCCGGTAAAAGGTTACAAAACACACTGTTAGGTGTGACCTTGTTAGAGGATTTAAAAACACCCTGCTAGGATTGGCCTGGTAAGAGGTCTTGAAAACAATTCAAAGGAATTGTCACCTTGTTAGAGGATTTATATTATGGCTGTTAAACCAACTCGGTTAAGAGATTTTGAATTCACTGTTACAATGATAAGAAGGTAACAATGAAAAAGTGACCTGTATAATAATGCAACTATCTTGCTGATTATAGATCTTTGTTCTGCATAAGTCTGATCCTCTCTGATCGAATAAATCTCTATTCTGCACCTCAAGGATATCTGAACATCCTTCACAAATTTGCATATACCTTTCCTTCTTTTCTTCTGTAAATATTCTGCTGTGTTATTATTTTACTTTTCACATTTGACCTTTTATTTATATGATTTTGGATTAGTCAAATCGACATTATTTAGTATAACAGTCGGCTGAATTAAGTAAACTCTATTTGCAAAAATCCTTCAAGGGCCGACAGTGCTCGGTGACCATATCTTTCTATAATCTTTCGGTGACCGAGGGAACTCGGTAAACACTATCTTTCCTCGATGACCGACTGAACTCGGTAAACACTAAACTTTCTTTGGCAACCGAGTGAACTCGGTAAACACTAAATTTTCTTCGGCAACCGAGTGAACTCGGTAAACACTAAATTTTCTTCGGCAACCGAGTGAACTTGGTAAACACTAAATTTCTTCGATAACCGAGTGGACTCGGTAAGCATTAATATTTCTGTTTGGCAGACCGACTAAGCTCGGTAGAAGCAGATTTCTGCAGACTATGACATTGTGTGACATCAAAGACAATACATAATTGAGTAGCAATTTCCTTCAGACAATTGTTTCCAACAATCTCCCTCTTTGGCATTGATGGCAACACAATATGTCATATCATAAGAAATTTGAAAGAGTTAGCTCGGTTTAGATTCAAATCTCCCTCTGTCAGCAAACTTCCTGTATCCTGAAAATTTTCCTTCTGACTATTTGAAAATTTCTTGAAGTTCTTGAAGTAATAGCAAAGACATAGCAAACACTCCCTCTTTGACAACATATGCCAAAGATAATTCACATATTACCGGTGAAAATTAATGTACCTCAAGTACTGATTCATATGCAATGATTCCTTTAATATACTGCATCAACAACTTGATTTTCAGTCATGTTCTAGTTGATGCATCACTAAAACTGTATTTAGTGAGCCTCGGATAGGGGAATGACCCCTAACTTACCTCTTAGATACATAAATGCATCCTTAGGTAATGGTTTGGTAAAAATATCTGCAATCTTTTCTTTTGTATGAATATATTCTAATCTGATTTCCTTGTCCTGCACCAATTCTCTGACAAAGTGATATTTAATAGCAATGTGCTTGGTTTTGGAATGCATCATTGGATTTTTAGAAATGTTTATTGCACTGGTATTGTCACAAAATATAACAACTGGTTCTTTGATTTCAACCTTCATACCTTCTAATAGCTGTTTAAACCAAACAATATTTGAACAGTTTACTGCAGCAGCAACATATTCTGCTTCAGCTGTGGATTGAGATGTACAATTCTGCTTTTTACTAGTCCAGGATACCAGTCTTTTTCCAAGAAAAAATGCTCCACCACTTGTGCTTTTTCTGTCATCAATGTTTCCTGCCCAATCAGCATCAGTAAATACTTTCAAGTCTAGATTGCCTCCAAATTTATACCACAAACCATACTCTTCAGTTCCTTTTAAGTATCTTAAGATTCTTTTGATTGCCATCATGTGATTTTCCTTAGGTTTTGCTGAGAATCTAGCTACTATACCGACTGCTAAGGCAATATCAGGTCTTGTATGTACTACATACTGCAATTTTCCAATCATAGATCGGTATAGGGTCTGATCAACTTCTTTTGAATCATCATTTTTGGTAAGTTTCAGTCCAGTACACATGGGCGTACCAACTGGTTTTGAATCTTCCATACCAAACTTCTTAAGTATCTCCTTAATGTATTTGGATTGAGTAATGTATATACCATTCTTGCTTTGCTGAATTTGAAGACCAACAAAGAATTTTATTAAACCAAACATGGACATTTCAAATTCTCTGTTCATTTGCTCTGAAAATTCTTTGCACTGATCCTCATTCCCTGTAAATATAGTATCATCCACAAATATTTCTGCCAATACAATTTTGTCATCTGGTCCTTCTTTAATATACAGATTGCTATTATCATCAGCTCTTTTGAAATTAATCTGAATCAAATAGTTATGGAGTCTTTCATACCATGCTCTAGGAGCTTGTTTTAAACCATACAATGCTTTGTGTAACCTGCAGACCATGTCCCTTTTATCTGGATCAACAAAACCTTCAGGTTGTTCAATGTAGACTTCTTCATCAAGAATTCCATTGAGAAATGCAGATTTTATATCCATCTGATATACCTTAAATCCTTTGTGTGCTGCATAAGCAAGTAGAGTTCTTACACCTTCTAATCTTGCAACAGGAGCAAAAGTTTCTCCATAATCTATACCTTCTTCTTGAGAATAACCTTTACATACCAGTCTAGCTTTGTTTCTAGATACTTGACCATCTTCATTCAGCTTATTCCTGAATACCCATTTTGTTCCAATTACATTCTTATCTTTAGGTCTAGGTACAAGAGTCCAAGTTTTTTTCTTTTGTATTTGTTCTAATTCTTCATTCATTGCTTCAATCCAACTTTCATTCTCTAATGCATCTTTGATATTTCTAGGTTCAAAATTAGTAAGTAGACATGTACCTTTTAGCTTGCTTCTTGTCATAGTACCATCTGATTTGTTTCCAATGATTTGATCTGGTGTATGATGTCTTCTGACATATTTGGCTAGTATAGGTTCCTTGCCTTTTGAATGATTCATGCTGTTGTCTTCTAGAATCTCTTCTTCAGGTTGCTTGGGCTTGGTAGATATTTGCTCGGTAACTTCAGGCTGAGACTCGGTCTGAATTTCTTCTTGTGACTCGGTTTGAACTTCTTCCTGTGACTCGGTCTGTGACTCGGTAACTGTGCTCAGCTCGGTAGATATAGCTTCCTTATTGATAGTTGTGTCTGTCAATGTTTCAGGTTCAATGTAAATGAATCTTCTGTAGTTCTCAAGTTCCCTTTTGCTTTCTTCCTCAGTCTTTTCTACAAACTCATCAAATTTTACATGTATACTTTCTATGACTTTGTAAGTAGATAAGTTCAGACATTTGTATGCCTTGCTTTTGCTAGAGTATCCTAGGAATATTCCTTCATCACTTTTCACATCAAATTTATTTCTTCTGGATTCTTTTAAGATATAACACTTGCTACCAAATATTTTCATGTAACTTACATTAGGTTTATAGCCATACCATAATTCATAAGGAGTTTTGAATGTGTCTTTCTTCAGTTGTACTCGGTTCAAGGTATGAACTGCAGTGCTGATAGCTTCCTTCCAGTACTTTATGGTGATGTTCTTTTCTATCATTAGAGTCCTTGCACAATCCATAATAGATCTGTTTCTTCTTTCTGCTATTCCATTCTGCTCAGGAGTTCTAGGAGCTGATACCTATCTTTTGATTCCTCTTTCTATGCAGAAGTTGTTAAAATCATGGGAGATGAATTCACCACCTCTGTCTGATCTTAAGCATTTCAATCTTTTCCCTGTTTCTTTTTCTACTCTTGCTAAGTACCATTTGAACTTTTCAAATGCCTCTGATTTTTCTCTTAAATACATAACAGTCATCATTCTAGAATAATCATCAACAAAAAGAATAAAGAATTTATCTCTAGTATAGCTTTGTATTCCAATAGGTCCACATAAATCAGTATGCACAATTTCCAAAATTTCTTTAGACTGATAGTTCTTACTTTTGAAACTAGTTTTACTCATTTTGCCAATCTGACAATTCTTACATAGACCAGTGTCAGGTTTCTTCAAAGTAGGAATGCCTCTAACCTTCTTGAATTTGCTTATTTTTATCATGTTATCAAAGTTCACATGACATAACCTTTTGTGCCATAGCCAACTTTCTTCTATTTGAGCAATAAGGCATGAATATTCATTGAGATCAAGATAAAATAAGTTACCTTTTGTTTGTTTGCTTGATCCAATGAGTTTTCCTTTTCCATCCAGCAGTCTTGCTTGACCATTCATGAATTCAACCTTGAAACCAGTGTTGATTAGCTGTGCTACACTTAAAAGATTATGTTTTAGTCCTTCAACCCAGTAAGCATTATCACATATGAGTTCTTTGGTTAATGAGATTCTTCCTTTTCCTTTTATGCAACAAGGTTCATTGTTTCCAAATCTTACATTACCATTGTCACAGTCTTCTAGATATTCAAATTTTGTCTTGTCACCAGTCATGTGGTGTGAACATCCGCTGTCTATTATCCATATATCATCTTTGCTTATATGAGAAATAAGTGCCATCTTATCTTCATCATCATCAGATTCATCTTTTATAGCAATAAAGATAATTTCTTCTTCACTATCATCAGAATCTTTAGCCATAAAACATGATTTCTTACCTTTATCCTTGTATGATTTGAAATTCTTTTTGCCATAGTACTTGTGACTTTTCTTTTCTTCCTTGACTTGCTTGTTTGGGCACCTAGCTGCAATATGTCCAATTTCTTCACATGAAAAAAAGATTAAAGGAGTTTTACCTTTATATTTACCTTTCCCTCTAGAGTACTTCTTTGCAAGTAATGCTTCTACAATTTCAAGATCACTATCAGAACTTTCTTCTAATTCTTCTTCACTGTCTGTCTGAACTTCTTTAATTTTCTTGTTCTTCTTTAGTGAAACCTTGGCCTCAAATGCTGATTCAATATTTTTGGAACTAGGAACATAGTTGTCATAGTTGTCTAATTCAAAAGCTGTCAATCTTCCAACTAGAGCATCCAAGGTTATACTGTGGTTTGCTTCACATCTTCTTTCTTGAATAGCTGATACTCTTATTGCATAGATAGGGAGTAGTGTTCTGAGTACCTTACTTATAACAGTCTCATCTGAGATTATTCCTCCAGAAGCTCTAATTGCACTTACACTTGCTTTGATTCTTTCAACATATTTTGCAATGTTTTCATCTTCCTTCATATTCATTTTGTCAAACTGTCCTCTTAGGCTTTCTGCTTTGGCTCTTTTCACATTTGCATCACCACCATATATTTTCTTCAGTGCCACCCACATTTCATATGCAGTAGTGCAGTCTTTAATATCATCAAATTCTTCATAGCTGAGAGCAGATGCAATGTCTATCATCATGGTGTTGTGAGTCTTTTTATCTGCAATGTCTTCAACAGTTAATGCGCCATTAGGAATTGTATACTCTTCATCAATGTATTTGCATCCTGAATCACCAATGGAAGCCAGATGAAGTCGCATGAGACCTTGCCATGCTGAAAAGTTATCTCTGTTAAGCTTTGGAATTTCCCTCTTGTAAGACATCCTGATCTTTAGCTTAGGTCTTTGAAACCCTTCCTGCAAGCACCAAAAGCTCTAATACCAATTGATGGAATAAGGATGAAGTGACTGAGATGGGGGGGGGTGAATCAGTCAACCATAAAAACACTTCACAATTAATTCTTTGCAGATCCTTTAAGATATCTTAACAATGTTGTCTGTTTTAGCACTCGGTAAATAGATGGCAGTAACTTTGAAGATGCAGAAAGTATTATCAATATTATCTTTAGATATTCATCAGTGCATGTAAATGATTGAGGAAGCAATTAAGAACACAAGAGACACAAGATTTAACGTGGAAACCCAATATGGGAAAAACCACCAATGTATCTAGATACTGATTTTCACTTTTCTGAAGTGATGCCCGGTTAGAAGCCAACCTGGTAAAAGGTTACAAAACACACTGTTAGGTGTGACCTTGTTAGAGGATTTAAAAACACCCTGCTAGGAGTGGCCTGGTAAGAGGTCTTGAAAACAATTCAAAGGAATTGTCACCTTGTTAGAGGATTTATATTATGGCTGTTAAACCAACTCGGTTAAGAGATTTTGAATTCACTATTACAATGATAAGAAGGTAACAATGAAAAAGTGACCTGTATAATAATGCAACTGTCTTGCTGATTACAGATCTCTGTTCTGCATAAGTCTGATCCTCTCTGATCGAATAAATCTCTATTCTGCACCTCAAGGATATCTGAACATCCTTCACAAATTCGCATATACCTTTCCTTCTTTTCTTCTGTAAATCTTCTGCTATGTTATTATTTTACTTTTCACATTTGACCTTTTATTTATATGATTTTGGATTAGTCAAATCGACATTATTTAGTATAACAGTCGGCTGAATTAAGTAAACTCTATTTGCAAAAATCCTTCAAGGGCCGACAGTGCTCGGTGACCATATCTTTCTATAATCTTTCGGTGACCGAGGGAACTCGGTAAACACTATCTTTCCTCGATGACCGACTGAACTCGGTAAACACTAAACTTTCTTCGGCAACCGAGTGAACTCGGTAAACACTAAATTTTCTTCGGCAACCGAGTGAACTCGATAAACACTAAATTTTCTTCGGCAACCGAGTGAACTCGGTAAACACTAAATTTCTTCGATAACCGAGTGGACTCGGTAAGCATTAATATTTCTGTTTGGCAGACCGACTAAGCTCGGTAGAAGCAGATTTCTGCAGACTATGACATTGTGTGACATCAAAGACAATACATAATTGAGTAGCAATTTCCTTCAGACAATTGTTTCCAATAGGTATAACTTGTTCAATCATCTATGTTGTCTACTTAAATACATGAGTCAATGTCCTTTCAATTTTCCATATCACTTCGTTCTCTATCTTGATTCCTTCACAAGATTTTATACCTACAACAATCTCTGACATTCTACCAATATAGCTTATAACAGATTCATCTTCCATCATTCTTATATCTTCAAATGCACATATCCAATTATGTAATCTGACTTTCTTTGCATGTTCATCACCTTCAAAAGTAGATTGTAAAGCTAACCAAATTTCATGAGATTTTTTTAGATATTTTACCTGATTGTACTCATTTTCTGGAAGGACTGACAAAAGTGCTTCTCTGGCAAGTATGTTACACATGAATAGATCTATTTCCTCATTAGTACATTCTTCAATCTTATCTTCTTCACTGATAGTCTTCTGATTCTTTGTGATTAACCAATATCCTGGTCCTAAAAAAAGTAAATGTGTCTTCATCTTTTCTTTCTATCTGTCAAAATTTACTCCATCAAACTTAGGGCTTTCTTTCTTGAAATGACTTGCCATGGATCTCCTTAAGCTGTTAAACTTTTCTTTCAAGGACCTACTACTCTGATACCAATGGTTAGAAAGTAAAGTCCACCAAGATAACTGAGGGGGGGGTGAATTAGTTATCAAATAAATATAGCTTTTATCAACTTCAATAGATTTTAACCATGTAAGAAATGTAATCAAAAACCATAGAAAGATATACATACACAATGACACAAGATATGTTGACTAGGGAACCTCTTGATCAAAGAGTAAACCCCGGTGGGAATGATGCCCACAAAAGATGCACTAATATGAAATTTCCTTGTGAGAGGATGGACTCTGTTAGGATTCTTATGAAATAAATTTAGTACATATGAATCCCTACTAGGAGACTTTGAATCCCTGCTAAAAGATTCTAACTCTGTTAGGAGTTATGGAAGATAGAAGGACCCACTGCCAAAAAACTTCAAGTGAAAGATCACTGATCACACTGTCCAACTAATCTTTTTATTACTCAAAAAAATAATATCAAAATATTACTAATCTTCACAACTCAATACTCCTTCTCTGATTGTGCCAAACCACACCAACTGCTTCATCAGATCTCAATACCAGATCTCTAAACTTCGCATATCCTCTTCCAACAAGTATTGCACAATTTCGCAATTCACTTTCAAATATAATACACAACTACTACTTACAATAAGGAAAACATTCCTTCCTTTATACCACACTCAAGTAATTACAAATGAGTCGGCATACATATTACAAAATAAAAGTTTTCGCACGTTACATAAAAATTACACAAAATTGTCAGCTTCCAATTAAGATAATTCTTCACTCATGCGACCTCAAACCTTGCACTCACATACACATCACTAACATCATGTCTTCAACTACTATTCAACTTTTCATGATCAGATTCAATCCCGATTAGGAGATATCATTTGATTTCCACAAACTGCTACTCAAGAACACTGCTTGAATACTACTTCCATTGATTTCCTCATAACTATCATGAATAAATGAATTTTTGTATGCACTCTTAACCATGATCTTATAGAACATAATAGAGTAAGTCCTCAACCCCACATAGCTTGATCTTCAATATCCCAAGTGTGCTAACTCAAACACTGTCTGCTTCTTTGCTAATCTTTAGCAGATCACTATGTTGACATCAATGACAATCATAGTCATGAATGCAACAACAAATAATATAGAATAGCTATGAATATTCCCCCATAGGATATATTTAGAATTCATTCCTAACAATACATACTTGTTTCTTTCTTATCCAAGTCACAATCCTATCTCCTAGAAAAAATGCTCCACCGGTTGTGCTCTTCCAATCATCTATGTTTCCAGCCCAATCTGTATCAGTGTAAACTATCAGTTCAAATTTGCCTTCCTTAGAATACCATAAACCATATTCTTCAGTCTTCTTCAAGTATCTCAGAATTATTTTAATTGCAACCATGTGTGAATCTTTAGGATTGGCAGAAAATCTTGCCACAATCCCAACTACTTTTGTAATAGTAGGCCTATTGTGTACAACATACATTAGTTTCCCAATCATAGATCGGTACAATGTTTGATTTACCTCTATAGATTCACCATCCTTTGTCAATTTACATCCAGTGACCATTGGTGTTCCTATTTCTTTTGCATCCTCCATGCCAAAAGTCTTCAATACTTCTTTAATGTATTTTGATTGTGTGATGAAAATGACATCTTTGTGTTGTAGAATCTGTAAAGCTAGAAAGAATTTAATCTCTCCAAACATTGACATCTCAAATTCCTTTCTCATTTCATCAGCAAAAGATTTTCAAATCTGATCTTGTCCACCAAAGATTATATCATCAATAAATATTGCAGCAATCAAAATGTTATCATCAGAATCTCCTTTCATATACATATTATTGTTTTCACTAGTTCTTACAAAGCCAATACTGATAAGATAAGAATGTAGTCTTTCATACCATGCCCTCGGTGCTTTCTTCAATCCATATAAATCTTTGTGCAGTCTACATAGCATGTCTTTCTCATTTGGATCAACAAACCCTTCCAGTTGTTCTATGTAGACCTCCTCTTCAAGAATTTCATTCAGAAAAGATGATTTCACATCCATTTGATATACCTTGAGTCCCTTATGTGCAGCATAATCAAGTAGTATTCGAACTCCTTCAAGTCTTGCAATAGGTGAAAAGGTTTCACCATAATCTATACCTTCTTGTGCATATCCCTTGAAAATAAGTCTTCCCTTATTCCTTGTAACTTTTCTATTCTCATTCAATTTATTCCTGAAAATCCACTTAGTACCAATAACATTTTTATCTTTCGGTCTAGGTACCAATGTCCATGTCTTATTATTTTCAGTTGTTCAATTTCCTCATTCATAGCATTTATCCATTCCTCATTTTCAAGTGCATCCCTAACATTCTTCAGTTCAAACTCACAAACTAAGCATGTGTTTTGTCTTAACTTACTTTGGGTCATTATACCAACTTGTTTATCTCCAATGATTTAATTCTTTGGATGGTGTCTTGTAAAAAATTTTGTTAGAACTTGTTCTCTCCTTTGTTCATCATTCAGTTTAGGTTCATTTCCCTGCTCGGTAGCTTCTTCCTGATTGTTGATTTGCATTTTCTAACCATCGGTAGCATTTTCTTGATGCTCGGTAGATTCATCATGTGACTTCGGTAGATATTTTGGATCATCAACATAAGTAAACCTACCATAGTCTTCTGGTTCCTTTATGCTTTCTTCATCATTATTTTCAGCAAACTCATCAACTCTTACATTAGCACTTTCAATCATCTTATTAGTAACCTTATTCAAACATTTATAAACTTTACTCTTAGTAGAATAACCTAAGAATAAACCATCATCACCTTTGGAGTCAAATTTACCATTCCTATCATCTTTCAAAATATAACACTTACTACCAAAGATTCTGAAATAACTTACACTTAGTGAGTATCCAAACCATAACTCATAAGGTGTCTTGTTTGTGTCTTTCTTCAATTGAACTTGGTTTAGGACATATATTGAAATGCTAACTACCTCTGTCCAGTACATTTGTGCAACATTTTTCTCAATCATCAAGGTTCTAGCACAATCAACAATTGATTTATTCCTTCTTTTAGCAATTTCATTATGTTGTGGTGTTCTCGGTGTAGAAACCTACCTTTTGATTCCATGCTAATTACAGAAGTTAGTGAATTCATTAAAAATAAACTCACCTCCTCTAATAAACCTTAAGTATTTCAATACTTTCTCAATTTCTTTTTCAACTTTAGCCTTATACCATTTGAACAATTTGAATGTCTCAAATTTTTCTTTCAAGAACATAGCAGTCATCAATCTAGTATAGTCATCAACAAAAAAAATAAAGTATCTATCACCATAGTAGCTTTCAATTCTCATAGGACCACATAAGTCAGTGTGAACCAACTCCAAAATTCCTTTAGATGAATAGTCCTTACTTTTGAAACTAGATTTTGTAATCTTTCCTTTCTAACATTGCTGGCACATAACATTATCAGTTTTTGCAAGTTCAGGCAATCCCCTAACTTATCTCTTTCTACTGATCTTAATCATGTTATCAAAACTTACATGACATAACCTCTTATGCCATAACCATGCATCTTCATTTTTCACCAGTAAACAAGAAGTCTCAGCATTGTCAAGATAGAATAAATTACCTTTTGATTGTCCTCCAGTGCCAACAGTGTTTCATTTTCATCATAGATCTTCACCTTCTTTCTCTCAAATGAAACTCGGTGACCTGAGTTATTTTTCTATGCTACACTCAACAAATTGTAGTTAAGTCCTTTTCCCCAATATGCATTATCACATCTAATTATTTCATTCAACAAGATTGATCCTTTTCCTTTTATCATACATGGTGTATCATTTCCCATTTTTACTGATCCTCTATTATAATGCTCAAGATATTCAAACTTAACTTCATCACCAGTCATGTGATGTGTACAGCCACTATCTATGATCCAAATATCATTCTTACTAACTTTAGAGATAAGTGTTATTTCTACATACATTTCCTCTTCTTCTGAATCATATTTCATTGCAACAAATACTACCTCAACATCATCATCTATGTTGGTGTCAGTGTCATCATCATCATCAACAAAGTAACAAGCCTTCTTACCTTTGTCTCTGTTATCTCAGTTGTCTCTGTTGTACTATCAATTTCCTCTATTATTCCAGTTGTTATTCCTTCTACCAAATTTTCCATCACCAACTCGGTCTTTATCTTCTTCTTTCCTATTAGGACACCTAGTAGTAATATGGCCAAATTCTTTACAATTAAAACAAGCTAAAGGTAACTTTCCCTTATATCTTCCTTTACCTTTCTGCAGTCTCCGGGCCATTAGTGATTCAAGTTCATCAAGCTCTTCATCAATGTTTCTATCACTTTCATTCTTTATATTATGCTTGTTGCTAGATTTACCAATCTTAAGAGATGACATAAAAGCAAACTCAATAGTCAGTACAACACTATTATCAAAATTATTCAGCTCAAAAGTTGTTAACTTTCCAATCAGACTATCAAGAGTAAGAGTGCTATTAGGTGCAGACCTCGTTTCATGTATGGAAGATATTCTAATTGCATAGACATGCAACAAGGTTCTTAGTATCTTACTTATCACATTTTGTTCATCAATAATTCCTCCATCTCCTTGAATAGCATTGACTACCTCTTTGATTCGGTTTGAGTATTGTGTGATGTTCTCTCCTTCTTTTTAATATTCATGTCATCAAATCAGCCTCTCAAGATTTCAGCTCTAGCTCTCATTACATTCACATCACCACCATGAACACCACCATGAACTAGAGAAATTTTATCCCACATCTACTTCACTATAGTGCAATCTTTGACATCCTCAAATTCAGCATCAGATAGAGCAGCAATAATCTCTATCATAGTAATGTTGTGTTCATGTCTTTCTTTCAATTGCTCAAGAGTTAAATGTCCAACCGTCAGTTGTATGTAGCCATTTTCCAGTAAAGGTATTTTAGAATCTCCAATTCCAAATATGTGAAGTCTCATCCAGATTTTCCATATAGTAAAGTTGTCTTTGTTCAGCTTCGGCACTTCCCTCTTATACATCTTGTGATCTTTCTGCTCAAGTCCTTAAAAATTTTCTTCTAAGAAACCAATAAGCTCTGATACCAATTGTTAAAATAATTGAGAGGGGTGGTGAATTAGTTAGATCAGTTATCCTACAGTCCCAAATCCAAAAAATGTACTCCACAAGACAATTCAACCAAATTGTGTAACTCGGTAACATATTATTTCAATCTATTTGTTCACTTTACCGATTACCAATAAATATCCAAATATGATTACTGACTAAATCAATTATGCAATATGTAAAGTATGATAGAAAAACAATCATAACAAGTAACACATAACACAATGATTTAACGTGGAAATCCTATTGAGGAAAAAACCACTTGGGACCGCTAACCCAAAATAATTCACTCTTTTGAAGAGAGCTCAATGAAGATCTTGTTACAAGTAGTCGTTGTCGTTGCACCAAAAGATTGACCTGTTAATGCCCAATACAACCACTAGACTTATAGAAGACATGTGAGGTGGTTAAGCCATGTCACAAATTTTGAGGGGAGCAGTGACTATTTTTCCAACAATCTCCCCCTCAATGTTACCTGAGGGGATTCTAACCTGTGACTAAGCTCTGATACCACTTACAAGTAGTCATTGTCATTGCACCAAAATATCAACATGTTAATGCCTGATACAACCACTAGACTTATAGAAGACATAGGAAGTGGTTAAGCCATGTCACAAACATCTTCCCACTTTCAAGTGACCCCATAATAGTGGGTTACACTTTTTTAGACATGCTGATTTTTGTTGAAATAACACATTTTTAATAAAACATGATGATTTAAGCCTTGAAAGGTTCCATTTGAAAGAATTAATTACAAATGCTTAGCTCAAAGCCTCTTAGATAAGAAAAACATTGATATAACATCTATACTCCTCATTCATACCTACAATGGAGTCTCCTTCATACCTATTAAAATGCTGATAAAAATCACTTCAACTTTCTCTTTTGTCAGATCAAATGAATCCATTTGAAAAATCTATCTATGTAGTAAGGTACTAGTACATTGAGAAAAATATTTCTAATGATTATAATGTTAATATATATTAAGTTTATTATTACTTTGTATTTTTAGTTTTACTAAACATAGATATTTCTTTATATGTCTACCTCTATGTTTGATGCTTATGGAAAAATAATAAATGAGAGAATTTTTTTTTTTAAATATCTATGCCCTAGTTATTGAAGTTCTCTTTCTTTCCAAAATAATAAAAATGAAATTGGACAAATACACAAGTTATAAGCTATGTAGTCAAGGTATGTCAAAATTACAGTTTAGTCAACTCAAATGTTAATAAAATATGAAATAATCATGATAACATCATCAAACCAATGCATGACCTTCGTATGGATGTTACAAAACTAAATTTGAAAGAACACATTGATATCTATTTTAGAAAAAAAGTTATGCTCTATGAAAACAATGTAACTTTTTGAAAATGATGTTTTCAACAACATACCATTTTTTTTTGGAGAAAGAAAAAACCATTCAAATCAATTCAAAAATAAAATAAAAAATGTATTTAGAATCTAGAGAGAAAATCCTAAAAGACTCTTATTTACTTCATCTTCTGATTTCAAACAGTTTAACGACAATATACGTCTGAATCTAAAAAAAAAATTCAAAATGTAGAGTTGAGTGTTCGTTCAAGCAAAAAAGTGTAACCCACTATTGTGGGTTCACCCTCCCATCCTAGTCAAAACTCAATCAGGAACTCTTGCATGAGCGAGGCACATAATATCTTATTAATTCATTTTAAACTCTCAATGTCATTAATTATCACTTATTAACCCACTTGTAATAGGATATCCTAGTAGCCACTTGCGGGCTGTGGCACCAATTACAAGCCACTTCCCACCTATACACTTAGTTAAACTACCTAGGTTCACAACCCAAATAACATTAAAGATAATAATAATGTCCTACGGGACTATTCCACGAAACACCAGGAACATGCAACAGGTCTCTAACCATAAAAATACAAAACACTCTCCAAGTATCCACATAGTCCCACTAACAAGGCTACAAAACAACACATAGGTACACATCTCGAGCCTCTAGTATCCATTCCAAAAAGGTCAACTCAAAACCCCCAATAACAAATTGACATAACCAAGTTTAAAGTCTAGTCCTTAATGGGCTAATTCCGCTAACAAAATAAGGCCTACAAACACAAATACATGTGCATATAAATCCATGCAAGTAAAAAACATAAACCATATTTATAATAAAAATAATGTCCATACAATAATAATAATAATACATATTCAAATTTTAAACACTTGTAACTAAAATTATCCTTTCTATTATTAAAATTAATCTTAGTTAAAAATAAACATTTACATTTTCATCCACTTAAAGATAACCATTAAATTTTAATTAATTAATAAATAAATAATTAAATTTAATAATAATTAAATTTAATATTAAAAGTTTTTTAAAAAAAATTAAAAATAAACACCCCTAAAAAAAACCTTTTTAAAAATAAATTATGAAATTTCATGTGGGTCACGGGCCCACTGTGGTAGCCTCAAGGGTTGCGCAAAGTACTCCATGGGTACTGTGGCAATCCAAAAGACTGGACATGGTACCACATGGGGTACCGTGGCAGTCCAAAGGGCTACACACGATCCCTCATGGGCTGACGTGACAGTCCCCTACGGACTACGCACGACCCAATGACTAGCCATTGTGTGGCATAAAATTTTCAATTTAAATATGTTTTAATTTAAATCTTTTTTTTTAAAACACATCCCTTTTAGAAAAAAATACATTTTTTTTTATATACATTCTTTTAAAAAAAACAAGATTTGATCCAAAACATATATATATATATATATACACACACACACACATATACATATACATATATATATACATATACATATATATATACATATGTATATGTATATATATATATATACATATGTATATATATATATATATATATACATATGTATATATACATATGTATATATACATATGTATAATAAATTATATATATACATATGTAAATATACATATGTATATATATATATATATATACATATTGTATATATATATATATACATATACATATATATACATATGTATATATATATACATATATATATAAATATATATATACATATGTATATATACATATGTATAATATATATATTATATATACATATGTATATATATATATATACATATATATACATATATATATATATATATATATATACATAGATCTATATACATATGTATATATACATATGTACATATGTATATATACATATGTACATATTGTATATATATATATACATATGTATATGTATATATATCTATATATATATACATATGTATATATATATATATATATATACATATGTATATATATACATATGTATATATATACATATGTATATATATACATATGTATATATATACATATGTATATATATATATATATATACATAAGTATATACTATATATACATATGTATATACATATGTATATATATATATATATATATCTATATATACATATGTATATATATACATATGTATATATATATATACATATGTATATATATATATATACATATGTATATACATATGTATATATATTATACATATGTATATATATACATATACATATATATATGTATATATATACATATATATATGTATATATATATATATACATAATATATATTATATATACATATGTATATATAATATATATATATATATGGATATGTATATATATATATATATATATATATGTATATATATGTATGTATATATATATATATACATATACATATGTATATCTACATATATATATATATATATATATATATATTATATATATATATATATGTATATATATGTATGTATATAGAGATATATATATATGTATATATACATACACATATATATATATATATGTATATGTGTGTGTGTATATATGTGTATGTATATATACATATATATAATCTCTATATACATACATACATACATACATAGATATATATATATATATATATATATATGAACATGAAATAACAATTGATTTATTAATAGTAAGGTAGGGATAGCATTTTTTTAACAGAATTGATTTGTAAAACTAAATTTCAGTTTAATTTCAGTTGAACTAAAGTCTCTTCCCCACTTTGCCTTTGTTGAAAACACATAACTAAGATTTAACTAATACCTTAAATTTAATTTACTCAATTTCTTGTGCAATTTTAATCAATTTAAAATAAAACATTTAGTCTTAAAATAAAACATTTAGTCTACTATAATTTCACATGCTAAAATTAATTCTTAAATTAATGATTACATTTTAAATCGAAAAAGGTTGAATTTATAATTAAATAATTCTAAGGTGCATGTATTTAATTAATTCTCATTAATTAAATACTTCTACCACACAATAAACCTTTTAAATAATAAATTAAACTTAATAATTACATTTAATTAATTTTCAATTAAATAATCTCTCATATAAATAGCTAAAACTAGAAAAGCTCTAATTTATTTAAAATTGTACCATTTAGTCAAATTAAATAATCTAGATATAGAAATCACACCAACAACCAGAATCAAATGAACCTAAGAACCATATTCATACTCAGGCAAGAGGTTATAAATTCACATCCACTGGATGAGTTTAAAAGGGTAGGATAACAAAATCTTGTCCACTATTTCATGACAATATTATGGCTTAGGTTAGGATTTGGATCTGACTAAATTATCTCCCCTCTTTTACCATTGAGACTAGTGATAGGGCATGCTCATCCTAACAATTCAGGGAAATCGATGTCTGGTACCTGCAAACCTGCATATAAAACACACACACACACACACACACACACACGTGTGTGTGTGTGTGTGTGTGTGTGTGTGTGTGTGTAAGCAAACAATG
This sequence comes from Chamaecyparis obtusa, assembly GCA_027943335.1. Lineage (NCBI taxonomy): Eukaryota > Viridiplantae > Streptophyta > Pinopsida > Cupressales > Cupressaceae > Chamaecyparis > Chamaecyparis obtusa. The sequence continues at coordinate 1,761,514 of BSBK01007512.1, forward strand.
GTGGAGATCGGGACATCGTGTGGATCTCGCAAGTAGGTAACTACAACTCCATCCCTCAACCATATCAAACACATCATACATGAAAATAAAAGCATACACGAACACCATACACATGCAAGTATGGGGTAAGTATAATCATCATCACAAGCATCATTTTGAAACAAGTACAACATCATCATAACTAAAAACATATAACTACATCAATATAACCATCGTAATCATCCATTTATTAAAATTCACCATGTAGTGTCATACATCCAATATCATAATAAAACTGAAATATCAACACACACATGAAAATGGTCTAAAAGGGTTTGGCAATATAAAACTGGAAAAAAAAACTATGGACGGGCACTACACATCCTCACACATCTCAAGTGGCTTAGATATTTTGTCTTATCTTTATGGACTCATACCTGAACCAACCACATTATGAGGTCGATCAACTTGAGGTATTATCATATACATGTTGGATTTATTTTGTCTAGAGTTGATTATGACAATAGGTGGGCTATATCAGACATTGGTTATCCCTATCCACTTTGGACTAAACTTTAGGGTATGCATGTAAATTGTCATATCTCTCCATTATGAAGGATCTTTCAACATATTTCTTTTTTTTCATTACACATGGAGATTGTATACCCTTTGATAATGATACTTTAGAGGAGATTTAGAATATCATAGGTCTTGCATGTTTTGATGGATCAGATGCTTGTCTTCTAATTTCTCCTCTCCACATTGAGATCCTATCTCAACCTCTAGGTCTACATCATCTATTTTTTCTAATGACCTTGATATTGGTACATGCATGATCCTCATTGATTCAATGTAGTAGGATGTTGTTCTTCCAAACACAACTACTTGGGATTCATATCTTACTGACATATCATCCTTGTTTGTGGAGTCTCATATTGCAAAATTGGCATATTATCATGAGGATGTTCTCTTTTTTTATGATAGCCACATGAATTTTTTCATCTCATTTCATCACCCATGTCATTTTTTGTACATTATTTCTCGTAGATTCATGTATTGTGACCTTATATATTGATTGGACATGTACCTAATCTTCTTTTTTTTGCACCATCATCCTTCATTAACATAGCAATATTTGAGAAGTTTCTATAGGTATACTCTATTTTTGTTTGGATTTCTACTACTTCTAGAATATGGGAGTGACTTTTTATATCTCTAGTGGATCTTTTTCTTCCAAGGGGATAAATGTTGTTTGCAGATAGTGGATCGTGCTCTATCTTTACACTTTAATCATTGGTGCATGGGTTGCTTCTTTATAGGGGGATTACTATCCTCATTTTCCCTCTCTTATGTGGGAGATCTTCATTGTACTATTGTAAAAAAAATTCAGTACTTGGGTTCTCAAATTGAGCCCTTCTCCTTTTCTTCTTTCACTAAAATACAGTTATTTCATTTTCTCTCTATTAGAGAGGATTTTTTTTCCCATTGTGTTTTTATCCTCTTCTTTGTTTTTGAGAGTTGCATTGGTTTGTACATAGGTACCTAATCAGACCTTGTACCTAATTATGCCTTGTTGTTGGGACCCATCCATTCATGCTTACATTCATGCATTCATCATTATCTATTTATCTTATCCCTTTAAGTTAAATTAATTATATAATTAGGTATGGTATTTCATCTAGGGTTTCATCTTTTTTATTTTATAAGCATTGATTATATTAATTGTAATCTCTTTTGGCTTGCATAACATCAATCATGTAGTGTTAGCTATCAACTCCAATGGGATTTATGTACGATTGAGAAGAGAATGAAAGGTCATGACAAAGGTTGTCAGAATGTCAAGGGCTAGAAAGAAGTTACCAAATTTAGTTAGTAGTTGAAACCATGACAAATGTAAGGGACACGTGTGCATATGACCCCTTTATTATTGCGAGTTGGTGGGGAGAATATTCCAGAACCATGAGGGATGTGAAGGAAAAGTGTTTTTAGGTGCCCTTTATTCTTTTAATTTAGTGGAGAGAATATCGTTGTAGTAAGATAATAATATTATTTAACTATTGTATCTATGTGTGAGGTGGAAAATAGTTGTAAATAATAATTAATCTTTTTATTTATGTGAAATGGAAAAGGTCCTAGTTAAATAATTTAAGATTATATAATTAAATAGGGGTCATAAGGTGAAGCCTAGAATTTGACTAGGTGGTGTGTTTGGTCAATTAGGATAAGGGTAAACTGGGAAATTATTTAGGTGTCTACAAGTGCATTATATGTTAACATGAGATGGTATTTCAATGTTTATAAGTTCACTAAGGAGTTTTACCTCAGAGAACTTATTCAATTATTGAATGAGTAAGCCTCTCAACATTGTCTTTCTATGTCACTTTGGTATATTCAAATATTCTTAAGTTCACTAAGGGGTTTCACCTAAGAGAACCTATTCAATTATTGAATGGGTAAGTTTCTCAACATTTTCCTTAGATGTTGCTTTGGTATATTTGAATATTCTGGAGGTAAAAGCAAGTTGATCCTTAGGTGTAGTTTGTACTAAATCAATTCTACAATCCATGTCAATTATATGCATCATGAACTTCATAACTATTGACACTAAAATTATGGAACTCAAGATTAGACCTACATCTTTCTATATGATAGATATGAGTGTAAGACATTCATCACACTAAGATATGTATCTTTAATAACTCCAAGAAAAAATTAACATTATTTATCTCTCTTCAATCTTAAAACTAGGACCATTATTTATACACCACACAAACTGACCAAATTACTATAATCATTAATTAATTAAAAATATTATATTCATTGTATTTTAATTTTTAATTAATTAATTTTATTTTTTAATTAATTTAAAATTTAATTAAATGGATCAACATGGATGTTGTATAAGCGTAGCCAAAACTAGGTCCCTTTATCCTCTTAGTTAATCATTACGTTTAATTGTCTCTTTATCCTCCTATTTAATTATTACATTTAATTGACCTTTTAGCAGTCCTATTTAGTCATTACTTTTGTTTTAGTTCTAATTGACCTTTTGGTGAAGTTGAATGGTTCATAAATGAGCCCACTAGAAATTAAGTATTGTTGAGTGCATGGCTCCGACACCATAAGGAAAGAAGTTCTCTAAAACCTTCAACCAATTTTATTTTTTTTAAATCTCAATATTTTTTATCTCAATTAATAAAAATATTATTATACATAAAAATATTAAACTTCAAAACAAATATAAAAATTGACCCGACTTGTACTATTATAAATGATCAAATTTTTAGATGAGTCAACACCGCCCAATACAGTAAATGAAGTATACACGCATGCCTCCACACAAAAGTTTCGCCTGTATTACTGTAACACCATGTATTGGAATATATGTTTTTTAATACATACGAAAATGACCAAGTCAAACTCTTCCTGTGCGTCGTTCATGGTCTTCCACGATGCCCACTACTCATAATGCTGGCTATTTTAAGGGGAAAATGTCAAAGAGGTGTCAATGGTCTATCATAAGAAGTATTAGTGATTCATCATCGAAAAGTAAGAGTCACTGATTTATCATAGGAAAAGAGGTGTCAGTGATTTATTATTGGAAAAGAGGTATCAGTGATCTATTGTCAGAAATAAAGGAAAGAAGTGTCAATGATCTATTATGGAAAAGAAAGAAACAAAATGTCAATGATCCATCATTCGGAAAAAGAAGTGTCAGTGATCTATCATCAAAAAGTAAGAAACAAAGTGTAATTGATCAATTCTTATCATCAAAAATTAAGAAAAGAAGTGACAGTGATCAATCATCAGAAAGAAAGAAAAGAAGTTTCAGTAACCTATCATGAGAAAAAAAAGTGTCAGTGATCCATCATAGTAGAGAAAGAAAAGAAGTGTCAGTGATCTATCACGGAGAAAAAGAGAGAGCGTGAGAGTGTCAATGATCCATCATCATTGGAAACAGGAGAAGAAAGTGATCCGTCATCATCATCATCATTAGAAATAGGGAAAGAGAGTGATCCATCATCATCATCATTAGAAAGATAAAAAGTAATCCATCATAAAGAAATGAGAAAAATTAATTTCAAAACATTTAAAATCAAAATTAAAAACAATCATTAATCACAAAATTTAGTAAATCTTTGATCTATTAAAAAAAAGTGAGAGAAAAATATATGCAATAAACAACCCTACGTCACCACAAACTGATTTTACTTCTACTGAATTGATATAATAAAAAAAGTCATCTTCCCCAATAGAATGTAATTGAAGAACAATGATTCTGATTCATGTACACTGATTTTTTTAGGCTTGATTCATCAACATAAAAACACATCGAAAATTAAATTTGACTATAGTGTTACAGATGAGTAAATTTCAACTCATATATGCTGAAAATTGATCAATTACACCTCCTGATAATTGTACACTGGTTACACCTCAGGACAGAATTGAACATTTAAGAGTTTTGAATTGATTATAAGCAATTTAAATTTATAGTGAAGCTCAATGAATTAATTTTTCAAACATGTAACAATTTTCCTTTTGTTATAGTATTAATTATGTAGTAGTCGTGTGTGTTTTGTAAGCCTGTAATAATTTTTTTTTTAAATATCAAGTAATTGTGTAGTAGGTGTACAATTTCATTTTGCAAATTATAATAGTTTTCTTTTTGTTATGATATTAATTGTGTAATAATTGTATAGTTTAATTTTGTAAATATGTAATTGTTTTCTTTTTGTTGTGATATTAATTGGAGAGTAGTTGTAGAGTTTAATTTTATAGACATGTAACAATCTTTTCTTTTTTTTTATGATATTGTGTAGTAGTTGTATGGATAAGCATGTGGTAGTTTTCTTTTTGTTACTATATCAATTGTGTAATAGGTGTGCATGTTTTTCCAGCATGTAATAATTGTGGAGTAACTTTGTAGGCTAAATTTGTGAATTTGTAACCATTCTTTCAGTTAAGATATTAATTGTGCATTGATTGTACTAGTTAATTTTACAAGCATATAACAGATTTCTTTTTGTTAGATATTAAATTTTAACCATTACCTGAATCATGATCATTTTCTCCCTCCTACAAACAAACCACTATCTTTATATTTTTCTTTGTTTCTTTTGTAAGGATTTTTTTTCCGTATATAATAGATTTCTCTTTGTTATAGTAGATTTATATGTAATGATTTTCCCTTTACTACAAAACTAAAAACTAATTGTGAAATAATTAATTGTTTTCTTCTATTACATATAATTTATCCAAACTATAAAATATAGTGTCTTTACTGTGCAATTATCAAAATGTGCAGCCCATCACAATAGTTACATCATATCATCATAATATCCCAGTGTAAACATGTATGAAACAAATATACAAGTATGAGAACACAAAAAATTTGATCATCATCTCTCCTTATAGTCCATGCAATCCATCCTAAAGGGCCTTATATCCACCTCAGTACTCTATCTTTCTGAATGTGTTGATTGTATGGGTGCGTCACCACTTCTACCATTGGTATACCTGTTCCTGGAACTACAAGAAGTGAAATTGCTACAATTGGTGCATTGCCATCCTGCTTTTCTTTCTCCTTCTGCTCTTTAAGTTCTGCCATGAAGTTGTCTAATCCTGTTTCAAATGGAGATCACGCTGCACTGAGCTTCTAGTCCATGTATAGCCACAGGAGATTTCTCATTTGAACTCATCATGTAGAAGGTTCTCAAATTTCTTTTTATTCAGCTTCCTTGTGACTGTAACCTACACATCAATGTTGTTATGGTAAATGAGTCTCCGCAGAGACTCAATAAGATGCTTATCTCTGCCACGAAATATATTGTCATTTCTAAATTTCCAAATAAGCCATAAGATTTCAATAGAAAAACTAGACCAAAAAAAACATTGAAAATCTTCTTTAGGATCTAGATATAACCAAAAAAATATCTTGAGGATGTCAATATTCCCATTAATAGACACACAAAAAGACTCCAAACTTCCTTAGTAGAAAGGCAGTCAAAGAAGACATGATGTATAGTCTCAGGCGATTTACAAAAGGTACAAATATTAGGCTTCCTAAGCGACAGTTTGTGCAGGATAAGGCGCCACATGAAGATTTTTTCTTTGGCTCCACAAATATGGTCCACGAATTTTTTTTTATTTTTTTTGCCAGACAGAAGGGTCTAAGTTCACATTCTAGCAAGCATTCACATGGTTAGATATCACATCATTATCAGTGAAGAAAGAGTAGATGCATCTGGATTTGACATTGGGAAGAGGTGATCCATTAGACCATTTGTATGAGGTGAATCTATTATCATCATAGTCGTATTATCTAGGAAAGGATAATGAATTACATGTCTTAAAAAGTAGAGTATGTTCTCCATTGGGACTAAGGTATATTAAACTTATGCCAAATCTCCTCCTAGCCCATGAACTTCCCATCTTTGATAATGTCTTCTAGAGAAAACTTTAATGGTGAATATTTCATGTCAACATTTTGAAAATGGTGAATAATTCAGGATCAAATAGGGTGGCCAATTTGCTCTAGCTTTATAAATTTTTGGTCAAATTTACTTCTATTTGTCCATTTTTTTTAAATTAATTGTATCGGTATAAATATTTCATCAATAAAATCTACATTTTCCAAGCTATCTATTTTATATTTTTGCCTGCAATTTCAGAAGTGTGTCATAATTGACAACCATAATTTGCCAAAGGCCATAAAAAGTTCTATTTATATGAGGACCCAATTTGTCTGGAATTTTTCAGAAGGGTGTCTTAATACACCACAATATTCGCCAATTCTATAATAAGATCATCCCAATGGATAGTCCATAAATTTCCTAGAAAATTACAACATATATGTTTTTTGTGGAGGTTTGATTGACCCTACATTTACATAAGACGTGTTAGAATTCAGCGAGATTCACCAAATATACAAGTCATTTAAAATTCATGTTGAATTCACCAAATATGGATTGGTGTGTGTGTGTGCGTGTGTAAAATCAAAGATCAATTTTATTTTTATACATTTTGGTCAATTTTGAGGTCTCATTTCGGATTAGTAGCCAAGTTTCAGACTAGGAACATGCACTGTCGCATTGCTGACTGCTAGTGCTACTCACTAAGAATCTAAAGTTAAGTGATCCTTTTTTTAAAGTGTTATAATATTATTCATCTCAATTTGCAATTTTTAGTTCATTTTTATTGAGTGGGGAGAACTCAAACATCTAGATTGTAGGTCGTATGGAAAATGAATCATATAGTCTATTATTGCTTCTTAATCAAATACATAGTTTTTTACAGCCTTATTTCATTAGAGATGTCAAATAAGAAGGGTAAGACTAATGAATGTGGCAAAGGCCAAGAGAGGCCAGAAAAATGCAAAACCTTAACTTTAACTTTGTATTTTGGCAATGTTTGTGGTCAAAATGACGAAGGTGCATCATCACAACTACAAGATTCACAACCTACATTAAATATTGAAGAAGGTGGCAAACATGATATCTCAGATGACGATGAACTTGGAGAAGATAATTTTCTAGTTGATACTCAGGGTAGCAAAAATGAGATAATCGACTTGGGTGACAAAGACAATGTCGTAAATGATGATGATGCATGGAAGGGAAAATGACAATACAAATAAAAACTGGGTTAGGAATGAGATATGTCTAAGAATTTTCAAATTGATTAGGTGTCAAAATATCCCTTCATTGAGCCAATTGAGAATTCAAATAAAGGTGAGCCTCCAATAGAATGTAGGTGTAATATTTGTAATTGGAAACATAAAAAGGAAAAGAGGTTGCAGCTAAAACATGACACCATAGAAAAATATATTGGAAAAGTTTAGATGAAATTGAAAAATTAGCAATAAGATGTAAAATAAAGGATCGGTGTCAACATGTTAAGAATGCCTTAGAAGATATTGCGCATTTGAAAAGAAAAGATGGGTGAATCCTGCTAAATGTAAAGGTTCTATTAAAAAATTTTTTGGAAAAGCCATCACAGTAAAACAACTACGAAAATTTGTTCATTTAAGTATTATTTTTTAACATGTTGAGAAGAGACCATACTATGATAGAATACCTAGGAATGAGTGCTTTATTAGACTTTTTGAAAGTTCCTAACTATCCTAATAGTCATTGGTTAGTAAATAGTGGATGGGAATGGGAAAGTTGTCTTGCTGAGGTTGAAAACAAGATATAATGAAAACAAGAAGAGAGTCAAACTTTATTGCATTGTCTTTAGATGAAGTTATGAGAATAAATGATATGTCCTAGGTATGCATGCATGTTTATACTATATAGAATCATGTCTACCAACCTCATCTACTATTTGTTACTAAAATGAAGGAGAGTGAAACAATGGAAACTCTATTTCAACTAGTTAAGAGCTCTTTAATTGAATATGGAGGTGTGGATAACTTAAAGTTGGTATGTGTAGGAATAGATAGAGCTTCAGTAATGCAAGGTCAGAGGAATGGTCTTTTCATAAAGCTACAGACTTCTTGATCACCCTACATGACTTCCATTCAATACATGGCCCATAGAATTAATCTATATTTTAAAATTGTGAGAAATTATCCTCTAGTAACAAATATTGAAGATTTGGTCAAAGAGATCTACTCATACTTCTATTGAAGTCCAAACAATTTATGGAATTTTAAGGTTTTTTTTTTATGGAATAACTAATGGGAATGATCTTTTTAAGGATGTTGATACCATATAGACCTCCTTGAATGGACCAATGCATCAAGTTTATTCAGAATATCCATCCTTGATTGGAGTAATGTACAAACATCACCACACACTAGACAAAGTTGTTGACTTGCTTTGTAGGTTAAGTGATATATAAACAATCTTAACTTTATCGGGTCTTTTCCCCATGCTAGAGGAAATGAACTTTCTTGTGAAAAATATCAACAAAGAGCTATGTATATTGAAAAATATTCCAAGCTATGTAAACTGACATGCATGACACTCGATAATCTCTGTCAATCTCAACCAACATTAACTGGTGAAAATTTTGTTAGGTGGAAGACAATAACAAATTTGAATATTCCTAATGTTTTCTTATAGATCAATGAAAAGGGGGAGTTATGTGTTAGTGTACATTGATTTGAGATACCTGTATACTAAGAAAAGTATCTTCATAGAATTAATGTTGAACAATAAATGAAATAGTAACTAAATAAACCACAATAGAGCAACTATTTAGCAAATTAATGATCAATTGAGCATCATATGGCTCTCTAACTAAGAATGTTAATGCAAAGCTCTCAGCAAGCTTCCATTAATGACAGCCCTAGAATGAGAATGATAAGATAAACAAGTTAAAGCTAATAATTATATCAAATTAAATGCTAATTAAGCTCTCAAATGCCTTTCTAAACTCAAATTGCAAGAGGTTCAATGCAATTCTCAGATATGTGGTTATGAATTATGAAGGATTTAGGCCTTCCTTTTATAGATTTTCCAATGGTAGGGGGTGTAGTTGTGTTTGATAATGATTAAGCCTTGGTTCCACCCTTTGAAGACAATGCAAAGTTTGTGTCCTCAAAGCTTGGAACAACTAGACAAGATCAATGGACAAGATGCTCTTTCACTTTGAGTGATTGAGATTCAATTTGGCTTGATCCATGTGAATTCCTTTCCTCCACTCTCATTGGTTGATTGAATTTCCTCTCCTTTTGGGTTGTTGAGAGTAATTAAGATTTATTAATTGATTCAATTGATTTATTTTAGCCATGTACCCCTTGAATGGGTTGAATTTAATTTAATCCAAGACTATACAATTATTTGATTTAATTATATTTTGATTTGATTGCACTTGATTAAAATGCTCTCAATTTTGATTGATCTCAAATTAAGATTTGATTTTAATTTTGATTGGCTAATTATGCATTTGATTCAATTGATTCAATTATGTCCTTGATTTGCTTTGATTTAACTTGATTTTCTTTGATTTGATCTTTGTCCATTTTTAGGTGATTACAAATGCCCCTCTTTGAGTTGACATGCGAAGCATATCAATTCAAAGAATACTCTGATCTAGTTTGATGATAATTCATGATTCATTGATGGTTGATCTTTGATGTTTGTTTGATGTCTTTCGATGCTCGGTCCTTGATTTCTGATACGAGATTGATGCAGATATGATCGATATGAAACTCTCAATTGATGTGGTTCTGATGATCATTATGATATGATGGTCCTTCTAATGATGGTTCTCGATATGATGTTTGATTCAATGATTGATCCTGATATGATACCTACTTTGATGATTGATTTTGATGCGATGCCCCATTTGTTTGATTAAAAAAAATTCATGATAAAAGTTTTCGCTTTTGATTCGATGATCGGTTTCTTGATTTTTGATGATAATGTTGTTGTTGTTGATCTAATTATCCGATGGTATGCCCCCTCAGAAATAAAACATATTGATGCTTGATTTGAAAAATTTGATTGATTGATTGATCCAATATGTTTTCATTTTTTAAAAACATTGATGATATGCCATGATTCACAATTTTCCCTAATTGAACTAATAGGTTAGTATAGGTCAAAGTCCAAATTTCACCTCTAAATTAGGTCAAATTAGCTTAAATAGGTTGAAAAACCTTGATTTACTATTCATTTTCACTTTTGACTTGTGAGATTTTTCTTTGAGCTTCCTTTGATTTTAAAGATGGTTGTTCCTATCAGAGAGCATCGGTTTGAGAGATGTCGACAGTATCAGAGACCATCTAACTGCGGACCTCCAATGAGTCATTTTTAACTTCCTTGTTGCATTTATTGCTCATTTATAGCATTTATTACATCTTTTTCATGTCGTCATTGTTTTAATTTTGCAAATTCACACGTAGGATAGTTTTAATATCACGTTAGCCTTTAAAGTGTCACATCCACGCTTTTTACTCACGCCTCCACGTAGTAAACTGTTGCCTAACAATTTTTCATTCTCGCTTGAGAAGAATATGATTTCACATAGCCTTAGGGTTTTAATGCCAATTTGCATATGTTTTTCCGCATGTTAAACCCTAGATTTTTGTTGTCGCCAAGGCTTTATTAAATGTCACCTAGTGTTATAAAGTGTCACATGAAACCTAAATTGCCACCTAGGATAGATAAAGTGTCGCCTGACATCTTTTCTGCATCGCGTGAGATGAAATGTCGTGTGGTATATGTAAAATCACGCCTAAAAGATTTTTGAAAATTTTTCACTTGTACTTGATTTTTCCTGATGAAAATTTTGATAACTCCAGATGATCAATTCCAATGATAAGATTAGGTCTATTGCGTTTAAACAAAATAATTGATTAGGATATCAGGATGATGGTGCCAACGAATGTGATTTGTCAATCTAATAGGATAAATCAATTAGTGTGAAAACTGATACGATTGATACTAATACTTCATTCTCAGGATATAGAGACACGAACAAATGGTACTAGGTGTGATTGCTTGATACTTTTGATAAAATTGATTGACTTTAGATGATTCCTTGATATGGTATGTTGGTATGATTCCTTTGTTTTTCCAAACAGGCACACTTCCCTGTTCTTTACATATGGTCTGTTGCATCATGGGTTATTGATCTTGGTCAAGCTCTGACTCTGAAAGAGTATCATATTGTCGAGATGTGTGGCCTCAATTTTCTTCTTGACATGTCACAGTTCCAGCTGAATCATGGTCTTCTAACTGTTGTGACAAAGAGATGGCACTTCGACCACAATACTTTCCACCTTCCTTTTGGAGAGATGACTATCACTCTGGAGGATGTGTATAGACTATTATGTATTCCTTGCCGAGGAGAGTTAGTATATTATGATTCTATTTATGATAGCACAGTATGCAAACAAGTGTTTGAAGACAACACTATAAATGATGATACTATTACTTGGCCACAGTTTGCTTCTTTCCCAACATTACCAGCGGTTCTTGGTGCTCTTATCGGTGGATTCCTACTTCCTGATTGGCGAGGTCATGGTTTCTCAGTTAGATGGGGTAGGATCCTCAAGGATTTACTTGCTCAGCCTCGATGATTTGATTGGGGTTCTTGTGTGTTAGCACAACTTTATCATGATTTACATGAGGTTGTCTACAGAGAGAGCGCTTCTTTTTCTGCAGGTGTAGTGATTCTACAGTTGTAGGTATGGGAGCATCTTCACATTACTAGGCCTATTTCCGATAGGATTCATTGCGGAGGATTCTCATATGCTTTTTTATATAGCGGCATGGTTGTCCAGCATCATCTAGGAAAGCTTGAGTATTAGCATTAGCAGATTCATGATCTTGATTAGGTTCAGTGGCGGCCATACATAGGATGTGAGCACTGGAGGGAGGATGATGATGAGCTTCCTTATATGTTTTCTCCTTGATAGATCATTGGCAAGGCTACTACTATGATTGAGCATTTTTTATTTGGCGAAGTGTCTCGCCAGTATGGTAGAGTACAGGATATGCCATAGGGTGCAGCATTATATGCTCGTGTACAGGCAGAGTGATCGATGTGGGGTCCTTTGATTGATTATCAGTTTGCATGTGATCAGATTGTTGGTTTGGCATACTACAGATGGGAGATGCTTGCAGGTGTTGCAAATGGTGGGATGTCTCATGAGTATCAAGACTGGTGGGTTCGTAATAGGTTTCCTCGATTTACTGATCTAGCAGAGCCTATCCTAGGCCAGGATGAGAGAGATGATGATGGCGGTGGTGATGATGGTGGTGATGGTGGTGGTAGGAGATGTCAAAGATGGCAAGGATGGAGAGCACCTCAGGCTATTGGTAGAGCACAAGATGGACCACAGGTGAGAGGTGAACATGCTAGGGATAGAGCTAGGGATGATCATGCAGCTAAGATTGTACGTCCTAGAGCAGTAGTGGATAGACAACATAGAGCTCATCGACAGTAGAGACAAGTACATATAGATGTTGCTCGATAGATTCCTAGTGAACAGGATCCTTTAGTTCAGTTACAGAGGGTTGCTTTAGCACAGCAGGATCAGGTTCCAGCATAGCAAATGCCTCTAGAGGTTCAGTAGGTGCCTCCATAGGTGCAGCAATCACAGGATATGGGGTAGAGTTCACAAGCTACTCCTAGCATTGATAGTGTAGCATGGGATGTGTAGTCATTGAGGACAAATATATCTACTATTGTGGGCAGACTGGATCAGGTAGCTCTTTTGATGTAGCAGTTTATGACTCATGTGACTCAAAGACCTAGCGTAGCGAGCACTTCTCTAGCTCCTCCTTCACAAGATAGACAGGATGACAGAGGTCCAGATGGATTAGGTGCTGCTATGGGATCTTGATGATTTGACAGAGTTAATCATTGTTGATGTCCTTGTATCATGTTTCATGATGTTTTATTGATCGGAACACTTGATGTATCACTTTCATGACATTTGTATCTTGATATCTTGATGTACTGGATCATTTGATGAACACTTATATGATGATATACTTCCTTGATTCTCTTGATGTATTTTTTATGAGATTATCTTTATATGTAGCTATATGGTGTTTATGATGCATTTACTTGTGATTATGCTATGGATGCAATGTATCTTATTTTATGATATATATAGATGAATGCATTGATGTATAGATTTATGACATGCTTTTCTCTATTTTCAATGTATGGATGCAAAGTGTTTTATGGAAATATGAATGCCCCTATGTTTTTGGGTTTTCAGATGTATGCAGTTCTATCTTTAATTACATGTATGCAAATGATGTATGAGTAATGATTCTTTTTCTCTTTTTTCTGATATATGGCTAATAAATGATCTTTAATGCTATGCATGAATGCAAAAGATAATCTCACATGTTTTTGATTGAAATCAAGGATAAGACGTTTGAATTGAACCCCCCATTTCCTTAATGTTTTGACTCACCAAGATTATTAATGTACCCCCTTGCAAATTAAGCTACGAAAGGCAAAACAATATATACAATGCACTTAATCTAAGATGTATGCAGCTAACTGTCATTATTCAAAATTTGGAGCTTATAATCATCATTGAGCATTTTTGGAATCCTATTTTAGTACAACCATCACTAGTTCAACTATGATGATATGAATACTTTTTGCACCTCTTTGTTTGCTTTCCCATCTCTCTTTGGTACGACTATCATTGATTGAATCCAATCATGAGGGTGTGAATACCGATTTTGTCAGATTCTATGTTGCAAGTGGATGTTGGTATTATGATATTGAAGATCAAAATAGCCAAGGTATCTGTTAGTGTAAACAAGCTGAAATATTAGTTTTATCTTATGTACAAGTCCTCGATGACTCTTTGATGATCACGTCCTTAGACAAATAATACATGGTTTAAAACTTTGATTTTAAGACAGTCATTCATAAATCAAGAAAAATATCATCCTTTCATCATAGCTTGTCTAGTCTAAAACTTTCATCGATTCGCTAGAAAGACATGATTTCATCAATTGAGTTAACACTTAGAAAAAAATTTGCAATGTTTTTCAAATCCATATTTCAAGTGTAGTTCCATCCATTTCATACTTTTAATCCTGATAAAGATAAGGTCATTTCAGTTCTTGGATCAAATTTTGCGTTTTAGACTCAAATTGGATTGGGATGTAGATTTGATTAAGTGTTCCCCATTTGAGTTTGATGAATTGATTCCTTGATTGAATACAACTTGATTTGATGAATCCTTTCTCCTTTTGAGTAGATTACCCCCAATTTGATATTGATTTCATTTGTGGGACTTAGGACAATTTGTAGATTAGGTGACCAAAAATCTTGAGGTACTTGCAAATGCAACTGTGGGGTTTTATCATGCAATATATACAAATGCTGGTGAATGCAATATTTACAAGGTGACCTTCTAAGTATGCGACTAAGTTGGAATTTCAATGGTGCCTATTTACCAGGTTTTCACTGATTGAATGAATCTAGCTCTTTTTTCCATTTTAAAAGTTTTTCTCTTTTTTTGCTACCAAGGCACCTATTTGCTAGGTTTTCACCCAGGCACTTTTTCTCTTTTTTGATTTTTTTGTATTTTTCTTTTTTTCAATTTTTTTCTTCACATCATCGAGGCACCTATTTGCTAGGTTTTCACCAAGACAACATTTTTTTGAGGATCATATATGAATGTTTTATCTTTCTTCATGCTCAATTTTCCACTATTTTTTATCTTTTCTGCTTTTCAAATTTTTTTGGTATTTGAGTATGTGCAAGATCATGAGGGGCCAAACTATGCCCTTAAGTGGCAATGAAAAATCAGCAAATCAGGGTTAGTCAACTTGACATGAAAATTTCAACTAGCTATGAACCTAATATCAAAAAGTTGTAAGAATAGAATCTATAGAAAAGTGAATGTAGTTTCTAAACTACTAGGCTTTTTTGAGAAAAAGTTAGTATGATTGGTGAAAAGTATAGATTTCAATGCAGCAGTACAAAAATTTTAGGAACAAAATAAGAAGTAGGTGTATGTCTGACCACCTTAATCATAATCAAATGATAATATTTTATTATAAGATTTTATATATAAGTAGTAGACTCATGCCCGGATGTGACGCATATTTTTTTGTAATTTTATTCCAAAAAATAATTAATTATGAATTTTTTGCTACAACATTTTCAGAATAAAAAAAATCCTATGTCTGACCACCGTAACTCATTCAAAAATTTACAAAATTCAATTTTTAATTTTTTTTCCTTATAGTAGGTGAAGCATAGAATGTGATGCATTTTTCAAATTTTAAAAATGTTATACCATTTGAAAGTTATAGTCATTTTTCAATCAGTATATAAATCAGCACTTTAGAGGTAGCTCAATTAGAAAATAACTAATAATTACTTATCAAATTCAAAATTTGACAGCAATTATATCGATAGAAAGCTGATAATCTCCTTAAGATACCCTTTTCATTTTATCAAATTTGGGTGAAAAAAAATTTGTCAGCTACATTGTCAAAGTTTTGAACTGACATCGCCACTTTTTGGCCCCTCATGATCTTGCACATACCCATTTTCAAGATCTCTTTTGACTATGTACAATAAATATGATGCTCTTCATCTGATACTCTTTATACTCCTTCATCTACCTCATGTATAGGACCTCTTTAGATGTATGCTATTAATTGGTTCTTGTAGTTCTTCTCCATCACAATCTGCTAATTTTTAGGTGTCAGTCCCAAAATTTTCAACAATGAGAAATGGTCCTAACCATTTTGCTTCCCATTTTCCTTTCTTTTCCCTTTCTGCTTGATTCTTGGGATTTTCTCGCAAAACTAGGTCACCTATTTGAAATGTTCTTGGCTTGATGTGCTTATTGTAAGTCCTTGACATTCTATTTTGGTACACCTTCAAATGGTTAAATGCTTGCTTTTGTTTCTCATCCAAGAGTTCTAGTTCTTGCAACCTAGCAACCCTATAGTCTTCCTCATTTATTAAACCATGCATATATATCCTCAAGGATGGAAGTTCTACCTCTAAAGGCAAAACTACTTTTGTTCCAAAGACTAAGGAAAAGGGTGTAGCTTTTGTTGGCGTTCTTATGATGTTCTATAAGCCCATAAGGTTGAGTTTATCTTGATGTGCCAATCTCTACCTGAATTGTCCACCGTTCTCTTCAAAATTTTCAAGATATTTTTATTTGTTGCTTCGGCTTGTCCATTACCTTGAGGGTAACAAATTGAAGAAGAATGATGAATCATGTGAAACTTAGTACATAATTCCCTTAGGTCTTTTTTCTTGAAATGCTTTGCATTATCCATTATGATGGCATGAGGTATGCCATATCTACAAATAATATGATTGAGGATAAACAAAGATATCTGATTTCCTATTGCAGTTGATAGGGGTACAGCTTCCACCCACTTAGTAAAGTACTTAGTTTTCGTGATGATGAATTTATGACCATTCGAGGATGGTGGATAAATCATGCCTATTAAGTCTAGACCCCATTGATAGAATGGCCAAGGTGTTGTCATCAAATGAAGCTCTTGTGCAAGCACATGTGTCAAGTTTCCATGGAATTGACACTTTCTACAAGTTTTGGCAAAGTTACAAGCATCTTTCTCCATCGTAGGCCAAAAATATCCTATCCTAAGAAGTTTCTTAGCTAGGGTTAATCTATTTGAGTGTGATCCACAAATTCCTTCGTGGATTTCTCGTAAGGCTAAGTTTGATTCCTCTTCTTCTAAACATCTACGGAGCATTGTGTCTAGACTTTTTCGATACAATGTTTCAAAAATTATAGTGTATTGGGCGGCTTGGTGAATGAAGCTTTTCTTTTGATTCCTGGTTTGGTCTATGGGAAGGATTTGATCTTTCAAGTAAGTGTAAATTGGTCGATACCAAGGTGATTCATTTGTAGTTAGCAAGAAAATGGTTTAAGGGTGGGTAGGGTCAAACGCGGGTTGATCCACTTCTTTTACTAGGAATTAATATCTGGTACTCTGATCTGGCATCTGCAAAAGTGAAGCCAAAGTTGCCATTGCATCTGTTGATTTATTCTTTTCTCTTGGCACTTGTTCAAATGTAATAAGTATGAAATATTTCTTAAGATTGTCCACCATGTTTTTGTAGGGTACCAATTTGTCATCTTTCATTTGATATTCCTCATTGACTTGATTTATAACTAATTGTGAATCTCCATAAACCTTTAATTCTATCACTTTCCACTCTAATGCCAGCTTGATTCCAATAACCAAGGCTTCATATTCTGCTATATTATTGGTACATGGAAATAGCAATTTGTAAGACTTAAGGGATAGTAGAGCCTTGAGGATTGATTAGAATTATGCCTACTCTTGATCCATGATGAGTGTAGGAACCATCAAAATATAGTTTCCATGTCTTTGCCTCAACATTCACAATCTATGAATCCAGGAATTCCACTTGGATGGGATGACCATCTTGAAGTGGTGCTTCTGCTAATTGGTCAGCAATGACTTGTCCTTTGATTGATTTTCTATCAACATATTCTATGTCAAATTCACTTGGTACCATCACCCACTTTCCTAGCCTTCCATTCAATGATGTATTACTAAGTAGGTACTTTAAAGGGTCAATTTTGGCAATGAGCCTTATCTTGTGGGCTAGCATATAATGGCATAATTTTTGGGAAGAAAAAACCACAGCCAAGCATGCCCTTTCCATAAATGTATAATTCAGCTTGTATTTGACTAAGGTTCTACTTATGTAGTAAATTACCTTTTCTTTTCCTATTTCATCCTCTTGTGCTAAAAGTGCCCCCAATGAATTCTCCATTGCTAAAATGTATAGGATCAAGGGCTTGCCTCTGATAGGTGGCATCAAGATTGGTGGATTCATGAGATATTTCTTCAATAGATTAAAGGCTTCTTCACATTTTTCATCCCATTTGAAAATTGTATCCTTATGCAAAAGTTGGGTGAAATTATGACATTTTTCCACTAATTGTGAGATAAATCTCCTAATGGATTGGATCCTTGTAAAGATCTCATCTAACTAATATTTTTAGGTGCTTCCATTTCCATGATAGCCTTCACTTTAGCGGGATCCACCTCTATTCCCTTTGCAGTTACAATGTAACCTAGCAATTTTCTAGATTAGACTCCAAATGCACATTTCTTTGGGTTAAGTCTTACTTTGAATTCTTCTAGCCTTTCAAAAAAATTTGCCAAAATTGGAAGGTGCTCTTTTATTGAATGGGATTTGGCTAACATATCGTCCACATAGTTCTCCATGAACTTATGCATCATATCATGGAATATTGTGGTTATTTCTCGTTGATGGGTCGCTCCTGCATTCTTTAACCCAAATGGCATGACATTCCAATAAAAAGTACCCCATGCACATGTGAAAGAGGTCTTATCTTGGTCTTCTAGTGCTATCTTTATCTGGTTATATCTGCTAAATCCACCCATGAGTGAAAACATAGAGTGTCATGTTGTTAAGTCCACAATGGCATCTATGCTCGGAAGTGGGAAATCATCCTTAGGACATGCCAAATTTAAGTCTCTAAAGTCCGTGCGGATTCTGATGGATTTGTCTACTTTTGATACTGGCACTATATTTGAGATACATTATGCATAATCAATGGCCCTTATAAATCCCACTTTCAATAGTTTTTCTAACTCCACCTTGACAAGTAGTGCTATATGAGGATGCATCTTCCTTAGCTTTTTCTTAATAGGTTTGGCTCCTTCTTTGATATTTAGATGATGCATTACCAAATTTGGGTCTAAACCCAGCATATCATCATAAGACCATGCGAAGTCAACTTATTTTTCCTTAAAGAACTTGATGAATTCTATTCTTTCTTTTCTAGATAAGGATGTCACTAGGTGGATGATCTTTGGCTCTGTTTCTGACCCAATATTTATCTTTTCTGTTGGCTCAATTAAGATCGGAGATCTTTCTTCATAATGTTCTGGTAGAGCATCCAAACTCCCTTCCTTAGGTGCCTTAGTTGGGTTTTCACCTTTGGAAACATCCTTTATTTCTTTTTTTTTTTTTGATCTAATGTTGCCACAATGTGGTTTTCAACACTTGATTCTTTTCCTTTTTTCATTTTTTCATTTTTTTCATTTTTTTCTCAGATTGAAAGTTTGGATGCTCCCTTTGATCAATTCTTCTTGATATTCACTGATAGAAGAGGGTTCAACTGCGTTAAGGTATTGGGACACCACATTGTCATTCAAGAAGGTTGGAAGGGTAGTGGGTTCAATGGAATTACATTCAATTAAATTCGGGTGTATGAGGATTAATGGGTCAACACTTAGGTTTGTTTTGATTGGGTTTAAGGTGTATATCTCATTATTGGAGGGTTCATACATTGTATCTTGAAAATATCTAACATGGACTTCCTCTAAATGTTCTAAAGAAGAAGGATCAAAGTCCTCCTCACTAGACTCCTCTTGGGTTTCCATTGGATAAAAATCAAGTGGATTAAACCTAATGTTTGATTCTTCCATAGTAGGTCTCCATGAAGGTACGCCTACCCATTGATTTATCTCTATTTCTATACTTGGTACATCATTTAGAACCACTTGGCTAGAACTAGATGCTTGATTTGAAGTTGATTCTGTTATTGGTCCTTTATCTTTAGTAGAAGCATAGGTATGAATAACATCAATACCTTTATCATGGCATGACTCATCTGATAGGGTCTCCCATTCCCATTCATTAGAATCCTCATCACTATGAGATTCTAATTGTAATATTTGGCTATAAAGTTTGGGATAATGTTTTTGAGTGTATCCTTCCTCAAGATACCCTACTCTTGTTTTCTCCTTGGAATCTCACCATGTACTTTCTATGGGTTCAATGATCCCTTCATTCTTTGTGCCTAAAGGTCCTTGACCTTTGTATCCCATATTTTTCATGATTGAAAACCCTTTCCCATATTGATGTGTGGGAATGGTTATATTTTGAATATGTTTGACATGTGCACTTGATTCTTCATCCTTATATAAACAATTTAGGATCTCATTGTCTTCTTCATCCATGGTGGATGATGTACTTGCCCTCACAAAGTTCTCATTATATCTGTGGGGTAGATTTGAGGGTCTTCCAAAGTATTTGGGTGATAAAGGTAGGTCCATCATAGAAAAAGTGTATTCACCTATGCCATTTTGCTTGATCTTGCATTGCTTATCAAAATTCTTCATCATTTGGTCCATTTTTTGATAATGGGCCTCTTTGGTGTACACTTGGGTAGCTTTGGTATGATCTTCTTTTGGTTCTTCCATAATGTTATCCTCATTAACCTTCTCTTTTCCTTTAGTTGATGTAGTTAGGTTAATGAGTTTTGGTGTATCTTTAATAACAACCTCTTCTTCCATATTTTCTTTTCCTTTCAACAAGGGGATGTCCTTAGAACTTTGACCTTGCTCCATTTGATTAGGTATAGACCCTTTAGCATTGTGTGGGACTAAAGAGTCATTGATAGGCTTGACATTATTACAATATTGGAATGGGTTTAGATCCCCACTTATCATTATCTCTTGCCCTAGATATGGGAATTTAAGGCATTAATGATATAAGTAGATGGAATAGCTTGCATCTCGTGAATCCATGGCCTTCCTAGCAAGATATTACAAGTCAACTTTAGATCCAACACTTGGCATATGGTCTCTTTTTGCATGGGACCAACTCTTATGGGTAACACTATGACTCCTTTTGAAGCTCTTTCTTCATCATCATAGGCTTTTATGGTTATCTTTTTCTTAGGGAGAATAGCCTCCTCAGAAAATCCTAGGGCTTTCACCAAGCTAAGGGTACAAATGTTTAGGCCAGCTCCTCCATCTATAAGGACTCTTTTCACCCTATGCTTGTGGATCAAGACTTCTATGTGTAAGGGAAGATTTTGAGGATGATTAAGAGACATGTCATCTTGTTCAGAAAATGATAGGCAATGGGGTGCAATGAGGTGCCCCACCATATTTTTAAATTTGTCTAGCTCCAATTCTAGAGGCACATTGGTTTCCATTAAAGCTTTCTCCAAAATGTCTTTATGAATTGGTGACAATTTGAGTAACTCCAAGATAGAGATTTGAGCGGGAGTTCTTTGTAATTGATCAACCAAGTTGTATTGTTTTGATGATGAAGTTGAAGCTTGATTTGATACCACCACTTTAGAAGCATTATTAGGTAGGATAATTTTTTATGCTTTCCCCCTAGTGACAACATTTGATGATGCCTCTCTTGAATTTTTCTTTACTATGACAACATTTATAGTATTATCTTCTTCTCTTAAAGTATTGATTGTGTTGTCATAAGTATGAGCAAAGTTCACTTTCTCATTGCCTTTCTTTTGATTTTGATTAGCCTTAGATGACTCCCCCTTTTCATGATTCAAAAAGGGATTCTTGAAAGCCATGTGGTCCTCATTGTTTTGAGGTCCTTCAATTTTGATGGTTTCATTATCTATTAAATCTTGCACCAAGTGTTTTAATCTGATGCATTCATTGGTTGGATGACCTCTATTTCTATGATATTCACAATGATGGGCATCATTCCACCAATAAGGTTTAACTTGAGGTTCATAATCTTTCATATCGGGTAACGTGATGACATTGTTGGCAACCAAGGTCCTTAATACATTCTCCAAAGGTTCACCTAAGTAGGTGAATTTCTTTTTGTTATAACTGGAGTAGGAAGATTTTGACTTGTTCCCATTAACATTATTGTTGGAAGTGTTGGAATTGTTGTTGGAATTATTGGAATTAAATGGAGCTTTGTTTGATTGATTAACATTATTTGAAGAATTAGCTCCATATGGTAAGATAAAGGGGGTTGACTTTAAGTTGTGGGCCTTCACAACTCCATCATTCACAAGGTTTTTGTTGTTATTCTTTATCCATGATTTAGATTTATCATTGTTATTGTTGGATCCTTGATTATTGAAATACTTAGGAACATAATTATTGTTATTGTTGTTATTATTTTTGTTGTTGTTGTTGGATTTGTTATCTTTAAATAATTTGATTTCACCTCTCTTGACCAAAACATCTTCAATCTTAATCCCATTTTCAATGAGTTTTTCAAATGTTGGGGGACATTGAAGTTGTAATCTATAATTCATTTTCGTGGTCAAATTGTTAGTGAAGATTTCCATCTTCTCTTTCTCAGGGATACTTCGTGGATGCCTTGCGAAAATGGTCCTCCACCTTTGTAGGAATCCTAAGAAGGACTCTCCATCTTTCTATTTGGTATCACACAACTTGAGCATTGTGATTTTGTGCTCAATGTTATAAGAGTAATGGGTCACGAACTTGGAGGCTAGCTCCTAAAAGGTCTTTATTCCTTGGGGTAGTTTTGAAAACCACTCCATTGCGGGACCTCCTAAGCTTCTAGGAAAGAGTATTATTAGATATGTATCATTGTGCAGGAACTCTATGCTTAGGGTGCAAAACTCTCTTAGATGATCTTCTGGGTCTGTTTTACCCATGTACTTATCGTATTTAGGAAAAATGGTATTGAAGGGAAAAGATACCATAACTAGGCTTTTGTCGAAAGGGAAAGGACAAAAAGCTTCTATGGAAAAGGCTTTAGGTTTAGCTGCCTTCTTCATGGTATCAATTTGTTCTTGGAAGGCCTTTATCTTCCTAGTCATAACATTCATGGGGTCATCTTGGTGTTGGTCTTTCTTGAGTTGGTCAATATCAAAATCATAAGGCAGCTTTACTCCCTTTTGGGCTAGGTTTAGGAAAAAGTTCTCCTTATCCTTATCTATCAATTTCTCCATAACCTCTAGGAATTATAGGTCTTGGGCAGCTCTCTCAACCTTTTCTTCAAGGGTTTCTTTGGAATTATGATTGGCATTGTTGGTATTGTGATTATGATATGCCAAATTTCTATCCATCTCTCCAAGTCTTTGTTCAAATAGGTTTGGAAAAATTTCTTCTTGATTAGGACCTTTGAAAATACTTTGGTATTCAACTTCTTACCCTTGGTTTGCAACAAGAGTGTTATCTCCTTGTAATGATACCCTATATGTGTGGGACCACGTGGAAACCAGCATCTAAGAAGAGTTTGATTTGGAATGATCCTTGGTTCAAAAATTGTTGATTTTATATTGAAGAGATTTAAAAATATAAGATGAGTTTTCAATGGATATATCTCTCACTTGTGTATGCATTTCAAACACAACAATCACACATTCACTTGTCTCTTTTTACCCACTTAACACAAAATGTTTGATTTGAAGAACATTGTCATGGGTTTTGCACAAAAAGACACTTCAAGCACCTACCTAGCACAAGATTTGGCTCGTAAACATGGCTCTAAAAGGTGGTCTTGCTATTTTATCAAGGATTTAATATTGATTCCATTGAAATAGACTTTTAACTTTCATCCCCCAAGTATGTTAAGGGGCTTCCCACACGCACAAAGGTACAATTTGGCGCAATCTGTGAGGACTACTGGAGGAAGTTCAAAAAATTTAAAATCCATTTGTCACACACCCCATTAAGGATGCATGCATTTCATTTTAGAGTGGATTGGATTCACACAGCAAAAGCAAGCGTATCCCACTTTGGGTTGTCCCTCTCACCGGCCTCGTTAAGGCAAAACTCGGGAGGCGAGCCCACTAATTCTCTAGCATGTTCATTCAAAGCAAGGAAAATGGAGTTAAGGTCAAGCTTTTGGGAATTTGGTTCACCAAAAGGTGAAGAGCATATCCCTAACTTTTCCTTTAGTTCCCAAACACAATAGACAATGTTTTTCAATTTCTTTCACCCACTAACTATAGGGATTTGAGTATTTCTACTCTCTTCCACAAACAAGGGGCTTTGATTAAGTGTTTGGTTTATTCCTTTAAGCTATCCAAATTACTATATTTTTGAAAAGACAATGCCACAATTTAAGCACACAAATCACCAAGTTTTAAGGCTTACCTCTCCTTGTAGCTAACAAAAGTTAGGGGCATTTTTGTGTGATTTCATCATTTTCATCATTACCTTGGCAATAGCTCCTTCCAAATGTGATTTTCCACCAGTAAGTTAGTCAACACCAACAATCACAATGAGGGAAACCAAATCGAAATTGAAAAAGAAAAGAATTATGTAGTGAACCTTAAGCACCTTATTTGCAAAATTTTAAGGAAAAACTTGAACTAAGGAGTAAAAACCCAATTGAGAGATACAAATTTTATCTTGTAAGCTTCTACAATTGCAAGATAATTTTGATATACTTGGTTTTCTTCCTCTTGTGATTCCTCAAGAACCACTTTTATGTGAGAAAAATTCTCCTTCTTGATCTTTTTGGCCAAAGCTTTGCCTTCTTGATTACATTTACTCTCTAGTTTTTGGACCTTTCTGTGCCTGCTCATTTACAGTAAAAACATACAGACAGAGAGTAAGGTAATTGAATTTATCAATCTGACAGCAAATTAAGACAATAGATAGTGAGTGTCATTGTCCAGCTAATACGCGTGATCAAACTATTAGCAGGCATAACTTCAATAATAGCAGGCGTCACTTTCTAGTGACACAGGTGACATTGAAAGTTAATCAGGTGTAAATAATTTATCTGCTAAGCGTAAAGAGTATTTCAAATTGCGTAAAATGATTTATTTAAAGCGATAATTTAATAAATACTAGGCGTGAATTAGTAGATACTAGGCATGACTCTCTCTATAAATTGTGTAGTTAAAGTCTGTCACAGGTGGTGACAAATAGTATATCTGCAACACTTCTTAAATCACAGGCGTGAGTTAGCAATTATTAGGTGTCAGAATAGTGAAAAGCGTCATCAGAATGACTTTAGGCATGACTGAATCCTTTGTACGCGTGACTTCACCTATTTTCTGTAGTAAATTCATGAAAAAGTGAAAATACAAGCATATAAAATATGATGAAAATGATGAAATGAAGCTTAGAGCCCCACGGTGGTCGCCATTTTGTATACTAAGAAAAATATCTTCATAGAATTAAGGTTGAACAATAAATGAAATAGTAACTAAATAAACCACAATAGAGCAACTATTTAGCAAATTAATGATCAATTAAGCATCCTATGGCTCTCTAACTAAGAATGTTAATGCAAAGCTCTCAGCAAGCTTCGATTAATGACAGTCCTAGAATGAGAATGATAAGATAAACAAGTTAAAGCTAACAATTATATCAAAGTAAATGATAATTAAGCTCTCAAATGTCTTTCTAAAATCAAATTGTAAGAGGTTCAATGCAATTCTCAGATGTGTGGTTATGAATTATGAAGGATTTAGGCCTTTCTTTTATAGATTTTCCAATGGTAGGGGGTGTAGTTGTGTTTGATCATGATTAAGCCTTGGTTGAGTCCTTGGTTCCACCCTTTGAAGACAATGCAAAGTTTGTGTCCTCAAAGCTTGGGACAAGTAGACAAGATCAATGGACAAGATGCTCTTTCACTTTGAGTGATTGAGATTCAATTTGGCTTGATCCATGTGAATGTCTTTCCTCCACTCTCATTGGTTGATTGAATTTCCTCTCCTTTTGGGTTGTTGAGAGTAATTAAGATTTATTAATTGATTTAATTGATTTATTTTAGCCATGTACCCCTTGAATGGGTTGAATTTAATTTAATCCAAGACTATACAATTATTTGATTTAATTGTATTTTGATTTGATTACACTTGATTAAAATGCTCTCAATTTTGATTGATCTCAAATTAAGATTTTATTTTAATTTTGATTGGCTAATTATGCATTGTGATTCAATTGATTCAATTATGTCCTTGATTTACTTTGATTTGACTTGATTTGCTTTGATTTGATCTTTGTCCATTTTTAGGTGATTACAAAACCAATGCACTACATTGTCATGTTCAAAGAACTAGGAAAACACCCTAAGAAGTAAGAATTAAGTGTTACAAGGAAGATTTTTACCAAAATATTTGAGTTTGCAACTTCTTTTGTGAAAGAAATCACCTCTTCTCTTTCCAAAGAGATTAGATCTTGATTCCCTCATGAGAATATACTTGAAGTTGTGTCTATTATGTTTCCTCAATATTGGTACCTCAACGATCCAACTGATTATCATGAGAAGCTAAAGACTTTTATATGCCAATTTTGCAACTCTGTACAAGTCAATGGAAAAACTATAAATTGAATTTTGAATGAAACTATGGTTAGAGAGAAATAAGCCCATTTCGCAATAAATACAAGGAAATAATATCAAAAAATGGAGAACCCCCATGAAGAGGGATCACTAACAAAGATTTGGACAATTCTAGGTCAGAGCGAAATTTTTGATTTGGATATCTGCTATATGTTTGATATCTGATGCATTTTTTCCAATACATCTATATTGAATATTGGATACATTTTGACATAGAAATGCTTAGGTGTTTTCCGTGGCCAAGTAAACTGACACCTAGGCCTACTAAAAAGGAAACACAGATTTTCACATTTTTGTCACATCACCCCTTTTTGGCCCCTCTCAGTCCTGCACATACCCACCTGCTAAAGGATTAAACAATTTATGCTTGTTCAAAATCCTATACTTGTAGAATTTCTCAGTACCTTTCCAATTAAATTCACTCCCACCGGATTTTTCTTAAGGCCACTCAATCATATTGAAATCACCACCTAATATTCCCAAGATCTCCTCCAACCGAAAGATCCATTTTGACAACTCCACCATCTCCCTATAGTCATTGGAGGCATAAATAGAACAAAGCCCAACTTCCACTTCCTTAACTTTCAGAATGACCCAGACCAACATGTTACAAGGTGAGCACCCCCATCTTGTAACAATTTTTTTCCACTTGGGTCCAACTAACACTATAGCTCCTCCTTTACCTTTGGTATGGTTGGTGGTATAGTAGTTCTCCTCCCTTGAGATTCACTTCATGTTGATATCTAAACTGAACTGAATAGCCTTTTAATTTCTTGTAGCAAGAGGATGCCAATATTTCTATTCATTCTTAGAAATCTTTTAATAAGTATATTTCTT
Organism: Chamaecyparis obtusa; assembly: GCA_027943335.1. Lineage (NCBI taxonomy): Eukaryota > Viridiplantae > Streptophyta > Pinopsida > Cupressales > Cupressaceae > Chamaecyparis > Chamaecyparis obtusa. The sequence continues at coordinate 1,788,889 of BSBK01007512.1, forward strand.
ATATGTAGATTCAAGTCCCCTCACATTCCATGATGTACATTTTAAATCCATCTAGAATTAGGTGGTGTCCATAAGAGCCATCAATCTCTTGTAGCACTTTGGAAATTGCCTTTTAGAAGCCTTACCCTCTTTCTTATATGTTAGAGACCCACTAGGCATGCCCCTTTTCCTTTTGATCTTTAAACTTTGAGGTCTGCTCAGCCCCTAGAGAGGGATTATTAATCTTCTTAGGCTTATTATCCTTCTTAGCCTTGATCTTTCTCTTGGTATTTCTAGTCACCAACTCCCTTAGAGCCTCCTCCACAATGTTACCCTCATTGTTTCTATTGTAAGGAATAATATCTCATTTATTAATCTATCCGTCCTCCATCTCCTCTTGATCAAGGAAGCCCAACAAGTCCATACAATAATGTTCTACCAAAATCACCCCATCATCTCCTCACTCAACTAATAGCTTAGTGCTATGGGTAGTGATATCTAATCTATCAACCAAGGCTTTGCAAGGTTTGAAAGGGGGGTAGCATCTAGGATGACAACCAATGAGAAATTGGAGAGATAATCATCAGATTCATATGCCTCTTTAATGACATTTAAAAAGCCATCATCCATTAAATCAGAAGATGATATAGTGTCAATATTAACCCTATTATTATCCCCACTCCCAGACATCTCCAAGGCCATGTCACTATCAGAGATTAAACTATCAACAACCCTACCCCTATCCTTGAGAGGTGAGACACTAGGATCAACATCATCTATAATTCTAACCTCATTTCAAGGGGTTTTACCAATGACAAGCCCCACATTAATATGGTTTTTAATTCTTTGTCTTGTATCAAAAATCTTCCTAAGCCTTTCGATAACAATTTTTTGAGCATTAAGTACTCTGTGCTTAGGTCGATTACTGTGTCTATCAGCTCTACGACAGGTCAAATCATTAACAATGGCTCAATACTATTACAATAGGTGGCATTATTACCATAGGCTTTGGTGATGGAATTCACACCCAAATTATTCTTAGTCTTGTAAATGGCTTCCTTTAGCACATTAAGATTCTCAATAATGGACACTTCATTGGAAGTAAGATCGGGATTGGGCCATTCAGAAGGATTACAAGGAGGGTCATTTGTGGAATCAACAACTTCAGGCTTCACATAACTTTTTTTGCACATCAAGGGGTTCGCTCTTCAAATTAAGATTAGGTAGTTTACTTATTTTAATTAGAAAAGTGAAATTTTGCATGATGTGGCTCTCCCCCCTATACAGAAAGCATGTGTTAATCTCACCCAGGTATTGAATAGGGCATAACACATTTCCTTCCTCTGATTCGATTTTAAGTTCCTTCAAAAGGTCCAAACTAGGATTAATAGAAATCAAAAACCTTGCATCCATATGTGGTAGCATGGAGGTTGTCGCATCCATTTCAATCACTTCTCCAATAGTTTTCAATGCCTTGGGAATCAAATTCCAAAGGAAAGGAGGGATATTACGAATTGTGACCCACCTAGGGAGCATGAAAACCAAAACTTGTTCATGGTTGGCCTCAAGCAACCATCTTATGGCTCCAAAATACTGAGAACCTATGTTCCAAAACCACCTCTTTTTGGCTAGGCTGGTTTTAAAAGAAATAATAAATAGTCCTTTGTGCACCATCCTACAGTAGGAATAGCGAAACCCTAGTTTTCCTCCCCAAACATTTTGTAACCATTCGTTCAAATAGTTTTGAGATGGAAGTTTGTTTACAACTAGAACTGCTAAGAAAATAAAAGTGTCTCTAAATCTAGCTTTTTCACTATTAATAACTATGGCCATTTGAGAATTTGGTTTGACAACAAGAGAAGTGGAAAAGCACATCTTACCTCCTCTTATCCATTGTGCACATTATTTGTAGGTTGTGATGGCTTTTGGGACTCAAAATTTTCTTCTTCTAGGACCATTCAATCCTCCACCACTACTTGTTTAAACGATTTCCCACCATTTCTTTGAAGCACAACTTCAACAAAAGTCTTTGGAATGACATTTCCAGGAGAACCATCACCCATAAAAAAGCTTAGCACCTTTCAAGCAATAAATATCCTACGCAAGAATCACATGCAAGATAGGGGAAAGAACGACCTCCCACTGTCCGAGCAACTGCTCGCACGCATAAAGTAGGCCTCCTCAAATATGTTAACAGAGACTACCAAGTTGCAAAGCCCTCGTCTTCCTTACAAAACAATAATGGTTTAATTGTGCCTTTATCCTCCTATTTAATTATTACATTTAATTGACCCTCTATCGTCCTATTTAGTCATTACTTTTCTTTCAATTAAATTATTGAATCTCAACTTTTCTTGATCTCAATTAATTAAAAATTTATTATTATCCATACAAATATTAAACTTCGACTTTGATGAAAAGAAATATAAAAATTGATCCGACCTGTAATATTAAATAATCTAACTTTTAGATGAGTTGGCAGCGCCCAATACAATAAATGAAGCATTGAATTTATAGACCACCATCGTGTCATTCGTGAGGGGCCTTTAAGTCACGCCAAACCTCTTTGATGAGCATCAAAGTTGTAGCTTTCCTATTAAATCTCTCTGTCATAATTATTTGGGTCTTAAGCAATAATATATGCAGGTTTGACCTCTTACATCTCAAATACACGCATGCCTCCACACAAAAGTTTCGCCTGTATTACTGTAACGCCATGTTCCTACATATTGGAATATATGGTTTTTAATGCATATAAACACCACAAAGTCAAACTCTTCCTGTGCGTCGGTCATGGTCGTCCACGATGCCCACTAATCACGATGATGGGTATTTTAAAACAATTATTACCCTCACCTAATTCCCTTGATCGTCTGTAAATTTCTTAACAGTCATTGGGGTCTCTTTGAATCATTTATTTCCATCAAGACTTTTCAATATCTAGCAAGAATTTCAGTAGTTGTTCATTCAATTCAGTGGGTTTCTCAATCGAAGGAACATGCCCACAATCGTCTATCACCACAAGCTTGGCTTTTTCACCAATATGTCTGCAAATTTATCATTGTTTAATTGTATGTGAAGTGATTGAAATGGGACTGACTTATGATTGAGTGTAAGAGGGAGATGATTTGTTACTCAAGCTCAGTTTTTGGTTGGGCTGGTCCAATGGATCATTAGGAAAAAAACCAACGATGGAAGAAAACATACTCTTATTAAGGATCTGATAATATGATTGACCAATATGGCGTGGATCGATAACAGAATGTTACCTTTGGAGAGTGTAGACTAGGATTTTGAGAGTGCACCTAAACCTGTTTTGAAGGCCAAAGACAAACAAACGTCATAGCATATTATCAAATCAAATTCAAAGGTAAACAAACTAAAATCAAAGCCACCTCAGTTTAAGCTTAAAACGGATGCGCCCATGCACCATTTGATATGCTTAGATATAGAGGGATGTGAGTGTGCAAACTCAAGCACTTGGAGTATGCAAGATAAATGATTTGAGGATCAAGAAGACCCAAAATGACACAAAATAGGTATGAGGAACCTATTTTTCCTCAAAGGCCTCAAGAACACACAAATATGCAAAGCTAAATGAAAGAACTAAGATTTAAAACAAGAAATGAATCTATGTTAATCCATTTAAGCTAATTTAGATGTGATTTAAGCTTGAAAAATGATCTAAAAAGATGAACTTATGCTTATGCTAAAATGAAAATGGCATTATAACTTTGTTATTGAGTTTGAAAGTTGAGAGATGATTTGCCTTAGGAAGTGAGGGTATTTATAGGATTTCTAAGGCTTGGGGTAGGAGGAATGAATGGCCAGGATTGAAATCCTTAAGAGAGGCCAAGATTCACTCAAAGGGAAGCACATGGATTGTGCTAGTTCTCAGCCAATCAGGAGGTGACACATGTCACAAGGTGAGTGGATGAAGGGAAGGGCAAAGAGGAGTCAACAAAGGGGGCTCCAAGCTCATAACTCTCCAAATAAATGCTTGTAAGAGCAATGAATGGGCTTTAAGAGGCTTTGAAGACTTTGGGGAAGCAATAAATGCTTTGTGGTTGAGATATTTGGAAGGGAAGACTTTGCTTTGGTTTAGGAAAGTCTTAAGCTTGGTTAGGATTGCACAAAGGTTTAAGGGTAGGATTAGGATAAGAAAAAGGATTAGGATGGGTGAAGAGGGGGGATTTGAGAAGATTCTAGAAGAGTCTAGATTTCTCCTTAGTTTCATGGAATAAAAAGTTATTCATTCCAAAAGCCTAAGTTTTAGGAATATTTATTAAAATATTTTCAATAAATATGGAAATTAAATATTTAACCTTAATTAAATATTTAACCTTGGGATTAGGGTTAGAAAAGATGGGATTAGCCTTTTAATCGAAATTAAGAAGGGATTAGAAGATTTTTGAAGAGGTTAGTGGTCTTAAGGAAATTGGCCAAGTTTGGGATAAAAAATAAATTAATTTATTTTTTGAAATTTTTGGTCAATTTATTAATTAAAATAATTAATAAATTAGGGATAATGTCCAAATGACATTTTTAGGCTAGATTCCTTAATTAAAGATTTTTAATTAAGAGAGGGATTTAATGTCATAAAAATAAATTAATTAATTAAATAAATAATTAATTAATAAATGATGATGTCATCAAGGATTTTCAGAAAATAAAAATAATTTATTTTCTAAAGGATTTTTCGGTGTCTACTAAGATTTTGAGAGTGCACCTAAACCTGTTTTGAAGGTCAAAGACAAACAAACGTCATAGCATATTATCAAATCAAATTCAAAGGTAAACAAACTAAAATCAAAGCCACCTCAGTTTAAGCTTAAAACGGATGCGCCCATGCACCGTTTGATATGCTTAGATATAGAGGGATGTGAGTGTGCAAACTCAAGCACTTGGAGTATGCAAGATAAATGATTTGAGGATCAAGAAGACCCAAAATGACACAAAATAGGTATAAGGAACCTATTTTGCCTCAAAGGCCTCAAGAACACACAAATATGCAAAGCTAAATGAAAGAACTAAGATTTAAAACAAGAAATGAATCTATGTTAATCCATTTAAGCTAATTTAGATGTGATTTAAGCTTGAAAAATGATCTAAAAAGATGAACTTATGCTTATGCTAAAATGAAAATGGCATTATAACTTTTCTATTGAGTTTGAAAGTTGAGAGATGATTTGCCTTAGGAAGTGAGGGTATTTATAGGATTTTTAAGGCTTGGGGTAGGAGGAATGAATGGCCAGGATTGAAATCCTTAAGAGAGGCCAAGATTCACTCAAAGGGAAGCACATGGATTGTGCTAGTTCTCAGCCAATCAGGAGGTGACACATGTCACAAGGTGAGTGGATGAAGGGAAGGGCAAAGAGGAGTCAACAAAGGGGGCTCCAAGCTCATAACTCTCCAAATAAATGCTTGTAAGATCAATGAATGGGCTTTAAGAGGCTTTGAAGACTTTGGGGAAGTAATAAATGCTTTGTGGTTGAGATATTTGGAAGGGAAGACTTTGCTTTGGTTTAGGAAAGTCTTAAGCTTGGTTAGGATTGCACAAAGGTTTAAGGGTAGGATTAGGATTAGAAAAAGGATTAGGATGGGTGAAGAGGGGGGATTTGAGAAGATTCTAGAAGAGTCTAGATTTCTCCTTAGTTTCATGGAATAAAAGGTTATTCATTCCAAAAGCCTAAGTTTTAGGAATATTTATTAAAATATTTTCAATAAATATGGAAATTAAATATTTAACCTTAATTAAATATTTAACCTTGGGATTAGGGTTAGAAAAGATGGGATTAGCCTTTTAATCGAAATTAAGAAGGGATTAGAAGATTTTGGAAGAGGTTAGTGGTCTTAAGGAAATTGGCCAAGTTTGGGATAAAAAATAAATTAATTTATTTTTTGAAGTTTTTGGTCAATTTATTAATTAAAATAATTAATAAATTAGGGATAATGTCCAAATGACATTTTTAGGCTAGATTCCTTAATTAAAGATTTTTAATTAAGAGAGAGGGATTTAATGCCATAAAAATAAATTAATTAATTAAATAAATAATTAATTAATAAATGATGATGTCATCAAAGATTTTCAGAAAACAAAAATAATTATTTTCTAAAAGATTTTTCGGTGTCTACTAGGATTTTGAGAGTGCACCTAAACCTGTTTTGAAGGCCAAAGACAAACAAACGTCATAGCATATTATCAAATCAAATTCAAAGGTAAACAAACTAAAATCAAAGCCACCTCAGTTTAAGCTTAAAACGGATGCGCCCATGCACCGTTTGATATGCTTAGATATAGAGGGATGTGAGTGTGCAAACTCAAGCACTTGGAGTATGCAAGATAAATGATTTGAGGATCAAGAAGACCCAAAATGACACAAAATAGGTATGAGGAACCTATTTTGCCTCAAAGGCCTCAAGAACACACAAATATGCAAAGCTAAATGAAAGAACTAAGATTTAAAACAAGAAATGAATCTATGTTAATCCATTTAAGCTAATTTAGATGTGATTTAAGCTTGAAAAATGATCTAAAAAGATGAACTTATGCTTATGCTAAAATGAAAATGGCATTATAACTTTGCTATTGAGTTTGAAAGTTGAGAGATGATTTGCCTTAGGAAGTGAGGGTATTTATAAGATTTCTAAAGCTTGGGGTAGGAGGAATGAATGACCAGGATTGAAATCTTTAAGAGAGGCCAAGATTCACTCAAAGGGAAGCACATGGATTGTGCTAGTTCTCAGCCAATCAGGAGGTGACACATGTCACAAGGTGAGTGGATGAAGGGAAGGGCAAAGAGGAGTCAACAAAAGGGGCTCCAAGCTCATAACTCTCCAAATAAATGCTTGTAAGAGCAATGAATGGGCTTTAAGAGGCTTTGAAGACTTTGGGGAAGCAATAAATGCTTTGTGGTTGAGATATTTGGAAGGGAAGACTTTGCTTTGGTTTAGGAAAGTCTTAAGCTTGGTTAGGATTGCACAAAGGTTTAAGGGTAGGATTAGGATTAGAAAAAGGATTAGGATGGGTGAAGAGGGGGGATTTGAGAAGATTCTAGAAGAGTCTAGATTTCTCCTTAGTTTCATGGAATAAAAGGTTATTCATTCCAAAAGCCTAAGTTTTAGGAATATTTATTAAAATATTTTCAATAAATATGGAAATTAAATATTTAACCTTAATTAAATATTTAACCTTGGGATTAGGGTTAGAAAAGATGGGATTAGCCTTTTAATCGAAATTAAGAAGGGATTAGAAGATTTTGGAAGAGGTTAGTGGTCTTAAGGAAATTGGCCAAGTTTGGGATAAAAAATAAATTAATTTATTTTTTGAAGTTTTTGGTCAATTTATTAATTAAAATAATTAATAAATTAGGGATAATGTCCAAATGACATTTTTAGGCTAGATTCCTTAATTAAAGATTTTTAATTAAGAGAGAGGGATTTAATGCCATAAAAATAAATTAATTAATTAAATAAATAATTAATTAATAAATGATGATGTCATCAAGGATTTTCAGAAAACAAAAATAATTTATTTTCTGAAGGATTTTTCGGTGTCTACATTTTGCCCCTCTTTGATGCGATGCCGCAAGTGGCATGGCGTCAAAGACAAGAAAATAAGATGCCGAGGCTAGAATCAGAAGAAGAGAGTATGACGCCTAGGTGGACTAGGAGAAAGAGGATACATGCCCCGGTGGGACAAACTCATGGAAGATGCGCCCAGTGGGATAAGGAGAAAGAGGGATTACGCCCTGGGACAGAGTGTGCCCGGTAGGACGAGGAAGGAAAGGCCTAGGAAGAAAGGGGAGATAAATAACCTCACTTCTAAGAACAAATATGGATGATATGCAAGATGAGATGGAAATACAAGATGCAAGATGCAGCTATATGCAAAGATGCAAGATTAATCTATATGATAAATGCAAGGGACCAGATAGCTCCAAGTGCAAACGGGAGTGCACAACCTAGATTTAATATAGCAATGCTAGAGACCTGCCAAGGATACTGGGATCACGAGGCCTTGTCACCAGTGTTGCATAGGACTGACGAGGACTGACGCTAAAAAAACACACAGGGTTGCCCCAACATCACACATGAAGTGCAGAGGCGACATGGAAAAACCGATGCTGAAAAAACCACAAACACACAACTGACTCACAGGCAGAAGCGAAAGATCAAAAGACCTTGCCCCAGATTATCCGCACATGCAGCACACCGTGATATAATGAATCGTGGTGACCCTGGTGGGATAATGAGAAGCCAAAAAGATTAACAAGACCCAAAGGACAAAAATCCAAGATCAAAATGATAACTCCAAAAAGACATCCTTTGCCAAGGAGAGAGATTAGGTTTGATTGATGGTGGGAAGATTGGTCAGACAGGAGGAATGATATATCCTCAAGGACCAGGATGGAAGATTAGGTCAGATAGGAGGAACGATATATCCTCAAGGACCCATGGGTTGGTGAGAGAATAAGTGTAGTTGTTCGCTGGCAAAAGCCGAAGTTCAAGGAATAATCAGGATAAGCAAGGATAAGTCGACAATTGATGTTGCTGAAGCACAAGGCCTGAGTGGGACTACAAATTTTCTGAGGCTGGGGATGGGACAAGATATTTGATCAAATGCTGCTGCAGGACGGACAAAGGTTATGTACAACAAGGAGGAACGATATGCACAAGGGATATGTACAGAAGCTCAGGATTGGGGATAGGAAGATCACACTCAGCGGGACTGTCACTAGGACGGAGACAAGAAAGATAAATACAGGGAGGAAAGTGCTGTACAAGAAAGGGAAAAGGATATGGTACAAGATATGGTACAAAGCTTTGGAATAGGATATGGATTGCAGATGGGTTGGAGGAAGATGGAAGCCGAATGCTTGGAGGAGATGGAACTGCTGGGAGATCTGTTATGGATGGAGGATGAGGACGGTAGCTGAAAGGACAACTGAATAGATAAATAGCTCAGTTTACTATGTTGGCACCTGTTTGCCAGGTTTTCACCAACATACTTATCCAAGTTGCTTGAATTGCCAAGTTTTCACCGTTGGACGATTATTTTCTCTTTCTCTTTTCTCTCTTTTTTTGCTTTTTTGCTTTTTTTCTTTTTTGAATGTTTTTGGATTTTCTGATATATGCAAGATCAGGTTCAGGCATAGAACCACTTCAAATGGATGATGTTGATAGGATCATTCAAGGGCTCACCTTCTGGTGTTGATAGCTGATAGGCTCCCGAGCCGAAGGATGCGGTGACAACATAGGGGCCCAACCAAGTAGGCTCAAACTTGTCTTTCTTTTCTCTATTTGCTAGGACCTTCTAATTTTCTTTAAGGACCATGTCACCGACTTGGAATTGTCTAGGATGGACCTTTTTGTTATAACTCCTTCATCGAAGCAGCACAGCAGCAACTACCCCAAACACCGCCAGCTTCAAGCTATTCATCCCAAATCCTAAATACCTTCCAGCAAGTTCCACCACCTCAACAGCCAACTTTCTCCAGCTATCTTACCCCATCACCCTTTGCTTCTAGCTTTCCCACATCTGTTCCACCTCTAAGTAACGCAGGCATGCACCCAGCTTATATCGGCCAAACCCAAAGCCAACCTCAGCAACTACCACCATCATACCCGCAAGCAGCATCATTCCAACAGCCTCCCCCACAGCAACCACATGTCCCCTTTCAGAAAACAACCATCATTCCTCAACAACAGCAAGTCCCTTGCTATCAGCCTCAGCAACAAATCCCTATCATCCCCCAGCAACAACAAGTTCCCACCTATCAGTTACAACAACAAGTTCCAAATGACCACTATCAGCAAGCAATCCCGCAACAACCGCCAGTTCAACAATGGCAAGTAGCCCAACAACATCAAGCGGTCCCATATCAATATCCCCCTATGCCACACCAGCAATATCCCCAACAACCATTGCCCCAAAATCAGTTCCAACCTATTTATCCACAGCAAGCGCCATATCCAGTTCCACAGCTTCCATCACAAGCAGAAGTTCCAGTTCCCTCGCCACTCAATGCTGAGTGGGAAGCAATGAAAAATGCTCTAAAGGAGCTCCAAAGTGGAACAGAGAATAAAACATACAAGTTCGAAGAGGTGTGCTCATATCCCTTCGATCGGTCCATAGCAACTATCCCTTTCTCCAAGCATTTTGAGATGCCCAAGTTCGACAAGTATCGGGGGAAAGGAGATCCAGTAAACCATATCAAAGAGTTCTACATGGCGTGCCAAGAAGTGGCTTACAGTGATAATTATCTCCTGCGCTTGTTTCCCAAAAACTTGGGAGGAAATGATGTTGAGTGGTTTTACAAAATACCACATGGGACAATAAACACCTTTGCTGAACTCTCTGAGAAGTTCATCACACACTATGCCCATAATGTGGAGAATGAGTTGTCCTTGCTAGACCTATGCAACTCAAAGCAGAAAGATGGAGAAAGCCTTGCAGAATACTTGCAAAGATGGCAGAATCTTACAACCAGGTTATCATATCAGCCGCCAGAGAAGCATCTAACAAAGATCTTCATTGATAACCTGCATCCAAAGCTATCCCATCACATGCGAATGAACTGTCTCCAGACATACCAAGACATCAAGAGCAAAGGCATAGGCATCGAGAAAGCTCTCCTAGATGAAGGCACTATTCGTCACTTCAAGGATGATTCCAAGAACAAACCCAACAATGATAAATCCCGTTACTGGAATCGTAACAAGAATGTTGTTACAGATGGGGCCACTAACACTAAGAATGTACAATTCATTGTGGCTAGTCCTACACCAGCTCAAACATACCAACCGCCACAAGCGCCCATCTATCAGCAACCACCAGTGCCCGCATATCAAGCACCTATTTATCAGCAGCCTCCTCAAGCTCATCAACCACCTGTGTAACAGTATCAGCATCAATACCAACAGCAACAGCCAGCACGTCAAGGCAATCCTGTTAACACAGTTAACGTTGCCCCAAGGCAAAACAAGCCCAACAATCAGAACAATCCAAAGAGGACTTTCACACCTTTGGGTGAGCCTCTAGATCAGATCTTTTATCGGCTAGCCAAGGCAAATATGATCACATATCCGCCCATCCCACAGAAGGATGACAACGCACCAAAGTCTGATTGGTATAAAGAAAATGAATACTGTGATTACCATCGTGTGAAGGGGCACACAACATTGAAGTGCATGCGGCTTAAGCACTACATCCAGGATCTCATCGATCGCAAGGAAATCCAGGTCGATGCACCAACTCAAGCTTCACCCAACGCCGGTTTGCAAATATATCAAAATGTGTTCCCTCAACAGGATACCGGGAAGAATCAAGCCAACGCCAATCAACCCCAAAATCGTGGCAAAGGAAAGCAAGAAGATCACACAGCGGCCTACATCAACTATGACAAGTATGTCGGATGCATAACTCAAGTTGAGCCCATCCAAGACGAGCCCACCATCAATACCATCCACGTCAGAGGGTCGGATCGACAATGTGCTGCAACTACCCGCAGTGGTAGGATAACTGTTGCCGGTGCTCCTCCAAGGTCAGCTGCTCTTCCAAGGCCAACATCTACTACATCCACAGCACAATCTAACACCAGGCCAGCATCAAATGCACGCGCAACACAGCATAATGCACCAAGAGCACAATACAATATCATAGAGCATCTTTGGAACATGCCAGCCCAAATATCTATCTTGGATTTGCTTCGCACATCACCCATCCATCAGGAGATCCTGGACAAAGCTCTAAAAGAAGGCCATGTCCCCACGGACATTAACACAACTCAGTTTGAAACTCTTGTGGGACACCTATCAGCAGCATGTGCCTTATCCTTCAAAGAATCTGATATACCAGATGTCGCTCCTGACCATACTCTCCCTCTCCGCATTGCTGTCATGGTCAGAGATTTCGCCATCAAACGAGTTCTAGTGGATAATGGCTCAGCCCTCAACTTGTGCACATTAAAATTCATCAAGAAGATCGGGTTCATGGAGGCCAACATACAACATGAGCAAATCACTATCAAAGCATATGATAACTTAGAGCGTACCTCTGAAGGTACTATGACTTTGCCTATCCAGCTAGGCCCAGCAACGCAAGATACTCTCTGCCACATTGTTGATCTTGACCTACCCTTCAATATCCTCCTCGGTCGTCCATGGATCCATTCCATTAAGGCCGTACCATCTACTTACCATCAGTGCATCAAGTTTCCACATCAAGGCACTGAGGTTACCATCCACGCTGACCCTAACCCCTTCGCATACTGCCTTGCGATGGAAGCATCTTTCCCTCATTCTACTCATTGTCCTGGAACTGATATTTGTACTTCTATTGCTAGTTCATCCCGATCCCATCACGATCCAGAGACCATCCTCTCTTCCACCTTATCATCTATCAAGATCAACAACCAAGGTTGTGGCGAATACAGCCTCAGTGATGCATTTGCTGTAGGAGCTCTTCCACGTGATCCACATACTCAAGGGCACCCAAGTTGTCAAAACAAGCCTGTTGAAGAACATTATAAGCTCAAGCAAATCGGAAACATGACTTTTGAGTCTCATGGCAACATCAACAGCAAAGAAATGGATCCAGATATTAACAAATGGTTATACAAAGATCCCCCATCACGTGACACACAACTTCTTGAGTACTTCAAAGAGAAATATCCAATCCCCTACAAAAATGTCACAGAACACTATAACTATCAAGGTGGTGGTCTAGGACCACAAGAGGATGGAAATTTGTTTCTTATCATACCATCCCAGAATCCAGAACAGCAAGGACTTGGCTTTAATACCCCTCGCCTGCTTGAACAAGAGCCCAATACCACAACTGCGGGCACTAACATGACCAACGTGAACTTTTCAAATAGCCAGGATGACCTCGTGGAAATCGAAGACATCCCCGAAGAGAAAGACATCCGATCCTACGACGATATCTTTGCCGACGACACCCTCCTGGGGACTTCTGTCCTCCAACAACTCTCCATTAACCTCATAGATCTTCCCCTCACAAACCCCGACCTCATAGATTGGGACCAACCAAGCATCACACACATCGACGAGTTCCAAAGCGCACAAGCACTCCTAGAATTCATGGGGGCATCAGATCCAGCAGTTAACCAGGATCCAACATCAACCTCTGTCTATCAGCTTCACCCAGAAGGATATTTTGGGGAAGAGACAAGCTTTAGTCACAAAAATGAAATAGCAAAAGAACATCATGAGTCTTTATGTGAAAACCCCCTTGGGGCACATTCTGATTCCAAAATAGTAAAAATAAAGGGCGTATCTTCTAGTGAAAACCTGGCAATTCAGGCGCTAGAAGATGAAGCCTTGCCTCTTCCCCCTATCCAAGATTATAGACCAGAGCAGTTGCTGATCATCATAGAGGAGACCAAGCCAATTAACTTGGGAACAGAAGAATGTCCAAGGATCACCTACATTGCAGTCAACCTAACAGAAGGAGAAGAAATCGCTCTCAATGCCTTGCTCAAGGAATCCATCATCAACTTTGCATGGTCATACGCCCATATGCCTGGGCTTGATCCAAACCTTGTTGTTCATCACCTATCAGTAGATCCAAATGTCAAGCCAGTGAAGCAGAAGCTAAGATGCAAAGATGCAAGATTAATCTATATGATAAATGCAAGGGACCAGATAGCTCCAAGTGCAAACGGGAGTGCACAACCTAGATTTAATATAGCAATGCTAGAGACCTGCCAAGGATACTGGGATCACGAGGCCTTGTCACCAGTGTTGCATAGGACTGACGAGGACTGACGCTAAACAAACACACAGGGTTGCCCCAACATCACACATGAAGCGCAGAGGCGACATGGCGAAACCGATGCTGAAGGAACCACAAACACACAACTGACTCATAGGCAGAAGCGAAAGATCAAAAGACCTTGCCCCAGATTATCCGCACACGCAGCACACCGTGATATAATGAATCATGGTGACCCTGGTGGGATAATGAGAAGCCAAAAAGATTAACAAGACCCAAAGGACAAAAATCTAAGATCAAAATGATAACTCCAAAAAGACATCCTTTGCCAAGGAGAGAGATTAGGTTTGATTGATGGTGGGAAGATTGGTCGGACAGGAGGAACGATATATCCTCAAGGACCAGGATGGAAGATTAGGTCAGACAGGAGGAACGATATATCCTCAAGGACCCATGGGTTGGTGAGAGAATAAGTGTAGTTGTTCGCTGGCAAAAGCCGAAGTTCAAGGAATAATCAGGATAAGCAAGGATAAGTCGACAATTGATGTTGCTGAAGCACAAGGCCTGAGTGGGACTACAAATTTTCTGAGGCTGGGGATGGGACAAGATATTTGATCAAATGCTGCTGCAGGACGGACAAAGGTTATGTACAACAAGGAGGAACGATATGCACAAGGGATATGTACAGAAGCTCAGGATTGGGGATAGGAAGATCACACTCAGCGGGACTGTCACTAGGACGGAGACAAGAAGGATAAATACAGGGAGGAAAGCGCTGTACAGGAAAGGGAAAAGGATATGGTACAAGATATGGTACAAAGCTTTGGAATAGGATATGGATTGCAGATGGGTTGGAGGAAGATGGAAGCCGAATGCTTGGAGGAGATGGAACTGCTGGGAGATCTGTTATGGATGGAGGATGAGGACGGTAGCTGAAAGGACAACTGAATAGATAAATAGCTCAGTTTACTATGTTGGCGCCTGTTTACCAGGTTTTCACCAACATACTTATCCAAGGCGCTTGAATTGCCAAGTTTTCACCGTTGGACGATTATTTTCTCTTTCTCTTTTCTCTCTTTTTTTGCTTTTTTTCTTTTTTGCTTTTTTGAATGTTTTTGGATTTTCTGATATATGCAGGATCAGGTTCAGGCATAGAACCGCTTCAGATGGATGATGTTGATAGGATCATTCAAGGGCTCACCTTCTGGTGTTGATAGCTGATAGGCTCCCGAGCCGAAGGATGCGGTGACAACATAGGGGCCCAACCAAGTAGGCTCAAACTTGTCTTTCTTTTCTCTATTTGCTAGGACCTTCTGATTTTCTTTAAGGACCATGTCACCGACTTGGAATTGTCTAGGATGGACCTTTTTGTTATAACTCCTTTTGAGTCGATTCTGGTATGCAACCAGGTGATCATAAGCTTGCTGTCTCTTTTCATCTAGCAGATCTAGCTGTGTGAGCCAGGCCACACGATAGTCTTCATCAGTTGTATAGTTCTTCATGGAGACGCGCAAGGATGGGAGCTCAACCTCGATCGGTAGAACGACTTCAGCACCATATACAAGGGAGTATGGGGTGGTGCCTATGGGAGTGCGATAAGAAGTGTGATAGGCCCAAAGGGCAGGATTGATTTGGAGGTGCCAGTCACGACCAGAATCATTGACAACCTTCTTGAGGATTTTCAAGATAGTTTTGTTGGTTGCCTCAGCTTGGCCATTTCCTTGAGGGAAATATGGACTGGAGAAATGGTGATGAATGTGGAGTCTGGCACACAGATCATCCACATGCTGGTTTTCAAAAGGTGTGCCATGGTCTGTGAAAATGGTAGATGGTATGCCGAAGCGGCAAATGATATGGTAGAGGATGAACTTGGATATTTGGATGCCCGTAGTTAGGGTGAGCGGAATCGCTTCAACCCATTTGGTAAAGTACTCTGTGGCTGTTATGATATACTTGTGTCCATCCGAAGAGAGGGGGGTGATCAAGCCAATGAGGTCGAGGCCCCAACATGAAAAAGGCCATCGTGGTGCAATAGGCTGTAGATCCTGTGCTGGTGCATGTATCAAATTGGCATGCTGTTGACATGGGAGACATTTCTTGACAAATTCACACGCATCATGTTCCATTGTTGGCCAATAATATCCAACTCTAAGCAGCTGCTTTGCTAGAACCATGCCACTCATGTGGGCACCGCAAATTCCAGTGTGAACTTCTTGTAAGGCCAGGACGGCCTCGTTTGAGTCTAAACATCTAGATAGGACATTGTGATACCCGCGACGATATAGGGTGTTGGCTACAAGAGTGTAGCGGGAAGCTCTGCGAATAAGGTTTTGGCATTGGTTATTGGTGAGATGGGGAGATATGATACCATTTTTTAGATATGCATGGATGTCGTGGTACCATGGGGATTGGGGACCAACCAAGACACACACCATGTCCGCATCGGCGTTCTCATAAGCTGGTGAATGTAGCTGCTCGACTAGAAATTCATATTGTGTTGCATCACGTGGGATTTCCAATAAGGATCCGATGGTTGCCATTGCATCCACTGCTTTGTTCTGAAGCCTTGGGATCTGATTGAATTGTAGATGTAGGAAATGCTCTTTCAGTTTATCCACCAGTTGTTTGTAGGGTAGCAATTTATCATCCTTTGTCTGATACTCATCAAGGACTTGCTTGATAATGAGCTGTGAATCTCCAAAAACTTGTAATTCTGTGATGTTCCATTGGATAGCTGTTTTGAGACCTAAGATGAGTGCCTCATATTCTGCAATATTGTTGGTACAGGGGAATCCCAACTTGAATGATTTTGGAATATAGTCACCTTGAGGTGTGATGAATAGGATTCCTGCCCCAGAGCTATGGGATGTGTTGGAACCATCAAAGTATAGTTTCCACATGGGCTGCTCTTCAATCATGCATAAGTGTTCATCGGGGAATTCCATGATTAGTGGATAGGCATCCACCAGTGGTGCTTCTGCTAGTTGATCGGCAATGACTTGCCCTTTGATTGCTTTGTGATCTACATACTGAATGTCAAATTCGCTGAGTAACATGACCCATTTTGCCATACGGCCTGTGAGGGTTGTCCTTGATAATAGATACTTAAGAGGGTCCACCTTTGATATGAGCTTGATTGTGTGGCTAAGCATGTAATGTCTAAGTTTTTGAGTGGCAAAGACCACTGCTAGGCATGCTTTCTCCATGGGTGAATAGTTAAGCTCATAGCCCACAAAAGTGCGACTGATGTAGTAGATAGCTCGTTCTCTATTTTCATCATCATGCTGTGCTAGGAGTGCCCCTAGTGCTGTAGCTGTTGTTGAGATGTAAAGGATGAGTGGGCATCCTAGAATTGGTGGTACTAGGATTGGAGCATTAGCTAGATACTCCTTGAGCTTATCAAAGCTTCTTTGACATATGGGATCCCACTTGAAGTTGGTGTCTTTGCATAAGAGATGTGAGAAGGGTTGGCACTTGTCTGCTAGTTGCGAGATGAACCGCCGTACTGATTGAAGCTTGCCCTGTAGGCTTCTGAGCTGTTTGAGATTTCTTGGTGGAGGCATCTCCGTTATTGCTTTTACCTTTTTAGGATCAATCTCTATGCCTCATCTAGAGACGATGAAGCCTAGAAGCTTGCCAGATGTAACACCAAAGACACATTTCTTAGGATTAAGCTTTAAGCCATAATGATTTAGATGATCAAACACACGTTCTAGGATGTTGAGGTGCTCATCTCTTATTTTGGATTTTGCAAGGATATCGTCCACATAGTCTTCAAGGATCTTGTGGATCATGTCATGGAAGATCGCTGTCATTGCTCTCTGATATGTGGCCCCTGCATTCTTTAGCCCAAATGGCATCATGTTGTAGCAAAAGGTACCCAATGGGGTTGTGAATGCTGTTTTATGTTGATCTGCTTCCGCTATATGAATTTGGTTGTAGCCTGAAAAGCCATCCATTAATGATAACATCTCATGACCCGCTGTAAGGTCTACGATCATGTCTATGTTAGGTAGCGGGAAATCATCTTTAGGACATGCCTTGTTCAAGTCCCTAAAATCAGTACAGATTCTGATGTCGCCAGAAGGCTTTGTGACTGGCACCATGTTAGAGATCCACTCTGAATAATCTATTGCTCTGATGATCTTAGCTTGGAGGAGCTTCTCAAGCTCTACTTTGACGAGCAATGCTACCTTTGGATGCATTTTCCTTAGCTTCTGCTTCACTGGCTTGACGTTTGGATCTACTGATAGGTGATGAACAACAAGGTTTTGATCAAGCCCAGGCATATGGGCGTATGACCATGCAAAGTTGATGATGGATTCCTTGAGCAAGGCACTGAGAGCGATTTCTTCTCCTTCTGTTAGGTTGACTGCAATGTAGGTGATCCTTGGACATTCTTCTGTTCCCAAGTTGATTGGCTTGGTCTCCTCTATGATGATCGGCGACTGCTCTGGTCTATAATCTTGGATAGGGGGAAGAGGCAAGGCTTCATCTTCTAGCGCCTGAATTGCCAGGTTTTCACTAGAAGATACGCCCTTTATTTTTACTATTTTGGAATCAGAATGTGCCCCAAGGGGGTTTTCACATAAAGACTCATGATGTTCTTTTGCTATTTCATTTTTGTGACTAAAGCTTGCCTCTTCCCCAAAATATCCTTCTGGGTGAAGCTGATAGACAGAGGTTGATGTTGGATCCTGGTTAACTGCTGGATCTGATGCCCCCATGAATTCTAGGAGTGCTTGTGCGCTTTGGAACTCGTCGATGTGTGCGATGCTTGGTTGGTCCCAATCTATGAGGTCAGGGTTTGTGAGGGGAAGATCTATGAGGTTAATGGAGAGTTATTGGAGGACAGAAGTCCCTAGGAGGGTGTCGTCGGCAAAGATATCATCGTAGGATCGGATGTCTTTCTCTTCGGGGATGTCTTCGATTTCCACGAGGTCATCCTGGCTATTCGAAAAGTTCACGTTGGTCATGTTAGTGCCCACAGTTGTGGTATTGGGCTCTTGTTCAAGCAGGCGAGGGGTATTAAAGCCAAGTCCTTGCTGTTCTGGATTCTGGGATGGTATGATAAGAAACAAATTTCCGTCCTCTTGTGGTCCTAGACCACCACCTTGATAGTTATAGTGTTCTGTGACATTTTTGTAGGGGATTGGATATTTCTCTTTGAAGTACTCAAGAAGTTGTGTGTCACGTGATGGGGGATCTTTGTATAACCATTTGTTAATATCTGGATCCATTTCTTTGCTGTTGATGTTGCCATGAGACTCAAAAGTCATGTTTCCGATTTGCTTGAGCTTATAATGTTCTTCAACAGGCTTGTTTTGACAACTTGGGCGCCCTTGAGTATGTGGATCACGTGGAAGAGCTCCTACAGCAAATGCATCACTGAGGCTGTATTCGCCACAACCTTGGTTGTTGATCTTGATAGATGATAAGGTGGAAGAGAGGATGGTCTCTGGATCATGATGGGATCGGGATGAACTAGCAATAGAAGTACCAATATCGGTTCCAGGACAATGAGTAGAATGAGGGAAAGATGCTTCCATCGCAAGGCAGTATGCGAAGGGGTTAGGGTCAGCGTGGATGGTAACCTCAGTGCCTTGATGTGGAAACTTGATGCACTGATGGTAAGTAGATGGTACGGCCTTAATGGAATGGATCCATGGACGACCGAGGAGGATATTGAAGGGTAGGTCAAGATCAACAACGTGGCAGAGAGTATCTTGCGTTGCTGGGCCTAGCTGGATAAGCAAAGTCATAGTACCTTCAGAGGTACGCTCTAAGTTATCATATGCTTTGATAGTGATTTGCTCATGTTGTATGTTGGCCTCCGTGAACCTGATCTTCTTGATGAATTTTAATGTGCACAAGTTGAGGGCTGAGCCATTATCCACTAGAACTTGTTTGATGGTGAAATCTCTGACCATGACAACAATGCGGAGAGGGAGAGTATGGTCAGGAGCGACATCTGGTATATCAGATTATTTGAAGGATAAGGCACATGCTGCTGATAGGTGTCCCACAAGAGTTTCAAACTGAGTTGTGTTAATGTCCGTGGGGACATGGCCTTCTTTTAGAGCTTTGTCCAGGATCTCCTGATGGATGGGTGATGTGCGGAGCAAATCCAAGATAGATATTTGGGCTGGCATGTTCCCAAGATGCTCTATGATATTGTATTGTGCTCTTGGTGCATTATGCTGTGTTGCGCATGCATTTGATGCTGGCCTGGTGTTAGATTGTGCTGTGGATGCAGTAGATGTTGGCCTTGGAAGAGCAGCTGACCTTGGAGGAGCACCGGCAATAGTTATCCTACCACTGCGGGTAGTTGCAGCACATTGTCGATCCGGCCCTCTGACGTGGATGGTATTGATGGTGGGCTCATCTTGGATGGGCTCAACTTGAGTTATGCATCCGACATACTTGTCATAGTTGATGTAGGCCGCTGTGTGATCTTCTTGCTTGCCTTTGCCACGATTTTGGGGCTGATTGGCGTTGGCTTGATTCTTCCCGATATCGTGTTGAGGGAACACATTTTGATATATTTGCAAACTGGCGTTGGGTGAAGCTTGAGTTGGTGCATCGACCTGGATTTCCTTGCGATCGATGAGATCCTGGATGTAGTGCTTAAGCCGCATGCACTTCAATGTTGTGTGCCCCTTCACACGATGGTAATCACAGTATTCATTTTCTTTATACCAATCAGACTTTGGTGCGTTGTCATCCTTCTATGGGATGGGCGGATATGTGATCATATTTGCCTTGGCTAGCCGATAAAAGATCTGATCTAGAGGCTCACCCAAAGGTGTGAAAGTCCTCTTTGGATTGTTCTGATTGTTGGGCTTGTTTTGCCTTGGGGCAACGTTAACTGTGTTAACAGGATTGCCTTGACGTGCTGGCTGTTGCTGTTGGTATTGATGCTGATACTGTTGCACAGGTGGTTGATGAGCTTGAGGAGGCTGCTGATAAATAGGTGCTTGATATGCGGGCGCTGGTGGTTGCTGATAGATGGGCGCTTGTGGCGGTTGGTATGTTTGAGCTGGTGTAGGACTAGCCACAATGAATTGTACATTCTTAGTGTCAGTGGCCCCATCTGTAACAACATTCTTGTTACGATTCCAGTAACGGGATTTATCATTGTTGGATTTGTTCTTGGAATCATCCTTGAAGTGACGAATAGTGCCTTCGTCTAGGAGAGCTTTCTCGATGCCTATGCCTTTGCTCTTGATGTCTTGGTATGTCTGGAGACAGTTCATTCACATGTGATGGGATAGCTTTGGATGCAGGTTATCAATGAAGATCTTTGTTAGATGCTTCTCTGGCGGCTGATATGATAACCTGGTTGTAAGATTCAGCCATCTTTGCAAGTATTCTGCAAGGCTTTCTCCATCTTTCTGCTTTGACTTGCATAGGTCTAGCAAGGACAACTCATTCTCCACATTATGGGCATAGTGTGTGATGAACTTCTCAGAGAGTTCAACAAAGGTGTTTATTGTCCCATGTGGTATTTTGTAAAACCACTCAACAGCAGTTCCTCCCAAGCTTTTGGGAAACAGGCGCAGGAGATAATTATCACTGTAAGCCACTTCTTGGCACGCCATGTAGAACTCTTTGATATGGTTTACTGGATCTCCTTTCCCCCGATACTTGTTGAACTTGGGCATCTCAAAATGCTTGGGGAAAGGGATAGTTGCTATGGACCGATCGAAGGGATATGAGCACACCTCTTCGAACTTGTATGTTTTATTCTCTGTTCCACTTTGGAGCTCCTTTAGAGCATTTTTCATTGCTTCCCACTCAGCATTGAGTGGCGAGGGAACTGGAACTTCTGCTTGTGATGGAAGCTGTGGAACTGGATATGGCGCTTGCTGTGGATAAATAGGTTGGAACTGATTTTGGGGCAATGGTTGTTGGGGATATTGCTGGTGTGGCATAGGGGGATATTGATATGGGACCGCTTGATGTTGTTGGGCTACTTGCCATTGTTGAACTGGCGGTTGTTGCGGGATTGCTTGCTGATAGTGGTCATTTGGAACTTGTTGTTGTAACTGATAGGTGGGAACTTGTTGTTGCTGGGGGATGATAGGGATTTGTTGCTGAGGCTGATAGCAAGGGACTTGCTGTTGTTGAGGAATGATGGTTGTTTTCTGAAAGGGGACATGTGGTTGCTGTGGGGGAGGCTGTTGGAATGATGCTGCTTGCGGGTATGATGGTGGTAGTTGCTGAGGTTGGCTTTGGGTTTGACCGATATAAGCTGGGTGCATGCCTGCGTTACTTAGAGGTGGAACAGATGTGGGAAAGCTAGAAGCAAAGGGTGATGGGGTAAGATAGCTGGAGAAAGTTGGCTGTTGAGGTGGTGGAACTTGCTGGAAGGTATTTGGGATTTGGGATGAATAGCTTGAAGCTGGCGGTGTTTGGGGTAGTTGCTGCTGTGCTGCTTGGATGAAGGCGGTTTGTTGACTTGCAACCATAGATGTAGGGGATTGAGATGGGATCCCCCATGCTTTCATTTCTTCTTGTGTAAGGCCCCACTGAGAGCTTGTGTTAGGGTGCGCTGCAGGGGATGATGGAATGGTAGGAGCAACGGGAGCTTGGGATACGAATGATGGTTGAGAGAAAGGAGCTTGTTGAGGTTGTGGTTGAGCGGATGCTTGTGAGGAGGAAAATGAAGGAAACACCCAAGAGAAAGATGAGGTTGGAATGGGGAGCGATTTCGCTAACCCCAAAGAAGAAGGTATGGGTACTTGGGGGTGAAGGGTGACAGTGCTCCTTTGATGGTGAAAGGCATTGCTTGACTTGCAGATGGCGGCGGTGTAAAAGCTTGTGTGAGAGGTGGAAGCTGACTTTGGGTTTGGATTTGGGCTTGGGCAGCCATAGCAGATGATGAAGCAAAAGGGGTATGAGATGGAGCAGATGGTGCTGCAGCTTGTGTTGTGGGACTGGCGAGGCTTCCTTGCAAGAAAAGGGGAATGGTGGAAAGCTCTTGGGATGTTTGCATGATAGGATCGGGGAATGATTGGACAAACGGAGAATACGCTTGTGCTGGAACTTGGATAGTTTTGATGGGGATGCGTGGATAAAGAGATGGTGGGATGGAGGTACTTTCTGGCAGGTAGTGAACAAACGTGCTCTGCTGATGTTGTGGTACAAGGGCATTGGTCGCTGGTGGGCTTTCTGGAGGATTCGCAAATGCTTGGTTTGACAAGGGGGATGAAGGGATGTTTGGATCTTCACATGGGTTACTGGCTTGAATCTGGGGATTGTAGGTCATCATGGCGTTAGTGAAAAGGTTGGGATCGGATGAGGTTGTTGGTGGATAAGGATTCATGCTTCTTCTTTTCCGAGATCTGGTCTCAACAGGCATGGAGATGCAAGTGCTAAATGTATGCAAGATGTTTGGCTAAAAGATGTTGATGGATGCAAAGTTGATGAACTTCTAAAGATGATGACTTCTAAGATGCAAATGCAAGGATGGATCAAGATGGCGATGATGGAAGCTGGATGGAACTGATATGGATCAAGATGGTGGAGGAAAGCTAGGTTGCTGATGGAAAGCTGGTGAAAGATTACTGAGTGGTCAACAAATGAGCTGCTGTTTTGCCCAAATGGAGGATCAGAGATATGATGGGGTCAACCTAAGATAGACTGATGATCTTCGGTCAACAAGTTTCTTATCAATACACTCCAATCTCTTGCTCGAGATGATGGCTATGCAAGGACAAGGTTTGATTTCTTTATGACAACACGTTGTGTCAAAAAGAGGATGATGGTCTCTGATCTTGGATATAGGATAGGAACAACTCAAAAGGTAGAACACTAAGTGTTGGTGGATCTCTGGATTTGGAGCAAAAGATGATGGATCTGCTGGAAAGATATGGAAAGCTGATGGGGGGAATGCTGGTGGAAAAAGTTTTGAAGGGTGAAGGGACAATGCTCTATCTAAAGGGATAATGCAAATGACAAGGATTGATTCTAGAATGCTGGTAGGAAGATGAATGCATATGCAACTTTATGATGTTCTGAAATGCAACTAAGGCTTTGATGCTGATGCAAAGGATCAAAGCTAGAATGAAACTAAGATGCAAGGCTGTTTGAGACAAGATTTCAGGATCTGAAGATGGAACAAGACATGAACAAGGATTGGCTAATCTTCTGGCTCAAGGTTGACAAAGTGATGGTTAACTCGGAAACGGAAGGCGAACTGTTTGATGCGGGCGTTATGGGCAATGTTCTCAAGTCTGGTTTGGGACTTCTCTTCTGCTTGGTTTGCTTAGATAATGGCTTGATAGCTCTTGGTGTTCTTCTTGATAAGTTTTTTCTCTTGATAGGCTTGGGATTTGGGCAACTTTGCTTTAGGATGTTTGTTCTTGCTGGGCATCACTTGGAAAAAGGGCTTCTGATTTTGAGGCAAAGGTTTCCAATGGCAAAAGTTAAAGTCAAAGTAATCTCCGCAAGGGACAAAGCAACCCTGCGAGATACAAACAAAGGCAACTTACTCTGACAAAGCTTTGAAAGTGTATGTTTCAACAAGTGTTTTCACGGAGTCTTTGACTGTCAAGCACTTCAAACAGATCTACCTAAGGAAGGTGAGTATCAAAATCGCTTGCCCACAGCTTGGTATCCCCTAGAAGGGAATACAAATGGTGAGTAATCTTGAGGCGACCCGGTAAACCCCTTGGAATCGGTCCTTGCACAAGGATTTTGATACTTTCGGATGTAGATAGGGTAGCCTCTATTTTATCAGGTTGCTAATGATTCCGTGGTGTCTCCATACCCGGTTATGCTGATCATCCGTGACTCACTTAAGAGCCTTGCCAATTATGCTGGGGGAGAGGAATGTTTACCATCCCTAGTCACGTGTTTGGCACGAACGCCCGGCGATTAGGAGATGTAAGTGATTCTTTTGGTATTCACTTATTTGTATACCGGCCGGGGGGATACCGGTTTGAGGTCGTTCTCCGAGGAGGAAGCGCTTCTCCTTGGACAGGCCTCGCTAAAAGTAGAACAAGTGAACTTGTCCAAGTTCAAATGTTCCACGTTGCTTATTCTAACAAGGATTATGCAAGAATTGAAAAACTCCTACATGCACATCAAGCAGATTTTGTTCATTTTCCCAAATTTGATTAAGTGATGTTTGAATTTTGAAATGAAGACACTCGTGATTAGCTTTTGATTTGTTCCTTTCCTCAAAATGTAAATGAATTGAACGTTTGCAAGTTCTTTCCTTTTGTGCATTCAAGATTTGATTAGCGAGTTGATTTAAGAACTTTGAAAAAGCTTTGTTTTGTCCTTTAGATCACTCAAGATTGAATTTGTTTGCTTGCTTTGGAATTTGAAATGAGATAGGGAATAGAGTTGTTTATTCCTTTAGTGCATTCGAGATTTGGTTTGCTTTTCAAATTGACAATGACACTCAAGGACCTAAGTTCATTTCCTTAAGTTTCATTCAAGATTGAGTTTGACCTTTGCTGTAAAAGAAATGAAAAACCAGTCCCAAGCAAAAAACAAAAGGCGACACTGTCCAGCTTATAGGCGACGCTGGAAAGTGCAGATGCGACATTTAATTCCTACAGGCGACATTCTGTACCTCAAAAGGCGACAGATAAAAATTACAGAGGCGTGATTTCTTTTGTTACAGGCATGATTTCTTTACATGCAGGCGACAGAAGAAGAATTCTGGGACGTAACAAAAATTGCCGACAACAGGAAAATCTCAGTTAAGCAGGCGTGAAAACAGAGTTCATAGGCGTCATTTCTTTCCTCAAAGGCATGATTTAATTTCATGAAGGCGTGACTGAATTGTTTGTAGGCGACATTTCTTTTGTTGAAGGTGACATTTCTTTGTTTGAAGGTGACATTTAATTGCTGTAGGCGTCATTTCTTTTCATGAAGGCGACATTTCTTTAATTCCTACCAAAAAAAAAGCATATAAAGTGTAATTTCATCAAAATGATTATGGTTTGAGTCCCACCGGACGTGCCAAAATGTAGACTAGGATTTTGAGAGTGCACCTAAACCTGTTTTGAAGGTCAAAGACAAACAAACGTCATAGCATATTATCAAATCAAATTCAAAGGTAAACAAACTAAAATCAAAGCCACCTCAGTTTAAGCTTAAAACGGATGCGCCCATGCACCGTTTGATATGCTTAGATATAGAGGGATGTGAGTGTGCAAACTTAAGCACTTGGAGTATGCAAGATAAATGATTTGAGGATCAAGAAGACCCAAAATGACACAAAATAGGTATGAGGAACCTATTTTGCCTCAAAGGCCTCAAGAACACACAAATATGCAAAGCTAAATAAAAGAACTAAGATTTAAAACAAGAAATGAATCTATGTTAATCCATTTAAGCTAATTTAGATGTGATTTAAGCTTGAAAAATGATCTTAAAAGATGAACTTATGCTTATGCTAAAATGAAAATGGCATTATAACTTTGCTATTGAGTTTGAAAGTTGAGAGATGATTTGCCTTAGGAAGTGAGGGTATTTATAGGATTTCTAAGGCTTGGGGTAGGAGGAATGAATGGCCAGGATTGAAATCCTTAAGAGAGGCCAAGATTCACTCAAAGGGAAGCACATGGATTGTGCTAGTTCTCAGCCAATCAGGAGGTGACACATGTCATAAGGTGAGTGGATGAAGGGAAGGGCAAAGAGGAGTCAACAAAGGGGGCTCCAAGCTCATAACTCTCCAAATAAATGCTTGTAAGAGCAATGAATGGGCTTTAAGAGGCTTTGAAGACTTTGGGGAAGCAATAAATGCTTTGTGGTTGAGATATTTGGAAGGGAAGACTTTGCTTTGGTTTAGGAAAGTCTTAAGCTTGGTTAGGATTGCACAAAGGTTTAAGGGTAGGATTAGGATTAGAAAAAGGATTAGGATGGGTGAAGAGGGGGGATTTGAGAAGATTCTAGAAGAGTCTAGATTTCTCCTTAGTTTTATGGAATAAAAGGTTATTCATTCCAAAAGCCTAAGTTTTAAGAATATTTATTAAAATATTTTCAATAAATATGGAAATTAAATATTTAACCTTAATTAAATATTTAACCTTGGGATTAGGGTTAGAAAAGATGGGATTAGCCTTTTAATCGAAATTAAGAAGGGATTAGAAGATTTTGGAAGAGGTTAGTGGTCTTAAGGAAATTGGCCAAGTTTGGGATAAAAAATAAATTAATTTATTTTTTGAAGTTTTTGGTCAATTTATTAATTAAAATAATTAATAAATTAGGGATAATGTCCAAATGACATTTTTAGGCTAGATTCCTTAATTAAAGATTTTTAATTAAGAGAGAGGGATTTAATGCCATAAAAATAAATTAATTAATTAAATAAATAATTAATTAATAAATGATGATGTCATCAAAGATTTTCAGAAAACAAAAATAATTTATTTTCTGAAGGATTTTTCGGTGTCTACAGAGAGCATGTGCCTTTTGGAGCTTGAAGATTTTTTCATTCTTCCACCAAATAATCAGAACTTCCTGGAAGGACCGCATGTTAAAAGAATTTTTACAAATTCGTGAAAAAATAATGAAATTCATAAACTTATAGCAATTTGTAGTTGGTGTGAGTTTTTTATAGTTATGGTTGTTGTCCATTTTAATTGTATGTTTTTCAATTGGCATTTCAAAACACATTCAATGATCTACATCGTTAAAAAAAAAGTTAGTGATCTATCATCGAAAAGAAAAGAAGTGTTAGCGATCTATCATCAAAAAGAAAAAGTGTCAAGTGGTCCATCACTTGGAAAGAAAAGAAGTGTCAAGTAACCCATCACGGGAAAGAAAAGAAGTGTCACTGACCCATCGCCGGAAAGAAGTGTTACTGACCCATCAAGGAGAGAAGAAGTGTCAGTGATCTACCATCGGGGTGAGAAGAAGTGTCAGTGATCCACCGTCGGGGAGAGAAGAAATAGAGAGAGTCAATGATCCATCATCATTGGAAAGAGGGGGGAGAGAGTCTATGATCCATCATCATTAGAAAGAGGCCGGGAAGAGATCCATCATTGTAAAGAGAGAGAGAGAGTTAATAATCCATCATCATTGGAAAGAGGGGGAGAGATCCATCATTGGGGAGAGAGATCATGGGCAAGAGATTGAGAGAGAACACCAAAGAGAGAGATCAGAAAAGTTGATTTAAAAATATATACAATCAAAATTAGAAAACTATACGTCACAAAATTTTGTCATAGATGATCTATCAGAAACATTAATAGAAAAACATATACAATCAAAACCAAAAGAAATCTAAGATCACGACAATCTGATTTTACTTTTTTGGAATTTGATGTAATACCAAATAGTTACAAGCTCTTATGTTCAATCATATTTCCCATTAGAATTTAATTTAAGAACAATGATTCAAATTCATGTACGCTGATTTTTGTAGACTTGTTTCATCAACATTAAAATATACATTGAAAGTTAGATTTGGCTATACTATTACAAATGAGTAAATTTTCACTCTATGTTGATAATTGATCAGTCAAAATCACACTTCCTCATAATAGATCAGGAAATTTATAATTTTGTTTTGAAACCTTACCACGGAAACAACCTAAAAATAATCTGTGATGGATAAAGATTGCTATAGATACCTGGGCAATAAGTGCATATCTCTTTACAGAGATCAAGAGAAAAGAAAGAAATGAATTAATTAGCTACCTGGACCAATGTTGGGAGTGGGTGCGCATTTGTGGAGACAATGACAATGACATCTAACAACTCTATTCTCTCGCTTCTCCTTCTGCCCTTGCTCTTCATTACATTCAAACCCACAAAACTGTTGTGTAAGTGGTGTTGATGTCAATTTTATACCACTACATAACATATAGCAATTGAATACTTGATATAGAATACCAAACACTCAACCCTCTCTTGAAAAGTATATACTCATGAAGAACATTAGAAAACTCCAAGGTTCCTTACACTTGTGGATACTAACTCAGTTATATTAAAGTGATTTGCTGGTTAATCACGTAGGTGGGCTTACATTGTTCATTCAAAGATAACTTGGTGGTACTTCACTTGCTTGACTTGTTCTTTTCTCCTTGATCACTTTCACTTTCAACTACTCCTACCATTAACTACTTACTACTCTACTACTACTCCTATGAATGAAGAAATTAGCAAATGGACGGGGATCCAACCAAATGAAAGCTTGCCTGCAGCGCTACCTCCATTGGTGCAATGATTCAAAGGGATACTCTTAGAATTTTCACACTAACACCTATCTTCCAACCCAACTTGAAGTACAAGCAGAAAGATGAAATGAAAGTAGAACTTGGGAGCGATCGGACTAGATTACCACACAAGGCTTCCTAACAAGCTGCTAGGATGCTAGTGGCCTAGTATATAGATCCCTATCAAACATTCACTAACATCACCATACAACTAGCCATTTACTTCTACTCTAACAACATGAAATGAAATCCTACTTTAATTTGAGAGATGAAAAGAATCATGCAATACACCAAAATGATCATGTATATCCACCATGAAAACCACAACAATGAATAGGGAACAATTTTGATAGTATTTTGGCAACAATTCTCCAACATAACTCCCTTTTACAAATGAGAACAAATGGCCTTATATAGAGGCTCAAAATTACAATAAGTGGCCAAGATTAAGGGGCAAAATCAAAGGCCAAGATTAAACCTTACAAACCCTAATTAGGGTTACCATCTTTCAACCAATTACATGAGGACACCAACTTTGTGGGCCAATGAGAAAATTACAATAATCTGTCAACCAATGAGAACATAGGACACTTGGCATGGTTTGATTGCATGCACATGAAATTGCCACCTCATCAACCTTATCTTATAAATTTATGTAATCCTTGAGATGAGGTGAAGCCTTGGATGCTTGAGCTCATCCTTAGAAACTTTCTCATCACCACTTGAACTTGCTTGCACCTGATGTCTTGACCTTGAAAGGGTGAGGTCTCTATGCACTTGGGTTAATCTTTCTTTGGCCTTGGTGGCTTGCCTGGATGTGAACCTTCTTGCAATTTAAGAGCCTTGCTCTTGGCCACCACCTTGAAATTGGCCCTAACCTCTTTCAACCTTTCGTCTCACCTTCCTCCTTCATTATCCCTGCCTTCCTTTAACCTCCTTGGTCTTCTCTCCTTCCTACTCGAATTTGGTTTGCATGCACCCCCCTCTGCTTCAATATTCTTGGGTTCTAGGGGAACCTGCCTTGGCCATACCTCCTGCAAGGCCCACAATCCACCCATTACTTGATTTGAAATAATCCTTAAGTTCATCAATTGCTGCCTAGCTAGTTAGTGAGTAGGTTCCTTCACCGCCTAATTAAGTTATGTGTAGTTCATCTTACATCCAAAATTATGCGAATTGTTCATTAAGTCCATTTCTAATAGATAATTACAACTTAGTTTGTGTGTTGATCAATCTTATCATCCAAGTTATGATTGCTTTGTTTGTATCAATTTGTAGTCCATTCTTATCTTTCCTCTTAATGTGATTGAAACTAGTTACTAGTTGTCTTTGTTTGATTTGCAATGAAAGAAAACAACTAGCCAAGGAAAGAAAACACATAAATCCACTCCATGGAGCTCACCACCGAGGGTAGACTCCTAAACATGGAGGGCCAACCACATAAAAAATTCCAAGTCCAAGTTCCTATTACATTGGTGTAATGCTCCCACACTTACCTCTTGACCTTTAGAACTTGCCTACTTAGCCTATTACAACTTATCAACAAAATGCATGACCGTCTTGGGTGCTAGAACCTTCTCAAATCTAACCAAGCAAGCTTGCACGAATTGTCAAGCCCTGCCTAGCCTCAAATATCTTCAAATCTCTTCCAACCTGCAATGAAACCTGCTTCCTCGATTGCACCTGCAATGAAAATATGGAATGGAGGGTGGGGGTGAAGCGGATGTAAGTGAAAGATGGAGATGGAGGATGGAGCTATGAAAATGTGGTGGCAACCTGTCTTCTTATCCTTCTTGGCCAAGGGGGAGGAGCTCTCCATCAACTTGTCTCTCAACTATATCATGTTCATTGTGCCAATGCTGGTGTCCCTCACTTGCTTCAATTTCGAGAAGAAGGTGGTCTTGAGCCTCATGTCTTCCTTGTCCTACTTGGTATGCATTTCCCTTTGGCTCTTGCTTGCACTAGCATCCGCCATCCTAACCCTTATTTCTGCCTTTTCTTTCTATA
The DNA here is from genome assembly GCA_027943335.1 of Chamaecyparis obtusa. NCBI lineage: Eukaryota > Viridiplantae > Streptophyta > Pinopsida > Cupressales > Cupressaceae > Chamaecyparis > Chamaecyparis obtusa. The sequence continues at coordinate 1,819,795 of BSBK01007512.1, forward strand.
GTGAGGTGGGACTACACTTATCTCTGCCCCTCCAATCCTAGCGATGGACTAACATATTTCTGCCTTGCCGATTCCTATCACACTACACTTATCTCTGCCTCTCCGCCTAGGGATGGGACTACCACTTATTTCTGCCTCTTTGAAAACTTATGAAATGGACTACACTTATATCTCCCAACTTCGTTCCTAGGGGTGGGACTACCACTTATATCTCCTTTCTCCAAATCTTAAACGGAAACTACACTTATATCTCCCAACTTCAAGCCCTAGATGAGATGATGGATGGATGATGCAAGCAAGAAAATAAGAAAAATGTACCAAGCAAGAACAAGGAGAAAATCTACCTTTTAGACCAGCCTTCACCCTCAAACATAGAAGATCCTCCTCTACACCAACAAATTCTCCTCCAAAGAAGAAGAAGACAACACCAAAAATGCACTCCTCCACCAAAAGAAGAAAATCACCCCTTGCTAAATGCACTCCTTGCAAAATTTCACTCTTTTGCTGCTCCAAAAGCTCCTCCTTGGCTACCAAGAGACAAGTGAGAAATGAATGAGAAAATGAGGAGACAAGCCCTCCCTTTATACTAAATTTTTTGCCTCTTCAAATAGGGCCAACCTACATTGGAGGGAAAATAAAATTAATTAAATTGCCAAACATATAACACAAATTAAATGCATTAAATCACACAGCCTTGGGTATTTAATTTTAATTTAAAATTTGGGTCAGCCTAGTGCAAAATTATGGGTTTAAATTAGCCACATCCGAAATTATCATAGGCCCTAAAATTGAAATTTTGAAAAAATGTCATTTAGGCCTCCAATATAGCTTTAAACCTTACCCATTGTGGACCCAATAACTTACCCTGAATTTCACACCTCTTAGGCCTTAAAATACATTGAATTTAACACACAAAGGGGCCCAAATAAAATTTCTAAATTACAAACACTCAGCCCAAAAATATGATTTTATTTATTTTAAAATTGCCAAATTAATGCATAAAAATCACAAGTGGGACTGGAATTGATGGCTGCCTTGGGTGACGAAAAATTTATGTTTGTTGTGCCCAATACCAAGCAAAAATAAAAAATGGGAAGGGGCTGCCAGCTGTAGCTTTTTTCATTTTATAAATTTAGATTTTTTCCCAAGAAAATTTGATTTTAACCCATTTAAATCATACAACACCATCCCAAAATCAAAATCTGCCAGCCAATTAAAATTCAAATAAATTTCAATTCCATTTCTAACTTTCATTTACTCTTTTTCCCCATTTAAAATTTTGAAAATCCCACTTGGCAATTTAAATTTTTATTATTTTGCAATCCAAAAATTATTTAGCAATTTAATTTCCATTTGGCAATTAATTTCTTTGTTTTTTGCAATTTATCTCCATTTGGCAATTTAATTCAAATTTCATTTAATTTCCATTTTCACCACCAGAAATTTACAAGATTTTCCCAAAAATATCCAATTTCACAATTAAATTTCGAAAACGTTCAAGTTTTTCAATTTCATCAATTTTCAAAAATTCATCTAAGTCAAAAATTTGCAATTTTATCCCGCCAAATATTAAAATAAAATTTTCTCATCAAATTTCATTTGGCCTGGAGACAAAATCGACTGTTTAAGAAAATCAACGTTTCGCGCAAGGTGAAAACAAGCCACCCCCTAGGCACCTCAAAAATATCGAAGGTGTAAAATTTTTATTCCAAAACTTCCAGATCACCCAAAAATTCGCTAAGGCACCCAAATACCCAGATCAAGGAAAATTGTCAAGGCTTGCTAAATAAAAAATGGGGGTCCCCAAATTCTTTGGGGCGATGGTGTGAAAACCTCACAACAAGTGGAAGCATAAAAAAATCTCAACAATATGTCAAAGAAACAATTATATTATATTATAATGTTGTTTCAACAAAACAATTATAATGTTCACCACTGTCACTTTAAGAATTACAATTACAGTGCATTTTCAGAATTACAATATTCTAATTAAGATCTTCACAACTGTTGTTTTGAGAATTACACTTATTCAAGATAATAACCATTTTTCCTATATTTCTCAAACAAAAATCTTCTTTTATTGTTGTCATAGTCTAATAGGAACGAAAAAACTCTGTAACAACAACAATAATAAGAGTACCTCCATGAAGTCCTTGTATATGAAAGTAGGAAGCCAGGGCATCTTGTAAATGGTATGATTGATGCACTTCTTAAACTCCTTTACATTTTGGGAGAGAAGAACATCCCTAATATCTGAAGCACCTAGCTCCTTTAGCAGATCAACATATAAATCAAATAATGGTACTATGTCATTTCTGCTTTCTTAGTTTTGGACTGTGCTCCACCTGTTATACTCGAGAATGGGAATGAGGTCCAGACACTTTTACCATCCAACTATAGAGTGGTTAGCAAGCTCAATATGAAAGGTTGAGCACTCGAACCTACATCAAAGAACCTAGCAAATTGGAAAAGGCAACACTGTGACTAACTATTATATAAACCAACACCATAACAATAATAATGATATATCCACACAGCGATATGGCAATGTTGGTAAACAGATTTTTTACTTTAAGATCTACAAACACTTCCCCAAAAGAAGTAACAAAAGTGTTCCAACACTTGGATAGATCAAAAAGAAGTAACGATATTCTTCTGCTTTCAAGAGGGGAACCTCCCTCGTATGATATCAATTTATGATTTTGAAAAGAAAACTTAAGCTTTACAGAAAAATAAAGGGCCAAGAATAATAGATATACAAATGTTATTCTTTGCCTGCAGTATTTTTAAAAATATCATCCAAATCATCAAGAACTAAGCTCAATGACAAATAAACTCCTTGCATACAGAAATGTTCATCCCAAAATACTAAGAAATGAATAAGACACTATGAATGCACATCCAAACATCCAAAAATGTATTTGATTACTTTGCAGACTTATACAAATCAAAATCCTTTATGTTCTTCCTTCCTGAAAATTCCAAAAGTCCTTTACAAAGAGTACCTTTGGGTATATATAGACTACCTTAAGATAACTGACTCATAACTACCTAAAAACCAACTCGATAACCATTTATTCATTTATGACAAAAAGAAAAACAAAAAAAATTTATTAAAAAAATTATTTAATAAAATAAAGCTTATTTGTTTCACACATGTTACTAAAGTCACTTTTTAAAAATAATATAAACAAATAAAAAGTGTAACTTTGACTTTTTGACTAAATTAACAAAGTTAATCTACTAAGGGATTTCTTTTTCTAAACTATCTTTGTTGCCCTCCAAGGTATGATTGTGGATAACTTTTCCTTGAAGCGTTTTGAAATTCCCGAATGCTTTCATTTCTTGAACCATGATCATATTCTTTGGCACAACCACACTGACCATTCTTATTCCCCAGTCGGTGTGATCCTTCTGAACATCTGTAAGCCTTTGATTATAATCAGATATGTGACTCTTACAAACATCTAATGAGGTAGATATGTGACTTAAATTCTTCATTACTTCTATACATGAAGCTTGTCCGACAAACGCATCTATGTTGACCATATCCTGAAAGTTCTTTCTGATAACCTGGATGTCCATAATTTGAATTTGAAGTAATTTAAAGGAGATAATTCTGAATACTCTTCTCCAGTTGTAACAACATATTTCTATGACCTTTTCTTATTCTTATAATATCTTGTTGTAATTCATGAGCTTCCATTCTATGCTTGTTATCCAAAGATTACAAAATCCCAACATGTAGCAACACCTATTTTTAGAAATCATATTTGAAATTATTTTTCCTGACTTCACATCATATTTCCCTCATAATTCTCATGATGTGACTAGTTTAATATGCTCTGCATGAGTTTATCAACTTCTACTTTTCACTTGTTTTACTGAAATTGAACTGACTGATGGTTGTAGCCCGCACGATGGTTTGGATTTTCAGAGTTGTCTAAAGGTGCCTCCTTTGATCAGAGTTTAAACCCCACCTTCTTGGTTTCTGATTTTACTGATAGGGATTTTGTCAAGCAATTCATGCACATTGTCAGTGCTAGCACTTCTTTTTACTTTCTGAAATAATGTTTGCCTTGAAACATTCTGTCAAACAAGTCAATAGCACTGTTTGTGCTTCTATACTTTGCATTATTTCCAAAATAACTACGTTTTCAGAGGCGGCCTTCTCTCTTGCTAATGAGACCACATTACCTAAACCCTTTCGAGTGCTATATTTATATCTCCAAACTTGCACTTCATTTTGTGTTCTTCCTGCAATGATTTTATTTCATTATATGTAGTGATGTCTTTTGTAGAAAATTGACTCTAAATGCCCTGTTACTGTATTTCACTTGCTCTGTTTCTGCTACCACACAATCTCCGGCAACATTTTGTCAAACACTTTACATGTAGCCTCTGTCGGTGCTCCATCGTTTGAAATCATACATAAAATTTACAAATACCACCTTTGAAGACATTTGGTTAAACAGTCGAGCAGCTTTGTCTGTGTATCAGCATCGTGCCTATACATGTTTGGAAGTACTTTATATATTCAAGGATCTTGGGAGCCTCCTTGAGCAATTCCTTTTACATGAATTTCGCAACCTGTTCATTCCAAGATAACTCCTCTCAGGGGTTCATTCCTTGTATGCATGTGTAACTGCGCATTTAACTTTAATCATTCATGCTTTGAAGATGCTCGTACCCTTTCCAAGGTGGCCATATAGTCTTATATGTCTGGTTCTATCTCCTTGACATTACTAAAATGTTTTCAACAAACCCATTCTCTGCACATATGCTAGTAATGCTTATCGATTCCTGTTAATTGTTTGATTGCTCTGCACTTACATTTTACCATTCACAACTTATCTTTGAATTCACTTTTCAATGTTTATAATCTCCTGCGTTCAACTCTCAAAACTCATAGCCTGGTTTCCAGTTGTGAGTTGTGATTTTTGGTTTCACAATGTACAGCTCACGTGCACAAGGAAATTATTTTGAAGGTTAACTCTTTATTATCCTAATTATTTATGGTGAAACTTTATATCTCACTAACTTAAACCAATATCTTGTCCTCGTTGTTTTTCTTAAGATTTGGTTGCTCTTGTTTTTTTAAAGAGGAATATACATTTAACACAATAATATATAATTTAGTTCAGGAATAAAGAGAGTTATGTATTATGTGAAAACACATTTCTAAATTTATATCATTATTGAGAAAAATCATTAATTTATTTTATATAATTTTTTAATAAAAGAATCAAAATAATTAAGAATTTACATAATATTTTATTTATACAATTAGGATACTTTCTAAATAATTGTATTGTTTAAAATACCATTTTCAAAACTAATATTGCAACAATATAATGAAATTAAAAAATGATTTATTAAAAAATTGCATGTATTCAAGTTTGAGAACTTGTATCTTAGCACAAATAAATAATTGTTTCCATTGAGGAAAATTTAATGCAAGTTGGGAAAATATTACAATCAACAAAGAAATTTTTTTTGGTAAAGAAAACAACTTGCAACAAATAAGGGATGAGAAAAAATAGAAATTCTTCAAGAATCTAAAGTGGTTAGTGCATAAGACACAAAAGTCGAGCTTATAATTGATGGAATTATAAAAGAATAGTTTAAAAAATCAAGCACATTTATCATACAATAAAAACTATTATTTTGTCACCCAAAATTTGATCTCTAAAAGATAGAGGGAAGAGGCAAAAATAATAATTAACTTACTTTTTACACCAAAATAGTACTTATATTCCAATATAAAATCAATACATATATTATTTTATAACCAACAAAATAATATTTAATCATATTTTCCATCCAATTATCTCTTAAATTTATCTGTGTATTTATAATCTATATCCATTTATCTATATTTTTTTATTAATATATTAGATAACTAAAAAATAAATTATTAAACTTCCTAAAATGAAAATTTAATCTCTATTTTTTAACTTCGATCAAACTATGCTAAATTTAGTTTTTGGATTAAGGCAAAAACAGGTTTTGAGGGGAGCCCCAAAACCCCTTACAAAGGATTACAAAAGGTATTCAGTAAAGACTTCCATGACAAAACACTGTCAGAAGAAAGAAAACTAAAAGGACCAGACCAACAACTAGTAGCAAAACCCACCACAAAAAAACAGCACCAACAAGTAGACGTAGAAAACAGGACAGAAAAACAAAGACAAGCAGAGCACTAGGCAAGATCTAGGCCAAATCTTTCAAAGTAGTAGCTGCTTCCTCTTCAATGATAGTAACATCATCCACGACCTCATTGAGTGTAATGTCCCCTTTCCAGAACAAAATTTAATAATAATTGAATATATGATTAAATAATAAAAAAATAAATATAATTATAAATTGAACAATAATAATAAATTATATAATTAATTAAATCATTATTATGATAACGAAAGAACATATTATTAATAATATTATATATAATATTATTAATAAATAAATATAATAATTATATTGTAAATAAATATTATTATTAATCAATAAATATAATAGTAATATTGTAAATATATATTATTATTTATAAGTAATAATGTAATAATAATATAATAGCATAATTATCAATGTGATATACTATTATCAATTAATTAAGAAATAGATTCAAAATACAAATTCAAATATAATGAAAAGATGCGACGGGATGAGACGCATCCATTCAAACATGTATAAAGTTCAAGTCTTCCGCAGATTCAAAAGGAGGGGAGGAAACTAGCGCTTGGGGGATTGAATAGCATATAACATCGAATAAGGAAGATATGCGAGATGGAATAAGAATATACATCGAAGATTTTGGGGAAACTACAGAGACGGGATTTGATCAGCGATGGAAGGGAACTTGTATTGGGAATCTGCGATCAAAAACATTACACTATGTGCTTGCCTACAATTACGATTAAGGTAGGAGAGAATAAAGAATTTCCAACGCAAGGAACATGAGAATAGAATCCAGGGGAGAATGATAGTTTATAAAATATATTTGGTACTGAGCCATAAATCAGGGAAGATGGAAATTCAATGATGAAACACAACAGACCACACAACCATCAACCAGTAATCAGCATCCAATACACCCCGTCAGCATTTGTAACTTGTACTCAGCCATCGATCTTCAATACAGTCATCAGATACAGACGGGAGTAAGGAGGAATTACGTTTGCAGTCAAAGGACTGAATCATCGAATATTTTTATATATACCTTTTCATCCTTGGTGCAAGAAGACTTATTCAGAAGCATCTCTAGTGCACATATTTATTATTACATCAGACTTTTGCATATATTCAGTGCTTTGTCAGATACAGCAGTCCACATATTTATATACAAAGATTGTTTGCCCAATAATTAAGAGATATTTGCTATTGTGTATATCAGATATTGCAATTGTCATTATCAGTTTACAATAGTAGAACAAACATTACCATCATGCGTCCATTACAGTTGGCAGTGAACATATAGTGAACATCATAATAGATATCAGACATTGTCCATTGAATATATTTATAAATGGGTCAGATTTTTCGTTAATCTTTCATCACTTGCTTAAAATCACATCCATTTAACATAGTGAGTAGGGAATATTGGATTAATGGTCTCAACATTTCCGAATAGGGAAGAGGGGACATTACATTGAGGGCCTGGGGGTCTTCAGGATATACGCCTTCTTCCTCAAACTAGTTCGAGTACGCATCTCAGGACCTTCAGTAGTAGCCACATTCACCTCTTCATTCAGAACCACCTATCCAGCGTCTTTGATCCCCACCATCTTCTTCATTTTTCCATTCAAAACCCTAAGATTTTGAATAGCAACATCCATTTTCTCATTACCACCATGAAGATGGACCCCAATGCTCTCTTCAAGATTCTTCTTGGCTTGAGACTCCTTATCTACTTGATCCAGTTGATCCTGAATACTGTCTAGTTTGGAATATATGTTGTTTAATTCAATATCCACCCAGTCGTCCATGGCATAGGAAATATCGACTCTAAGTTTAGCCTTCTAGAGGAAAACCAACGAGGAATCCATATTGCCCTCTAGAAGGCTAAGACTATACTAAATTTAATTATCTAAATTTAAATCTTAATATTTTAATTTAATTTATGTATTCAAATTTAAATTTTAAAAAAATCTAATTAAAATGGGAGTAGCCATTAAATTCTTTAATTAATTTATTTTTTAAATCAATAATAAAATAAGAAAAAAATCTTTCTTAAAAATAGATTATATTATCATTAATTTTTTTCTTTTTCAAAAACCAAAAAAGTATTTTCCATAAATTTGAAAGCAAATTTTATAGAAAGAAGCATTGATAGAGTTTTTAGAATCATGGAGAATGGATAAATCTAAATTCCTATTTCTAAGTTTTCAGATACTCTGCATTATGTTTTATATTTCATACATAGAAAGGATAATTTGGAAAAATAAAGTAAATTGCATATAAAACCTTGTATTAGAATGGCGATTAAATGAGATAAATTAATGAAGTTATTGGAACTTTATTTGAGAAGCAATAGTTAGCAATGTTAATAATTTTACACCATGTTAATTTAATAAATAAATATCCATTATTTCTCAATAACACACAATATACTTAAGATAGTAAAATAATATCTTTCTAAATATAGTGTTTTAAAATAGAGCAATGATTGTTTATTTATTTAAAAATAAAAAAATGTAAATATACTATATGTAATTGTTAAAAGAATGCAATTAACAATTTGCTTCATTTATTAAATATAAAATTTGTTAAAGTTTTCTAATTTGTATTTAATATTAAAAATTTAAATTTCATTTTTTGAAATGAATGATTTAAAATTAAAATTGAAAGTCTAGAATAATGGATGTATATTATTTTGTTTCTTCCTTCTTTTTAAACTCTGTAGAATTATTTCATATTTCATTTTATCAATTAGGACAAAAAAAACATAACACAATGAAATTATATGCATCCACATAAGAGTCCAAGATGAAGGAAGAATAACTATCAGATGAAAATTTTACAATAATACCCCATGGCACCCCCAAGCCTCTAGTAACAAATAGCCAACACAACACCAACCTCACAATTACACCTTATGTAAACATTAGGAAGATCACAACATGAGAAATTACACCTTATGTAAACGTTAGGAAGATCACAACGTAAACATCATCGCAAAGACAACCCAAGGCCAAACTAGCAAAATTTAAATTATAGAAGATGACATACTCACATCACAAAGTAAAACCATCTAATTGATGTCTTAGAAACCATAATACATAATTTCTAAAATTATAGAAATAAATTGATTGGCATAAGAACAACTCCTGATGAGAAAGAAAACTAAAATACTCATTATCCTAACTAAAATCTACATTAATGTGTTTGTAGATAATACAAAGTTAATTGCTACTAACAATAAAACAAACATTAATTGTAAATATAATTAACATATGGAAATCTCTTTGATTATTAATTTCTAATGTGAATGAAGTCAACCCTAACCAAATATTTTAGCAACGCACAATAATTAATAACCAAGTAGCTATTTTAAAATTTATAAATGAAATTACATAATACTATTTTATACAAATCTCATAAGACAAACCTATATATGGTAACATAATAATTAACGAAATAATGAATAACTTTAAATATGAACCACTTTTCGGATCTTTCTTACTTCTCTTAAAATCTAAATTCTAATAAACTACTTAATTAACAAGCAATTTTCTTTTAATATCTTAAACAATTAATACTACATACTAATTTCCATTTTTGGCAAGTAATTTCTTTACCAACTCATTTAATATCCTCAATAATTAATTGTGCAAACCATTTGCACTACTACACAAATCAAGAGGAACTTACTAAAAATATAAAAAATAAATAAATAAATAGAAGACTATTGTAAACTTTGACAAAATAAAAATGCAAAAGAAACCTAAAATAAAAATCAAAGCTCTCCTTACGTGGACTCCATATTCTGGGCTTCCCAATGAAGAATAACAAATTATTAAAGTCCAACTTTTCAAAATGAGATTTTAGAAAGGTGAAGAACATAGAAACAAACCATGGATACAAGAAAAGAAATAAAGTAGGCTTTTCGAAGACCATCGCCTCCCTTGACAGCCTCCAAGCCCGACATGCATTCATTCAAAACTAACAAGTAATTCATTCGTTGCTCAACATAGAGAGGCTAGACAACAATGAGGACTCTGAAATAAATAGCCGCCAGCACAGAATTCCATCCACAATGAGAAACAAAATCTCCCACAAGCTACTAGCTATGTTACATTTAAAGGAGCAATATTATCGAAGCAACCAATAGAGACCCTTGACCATTCAGAAACCGATGATCACAAAATTTCCCAGTCAGTGTAAATCTCTGACGTAAAACAATTCTAGTAGGAAAACTGATTTAGGGTACCTGGCCCTTTCCCCACCTATTATGTGATACACAAGGAAGCTCAGTGTGCCTTTAAGTTCTTGAGCTCGATTCAAGAATTTCCTAAACATCAGCATTGTAACAGAAAAAATGTGTTGTTACTATTGGGATAGGGTTAGAATCGACAAGAGGTCAAATGGTAGTAAAGGTATATGTGTGTGTGTGTATGGGTAAGTACACCAAGATGGTGGATAGTTTAGTGGCCACATCCAAAAAAAATGAAATTTTGCATAACCCGTGCGGGTTCCATAAAATTTGAAATCATGTTAGGCTTGGTTCTACCAAGCCTAGCCAAAAACTAATTAAAAAAGAAAATAGATCCTCAAAACCTGTAAGGGTTTTGAGGAACAAAAAATGAATCTAAAAACCCATACGGGTTTTGAGGAACATTATATTCCCAAAAACCTGCGGCATTGGACCATTTCCAACACCAAAAATAGAGGAACAGTCTAGTGGGGAAGCAAATTTTCATCAAAACCCAAGCGTGTTTTGCTTTCATTTGTATTTTTCATCAATTTTTAACAATGGCACTACGTCGGAAACGTAATATTTTAGTGTTTTGATTGTTTTTGTTTGTATTTTAATTGAAGTAGGGTTTTTTAATTGATTTATGTTCTTTTTTTAAGTTTTGATGTCAAAATCTACAAAGAATTCTCCAAAATGAAAAAGAAAACAAAGACCTCATGCACAAGAAACAAAAGAAAACATTGAACATGAGCAACAACCACAACCACAAAATCCTCCTCCACAACCTCAAAATAATTCTCCTCAACAGCCACCACTACCCGTAAACCCTCCACATCCTCCATTAGATCATGTAGATGCCACACAAGATGATCTCAACAAATTCCTTACACATAATAGTGCCCAAATTTCTATATTGGTCAATACGTTGAGATCCTCTAGTCTTGACCACCACTCAACCCTTGCCTTGATGCTAGAATGAATGGACAATAGTCCAAATGAGGTCTCTAGGGAGGTTACCAAATGGGGTTCATGGAGGGATAGATGTCAAGCATTTTATGTGGATGGGTTGTCATATGATGAAGTGAAAAATAAGGTCATATTTAAAAGTGGCATATGTGCTCTTTTCACTGATCCTAGTACTAGTAACACCCTAGAACAAAATATGACTCGGTTTCCTATACATTGGTGTGTTCATAATAGGATGAAAGCATCTTTTTGGGATAGGTGGTATATGGTCTTTGACTAAGCACCTTGTAGTAATTGGGAGGTGCCTCTATAATTTTTGAGAAAGCTATATTATGAGTTTATCCTCGACGAGAAGCCAAATTAATTTGACATTCAACAGTTCCAGGCTAGAGGGAGAGGCTTTGTGTAGGATAGACCTGGGGCCCGTAGGGTGGTACAATCACAACATAGGAGGCCTATAGCTAAAAATCCCATGGTTCATTTTGTGGTCCCAATAGTTATGAAGGAGTCTATAGATTTAAAGAATCTTCATGTAGCCACATCATTGACTGATGTCATTATTGAGCATGGCACGAAGTTTGTCAGAGTAGAGGGTGGATCAACGCCTGTGCCACCTCCATCGTCATCAAATGCACCATTTGGATCAGTTCCTTGAGCCTTGAATGTTGGTTTTTCTCAGTTCAAATTCCAATCCCCTGATTGTCTTCGTCACTGGTGTTTCCCAATCATGTCAAGCCTTTTTGGGGGTTTTTAGTATTTTGAATTTTGAACTTTGAACCTTTCTTTTTTATGGTTCAGAGTTCAAAGTTCCAACATGTGATATGACAAGATTGGATTGACACGCGCCATATCTTTTGATCACTCAAAAAGAAATTATTGAAGGGACAAGTAATAAATGTTGATTACTCAAAATGATATATAATAAAATAAATACATGTGAGCAGTTATTTGCATTAAAATTAGCGGGCCCTGTTATTACAAAAGCAAGTTTCTATAAATGAGCACCCAGGAAGTTAAAGGAAACACACATCAATCTTCTCTTTCTTTCATTGTATAACTACAAGAATCCTTTCTCTGCAACAGCAGATCCGAATAGCAGCGAGGTAAAATTTGGTCTTTTCAAAAGCTGTGTGCACAACAAAGGTGTTAGGAATGGGAACACTGAGAGGGGGGGGGGCTAAATTAGTTTTCACTTATATCTTATTAATTTCTTAACTCTTGAAACTTAAATTGATTGCTTAAGTACTGAAATGAACAATATGAACAAGATAAATAATCACAACACATAACACCAATATGGTTATGGGGAAACCCAAATAGGTAAAAACCCTAGTGGGAATTGACACCCATTAAGAACTGCACTAGTGTTTTATGATCCTTGTTAGAAGATTTGCAACCCTGTTAGGAGTTGTTCTTTACAATGCTTTTAGTACAATGACCTGATCAAAGGTTGGACCCTGTTAGCAGTATTTTACAATATGACTCCAAAATGACTTTGTTTCCATAATGACAACACTAGTATATTTAGTCATATACAATAGTATAGTCAACTTGCCAACAATCTCCCCCTTTTTCATTAATGGCAACAAAGGAATTTGGCGAAGTTACTAACTGTACCTTTATATAAAATTCTTTAGAATATACCCTAACTTATATCTCCCTTATACTTTGTATTATACTTCTTCTTTACATCATATATGATACTCCATATTCTACATACAATACTCCCCCTTTGACATTAATGACAAAGGTGCTTCAAAAAAGTGAATCTACAAGTACTTACAAAGAGAGTACATCTGGATATGCAATCTGCAAGTTTTGGATCTCTTGTTTCCAGAATGCTATCAGTGCATTGACAGTATGTAGATGGGCACATAAGGCATATTTAAGCTTCTCCATCTTTTCCATGTTTGTACTCGGACCTTGATCATATGTCACCATAGTGGCATCGATCTCTTTGATCTTCTGATTAAGTACATCTAGAGAGGGCGCAAGAGCATTCCTAAGCTATGTTTGCCTTGCCCTTATCTTAGACATCTCTTTCTCAACCTTTTCTATTTTTTCTATCTGCCCCTGGTACACATTATTGCACATCTTCACATCGGTGGAGGGATCTTCCACTCATTTCTTTACATTGTCTATCATTGCTTATGCCTCTTGGATTTTCTTGTAGTGATCACCAATTAGCTTATCCCGGTTCATACAATCAGTAATGATCTTCCTTCCCTTAGCTGCGAACTCCTTCAAGGATGCTTGACAAATCTTCAATGAACTAAGATCAAGTGTGAAGTTTCCAACTAGTTCACTCATTCTCTTCTTCATATATTTCTCTTTCGCAAATTGGGATGCAGATTCTTCCAAGCTAGAAAAGTTTGCTTTGAAGTTTGTAAGAATGGTGCTAACATCATCAACTAAATGAACCTTAGACACTTTCTTGTCTGAAGGTAGTAAGCTATTCAAAATGTTGACTAATTCAACAAATAAAGGGTTCCTCGTCACTTTCTTCTCTTTTTCTTTCTCCATAGCTAGGACATTGATCTTAATCAGGTCTTCTTCTCCCCAAGAGTCCAAGCTTGTGGTGTTTGGTGTCAAACTTGACAACAATGATGCTGAGGGTAAGGGACTGATAGGAGTGTTGTCCATCACTTCTTTCATTATCTTAATAGGCATTTCAACAGATGGCTCATCTTTTGGTTCACTTCTTTTTACCTCTTCTCCTTTCTCCTCTTCTATCTTTTCTTTTTCTTTTTCTATCTCTTTTTCTTCTTCTTCACCTGTTAGATCCTCTATTAATACTTCTTCTTGTAGCTTAGGTGAATTGTCACCGCATAGAATTTTAACCTTGTGTTCTCACAAAGGCTTCCTAAAAGTTATCCAAGTATTTATCTATGGCCGCCATGGCTATCTCTACATTATCAATGATGATTGTGTCATATTTTTGTGTCTCTATCATGGGCACAAACTTCACTGCCTTTCTAGGTGTTACCACTGTAGGTGTTGGATCCTGAGGACCTTTTACTGGTGCATTGGTGGTCTCTGACTCCTTGGCTTCCTTAGAGGGAACTTGAGTTGTGCGCATAGTAGGTGGGTACATGTGCCTATCCATAAAACTTTCTCAAAAGCTTTCTCGATTTCTTTAGCTGCCAACTCAAAGTTTTTATCCATTATGTGTAGTGTTCTCAACTTTGTTCTGAGGTGCAGCTTCACCAGATCTAACAATAATGTTTTCTCTTCTATAGAACATATAGGGAGTCTTTCATCTAGAATCTTCTCTCTTATTCTTAGATCCTCCTCAATAGCCTATCTTTTCAAGAATTCCAAGATGTTCCACACATTGTCCGAAATCATTGTCTTAAGTTCTAAGACTATCTTCTTGAACTTGAGCATGTGTTTTATTATCATTCCATGGATTTCTGATTTGTCAATCTCACTGTATCTCTCTTAGAATTTTCCTATTTGATCTATTATGCCTTCATCAATAATCCTTGTTCTCAAAACTTGAAGACTAGGCCTGAAACCTAACTCGGGAGGTGCTTGAGCATTCTTTTTCTTATTTCTAGTTGCCCATGAGGATGGGTGACTTGTGCTAGTTTCCTTCTTCCTCTTTGGCATGCTTTTGTATTCTGGAGGTGATTTGGTATCCAGATCAATTTTCTCTTTGGGTGCAGGAGGGATAACATTTGTTTTACCTTGTTTATCCTTTGGATCATTAGTCTTCTCAATCTTGATTTTCTTCATTTTAGGATCATCTTTCTTAGCTTCCACTGTGGATGCGCTCTCCATCTCCAATGCCATCTTTTGTTCTCTTTCTTTGTCTAGGTTTGCCTGTGTTACACCTTGAATTTTGAGTATCTCAGATGTAATCTTAGAGGCTTTCCTCTTAGTTGTTGTGCTATTCAGAACTGCATCAACTTCCCTTGTCTTTTCTTCATAAGTACCCCATCTTGGTTCACTAGGGTCCTTAGGTGCTGATAGTAATACTTGTGCATATGCTTCCAAAATTTGTTCCTCTACCTTATAACCAAGTGGATGGATTCACTTTGTTCTAGGCTCTACGGCTTCCATGCATGTTATGTCAATTTCTACCATAAAAAAAATGTTGTCTTTGTATTTCTCAACAATACTTTATGGTATCCTATACCTCATCTGCATTTTGATCCTGAATGTCTTCAATTCTAGCTCCATGTAATCCTTCAAAGTGCTCTCAGTAGATGCCTTAAGAGATATTTGAGGCATTATAGGTATACTTTTGTCTAAGTACAAATCTGAAACCTTTCCAAGTATATGGAAGTACATGTAATGATTAAAGACGCAAACCTGAATATTTTGGTCTCATCATGCTTGATGGCTTTAATGTTATCAATCAATTATGTGCGCAAGATCTCACACAAATTGAACTCTCCATTTTCCTTAACAATTCTGATTGTTGCAAGAATAGTGGCTGCAGACACACTATTCACCCTATTGGTGTGTTGAAACCTGTAACCTAGTATCATAGACATTAATTTGATGTCTTTCTCTTCAATAGGTTCAATTGACATACTACGCCTATCACTTCTGGACTTACATGCTTATTCAACTAGTTTCCTCATATCCTTGCCCACTGGAAGAATGACGCATGTCCTAGAAAGGTCTATCATCTCATGAATAAGATCTCCTGTGATTCTTACTGGGACTTCACCTCTCCAAATTAGGTCATCCTAGATTCTACTTAACAAGATCTTGATCCACTCAGATTCATAGAACTCATATGTCATAGAATACTCAACAATGGGATGGTCTTCCAGATGTGCAAACTCATCTAGGAATGTTATGTTTGGTTTCATCATGGACTCAAGGTACGACCTTATTATGTGTGTGAATTTTGTACCTGATCTGTAGACACAACACTTCAGTAAAACATTAGAGGTTAGCAAAAATGAAATCGTGCAATGAATTGAAAGCTAAAATAATCAGGTGATTTACTGCCTTCTAATAGGTGCGAGTATGATGTTCTCAGATTTTTATCGAGATCAGTGACCTTGACGACACCTAAATGAAGGATTTGAATGCAAAACTGATATGAAATATGAATGCAATTAATCTTCTTTTTTTTTTTTCTATGCAATGATATGATGAAAAACTGATATGAATCTATGATATGTAAAAACTGATATGCTATGATATGCTAAATGATCTAACAAATGAAAACTAATATGATATGAAAAATTATGCAATATTGATCTCACAAAGCTTGGATTCACAAAGATGATTCTTTAGTCTCCAATTCAGCAGCGTGATTATGCAATTCTTGTGGATGATTTGTGAAGAGCTAAAGCCTTAATTTATAGAAATCCAGGGCTTTGGAGGTGCATGAAAGAAAGCCATAAATCACTCAAATAACTCAGCTTGATTTTTGAGTTATTTTTAAATAAAAGATATTTAACTCACAAAAACATGCAAAAGCAGAGTTCAACTCAAAATAGAGTTTAGATTTAATTGATAATTGATAGTTGTCTGCTTTTCTGATTGTGCATGTTTTATTTATGAATTAATTTAATAATAAAGTGATTTATTTCCAACTTAATTGATTTTGAAAAATAAAACAATTGATTTATGGGTTAATCAATTATTAAATCAAACTTTTATTCAAAAACAATATTATTAAAAATTGACAACTTTCTTTAATTAATTAAATAAGAATTGAATCAATTATTCATATGATTTTGGATTTATTGTCAAAATTAAATTATACAATTTAGGAATAAATAGAATTAAATTCAATTAAATAATTAAGTGGCAGAATTAAATCTAATTAATTAAATATTGAGAATATTCAATTAATCAAACTTTAGGATAAATTGGATTTATCGCCAAATAAACATTAAATTAAAGACAATTAAGATAATTAGGAATATTGCTAGGAATATTCCTCAATGCAAAATTTATGATATCAATTAGGATTCGATGATGTGCAGATGTGCCTTAGGTTAGGACTTTGATGTCAATTTCGTTCGATATGTCGATGTAGGAGATTAATGAACCTATAGCCCATTTTTGGTGTATTACATTTTGCCCCTCTTTGAATTGTTGTGTGAAGCACAGTGATTCAAAGATAGTCTATGTTTGATAAAGATATGAAACTAATGTGAAAGATATGATGATATTAGGTCATGAATGACCAAAGATAATGTTCACTATAGCAACGATGAACCAATGAAATAAAAGCGTCAAAATGCCTGATTCTGAACCTTATGATTGCGAAGAAGTGAGTGACCGATTCCAGACTCGATTGTCTTAGAAGAACCACATTGGTATCACATCTGAACCCTTCAGTTACTGAAGAACCAAGGAAATAACACTAATGAACCAATGTTTGCGAAAATCTGATACAGTTTACAAGATTAAGAGAATACCAGATTGATATGGATCTCGATGAATCTGATATGCCCTGAGTGATGATTGATTTGCCCTGAGCGATGAGGTCTTTTTGATGAATCAGCAACTAGATGTGGTTGTTGTCTTGATTACTGAGGAAAGATATGATTTCAAAATTAGATTACAGACTCTAAATGATATGCAATACCATGCCCCCTTCAGGATTAAAATTGAAATCTGACAAGAAAAGTCAGCGTTGATAGTTCAGAAGCATGTTAATTGATTTGAGAAGTGGTTATACACGTTTGAAAATGCATTTTGCATCATTTTAGAGGTCCTGAAGACCAAGTTTGACTAGGTTTGACCATGAGTTGACCATGGTTAACGAAGTTGAAATGTTGACAGTTTGATGTAAGATAATCAGTTAAGTTGAATACTGGATTTCAGTGATGATTGAAGGTCGAATATGCAAGCAATAGACCGTCCTGGGCCCAAAAATTTTAAATCGCAATTTTGACATAGTAAATGATCTTAGATTTTTATTTTAATCCCGAAAATGGATTCAGAACATCGAAATTAGCCAGGGGTGCAATTTTCATGGAAAATGGACCACTTTTGAAAATTAGGTCAAAAGCTATATAAAGGCCGAAAGGGTCATTTTCAAATCATTTCAACCATTTGACTTTTGAGATCCTGTGGAGCCCTCTGAGCAAGAAAATGGCAAAACAGCGAGAACCAAAGGTACTTGTGAGTTCGCATCGATTTGAGCACAGCCAAAGACATGATAGACCTCGACAGTATGGACATCCGGTATGTGGACCTCTGTGACCCTCTGAAAATCCAAATTTTTCATGTTTTATAGCATTTTAGAATTTTTTCATACGCGTTTTGCTTTTTGAATTTTGCATGTATGAAAACTCATACGAGTCCCAACCCAGACTCATATGACATTTGAATTCCATTTGCTTTGTCATTTCATGACCCACCCAGTGTCGTATGAGAGGGACCCATGAGTCGTACAACATTTCATCGGGTCCCTCGAAACTCGTATGACGAAGTGCCAAGTGTCGTATGACCATGGATTGCCGTATGGGCTATTGTAGAGTGTCGTATGAGTTTCAGTGCCAGTCTGGACTGTCGTATGACAAACAGTGAGCTAAAAACTAATATTTAGGTCAAAATTTTGACTTTTATGATTGTTCTGCCTGATAGCTGACCTTTTAACCTACCTTCTGAAGTACCAAACTGTCCAATTTCTGCCTTATTAGCCTGTTGTTGAACCCAAGTTCTGATAGAATTTCCTGTTTCTGTATGATATAGATCACCTATCCAAATGTTCATGTCCGACATTCATGCCCGGTGACCCAGAGATTATGTGTCTCACTTCCTGACCCTATGAGGGTTCATCTTACTGCCTGTGGGTTTGAGTATTTGATCCATTTACCCGATATTAGGGTAAATCATGGCCTGTTGACTGCACTTATCGAGAGATTCCACTCTAAGACACAGATGTTTCAATTACCGACTAGAGAGATCACTGTGACTCCAGAGGATGTTTATAGGATACTATGCATTCCATTTCATAGAAGTCGGCATCCTGAGTATGTGAGTACTGGGCAGACTGGTCTTCATGCCTTTAGGCATCTGTTTGGGGATGATACACAGTTGACGGGGTCCATTTCCTGGGAGACCCTTGTACAGAGATATGGTCAGATGCACCATTTAGAGTGCATTATTGCCAGGATGATTGGTGAGCTCCTCATGTCGGGCCGTCAGTAGAACGGTTTCCTAATGGGATGGGCCCCGATGGTAGCACTTCTTATGGTGACTCCCACTGAGCTTGCTTGGGGTCAGTATCCTTTGGCACATATGTTTTCAGAGATTCACAAGGTTGTGTATCAGGATTGCAAGAGTTTCACTTCTGGAGCTCTGGTGTTACAGATATGGGCCTAGGAGCATATCCCAGTTTTGAGACTGATTTTTTAGACATAGCGTCAGCCACAGGAGCCAGTGATATATACGTATGTTGTTTATGTTACACAGGTCCGCATTGGTCATACTGAGTATTTTAGACAATGCTTGGATGATATGACATTTGTGCATTGGAGACCCTACTTGCAAATAGAGGCCTGGTGTAATACCCCTCTAACCCTAATATAAGTTTTGTGTTTTTGAAAGAATTAAGATCCTTCGATATTTTCTTATAGCTTAAGTTGTACATGATACTTGTTTGATCTATTCCTATAGTTGTTTATAATAATTTCATAAGCTAGTACTCAATGATTCTAATATCAGACATACTATCTAAAGGTATCACTTTTGTATGTATTTAACTCCATGTATGTATTGAGTACCTACAAGACCTTTATGAACATAGTTAGGATGTTATATGATATGTACTTGATAGATATATATAAGTGGTTATTTATATTTTCTTCTATTAAGGTTACTTTGGATGAATCTTGTATCTCACTTGATGATTTGATTATGTTGATTTATTATTAGTATTGATAAGAGACTAACACAATGCTTCAGATTCTAACCTTCGTTATGATGACGCTACATACTTTGAGTGTATATATATACATGATGTGTTTTCATGATTCAGGACGAAGTCGTAGTTACTCACATAGCTGAGGTCCACACGATGTATCGATCCTGGTCATCTGTCTGCAATGTTTTCTTTTATACGTATATCTGTGCATATGTATTTCTTCTTTGTGATGCAGGCTTGCAGGTACCAGGCATCGACTTCACCTGGCTTCACAGGTCTGAGCATGCCCTCAAATCCTCGATGGTTGTTGTTATGGAGATAGTACTAAGGCCCCTACATGAGTCTTCCTTTGTCATTATTCCAATTTGGGAATATTAGGGTTCCTTCTTTGTCAGTCAACCTTTGGGTCAAAAACCCAGATCCAACGCACCTGGTTGGGCATGGTTGTAGTTAGTGCCTTGTGGCCACTTGAATTCATTTGGTTGTATGATTTGTTTACTCATTTTATTTATTTCTCCTTCTTGGTATGATTCTTAGTTAATCTTTCTATGTTGTGTTTCAGGAGTTTGGCTTGACTTTCCTTGTTGACCTTGTTTGATCTTATAGTTTTCTCAATATGTTTCATAGTTGATTTTTATGGCCTCTTTCGATGATTAGATTTATTTTGAGGCATGTGATTTTATTCTACCTCAGTGTTATATCCTATAGTAATTATAAATAGGTAATAATATTGTGATCTATTACTTCATAATCTTATAGATTATAGTGTTTGGTATTTGGCATGTATCTATATATATATATATATATATATATATATATATATGGAAATATATATATGGGTGCACACATATATGTATTTATATATATATAATTTATATGTGATTATATGTTAATTATTATAGATATTGTTGATGGTGTATATTTCAGGATTAATGTAAAGTATAATATTATTAATAATTAAATATTAAATAATGCGAGGTATATTATTCTCAATTGTTAATTATTAATAATGAGGATAGGTTATATATATAGATATTGATGTAATTAATGATGGCATATGCATATATGTTAGGATAATATTACATGTGTGTATGAATGAATACAAATAATCTTTTATTGTATATTTGAGTAATATAGTTGTATGATATTAAGTTATTTTATAATACCTTTTAGTTAAGAGTTAGTTGGGAATTGGTTACTTTTCCTCTCAACCTTTGGAAATCTATTTATATGCACTACTTTCTCATTTGAAAAGAGGGGTTTTGGGGCTGAAGCATTGAGCAGAGGATGGCCTTACTTTTCATGGAGATTTTGGAGAGAAAACTTGGAGATGTGAAGGAGAGTTTGTAAGCATATGTCTTTAAGAATTTTTGGTTATCTTTGCTTTTGGGAGAAAGACATTTTTGTGAGAATTTCAGTAGTTGAGAGAGGGATTCTTTTCTGTGGAATTATTTCTTTCTTTCATGGAGATTTCTGAAAGTGGATAGGGTTTGAAGGATGCATCTCAAGTTTGGATTTGTCTTCTCTTTTGTTTCCTTCCTTCTTCGATTCAACCTTCGTAGGACATGAGGTATGGATTGAATATTTTAGTTACTTGATGTATCTGATAGATTATAGATCTATTTATATATTATCATTATTTATTATATCTTTACTTTTCATTTGTATGGTTATTTTAAAGTTTTGAGTTTTTGTTTGTAAGAATTGGCATGTGTTTTTCTAGGGTTTTTAGCAACCCATTTTTGGAGATCTATTATTATAACAATTTAAATTACATCTATGGTTTTACTAAATTAATTTTATGGAAGTAAAATTCACAGATCTCAAATGGGTATTTCTCTAATTTTATTTTTAGGGTCGAATTAATGCTTTATTTTTGACATTTTGGCAGACTATGCCTGTCCATTCTTGATTCTGAATTTTCTGTCAAATGTATTCGTATGCTACAGGCTGATATGATTATATAAAAGTCTAAATTTGATATCAAAGATTTTCTTAAGTCTTATCTTTCATTTTCAATTGGTTTGGTGAATTTTAATTATGTTTTGTGAAAATTACAACCGTTTTAGTGAAGGCAGGTCTGAACCCTAACCAAAATTTTCTGTTTTAAACCAGAAGTCATAACTTTCTTTCCCACTATTGGATCTTCTTAAAAATAAAATTGAGATTCCATAATTATGTTATCTAAATCTCCACTGAAGCGATTTCCTTTATTTTATGTTTTGTGGAAGATATGGATGACTATTCTATGATGACTATTCTTTGCATTTAATCCTTGCTTGAAATAATTCAATTTAAGAACATCATTAAGTTTTAAAGTTTCGTATGGTTACCAGAGGCTATTAGAATTTGTTTTTGGTTAATTGGATCTATTTATACTCTGAATATATTTATAATATCACTTGGATGTCTTCTTATATGTTTGGAGCATTCTGAATGTCATATTGGGTTTAGGGT
This sequence comes from Chamaecyparis obtusa, assembly GCA_027943335.1. NCBI lineage: Eukaryota > Viridiplantae > Streptophyta > Pinopsida > Cupressales > Cupressaceae > Chamaecyparis > Chamaecyparis obtusa. The sequence continues at coordinate 1,842,483 of BSBK01007512.1, forward strand.
TGTCAAGTGGACTAGGGACAACATATGTTTTCCTAAACTCAATCAAATGTTGTTATGGAATTGATATGAATTCTTGATGATGAATCTATTATGTTCTTATGATTTTTATATGTATGTTAGGGAACCTAAGTACACTAGGTGAGTGGCTCATAGTGAGGGGCTGGGGCCCTAAGTGGCTAGTACCAGGATAACCTACTATGAGTTATTTAATCAAGTGATAACCTAAATAAATGAATTGGGAATGGGAGATTATTGGAATGGAAAATTACACATTAATCAAGATTAATTGTGCCTCACCCATGCCTTTAGTGCTAGTAAAGACTAAGGATAGGAGTGGGAGAAGGTACCTATGCGTAGGTACAACTGAATGACCTTGTCTGTACGAGAGGCATTTGGTTCCGCATGTGCCTACTTGGGGGCCGGGGCCAAGAGTGGCTAGTACCAGGACAACCCAAGGGGTGAGGGCTATGCGATAACACTCACCTAGCTTGTAGCTTAGAGTCTCTATCAAATTTGATCATGCCTCTGGTATTTCTTATGGTCTTCTTGTCTTTTCTTTTTTGTTGTGACTTTGGGGAACTTTTATCACCACCTTAAGAATTTTCTAGTTGTTACCTCTTGTATGGGCCTTTGGTTCTATCTCCTAGCTCGGGGGAGTGGTCCTATTGGTTCCACGTGGTTGGGTGGTTAATATTTATATCGAGGTATTGTTCGTGATTCTCTGGATGATCCTAGCACATATTCCTTTCCAGATCTGCAATTGAAGATTTCTTATTACATATTTTAATATGTTGAGATGTACTTATGTATTTGAATTCATGTAATTTTTAATCTCCTAAAAGGAGTCTTGTAGTATTGATGTAATCTCAATTCAAAGCAATGCATAAGGGAATGGGTAGTTCTAGGTAAAAGAAAGGGAAAATAATGTGGAATATTGGACATGTTACTAGCATTAAAAAAAAGTGTTTATGTTATTTCTCCTATCCTCTTATGTTGTCCATATGTAAAGGAAATAATCTTAAATATAGTTATATATAATGATGTATCACAAAAATAATGTATTCTCTCTTGATGAAAGGATCCAAGGAAATTATTGAGAAATGATAGGTTAGTGATTGGAATTATTAACAATGAATGGTTATGAAACAATGCAATAAAATAGTAACTTGATTATAATGTTAATACTTGGTTCATGTTAATGAAATACCTAGGATAATGCCTACCTTAATGAATATTAATCTCTTACCTAAATTATTAGAGAAAAGTGATATAAAGGATAGTAGATGTAGATGAAATCAATATGAATTTATGGAATGAGTTGATAAAAGGAATAATGATGTTGGATGATTAACCTATGTTTAATAAAAGAAATAAGTTAGGGACATTTAACTTGGTGCATTAAAATGAATGTAGATCTTTTAAGCTCATGATTCCGTGAATATCTTATGCATGTAAATGGTTTATATGATTTTGCTTAGGTAGCGACGTTAGGGAACCCGGGAGGTCTTAAGTTGTATAAATCTTACATTCAAGTAGTAGAAGATTATTTCTTCTTTTAGAAATATGAAGTGTAATGATGAATATTATTCTAGTTAAAATAAATAAATAAATAAATAAAAAATTCACTACTTTCATTTTATAGAGGTTTTATGTCTTGTCCTCTTGGGTTGCCTGGCGGGGCATTACATCTGGTATCAGAGCCCTAGGTTTCTACACTGGGAACTCTGGGACTCATAGCTCACCTATGCATAACCTTGAGTATCTTCACTTTGTCTCTTTTTGGATTATGTTGTTATGCTAAAACTTGAATCTTAGGAAACGAAGGCTACATTTCGTGTTCTCATGTTGTATTGTCTTACAAGGGCACACCTATTCCTCTATGATTGAGTTATATTCTAACAATTATTTATGTTTTTGCATAATGAGATCAATGATGTGTTAAGTGTATGTTTCCTATAATATTAATGGAATGGCGAAGAATTCTTGAGACTTGTGTTTGTTTTCTTGAAAGGTAATGGTATCCCTAGAAGGGTCAAAAGTTAAAGGATACTAAATGTTTTGAATCTTAATTATGGTCGTAGATAATATTACCCCCTGATCCTACCTATAATCTAATGTTGTACACTCTATCTTCTTACAAATACCTAGTTGAATTTTATCCTACTCAAGGTATCTTAGAAATAGATTTTTTTTGGATCCTTAAAAGAAAGAAATGATTGTGGTAGTACTTGATAGGATTAAAAGGGAAATAATTAAATTACATGGCTAATAATATGTACCTAGGAAAGAAGTGAAAAAAAAATAAAAAATAAATAAGGAACAAATAATCTACTGTCATATGTATTTCTCTCTCTCTCTCTCTTCCCTCTTAAGAAATAAGTTTTGCATGACTAAAATTGTTTAGACAAGGCAATAATATATTAGAAAAATTTGTAAATACTCAATTAGGAAACCCTTGGGTGAAGGACCTATGTCCCCAAGATTTTATCATAGGCTATAATTCACATTTTCATTTAGGAAGAGGAATTTTTGTCCCTATCTTGGTAAGAAGTTATATCCTTTCTGCATATCTTATTAAATTGCACAAAAGGATTTAAGATAACATAATCAAGAAATTCTAGGGAAGAGTATGTGCGATGATGGATTATCTGTACTAATGATAGAAGTTGTTTTTATTAAATATATGTCTTGCAAAATGCCTAGTGAATAGTTAGGATCTTAGATGGGTATTTTGGAAACAAATTCATGTTTTGTATACATTGTGATCAACACCATAGCAGTAAGAAATTAACAACATTAAGTGATTGAAAAATTATGAATAAGAAGTTGTTGTGGTAAATAAATGTTATAGAAATGTACCTTGCTCAATTTCTACTTAGAACTGATGTTATCTCAAAATTTTAAAGTGTATGAGGGTAATGTTTCAAATAGGTAAAGGGTATAAATTAAAGTTATGTACAATAGTTAATGTTATTAATTTAGATATTGTGGTTATAGTAGTAGGACTCGTATACTTCTTTCTCACTTGATGGATCTATGATCATTATGAAATAAAAAATTTGAAATAACTCTTAAGTAAATGCTATATGGAAACCTCTAGACATGAAAATTAGGGAAAAGTGCATAGATAAATAGTAAGCTTTAAGAAGGGACCCCAACTTAATGAATAATAGTGCAATAAATTGTAAATTGTTTAGATCTCCTCTAGGGTGTGAATGTGTTTTTGGAAATCAAGCACTACAACTATTGTGAAAGATGACTTAGAATATGTATATTGTAAAATTTGTGTGTCTTATGTCATTGGAATTCTACTTAAAGCTTTGATGGAAAGGAATATTTCTTATAAAACTATGTGTTAATGAAAATGGTAAGTTTCAAGTATCTAGATTGTTTTATTTTCATGATTACAAAAGTAAATACAAATTATTTGATGTATTCCCTTCATGATCATAACAAATATAAATGTTACATACCTCTCTATGTTTGGTATTCATAGCTTGTAAGGGACACAAATTTTGGACCCTATTTGTAATAAGGTCTCACAGGTTGTATTATGTAGGGTTAGATTATGTCTCAAAAGGGAAAATATATCATAAATTATTTCTTTCTTTTTATACTGGTTACCATAGATAGGAACTTTGATATTGTGAAAGGAAGTGATAATCTCAGTTAGTAAAACATGCAATTTCATAATATATTGATATTAGTGAGTAAACAAGAATACCTTAGAGTTTCGACTTGATAACAATAATTTTTATGTAATTTCAAGTATCTTGTTAACAAATTTACTGCATAAAGTGATAGAATCACATAGTTAATTCTTTTTAAAAGTCATTACTAATTGAACTGAGTTAATCTACACTAAAGTTGTAATAAGATAGAATTTACCAAAACTCTTGATAGGAGAAGTATGTGTGTAGTCATTAAATGAGGTTCTAGAATAGTAATATTACAATTCTGTTAGCTAATGTGCGATATATAGTTCACCTTCTCGACTTCCAAGAGTAAGTTGAATCTTAGTGGGGGAAGATGTAATACCCCTCTAACCCTAATATAAGTTTTGTATTTTTGAAAAAATTAAGATCCTTCGATGTTTTCTTATAGCTTAAGTTGTACATGATACTTGTTTGATCTATTCATATAGTTGTTTATAATAATTTCATAAGCTAGTACTCAATGATTCTAATATCAGACATACTATCTAAAGGTATCACTTTTGTATGTATTTAACTCCATGTATGTATTGAGTACCTACAAGACCTTTATGAACATAGTTAGGATGTTATATGATATGTACTTGATAGATATATATAAGTGGTTATTTATATTTTCTTCTATTAAGGTTACTTTGGATGAATCTTGTATCTCACTTGATGATTTGATTATGTTGATTTATTATTAGTATTGATAAGAGACTAACACAATGCTTCAGATTCTAACCTTCGTTATGATGACGCTACATACTTTGAGTGTATATATATACATGATGTGTTTTCATGATTCAGGACGAAGTCGTAGTTACTCACATAGCTGAGGTCCACACGATGTATCGATCCTGGTCATCTGTCTGCAATGTTTTCTTTTATACGTATATCCGTGCATATGTATTTCTTCTTTGTGATGCAGGCTTGCAGGTACCGGGCATCGACTTCACCTGGCTTCACAGGTCTGAGCATGCCCTCAAATCCTCGATGGTTGTTGTTATGGAGATAGTACTAAGGCCCCTACATGAGTCTTCCTTTGTCATTATTCCAATTTGGGAATATTAGGGTTCCTTCTTTGTCAGTCAACCTTTGGGTCAAAAACCCAGATCCAACGCACCCGGTTGGACATGGTTGTAGTTAGTGCCTTGTGGCCACTTGAATTCATTTGGTTGTATGATTTGTTTACTCATTTTATTTATTTCTCCTTCTTGGTATGATTCTTAGTTAATCTTTCTATGTTGTGTTTCAGGAGTTTGGCTTGACTTTCCTTGTTGACCTTGTTTGATCTTATAGTTTTCTCAATATGTTTCATAGTTGATTTTTATGGCCTCTTTCGATGATTAGATTTATTTTGAGGCATGTGATTTTATTCTACCTCAGTGTTATATCATATAGTAATTATAAATAGGTAATAATATTGTGATCTATTACTTCATAATCTTATAGATTATAGTGTTTGGTATTTGGCATGTATCTATATAAATATAAATATATATATATATATATGGAAATATATATATGGGTGCACACATATATGTATTTATATATATATAATTTATATGTGATTATATGTTAATTATTGTAGATATTGTTGATGGTGTATATTTCGAGATTAATGTAAAGTATAATATTGTTAATAATTAAATATTAAATAATGCGAGGTATATTATTCTCAATTGTTAATTATTAATAATGAGGATAGGTTATATATATAGATATTGATGTAATTAATGATGGCATATGCATATATGTTAGGATAATATTACATGTGTGTATGAATGAATACAAATAATCTTTTATTGTATATTTGAGTAATATAGTTGTATGATATTAAGTTATTTTATAATACCTTTTAGTTAAGAGTTAGTTGGGAATTGGTTACTTTTCCTCTCAACCTTTGGAAATATATTTATATGCACTACTTTCTAATTTGAAGAGAGGAGTTTTGGGGCTGAAGCATTGAGGAGAGGATGGCCTTACTTTTCATGGAGATTTTGGAGAGAAAACTTGGAGATGTGAAGGAGAGTTTGTAAGCATATGTCTTTAAGAATTTTTGGTTATCTTTGCTTTTGGGAGAGAGACATTTTTGTGAGAATTTCAGTAGTTGAGAGAGGGATTCTTTGTTGTGGAATTATTTCTTTCTTTCATGGAGATTTCTGAAAGTGGATAGGGTTTGAAGGATGCATCTCAAGTTTGGATTTGTCTTCTCTTTTGTTTCCTTCCTTCTTCAATTCAACCTTCGTAGGACATGAGGTATGGATTGAATATTTTAGTTACTTGATGTATCTGATAGATTATAGATCTATTTATATATTATCATTATTTATTATATCTGTACTTTTCATTTGTATGGTTATTTTAAAGTTTTGAGTTTTTATTTGTAAGAATTGGCATGTGTTTTCCTAGGGTTTTTAGCAACCCATTTTTGGAGATCTATTATTATAACAATTTAAATTACATCTATGGTTTTACTAAATTAATTTTCTGGAAGTAAAATTCACAGATCTCAAATGGTTATTTCTTTGATTTTATTTTTAGGGTCGAATTAATGCTTTATTTTTGACATTTTGGCAGACTATGCCTGTCCATTCTTGATTCCAAATTTTCTGTCAAATGTATTCATATGCTACAGGCTGATATGATTATATAAAAGTCTAAATTTGATATCAGAGATTTTCTTAAGTCTTATCTTTCATTTCCAATTAGTTTGGTGAATTTTAATTATGTTTTGTGAAAATTACAACCGTTTTAGTGAAGGCAGGTCTGAACCCTAACCAGAATTTTCTGTTTTAAACCAGAAGTCATAACTTTCTTTCCCACCGTTGGATCTTCCTAAAAATAAAATTGAGAGTCCATAATTATGTTATCTAAATCTCCACTGAAGTGATTTCTTTTATTTTATGTTTTGTGGAAGATATGGATGACTATTCTATGATGACTATTCTTTGCATTTAATCCTTGCTTGAAATAATTCAATTTAAGAACATCATTAAGTTTTAAGGTTTCGTATGGTTACCAGAGGCTATTAGAATTTGTTTTTGGTTAATTGGATCTATTTATACTCTGAATATATTTATAATATCACTTGGATGTCTTCTTATATGTTTGGAGCATTCTGAATGTCATATTGGGTTTAGGGTTGTCAAGTGGACTAGGGACAACATATGTTTTCCTAAACTCAATCAAATGTTGTTATGGAATTGATATGAATTCTTGATGATGAATCTATTATGTTCTTATGATTTTTATATGTATGTTAGAGAACCTAAGTACACTAGGTGAGTGGCTCATAGTGAGGGGTCGGGGCCCTAAGTGGCTAGTACCAGGATAACCTACCATGAGTTATTTAATCAAGTGATAACCTAAATAAATGAATTGGGAATGGGAGATTATTGGAATGGGAAATTACACATTAATCAAGATTAATTGTGCCTCGCCCATGCCTTTAGTGCTAGTAAAGACTAAGGATGGGAGTGGGAGAAGGTACCTATGCGTAGGTACAACTGAATGACCTTGTCTGTACGAGAGGCATTTGGTTCCGCATGTGCCTACTTGGGGGCCGGGGCCAAGAGTGGCTAGTACCAGGACAACCCAAGGGGTGAGGGCTATGCGATGACACTCACCTAGCTTGTAGCTTAGAGTCTCTATCAAATTTGATCATGCCTCTAGTATTTCTTATGGTCTTCTTGTCTTTTCTTTTTTTTTGTGACTTTGGAGAACTTTTATCACCACCTTAGGAATTTTCTAGTTGTTACCTCTTGTATGGGCCTTTGGTTCTATCTCCTAGCTCGGGGGAGTGGGCCTATTGGTTCCACGTGGTTGGGTGGTTAATATTTATATCAAGGTATTGTTCGTGATTCTCTGGATGATCCTAGCACATATTCCTTTCCAGATCTGCAGTTGAAGATTTCTTATTAGATATTTTAATATGTTGAGATGTACTTATGTATTTGAATTCATGTAATTTTTAATCTCCTAAAAGGAGTCTTGTAGTATTGATGTAATCTCAATTCAAAGCAATGCATAAGGGAATGGGTAGTTCTAGGTAAAAGAAAGGGAAAATAATGTGGAATATTGGACATGTTACTAGCATTAAAAGAAAGTGTTTATGTTATTTCTCCTATCCTCTTATGTTGTCCATATGTAAAGGAAATAATCTTAAATATAGTTATATATAATGATGTATCACAAAAATAATATATTCTCTCTTGATGAAAGGATCCAAGGAAATTATTGAGAAATGATAGGTTAGTGATTGGAATTATTAACAATGAATGGTTATGAAACAATGCAATAAAATAGTAACTTGATTATAATGTTAATACTTGGTTCATGTTAATGAAATACCTAGTATAATGCCTACCTTAATGAATATTAATCTCTTACCTAAATAATTAGAGAAAAGTGATATAAAGGATAGTAGATGTAGATGAAATCAATATGAATTTATGGAATGAGTTGATAAAAGGAATAATGATGTTGGATGATTAACCTATGTTTAATAAAAGAAATAAGTTAGGGACATTTAACTTGGTGCATTAAAATGAATGTAGATCTTTTAAGCTCATGATTCTGTGAATATCTTATGCATGTAAATGGTTTATATGATGTTGCTTAGGTAGCGACATTAGGGAACCCGGGAGGACTTAAGTTGTATAAATCTTACATTCAAGTAGTAGAAAATTATTTCTTCTTTTAGAAATATGAAGTGTAATGATGAATATTATTCTAGTTAAAATAAATAAATAAATAAATAAAAAATTCACTACTTTCATTTTATAGAGGTTTTATGTCTTGTCCTCTTGGGTTTCCTGGCGGGGCATTACACCTGGCCCACTACGAGGGAGCAGTATAGTTTTCTTTTTCAGAGTCGGGTACTCATTGGTCATTCCTCCACTATTTTGGAGAGATTTTTTATTACTAGAGTGTGGTGTCAGTATGGATGCAGACAGGATGCCCCACAGGAGTATACTACATATGTGTGGATTATTCGTGAGATTGGGCTCGGATGGACACAGAGGCTCACCTATTCTTTATGTTCAGAGGAGTACAGCACTATCATAGGTAGAGACTGGGACTACCGTCCACAAGTTGTTGATGCATGGGTCACCGATGGATACATCTCTTAGCTAGCTGATCATCCCATTCATAGATTCTCAGATCCCACTAAGTTGATACCCTCCATGGAGGAGGTGATGGATGTTACAAGTGCTCCTACGGTACAGGGCCTGAGACCTCAGCAGTGCATCCTACACCACCTAGAAAGAGAGCTATGGCTCCCCTTTAGAGACCATCAGGACATATGAGGCCCCCTCATCCTTCTACTTCTTCAGCAAGTACATCCACAAGTTCATAGAGATGGACTAGGGGTGAGAGAGGTACTTTGGGCAGTGTTGGTTCTGTAGATGATTTCTTAGTAGCTGAGCAGTTTGCATGTGGTGATGGAGATCCCTTACAGGCAGATACCACATTTGATCTAGGAGCTGAGGTTAGATGTCGTAAGGCACATAAAGCATATACCACTGATCAGCAGCTAGGGCAGCCAGCACAGGACACAAAGATGCCAGCAGCTGAGGTAGATCCTATTGTTCCTCTCACTTCATCAGAGACTATTAGATGTCTCAGAGCTCAAGTCTGGGACCTGAAGGTACAGAGTGTTAGGTGGGAGGAGAGGTATCTAGAGGCAAATAGGCAGTGCATATAGCTTCATGTAGAGTTTCACTTAGAGGTTTGAAGATTACAGACAGAGGTGACCCATCAGACTTCACGGGCTTCATATTATGTGTCTACCTATTATGTTGTTGTCCCTACTGTGCAAAGAGTACCCACTTATTCAGATTTACATGGAAGCCTCAGAGGGAGCTAGGGCACCGAGAGTAGAGGTGATACCATATGCACCACCCTCTCCTCCACTAGATGCAGAGGAGCATGCCAATAGTTGATTCCTGTTCTTATGTTTTGATATACTCTATTCTTTTTTATCATTGATATACTGTTCTGACTCTGATAGCTCTCTAGAGCTCATTCTTTTGTATATTGTGCTAGTAGTGCACCCCTGACACATTTTGAGTTGATGATATATATGAGATTGATATTTTGGATCGTGACTTCATTTGTACTTGTCATGTTTGGATTTTATAATGATATCATGTTATGCTTATGCTATGAGTAGTGTAGAATGTATGTATGGATTAATGCAATGCAATGATTTATTTCATATGTATGGATGTTATGCAAATGTAATTGATTATGAAAAGATGTATGTATGATTTACGCTTATGCACTGGATGTAATGTAATGCAACAAATGGTAATGATATGGGATGTAAATGCAGCGATACACATGATATGGTTTTGCAGGTTGATAAAGACAAGTACTCAGTCTTATGTTAAAAGGATGTTTAACCCAGGAGGGTTACTGCTTGCGGTTCGGTGAAGAGACCTTCGAGTGAGACTCAGCTCTCATTAGATATGAAGAATTGATATGAAGAATTGTTTAAGTGTTGAAGTGTTTCCAAACATTTGTGAGATCATGTAGACATGCAAAATGTAAAGAAACATGCAAAATGACATGCAACCTAAGACCTAGGACCTAGTCACTGATCATATGTTGATTTGTTATCATCATTGAACTTTTAGGTAACTGGATAAATCAATACAATGCCCACTAGCTATGAAACCATAGGCATATGAATATCGATTTGTATGCGCAGGAATCAATACAACACCCACTGATTAGGAAACCATGGATATATGAATATTGATTTTATTTTCAGAATGTCAAATTAGATATAAGCACCAAGGCATAAACGCCAGGATGACCTAAATATCATGTCCATTTTGATATAGAAATTTGTATAAGCATCAAAATAGAAATGTCGTGATGACCTAAATACGCCTGGCATTCAAACACATCAAACATTTTAAGAGATCATTCGAAATCCAATGTGAATTACCCATAGTGACCCTTTATCATCCACATCCTTAGGCAAGAACGCATTTCACAGTAGGAGTAAGAACTCACTCAAAAAAAAGACAATAGTTAGATCAAACTTCCTTTAATTTTCTAGGTATCAATGGTCGAGGTACACATGGCCATCCAATTCGAGATAGAGGCTCTTATAGACAGACACCATTTCAATCCAGCATTTCCAAAGTTGTTAGATTTTCACATACAAGAAGAAAACAAAGAAAAGATTATGCCCCCAATCATCACTCTCTAAATCCTGTAAAGGACATCATCGAAGAGCTCGAAGGGACACAATATGCAAAAATCTCAATGCGAATCAGTAAGCATACAAGGAGATAAAAGCACGTAAAAAGCATAGATTATTTTCAGTTTGATGTTTGATTGCGTTGTTGCAGATGCAAAATCCTTTCTGGAGACAAGACTGACTCACTCACTCACATGAAGCTTCAAAGGACTCTGACTAGATATGACACATCTAAGATACATTGGAGGCCATAGGATATGACTTTGATTGCCCCCAAGTTTGAACATTGATAGGATACAAACGCTTGAGCTGATTGGTGTACAAACTGACTTATTGAAAATAGGAATGCAGAAACAAATCGGGAGATATGTACAAACTAAAGTAAGACTGAAAGCTGGGAAAGACCAAGATTGTGCTGATAGATGGAGCGTGTTGAAACAAGTGGCACCCGTTTGCTAGGTTTTCACCATCTTGGCATAGATTCTATTTTTGCTACCAAGGCGCCTGTTTCCAGGTTTTCACCAAGGCACTTTTTTCTTTTTCTCATTTTTTTGTATTTTTCATTTTTTCAATTTTTTTGATATTTTTGATATTTTCAATTTTTTTGTGAATCATCAAGGCACCTATTGCTAGGTTTTCACCAAGATGTTCAATTTTTTTTTAGGACTTTTTCAGATTTTTAAGATTTTTTCAGGACATTTTACCATAGATTGAATGCCTCAGGCATAGAATTTCTTCAAATGGAGAATGTTGATTGGTTCTTGGAGCTATTCTCCTTTAGTCATTGAGAGTTGATAGGTACCAGAGCCAAAAGTAGTAGTGATTGCAAAGTGACCCAGCCAGTTGGGTTCAAACTTCCCTTTGCGTTCTCGATGTGATTGATTTTTAGGATTTTCTCTCAAGACTAGATCACCAACCTGAAATTCTCTAATTCTGACTTTCTTGTTGTAGCCTCTGGACATTCTCTTCTAATATACTCTGAGATGATCATACGCTGCTTGTCTGCGCTCATCTAGTAGTTCAATTTCTTGCAACCTAGACACTCTGTAGTCATCATCAGTTACTAGACCATGCATTCTGATTCTTAGTGATGGGATTTCAACCTCAATAGGCAGTACTGCTTCAGACCCATAAACTAAAGTGAAAGGTGTAGCCCCAGTAGGTGTTCTGATACTTGTTCTGTAGGCCCAGAGAGTTGGATTGATCATGAGATGCCAATCTCTTCCTATTTTATTAACTGTTCGGTGCAAGATTTTCAATAAATTTTTGTTAGAGGCCTCAGCTTGGCCATTCCCTTGAGGATAGTAGATAGAAGACCAATGTTGTGTGATCTTGAATTTGGCACATAGATCATCTAGGTCTTTGTTCTTGAATTTTCTACCATTATCTGTGATTATGGAATGAGGTATCCCATATCTGCATATGATATAGTTCAATATGAACATAGATATTTTCTTTCCAGTGGCTTGTGTCAAAGGGAATGATTCTACCCATTTTGTAAAATAATTTGTAGCTGTGATTATATGGGTATGTCCATTAGAAGAGTGAGGATGAATCATCTCGATAAGATCAAATGGCCATTGGTGAAAAGGCCATTGTGTTGTAAAGGGGATTAGATGCCTCCCTAGAGCATGAATTAGGTTGCCATGTACTTGACACTTTTGACAATTCTTAGCAAATTTGATAGCCTCTTTCTCCATTTCAGGCCAATAGTACCCAGCCCTAATAATTTTTCAAGCTAGTGTTAAACCATTCGAGTGTGACCCACAAATACCATCATGGACTTCCTCTAACGCACGTTGAGACTCTTCCCATTCTAAACATCTAAGTAGCATACCATCTAGACCTCGTTTGTACAGATCGTGACCAATGATGACATATTGGGAGGCATTATGGATAAGGTATTTTTTTCATGGTGGTTGAAGGTATCGAGAATGATTTGGTCTTGGAGATAGGAAAATAGGTTTTTGTATCTAGATGAATCATGACCTACAACAATGCAGATCATGCAGGTTTCAGGGGAATCATATGTAGGATAGGATAGTGCTTCCACCAGGAACTCGTAGCATAGCTCATGTTCAGGCTATTGTAATAAAGTAGATAATGTTGCCATTGCATCGGCAGCCTTGTTCTCCGTTCTAGGAATTTGCTCAAATGTGATAGATATGAAATATTTCTTAAGATCATCTACCATTCTCTTGTAAGGAATGAGCTTTTCATCTTTAGTTTGATACACATCATTGACTTGATGAACAACAAGTTGAGAGTCTCCATGAATGTGTAGCTCTGTCACTCTCCACTCAATTGCTAGTTTCATGCCATTCAAAAGGGCTTCATATTCTACAATATTGTTTGTGCAAGGAAACTTTAATCTGAATGCTTTGGGTATGGAGTATCCTTGAGGAGTTATGAACAATATGCCTACTCTGAATCCATTCTATGTATAGGAGCCATCAAAGAATAATTTCCATTCTCTAGAAGAAAGATGCATGATAGAGGAATCTGGAAATTCCATTTGTAGTGGTGTGTCATCAAACAATGGTGCTTTAGCCAATTGATCAATAATGACCTATCCTTTTATAGCTTTTCTCTTAACATACTCAATGTCAAATTCACTCAATAGCATGACCCATTTAGCTAATCTACCCATGAGGGCAGCTTTGCTTAGTAGGTACTTTAGTGGATCAATCTTGGCTACCAATTGAGTGGTATGAGCTAACATGTATTGTCTCATTTTATGTGATGCGAAGATCACAGCTAGAAAAGCTTTCTCAATCATTGAATAGTTCTTTTCATATGCCACCAATGTTCTACTAATGTAGTATATAGCTATTTCCTTTTTATCTTCATCGTGTTGTGCTAGCAATGCCCCCAGTGATGTATCTGTTGCAGAGACATATAAGATCAATGGCTTTCCATGAATAGGAGGCATCAAGATAGGTGGATTTGATAGATACTTCTTGATATGGTTAAAGTTGTTCTCACATTCTTCATTCCATGCAAAGGTCACACCTTTATGTAATGTTTTTGTAAAAGGTTGTGATATATCTGCTAGTTGTGATATGAATCTTCTGATAGATTGAACTCCTCCTTGCAATGTCCTCATCTTACTAATATTCTTAGGGGGTTGCATCTCCATTATAACCTTTACTTTAGCTGGATCAACTTCAATGCCTTTCTTTGAAACTATGTATCCTAAGATTTTTCCAGAAGTGACACCAAAAGCACACTTCTTAGGATTTAGTCTAAGACTAAACTTTTCCATTCTATCTAGGATCATGCTCAAGTCCTTTAGATGTTCAGTTCTAATCATAGATTTGGCTAAAGTATCATCAACATAATCTTCCATAGTTCGATGCATCATGTCATGGAAAATAGATGTCATTGCTCTTTGATATGTAGCACCAGCATTTTTAAGCCCAAATGGCATGACATTCCAATAGAAGGTACCTCATGCACATGTGAAAGCAATTTTCTCTTGATCCTCTAGGGCAATTTTTATTTGGTTATATCTAGAGAAACCATCCATTAAGGAATACATATCGAAACCCACAATCATGTCCACTATCATATCAATGTTAGGTAGTGGAAAATCATCCTTAGGGAACGCTCTATTCATATCTCTAAAGTATGTGCACACTCTGATTAAACCATCTGGTTTAGAAATAGGTACAATATTAGAGATCCACTCTGCATAGTCAATAACTCAGATGAATCCAGCTTTTAGGAGCTTCTCTAATTCAGCCTTTACCAAGAGTGCAACATGAGGATGCATCTTTCACAATTTTTTCTTGACAAGTTTTACATTAGGAGCTATAGATAAATGGTGCATGATAAGATTAGGATCCAACCCTGGCATATCTGAGTATTTCCATGCAAAGTTGATCTTTTTCTCTGTTAGGAATGTAATAAATTTTTGCTTCTCTTCTTCTGATAATTATTGTGCTACATGTACCAATTGTGGTTCCTCTGTTGTACCCAAATTGATGGATTGAGTGGGCTCAATTAGAACTGGAGATCTGTCCTATAAATGACTCAGAAGGACATCAAATATCTCATCCTTAGGTACCTTAGAGAGGTTTTCACCTTTGGATACATCTTTTCTTTTTACTTTTGTAGGTTCTGAGACTGCCACAAAGTGGTTTTCACCCTCAGAACTCCTTTTCTTTTTATTCTTATTCTTATTTTTCTGACTAAGATATTTGATGTTTGACTCAGTCATGCAAACACTTGGTTCACTAATGGAAGTCCTCATAGGATCAACTGCATTTAGGTAGCAAGCAAGGGCATAGTCATTCGGGAGGGTATAAATACCATGGCTCAGATTTGTGGAGGTTTGATCAATAAGTTATGGATATTGGATAGTCAAAGTGGAGAAAGATTGGGAGATAGTGTTTACGGATATGGATCTGTCATCATTGGTCCTAACTCGACACTTGAGTTCAAAGGTGATATTACAACTTAAGACATTCAATTCATGAATAGGCTCAATGTCATCATGGGAGTCCAATTTAGCCATAGGTGGATCAGACTCAATAGGTTCATCATTTCACTCTGGACTTACATTGGGTTGACGTGCATATTGGTGAATAACATCAACATGTTTCTCTATGATAAGCTCATCTGGTTCTGGAATGACTCCCCATTCATAGTCATTAAATTCATCTTCTGATTCAGGATCTCTAGGAAATCTTAGAACATGAGTAAAGTTAGGGTGAATACCCCAAGAAGGGTTACCCTCAGATTCAAATTTGTATTCATACTCATGGGAATCTATCTTAGAATAACTACCACCTTCTTCTTCTTGATTGTTTTCGAGATTAGTTGGTTCTTGTGTTAAAACTATCTCTTGATTGATAGTAGGTTCTTGTGTTTCTACTACATTAATTCTTTTGATTGGATCATCTTTATCATCAAGGTCTTTGATCTCCTTAGGAAATTTTTCATAGGGAATGAGTTCTGAGCTATCTGAATCACTATTTGATGGTTATATTTCTTCTTTCTTAAGAAGAGGTTCTCCTGGTATGATCTGCTCTATGACATGAGAAAAATTACCCTTGAGGTGATAGGGTTTCTTCTTAAAGCCTAGACCAATAGTATTCTTATTTTCTCTACCAGTATATGGTAGAGCTGCCACAAGACCTTTTCCTCTGACTCCTAGAGGTCCTTTACTTGAATATCCCATTTTAGCTATCAACTTATTTCCTAGACCGTATGACTTAGAAGGGATCTATGGTGTTGTAGAGCCACTAGTTTGAACATTGTGGGATTCAGATTCATCTTTGTATAGCCATGATAGCACAGCTTCATCCTCTTCAAACTCTTGCTTGGATACTTGTTCTACTACAAAATTCTTTTTATATGCTTCAAGAGGTTCTTTAGAGTCTGGTTTGGATTGTTTCAAAGATTGCCCATAAGACTTAGGTGAGATAGGGAGATATGTCAAAGATAAGACTGTTTTGATAGTATATTCTCCCATACTATTTTCTTTGATATTAACCTCTTTTGTAAGATCTTCCATTTTAGATGTGGATGCTTCTTTAGTTGGTTCAATGGAAGATTCTTTGTTATTAGGTACAAGCTTATCTGCACTTTCCTTCAATGTATTGCAAGTTGTATTCAGATTTGTGGGGATAGTAACCTCTACTCCTTCATAAGAAAACTTCAAACATTGATGGTATGTAGAAGGAATAGTTGCATTTCATGTATCCATGGTCTCCCTAGGAGAATGTTGTAGGCCAAAGGTAGATCAAGAACTTGACATATAGTATCTCTGATAACTAGACCTGCTCTAATGGGTAGGACAATGGAGATCTTTCTTGTTCATCATAGGCTTTTATGGTGATCTTCTTTGGAGGATCAATAGCCAATTCTAAAAATTCCAATTGTGTGATCAAGCTGTAAGAACAAATGTTTAGGCCAGTGCCCCCATCTATCAACACATGTTTGACTCTACAGTTTTGGATCAAAACTTCTATATGCAAAGGCTGATTATGTGGGTGACTCAAGGAGTTGTCATCTTCCTCTGAAAAGGAGATATATTGCAAAGATGTAAGATGTCCAACCATAGTCTGGAACCTATCTAAATCAAGGTCATCAGGAACATTGAAACCGAGCAAAGTTTTATCTAGTATGGCTCTTTGAGCTGGAGATATTCGAAGCAACTCAAACATGGAGATTTTGGCATTAGTGTGCTGGAGTTGTTGAACAATGCTATAAGATGTAGGCCTCGTATCCTTTGGATTGGAAGATTTGGAAGCAGCCTTCTGTTTAGAAGTAGATGAAAGATTGAAGGGCACCTTAGGGACATTTGATGAATCTGATATTTGTCTTTTCATATGTTCTTGGGCTTGTGATCGAGTAACTATGTTGGTGGATTGATTTTGTCTATCTCTTTTTACAATTGTGATAACATTGCAATGCTCTGAGAGACGGGGTTCAACCATATTGATGGTAGCATTATTTCCAAGGTAAGCATAATTGACTTTTGCCCCCATATTAGGTTGAGAAGATGAAACTTCTTGACCATGTTTCAGAAATGGTTCTGTGAATTTTGTATGATCGTTATTGCTCTTAGGATTGTCAACTATGATGTCTCCCCTATCGATCAGATCTTGAATGGTGTGTTTCAACCGAAAGCAGTTATTAGTTTTGTGACCTTTACCTCAATGGAAACCACAGAATTCATTTTCTCTCCACCATTTTGGCTTAGGCTCAAAATCAGGTGGTCAGATTGTTGATAAAGAGATGATGTTATCAGCCAGTAGAGTTTTCATAGCTGATTCTAAAGATTCTCCAAGAGGAGTGAACTTTCATTGTTTATCCCAAGATTTGTATTCTAGCTTCTTTTGAAATGGTTCGGATGACTTTTGTTCTGAAGCTTTAATGGCTTGGGACCAAGAGTTAGGCTATAGGCTGGTGCCTTTGATGGGGCATAGATAGTGTCAACAACACTATTGGTGATGATGCCTTTATTCTTGTTCCAATTTTTGTTCTTGTCTTTAGAACTGGATCCTGATTCGTACTTGTCTTTTTGAAGTGTGATTTCTCCTTTTTTCACAAGCACTTTTTTGATTTTGATAGCATTGTCTACCATCTTATCAAAAGATGTATGATCTTGCATTTGTAGAGGATAATTGATTTCTGAAACAAGGTTATTGATGAAGATTGCCAGTTTTTCTATTTCTAGAATAGGTCTGGCATATAGAGAGAACTTCTTCCTCCATCTCTTGAGAAATGTTAGGAATGGTTCCCCTGGATATTGCTTGAGATTATAGATATCAATCATGGTGATTGGATGTTGAATATTGTAGGAGTATTGCTGATAAAAAAATTGATCAACTCCTCAAAAGTTTTGATAGTGGAAGGTAATTGAGAGAACCATTGAATGGCCGCTCCTCCCAGAGATCGAGGGAAGAGATGCATCAGATAGGTTGGTTCATGCATGAATTCCATTGATTGTGTACAGAATTCTCTGACATGATCTTGAGGATCTGAGTGTCCATCATACTTATCATACTTCGGCATCTCCACTCTTTTTGGAAATGGCAGAATGTACAAGTCTTTGTCAAATGGAAAAGGACATAGAGCCTCCATGGAGAACTCTTTGGGTTCCTTCTCTTTTTGAGTTGATTCAGTTTGACTTGTCAAGCATGTATCTATTTCATCATGGCCATTATCGGAGTTTCTTCCTCATGTGTGATGATAGCTTTGACATTAAAATTAGGAGGAAGCTTAGCTCCTTGATGAGCTAATTGTAAAAAGTATGCCTCTCTATCTTCTTTCAAGAAATGCTTCATCATTCATTTGAAGTTATCATCATTTTGATATTGAGCAATTTCTTCAAGCGTGGGTTCCTGATCCACACCATGTTGAGATTGAGTTCTTTGAGAGCCAAAGTTTGTCCCTGCTTTAGACATGGTAGGAGTTTGTGGACTCCCTAGAATAGATTGATGTGGTTTTTGCTGGGTACCTCTGTGAGTTGATGGAGGAGGTATGTAACCAATTTTCAATCGAAAGTTGCCAAGACCGTCATCTTTCTAAAGACCAGAATTGTAGAGTTTCTCAAGAGTTGGACCCTTGGTAGCAGTTATAGGTAAGGTCTAGGATGCTTCTCTAGATTTCTTGTGTGAGGAAGCTCTAGTTTCCACCATCAACTTTGAGTGAAACAAAAGAATAAGATCCAGATGACTAAAGAATGAATTGAATCAAGATGATCAGATGACGCAACCTTGTCAAGGTTTGATTGATTTGAAGATTCGATTAGACATGGGTGAAGGATATGGTGCCCTAGATGTATGGGTAGATTGCCCAAAACATAGCGAACAAGATATCACAACACTTAGTCATTTTGATGATTGATTGAAGATTGATAGTTATGACAAGGTTTTGACACAAGATAAAAAGGACTCAAATCGATTAAATAGAAGGCTGAATCAGATTCAAAAACTTTAGGAAAATGATTGGATTCTCAATAGCTACTGCTCTATTCCTAACACAGTGATTTGTTCGACAGAATCTGGAAATAAGCTGAAAAAGCTAAATATATGGCAATTCTGACAACTTTCAAAATTTTCCCAAACGACACTCTGTAGACTCGTATGACAATGGGTATGCTATGAAATAATAGTTGAAAAGCTCATATGACAATTGCAAAACTCATATGATAGTGGGTATGCTATGAAACGATAGTTGAAAAGCTCGCACGATAGTTGCAAAAACTCGCACAACAGTTGCTAGCAGGATTTGACTTTTTGATATGACTAGTAGAAAGACTCGTATGACACTGGGTTTTCTACCATACGACAAATGGGCAGTAATGAAATAACACTTGATAGAAAATCGTATGACTTTCTGACCTCCTGAGATGACTTTTGACTTCAGAAAAGAATTTTACTTCAAATTTGCAAATTTTGAGTTTTCAGATTCGGATTGTTTGCAAATTTTAATGTCCAGATTTGAGGATTGTAACAGATTTGTCCATTTTCAATAACTAGATAGATAAACAAGCACGCAAAATAGAAAGCAAGTGATTTCAAGCATGTCTAATAACAATGAACAAGGGCAAAAGCAACCTTGCGCATGAACAATCAAGTGATTTTATTCGTTCTAATCCTCAGAAGTGCTAATTGTGTATGTTCCAAAAATGCTTTGCAATAACGCACATATACCCTAGAAAATGAAAATTTGGCCTCGCTAGGGTTTTTAGTAATGGTTTGATTCTGCAACTTTTATGATCCAAAGGGGTGAACTCCAATCCCAACGCACCAGGGTTTTGACATAGTCTGAGAATTTAATCAATCAGGAGCTGCTAGGGAGATCTGACAACCCAACAATGAACCACACCTATGAAGATTTCTTCCACAAGGGCATTTATATAGCGGTTGTCACTACCATGGTGAAAATGAATTTTACTGCTTGAGGTTTCATCAACGTGGTTGACCTAATTAAGGGAATGTCCACTATAGTTAACCCTCTCTTAAAGGTAACTCACAAGATATACCACATGGAGACTGGTTCTAGATTCAAGGATTTGGGTTTCTGGTACTATCCAAAAAAGAAGTAGAGCATAATCCCCTAGCCTTTTCACTTTTAACCGAAACAAAGCAGACAGATTAATCCGACACGCTAAGACCAAGATTATATCACAAAGATCTATGACATCAACCCCTTATGATCTATCAACCTCTCCGAAAAGAGAATGCCTCGATCAAAAGTTGAAGACACACAGATCTAGTGGAACATGAGACTCCCTCAGTATCCTCCCCACCTACAAGGGATCCTTCATTGAGAAGAGTTTTGCTAGAAACCCACTCTCTCAAGATCCACAAATAGTGTTCATGGGGCCTAATTACTATGTGTAACAAAGATGCTGAAAGCAAACTATTTTTTTTTTTATAGCCCAAATGAAGTCTGTGATAGGAAAGCAATAAAAGTCACTCAAGCTAGTGATGCAGGAACATCCTAGGTGTAAGAGCAATCTTGCATCACCCAAAAAAAAATATTTCTATTTTTATATTCAATAAGGGCTATTTTGTGCAGAGCTACTATTTATGGAAAGTTACTATTTTTGGTAATTTTCGTATGTGCTTAGAATGATCTGATTTTTTTCTTGGAGGTTCATTTTGGTCATATAAGTCTGCCAGTAAAGTTTCATTGCCAGATCAAGTGTATATTGGAAGATATTGAAGATTTTCAGTATTGGCAACAGGGTACAGAAACTTTGAACTCAGTTTTGAAGGCTTTAGAGGCCCCGGATGAGATCAAAAATTTGGGTGATAGGTGCTTGTGCTAGTCAAGCCTGTAGAGCGCTTCGTGGCATTTTTAAAATGGGGTTATAATAGCTGATCGGGTCAACTGGTGATGACTTATGGTCTTCGAAAGTTGGGCCACTTGAAATGGCGGAAAATAATTTTCTTCAAAATTTTTGTTCAGGTTTCAAAGGTTATCTTGAGCCGACTATGATGTAATAAAATGTAAAATAAAATAATTCTAAGTTTGGTCGGCCTTATTGGCTAAAATTTTAGAACCTTCCAAGGCGGTGGAAAATTGCCTATATAAGGAAGGCTGTATTATTGTCTTAGGCAGTTCAGAATAGTTCTGGGTAGTAGATCTAGGTAATAGTTTGAGGCTTTGTCCTACAGAATATTGTAAGGGAATGCCCATGTGGCTTTGCATATTGTAATTCTAAAAGTTTGTAATTCCACATTTGTGGAGATAATAAGAAGCTAATTTTCTATTCTTGCATATTGTTGTTGTTTCTCTATTTTTGTTATGTGTTTGTGGTATTAAGGGGAGCACCCTTCACCAAGTGGTATCAGAGCCAAGTTTTCCTGAGTGTGTAAACAGATCACCAACTGTGAGGCAGTTTGCACCAGGACCGTGGTTAGGGTTTCAGTGTGCATCGCAAAAATGCCTCCACGAAGGGAACATGGCGGAAGAGCTGGTGTTGTAACACCTAAGGTTAGGGCACTGCAGAGACAAGTGAAAGCATTGCAAGAAGAGATTCGTAGAGGAATGAATCTTAATGTCAGAGATGAAAGCGAGGATGAAGCTGAAGAAGAATATCAAGAAGGAGAAGTTGAAATTGTGAACCAGGAGGAAGAAAGACTTTTTCGGGCCATTTCTAAGATTGGGAAAAGACCTAAGATTGAGGTTCCTACATTTTCTAGAAATCTTAACCTAGAAGAATTGATCGACTGGATCAATGAATGTGAGGAATATTTTGAGTATGAAGATGTTGAGGATCCTGATATGGTCAAATTTGTGAAGGCCAGACTGAAGGGTCATGTGAAGATATGGTGGCAAGAGATTCAGTTGGAGCGAAATAGAAGGGGAAAGGAGAAAATCACGAGATGGGATCAGATGGTGGATAAATTGAAGTGACAGTTCATTCCTGTTGATTATGAGCTTGACCTACTGAAGAAAATGCAGAGTTTGAAGCAAGCAAGAAGATCTATTCAGGAGTATACAAAGGAGTTCTTTCAACTTCTCATCAGAATAGGCCATGCAGAAGCTGATAAGGAGAAAGTTGCCCAATACTTTAATGGGTTAAAGCCAAGCATTCAGGAGGAGCTGAATCTGGTTCGAATGAACAGTATTGAAGAGGCATACCAGTTTGCCCTAAAAGTAGAGGAAAAGCTGAACAAGAAGTTTGAGAGCAAACAAAATGGAAGAGGTCACGTTGGATGATCTGGTGGACGGTCATATGGTGGCCGAAATGAAGATTCGAAAAAGAAGGATGAGGCCAGTAGCAGTCAAAATCAGTGAAGAAATAATTCCAATCACTTTCAGGATCAGAATAATAGAGATCAGAGAGGAAGAGGAAGAGGACAAGGATCTGGAAGAGGTGGTTTCCATGGAACATGTTTTCACTGTGGAGAAGAAGGTCATAGGGCATTTGAATGTCCTCAGCGCCAAGGCAGAATAGACAGGAGAAATCAAGGCTAGGCCAGAGTTGCACATGTAGATGAAGATGCCAGATCATCAAATTTTGAAGATGCTAAAAGAGGAGAAACGTTGATTAACAAAAGAGTCCTATTGAGTGGTGAGAATGAACCTGAGCAAAGGAGGAGCCTGTTTTGCACCAGGTGCAAGTGTGAAGGTAAATATTGTGATGTGATTATTGATAGTGGAAGCACTAACAATTTGGTGTCAGAAGAGATGGTGACAAAATTGAAGCTCAAGAGATAGAAACACCCACATCCATATCGGATTGCCTGGGTACAGGATGACCACAAGGTCATGGTCAATGAACAATGCCTGGTGAATTTCAAGATTGGTGAATACCAAGATGAGGTATTGTGTGATATCATATTTATAGATGCATGTCATATGTTGTTGGGTAGACCATGGTAGTTTGACAGATGTGATGTACATGATGCTCGTGCGAATACCTATTCCCTGACAAAGGATGGAGTGTGACATAAGCTAAAACCATTGAAGGAGAATGAAGAAAAGGTATGTGGTAATGCAAGGATAACTTTTTTTTATGGAAGAAATTTCCTAGATGGTATGAGGCATGAGCATGTATGTTTTTCTTTAATTCTAAAAGCTGGTAAAGAGGAAGTGGAAGATGTTCCTGTAGAAGTTGCAGATTTGTTGAATGAGTTTCAGGTTATTATATCTGATAACGTGCCTGATGGATTACCACCAGTCAGGAAGATTAGTCATCAGATGGACTTGATCCCAGGAGTGAGTTTGCCAAATAAGGTAGCACACAGAATGACACCTGCAAAAAGTGAGGAGTTGAACAGACAAGTACATGAACTGTTACAGAAAGGATTGATCCGTGAGAGTCTGAGTCCCTGTGCTATACCAGCGGTATTAGCACCAAAGAAGGATGGAGAATGGAGGATGTGTACAGATTCTAGGGCAATAAACAAGATCACAATCAAGTACAGGTTTCCATTGCCACAAATAGATGATATTATGGACTGTCTGAGTGGAGCTGTGTATTTCTCAAAGATAGATCTGAAGAGTGGATATCATCAAATTCGGATTAGAGAAGGAGATGAATGGAAGACTGCCTTCAAGACAAAGGAAGGACTATATGAGTGGTTAGTCATGCCTTTTGGGCTAACCAATGCACCGAGCACTTTCATGCGACTCATGAACGAGGTTCTGAAAGAATTTTTAGGTAAGTTTGTCATTGTTTACCTAGATGATATTTTGATCTTTAGTAAGACATTGGATGAGCATATGATGCATATTTGTATGGTATTTGAGAAGTTGAGAGAAGAGAAATTGTTGATTAATTTGAAGAAATGCAGTTTTGTGAAGAAAGAGTTGGTGTATTTAGGGTTTGTAGTTTCAGGAGAAGGTCTAAAAATGGACCCAGAGAAGGTACAAGTTATCCTTGAATGGCCTACTCCAAGGAGTGCTACTGAGGTAAGATCTTTTCATGGTCTAACTAGCTTTTACAGAAAGTTTATCAGAAATTTTAGCAGTATTTGTGGACCCTTGACTGAAACAATGAGAGGGGATAGAAAAGAGTTTAAGTGGACTAATGGGGCAGAAAAGAGTTTTCAATTGTTGAAACAAAAAGTTACAGAACAACCTATTTTAGCACTTCCAGATTTTAATAAGGTGTTTCAAGTAGATTGTGATGCTAGTGGTACTGCAATAGGAGCTGTTATGAGCCAAGAAGGTAAACCTATTGCTTATTTCAGTGAGAAGTTAAATTATGCCAAGAGGAAATATTATGTTTATGATCAGGAATTTTATGCTATAGTTCAGGCATTAAAGAAGTGGAGACATTATCTACTTCCTAAAGAGTTTGTTTTGTATACTGATCATCAAGCTTTGCAATATTTGAATAGTCAAGGAAAATTGAATCAAAGGCATTTGAAATGGGTTGAGTTTTTGCAGAGTTATACATTTGTTTTGAAACACAGGAGTGGAAAGTCTAATAGGGTTACAGATGCTCTTAGCAGAAGGCAACTATTGCTGACAGAAATGCAGATTGAAGTGGTTGGGTTCAAGGAACTCAAGAATTTGTATCCAGAGGATCCTGATTTTGGTGAAGCTTGGAAAGCTTGTACAGAACCTGTTACTCTAGATAGGACAAAATGGTTGGATTTCATCATCTAGGATGATATGCTATTCAGAGGGAGTCAGTTGTGCATTCCACAAAGCTCTATGAGGGAGAATCTCATCAAGGAGAAGCATAGCGAAGGATTGGTTGGACATTTTGGTCATAATAAAACCCTTGGTTTGGTTAGTGAGAATTATTATTAGCCACAGTTACAGCAAGATGTGAAGAAGTTTGTACAGAGTTGCAGAGTATGTCAGATGGCGAAAGGAGTGAAGCAGAATACAGGGTTGTATCAGCCATTACCCGTACCAAAGAAGCCTTGGGAGGATATCAGCATGGACTTTGTTCTTGGTTTACCGAGGACTCAGCGGGCACATGATTCAATTTTTGTGGTGGTTGATAGATTTTCAAAGATGGCACATTTCATTCCCTGCAAGAAGACTAATGATGATGTTCATGTAGCAAAATTGTTTTTCAGAGAAGTAGTGAGACTTCATGGTTTGCCAAAGACCATAGTTTCAGATCGGGACACTAAGTTTGTTAGAAATTTCTGGTGTACATTGTGGAAGAAGTTGAAGATAGATTTGAAGTTTAGTTCATCACATCATCCACAGACTGATGGACAGACAGAGGTGGTGAATAGGAGTTTGGGAAATTTGCTGAGATGTTTGGTTGGAGATAAGCCAACAGGATGGGATTTGATTTTACCATAGGTGGAATTTGCATACAATAATTCTATCAATAGGAGCACTGGTAAATCACCATTCCAGATTGTATATGGAAGTAGTCCAAGAAATGCATCTGAATTGAGGAAGATAGATAAAGGAGAAATAAGTAGTGCTGAAGCTGAGAATTTTGTAGAACACTTGAAGAACATCCATGGGGAGGTGAGGAAGCATATTACCAAGATGAACGCACAGTATAAGGCTAAGGCAGATGAGAAAAGGAGGTATAAATAATTTTAGGTTGGTGATGAAGTCATGGTTCATTTGCGGAAGGAGCGGTTTCCAGTTGGTACATATAACAAGCTGAAAATGAAGAAGTTTGGACCATGTAGGATACTGAAGAAACATGATTCAGAAAATGCATATGAGGTAGAATTTCCTACTGAGCTAAATATTTCACCAGTGTTTAACATTTTAGATCTGACAGAGTATCATGAAGGAGGTGTTGAAGATGAGATCACAGCAGCACAGTGGAGTATTCCAGCAACTAGTTCAAACACTAAGGAGATTGAAGATATACTGGACAGTCATGTTGGCAGAAGCACAAGGAACAGGACATATGAAGAATATCTGGTCAAGTGGAAAGGATGACCTATTGAAGATTCATCATGGCTGACAAAGGAGGAGGTTAGCCGTCTTGGTTTTCCTCTGCACACCTGAGTCGTGACAGGGTCACTTCTCAAATTACTCTGGGTGTCTGATGTAGGAGCATCCTGGGTGTAAGAGCAATCTTGCATCACCCAAAAAAAAATATTTCTATTTTTATATTCAATAAGGGCTATTTTGTGCAGAGCTGCTATTTATGGAAAGTTACTATTTTTGGTAATTTTTGTATGTGCTCAGAATGATCTGATTTCTTTCTTGGAGGTTCATTTTGGTCATATAAGTCTGCCAGTAAAGTTTCATTGCCAGATCAAGTGTATATTGGAAGATATTGAAGATTTTTGGTATTGGCAGCAGGGTACAGAAACTTTGAATTCAGTTTTGAAGGCTTTAGAGGCCTCAGATGAGGTCAAAAATTTGGGTGACGAGTGCTTGCACCAGTCAAGCCTGTAGAGCGCTTCGTGGTATTTCTAAAATGGGGTTATAATAGCCGATTGGGTCAACTGGTGATGACTTATGGTCTTCGGAAGTTGGGCCACCTAAAATGGCGGAAAATAATTTTCTTCAAAATTTTTGTTCGGGTTTCAAAGGTTATCTTGAGCTGACTATGATGTAATAAAATGTAAAATAAAATAATTCTAAGTTTGGTCGGCCTTATTGGCTAAAATTCTGGAACCTTCCCAGGTGGTGGAAAATTGCCTATATAAGGAAGGTTGTATTATTGTCTTAGGCAGTTCAGAATAGTTTTGGGTAGTAGATCTGGGTAATAGTTCGAGGCTTTGTCCTACAGAATATTGTAAGGGAATGCCCATGTGGCTTTGCATATTATAATTCTGAAAGTTTGTAATTCCACATTTGTGGAGATAATAAGAAGCCAATTTTTTGTTCTTGCATATTGTTGTTGTTTCTCTATTTCTGTTATGTGTTTGTGGTATTAAGAGGAGCACCCTTCACTAGCTAGACACATGAGATGTTCATTTTTAGATCCAAAATCAAAGTCTTATCAGCTGAGAAGATTACCTAAATTCCTCGCAACGTGCTTAGTAGATTTTTACCTATTTTTAGCAATTCTTACACTTTTTCCAATCAAAACCAACAGGAGTCAATCAAAAATAGAGAATTTCAATTGTTAAGATTAGCCGTTAGTCAAAATCTAAAAACTAAATATGACAAACTGCCCTAAAAAATGAAACGATAGTTGAAATCTAATGTCGAAACTCCTACGATAGTGGGTCTGTTACCAGATGACAGTCTGAAACTCATACGATAGTGGGTATGCTCCCAGACGACAATCCAGAAACTCATATGACACTGGGTGTTCTGTGAAATGACAGTTGAACTTTCAAATGATAGTGTGTACAGTACAGCACAATCCTTGATCTGATAGACTGTCGTACAATAGTGGGTACAGTGCAAAATGACTTTTGTCAGAAACTTGTACAAAGATTGTATGGATAGAAATTAAAAATCATAGTTTTGCACAA
Organism: Chamaecyparis obtusa; assembly: GCA_027943335.1. Classification (NCBI taxonomy): domain Eukaryota; kingdom Viridiplantae; phylum Streptophyta; class Pinopsida; order Cupressales; family Cupressaceae; genus Chamaecyparis; species Chamaecyparis obtusa. The sequence continues at coordinate 1,870,247 of BSBK01007512.1, forward strand.
AAACCGAGGAGAAAAAGACAAAAATTGATAGAATTGAATTGGAAACCCATTTCAAGGCCCCACGGTGGGCACCAGAAATGTGTGTGTGAATTTTGTACCTGATCTATAGACACAACACTTTAGTAAAATATTAGAGGTTAGCAAAAATAAAATCATGCAATGAATTGAAAGCTAAACTAACCAGGTGATTTACTGCCTTCTAATAGGTACGAGTATGATGTTCTCAGATTGTTATCGAGAGCAGTGACCTTGATGACACCTAAATGAAGGATTTGAATTCAAAACTGATATGAAATATGAATGCAATTAATCTTTTTTCTTTTTTTTTCTATGCAATGATATGATGAAAAACTGATATGAATCTATGATATGTAAAAATTGATATGCTATGATATGCTAAATGATCTAACAAATGAAAACTAATATGATATGAAAAATTATGCAATATTGATCTCATAAAGCTTGGATTCACAAAGATGATTCTTTAGTCTCCAATTCAGCAACGTGATTATGCAATTCTTGTGGATGATTTGTGAAGAGCTAAAGCCTTAATTTATAGAAATCCAGGACTTTGGAGGTGCATGAAAGAAAGCCATAAATCACTCAAATAACTCAGCTTGATTTTTGAGTTATTTTTAAATAAAGGATATTTAACTCACAAAAACATGCAAAAGCAGAGTTCAACTCAAAATAGAGTTTAGATTTAATTGATAATTGATAGTTGTCTGCTTTTCTGATTGTGCATGTTTTATTTATGAATTAATTTAATAATAAAGTGATTTATTTCCAACTTAACTGATTTTGAAAAATAAAACAATTGATTTATGGGTTAATCAATTATTAAATCAAACTTTTATTCAAAAACAATATTATTAAAAATTGACAACTTTCTTTAATTAATTAAATAAGAATTGAATCAATTATTCATAGGATTTTAGATTTATTGTCAAAATTAAATAATACAATTTAGGAATAAATAGAATTAAATTCAATTAAATAATTAAGTGGCAGAATTAAATCTAATTAATTAAATATTAAAAATATTCAATTAATCAAACTTTAGGATAAATTAGATTTATCGCCAAATAATCATTAAATTAAAGACAATTAAGATAATTAGGAATATTGCTAGGAATATTCTCCGATGCAGAATTTATGATAATCAATTAGGATTCGATGATGTGCAGATGTGCCTTAGGTTAGGACTTTGATGTCGATTTCATTCGATATGTCGATGTAGGAGATTAATGAACCTATAGCCCATTTTTGGGGTATTACACTTATCCTATCAAGTCCAATTGGTTCCTTCTTACAGTATATGTACTCACCAATGTCTTCAAAATGCATTACGCCCATAGGGGTTCTTGAAAATGCACCTTATAGGTCATCTAGGGTTGACTTAAAAGGGTGCCTCTTAAAAACGTATCTCTTTCTCTCAGAAACATCAAACACAACTGGTGTAGCCATGACTTACTTGGTTAATGCTTCAAATCAGATTCTAAAGACTTATGAATTGTCGCATCGGACTAGGGCTTCGTAACTAATCAATACACTTCTTTGCTGGTAAATCAAGCTCCAATACTTCACAATTCAACTTCTAGGGCTCCTGTGGTCTCCAATCACTCTAACTTGAATGCAATGAGTGATCTATAAGTCTTGTACACTATAAAGTGAAATTTATGCCATTAATGCTTATCGCGTAAACTAGAATTCGACTGAGAATTTCCAACTTCCATCCTACAATCAATCAGGCAATGCGCTCTTGCACATAGCATCATATAGTCTCCAAAATGTTAAATCCAAATGTGCATACTCTGAGGGTGAGTATATCGGCCGCACAGGGGTCTATAGCTAAATTAGCTCCCCCTATGACCCTAAGGGTCATTCACCCTGATCCTGAGGGTGCGTCCATTTCAAATGCATCCAATACATACTCATCAACCTTATCCTTCTTTACCTCTGACCAAATCAAGCTTGCATATTTTGAAGCTTTCACAAACTTGACTTCTCCTTCTTCATTCAATATTGATACTTCTGTCTTTTTAGGGTTTTCTTGACTTTACATTCTTGATCTACAAAACTTTGAGACGTGTCCAGCCTTGTTACAAGAGTGACAAATAACTAGAGGCCTTAAATTCCTCGGCCCATTGATATAGGTTACCATTTTACACTATCTAACTGAGTGACCATTATAATTACATATCTGACATGTAATACTCTAAGAACTCCTTGCATTTGGTTGTTTCTAATTTCTCTGATTTTGTCAAGTCTTGTTCTTCTGACTTGTTCTACAATTCATAGCTCTATGACCAAATTTATTGCATGAATAACAGTAACCATTGAAAGGTCTTACCTCTTTACAATTCCTTGCTATATGTCCATGCTTGTTGTAATACCCCAATAATGGGCTATAAGTTCATTAATATCCTACATCTTCAATTCGAACGAAATCGACATCAAAGTCCTAACCTAAGGCACATCTAAACATCATCGAATCATAATTGATTATCTTAAATTCTGCATCAGAGAATATTCCTAGTAATATTCCTAATTATCATAATTATCTTTAATTTTATAATTATTTGGCAATAAATCACATTTATCCTAAAATTTGATTAATTGAATATTTTTATATTTAATTAATTAGATTTAATATTTGCCACTTAATTGTGTAATTAAATTTAATTCTATCTATTATTAATTGTATTATTTAATTTTGACAATAAATCCAAATATCCTATGAATAATTGATTAAATTCTTATTTAATTAATTAAAGCAAGTTGTCATTATTTAATAATATAGTTTTTAATAAAAGTTTGATTAAATAATTGATTAACCCATAAATCAATTGTTTTATTTTTAAAAGCAATTAAGTTGAGCATAAATCACTTTATTATTAAATTAATTCATAAATAAAACATGCACAATCATAAAAGCAGACAACTATCAATTATCAATTAAAGCTAAACTCTATTTTGAGTTAAAACTTAGCTTTTGCATGTTTTTGTGAGTTAATTATCCTTTATTTAAAAATAACTCAAAAATTAACCTGAGTTATTTGAGTGATTTATGGCTTTTTTTCCCATGCACCTCCAAAGCCCTAGATTTCTATAAAAACAAGACTCGGCTCATCTCTCAATCATCTCGCAAATTGCAAACTTACTTTACAGGAATCATAGCATATCAGATTTGGAGAATTTACACAATTGGAGCTTGAAAGAATCAACTTGCGAATTCAAAGCTTTGTGAGATCAATTTCAATTGCATATTTTTCATATCATAGCATAGAATTTTATAGCTTTGCATATCATTGTTAGATAGATTAATTTATAGCATATCAATTTCATCTAGCATAGATTCATATCGGTTTTATCATTCTTATTGCATAGAAAATATCAAAAATATAAATTAATTGCATTCAATCTCATATCTAGATCAATTGCATTCAAATCTTTCATTTAGGTGTCGTCTAGGTCACTGATCTCGATTACAATCTGAAAATATCAATCTCGCACCTATTAGAAGGCAGTAAATCGCTTGGTTAGATTAGCTTTCAATTTTGCACAATTTTGATTATCACTAACCTCTAATATTTTACTGAGTGTTGTGTCTATAGATCAGGTACAATTTTTACACACACATTTCTGGCGCCCACCGTGGGGCAACCCACCTTTGCATGCTGATTTTGATTCTTGGAGTTAAAACCCTAAAGTTTCAAAGATTTAATTTTATCTCCCAAACAGCTTGGAGTTTTGGTTTGAAATTTTTTTTGCAGGTTGAAAACATAGTAGGGAAGCTTTGAAAAAAAATTCATAATTTGCTAAATTATTTTGAATTTTTAATAATTATTTTTCAATTTTTCATAAAAAATTAATTTTCAGCGCAAATCATAATATTTTTTAAAAAATTTTACATTTTCAAAAATCTCTTCAAATTCTACAGAGGGTCTATTATTTGTGTTTTAAATTTGGATGCAATTTAATAGCTCAAATAGTCAATTTGCAAAAATTGGTCTATTTTGATAAAATGGATCTCTAGGGCACAAATGAAGAGATTTTTCTAAAATTTTTGCATTTTTAGAAAGCTCTCTATTTTTTAGTAGGGGTCTCTATTCTGAATTTCTATTTTTGTCACCAAAATCATATCAAAAAAATCAGATCTTGTTGACTAGGTCAAATGTAGTGCAAAAAAATTAAAATTTTATGATGGGTATGCACTTATTTTTCATATGATTCAATGCATGATATGAGTTGTCATTTGGGTTAATTGCTGGTTATTATTGCTAATAATAATTTATCTTTAGAGATAACCCTATGGTTTTCATAAGTTGAATATATTTTGCATATCTTGTTTGCTTGTTTGCTTGTTGGGGAGTTTGTCACTTGCTTGCATGGAAAAGCTCAACAAAAATTGCTAAAAATTAGGTAGAATCTACTAAGCGCATTGCAAAGATCACGAGGTATTTTCTTTGTTTTGAAAACATTTTGATTTGGACTTAAAATAAATCTCTTATGTGTCAAGCTTGTGTGCATCTTTTCATGCTTTTGATCTATTTCTACACACTTGCATAATTTGATACTAGGTTGTGATCCCTTAAGGATTCATTAAGTAGTCTTAGAATACTTGTGATTGATCTTGATTGCTATCTTGGGTTATTGGACTCACTAATTCACCGGCCCCTCATTTCCACCCCGTGGTTGCAATCTCAGCACCATAAAGGGGAGGGGTCAACAGGACAGAAGCGTTAAGTGTTCCACTTGGCAACCCTTTTGTGCTTTTAGGAACTCACTTGTTTTCTAAGTTGTGGACTCATTTTCAGCTTGTGTGAGGTGTTAAGTGTTCCACCTTGTGGACTCATCTCATATTTTCTTTAAGCGTTAAGTGTTCCTCTTTCTACTTTTTGGATGCTTTTGGTAGATTTACTTTCAGGAATATATCTGTGCTCACATAGTAATTAGGCCCTATGAACACTATTCGTGATTCTTGAGAGATTGGATTCCTAGAGAAATCTTTCTTGATGATAGAATCCTTGTAGGTAGGGAGGATACTTAGTGCGTTTCACATTCAACTTGGTTAGTGCATCTTCTCTTATTGATCGACACATTCTCTCTCCGGAGAGGTTGATAGATCACGTAGGGTTGATATCACAAGCTTTGGTGAATCAAAATTGGTTAGTGCGTCTTCTCTTATTGATTGATACATTCTCTCCCCGGAGAGGTTGATAGATCACGTGTAGTTGATATCACAGACCTTGGTGGAACAAAACTTTGTCTTAGCATGTCGGATTAATCTGCTTGCTTTGTTTGGGTTAAAAGTGAAGAGGTGTCAAAACCTTGAATCTGGAGCCAAGTCCCCTTGTGGTATAAATCTGTGAGTCACCTTTAGAGAGGGTTAACCGTAGCGGACAATCCCTTCACAGGGCAAACTGCATTGATGGAACCTTAAGTGGTAATAGCCATTTTCACCATGGTAGTGACAGCCGCTATATAAATGTCCTTGTGGAAGAAATCTCCACGGGTATGGTTCATTGTTGGGTTGTCAGATCTCCCTAGCAGCTCTTGAAGATTAAGTTCTCAGACTGTGTCAAAACCCTGGTGCGTCAGAATTGGAGTTCACCCCTTTGAATCATAAAAGTTGCAGAGTCAAACCATTACTAAAAACCCTAGAGAGGCAAATTTTTCACTTTCAGGTATATGTGTGTTATTGCAAAACTTTTCAGAACATACACAATTAGTACTCTCAGGGATTAGCACAATTTGGTCACTTGATTATTCATGCGCAAGGTTGCTTTTGCACTTGTTCATTGTTTTCAGACGTGCTTGGAATCACTTGCTTGCCGTTCTGCGTGCTTGTTTATCTACTTGGCTATTAAAAATGATCAAATCTGGTATAACCTTCAAAATCTGGACAGTACAATTTGCAAACAATCCAGAACTGAAGACCTTAAATTTTGCAAAAATTGACATAAATTCTTTCTGGAGTCAAAAGTCATTTTAGAAAGTCAAAAGTTGTACGAGTCTTGTCAAGTGTCATTTCAGTATTGCCCATCTGTCGTACGATTGAGAACCCAGTGTCGTATGAGTTTTCAAACCAGCAAATTCAAGAAAGTCAAAATCATGTTAGCAACTATCGTATGATATTTACAACTATCATTTCATTGCTACCCAACTGTCATACGAGTTTTACAACTGTCGTTTCATTTCTACCCAACTGTCGTACGAGTTTAGCAACTGTTGTTTCATAGACTACCCAGTGTCGTACGAGTCTGCAGAGTGTCATTTGGAAAAATTTGAGAGAGTTGTCAGAAATTGTCAAATTGCAAGATATCCAATGTTTCCAGCCTAGTTCCAGAATCTGTCAAAAATATCATTGTGTCAAGAATAGAGTAGTAGCTATTGAGCATTCTACCATTTTCCGAGTTTGATCTTTTGAATCTGATCTAGTCTTCTGTTTGATCAATTTGAGTCTTTTTTATCTCATGTCAAAACCTTGTCATAACTATCAATCTTCAATCAATCTTCAAAAATAGACTAAGTGTTGAGAACTCATGTCCGCTATCTTTTGGGCGATCTATCCCATACATCCAGGGCATAGTTTCCTTCACCCACATCTCATCAGATCTTCAAAACTATCATAATCTTGACAAGGTTGCATCATCTAATTTTCTCGAATCAAATTGTTCTTCAGTTGTCTTCATCCTTTTCTTCTATTTCATTCAAAGTTAATGGTGGAGACCAGAGCTTCTTCACACAAGAAATCAGAAGAAACATCTCAGAACTTACTTTTGACCAATACCCCAGGTCCAACTCTTGAACAACTCATCAAGTCAGGTATCTACGAAGATGACGGTCTCAGTAACTTTCGATTGATAACTGGTTGCATACCTCCTTTATCAACTCACAGAGGTAATCAGCAAACTCCTCCTCAATCTATTCCAGGGAGCCCAAAAACTCCTATCATGTCTCAAGCAGGGACAAACCACAGTTCTCTAGGAGGAGGGTCCCAAGGACACCATTCTCAACATAACGCCGACCAAGAACCTACCCCCTCTGAAATCCATAGATGTCAGAATGATGATGAATTCCAGAGAATGATGAGGCATTTCTTGAAAGTGGATAGAGAGGCATACTTTTTACAATTAGCCCAGGAAGGGGCTAAGCTTCCTCCCAACTTTAACATTGATGATATAATCACACATGAGGAAGAAACTCCACTCATAGCTATGACAAAACAAATGCATGCTATACAAGTCAAATTTAACAATCTTAAGAAGGAGAAGGAACCCAAGGAGTTCTCCATGGAGGCCCTATGTCCTTTCCCGTTTGACAAAAACTTGTATATGCCACCATTCCCAAAAAGAGTGGAGATATCAAAGTATGACAAATATGATGGACACTCTGATCCTCAAGATCATGTCAGAGACCTCTGTACGCAATCCATGGAATTCATGCATGAACTGACTTATCTAATGCATCTTTTTCCTAGATCCTTGGGAGGAGCATCCATTCAGTGGTTTTCAAGATTACCTTCTACGATCAAAACTTTTGAGGAATTGATTAAATTGTTTTATCAACAATATTCCTATAATATTCAACATCCGGTCACCATGATCGATATATGTAACCTCAAGCAATATCCAGGGGAATCATTCCTCACTTTCCTCAAGAGGTGGAGAAAGAAGTTCTCTCTATATGCTAGACAAATTCTCGAAATGGAGAAACTTGAAATCTTTATCAATAACCTTGTTCCAAAGCTCAATTATCCATTACAAATGCAAGATCATGTATCTTTTGATAAAATGGTGGATAATGCAATCAAGATTGAGAAAGTACTTGTCAAGAAAGGAGAAATCACACTTCAAAGGGACAAGTCTGAATCTGGATCTAGCTCAAAAGATAAAAACAAGAGCTGGAATAGAAACAAAGGTATCATCTCTGATGGTGTTGTTGACACTATCTGCACCCCATCAAAGGCACTGGCCTACAATCTCACCCTTGCCACCAAAGTCATTGAAGCTTCAGAGAAAAAATCTACTGAACCATCTCCAAAGAAGCCATTCAAATGATGGGATAATAAATGAAAGTTTACTCCCCTGGGAGAATCTTTGGAATCTGCCCTGAGAACCTTGATAGCTGATAACATGATCTCTTTACCACCAATTCAAAACCCTGATCCGGATCCAAAACCATATTGGTGGAAAGATAATGCATTCTGTGCTTTCCATCAGATTAAGGCCACAGAACTAATGGATGCTTCCACTTGAAGCATACCATTCAAGACTTGATAGATCAAGGGGACATCACGATCGATAATCCTACAAGCAATACTGATCACACAGCATTTATAGAACCATCTCCACAACATGGCAAGGGAGTTTCCACTTCTCAGCCTAACATGGGGGCAAAAGTCAACTATGCCTACCTTGGAAACAATGTTGTCATCAATATGGTTGAACCATATCTCTCTGAGAGCTGCAATGTCATCATGATTGTATGAAGAGATAGAAATCATTCCTCAGCTAATGCAATTACCAAATCACAAGCTCAGGCTCATCTAAAAGGACAAACACCAAGTTCATCTAATGTCCCTAAGATACCTTTCAATCTCACATCTGCTTCTAAACAGAAGGTTGCCTCGAAATCTTCCAATCCAAAGGATACAAGACCTACATCTTACAGCATCATCCAACAACTCTAGCATACCAATGCCAAAATCTCTATGTTTGAGTTACTTCAAATATCTCCAGCTCACAGAGATATCCTAGACAAAGATTTTCTTGGCTCTAATGTTCCTGATGATCTAGATCTAGACAGGTTCCAGACTATGGTTGGTCATATAACGTCTCCGCAATATATCTCCTTTTTAGAGGAAGATGACAACTCCCTAAGTCACCCACATAATCAGCCCTTGCACATAGAAGTCTTGATCCAGAACCGTCGAGTCAAATGTGTGTTGATAGATGGGGGCGCAGGCCTCAACATTTGTTCTTACAGCTTAATCACATAGTTGGGATTCTCAGAGATGGCTATTGATCCTTGAAAGAAGATCACCATAAAATCCTATGACAAACAAGAAAGAGCTTCTAAAGGCACCATTGTCTTACCCATCCAAGTGGGTCTGGTCATCAAAGATACCACATGTCAGGTGCTTGATCTACCATTAGCTTACAATATCCTTTTAGGGAGACCCTGGATCCATGAAATGCAAGCCATCCCTTCTACGTACCATCAATGCTTGAAATTTCCCTATGAAGGGGTAGAAGTTACTATCCTAGCAGATCTGAGTACAACTTGCAATACATTGAAGGAAAGTGTCGATAAGCTTGTACCTAATAACAGAGAATCTTCCATCAAGCAGCTAAATGTTGCTTCCACATCTAAGATGGACGACATTGCTAAAGAGATCAATATCAACGAAAATGGGATGGGAGAATACACTATAGAGCCAGTCTTGTCTCTGACATCTCTCCCAATCTCACCTAAGTCATATGGACAATCCTTGAAGCAGTCTAAATCAGAACCTAAGGAACCTATGGAAGCATACAAAAGAAATTTTGTGGCGGAGCAAGTCTCCAAACAAGAATTTGAAGAGGATGAAGCTGTGCTTGCATGGCTATACAAAGATGATTCTGAATCCAAAATTGTTCAACCTAGTGAATCTATAGCACCTACAATCCCTTCTAATTCATATGGTCCAGGGAATAGATTGATAGCCAAGATGGGATATTCCGGTCAAGGACCTCTAGGAATTAGAGGAAAGGGTCTTGTGACATCCATTCCACATATTGGTAGAGCCAACAAAGATACTGGTGGCTTAGGCTTTAAGAAGAAACCCTATCATCTCAAAGGTGGTTGTTCTCATGTCATAGAACAAATTGCACCAGGAGAACCCCTTCTTAAGAAAGAAGAGACAGAACCCTCAGATGATGATTCAGATAGTTCAGAACTCATCCCCTATGAAAAATTTCCTAAAGAGATCAAAGATCTTCTTGATGATAAAGATGATCCTATCAAAAGAATTAATGTAGTAGACACACAAGAACCTACTGTAGCGCAAGAGATGGTTGCACCACAAGAACCAGCCAATCTCGAAGGCAATCAAAATGATCAAGAAGAAGGGGGTAGTTATTCTGACACTGATTCCCATGAATATGAATTCAAGTCAGAAACTGAGGGTAATCCTTCTTGGGGTATTCATCCTGATTTCACACATTTTCTAAGATTTCCTAGAGATCTTGAATCAGAAGCTGAGTCAAATGACTATGAATGGGGTGCCATTCCAGAAGAAGATGAGCTTATAACAGAGAAATATATTGATGTTATTCACCAATATGTATCTCAACCCAATGTAGGTCTAGAGTGAAATAATGAACTTAACGTGTCGGATCCACCTATGGCTGAAGAGGACTCCCATGATGATGTTGAGCCTATTCACGAATTGAACATTTTGAGCTGTAATATCACCTTTGAACTTGAGCATCGGGTTAGGACCAATGATGACATATCCCCATCCATGAACACCATATCCCATGCCTTTCCCGCTTTAACTATCCAACGCCCTAATCATATCGACCAAACTTCCACAAACCCAAGCCATGGTGTTTACACCTTTTCCAGTGACTATGCCCTTGCTTCTTACCTCAATGCAGTCAAGCCTATGAGGACTTCCATCAGTGAACCAAGCGTCAGTATGACCGAGTCAGACATCAAATATCTTAGTCAAAAAAATAAAAATAAAAATAAAAAGAGTTCTGAGGGTGAAAACCACTTTGTGGTGGTCTCAGAACCTACAAAAGTAAAAAGAAAAGACGTATCTGAAGGTGAAAACCTCTTTGAGGTGCCTAAGGATGAGATATTTGATGTCCTTCCGAGTCATTTATAGGATAGATCTCCAGTTCTAATTGAGCCCACTCAATCCATCAATTTGGGTACAATAAAGGAACCACAATTGGTACATGTAGCACAATCTCTATCAAAAGAAGAGAAACGGAAATTCACTACATTCTTAGCAGAAAAAAAGATCAATTTTGCATGGAAATATTCAGATATGCCAGGATTGGATCCCAATCTCATTATGCACCATCTATCCATTGCTCCTGGAGTAAAACCAATCAAGCAAAAATTGAGAAAGATGCATCCTCATGTTGCACTCTTAGTCAAAGCAGAACTAGAAAAACTCCTGAAAGCTGGATTCATCCATGTCATAGACTATGCTGAGTGGATCTCTAACATTGTACCTATTTCAAAACCAGATGGTTCAATCAGAGTGTGCACAGACTTTAGAGATGTGAACAGAGCATGCCCTAAGGATGACTTTCCACTACCTAACATTGATATGATAGTGGACATGACTGCGGGCTATGAAATGTATTCCCTTATGGATGGTTTTTCTGGATACAACCAAATCAAAATTACTCCTGAAGACCAAGATAAAACTGCATTCACATGTGCGTGGGGAACCTTTTGTTGGAATGTTATGCCATTCAGACTCAAAAATGCTGGAGCTACATATCAAAGAGAAATGACATCTATTTTTCATGATATGATGCATAAAACAATGGAGGATTACGTGGATGATACCTTGGCAAAATCCATGATTAGAACTGAACATCTAATAGACTTGAGCATGATCCTAGACAGAATGGAACAGTTTAGTCTCCGACTAAATCCTAAGAAGTGTGCTTTTGGTGTCACTTCTAGAAAGCTCTTAGGATACATAGTTTCAAAGAAAGGCATTGAGGTCGATCCAGCTAAGGTGAAAGCTATCATAGAGATGCAACCTCCCAAGAATATCAGTCAAATGCAAACTTTGCAAGGGAGAGTACAGTCCATCAGAAGATTCATATCACAGTTAGCTGACATATCACAACCTTTCACAAAGACATTACATAAAGGTGTGACCTTTGCATGGAATGAAGACTGTACAAAGAATTTTGATCATATCAAGAAGTATCTATCAAATCCGCCTATCTTGATGCCTCCTATTCATGGGAAGCCATTGATCTTGTATGTCTCTGCAATAGCCACATCACTGGGGGCATTGCTAGCACAGCATGATGAGAACAAAAAGGAAAGAGCCATCTACTATATAAGTAGAACATTGGTGGTGTATGAAAAGAACTATTCTATGATTGAGAAAACTTGTCTTGCTGTGATCTTTGCATCACAAAAACTGAGACATTACATGTTAGCTCATACCACTCATTTGGTAGCTAAGATTGATCCACTGAAGTACCTACTAAGCAAAGCTTCCCTCACAGGTACACTAGCTAAATGGGTCATGCTCTTGAGTGAATTTGACATTGAATATGTTCAAAGAAAAGCTATCAAAGGATAGGTCATTGCTGATCAATTAGCTGAAGCACCACTGTTTGATGATACACCCATGCAAATGGAATTTCCTGATTCCTCTATCATGCACTTCTCTTCTAGAGAATGGCAATTATTCTTTGATGGCTCCTACACACAAAATGGATCTAGAACAGGCATATTGTTCATCACTCCCCAAGGATACTCGATACCCAAAGCATTCAGACTAAAGTTTCCTTGCACAAACAATATTGTTGAATATGAGGCACTTCTCAATGGTATGAAAATGGCAATACAGTGGAGAGTTACAGAGATGCACATCCATGGAGACTCACAACTAGTTATCCATCAAGTCAATGATGTGTACCAAACCAAAGATGAAAAGCTCATTCCTTACAAGAGAATGGTAGATGATTTAAAGAAATACTTCATCTCTATCACATTTGAGCAAATACCTAGAATGGAGAATAAGGCTGCCGATGCAATGGCGACATTATCTACTCTCTTACAGCAGCCTGAACATGAACTACGCTACAAGTTCCTGGTGGAAGCCCTATCCTATCCTGCATATGACTCCCCTGAAACCTGCATGATCTACACTGTTGTAGGTTATGACTCATCTCGCTACAAAAATCTGTTCTCCTATCTCCATGACCAAATCATCCATGAGTCCTTTAACCATTTTGAGAAATGAAACCTTATTCGATCTGCATCCTGATATGTCATCATTGGTAATGATCTACACAAATGAGGTCTAGATGGTACACTACTTAGATGTTTAGAATGGGAAGAGTCTCAACGTGCATTAGAAGAAGTCCACGAGGGTATATGTGGGTCACACTCAAATGGTTTAATGCTAGCTCGAAAACTTATTAGGGTTGGGTACTATTGGCCTGAAATGGAGAAAGAGGCTATTAAATTTGCTAAAAACTGTCAACAGTGTCAATTACATGACAACTTGATTCATGCTCCCAGGAGAGATCTGATTCCCTTTACTACACAATGGCCTTTTCAACAATGGGCATTTGATCTCATAGGTGCTATCCATCTACACTCTTCTAATGGACATACCCATATAATCACAGCCATAGATTATTTTACAAAATGGGTAGAAGCAGTTCCTCTAACACAAGCAACGGGGAAACAGATCTCTATGTTCATCCTGAACTACATCATTTGCAGATATGGGATCCCTCACTCTATAATCACAAATAATGGGGGACAATTCAAAAACAAGGATCTAGATGACTTATGTGCTAAATTCAAGATTACACAACGTTGGTCTTCTATTTACTATCCTCAAGGGAATAGACAAGCTGAGGCTTCAAACAAAAATCTCCTGAAGATCTTGCATAGAACAGTTAATAAAACAGGAAGAGACTGGCATCTGATGATCAATCCAGCTCTCTGGGCATACAAAACTAGTATCAGAATGCCTATAGGGGCTACACCTTTCACTTTATTTTATGGATCTGAAGCGGTACTACCTATTGAGGTTGAAATTCCATCACTCAGAATCAGAATGCATGGACTTGTCACTGATGAAGACTACAGAGTGTCTAGGTTACAAGAACTTGAATTACTAGATGAACATAGGCAAGCAGCGTATGATCATCTCAGAGTGTATCAGAAAAGAATGTCTAGAGGCTACAACAAGAAAGTCAGACATAGAGAATTTCAGGTTGGTGATCTAGTGTTGAGAGAAAATCCTAAAAATCAATCACATCAAGAACGCAAGGGGAAGTTTGAACCCAATTGGCTGGGTCCCTTTGTTATCACTGCTACTTTTGGCTCTGGTGCCTATCAACTCTCAATGACTGAAGGAGAAAAGCTCTGAGAACCAATCAACATTCTCCATCTGAAGAAATTCTATGCCTAAGGCATTCAGTCTATGGTTAAATATCTTGAAAAAATCCTAAAAATCAGAAAAAGTCCTTAAAAAAATGAACATCTTGGTGAAAACCTAGCAATAGGCACCTTGATGATTCATGAAAAAAATCAAAAAAATATCCAAAAATTCAAAAAAAACATTGAAAAAATGAAAAATACAAAAAAAATGAAAAAGAAGAAAAAGTGCCTTGGTGAAAACCTGGAAACAGGCGCCTTGGTAGCAAAAATAGAATCTCTACCAAGATGGTGAAAACCTGGCAAACGGGTGCCACTTGTTCAAAATGCTCCATCTATCAGCACAATCTTGGTCTTTCCCAGCTTTTAGTCTTACTTTAGTTTGTAAATATCTCCCGGTTTGTTTTTGCATTTCCAGTTTTCAATAAGTCGGTCTGTACACCAACCAACTCAAGCGTCTATATCCTATCAATGTTTAACACTTGGGGGAAATCAATGTCATATCCTATGGTCTCCCATGTATCTTAGATAGATCATATCTAGTCAGAGTCCTTTGAAGCTTCAAGTTGAGTCAGTCTGTCTATCTTGTCTCCAGAAAGGATTTTGCATCTACAACAACGCAATCAAACATCAAAACTCAACTGAAAATAATCTATGCTTTTTACATGCTTTTATCTCCTTGTATGCTTACTAATTCGCATTGAGATTTTTGCATATTGTGTCCCTTCGAGCTCTTCGATGATGTCCTTTATAGGATTTAGAGAGTGATGACTATGGGCATAATCTTTTCTTTGTCTTCTGCTTGTCTGTGAAAATCTAACAACTTTGAAAATTTTGGATTGAAATGGTGTCCGACTGTAAGAGCCTCTATCTCGAATTGGATGGCCATGCGTACCTCGACCATTGATACCCAAAAAATTCAAAGAAGTTTGATCTAACTATTGTCTTTTTGAGTAAATTCTTTCTCCTACTGTGAAACATGATCTTGCCTAAGGAGGTGAACGATAAAGGGTCACTACGGGTAATTCACATTGGATTTAGAATGATCTCTTGACTGTTTGATGTGTTTTCCATGCAAGGCATACTCAGGTCATCATGACATTTATTTTTTGATGCTTGTACAAATTGCTATATCAAAATGGACGTGATATTCAGGTCATCCTGGCGTTTGTGCCTTGGTGCTTATATCTAATCCAACATTCCAAAAACAAATCAATATTCATATGTCCATGGTTGTATAACCAGTGGGTGTTGTATTGATTCTTGCACATACAAATTGATATGCATATGTCTATGGTTTCATGGCTAGTGGGCATTGTATTGATTTATCCGGTTACCTAAAAGTTTAATGATGATAACAAATCGACATATGATCAGTGACTAGGTCCTAGGTCTTAGGTTGCATTTCATTTTGCATGTCTCATTTCATTTTGCATGTCTCATTGCATTTTGCATGTTTTCATGATCTCACAATGATTAAATGAACTTCAATGCTTAAATGATTCTCCACTCGCATCTTCCAATCTCACAAGAGCTAAATACCACACGAAGGTTCCTCCAATGAAATAGCAGGTAGAATCCTTTTTCGGGATCAAAATCAAAATCTGAGATCATTCATATTGTCAACTACTTGCATAATCAACCTTCAATCATAGTAGAAATCCATTTTTCAACTTAACTGATTATCTTACATCAAACTATCAAAATTTCAACTTGGTCAACTATGGTCAACTCATGATCAAACCTAGTCAACCTTGGTCTCCAGGACCTCTAAACGATGCAGAATGCATTCACCGAACATGTTTAACCACTTCTCAAATCAATTAACATGCTTCTAAACTCTCAACACTAACTTTTCTTGTTAGATTTCAATTTTAATCCCGAAGGGGGCATGGTATTGCATATCATTCAAAGTCGGTAAATCAAATTCTATCGATCAAGTCTATCAATATCTTTCATCAGTGATCAAGACAAACAATCACATCTAGTCACTGATTCCTCAAAAGTCCTCATCGCTCAGGGAAAATCTATCATCACTTGGGGCATATCAGATTCATCAAGATCCATATCAATCTGGTATTCTCCTAATCTTGTAAACTATATCAGTTTTTGCAACCATCAGATCATAGTGTTCTTTCCTTGGTTCTTCAGCAACTGAAGGGTTTGGATGTGATACCTACTAGTTCTGCTAAGACAATCGAGTCTAGAACGGGTCACTCACTTCTTTGCAATCCTAAGGTTTGGAATTAGGTGTTTTGGACACTTTTTTGCAATCATAGGTTCATTTTTTGTTATAGTGAACATTATCATTGGTCATTCAGGACCTATTATCTTCATATCAAATCAATATCAATCAACTCCTATCTCAATATCTTTCAATCGGTTTCTATCTTGAGATCGGTTTATCTTTTGAATCAGTTTCATATCTTTATCAAACACAGACTATCTTTGAACCACTACGCTTCACACAGTAATTCAAAGAGGGGCAAAATGTAATACCCCAAAAATGGGCTATAAGTTCATTAATATACTACATCTTCAATTCGAACGAAATCGACATCAAAGTCCTAACCTAAGGCACATCTAAACATCATCGAATCATA
This sequence comes from Chamaecyparis obtusa, assembly GCA_027943335.1. Lineage (NCBI taxonomy): Eukaryota > Viridiplantae > Streptophyta > Pinopsida > Cupressales > Cupressaceae > Chamaecyparis > Chamaecyparis obtusa. The sequence goes on from BSBK01007512.1 coordinate 1,887,004, forward strand.
ATTGATTATCTTAAATTCTGCATCGGAGAATATTCCTAGTAATATTCCTAATTATCATAATTATCTTTAATTTTATAATTATTTGGCAATAAATCACATTTATCCTAAAATTTGATTAATTGAATATTTTTATATTTAATTAATTAGATTTAATATTTGCCACTTAATTGTGTAATTAAATTTAATTCTATCTATTATTAATTGTATTATTTAATTTTGACAATAAATCCAAATATCCTATGAATAATTGATTAAATTCTTATTTAATTAATTAAAGCAAGTTGTCATTATTTAATAATATAGTTTTTAATAAAAGTTTGATTAAATAATTGATTAACCCATAAATCAATTGTTTTATTTTTGAAAGCAGTTAAGTTGAGCATAAATCACTTTATTATTAAATTAATTCATAAATAAAACATGCACAATCATAAAAGCAGACAACTATCAATTATCAATTAAAGCTAAACTCTATTTTGAGTTAAAACTTAGCTTTTGCATGTTTTTGTGAGTTAATTATCCTTTATTTAAAAATAACTCAAAAATCAACCTGAGTTATTTGAGTGATTTATGGATTTTTTTCCCATGCACCTCCAAAGCCCTAGATTTCTATAAAAACAAGACTCAGCTCATCTCTCAATCATCTCGCAAATTGCAAACTTACTCTACAGGAATCATAGCATATCAGATTTGGAGAATTTGCACAATTGGAGCTTGAAAGAATCAACTTGCGAATTCAAAGCTTTGTGAGATCAATTTCAATTGCATATTTTTCGTATCATAGCATAGAATTTCAGAGCTTTGCATATCATTGTTAGATAGATTAATTTATAGCATATCAATTTCATCTAGCATAGATTCATATCAGTTTTTATCATTCTTATTGCATAGAAAATATCAAAAATATAAATTAATTGCATTCAATCTCATATCTAGATCAATTGCATTCAAATCTTTCATTTAGGTGTCGTCTAGGTCACTGATCTCGATTACAATCTGAGAACATCAATCTCGCACCTATTAGAAGGCAGTAAATCACTTGGTTAGATTAGCTTTCAATTTTGCATGATTTTGATTATCACTAACCTCTAATGTTTTACTGAGTGTTGTGTCTATAGATCAGGTACAATTTTCACACACACACTTGTTACATGCATAACAAGTTCTGTCTACTGGCTTGCGCTCATCCTTAGATGGTTCAATATTGTCTTTAGTCTTATTTCTAGTCTCCTTAGTATCTATAGTATCTTCTGGTGCTTTCATCCTTGCTCACATGTCATCAATCTAATTTTGTGCTTCATTGAGTCCAACACCGCTGGTATCTCCCTTAAGATTCCATGCATATAACTGTGACTCTATCAAATCAGAACTGGTGTGTAATTTCTCAATGTGATTCTTTGCCTCTTTCAACTCAGATTAAAAAAATTTCTTTGTTGTTTCTTAGCTATAAGATTTCCATGTTTTCTTGCCTCAATTCTTCATTCAGTTGAAGGTTCTCTTTGATCTATTCATCATAAACTTCTTGATTGTTAGTTAGCTTTTCATCCAACTCTTCAATCTAATCTTTTAGAGATGTGTTCTCTTCATTTAGCTTCTTAACCATCTTCCCTAAATCACTGTTCAAACAATCTTTCAAATCCTTTCTTAGCTTCTTGATGAAAACTTGTGCACCACTGATTTTCAATTTCAGTTCTTCAACTTCTTTCTTAGATCTGTCAAGGTCTTCAAGAGCTGCCATAAGATTCTTCTTCATATTCTTTTCTTCTTCTGAACCCATTGATCTCCTCAAGTGGTTAAAATTTTCTTCACAGGACCAGAGCTCTGATACCAATTGTTAGAAATGGGAACACTGAGAGGGGGGGGGGTGAATCAGTGTTCACTTATATCTTATTAATTTCTTAACTCTTGAAACTTAACTTGATTGCTTAAGTACTGAAATGAACATCAATATGAACAAGATAAATAATCACAACACATAACACCAATATGGTTACGGGGAAACCCAAATAGGTAAAAACCCCGGTGGGAATCGACACCCACTAAGAACTGCACTAGTATTTTATGATCCTTGTTAGAAGATCTGCAACCCTGTTAGGAGTTGGTCTTTACAATTCTTTTAGTACAGTGACCTGGCTAAAGGTCAAACCCTATTAGGAGTCTTTTACAATAACCATTAGGGGTGGGGACACATTTTCCTAGAGCTCACTACTCAAATGGTGAAGGCTACAACCTTTTGATCTTAGATACACACTATATCTACAAGATGAACTATTGTTGTGACACTACTTGTCTGATTAGTTCCTTTTGTGTGCTAATGCTTTAGCTCGTTATAAAGCTCTAACTCATTCTATCTTCACTTTGCATGACTCTTCTTTGCTTTTCTTATCTCTATATCCATTTCCATGTTTTATTACAAAGGCACATCTTATATCTATATGTGCTAACAAAACAATTAACTAGGTCGGCCTATAACCAATTACATACAACACTTCCAAGTGAATTGGCTCAAGTGTGTTTACAAAAAAATATGTTTACATGTCTATAACCTAATTACAATAGGTGCATATCCTTTACAAAAAATTATTATAACCGCTAATCAAAATAGTAACAGTCGTCTGCATAATCTATTTTGTTCTAGCGTTCATTGTCTGTACCACTTCAACTGATTGTATCTTCATCATACTATCTCATCTGATCGTGTGCTCTTAGACTTAGCATGAATACATAATTACAAGGTTAACTTCAAGGGCACATACCATAACTTGGTAATATGCATGTGTGCTAATGCTCTGATCTACTGGTGCTCTGCTAACTGTCTAGACTTCTATACTTAGCCATATTTTGACCTTATGATAATGTGTGCTGACTCCAAAACTCTATATGACTTTGTTGCCATAATGAAAACACTATATATTTAGTCATATACAATAGTATAGTCAACTTGCCAACAAAAGGTGAGTTTTGAGTTATCCCCTGCCAATATTTTCTTAAATCAAAGCAAACTTACCTATTATAAGCAGTTAATTGTTCAGTGTTTTTGCAATTTTTCTGCTCTATAGAAGTTTTCCTATTTTCAAAATCATGTCTTCTCCCAAGTTAAAAATATCTAGAGAGATTAAGCCTTCCTCCATAGTCAGTAGTCTTCCCGTAATTGGAGACATTGCTCTGATAGGAGAAAGTACTGAAGAGATAATGGGTAGGTTTAAGTCTGTAGAAGTTGGTTCCATGGCTGCTAAAATCACTGAGAGTGGGTTTCTAGAAGTTGCAGGCTTTCCAGAAGTTGTTCCTTGCCTAGAGCTAGTGATAGAGTGTCATAATAGATATAACAAGGTGGATAGGTTTATCTATGATCCTTTTGGAGAATCTCTGGTTTATATTAATAGACAAGTGGTCTTAGCCACTTTCAAGATTCCTGAAGTAGAAATGCATGGAGATTGGGAAATCAGTAAAGCCATGGCTGAGTTCAATGAAAATAGGAAGGATTATAATAGCATCATTGTCTATTTTTGGTTGAGAAAACCTTAGAAAGGAGGCTCTCATCTACCGAGACCTTTTAAGAAAGATCATTTAATTCATAATGTGGCAGACGTAGTAAGCCTATTAAATAGGGTAAAAGAGAATCCTCAAGATATTTTGTGGGAAGATTGGATGTACACTTTCATACAAGCTATCCTGGATGATGCCAAGTATGTCGATTGGGTAGAATTTATTGCTGAAAGGCTTCATAAAGAGTTGTCCCAATCAATGGAAATGACCAGTTTTCACATGTTCTACATCTGGGCCTGTTGTAGAGACTGGGAGGGTTACCTCATGAATCGTGGAATGAAGATATGAAAATATTTGAGTATTACTATGTGCTACATCAAAAGAGGTGCTCACAAAATTTCAGAAGAGTCCAAGAGATTTTCTTAGCCAAACTAATCTTTAATTAAAGGGTAAGGAAAATTATTGAATGTCAGAGGAGGCCATGGAATTAATAAAGGTTTACAAGAGTTTGTACATCCAATTTCCTAGATTTGCCTACTTGAGGGTTGGCAGTTTCAGCGGAGAACCATTGAAGTTTCCCAGATAGTGTATAGATAAGTATATTTTGGTTGAAATATATATATATATATATATATATATATATATATATATATATATATATACACACACACACATGTGTGTGTGTGTGTATGTATATGGGTTCTACCAAGCCTAGCCAAAAACTAATTTTAAAAAAAAAAAAAAGATCTTCAAAACCCATATGGGTTTTGAGGAACAAATGAGTGGCATATGTGCTCTTTTCACTGATCCTAGTACTAGTAACACCCTAGAACAAAATATGACTCGGTTTCCTATACATTGGTGTGTTCACAATAGGATGAAAGCATCTTTTTGGGATAGGTGGTATATGGTCTTTGACCAAGCACCCTATAATAATTGGGAGGTACCTCTATAATGTTTGAGAAAGCTATATTATGAGTTTATCCTCTACGAGATACTGAATTACTTTAACATTCGATAGTTCTAGGGTAGAGGGAGAGGCTTTGTGCAGGATAAACCTGGGGCATGTAGTGTGGTACGACCACAATATAGGAGGCCTATAGCTAAAAAGCCCATGGTTCATGTTGTGGTCCCAATAGTTGTAAAGGAGTCTATAGATTTAAAGACTCTTCATGTAGACACATCATTGACTAATGTCATTATTGAGCATGGCATACAGTTTGTCAGAGTAGTTGATCAACACCTGTGCCACCTCCATCATCATCAGATGCACCATTTGGATCAGTTCCTTGAACCTTGAAAATTGGTTTTCCTTAGTTAAAAGTTCAATCCACTTAATGTCTTCACCACTGGTGGTTCCCAATCATGTCAAGCCTTTTTTGGGGTTTTCAGTATTTTGAATTTTGAACTTTGAACCTTTCTTTTCATGGTTCAAAGTTCAAATTTCTAGCATGTGATATGACAATATCAGGTTGACATGTGCTAGATCTTTTGCTCACTCAAAAAGAAATGATTGAAGGGACATGTAATAAACGTTGATTACTCAAAGTGACATGTAATAAAATAAATATGTGCGAGTAGTTATTTGCATTAAAATTGGTGGTCGCTATTATTACAAAAGCAAGTTTCTATAAATGAGTGCCCAAGAAGTTAAAGGAAACACACATCAATCTTTTCTTTCTTTTATTGTCTAACTCCAGGTGTCCTTCCTCTGTAACAGAAGAGCCGAATAGTAGTGAGGTAAAATTTGGTCTTTTCAGAAGCTGTGTACACAAAAAAAGTAAGTTTTGAGTTAGCCCCTACCAACATTTTCTTAAATCAAAGAAAACTTACCTATTATAAGCAGTTAATTTTTCAGTATTTTTGTAATTTTCTGCTCTATAGAAGTTTTCCTATTTTCAAAATCATGTCTTCACCCAACTTAAAAATCTCTAGAGAGATAAAGCCTTCCCCCATAGTCAGTAGTCTTCCTGTAATTGGAGACACCGCTCTAATAGGATAAAGTATTGAAGATATAATGGGTAGGTTTAAGTCTATAGAAGCTAGTTCCATTGTTGCTAAAATCACTGAGAGTGGGTTTCTAGAAGCCCTAGGCTTTCCAAAAGTTGTTCCTTGCCTAGAGCTAGTGATAGAGTGTCAAAATAGATATAACAAGGTGGATAGGTGTTTTTGTGATCCTTTTGGAGAAGGTTTGGTTTATATTAATAGACAAGTGGTCTTAGCCACTTTCAAGATTCCTGAGGTAGAAATGCTTGGAGATTGGGCAATCATTAAAGCCATGGATGAGTTCAACGAAAATAGGAAGGATTATAATAGCATCATTGTCCATTTTTGGTTGAGAAAACATGAGAAAGGAGGTTCTCATCTGTCAAGACCTCTTAAGAAAGATCATTTAATTCAGAATGTGGCAGATGTAGTAAGCTTGTTAAATAGGGTAAAAGGGAATCCTCAAGATATTGTGTGGGGAGACTGGATGTACACTTTCATACAAGCTATCCTGGATGATGCCAAGTATGTCAATTGGGTAGAATTTATTACTGAAAGGCTTCATAAAGAGTTGTCCCAATCAGTGGAAATGACCAGTTTTCACATGTCCTCATACATGTTCTACATCTAGTCCTATTGCAGAGACTGGGAGGGGTTACCTCATGAACCATGGAATGAAGATATGCAAATCTTTGAGTATTACTCTGTGCTACATTAGAAGCCATGCTTAGAAAATTTTAGAAGAGTCCAAGAGATTTTCTTAGCCAAACTAATCTTTGAATTATAGGGTAAGGAAAATTCCTGAATGTCACAGGAGGCCATGGAATTAATAAAGGTTTACGGGAGTTTCTACATCCAATTTCCTAGATTCTCCTACTTGAGGGTTGGTGATTTTAGCAGAGAACCATTGAAGTTTCCCAGATACTATCTAGATAAGTATATTTTGGTTGAAATATATATATATATATATATATATATATATATATATATATATATATATATATATATATATATATATATATATATATATATATATATATATATATATATATATATATATATATATATGTATGTATGTATGTATGTATGTATGTATGTATGTATGTATGTATGTATGTATGTATGTATGTATGTGTGTGTGTGTGTGTGTGTGTGTGTGTGTGTGTGTGTGTGTGTATGTTTGTATTTGGGTAAGTGCACCAAGATGGTGGATAGTTTAGTGGCCACATCTAAAAAAATAAAATTTTGCATAACCCAAGCAAGTTCCATAAAATTCAAAATCGTGTTAGGCTTGGTTCTACCAAGCCTAGGCAAAAACTAATTAAAAAAGAAAATAGATTCTCAAAACCCACACGGGTTTTGAGGAACATTATAGTCCCCAAAACTTGCGGCGTTGCACCATTTCATATGCCAAAAATAGAGGAATAGTCTAGTGGGGAAGCAAATTTTCATCAAAATCCGAGTGTGTTTTGCTTCCATTTGTATTTTTCATCAATTTTCAATAATGGCACCACGTCGGAAAGGTAATATTTTAATTATTTGAATTTTTTTTATCGTATTTTAATTAAAGTAGGGTTTTTTAATTGATTTATGTTTTTTTTTAAATTTTGATCTCTGATTCTACAAAGAATTCCCCAAGATGAAAAAGAAAACAAAGACCTCATGCACAAGAAACAAAAGAAAACATTGAACATGAGTGACATCCACAACCACAAAATCCTCCTTCACAACCTCAACATAATTCTCCTCAACAGTCACCACCACCCGTAAACCCTCCACGTCCTCCATTAGATCATGTAGATGTCACACAAGATGATCTCAACAAACACCTTACACATAATAGTTCTAAAATTTCTATATTGGTCAATCAGTTGAGGTCCTCTAGTCTTGACCACCACTCAACCCTCACCTTGATGCTGGAATGAATGGCCAATAGTGCAAATGAGGTTTCTAGGGAGGTTAGCAAATGGGCTTCATGGAGGGATAGATGTCAAGTATTTTATGTGGATGGGTTGTCATATGGTGAAGTGAAAAATAAGGCCATACTTAAAAGTGGCATATGTTCTCTTTTCACCGATCCTAGTACTAGTAACACCCTAGAAAAAAATATGACTCAGTTTCCTATACATCGGTGTGTTCACAATAGGATGAAAGCATCTTTTTTAGATAGGTGGTATATGGTCTTGACCAAGCACCCTCTAATAATTGGGAGGTGCCTCTATAATTTTTGAGAAAGCTATATTATGAGTTTATCCTCAATGAGATGCTGAATTAATTTGACATTTGGTAGTTCTAGGGTAGAGGGAGAGGCTTTGTTTAGTATAAACCTAGGGCCTTTAGGGTGGTACAACCACAATATAGGAGGCCTATAGCTACAAATACCATGGTTCATGCTGCGGTCCCAATAGTTGTAAAGGAGTCTATAGATTTAAAGACTCTTCATGCAGACACATCATTGATGTATGTCATTATTGAGCATGGCACACAGTTTGTCAAAGTAGGTGGATCAACACCTGTGCCACCTCCATCGTCATCAAATCCACCATTTGGATCAGTTCCTTGAACCTTGAACTTTGGTTTTCCTCAGTTCAAAGTTCAATCCACTGATTGTCTTCACCACTGGTGGGTCCCAATCATGTCAAGCCTTTTTGGGGGTTTTCAGTATTTTGAACTTCGAACTTTGAACCTTTCTTTTCCTGGTTCAGAGTTCAAAGTTCTAACATGTGATATGACAATATTAGGTTGACACGTGCCAGATCTTTTTCTCACTCAAAAAGAAATGATTGAAGGGATAGGTAATCAATGTCGATTACTCAAAGTGACATGTAATAAAATAAATACGTGTGAGTGGTTATTTGCATTTAAATTGTTGGGCGCTATTATTACAAAAGAAAGTTTCTATAAATGAGCGCCTAAGAAGTTAAAGGAAACACACTTTAGTCTTCTCTTTCTTTCATTGTGTAACTACAAGCATCCTTCCTCTGCAACAGAAGAGCTAAATAGCAGCGAGGTAAAATTTGGTCTTTTTGGAAGCTGTGTGCACAACAAAGGTAAGTTTCAAGTTAGCCCCTATCATTATTTTCTTAAATCAAAGAAAACTTACTCATAATAAGAAGTTAATTGTTCAATTCTTTTGCAATTTTTTGTCTCTATAGAAGTTTTCCTATTTTCAAAATCATGTCTTCTCCCAACTTAAGAATCTCTAGAGAGATTAAGCATTTTCCCATAGTCAGTAGTCTTCCTATAATTAGAGACACCGCTTTGATAGGAGAAATTATTGAAGAGATAATGGGTAGATTTAAGTCTATAGAAGCTAGCTCCATGGTTGATAAAATCATCGAGAGTGGGTTTCTATAAGCCTCAAGATTTCCAGAAGTTGTTCCTTGTTGAGAGCTAGTGATAGAGTGCCAAAATAGATATAACAAGGTGGATAGGTGTATCTATGATCCTTTTGGAGAAGCTCTGGTTTATGTTAATAGACAAGTGATCTTAACCACTTTCAAGATTCCTAAGGAAGAAATGCATGGAGATTGGGCAATCAGTAAACCCATGGCTAAGTTCAATGAAAATAGGAAGGATTATAATTGTATCATTACCCATTTTTGGTTGAGAAAACCCTAGAAAGGAGGTTCTCTTCTATCGATACCTCTTAAGAAAGATCATTTAATTCAGAATGTGGTAGATGTAGTTAGCATGTTAAATAGGGTAAAAGGGAATCCTCGAGATATTTTGTTGGAAGATTGGATGTACAGTTTCATACAAGCTATCATGGATGATGCCAAGTATGTCGATTGGGTAGAATTTATTGTTGAAAGGCTTCATGAAGAGTTGTCCCAATCAGTGGAAATGGCCAGTTTTCACATGTCCTCATACATGTTCTACATATGGGTCTCTTGCAGAGATTGGGAGGGGTTACCTCACAAACTATGGAATTAAGATATAAAAATCATTGAGTATAACCCTTTGCTACATCAGAAGAGGTGCTCAGAAAATTTTCGAAGAGTCTAGGAGATTTTCTTAGCCAAACTAGTCTTTGAATTAAAGGGTGAAGAAAATTCCTAAATGTAAAAGGAGGCCATGGAATTAATAAATGTTTATGAGAGTTTCTACATCCAATTTCCTAGATTCTCCTACTTGAGGGTTTGCAGTTTCAGCAGAGAACCATTGAAGTTGCCCAAATACTATCCAAATAAGTATATTTTGGTTGAAATATGTAGGCAAATAGTTCAGGTCGAGAGAAAATATAGGCTCAAGAGAGGTTTTGGTTATTTATTTCCCATTGAACTCGGCCACTATAGATGTAAAATTATGTGTGACACCTCTACCCTGGAAACAAAATTGAACCTAATTAACGCAGGGGCAGGGTAGATACAAGCAGAATCGAGCAGAATTGAGTCCACTTGAATCCACAACAAGCCCTTGATGAGAGTTACACAATGGAAGAAATATAAATATCACATGAACTCAATGGAAACACAATGGATATGAGACAATCAACTGGCAGCAACAACAGAGAATTATATTATTTCTTTCAACATGCCCGGTTGTGAGGCCTTCCAAGTTTCGGCCTTATACAATGAGAATTATGAATTCAGAATTACAGCTTGCATCCTATCTTTTTCTCCAATGATGTATCTTGATAATCCTTCCTATATATCACCCTTGATCCTCTACTACATCAATCTAGACCCCTTATATAGCCAGCTAAGCCACAAGTCAGCCAGTCAGGCATTTAATTACAATATAGGTCCAGTCTCAAGATTTAAACCAAAACTAATGCTAGAATGAATATAAATTGATGCACCTTTGGATTTAGGTCCTAACTTGACCCAATAACATTCCTTTAAGTTTTAAAGGTCCCATATGAGCACACAGAACATCACAAGAAGAAACACCACACGTTTCACCCAAAAACTGGCAGGAAATAGGTCCTGAGGCAAAATAGGCATAACTTTTTACTCATAATGAATTGGAGTTTGTGCTCTTGGTAAATGATAGTACTTTAGGTCCAATTTAATTCCTTAAGTGATAAAAATAAAATTCCTTATAGATCAAGGTCTCCAACATGAACAATCAGCACCAAAACTGTAGGAACTGCTCGGACGTGAAACTGGCAGAAAATAGGTCATGTGCCAAAAAGGCCATAACTTTTGACTCATAATGAATTGGAAGCTGCACTCTTGTAAAATGGTATTACTTTAGGTCCTATTCAATTAATTAAGTGATAAAATTAAAATTCCTTATGGATCAAGAGAACCAACATGAACAATCAGCACCAAAACTGCAGGAAAACACTATTCCGACGGCAAGGAAAATAGTTGTAACTTTGAAACAGTCCATCCAAACTTTATGTGCTCATAGGAGAAGGTTCCCAAATAGGTCCTCAAAATAATGTAATCTTTTCACACCATGAAACCATAAAATGTAAATATATAAAGAAAACAACAGCAAACAGGTACAGAAATCAGAAAATGTTTTTGGTTGATGCAAGATTGCCAAAGACCCAAGATGCTCCTACATCACTAATGAATCTCAAGCCCTATAGGACTAGAAACTAATTTGATGATAAAGGTTTTTTTTCTCACCATTTCAGAGTGGATGCTACTTTTCTTCACTAGCCTTAGTTAGAAGACTACTGGGAAGATTTCACTGATGATTTTGATGTCAGAAAAAGGTTGTGGTCAATATTCATGCTTAATCAAATTATCACTTTGAGAACACCTATGGACACCAAAGGAGTTGAGGAGATGATGAAGATGTTTTGGATCCACAGTATGTTGAACTAGTCGAGTGTGTGCCCATTCCATAAATTGACTAGAGTAAATGAGAAGAGGAGGATGTGAGACTCAAGACACAATGTAATTAAGAGGACATAACATTGGCTAGCTGAGAAGAGAAGGGAAAAGGTAGTTGTGAATAAACCCAAAGTGGAAAAAGAAGCTTCAACACCTCCAAAAGTTCATTCTCCACCTATTTACACCAACATAGTTGAAACCTTTCCCCCTATAGGTAAATTTGAACCTGACGGAGCCTCTTCTAGAACAACAAGAACAAGTGATTATTCATCCAAATGTTAGAGCAAGGATCTCTAACACTAGGGAATACATTATATTTCCAAACTCCTTTGGTAAAGGGTAGTACAAAGGTACCAAACTAGCTCAAACTCACAGTGAATAAGAAGTGAAGCATTGTTCCTATTTACACTCCAGTAAGCGACATGGTTAGTAAGTACCTAGGAAAGATGCCTAAGAGAAAAAGACCAAAAACAAAGGCACTACTACATCTGGATGAGGACATAGGGCACTAGATGGAAAAAAAATTTACTCCTACTATAGATAATCCTGGTGAGGAATTGACTCTGCAAGATTTTAAAATAGAAAAATTGATCTAGGACATGCTACAAGAGAAACAAACTTGAAGGTATTTGAATCAAGTAGTAGTAATATTACTTGTAGGATATGGAAGGATGCTAAAGATAAATGAGAACTCAAATAGTCCCTGAGGTGAATATCCCAATATATAGAGGCTATTAAAAGTCTGACTCCGCAACCCCTAGATGAAATGCCCCTGAGCATTGATATTAAGTCCCTCGAGAATCAAAAGTTCTTGGACCAGATTCAAAGGGTCAGATCTGTTGCTAAACAATTTGGTGAGTGGATTGACACTATTGCTAAAGAAGTTGTTGAATGTATGTCAAATTTCAAAAAATATTTTGAGGACGAGTCTAGAATTATTAAAGGATTAGAGGTTGAGATTGTTTCTTGGAAGAGTGAAAAGCAAGAATGGGAGGATGTGGTTTATGGGATTGATGAAATCATGGCCTATGGTCTTTATAAATTTTTGAAAGAAAAACCTGTGTCAGGGTTGAATGAGAATGCTTTGTTTTCTCTAAAGGTAAGCATAAGTTGGAGGAATGATATCTTTGAAGAAAGTATTGAAGTCTCTACCAAATTATTGAAAGAATTAAAATGCATCCATGAGATAATGGAAAATGACCTCAAGGAAATTGACTTGCAAGTGATAGATAATGTGCCCAATCCTGACCGCAAAGAAGAATAGGTTAGATCCTATTTGGAAAAGAAGTTAAGCTACCAGAAGAGTACTAAAGATGTTTACATCAAAGATTTCATTATAGTTGGACAAACTGACTCTCTTTTGATTATGGGAAATGACCATTTGAGAATGCACAAACAGAAGATGGAATAAATCCAAAGGGGAAGAGATATCTTAACTGAGAGAATTAAAACACTTGGCTTGCCCATTCAATAACTATTAATCCCTTTTGCAGAAGCTTTCAAGAAATGGAGCGCAGAGCAACCAATCAAGACAGCTCTAGATTATTCAAATGTTTCTTGATGAACTAAGAAGTTTCCTAAGATAGTTTTTGTGGTTGAATAGTTTAAGGGCTTAATTCAGTTAATAGTTCCTAGGAAAAAGGGGATGGGTAGTTTCTTTGACTCCATTTGGAGTTAGTTTCAAAATTAGTTTTAGCCCCACGAGGCTATAAATTTTGTTTCGCTCGACTTTGTGAGGGTCGATTCTCTAATATTTGGAAAAACTTTATGATACTTTTAATTATTTTTCTTAGTTATTCTATTTTGAATACTACAAGATCTGATAGTGTTGAATATAATATCAGTTGGTTTTATAGAAGAATTTTGTGAATTTTCTAATCAGTCGGTTCGATTAGGCATATGTTTTGGTTTCAGCTAGAATCAGTTGTGTGCAAACAAAATCTATAGATGCATTGTTAAATTCTTGCAGTAATTTTTCTTATTCTGATGTTTCAAATCTGGAATCGGTCTTCTTGATAGCTTTATGAATCTTTAGTCAGTTGGCTTTATTGATTCTGTTGATCTTAATCTATATAAATTTTTAATGGAATATTATGTCCTTTTGTACTTTCTGGAAAAAGTATATTGCACAATCATTTTTTTTAATAAAGGAGCGAAAAGTCAAATTGTTTTAGAAGGAAGTTGCACCTTCGATGCAAAGAGAGTAGTTGTGAGTAACTACCTCATTCTAATAGTGATAAGATTTTCTTTTCATTTGGGTAAGCAGTTAAATGATTTTGAAAATTTATAAAAAGACAAATTTTTTCACTAACACCATGCATCCCTTTCGACTCTCTTCATTTATCCCACAACAACACAAGATCACCTTCTTTGAATACCGTGTTCTTAGTTTTTATATCAAAAAACTTTTTCACTAGAATTTGGTGCTCTTTAATTATGTCCACCATGACCTCCCTCTATTCTTCCATTTTTGTCAAGTATAGTATCCTCTTTTCAAGGGGACCTTTAAATTCATGATTTTCCAACACTTCTTGCAATTTGAGAGTAGGGAGTTCTAACAGAATAGGTAATTTAGATTCAACACCAAAAACTGACTAAAAAGGAGACAAGCTAGCAACTCTCTTTTTCATAGTCTGATCTGCCCATTGTGCTTCATGCAACTATTTGTGCCAACTTTTCTAATTCTCTTAAACCAATTTTCAGAGTATAGTCATAATATTATTATTACTAGCTTCAACTTGATCATTCCCTTGAGGGTAATAGTCAGATGAATGTGACAGGATAATCCCATTTTTTGTAAAAAAATACTAAAATTTCATGAGAAGAGGAATTGGTTGCATTATCTGTAACAATCTTATGAGTGACACCAAACCTTCCCAAAATGTGTGTTTGATGAAATCACAAACCACTTCTGAAGTTGTTTATTTAATTGGAATTTCCTTAACCCACTTAGTATAGTAGTCAGTTGTCGACAAGATGTGGGTATGACAAGCACTCAAATGTGGGTTGATGGGACCTATGAAGTCAAGTCCCCACTACTAAAATGGATCTTCAAATATCACTGGTTTAAGTGGAAGGACAACAAGTCATACCTTTCCTTTGAACTACTGATAGGATTCATATTTATTGACCCATTCCTTAGAATCTTTAAACATTGTAGGCCAATAATAAAAATTTCTTAGTATTTTGAATGTTGTCACTGAGGAAGAAAAATGTCCACCAAAAGCTTCAGAAGAACTAAAGTAGTTTCTTTCTTTTCTCTTTATCAATAGACCTTCAAAATGTATCATCCACTCCTTTCTTGTCCAAAACATCTCCCCATATGACATACTTAGCTGCCTTCAACTTGATGGTTCACTTCTCCTTGGGGGAGAGGTGTGTCAAGCATTCTCCATATGTTAAGAAATATGCAATGTTTGAGAACCATTCATCTATCATACTGAAAAATATGACTAATGGAAGCACTTTTTATTGGAGTTGATGAATAAACAACCCATAGCTCCCAAGAACACCTCCATGCAAACACATGTCACAAAAAGAGAGAGAAGAAGCAAGAAGCTATGGAAGCTTGAACGCACTGATCCACGAGAAAGGAGAAATCATTCTTGATGTGTAAAAACAAAAGTTGCAATTCAATAATAAATAATCTGTTACAAAGTTATTAATACAAAGGAGATCAATCATTATAAAAGGAGATCAAAATCCTAAAAGAGTACACAAACCTAGGTTGCATGATAATAATTAATAAAGAAATTAATTATTATATGCCTAAAGTTTAGCTTAAGTAGAAAGAGGTAACAAGTGACTTAGTAATTAAATCAAATATGATTTAATTAATTAGTAAACACTTTATTAATCTAACACCCCCTCTTAAGATAAACTTTGGGAGAAGCTAAAAACCTAGAAAGAACTACTAAAAGAAAATGGGTTTCAGCAACAAAAGGCCTCATCAAGTACCCAAGTACAAAAGAGAGTCTCTATAAAGAGGAGAAATAGAGAAAACCACATGGAAAAAACTCTACTCCAAAAATAGAGAAAGAATAGTCTAAAGGACTAAAGAAGCCTCCAAAACTATGAATGTTTCAAAAAATAGGAACAATGATGAACATGTACAACATCACTGAAGCAAGAAGATGCAAACTCTGTCAAGAAGTAGCTGATGATCTGAAGATCCTCCACTAAAATATGACTAGATAGAGAATACTATAATCTACATGAGTGCCCTCAAATGACACTACTTGAATCAGGAGGCAAACAAAGGAAAATAAATAAAATCAAAGATACAAAATACTATAATCTGCACGAGTGCCCTCAAATGACACTACTCGAATTAGGAGGCAAACAAAGGAAAACATCTAAACTCAAAAATATAGATGGCATAAAAACACCAAAAGTCTGAAGAGCTAATCAATCAAATTTGGAAGAGTGCATCCAAAAAATAGGAAAGAAAGAGTGTCCATATGGTAAATGATCCATCTCACCAGAATTCATAGGTACCTAACCACTGCATCCTCCTAGTACATAGAGTCAAATACTGAATACATAGCTTACACTATTGAACCAAGGAAGTGTGTGCTAAAATTTTGACACACTTCTATGAGTCATTATATCAAAGATTTCTCAAGAATGAGGTCTCAAATGGCGACTCATAGCTCTCTATTCATGGAGTGCAAGGGTTTGTAATGGAGGCCCTCAGTTTAGATCTAGTTTGTGCCCATGCAAGGACACCATAAAATGAGAGATTCAAAGAGGAAAAGAAAGAGTGCTAGTCTCCATGATCATCAAATATGCATGCAAAAGAAAATGGAAGCTATTCTATATGATAACAATGCATGAAAGAAAACTAATCTATGAAAGGAAATATGTATGCAAGATTATTCTATGAAATAAAATATGAATATAATCTAACATGCAAGTGCAAGAGTAATCTAAATGGATTACTATGGGGGCATGAGAGAAGAAGACAAGAAAAGATAATTTGCAATGTTCAAGCTCAAGTGCTCAAACTCTCCTCCAAAATCGCTCTCCAAACCTATAGCATAACAATATCATAAAATCTTGAATCTCTAAAATCTGGTTCTCTAAAATCTGGATCTCTAAGATCTGGATGCCTAAAATCTAGATGCCTAAATGAGAAGGAGAGGATTCTTGGATGCCTGGATGCCTAGATCTACAAAATCTCCATGCTTAATGAGAAGGAGAGGGCTCCTTTTAAAGAGCAATGAATGGTAGAGATTAAGATGCAAAATCCAGGGGTGGAGAAAAATTCTCCTTTTGACTTTGGTGCACAAGATTATCAAGAGGCAAAATCAATGGACATGGTTAAGGCAAAAAGATGTGTGGAAGAGATTAAGAGGCAAAAGGAGATTCTGCTCATCTTGGAAAGTGTGCATTCAATGTGT
The DNA here is from genome assembly GCA_027943335.1 of Chamaecyparis obtusa. NCBI lineage: Eukaryota > Viridiplantae > Streptophyta > Pinopsida > Cupressales > Cupressaceae > Chamaecyparis > Chamaecyparis obtusa. The sequence continues at coordinate 1,903,673 of BSBK01007512.1, forward strand.
AGACAAAAAGTCTTTTTCTTTTTATTTTTATTTTATTATTTATTTATTATTTTTAGAAAAGTGGTTTCCATTATTTAATTAAAAGATTTTTTATTTATTTAAAAGAGGTTCATTCTTTTAATTAAATGTGCCTTAGGATAAAGTGATTTTATTATTTAATTAAAAGTTTTTTTATTTAATTAAAAGGGAGCATGTTCTCTTAATTAAATAAAACTTAGGATAAAATGATCAAACCTTCAGAAATATTTGAAATAATTGAATTAATTACAATTTGATCAAGGAAATTGATTTGAATTGAAAATATTGTAAGGCATTGATTCAGAAAATTGATAAATTGATGAATGGGGGCCCAAAGTCTAGGTGACCATTTTAGGGTGCATACATTTTCCCCTCTTTGACTAATGTGTGATCTTAATGGGAACACATGTAGTCAAATAATGAAGTTGAAGTGTGAGATCAATTTGGGATCACAAAACAACCCAGATGTTTGATCAACGAATGGGAACACATCAGGACAAAGATAAGCTGATTGAAAAAGACAAGGCCAACACCCCTGTAAATAGGTAATTGTCATGTCCTAGATAAGAATCTCAAGCAAGGTTTCTCCAAGAAAAGCAATTGATAGGATTGATAAAGCTGAATCAAGGATTAAAGTTTGATAGGTACTGCCCCCTCATGATCGAAATCGAAATGAGATAGAGGAGAAACAACAAATTGATAAATTTGATCAAATCGAACTAAAAATAAGGTTCTTGATGTAAGATGAAAGATATAAGGATCACATAACCAAGGTAGATCATCAAGAATTAAATATTATGCCCCAAGGTTGAATTAGAAGAAAATAAGTGGGGTGAAAGTGAATGGAAGATAGAAGTTTGGAAGAGGTGAAAAGAAATGAAGAGAAGAAAGAGAATTTTCCTTAAGAAAGAGAATGCCCCAAAATCAATCAACTGTTTAAGATAGAAAATTTTGATTGAGATCACAAAAGAAGATAAGGAAATGAAGATCAAAACATGACCACAATTGATTAAAATTCTAAAAGAAAGATGAAGGAAAACCCTTTCAAACTCATAATGCAGCCTAAAAATGCATATTAACATGAAGTCTAACAATGCAAGCTACATGAAAATGAAAAGGTGTACTTGCAATAGAGAAATTGTAAAATAGGATTTTTTTGTTCATCATTCATTAGAGAATGTTAAGGAACTTATTTTCATCATTGGGTCATTATTAACGGACATTGGAAAATCACACAATCATCACTAGTCACAAGCGCAACTATGAAGATATGAATGTGATTTATATCGGATTGGAATGTGGAAAGATTATAACATAAGCATCAAATACATAAAGGTCAAGATGAATTTGATGTTAGCTTACCTAATTTAATGTAGCAAAACCATGCTCGCATCAAGGCATAGATGTCGGGATGACCATAAGAACGGTTTTGCAAAAACAGTCAAGGATGATGCCTCAAATCTTCTAAGTGTGTCAAGGGAACAACAAGAGACACTCTAGAGTTTCAAGACCACACCCACAAGTAGAAAGAAAATAAAAACATGCCCCATGCCCCAAGTCCTCTATTTATGCATACCGAAGAGACTTATTAGACAAGGACACTCAACGAAAACCAATAACAATCAGCACATAAAGAAAAGATCATGACATAGCTCAAGCATTAAGTGTTGTGTTTAAAAATTTTAAGTGTGTTAACTGATACTGAGTTCCAAGGATAAGGATCAAATGCTTGCAAGCAAGATCACATAGAAAAAATGGGTAAGACCAAACTGATAAGTGTTGAAAAACACTCGATGGCAGGGTTTGTGTTAAAAAACACAGTTGGGGTGGTGTTCAAAAACATCATTTGTGAGGTGTCCTAAAGACTAACACATCCAAGAGACCAAATCTAACACATTTATGCCCCCTAGACAAAGACAAAGACCAATTCCAAACCAAGGCAACAAGGACAAGGCATGATGGAGAAAGGCTAAGTGTCGAGGACACGTGCTAAGAAACAAGGGTGCAAAGGCCTCAAGTAGTGCACATTTCCAAGTTTTCACCACTTACATTTTATTGCTTTTTTTTCAGGACTTTTTATAATTTTTTGTATTTTTGCTACCAAGGCACCTGTTTCCAGGTTTTCACCAAGGCACTTTTTCTATTTTTTTTAATTTTTGAATTTTTTTTATTTTTTTGGTATTTTTGGAATGTATAATTTTTTTGGAGATACATCAAAGCTCCTATTGCTAGGTTTTCACTAAGATGATCATTTTTTTAGGACATTTTCAGATTTTTAGAATTGTTGACAATATATCATTTTTTTTTGGAATTTTTTTAGGATCAATAAGTATGTACAAAGGATGCCCCCAGACAGAATGGGCATCATGGATAGAACTTCTTCAGGTGCAAGACATTGATAGGATCAGGGAATTTCTCTCCCGCTACTATAGACAGTAGATAAGCACCTAACCCAAAAGTTGTTGTAATGATGTAAGGTCCAAGCCAATTAGGTTCAAATATGCCCTTTTGATCTCTATGCTGTTAATTCTTAGGATTTTCACGTAGGACAAGATCTCCCACTTGGAATTCTCTAGGGTGAACCTTTTTGTTGAAGGCTTTGGACATGCACTTTTGGTAAACCCTCATATGGTCAAATGATGCTTGACGTTTCTCATTTAGAAGTTCTAACTCTTGAAGTCTCATGGCGCAGTAGTCTTCATCTATAACTAGACCTTTGAGGGAAACTTTAAGTGAAGGAATCTCAACCTCTAAAGGTAACACTGCTTTAGTGCCATATGTAAGGGAAAAAGGAGTAACCCCAGTAGGAGTATGAATACTCATTCTATAGGCCCACAAAGTTGGATTTATCTATAAGTGTCAATCTCTACCTTTCTTACAAACTGTTCTATGTAGGATTTTAAGATGGTTTTGTTTGATGCCTCTGCTTGACCATTTCCTTGTGGTAAGTAAATAGAAGACCAATGTTGCTTAATCTTGAATTTCTTGCAGAGTTTCTTAAGGTCTTTATTTTTTAACTAGCCTCCATTGTCATTGATAATCTCGAAAGGCACTCCATATCGACAGATGATATGGTTCAGAATGAATAGAGAAACTGTCTTACCCAAGGCAACAGAAAGTGGGATAGCTTCTATCCATTTAGTGAAGTAATCAATAGAAATGATAATAAACTTGTGTCCACCTGATGAGTTGGGATGAATCTGTCCAACAAGATCAAAGGCCCAACATTGAAATGGCCAATGAGATATAGAAGGAATGAGCTCCCTACCTAGAGCATGTATCAGGTTACCATGTTTTTGATACTTTTTGCATGACTTTGCAAAAGCTACAGCATCAATCTGCATCGTAGGCCAATATTACCTCACCCTAAGAAACCTTCGGGCCATGGCAAGACTATTGGAATGTCCCCCACAGATGCCCTCATGGATATCAACTAACACTTGGTTGGATTCTTCCTTTTCTAAGCATCTAAGAAGTGTTCCATCTAGACCCCTCCTATACAAATCACCAGATGTAAGGGAATGACAAGAGGCATTTTAGGTAAGGTTTATGCATTCAGATCGATTAAAGGTTTCAGGGATAATGCCATCATGAAGGTATGAGTAAATGGCACCGTAATGGGATGACTCATGACCAACAAGGGTATAAACGACATGACTTTCTTGGGAGTCATAGATAGGGTGATGTAGCTCTTCCACCAGGAATTCAAATCTGGATTCATGTTCCCCTAACTAAAGGAGTGAAGCAAGTGTAGCCATAGCATCAGCTACTTTGTTGTTTGCTCTAGAGATTTGCTGAAATGTGACAAATGTGAAGTAATGTTTCAAGGAATCAGACATTTTCTTGTAAGGTACCAGTTTCTCATTTTTTGTTTGATATTCATCATTAACTTGGTTGATTATCAGCTGTGAATCCTCATAGATGTGTAAGTCCATTTGTTAAAGCTTCATACTCAGCAATGTTGTTTGTACATGGGAATAATAACTTGTAAGAATTAGGAATCGTGTATCCATGAGGAGAAACAAACAACACACCAGCTCCTGAACCATTTTGCATAAAGGATCCATCAAAGAATATCTTCCATGTTCTTTAAGTCGTATACATGAGGTGTTCATTTGGGAAGTCAACTTGAGTAGGTGCATTATCTTGTATTGGGAAATCAGCCAATTGATTTGCTATGGCTTGTCCTTTGATTGCTTTATGCTCATTGTACTTTATGTCAAACTCTAAAAGGATCATCATCCATTCAACAAGTCTACCTATGAGGGAAGCCTTACCTAGTAAATACTTGAGCAGACCTATTTTTGCTATGAGGTGTATAGTGTGTGCAAGCATGTAATGTCACAACTTTTGGGAAGAAAACACAACTGTAAGGCAATCTTTCTCAATGCTAGTGTAGTTAACCTCATATGAAACAAGAGTACGGCTAATGTAGTATATTGCTCTTTCTTTGCCATGTTCATCAAGTTGAGCTAGTAATGCCCCCAAGGAAGATTCTGTCGCTAAAATGTATAGAATAAGTGGTTTCCCAGGGATAGGAGGCATTAAAATGGGAGGATTTGCCAAGTATTTCTTGATTTGATATATGCTCTTTTGACAATCCTCATTCCAAAAACATTTGACTCCTTTGTGTAAGTTCTTGTTGAAAGGTTGAACTCTATCTGCCAACTATGAAATGAATCTCCTTATGGATTGAAGATGTCCTTGAAGACTCCTCATTTGACTACTATTTTTAGGAAGTGGCATATCTATGATTGCTTGGACTTTTTCAGGGTCTACCTCTATTTCTTTTGTTGAAATGATGAATCCTAATAGTTTTCCAGAGGTAACACCAAATGCACAATTTTTGGGATTTAACCTTAGTTGAAATTGTTCCATGCGATCTAGAATGACTTCTAAATCATCTAAGTATGTGTCTCTTTTCTTAGACTTGGCCAAGGTGTCATCCACATAATCTTCCATGTTTTTATGCATCGTGTCATGAAAAATGATTGTCATATCTCGTTGATAGGTGGCTCCTACATTTTTTAATCTAAAAGGCATAACGTTCCAACAATAGGTACCCCATGCACAAGTGAATGCAGTCTTTTCTTGATCTTCAAGAGCTATCTTAATCTGATTTTATCTAGAAAAACCATCCATCAAGTAATAACCCACAGTCATATCCACTATCAGGTCTATATTGGGAAGTGGAAAATCATCCTTTGGGCATGCTCTATTGGCATCTCTAAAATTTGTGCGAATTTGAATGGATTTGTCATGTTTGGAAACTAGTACAATGTTTGATATCTATTCAGCATAGTCAATAGCTCTTATGAATCTTGCACCAAGGATTTTCTCTAATTCTACTTTGACTAGGAGAGCTATGTGAGGATGCATCTTTCTCAATTTATGTTTAACTAATTTGACACCCAAAGCTATGGACAAGTGATGCATGATAAGATTAGTGTCCAACCCTAGCATATCTGAATAATTCCATGCAAATTTGATCTTCTTTTTCTGTAAGAACTTAGTGTAAGCTTCTTTTTCTTGTGGTGACAAGGACTGAGCCAAGTGTACTATCTGTGGAGCCTCATCTACACCCAAATTGACTATTTGTGTTGGTTCGATAAGAACTAAAGATCTATCTTGAAAGTAGCTAGGGAGATGATCAAGTACCTCATCCTTAGGTGCCTCGGAGAGGTTTTCACCCTTGGATATGTCATTTCTTTTTACCTTTTTGGGTTTTGACACCACCACATAGTGATTTTTGCCATCAGAACTCTTATTCTTTTGATTTTATTTTCTTTTTATTTTGTGACTAAGGTACTTGATGTTTGGCTCAGTCATGTTGGTAGCTGGTTCACTGGTGGAAGAGACTACGGGTTCAATGGCATTCAAGTAACGAGTTATCTCATAATCATTTTGGAGTGTTAAGAGCTCAGGTTCTTGATAGCGTTGGGACCAATCAAGGAGGTTAGGATGAAAAAGAGGTAATTCAATGACTGGTTCAAGGTTGTGAATGTGAATGATATCATCTCTAGTGACCGAAGAGTTAGAATCCATCAAGTATCCTTCTAAGCTACCCAAATCAGGATTTGTCCCAGCAAGTGAAGAATCGTCTACTAAGGAAACATGTGGGTTCAAATCCTCTAATCCTACACATGACTTGTCGGCTACCTCAGGTTGAGAACTATAAGTATGGATGACATCAACATCCATGTCAACTATGGAAGGCTCTGAGAAGGAGTCCCATTCATACTCATATGAACTTTTTTCTAAACTTCAACTATGATGATTATACCATGAAGGTTTAGGATGTCTTGATGTGGAAGTTCTAATGTCATCAAGGGTAACATCTTTTCTCTCAATCAAATGAACAATATTCTTGCATTGAAGTTATCTGATAGGATCTTCTACATCTGATTCATCTTGTTCTAAGGTTGCAACTGTCTCATGAGTGACTGGACTATCTGAATCTCCCCAAAGGAGATTAGTGGAAGGGACCCAATCTTCACACATATCTTGATGATTTGTTAAATTTGGTATGTATTTTGGTTCATCTTCACTATCTAACTCATCAAGGATAGGAGTAGTCTTCTTGTTGCATTCGTAAATCCTAGGCCAACCGTCTTCTTAGACTTGTGTCCAAAAAGAGCATGATCAAGAGGTTCAGCTCTAGCATCCAATATGTGTCTAAGAGGGCCATGTCCAAGATAACCCATCTGTTTGACAAAATTATACCCTCTTCCATAAGCCTTAGGAGAGGGAGAGAAGTTCTCATTATGCATGCATTTCTCTTCTCTATAAATCCAATCTTTAACAATCACCTCTTCTTTATCATCTTGAATAGGCATTGATGACTCCACAAATGTGCTAAATAAAGTCATAGCTGAAGAGGAAGGTCTCATTTCTTGTGAAGGCTTGCCATAAGACCTAGGTGAAATTGCTATTTCTATGAGGGAGTTGAGTTGATACCCCCCATGCCAAGGTCTACTAACTTGAACTTGTCTTTACATCCAGCTAAAGTTGCATTGAAGTCTTCTACTTCTCTATTGAGGGGAACATGAGCACTCACTGAAACTGAGTTAACAGAAAAAGTGTTATCCCTAGGAATATAAATCTATGTTCCATTGTAGGGGAACTTAACACACTGATGATAGGTAGATGGCACTACTTGCATATCATGAATCCATGGTCTACTAAGTAAGATATTGTACACAAGGGGGAAAACATCAACTATTTGGAACAAAAAATCTTTTTCAATAGGACCAATCCTAACAGGAAGGATGGTCAACCCCTTGGAGCTTCTTTCCACCTCATCATAGACTTTGATAGTGATCTTTTTTTTGGTATCTATAACTTGTTCAAAATAACCCAATGTATTCAAAAAACTCAAGGAACAAATATTAAGCCCAGCACCCCCATCTATCAACACACACCTAACATGGGTTTTATGAATCATGACCTCAATATGAAGAGTGAGATTGTGTAGGTGGCTCAATGCTTTATCATTGTCTTCTGAAAAGGTAAGGTAATGAGGGCTATAAATATGGTTAACCATGTTCTAGAATTGATCAACATCTAATTATTGGGGGCATTCACTACATGTAAAGCATCCTCAAGGACTTGCTTGTGTCTCAGGGACAACTCTAAGAGCTCAAAGATCAAAATCTGAGATGGGGTTCTTTGCAACTAATCGACAAGATTATAGCTCAACTTAGGATTCACTACTAGTTTTGAGGTGGAATTCTTGGATGCCACTTTCTTTGGTTTACTTGGTTGACTTGAACTGGGTCCTCTAATGAAAATGGGACCTTGACTTCATGTGATAGCATTGAGAATTTGAGATGAAACTCTGGAGTTAGGACCCCTTAGCACCAGGATGAGTTCTTCATCAAAGATAGGAGAAGAGTCCATGTCTAGATCATAACCATAGGGATCTTTATTCCTCATCATGTTGAGATTCTCTTCTACAACTTCAAGCATGTTGACAACATTCTCTACAACTATGTAAGTGTAATTGACCTCAGCCTTTCCATTCTTAGGTTTATAGGTTTCCCCCTTCTCATACTTGGGCAAAGGTTCTTTGAATGCCTTATGATCAGCATTGTTGTTCAATCCATCTACCTTAATTTTACCATTCTCAATGAGATCCTGGATCATATGTTTGAGTTTCTAGCAGTTTTCAATATCATGTCCAATGCCATTGTGAAACTTGCAAAAGACTTTCTCATCCCACCAATGTGGCTTAACATCAGGTATATAATGCTTTGTGGGGTCTTGAGGATGCACAAGGTTGTTGGCAATTATGAGTGTTTTTAAGACATCCTCATATGAATCACCAAGTTTTGAAAACTAGCATCTCTCTTTCTTAGGCTTATCTTGATATCTTGGCTTGTGCTCTTTTTGATTTGATGCGTTGAGTTTCATGGCTTAAACAACACTAGACAATTGGAGAATAGCTTGATCTTTGGGTTGAGAGGAGTCCACAACTCCATCATTGACCACTTGTTTGTTCCTATTTGTTGGTGTAATTAAATATTACTAATTACACTTTACTTAAGTTTACTTAGGATAGTGCATTTTCATATTAGTTGTCATTGTGACACTTAGGAGTTTTCATTTCATTTTAGCACATGCTTAGGAGAATTTCTACTTTAGGTGTGATAATTGTCATCACATACCTCTTTGTGTGTGAGATCCACCTTTAGTGCTCTTATCACATTATCATCCTCTCAATGTTGCACATACTTTGATGTACAATGGAGGATGATCCACCTTTTGTGGATATGTGATTCCACCTTGTGTGGGTGATATCTTATCATCCCTTATCATGTAGGCTTATTGCATTGCCTATATATTTAGGCACTCCTACTTTGTATTCAATTCAATTGGCTATAATAAATTATTTGTCTTGTGCTATCTCTTGAGCTTCTAGATCTTGGCTTTTATTCTTTGCCTTAGGAAAATTCTTACACTATTCTAATGTGAGTTCTTTCCCTTATCCTTGTTAGAGTTTTTGTTATTTTGACCATTGTTGTTGTTGTTGTTTCCGTGTTTAGTCAGAATTCCTTGTTCTCTCAAAACATCATCAATCCTACATGCGGTTTCAACCATGGTGTCAAAGGAATCAAAAACCATCTTCGTAACTTCATACCACATTTCGGGAACCAAGTTGCTAACAAGGATGTCAATCTTCTCATTTTCAGGGATGGTCCTAGAGTAGCGAGAGAATTATAATCCCCACCTTTGGAAGAAAGTGACAAAGGATTCCCCTTGATTTTTCTTTAAGTTGCATAAGTCCAACACGGTGATAGATCTTGAAATATTGTATGCAAAGTTCTAGACAAATCTATGGACGAGCTCTTTGAAAGTCTTAACGGGGGGAGTTATGTTGGTGAACCATTCCATCGCTTGACCCTTAAGACTCCTTGGGAACAATCTCATAAGGTATGATTCATCTTGATGGAACTCAAAACTTTTTGTATAGAATTGACGCACGTGATCATGTGGGTCTCCATTACCATCATACTTATCATATTGAGGGATCTCAACCTTTCTAGGAAAGTCTTTCATGCTCAAACTCTTGTCAAAAGGATTAGGACAAATTGAGTCGAGTGAGAATGAACTCTTGGGTGCCAACATCTTCTCCATCATACTCTTGAGTTTTTTTATCTCCTCTTCTTGATATGGACCTTGCTTCTTAATCTTTTTGTCCACATCAAAGTTGTAGGGGACTCTAGCGCCCTTGTTGATTAAAATCTCTAGGAACTTGTCTTTATTTTGTTCTAAGTATCTATCCACATACTACTGGAAGAGTGGTTCTTGTTGTATCTTCATGAAGTCTTAGGCATTGAGGTCAAAACTAGAGCTACAACCCCCATATTGTGAACCATGATGAGCATGTTGTGAAGGTTGTCTTGAGTTCCTAGGAGGTGTTCATCTCCTATAATGATCATGTTGCGAAGCCCTTCTTACTCTAGGGCTAGGAGATCGTGAAGGTGTTCTTGAATGTCTTCCACTTTGTGGATTTTTAGGAGGGGTGGATGGAGGAGAGTTGTTTTCGTTGAGCCAAGAGTCTATCTTTCTCTTCTTGGGAGGCTCTCCTTTCTATCTCCAACAAGGCTTATCTCTCTGATGCTAGGAGTCTAAATTTCTCTTCCTTTTCAGCTTGTTCATCTAGGAAGGCTTTCTTTTCATGCTCATTTCTCTTAAGTCTTTCACTCGTGTATCTTGACGGTTCTTTGAGCAGTGAACTTGGCCTTGAATGTCTAAATGAGTCATTGGTATATGATGTATTCACACGAGTGTCATAAGGTTCATCATCTTGGTTTTCATGTTGTGATTGTTCTTCTTGGTAGGCTTGCCTCTTATCCCTTTCAGCCCGTTGATGTCCATCTAGATATCTAGTTGAGATAAGGGGTGAGACTGGTCGATTTTCATGAGAGGAACTACCAAATAGAATGGTATCTCTATGTCTTTCAAATATGTCATCAAGGCTTTTATCCATTTCTTCCCTCTCTTGTTGAGTCATTGTGTAACTCATATCCATGTCTGAGTGAGAAGATGCTAAGGGTGTACTCAACTCACTAAGATTACTCTTGGGATCAAACCAAACTTCTGAGTTGTTCCTGGGTGATTGATCAAATACGGGTTCATTTCCCTTACATTTTTAGCGAGTTTGAACTAAGGGTAATTGGTTAAAGACTACTTGAGGTCACTTTCCTTGATTTACTTGATATCTTGTTGTAACCAACATGAAAGTAAGGGCACTAGGTGATAGGATGATGCTAAGAAATAGGATAGTAAAAGCACTCACTTATCCAAAAAAAGAGATGATAAGATAGAAATTTTGCAAAAGGCGTAAACCAACATTGCCATAGAGGTGCCCACTGAATGGGTGAATACCCTAACACATATGGATCGGGAGGATGATTTACCCAAGTTATATTGATTGAATTTGAATTTGAATGGAAGTGAATGGACAAGAGATTACTAAAACTCTTCAAGTATGTTATCAAAGGATCCAAAGGTTGATCTTCTCAACAAGGACAATTTCTAGCTCATAGATTCTAAGCAAGGTCACTCATGAAATCAAAGATTACTAGTTCAAGAGGTCAAAATGAAAGAATCCAAGGTGAAAACAAGCTTCAAATAGTGAGGTAAGTGACCTGATCTGACCCGGATCGACCGAGGAAGACTAGAAATGATAGGATAGCAAATCGAGCAAGTTGTAAAAAGTTAGTTTTTTGACTTGGGAACTCAATTTTTGTTCATTTTAATTGACCAATCAAATGCACTAACATATTCTTATCATTAATCAAGCACACAAGACAACAATCATGGACTTCAAGAAAACAATTGTCTTTAAACAATGAGCAAGGGACAAAGCAACCTTGCACATAAACAAGAATAGTGACGTAGTATTCTACTCCCTAAGGACTCTACTTGTGTATGTTCTCAAAGTGTTTTTTAGTTACACACATAGTCCTAGAAAATAAAAATTTGGTTGCACTAAGGTTCATAGTAATGGTCAACTCTACAACTCTTGCAATCTCAAGTGGGAAAACTCCAATCCAGGTGCACCGGGGTTTTGACACATTATGAGAATTTAATCAATCAGAGATGCTGAGGAGATTTGATAGTCCAACAAAAAATCACACTTGTGGAGATTTCTTCCACAAGGACATTTATATAGTGGTTGTTGCTACCATGGTAGGAATGGCTAATACCGCTTGAGGTTCCATCCACGTGGTTTACCCAATAAAGGGAGTGTCCACTATGGTTAACCCTCTCTAACAAGGAAGACTCACAAAATGGACCACATGGGGACTTAGCTCGGATTCAAGGGTTCTGAGTTTTTGATGTGCCCAAAAGGGAACAAAGCATAATCCTCTAGCCTCTTCACTTCACTCAAACATAGCAAGAAAATTAATTTCCATGCTAAGTTGCAATCACCTCATCAAGGTTTGTATGCCAACAACAATGACTACCGATCTCTCTAAGTGGGACCAAGAGAAAACATACCATCAAAGATTGAAGACTAAACCAAGGTTTGTATGTCAATAATAATGACTATCGATCTCTCTAAGTGGGACCAAGAGAGAACGTACCATGAAAGATTGAAGACTAAACCAAGGTTTGTATTCCCACAACAATGACTACCGATCTCTGTAAGTGGGACCAAGAGAGAATGTACCATTGAATGTTGAAGACTAAACCAAGTAAGACCATGAGATGATAACAAGTCCTTCCCTACCTACAACGGGATCTATCTTCGAGAAGAGTTTTGCATGTAAAATAAATGAATGAATCCCACTCTCTCAAGAATGCCACAAATATTGTTCATAAGGCCTAATTACTAGGTGAGGCATATATGCAAGAAAGCAAATCTAGATTCATTGTTTTCTTTAGAGCAAAATTGAAGTGTGATCTATGAAAGCAAGAAATGACTCAAGTAAGACACATGAGAGGTTCATTTTAATTTCTAAAATCCAAATGTTATAGAGATGCAACAAAATATCTCAAGTCCAAAGCAACACGCTTAGTAGATTTTACCTTATGTTTATTTTTGTTGAGCTTTTTCGTGCAAGCAAGCCACAAACTCTCCAACAAGCAAACAAAAAATGCAATGTATATTCAACTTATGCAAACCCTAGAGTTAGATCTGAAAATCAATTGTTATGAGCAATAATAACCAGCAAATAATCCAAATGACAACTCATATCATGCATTGAACCATGTGAAAAATAAATGCAAGCTAATCATTAAATGCCCAATTTTTTTTGTTTTCTCAATTTTAATTTTTGACCTAGTCAATAAGATTGGACCTATACAACATGAATTCGGATCCCAAACCCTAAATGCAGAAAAGAGACCCCCGTTAAAATACAGAGAACTTTCCAAAAATGTAAAAATTTCAAAAAAATCACTTCATTTGTGCCCTAGAGACCCATTTTACCAAAACAAACCAGTTTTTGTAAATCGACTATTTGAGCTATGATATTGCATCCAAATTTAAAACACAAAGAATGGACCCCCTATAGAATTTAAAGAAATTTCCAAAAATGTAAAAATTGATCCACAACGCATTGATCCACAAGAGAGGAAAAATCATTCTTGACGTGCAAAAATAAAAGTTGTAATTCAATCATGAATAATCTGTTACAAAGTTATAAAAACAAGAGGAGATCAATCCTTATAAAAAGAGATCTAAAAACCTAAAAAGGTAAAACCTCGGTTGCACAATAATAATTAATAAAGAAATTAATTATTATATGCCTAAATTTGATGGCCAAATGGTTGTCAAGGCTCAAATCTGACTGGGGGCTAAAAAAACTGGGCCCCTGGTCGCTATATGACCAAGGGCTAAGATTGCATGCGCTTGGGATTAAATTTGACGGCCAAATAGCCGTTGCCTCCCAAAAAAAATTATTTGCAAAATTGCATGTGCACCTTGGGATGCATGTAGATAGTACTAATTTTGCCTCAATTTGTGTGCCAGGGAAATTTTTTAACCTTGATTTGCGTACTAGGGGTAGTAAAAGTTTTGCCTCAATTTATGTGCCAGGGTAGTATAATTTTTGTCTCAATTTGCGTGCCAAGGTTGTATGGCTTGACATGCAAAAAAACATTTGCCTCAAAATGCAACATCATCTGAATTGGACGTGCCTCATATGGATCTGGGGTTTTTGGGTACTGCGAGTTCAATGGCGAGGTTCATTTAGGCCCAAAGTTCCTTGGGATCCATATTGAGGCTAGTTGCAAAAACAATTTTGCCACAGATTCCAACTTTGTCCAAATTGGACAAATTTTATATGGATCTAGGGGTTCTTGGATGCTCTGAATGCAACTGTGAGCTCCATTTGAAGCCAAGAAGACCATAAAAAGAGGTCCCCTAGATCCAACAAAAAACCCTCTAATACCATATTGGAGTTGATGAATAAACAACTCACAGCTCCCAAGAATACCTGCATGCAAACACCTATCACAGAGAGAGAGAGAGAGAGAGAGAGGCTATGGAGGCCTAAACGCATTGATCTGTGAGAGAGGAGAAATCATTCTTGATGTGCAAAAATAAAAGTTGCAATTCAATAATGAATAATCTGTTACAAAGTTATTAATACAAAAGAGATCAATCCATATAAAAGGAGATCAAAATCCTAAAAGGGTTAACAAACCTAGGTTGCATGATAATAATTAATAAAGCAATTAATTATTATATGCCTAAAGTTTAGCTTAATTAGAAAGAGGTAACAAGTGACTTAGTAATTAAATTAAATATGATTTCATTTATCAGTAAACACTTTATTACTCTAACACTTTTTCTTCATTTTCTATCTTGTGAGAGGCACCCTCTACCATAAGTTTGCATAAACCCCTTCCCCTTACTAGCTTCATCAACTTGATATCAATATCATATTATGAAACATTTTCTATTGAATAGGCTCTTTTGTTTAGTCATATTTATTATTGATTAAGGATGATCTTCACAACTATGTTAGGAACAAAAATTGTTGAATGGAAATTCAATATGTAAAATCGAAACTCCTTAACAACCCTAACCACATTTATAATTTTCATTTGGCTCTAACTCTAGAATTAGGCCCTAAATCTTCTCCCATCGTTGTTTATCTCTGTAGTTAGGAGGAAAGTAAAAGGGTCTCCCCTTCAACTACATTCACTCCTCCACCTAACATGACTAGGATTAACTCTCAAAGGAAGGCTAGGATGAAAGCTTTGGACAAAGAGAAGAACGTTAAGGAAATTGTCATTATCTTTGAAGATTTCATCTTCTTGGTCCACTAAGTCAAAGTGAACTCCTCTAAATACCCCTTGAAAAATTCTAATGAGTCTCAAAATACCCCTTCCCCTATTTCTACCCCACATTCCCCTAAAGGCGATCCTAAGGTCCCATGGAATGTTTTTCCTTTGTATTCCCACAACCCCACACATGAAGATGAATTACTTAGCTACCCCCGTATTGCAAATAAAGTGGAGAGATTGTGTATCCTTTATAACCACTAGAATGCCATTATCAAATGACTTATTACACAACTTCATATGACCAAGAAAAAGATCAATAGACTAGAAGCAATTGCATAGATTGAGGCTAAAGCTAGGGATTGGTCTTAGAATGTTGTAGATGATCATGTTTGGGAAGAAGTTGATGAACTCACAATGAAATTAGATAATTGGAACTCTATAGAGGATCAAGTTCAAGAATTGAAGGCCATGATTCCCTCAAAGGAGGAGAAATAGAAAATGTTGTTGGCTTTGGCCAATGTTAAATCTACTCAGAACCAAGCGAATAAAAAACTTGAAGAAATTGTCACTTTCAATAAAAAGATGATGGAAAAGACAACGAGCTCATTCAACACCCTTTAGGCGGAGTTGGAGTACAAGAAAGTAAAAGGAAAGAGGAGGCTACTTTGCAAGCATCTCCTTCGATGGCAAAAGAGGGCCCTTCTACTTTGGCCTCAATTCAGCACCCGCCCAGAAAAGGCTCTTGCTTAGAAACTTTGAAGGTGCTAAATCAAGAATGAAAGGAGGTTAAATCCCCATCTATCTAGTTCTATGTATCTTTCGATTCTTACTTTTGGAAATTTTTGTTGCTAGTTCTTTAAGTGAATTTTTGTCTGTTTTGGTTTTATGTTGAATTCATTCCTTGTGAATTCTTTTTGAATTACCTTTGGCCTTGATGTTTTAAGTGTTGGCAATTTGGCTGAAGTGAGCACATAGATGTTGTCATTATGGAAACATATGATCCACATGAAGATCGCATAGGACTGAGAGCAAGTATAGCAAAGAGCATTGCAAATTTGTCGAAGTGTCAGATAGTGTTTTCACCAGTGCACCAGGATACAGTTTGTGTTTGCGACATTGACTTGAGTAAGTTCAGTGCTTACGCACTTGAACATAGACTCTATGATGACTAATGATGACCCATGTCAGAGCACAAGTTAGTATGGCATGTACGAAATTAGTTATCACAGTTTTACCTAAGATAGTGTTAAGCCGACAGGACAAAATATGAAGGCAGAATTGGTAAAGAGTTAAGGGATTATTTTGTTTATCAAAATAATGACTTAACAATATAAAGGGATGACATCCTAGATGTTAACTCTTGGATAAAGATATATGGAAGCCGACCATGTAAAGTTATTATCTTTAATAACTTGTATATATGTAATTGTAATTGCAAGAAGAGAAGAGATGATGTAATATTGTAATGATATGATGCGAATGTAAGAGCAGTGAAAAGATATTGATGCAAGCAGCATATAATCATATTTTATATTGACAACTCCTAACAAGGCCTATAGTCCCTTAATCAGGAATGATACACTATATTCTTGTAATAGACTCCTAATAGAGTCAACATCCTTAACAGGATACTTTTGATTAGTGGATCTTTGTGGGTATCATCCCCACCGGAGTTTTCCCTTGGCCAGGGTTTCCTCAAGAACATATGATGTGTTATGAGTTCTTTATTTCCATTGCTATGCATATTGTTTAGCTTCTTATGTTATGCATGTATAAAGATAATCTGTTATATCCATAATTGGGCAAAAGAGAAAGTTTGTAGAATACTGATTCACCCCCCCCCCCCCCCCCCCCCTTAGTATTTCCTATTTCTAACAATTGGTATCAGAGCTTAGCTACTCGGAGAAGAATCATTCAAGGAAAGCCTAGCAGCTTGAGTAAGATCTCTATGGATATGGATCAACTAAAAAAAAATCTTGAAGAAGCTCTTGAACAGATTGATATGCTTACTAATGAAAGAAACACTCTGAAAAGGAAATATGATGATGCAAAGAACCTTATTGAGAAACTAAAAAACAAGGTAGAAGATCTGAAATTTGAAATTCTTATTGAAGATTGTGATGACAACTTAGAAAAAGAAAATGTGATCCTTAAACATGAACTGAAGATAGAAAATTTGAAGCTTAGTTTGAAAGATGGAAATGACAAAAATGAAGCAAATCTGAGATCTGAGAATGAAAGGTTGAAGATTGAGAATGAAGAATTAAAATCTAAACTTGGCAAAGTAACATCTGAATTTGAGAAAGTAAACTTGCAGCATGCAGAACTTGAGAAATACAATAAGATTGTGAAAGGTGAACTGACTCAATCCAAACAACAACTTGAAAGACTATATTCAAATAGTGAGAAGATCGATGAACAAGTATCTTATGGAAAACCATCCTATGATAAGATTGGACTTGGATTTAATATATTTAGAACAAATGATGAAAGCAAGGAACCAAATTTGAAAGCATAGATAAGAAAAATTCAAATGAGATCAACAAATTTGAGGACACACCTAAAGGAGAAGAACCACCTAAAAGAGAAGAACCACCGAACCAAGAAGAATCACCAAAAGGTATGCAAAGAGAATTCAAAGGTAGATGTTTTGGTTGTAATATTATTGGTCACATGAAGAGAGATTGCACAGATAAATAATTTAACTTAATGGTTATTGTTATAATTGTAATGGTTTTGGACATAGATCTATTGAATGTAGAAGACCTAAAGTTATTGAGAATAATTATGGTAGTAGAATGTTTAGGAATACTAACAATGTAGATAAGAGACCCATTGAAGACATGAATAGAAGAAATGAAGTAGTATGTTATAGATGCAACAAGATTGGACACATTGCTAGAAACTGCAGATCACAAATCAATCAGCAAGGACCAAGATATGGGAACAATGGAATTGTTTGTCAGATATGTAACAAGATTGGACATACAACAAGGTTTTGCAGAATGAATAATGGAGTTTTTCATCCTAACCCTAACCCTAGAAATCATGCAAGAAGTAATGAAGATGCAGGTAACAGACAGAAAAGTTGTTGTAGTAATGTAGATGAAGTGATGTTTGTTAAAGGCACAGATCAAGGAGACATATTCAACATTGAAGGTAATCAGAAAGGTGAAGTATCAAGTGGTAAGAATGAATCCTTACCTGACCTAACTCAAAGCACTTAATTTATGATAATTGCAGTAGATTAGGAACTTAGAATTAGTGTAGAAGTAGATTTTCGATGAATTAAGTCTTGCGCAGTTAATGTAAGGTAGTTTATGATGTACTAATGCTATGGTTAAGAGTGCAAAAGAAAATATTATATTTTACGAGATCGCAAGAAGTTTTAAGTTTTGCAGGATAGCAGAAACAACTTTTTGGAAAGAAGCGACAAAAGAATTGAATGTGATGTCAAATCTAAGTGAGATTGAAGTAATAAAAGGTTATGATCGATGTTATTTGATTATCTAAGAAAATTGAAGTATTTAGGAGAGCAAAGAATAGAGATTGGAAGCATTTTGCAGTGATTTGGTGAAAGATTTGAGCGCCAAATCTACGAAAGCCCTAAAATCGTGAACTTGAGGTATTTATCTTGACAAATCTTTGAATCGGTATAAGGAATTTAAAGTAGTCATGGATGTATCCTTAATTCACAATATCAGAGATAAGAACAGACCTAGAATGAAGAGGGAACTAGTAGAACCCTTGGAAGAAGATGATCCTAGGTTAGCATTATCATCCGTACTAGACGGAGTTTTGCACTTAGAAAATGTGAGAAGTTATCTTGGATGCAAGTTAGAAACTGTCAGTGACAGTGATTTTACCAATGAACATATGAGCATTTACAATCAGGACATGTCATTAAAACAAAGATATGAACATTTGAAAGATAATGAGATTGTTTAGTATGCTTTGAAGTATGAGTTTGACAATGAAGAATGCACTAAGATCATTCTGAGTAGAATTCACAATGGGAAGTTTTGGCTAGAGGATAGAGTGATAGACATTACAGCTGACTTGACTCATAAAGTCACAAGTTTATCTAAAGTTGGTGCTATTCCTTTAAATGAGAAAATAGTCATAGACAACACAGGTTCATCCTACAATGGCAGAGGAATTATGATTAGCAAGATCAAACAACATGATGTTAGATATTTATGCAAGTACCTAACAACTAAGTTTTGTGAAAATTCTAGAGAAGATGATATGGCAGCTGGAATGGTGCATATTGCCTATTTAATGTGTGTTGACAAAGTGTCAGTTGATATGTGTGAAATTATGAGAATTCAATTATTTGAAAACTTGGAGAAGATAAAGAAATCCAAGTATGCACAATTTATTTTCATCCTTAATTACATACATGTTTTTCCACTCATTGAGAAGATTTCCATACACCATTGCACATGATTGGAATGATGGACAAACTACTATGGAAAGGATAAATACAGTATATTTGAGACATGTTATTGACAAAGTAAATGAGAGTGCTATGTTAGTAGTGTAGACATTTTAGAACATGGTAACTAGCAAATCAAGAATTCCATAGTCACTTGTGAAGAAATATAAGAATGATATATGTTTTATGGTTGACACTGACTTTACCTATATTGAAGCAGTGGAACCTAGAATTGAGTTCATAGACCCTCTTGGCTATGAGATAGCTGAGGCTGAAACAAAAGAATATGTTGGTAGATTACTTAAAAGTAAATTGGACACTCAGTGCAGTAGATTTGGAACTTTTGAAGAGAACTTCAACTCAACAAAAGCTATAATTGAAGAGAAGCAATCTAAGAAGAGAGTTGACAGCACTATCAGGAGAATACTGAAAGATACATGGATGTCAGAACAAGAATTCTTAATAGCAAAACAGACAGCAGCAGCAATCAGGAATATTGGACAGAAAGACGTTTTGATTGTACCACCCTTGTCATCCAGTGCAGCACAGCAAGAACCTACACAAGTCAAGGTGAAAGTAGAGGAACCAGAAAAGGAACATGTAACAACTAGATCCACTTCCTCCATAGCTGACAAGAGAATGAAAGAAATTGCTACTGGACCAAGAAAGAGACAGAAGACTATAGTTCAACTAGTACCAAGAGTAATTGCAGAAGTTAAAAGTGATGACACTACAGTTAAGAAGAAAGCTTGGAAACCTAAAGTTGAAAAGCTTAATGAGCAGATTATTGAAAATGGAGACTTTACTAGAATGAACAAGTACTATAGTCTTTATGATTATTCAGATGGACTTAATTTGGATAATGCTATTGTGAAGCATATGATGTTGGCAAACAAGAAATTTGATTCTATTCAAGGTCAAATACATGATGAGTTGTACACCAAACTGCTAAATAGAAAGCAAAGAGCAACTAAAGAAGACACCACTATCAGAAAGAATCTTGTGAAGAAGCTTTGTGATGTGAGAGATGATGAACACTTGGAGCAAATATTGAAGGCCCTAAGCATCCATTTGAGAACCAAAAGGAGAACCATTTTGATTATGGGAGGTAGATATGAAGAAGTTAATTCAGATACAAAGCAGGCAATAATCAAGGTCATGGCAGAAAATATTGGAGAACCATCGGTTGCAGCAGAGCAAGCAGTTGAAGCTGAATAAGAGGATATTCCCTCTCCTTCAGCTATTAACATTGAAGATGAAACCATGAATATTGAAGGTACTAAGGTCACCTTGGATACTAATGACAATGTATTCAAGAACTTAGCAAACATTGTTGACAATTCAGCTCTTGATGAATCGAATAGAACTGAAGAAGCAGAGTAGACTAAATCTATCAGTGAAGAACCTAAGGAGACTGAGATTCAAGCACCCATTTCTTCCACAGAAGAAATCAGTCTTACTCATGAGACTGGAAAGAAGAAAGAAATTGGATCTTTGTTTGAAGATTTAGGAAAGGAAGTTGATGATGATGATCAGTTGGAACTGATCACTTCTTTGAATAAAATCATTGGCAAGAACAAGAAAGTGAAAAATCTTGAAGGGAGTCTGAAGGACCTTACTGAGAAGTTACAAAGCATTGTAACTACACAAATCACAGAGGCAGACCCTTTGGAGAAAGCTAAGAAGGTAATGAGTACTTTTGACAATGAATTCACTAACCTATCTGATATTGCAAAAGTGAGAGCTCAAGCAGCTTATGAAGCTGAAATGCTTTTGAACATCAGTCAGAATATCAGGAATGATATTAGTAGTCTTTATATTTGTATCAAGAACTTGAGGAAACATTTGGAGACAGGAAAATCATTGTACATACAGTGTACAAAATCAGAGATTTTGACAACAGAAGAGGAACAGAAGATCAAGTTGAAGGAAGCTGAGATTCAGAATGAATGTAAACTTCTTTCTAGACCTAATGTGAAGGTATGTGATGCTGAAAAGAAAATTCGGAAGCTTTATGATGAAATAAGAATATTGCAAGATGAGAGGAACAGAAAAATAAGGAGACTCACTCTTTTGAGAGAACACATCTCTATGAAGTTGAGTATCATTGAAGAGTAGTTAGAAGAATGTCTTACAGCTAAGACATCCTTTCAAAAATTCAAATTTGACAACCTCCAAGCTTGTCAAATAGCAGCTTATGGACCGAGCACATTACTCAATGTGGCAGATTCCATCAAGAATTCATGGGAAAAGGAGATACAAGCTATGAAAGCTGATTTTGCAAATTGTGTTGCAAGCCTACTAGCTTTGCAATAAGAAAATGAAGGTATAATATTTTTTAGGATACAATTTTGTAATCCTCCCTACCTTATTTTGTCATTGTTGTCAAAGGGGGAGAGATATTAAAGAAGAAAATTGATATATTTGATAAGGATTGATACTCTTAGGGGGAGCATTGTATTAGAGTTTATATTTTGAGGAGTTATAAGGATAGTATACATATTCTATACTATGGCCACAATTTTGATACAATTTTAAGATTTTGACTTGTACACTTAGCTAATTTTCTCATATGTTGCCACAAATGACAAAGGGGGAGATTGTTGGCAATTTGGCTAAAGTGAGTACATAGATGTTGTCATTATGGCAACATATGATCGACATAAAAATCACACAGGACTGAGAGCAAATATAGCAGAGCGCATTGCAAATTTGTCTAAGTGTCAGACAGTGTTTTCACCAGTGCACCAAGATACAGTTTGTGTTTGCGACGTTGACTGGAGTAAGTTCAGTGCTTGCACACTTGAACATAGATTCTATGATGACTAATGATGACCCGTCTCAGAGCGCAAGTCAGTACGGCATGTATGAAATTAGTTATGGCAGTTTTACCGAAGACAGTGTTAAGTCGACAGGACAGAATATGAAAGCAGAATTGGTAAAGAGTTAAAGAATTTATTTTGTTTATCAAAATAATGACTTAACAATATAAAGGGACGACATCCTAGATGTTAACTCTTGGATAAAGATATATGGAAGCCGACCATATAAAGTTATTATCTTTAATAACTTGTATATATGTAATTGTAATTGCAAGAAGAGAAGAGAGGAAGTAATATTGTAATGATATGATGCGAATGTAAGAGCAGCTAAAAGATATTGATGTAAGTAGCATAAGGTTATATACCTTAATCCATTTTGTAATAAGTATACATTGTACATTACTTGTTTGGGCAGTGGGCTCATCTAGTAATCAGATTTTGTATTGACAACTCCTAACAGGGTTGAGGCTTCTAACAAGGCCTATAGTCCCTTAATCAGGACTGATGTACACTATATGCTTGTAATAGACTCCTAACAGGATCAACATCCTTAACAGGATACTTTTGATTAGTGGATCTTTGTGGGTATCATCCCCACCGGGGTTTTCCCTTGGCCAGGTTTCCTCGAGAACATATCATGTGTTATGAATTCTTTATTTTCATTGCTATGCACATTGTTTAGCTTCTTATGTTATGCATGTATAAAGATAATCTATTATATCCATAATTAGGCAAAAAAGAAAATTTGTAGAATACTGATTCACCCCCCTCTCACTATTCCCGATTTCTAACATTAAGTTCAAACCCTTTCCCCATTAACTTAATCATAACATTATTATTCTCTCTTCAATCTTTATCTAAGTCCCTCTATCCTCTTATTTAATCAATATGCTAAATTGTCCCTCCATTATTCTTTTTAGTCAATACATTTCATTGTCACTCCTCTCATTTAATTGATAGATTTAATTGTCCATCTATCCTCAATATTGAATCTCGCCCCTTTTTTTTTATCTCAATCAACTAAAAAATTATTATCCATACCAATATTAAACTTCAGAATTTGATTTTAAAAAATATAAAAATTGGTCAAAATAGGAAATGACTAGTAATATTAAATAATCTAACTTTTAGACGAGTCAACACCGCCCAATATAATAAACAAAATAAAGTATTTATACATCACCATTGCGTCACGGTGAGGGGCCTTCAAGTCACGCCAAAGCCGCTCTGATGAGCATCAAAGTTGTAGCTTTCATATTAATATTTTTTCATAATCATTTGGGAATTAAGCAATAATATAAAGAGGTTTGACCTCTTACAGCTCAAATACACGCATGCCTTCACGCAAAAGTTTCGCCTGAATTAGTGTAACACCGCAATCCTCCATACAAAAATATATATGTTTTTAGTTGATACGAAAATGACCAAGTCAAACGCTTCCTGTGCATCGGTCATGGATGCCCACTACTCATAATGGTTGGTATTTTAAAACCATAATCACCTTCACCTAATCACCTTCATCGTCTGTAAATTTATTAGCAGTCATTGGGGTCCCTTTGAATCATTTATTTCCATCAAGAATTTTCAATGTCCAGCAAAAAATTGAGTAGTTGTTCATTCAATTCAGTGGGTTTCTCAATCGTAGGAACATGCCCACAATCTTCTATCACCACAAGCTTGGCTTTTTCTCCAATATGCCTGCAAATCCTTCATTGTTTAATTGTATAATTATAGGTAAAGTGCTTGAAATGGGACTGAATTATGTAAACCTTGTGTGATTGAGTGTAAGAGGGAGATGATCATTTGGTACTAGTCAAGCTCAGTTTATGGTTGGGCTGGTCCAATGGCTCTTTAGGAAATAGACCAAAGATGGAAGAAAACATAGTCTTAAGGATCTGATAATATGGTTGACCAATGGATCTGGCAGTTTGGGGTTGGGGGTGGAAGGGTTAAAGAAAACAAAATGGTGTGGAAAGAGAATTGAATGTTACCTTTGGAGAGCATGTGCCTCTTGGAGCTTGAAGATTTTGTCATTCTTCCCCCAGATAATTAGAACTTCCTGAAAGGACCACATGTTCAAAACAATTTTCAGAAATTCATGAAAACAACGAAACTAGATTTTAAAAACCTGTAGCAATTTATAGTTTGTGTGAGTTTTCTGTAGTTATGGTGTCAATTTTAAAGTTTGTGTGAGTTTTCTGCAGTTATGGTGTCAATTTTAAGTGTATGCTTTTTACTTGGTATTTCAAAATACATTTAGTAATCTATCATTAGAAAAGAAGAGTCTGTAATCTATCATTAAAAAAGAAGAGTCCGTGAAAAGTGTTGGTGATCTAGTGAAAAGTGTTGGTGATCTATCAAGAGAAAATTTGAAAGAGGGAGAGAGAAAGTAAATGATCCATCATCATCAGAGAGGGAAAAAGTGATCCATCATCATCGGAGAGGGAAAAAGTGATCATCAGAGGGGAGAGAGGGGTAGGGAAACATCATCAAGAAGAGAGTGTGTGAATGATATATCATCCGGAAAGAGTGTGTGAGTGATATATCATTCAGAAAAAGAGATCTTCCTCATCGAAGAGAGAGAGTGAGATACATCATCGGAGGGAGAGAGGGTAGGGATATATCTTCAGGAGGAGAGTGTGTGTGAGAGTGATATATCATTAGGAAAAGAGATATCTTCCCCATCAAGGAGAGAGTGTGTAATCAAAAAGAGTGTGTGATCAAGAAAATTGATTTAAAAACATATACAATGAAAACTAAAAACAAGTCACAAAATTAAGTGAGTTGATGATCTATCATAAATGTTGATAGAAAAATATACACAATCAAAACCAAAAGCACCCCTAAATTAAATTACAACAATCTGATTTTACTTTTACCCAATTGATATAATACCTTTAGAATGTAATTGAAGAACATCTATTCAAATTGTTGTACACTGATTATTGTAGACTTGTTTCATGAACAAAACACAAACACATTGAAAGTTAGATTTGGCTACTACAACAAATGAGTAGATTTTAACTCTATGTTGATAATTGATCGGTCATAGCCTTATAACTCATGTATGTTGTTAATTCACAGTCAGACTTCCTTATTTAACTCAGGAAATGTATAGTTTTGTTTTCAAACCTTACCACAGAAACAACCTAAAATAATCTGTTACAGATAAAGATTGCTATAGATACCCGGGCAGTAAGTGCACATCTTTTTACAGAGATCAAGAGAAAAGAAAGAAATGAATAGAGTAGCTACCTGGACCAATGTTGGGAGTGGGTGCGCATTTGTGGAGCCAATGACAACGGCATCTAACAACTCTATTCTCTCGCTTCTCCTTCCGCCCTTACTCTTCATTACATTCACAATTACTTCAGATAGTAACCATTACCAACCATAAGAAAAAACATTTCTCTGTATTTCTTAAAGAAAAATCTTCATTTATTGTTGTCATAATCCAACAGGGAAAAAAAAAAAAAACTCTACAACAGCAATAATAATAATAATAATAGTAATCTAGTACCTCCATGAAGTCCTTGTATATGAAAGTAGGAAGCCAGGGCATCTTATAAATGGTATGATTGATGCACTTCTTAAACTCCTTCACATTTTGGGGAAGAAGAACATCCCTGATGTCCGAAGCACCGAGCTCCTTAAGCAAATCATCGTTGCTCGACGGCGTCATACAGACACCGGAGCTCACAATCACCAAGCACCGCACCAGCTCGGGAAATCGGTGCGCCATCCAAAAACCCACAAATCCGCCATAGCTGTGCCCAACCACCATAACGCTCTTCACTTTCAGGCAATCCAACATTTCTTTCACGCACTCCGCCTGAAATATCTCCGACCGCTCGGAGCTCCGGGTACTAGACTCGCCGAAGAACAAAAGGTCCGGAATGTAAAGATCAAAGTGTTTCGACAGAGCAGAGATTTGCTTCTCCCAACCGCTCAATCCATCGGCCCCGAAACCGTGAATGAGAACCACGGCCGGGTTGGGCACCGGAGAATTATTGGTGGTTTTAATCAGGCAGTGCATTGTGCTTCCATTGCTGAGCTCAATTTGCCTTGATTTCAGCCCCTGCGAAGCCCAATAGGCCCGCTTTACGCTGTCCACCAATTCCACAACGCTGAATCTCATTGTCTCTAGTGATCAGTCTGAGATACTCCTCACATTGGGCCTGTGAATCGCCCCCATATGACTATAAATAATGCTATAGAAGCGACGAGGATCGATGTGACGTGACACGACCCCTTCGCTAATAGTTTTTCATGTGTCATACCTGGCGATCATCATGGGGGAGGGATTGTGGGGTGAAGGGTAGTTGCTGGCAAGGGAAGTTTCGGTGTATGAATAATGCCAATTTAGCATTTGACTTGAAAGGTGTTTTTAAACCATCGCTTCTTCCTGGTTTGTGGCCCCCATTCACGGTGGAAGAGCATTAATTTGGAACACGTTCTGTTGTGGGTGTCGAATTTGGAGAAGAGGCTACTTTAGCCGTGAGTGTGGAGGACCCACACCAACCGCCTTATTCCGGTATGGCCCAAACAAACCAACACTGTTTGTGTTTGATGACAGCAACAGGCAAACAAGTGTTTTAGGTATGCGCCAGAGAGAATGTAACAGAAGGAAAATAGAAAAAAAAAAAATTAATTTTTTTTAGATTTGTAAAAATATAGTGATTGTTTTGCAAATTTTTTTGTGATTTTTTATTATAAAATGTGCAGATTATGAAGAACGGATATTGAAAATTTGGTGAATATTGTTGTGTTTTCTATTTTTGAAATTTAGTCAACAGTGCATTTTGTCTGGAGCTTAGCCGCGTCCATTTAAGTAGGGGTCGTGATGTTCACCAGACATATCTATTTTTTTCAGATTTTCAAAAATACAATGATTGTTTTGCAATTTTTTTTGTGATTTTTGACTATAAAATGTGCAGATTATGAAGAACAGATATTGAAAATTTCGTGAATATCTGTTGTGTTTTCTATTTTTGAAATTTAGTCAACTGTGCATTTTGTCTGGAGCTTAGCCGTGTCCATTTAAGTAGGGGTCGTGATGTTCACCAGACAGATCTATTTTTTTCAGATTTGCAAAACTACAATGATTGTTTTGCAATTTTTTTGTGATTTTTTATCATGAAGAACAGATATTGAAAATTTCGTGGGTTAATTTTACAAATTGTGCGGTCAATAGTACATTTTGTAGGAGCTTAGCCGCGTCCTTTTTTTAATAGAGTAGTTATGTGGGTTAATTTTACAAATTGTGTTAATTTTACAAATTGTCTAAGGAAAGGGGTTTTGTATCAGTAGTTGTTATAGCCTTTTTATTAAATTATTTTAAAAATCTGAAATCATTTTTTTGTTAAGTATTAATTGTGCAATAGCTGTGTAGATTAATTTTGTGAATATGAAATTATTTTATTTTTAATATTAATTATCCTACATTAATTATATGACTTAATAGCTGTGTAGATTAATTTTGTAAATATGAATTTTTTTTTAATATTAATTGTATGTGTTAATAGCTGTGTAGCTTAATTTTATGAATATGAAATTTTTTCCTTCAATATTAATTGCCCTCCATTAATTGTACAGATTAATTTTAAAAACATGTAAGGTTTTCTTTTTGTTACCTTTTCATCCCTCTCTCACTGTCACAAACTGACCACTCTCTTTGTCATTTTTTGTCAAACTAACCGTCCTTTTCATCCTTTTTTGTAATTTTCATTTTGTTCAACTATTAATCTAATGTAACAATTTTCTTTTTATTACTGTATTCTACGTTAATCTAACGAAATAATTTTACAAACATGCGTATGATCCCCCTTTCTCTCACTAACCACTCTCTTTGTATTTATATTATTTCTTTATTATCACCTTGCTGTGGGGTAGGTTTATTGGTGGTTGTTTTGACTTAAGAGTCAATTTTTGTATGGATTTAATTAGTGCTTTTGTACTTGTTAGCCATTGTCTTTGTTAAATTTTGTGTTATGTCGTGATTCCAACGTTTTGGCTTTCTGCAATGAGTTCAAATATAGTAGTTTATTCGGTGTAAGGTACCCACTTTCGCAATGTGTGTGAAAGTTCCATAATTATAACTTCTACTTTAAGGTGTGGCACTCGCAATGAATGCCAACAGGTTGTATGATTGTGTAGAGTGAAGAATACTTTACCTAAAATGATTTCTTAATTAATAATTAAATTAATTAATTGAGATTAATAATTGAAAATTGAATATAAGAAATTAAATATACTAATTGTATAGATATGTGTTTTTTATATAATTTTATTTTATTTTGTAATTTTTTATTATTAATTATTTTGATTCTTTTATATAATAAATTTTTGAATTTCAAATTTTATTTGATAATAAAGATAAGTTTCTTTTGTAAACTTTAATGATTCATATAACACAATGTTAATTTCATAAGTATAAGCAAGAGATCATAGCATATTAAATACAATGTTAATTCATTATTCTATTCACAATAATGACATCAACAAGTAAAAGAGGGGAGGGTGATAGGAATAGAATAAAAGAAGATCCAATACAACTTTTCAAATAGTCACATTCCTAAAAAGAAATTATTTCTATATTTGATATTAGAAATAATCTAAAACTTTAACTGTTTAGTATTATTCTTCAAGTATCAAAAGAAATTCATTCTCCATCTACCACACTCTAGAAATCTCCACACTTTAGAAATCTCAATTATCTAATTTAATATCTCGAGTATATATACTATAATAATTATATAAATATATTTTTATTAAATTAACCTAATTCAACCTGTATGCAATCACTAATTTCCTTCAATATTGTTGACAATTGAATTTTTTTTCAGAACGGTGAGAACATCTGATAATGTGAGTCACCCTCATAGATCTACATTTCAAATGAAGACAAAATAGTTACCCAAGAAAAATTGTAGAACAAGTACTAATGGACATGACAGATCCAATATACTTTGTTTTTAACATATTAAAGAGTAATGGACCATTATAATTATACTGGATTAGCACCCAAGAAAAAGTCCAGCAAAGCCTTGTTCAACTCAGCTGATTTCTCTAATGGAGGGACATGCCCACACAATTTTATCACCACCAGCTTAGCCTTGTCCCCAATATGCCTGCAAAAGTTCATCAATGTAAACCATAAAATTGTAAGCTCTCCCTACAATACAAACCATATAGAATACCAATAAAATGCAAAATGTCCTCACAAAAAACTGAAACTATTGTCATTTTCTAGTGTGGGAAATTCGTTTTATTGTAAAGAGAATCAGAATACAAGTGAAACCTCTGAAGGAGATGGGCTTGTTCCAGTTTGAATATGCGGTCATGCTCTCCCCATACTATAAGAACATTCTGCAAATTATTAAAAAAACAAATATTGGAGGATTACAATCCATACTTTAACAATATTTATTGGAGGATTGTTTATAAAAGCAAAAATCTATAATCTATAGGTTAAGCATATTTACCTGCTTCAATGGTGGAAGAGGATGAGGGGTATTAGCTGAGCCAATAACAAGAGCATCTACCAATTCTACCTTTCGTTCCATGTTTATTCCTATATTCTTCCATACATTAAAATCCAACCCGTTAGATATGTATGTTAATTAGTATACATATATATTTATGTAAACATTATTATTTTAGAAAAGTAATATTTTTTTTGAATTAACAATAATTTGATCATTTTAAAAGACATAATTAACATTTAGAAAAGATAAAATTTGTAATAGATAGATAGATAGATATTTATAATTTAACAAGAAAAAGAACAAATTAAGAAAATGATGAAAGAATTAAAATAGATACATCATAAATTAAAGTTGGATAAAATAAATATTTTAAAAAGATAATTCTTTAACTAATAAAATTAGAAAATACAAATTAAAAAGTAGTCATAGACCGCTCTAATGATTCTAGAGTACAAATACCAAAATTTTATAATCTATGATTAAAAAAAATGTAAAATAATTTATATTACAATAAATATTTATTAATAATAATTCTATTTTTAACATAAAAAAAATTATTATCTCTGAGTAGGTAGGGTAAGAAACTATTCAAAATAGTTTTAAATGAGAATAAAAATAATAATATGGGACCCATCAAACACCATAATAATTCCGCAAATTTGTGTATAACACTTCAAATGATTTAGCCAATCAAATTTTTAATATATAATTTTTATATATGATAAAGTTAAAAATATATAATAGTTTTTTATTGTCAAAGGGACGTAGTTTTAATCACTAGTTAAACCACCAAATCTAAAACTCATTACAATAGTACTTGTTTAACCTATAGACATAATAAGACTCAACCTTTTCCTCTAATAATTAAAAATTCAATTTTACGACATCCCCACCAATCAAATTCATTCAGAATTCAGAAAAATAACAATATGAAAAGTAGCTTCAGAAATCGAAACAACAGAATCCTACCTCCACCCATTCTCTAAACACAAAATTAGGAAGCCGAGGCCTGCTGTAAAAGGTGAAATCCAAGGCCTTCTTAAGGGCGGCGACACTTTTCGGAATAAGAACATCCCTGATATCCGAAGCACCGATCTCCTTCAGCAGATCATCGTTGCTCGACGCCGTCATGCAAACACCGGAGCTCACAATTACCAGGCAACGCACCACCTCGGGAAATCGGTGCGCCATCCAAAACCCCACAAACCCTCCATAACTATGCCCAACTACCATAACTCTCTTCACTTTCAGGCAATCCAACATTCCTTTCACGCACTCCGCCTGGAATATCTCCGACCGCTCGGAGCTCCTCGTCGTGGAGTACTCGCCGAAGAACAAAAGGTCCGGAATGTACACACTGAAATGGTGTGACAGAGCCGAGATTTGGTTGTCCCAGGCGGTGAGGCCGTCGACTCCGAAGCCGTGAATAAGGATGACGGCGGGTTTTTCCGGCGAAGATTTTAGCCAGCAATGTATGATTGTCTCATTTCCATCGCTCAGCTCAATCTTTTTTGATGTGAAACCCTGCGAAATCCAGCGAGCTCGCTTTCTCTTGCTTATGAATTTTAGCAGATTGAATCCCAAACACCCTGTCATTCTCTGGACTCCGCTGAATTGATAACAGAGATTATGTTGATGAATCGTCGGCTACTTGGAAGTTTGGTCGTTTAAATGTCCCGTTTTTAGGTTTAAATTTAGCGTCTTTAGGTGGTGAATCCTATTTCGTGTTAATTAATAGAGTAAAACGATTTAACTTGGAGATTCTTTCTTGCATGTAATTAGTTGGAGTTTAAAAACTGTTGCATTAAACATATAACAGTAAATCTAGAAAATATTTGAATCGGACATGCACACAGCCATGCATGTTTAAACGTTATCTGGTTTGTGTGAATTGTATAAGAGAAGTAATAAAATAAAATTGTAATTCAAAAATTAAATTATTGTTTCTTTTTTATATTCAATATAATTTGATTCTATTCTTGATAGACTTATTCAGAAGAATATTTTTTAATAAAATAATTATATATTTTATTAAATAAAATATTAAATAATTACATATTTTAATAATATAATAATAAATAACATTTAAAAATACTTATATATTTATGTATGTAAATATTTTTAATATTTAATCATCTCTAATAAAATGTAATAAAATTGATGTAACTTTTTTATCTATAATCAACATCTATTTATAGCAACTCAAAAAAAATTTATGAAATAATCAAATATTTTAGCAAATAAAATAATATTTATATTCTTGTATAAATATACTATTAAAAAAATTAATTATATAATTAAATGTGAATAAATATTTTTTTAAATGATGTATATATTATTAAATTTAAGTAAACTTTTAAAATTTATATATAAATATTTATTAAAAGATATTTAGATATATCAATTTGGTTTATCTATTTATCTTAAATCATTTATTTTCAACATAATATTTAGTACTTGCCTATAAGGCATAGTACTATTGTAATGTATCATATATATAATTTTATTTCAATCATATATAATTAAAAAATATATTAATAAAATAAAATTAAGATTAAGAAATAATACAAATAAAATTTAAATTAGCATTTAAATTAATTATAATTTATAAGTTTTAAATAATTATAATTAAAAAATAAAATTATTTATTGTTACATCTATACTAAAACAAATAATCATAATTATATAATTTAATCATTAATTAAAATACATTTAATTTTAAAATTAAGATTATGGTTAAAAGGAACACATAATACTTTTAACATTGTGATTAGATTTCCATTCTTATAATTTCATGCATTTATACATCTTAAACAAATATAAATATTGTTACTTATGATTTAAAAAGAAAGAGATGATATAAATAAGTCATTTTATCTTTTTAAATTTTTTTTCAATTAACATTTTTATATAGAGAGCAATGTGCACATCAAATAAATAAATATTAATCTTGATAAAAAAAAAAGTTTCAATTTATTTGAATTTAAATTAAAGTAGATATTAAACTAATAAAAAAAAATTCTACAATATAATATGTTCATAATTAAATATTTTATAGTACTTGTCTTGTATTTTATAGTTAAGATGTAAATTTTAATATAGTATATGGGTAGTTAAAAATTTAGTTAAAGATGTAGCATTTATACATACTTATTGATTAACCAAGTTGTAAGATAGTTATTAGTATAATAGTTATTATATTTATTTATAATGTTTTAAATAATTTTAATAAAATGAATAAATAGATTGCATTATAGTTTGAATATGGTAAATTAGATAAAATTTAGAATTTGAGTAGGTTAAGTACTTTAGTAAAATCTAGTAGGTAAAAATAGTTTGTTAGGTAAATTAGTAAATAAGTAATAAATTTAATTCTATTCATATATATTTTCATCATATGAAAAGAATGATTGAAAAATGTAAATATTTTCAAAAATTAAAATGCATTAAAAGATCTAATTCTACATATATGATTGCACTTTATTTTACATTATGTTAATCATGAATTAAATAAATATTTATTATTATTAAATTAGTTTATTTTTTATTTTTATTTCATCTCATCTTAGTCATTAATTGAAAATATTTATATATATCTTAAATACATGGATGTGCTTAATTGTTCTCAATAGAAAAATTGTTAGTATTATAAATTAAATGAATATATTTAAAATTATTAATTTTATTGTAATATTATTTAATTAATTTAATCAAAAAATAAAAACTTTTTCTAGTTTACTATACTAATCTTATAAAATTTGTATAGCACACAAATTATTTTTTGTAACATTTTTTTATTAACACACTTAGGCCACTCAAGATAACTGATTTACCAATCATCTTTATCTAGCTTTTTTATGGATCATTAATTATTTATTTCATTCATTAATTTACACTTCATTTCTTTTTATACTTTAATTAAATAGATATTTATTATTTATTTAGTTAATTCATTAAATATAAACACTTATAATAAAAGTCAAACTAGCCTTGCATCCCAACCATCCATTTCATATTACATCTCCAGATGCCAACCCTTCACATGAGAATACTACCTAATCCACATCTTAGTGGTCCTTATTACTCACATGACACTTGTCAAATGACTACAATGTTATATTAATCTTATTTTCAATAAATCTTAGCTATATGTCAATTTATTTATTTTTACCTTTAGTTTTTTTTTTGAACATTCATAAATTAGAAGTCTCTTAGCCCATTTACATATGTTGTTTCATCATAGTGTTATAATGATGGACATCCAATTTTCTATTAAGTCATCTACATCATATAATCATGTTGCTAGTTTTATAACCAACTAAATCTCATATATCGAAGAAAGAATCATAGTGTTATGATGATGGACATCCAATTTTCTATTAAGTCATCTACATCATATAAGCATGTTGCTAGTTTTATAACCAACTAAATCTCATATATCAAAGAAAGAATCAAGAGAATGTTGGGTGCAATTATTCTTCTACATCAATATAAAGAAAAAATATTTAACAACCTAAAATATTCTATATTTCTTTGAATCTTTATGTCATTACCCTCATTCATTTTCTTGTCTTCATTTTCGCATGTAATTAGTGGGACACATGTTCCTATTTAATCTTTATTTTTGAAGGTTTTTCTAACCTCATCTTGTTGACTTTTTTCTTTTCTTTTTTTAATAAAATTGAGGATAAATTTTAGGGATAAAGGGTAAAAGAAAAATCCCAGGTTTCAAAGATTTCACCATATTTTTAAAATGGATATAATTTTGGTTATGTTATTTTTCCTAGCGTTTGTATCTATAATTTTAAATTGTTAAAATGAAAAATTGAGATTATATCATTAATATTTGGTGAGTTATTATAATTTTAATATTTATATAAATATAATTTTAAAAGTGGCTTGTTCTTTTCATTTTTCGGCTTTGAATAAAAATATCATAAAATAATTGGGTTTAGTTTGACTATGTTAAAAAGTATATGAAATTGTAATATTTTGATGGAAATATTTTTCTATTGTGATTTAATTTGCTAAACCATATCATTCACTTGTTGAATATGTTGTTGGACAAGTATTCATCTTATCCACTTTTGTATCCCATGTGTGTGTCAATAAATAATAGGTGGTATGATAGTATCCAACCAACTAGAACCAATGACATGTCTTAAATGAATTGTGCTTCATAGAATCAACATTAATAGAATATTGTGGTCTAGGTTGAGGAACAAGATTGTAGTTTGAGGATTACTCATTTTGTTTTGACCATTTGGCCCTATTTGTAGATGTTCAATATTCTCGTTAAAGAAGGAGAATTGTAGCCAAAAGTAAAATAAGTGAGAGTAGCCCACATGAATGAAGAGAAAAGGGAGGAGGAAATAGCCATGCAGGACCATGAGTTGGTGAATGAAAGTGATGAAGACAAATAACCTCACAATTTGAGGTAGTAGAAGAAGATATGGACCAAAAGGAAGAGGTTAATGAATTTATGGTATTTGATCAAGGACCAAAAGATGATGGTGTGTTTCTTGGAGAGGAGATTGAGAGAATTGAAGAGTGTTTTAGTGCAATAGCGAAGAAAGTTGCTATAGTGGATGTAGGATTTGAGCAATACAAATCCACAAAATCTGAAGATCATCTGCATACAAAAAACCTGTTACAAGGAAGTAGAGACAAGAAGAGGGCAAGGGTTTGACTCAAAAATATGAAGAAGAAAATATCCTCAATTAATGAATGATTAAAATATACAATGGATCAACCTTATAAAGGAGATCGAAAGCCTTGAAAGGAAAACCCTAAAAAGCAAAAGTGCAAGTAATAATTAGTTTAAATTATTACAAGACTAATGCATGCAAGTTTATATTTAAAACAACTAGTGCATGTGTGTTTAAATATAAACAACTAAAGTAAAAGAGTTGACATCTTAAGAAGGGAGTAAAGTTAATTAACATAATTAATACTTTACTCTAACACCCCCCCTTAAGATGAGCAACAATGCAAGAAGAAAGAAAAGGAAACTACAGTGCTGAAAGCATAAAAATGGGTCCCAGCAACATGGCCTGATGAGGTACCCAGCACAACCAAATCTTTGTAAAATAGAGAAATAGAGAAAACCCAGTGGGAAAAAACACTGCT
This sequence comes from Chamaecyparis obtusa, assembly GCA_027943335.1. NCBI lineage: Eukaryota > Viridiplantae > Streptophyta > Pinopsida > Cupressales > Cupressaceae > Chamaecyparis > Chamaecyparis obtusa. Next base: position 1,939,315 of record BSBK01007512.1, read on the forward strand.
CCAAAAATATATATAAAGGCAAGCAAAAGAAAAAAAATGACTTCAAGAGACTCTCTCAAAGGCATAAGTACAATGTGTGCTGCCAACCCACCCATGAGAGAGGATCGAGGCTCCAAAGCCCCCCTGAAATGAAAGAACCCCTGGATCAATGAACAAACCACTGTGACTCCAATGCAGAGGAGTGAAAGTCAGTGGACAATGAAGAGGTAACCTTGAAAGATGAGGTGTCATTGGAAAGCCAAGTTGATGCTCAAAGGAGTAAACACGAGGATCTTGAAAGGGAATCCCCAATGTAGGTGGTGTGACAGGTGTGCTAACACTGTCATGAAAGAGGAGATGAATTTCCTCTGTAGAATCCTCAACAAGTGCACTTGATGGCTCGATGAATGGAGCTGGAGGGTCAGGCAGTGCTGAAGAAGAATCATGCTGAAGAGATAAGACCTCAATAGGATGTGGTGTGGCAGTCATAGTAGTGATCTTAAGAACAATAAAAAGGTTCAAGCGACTTGACTGCACCACATGATGCTCTCACAAAAGAGGAGAGTTGTGCTCTGACAATGGAGATGGTGGACCAAAGTGTGTGAAGGTGTAGAGACGGGTAGAATGATCAACTATCCCTTTAGCAACAATGCCTCCTGTCGCACTATCCTGAATGAAGATTGAATCTCCAGTGAACTCAACTGTCTTCCCTGGTGCACTGTGTGTAATCTGATAAATCAGGAGAAGGTTTACAGATAGAGATGGAACATACAATACATCATTGAATGTGCCATCCTGAATGCCTACTGAACCTTTTCTGCAGACTGTCAAGAAAGTGTTATTCCCCATGAGAATATGAGGAATGGGAGAAGCCTCAACAGTAGAGAAGACCCATTGAGAAGATGCCATATGGTGAGAAGCACCTGAATCCAGTATCCAAGGGACTTGTGAAGGGGATGTAATGGATGCTCGTAATGCATGACCCTGTCCAAAAAAATTTCCAGATGTCGAAGATGTGGAAGAAGACTGAAAAGTAGACCCCTGTGAGGTAGAAGAGGATGGAGAGGAAATAGTGCTCTTCTGAAGAAGAGCTTGCAAATTGGAAATCTGTTTCTCATAGCCATCAAATCTCTTATGAAAAAAATGTGACTCATCATGAGGTCTATTTTGACAATAGGAACATGTAGGTCTCTCAGTCTTCTATTTCTCCTTCTTAGAAGAAGATGGTGGGCCAGTAGAGTGCTGAGAAGAGAAATCTGATATCTTCTTTGGCTTCTGCTTCTGCTTTCTGTTGGATGGCTGGGCAACCAATGCTTGGTTCTTTGATCCTGTTAGAGAGTCCAACTAAGTAAGTTTGGCCTACTCTCTAGTCAAAAGATCACATAACACCTCAAAAGTGGGCTTGGTGAATGTAGGTCCCAAAGCGTCCATGGTAGAATGAAAGGTAGAAGAGAAGATCTAAAATTTTCCCCTAAGCTTAGACAGAATCAGATAAATGCACTCTTTATTACTCTTTTTCTTTCCACATCCATGTAACAAAGATCTCTGTTGTTTGAACTTCATCAAAAAGTCCTCAATAGAGGGAAAAGAATCAGGTACAAGAGAGGTAAGCTCTGCCTCAATCTGAAGTGCTTTGAACTCATTCACTATACCAAACAAGGTGTTTAGCTTGGTCCACATAGCTAGAGGGGTATTGCAGCCATCAAGATGAAACTGCAAGATGTCTGATACCTGTAAAGAAATCAACCCCATACCCTCATCCATCTTATTCTGATACAAAATGATCTCAAAGGGCCTCTGTAATACTGGTTGCACTGGATCTAGACAAGACTAGAGCCCTTTTGAATAGAGAAGTCATGTCATCAGGGTTTTCCATGTGTGATAATTATGTGGGGTCAAAAGTTCTAGATAAGAAGAGGTCTTGGCCATATTTTTTAGAAGGTTTTTTTGTTTTGATAAATATCTAGTTTAACTGGTAGAAACAAGAAAATAACACCCGCCCACAATCCAAATATCGAACCCCTAAGCCTACACTAATACATTTGGGGTGAAATTGCGATGGCAATTTGCGACGACAGGCAAATGTCATGCGGTTTTGGCTTTTTTTTTTCAAATATAGCTCGACACCATCGCAATTTGCGACGACAATACATTTGGCAACGTCGCCATTGCGACGTTGTCGGGATATAAGGACAAAAAAAAAAAGGAACGTTGTCATTTGTGTTTTCAACAGCGCTGTAACCCTCTGCGAAATCACATCAGGATATAAGGGCAAAAAAAACAAGAATGTTGTCATTTGTGTTTTCAATAGCGTCGTAACCCTCCGCGAAATCACATCGGGATATAAGGGCAAAAAAAACAAGAACGTTGTCATTTGTGTTTTCAACAGCGCCGTAACCCTCCGCGAAATCACAGCTACAATTTCTGAGTACGTTGGGTTTATTTTTCTTTTGTCATTATTATGTAATCTGGTATTCAGCTGTTAGAGAGCTAAAATACCCAGAAATGAGGACATATCTATGTTGAATTTATTGTTAGCGGCTTTGGTTATTTAGAAGTTTAATTTTATTTGTTCATCTTTCAAGCACAAATGTTTTGTGGACCGTAACGTCTTCATTGTTTCGGGTATGCAGTGAAACAGCCCTAACTTGCAATTGCGATGTTGTCAGGATATAAGGGCAAAAAAAAAAAGGAACGTTGTCATTTGTGTTTTCAACAGCACCGTAACCCTCCGCGAAATCACATCGGGATATAAGGGCAAAAAAAACAAGAACGTTGTCATTTGTGTTTTCAACAGCGCCGAGAGAGATTCCCTCCGTGAAATCACAGCTACAATTTCTGAGTACGTTTGGTTTATTTTTCTTTTGTCATTATTATGTAATCTGGTATTCAGCTGTTAGAGAGCTAAAATACCCAGAAATGAGGACATATCTGTGTTGAATTTATTGTTAGCGGCTTTGGTTATTTAGAAGTTTAATTTTATTTGTTCATCTTTCAAGCACAAACGTTTTGTGGACTGTAATGTCTTCATTGTTTCGGGTATGCAATGAAACAGCCCTAACTTGCGACTACCTTCACAGTACTTGTGTACATTATCATGTTGTCTTTACAGTGACTGTCCTCATTCAAGTGGCAATTACACAAGGGACAGTCACTATGAGATGTCCTCATTTGTGACAAGGACAGTCACACTTAGGACATCTCATAGTGATATTCCCTTGTGTAATTTCCACTTGAATGTATTGCTATTGAACCACATTAATGCTTTTCTTCTTCAACAAATGAGGACAGTCACTATAAAGACAACATGATAATGTACACAATTACCAAAAAATGATCTTGTTAATTGATGTAACACTTTGTCTTGCTCACTCCCTATCCTTCACTAGGGTCTCTTTAGGCCAATGTTTTGACTTGATAGGGTACTTAACTATCCCTACACTCTTTAGGTATCTCTACCCAAGATCCCACTCCTTCAACTAGTGCACACCAACAAGAAATACAACAAACTCTACTCAATACCAATCTAGCTACTAGGACACTCCTAGTCTTGTCTTCACAAATTGAAACACATTCAACTAGAACTTTACTCCATGGAGAGGCTGGCCACTAGGACCTCTATTGGTTTCAATATTACTCCTTCACCTATACTTTTCATCAGTACTTCAATCCGGTTCATCAAACCATGCCAATTGCACCCAAAAATAGGCTGCTAGCAATTAGGCCTTTGTCAAGCCTTTTTGTTTATATTAAGCCACCTAAAGGGCTTAGGATTCAGATGCCCTTTATTAAGAACTCCAAGATATCTAAGGTCTTCTCCTCCTAGATTTTTTGTACACCAACTGCTATAGCCATGCCTGAAAACAAGTATTTTGACACAACTTGGACAGTCTGACTAAGAGTTTGTTTTCTTAGCAACCAAAGAAACTCACCCAATCTTCTAATTTGACTTGGGGCTTCTTTAGATGTGTGTCTACCTCTCCATGAGATTTTAGTTGAAGCAACCAATGCATTCAACTTGTTGTAATCTTCTTGTAATGATTTGTCATCCCTAACTGTGCTCAACTGACTCACCTAGGACATCATTGCAAACATAGAAAATGAGCTTCCCAAGGCCCCTCCTTCCAAACATATAGTACATGGATTCTCCTCACCCATTCCAAGAGCCCGTACAAAATTGACAATGGAATGATGAGCTAAGATTGCATTTGTTCAACCTGCCTGGTTCAAACCAATGATAGGGTACTTAACAAAAGAATTAACAAACTAGTTGGAATGCTTCAAAACTCAAAAAAAACACAACACAGAATAAAAAAACAACTTGTACTAACTTTTCCAATAGACACTGTGAGCTATCTAATCCATTAATCAACTGAAAACAAAGAAACAAAAAAACTCAAGAATTCACTAAAACCGTGTTACTCTACAAATCTTCTTAATTCCAAATGTTTTTCCCCCCAACCTTTTGCACAGATCGATGGAGGCCTCTTATAGTTGATCTGATGCCTAATTCAATGGTTTCATATAGTTACATAACCATCTTACTCGAAAATGCTCCCTTGCACAAATGTTGTCAATGTTGTGAATGACAACATTGACAACTTGTTACAACCTTTGGGATTTTGGTTCAAAACTTATTGTTCAAACACCATAAGACCCTAACCATGACTTAGTTAGGCTATTTAGACCTCACATAGGCCACTTCTACACTTCTTTTCCCAATTTGACCCCTAAATGCTTCATTCCCACTTTTGCCACAATATTGGTAACTTGGGTACAAATTGGCACTTGCCTTCACAAAGGTCACACATGAGGACATCTCACAGTGATTGATTGTCCCTTGTGTAATTTCCACTTGAATGTATTGCTATTAAACCACATTAATGCTTTTCTTCTTCAAAAAATGAGGACAGTCACTCTAAAGACAACATGATAATGTACACTCACTGTAAGGACAGTCACAAATGAGGACATCTCACAATGACTGTCCCTTGTGTAATTGCCGCTTGAATGTATTGCTATTGAACCACATTAATGCTTTTCTTCTTCAACAAATGAGGACAGTCACTCTAAAGACAACATGATAATGTACACTCACTATAAGGATAGTCACAAATGAGGACATCTCACAGTGACTGTCCCTTGTGTAATTGCTGCTTGAATTACACAAGGGATAGTCATTGTGAGATGTCCTCATTTGTGACAAGGACAATCACACATGAGGACATCTCATAGTGATTGTCCCTTGTGTAATTGCCACTTGAATGTATTGCTATTGAACCACATTAATGCTTTTCTTCTTCAAAAAATGAGGATAGTCACTCTAAAGACAACATGATAATGTACACTCACCGTAAGGACAGTCACAAATGAGGACATCTCACAGTGACTGTCCCTTGTGTAATTTCCGCTTGAATGTATTGCTATTGAACCACATTAATGCTTTTCTTCTTCAACAAATGAGGACAGTCACTCTAAAGACAACATGATAATGTACACTCACTGTAAGGATAGTCACAAATGAGGACATCTCACAGTGACTGTCCCTTGTGTAATTGCTGCTTGAATTACACAAGGGACAGTCATTGTGAGATGTCCTCATTTGTGACAAGGACAGTCACACATGAGGACATCTCACAGTGATTGTCCCTTGTGTAATTGCCACTTCAATGTATTTCTATTGAACCACATTAATGCTTTTCTTCTTCAACAAATGAGGACAGTCACTCTAAAGACAACATGATAATGTACACTCACTGTAAGGACAGTCACAAATGAGGACATCTCACAGTGACTGTCCCTTGTGTAATTTCCGCTTGAATTACATAAGGGACAGTCATTGTGAGATGTCCTCATTTGTGACAAGGATAGTCACACATGAGGACATCTCACAGTGATTATCCCTTGTGTAATTGTCACTTGAATGTATTGCTATTGAACCACATTAATGCTTTTCTTCTTCAACAAATGAGGACAGTCACTCTAAAGACAACATGATAATGTACACTCACTGTAAGGACAGTCACAAATGAGGACATCTCACAGTGACTGTGTCTTGTGTAATTGCCGCTTGAATTACACAAGGGACAGTCATTGTGAGATGTCCTCATTTGTGACAAGGACAGTCACACATGAGGACATCTCACAGTGATTGTCTGTAATGTCCCCTTTTTGGCTAACTTGGAAAACAGGAACAATTACTCCACTTCTCAGACTTACTCTATCAGATACTTACAATTAAACTAAGTAATGGAGGTTACTTAAGATATCAACCGCTATTTCAGATTCAATCACAATGTGTGCAAGATGATATTGATACCAATATGTTTAATAGCACTGTCGGATATAATGATATGAAATATGCTATGAATATGATGTTTCCTATCACTTATAGTGATAGTATAATGATGCTATGTCTGATATAAACAATATCGATATACAATCAATAAGTATTGCTTACAACAATGTATTTGTTGTGTCTGATATGATGATGTAATTATGCAAATGTGTAATATCGCTATGAGTGATATGTTGCTATTTCAGATTCTGAATTATATGCTTGCAACTTCAAATATTGATGTTGTTTCTGACTATCCTTTCTATCTGTGCAATCATGGTGTTGTCTCTGATCTGCAATGATAAACTTGAAACCAAACTGCCAAAGGCAGATGCTCTATTGAGTATATCCAAATATGGATAAGTAAATAAAGTTCTAATGATGCCTTGAGTGACTGACGAGAATGCATTCTTATATTGTCTTTAACAAATGAAGAGATGCTATGAATGAGACGTGTCTTGTTTCTTCCTCCATGTCCCTTTGTTAATCACACCTTTCCATAATCCGACAGTTCACATAATATTATTTCATTATTTTCTGATCATAGATAACTCCCAGATTGACTCAATATCAAATCTTTTTATGAAGGTAATCTTCCCTAATTGGTAGTGCAACCAGTAGTTAACATCCATTGTGTTTGTATTAGTTTGGTCTAACTATCATTAGTATTTAGTCAATCGATATTAACTCTTGCCTTATCCCATATTGTTATGATTATATCCAATCTTTCTACTCTGATATAAGTCGATATCATTTTCTGATAATTGTCCATTTATTGGTTGATTGCTGGTAATGGAGTTTGATCTTCAAATTGACTTCCATTCCTGTTAATACTTAAGGATACATTGTACTTATTATCCATGACTGATGCCTCATTCATCAATAGCTTGTGATATAGTCACTGATGCTTTTGTGTTTCTACAAGATGTGGTTTATCTCAGACAATCGATAATCTTTCAATCCTTTAGTCGATATCCTCCTATGTGGTGTCTATTGATATAGATAGTAGAATTCAATCTAGTTTATGTTATTGTCATGATAACATAGGAAGTGATGGTGCATATTTGCTAGCGGGTCTTCATGTTTGATATTGCTTTATCGGATATGTCATTGTCTAAACTTGTGCAATTAATGATTATTTATAATATATGAATGGTTATCCTTCTTGCTTATCAATACATCTTCTGAAACACATAGCGACCTATCCCTTATTCATATCATGTTGATCTTGACTTCATAGTATTTGGTTCATTAATCATCCTCTCATGGTATCGATGTGTAATGACTAGTGATTGTTGTATCACTTCTTCATTCCTCATCATGATAGATAATGCAGATGTTTAATGTAGATGTATATCGATTACAGATATTCGATATTGCTTTAAACGTTATTATTATTATTATTATTATTAATGTTATTGTTATTATTAAATATTATAATTAATGATGTTAGTAATATTAATAATATTATAATAAATATTATTATAGTGATAACATATTGTTTTATATTGAGAGGTTTATTAATATTATTTATATATTAAAATTATTATATCAATAATTGATTTAATATTATTACTTAATATATTATTATAATATAATATATATAATTTATTAATAATTATTTATTATTAATTTATATTATAATTATAATCATAATTATATTATTTATTAATATTTTAATATTATTTAATTAACATATTACTTATTATGCTAACTATATATTATTATTATCTTTTGATAATAATTATATATTATTGTTATATACCGTTAATAATAGATTATTATATATCATCTAATCATTTTATTATTATACTAAGTTCAATATGTCACGGCTCATGACATTGTCCCTTGTGTAATTGCCACTTGAATGTATTGCTATTGAACCACATTAATGCTTTTCTTCTTCAAAAAATGAGGACAGTCACTCTAAAGACAACATGATAATGTACACTCATTGTAAGGACAGTCACAAATGAGGACATCTCACAGTGACTGTCCCTTGTGTAATTGCCACTTGAATTACACAAGGGACAGTCATTGTGAGATGTCCTCATTTGTGACAAGGACAGTCACACATGAGGACATCTCACAGTGATTGTCCCTTGTGTAATTGCCACTTGAATGTATTGCTATTGAACCACATTAATGCTTTTCTTCTTCAACAAATGAGGACAGTCACTCTAAAGACACCATGATAATGTACACTCACTGTAAGGACAGTCACAAATGAGGACATCTCATAGTGACTGCCCCTTGTGTAATTGCCACTTGAATGTATTGCTATTCAGCCACATTAATGCTTTTCTTCTTCAACAAATGAGGATAGTCACTCTAAGGACAACATGATAATGTACACTCACTGTAAGTGTACATTATCATGTTGTATTACAAATGGACCTTATGTTGGTCGGGATATAAGTGCAAAAAAAAAAAGGAACGTTGTCATTTGTGTTTTCAACAGCGCCGAGAGAGATTCCCTCCGCGAAATCAAGCGGGTTATCATTTGTGTTTTGAACAAAGCGGGTTGTCATTTGTGTTTTGAATAGCACCGAGAGAGATTCCCTCCGCGAAATCAAGCGGGTTGTCATTTGTGTTTTCAACAGCGCCGAGAGAGATTCCCTCCGCAAAATCACAGCTAAAATTTCTGAGTACGTTGGGTTTATTTTTCTTTTGTCATTATTATTTAATCTGGTATTCAGCTGTTAGAGAGCTAAAATACCCAGAAATGAGGACATATCTATGTCCAACACATTTTAAAATGATCACCCCCCTATTATTGTATCACTTCCTCCTTGTTCCTCATTCAAGTGGCAATTACACAAGGGACAGTCACTGTGAGATGTCCTCATTTGTGACAAGGACAGTCACACATGAGGACATCTCACAGTGACTGTCCCTTGTGTAATTGCCACTTGAATGTATTGCTATTCAACCACATTTATGGGCCCGTTTGGACCACGACACACAGTAGCATCTACAGAGAAGAATATCCCAGGTGTAACAAGTTGTAAGAATATACCAACAGTTCTAAGAAGTTCCCTAGCACGTAGTAGCATCTACAGAGAAGAATATACAACATGAGGGCAGCCACTGTAAAGACAACATGATAATGTACACTCATTGTATGTGTACATTATCATGTTGTCTTTACAGTGACTGACCTCATTCAAGTGGCAATTACACAAGGGACAGTCACTGTGAGATGTCCTCATTTGTGACAAGGACAGTCACACATGAGGATATCTCATAGTGACTGTCCCTTGTGTAATTGCCACTTGAATGTATTGCTATTCAACCACATTTATGGGCCCATTTGGACCACGACACACAGTAGCATCTACAGAGAAGAATATCCTAGGTGTAACAAGTTGTAAGAATATACCAACAGTTCTAAGAAGTTCCCTAGCACATAGTAGCATCTTCTAATTGTCTATACCACTTCACAAGGTATTGTTTGCACACATTGTTTTTGGTTCTTTTGATGACCCTTGTTTTGAAATTGCTATTAGGCCTTGTAGCTTATATGTTTTGATTGCTGGAGAGCTTCTAAAGCTAAGCAAGAAGACCATTACACGAGTTATAGCCGCGCACTCAGGTTTGAAAATTGTATATTTTTTAATCTAATGAATATTTTAACTAGACTTTTAGCTTATTTTTGCTGTATATTTTAATCTAAAGGGAATCATGGATGTGAACTTGAAAGAATTTTGTACTTAGTTATTATGGAGAGAATAGTAGTAGTTTACGGTCTAATATCAAATAGAGTTTTCCAATTATAGAAAGTTAATGAATTCTAATAGCTTATATGTTTTGATTGCTGGAGAGCTTCTAGAGCTAAGCAAGAAGACCATTGCACGAGTTATAGCCGCCCACTCAGGTTTGAAAATTGTATATATTTTAATCTAATGTATATTTTAATCATTTTGCCATGTCATGTAATATGTCTTGCCTTGTAGCTTATATGTTTTGAAATTGCTATTAGGCCTTGTAGCTTATATGTTTTGATTGCTAGAGAGCTTCTAGAGCTAAGCAAGAAGACCATTGCACTAGTCGTAGCCGCGCGCTCAGGCATGAAAATTGTATATTTTTTAATCTAATGTATATTTTAACTAGACTTTTAAAATATTAAAAGATTTAACTAGGTCTAAGAAGATTTGTGTACTTTTGACAATTTTGCTTAGTCACTGAAAGTTGTAGACCAAAGTTTTCATAGCCCAATTTTTGCTTCCTGCGAAGAACGATCATGTCAGATAATATAAGTGAAGAACAAAATAGGGAGACAATCGCTAGATTGTGGTCTAACTTGAAAAGAAAAGGTGATGGAAAATGTTATTGTCCCTGCAAAATTTGTAAGGGCTTAAACCGTAGAAGACTACTAATCAAAACAGTTAAGAGACATTGTAGGGAGAATGGTCACATTGAAGGGGGGCATGACTATCATCCACTGGTAAGTTGTTCATTATATCATTTTAACAATTTATATACATATGAAATCACTTGATGATGAGTTGAAGATCATGGTTTATTTATGTTAATCAATTTTATATAGGTTGATCTCCCCAGGGAAGTACATGATATGGAGGAACATGGGGGTGCGAATATCTAAGGTGAAGATAATGATCCCATGGAAGATGATGATCATGCGCCAGAAAACACAATTGAAGATGATGGTATAAATACATTGATCCATGACACATTTAGTCCAAGCGGATCTGATCATGATGATGATGATAGCCTCGATGTACCTCTACTTGAGAAGGCATACGAGCCCCTATACAAAGACTCCCAAACAACTCTTCTCTCTGTTGTATTGTTGTTGTTGAACTTGAAGGTTATGAATGGTTTATCCAACATAACAATGTCACGTATGTTAAGGTATGTCATATATGTCTTTATAGTTAACAAAGGGTGAATAATGTACCACTAATATTGTTTATATTAACAACTTATATTTTTTGCTGTAGATTGATAGGCGAGTTTTTGTTACCAGCATCAAATATTCTACCTCGCTCATATCGAGAATTATCTGCTATTATGAAAGATATTGGAATGGAGTATCAAGCAATACATGCTTGTCCCAATGATCATATTATATATTATAAAGAACATGAATTTGCAACACAATGCCCTGTATGTCATACGAGTAGATATCGAACAGATCAAATAACAAAAAAGGTGTCTCACAAGGTTCTTCGTTACATCCCCATTATTCCACGGATGCGACAATTATTCAGGTGTACTAGCTTGGCACAATTTATGGATTACCATGCACGCAATAGAAGTCGAGATGACATTATTCGAATCCCTGCGGATGGTTCGGCATTTATGCACATAGAGGAAAAGTGGCAACACTTCAAAGAAGAACCTCGTAATCTCAGGCTTTCATTGGCAGCGGATGGTGTCAATCCATTTGGAGAGATGAGATCTGTTTGCTCGGTGTGGCCTATTTTTGTTATCAACAATAACATTCCTCCGTGGATGTCAATAAAGAGGGAGCACATTATGTTGGCAATGATTTTTCTAGGTATTTTATCATTTGATAGTTATTAATTTACATGTACTTACAAATCTTACAGTAAAATGGTCACAATAATTATGTAATGTTACTGTTCATTCAAGTAGGTAAATATCAAGTTAAAGATATGAATGTATATATTGAGCCTCTTATTGACGAGTTGGTGGAGTTATGGAACGGTGTCACTATGTATGACGTGTCTAGACCAATAGGACAAAGACAATTTCAATTCCATGCAATACTTGTATGGACAATACATGATGCCCCAGGGCTAACACATTTTTGTGGTATGTTATAGTGAATTCAAGTTGCGCATGATAATTCTAATTATAAAAAGCAACATATTTAATAATCCAATTATATCATTATCTTGTAGGTCTTCAAAAAAAGGGAAAATTTGCATGTCCAGTTTGTGGTCCAAAGATGAAATCTCGTCATTCAAAAAGTTTAGGAAAGCATGTGTTTGATGAGTACAGACACTTCCTCCACAGGAATCATAAGTATCGAAGTATGGAAAAACATCTTTTCAATGGGAAAGAAGAGACTACATCAAAGCCACGAAGAATGACACCTCGCCTATGGAAGTTGGAATATAATAGAATTAATCGTCGAGGTAATGTCGTTCCACTTAATGGTTTATGTTTGTAATTTATATATTTCTATTGTGATTTTTGTTTACTAATTATGTAATTGATGATCGTGAAGGTCGTCAAGGCACTACTGACAACCTTCCAAAGGGACTAAAAAGCTATCCCAGACAATTTAGTAGGTTGCCCTACTACGAGGACCTACAAATTGTGCATTTGTTTGATCTTATGCATGTTGGAAAGAATATAACAGAGACATTGTGGAAAATACTGGATGGAAGGCGTGACAAAGAAAAAATTGTCAAAATTTGTAATGACATTCATGAATCCAATCATGCACTGAAGAATTTCATTCACTCAAATAGCAATAGAGATCAGATTAATATAAGTGCCCTTCCTTGGTTATTAACGGAGCAGCAAAGTGATGCCATAAAAGAAGTCATACGAAAAATTCGATTTCCCACAGGATTTGCTGGGAACATAAGCAATCTCATATCAAAGAAAAGTGAATTTGGGCCAGGGCTCAAAATGCATGATTGGCATACTTTCATCAAGGTACGTTATGTTCTTCTGTATTTACAATATATTCATAAACTACATGTACTATTCATTATGTTATGTTAGAAAATAATGAAATGATTGGTTTATAATTACTGCAGTACGTACTACCTCTATCTCTCCCAGAGCACTTCAACAATAACATCAAACAAGTGATATATGATCTTGGAAAATACATGAGGTAAGCAGTAATATCTGTTCAATTTGTTGTATATATTTATTATATTCGCGATTTGTTTTTCTTGCTATGTAATCTATTGTATATTATTTTGTAAAGTCTCGTATTTATATATTTTTTGTGACTTGAATCTCTTAATGTAGGTGGTTGTCATCTAAATAAATCCATAAAGAAGATATAAACTATTGGAAGAGAAGAATTCCTCATTTACTGTGTGAAATGCAAAAGTGTCTACCTCCAACTTTTTTCAATGCACAAGAACACTACCTCATACACCAAGTTGAGGAGATTGAATTGTGTGGACCTGCACACACTAGGTCAATGTGGATGGTTGAGAGGCACTTGAAATCTTTGAAGGCTTTGGTTTGACAAAGAGCACATCCTGAGGGTTCTATGGTAGAGGGATACATGGTATACCAGACTATGGTGTACTTTACTGAATATCTTCCTAAGTTTGCTTCAAATATCCATGTAGATCGCATTTGGGATCTTGACCCTTTTAAAAAATTCAAAGGGGAGTACTTGATGGGGAAAGGTAGATTGAGGAAAGTGACAGGTAATAAATTATAAGATGTTATTGGAATAAATTATTTATTAATCTTCAAAATAAATCGGTTGTAAGTCATCTATTTTTTTTTTGTACAGTTGCTCGAGAGTGGGATGCACTACATTTGTATATTGCATACAATCTTGATTGGATGACGGTATGGATTGAACGATGTCAACATTCTGGTCACACATTAACATGGGAAGGTGTATCTTCATTGGTTAAAGAAGCTCATCGTAATGGAGATTCTAATGTTACGCAAAGGGAAATAGATTTAGCATATGGTTTAAGAGATTTCCAGGTACGTACAAAATTATTAATCACCCGTATGTTTATCAACTCATGATATAATAATTTTGACATGTTTCACATATTATTGCAGGTTAAACACCACAAGGGTATGTTCTGTAATGGTCAAAAATTTCGCGTCAAAGTGTTGGATGACACGAAGAAAACTTGTGATTCTGGAATAACTGCAGTCTTTCAAGTGACTAATATTTCATCTAGAAATGACTTAGATCCTCAAGAGTCTAAAAATCAATACTATGGCATTTTGGATGATATACTTGAGTGCGACTTTAGTTCCTTCAAATTAGTACTCTTCGTTGTCAAATGGTACAGGCTACAACTTAATCCAAATGATCCTAATAGAACTGTTATTGAACATGATAATGGATTTACAATGGTTAATACAAGGTCGTTTGAGCCAGTTGGGGATGAGCCCTATGTTCTTCCAAGCCAATGTGAGCAGGTATTTTACTCAGAGGTTTCACATAAACCGGGTTGGTCATTTGTTGTTAGACATGAACCGAGAGGAAGGCCGATAAAGTATAATGCGATGGAAGAAGAAGATACCGAAGAAGTAGAAGATTATGTAGATGATGATCACGATCGACAATTATTGGATGATGTTCCTAAGACAAATTTTCATGAAGAAGAAGAAGAAGATGATGACGATGATGCTGCTACTGATGATGATGATGAAGATGATGTTGATGTTGATGATGATGACAACGATGACAACGACGATGATGATGATGATGATGCTGACGATGATGAGGATGATGATGATGATGATGATGATGATGATGATGAGGATGATGATGATGATGAGGATGATGATGATGAAATTTAAAGGTATGCCATCAATCCTTAATGTATTTAATATTCATTTCTTGATAGAAATATATTTGTCTTAAATGGTTACATAGTTTATTCATTATCTATTTAAAAGCTACAAGTTTCAACTACAAATAGAATACTGCTAATCTAAATTAACTATTAATCTAAATTAATTAAATAAAACTATTTAAAACACATATTAATGTGAGCCTGATTTAAGTGTTATAATGTGTACGTTTTAATGTTTTTAATTTTTATGTGATGCTTATGATGGATGTGATTATGATTATGATGTGATTATGCTCACGATAATTGAATTACATTTGCAGGAAATTGAACCCCTTTCAAGAGCATCCCGCACAGTCTCATGGATCGACAGGTATAAGTCAATACACCTTATAGAAAGTTTATTTAATACACTTATCAATAGTAAGATTGATGTCTTCTAAGATCTCTCCCATTTGCAGGTACCAGCAAATAGGTATTTGTCAGAAGTGTCTTCCTCGAGTGAGGGAAATATAGGAATAGAAGAGGAAAGTGAGACATGCAGCTTATCTAGAATAGGGAGATTAACTAGAGGTCAAAGGACTAGAAAGAAATTCAATAAACACATGAAATTTTTCCTTGCTCAAGGGGGGTCATGTTCTTATGATGATGAGATGAAAGGCGACATCGAGGTGCCCTTGAGGTACCAACATCTACAGAAACATTGGGTACCCAAGGAACTTCCTCCAATAAACACTAATTTTTGTGTTAATGAGAGGATATATCGCATAGCACCATCATCATTACATGGTTTGGGCCTATTTTCTATGGATGGCATAAAGGTGTCTTACAACAAAGTTTCTGAATTGATGGAGTATGTTGGACCATGTTACGATTACAAAAGTTGGATGCATATTGTTCAATATAAAAAAAGTATGCGTAGGTATGCACTCTTGGCAAATTATATACAACAGCAAGACAATAATCAAAGTAAAAGTGTGGCTATATACATTGATGGAAGGCCAAAAGCAATAGGGAATATTGTGAGTTTTATAAATAGTACACGACCTGGGTCAACTATAAAGCAACCCAATTGCATATTTGAGGCGCGCGAGGGAAATCATGTATTCATCTGTGCAATAAAATCAATACGTGCAGGGGAAGAGCTACTTATTGATTACAATTTGAACCGCATAGATACAAACGAGGCTACTATCATGGGGGTGGTACATACTATTAAACCAACTTCTAATCAATGACTCCAACATACCATTTAGTTATTAAATTTTTGGCTAACATTTTTATACTTGATCTTTGACACAGGGGCACAATATGGAGCAACTTCCTGAAGGTGATGGTGATGATATTCCTAGCTCATCTACACATGAGCAGGTAAAACTCATTGTAATTGTGCAAACTAGATAGAAGCAAAATGTTATTTTTTTTAATGTTATTTTCTTCATTGTTTTGGAGTAATTTTGATAATACTAATACTATTGTTGTCACAAAGGGCCGGTGGTCGGAGAGAGGGAAAGCAACCTGCAGTCCCTCAGGAGTCCCCCCTTGTGGACCCTTTTTTTATTGATTTAGCAGAGACCGATGACCTGATCGGTTCCATTAAAAAGCTGCTAAAGAAAATTGGGAAAGAACTTCTACGTTTGGTATCCATACATCCTCAGACTCAGGAAATAAAAGACAGGGCAGCTGAGTTGTTGCGCACTTCTGAAAACTTTAAAGTAAGTATTAATGAAATTTTTAATTATTACAAGAGTTCAATAATGGTTTTTATGTTATGCTCTTTTATGACATTAATTAAAATATGGATGCATTGTCTTTACAGAGTTATTTGCGTAATTTTGAACCCCATTCCCATGATGAGGCCGGTATTGCAAGTGGTTCAGGTAGATCACATGTTCCATTCCCCACTTATGTTTTCCACTGAATATATATAGGAATGATCATAATCATTGACAATACATGCTCGAACAATCTTTTTTTTTAATGCTCTAACAATCTTGTCCATGCTAGTCCACGCGTTCTATATTTATGCATGCTCTAACAATTTTATTCTTCAGCTCCTTTCCATGATGATATGACAACACCGCCTCCATCCAGGACAGCCACAAATGTCTTGCCGACTGCCATGTCAACAACACACAGCCTAAATGCACCAACTATTGCACCATCTACTGGTACACAAATCCCTCTTTTTCTCTCTTTTGTTATGTGTTTAAGTGTTATGTGTTTACGATGTAGATCCCTTGATTGTGTTTGTGCCATGGGTGCTTTGCACCAATTTATTTCCCTTGAAGTACTATTTCTTGGAGGCATTTGATAATGGTTTTCATTTTTTGCAATAGGAGATGCAACAAGTCTCGATGCAACATCATTTCCTGGATGTTCCCGTGTTCCTAGTACGGGAATGGTGAAGGATTGCGTATTGATCATCAGCGACAATGAAGGCATTCCCTTAAAAGTAGCCAAAGTTCCAGGTACTTTAAAGTTATTATTATTCTATAGTGATATAATAGTAATTTAGTTTTTGATCACTCTTCATTGACTAATGATCCCATGATTATTTTGTAGGGAATGATATTTTTTGGCGAAAACTTGGTGACAAGTGTTTGCGGATATTCGGGCCCACCATACGTACATGGTGGAACATCATATCCTAACTAAAACCCCAAACCACTATTTTGATTTCATATCATTGCTAGAATAGTTTTCCTTTTCATTAATTTCTTGAACTATATTAAAGGTAGCTTCTCTTCATTTATGAGTCTAACATGTTTTTTTTTACTTAAAAGGTGGAATAACCAAGATAAAAAGTTGAAGGATGATCTTGTACATAGTATGACCCAGCTTTTTGGACCTCGTGCATTCGAGAGAAACAAGCTCCTTGAAAGAGCTGGTTTATGTTTGAAGTATATTAGGGACCAGTACAGGAAATATTTAGAGGTTAACCCAAGGCACGAGCGTCCACCCTGTGTTCTTGAGGCTGAGTGGCAGGCTTTGATTTTGGATGGAAAGTATAAAGCCGACATGAAAAAAGGAATTACACCAGTAGAGAGTAGAGCAAGGTATGTGATACTTTTGAGAATGTAATTATGTACTAATTAACCTCTAAATTTTTCCTGTACTGGTCTCTAACATATTTCAAACTTTTCATAGATTGCCTGACACATCAAAGGCAACAAAGGCAAGATTAGAAAAGCACGGGACACACAAGCTCGGCTCTGGTGGTTTTTCCAAACTTCAAGCACGAGTTGTAAGTATTAGTAAATGAAAACTTGTATCAATTTTTTTATATATTGCAAGGAAATTTTTTTGATCAAACAATGCAAGTAAAATTCACCATACCAAGAAAAAATGTAGGGGTCAGAGTTCAATAGATGCCTCACAGAAGAGGACAAGAGAATTGGCTTCCAACAAGGCTATAGAGCCGTGGCTGAACGACTACGAGCTAAAATCAGTGTGCAAGGTTCAAATAATGATGCATCTGAGCCACAGGTAAATAAGCTAAATGAAATTTATTTCAAATTGAATACTTTACCAATTAGTCTATTTGATGTTAAGTTCTAATATAAAGTGAGTATATCTATTTTAAGAAAGCAATGATAACAATGTGTAGGATATTGGAATGCAGCCTGACAATCCTTCTACACAATCTATGCATAATGAAGGTTCGCATGATGTGCATCCTAGTGGTGGAGGTATACATTTGCTATTAAAATTTTTATATGTAATTACAATTGGTGTTTGGATTAATGTAACATTTTGTATAGCAACTGTAGAGGATCGAGGGGTCGGTGCTCATGAGCATGTTGAGGTTGAGTCTAGACAAAATGATGTGGCTAGATCAGGTAATTAAAGAGCGCCACAGTTATGTTCTTTAAAATAATTAAATACTTGTAACAATTATAATTAAATATTTTAAATTTAACTCTTCAATGTGTCAAATTTTGATATTTTTACAAGAATTAGATTGTGTAATTTTTTTAATTAAAGTCATTGACTCATATTTCATAAATAATAGTTCTCATGAATCCATCTCTTATAAGATTGAATAGTCTATTTAGGAAGTATTTCTGATAGTATGTCAAATTATGATATTACTATTACCATTAGATTGCATGGCTTTGAAGTCAACCTCGTTGACCCATATTCTTCTCTGTAGATGCTACTATGTGCTAGGGAACTTCTTAGAACTGTTGGTATATTCTTACAACTTGTTACACCTGAGATATTCTTCTCTGTAGATGCTACTATGTGCCACGGTCCAAACAGGCCCATAAATGTGGTTGAATAGCAATACATTCAAGTGGCAATTACACAAGGGATAGTCACTGTGAGATGTCCTCATGTGTGACTGTCCTTGTCACAAATGAGGACGTCTCATAGTGACTGTCCCTTGTGTAATTTCCACTTGAATGAGGACAGTCACTGTAAAGACAACATGATAATGTACACATACAATGAGTGTACATTATCATGTTGTCTTTACAGTGGCTGCCCTTATGTTGTATATTCTTCTCTGTAGATGCTACTATGTGCTAGGGAACTTCTTAGAACTGTTGGTATATTCTTACAACTTGTTACACCTGGGATATTCTTCTCTGTAGATGCTACTGTGTGCTGTGGTCCAAACGGGCCCATAAATGTGGTTGAATAGCAATACATTCAAGTGGAAATTACACAAGGGACAGTCATTGTGAGATGTCCTCATGTGTGACTGTCCTTGTCACAAATGAGGACATCTCACAGTGACTGTCCCTTGTGTAATTGCCACTTGAATGAGGATAGTCACTGTAAAGACAACATGATAATGTACACAAGTATCGTGAAGGTAGTTGCAAGTTAGGGCTGTTTCATTGCATACCCGAAACAATGAAGATGTTACGGTCCACAAAACATTTGTGCTTGAAAGATGAACAAATAAAATTAAACTTCTAAATAACCAAAGCCGCTAACAATAAATTCAACACTGATATGTCCTCATTTCTGGGTATTTTAGCTCTGTAACAGCTGAATACCAGATTACATAATAATGACAAAATAAAAATAAACCCAACGTACTCAGAAATTGTAGCTGTGATTTCGCGGAGGGAATCTCTCTCGGCACTGTTGAAAATACAAATGACAACGTTTCTCTACATTATCATGTTGCCTTTACAGTGACTGTCCCTTGTGTAATTGCCACTTGAAGGAGGACAGTCACTGTAAAGACAACATGATAATGTACACTTACAGCCCGTGTACATTATCATGTTGTCTTTAGAGTGACTATCCTCATTTGTTGAAGAAGAAAAGCATTAATGTGGCTGAATAGCAATACATTCAAGTGGCAATTACACAAGGGACAGTCACTGTGAGATGTCCTCATTTGTGACTATCCTTACAGTGAGTGTACATTATCATGTTGTCTTTATAGTGACTGTCCTCATTTGTTGAAGGAAAAAATCATTAATGTGGTTCATTAGCAATGTATTCAAGTGGCAATTACACAAGGGATAGTCACTCTGAGATTTCCTCATTTGTGACTATCCTTACAGTGAGTGTACATTATCATGTTGTCTTTACAGTGACTATCCTCATTTGTTGAAGGAAAAAAGCATTAATGTGGTTCAATAGCAATGTATTCAAGCGGCAATTACACAAGGGATAATCACTCTGAGATTTCCTCATTTGTGACTATCCTTACAGTGAGTGTACATTATCATGTTGTCTTTACAGTGACTATCCTCATTTTTTGAAGGAAAAAAGCATTAATGTGGTTCAATAGCAATGCATTCAAGTGGCAATTACACAAGGGACAGTACATGCCCATTAAAGTTGGTGTTTTGTTATCCAGCATGACAATGGAGACAGCATACTCTGTGTCAATTTTACTGATCAAATTTCCCTCTGCCAGGCAAAGCAACAATCTGGGTATGATAAGGTAAAGTTTTTGCAACAATTTCTTGCTGCTGCTAAGGTTACCATTGTTTATGGTTTCTATTATATAGTTCTATCTATATTGCTATATGGCCTTTTGTTTAGGATTAAGTAGACGAGGGAAAATATTTCTTTTGTGGATTGTAAACAAAACATTGAATTATTTTAGAGAACAAATCTAAATCTATAAGATGCTACGATGGAGCACATGACCATGTACTTGTGAATATTAGGATCCATGTTAATCAAATGACTGCTTTATGTAAATTACTTTTGAGTAAGTAAAAGGCAATACAATTTTTTGAAGTGTGCAAGGATTTTTATGATATACAGGTGTACGAAGAAATGAATCTGTGTTGTTTTGTATCAATATCAAACATCTCTGATATATTTTCATGTTTTTATAATCTATTTTGCAGATGAAAATTGTCCAACAAATAAAGATTGGGAACTTCTCCCAGCATCTGTACGTGCATGTCTCTTATATACTATAAGTTGCTTGCCATCAGAAATTGCAGTTCCCTCACGTGACATTGATGGTGAAGTGTTCTTTTCAGAACCATCATCTGTCGTTACCAATGCTCCTATTTTAGGCAATAAGTTTGTTGCATTCCATGAGCCATTGGTCAAGTTTCTTCTACGAGCTTCTGATGCCTCAAAATCTAAGCAGCACCTACGCATGCCTCGTTGTGGTTGATTATCATTCTGTACATGAATTATAATGAGTAATCAGTTTTGGGCCTTGGAATCTTGTATGTAACATGCATAGGCATTTCATGGCTAAATGAATCTATTTTAAAAGCATCAACTTTTCTTACATGATGCTGGATACATAAGTAGAACAAGCGTATATCAAATTGGAAGCAATCAGAACTCCACAATGACATATTATTTAGAGTACTCTTCAGTTTAAGTAATAATGCATATATTGACACTGTAAAGACAACATGATAATGTACACTCACTGTAAAGACAACATGATAATGTACACTCACTGTAAGGACAGTCACAAATGAGGACATCTCACAGTGATTGTCCCTTGTGTAATTGCCACTTGAATGTATTGCTATTCAGCCACATTAATGCTTTTTTTCTTCAACAAATGAGGATAGTCACTGTAAAGACAACATGATAATGTAGTGAGTGTACATTATCATGTTGTCTTTATAGTGACTATCCTCATTTGTTGAAGAAGAAAAGCATTAATGTGGCTGAATAGCAATACATTCAAGTGGCAATTACACAAGGGACAATCACTGTGAGATGTCCTCATTTGTGACTATCCTTACAGTGAGTGTACATTATCATGTTGTCTTTACAGTGGCTGTCCTCATTTGTTGAAAGAAAAAAGCATTAATGTGGTTCATTAGCAATGTATTAAATAATTTTATTTTTTTAATCCACCCACGGGCGTCGCCATTGCGACGGGAGCCCGTCGTAATGCGCTGTAGGTGCCCGTCGTAATGCGATGCAGGTGCCCGTTGCAATTGCTTGGGAGGACCGTCGCAATTGCGACGGCCCTCTGAAGCCATGCGACGGAGGGGCGACGCCCATGCCGCTAACAAATCTTAGCGACATTGCGACGGGAGGGCGCCGCAATTGCGATGGCTACCCATAGACATCTCAATTTGCGACTAAAAAATAGCGATGTCTATGGGTGTTGCTATTGCGACACATAGCCGTCACAATTGAGACACATAGCCGTCGCAAAATGCCCCCAAATGTATTAGTGCTAGAATGATATGCTTTATCAAGAGAAGAGAAAAAAAGCTTCAGATCTAAATCTTGTGTACCTTGAAAAATTTTTGATGAAAATAGGCAGAAATCTAGATGGTTCTCAAGAAGAGCTTTCTAGCACTTCTTTCAAATCAAAAAATGGAGCTAATTTGAGCAAATTAGCCCCCTTGAAATGCAAAAAGGATAATCTGGCATTGATAAAAAAACATAGCAAGCTAGATGAAAAAAATACCAAATTAACCTCCATGAGAGCGTCGGGCTCAAAACCAGCTTTTCGGTGATATCTCATTTGTTGAAAAATGATGCCTGGAGCTCCCGGAATGCCAATTTCAGTGTAAACCCTTCAAAAGAAAAAAAATCCTTCAAAAAAAAAAAAATTTAAGGGACCAGTGCTAAGCCCTAGCCTAGTTGTTGGTCACATGGGAGTTGGAGCTGGCAGTCAGCCACTGGGCGTTGGTGGCTAGGACTAACCGCTTGCGATTAGTTATGACTATTAGTGGTCAGAAGACTCCCGAGTGGCGGTTTTGGCGGCGAGTAATCGTGCACTGACCTACAGTGGTGCATGGGCGGCACGCTAGCAGCTTGCTATCTATGGGTGCTTTGTTAAAAAAAATTATTTTTTTTGAAATTCGTACTACCTCGAACTACATGTCAGGGTTGTACGGCTCTGGGATGCAAAAATAATTTGCCTCCAAGGCCAACTTGTCAAAAATTGATAAGTTTTATATGGATTTTGACTATCTCAGGCCTTCCGGACGCAATCGTGAGGTCCGTTTGGGCCAAAAATGCTCCAAAAAAAAATTTGCAAGCAAAAAAGAAACAAAAAATAACATCCTATAGAGAATACCAGATCTGAAAACTATAACCAAAACCTCTCAAATCAGCTGAAAAATCCCTAAGTTGAATCCTTCAAATGCAAACAAGCTATAGTAGATTAGGCTCTAATACCATGTAGGATTTGAGCAATACAAACCCACAAAACCCGAAGATCACCTACATACAAAAAACCTATTACAAGGAAGTAGAGACAAGAAGAGGGCAAGGGTTTGACTCAAAAATATGAAAAAAAAAATATCCTTAATTAATGAATGATTAAAATATACAATGGATCAACCTTATAAAGGAGATCGAAAGCCTTGAAAGGAAAACCCTAAAAATCAAAAGTACAAGTAATAATTAGTTTAAATTATTACAAGACTAATGCATGAAAGTTTATATTTAAAACAACTAGTGCATGAGTTTAAAACAACTAGTGCATGTGTGTTTAAACATAAAAAACTAAAGCAAAAGAGTTGACATCTTAAGAAGGGAGTAAAGTTAATTAACATAATTACTACTTTACTCTAACAGTGGATGTTGAAGAGAACAAAGAATTTATGTGTGAAAAGATGAAATGCGAGAAAGATGCAGATAATGGAGATGAGCATGAGTGGATGTCACAGCGGTAGAAGACCATAAGTTAAAATCTAAAAATGTTGAGTTTAGTTTGACTTTGTTTACAAAGTTTCAAAAGTAAGAGAGAGTGTGATTGTAGACTTACATATATGGTTGTTGAGTGTTTGTGTATAGAGCATGTTCAAGATGCTACAGGATATTAGTGGAGGTAGTTAATTTGTGATGAGCAAGACTCCATGAAGAAGGAGAGGAGAGTAGATATTATTTGGTGGAGAAGAAGAGAAAAGCTTCAAGGTGGAGGAGGGAAGTCTATAATGAATGGGAGTCCACAAAAAGGGAAAGGAGAAGAAATAACTATTGGTGGAGGAGTTTGAACTGCGATGGTCTTAATTCCATGAGAAAGAAGAGGAGAAGAGGAAACACTTGGTGGAGGAGGATGGAAAGTGCCCCAAATAAGTGTTGGAAGAGGTAGAGAAATAAGTCATCTCTATCTACATCAATGATGGAGTTCATTGCACATTTCTAAAAACCTAAAAGATAAGTCCAACTAATCCACTCCATTTTTTTAATCCTACTCACAAAAATTTTCCTACCCAGCAATGTTTGATGTAGGAGAACACTGATAGTCGAGGAATTAGCACTACTCAAAAATCTTTTTAATTTATTTTGTTCAGTCTTATAATAGAATTATCAGCATTGAATGTGATTGGCACAATCAGATGTTATAGGTTGTAGGTACATGATTAGATGTATATGCAAATGTGGAGGCATGTGCTTGGCATGTGAACAGTTTAACAAGAATGTCTCATGAAGAGTTTTCTCTTGTGATGCTTGAATATTGTAAATTATGTACATAATAAATTGTAACAAAGGATTTGTGAAAAAATACATCAAATACATTTGGAAGGAATAAACCCAACTTCCACAACCTCTACCAAACATCCTCCAATCCCATGCCAAAAATGGGAGTTTTGGAAACCAATATAGACATCCATCAAAGCATATTGGAAGTAGTTTTTGTTTAGATGTAATTACAACTAATCTTACAAATATGTATGTGAAATGTGGAAGCGTAAATTTGGCATGTGGTTTGTTTAACAACACACTATTGATTTCAATGGTCATTGCGAGGTATGTGTAGGATCATGGTATGCAAAAAAGTGGCGATGTGAAAAAGTCCTCTTTTCACTCATCCAAAAATGCGCTAAAAAGTGTGTTGACTTTTTAGTAGGCCTGGGTGTCAGTACACATGCCCAAGCAAATACCAAGCCTAATCGAATATCTGATACAATCTGATATTTTTGGATATCCAATAATATCGAATATCCAAAAAAGCCCGCCTATTTTGAAATTTGAATTGCCCCACTTTTTCCAATTTCAAGTTACAATACAATCAGATATCCGATATTTTTGGATATCTAATAATATCGAATATCCGAAAAAGCCCGCCTATTTTGAAATTTGAATTGCCCCACTTTTTCCAATTTCAAGCTACAAGGATTTATACAAATATAACATTTAAGTATAAGTTTGATTTATTTAATTTATTTAATTTCTTATACTTTAATTTATATTTGAATAAATACAAGTTAAATACATTTCAGGATGTTTAAGATAGGTTTCAGCTTCATAGGAGTTAAGATGCAAATTCTAGATTTTAGGGGATTTCAAAAAATTCTAGACTTAGCCAAATTTTAGGATTCAGCAAGCCTTCAGTAGGGTTACCTCCCATAATCCATCATGGCTTTCTAAGGTCAAACTGAAGCTAGCAAAAGGATTCTCAAAGGGTTTTAACTCATTTTATCACAAATCACTTCGACCCCTTAGGACACACTTGAGGGTTCTAATGTGTCAAAAGGGGTCATGGGGACTTCCTAGGGGTCCTAATGCGTGATAAGGCATACTAGGACCCCTAAGAAGTCCCCATGACCCCTTTTGACACATTGGAACCCTCAAGTGTCTCCTAAGGGGTCCTACGACCCCTTAGGACAAACTTGATAGTTTGAATGTGTCAAAAGGGGTCATGGGGACTTCCTAGGTGTCCTAACATGTGATAAGGTAGACTAGGACCCCTAGAAAGTCCCCATGACCCCCTTTTATACATTTGAATGCTCAAGTGTGTCTAAAGGGGTCGTAGGACCCCTTAGGACAGACTTGAGGGTTCTAATGTGTCAAAAGGGGTCATGGGGACTTCTTAGGGGTCCTAACATGTCATAAAGCAAACTAAGACCCCTAAGAAGTCCCCATGAACCCTTTCACACATTGGATAGCTCAAGTGTTTCTGAAGGGCTCCTATGACCCCTTAGGACATAGTTGAGCATTCCAATGTGTCAAAAGGGGTCATGGGGACTTCCTAGGGGTCCTAACATGTGATAAGGCATACTAGGACCCCTAAGAAGTCCTCATGACCCTTTTTGGCACATTTTAATGCTCAAGTGTGTCTGAAGGAGTCATAGGACCCCTTAGGACACACTTGAGGGTTCAAATGTGTCAAAAGGGGTCATGGGGACTTCCTAGGGGTCCTAACGCATGATAAGGCATACTAGGACCCCTAGGAAGTCCCCATGACCCCTTTTGACATATTAGAACCCTCAAGTATGTCCTAAGGGGTCCTACGACCCCTTAGGACACACTTGAGGGTTCTAATGTGTCAAAAGAGCTCATGGGGACTTCCTAGGGGCCTAATGTGTGATAAGGTGTACTAGGACCTCTATGAAGTCCCCATGACCCCTTTTGACACATTTGAACCCTCAAGTGTGTCCAAAGGGGTTGTAGGACCCCTTAGGAAACACTTGAGGGTTCTAATGTGTCAAAAGGGGTCATAGGGACTTCCTAGGGGTCCCAGTATGCCTTATCACGCATACTAGGAACCCTCAGCAGTCCCCATGAACTCTTTTGACACATTTGAATGCTCAAGTGTGTCTGAAGGGGTCGTAGGACCCCTTAGGACACACTTGAAGATTTTAATGTGTCAAAAGGGGTCATGGGGAATTCATAGGGGTCCTAACATCTGATAAGGCAAACTAGGACCCCTAGGAAGTCCCCATGAACCCTTTTGACACAATGGATAGCTCAACTATGTTCGAAGGGGTCCTATGACCCCTTAGGACATAGTTGAGGGTTCTAATGTGTTAAAAGGGGTCACGGGAACTTCCTACGGGTACTAACATGTGATAAGGCATACTAGGACCCCTAAGAAGTCCCCATGACCCCTTTTGACACATTTGAATGCTCAAGTGTGTCTGAAGGGTTCGTAGGACCCCTTAAGACACACTTGAGGGTTCAAATATGTCAAAAGGGGTCATGGGGACTTCCTAAGGGTCCTAACATGTGATAAGGCATACTAGGACCCCTAGGAAGTCCTCATGACCCCTTTTGACACATTAGAACCCTCAAGTGTGTCCTAAGGGGTCCTACAACCCATTAGGACACACTTGAGGGTTCTAATGTGTCAAAAGAGGTCATGGGGACTTCCTAGGGGTCCTAATGCATGATAAGGCATACTAGGACCTCTATGAAGTCCCCATGACCCCTTTTGACACATTTGAACCCTCACGTGTGTCTGAAGGGGTCGTCGTACCGCTTAGGACATACTTGAGGGTTCTAATGTGTCAAAAGGGTTAATGGAGACTACCTAGGGGTCTTAGCATGCCTTATCACGCATACAAGGACCCCTTGGAAGTCCCCATGACCCCTTTTGACACATTTGAATGTGTTGGTGTAATTAAATATGCCTAATTACACTTTACTTAATCTTACTTACGATAATGCATTGCATAGTAGTTAGTGATTGGGACACCTAGGAGTGTGCACCTCTTCAAGCACATGGTGTAGGAGAATTTCCACTTTAGGTGTGATAGTTGTCATCACATACCTCTTTGTGTGTGAGATCCACCTTTCGTTCTCTTATCACATTATCATCCTAATCCATTGCACATACTTTATTTCATAATGGACAATGATCCACATTTGGTGGACATGTGATTACACCTAGCATAGGTAATAGCTTATCAACTTCTTATCATTGTCTCTTATCGCCTTTCCTATATAAGGAGGCCTATTATGTAATCAATCAATCAAGGTGAATTCATTGGATCAATTCAATATCCATCATTGCATTCATATCATCTCTTGTTCTTTTCTTTAACCTCTAGATCCTTGGTTCAATCTTTGCTATTTGCAAATTCTTACAGAATGCTCAAGTGTGTCTGAAGGGGTCGTAGGACCCCTTAGGACACTCTTGAGGGTTCTAATGTGTCAAAAGGGGTCATGGGGACTTCCTAGGGGTCCTAACATGTGATAAGGCAAACTAGGACCCCTAGGAAGTACCCATGAACCCTTTTGACACATAGGATAGCTCAAGTGTGTCTGAAGGGGTCCTATGACCCCTTAGGACATAGTTGAGGGTTCCGATGTGTCAAAAGGGGTCATGGGGACTTCCTACAGGTCCTAACATGTGATAAGGCATACTAGAACCCCTAAGAAGTTCCCATGACCCCTTTTGATACATTTTAATGCTCAAGTGTGTCTAAAGCGGTCGTAGGACCCCTTAGGACACACTTAAGGGTTCAAATGTATCAAAAGAGGTCCTAATGCATGATAAGGCATACAAGGACCCCTAAGAAGTCCCCATGACCCCTTTTGACACCTTGGAACCCTCAAGTGTGTCCTAAGGGGTCCTACAACCCCTTAGGGCACACTTGATAGTTTGAATGTGTCAAAAGGGGTGATGGGGACTTCTTAGGGGTCCTAACATGTGATAAGGCATACTAGGACCCCTAGGAAGTCCCCATGACTCCTTTTTATACATTTGAATGCTCAAGTGTGTCTGAAGGGGTCGTAGGAGCCCTTAGGACACACTTGAGAGTTCTAATGTGTCAAAAGGGGTCATACAGACTTCTTAGGGTTCCTAACGTCTGATAAGGTGAACTAGGACCCCTAGGAAGTCCCCATGAACCCTTTTGACACATTGGATAGCTCAAGTATGTTTGAAGGGGTCCTACAACCCCTTAGGACATAGTTGAGGGTTCCAATGTGTCAAAAGGGGTCATGGAGAACTCCTAGGGGTCCTAACATGTGATAAGGCATACTAGGACCCCCAACAAGCCCCCATGACCTCTTTTGACACATTTGAAAGCTCAAGTGTGGTTGAAGGGGTCATAGGACCCCTTATGACACACTTGAGGGTTCAAATATGTCAAAAGGGGTCATGGGGAATTCCTAGTGGTCCTAACACATGATAAGGTGTACTAGGACCCCTAGAAAGTCCCCATGACCCTTTTTGACACATTAGAACCCTCAACTATGTCCTAAGGGGTCCTACAACCCATTAGGACACACTTGAGGGTTCTCATGTGTCAAAAGGGCTAATGGGGACTTTCTAGGGGCCTAAAGTGTGATAAGGTGTACTAGGACCTATATGAAGTCCCCATGACCCCATTTGACACATTTGAACCCTCAAGTGTGTCTGAAGGGGTCGTAGGACCCCTTAGGACACACTTGAGCATTCTAATATGTCAAAAGGGGTCATGCGGACTTCCTAGAGGTCCTAGTACACTTTATCACACGTACTAGGATCCCTCCAAAGTCTCCATGACCCCTTTTGACACATTTGAATGCTCAAATGTGTCCGAAGGAGTCCTATGACCCCTTCAGACACACTTGAGCATTCAAATATGTCAAAAGGGTTCATGGGGACTTCCTAAGGGTCCTAACATGTGATAAGGTGAACTAGGACCCCTAGGAAGTCCCCATGAACCCTTTTGACACATTGGATAGCTCAAGTGTGTCTGAAGGGGTCCTACGACCCCTTAAGACATAGTTGAGGGTCACAATGTGGCAAAAGGGGTCATGGGGACTTCCTATGGGTCTTAATAAGTGATAAGGCATACTAGGACCCCTATGAAGTCTCCATGACCCCTTTTGACACATTTGAACACTCAAGTGTGTCTGAAGGGGTCCTAGGGGTCCTAATGCATGATAAGGCATACTAGGACTCTTAGGAGGTCCCATGACCCTTTTTGACACATTCTAACCCTCAATTATTTCCAAAGGGGTCATAGGACCCCTTAGGACACACTTGAAAGTTCTAATGTGTCAAAAAGAATCATGGGGACTTCCTAGGGGTCCTAACACATGATAAGGCATACTAGGACCCCTAAGAAGTCTCCATGACCCCTTTTGACACATTAGAACCCTCAAGTGTGTCCTAAGGGGTCCTAAAACCCCTTAGGACACACTTGATTGTTTGAATATGTTAAAAGAGGTCATGGGGACTTCTTACGGGTCCTAACACGTGATAAGGTGTACTAGGACCCCTAGGAAGTCCCCATGAGCCCTTTTGACACATTTTAACCCTCAAGTGTGTCTGAAGGGGTCATCCATAACCCATTTTGACATATTTGAATACTCAAGTGTGTCCAAAGGGGTGGTAGGACCTTTTCGGAACCACTTGAGTATTCAAATGTCTCAAAAGCGGTCATGGAAACTTCCTACAGGTCCTAGTATGCCTTCTCACATCTTAGGACCCTTATGAAGTCCCCATGACTCCTTTTGACACATTAGAACCCTCAAGTGTGTCCTAAGGAGTCCTATGACCCCTTCGAACACACTTGAGTGTTCAAATATGTCAAAAGGGGTCATGGAGATTTCTTAGGGGTCATAACATATGATAAGGTGTACTAGGACCCCTAGAAAATTCCCATGACCCCTTTTTACACATTAGAACCTAGAACCCTCAAGTGTGTCCTAAGGGGTCGTGAGTGTTCAAATATGTCAAAAGGGGTCATGGAGATTTCCTAGGGGTCATAACACATGATAAGGTGTACTAGGACCCCTAGGAAGTTCCCATGACCCCTTTTTACACATTAGAACCTAGAACCCTCAAGTGTGTCCTAAGGAGTCGTAGGACCCCTTAGGACACACTTGAGGGTTCTAATGTGTCAAACGGGGTCATGGAGACTTCGTAGGGGTCCTAACATGTGAGAAGGCATAGTAGGACCCCCAGGAAGTCCCCATGACCCCTTTTGACACATTTGAATGCTCAAGTGTGTCCGAAGAGCTCCTACGACCCCTGCGGACACACTTGAGCATTCAAATGTGTCAAAAGGAGTCATGGGGATTTCATAGGGGTCCTAACCCATGATAAGGCATACTAGGACCCCTAAAAAGTCCCCATGACCCCTTTTGACACATTGGATAGCTCAAGTGTGTTTGAAGGGGTCCTACGACCCCTTAGGACACATTTGAAGGTTTTGATGTGTCAAAAGGGGTCATGGGGACTTCCTACAGGTCCTAACATGTGATTGTATACACCTAAAAATGGTCACCTAGACTATTAGCCCCTTTTGCTAAATCATAAATTTCTTATTCTTGATCAAATCCTAGCTCTATCATTTATTCGATTATTTTCTATGGGCTAACCATCTTATCCTAAGTCTTTATTTATTAAAAGGAATATTCCCTCCCCTTTTAATAAATAAAAAGCCCCCACTTTTCCTCTTATCCTAAGTTGCACAAATAAAGCATTATTCTTATTTTATAAAAAGAGAAAAGTACTTTTTGTCTCATATGAACACAAAAGTCAACTCTTATTTTCCTATTGGAGGATACTTGTGCACATGGATTGCTCCTCTTTTAAGCTCCACCGTTGATTAAATCTTTTGCCTCTTAATCTCCATGGTCCATTTCTCCTCATTTCCTATAAAAGAAGAGCTCTCTTCTTCATTCTAGATCCCCAACTTTTTATGCTATTGTTATGCTACAGGTTTTCTAGGTCATCTTGGAGCTTTTGGAGACATTCTTGCATCTAGGGTTTGAAGATTTGGAGCATTGTTGGCATTCATCTTGGATCTTCATCAACACTCTATCTTCTTGTCTTCATTCTTGCATCATCATGGCTTTCTTGCTTCATAGTTAGATTTCATTTCTTGCATAGTAGCTTCATTTTCATGGCATTCTTAGCTTAGATTTCCTTTATGCTTTAGATTAATTCATCTAGTTTAACTAGGAGGCTTTGTAATACTTGCATCTTTCATTTCCATAGCTTAGCTTGCATCTTCATTCTTAGCTAGCTTGCATTGCATTGCATTTCATTTGATTCTTGGGGATATTGGCATTCTTTCCCTTGTCTTCATTGAATCTCCCATTGCATGGTTTACTAGCAAGGTTATTGGCTAAATAGCTCTAGCTGAGAGCATTCTTAAAACCCTTGCACTCCATGCCTAGGGAGCTATGGATCGATTTGTGAGGGCTCATTCTTGAGTTTCCTTGCATGTAATGATTCATAGAAGTGTGGTCACATTTATAGCACACATTTTTGGCGCCCACCGTGGGGTAGAGTAGATAGACTTTGTCCTTTAAATTCTGCATTTTCGTCATTTTCTGTCAATTTTTCGGCAAGTTTTTAGCGTAATTTTTGTTCTCTGGTTTTTTGTCTCAGAATATCGCGCGATACTTCTCAGGTATATCGCGCGATATACCTTACTATACGCGTGCGATACTTCGCGCCAGAGAAGAATCGCACGGCAGTATTGAGGCATATCGCCTGGTCTTGGGCGAAGTATCGCCTGGTGTCGGGCGAAATATCGCGCGGACTGAGAAGTATCGCCTGGTGTCGGGCGAAGTATCGCACGATACTGTGTCTGAATGTGGCAGTGAGCTATTTTTAGGCTATTTTATCTATCTTGCAAGTTTCGGGTTGCTAGCTATCTTTTTGAAATTTTTTGAAATTTCCAGGCGTTTTCAAATCCGTGCCACTCTGGAAAACGGGTGCCCATTTTTTTTGAAATTTTGCAAATGGTATCAAAAGTTTAAGTGTGATATATCGTTGGAAAGGTCTTTCCGAGCCCAATCCAACCATGATAGTTTCATTTTCAGATTTTATCATTTGATCAAGTATTTTTGCAGATTATCAGATTTTTCATGTGCTAACCATTGTGGGTCTAACAAGTTGTGGTTGTAGGTGCACTTGCTTGAGATATTTTGCCAAAAGAACGCATGTCAAAGAGGGCTACTAATGGTTTTTGTAGGGCTGCCCTAAGCATAAAAACTAAATCAAGTGCTTGTTTAATTGCTTTTTTTTATTAAGTGCGGCATATACTAGTTGTTTCATTTCATAGGCACTTAATACTTTGTGAAAGGAATCTTGGGGTGGTAGGAGAAGTATGTTCTTCACCTTTAGGTGAATCAGAAAATCTTGACCCATCTTGAGGTTTTGGAAGCAAAGGGTAATTGGATCTTGTTTGGTGTGTTTAGGAGAAGTTTTTGAGATAGGGGAGTATGCTCTTCACCCTTGTGGTGAATCAAAAACTTTGAACCTCAAAAATCATCCACTCTTTGTTTAGCTTAGGATCCTTTAGCGGGCCTGCTCTTGAGCAATCAAGAGGAACGACCCAAGTGGGGACAACCTCGTCATCATTTTCCTTGGTGGCGAGTGATTCCAACTCACTATAATCTCAAGGCTATCGAGGACACAAAACCTTGGTAGACATAGTACTTATCTTCGCTTGATGTGAGTAACTTGTGGGATTGTGACCATGAGGAAAGCATTAAGTAAGAATGCTTAAGGTACTCTTGAGGCCGCGAGGTCCTAGTCCTTTATGAGGAGCAAGAGGGGTGCTATGAACGGAAATCCTTACTATGAACCATTAGATAGAGGCCACCCTATTTTAGCCGCTTAGCTTCTTGGTGCAAGGATTGATCCAAGTGGACTTACCCGGATCACCCCAAGACACTCACCATATGTGTTCCTTTGGTTGTGTTTTTGACACTTCCATGACAATGCTAATATCTCTTGTGGGCAACCACTTGGTGTGAGGCAAGGGAGCATCAAGTTGTGAGCCACGTTGCTAAGTAATGAGCCTTGTCCTTCTAGGTAGTAATTGCTTGAATTGTCTTCGATTGTGCTATGCCCGTGTAAACGTTCTCAACATTCAAACAAACGGTAGCATTCATAAGGTTCTCTATTTTGATATCACAAGTGCTTATCTTGGCAAGGTTGCTTTTGCCCTTGTTTCAAGTGTTCTATGACATGTTTGATCCCATACTGTTTGCAAACTTGTCTTTTATCTATTGCTACTGCTTGTCAAACTGAAAAATTGCACTGTTCAATCTACAAATTTGGTCCAAGCGCTTCAAAACTGAGTTTTTCACATTCACTGGTCAAGAGTCATATGATATTGAAGTATCCTTGCATACCCTCAACCAAGAATCTTGAGTCATTTCTACTGTCCTGTCATTGCTACAATTCAGAGTTGCTAAACTTGCACTTTAACCTGTCGTAGAGTGTCTTTTTCTGTTCTTATCTGAAACTAGTTTGTTACCTACATGCTTAGATTTGTTCTAGACTGAAACAAATGAGCTAAAACTATTGGATTTGAGTTTAATGAATGCTACTCTTGATCACTTGTCGCATCACGGTTACCTCTCTAGCTACTTGCTTATTGAGCTTCTTGCTCGTTGCTTGGCTTTAGTCAATTGATTGCTGTAAGTGCTTGAGCACTTTTGACGAGCCATCTCTCTATTGTTCTACTTTGACAAGTGATCTTTATTAGCTTTCCTTATCTCAAATCTGAGAAACTTTGTCTCATTCTATTAGTCAACCAACATCTCTTTTCATGCCGGTTACAACTCGGTCTCAATTTGAGCAGGAGAGTCATCCTCCGTTCAATTATACACAGTTACCTTCTCCAACTAGACGTTCAAAAGCACCCATTAGCAACAATAGTTCTAGTTCTGACCAATCTGAGAATTCTAAGGCTACACCGTGGTATAAAGGAGGTTTCCTCTTTTCCGCATTCAAGACCCCCAAAAACACAGACAATGTCTCACTCACTTTGACTGAACAAGAAAAGTTTCAACTCTTGCAAGAACACTTTGAGCGTAAGGATAATCAAGCGCGCTTAGACAAAGAACACAATCAACAAAGGATGGATGCTACTAGGCACATGGCTTATAGAGGGACATTTCATGAGCAACCTGAGACTAGTAATCATGAGCACAGACCTTCTTTTAACAATGGCAACAATGACAACAACACACCACCAAGATCTCCTCCAAGGCCAACTTTTGCTATGCCTTCTTCACCTCCTAGACCTCCTCCCTCTCAACATGAGGCAGAGGCTAATGATGAGATTTCTAGTGAGGATCTTATGAGATGTGAACAAGATGTGGATTTCCAACGAATGATGCATAAGCTTTTAGAGCGTAATGGCAATCAATATTTTCAATATATGACTTCTAGAGGATACAAGCTTCCTCCCGGGTATGATGTCAGACAAATTGTCCAACAAAGAGTACCAACTGAATTGGAAGTTCTTCAAGAAGAATTACGTCGGACAAATCAACGCCTTACCCAAATGGCATTAGAAAGAGAGCCTCCAAAGGTCTCTTTTGTAGAATCAATTTGTGCTCTTCCTTTTGATAAAGATCTATACATGGTCCCGTTTCCTAAGGATATTGAGGTTCCTAAATATGACAAGTATGATGGAAATGGTGACCCTCATGACCATGTGCGTCACTTTTATGCTCTTAGCATGGACTTTCTTCATGAAGACACATATCTCCTACGCTTATTCCCTCAAAGCTTAAGAGGCCAAGCTTTGGAATGGTTTGCAAAATTGACACCACCGCTTAAGACTTTTGATGAGTTAGCTCAGCGATTTACCCAACAGTACTCTTACAACATCCAACAACCTGTCACTGTGATAGATCTCGGTAATCTAAGACAACATCAAGGTGAGCCGTTTGCAACTTACTTACAACGTTGGAGGTCATTGTATTCTCGATATCCTCGTCAGCTACCTGAGAGAGAAAAGATTGACATTTTTGTCAACACACTTGTGCCTGAGCTATTTTATGATCTAAGGAAGCAACTGTTCTCCTCCTTCCATGACATGGTTGAAAGTGCATATCGGATTGAGGATGTAGCTATAAGAAAAGGGGATATTGTTATTAATAAAGATGTTAAAGGCAATGGTAAAGACAAGAACAAACCTTGGAATAAGAACAAGTATGTTGTTAATGATGGGGTTGTTGATGCTCCTAAAGTTAAAGAGCCCGCTTTCAATCTCTCCAATGCTATCTATGCAGCAAAACAACAAGAAGCTAGAAACACTCACAATGCTCCTAAACCTCAATATGCAGATAAGCCTAAGAAATCATTTCGAAAGCGAATCTATACCAAGTTGGCAGAACCTTACGATGTGATCCTTAAGACTTTGGTTGACAATGGATATCTTACGCTTCCTGATAAACCTGGTAACTGGGATCCGATAAATAAGCCCGATTGGTGGAGAGAGGATCATTACTGCCATTATCATAGAAACAAGGGACATCCAACAGACAATTGTTTTAGGCTTAAGGATGATATTCAAGATCTTATTGAGAACGGCACAATCTCCACTGATGGCTTAACTAAAAATTCTGATCACACAGCTTTCAAAGATCCTCTACCTAAGCATGATAAGGGGGAAACCTCTCAAACACATAAGAAGAATCATGATGCAAAGATCAATTATACATATCCTTCTAATGCACCTGTGATTAACATGGTAGAGCCCGTTGAGAGCGTTCTAATGACGAGGTCTCAAGATGATAATAAAGCCAATCATGGTAAGCCAAAGTTAGTCTTGCAAACACGTGGTAGTTCACCTTCCCAAAGTGAGACACTGAATGCTGTTACTAGGGGGCAAGCCAAGATTGTCCTTAAAACTGTGCAAGATCCCAAGCAAGCTTTGCCTTCCAAACAAGTGGCTCCTTCAGCCACCCCTGGCTATGATCTTGTCCAACATTTACAAAAGACACCAGCACAGATATCTATCCTTGAGTTGCTTCGGTTGTCCCCTTCGCATAGAGAGATTCTTGATAAAGCTCTACGTACAACATGTGTTCCCAATGACATTGATCCAGATCAATTTCAGGCTATGGTCAACCACATTTCATCTCCGCTATCTCTCTCCTTTTCTGTAGAAGATGACATATCTATTGCTCACCCACATAATCTAGCTTTACACATTGAAGTTCTAGTCTACAATACCCGAGTCCGCCGAGTCCTGATAGACAATGGTGCAGGGTTAAATATTGTTTCTTTCAATGTCATACAACAATTGGGTTTGTCAGAATTGGCTGTGGATTCCAAGAAGAAGATTACTATAAAAGCTTATGATGAAGTGGAAAGATCTTCCAAAGGTCTTGTCACGCTGCCTATCCGAGTGGGCCCTATCACGAAAGATATTAGCTTCCAAGTGTTGGACATCCCACTCGCATATAACATTCTTTTGGGTCGTCCTTGGATCCATGACATGCAGGCTATTCCTTCCACTTATCATCAGTGCGTCAAATTTCCATACAATGGCACTGAGGTTGTGATTCCTGGAGACCATACTATTGCTATCAATGCTCTTGCTGCTACTGAAAAATTTGTTCCTCATAATGAACCTTTTGTTGATCCTAGTACATCTCTAGCTGCTGCTGAGAAATCACTTAAGATGATGAGCCTTGGTATGGGTGAATATAAACTGGGTTCTTTTGCTTCTATACCTATTTCTCCTAGGTCATATGGGAGACCTTCTGATCAGATGCAGCCTTCCACTTCTGCTATGGTGATCTTTGATACTTTTGTTCCTTCATCCGTTCCTTTAGAAGCAGAAAGAGAAGAACAAGCTATTCAAGAGTGGATCTATAGAGAGGATTCTAGAAATACTCCCATGCTTAGTAATTTAGACATAGATACAGATGAGTCACCGCTAAAAACTATGGTTCAAATGGGAGATGATCTTCCTTCTACTTCACTTCTTTGGGGAGAAAAATGTATATCTACTAATGATATGGATGTTGATATGGTTCATTCTTTTAGTAACCATCCCGACGTGGTTGATGGGTCTTGTATGGGGTCTGATGAGTTTGTTCCCCGTATTGCCTTAGTAGACTATGTTGGTCCTTCTATGACAACTCTAGATCTAGCTACTTTTGGAGCCTACCCTATAGGCTCAACCTCTCTTGTCACCAGAGATGACATCCCTCGCATAAATGCTATTGAACCAGTCACTTCATTTCATCTCGCATCAACACCTGTTACTTCTTCCACCAGCGAACTAGCAACAAAAAAGATTGAATCAGAAATCAAGCATCACAGTCATCAAGTC
This sequence comes from Chamaecyparis obtusa, assembly GCA_027943335.1. Taxonomy (NCBI): domain Eukaryota; kingdom Viridiplantae; phylum Streptophyta; class Pinopsida; order Cupressales; family Cupressaceae; genus Chamaecyparis; species Chamaecyparis obtusa. The sequence continues at coordinate 1,977,333 of BSBK01007512.1, forward strand.
AAAAGAAAAGAGCAATGGTCGGATGGCGAAAACCACATTGTGGTGGTATCGACACCTAAGAAAAGTAAAAATAAAAATCTGCTCAAAAATACTGATTATCAAATAAAAGATGACAAGCTGATTCTCTACAAAAAAATGGTGCACTACTTCAAGCATGATCTCATATCTGTTACACTTCAGCCCATTCCTAGAGTTGAGAACAAAGTTGCTAATGCCTTGGTTACTTCAACATCCATCTTACAAATGAAAAGGCATAAATTTCACTTCAAGTTCCTGGTGGATGAATTACGCTATCCTGCTCACAAATCTTACAATCCTACCATCTTTCCATGTCTTCCACCTCATACTCCTCCATGCCATTCTTTCCGCCATCCCTTACACTTTGCCTTTGTCTCTGGTGGCTTGTATAGGAAGGGTCTAGATGGAACTCTCCTTAGGTGTCTAGAAATAGAGGAGTCAGAAAAAGTACTAGCTAAAATCCACGATGGGATATGTGGATCACATTCTAAGGATCCTCCACTAACTCAGACATTGCTTAGGGCTGGTTATTATTGGTCGAACTGGTTGAGACCTCCTATCATCACAGCTGTAGCATTTGGGCCTGGGGCCTATCAGTTCTCTACATCAGAGGAAGCAGATCTTTAATGCCCATTTCAGTCTGGGGCATTCCTTGTATATACTTTATGATCCTGAAAAAACTCCAAAAAAATTCATATATGATGCTGAAAAAATCCTAAAAAGCATAAAAAGTACTGAAAAAATGAGCATCCTAGTGAAAACCTAGCAATAGGCGCTTTGATGTCTCACCAAAAAAATTCAAAAAAATCAAAAAAATTGAAAAAGTGCCTTGGTGAAAACCTGGAAACAGGCGCCTTGGTAGCAAAAATACAAAAAAATTATAAAAAAAGTCCTGAAAAAATCTATCAAGTGGTGAAAACCTGGAAACAGGCGCTGCTTGAGACCCTCTGCACCTATGTCTATCAGTCTTATGTGGCGCTCTTTCACTCCACTTCTCGCTTTGCCTCTCCTAGCCTGGAATTGATTCTTGTCTTAGTCTAGGGGGCATATGTTGCTTTAAGCTTATCTTGGGTCTCTTTGTGCGTCTGGGTTTCTTGGGCAACTTGGTTCCAATGGTGTTTTTCAACACCACCTCAACTGTGTTTTTCAACACTACCCTTGCGTCGAGTGTTTCTCAACACTTATCAGATGTCCTACCTGCAGTCTAGTATGATGCGATCTTTCTCATTTGCAGATGCAATACTCAAAGTTTGACTCTATGACCTACACACACGCACTTGACTTGCTGAGATTTGTTTGAATTTATTTCTTTGCATGCTGTCTATGATGATTTCTTTGCTGAGTGTTCTCCCCCTATGATCATTTTCGATGATGCATAGCTAGAAGACTGAGGGTATGAGAACATATTTTATTGCTTTTTCTGCCTGAGGGTATATTTTGTTGATCCTAACTGTCATGAGCATTTATGCTGGTCTTACTTGACACTTTGGACCTACAAGGTATTATCCTTGACTATTTTGCAAGTGCATACTTGTAGCCATCTTGACTTTCCTTGTGTCTCGATGCGAGTATAATCTTGCTATATTAAACTTAGGTAATCTCACTATGCTAGTCATCTTGACCTACATGTCTCTGATGTCTAGGTGAGATTTCCACATTCCTATCTGATAAAGATCATATTCATATTCACATAGTTATGCTAGTGTGTATTGTATGATCTTGCGACGCTACCAATAACGCTCGATGATGAATATTAGATGTCTATTGGCTTTGTAACCTTGCAAGTAAACCACTTTTCATGTAGCTTGCATTCTTAGGTTCATGTTAGTTTAGTTTTGCATCTTGCATATGGAGAGAGCTCTCCTTTCATTTTTCATGGACTTGTTAATCAACTGCGCTCACCTTTCACTTCTTCCTAATCATGTCTTTCACTTCTTGTCTTTCATATCCCATCATTTTCCTTTCATTTCGGGATCGAAACCGAAATCCAAGTTCACCTTGATCATCCAAATCACCTTTTCCCCCTCTTTCACATAGTTGGCTAACCCTTTTAAGGCCTGATCCTTCCATCTTCGCTGGGGCATTCTTCACCTCTTCATCTCCATCTCTTTCAAACTTCTAGTCTTTCATTCACTTTCAATCCCAAGTTCAAATTCTTCCCCTCCATGGTGTTTTCGGGTTGAGGGACCACTTGGTTCGTGCCCCGGGTCCCATGTGTGGGGCATATCTTCACTGCTTGATGGTTGTTCTATTCTCTTTCTTCGATTATGATTTCTAGTGATTTGATCATGCTGCTCTTGCTTCTGCTTTCCCTCTACCTGGATTTCACTTTCGATCCCGAGGGGGCAGACACATCATATCTTATTGGTTATCTCTTTCCTAAGTGTTCAGTACTGTCGCTACCAAGCTGACCATGCAGGATTTGCTATCTCTCTGCACTTCATTCTTTGGAGTCAGATCGCTATTTGCTTGCCTTCTTGGCTATCTCTTGCTTTCTTGGCTAATCTGAGTTGCTTTGTGATCCCAAATCGATCTCACATTTCAACTTCATTCTTTGACTACATGTGTTCCCAGATCGATCACACATTAGTCAAAGAGGGGCAAATGTATACACCTAAAAATGGTCACCTAGACTATTAGCCCCTTTTGCTAAATCATAAATTTCTTATTCTTGATCAAATCCTAGCTCTATCATTTATTCGATTATTTTCTATGGGCTAACCATCTTATCCTAAGTCTTTATTTATTAAAAGGAATATTCCCTCCCCTTTTAATAAATAAAAAGCCCCCACTTTTCCTCTTATCCTAAGTTGCACAAATAAAGCATTATTCTTATTTTATAAAAAGAGAAAAGTACTTTTTGTCTCATATGGACACAAAAGTCAACTCTTATTTTCCTATTGGAGGATACTTGTGCACATGGATTGCTCCTCTTTTAAGCTCCACCGTTGATTAAATCTTTTGCCTCTTAATCTCCATGGTCCATTTCTCCTCATTTCCTATAAAAGAAGAGCTCTCTTCTTCATTCTAGATCCCCAACTTTTTATGCTATTGTTATGCTACAGGTTTTCTAGGTCATCTTGGAGCTTTTGGAGACATTCTTGCATCTAGGGTTTGAAGATTTGGAGCATTGTTGGCATTCATCTTGGATCTTCATCAACACTCTATCTTCTTGTCTTCATTCTTGCATCATCATGGCTTTCTTGCTTCATAGTTAGATTTCATTTCTTGCATAGTAGCTTCATTTTCATGGCATTCTTAGCTTAGATTTCCTTTATGCTTTAGATTAATTCATCTAGTTTAACTAGGAGGCTTTGTAATACTTGCATCTTTCATTTCCATAGCTTAGCTTGCATCTTCATTCTTAGCTAGCTTGCATTGCATTGCATTTCATTTGATTCTTGGGGATATTGGCATTCTTGCCCTTGTCTTCATTGAATCTCCCATTGCATGGTTTACTAGCAAGGTTATTGGCTAAATAGCTCTAGCTGAGAGCATTCTTAAAACCCTTGCACTCCATGCCTAGGGAGCTATGGATCGATTTGTGAGGGCTCATTCTTGATTTTCCTTGCATGTAATGATTCATAGAAGTGTGGTCACATTTATAGCACACAGTGATAAGGCATACTAGGACCCCTAAGAAGTTCTCATGACCCTTTTTGATACATTTTAATGCTCAAGTGTGTCTGAAGGGTTCGTTGGACCCCTTAAGACACACTTGAGGGTTCAAATGTATCAAAAGGGGTCCTAATGCATGATAAGGCATACTAGGACCCCTAAGAAGTCCCCATGACCCCTTTTGACACATTGGAACCCTCAAGTGTGTCCTAAGGGGTCCTACGACCCCTTAGGACACACTTGATAGTTTGAATATGTCAAAAGGGGTGATGGGGACTTCCTAGGGGTCCTAACATGTGATAAGGCATACTAGGACCCCTAGGAAGTCCCCATGACCCCTTTTGACACATTTGAAAGCTCAAGTGTGGTTGAAGGGGTTGTAGGACCTCTTATGACACACTTGAGGGTTCAAATATGTCAAAAGGGGTCATGGGGAATTTCTAGCGGTCCTAACATGTGATAAGGTGTACTAGGACCCCTAGGAAGTCCACATGACCCCTTCCGACACATTAGAACCCTCAACTATGTCCTAAGGGGTCTTACAACCCATTAGGACACACTTGAGGGTTCTAATGTGTCAAAAGGGCTGATGGGGACTTCCTAGGGGCCTAAAGTGTGATAAGGTGTACTAGGACCTCTATGAAGTCCCAATGACCTCTTTTGACACATTTGAACCCTCAAGTGTGTCTGAAGGGGTCGTAGGACCCCTTAGGACACACTTGAGGGTTCTAATGTGTCAAAAGGTGTCATGGGGACATCCTAGGGGTCCTAACTCATGATAAGACATACTAGGACCCCTAAGAAGTCCCCATGACCCCTTTTGACACATTGGAACCATCAAGTGTGTCTTAAGGGGTCCTATGACCCCTTAGGACAAACTTGATGGTTTGAATGTGTCAAAAGGGGTCATGGGGACTTCCTAGGGGTCCTAACATCTGATAAGGTGTACTAGGACCCCTAAGAAGTCTCCATGACCCCTTTGAAAGATTTGAATGCTCAATTGTGTTATAAGGTGTCATAGGATCCCTTAGGACACACTTGAGGGTTCTAATGTGTCAAAAGGGGTCATGGGAACTTCGTAAGGGTCCTAACATTTGATAAGGCATACCAGGACCCCTAAGAAGTCTCAATGACCCCTTTTGACACATTTGAATGTTCAAGTGTATTTGAAAGGGTTGTAGGACCCCTTCAAACACACTTGAGCATTCAAATGTGTCAAAAGGGGTCATGGGGACTTCTTAGGGGTCCTAACATGTGATAAGGCATACTAGGACTCCTAGGAAGTGCCCATGACCCCTTTTGACACATTTGAACCCTCAAGTGTGTCTGAAGGGGTCATCCATAACCCCTTTTGATATATTTGAATGCTCAAGTGTGTCTGAAGGGGTCCTACGACCCCCTTCGGACACACTTGAGTGTTCAAATGTGTTAATAGGGGTCATGGAGACTTTCTAGGGTCCTAACACATGATAAGTTGTGTTAGGACCCCCCAGGAAGTCCTCATGACCCCTTTTTACACATTACAACCCTCAAGTGTTTCCTAAGGGGTCATAGGACCCCTTAGGACACACTTGAGGATTCTAATGTGTCAAAAGGGGTCATGGGGACTTCCTACGGGTCCTAACATGTGATAAAATGTACTAGGACCCCTACGAAGTCCCCATGACCCCTTTTGACACATTATAACCCTAAAGTGTGTCCTAAGGGGTCCTACAACCCCTTAGGACACACTTGAGGGTTATAATGTGTCAAAAGGGGTCATAGGGACTTCTTAGGGGTCCTAACATGTGATAATGTGTACTAGGACCCCTAAGAAGTCCCCATGACAACTTTTGATGCATTAGAATTCTCAAGTGTGTCCGAAGAGGTCGAAGGACCCCTTGGGACACACTTGAGGGTTCCAATATGTTGAAAGGGGTCATGGGGACTTCCAAGGGGTCCTAATGCATTATAAGGTGTACTAGGACCTCTAGGAACTCGCCATGATTCCTTTTGACCTATTAGAATGCTCAAGTGTGTCTGAAGGGGTCATACGAACCCTTAGGAAACACTTGAGGGTTCCAATGTTTCGAAAGGGGTCATGGGGACTTTCTAGGGGTCCTAGTATGCCTTATCACATGTTAGGACCCCTAGGAAGTCCCCATGACCCCTTTTGACATATTAGAATCTTCAAGTGTGTTCTAAGGGGTCCTACGACCCCTTAGGACACACTTGAGGATTCTAATGTGTAAAAAGGGGTCATGGGGACTTCCTAAGTGTCCTAGTACACCTTATCATCCGTTATGACCCCTAAGAAGTCTTCATGACCCCTTTTGACACATTTGAACACTCAAGTGTGTTCGAAGGGGTCGTAGGACCCCTTTGGACACACTTGAGCATTCAAATGTGTCAAAAAGGGTTATCAATGACCCCTTCGAACACATTTGTGGGTTCAAATGTGTCAAAAGGGGTCATGGGGACTTCCTAGGAGTCCTATTACACCTTATCACATGTTAGGACCCCTAAGAAGTCCCCATGACCCTTTTTGACATATTTGAATGCTCGAGTGTGTTCGAAGGACCCCTACAAAGTCCCCATGACCCCTTTTGACACATTAGAACCCTCAAGTATGTCCTAAGGGGTCCTACGACCCCTTCGAACACACTTGAGCATTCAAATGTGTCAAAAGGGATCATGGGGACTTCCTAGGGGTCCTAGTACACCTTATCACATGTTAGAACCCCTTAGGACACACTTGAGGGTTCCAATATGTCGAAAGGGGTCATCAGGACTTCCTAGGGGTTCTAACGCGTTATAAGGTGTACTAGGACCCCTAGGAACTCCTCATGAACCCTTTTGACCTATTGGAATGCTCAAGTGTGTATGAAGGGGTCGTGCAAACCCTTAGGACACACTTGAGGGTTATAATGTGTCGAAAGGGGTGATGGGGACTTTCTAGGAGTCCTAGTATGCCTTATCACACATTAGGACCCCTAAGAAGTCCCCTTGACCCCTTTTGACACATTGGAATGCTCACATGTGTCCTAAGGGGTCCCATGACCCCTTTGGACACACTTGAGGATTCTAATGTGTCAAAAGGGGTCATGGGGACTTCTTAGGGGTCCTAGTATGCCTTATCACGTGTTAGGACCCCTAGGAAGTCCCCATGACCCTTTTTTACACATTAGAACCTTCAAGTTTGTCCTAAGGGGTCCTACAACCCCTTCAGACACACTTGAGGGTTAAAATGTGTCAAAAGGGTTCATGGGGACTTCATAGGGCTCCTAGTATGCCTTATCACACATTAGGGCCCCTAGGAAGTCCCCATGACCCATTTTGACACATGAGAACCCTCAAGTGTGTCTTAAGGGGTCCAAGTGATTTGTGATAAAAATGAGTTAAAACCCTTTGAGAATCCTTTTGCTAGTTTTAGTTTGACCTTAGAAAGCCATGATGGATTGTGGGAGGTAACCCTACTGAAGGTGTGCTAAGTCTGGAATTTTTCAAAATCCCCCAAAATCTAGAATTTGCATCTTAACTCCTATGAAGCTGAAACCTATCTCAAACATCCTAGAATGTATTTAACTTGTATTTATACAAATATAAATTAAATTATAAGAAATTAAATAAATCAAACTTATACTTAAATGTTATGTTTGCATAAATCCTTTTAACTTGAAATTGGAAAAAGTGGGGCAATTCAAATTTCAAAATAGGCGGGCTTTTTCGGATATCCGATAATATCAAGTATCCAAAAATATCAAATATCTGATTAGGCTTGGTATTTGCTTCAGGATTACCAAACGTGGGTGGTCAACCCTTTAGGCATGTTTCAAGAGATAGTTCTTGATACCGAGACTTTGACCATGTAGCTGACGACCATTTTTTCACCTGAAATTGATGAAACGAAAAGGGTTTCTTAAAGACATTATCAGCTTTCCATGGATATAATTGCTGTCAAATTTTGAGTTCTGTAAGTAATTATTACTTATTTTTCAATTGAGTTATCTTTAAAGTTGTAACTGACATACTAATTGAAAAATAGCTATAACTTTCAAGCCGTTTAACCTTTTTGAAATTTGAAACATGCGTCACATTCTATGCTTCGGCTACTATAAGAAAAAAAAAGTTTTGAATTTGGTAAAATTTTGAATTAGTTAAGGTCATCAGACATGAGATTTTTTTTATTCTAAAAATGTTGTAGCAAAAAATTCATAATTAATTATTTATTGGACCAAAAATTACAAAAATATATGCGTCACATCCGAGCATGAGTCTACTACTTATATCTAGAATCTTGGGAAAATATATCATCATTTGATTATGATTAAGGTGGTCAAATATACACGTACTCTTTATCTTTTCCCTAAAATTTTTGTAGTATTGCATTGAAATCTAAAATTTTGAATAATTAGACAAAAAAAAATTCAAACAAGGGCTAGTAGTTTAGAAACTACATTCAATTTCCTACAGATTCTACTCTTACAACTTTGTCACATAAGGTTCATAAGATGTTCAACATTTTAAGTCAAGTTAACTAACCCTGATTTTCTAATTTTTCATTGCCACTTAAGGCCATAGTTTGGTATACCATGATCCTGCACATACCCTGCGATGAGAGGAAGGCATTAATAAAATAAGAAGTGATTTGGCATAATGTATAAATATTAAAATGGTGAAAAAATCCAAATGATAGAAATTGAAAAGAATGAAATTCACCAATGCAAAAGAGGAAATGTGGTGTTGATAGCTCAAACAAAGAAATAACTAGAGAAATTTATGCCAAGTAGGGAAATCAAATGTTTTCTATTGAGTAAGAACCAACAGATGTTAAAATGATTCAAAATCTAGATAGTTACATGAATATTAAGGGGAATTTTTATTCACAAAGTAGATAGGATGTAATTGTTAGGAATAGTCCCAAGAGATAACTGAGAGGGGGGGGAGGTGAATCAGTTATCTACAAGTTTCAATTCTTTATCCAATTAAGTATACTTAAACATAAAGCATAAACACAATGAAAGAACACAACACAATATTTTGGTTATGGGGAAACCCAAATAGGTAAAAACCCTGATGGGACTTGATACCCACTAATATTCTGTACTAGTGTATAATGATCCTTGTTAGAAGATCCTTAACCTTGTTAGGAGTTGTTTTACAATATGTTTAGTACAGTAGACCTGGTCAAGGGTCAGACCTTGTTAGAAGTCTTTTACAATTGTCCCTGTTAAGGGAGAGGACACACTCTCTGAGAGCATACTGCTCAAAGGGGCGAAGGCTACAACCTTCTGAATAACAGATACACACTATATCAGGATCTTGGTGAACTACGCTTTGACCTGCTATCTAGATCAATTCCAATGTATATCACAAATACTTTACTTGGTCACATAGACCTTCTTTTGATGGCTCAACACTTTGCACAGTCTACTCTCCTCTTCTTAATCAACCATGAACCACACTCAAGCAATCACAAATGACTATCTATAAATATCTTTCCTCTAAATGATATAATCAAGTCAACATGTTAAAACCACCTTGCAATCATATTAGAGAAACCATAAAAAACTCCAATAAACATTCTGTTGGCTCTACTATGCACGCAACACATTCTGAGACCTATCTAATAAGATAATTGTAGACGCACGCTACACACTGTCGGCTCTACCAAAATAACTGGATCTTTCTCCACAAGCTAAATTAACTCATGCGCTCTTAAATGAACATCAATAACTCTCCTCTAAGCTTAACTCCAAGGGCACATACCCTAAAGATAGGTGCAACTCAAGAATGAATAAAATCTCTGTCGGCTCATCTGAATAAACACAAGAAATTGCTACTGGTGAATAGTGACTGCATAACTTCACTTCTACTAAATATCAGACTATGCGTCCATAACTGAAACATCACTAACATGTCTTCAACATATATCCAAGTGTGCAAGGCTCCATGATAACTTTACGGACAACCATACACAAAACACTGCTTGTTACTCTATCAAGAACACTGTTGACACAAGCTACTATATAACTGTCTTTACTAATAGTTAACCTATGTGCCCATGATATCATGTTGATATCATGTCCATACTTCATAAACTGAAAGCTTACTACATAAGACTTCCATGCATGCTACTTTCCATATATTTTCATTAATGACAAACATATAGTCAATAATGCCTGCTGGAAAATCTCCAACAGTAATGCCCCTCTAGGGAACCCAAGAGAAATTAATCTAAAACATGTTACTATGTTTACAAAATGATTTTTTTCTTAAGTGTTTACACAACAATAATGATAACAATGTGGAAGCAATACAACATAAGATATAACCATGCACATAAGTACAACTCAATTATAATTAACAACTCTCAAGGGTTCCATGACATAGAATTACTTTTAAATTAACTAATTGACTAAGAAAAACCATAAGTACATATTCTCATATATGCCAAAGAATAACAAGTACGTCATTATATAAATGCAACATAGATAAAACTGATACAGCATAGGATACATAACAAACCATCATCCAATGCACAAGTCACAAGGTATGCAAAAAAAATCATATAAAAAGTACATATACAACATCCTGGAAGATCTTACATATGATACATTGGTACATGATACAAATATAAACATCATAAGGTAGATATGGACAAGCCTCCAATGAAGAACAAGAAGAAGGTAACAGAAACAAAGATCATCCAACACCATCATGAATGTCATAATCTCAATGGTAAAAGAATCACTACCACCCAGCCTCATGGAACCAAAGGTCCACTTGGGCCATCATATTGAGGAGATAAAAAAAAATCCAACTCGGATATCAAACACCAAAATCCAACACAATACAACACCTAAGCAAGGGATTTTGAAAGTTCTCTATCTCAAGAGGCACAAAACAAACTGCAAAGGTAAACATACTCATCCAAAGGCAACCAATTCATGTAGGAAACCTAAGATGCATAAAGGGAAGTGTCATCACATGTGCATTATCACATTACAAATATTGTAAAAACCTATGCCCAACCTTATCACATAGGAAACCATTGTTGCATTACAAACATTGTAAAAACCTATGTCATAGTAAAAATGTAAAACCCCAAGCCTTTGGTAACAATTCTTAAAATCCAACTTAATGCTACTCATACCGACAATCAAACACAACAACCAAAACTATAATAATAAATAGATCAGCATTTAAATTCTCATCAAATAATATTTAATTATTTATCATTATTGTTCTTATTATTTTTTCCTAAAAGAATTCTCGTGTATGGAAATTTTTTAATTAATTTTGTTTCCTAAAAATAGAATTTCTAAATATAGAATACTGCTACATGCAAATTCCAAAAACGTATTTTTTTTAATTAATTTTTTTATTTAAATTTTTTTTTTAAATGTATGTGTAGGAAACCATTATCACATTACAAATATTTTTTAAAATTATGCCATAGTAAAAATGTAAAACCCCAAGCCTCTAGTAAAAATTCCTAAAAGCCAACTTAATGCTACCCATACCAAAAATTAAACACAACAACCAAAACTACAATTATAAATATATCAACATTTAAATTCTCATCAAATAGTATTTAATTATTTATCATTTTTATTCTTATTATTTTTTCCTAAGAGAATTCCCATATATGGAAATTTTTTAATTGATTTTTTTCCTAAATATAGAATACTGCTACATGCAAATTCTAAAAAGATAAAAAATTTAATTAATTTTTTTTAAATAGAATACCGCTGCATGCAATTCTAAAAAAAATATTTTTCTTAAATAATATGCAATTGAATATATCTTTCCTAAATAACATGCAATTGTATATATTTTTCCTAAATAACATGCAACTGAATATATCTTCCCTAAATAACATGCAACTAAATATATCTTCCTTAAGTAACATGCAACTGAATATGTATTTCCTAAATAACATTCAATTGAATATATCTTTATTAAATAACATGCAAGTGACTATAACTTTTCTAAATAACATGCAAGTGAACATATCTTCCTTAAATACCATGCAACTAAATATATCTTTTTTATATAACATACAGCATAATATATCTTCCTTAAATAACATGCAATTGAATATATCTTTTCTAAATAACATGCAACTAAATATATTTTCCTTAAATAACATGCAAGTGAATATAACTTTTCTAAATAACAAGAAACTAAATATATCTTCCTAAATAACATGCAATTGAATATATCTTCCTAAATAACATGCAATTGAATATATCTTTTCTAAATAACATGCAACTAATTATATCTTCTTTCAATAACATGCAACTGAATATATCTTTCTTAAATAATATGAAACTAAATATATCTTTCCTAAATAACATGCAACTGAATATATCTTCCTTAAATAACATGTAAGTAAATATATCTTTTCTAAATAACATGCAACTGAATATATATTCTTTAAATAACATTCAAGTGGGTATATATTTTATAAATAACATGTAGCTAAATATATATTCCTTAAATAACATGCAAGTGAATACATCTTTCTTTCTTTTTTTCATTCTATGAAAAAAATATGCTCACATGCATATCAATATATGTATGCTCATCTGCATAATAATATTTATTTTTATTTAATCTTCTCCAAAAGGATATATACCCAACTAAAGATCTAAGGTTTAACAGCTATTAACATAAACAATAATTTATCCTCACACAACAAAACCAAAAAAGTCTTTCAAATCCAAAACCTCAAACAATGGAAACCATGAAACAATCAATCTAAAAACCTTCAAAAATATATCAAACACGATGTAAACAATCTTTTCGAAATAAAAATGCAAAGGGATTTCAAAACCCTATCTTAATCCACTGATGCTCTGAAACAACAAAGACCAATCTCAACCCAAAAATTTAAGCTTTTGAAAGTTCTTTCAATTCCAAATTTGGAGCCAAACTCTATGTGTGCAATAATGACCAAAAGAAATTCTAATATAGAAAACCCATCAATCAAAAGTGAAACACATAACTCCTAATCAGAAATAGAACTCAACTGATAAAAATAATAAAATAGTTAACTCTAAATCCTAAAAATAAGAACTCAACTCCAACATTGTTTTTATCAACTTCAATTAATTAAAAGAATTATATGTTAAATTTTTTCTCAACTTAAGTCACTTTAACTCAACTTGATTTTAAAAGGTTAATTTTTTTATGGAGGTATAGACCTGCGAGCATGGCTGCCTAGCAAGGTACGAAGTCTACGAGAAAACCAACCCAGCGAGGGCCACCATGAAATTTTTGGTACCTGATATAGGAGCATGAGCCTTAGGCTGACCTCTTCGCCTAAGAGACAAGGACTAAGGGGTATCCATTCTTCCAAATTCACCTTGGGCACGATCCCAACCCCATCCCTTAAAAGGTTAAGTTTTGATTTTCATAATAAAGTGGTTTTTAAGTTGCATGATTTATTATTATTATTATTATAATTAATAAAATATGTCACTCAAATTAAATTTTTAGTGAACACAAATATAGTAAAGTTTCACAACTAAACTCCTAATTTGAGTTCTACATTATTTTCATCAAACTTATGCATTATGTGTGTGTGAATTATGTTAGGAATAGTCCCAAAAGATAACTAAGAGGGGGGGTGAATCAGTTATCTACCAGATTCAATTCTTTATCCAAATAAGTATAGAAGAACATTAAGCATAAACACAATATAAGAACACTTAACATAACACCACAATTTTGGTTACAGGAAAACCCAAATAGGTAAAAACCCTGGTAGGAATTAGCACCCACTATAAATTGCACTAGAGTATTATGATCCCTATTAGAAGATCTTACAACCCTGTTAGGAGTTGATCTTTACAATGCATTAAGTACAGTGACATGGTCAAGGGTCAGACCCTATTAGGAGTCTTTTACAATTAACCCTATTAGGGGTGAGGACACACTGTCCGAGAGCACACTACTCAAAGGGGTGAAGGCTGCAACCTTTTGTTTAATAGATACACACTATATCTGGATCTTGGTGAATTGCGCATAGACCTCCTATCTTGATCAGTTCCAATGAATAGCATATACTCTCTACTTTTTCACATAGACCTTCTGCTGATGGCTCAACACTTTGCACCTTCTGCTCTGCTCTTATCTTTCGACTATCTACCATACTTAGCAATCACATATGACTGCTTATAAATATCTTTCCTCTAAATGATATAATCAATTCAGCCTGTTAGAACCATCTTGAAATCATATTAGAGAAATAATACAACTCTCCAATAACATCTCAGTCAGCTCTACTAAGCACGCAACATAAATTAGGACCGCCCAACTCAATATAAGTAGATGCGTCTGTCAAATCCACCAAATTAACTGATACTTTTTTCTCATGCTGAATTACATCATGCACTCTTAACCAATCATTCTTATCTCTTCTCCAAAAACTAATCCAAGCATGCATATCAAACTGATAGGTGCAACTAATGCAACACTAAAAAAAATGTTGGCTCTACCAGATAAACTCAAGAAACTGTGACTGTCAACTAGAGACTTCATAACTCAACATGTACTATATATCTAACTCTGTGTCCATGAACATAGCATCATGCATATGTCTAAAATATAAATATAAAAATGCAAGGCTCCATTACAACTATACTATAAATCACATGCAAAACTCTTCCTAGGACCTGTCAGGAACACTCACTGATACAGACTACTGTATTATTGTCTTCACTCTGAATCAACCTATGTGTCTATCATATCATGTTGATAACATATCTAGGAAACATATACTCATAGCTCTCTCCATCATGCTTCCACGTATGCTTCTTACTATATGTTTTCATCAATGACAAACATACAGTCAACACTCTAGCTTGCTGGAAAATCTCCAACAATCTCGCCCTTTGGCATTCATGGAAACATATGGAATGAAAAAAACCACCAATCCAAATGTACAATAATTTCATAATATTCTTCATTTCCTAAATAAAACTCCCCCAAGGATGAATCATCCATCTCTTACGATTTTGTTTCTTCTTGCTAAATACTCACTCCCCCTTGCTGCAATTCTTTTATAACATTCTCCATTTCCTCATCAAAACTTCCTTAAGGATGAATTCTTCATCTACTACTGAATGCTCTGAATATCAACTATTGTATTATTTACTATTTTGTTTTTCATGACTATATACTTACTCCCCCTTTGACATCAATGGCAAAGGGCGCTAAACAATTAAGCACCAGTACTACTCCTAAAGTAGAGTAGTCAACCTTTCATCATTCACTGAGGATTGATGCACTCCTTCAATCTCTAATTAGATTCAGGGAAGGGAATTACTCTTAGCTTCTCCCTGAGATATTCAAATGTATCCTTAGGTAAAGGCTTTGTGAATATGTCTGCTAGCTGATCTTTTGTGCTCACATAGTCCAACTTTACTTCTTTCTCTGTTATTTCTCTCTTAAAAAGTGATATTTTATCTCAATGTGTTTTGTCTTTGCATGCATCATAGGATTCTTTGACATATTAATAGTGCTAGTGTTATCACAATGAATAATAATAGGATAGTCAATCTAAATACCAAAATCCTTTATCATCTTCTTCATCCACACAATTGTAGAGCAATTTAGTGTTGTTGCAACATACTATGCTTTTGCTATGGACTGAGAAATACAAATTTTCTTCTTACTTGTCCAAGTAACAAGCCTGTCTCCAAGAAATACTGCTCCTCCTGAGGTACTCTTTCTATCATCCATGCATCATGCCCAATCTGCATCTGTATACACATGAAGTTCTACATTTTCTAAATTAGGATACCATAACCCATAGTCTATAGTTCCTCTCAAGTATCTAAATATCCTCTTTACTACCATGAGATGATGTTGTTTAGGATCTATTGCAAATCTTCCAACAATACCAACTGCATTGGAAATATCAAGTCTAGATTGAGTAATGTAGATTAGTTTACCAATCATAGACTTATACAAAGTTATGTCTACTATTTTAGAATCATCTTCTTTTGAAAGATTGCATCCTGTTATCATAGGGGTAATTACTGGCTTGCAATCATCCATCTTGAATTTCTTCAATATCTCTTTCACATACTTAGACTGATTAATGAATATACCTTTGTCTATTTACTACACATTCAGTCCTAAAAAGTACTTGATAGGTCCAATCATGCTCATCTCAAATTTGCTCTACATCTCTTTAGCAAATTCAACACTCAAATTGTCATTACCACCAAAGATAATGTCATCAACAAATATGGAAACCAACAACAATCCATCAGATGTTTTTCTTATGAATAAATTACAATCTATAGCTCCTTTCTTGAATCCAATCTTGGTCAAGTATCCATCAAGTCTTTCATATCATGCTCTAGGGGCCTGCTTAAGTCCATAGAGGGATTTCTTCAATCTTCATACCATATCAAGTCTATCTAATAAGGTGAATCCTTTAGGTTTCTCTATGTATAATTCTTCCTTCAACTTTCCATTTAGGAATGCTAACTTAACATCCATCTGGTATACCTTAAAGTCTTTGAAGGTAGCATAGGCTAGAAACAACTTTATGGATTCCAATCTTCTTACAGGGGAAAATGTATCTGAATAATAAATTCCTTCTCTGTCATGCCCAAAAAAATAAACAACCAAAAAAAATGTAACTAATTTTTTTTTTTAAAGGACAAAGGGGGTGAAAGGTAAAAAGGAGACTAAACATCGGCTATGCTAGGTGCAATCTAGGTTCAAGTTATTAACTGATGTAGCAAGAGTCAGACCTCGAGAGGTGGGGACCCTAGGGTTCATAACATCCAAAAGAGCTCATGCTCCAGGTGCAATCCGAATGTCTAGGGCATCGGTCTACTCCCTAATCAATGTCAATTGTCTAACCACTAACACAGTGAAGTATACCTAGGTCATTATGTTCAAATGTCGTGTGTCCATTCCTTTCTAAGATCAGAAGTTGGAGTAAATTCATGTATCAAAATATTAGTTAAAACAAGGATGTTATCATGATAATAATTTATTTCATACCGACAGGGTTTGATTTGGTTCGTTACTGACCAAAGATCTTTGTCTATGTCATTCAAGATTAATACATGTTAAAGTTACTCAAGTAAGGTAAGATTAGAGGTCCTAAAACATACATTAGTATACAATTCTAATAGCCAAAAGAATTATCAATTTATCTTAGAGTAATTGTTCTACTATCAAGTTCTTATTCACTTAATAGAATAATCTATCGAGTTAACAAATTATATCATGACTGATTAGAGTGAAACACATTACTCCCTTAGCTTATAATGTGACTCTGCTAGGATACATTTAACAAATTACAATGATTATTTAATTATAAGAATATTCTATCAACCATAATCCAAGACTACAGACTAGTGTATTGACTAATTAACTAAATAATTAACCCATAAAATTGATTAAAATAGCTAAAATTATTACCTAAGGAATTATGCCAAAAGAAATTAGTTAATCTCACCCATAGATTACAAATATCAAGTAACCCTTACGAGAATTATGTCTCAGGTGCTCCTCGTGATCCTCCTCATTACGAGAATATATTAGAATATCATTGAGGAACACTACCACAAACTTATCCAAGAATGATCAAAATACCCCATTCATGAGGCTCATGAATAGAGCTAGAGCATTCATGAGGCCAAATGGCACTACTGTGAACTCGTAGTGACCATACCTCATACAAAAAGTAGTCTTGTGGATATCACTTTCCACACTCCATAATTGATGGTACCCTGACTTCAGATCTATCTTTGAGAATACTCGGGCACCCTGCAACTGATCAAATAAATCATTGATCCTAGGGAGTGGGTATTGATTCTTAATTGTTACTTTATTCAACTATCGATAATCAATGCACAATCTAAGTGATCCATCCTTCTTCTTCACAAAAATCACTGGTGCACCCCAAGGTGATACACTAGGTCGAATATGCCCTTTCTCCAAGAGCTCTTCTAACTGAATCTTGAGCTCATTGAGCTCATGTGTGGTCATCCTATAAGGTGCTCTAGATACAGGCTCGTCTCCTGGTACAAGGTCTATATGAAAATCAACTACCCTAGGTGGAGGCATACCAGGTAACTCGGTAGGAAATACATCTACAAACTCTTGCAGAATAGGATAGTCCTTGAGCGAAGGCTCCCCCTTTAAATCCTCCTCTCTATCACTAATGGTGATGGCAAATAACTGACACCCCTTCCGCACACACCGCCTAAGCTGCATAGCGAAAATCATGCGAAGGGATATAGGTCTCTATACTCCAAATATCACCATAGAAGTACCATGATCATCAACGCACTCAACCCTCTTCTGTCAACAATCCATCTTGGCGCTGTGGGCATATAGCCAATCCATGCCAAGGACTACATCATAAGAACCTAGAGGGGTGATGTGGAGATCAGACATCGTGATTAAGTCTCCCATCTGAATCTGACAACTTCAAACTAAGGAACTAACAGACACCCTAGCTCCTAAGGCTAACTCGACCTCCCAACTGACATCCTGTCTAACTACCACCAGCCTGCAATGCTCCACTACATATGGGGAAATAAAGGAGTCTGTGGCTCCTGAATCAAATAAGATAGATACACTGATACCCTGAATCATACTTGTAGCCTCTATGATCGTGGCTTGGTTCTCGGCCTAGTGGTTATCAACCGATGCAAACACTCTATGGGATCTACCCATATCACTGACTGTAGGCTCTGAGGTAGCTCCCCTCTGACCACTAGCTAACTATCCCTATGGGCACTCTCTCACAAAATGACCCATACCACCACAAGTGTAACATGGTCCTTGGGTTTGCATCTGTATTCCCTATGTCCTAGGTTGCTGTGACTCTCCAGTCCTACTGGAACCACTATATCCACCCCTAGAGGACTGTTGAGTCCTAGCTAGTTGTGCCTGAGGGGTCTGTGTCCTCTGATCCTGTCTAGGGCCTTGAGACTACCACTGTTTGGGCTTAGAGCCCTGATAACCCTGTGAATGTCTTTGTCTAGAACCTTGCTGAGATCCCTGCTGCTGAGACTATTGACCCTTAAAGGATCCTGCTAAATGGTCTTGTTTCCCCTTCCAAGTGTATTTCTACTATCCTGACTGTTGGGATGAAGGGTTTCAGTGCTGAGACCAATCTCGAGACTCCCATCTAGTGTGAAAATCCTCAGCTACAAGTGTTGTCTCAACTACATCTCTGAATGTGGGAGGAAAAGCTAGATGTACTGTCTCCTGGAGAGACATATTAAGTCCCTTAATGAAATGATGGATACGCAGTTTCTCGTCCTTCATATAATCTACATATGGAAGGAGCTCGAGAAACTGACTCTCATACTGGGCCACTATGAGGCCTCTCTGCTGGAGATCATGGAACTCCTCTATCTGTCTCTGTCTAAAATGCTCGGAGAGATACCTCTCTCAAAATCGGGCTACAAAAGACTCCCAAGTGAGTGTGTCAATAGCCACTCCTCCAATGGACTCCTCCTGCTGCCACCAAATGGAGGCCTTATCCCATAGGAGATGAACTACAACTCGTGCCTTTAGATTACTCCTGTAAGGGCGCAATCCAAAGCATCACTATAAACTCTGTAACCAGGCCTCTGCTACTGACCTGTCAGTGGATCCCAAAAATAAGGGTGGCTGGAGTCGTATTAACTCCTAAATCTCATCCCCAACATCTCTAGGGGGTCTACCTCTATCTCGTATCCCATGATGAACTGACTCACCCTCATGATCACCATGGCCCTCGGCACCCCTGGGTGGAGGAATCCTAATCCTCTCTCTGCTAGCTGCTCCACCTCCCTCTGGAATCTCTGCTCCTCTCTCAGAAGCCTGTTGCTCCTGCTGATGATCTACAAGTGGTAATCTCTGTTGAATTACCCCAATCAAATTCTAAAGGGTGTTCATGATAGCCTGATTAGGGTCTGGTGGTGGAGGAGGTGGTGGTCATGGAGGTGGCAGTGGTGGTCCACCTCCCCATTCTGCACTGACTCGTGCAGCTCTATGACCTCAGCCTTGTCAGCCAGCTCGTGTGACAACAGGCATCCTACACAATAGGTTAAGTTAGATGAGTTGAAACATAATGGGTCTAAAGGTTCCAATGTTGAAAACTTGGCTCTGATACCAAATGTCATGCCCAAAAAAATAAACAACCAAAAAAAATGTAACTAATTTTTTTTTAAAGGACAAAGGGGGTGAAAGGTAAAAAGGAGACTAAACATCGGCTATGCCAGGTGCAATCTAGGTTCAAGTTATTAACTGATGTAGAAAGAGTCAGACCTTGAGAGGCAGGGACCCTAGGGTTCATAACATCCAAAAGAGCTCATGCTCCAGGTGCAATCCGAATGTCTAGGGCATTGGTCTACTCCCTAATCAATGTCAATTTTCTAACCACTAACACAGTGAAGTATACCTAGGTCATTATGTTCAAATGTCATGTGTCCATTCCTTTCTAAGATCAGAAGTTGGAGTAAATTCATGTATCAAAATATTAGTTAAAACAAGGATGTTATCATGATAATAATTTATTTCATACCGACAGGGTTTGATTTGGTTTGTTACTGACCAAAGATCTTTGTCTATGTCATTCAAGATTAATACATGTTAAAGTTACTCAAGTAAGGTAAGATTAGAGGTCCTAAAACATACATTAGTATACAATTCTAATAGCCAAAAGAATTATCAATTTATCTTAGAGTAATTGTTCTACTATCAAGTTCTTATTCACTTAATAGAATAATCTATCGAGTTAACAAATTATATCATGACTGATTAGAGTGAAACACATTACTCCCTTAACTTATAATGTGACTCTACTAGGATACATTTAACAAATTACAATGATTATTTAATTATAAGAATATTCTATCAACCATAATCCAAGACTACAGACTAGTGTATTGACTAATTAACTAAATAATTAACCCTTAAAATTGATTAAAATAGATAAAATTATTACCTAAGGAATTATGCCAAAAGAAATTAGTTAATCTCACCCATAGATTACAAATATCAAGTAACCCTTACTAACTACTAAATCCCTAACTAACCTAATAACCTATCACACTCTCCCTACAAACTTAATCTCCTAAATTAATAGGAAGGTTCCAATACATGATTATATAATAAAATACTACTAAACTATTTACCTAAAACAAAAGCAATTTTATAAATAATAACATTATAAATAACAATTCAAAAGAAAACTAAAACTAATCTGCTACTACCTATCCATCCTACCATTATTTCTTAGGTGCCACCTCATACAAAAAGGCTCAAGTCCAAAAGAGGGAGGGCGCATTCCAAGGAGAGGACAAAGGGGACAAGAGTTTCATGGGTCCCACTCCCATCATGGGGAGATTTCACAACTACCAAGGATTCCAAAAGAACATAATTTAAATTTGTTTGAAGTCAATGCAATCCCCAAAAAAAAGTGCTCCCTTTTCCCAAGGATGAACCAAGTGGAGGGTGCGCCTGCCAAGGAAGGAGGTAATCCTTAATGACAAGAGGAAAAGTGTCACAATCTCATGTTAGAGATAGGTGCGCTTGGAGAGGAGGAAGTTTGAAAAGTGAGTGATAAATTAGCCATGTCAGTTCATGAGGTTCAAGGAATTAAAGGGGAAGACAAGGCATTAAATTTACCTTGTTGTTGAGGTCACTTCCCATTGACCTTTTTACCCACGTAGGTGGTAGTTTTAGCAAAGAAAAAACCATATAACAATTCCAAGTCAGTCCACTTGCACATGGGGAGAGGAAAGGTGTGGGGTCCACTACAAGTGGAAGGTGATATTAAAGGGACCTTTAAGGCATGCTTATTATATTGTCAAAGACTTTAGGTTAATAGTTGTTTTAGGAGATGTTTTAGATAAGGTTAATTTTAATTAATGTTTGATTGGTTAGAGTGGAATATTCTTTGTGTAATATGAGAATATTGATGTCTCCATACAATTTCCAGAGAGCAAAATGCTCTCTAAAATTCTAGAAGTGTCTATTTTAATAAAAACATAGTTTCCTTCATACTTTTACATTTGTTTCATTTGACTTATTAAGGGCAACTATATAAGACTTAATATACCATTGAGGTTGATGAATTAGAGTGTTATTGTAGAGGTTTTCAATAATATCAATTATGTTATTGCACTCTATTTCTCTATTGCATTTGATGAGAAATGAGCATAGAATTAGGTTCATTTGAATTGTTAATATAACTAAGACAATTCTTCAAACTATAATAGAGAACCTACCATAATCATGCATAAGTTAAACTTTAAAAGACATTGAAAACTATCACATTTCCTTTCCATAATCTTGAATATCATTTCATGAAAAACCACTCCATTATTTAAGAAATCAAATCCAATAGACATACTAGAAATGCATTGTATTTTCATTATAATCCTCTTATCAAATTCATTACAAAATCTCTATGATGAAGGAGCTTCACTTTTTCCTTTATATTATACAATTGAAGAAGGTGTTCAATGAAGGAACAAACATAAAGATTACAAATTTCACTTCATCACAATACATATGCCATTTCACATACATCCACCACTTCACAATGGACTCAATAATGGGAATACTTCACAATATACAATGAGAGGGGGATCTTCTTCAAGATCACCAATGCAACAACATATGAAGGTTTGCTACAAGCATATGAAGGAGGGGAATTTCTTCAAGCTTTCTTCCACATAAATCTTTGGCTTCCAAACCTGCAATAGAGAAGAAAGAACCATGGGTGCTCACCACCCAACCTAGGTCTCTTATGAGACCACCCCCAAGCTTGGAGAACCAAGGATAAATGGGATACAACAAACAACAAGATGCTTACAATGCTCACACATGCAATAACAACAAGTTACTCCCTCCAAGGCCGCACAAATGAACTTTGCAAGCTCATTGAAGAAGGGTGAAGGTGGGCTTTTCCAAGGGGAGAATGCCATTGCTTCCACAAATTCCTCAACAAGGATATCTCATTGCCTCTTCAAGGCTAAAAATCCATCTTACATACACAACAATGCTTGTCAACATCTTTATGATACAAAGATTGCAATGGCTTCATGATGCTTGTCAACATCTTTATGATACAAAGATTTCAATGGCTTCATGGTGCCCATACACCATGAATTTTTCCCTCTTCTCCAAGAGAAGAGACTCTCACCTCATGGAGAGCCCAACTAACCCCTTCACCCAAGGCCACTTCTTCCTCTTCCCAAAGAGGTGAGTAATGCCTTACTCCCATACACATGAACACCCTCATTCAAGCAAAATAAAGGAAAGCACATAAATTTCAACATCAAATTCCCTTCCCATACAATGCAATAACACAACAAGTATACACTTCAAACACATGAAAGAGCATGAACACAACTAATCTATTGAGCATAAACAAGAAAACCTCCATGGAAATGAGAGACCAACCTTCACAAGTGTGATGGCAATTGATAGTTGAGATGAGCTATCCACTTTTTCTTCCTCCTCCAAAACCCTAAAGTCTCTAAAATTAGAGAGTGGGTGAACACCCTCTAATTCTATCCAAGGCCTCTAAAAAGGGCTCCAAATTCTACCCACCCACCAATCATAATTGCAGATTTGACTCTAAGGTCTCCTTGATTTTCCTTGTCCCCCCATGATTAATGCTTGGTTGGAAGGAAAGGTGAAGTTGGGTACGGGTCATGATCCATCCAATCTCGTAGGTAAGGGTAAATGGGTCCAAAAAAGGGTTTCCAAAGTCTCTAGGGGGTTTAGGATATGCTCAAAACCTTCCTAACCCATACCCCTAACATTAAGATACTTAAATGATGTCAAAAATGACCCCTAGAACCTCTTATTGGTCTCTAGAAGTGGCTGGAATAAAATGAATTTAAATGAGCACATTACAAGTGTCAAGTGACACTAATGATTGCACAACACATATAGTGCCAAGAATGACAACACGAAGCTAACAGCTAGTGCACATGAAAAATCACATTTACACAAGTGCACATTACAACAAGGCTTTGTAATCCCATATTGGACTAAGCCTTGGCTTACTCAGTTCACATGTGTTTACCCTTGGTTCTTCGATAATTCCCATGGTTCTCGTACCTACACACTTCACATCGAGCATCAGTAGTTCAAGATGATAACATTACATGAAATATACATATTCAATTTCCTATTTAGTATCATAACTCAATATGTATAGCTCAATTCAAATCACAATTTTCCATTAATAATATTTGAACATCATAAGTACATAATCATCATGTGCAGTAATCAAATCTAATCATGAATAATTCACTTAATCAATGATGCATAATAAAAATCATGATGTACTCTAGATTCACATCCACACATACATAATATAATAATCACCATCAAAATATTGTATCTCAAGTCTCTATCAAAATAGATCAACAAGTGTATTAGTGTATCAAAATGTAGAAAAGAAAAGATGCTATGACAGGTTGGGGTGAGGCCTCACATTCTCTTTGCGCATATCCTTTACACACTAGTCTTTCTTTGTTTCTTACCACTGTTCCATCTTCATTCATCTTATTTTGAAATATCCACTTGGTTCCAATCACATTCTTATCACTAGGCCTAGGGTCCAATTCCCATGTATAATTCTTAATTATCTGATCTAGCTCTTCTTTCATTGCTTCATCCCAATCTGAATCATTACATGCATCTTCAACACTTAAGGGTTCAATCTATGATAGTAAACATACCTCTTTATTTGTTGTGGAACTCTTTGATTTTTATCTTGTCATGACTTTACTATTCTGATCTCCAATGATGTCTTCTTTGAATGATATCTAGGTGTGAATTTAGGAACATTAGGTGTGAATCTCTCATCTGACTTATGTGATTCTTCTTCACTAGTTTCAGGGTCATTGAATAATACATCAATGTTGTCAAATATTTCATCAACAATTGTTTCTCTAGTGGTAGGTCTAGGTTCTTCTTCAATCATAGGTACATAATCATGATATCTTTCTTGAATCATAAACTTCTCATCAATCTTAACATGATAACTTTCAATGATTTTCTGCAATCTTAAATTGAAACATCTATAAGCTTTGCTTTTAGTAGAGTAACCAAGAAAAATACCTTCATCACTTCTTGCATCAAACTTGCCAATTGCTTCATCTCTCTTGATGTAGCACTTGCTTCCAAAGATTCTAAAGTATTTGACTATAGGTACATTCCCAAACCATAGCTCATAAGGTGTCTTGTCTGTGCCTAGCCTCAATTTAATTCTATTGATTATATATACTGCAGTATTGACCGCGTCTCTCCAATAGGTGTGTGCAACCTTTCCTTCAATCATGATGGTGCATGTTGTGTCAAGCATGATCATATTCCTCCTTTCTATAATTTCATTATGATGAGGGGTTCTAGGTGCACTTAACTATCTCTTTATCCCATGTTCTTTGTAGTACTCATAGAATCTGTCAGAGGTGAATTCTCCTCCTCTGTCTGATCTTAGACATTTAATCTTCAATCTAGACTCATTTTCAACCTTAGCTTTGAATATTTTGAACTTCTCAAATGCTTCTGATTTATCGTTTAAGAATGCAGCCCACATTATTCTATAATAATCATCAACAAACAAAATAAATTACCTTTCACCATAGTATGATCTTGTTTGAGTTGGTCCACATAGGTCTATATGCAGTAGATCCAATTTGTTCTTTGCCAAATTATGCTTTTTTTTTAATGAATTCCTCACATGCTTTCCCATCACACATTCCCTACATATTGTATCAATTGGGTTTGCAATGATAGGAAGGTCTCTTACTACCTTTACATTACTTATCTTCACTATGTTGTCAAAATTGATATGACATAGTCTTTTGTGCCATAGCCAACTATCGTCTACTTTAGCAACAAAACAAATTGCTTCAAGATTAAGTTGAAAAATATTACCTTTAGTCTTTGAACCTGATGTAATCATTTCTCCTTGTTATTAATTATGCACTTGTTGTCTTTGAATTCCAACTGATATCCCTTTTCAAGCAACTATCCAACACTTAGTAGGTTATGTTGCAAACCATCAACATAAAGAACATCATTAGTGTTATTCTTTCCATCCAAGATGATAGCTCCTCTACCTATGATAGGTTTAGGAGTGTTGTCTCCAAATCTAACCATGTCACCTTTGTATCTATCCAGATGTATAAACCTATCCTTGTCTCATGTCATGTGATGTGAGCAATAATTGTCAATGATCCAATCTCTCCTGATGCTAGCTTGTGAAATCAAAGCTAACTCTTGTGCTTATTTTTCATCTTCAAGGTCTATTTCATCAAACATTTTCTCCATGTCTTTAAGAGAAATGAATCTAATTTCATCCTCTGCAAATTCTTCATCTGATACTCCATCACCAGAATACTAGTATTATTTTGTATACTTAGGCTTGTAGTTACTTTTGAACTTCTTGACTCTTGTAGGACACTTAGATGCAAAGTGACCAATCTTGTTACATGAAAAGCATTTGAATGGTAACTGACCTTCATATTTTCCTTTTCCTTTCCTTTCTTTCTTAGCAATCAAAGTAATGAAATAATCTAGTTCTTTTTCTTCATCATCATCATCAAAATTACTAGAAGTGTTCAAGGATTTCTTACCATGGACTGAAGCTTTGAAGGTTGTCTCACTTTTAGGCTCTATCTTTAAACTTGATATCTCAAAAGCTGAAATCTTGTTGATTAAGATCTCTCTTTTGAAGTCTTTTGAGTATTGCATAGTCTCATTTAGGATGTTTATCTTGCTCTCATATTCTAGTGTCAAAGTAGTCATCAATTTATCCATTATGTCTTCTTCCGAGATCTCACCACCATTGTTTATGATTCATGAAACTACTTCATTAATCCTTTGATTGTAGGCTCTAATGTTCTCTTTAGGTAGCATCTCCAATGTATTCAACTTTTTCTTCCATGTCTTTCTACATGCATTCTTAGCTTGGATGTCTCCTTCAAACATGTCTTCTAGATACTTCCATATCTTGTAGGCTTTATCAACTTTCTTGATCTCTGAAAACTTACTGTCAGACAAGGCATTGATAAGGGCTTCTTTGGCAATAGCATTTTGAGTGAAAATCTCCTTTTGCTTAAGAGTTGCATTTTCCTTTGCAAGATCTTCTAGAGAGGGAATCTGAACTTCTTTGGTAGCTACTTCAAAAATCTCAAAGTTAATGCACTGCAAATGTGTCATCATTTTTTCTTCCAATCTAGATATTTCTCTCCATAAAACTTAGGACTTTCTTTTCTAAAGAATTCCATTTGATCAACCTCAATCTATTAAACTTTCTCTCTAAGGCACTTGGCTCAGATACCAATTCTTAGGAATAGTCCCAAGAGATAACTGAGATGGGGGGGTGAATTGGTTATCTACCAGATTCAATTCTTTATCCAATTAAGTACAAAAGAACATTAAGCATAAACACAATATAAGAACACTTAACACAACACCACAATTTTGGTTACGGGGAAACCCAAATAGGTAAAAACCCTGATGGGAATTAGCACCCACTATAAACTGCACTAGAGTATTATGATCCCTATTAGAAGATCTTACAACCCTATTAGGACTTGATCTTTACAATGCATTAAGTACAGTGACCTAGTCAAGGGTCAAACCCTGTTAGGATTCTTTTACAATTATCCCTGTTAGGGGTGAGGACACACTGTTTGAGAACACACTTCTCAAAAGGGTGAAGGTTGCAACCTTCTTTTTAATAGATACACACTATATCTAGATCTTGGTGAATTGCGTGTAGACCTTCTATCTTGATCAATTCCAATGAATATCATATACTCTTTACTTTGTCACATAGACCTTCTTCTAATGGCTCAACACTTCACACCTTCTGCTCTGGTCTTATCTTTCAACTATTTTCCATACTTAGCAATCACAAATGATTGCCTATAAATATATTTCCTCTAAATGATATAATCAAGTTGGCCTATTAGAACCATCTTGAAATAATATTAGAGAAACAATACAACTCTCCAATAACATCTCAATCAGCTCTACTAAGCACACAACATAAATTAGGACCTCCCAACTCAATATGAGTAGACACATCGCTTCACACTATCGGCTCCACCAAATTAACTGATACTTTCATCTCATGTTGAATTACAGAATGCGCTCTTAACCAATCATTCTTATCTCTTCTCCAAACACTAATCCAAGCACACATATATCAAACTGATAGGTACAACTACTGTAACACTAAAAACAATGTCGACTATACCAAATAAACTCAGGAAACTGTGACTATCAACTAGAGACTTCATAACTCAACATGTACTACATATCTGACTCTGCATCCATGAACATAGCATCATGCATATGTCTATAACATAAATATAAATGTGCAAGGTTCCATTACAACCATACTATAAATCACATGCAAAACTCTTCCTGGGACCTGTCAAGAACACTCACTAATATAGACTGTTATATTACTATCTTCACTCTGAATCAACCTCTACATCTATGATATCATGCTAATAACATATCTAGGAAACATGTACTCACAACTCTCTCCATCAGGCTTCCACACATGTTGCTTACCATATGTTGTCATCAATGACAAACATACAGTCAACACTCTGGCTTGCTGGAAAATCTCCAACAAATTATGGTACATGTTATCTTGCAAACACAACACTTCTATAACTCATTAGATCAATCGTTGGTGCATGAAAAGCAATCAAAATCATAAAAATTGAAACCAAATTATATTTTCCTAGTCATAGAGAGTATGATCTGATTGTTAGTGCTCTCAAATTGTACATAAGAATAGTGAAATTACAACTATGAAATGGAAGATTCAAAATGAAATGCATTTAACATGAAAGGACTCAAGAGAAATTAAGCTAGAATTAGAATGAAAAATTGATGCAAGAAATATAAGAAATGATCTAGATTGAAAATAGAAGCACTTTGTTAATTAAATGATCTAGATATCCAAAAATGACTTGAATGACATTGGTTTTATATATTTCCTTTTGGAGGGAAAGATTGAATTTGAATTCGATGGTGGAGATTCATCCATGATGAATGGTTGATATTGATTCTCACTTGATCCATGTGAGTGATCATTGTGATTAGATCCCATTAGTTTGAATTAACTCCTTTTTCCTTTTGTGAGTTGAGAAGATAATAAGACAATTAATTAGTTCACATTAATTAATATCACTAGTCATAGGTATTTTTGAGTTTGATTTGATTAAATGGCTAGGGTAATTAATTAAGGAATTATTCTTGATGATTGATCATAGATGCTTGATAATTGATGAATTATGTAATTAAATTGATCTAATTCAATTACACAATTATGTTTGATATTTGATGTGGTTTGTGTATGCGCCCTAAAATGGTCGTCTAGACTTTGGGCCCCTATTCATCAATTTATCAATTTCCTGAATCAATGCTTTGCAATATTTTCAATTAAAATCAATTTCATTGATCAAATCGCAATTAATTTAATTATTTTAATATTTTATAAGGTTTGATCATTTTCTCCTAAGCCTCATTTAATTAAAAGAAAACTTCCCTTTTAATTAAATAAAATTATCTTATTAAAATAAAATTCCTCTTTTTAATAAAATCCCCACTTAAATATCTCTTTATGTTGAAAAAGGAAATAAAATAAATAAAAATCCCTTTTTCTCTCCACTTTGAATGCACATACTTTTAAGTGGTGGGCCTTTTTCATCTTTTTGTCTCTTAAAGAATCTTGAGCACATGGATCAATCAAGATTTAATCTCCACCATTGCTTATTTCTTTTTGCCTCTTAATCTTGACCGTCTAAGATCCTTTATAAGGAGTCATCTCCTTCTCATTTAGAGGATAGAAGATTTTTGTATTGTTATGTTGCAGGTTTGGAGAGCGATTTTGGAGAAGATTCTTGAGCACTTGAGCTTGGATATTGCAACTTCTCTTTTCTTGTCTTCTTCTCTCATGCCCCATGGCAATCCATTTAGATTAATCTTGCACTTGCATATTAGATTAGATTCATATTTCCTTTCATAGAATAATCTTGCATAAGCATTTTCTTTCATAGATTAGTTTGCTTTCATGCATTGTTATCATGTAGAATAGCTTTCATTTTCATTTTCATGCATACTTGATGATCATGGAGACTAGCATTCTTGCTTTTCTTCTTTGAATTTCTCATTTTATGGTGTACTTGCATGGGCACAAACCAGGTCTAATCTGAGGGCCTCTATCATAAACCCTTGCACTCCATGAATAGAGAGCTATGAGTCACCATTTGAGACCTCATTCTTGAGAAATCTTGGATATAATGACTCATAGAAGTATTTCAACATTTTAGCACACATTTTTGGTGCCCACCATGGGGTAGAAAATTGCATTTCTTGCCTCATATTATTTTATTTTATTTTTCTGATGATTTTTGTGCACTGTATGTACTTTCATGCGTCTCTGGTATGGATTCTCACATGAGATTTCCCACTGTATCGCATGAAGATTTGCTAGCATTAGCATTTATATGCACGACAAAGGCATTTTCTTGTGCGGTCTATGTACTTTTCTCATGCGGCCCTGTGTACTATCTTGTGTTTTGGGAACAAAGACCTAAAATCTGCAGATTTACTTTTTGCTTGCTATTTTCTAACATTTAATGTTTGTTGTGATTGTTTCCCTAATTCTGATTGCTGAGGTAGCATAGCATTGGATTACAGATCTTTGGACCTAAGGTGAGTTGCTATAATCTCTATAACATTTGGATTTTGGGATAAAATGAATCTCTCGTGTGTCTAGCTTGAATCTTTATTGCTTTCATAGATCACACTTCAATTTTGGGCTCTAAAAAAGAACATAGATTCACTTTCTTGCATATGTGTTTCACATAGTAATTAGGCCCTATGAACACTATTTGTGGCATTCTTGATAGAGTGGGTTTCTTGCGAAGCTCTTCTTGATGATAGAACCCCTTGTAGGTAGGGAGGATATTGTTACTATCTCATGGTCTTACTTGGTTTAGTTTTCAACATTGATCGGTACGTTCTCTCTTGGTCCCACTTAGAGAGCTTGGTAGACATTTTTGTTGATGTTATGAACCTTGGTGAGGTGGTTTCAATCTTAGCATGTCAATGAACTTGCTCGCTATGTTTGGGTGAAGTGAAGAGGCTAGAGGATTATGCTCTACTCCCTTTTTGGGTAGTACCAAAAACTCAAATCCTTGAATCTAAAACAAATCCTCATGTGGTCCTTTTTGTGAGTCACCTTTTTTAGAGAGGGTTAACCGTAGTGGACATTCCCTTTATTGGGTCAACCATGTGGATGGAACCTCAAGCGGTAATAGCCATTTTCATCATGGTAGCAAAAATTGCTATACAAATGTCCTTGTGGAAGAAATCTCCACGGGTGTAGTTTCTCGTGGGGTTGTCAGATCTCCTCAACATCTTTGATTGATTAAATTCTCAGAATGTGTCAAAACTCTGGTGCACCTGGATTGGAGTTCACCCTCTTGAGATTGCAAAATTTGTAGATTCAAACCATTACTAAGAACCATAGTGCAACCAAATTTTCTTTTGCTAGGACTATGTGCGTGATTGGAAAAACATTTTGAGAACATACACAAGTAGAATATTTAAGGAGTAGCATACTACATCACTATTCTTGTGCATGTGCAAGGTTGCTTTGTCCCTTTCTCATGGTTTGAAGACAATTGTTTTCTTGAAATCCTTGATTTTTGTCTTGCGTGCTTGATTCATGATGAAAATTTTTTGATGTATCTATGTGATCATTTAAAACAAACAAAAATTGAGTTCCTGAGTTTACAAACTTGTTGTCAAGCAGTCTAATCTTGTTTTATTTCCTAGCTTTGGGCACATTCTCGTGCGAGCCTGACATTTTCTCATGTGAGCCTGACATTTTCTCATGTGAGATTTCATTGTCTCATGCGATCCCTAGCATTTCTTTGTGCAAGACTACATTCCCTCGTGTGAAACTGTCCCCTATTCTATCAAAATAGTGAGTTGATTCCTGTCCTTTCCAATTTTCCTTGGTCGATCCAAATTATAGTAGGTCACTTACCTTGCTGTTGGAAGCCTATCTTCATCTTGGGTTTGTTAGAAATAGGGAATACTGAGAGGGGGGGGGGTGAATCAGTATTCTACAAACTTTCTCTTTTGCCCAATTATGGATATAACAGATTATCTTTATACATGCATAATATAAGAAGCTAAACAATATGCATAGCAATGCAAATAAAGAACTCATAACACATGATACGTTCTCGAGGAAACCTTGGCCAACAGAAAACCCCAGTGGGGATGATACCCACAAAGATCCACTAATCAAAAGTATCCTGTTAAGGATATTGACCTTGTTAGGAGTCTATTACAAGCATATAGTGTATCAGTCTTGATTAAGGGACTATAGGCCTTGTTAAAAGCCTCAACCCTGTTAGGAGTTGTCAATACAAAATCTGATTACCAGATGAGCCCACTGCCCAAACAAGTAATGTACAATGTATACTTATTACAAAATGGATTAAGGTATATAACCTTATGCTACTTGCATCAATATCTTTTTGTTGCTCTTACATTCGCATCATATCATTACAATATTACATCATCTCTCCTCTTCTTGCAATTACAATTACATATATACAAGTTATTAAAGATAATAACTTTACATGGTCAACTTCCATATATCTTTATCCAAGAGTTAACATATATAATATCATCCTTTTATATTTTTAAGTCATTATTTTGATAAACAAAATAATCCCTTAACTCTTTACCAATTCTACCTTCATATTCTGTCATGTCGGCTTAACACTGTCTTTGGTAAAACTATCATAACTAATTTCGTACATGTCATACTAACTTGTGCTCTAAGATGGGTCATCATTAGTCATCATAGAGTCTATGTTCAAGTGCACAAGCATTAAAATTACTCCAGTCAATGTTGCAAACACAAACTGTATCCTGGTGCACTGGTGAAAACATTGTCTGACACTTAGACAAATTTGCAATGCGCTCTGCTATACTTGCTCACAGTCCTGTGCGACCTTCATGTGGATCATATGTTTCCATAATGAAAACATCTATATACTCACTTCAGCCAAATCACCAACAATCTCCCCCTTTTGTCATTGGTGGCAACATATGAAAAAATTGGCTAAGTGTACAAGTCAAAATCTCAAAATTGTATCAAAATTGTGGCCATAGTATAGAATATGTATACTATCCTTATAACTCCTCAAAATATAAACTCTAATACAATGCTCCCCCTAAGAGTATCAATCCTTATCAAATATATCAATTTTTTGCCTTAATATCTCTCCCCCTTTGACAACAATGACAAAATAAGGTAGGGAGGATTACAAAATTGTATCCCAAAAAAATATTATACCTTCATTTTCTTATTGCAAAGCCAATAGGATTGCAACACAATCTGAAAAATTAGATTTCATAGCTTGTATCTCCTTTTCCCATGAATTCTTGATGGAATCTGCCACATTGAGTAATGTGCTCAGTCCATAAGCTGCTATTTGACAAGCTTGGAGGTTGTCAAATTTGAATTTCTGAAAGGATGTCTTAGCTATAAGACATTCTTCTAACTGCTCTTCAATGATACTCAACTTCATAGAGATGTGTTCTCTCAAAAGAGTGAGTCTCCTCATTTTTTTGTTCCTCTCATCTTGCAATATTCTTATTTCATCATAAAGCTTCTGAATTTTCTTTTCAGCATCACATACCTTCACATTAGGTCTAGAAAGAAGGTTACATTCATTCTAAATCTCAGCTTCCTTTAACTTGATCTTCTGTTCCTCTTCTGCTGTCAAAATCTTTGGTTTTGTACACTGTATATAAAATGATTTTCCTATCTCCAAATGTTTCCTCAAGTTCTTGATACAAATATCAAGACTGCTAATATCATTCCTGATATTCTGACTGATGTTCAAAAGCATTTCAGCTTCATAAGCTGCTTGAGCTCTCACTTTTGCAATATCAGATAGGTTAGTGAATTCATTGTCAAAAGTGCTCATTACCTTCTTAGCTTTCTCCAAAGGGTCTACATCTATGATTTATGTAGTTGCAATTCTTTGTAACTTCTCAATAAGGTCCTTTAGACTCCCTTCAAGATTTTTCACTTTCTTGTTCTTGCCACTGATTTTATTCAAAGAAGTGATCAATTCCAACTGATCATCATCATCAACTTCCTTTCCTAAATTTTCAAAGAAAGATCCAATTTCTTTCTTCTTTCTAGTCTTAGGAGTAAGACTAATGTCTTATGTGGAAGAAATGGGTGCTTGAATCTCAATCTCATTAGGTTCTTTGCTAATAGATTTAGTCTTCTCTGCTTCTTCAGTTCTATCTGATTCATCAAGAACCGAATTGTCAATAATGTTTGCTAAGTTCTTGAATACATTGTCATCAGTATCCAAGGTGACCTTAGTACCTTCAATATTCATAGTTTCATCTTCAATGTTAATAGCTGAAGGAGAGGGAATATCCTCTTTTTCAGCTTCAACTGCTTGCTCTGCTGCAACCGATGGCTCTCCAATGTTTTCTGACATGACCTTGATTATTGCCTACTCTGTATCTAAATTAACTTCTTCATATTTGCCTCCCATAATCAAAATGGTTCTCAAATGGATTCTTAGGGACTTCAATATCTACTCCAAGTGTTCATCATCTCTCACATCACAAAGCTTCTTCACAAGATTCTTTCTGATATTGATGTCTTCTTCAGTTGCTCTCTGCTTTCTATTTAGCAGTTTGGTGTACAACTCATTAGGTATTTGACCTTGAATAGAATCAAATTTCTTGTTTGCCAACATCATATGCTTCACAATAGCATTCTCCAAATTAAGTCAATCTAAATAATCATAAAGAATATAGTACTTGTTCATTCTGGTAAATTCTCCATTTTCAATAATCTACTCATTAAGCTTTTCAACTTTAGGATTCCAAGCTTTCTTCTTAGTTGTAGTGTCATCACTTTTACTTTTGCAATTACTCTTGGTACTGGTTGAACTATATTCTTCTATCTCTTTCCTGGTCCAGTAGCAATTTCTTTCATTCTCTTGCCAGCTATGGAGGAAGTGGATCTAGTTGTTACATGTTCCTTTTCTGGTTCCTCTACTTTCACCTTGACTTGTGTAGGTTCTTGTTGTGTTGCACTAGATGACAAGGGTGGTACAATCAAAACTTCTTTCTATCCAATATCCCTAATTGTTGTTGTTGTCTATTTTTCCATTAAGAATTCTTGTTCTGACATCCCTGTATCTTTCAATATTCTCCTGATAGTGTTGTCAACTCTCTTCTTAGATTGCTTCTCTTCAATTATAGCTTTTGCCAAGTTGAAGTTCTCTTCAGAAGTTCCAAATCTTTTGCACTGAGTGTCCAATTTACTTTTAAGTAATCTACCAACATATTCTTCTATGTCAACCTCAGATATCTCATAGCCAAGAGGGTCTATGAACTCAATTCTAGGTTCCACTGCTTCAATATAGGTAAAGTCAGTGTCAACCATAAAACATATATCATTCTTATACTTCTTCACAAGTGACTATGGAATTCTTGATCTACTAGTTACTATGTGTGTGAAAATTGTACCTGATCTATAGACACAACACTTCAGTAAAACATTAGAGGTTAGTTGAAATCAAAATCATGCAATGAATTGAAAGCTAAACTAACTAGGTGATTTACTACCTTATAATAGGTGTGAGTATGATGTTCTCAGATTGTTATCGAGATCAGTGACCTTGACGACACCTAAATTAAGGATTTGAATGCAATTGATCTAGATATGAATTGAATGTAATTAAGCTATTTTTTTGGATTTTCTATGCAATATGAATGATAAACTGATATGAAATTGATCTAACAATGATATGAATCTATGCTAAATGATATGCAATGCTCAAAACAAGAAAGATCTCACAATAGCTTAGATTCGCAAAGATGATTCTTCAGACTCCAATTCAACAGCGTGAGAATGCAAATTTGTGGATGAATTATGAAGAGTTGAGCCTTGATTTTATAGAAATCCAAGGATTTGGAGGTGCATGGAAAAAGCCATAAATCACTTAGATTAACTCAGCTTGATTTTTGAGTTATCTGATCATGAAAGATAGTTAATTCTCAAAATTATGCAAAAGCATGCAAAAACAACTTTTTAACTCAAATTAGAGTTTAGATCAGCTTTTTGAACTCCCAAAGGATGTTGAGTTCCAAAAAGTCAACACTTTGCATTGATTTTCTGATTTGGAGTTTAACTATTTCTTTTGAATGTGCATAATAATTAAGAATTAAATAAATAATTAAATGATTTACTCTCAACTTAACTGATTTTTTAAAATAAATAATTGATTTATGGGTTAATCAATCATTTAATCAAACTTTTATTAAAAACTATATTATTAAATAATGACAACATGCTTTAATTAATTAAATAAGAATTTAATCAATTATTCATAGGATATTGGATTTATTGTCAAAATTAAATAATACAATTAATAATAGATAGAATTAAATTTAATTAAACAATTAAGTGGAAAATATTAAATCTAATTAATTAAATATGAAAATATTCAATTAATCAAACTTTAGGATAAATGTGATTTATCGCCAAATAATCATTAAATTAAAGGTAATTAAGATAATTAAGAATATTGCTAGGAATATTCCCCGATGTAGAATTTAAGATAATCAATTAGATTCGATGATGTGCAGATGTGCCTTAGGTTAGGACTTCCATGTCGATTTCATTCGATTTGAGGATGTAGGAGGTTAATGAACATATAGCCCATTTTTGGGGTATTACATTTTGCCCCTCTTTGAATTATTGTGCGAAGCGCAGTGGTTCAAAGATAGTCTGTGTATGATAACGATACGAAACTAATTCGAAAGATATGATGATTGAAAGATTTGAAGATATTAGGTCCTGAATGACCAAAGATAATGTTCACTATAGTAGTGATGAACTAATGATTGCGAAAGAGTGTCAAAACACCTAATTCTGAACCTTAGGATTGCAAAGAAGTGAGGGATCGATTCTAGACTCGA
Organism: Chamaecyparis obtusa; assembly: GCA_027943335.1. Taxonomy (NCBI): domain Eukaryota; kingdom Viridiplantae; phylum Streptophyta; class Pinopsida; order Cupressales; family Cupressaceae; genus Chamaecyparis; species Chamaecyparis obtusa. The sequence continues at coordinate 2,014,032 of BSBK01007512.1, forward strand.
TTGTCTTAGCAGAACCATGACGTAGGTATCACATCTAACCCCTTCGGTTACCGAAGAACCAAGGAAATAACACTGATGAACCGATGGTTGCAAAAAGCTGATACAGATTACAAGATTAGGAGGATACCAAATTGATATGGATCGACGAATCTGATATGCCCCAAGTGATGATAGATTTACCCCGAGCAATGAGGACTTTTGATGATTCAGCAACTAGACATGGTTGTTGTCTTGATTACTGAGGAAAGATTGATAGAATTTTTATAGACTTGAATGATGTGCAATACCATGCCCCCTTCGGGATTAAAATCAAAATCTAACAATAAAAGTCAATGTTAAATGGTTTAGAAGCATGTTAATTGATTTGAAAAGTGGTTATACACGTCCGGGAATGCGTTTTGCATCGTTTGGAGGTCCTAAAGACCAAGTAGACTAGGTTTGACCATGAGTTGACCATAGTTAAAAGTTTGAAATTTTGATAGTTTGATGTTAGATAATCAATTAAGTTGAATACTAGATTTCTGTGATGATTGAAGGTTGATTATGCAAGTAGTTAATAATATGAATGATTTTAGATTTTGATTTTGATCTCGAAAAAGGATTCTACTTGCTATTTCGTTGGAGGAACCTTCATGTGGAATTCAGCTCTTGTTAGATTGGAAGATGTGATTGAAGAATCTTTTAAGTGTTCAAGCAATTTGTGAGATCATGCAAAGTGCAAAAATGCAAAGAAACGTGCAGGATGATAATGCAACCCTAGGACCTAGGACTTACTCACTGATCATGTGTCAATTTTTTATCATCATTGAACTTTTAGGTAACCAGATAAATCAATACAATGCCCACTAGCCATGAAACCATAGACATATGAATATTGATTTGTAATGCTCAAGAACCAATACAATACCCACTGGTCAAACAACCATGGACATATGAATATTGGTTTTATTTTTAGAATGTCAGATTAGATACAAGCATCAAGGCACAAGCGCCAAGATGACCTGAGTATCATGTCCATTTTGATATAGCAATTTGCATTTAACATACACATCAAACAGTCAAGAGATCATTCTAAATCCAGTGTGAATTACCCGTAGTGACCCTTTATCATTCACATCCTTGGTAAGATCACATTTCACAGTAGGAGAAAGAACTTACTCAAAAAGACAATAGTGAGATCAAACTTCCTTGAATTTTTTGGGTATCAATGGTCGAGGTACGCATGGCCATCCAATTTGAGATAGAGGCTCTTACAATCGGACACCATTTCAATCCAAAATTTCCAAAGACGTTAGATTTTCACATACAAGTAGAAAACAAAGAAAAGATTATGCCCCTAGTCATCACTCTCTAAATCTTATAAAGGACATCATCGAAGAGCTTGAAGGGACACAATATGCAAAAATCTCAATGAAAATCAGTAAGCATACAAGGAGATAAAAGCATGAAAAGCACAGATTGTTTTTAGTTTGTGTTTGATTGTTGTTGTAGATGCAAAATCCTTTCTGGAGATGAGACATACTTGACTGACTCAAATGAAGCCTCAAAGGACTCTGACTGGATATGATACGTCTAAGATATATTGGAGGCCATAGGATATAACATTGATTTCCCCCAAGTGTTAAGCATTGATAGGATACAGACGCTTGACCTGAGTGGTGTACAGATCGACTTATTGAAAACTGGAAATGTAGAAACAAACTGGGAGACATGTACAAACTAAAGCAAAACTGAAAGCTAGGAAAGACCAAGATTGCGGTGATAGATGGAGCATTTTGAAACAAGTGGCCCCCATTTGCCAGGTTTTCACCACCTTGGCAAAGATTTTATTTTTCTACCAAGGTGCCTGTTTCCAGGTTTTCACCAAGACACTTTTTTTTTTTCTCTTTTTTTTTTTCATTTTTTTTAATTTTTTTGTACTTTTGATATTTTTTTATTTTTTTGTGAATCATCAAGGCACCTATTGCTAGGTTTTCACCAAGATGTTCATTTTTTCAGGACTTTTTCTAATTTTTATAATTTTTTCAAGACATTTTATCATAGACTGAATGCCTTAGGAGTAGAATTTCTTCAGATGGAGAATGTTGATTGGTTCTTAGAGCTATTCTCCTTCAGTCATTGAGAGTTGATAGGCACTAGAGCCAAAAGTAGTAGTAATTACAAAGGGACCCAGCCAATTGGATTCAAACTTCCCCTTGTGTTCTCGATGGGATTGATTTTTAGGATTTTCTCTCAAGACTAGATCACCAACCTGAAATTATCTGTGTCTGACTTTCTTGTTGTAACCTCTACACATTCTCTTCTGATATACTCTAAGATGATCATACGCTACTTGTCTGCACTCATCTAGTAGTTCAAGTTCTTGTAACCTAGACACTCTGTAGTCATCATCAGTTACTAGACCATGCATTCTAATTCTGAGTGATGGGATTTCAACCTCAATAGACAGTACCGCTTCAGACGCATAAACTAAAGTGAAAGGTGTAGCCCCGGTAGGTGTTCTGATACTTGTTTTGTAGGCCTAGAGAGCTGGATTGATCATGAGATGCTAGTCTCTTCCTATTTTATTAACTATTCTATGCAAGATTTTCAATAGATTTTTGTTAGAGGCCTCAACTTGTCCATTCCCTTGAGGATAGTAGATAGAAGACCAATGTTGTGTGATCTTTAATTTGGCACATAGATCATTGAGGTCTTTGTTCTTGAATTGTCCACCGTTATCTATGATTATGGAATGAGGTATCCCATATCTACATATGATATAGTTCAATATGAACATAGATATTTGCTTTCTAGTTGTCTGTGTCAAAGGGACTACTTCTACCCATTTTGTAAAATAATCTGTAGCAATGATTATATGGGTATGTCCATTAGAAGAGTGTGGATAAATAGCACCTATAAGATCAAAAGCCCATTGTTGAAAAGGCCATTATGTTGTGAAGGGAATTAGATCTCTCCCTGGAGCATGAATCAAGTTACCATGCACTTGGCACTTTTGACAACTTTTAGCAAACTTGATTGAATCTTTCTCCATTTCAGGCCAATAGTACCCTGCCCTAATAAGTTTTTGAGCTAGTGTTAAACCATTTGAGTGTGACCCACAAATACCCTCATGGACTTCCTCTAATGCACATTGAGACTCTTCCCATTCTAAACATCTAAGTAGCATACCATCTAGACCTCGTTTGTATAGATCATTACCAACGATGACATATCAGGAGGCATTACGGATAAGGTATCTCTTTTCATGGCGGTTGAAGGTATTGGGAATGATTTGGTCTTGGAGATAAGAAAATAGGTTTTTGTATCTTGATGAATCATGACCTACAATGGTGCAAATCATGTGGGTTTCAGGGGAGTCATATGTAGGATAAGATAGTGCTTCCACTAAGAACTTGTAGCATAGCTCATGTTCAGGCTGCTATAATAAATTAGATAGTGTTGCCATTGCATCAGCAGCCTTGTTCTCCTTTCTAGGAATTTGCTCAAATGTGATAGATATAAAATATTTCTTAAGATCATCTACCATTCTCTTGTAAGGAATGAGTTTTTCATCTTTAGTTTGGTACACATCATTGACTCGATGAATAACAAGTTGAGAGTCTCCATGAATGTGTAGCTCTGTCACTCTCCCCTCAATTGCTAGTTTCATACCATTCAAAAGGGCTTCATATTCTACAATATTGTTTGTGCAAGGAAAATTTAATTTGAATGCTTTTGGGATTGCATATCCTTGAGCAGTTATGAACAACATGCCTACTCTAGATCCATTCTATGTATAGGAGCCATCAAAGAATAACTGCCATCCTCTAGAAGAAAGATGCATGATAGAGGAATCTGGAAATTCCATTTGTAGTGGTGTGTCATCAAACAATGGTGCTTCTGCTAATTGATCAGCAATGACTTTCCCTTTGATAGCTTTTCATTCCACATATTCAATGTCAAATTCACTTAAGAGCATAACCCATTTAGCTAATCTACCTGTGAGGGCAGCTTTGCTTAGTAGGTACTTGAGGGGATCAATTTTAGCTACCAATTGTGTGGTATGAGCTAACATGTAGTGTCTCAATTTTTGTGATGCAAAGATCATAGCTAGACAAGCTTTCTCAATCATTGAATAGTTCTTCTCATATGCAACCAATGTTCTACTGATATAGTATATAGCTCTTTCCTTTTTGTTCTCATCATGTTGTGCTAGCAATGGCCCCAGTGATGTATCTGTTGTAGAGACATATAAGATCAATGGCTTCCCATGAATAGGAGGCATCAAGATAGGAGGATTTGATAGATACTTCTTGATATGGTTAAATTTCTGTTCACATTCTTTGTTCCATGCAAAGGTCACACCTTTATGTAATGTTTTTGTAAACGGCTCTGATATGTCCGCTAGCTATGATATGAATCTTCTGATAGATTGAACTCTTCCTTGCAATGTCCTCATCTGACTGATATTCTTAGGAGGTTGCATCTCCATTATAGCCTTTACTTTAGCTAGATCAACCTCAATGCCCTTCTTTGAAATGATGTATCCTAAGAGCTTTCCAGAAGTGACACCAAAAGCACACTTCTTAAGATTTAGTCAGAGACTAAACTTTTCCATTCTATCTAGGATCATGCTCAAGTCCTTTAGATGTTTAGTTCTAATCATAGATTTTGCTTAAGTATCATCAACATAATATTCCATAGTTCGATGCATCATTTCATGGAAAATAGATGTCATGGCTCTTTGATATGTAGCACTAGAATTTTTAAGCCCAAATGGCATGACATTCCAACAGAAGGTGCCCCATACACATGTGGAAGTAGTTTTCTCTTGATCCTCTGGAGCAATTTTTATTTGATTATATCCAGAGAAACCATCCATTAAGGAATACATCTCGAAACCTGCAGTCATGTCCACTATCATATCAATGTGAGGTAGTGGAAAATCATCCTTGGGGCACACTCTATTCACATCTCTAAAGTATGTGCACACTCTGATTAAACCATCTGGTTTAGAAATGGGTATGATACTGGAGATCCACTCTGCATAGTCAATAACTCAGATGAATCCGGCTTTTAGGACCTTCTCTAATTTAGCTTTTACCAAGAGTGTAATGTGAGGATGCATCTTTCTCAATTTTTGCTTGACAAGTTTGACATTTGGAGCAATAGATAAATGATGCATTATGAGACTAGGATCCAATCCTGGCATATCTGAATATTTCCATGCAAAGTTGATCTTCTTCTCTATTAGGAATGTAGTAAATTTTTGTTTCTCTTCTTTTGATAATGATTGTGCGACATGTACCAATTGTGGTTCCTCTATTGTACCCAAATTGATGGATTGAGTGGGCTCGATTAGAACTGGAGATCTATCCTGTAAATGACTCAGAAGGACATCAAATATCTCATCCTTAGGCACCTCAGAGAGGTTGTCACCTTTGGATACATCTTTTATTTTTACTTTTGTAGGTTTTGAGATTGCCACAAAGTGGTTTTCACCCTCAGAACTCTTTTTATTTTTCTTTTTATTCTTATTTTTATGACTAAGATATTTGATGTCTGACTCGGTCATGCTGACACTCGAGTCACTAATGGAAGTCCTCATAGGCTCAACTACATTTAAGTAGAAAGCAAGGGCATAGTCATTCGGGAAGGTATAAATACCATGGCTCAGATTTGTGGAGGTTTGATCAATAAGTTCTGGATATTTGATAGTCAAAGTAGGGAAACATTGGGAGATAGTGTTTACAGATATGGATCTTTCATCATTGGTCCTAACCTGACACTAGATTTCAAAGGTGATATTACAACTTAAAACATTCAATTTGTGAATAGGCTCAATGTCATCATGGGAGTCCAATTCAGCCATAGGTGGATCAAACTCGATAGGCTCATCATTTCACTCTAGACTTATGTTGGGATTAGGTGCATATTGGTGAATGAATTCAACATGTTTCTTTGTAATAAGCTCATCTTCATCTGGTTCTGGAATGGCTCCCCATTCATAGTCATTTGATTTAGCTTCTGATTCAGGATCTCTAGGAAATCTTAGAACATGAGTAAAGTTAGAGTGAATACCCCAAGAAGGGTTACCCTCAGATTCTAATTTGAATTCATACTCATGGGAATCTATCTCAGAATCACTACTACTTCCCTCTTCTTGATTATTTTTTATATTAGCTGGTTCTTGTGTTTCTACTACATTAATTCTTTTGATTGGATCATCTTTATCATCAAGAAGGTCTTTGATCTCCTTAGGCAATTTTTCATAGGGGATGAGTTCTGAACTATCTGAATCACTATCTGATGGTTCTATTTCTTCTTTCTTAAGAAGAGGTTCTCTTGGTGCAATCTTCTCTATGACATGAGAGAAATTACCTTTGAGGTGATAGGGTTTCTTCTTAAAGCCTAAGCCAACTTTGTCTTTATTTTCTCTACCAGTATATGGGAGAGGTACCACGAGACCTTTCCCTCTGACTCCTAGAGGTCCTTGACCTGGATATCCCATCTTAGCTATCAATTTATCTCCTCAACCATATGACTTAGAAGAGAGTTTGGATACTATAGAGCCACTAGTTTGAACAACTTGAGATTCAGGTTCATCTTTGTATAGCCATGATAGCACAACTTCATCCTCTTCAAACTCTTGCTTGGATACTTGTTCTACCACAAAATTCTTTTTATATGCTTCAAGAGATTCTTTAGGTTCGGGCTTGGATAATTTCAAATATTGTCTGTAAGACTTAAGTGAGATAGGGAGAGATGTCAAAGATAAGATTGGCTCTATAATATATTCTCCCATACCATTTTCTTTGATATTGACCTCTTTTGCAAGATCTTCCATGTTAGATGTGGACGCTGCTTTAGTTAGTTCAATGGAAGATTCTCTGTTGTTAGGCACAACCTTATCTGCACTTTCTTTCAATGTATTGCAAGTTGTATTCAGATCTATGGGGATAGTAACCTCTACTCCTTCATAAGGAAACTTCAGACATTGATGGTATGTAGAAGGAATACCTTGCATTTCATGTATCCATGGTCTCCCTAGGAGGATGTTGTAGGCCAAAGGTAGATCAAGCACTTGATAGATGGTATCTTTGATAACTGGACCCACTTAGATGGGTAAGATAATGGTGCCTTTAGAAGATCTTTCTTGTTCATCATAGGCTTTGATAGTTATTTTCTTTCTAGGATTAGTAGCCAATTCTAAAAATCCCAATTTTGTGATCAAGCTGTAAGAACAAATGTTTAGGCCAGTGCCCCCATCTATCAACACATGTTTGACCCTATGGTTCTAGATCAAGACTTCTATATGCAAAGGCTGATTGTGTGGGTGACTCAAGGAGTTGTCATCTTCCTCTAAAAAGGAGATATATTGCGGATATGTAAGATGTCCAACCATAGTCTAGAACCTGTCTAAATCAAGGTCATCAGGAACATTAGAACCGAGCAAAGCTTTGTCTAGTATGGCTCTGTGAGCTAGAGATATTTGAAGCAACTCAAACTTGGAGATTTTGGCATTAGTGTGATAGAGTTGTTGAACAATGCTATAAGATGTAGGCCTCGTATCCTTTGGATTGGAAGATTTGGAAGTAGCCTTCTACTTAGAAGCAGATGAAAGATTGAAGGGCACCTTAGGGACATTTGATGAATCTGGGATTTGTCCTTTCAGATGTGCTTGGGCTTGTGATCGAGTAACCACATTGGTAGATTGATTTTTTCTATCTCTTCTTACAATTGTGATGACATTGCAACTTTCATAGAGACATGGTTCAATCATATTGATGACAACATTATTTCCATGGTAGGCATAGTTGACTTTTTCCCCCATATTAGGCTGAGAAGTTGAAACTTCTTGACCATGTTTCAAAAATGTTTCTGTGAATGTTGTATGATCATTATTGCTCTTAGGATTGTCAATTTTGATGTCTCCACTATCGATTAGATCTTGTATGGTATGTTTCAATCGGAAGCAGTTATTAGTTTTGTGACCTTTACCTCGATGAAAATCATAGAATTCATTTTCTCTCCACCATTTTGGCTTAGGCTCAGAATCAGGTGGTCGGATTGGTGGCAAAGAGATGATGTTATCAGCCAACAAAGTTCTCATGGTGGATTCCAAAGATTCTCCAAGAGGAGTAAACTTTCATTTATTATCCCATCTTTTGTATTCTGGCTTCTTTTGAGATGGTTCAGATGACTTTTGTTCTGAAGCTTTGATGGCTTCATGGGAACCAAGAGTTAGATTGTAGGCTAGTGCCTTTGATGGGGCACAGATAGTATCAATAATGCCATCTGTGATGATGCCTTTGTTCTTGTTCCAATTTTTGTTCTTGTCTTTAAAACTGGATCCTGATTCGTACTTGTCCTTTTGAAGTGTGATTTCTCCTTTTTTCACAAGCACTTTTTCAATTTTGATAGCATTATCCACCATCTTATCAAAAGATGTATGATCTTGCATTTTTAGAGGATAATTGATTTCAGGAACAAGGTTATTGATGAAGATTTCTAGTTTTTCTATTTCTGGAATAGGTCTGGCATATAGAGAGAACTTCTTCCTCCATCTTTTAAGAAATGTTAGGAATGGTTCCCCTGGATATTGCTTGAGATTATAGATATCAATCATGGTGACTGGATGTTGAATATTGTAGGAATATTTTTTATAAAACAATTTGATCAACTCCTCAAAAATTTTGATAGTAGGTGGCAACCAATAAAACCAATGAATGGATGATCCTCCCAAAGATCTAGGAAAGAGGCGCATGAGATAGGTCAGTTCATGCATGAACTCCATGGATTGCATACAGAAATCTCTGACATGATCTTGAGGATCAAAGTGTCCATCATATTTATCATATTTTGGTATCTCCACTCTTTTTGGAAATGGTGGCATATACAAGTCTTGGTCAAAAGGAAAAGGGCATAGAGCCTCCATGGAGAACTCTTTGGGTTCCTTCTCTTTCTTAAGATTGTTAAGTTCAACTTGCATAGCATGCATCTATTTCATCATAGCTATGAGTGGAGTTTCTTCCTCATGTGTAATGATATTTTCCACATTAAAGTTAGGAGGAAGTTTAGCTCCTTGATATGCCAATTGTAAAATTATGCTTCTCTATCTTCTTTCAAGAAATGCTTCATCATTCGTTTGAAGTTATCATCATTTTGATATTGAGAAATTTCTTTAGGTGTGGGTTCCTAATCTACACCATGTTGAGATTGAGTTCTCTGAGAGCCAAAGTTTGTCCCTGCTTGAGACATGGTAGGATTTTGTGGACTCCCTAGAATAGATTGATGCGGGGTTTGTTGGGTACCTCCATGAGTTGATGGAGGAGGAATGTAACCAATTTTTAATCAATAGTTTCCAAGACCATCGTCTTCATAAAGATTAGAATTGATGAGTTGCTCAAGAGTTGGACCCCTGGTAGTGGTTATAGGTAAGGTCTGGGATGCTTCTCTAGATTTCTTGTGTGAGGAAGCTCTAGTTTCCACCATCAACTTTGAGTGAGACAAAGAATAAGATCCAGATGACTGAAGAATGAAATGAATCAAGATGATCAAATGACGCAACCTTGTCAAGGTTTGATTGATTTGAAGATTCGATTGGACATGGGTGAAGGATACTATGCCCTGGATGTATGGGTAGATTCCCAAAAGATAGTGGACAAGATACCACAACACTAAGTCATTTTGATGATTGATTGAAGATTGATAGCTATGACAAGGTTTGGACACAAGATGAAAAGGACTCAAATTGATTAAAAAGAAGGCTGAATCAGATTCAAAAGGCAACTTTGGGATAATGATTGGATTCTCAATAGCTACTGCTCTATTCTTGACATAGTGATTTAATCGACAGATTCTGGAAATAGGCTGAAAAGAGATAAATATTTGGCAATTCTGACAACTTTCAAAAATTTCCCAAATGACACTCTGCAGACTCGTACGATAGTGGGTATGCCATGAAATGATAGTTGCAAAACTCGTACGATAGTTGGTAGGTAATGAAATGACAATTGAAAATATCATACGATAGTTGCAAGTAGGATTTTGACTTTTGAATTTTCTGGCATAAAAACTCGTATGACACTGGGTAGTTCACCATACGACAATTGGGCAGTATTGAAACAACATTTGAAAAAAACTTGTATGACTTTCTAACCTTCTGAGATGACTTTTGACTCCAAAAAATAATTTCACTTCAAATTTTGCAAATTTAGGGTTTTCAGTTTCAGCTTGTTTGCAAATTGTACTGTCCAGATTTGAGGATTGTAATAGATTTGTTCATTTTCAATAACTAGATAGATAAACAAGCACGCAAAATAGCAAGCTAGTGATTTCAAGCATGTCTAAAAATAATGAACAAGGGCAAAAGCAACCTTGCCCATGAACAATCAAGTGATTTTATTCATTCTAATCTTCTGAAGTGCTAATTGTGTATGTTCCAAAATGTTTTGCAATAACGCACATATACCCTAGAAAATGAAAATTTGGCTTCACTAGGGTTTTTAGTAATGGTTTGACTCTGCAACTTTTATGATCCAAAGGGGTGAACTCCAATCCTGGAGCACCAAGGTTTTGACACAATTTGAGAACTTAATCTTCAAGAGCTGCTAGGGAGATCTGACAACCCAACAATGAACCACACCTATGAAGATTTCTTCCACAAGGACATTTATATAGCGGCTGTCACTACCACGGTGAAAATGGCTATTACCACTTGAGGTTCTGTCAATGTAGTTTTCCCTATGAAGGGAATGTCTTCTATGGTTAACCCTCTCTAAAGATGACTCACAGTATTGTACCACAAGGGGACTTCACTCCAGATCTAAGGTTTTTGACACCTTTTCACTTTTAACCCAAACAAAGCAGACAGATAAATCCGACATGCTAAGACAAAGTTTTGCTTCACCAAGGTCTATGATGTCAACTCCACATGATCTATCAACCTCTCCAGGGAGAGAATGTATCGATCAATAAGAGAAGGTGTACTAACCAATTTTGATTCACCAAAGCTTGTGATGTCAACCCCACATGATCTATCAACCTCTTCTAGGAGAGAATGTATCGATCAATAAGAGAAGATGCACTAACCAAGTTGAATGTGAAAAGCACTAAGTATCCTCCCTACCTACAAGGATTCTATAGTCAAGAAGGATTTCATTGGGAATCCAATCTCTCAAGAATCATGAATAGTGTTCATAGGGCCTAATTACTAAGTGAGCACAGATGTATGTTTCCAAAATGAAAATCTACCAAAAGTACCCAAAAAGAAGAAAGAGGAACACTTAATGCTTAAAGACAATATGAGATGAGTCCACAAGGTGGAACACTTAACACCTCACACAAGCTGAAAATGAATCCCCAACTTAGAAAACAAGTGAGTTCCAAAAAGCATAAATGGGTTGCCAAGTGGAACACTTAACGCTTCTATCCTGTTGACCCCTCCCCTTTAATGTGGCACTGACCTTGCAACCATGGGGTGGAACAAGGGGTCAGCGGATTAGTGAGTCCAATAACCCAAGATAGCAATCAAGATCAATCACAAGTATCTAAGACTACTTAATGAATCCTTAAAGGGTCACAACTTAGTATCAATTATGCAAGTGTGTAGAAATAGACAAAAGCATGATAAGATGCACACAAGCCAGACACATAAGAGATTTATTTTAAGTCCAAATCAAAATGTTATTAGATGAAGGAGAATACCTAGGATCCTTGCAATGCGCTTAGTAGATTTTACTTGATTTTTAGCAATTCTTGTTGAGCTTTTCCATGCAAGCAAGTGACAAACTCTCCAACAAGCAAACAAGCAAACAAGATATGCAACATATATTCAACTTATGAAAACCATAGGGTTAGCTCTAAAAATCAATTATTATCAGAAATAATAACCAGAAATTAACCCAAATGACAACTTATATCATTCATTGAACCATGTAAAAAAAATAAGTGCATACCCATCACAAAACTTTATTTTTTTTGCTGCATTTAACCTAGTCAACAAGATCTAATTTTTTTTTATGATTTTGGTCACAAAAATAGAAATTCACAAGAGAGACCCCTACTAAAAAATAGAGAGATTTCCAAAAATGTAAAAATTTTAGAAAAATCTCTTCATTTGTGCCCTAGAGACCCGTTTTATCAAAACAGACCAATTTTTATAAATTGACTATTTGAGCTATTATATTGTGTCCAAATTTAAAACACAAAGAATGGACCCCCTATAGAATTTAAAGAGCTTTCTGAAAATATAAAAATTTTCAAAAAAATGCTAATTTACGTTAGATATTAATTTTTTTCAGAATTTCAAGAAAAAAATTATTAAAAATTCAAAACATCTCAGAAAATTCTAAATTTTTCACTGTAGCTTCTCTGATATGTGTCCAACCTACAAAAACAATTTCAGAGTAAAACTCTAAGCCTTTTGAGAGATAAAATTAAATCTTTGAAACTTTAGGGCTTTAGCTCCAAAAAAAAATCAAAACCAGCATGTAAAGGTGGGTTGCCCCACAGTGGGCGCCAAAAATGTGTGTGTGAAAATTGTACCTAATCTGTAGACACAACACTTCAATAAAACATTAGAGGTTAGTTGAAATTGAAATCCTACAATGAATTGAAAGCTAAACTAACCAAGCAATTTACTGCCTTCTAATAGGTGCGAGTATGATGTTCTCAGATTGTTATCAAGATCAATGACCTTGATGACACCTAAATGAAGGATTTGAATGTAATTGATCTAGATATGAATTGAATGCAATTAAGCTATTTTTTTGGATTTTCTATGCAATATGAATGACAAACTGATATGAAATTGATCTAACAATGATATGAATCTATGCTAAATGTTATGCAATGCTCAAAACAAGAAAGATCTCATAATAGCTTGGATTCGCAAAGATGATTCTTCAAACTCCAATTTGATAGCATGAGAATGCAACTTGTGGATGAATTATGAAGATTCGAGCCTTGATTTTATAGAAATCCAGGGCTTTGGAGGTGCATGGAAAAAGCCATAAATCACTTAGATTAACTCAGCTTGATTTTTGAGTTATCTGATCATGAAAGATAGTTAATTCTCAAAATTATGCAAAAGCATGCAAAAACAACTTTTTAACTCAAATTAGAGTTTAGATCAGCTTTTTGAACTCCAAAAGGATGTTGAGTTCCAAAAAGTCAACACTTTGCATTGATTTTCTAATTTGGAGTTTAACTGTTTCTTTTGAATGTGCATAATAATTAAGAATTAAATAAATAATTAAATGATTTACTCTCAACTTAACCAACTTTTTGAAAATAAATAATTGATTTATGGGTTAATCAATCATTTAATCAAACTTTTATTAAAAACTATATTATTAAATAATGACAACATGCTTTAATTAATTAAATAAGAATTTAATCAATTATTCATAAGATATTGGATTTATTGTCAAAATTAAATAATACAATTAATAATAGATAGAATTAAATTTAATTAAACAAATAAGTGGCAAATATTAAATCTAATTAATTAAATATGAAAATATTCAATTAATCAAACTTAAGGATAAATGTGATTTATCACCAAATAATCATTAAATTAAAGGTAATTAAGATAATTAAGAATATTGCTAGGAATATTCCCCGATGCAGAATTTAAGATAATCAATTAGATTCGATGATGTGCAGATGTGCCTTAGGTTAGGACTTCTATGTTGATTTCATTTGATTTGAGGATGTAGGAGGTTAATGAACATATAGCCCATTTTTGGGGTATTACAGTTACCATGTTTTGAAATGTCTTCACTACTAACATAGCACTCTCATTTACTTTGTCAATAACATGTCTCAAAATACTGTATTTATCCTTTCCATAGCAGTTTGTCCATCATTCCAATCATGTGCAATGGTGTATGGAAATCTTCTCAATGAGTGGAAAAACATGTATGTAATTAAGGATGAAAATCTAAATTGTGCATACTTAGATTTCTTTATCTTCTCCAAGTTTTCAAATAATTGAATTCTCAAAATTTCACACATATCAACTGGCACTTTGTCAACACACATTAAATAGTCAATATGCACCATTCCAGCTACCATATCATCTTCTCTAGAATTTGCACAAAACTTAGTTGTTAGGTACTTGCATAAATATCTAACATCATGTTGTTTGATCTTGCTAATCACAATTCCTCTGTCATTGTAGGATGAACCTATGTTGTCTATGACTATTTTTCTCATATATTTCTCATTTAAAGGAATAGCACCAACTTTAGATAAACCTATGACTTCATGAATCAAGTCAGTTGTAATGTCTATCACTCTATCCTCTAGCCAAAACTTCCCATTGTGAATTCTGCTCAGAATGATCTTAGTGCATTCTTCATTGTCAAACTCATACTTCAAAGCATACTGAACAATCTCATTATCTTTCAAATGTTCATATCCTTGTTTTAATGGCATGCCATGATTGTAAATGTTCATATGTTCATTCATAAAATCACTATCACTGACAGTTTCTAACTTGCATCCAAGATAAATTCTCACATTTTCTAAGTGCAAAACTTCATCTGGTACGGATGATAATGCTAACCTGGGATCATCTTCTTCCAAGGGTTCTACTGGTTCCCTCTTCATTCTAGGTCTGTTCTTATCTCTGGTGTTGTGAATTAAGGATACATCCATGACTACTTTAAATTCCTTATACTGATTCAAAGATTTGTCAAGATAAATACCTCAAGTTTGCTATTTTAGGGCTTTCGTAGATTCGGCGCTCAAATCTTTCACCAAATCACTGCAAAATGCTTCCAATCTCTATTCTTTTCTCTCCTAAACACTTCAATTCACTTAGATAATCAAATAACATCGATCATAACCTTTTATTACTTCAATCTCACTTAGGTCTGACATCACATTCAATTCTTTTATCGCTTCTTTCCAAAAAATTGTTTTTGCTATCCTACAAAACTTAAAACTTCTTGTGATCTCGCAAAACATAATATTTTCTTTTGCACTCTTAACCATAGCATTAGTACATCATAAACTACCTTACATTAACTGCACAAGACTTAATTCATCAAAAATCTACTTCTACACTAATTCTAAGTTCCTAATCTACTGCAATTATCATAA
This sequence comes from Chamaecyparis obtusa, assembly GCA_027943335.1. Taxonomy (NCBI): domain Eukaryota; kingdom Viridiplantae; phylum Streptophyta; class Pinopsida; order Cupressales; family Cupressaceae; genus Chamaecyparis; species Chamaecyparis obtusa. The sequence goes on from BSBK01007512.1 coordinate 2,029,128, forward strand.
ATTAAGTGCTTTGAGTTAGGTCAAGTAAGGATTCATTCTTACCACTTGATACTTCACCTTTCTAATTACCTTCAATGTTGAACATGTCTCCTTGATCTGTGCCTTTAACAAACTTCATTTCATCTACATTACTACAGCAACCTTTCCATCTGTTACCTGCATCTTCATTACTTCTTGCATGATTTCTAGGGTTAGGGTTAGGATGAAAAACTCCATTGTTCATTATACAAAACTTTTTTGTATGTCCAATCTTGTTACATATCTAACAAATAATTCCATTGTTCCCATATCTTAGTCCTTTTTGATTGATTTGTGATTTGCAATTTCTAGAAATGTGTCCAATCTTGTTGCATCTATAAGATACTACATCATTTCTTTTGTTCATATCTTTAGTAGGTCTCTTATCAACATTGTTAGTATTCCTAAAAATTCTACTACCATAATTATTCTCAATAAATTTAGGTCTTCTACATTCAATAGATCTATGTCCAAAACCATGACAATTATAACAATAACCATTAAGAGGTTTAAATTGTTTACATGTGCAATCTCTCTTCATGTGACCAATAGGATTACAACCAAAACATCTACCTTTGAATTCTCTTTGCATACCTTTTGGTAATTCTTCTTGGTTTGGTAGTTCTTCCCTTTTAGGTGGTTCTTCTCCTTTAGGTGTGTCCTCAGATTTTTTGATCTCATCTGACTTTTTCTTATCTATGCTTTCAAATTCTTTCAGATCTAGTTCCTTGCTTTCATCATTTGTTCTGAATATATTAAATCCAAGTCCAGTCTTATCATAAGATGGTTTTCCATAAGATACTTGTTCATCGATCTTCTCACTATTTGAATATAGCCTTTCAAGTTGTTGTTTGGATTGAGTCAATTCACCTTTCACAATCTTATTGTATTTCTCAAGTTTTGCATGCTGCAAGTTTACTTTCCCAAATTCAGATGTTACTTTGCCAAGTTTAGATTTTAATTCTTCATTCTCAATCTTCAACCTTTCATTCTCAAATCTCAGATTTGCTTCATTTTTGTCATTTCCATCTTTCAAACTAAGCTTCAGATTTGCTATCTGTATACACCTAAAAATGGTCACCTAGACTATTAGCCCCTTTTGCTAAATCATCATTGCTTATTCTTGATCAAATCCTAGTTCTATCATTTATTCAATTATTTTCTATGGGCTAACCATTTTATCCTAAGTCTTTATTTATTTAAAAGGAATATTTCCTCCCCTTTTAATAAATAAAAAGCCCCCACTTTTCCTCTTATCCTAAGTTGCACAAATAAAACATTATTCCTATTTTATAAAAAGGAGAAAAGCACTTTTTGTCTCATATGGACATAAAGTCAACTCCTATTTTCCTATTGGAGGATACTTGTGCACATGGATTGCTCCTCTTTCAAGCTCCACCATTGATTAGATCTTTTTCCTCTTAATCTCCATGGTCCATTCCTTTTCATTTCTTATAAAAGGAGAGCTCTCTTCTTCATTCTAGATCCCCAACTTTTTATGCTAACTTTATGCTGCAGGATTTCTAGGTCACTTTGGAGCCTTTTGAAGATTTGGAGCATTCTTAGCATCTACATCTCATTCTTGCATTCTAAATCTCATTCTTGCATTCTTAGCTTAGCTTCATATTTATGCTTTCTTAGATTAGCTTCATTTCTATGCTCAAGATTGGCTCACATAGATTAATTAGCTTGGGTTGTAACACTTGCATATTTCCTTTCATAGCTTAGCTTGCATTTCCATTTCTAGTATAGTTGCATTGCATTTTCATTCTTGATTCTTGAGGATATTGGCATTCTTGCCCTTGTCTTCATTGAATCTCCCGTTGCATGGTTTACTAGCAAGGTTATAGGCTAAATAGCTCTAGCTGAGAGCATTCTTAAAAACCCTTGCACTCCATGCCTAGGGAGCTATGGATCGATTTTTGAGACCTCATTCTTAAGTGTTCTTGAATGTAATGATTCATAGAAGTGTGACACAATTATAGCACACACTATCTTCAGTTCATGTTTAAGGATCACATTTTCTTTTTCTAAGTTGTCATCACAATCTTCAATAAGAATTTCGAATTCCTTTTCAGATTTCAGATTTTCTACCTTGTTTTTCAGTTTCTCAATAAAGTTCTTTGCATCATCATATTTCCTTTTCAGAGTGTTTCTTTCATCGGTAAGCATATCAATCTATTCAAGAGCTTCTTCAAGATTTTTTTGTAGTTGATCCATATCCATAGAGATCTTACTCAAGCTACTAGGCTTTCCTTGAATGATTCTCCTCTGAGTAACTAAGCTCTGATACCAATTGTTAGAAATAGGGAATACTGAGAGGGGGGGGTGGGGGGGGGTGAATCAGTATTCTACAAACTTTCTCTTTTGCCCAATTATGGATATAACTGATTATCTTTATACATGCATAACATAAGAAGGTCAACAATATGCATAGCAATGGAAATAAAGAACTCATAACACATGATATGTTCTTGAGGAAACCTTGGCCAAGGGAAAACCCTAGTGGGGATGATACCCACAAAGATCCACTAATCAAAAGTATCATGTTAAGGATGTTGACCCTGTTAGGATTCTATTACAAGCATATAGTGTATCAATCCCGATTAAGGGACTATAGGCCTTGTTAGAAGCCTCAACCTTGTTAGGAGTTGTCAATACAAAATTTGATTACCAGATGAGCCCACTACCCAAACAAGTAATGTACAATGAATATTTATTACAAAATGGATTAAGGTATATAACCTTATGTTGCTTGCATCAATATCTTTTTGCTGCTCTTACATTCGCATCATATCATTACAATATTATATCATCTCTCCTCTTCTTGCAATTACAATTACATATATACAAGTTATTAAAGATAATAACATTACATGGTCGGCTTCCATATATCTTTATCCAAGATTTAACATCTAGGATGTCATCCCTTTATATTGTTAAGTCATTATTTTGATAAACAAAATAATCCCTTAACTCTTTACCAATTCTGCCTATCTTCAGTAAAACTATCATAACTAATTCTGTACATGTCGTACTGACTTGCACTCTGAGATGGGTCATCATTAGTCATCATAGAGTCTATGTTCAAGTGCACAAGCACTGAACTTACTCTAGTCAATTTTGCAATACTCCAGTCAACGTCACAAACACAAACTGTATCTTGGTTTACTGGTGAAAACACTATCTGACACTTACACAGATTTGCAATGCGCTTTGCTATACTTACTCTCAATCCTGTGCGATCTTCATGTGGATCATATGTTGCCATAATGACAACATATATGTACTCACTTCAGCCAAATTTCCAACACGGTTCTTGTGTCTTGACCTCTTGGATTATTATTCTTTGATTTCATAAGTGACCTTGCTTGGAGTCGGTAGGTTAGAAATCATCCTTGTTGAGAAAGTAAACCTTTAGATTCTTTGATAACATGCTTGGAGAGTTTTAGTAATCTCTTTCCAATTCACTTCCATCCAAAATCAAATTCAATCAAATATAACTTGGGTAAATCATTCTCCTGATCCATATGTGTTAGGGTACTTACTCGTTTATTGAGCACCTCTGTGGCAGTGTTGGTTTATGCCTTTTGCAAAAATTCTATCTTATCACCTCTCTTTTGGACAATTGAATGCTTTTACTATCCTAGTTTGGTACCAATGCTTCTTAGGGTCATCTTATCACCTATGATCTTTTCTTTCATGTTGATTACAACAAGATATCAACTAAATCAATGAAAATGACCTCAAGTAGTCTTTGATCAATTACCCTTAGTTCAAACTCGCCAAAAATGTAAGGGAAAAGATCCCGTCTTTGATCAATCTCCTAGGAATACCTCAAAAGTTTGGTTTGATCCCAAGAGTAATCTTAGCGAGTTGAGCACACCCTTAGCACATTCTCATTCAGGTATGGATATGAGTTACACAATGACTCAAAGAGAGAGGGAAGAAAGGGAGAAAAGTCTTGACAACATATTCAAAAGGCATAGGGATACCATTCTATTTGGTAGTTCCTCTAATGAAAATTGACCAATTTCACCCCTTATCTCAACTAGATATTTGGATGCTCACCAAAGGACTGAAAGGGAAATGAAGAAGTCCTATCAAGAAGAGCATTCACAACATGGAAGTCAAGACAATGAACCTTATGATACTCATGTGAATGTAGCATATACCAATGACTTGTTTAAACATTCAAGACCAAGTTCACCACTCCAAACAACTTCAAGATACACAAGTGAAAGACTCAAGAGGATTGAGCATGAAAAGAAAGCCTTCCTAGATGAACAAGCTTCAAAGGAAGAGAATTTTAGACTCCTAGAGTTAGTAAGACAAGCCTTATTGGAAATAGAAAGGAGAGCCGCACAAGAAGAGAAGATAGACTCTTGGCTCAACAACTCAATGATCAATACAACATGTGTGTTGGTGGTAGAAATAACTCTCCTCCATCCACTCCTCCTAAGACTCCATGAAGTAGAAGGTATTCAAGATCACCTTCATGATCTCCTAGTCCTAGAGGAAGAAGGGCTTCACAACAAGAGCATTATAAGAGACAGACACCTCCTAGGAACTTAAAACAACCTTCTCAACATGGTTCACAATATGGGGGTAGTAGCTCAAGTTTTAACCTGAACTCCCAAGACTTCATGAAGATGCAACAAGAACAACTCTTCCAACAGTATGTGGAGAGATACTTGGAGAAAAACAAAGATAAGTTCCTAGAGAGTTTAATCAAAAAAGGTGTTAGGGTCCCCTATAATTTTGATGTGGACAAGAAGATCAAGAAATAAGGTCCATCCCAAGAAGAAGAGATCAGGAAACTTAAGCGCATGATGGAAAAGGTGTTGGCACCCAAGAGTGCATTCTCACTTGATTCAATTTTTCCTAATCCTTTTGAAAAGAGTGTGAGCATGAAATATTTTCCTAGAAAGGTGGAGATCCCTCCATATGACAAGTATGATGGTAATGGAGATCCACATGATCATGTGTAGCAGTTTTATATTATGAGTTTTGAGTTCCATCAAGATGACTCATACCTCATGAGATTGTTCCCAAGGAGTCTTAAGGGTCAAGTGATGGAATGGTTCACCAACATAACTCCCCCCCTCAAGACTTTCAAAGAGCTAGTCCATAGATTTCTCCAACACTTTTCTTACAACCTCTCAAGATCTATCACCATGTTGGACTTGTGCAACTTAAAGCAACATCAAGGGGAATCCTTTGTCACTTTCTTGTAAAGGTGGAGACGACAATGCTCTCACCACGCTAGGACCATTCCTAAAGATGAGAAGATTGACATCCTTATTAGAAACTTGGTTTCTGAGCTGCGGTATGAAGTTAGGAAAATGGTATGTGATTCCTTTGACACCATGGTTGAAACCACATGTAGGATTGAGGATGTTTTGAAAGAACAAGGAATTTTGGCCAACAACAAAAACAACAATAGTGGTCAAAATAACAATAACTCTAATAAGGATAAAGGAAAGAACTCACATTGGAATAGGAACAAACAAATGGTCAATGATGGAGTTGTGGACTCTTCTCATCCCAAAGATCAAGTTGTTCTTCACTTGTCTAGCAGTGTTTAAGCTATGAAGCTCAACTCATCTAACCAACAAGAGTACAAGCCAAGATATCAAGATAAGCCCAAGAAAGAGAGGTGATAGTTTTCAAAGCTTGGTGATTCATATGAGGATGTCTTGAAACACCCATCACCAACCATCTTGTGCATCCTCAAGATCCCACAAAGCATTATATACCTAATTTTAAGCCACATTGGTGGGATGAGAAAGCCTTCTGCAAATTTCATAATGGCATTAGACATAATATTGAAAACTGTTGGAAACATAAGCATATCATCCAAGATCTCATTGAGAATGGAAAACTTTAGATAGATGGATTGAACACCAATTCTGATCATAAGGCTTTCAAAGAAATTTTTCCCAAGTATGAGAAGGGGGAAACCTCTAAACCTAAGAATGGCAAGGCTGAGATCAATTACACTTACACAATTGTGGAGAATGTTGTCAACATGCTTGAAGTTGTAGAGGAAAATGTCAACATGATGAGAAATAAAGATCCCTATGGTTATGATCTAGACATGGACTCTCCTCCTATCTCTAATGAAGAACATGTTGTGGTGCTAAGGGGTCCTAACTCTAGAATGTCATCCCAAGCTCTTAATGTTGTCACATGAAGTCAAGGTCATGTTGTCATTAGAGGACCCTGTTGAAGTCAACCCAATAAACCAAAGCAAGTGGCATCCAAGAATGTCACCACAAAACTAGCTATGAATCCTAAGTTGAGCTATAATCTTGTAGATTAGTTGCAGAGGACCCCAGCTCAGATTTTGATCTTTGAGCTCTTAGAGTTGTCCCTGAGGCATAAGAAAGCCCTTGAGGATGCCTTACGCATAGTGAATGTCCCTAACAACTTAGATGTTGATCAATTCCAAAACATAGTTAACCATATTACTATCCCTCATTACCTTACTTTCTCAGAGGATGATGACAAAGCTTTGAGTCACCCACACAATCTCACCCTTCATATTGAAGTCATGATCCACAAAACTCATGTCAGGCATGTGTTGATAGATGGGGGTGTTGGGCTTAATATTTATTCTTTAAGTCTTTTGAAGATATTGGATTATTCTGAACAAGTCATAGATACTAGAAGGAAGATCACTATTAAAGCCTATGATGAGACAGAAAGTGTGTGTGTGAAAATTGTACCTAATCTGTAGACACAACACTTCAATAAAACATTAGAGGTTAGCAAAAATGAAATCATGCAATGAATTGAAAACTAAACTAACCAAGCGATTTACTACTTTCTAATAGGTGCGAGTATGATGTTCTCAAATTGTTATCGAGATCAATGACCTTGACGACACCTAAATGAAGGATTTGAATGCAAAAGATGGATATGGAATGAATGCAAAGTAATCTATTTTTTTTATATTAGATGCAATAATATGAAAAATGATATGATGAAAACTTGATATGAATCTATGCTAATATGGAAATTGATATGCTAAAATGATCTAACAATGATATGAAAAAAATCTAAATGAATGTAAAAAAAACAAATTGATCTCACAATAGCCTTGATTCGCAATAAGCTTTGATTCTCCAAATTCCAATTCTTCAAAATAGTTGTGCAATTCATAGATGACTTTGGCAAAGTAAGCTTGCAAAATTATGAGATGAATTATGAAGAGCTGAGCCTTGATTTTATAGAAATCCAAGGCTTTAGAGGTGCATGAAAAAAAGCCATAAATCACTCAAATAACTCAGGTTGATTTTTGAGTTATTTTTAAATAAAAGATAGTTAACTCACAAAAACATGCAAAAGCTAAGTTTTAACTCAAAATAGAGTTTAGCTTTAATTGATAATTGATAGTTGTCTGCTTTTATGATTGTGCATGTTTTATTTATGAATTAATTTAGTAATAAAGTGATTTATTTTCAACTTAACTGATTTTTTTAAAAATAAAACAATTGATTTATGGGTTAATCAATTATTTTTTCAAACTTTTATTCAAAATTACAATATTAAAAATTAACGAAATGATTTAATTAATTAAATAAAATATTTAATCAATTATTCATAGGATTTTGGATTTATTGTCAAAATTAAATATCATAATTAGAAATAATGAAATTAAATTCAATTAAATAATTAAGTGGCCAAATTAAATCTAATTAATTAAATATTCAAAATATTTAATTAATCAAACTTTAGGATAAATATGATTTATCGCCAAATAATTATAAAATTAAAGATAATTAAGATGATTAGGAATATTACTAGGAATATTCCTCGATGTAGCATTTAAGATAATTAATTAGGATTCGATGATGTGCAAATGTGCCTTTGGTTAGGACTTCGATGTCAATTTTGTTCGATGTGTTGATATAGGAGGTTAATGAACCTATAGCCCATTTTTGGGGTATTACAGAAAGAAGTTCCAAAGGGTCGGTTGTCCTTCTTGTTAGGATTGGCCCTATTAAGAAGGATATTTTGTTTCAAATTGTTGATGTTGGTCCTCTAGCATATAATATCTTACTTGGTAGACCATGGATTTATGATATGTAAGTAGTGTCATCTACCTACCATGAGTGTGTTAAGTTCCCCTACAATGGAGTAGAAATTTGTATACTTGGGGATAGCACTTTATCTGTCAACTCAATTTCAGCAAGTACTCATGTTCCCCTCAATAGAGAAGCAAAAGATTTCAATGTGATCTTAACAAAATGCAAAGACAAGTTCAAGTTTGTAGACCTTGGTGTAGGGGGGTATCAACTTCACTCTTTTACAAAGCTTCCAGTTTCACCTAGGTCTTATGGAAAACCTTCACAAGAAGTGAGACCTTCTTCTTCAGTTATGACTTTATTTGGCATATTTGTAGAGTCCTCAATGCCTATTCAAGATGAGAAAGAAGAGGTGGATGTTAAAGACTAGATTTATAGAGAAGAGAAATACATGCACAATGAGAACTTCTCTCCCTCTCCTAAGGATTATGGAAGAGGGTATACTTTTTTCAAATAGATGGGCTATTCTAGACATGGCCCTCTTAGTCATAGATTGGATGCTAGAGATGAACCTCTTAATCATGCTCTTTTTGGACGCAGGTCTAAGAAGATGATTGACCTAGGATTTGTGAATCATAACAAGAGCATTGCTCCTATCCTTGATGAGTCAGATAGCGAAGATGAACCAAAATAAATGCCTAATTTGACAAATCAACAAGATATGTGTGAAGATTGGGTCCCTTCCACTAATCTCCTTTGGGGAGATTTAGACAATCCAGTCACTCATGCGACAGTTGCAACATTAGAACAAGATGAATCAGATGTAGAAGATCCCATCAGAGAACATCAACATAAGAATATTATTCATTTGATGGAGAGAGATGTTACCCTTGATGACATTAGAGCTTCCACATCAAGATGTCCCAAATCTTCATGGTGCAAACATCCTAGTCAGGATTCAGAAATAGATTCACATGAGTATGAATGGGACTCTCTCTCAGAGCCTTCTATAGTTGACATGAATATTGATGTCATCCACACTTATAGTTATCAACCCGAAGTAGCTGATGAGCCATGTGTAGGATTAGAGGATTTGAACCTACATGTTTCCTTAATGGATGATTCTTCATTTGTTAGGATGAATCCTAATTTGGGTAGCTTAGAAGGATACTTGATGGACTCTGGCTCTTCAGTCACCAGAGATGATATCATTTGCATTCACAATCTTGAACCAGTCATTGACTTACCTCTTGCTTATCCTAACCTCATTGATTGGTCCCAACGCTATCAAGAACCTGAGCTCTTAACTTTCCAAAATGAATATGAGATAACATGTTACTTGAATGCCATTGAACCTGTAGTCTCTTCCACCAGTGAACCAGCTACCAGCATGATAGAGCCATACATTAAGTACCTTAGTCATAAAATAAAAAGAAAAGAAAATTAAAATAATAAGATTTCTGATGGCGAAAACCATTGTGTGTCAGTGTCAGAACCCAAAATAGTAAAAATAAATGATGTATCCAAGGGTGAAAACCTCTCTGAGGCACCTAAGGATGAGGTACTTGATCATCTCCCTATCTACTTTCAAGACAGATCTTTAGTTCTTGTTGAGCCAACATAAGAAGTCAATTTGGGTAGAGATGAGGCTCCATAGATAGTACACTTGGCTTATTCCTTGTTACCACAAGAAAAAGAATCTTACACTAAGTTCTTACAGAAAAAGAAGATCAATTTTGCATGGACTTATTCAGACATGCCAGGGTTGGATAGTAGTATTATCATGCATAACTTGTCCATAGCTCTGGGTGTAAAACTAGTCAAACAAAAATTGAGAAAGATGCATCCTCACATAGCTCTTCTAGTCAAATTAGAATTATACAAACTCCTTGGTACAGGATTCATAAGAGCTATTGACTATGCTGAATGGATATCTAACATTGTACCAATTTCCAAACATGACAAATCCATTTGAATTTGCGTAGATTATAGAGATGTCAATAGAGCATGCCCAAAGGATTATTTTCCACTCCCCAATATAGACATGATAGTGGACATGACTGTGGGTTATGAGATTTATTCCTTGATGGATGGTTTTTCTGGATATAATTAGATTAAAATAGCTCCTGAAGATCAAGAAAAGATTGCATTCACTTGTGCATGGGGTACCTATTGTTGGAATGTTATGCCTTTTGGATTAAAAAATGTAGGAGCCACCTATCAATGAGCTATGACAACTATTTTTCATGACATGATGCATAAAAACATGGAAGATTATGTGGATGACACTTTGGCCAAGTCTAAGAAAAGAGACACACACTTGGATGATTTAGAAGTCATTCTAGATCACATGGAACAATTTTAATTGAGGTTAAATCCTAAGAAGTGTGCATTTGGTGTCACCTCTGGAAAACTACTAGGATTCATCATTTCAGCAAAAGGAATAGAGGTAGACCTTGAAAAATTCCAAGTAATCATGGATATGCCACCTCCTAAAAACATTAGTCAAATGAGGAGTTTTCAAGGATGTCTTCAATCCATAAGGAGGTTCATTTCACAGTTGCCAGATAGAGCTCAACCTTTTAACAAGAACTTACACAAGGGAGTCAAATGTGTTTGGAATGAGGATTGTCAAAAGAGCATAGATCAAATCAATAAATAATTGGCAAATCCTCCCATTGTAATGCCTCCTATCCCAGGGAAACCACTTATTCTATACATTTCAGTGACAGAATCTTCCTTGGGGGCATTACTAGCTCAACTTGATGAACATGGGAAAGAAAGAGTAATATACTACATTAGCCATACTCTTGTCTCATATGAGGTTAACTACACCAACTTTGAGAAAGCTTGCCTTGTAGTTGTGTTTTCTTCCCAAAAGTTGTGACATTACATGCTTGTGCACACAATATACCTCATAGAAAAAATTGATCCACTCAAGTGTCTACTCGGTAAGGTTGCCCTCATAGGTAGACTTGCTAAATGGATGATGATCCTTTCTGAGTTTGACATAGAGTAAATTAAATGTAAAGCAATCAAAGGACAAGCCATAGCATATCAGTTGGCTGATTTCCCAATTCAAGATAGTGCACCTATTCAAGTTGATTCCCAGATGAGCACCTCATGTATATGACTGAAAGAACATGGAAGATGTTCTTTGATGGATCTTTTATGCAAAATGGTTCAGGAGCTGGTGTGTTGTTTGTCTCTCCTCATGGGTACACAATTCCTAAGTCTTACAAGCTATTGTTCCCATGTACAAACAACATTTCTAAATATGAAGCTTTAACAAATGGACTTAAGATGGCCATAGAATGGAGAATCACAGAGTTACACATCTATGGGGATTCACAACTGATAATCAACCAAGTCAATGAACAATATCAAACAAAAGATGATGCTATAAAACAAAAAAATGGTTGATTCCTTGAAACAATACTTCACATTTGTCACATTTCATAAAATCCCAAGAGTAGAAAACAAAGTAGTTGATGCTATGGCTACACTTTCTTCACTCCTTTAGTTACAGCAACATAAATCTAGATTTGAATTCCTAGTGGAAGAACTACATTACCCTATCTATGACTCCCAAGAAAGCCATGTTATTTGTACCCTTGTTGGTCATGAGTCATCCTATTATGGTGCCATTTACTCATACCTTCATGATGGCATTATCCCTGAAACCTTTAACCGATTGGAACATAGAAACCTTACCCAAAATGCCTCTCACCATACCCTTATCTCTAGTGATTTGTATAGGGGGGGTCTAGATGGAACACTTCTTAGATGATTAGAAAAGGAATAATCTGACCAAGTGTTAGTTTACATTCATGAGGGAATCTGTGGGGGACATTCCAATGGTCTTGCCATGGCTTGAAGGTTTCTTAGGGTGGGGCAATATTGGCCTATGATGAAGATTGATGCAGTAGCTTTTGAAAAGTCATTTGAAAAGTGTCAAAAACATGGTAACCTGAAACATGCTCCAGGTAGGGAGCTCATTCCTTTTATATCTCACTGGCCATTTCAGCACTGGACCTTTGATCTTGTTGGGCAGATTCATCCTAACTCATCAGGTGGACACAATTTTATTATCACTACTACTGATTACTTCACTAAATGGGTAGAATCTATACCACTTTCTATTGCCTCAGGCAAGACAGTCTCTGTATTCATTCTAAATCATATCATCTATTGATATGGAGTGCCTTCTGAGATTATCACTTACAATGGAGGTTAGTTCAAAAATAAGGACCTTAAACAACTCTGCAAGAAAATTAAGATTAAACAACATTGGTCCTCCATTTACTTCCCACAAGGAAATGGTCAAGCAAAGGCATCAAACAAAACCATTTCTCAAGATCCTACATAGAATAGTTTGTAAAAATGGTAGAGATTGGCATTTACAAATAAATATGGCTTTATGGGCCTATAGAATGAGTATTCATACTCCTACTAGGGCTACTCCTTTTGCCCTTACATATGGTGCTGAAGCAGTGTTACCTTTGGAGGTTGAGATTCCTTCACTTCAAGTTTCCCTCAAAGGTCTAGTTACAGATGAAGAATACTGTGCCATGCAACTTCAAGATAGAACTTCTGGATGAGAAATGTCAAGCATCATTTGACCATATGAGGGTTTATAAAAAATGCATGTCCAAAGCCTTCAACAAAAAGTTTCACCCTATAGAATTCCAAGTGGGAGATCTTGTCCTACGTGAAAATCCTAAGAACCAACAACATAGAGATCAAAAGGGAAAATTTGAACCTAATTGGCTTGGACCTTACATCATTACAACAACTTTTGGGACAAGTGCTTATTTACTATCTACTGCAAAGGGAGAGCAGCTCCCTAATCCTATTAATGTCTTGCACCTAAAGAAGTTCTATCCATGATGCCCATTATGTCTAGGGGCATCCTTTGTACATACTTATTGATCCTAAAAAAATCCAAAAAAATGGTATATTGTCAAAATTTTTAAAAATTTTAAAATGTCCTGAAAAAATGATCATCTTAGTGAAAATCTAGCAATAGTCGCTTTGATGTATCTCCAAAAAAAATGTATATTCCAAAAATACCAAAAAAATTCAAAAATTCAAAAACTCAAAAAAAATAGAAAAAGTGCCTTGGTGAAAACTTGGAAACAGGCACCTTGGTAGCAAAAATACAAAAAAAATATAAAAAGTTCTAAAAAAAAAAAATTTCAATAAAATCCAAGTGGTGAAAACCTAGAAACAAGTGCTACTTGAGGCCTTTGCACCCTTGTTTCTCAGCACGTGTCCTCGACACTTAGCCTTTCTCCATCATGTCTTGTCCTTGTTGCCTTGGTTTGGAATTGGTCTTTGTCTTTGTCTAGGGGGCATAACTATGTTAGCTTTGGTCTCTTAGATGCATTAGTCTTTAGGACACCTCACAAATAGTGTTTTTCAACACAACCCTTGATATCGAGTGTTTTTCAACACTTATCGGTTTGGTATTACCCAGTTTTGTCATGTGATCTTACCTGCTTGCAAGCATTCGATCCTTATCCTCGGAACTTAGTATCAGTGAACAAACTTAAACTTTAAACACCGCTTAATGCTTGAGCTATGTCATGATCTTTTCTTTGTGTGCTGACTGTTATTGTTTTTCATTGAGTGTCCTTGTCTAATAAGTCTCTTCGGGATGCATAGCTAGAGGACTTGGGGCATGGGGCATGTTTTTATTTTCTTTCTACTTGTGGGTGTGGTCTTGAACCTCTTGAGTGTCTCTTGTTGTTCCCTTGAAACACTTATGAGATTTGAGGCATCATCCTTGACTATTTTTTTTGCACAACCATTCTTATGGTCATCCCAACATATATGCTTTGATACGAGCGTGGTTTTGCTACATTAAATTGGGTAAGCTAACATCAAATTCATCTTGACCTTTATGTCTTTGATGCTTATGTTATAATCTTTCCACATTCCAATTTGATATAAATCACATTCATATCTTCATAGTTGTGCATGTGAGTAGTGTTGATTGTGTGATTTTTAGATGTCTATTAATAATGGCCCAACGATGAAAATAAGTTCCTTAACATTCTCTAATGACTGATGAACACAAAATCCTATGTTATAGTTGCTCTATTACAAGTACACCTTTGCATTTTCATGTGTCTTTCATTGTTAGACTTCATGTTAATTTGCATTTTTAGGCTGCATTATGAGTTTGAGAGGATTTTCCTTCAACTTTCTTTTGGACTTTTAATCAATTGTGGTCACATTTTGATCTTCATTTCCTTATTTTCTTTCATGATCTCAATCAAAATTTTCTATCTTAAATAGTTGATTGATTTTGAGGCATTCTCTTTCTTGAGGCAAATTCTCTTTCTTCTCTCCATTTCTTTCCACCTCTTCCAAACTTCTATCTTCCATTTTCTTTCACCCCACTTCTTTTCTTCTAATTCAACCTTGGGGCATAATCTTGCTTAATGATCTACCTTGGTTCTATGATCCTTATATCTTTCTTCTTACATCAAGAACCTTATCTTTAGTTCACTTTGATCAAATTTATCAATTTACTATTTCTCCTCTATCTCATTTTGATTTCGATCACGAGGGGGCAGTACCTATCAAACTTCAATCCTTGATTCAGATTTATCAAACCTATCAATCAAACCTTGCTTGAGACTTGACAATTACCTATTTACAGGGGTGTTGGCCTTGTCTTTTTAATCATCTTTTCTTTGTCCTGATGTGTTCTCGTCTATCGATCACACATCTAGGTTTTTTTGTGATCCCAAATCGATCTCACATTTCAACTTCATTGTTTGACTACATGTGTTCCCATGAAGATCATGCATTAGTCAAAGAGGGGAAAATGTATGCACCCTAAAATGGTTGCCTAGACTTTGGGCCCCCATTCATCAATTTATCAATTTCTTGAATCAATGCTTTGCAACATTTTCAATTCAAATCAATTTCCTTGATCAAATGGCAATTAGTTTAATTATTTTAATATTTTCTAAGGTTTGATAATTTTATCCTAAGCCTCATTTAATTAAAAGAAACCTTCCCTTTTAATTAAATAAAATTATCTTATTAAAATAAAATTCCTCTTTTTAATAAAATCCCCACTTAAATATCTCTTTATGTTGAAAAAGGAAATAAAATAAATAAAAATCTCTTTTTCTTTCCACTTTGAATGCACATACTTTTAAGTGGTGGGCCTTTTTCATCTTTTTGCCTCTTAAAGAATCTTTTTTTTTTTTTTTTGATCGGTAAAAGGCCGAAGCCCTAGACATTTTTTATTAATATAAATAGTTATATTACAATGTGACCCCGCTCACTGCAGGCGCTGGTAGGAAAGAGCAAGGCTAAGAAAACTTCCAGCCTTGCTTAGGACCATAGGTCCTAACCTTATACAAAAATTTACATGGGCATACCCATGACTCAACAATTTTCAAGATTTGTTAAAATACAAATTTTCCGTAGGCATACCCACAGCTTGATACCTATCGAGATTTGTACATATTTTACGTAGGCATACCCATGTCCCAAAAAAACTCTAGATTGCTTTTTTTTAAATCATGAATTATACATAGAATTGCGATTAGACAAGGATTACATCATTTGTACAATTGAAGCAGAGTTTTTGATCCTCCTACTATGTCAAGTATATGTGTTGAACATCTGAATGATAGTCCTTCCTAAAAAAAACAAGACAAAATTCCTCTGAGACCAAGGTTAACCTGCATCAAGATAAAAATTCTACATCTCGGCTACATAACCTATCTAAGAATATTTGATATTGACTATGAAGCCTGTAGTTAAACACTTTTATTATTGACAATATAATACTAGAAACAAATACTCTTATGATTAAAAATCCTTACCGCTAAAGATTAACAATTCCTGCCACGAGAGTCTTAACATTTTAGGCATATTTACAGTAGAACTAAATATACTCCTCAATACTATACTAGTGCTCTTACTAATTTCAAGTCATACCTGGCTAACTATCGGAAAGAAGATAATAGCAGAGTTTCATTATGGGCCTCTAATATTTACATCATTCAGAAAAAGCTGCAATGATTTCCAATCTCCTCAAATTGTAAGGCAAAAAATAATTAGTTTGAACATATGGTTATTTATATATGTAGATTATATATATATAACCATGTGTTCATACCCTTACCAGATCTGTGAGATCTTCTAAGGCTTATCCAATATATAAATATATATTTGCAAAGCTCTATATATTAATATATGTATACTGTCATCAGTATACCTATATTTATGACTCTTATATATAAAAGTAATTGGAAAGAGAAGAACATCCAGTACCTTAAGCCAAACATACTCTGAAGCCCTGTTAGTTATTATATATAAGCCATTTTGAAATACTCATAGGAGGAAGCTAGAATTTATATATAAATATATATATACAAACACCCGTATATATATATATTTATATATACCATAAAAACATATGTCCCTATCTCTTGATACTACATTCTCAATTAAGGAAATGATTCAATTGCAAGTTTCCCATTAAAGAAAGTAATAATTTATTTGTTGCTCAATACATCCCCAGTTCTTATCATACATGTATCTTGTGCTGAATGTTCCAACTTAATTTTAAATTTCCTAGCTGAATTATTTCCTCTTTTAGATTGTTTTCTGGAGGTGATCAAATGTATATAAATATAGATATAATGTTATCAACATATCTATATTTATATATATTAAACTATAAAAGGTAACAGGATTGAAGACTTCCTGATTCTGATCTTGCAAATCGTTATATCTTAGCTTTAGGCATCAGTATATATATCTATATATACTATTACTAGTATATATATATCTATATACCTAATATATACTCTGACTTTAGG
Organism: Chamaecyparis obtusa; assembly: GCA_027943335.1. NCBI lineage: Eukaryota > Viridiplantae > Streptophyta > Pinopsida > Cupressales > Cupressaceae > Chamaecyparis > Chamaecyparis obtusa. The sequence goes on from BSBK01007512.1 coordinate 2,046,034, forward strand.
ATCCTTTAACTTAATATAGGAATACCAATTGTGACTAGGTTCCATACTGTATTCTCAAATGCATGCAATTTTACTAACTGTGCCTCATCTTCTGCAACACGAAATGCTTCCCTAAGTAAAAATAATGCTTAGAAGACCTTGCTAGCTTAAAGTAAGATAAGATGGTATATACATACATTTATATATACATATATATAATGTGCATATATATAAGCGTATGTCCATACCATTATCCTATTTGAGGACATCATTAATATAGCACTTAGCAAGGTTTGTTAAGAAGAATATGAATATATGTATATACCTATACATATATTCATATACTCTTACCCATGTCTAGCTGTTTAGCAAAATAGTAAAAGTATCCATTGACCCCCTTCCTAGGGGCATCGCCTCAGGGATTTTATTAACTCCTTAAAGTGACATAATTAACATGACTTAGTCCATATAATGATAACAAATTAGTTATGAATACCTTCATGTCAAAGGGAATCCGATCATGATTATCATTTCCAAGTATTTTCTCTAAGAGTGTATAATAATGTCAACCATGTATTATGGAGATGCCCTTTAATCTGCTGTTGTGAAAGTAATGTTGCCCAAAATTTCCCTATCATTCCCTTTTTGGCCGCATCCTATTTGTTCCAAGAAATGCTCAAGTGTCAAAACCCTTTGTGTTTTCTACCTTTTGGCCTGAAAACCCAATTTGTTTTCGACCTTCTCTCTGAAGGCTCAGGATGTTTTTGACTTTTGGTCCAAAAATTCTCTATGTTTTCAACCTCCAGTTTGAAAATGCTCTGTGTTTTTGACCTTCAAGTGTGCAACTCCTACTAGGCAAGTCCCAGTTCCTCATAACCGTGCAAGTGGAGTGGAGATTCGACGGCTGTCGCATAATCTCATGGAATCTTTCAAGCCCATGAGATCATGTGACAATGGTCAGATTAGAATCTCAGTGGGTCCACACTTTTTGAGTGAGGTGGCATATTTCCTAAGCGAGCTATCGCGACTAGGTGGGTCCCAGTTTCTAACGTCATCGCGGGGCCAGTCAGCAGTCAAGCAAAAAACAAGCCACCAGCGGTTAGTGGTTAACATCTTACGGTTGGTCACATGATCACATGGGCTCTTTCGAGCCCATGCGACCATGCGATAAACTGTCAGCGATCATAGTTAAGGCAGTTCACAATGGTTTATGTGGTGCGGTTTCATGCTTGTCGCATGATCGCATGCGGCTTCCTAAGCGCATGCGACCATGCGACAAGCCTCTAGCAGTCAGCAGGGACTTTGACTCCGGTGGTGGGTTTGTGGATGGTGATTTATCCATTTGGACTGAGGTGGTGAAGGTTCTAGCAGGCTCGGGTGTCTATGTGGCAGCAGGGTGAGATCTCAAAGGCTTGTCGCATGATCACATGAAGCCTTTCAAGCTCATGCGATCATGCAACCGTTGACTTTTTCAAATGTAGTACGGCCTATTTTTCATGACTACCAAGTAGGGTATATAGGAATACCAATTGTGACTAGGTTCCATACTGTATTCTCAAATGCATGCAATTTTACTAACTGTGCCTCATCTTCTACAACACAAAATGCTTCCCTGAGTAAAAACAATGCTTAGAAGACCTTGCTAGCTTAAAGTAAGATAAGATGGTATATACATACATTTATATATACATATATTGCATATATATAAGTGTATGTACATACCACTATCCTATCTGAGGACATCATTAATATAGCACTTAGCAAGGTTTGTTAAGAAGAATATGAATATATGTATATACCTATACATATATTCATATACTCTTACCCATGTCTAGCTGTGTAGCAAAATAGTAAAAGTATCCATTGACCCCCTTCCTAGGGGCATCACCTCAGGGATTTTATTAACTCCTTACAGTGACATAATTAACATGACTTAGTCCCTATAATGATAAAAAATTAGCTATGAATACCTTCATGTCAAAGGGAATCCGATCATGATTATCATTTCCAAGTATTTTCTCTAAGAGTGTATAATAATGTCAACCATGTATTATGGACATGCCCTTTAATCTATTGTTGTGAAAGTACTATTGCCCAAAATTTCCTTATCATTCCCTTTATGGACGCATCCTGTTTGTTCCAAGAAATGCTCAAGTGTCAAAACCCTCTGTGTTTTCTGCCTTTTGGCCTGAAAACCCAGTGTGCTTTCGACCTTCTCTCTGAAGGCTCAGGATGTTTTTGACTTTTGGTCCAAAAATTCTCTATGTTTTCGACCTCCAGTTTGAAAACCCTTTGTGTTTTTGACCTTCAAGTGTGCAACTCCAACTAGGTGGGTCCAGTTCCTCATAGTCATGCAAGTGCAGTGGAGATCCGACGGTTGTTGCATAATCTCATGGAATCTTTCGAGCCCATGAGATCATGCAACAATGGTTGGATTATAATCTCAATGGGTCCATATTTTTTGAGTGAGGTGGTATATTTCCTAAGCACGTTATCACGACCAAGTGGTTCCTAGTTTCTAATGTCACCGCAGGGCCAGTCAGCAGTCAAGCAAACAACAAGCTACCAGTGGTCAGTGGTTAACATCTTACGATTGGTCACATGATTGCATGGGCTCTTCTGAGCCCATGTGACCATGTGACAAACTGTCAGCAGTCATAGTTAAGGTAGTTCACAATAGTTTCTATGGTGCGGTTTCATGCTTGTCGCATGATCGCATGCGGCTTCCTAAGCGCATGCGACCATGCGACAAGCCTCTAGCAGTCAGCAAGGACTTTGCTCCAATGGTGGGTCTGTGGATGGTGATGTATCCATTTGGACTGGGGTGGCAAAGATTCTAGTGGGCCCAGGTGTCTATGTGGCAGCAGGGTAAGATCTCAAAGGCTTGTCGCATGATCGCATGAAGCCTTTTGGGCTCATGCAATCATGCAACCGTTGACTTTTTCAAATGCAGTACGGCCTATTTTTCATGACTTCTAGGTAGGGTATTGTAAGGTTATGGTCTACACAATAAACCATCTTTTCTAGCCCTTCTAAGTGCTCCTTAGTGAAAACTTCTTTAGCCACCTTAATAATATCTTCTTTTCTTTTGCCAGCAAAGATGGACAGGGCAATGAATTGCCCTATCACTTCTCCATTTGTTCTATAGGAATAAAGACTGTTGAAGAATTGATATCCAATGGACTTTTCCACTGCCCTTCTGGTGGAATCTAGCATAGGATTCAGCATTTGATTCCACCTTTCTGGATAAATGCAATCTTTGAAAGCCATTGCTCGGTCACTCTTAATGTAGTAGGTGTTGAGTCTAGTGTCCATGTTTCCTCTATGAAACTATAAACAATAAAAAAATTTATAAACAGCCATTGTTTGGTTATTCTGGACTTTTCTAGAAGACTCCTTCCCTTGTTCAAGATCCTTCCGGACTTCACTCAAATAAGTGGGGTGGTATTTCTCTTTGCATAATACCCTTTTCCTTTGTTACCTGGAGCCTAGAGGCTACAAGCTAACATTTCACATTCCCTGAATAACTTGATGGTGTTCTCACCCGTGAACTGTCATCAGTATTTATGAATCCAAAACTTACTCTTGAAATAATATCTTCTTGCCTAGACGCTATTTACCCAGTTGGAAATTTCCTATTAGTGAGTCTTAATGAAATGATCTCTAATCAATGACCGTACAAAGGTATAGGAGCATCTGTTATACATCATGAACCTATATCTTCTTATATCGCACTGTAACATAAAACATCTCCTACATGGAGAGTCTCAAACTTTGATATTATGCTTACAGACATACATGCTTATCTATCATTATTATCATTAGCAGAATCCCGCTAATGATGATAATGATAACTTCCCCAAGAAAACATACAAGTAATGCACTAAGCTTCTAGCTTTGGCTATTATTCAACAAGTAATCACTAGTTGAAATGATAACAAGGACAAAAAGGATTAATTTATGATTCCCTGCCAGTTCATGATGAGCTCACGAGTATAAGAGATGATGATCCAAATTTATGCCTTGCTAGTAGTTTTTCAGCATGGAATGGGAAAATTGAGTGCATTTAATTATGATTATATTTGCAAGTGCTCTACTATTTATTATGCTACCTATAAAAAAGGCTCTGCAAACACTCAATACCCGATGCACACCTCTAAATAAAAAGGTGTACTATGTATAGAATATAAACCAAGTTTGTAGGTACCTACATCCCTTACTCTAATACCCCGGCCCATCCCTATCCTCCTATCTTAGTTGAGTTTTACAGGTAATAATTTTTAGTTGCTTGGGGCTCTTCAAGCAAGGCCGCTAATACTAGTATCTACCTATAGCCAAATTTAATGTCTTTGGGTTAAATGACCTCCTATAATTTGTACTAATCCCCCTATAACTACTACAAACCTATTGTTTAGTAGAAATTCATATTAATTGGAATGTTACTGCATCTGTGTTAAAACCAAAAAAGTTTGTTAGAATATAAGCCTATGTAGATTATTAGATATACTGATCCATAATTGTAACTCTGTTGGCTCCTAGATTGGCTAGCTTATCTACCTTTGTATTACCTCTCTATATGTGTGTCTTATTTCATACTTCGGGATCCCCTTGATAACTTGGTTAATCTCTTCTATTTTTGAGTTAAGGGACCAATTGGGAGTTTTCTTGTTTCAAATGGCATTGATGATAATTTGCGAATCTCCTTCGATAACTACTTTGGATAAGTTGATCCTCCTACACAATTTTAAACCTTCTAAGGCCGCTACGCATTCCATCATGTTATTCGTGGAAGGATTTATGGGACTGGAGAACTTAGCGATGGCTTCTGACTTCCAATTGTGAATAATCCCCCCAATACCTGCTACCCTGGGGTTACCTCTAGAAGCTCCGTCAAAGTTAAGTTTATACCATCCCTCTCTCGGAGGGATCCATTTGCAAGAAACTCGATCAGCCTTCACTTTGGGTCCCCCTTTGCCATATAGGGGAGGAATATCTAATTTTGGCCATTTTTCTCTGATTTTGTTATCCCAATTCTTGAATGCCTCTTCATAGCTTAGCTTGTTTCTGAGATTACTATTGATATTTTCTACTATTGATGCTTCTATTTTATTTGTGATTGAACTCCATGGTAATTTTTGACCTATGAAAATCCTCCTATTTCTTTCTTTCCATAATTCCCAGGCAACTATTGCCGAGGAGATGGTCCATATATCCTTATATAGATTATCTTTATAAAGTGATGGCCATGCTTTAAGGTTACTTAATAGATCAACGTGGAGAGCAGACTTCTAGCCTAAACATTGATGAAGCCAATTCCAGCAGTTTTGGGCATATGGGCAGTTAAGGAGGATGTGATTAACATCCTCGGATTGACTCTCACACATGGGGCATCTGGACGGCCCTTCAAAACCTAATTTCTTAAATCTGTCTGCTATCAGAATTTTATTTTGCAAGGCAGCCCATAGAAACATACCCGCTTTTGGGAGGCCAGATTTATTCCAGCAAAGGTTCAGAGGGATATCTATATCGTCCATCTTTTGTTCTCGGATAATGGTATTGTAGCCCTCCTTTACAGAATAGTTACCATTCTTTGATCCTGCCCAAATTAGTCTGTCTAATCTATTTTTAAGTACAACTTCTCTCTTTTCCATTATTGATGTAAATTTCTGCTTGTCCTACCATACAAAGTCAATTTCTTCTAAATTGCTCCATTTATTACTCTCTTTCTTACATACATAATCCTTGAGAAAGATGCCTTTGACTCTTTTACATTCTTCCATAAACTCAATGGAAAAACCCAAATTGCTAAGGGGAGTGAGACCTGCCCACGAATCCTCCCAAAAAAGAACTTGATCCCCTACACCTACATCCCGCGATAAATATTTTTTAATAATTCCTCTGCATTCTTTGATGAAATTCCATATCCTGGATCCTTTGACATGTGTGGAGGACCTGAAGATGTTGATGGGATCTACATTGAGAATTTATTTCTGTAATAATATCAACACCCATTTACATCTAGGTTCCTTATACATTCTCCATATAAGTTTAGCTCCCAGGGCTTGGTTTTTCCATAGAATGTTTTTAATGTCGAGGCCTCCCTTAGAAATAGGTTTACATAAGGTATCCCATTTTATTAGGGCAAGTTTTTTGTCTTTTGATGGGCCTTGCCAATAAAATTCTCTAAACATTTTATCTAGGTTCTTTTTAATATTTATTGGTAAAGGGAGAATTGACATCTGGTACATGGGTATGGCCGAAAGGACCGACTTGATCATAGTTGTCCTACCTGTCTTTGTTAGCCATCTTCCTTTCCATGAGCTCTTCTTATTTTGGACTTTGGTAATCACTTGTTGCCAGAGTTTGGAAGATAGGAGACCTTTATCCAGGTCAATGCCCAAATACTTACACGAAAACTTGCCAATTTTATAACCCATCAACTTACAAATCTCTCTTTCTACTCTCGGTGAGGTATTAATGAAGAAAATTTCTGATTTAGTGGGGTTAACCTACTACCCTGAGGCTTTCATGTAAATGGTTAGGATATCTTTAAATGCTTTAGCTTCTTGACAATTGGCTTGACCAGGTAGAATCGTATCATCTACAAACTATCGGTGTGTGATATTTGAAATGTTTTTAGCGACCTGTAGACCTGAGATCTTTCCTTCCAAATGTCTCTTTGTTATAGATCTTCCCAAAGCTTCTGCCATGATTACATATAGAAAGGGGGACATTGGGTCCCCTTTCCTAATTCCTCTCAAGATACTTAAGAAGCCCTCCAGAGTGCCATTAATTAGAACCGATATCTTAGGGGTTGAAATACAATTAAAAATAAGATTGACCCATTGCTTAGAGAAACCGAAAGCTTCCATGCATTTGCAAAGGAATCTCCATTCTACTTTGTCATATGCTTTTTGAATGTCTATTTTCATAAACATACTTGGTACCTTTTTCATTTGAGCAGTATGGACTAATTCTTGTGCTATAATTATTCCATCTAGGATCAATCTATTTACTACAAAACCTATCTGTTCTTCAGAAATTATATTGGGCAACAGTGTTTTAAGTCTATTTGCTAAGAATTTAGAGAGGATCTTATATATTGTGTTACAGAGGGATATTGGCCTGAAATCCCCAGGATCCACACTTTCATTTTTCTTTGGGATTAAAGCAAAAAAGGTGTTATTGATTTCACTTAGCAGGGACCCCGCGTTCCTAGTAGCTTCCACTGCTTGCCATACCTCTTCCCCAATAAAATGCCAACACTTCTAGAAAAAACCTGCTTGAAAACCATCCAGACCTGGTGCTTTATTCAGGTGAAGTTGGAATACTACCACTCTGAATTCTTTAAGGGATAACTTATTATTTAACATTTTATTATCGAGCTCTGTAATCAGTTTAGGAATGGCTTTAAGCATTTCATTTTGTGCTAAAAGGTCAGATGCTTCTGCACCATTGAGAAGGGTATGATAGAAGTTCATAATCACACTCGATATCTTCTTAGGGTCCTCATTTATAAGCCCATCACTAGACTTAATTTTAGGTATTCTGTTGATGCTTCTATTACACTTAGTGGTGTTATGAAAAAATTTTGTATTGATGTCTCCTTCTTTTAACCAAGACTCCCTAGATTTTTGTCTCCAAAAAATTTCTTCTTTAAGAAGAATATCATTGTACTTAGCCATTAATTCCTTTTCTCTATGATAGCTTAGTTCGTCCATACCTTGTTCTATAACTAAATTGTTGAGGTCAGCTATTTCTTGCTCCAACTGATCCTTTTCTTCGAAGATATTATTAAAATTGTTCTTATTCCAATCTAATGCTTTATGTTTAATAATTTTTAATTTTGTTGTTAAACAATACATTTTAGATCCTTTAATTGAAATTTGTTTCCACCATTCCTCCAAGAGATTTATAAACTCTGGGTTTTGGAACCACATAAACTCAAATTTGAAAGGACTTCTAGCTCATTTGGAATCCTCTATAATAGTGAGCCTAACCGGAAAATGATCTGATCCTGCCTCTGGTAGAATCTCCACACTATACAATAAGTTATAGATTCCATCATTCATCTTAACGAAGAATCTATCTAATTTTTTTGCTATATGGCTAAAACCTGCTCTTCTATTGTTCCAAGTGTAAATGCCATTGTTTGTGTTAATGCTAATTAGATTATTGTCCGATGCCCAATTACTATAATCCTTATGAGCTTGTGATATATATTGAGAACCCCCATATTTCTCTTCTATATCTAAAATAGCATTAAAATCCCCTCCAATAAAGAAGAGGGATTCTAAATTTACGGATAAAAAGAGGTGGATTTCCTGCCAGACTCTCCTCTTATCCTCATTAGGTATGGGGCCATATATGTTAATTAAGTTGAATTTTAAATTAGACTTTAGACTTTTAATTTCTAGAGCCAACTAGTTACTATTAGGGGATAAAGGTGTGGCTGCTAACTTCCTAGGATCCCATAATACTGCTAACCCTCCAGAAGTACCTATTGAGGTCACGTACTCTGCTTTCCATATGCCTAATTTTTTGCTGAACTTGGAGCTTTCAACTTTATTAAGTTTAGTTTCTTGTAATAAAATAATTTCAGAGTCAAAATTTTTAAGGTATCTTTTAATTAATCTCTGCTTATTAGGGGCATTTAGTCCCCTAATATTCCATGTAGTGACTTTCATTGTTCATGGGGAAGGCACTTCCCCTTCCCTGTGTTCAGAATATCGGCTAATTTCTTTTGATTACTTGAATTTCCATCTATGGTTCTGAGTTCAACAACTAATTTTCTCCCTCTTTTCTTTTTTATTCTGTTAATATTTGGTGTACTAAGGCATCCTCTATTCATTGCTATTCCCAAATGTCTATTTTCATTAGTTATGCCAAAGAGGCCTTCTATGGAATCTTTAGCCATTGACATGTTTCCCGCTATACTGATGATCTTGTCCTACTACCCTCCACTCACTTGTTCTAGTTCCATTTGTATATTGATCTCATTGTTATCTATAATCTCTTTACCATAGATCTCAATTACCTCATCTGGATTCTTTGGTATTATCACATTAAGGGATTCTATTTCTATCAGGATTGCTATTTCTGGTTCCTTCCCCTTGTGTAGTGATTCAGTATCATTTATATTGCAATAGGGAACCTCTTTATTGGTTCCCTCATTTCTTGAGCCTTCATTTTGAATAGAAATAGGGTCCTTTTTTGGACTCTGTCTGTCTTCACCTTTATCCTTTGCATTTATGTCATAGTCTCCTAGGAGCCTATCACCACTTTGATCAGGGGTTTTTAATAGTTGTATTGTTTTATTATTCTCCTTCTCTGCCTAAACTAAAGTTGCATTGTTGATATATCTAATTAATGTTTCTCTCTAGTAATTTAGTTCCTCTAGATCAAAAATTTCATCCATGAACATTTTCATAAGATCCTCTACAAGAGATTCTCCTAGGCACTTTATAATTTGGTCTACTTCCTCATTACATTTTTCTTCAGGATCCCTATCTGTTGTTGTGGATGAGCCCTCTGGGTTCACCGATTGATCTGCTAATAAATTTGTATCATCTTTGACAGTCTTGCTTTCTATCTCTATCTATTCTATTTCCAAAAATAGAATACCCTCCACATTTGGGTTGGGCATACTGTTATCAGTTAAGTCCCCATTTCCAAATTAAGAACTAGATTTCTATTGTCCTCCTTCTGCATTGCTTTATGAAGAGAGGGGGAAACTATTGTCTTTTCCTCTCCTTCTAAGGGGCAAATTCCTGTATCCTTAATCTCCTGTGGAAGGTTGTTTATCAATTTGCCCTGATCTTCTTCTAAAGTTCTAGGCTCAAATTGAGATATAGGTCTATCTACCTTATATTCTTTAGGTCCCTTTATATTGAAACCTCCCTTGCCCTTACAAAAGTGGATTTCATAATCATTGCTAAACCGATTTAATTGATTAGTGCTTGCTTGTTCTATATTGGTGGCTTTGTTAATTTCCATATAATCTTCTAAGATAATTGGGTTAACAATAATAGAGTTAGAATTGAAACTTAATTGTATAGGAGAGATATATATTTGGTGGTAATCCAATTCTACAATGATTATCTGATCTACATGCATGTTTTTTGTTTCAGCCATTCTAATAAATCTACCAATCTTATTTCCTATATTGCAGAAAATATCCTGACTAGACAATTCCAATGGTACATTCTTAATGGTTACAGCTTTTTCAACTTTAAAATTCTTCAGATACATGGGATTGAATAGAGGGATCCAATCAAACAAAGAAAAAGGAGTACTTCTAAATTTAAGACACTTTTTTCTTTTAATGCTATTTTTAATATCTATAATCTTGCAATCAATATACATGAAATTTTCCATGAGTCGAGAAATACTTACCTCTCTGGGAAGTAGTGATGTCAGCTCTCTAACTAAGACATTGATAGGAACCCCTGTACCTTTCCATATGCAGATTAAGCCTATGTCTGCAAGGTATTTTTGCTTTTGGACAACAGCATCACTATCTAGGATGAGATTATCATAGTGCATACCAACCTTTGAGATGCCTTTATTCATATCCTTACCGTGCCTATGGGGAGGTGTATATGTGAGATTCTAGTGATTATTATTTTGCAGAATAGAGTATTGCCCGTGTTGCTTACAATCAGATAGAGAGAACCTTGCTAATCTTTTGCAATGCGGAGGGCTATAGATTTTGGTAGTTGCAATGTTCCTCTAATCCCTCGCAGAGAAGGAAGGATTTTTGGCTATAATAGGGTAGGGTTTCCTTTGCTTAGGCTGTGCTATCACATCTTTCTTGCTCTGATGTGCTGGTGCCCTATGCATTTGAACCCTAATTTCCTTACCTATCATAACTCCCTTCCTTTTATGTGAGGGCAAGTATATGCCAGGTAAGTTTTCCTTCTTACTTAGTAAATCAAACACATTCCTTAATGGTAAACTATTATCAATGTGAGCCGAAGTAGAAACCCTAACCTTATTCTTCCTTTTAACTTAATGCCATGCCCAATTTTGATCTATGAAGTTCCCTGAGGTTGCCTGTGTTGTAACTTTTCCTTCCCCCGAACCTAACTGGGGTATATTGGCATTATAATCTGAATTAATTCCAGATTCATGAATACTAGCGTACCCGCTGCTAAGCTTGGCCCTTAACGCATACTTGGTTTTTGCAAACATATCAAGCTACCTATCCAAAGATTGAACTATAAAAATGTTAAATGTAGGTTCATTGTTCTGCCCTAATTTCTTAAAGCCAGTCGAAGCCTCTATTAAGGAACTAAAGTTCTTTTCTTCAATCCCTCTTTCTTTTAGAGAAGATTCAGCCATGTTTTTCTCCTTCTTCTTAGCAATGAAACCCTTTAAGTGTTCATAATCTGATCGATATGATCTTTGGTCTAGTTCCCTACATTCCAACATTTTGTGCCCATATAACAAGCAATTGAAATAATAACCAGTAAAAACCTTGGCATCTCTATGTTTCGAGATAGTGTTCGCATGAAAGCTAGCCTTGGGGGAAGAAGATGGAAGCAAGATGCCCTGCTTTCTGGCCTCCTCTTTCTGATGGAAAAGGATCCCTTTTCTAATCTATCACTGCTACAGAAAAGACTTTCATTGAATTTGTATTTTCTTCATATCTCACCTCTTAAAGAATCTTGAGCACATGGATCAATCAAGATTTAATCTCCACCATTTCTTATTTCTTTTTTCCTCTTAATCTTGATCATCCAATATTCTTTATAAGGATTCCTCTCCTTCTCATTTAGAGGATAGAAGATTTTTGTATTGTTATGCTGCAGGTTTGGAGAGCGATTTTGGAGAAGATTTTTTAGCACTTGAGCTTGGATATTGAAACTTCTCTTTTCTTGTCTTCTTCTCACATGCCCCATGGAAATCCATTTAGATTAATCTTACACTTGCATATTAGATTAGATTCATATTTCCTTTCATAGAATAATCTTGCATAAGCATTTCCTTTCATAGATTAGTTTGCTTTCATGCATTGTTATCATATAGAATAGCTTTCATTTTTATTTTCATGCATACTTGATCATGGAGACTAGAATTCTTGCTTTTCCTCTTTGAATCTCTCATTTTATGGTGTACTTGCATGGGCACAAACTAGGTCTAATCTGAGGGCCTCTATCATAAACCCTTGCACTCCATGAATAGAGAGCTATGAGTCACCATTTGAGACCTCATTCTTGAGAAATCTTGGATATAATGACTCATAGAAGTGTGTCAACATTTTAGCACATAGTTTGATCACTTGATTTGAGAATTAGGGCATCTAGTTTAGCTAGACCATTTTGAGTTGATTACATTTACCCCTCTCTGAATTGATGTGTGAGCAACACATTGATTCAAAGAATATCTAGTGTTTGATGTTGATCTAATTCTGATTAAGTGAATAGTTTTATATGATGTGATGAAAAAATTCTTGATTATAAATCAATTCCAAACTTGATTGAACGAAATACGATGAGAGATGCAAATATATTGATTCTGAACTTGATTGGACAATAATCGATCATACCAACTCTGAGATTGATTAAATGAAGGTCGATAGAAGATTTGGATAGATTCGGAACATTCAAATTGATATGGAACTTGATGAAGTTGAGATGCCCCTAGCAATATGATTTTGTTCGATTCGATGATTAGATTTAATTTTCAGCTTGATAGATGATTTTGACAAAAAAAAATGATACATCAGATTTGGTTGATAAGGTTTTTGATGATCTAGACTAGTAGATTAAAGGATGTTGATTATGATATATTATGCCCCCTCGGGAGTGAGATCTTAAGTTGGTATAAAAGATTGAATGATGTTGGATGATAGTTTAGATTAGGGTAGAAAAATTTTGATTTGATTTAGAAGATTGGATAGATGTAGAAGATTGGATTGATTTATAAGATTGGATTAATGTAGCATTGATAAGGAAGATTGATTTAGAAGAAATTTTGATTTAGCTCCTGATAATGATATTGCAAAGATAGTGATCAATAATGAAAGCAAGGATCTTATATGTGATACTCAACCATGTTGAAGATAGATTTACCTCCTTGAGGTGATTTGATCAAGCCAGATGAATGTATGAATGCAATGATGCACATGAATACCCCTAGAATGATATGCAATCTTCCATGAGTGTCATTCTTTCGATCTTTTGTTATATTTTTCTCATCATAGAGATTTTGTTAGCAGTAAGTACAAACATCAATGGCTTTCAAAGTTGATGATGAATCAGAGTACTTACCTATGTTAGTGCTAGTTATGAGAAACAAAGCAAACAAGAGTTCCTTATGTTCTTGTGCAATGATTGTGTTGTCCGTAATGACCCATACATTCATATCCTTGGACAAAAAATTTTATGTACCTACAATGACCCTTTATCATTCATATCCTTGGGCAGATTTGTCTAATTTGCACAATACTAAGAAATTTCTCGATGAAAACAAACAAGGAAATACTTCCTGCAAACTACAATCAAAGAAAAAGATCATGCCCCATGTCCTTGTTCCTCTAGTCCATAGACATCATTGAATTTGGAAGACACAATAAGCACAAGTTATAATAAGTTTGTCTGTGATAGGTGGTATTGAGAAACACATTTGATTGATTGTGTTTATTTTCATTTTTTTTATGATCATTTTTTGTTTGATGAGTGTTGAGAAACACTATTTCTTGAGTGTGCAGAGTGTTGAGAAACACCATTGTACATTGGGTGATTTTTATTTTCTCTTGTATTTATGATATTTTTTCCTTGATGAGTGTTGAGAAACACTAATGTTTAGGTGTGTGTATTTTTAGAAACATAGATGTGTATTGAGTGGTAGACACATGATAGTTAGGAGGAAATGTGGCTGACTCCACTCTAGAAGAATGTTTGGTTTTGACTAGTAATTGATTAGGAACTTGCCCCTAGCTAGATACAATTGTCCTAAGGATGAGATGTGGACTAATTCTAGGCTAGGATGATAGGACACAAAAGATGCAAATAATATACAAGATATGTACAAGTCATGAGGATATATGTAGATGCAAATGATGATCAATTGATAAATAATTTTTGGATTTTGTATTTTCTAATTTGTTTGGATTTTTAAAGATTTTTTTTTAAAAAAATTAAAATATTTAAAATGTTTTTTGGATTATTTCAGGATCATTTTCTAGTTTTTAGATTTTTAGAGATTTTACCATTTCTCAAGCAAGATCACATTGAAATTCCCCCAATGTATAGTAAGGTGTAGGACATTTTCACATGGATCGGTAAGATGATGGAGTAAAATAAAATAGGTGATGATGGGTGAAGCACGTGAATGTGACCCTCAAGCACAGTCTCCTCAAGATTACCCAAGCTAGGAAAAAGGATATATAAATGTGAAGCATGTTTTGGAATAGTAATGAAATCCCATGATGCGGTGCTAGATAGAACATAGGGTAATGACCTGATGTCATGAAAGAAGGTGGTCCAAAAGAGTGGACATGTCAAGAAGTTTTTGAGAAACTGGTTTACATTTTATGTTCTCCATTTTGATCAAGACCAAGTGGTCAATTGGATAGGACATGAATAGGATCACACAATTAGGATAAGGTGCGAATGAAGACTATGAGGGAATAGTGTGGAATTATAGCAAGGATGCTCAGGATAATGACGAATGGTTTGGGATAAGCAAGATCATGATAGGGTAGCATGAATGTAACAAGTGAATAAGTTGATGGAAAGGCCAACAAATGTTGGGAAGCATGATGCTCATGGATAGCTCAACCTTGTTAATATCAAAGGGGGAAAGAGGGAATATGGATGCACATGGGATAGATGGAGGTTATGGTGGATGCAATAACATGGATGGAACTTATCTCCAAGGATAGATTACTAGAAGAATGAATTACGCATGATGCATATTTGCCCAGTTTTCATCATGGTACTTGTCCAAAGCACCACAAGAAGTGGTTTTCACTATAGGATGAATTTATTTCTCTTCACTTTTGCTTCCAAGGTACCTGTTTACCAAGTTTTCACCAAGGCACATTTTGTCCTTTTTTTTAATTTTTTCTTTTCTTTTTTTTTGTATTTTTCTAATTTTTGGAAGGAACTCTTGAGTCTCTTTCTCTTTGGATAATGCTCCTTCTAAGGATATGTTATGATGGGCCAAGGCTGTTGGAAGGTATGCTCAAATATGTTGATGGGGTGAGGGTAGGGAATGATATGGAAGATAAGGGAGATGGTATACAAGGATTTATGCGATGGATTGGATAAGAGGTATGAAAGGATAGGCGATAGAAGGATAGTAGTTAGGTGTTGGATATTGGATAAGGTATTGAAAGTTTTTCATAGGGACATATGGATAGGATGAAAAGGTCAACATTGACACACACCTTGATGAGTAGTGGAATGATGGAGGAAAAGTGGATGGAATAGATTAAGACTTTGATGTAGGAGAAGATGGAAGGTTTTTGGAAGAAGATGGAGGAAAATCCTTTGGAATCTTGGATGCCAACTCTTATTTTTCTTTTGTATCCAAGTTCTTTAAAAGAGACTTGGGAATCCACATAACTTTTGATTTTTTCTTTTCTTTTGTATGTTTTAGTATATACTTCTTCAATGATGGATTTAGTAACCCATATTTTCTTTGATTTCTTTCTTTTCTTAGTGGACCCTTGTGGTCTCTTGAATATTTAATTTTTCTTTGTATTCACATGTCGATTAGATTGGACATACTAATCTTCATATATAAGTGGATTCTTGAATTTTTGATTTCTTTGTTTGACATCCAAATTGCTTCCTAAAGAATTGGAAATTGTGGATGAATAGGGATGATATGGATGGTTCATATGGATGGGTTGACATGGAGGATTCAAGAATGAATGTATTTTTTATCTTGAGGAGAGATAGGGTAAGTGGATGAGAAGGTGGGAGTGTTAGGTATAGTGGATAGAGGGTTATAAGCACCCAATGTAGATGGAAGGTATGAAGGTTGCAGCTTTGGGATAGACCAAGGATGGATTTGGAGGATAGTTAAGTCTGATTATTATGTATGAATGGAGGGAGATGAGATGTGGAAGGGATATCAACATCTTTAGAATGAGCTACATGGCCAAGAATCTTCTCTTTAGCATTCATCTTTATATCGATAGGTGCATGAGTAGATTTGATAGGAGCAACATAAGCTTGACAAGAGGGTGATGGGATACTCTGATCTTGACATGGACCTTTACATGGTGTAAAAAGGGTACTTTTCTCTTGATTTTCCATAGGCTCATTAAAGAAGGTGGAAAGGATATCTTGATCTTGCTTAGGAGGTGAATAAGATATAGGAGATGGAAGGATGTGTAGCTCTTTAGATGGAAAGGTATCATCTTGGAAGGAATAAAAGAGTATGACAAGATCATCATGAGATATGGGACTTTGTTCAAATGTTGGATGAGGAAGGATGGTACCTTGATCTTGATCATTATTGATATATGTTTCTTTGCACTTTGAGTTATCCTCTTGGCATGGAGCCATTGCTAAGGACAAGGTAGGAATTTTGATATGCGTGAGGGATTCTTCAAGGGCTGATGGGGAACTATTTGAAGTATGCATGGTAGGCATGGCAACACATGAGGGTTCAAGATCTTTGATTTTGGAAGCATTGAAAATATTTGCAGCTAGATGTAGATTAGCTTGGATTTCTTTTAGAGATAACCCTTGAGGGTAGACATAGTCAGTATGAAAAGTATTAGGTTATTTGTTCGATGTAAGCATGTTTTCTATATTTGTTTCTTTAGGAGATACATGCATGATGGAAGAAGTGGAGGTTGTTCAAGAACCACTACTAGACATAGGTTCATGAGTTTGATCTTGCTTGAGATTAGTATCTTGTTCTTCATTAGACAATTCATTAGGATTTTCAACTTAAACAATCTCATCATCAATGAGATCTTGGATCTTGTGTTTCAACTCCATGCAATCAGAAGTCTCATGTTCATTATTTTGATGATAGGAATAATAGTTTCTCAAGAATATAAAACCACATGAAGTGATTTGAGGTAGCATGATGAGATTGTGTTCAAAAATTTATTGCAATGTCGATTCATAAGATTGTCCCAAAGGAGTAAAGATTCTCTCTAAGGGATGATTAGATTATTCATGATATTCTTGTAGATAAAGAAGACTCTCAAGTGAATACAATATATCTTTTTCTTCATTTTATTGATCAAAGATAGGGTCATCATTAGATTGTGGTATAGCCTCTTGATTAGAGATTGGACTATCATACATTGGTGTCTCCATGTTTGAAGGAGATAGAGACATGTGGATATCATTCTCAAAGAGGAAAGGACAAATTGATAGTAAGGAATACTCATTTGATGGGGTCTCCTTTTCTTTCTTCATTTCTCAAATTTTTTATTGCAAAGCTTGACATTGCTCCATGAGGATGAAGATAGATTGATCATCCATGTTTTGATTGTTCTGATATGCTTGATTATATGATTGATGAGAAGATTTAACACCTTGTTTCAATGTGTAATTAGGTTGAGAAAACCAGCGGGATGGAATAGAAGAAAAAATAAAATAAAAAAATTTCATATTTTTTTGGTATTTTTCTATGTTTTAGTAATTTAGATTTTTAGAGGTCTTTTGCTCATTTCTAAGAGGTGAAACTATCGTCAATCTCAAAAATTGGGCTACAATTTTGATCACCAAGTCAAAAGTTATGCCTCCTCAAAGTTGGGGTAACTTTTTTTTTTAAAATAGAATTTTTATGTTTTTCAAATCTGATTGGTCTTGGAAATGATAAAATCTAGTCTAGATCATGAAGATTTGATAATCCAAGGATTGATATGATATCTATGTTGATTGATTGTAATGACTAAACCTAACAAAGAGTTCAAAAGGGTATCCAAAAATGCAAAAATCCAAGTTCTAGCACGTGCAGAAATGTTCTCTATCCCAGATGTGATCCTCTAAATGAAAACTTACGAAGTATTTTACCAAATATGATCCAAGAAATCCCATATGCAATCCCTAATCCAAGTCGACTCAGGATATACCAAATGTGAGCCTATTTTTACTGAATGCGGATTATGATACCAAAAATGACTCTAGATACCAAATGTGATCTTCTGAGGTCTGGTTCAAGGGAAAAGTTTGTCAAGTTTGTCAAAATTTGGGGATTTTTTGTCTAATTCCATTGAGTCTGAGTGTTTGAAAATTTTAATTGTGATTGTTCATTCAAGGTTTCTATCTTTCATTTTAGTTCAAACACATCAAGAAGAGTTATTTTAAGACCTCAAACACACCTATTTTCTCTATGAGTGTGGCTGAGATTAGTAATGTGTGTTCACTAGCTTAAGAACACACTCACAAACTCCTCAAAATATGAAAATTCAACAAAACACAATGGATATTGAAGGCCATATTAGCCGAGTAGTAACATTTATGAGGGTTTGATATGGTGAATTTCTTGGGGAAATTACTATTTGCCTTGCACAACCATTACTAACCTTTCAGGATTAATCCATGTGGTTTCGTACATAGAGGATTTAATGAGAGAATTCATTTATAATCATCTCTCATAGTCCCACAAGTGAGATTAGGGCATATAGCCCTATGAGTACTCAAATTTGTGTAGTCTCGCTAGCAATATTCAAGTGGATCCACTCTACACAAGATCCAAGCATGTCCAAGGAATGATCAAGTCATGATTCCAAGGACAAAACTGACTAAGTCTTCTGATATTTTCATCTCAAGGAAGCATCTTTATTATAGTGAGGTGGAAGGGTTGGCTTCTACATGTCCTCACTTGGGTCATTCTTAGGAGCTTTATACCTCAACTTTTAGGCCCTCTAAAGATTATGATAAGAAATTAAAGAGGATTGGTGACTTAGGAGTCTAGATTTTTTATTCTTCAGCAGGGAGAAGAGCATACTCTCTTATCCATGCCATTTTCTCCTATCAAACACATCATGTAAAGGTATTGTGAATTTACTCTAATCTGATCCCAAATCTCAATCTAATTTTTGAGTTTCTAATTTTCCCAAAGGGAAAAAAGCATAATCCTTTGATTAAATTAAAAATTGACTTCAAATTGTGCTTAGATTCTTATCAAAATAAGAAAGAAAAATATGATTTTTTGGTTGAGTCCATAAGGAAACCTACAAAACCACACATTATTAGTCTTATTTGTTGTTATTTCTTTGTCAATTCAACCTGCAAACCATAGTTAAGCTAGAAAAATCAATCAAAATCATCAAATTCACCCATTAGTCATTATGAATCTCAAATTTGTAAACAAAATCCATAAATGTGATCCCATTTTCAAACCAAATGCAATCAATAACCCTAAATGTGATCCAAAGTTAACAAAAGGTGATTCTCACCAAATACGATCCAAGAAATATTGGATGCAACTCTGTTTCAATCTGATGCAACCTTTCTTCCTGCATGCAATCCATAATACCAAATGTGATCCTAGTCCTGCAAACAATGACAAAAAACTGTGGAAAAGGTCAAAAATATGGGGCTCAACCCCATAATGGGCACCAGAAATGTGTGTGAATTATGGTACATGTTATATTGCAAACACAACACTTCTATAACTCATTAGATCAATTGTTAGTACATGAAAAGCAATCAAAATCATAACAATTGAAATTGAATTATATCTTCCTAGTCATAGAGAGTATGATCTAATTGTTAGTGCTCTCAGATTGTGCATAAGATTAGTGACATTACAACTATGAAATGGAAGATTCAAAATGAAATGCATTTAACATGAAAGCAATTAAGAGGAATTAAGCTAGAATTAGAATGAAGAATTGATGCAAGAAATAGAAGAATTAATCTAGATTAAAAATAGCACCACTTTGTTAATTAAATGATCTAGATATCCAAAAATGACTTGAATAGGATTGGTTTTATAGATTACCTCTTGGAGGCAAAGATTGAATTTGAATTCGATGGTGGAGATTCATCCATGATGAATGGTTGATATTGATTCTCGCTTGATTCATGTGTGTGATCCTTGTGATTAGCCCCCATTGGTTTGAATTAACTCCTTTGTCCTTTTATGAGTTGAGAGGATAATAGGACAATTAATTAATTCACATTAATTAATATCACTAACCATAGGTATTTTTCAGTTTGATTTGATTAAATGACTAGGATAATTAATTAAGCAATTAATCATTATGATTGATCATATATGCTTGATAATTGATGAATTATGTAATTAAATTGATCTAATTCAATTACACAATTATGCTTGAGATTTGATGTGGTTTGATCACTTGATTTGAGATTTAGGGCATCTAGTTTAGCTAGACCATTTTGAGGTGATTACACAATTAAAAGTGCATGATTAATTTTAATTAATAATGATATGAAACTCTAATTAAATATTACTTAATTTCTTTATGCATTTAAATATTTATTTTTATTTAATAATAATAATTAAATTATTTAATTATTATTTTAACTTTATAATTAAATTATTTATTAAACATGGATGATTAATAATTCTCAGTAATTAATCAACCTTATATTTAATATTTTAATGTATCATAAGGTATAATTATTTAATCTTATTTAATTAATTTTAATTAATTCCTCAAACCATTTTAACACCAAGACCAAATCAAACAACATGACATGCAACAAGATGGAAACTAACTAAATCAAAGTACAAAATTAAACTCAAAGGAAGGGTTCACGAATGATGTCACATTGACAAATTCAAAGGGTAGTAAATAAGATACGTGTCCACTATTCAAGACAATGAATAGCTTAGGTTGGGATTCAGACCTTTCTATTATCTCCCCTCTCTTACTATTGAGGTATTGTGATAGGGCACATTCATCCTAGAAATTCAAGGAAGTCAATGTCTGGTACCTAAAATCCTACATAAAATATAAGCATGTACATACATGTATAAATATATAACAAACAATGGTGGGGATCAGCCGATTGTGTGGATCTCACAAGCAACTATGACTTCATCCATCAACCATATCATACACATCAAACAAAAATATAAAATATACATGCCAACCATACACATGCAAGTATGGGGTTAGTAAAACATTAATATACATAACATCAAATCTATCTAAGCATTTAATACACACATGAAAAGTGCCCTAAAAGTGTCTGACCAATTAAATTGAAAAGAAAACCATGGGAGGGGTACTACATCCACCTCCCCTAGAATTAGGATTACTCTTCAAATCTTACAAATAAATAAGGATATGCATCCCTCAGTCATGAAGCATCATACTAAGACTAAAGACAAAATGACTGTAGACACCTAAAAATCTTTTAGAAAATAAAGTATTTTTATTTTTTGAAAAATCCCTGATGACATCATCATTTGTTAATTAATTATTTATTTAATTTATTTATTTATTTTTATGTCATTAAATCCCTTTATCTTAATTAAAAATATTTAATTAAGAAATCCCTCCCAAAAATGTTTAAATCTTATTTAAACATTATTCTCCTTATTTATTAATTATTTAATTAATAAATTGACCAAAAATCCCAAAATAAATAATTTATTTATTTTTTGACCAAAAATTGGCCAATTTCCTTAAGACCACTAACCTCTTCCAAAATCTTCTAATCCTTCTTTAATTTTGATTAAAGGCTAATCCCATCCTTTCTAACCCTAATCTCAACTCAAAATATTTAATTAAGATTAAATATTTAATTTTCATATTTATTAAATATATTTTAATAAATATTCCCAAAACCAAAAGCCTTTGGAATGAATAAACATTTATTCATTCTCCCTAAACCAAGAAAAACTCTAGACTCTTCTAGAAACTTCTCAACCCAACCTCTTCACCCATCCTAATCCTAAAATCCCCTAATCCTAATCCTAATCCTCCCCCTAACCTTGTCACATTCCCTAAAAAAGGTTAGCCAACTCCTAAGCTTGACCCAAAGTCAACAAACTTCTAGAGGCTTCTCTTACATGCATTGAAGGCATTTAAGGCCCCCTTATCCCTCTTACATGCATTTATGGTGCATTTATGGTGCATTTAAGAAGCCCCTCACCCCTTTCTTACACCCTTTAACCTTAGGCACATTTCCCAAATTGTGCACATTCCTCTCATCTTTCAACCCAATCCCCTTATGACACTTGTCACAAGGAGATAACCCTTCCCCTAATGAGCCTCAAACTCATTAAAGCTTTTGAGATAAATAAATCTTTATTTATCTCCTAAATTCCATATTTATCCTTAGAAAGCCTAGACTCTTCTAGAAAGTCTTTATCCTCATCCAAAGCCTAGACTCTTCTAGAAAGTCTTCATCCTTATCCCCTTGACTCAACCCCTAACCTTACCCCAAACTCTAACCTATCCTCCTAACCCAAGCCCTTAAGAAATCCTATAAATACTCCTCCTTCCAAGAGCAAATTATTAGCTTAGTTTTTATCATTTATGCATTGTTATCATGAGCATTTTTAGCTAGATCATCTTAGCATACATCTTAATTGTTAGATTTCTTCATGTTTTTCATGTTTTCTAACACATCTTAGAATAGCTTAATGGATTAATCTTAGTTCATATTTCAAGCTTTTCTCATCATTTATGCATCACCATGAATCCCTCTCCATGCATTTGAGAGCAAACCCACATCCCTCTAATTGAAGCAAATCAAACATTTGCTCTATAGCACTTGTTTTTAGCAACAATCTTGAGGTGGCTTTGGTTTTGTTTTCATGTCTTATGCTGTTTTTAGTTCATGAACATGTTAGATTAGTCTAATGTTTGAATGTTTCAACCTTTCAAGACAGGTAACAGGTTCAAAATCATAGTCTACATTCTGGCACACCCGGTGGGACCCACTTCACAGGTTCTTTGCAAACATTCTAATTTTTCAAGCTTATAGGTGGATGAAGAACTTTGAATTCTTCTTCCTCTTCTTGTTTATATTCTTCTCCTATTCTATCTACTTCTTCTTCTTCTTCTTGCAGGATCATGGCAAATTTGTCTAAAAAAAAAACAAAAAAACAAAAAAAATGTTTAAGAAAGCAAAATCATACACACCTTGTTTAGTGCTTAAAATGAATCCCCAAATCATTGTTGAATGCATTAAGGACTAAAATTTACAAAATTTGTTCTAATAAACAAGAAAAATTAATCAAAGCATTTGCATCCTTGCAACATCAAGGTTTTAGATGCATTCATGCAAAAATTAGGAACACTTGAAAGCTTTGGGTACTTAAAAAGAATCTCAAATTTGCATCTTAAAATCTAAAATGGGTTCCGAAAATCAGTCCTAGAAATTCTAACATCTTTTTGTGGCAAAGTCTTGAATTTTTTTCCAATTCATGCATCAAACTAAATCTAGGAACTTTGCCTTGGGGTCTAAAAAAAAAAGTCAAAACAAAATCTTGAATGAAACTAAAGGAATGAACTTAGGTCCTAAAGTGTCATTTTCATTTTGAAAATCAAACACAATCTTGAATGATCTAAATTGGAAAGAAAAGCATCCCTATTCCTTCCTTGTTGTATTTCAGTTCAAACAAACTCAATCTTGAATGATCTAAGGTTAAAACAAAGCACTTTCAAAGTTCTAAATCAACACGCTCACTCAATCTTGAATGCTCAAAGGAAATAACTTGCAATCACTCAAATCATTTATCTTTTGGAGAAAGAACAAATCAAACCTTAAGCACTTGTGTCTTCAATTTCAAAGGTTTTTTTTCAAACATCACTTAATCAATTTGAAAAAAAAAGAACAACTTGCTTGATGTGCATCTAGGAGCTTTACATTTTTTGTATAATCCTTGTTAAAGTAAGCAACGTAGAACATTTGAACTCGGACAAGTTCACTTGTTCTACTTTTAGCAAGGCCTATCCAGGGAGAAAAGAACTTCCTCCTCAGAGAATGACCTCAAACCGGTATCCCCCCCAGCCGGTATATAAATAAAGTGAAGGAAAAAAGTACTCACTTATATCTCCTAATCCACGGGCGTTTTGTGCCAAATGCAAATGTCTGGGGAAAGGTAAATATTCCTCCCCCAGCATTGTTGGCTAGGCTCTTAAGTGAGTCACAAGCGGTCAGCATAACCAAGTATGGAGACTACATGAAACTATTAAAAACTTGATAAAATAGAGGCTACCCTATCTACATCTGAAAGTATCAAAATCCTTGTGCAAGGACTGATTCCAAGGGGTTTACCGAATCACCTCAAGATTACTCACCATTTTTATTCCCTTTTAGGGGGTACCAAGCTGTGGGCAAGCGATTTTGATACTCACCTTCCTTAGGTAGATCTATTTGAAGTGCTTGACAGTCAAAACTTCATGAAAACATTATTGAAACATACACTTTTCAAAGCTTTATCAGAGTCAGTTATCCTATTTGTATCCCACAAGGTTGCTTTGTCCCTTATAGAGATTGCTTTTCCAAAAATCTTTTTTGAAATCTATCCTTTGCCATTGGAAAACATCAAACTGATCTACAACTTGGTTCAAAGATACTCAAAATAGCCATGTCAGTCCAAATCCTACCAAAATCCAAAAAATGTCCAATGCTTTCAGAATCTCAAATCATGGTCTTCCAGTCATATTCAATCCAGTCTTGTCATCCTTTCCTCCTATCCTAGGTTAGCAAAGTCATCTTGGTCATCCCCCATCCCCTTGTCTGTCTTCCTCTAGAGTCAGTCTTCTTCCAATCTTAAGCCAAATCCAATCCTAGTCTAATCCTGTCAGTCATTCCAATCTGAGTCTTAGTCTTCCAATCCATGTTCATCCTTCATTCCTATCCAACTCATCCACAAGTCAGCATGTCTCAAAACTATTATGATGAGTTTGGTTATTATGTCTCTCCCCTCAATCCATCCTATCCCAAAGATGATGAAAGCCTTGTAGATCACGATGCATATTTTGAAAATCTTAGCAAGTTTGCTCCAAACATCCCCCAGCATCCAATCATTCCTCCAAAATATCCTATCATGCCTTCACGCTTATCCACTAGCACTCCCTTTCATGTCCTTGGCAAGGCAAATCCATTATCTTATCCATCCACACCTTATCCCTATCTTAAACCTGCACATCCTCCATATGCATCCTTCATACCTCCATCTCCTACTATAGTCATATCCCAATCACCACCATTCCCTTGAAACACTTCATGCTACTTCCCTTATCTAAAACCTCCATCCACTCATCCTCCAAATCACCCCCAAATCCAAAATCCTAGTCTTCCCATCCTTTATCCAAACCCTCCATCTACTTATCCTCCAAATCATTCTCAAAACCAAAAACCAAGTCTTCCAATCCTTTCTCCCAACCCACCATCCTCCAACTCCTCATCTACACCATCATCCCCTCAAGAAAGTTCACAATATTCCACCCCATCTTCATATGAGAACTATCCTAGCTCTCCATCTCCTCCACATTCTAATCCTTCTTCACCATGAAAGTTTCTAAGGAGTTTCACAAGGAAGCCAACAACAAATCCCACTCCTAAAGTTGAAGATCCAAACCATCTCAAAACTTCATGGGAATCCATCATTGATGAGGCCCATCCATCGCTCCCATCTATCATCTATCTTCCATACATTGATCCTCTTCCATCTCCTAGCATCATTGAGTCCCTTCCATCTGGAATCTCCATCCAATCCCCACCAACATCACCTCCTCCTAGCATCATCCAAAGCACATCTGATGAACCTCATGAGTTCACCCTTCTTCCTATTGTCACAGCTGCAGAATCTTCCATCCTTTCATCCATACCATCTAAAGAGTTCTTCCTTCTTCCAGACATCACAGCCATAGAATATCCCATCCTTCCATCCACCCCATCTAAAGAGTCCATCCATACTTTCCCTAGCATTCTATCCGCACAAAACCTGCCATGTCAAGATCTTGTCCAAAAGCATGTTGAAATACTCATAGAAGAAAATCAAGATCCAATCCCTTCACTTCCCCCATCACATGTCCTATTGCTTCCATCACCCCCAATCCAAAATCCTACAATCCCAATTCCTCCAATCCAAGATCCTATCATCCCAGTTTCTCCATCTGAAGATCCATTACCATCCCCCAATCCTAGTCAAAATACCACCATCCTATCCTCTCCTCTTGAGGATCTTCCAAACCAAACTATCCCACTGTCATCATTCTATCCTCTTGGATCACTTACATTTGTCAGAGGTAACCCACTTGAAGTAGAAGCAATAAGTTCCATGTCTTCCATCAAGGAACCAAAAATTGGATGTTTATCATATTCCCCAAGTCAGAAATATCCTTGTTTGGATAAAATGCTCAAAAAATGGAATTATCAAGGCAAAGGCCTAGGCATCCATGAACAAGGAAATCTGGAGCCTATCCAAGACAAGAAACATCCAAATTTATGTGGCATTGGTCACACATCAGAAGAAGACACTTCCTCCAGAAAGGTTGGTACAACTAAAGCTAAATTCAAGCATCCTTCCAAACCCACCATCACATCTCCCAAAGCATACAACGTCATTCCTCCTCCTCCATCATTACAACCAAAGACAACCTATCACATTCCTCCTTCATCCTCCAAATCCATTTTGGGTCCCTACGTCCTGAAATCTTCTAACACATATCCTCTACATACCCAATCCATTTTGGGACCCTATATCCCAAAATATCACCCCCCATCTTATCCTCCTCAATCCTTCATCCAAAATCCAAGCATCCCTAGTCGGGATCAACAAAGGCACCTTCCCACATATCCTATCTACCAATCTCCTTCCATCTCTCCATCCATATTTCCTCCATCCCGCACATCTCCTCATATTCACTCTGATGCTCCCCATAATTTGGATGCCATATCCAATATGAATAAAAGGAAATATCCACACAGATCTAAGGATTGTCATGTCCAGTCTAAATGACATGGTCAACCAAAGCAAAATCCAATCAAGCAATCCAAAGCATCCCAATGGTCGCAAAGGCCCAGAAAAGCAAAAGCAAAATCTGATGCATACCAATGGCCACAAAGGCCCACCAAAGCTAAAGCAAAAATGATGTGGATCCCAGAGCAAAAAGATGTAATGCATCTAAAAGAAACATCTACAATGGCATCCAAAGTTGCTAATCCCCTAGCTATTCAGTCTTCTCCTCCATCTCCTAAATCTATTTTGGGTCCCAAAGATTCAAAATCTCTTAGTGTAAATCCTCCATCACATTCACCTCTATCTTCCACATCCTATCCGCTTCATCCACCTTCCTCACAACATGTGCCAATGTTGGTCCTGACAGCATCTCCCTATCATGATCACTTTCCATCTTTCCATCCAAAAAATTTCTACCACCATATATCCCATCTACCCCATCCAATCTGTGCTTTTGCATAAATTCCTCCATCCTAACAAAGTTGTACCAACATCCAAGCACATCAGAAAGATTAGTGAAGAAAGTCAGTGACAAATCAGAGAAATCAGCAGGTCAGCAAAATCAGAAAATGTCAACAACAAGTCAAAAGATCAGTGAAGAAAGATAGAAACACATCAAAAATATCAGAAGGTCAGCATCTAATCAGCGAAAAATTAGAAAATCCATAAAAATTGGAAAAAATCAAGAGAAAAGTATTATAAAAATAAAAAATAAAAAGAAAAGAAAAGAAAAAGAGAAAAACATTCGTCCTATGGTGAAAACTTGGCAATTCAAGCGCCTTGGACAAGTACCATGGTGAAAACCTGGCAAACAGGCATCATGCGTAGGCTCCCCCCCAATTCCTTTCTATAGTTGGGGGTCATTCCCTTCTATCATCTCTTATCCAACATCTCCTCCATCCCATTTGTCTCTCACTTCCTTCATCCTCCTTTTTGGATTTGATGACAAAACAAAGACTACCAGGTATACATGCTTTTGGGCACCTTCTTGGCATCCATCACACCTTTCAGCTACGTATCCTCTATCCAATCCATTCATCCTATCTTCCATCTACTTTCCTCATCCTCTTGTCAGCATATCTTCCATCCAATCATACCCCATCCTACTGCCTCTGAATAAATGAACTATCCTAAGCAGGGGGCATCTTATTCCTTGGTGACATATTCCTTGGAGACTATCTTTTATCCAAAATCTTCCATCTCCCAAATCCTTAAGCAAATCCACCATCCAATCCTTGAGCATTCCTCTATCTAGATTCCTTAGCAGTTCCTCCAGCATCCATCTTTCAATCCTCAAGCAAATCTTCCATCCAATCTCCCCAAGCATTCCTCTATCCAATCCTCAAGCAAATCTGTCATCCAAGTCTCCTAAGTAGTTCCTCCATCCAAATCCAAATCTTCCTCCATCCAAATCTCCTAGCAGTTCCATCATCCTCATCCTAAGCATTTCTTCCATCTTTCCATCACCCAGTATCTTCCCTTGTCATTGGTATCTAGCTATAGGCTACCTTTCATGCAATCCAATGCCATTCATCCATATCCAACCATTCATAGCAGTCTTCTAGCAATCTTCCAATCCTCTCCACATCCTCTAGCTATCCAACATCCAAGATCAAGCCAATCCATCCAATCCAAATCCTTAGTCTTGTAGCAAGCCTTGATCTCAATCCAATCATCATCATTGGGATATGTCCTTCCCAAATCTGTGTCATTTCAGGAAACATCTTCTGTCAGTCCATCTTGGCCTTCCAGCCCAACTGGGGCATCATCTTGCATATCTTTGGAGTTTTTAGCTTCATCCCCAGGTTCTTTGTGCATCCTAATCCTGAGTCTTGTACCATAGCGTCAGTCGTGTCTCCACCTAAACTCATTTTTACATATGTGTCTTTAGGACCCATCCTTTGTGTCTAGCATCCCTTGTCGTTGTCTTGTTGTACATATCCTTGTTAGTCCTACAGCAGTATCTGATAAAAAATCTTGTCCTACCCAACCTCGCACTTCAGCAACATCAATTGTCGACTATCCTTGATCATCATGACCATCTTTGAACTTCATCATTTTCCAATCAGCAACACAGCATTCTCCCCATCAACATCAGGTCCGCACAGATGTATGCTTCTATTTTGTCTGACCTAAGCCTAATCATGGGTCCCCTCAGTTGTATCCTCCCTGTCTGACTTAATCTTCCACCAAGCACACCAAGTCCATGTCGATGTATCCTTCCACATGTTTAGACCAATCTTCCCGCCATCAATCAAATCAAATTTCTCTCCTTGGCAAAGGTTGTCTTTTGGAGTTATCATTTTGACCTTGGATTTTGTCCTTTGGGTCTTGTTAATCTTTTATAGCTTCTCATTGTTCTCTACTCAAAGTCACCACGATCCTTTATATCATGGTGCGCTGTGAATGAGGATAATTTGGGGCAAGGTCTTTTGATCTTTTACTTCTGCCTGTGAGTCAGTTGTGTGTTTGTGGTTTCTTCAGCATCGTTTCCACCATGCTTCCTCTTGGGTTCATGCGTGATGTTGGGGCAACCCTGCGTTTCTTTTTAGCGTCGGTCCTATGCAACACTGGTGACAAGGCCTCATGATCCTAGTATCCTTGGAAGGTCTCTAGCATTGCTATATTAAACTAGGTTGTGCTCTCTAAAAGATCTAAAGCATGGAGTTTCCCCAAATCCCCTGCATCTTACATCATATAGATTAATCTTGCATCCTCATATAGCTGCATCCTGCATTTTGCATTCCATCTCATCTTGCATTCACCCATCTTTGCTCTTGGAAGCTTGGTAATTTATCTCCCCTGCTTCCTCAGTCATTCCTTCTCTGTTTCCTTTTGAGAAAATTCCACAACGTTTATTCCTTGTGTTATTTTCTCGAGGGGGCACAATCCCTTATTCCTCTAAATTCTAGCCTTGGGCATGTTATTTTCTTGTCTTTGAAGCCATTCCACTTGTGGCATCGCATCAAAGAGGGGCAAAATGTAGACACCTAAAAATCTTTTAGAAAATAAAGTTTTTTTATTTTTTGAAAAATCCCTGATGACATCATCATTTGTTAATTAATTATTTATTTATTTTATTTATTTATTTTTATGTCATTAAATCCCTTTATCTTAATTAAAAACATTTAATTAAGAAATCCCTCCCAAAAATGTTTAAATCTTATTTAAACATTATTCTCCTTATTTATTAATTATTTAATTAATAAATTGACCAAAAATCCTAAAATAAATTATTTATTTATTTTTTGACCAAAACTTGGCCAATTTCCTTAAGACCACTAACCTCTTCCAAAATCTTCTAATCCTTCTTTAATTTTGATTAAAGGCTAATCCCATCCTTTCTAACCCTAATCTCAACTCAAAATATTTAATTAAGATTAAATATTTAATTTTCATATTTATTAAATATATTTTAATAAATATTCCCAAAACCAAAAGCCTTTGGAATGAATAAACATTTATTCATTCTCCCTAAACCAAGGAAAACTCTAGACTCTTCTATAAACTTCTCAACCCAACCTCTTCACCCATCCTAATCCTAAAATCCCCTAATCCTAATCCTCCCCCTAACCTTGTCACATTCCCTAAACAAGGTTAGCCAACTCCTAAGCTTGACCCAAAGTCAACAAACTTCTAGAGGCTTCTCTTACATGCATTGACGGTATTTAAGGCCTCCTTATCCCTCTTACATGCATTTATGGTGCATTTAAGAAGCCCCTCACCCCTTTCTTACACCCTTTGACCTTAGGCACATTTCCCAAATTGTGCACATTCCTCCCATCTTTCAACCCAATCCCCTTATGACACTTGTCACAAGGAGATAACCCTTCCCCTAATGAGCCTCAAACTCATTAAAGCTTTTGAGATAAATAAATCTTTATTTATCTCTTAAATTCCATATTTATCCTTAGAAAGCCTAAACTCTTCTAGAAAGTCTTCATCCTCATCCAAAGCCTAGACTCTTCTAGAAAGTCTTCATCCTTATCCCCTTGACTCAACCCCTAACCTTACCCCAAACTCTAACCTATCCTCCTAACCCAAGCCCTTAAGAAATCCTATAAATACTCCTCCTTCCAAGAGCAAATTATTAGCTTAGTTTTTATCATTTATGCATTGTTATCATGATCATTTTTAGCTAGATCATCTTAGCATACATCTTAATTGTTAGATTTCTTCATGTTTTTCATGTTTTCTAACACATCTTAGAACAGCTTAATGGATTAATCTTAGTTCATATTTCAAGCTTTTCTCATCATTTATGCATCACCATAAATCCCTCTCCATGCATTTGAGAGCACACCCACATCCCTCTAATTGAAGAAAATCAAACATTTTCTCTATAGCACTTGTTTTTAGCAACAATCTTGAGGTGGCTTTGGTTTTGTTTTCATGTCTTATTCTGTTTTTAGTTCATGAACATGTTAGATTAGTCTAATTTTTCAGCCTTTCAAGACAAGTAACAGGTTCAAAATCATAGTCTACAATGACATTGCAAAACAAGCCATAAAATAAGGGCATGCTATATAGTCATCAAAAGCAATAAATTTTGGTTTAAGAATAAACCAAAAATCACATTGATCAATCATTCATTATTTAACAATTTAAATAGATCTAAGTCTTTATTCTTTCATCATTAAAGAAATATCTAGTAATCAATTGCATAAAACACACATTACTATCTACATCAAATAATAAGTCGAGAAGTTCATGCAAACCTAGTTAATGCAACACTCATATAAAATACAATCCAAATATACAAGTCTAATATCTAACTCTAGGGTAATAAACAATAGTTTTAAATACAAAAGACTTATATGTATAAGTTTTATTTCAATTTTTCAACGGATAGACATATAATGGGTATACAAATCCCCAAATTTTCCAATGTAGAAACTTGGGTTTTGATACCAAGTGTAATGCTCCATCAGGGAACTCGGGAGAAATTAACCTAAAACATGTTACTAACTTTACAAAATATTATTTTTTAAGATTTTATACAAAAATAATGATAAAAATGTGGAAGAAATACAACATAAGATATAACTATGTACATAATTACAACTCAATTATAATTAACAACTCTCAAGGGTTATGTTGGAGCTCTAAATTTTTTAAATTTTTTTGAGTTCCATATAGTGATAAAACCTTAAAAATGGCATCCTAAACTCCATGCCTAATAATTTATGAGATGGTAGATCACATGATATAGGATATTTTTGGAATTTTTTTCATTCAATAGTTTTGTCATTGATGTCGACATATATTCATTTATGGAGACCGGGAATTGTTGGACAGTACAAACAGATAAATTGTAGAGAGTGGTACGGACTCTGTACTATTCATTATCTTCTATGGGCTTAGAAATATTTTTCAAGATGTGTGTAGAGCTTATGCTTATGGCTATAGATGTTTATATGATCATCGGACAGAGATATGTTGTTTTTAGTAAAGACTAGTTGCAGGAATAGAAACTGGGAGTTTCCACGGACCTAATTGCAGTGTTTGGAACATAACTATTGTGCGATGATGAATTTCAATATGCACACTATAGAAATATTAGAAGACATCGTGAAGAAGATACATTGTGATCATAGCATGTTCATGTGATTGTTGATGTCATCTATGGAATGTTTTATAGCGTGGAAGTATTTGGGAGCTAACCAAGAAGAGTAAGATATAGATGATTGAATTATTGATGGAGACAACTTTGGGTGAATTATAATTATTGAAACATGATCAGGGATTACTTGTGTGTCATCTCCTTGGATAATGTAATTTCTTGTTATTATTGGAAACTGCAATTGAAACAATTGTTGTATTTTCATTGATGTCAAACCTTAACTAGTGAGACAGTTGCTATCTAGGAGAGTACCATATCTATTGATTGATGAAGAGGATTAGGGAAAAGGAGACAAAAAGAGAACCTAAGGAAAGGTTGAGTTATTTGATACTTCAATGGGTACTTGATTAGCTGGCACATTAATAAGATAATGAATTGTTTATCTAAGTAAGAAGAAAGACTGAAGAAGTAGGCTTAACTAATCAAAAGTGAAGAAATATAGTTTAAGCCGAGTGATGTTAGTGTCGACCGAGTACCAGTATATGCTGAGTAAATTTAGTGTTGACCGAACATCATTTTATGCCGAGTGACAGGAAATTACTAAGAAAAGACAGTGTTATCCAAGGAAGATAGTTTGTACAGATGACTGAGTTATGTAGTGATGACCGAGGAGATGAACACAGTATTGACCAAGTGTCAGTAATTTACATTTGGATAAATAATTGAGAGTCCCAACTGACATAATTGAATTCTTGGGATATGTAAAATATGTTGACTTTATTAATTGATTGTATGGATAATTTAATGCATGGTAAATCATTTTATTATGGATTCAATGAGAAGTTTGAAGATGTATCTAGAAGGAAGGATGAAGAACTTAAATGATGGAAGGATTCGATGAATCTAACCTAAACCTAAGATCGACAGAGGAGATTAAGAGAAAAAAGATGGATCTACCTAATTGAAGAGGTATAAAGGAAAACTTAATTGTGAGGTTACAGTATGGGCTAAATTTTTTGATGTTATTGACTGACAAGTCTAAGCAGAAGGCTGAAGGTGAAACTGTAAAGGAGTTGATCAGAGTTGTGATTTCTTGAAGTGAATTCTGAGTAGATCAGTGATGGAGATGGAAATGGAGCTCAGTCAGTAAATTAGCATATATGTGCGAAGTGGATCTGTTATTTGTAAAGTGATTTGTATGTTTTTCAAATCAAAAACTATTGTTACTTTCTAACCATTGTATCAGTCTAAATCCTTTAATCAAGGTTGACATAACAGTCATTGTATAAATCCTTTAATCAAGGTGGAATTCTAATGGAATGTACTTAAATCCTTTAACTAGGTCACTTTTGATAGTTTTTAAATCCTTTAACTGGGTCACACCTAGCAGTGTGTTTGTAAACATTTAACAAGGTTGGATTTTCACAGAGCTCACTTCAGAAGAGTGAAAATATCAGTAACATGTTACAAAGTGGTTTTTCCCAAGTTGGGTTTCCACTATAAATCTTGGTGTTATACTTGTTTGAATGTTTTGATGTGAATGTTGTTATATTCTACAAGTTAATTACTTTTGGATAGTGGACTGCATGTTATATGTTTCTGATATATACTTTAGAGACCGAGTTGTGTTGGTGATTAGATCTGAGATTGTTGAAGTGTTTAAAAGTTTAATTGGTACATCTGGACATGAGAACAACTAATTCACCCCATTCTATGGTGTTCTAAATAATTCTAACAATTGGTATCAGAGCTTTCGGTGCTTACAGAGAAAATTTTAAAGGTACTTGAAGCTAATGATCAAGATGTATAAAAATGAGGTATCAAAGTTGAACAAAGAGAACTTCCCTACATGGAAGAGTCTGATGAAATTGCATCTAGCTAGTATTGGTGATTCAGTGAAGTACTATGTGGAACATGACTATGTTATACCTATTGTACCTTTGACTATTGATGAGATCAAAGAAAAATAGGAACACAATCAAGAAATGTTGGAAATTGCATCTATCTTAAGCTATCTTGAATTTGAAGATATCAAAGACTGCACTACTACAAAGCAAATGTGGGATACTCTTGCAACTATCTATGGTGGTGATATAAATGTACTAAGAGAAAAAGCTAAAAGCTTGAGAGGTAAGTTTGATGAAATGAAAATGCAAGAAGATGAAAATATTGCTCAATACTATGGTATAATTAAAGATATAGTGAATGATATTAGAGGAGCTAATGGAATCATTGATGATGAGACTGTTATTGGTAAGGTATTGAGAACTTTGCTTCCTATCTATGCTATCATAATTTTTCCAATTCAAGAATCAAGATGTAACCATGGTAATGTTCTAACTCTGGAAAGCCTTGTTGGTAAGCTTACTACTTTTGAGCTATCTAACTATGATAACTACATTGTTCCTAATGTTGAATCTACATTCAAGTCACAAATGGTTTTGCATAAGTGTAAGAGGGGGAAAAAAAATGTGTGAAAAGTGAAAGTGATGGTGATAGTGATAGTGACACTTCTGATGAGTAACTAGATGATCTTGAGGTACTCATGGATAGAGGATTAAAAAGAGGTAAAGGTAAATATAAAGGTAAAATTCCTATAATTTGTTTTTCATGTAACAAAGTTGGCCATATTGCAACAAGATGTCCTGATAGGATTGACAAGGATGAGGAAAGAGAAAGCAAGTACAAGGATAAGATAGATAACAGAGATCACTGAAGGTACAGAGACTACAAGGACAAAGGTAAGAAATCATGTTATATTGCTGAAGAGGAAACTGACAGTGACACTGATAATTTTAATATTGAAGTAGTTTGTGTTGCTATGAAAGATGATTCTGATGAAGATGAGAAAATTGCACTTATTTCTTATGGGAGTAAAGGTGATAAATGGATTATTTATAGTGGTTTCTCACATCACATGATAGGTGATAAAAGTAAATTTGAAACCCTAGATCATTACAAAGGTAGGAGTGTTAAGTTTGGTAATGATGCACCATGTCCTATGAGAGGTAAAGGATCAATTAAGCTAATTGATATGATCACATGTGAAAATGCCTATTGGGTTGAAGGTCTTAACTAAAAAATTTTGAGTGTTGAATAGCTGAACAATACTGGTTATTGAGTGGAGTTTCATCACAAAAAGGCTAAAATATTTGATGCCACTAGTGAACTAATTGGAAGTAGAGAATAGACTAGATGTAACTTATTTTATCTAGACCTATCTGAAGAGACATGTTTGTTTGCACAAATTGATGATGTGTGGTTATGGCATAAGAGGATGTGTCATGTAAACTTTGACAATCTAGTAAATATTAGTAAAAAGAAGAAAGTTAGAGGTTTGTCAAGATTGAAGAAATTTGATAATGTGATGTGTAAACAGTGTCAGTTGGGAAAAATGATAAAGTCTAGTTTTAAAAGCAAGACATTTACTTCTAAAAATATTTTGGAATTGGTTCATACTGACCTTTGTGGACCTATGGGTGTACAAAGTTATTTTCATGATAAGTATTTTATTATGTTTGTTGATGACTACACTAGAATGGTGAGTGTAATGTTTTTGAAAGAAAAATTTAATGCATTTCAGTTGTTTAAGTGGTATTTGGAAAAAGTTGAAAAAGAAATAGGTAGAAGCCTAAAATGTCTAAGATCTAATTGATGTGGAGATTTTATATCAAATGAGTTCAATCTATTTTGCAATGATAGAGGAATCAAGAGACAAGTGTCTACATTGAGAACACCTCCACATAATGGCATAGTTGAGAGGAGAAATGGGTCAATTATGGATTGTGCAAGAACACTCATGATTGAGAAGAATGTTGCATAAAAATACTAGAGAGAAGCTGTAAGTACAGTTGTTTATACCTTAAACCAAGTACAAATCAAGAAAGGTACAAATGCTACACCTTATGATTTATGGCATGGATATGCACCTAATGTGAAATATTTTAGAATCTTTGGGAGTAAACACTATATACTGAAAGATAATAGGAATGGAAAATTTGATACAAAAAGTGATGAAGGCATATTCCTAGGTTATTACACTAAGAGAAAAGCTTATAAGTGTTTGAATTCTAACACTAAAAAAGTTGTGGAAAGTGCAAATGTGAGAGTTGATGAATATGTAGAGAAGAACGAACTGGAAGGAAAACAAGAACCTGAAGATTATAGATCTTTTGTGTACATGGAAGAAGGAGAGACAAGTAACACACCTAAACTAGATGCAAAGTCACATATAAGAAATGTCGAGCATTAGGAGGATGTTGTCAAGCAATGAGAAGCAGAAAATGAAAATTTTAATGATGAACCTAAAGATCAAGAAGAAAAGAAATCTAAACCTACATTGGCATAGTATGTAAGAAGACTTCATAAACCTAAGAAAATCATTGGAGATAAGGAATCTGGAGTTTTGACAAGAAGTAAGTTGAAAGACCCTACATTTTTACTATGTGAGTTTGAGCCTAAGATGGTAAAAGATGCTTTAGAGAATGAGGACTGGATTCAAGCTATGAATAAAGAAATAGATCAGATAGAAAATAATGATACCTGGACTCTGGTACCGAGACCAGAAGACAAGAATGTTATTGGAACAAAATGGATATTTAGAAACAAGATTAATGAACATGGACAAGTCACAAGGAACAAGGCAAGATTGGTATGCAAGGGTTATGCACAAGAAAAAGGAATAGACTATGGGGAAACATTTTTCCCTATGGCAAGAATAGGAGTGAGAACTCTACTTGCATATGTTGCATACAAAGATTTCAAAGTATATCAAATGGATGTCAAATCTGCATTTCTGAATGGTATATTAGAAGAAGAAGTATACATTGAACAACCTGAAGGATTTGTTGACCTGAGCAAGAAAAATATGGTTTTAAAATTGAACAAGGTGTTGTATGGATTGAAACAAGCCCCCAGAGAATGGTATGAGAGGTTGCACAATTATTTGTTAAAGATTGGATTTACAAGAACAAATGACAATAGAAATCTATATATGAAAGCTCAAGAAGGTAAAGGGATTTTGTTAGCTGAAATATTTTTTGATGATATCATATTTTGTGCACAAGATGCCCTATGTTAGAAATCTTCAAATGAGATGCAAACTGAGTTTGAAATTTCTATGTTCGGTGAGATAAAATTCTTTGTTGGTTTACAATTTTATCAGATGGAGAAGGTATCTTTATCACACAATCTAAATATGTCAAAGAGATACTAAAAAATTTTGGTATGGAAGATTCCAGACCAATAAGTACTCATGTGGCTACAGGACAGAAACTATTTAAAGTTGATGATACTGTTGAAGTGAATCAAACCTTGTATAGATCCATGATTGGAAAGCTACAATATGTTATCCATAGTAGACCAGATATAGCCCTAACAATTGGGGTTGTGGCAATATTCTCTGCCAATCCTAAGGAAAATTATATGATGGTAGTGAAGAGAATACTGAGATATTTGAAAGGGATAGAAGATTATGGATTGTACTAGAAGAAGAATGAGAAATTTGAACTGAGAGTTTACACGGATGCAAAATGGGAAGGAAATTTTGATGATAGGTGTTGGTTAAAAATCTCAATTTTTGTTTTTTTCCCCAAAAGATAGGATGTTTTTGAAAAAATTTACAGTCTTTAGGGTTCTCTAGGTCTAAATATCCTGAAAATCAAAAAGCCCTAGTTTAAGTTGTCAGCTTTCTATTTCTCTGTTACTTTATCGGGTCACTTAAGCATCGAAATAAGCATGTGCACTTTTAATTTCCTCTCTTAGTCACTTAGTCTCTAAGAGAAGTAGGAATATTCCTTCATTTTTAGTGATTACCCGAAAGCCTTTGTCGCCCGATCTCATGAGCACTTTGGAATATTCCTTATTATCAAACAACTTAGCATTTTCCCTTTTAGTCTCCAGGTCTTAGAATGTTTTCTCAAGATCTGGTGACTATTGTGACAAGTTTTATAAGAAATAGACTGTGGTCACGTTATCTCCCGAAGGTGGCGGTTATCTCCTATGTGGTTAGAGATCTAGCAATGCTATAGTCACCAAATCTCCAGATGACCGGGTCAGGATATCTCACAAAGAAGTTTGAAAAGTCAACCATGTCCTGTGACTTAGAGTTTGCCTATTGTCACCAGATCTCGTAATGAGGATTGAAAATGATTTTAGTCACGTGATCTTGAAAAGATAAATATTGAACTTGAACAAGAAATTAACTATAGTCAGGTGATCTCTGAATGTGAAAAATTAAAGATGGAATAAGGAGGTCGACTATGGTCGTTGAATCTCTAGATCAAAATTTTGTGATTGCCAAATCTCGCAATGAATTCAAAAGGTGGGAAATCTTTCTATGACTACGAGAAGCTCTCTTAGTTGCCAGATCTCAAAAACATTTCTAAGGCGCCAATATTGTAAAATGATTGTGAGACTTTTTCTCTATTCACTAGGTCTCCAAATATTTGAATTTAAGGTTTTTGAGCTACGACTAGTATTTTGAAGCCTTGTTCATGCTGAAGTGATGGTGAAAGTGACCTTTTGATAGTTGCAAATGTCATAAATGGTGGCACATTCAATTCTATAGAATAAAATA
Source organism: Chamaecyparis obtusa (assembly GCA_027943335.1). Taxonomy (NCBI): domain Eukaryota; kingdom Viridiplantae; phylum Streptophyta; class Pinopsida; order Cupressales; family Cupressaceae; genus Chamaecyparis; species Chamaecyparis obtusa. Next base: position 2,085,039 of record BSBK01007512.1, read on the forward strand.
GTTAGAGGCTACTCATTTGAAGGTTACGGAGCATATCAAAGAGTACAGAGTGCTAGGTTTTTAGAGCTTTCCAGAATTACAGTGTGTCCAGTGATTTTTGCAGAGAATTTTCAAGGTCTCAGTCAAAATGAGTTAGGCAACAACAAGCGGAGCCTCCACCAGCCGAGGGTCTAAGGAAAGAGTAAAGGAGAGTTTTTCAGATGAGTTTCTCACCCTTCTGCTTGGTTCATCTCAGAATAAGAAGGTTAGTGATGATATCTTTGTGGATGATTTAGCTTACTGTAGAGATGCCAAGATGCCTAAAATCACAGGCATGTGTCTTTTTAGTTATTTCTATAAAAACTGTGATAGTGTTATATCAGTTTCAAACCCTTGGACTTTAGGGTTAGCCAAATTGATTGTCCTGGAGGTCTTTCTAGATGTGGATGCACTCCTTATGCTATCCCAAAGATATGATCCCTTATCTAAGACAATTAGAAAGGAGGATGGTTCACCCTTGGTAACCCTAGACTAGAACTCTTTCATGAGGGCATTCGGAATTCAGTTTCCAATGGCCACAGAGATTAACTTATAGGCTCAGGCCAATAGATATGTTAGAGAGGCTTCTTTAGTCTCTAAGGAGATAAAGAGTCACATGCCTAAATAAAATAGAAATTATATTGCACCTATGGCTGGATCAATTCCATATGCTTACAAGGACCTTAAGTTTTACATGAAATACATTGCATATGGGATATGCCAGGTCTTCGGAATTGATGCAGGCCCTGAGAGGATCACCTCTGATGTTTTGATGTTAGTAATGGATTCACAGAGCCACCTAGTGAATAGATGGTATGAATTTATTGGTTATGTGATAAACAAGATGCATGAGGGTTTATTGTCTTTGAAGAACTTCACATCTGGTTCTGCACCCAGATTCATGCATTACTCCTTGCTGATGCACCTCATTATGTATCACAATTATGATCTTATAAATTTGAATGATCTCAAGCCAAAAATGATGTGGAATGGAAAGCCTAACCCAATACAATTATGGTTATCAATTTGGAGCCCTTCTTTCCCTAGGTGAGATTTTGGTGCCTTTGAGAACTGGATTATGTAGCCCATTCTCTAGAGTTTGGGAGTTAATTGTACAAGATTATCCACCAAGGTCCTGCAATTGGTGAGACCCCAATAGTTTATTGATAAGTGGACCAAGGGTCACAACTAGGGGGATTTTTACGATGAGAAGGGCTATATAATGATTAGGATTTATGGGTGCCCTCAGCCTCCTCATCTACTTCCATTTTATGTTCCACCAAGAGTTGCATTTCTAGAGTTTATCTAGCAACTCATGTTGGCAGATAAAGAACACTTGGCTCCCCATAGGAAAGGGACTCTCACTCCTTGGCATTTCAAAGTGCACTATATTCCAATTGGAAAGGGAGCTTTCCATAAGGTGAATGATTGGTTAGAGAAATACAGGATGTTTTCAGCTCCACATAGGTATGTAGATACAGAAGGTTTCATGGCTGTTGCAAGGAGATATTACATGCCTACCATTCCTTTTAATAAGCAACATGAAGAGTATCTTGAGGAGGATGTGATCAAAAACATCATTGAAGATGATGAGGTAGAGAAAAGAATTCAACAATTGGATCGGTTACATAAAATTGAAAGGGAGTTAAAAGGAAAAGGATTGGTATTTGGGGGTTTCTTTCCCACTTTGCCTTACCTCCAGAGACTTGAGTAGATGATGGCTCAATTTGACACATTAGTTGAATCCATGAAGGATCAAATTGATGATGCTAATCAAGGTAAAAAGGCCCACTCTAATTTTGAATGTGAAGAAGATAGTGATGGTGGCTACCCAATATATAGCCCACCCCCTATGGAGCAGCCATTAATTGAAGAACCTAAAGTAGGAGGTGAGACTGTCAACCTCAATGAGCTGCCTAGCTCAGAGGACACCCCTAAGCCCTTACAAAAGAAGAGAAAGTTAATGGTTGGAGAGCCATCAAAGAAAAAGAAGAAAGATAGAGTAAGTGCCCTCTACGGGGACTAGCTTTCATCACCATGAAATAAGGAAAGCAGTCAGAGAGGCCAAAAGACAACAAAGGTATGAAACAAAGGATGTAGAGTTGCCTCTAGCTTTAGGCCAGGATGAAAGAATAATTGAGCAGGATGCATTCCTAAATGATGATAATTTTGTCAATTCTGATGAATTTAAAAGCTTTTTGATTTGGCACAAGCAAAAACAAGTTGCATCTAATGTGCAAATAATTGAAGAGGGTCAAGTGCCTGATGAGGTAGTACAACAATTAAGAGAATATGACCCAGAGGCTAAAAGCTTTACTCTAGATGAATCCAAGAAATTAGTTAGACAGAGTAACATGCTACTTGTGCCTGGATGGAGTTTGTATTCTGATTTTATTATAGACCAAATAAAGAGACAGGAAGATGTCACTCTGTCAGAGACCCAAGTAGGGGATATAATTAGAGGATTTGGTTATAGCCCAAAGAATCAAGCATTGGCTATGTGGAGTCTTTACCCTAAAGACAAGAAGCCACAAATTTTGAATGTAAAAGAGTAGATGGAAGGTGATAAGATTGTGTGGTCTATCCACAATACTGGGGACCTTGAGATATCTCAGGTCTTGACCCAATTTGCCAAATTGAATGAAGACAAAACAAAATAGATATCTGAGAGGTATGGCTCTCTTTTAAGTGATTATAGTGCCCTTGTAAAGGATAGGGATTTAAAAATAATAAAAGTTACAGCATTGGAAAAATAGGTAAAGGAACTGCAATTACAAATAATTAATACTCCTGTAGTAGTTCCTGCACCTCCTGAGCAGCTTGCATTAATAGAAGCACAAGGAATGACAGAGGAGGAGGTGGCAGCAGAGCTGAAGAAGATTAATGAGGAGAAGAATGAGGCTATATTACAGGCCCTTTTGAGTGTCTTGTAGCACAGAATGAATATAATCAAGGATAAATTTGACCTAGTTTTTAATGCTTATGGAAAATTGTCTGAATTGCAAAAGGAGGTGAATAATTATGTGCAAATTTTGAGTGGATTTCATACAGTGTGGTCTATCAGAGCACCACTTTTTGAGAGATTGATTTTAGCTCAATCTTTGGGGAGTGACATATCAGAGACAGTTGTAAGAGTTTATGAGGAGATTGATAGAATTAAAGCCATATTACCACTTTTCAAGGGTAAGGCAAATCTGATTGAGGCTAAGATAGCCATGCTCAGCTCATGTTCCAACAAATTCATCCCCTCAATTTTGAGTACAGATGGAGTCATAAAGAGTCTTGATCAATAGAGATCGGATGTTGATCTTCTATTGCCCAAGAAAGAGGCATTTTTAGGTGAAGATAATAATGTTGATTTGGAAGGCTTCAACAAAACCTTAGATGAAGCTATTAAGGTAGAGACAGATCTCACCAAATTTGTGGCAGATGTCAAGGCAATTATGGATGCCAGGTGGGAGAGACAAAAAGCACAAGTGCAACTTGTCCAAGACTTTAATTGGCCGTCAAATGAATAGGTAACTGCATGGGATGAATTGACAAAGCCCAAAAAGGTTAGATTTGCCATAGTTGACTTGGACATTTTGGATGAAGAATGAGAAGGACATCTGACACACCTAACACCTAATCTGAGAATACAAGGATGATAAGATATCATTTAAGAATGGTGTAGGTTAGCTTGAAATGGCGGTCACCATATATCATTAAACTCAAGGAGCTATCATAAATATTTTCAGTTGAAGGTGTCAGTTCTCAAGCGGCCAAGGATGTACAATAGTCCAAGGAAGTCTTGTCTTTCCACCACCTAAGGGCTTGTTGTATTTTATTTTTAATTTATGTCCCTTATGCTTTTAGGGTTAGGTTTTTCAACCATCCAAAGCTTGTTGCATTCCCATTAATAAGGGAATTCCAAGGTGGTTGAAAAGAGAGGTATATATAGAGTTGATGACTCATTTTTTGGGGTTGGTCAGAGAGATAATAGAAAATTGGAACAGAATTGCTTTGAAGTAGATTTCCAAGTTTTGTGTCTGATCCTCTAAGTAATGGAATTGTGAATGTAATTGGAAATTTGATTATAAATACAAATACACTACAACTTTTGCCATATATTGTTGTTGTCTCTTTACTTTTATATCATACTCTTGTATGTTTTACATGTTAGGCATTTAAAATATATCAATTGTAAAGTGACTTTCTTGACTGATTTATGAGTTTCTTTCAAGGAAAGAATTAAAAGTTCTCATATTTCATCTTGAAGAGTAAATATATTTGTATGGATTTTTTTATGACAACAGTGTTTGGTTAATAGAATAGTTTGTAAGGCAATCTATTTGGATTTTCAGTTGGTATGTAAGGTATACAGTTGTATTTCTTTTAGAATTTCCTTGTTGGTTTGCATTTTGACTCTATTGCCCATTAGATAGGGCACTGGTTTGGTGTTTGTTTCTTATGGTTTTATCTTTCATAGATCTTAAAAGAGAAATTGAAACTTTTACATCATTTACCAATACATTTTCATTTCATGTTTATTGCACAGAGTAGATTGGACTGCTCCTAAGGCTTACAGACCATATTTCTTGATTCCTTGAAGAGAGAATCATCTAGGTTGTCCCTCCTTAAAAGGAAGAAGGATGAGAATCCTTAAATCACTGATCTTTGCTTTATTTACCATCATGTTTTGCCTGGTTAAACTTTACATTAAATTGATCATGGTTGTATGCAGAATATTCTATAGATTGATGCATTCGAAGGGTTAATAGCATATCAGTGTCCACTCACATAAAGACTGTATAATCAGATATCATTAAAAGGTAATACCTACCTGAGTATGTGGAGCTCAAAAATGAAGGAGGATCTTATCCAATCCTTAGTAATTAGGTCTTTCTCTTGTTAGAATCAGTCTCAAAGGACATAAATTCAACTATCAGTTTGATCCTACAAGAAAAATCCCTAACAATAGGAAGAGTGAAAGTGGTGGAGCATTCTTTGTAGGAAAGAGATTAGTCTCCTGGACAAGAAAGAAATAGAACTGAATTTTCCAATCTACAGTAGAAGTTGAGTATGTAGCAGTTGCATTGAATTGTTCAAATTTGGTATGGATCAAGCAATTGTTGAAAGGAATGAAAGAGGAAATCACCGAGTTGGTTGTTATTTTATGTGATAACACAAGTGCTATCAACATATCAAAGAGTCCAGTGATGTACACAAAGACTAAACATATTGCTATCAAGTATCATTACTTTAGAGAATGGGTACAAGATAAAGAAGTGAGAATGGAATATGTGAATACAAAGGAACAACTAGAAGACATATTCACAAAATATTTACCTAAGGATGCTCATGAATATATTAGAGGTAAACTAGGGTTTATTCCCCTAATTGAGGTTGCCTAGTCAACTAGGAGCACTGCATCAAATGTGCTACATAGAATATCTGACAAATTGATGCAGGAAAGGTCACACTTTAGGAGTTGCCTAGAGTTGTGAGAAGTACAGTAAAGCTGATAATTAGTCATAAGCAAGATGACAAAGGGATAAATACTGATATTGAACTGACAAGAAGACATTTACATGTGTAATATGTAAGTGATAGATGTTTCTTTGGTATTATTGTCAAAGAGGGAGAGATTCAAATGATAACACTGAGATATAAAACACTAAGATATGACAATCGATTGACTGAATAGATTCAGAGGGATTAATTGTGTGAACAGTCAAGCAAGGCAATTTTTTTGTGAATCAAAATGAAGCTAAGGATATTATAAATCTTTCTGATGCACAAATAAAGTTTTTGGATTGGTTGGTAAATCATGTGTTGTTCATGTGGTGTTGCAATCAATACCAAAGAGGGAGATTGTTGGAAACTACAATTGAAACAATTGTTGTATTGTCATTGATGTCAAACCTTAACTTTTGAGAAATTTTCTATCTAGGAGAGTACCATATCTATTGATTGATGAAGAGGATTAGAGAAAAGGAGATAAAAAGAGAACCTAAGGAAAGGTTGAGCTATTTGATACTTCAATGGGTACTTGATTAGCTGGCACATTCATAAGATAATGTATTGTTTATCTAAGTAAGAAGAAAGATTGAAGAAGTAGGCTTAACCAAGAAAAAGTGAAGAAATCTACTTTAAGCCAAGTGATGTAAGTGTAGACCGAGCACTAGTATATGCTGAGTAAATTTAGTGTTGACCGAACATTAGTTTATGCCAAGTGACAAGAAATTACCAAGAAAAGACAGTGTTAGCCGAGGAAGACATTTTGTAGAGATGACTGAATTACGCACTGATGATCAAGGAGATGAATGCAAAATTGACCGAATGTCAGTAATTTGCATTTGGAGAAAGAATTGAGATTCCCAGCCGACATAATTGAATTCTTGGGATATGTAAATTTTGTTGACTTTATTAATTGATTGTATGGAGAATTGAATGCATGGTAAATCATTTTATTATGGATTCAATGAGAAGTTTGAAGATGTATCTAGAAGGAAGGATTAAGAACTTAAATGGTGGAAGGATTCGATGAATCTAACCTAAACCTAAGATCTACGGAGGAGATTAAGTGGAAAAAGATGGATCTACCTAATTGAAGAGGTATAAAGGAAAACCTAAATGTGAGGTTATAGTATGGGCTGAAGTTGTTGATGTTATTGACTGACAAGTCTAAGTAGAAGGTTGAAGGTGAAAGTGTGAAGGAGTTGATCAGAGTTGTGATTGCTTGAAGTGAATTTTGAGCAGATCAGTGATGGAGATGGAAATGGAGCTCAGTCATTAAATCAGCATATATGTGCGAAGTGGATCTTTTATTTTCAAAGTGAGTTATCTTTTTTCAAATCAAAAACTATTGTTACTTTCTAACCATTGTATAAGTCTAAATCCTTTAATCAAGGTTGACCTAACAATCATTGTATAAATCCTTTAATCAAGGTGGCATTTTAATGGAATGTACTTAAATCCTTTAACTAGGTCACTTTTGATGGAGTGTTTGAATCCTTTAACTAGGTCACACCTAGCAGTGTGTTTGTAAACCTTTAACAGGGTTGGCTTTTCACAGAGCTCACTTCAGAAGAGTGAAAATATCAGTAACATGTTACAAAGTGGTTTTTCCCAAGTTGGGTTTCCACTATAAATCATGGTGTTATATTTATGTGAATGTTTTGATGTGAATGTTGTTATATTTTGTAAGTTAATTAATTTTGGATAGTGGACTGCATGTTATATGTTTCTAATATATACTTTAGAGACTAAGTTGTGTTGGTAATTAGATCTAAGATTATTGAAGTGTTTAAAAGTTCAATTGGTACATGTGGACCTGAGAACAACTAGCTCACCCCCTCTCTTTGTTTTTCTAAATAATTCTAATAGTTATGTAATGAGTTCCTATAATGGACGACCTCTAGAAAAATTAGTATTTATAAATTGTATATAAGGAAGGGTTTCTTCCTTAAGATGTAGTGTGGATTGTGATGGTAATATGAGATCCAGAAGGCTATGAGATATTCTTCTAATAGAGAAAAAGTTTGTGCATCTGGGCACAAGGCTTGGATCATCCTAACAAGGTATTCAGGTATGATAAAGTATATTCATTAAAGGATTGAAGGTGGATGTAACCTTCTGATTGTATTTGGCCCTATGGCTAGTTGTAATACCCCTAACAAGGTTTGAGACTCCTAATAGGATTTGTCCTTTAACAAGGACATGCCTATTGTATTAATCATCTCCCAATAGGGCTAGAACTCCTAACAGGCTTTCATTCATATAGTGCAAACATTTTTAGATGTCATCCACACCGGGGTTTTTCCCTTAACAAGGTTTTCCTTGAGAAAAAATATTGGTGTCACTTGTGTCCAATGATGTAATGTGGTTTTACATTATGTTTTGCATAAGATTATATTTGGTGTTGAGTTTGATAATTCTATTAGAAACTGATTCACCCCCCACCCTTAGTTTCTTGATACATTGTTATCCTAATAATTGGTATCAAAGTTATTGATCCTCAAAGAGAAAGCTTGACCACTTGAGGAAAATATCCAGGATGTCTTACTTTAAGAAAGAAAGTCCCAAGTTTGATGAAAAAAAAATTGATGCATGGAAGGACAAGATGAAGACTTATTTGTTCTATTTGAGCTTGGATTATTGGATGGTAACCAAGAAAGATGCAGCAATTAAGACTGAAGATGTTGGAAGACCTTTCCACAACTGATAAGGAAAAGAAAATGTTTCAATACAACATGATACCTAGAGAAGCATTGATAAGTGCATTATCTGATGGGGAATTCTCTAAGATCATATATTTTTACAAAGCACATGATATATGAGAAATATTGTCAGCACTATATGAAGGAGATACATACACTAAAGGGGCCAAACTTCAGAATTAGAGAGCAAGGATGGAGACACTTCAGATGAAAGAAGATGAAATAGTAAGGATGATGATTTAAAGGGTTACAGAATCTATAACAGGAATCGGGAAAAATGGAGGAACCTACACTAAGGACGAGCTCATTGCAAATATTATGAGATCTTTGAAACCAGCATATAAAACTAGAGTGCATGCCATAGAGGAGATCATACCATTAACCAAAGGTTTCACAGAGGAAAAATTAGCATCCAAAATAACTACATTTGAGATCGTAGAGCTTAAAGATGCCTTACCTAAGGTGGATATTTCTTTCAAAGAAACTGTGCAAAAAAATAGAGATGCAGGAACAAATCTTGTAGGCACTAGAAAATTAAGTAATTACAGCAAAGAGTTAGGAGATTATGTTGATGAATGGGAATAGATTTAAAGGCTTTAAAATGGTGTGGATGAGAAGGTCTTAGCCTTGATAGAAAGAAGAGAAAGAAAGGGCCAAGGTAGTTTTGAAGGAAAGTTACCCACAAAATGCTTTAATTGTAGTAAAGTTGGTCATTTTTCTTCTAGATGTCCAACTAGAGTTCCTAAGCATAAGCCTAAATATGGGAAATACATCAAGGAAAAAGAATTTTATTATGATAATGATGGTATATCTGATGATGATGATGAGATAAATAAGTTACTTGGGTTTATAGCAATTAAATAAGATAAACCTATCAGAGAAGAAAAAGCATTAGTGTCTCATGTTAACAAAAAGGATGATTGGATCATAGACAGTGGTTGTTCACAACACATGATAGGAGATAAGAATAGATTTATAAAGTTGAATATGTATAATGATGGATTTTTCAGACTAGGTGACAATACTCTAAGAGCTATTGTTGGGATTGGATCCATTACTTTGGATGGTAAAACTAATATTGATGATGTACACCTTGTTGATGGTTTAACACATAATTTGTTTAGTGTTGGTAAGTTTTTGAAAAAGGGTTATCAATTGGAATTCAAGCATGAAAAGTTCTCAATAAGAAGTGCTAAAGGAGATCTTTTTTATACTGGAATTTAGATAGGAGGTAATGTATTTCATCTGAGCTCAAGTGAAGTAAGTTGTTTTATTTCAAAGGCTGATGATAGTTGGTTATAGCATAGGATATTTTGTGATGTCAACTTTAATAACATTGTAAGGGAAATTAATACTAATTACATCACAGACCTTCCTATAATTGTGAAGCCTACTAACATTACATGTAGAGAATGTGTGATGGGAAAGCAAACAAGGAGCAATTTTTAAAGAAGAGCATTTTTAGAAATGAACAAGTTGGATTTTGTTCATACAGATCTTTGTGGACCTACTCATACTAGGTCTTACTTTGGAGAAAGGTACTTTATACTTTTCATTGATGATTACTCTAAAATGATGTGGGTTGGTTTTCTTAGAGATCATAACCTTTTGATAAATTCAAATACTTTAAGGCAAAAGTAGAAAATGTGACCAGATTGAAGATAAAGTTTTTGAGATCAAACAGAGGTGGTGAGTTCACATTAGGTTGTTGGATAACTAAGAGAGGGGGTTGAATCAGTTATCTTAGGTCCCTTAACAATGTTCAACCTTAGAATCTTCTCGGTAGATAATCCATGCAATTAGATTTAAAAATTTAACTTGAAAGGAAACTAAGTGAGTAGAAAATAGTTCTCTACGCTAAACTCTGAAGCAGAGGACCATGCAAATTTAGATTTAACCATTATCAATTATAGAATGTTAATACAATTAACTTAGATGTTACTGCAATAACATGAATACATGAAAAAGGGAATGACACAATGATAGACCCTGGGGAAAACCTTTCGATAAAAACCCTAGCACTCCAAAACCTGCACAATGTATTAATCAAAACTGTTACAGTTTACAATACACTTGCAATGCAAGTTCTTTTAGGAGATCATAAACACTTGAAGACAAATCTGGTAGCATAAAATGTTCCAACAATACACTCACTTCTCATCAAAATTTTCAGCCCTAAAAAATGCTTATATCATGCGCTTCCCTTTTTAGGGTAACTTCCAAAGAACAATCATATTAGGGTTTTACCATTCTTTGAGAAAATAGGAACAATGTCCTGGTTACATTATTTTCAAAGAAAAGTTCAAGCATTTTTTCCCCTGTCGCAGACAATGTCTTAGATGACCTATGCATGCCTCCTTAAGAGATTGATTGACAAAAAATTATTTTATTTTATTTTTTTATATATATTGTTTTTTAATATCCGGTTTGACAATCAATCTCATGAAAAGAAATGGGAGAAATATGGGTGAAAATGGTGTGAATCAGAAAGAAGTTGATAGGTGGGGTCACACATCAAGAAAAATGGGTCCACAGGCTATATAAAGGCAAGGGGTCCACAATAGGGTCATTGTGTACACTTTTCATTTGGATATTGGAGCTTGGAGAGAGAAGAGAAGAGCTAAGGAGATGTCATTCCCAGTGTCAGATCACCACTTTGAGAGGGTCAAGCGCTTCTAGAGGCCACCAAATTCTAGAGATCCTGTAGGTGACTCATCTTGCTTTGTCAATTTGTGATTTTTTGCATGTTTTAGTAGAATTTTAGCATGTTTAGGGTAGATTGAACCCTAGGTTTAGGATAGAAATTTTTTAGTTCTTAGGTGAAGAACAAATGCACAGTTGTAGTGCATGAATGTGCAGCAACTTGCCACATTTGCGTAGCAAACTGGTAATTCTATGCATTTGTGTGGGTGACCTGCACATGCATGTTAGAATAAATTTAATGGTGCATTTATGATATAAATGTGCACATTTATTGTTTGGGGCATTTGTCACATATTACTATGCAAATGTCTAGGTTAGCTATGCAAATGTGAAATTGGTGCAAATGAAAGGGAGTTCTGCGCAAGTATTTTTCTATGCTGTGCATTTATGTCAAATGATTGAAATTTAGATGATTGGATTGTCAATGTGGGTCAAACTTGATATCGATAAGCTGATATTGATCTGTTGGCTTGGAATATAGATCGATTGTGTCAAGATAGGTAACATCATAGCATGAGTGCTACTTAGCCTACCTGATTGTAGATAATTGATAGAATTATCTATTGATACATGTGATAAACATATGTTCGATTGATAGGATAGGGTAGATAGATAGATCACTTTGATCAAAATCTGATAGTTTGATTCTTTGATGATTATAATAGGAGGATATCACAAACACTCTGATGTCACAAGAGAGATATCCCATGACTTATAATCTAAGGTCGATGCTGTTAGAGACTGATAGGCTATCAATCAGGGCTACTGGACTATATCACATTATTTATACACCTGAGATTCGGGCAAATCTAAGCATGCTGACTACACTTGCTGAGAGATGGCACTCAAAAATGAGTACCTTCCATCTCCCTATAGGAGAGATGACTATGATGTTAGAAGATGTATATCGTATCCTTCGCGTGCCTATCACTAGAGAGTTAGTGCAGTATGATCGGCACGGTGGTCTGACTGAGTGCAAGGTAGTGTTTGGAGATGATGACATTGATGAGACTGAGATCAATTGGGAGGACATGGTTGATTTTTATGATCCACTTCCTATTGTTCTGGCCGGAGCTATCGGAGGCTATGTCTATCCAGATCAAAGATCACATGGCTTCACAATTGGATGGGGGTAGACTTTACAAAGGATGATGGATGAGGGGACCTTTTCTTGGGGAGTGTTCTTGCTGGTACATCTTTATCATGATCTCCATCAGGTTGTATATCACAGAGGAGCATCACTATCATCTGGTGTTACATTGCTACATGTTTGGGCATGGGAGCATATTGTGGTCACATGGCTAGTAGCGATGAGGTTCTGAGGTGTAGGGAAGTCTTATATTTTTTTGTATTCATCCATCCAGTGTCAGCATAAGCTGGGACATCTAGATTTTTGGTGATATACCTTTGATACTATATATTCTATGATTTGGAGACCGTACCTAGGATGTGAGCCATGGGAGGATGAGCAACAGCTCAAATACTATTTCAAGTCCTGATGGTTGATAGGGAGGACTCCCTATATTATAGAGAGGTAGTTGGTTAGCCAATTCCTATGATAGTTTGTTAGGATCTAGGGGATTCCATAAGGTGTTACAGAGTTTTCTTGCACACATCAGGAGAGGCGAGAATAGGGATCGATGGCATCCTTTGAGATAGCCAGATAGGAGTTCTTAAACATGTCATTTTAGGCATGGTCCATGAGACAAGGGGTCGTAGACCTAGGGATGTTAGTGGACTATGAGAGATAGATCAGGGATCACCCATTCCCTAGATTGACTGACCTGACAGAGAGGCCACTAGAGAGGGATGCGGCAGATAGACACTAAGATAGATGATGAGGCCATGATAGGAGAGGTTGAGGGAGGGGTAGAGGTGATGATAGAGGTGATGGAGGTGATGGTGGCAATGGAGGTGATGGTGGTCCTAATGGAGGTAGATGAGATAGATTTAGGCCTCATATGAGAGGTGGAGGGGTTTGATAGCGAGGTTTGATGCCACCCCTAGCTAGACAAGTGAAACTCCAACCACCTGCATAGATACCAGTAGGTGCTCCAGCATGGATACTAGTAGTTGATCCAGCATAAATACTAGTAGTTTCCCTAATACAAGTGGATCATATGGTACATACATAGGTTCCTATATAGGTAGGATAGGTACAAGATGAGGCAGATCTAATACTTGGCTAGGAGAGAGTGGTACAGGTTGGACTCATACAGGATGAGCATATGCTAGACATTGGAGATGATGTGTAGATATTGGATGTGGAGGTAAAGGATGTATAGTTAGAGAGGGATGTCAGGGGCCAAGATCCCTATTTACAGAGGGATGCTATAGAGGAGGAGGATGTAGACATTGATGCATTGCTAGTCAAACTAGCAATGACACAAGTATAGGAAGACCGTGTCCCTTGACTAGAGAGATGGGTGGAGAGATTAGAGAGTGAGAATGTTGTGATTAGGCATGAGCAAGATGTTTCCATAGAGTGACTAGGGGAGGCTAAGATTATATTGGATGAGCTATAGAGGACAGACAATTTAGGACCTCATGTAGATAGCTTACGTGTGATGGTATGGGCCAGTAGGGAGATCACCTACTAGAAGGATGCATATAGATAGGTTGTTCTTAGTGATTAGTGGATTGTGAGTTTTAGAGATAGCTCTTATGCAGTCAAGATAGTTGTTCATTAGAGGTAGGGACCTACTGGTATTGGATGGGTATCATCACATCCTCCTAGAGCACCGAAAGGTTCAGGAGATCCAGTAGCACCAAGACCATTTATTGCATCATGCAGACAATGACAGATCGAGTCCGAAGGTAGTGGCTCATAGTTATGTTGTAGACACTTTTTATACCTGGATCACCATTGTATCAGTATATTTCATTATGTTTATGACTTGATGGACACACTTGGACACATTATCATTTTATGAGATATCATTGGACATTTGGACATTTTATTTGTTTTTTATGGACTCTATGTGATGGACTATATATGCATGATGATGTAGTTCTATTATGATTTGCTTTGATGATTATATATACATGTGTGTACTGACATATGTAGGATGTGATGTTTTACTTTGATATGCATAGTACTTGTGTTCTATAATGCTAATGGTTTACTTTCTTTTGGATGTATAATGGTTAATGATCTAGCATGTGATGATGATGTTTATATAAATGTATCTCCTAAATGATTGGTTATTTAATGTTATGTGTTACTAATGAAATGATGTATAATCAATGATGAATATGAAAATGTAAATAATGGATAATAAATGAACAGATGAAAATGCATGTAATGGATAACAAATGAATGATATGATTAATGATATTATATGTAATGAAAATCACAAAAGAGTTGGACAAATTCTAATATGGTAAAAGAAGATAAAATGCAATAACCTACAACATGATAAATAAAATGTGATGAGATGAGAGCTATAATGAAAAAAAAAATGATATAAATGATTAAAAACATGATGTATGAATATACAAATGATCAAAACTTAAGAAGATAATAAATGAGGATATGTACATAACAAAACTATGCAAATGATTAAGTGTGATAATAAAAATGAGCTATGGAAATTTTAAAATGCAAGATGAAATTTGTATGTATATGTTACCCAAATGTCCTCAACTTAAATAACAATGTGTCCCACACAAGAAGAATGGACAAAGAGAACAGATGACCTAATAAGAAAGATAACCTACAAATCCCTATAAAAGGAGCATTGATATGCAACATGATTTGTCTAAGTGTAATGCAAAATGAAATATGAAATGAATATCTCCACAACATCATGAAACATCTTAGAACTTCATAATAACTAGAATTTGATTCTCATCATTGAGCTTGTTATGTTGCAAGGAAATGCAAGCATCATGGTATAATTAAACGAGGATGACCTGAGCACTTCTTGCATGGAATTTAATATAGAAAAATTGACAAGCATCTAGGTATAATTAAACCAAGATGACCTGAGTTTTGTTTACATAACAGACAAGGAATATTATCCCCTCCATCAGGGAACAAATATTTGGAGTCGAGGTATGTGTCGCGTATCACCATTAATAGAATTTGCATAACAACATGAATTGTATGCATTAATGACTGTGAAACTGATGAAGGAACTTACACACATACACCCCAATTACTTGTTCCTTCAATTTCATTGGAAAATATCCCACAAATAGAAATCAAAGAAAATATCATGCCCCA
Source organism: Chamaecyparis obtusa (assembly GCA_027943335.1). Classification (NCBI taxonomy): domain Eukaryota; kingdom Viridiplantae; phylum Streptophyta; class Pinopsida; order Cupressales; family Cupressaceae; genus Chamaecyparis; species Chamaecyparis obtusa. Next base: position 2,100,189 of record BSBK01007512.1, read on the forward strand.
TCCCATCCATTCTAATCAATGACATATGGGAGTTTTAAACTCATGTCAAAGATATCCCAGAATACCATAGGAAACATGATAATAATGAAATCCTTATATGGATGCATAATCTGCAACAAATCATTCTAACATGCCTGCCATGAATATACATTTCTTTGCCAAAAGATAGTGTGAGGTGTATTGATCAATTCAATTGATGTATAGTCAAATGTATAGATAAGCGGTCATGTTTGAAATATTGATCACAAGTTACGTGTCACTATGAGGATATCATCATGTAAGAATGTTTGATTGTGTTTTCTTGTCTAGTGAAAAATACTCCATTCTGTCCTCTAAGAGTCGTGACTATCATAGATCCACTTCCCAAACTAGGTCGAGGACATGCCCCCAGCTAGCTGATGGACTGACTTATTATGGATGAAGAAGGACACAACAAGACTAGGATGAAGACCAAGACAATAGACCAAGCTATGGTGGGGTTTTATTATGGATATATACAGTGAATAGTATGCTATGAGTTGGCCATTTTATTATGATATATACATGATGGTAATGGTGACTTGACTAGTTACTTTATTATGGGTATATACAATGAGACGACATGCTAGAAGAATCCTAATAGATAGAAGAGCAGACTTATCACACATGGCGTGTGTTTCCAAGTTTTCACCACATGCTTTTATTGTAATTTTCTTTTGATTTTTTTTTTTTTGTATTTTTTAGATTTTATGGATTTTTTTTGTATTTTTGAGATTTTATCTATATACATACCCCTTGCATTGGGATTTCAAGAATAGAACTTCTTGAGATGCATGTTGTTAAGAGATTCATCCAAGAGATCTCCCTTAGATGTAAACAACTAATAAGCCTCGGAGCCATAGACTATTGTAATCACAAAAGGGCCTAACCAATTGGGTTCAAACTTGCCCTTCTTCTCATGATGCTATTGATTTTTGGGATTCTCATGAAGGACTAGATCACCCACCTAAAAGTCTCTGGGTTTTACTTTACTATTGTACTGACAAGACATCCTTTGTTGGTAGACTTTCAAATGATCATAGGCTCTCTGACGGCATTCATCCAACAATTCTAATTCAGCTAGTCAGGCAACTCTATACTCTTCATCTAGAATTAAATCTTTTAGAGATACACGAAGAGAAGGTAACTTGACCTCGAGGGGTAGAATAGCTTCAAAACCATAGACAAAGGAATATGGTGTGGCTCCAGTAGGAGTATGGATGGAAGTGCGATAAGCCCATAAGGTGGGATTCAATTAGACATGCCAGGCACGACCAACGTCATTAACAATATTTTGAAGGATCTTGACAATGGTTTTATTAGATGCCTCAGCTTGGCCATTACCTTGTAGATAGTAAATGGTGGAGTAATGATGGGTGATGCAGAATTTCTCACATAGTTCATCCATGTCCTAATTTTGGAATTGCTTCCCATGATCTGTAATAAGATGCATAGGGATACCATATTTGCAAATGATATAATTAAGGATAAACATGGATATTTGTTTGTAGTGGTAGTGATTAATGGAACAGCTTCAATCCACTTGGTAAAATACTTAGTTGCGGTGATAATGTATTGATGGCCATTGGAAGATGGAGGGTGAATTATGCCCACAAGGTCGAGTCCCCACTGACTAAATGGAAATGTTTTCGTAAAAGGATGGAGCTGTTGGGCTAGTGCATGAATAAGATTCCCATGTATCTGACACTTCTTGCATTTCTTGGCAAAGTGAAAATAATCTATCTCCATAGTAAGCCAATAATAACCCATATGCATGAGCTTCTTAGCCAAGGAAGGACCACTCAAATGTGTCCCACAAATACCCTCATGTATGTCTTGTAAGGCATTTTGAGCTTCATCATGTTCAAGACATCGTAAGAGAGTACTGTCAAGACCTCGCCGATACAGGGTGTTGGATATTAAGAGATAGCGGGAGGCTTGGCGTAAAAAGGTTCATTTTTGGTTTGTGGATATGTTAAGGGGAATGATATTGTCTTTTAGGTAGGAATATATCTTTCCATAAGTCAGGGAATCTTGTCTGATAATATGACATATAATACTTGTATCAATATCATCATACGTGAGATAAGTCAAGGATTCCACCAAGAACTCAAAATGGGCTTTTGTATCCTCTGTATCAAAAAGAGAAGCAATTGTAACCATGGCATCTATAGCCTTGTTATCATGCCTTGGAATTTTCTCAAAGGTGATGACTGAGAAATATTGCTTAAAGTCATCCACCATACGTTTATATGGTAACAACTTATCATCTTTGGTCTGATATTCATTATTAACTTGATTGATAATCAGCTGAGAGTCTCCATAGACATTCAATTTAGTTACTTTCCACTATAGAGACATTTTCAACCCAATCATCAAGGCTTTACACTCAGCTACATTATTTGCACAAGGAAAAAGTAGCTTATAATATTTTAGTATTGTATATCCCTGTGGTGTAATAAATAACACTCCAGCTCCTGAGCCATGGTGAGTATATGATCCATCAAAGTACAACTTCCACGTCTATGTAGATAATGTCAAGATATGTGCATCTGTAAATTCTATGTGGATAGGTTGATCATCTGTCAATAGTGCCTCAGCTAATTTATCTACAATTACTTGTCCTTTAATGGCCTTCCTATCCATGTACTCAATATCAAATTCACTAAGTAACATAACCCACCTAGCCAATCTACCTGTTAATGTTGTATTGCTCAAAAGATATTTCAAAGGATCGATCTTTGCAACAAGCTTGATAGAATGAGACAACATATAATGTCACCATTTCTGTGAAGCAAAGACTACTGCTAGACATGCTCTTTCAATTAGAGAATAGTTTAGTTCATATCCCACAAGGGTGCGACTAATATAATAAATAGCCTTTTCTTTTCCTTCTTGATCTCGTTGGACTAGAAGAGCACCTAGTGAGACTTCTGTAGCTAAAATGTAGAGAAAGAGTGTCTTTCCTGGAATCGGTGACATAAGAGTAGGAGGATTTGCTAAATATTGCTTGATTTTAGTGAAGGCTTCCTCACACTTATCATCCCACTTGAATAAGATGTCTTTATGTAATAGGTGTTGAAAAGGATGACTTATGTCTATTAATTGAGAAACAAATCTTCCGATTGATTGAAGACATCCTTGTAAAGATCTTAACTGACTGATATTTGTAGGTGAAGCCATCTCGATGATTGCCTTAACTTTTTCTGGATCAACTTCTATACCTTTAGTTGAAACAATGTGCCCTAAGAGTTTGCCTGATGGGACCCCGAATACACACTTCTTTGGATTGAGTCTAATTTGATACTTTTCCATCTGGGTAAATATTTTATCTAGCCCTCTTAAATGACCATCTCTATTTTTGGATTTTGCTAGAATATCATCGACATAATCTTCCATAATGGTATGTATCATGTCATGAAAGATTGTGGTCATAGCTCTTTGATAAGTTGCACGAACATTCTTAAGCCCAAAAGGCATCACATTCCAATAGTAAGTGGCCCAAGGACATGTAAAAGAAATCTTTTCTTGGTCTTTTGGCACAATCTTGATCTAGTTATAGCTAGAAAAACCATCCATTAGAGACAACATCTCATGTCCAACTATCAAATCAACTATGATATCAATGTTAGGCAATGGGAAGTCATCTTTATGACAAGCTTTATTGAGATCTCTAAATCTATACATATCTTGATAGACTTGTTTGTATTTGATACTGGTACAATATTGGAAATCCATTTAGTATAATCAATGGCATGAATGAATCCAACATCTAGGAGCTTCTTCAATTCTTCTTTAACCATAAGTGCAATATGAGAATGCATCTTTCTAAGTTTCTAATTAACTGGTTTAATTCCCGATGCAATAGACAAGTGATGCATAATAAGATTAGGGTCCAGTCCTAGCATATCAGCATAAGACTGGGCAAAGTTGACTTGTCTCTCTTTGAAAAATTGTGAAAAAGCTTCTTTCTCAGATTCTGTTAAGGATGTTGCTACTTTGAGAATACGCGGGGACTCCTCCGTTCCAATGTTGAGAGGCAATGTTGGTTCAATAAGTGTTGTAGATTTCTCTCAATACATATAATTGGGGAGAGTGACAATCCTTCCATCTTCAAGTGCCTTGGAGAGGTTTTCACCCTCAAACACATCTTTTCTTTTTACTTTTTTAGGATCTAACACTGCCACTGAGTGGTTTTCACCATTAGATCTATTGATTATTTTAACATTTTTACGACTAAAAGGATTGGCACCCTCTCCAAAATAAGTCATGTCATTGAGTTCTATCAAAAATCATGACTTATGATCCCCTAGTGGTAGATGATCTCTCATTCCAAGATAATCAATAATTGTGTCATCATTATGAAAGACATCAAGGTATGGATTATTGGGAGAATCCCAATCTATAAGCTCAAGATGAACAAGTGGTATTGGATCATTTGGGTCAATTTCAAAAGCTGAGATGGTATTTATAGAGAAGTTTTCAAGGTTTATGATTGTATTAGCAAGGTCTATTTCCATACTCTCATTTGAATCTTCTATCACAAGCTAATTCTCACTTTCCTCACAATCGTCAAGAGTAGTATTATGTGGAACTAATCCTAATGGTTTCATCCTTGAACTCTCCCCCTCATGATAATCATTACTATAGGTATGGACAAAATCAACTCCTATCTCTTCAGTATAGTCAGATAATGAATCTCATTCATAATCATTAGAGTTAGAATCATCATCATCATGATCTCTAAGTCTATTAATGATTTCTATTGCTATCCTCTGCTTTTCTAGATCTACATACATACCATGTTTTGGAACTGTAATGCAAGAGATTTAGATGTCTCATGGAAAGTTGTGATCTTTGCTTTTCCTTTAGGATCTTTTTTTCCTTCACCTTTATATCCTAATCCTGTAGTATCTCTTTGGTAGTTTGGATTTTTCAGAATTGGTTTTATAACTCCTTCTCTCTACAACCCTATAGGTCCACTGCCTTGGTATCCCATCTTTTGCAACAAATTATATCCTTTACCATATACATCAGGTGATACATATTCATGTTTCTCATCTTCTTCATTCTTGTGAGGTTTAAGATAATGGTTAGCATTACACTCAATTGCTTCTTGTGATATAGTGCCCCCACTTATAAATGTGTCATAAACAAATGTAGAAGGGGGTTTTGATTGTTGTTTGATAATCAGGGATTTCCCATATGATCTAGGAGATAAAGGTAACTTTGTCATAAAAAAAAGTATGACCCAAAGTGTATTCTCCCATGCTTTGTTCTTTTATGTCTATCTTAATTCCATTAGATTTAGATGTTGATGCTATATTACTTGGATCGAAGGGTGTTGTTGTAGAAGATCTAGCACGATTATAGGGTACCAAAGATTCAAGTGGTGTCTTCACAATGCTGCAATACTGGAAAGGATTCGGATCTCCTTTGATAGTTATTTCTTGACCATTGTGGGGAAATTTTAAACATTAATGATAAGTCGAGGGCACAACTTGCATAGAATGAATCCAGGGTCTCCCCAAAAGGATGTTATATGTGAGATCCATATCAAGAACTTGGCAGAGTACATCTTTGACTACAGGACCTACTCGGATAGGAAGAATAACAAATCCCTTGGATGACCTCTCTTCTTCATCATAAGCCTTAATTGTGATTTTCTTCTTTGGATCTACAACATTTTTAGAAAATCCCAATGCAAGGACTAGTTTCAAAGTGCATGTATTCAAGCCAGCTCCTCCATCTATTAGTACTCTTGATTTTATGATTTTGTACAAGGACTTCTATATGGAGTGGAGCATTATGTGGTTGATTAATGGATAGATCATCATGCTCAATAAAAGAAAGGTAATGTGGAGTTTTCAAATGTCCCACCATAGCTTGAAATTGGTCTTGGTCTAGATTTGTAGGAACATGAGTTTCTAGGAGAGCTTTCTCAAGAATATCTTTATGAGACGGTGACAAATGCAAAATCTCTAGCATAGATATTTGGGCTGGTGTTCTCTTCAATTGATCCAAAAGATTGTATTGATTGGAAACATTTGGCATGGACTTTGGGACATAGACAGACTTGTTTTGAGAGGTGCTAGGTTTAGATGAGACACCTTGAACAGTAACCTTAGATTGGGCTCGAGTTGTAACATTAAATGGTTGACTCTCAGACTTTTCCTTTATAGTAATCACATTGAAATAATATTGGGAAGGATGACATTCAGAAATGTGATTCACATACTTATAAGATGTGGTATTGTAGTTGGCTTGATTATCACCTTTAGCATTGGAAGGACTTCCTTTCTCATGTTTGGGAAGTGGATCTTTAAAAGTCGTATGTGACTCATTTGAGGTATGTCCATCAACACTAATTTCACCACTTTCAATCAAGTCTTGTATCGCATGTTTAAGTCTTTGGAAATCATTGGTTTTGTGACCTTTCCCTCTATGAAAATCACAATAATCATTATCATTCCACTAAGAAGGTTTCACCCTAGGTTCAAAATCTCTAGTTTCAGGAAGTGCAATGAGTTTCTTTGTGATCAACTTCCTTAATGCAGATTCAAGAGATTCACCCAAAGGAGTAAAAGTTCTTCTACGTGGCATAAAAGGTAATCTCAAATTTGATGAATTGTTGTTGGTATTATGATTTGCAGATTGATTGCTATGGGTAGGTTGAGTAGCATTGGCTTTTCTTGTGAGATTCAAAAGGGGTTGTGTTGGTTTAACATGTCGATTATCAACAATCCCATCATTGACTATATTCTTGTTTTTGTTCCAAAATTTGGACTTGTCATTGTTGTTGTTGTTGGGATTTGAATTTTAAGATCCAACATTGTCTTTGGAATAAAGCTCAATCTCACCTTTTCTAGCCATAGCTTCCTCAATTTTGATTCCATTTTCTATGAGCTTGTTAAAGTTTGGAGGACATTGCAATTGCAACCTATAGCTCATTTCTTGTGTAAGGTTATGCACAAAGATATCCATATTTTCTTGTTCAAGAATTATTCATGGATACTTGGCAAATAATTGATGCCATCTTTACAAAAAAGTAAGGAAAGGTTCTCCATTCTTTTGTTGTGCATGGCAAAGATCAAGCATACTGACTTCATGTTTGATGTTATATGAGTAATGAGTCACAAATTTGTCAATAAGTTCATTGAAATATTTGATTTATGGGGGTAGTTTGGAGAACCATTCCATGGCTTGTCCTCCTAAACTAAGTGGAAATAGTCACATAAGATAAGTGTCATTGTGAGCGACTTCAATACAAGCAGCACAAAACTCACGAATGTGGTCTTATGGATCTGAATTCACTTTGTTTTGTCAAATTTAGGTACCTCAAATGAGGAGGGAATGGAATCATTGCTAAATTCTTATCAAAAGGATAAGGACATATATCATCTAAGGAGTACTTCTTGGTTGATGATCCAGTTTGGATGTCATGGATTTGTTGTTGGAGCATCTGGATTTTTTGTAGAATGGGATCCAAAGATAATGTAGATCCTTGAGTGTTTTGGGAAGCACTATGTTGTTGAGTGTTTTGGGAAGCACTATGTTATTGAGTGTTTTGGGAAGCACTATGTTGTTGAGTGTTTTGGGAAGCACTATTTTGTTGAGTGTTTTCCTTTACTCCATGAGCATGTGTCTCTTGAGAACCACTAGGGATTTCTTGATTGTTTGTGATAGGTGGTTCTTTAAGAGTGGAGACATCAAAATCACTTGGTGGTTTTGCCACTTGTAGAGCAAGCATGAAGAAATACATCTCTTTATCCATGTCTAAGAGTCTTTCCATGACATTGTAGAATTTAGCATCTTGCATAGCATCTCTCAATTCTTGATTTGTGGATTCTTCATCTAATGTAAAAATTGAATTTTTCTTAGGAATTCCAGATGACCAAGGATTTTCCTCATTGTTTTTGTCTCCTTCCATCTTGTCTATGGATTCTAAATCAACGATTTGTTTGATTTTTTGAGATCAAGTTTGAACCATAAAATGTGAAAGATGATGTTGGAATGGAAGATTTTGATGAAATATTTCGGATGTATTTGATTAGATAAATGTAGGAGTGAACCTAAAAGTGTTGAGATAAGGATGACAATTTGATAATCTAAGTCTATAGGAGGTATGGAGCTCACTATGATATGACAAAGAAAATCAAAAGATAATAACCTAGGTAAGTTTTTTGATTGAGGATGATAAATCTTGATATGATAAACTCACAAAGATCAAAATTTTATAAGTAAGGCAATGATTCAACACTAACTGGAAAAATTTGAAGATTTGGAATGATTTTGAGGATTTTGGATGAAAGAAAGATGATGAATTTGGATGAAAATGGTCAATCTGAAGATCAAAGGTCTGTAAAGATCGAATGTTTTTCAAGAATCGTATTGAAGAAAAAAATGGGTATCTAAGAAAGTGATTTTAAAAATCCTAAGGTCTGTAGAAATGCTCTCTGTTATGTATATGCAACAACAAATGTGCAGGATAGTTGATTAAATGTGCAACAGGATGAGATAAATGTGAAGTGTTACTGTAAAGATGCGATATGACAGTAACAAAAGTGCAACAGGATTGAACCGATGAGCAGAAACAAGTGATAAATGCGCAAGTTTTTATTTTCTGATGATTTTGGCTTGCAAAGTTTTAAATTTTCTAGTTTTCTAATGGTTTTTTTTTGGCAAAGTAAAATGCATAAATAGACACACACAAGATAGAAATGATCTAATCTTATTTAATCTAGTATGAATGTACAAGCACGCTTACAATCCTAAGGTTGGCAAGGACAGTATCTATTGAATCCCCACTTGAATAATAAAATCCAACCACGCAAATCCACAACGGACAACCTAGGAACTTGGAGGCACAGGCTCCTCCTTACAGTGCACTCACTTCTCTGGCACACCAAGTTCCAAATTCAATGGGTCATTACTTCTCAAAGAGTTTTTATATCTACTATGAACCGTGAGTAATGTGGGGTGTCTTCACGGGCTTGGGTGACCCCTTGAGCCAACAAATAGAGGGTTTTTGGCCACTAAACAAAATATTGTAGTAAGGACATTCATTTAGGTGGTTGTGATCAAGTCATTTTCCCAATTAAGGGGGCTCTCCCAATCCTTCCAAAGTAATATTTTCACCTTAACAATGTAGGGACTTTAACACACAACTAGGGTACTGGAGGAGATTTTGGTTGCAACAACAAATTCACACCTGTCCAATGTGAAACTAATCACACTGGCATTTTTTATATACCTGTTTGGAAGGGCTTGGATTTATCCTTTTATCAATTGGGTCATTCCTTGGGGTGAGTACCTCTTTTTCCACCAAAGACCGCCCTCTAAAGATTATAATAGTTTCTCTTACACCCAAGATCCATGAATGGCGAGGGGAGAGGATACGTTGTTATAATTTGGGATTACAATTACGCTAAAAAGAAAGACACAATAGACAATTTGCTAATCTAAAGAAAACACACAAATTTGAAAAACATGTTGTATTTTAAGCCCAAACGAAGGTTATAGTTTATTTTGCAAAACCCCTAAGAACCTACAAATAAACTGTTAATAATTTAGCAATGGGTTCTTCAGATTTATGACTTGTAAAACAACCTAAAGTCTACCAGAACAAACAAAAACTTGTTAAAAAGGGTTAGTTAAAAATAGAATGACTAAAATCTAAAATTAACAACTAAAAGTGATAAATGCGCAGGAATAGCTAATGGATGTGCAAAGATAGAAAACTAATGCGCAAAGTCTATATATGCACAAAGATAGTGTATGGAAGCACAGGATGATGGAATGAAAGCGCAACTTTAACAGATGCATAGTAGAAATATATGAAAGTGCAGAAGTGTAGAATCTTTGCACAGAGAAAATGAAGAAGACAAAAAAATGGAATGCAGAATGGATGTGCAGCAGAAATGGATGTATCTGCAGATATCGTGGATGAATGCACAGAAAACTCCTATAGAGTTATGCACATGGAAAATTGAAAAACAAGATGTTAATTTTCATTGGGAGGCCCCGTGGTGGGTGCCAAAAATGTATGCAAAATAGATGTAAACTATTCTAAATGAAATATTAACTAAATCTAAGCTAATAAAATAATCTAATTAGCAAACAACAATGAAGAATACAATTAAAATGAAGCTAAAACAAAGCTTTACCTTCACCTACCATGTAGCTTGTCTCCATTGGCCTCCTAGCCTTGATTCCTTGGATGTGTTGAGCTCTCAAATTTTCCAATTTGAAGCTCCTTGCCCAAGATGTCACCACAGTGTGGAGATTCAAGGAATTGTATGAAAACTAGCTTAAAAGCTTGATTATGCAACTAATGGATGAAATGCAAATGATCTCAAAATGATATGGATGCTTGGATGCTTGATTACTTTATCTCTAGAATGTTTGAAAGCTTGATTTACTATTTCTTGATTACCTATTTGCTATTAGCTCACAAAGAGAAAATGAGACTCCTTTTATAGATTTTTTGAGGACTCAAACCTAGGTGGCATAATCCAAGGGTGGAGATTTAAAGGTGGAAGATCCTAGGGCTAAAATTGACTTGGTTGAAGGGGTTGATAGAAAGGAGGATATAGTTGGAATGTGAGAGGAAGAATAGGGAGGATGTTCCTCCTACATTGACATGGAAGAGAAGATGGAGGAAGGGAAAGACACATGTCAAGTGTCTCACAAAGACCAATGAGAGGAAGCAGGAAGGACTTTTTTCCTCATGGGGACTCTTGGTACAAGTGTCCCATGACTCACCTTAAACTCCTTAAGGTGGCTTGAGAATCCCCTTAGGAATAGGGATAGCCTCTTGACTTAGTGTAGGGGAAGACATGTGGTCATGAGACCAAGTCTTATGAGCCCACATAGCCCTTAAAGATAGGACATGTGTGGGTGAGGATAAATGAGTATTTAATAATTAATTATTTTAGCCAAGGTGATGTGTTAGGTGACTAGGTGGATGAGGTAGACTAGGGGACTTAGTCATATTTTAGTGATTATGTAATCGATTAAATCACTTAAATAGGACTATTTAGAAGACTTAGGATAGGAGAATAGACTATAGTGAATTTATCAAATAAATTGAATAATATATCTAATAAATAGAGGAATAAATATTAATTAAATAATAACTATTTAATTAATTCATCAATTCAATATTAATTAAATAGTAAATATTTAATTAATTAATAAAGTCACTTTTTAGTGTATACACTTGGATAAAAAACCAATCACTAAATCTTCACCATTTATGTGTACCTAATGATTCTGATCTGTTGATTTCATTAACTGACTTTGATCCTTCCTCAGAATCTTCTAGATCAATCTATATCTTCACATGATGTCATATTTTACTTGATTCCTTTATTAACTAACCATCTTCACCTACTCACTTAAGTCTTTCTACTCAGTTATCCTTTACTCGGTTAACATTCACTTGGTTAACTGTGACCAACCAATATCTTTCCTCACTAATAATTATTTCTAGCTTGGTAGAACACATTGTTTCCTTGTCTTTTCACTTTGCAACTTCAAACCTTTGTTACCGACAAACATAACTGACTTGTGCATCATTTTAAAACTTTATTAAATCACGTAAAGTAATCAAATCAATATTACCTTGTCATAGACAAATTCAACATTTTCCCATTTAAGCTCACATACTTATCATTATTTATTTATTTCATCTTTTATCTTTACCAATCATTTCTTTTCTCAACATCACATATTTCAGATTGATATGGAAACTTGAAATTAGTAAGTCAATAGGCTTGACATCAATGACAACATAACAACTAATCCAATCCTTCTACATACCTTTCATTTATCAGTTGACTTTGTTCATTCTCAATATCATAGTATTAGTTGAATGACAATCTTATCAGTGTAGCAATCTCATCAGTTGGGGTAACACAAGTGACTTCAATACTTTATGTGATGAACATGGAATTCTGAGACAAACATCTACACCTAAAACACCACTATAGAATGGTGTTGTTGAAAGAAGAAACAAATCTATCCTTGATGCTGCCAGGACAATGTTGATTGAAGGGAAAGTAGCACACATGCACTGGAGATTATCAGTGAACACCGCAGTATACACAATGAACAAAGTACAGGTTAGAGAAGGAACAAGTAATACACCCTATGAATTATGGTATGGTGAAACTCCTACTATTAGCTATTTCAAAATTTTTGGTAGAAAGTATTTTATCAAAAGAGATGATGGCATAAAAAAATTTGATGCTAGAAGCGATGAAGGAATCTTCCTTGGGTATTCCACTAAAAGAAAAGCATATAGATGTTACAAATTGAGAACTACGAAAATGATTGAGAGTGTGAATGTCATAATTGATGAAAGGTTTCAAGTACAGAAAGAACATGTGAATTCAATCCTTATGATCTAGATTGGGAAAGGTTTCAAAAGGAGAAGTTTCAGAGAAATCAAAATCAACTTCAAATAGGGAAATGTCAGGAAGAAGTACAAGAACAACCACAAGAGGGTTTGTTACCAAGAAGTGACACAGATATAAATCTGAGTGAACTAGAAGTGTTCAAGATACCTAAGTATGTTTCTAAGAATCATCCATAGGATCAAATCATTGGAGACAAGAGTACAGGTACTAGGGCAAGGTCGCAATTCAAAAATACAATCTGTTTGATCTCACAGGTTGAACCAAGGATACCTGATGAGGCTTACAGTGATGAGTATTAGATTAAGACAATGAGAGAATAATTGGATCAAATTGAGAAAAAAACACTTGGGAACTAGTCCCAAGACCTAAAGAAAAGAATGTCATTGGCATAAAGTGGATTTTCAGAAACAAAATGAATAAAGATGGGGTTTTGATTAGGAATAAAGCCATATTAGTGCATAAAGGATATTCACAAAAAGAAGGAATTGATTTTGAGGAGACCTTTACACCAGTTGTGAGGATAGAGGAAGTTAGGTTATTCTTGTCCTATGTTGTACACAAAGATTTTAAGGTTTATCAAATGGATGTCAAGTTTGCATTCCTAAATGGTGATTTGGAAGAAGAAGTTTACATTGAGCAGCAAGATTCCAACTAAGCTATGAAATCAAAACTATTCTACCATGCAAGAATTGAAATCTAAGCTAAGAATGAAATTGCAAGAACTATGGTAATAAATTGAAATGCTAAAAATGTTAAAATGTTAAAATGATATATGCTCAAGTGCTCTAGAATGCTTGATGATTATCCTTACAAGATTAGCCTACAAATGAAAGAAAGTCATTCTTTTATAGAAATTGAATATGATTGGATGGAGGAGATTAAGAGGCAAAAGAATGCATGGCCAAGATTAAGAGGAAAAAGGGAAGTGGCTAAGATGAAGAGGCAAAAGAAATGAGTTGCTAGGATTAAGAGGCAAAAGGATGTTAGGTAGGGTTTGAGAGGCAAAAGATGCAAAAGTCAAACTTAACTTTTAGAGGGAAAGAGGAATTTAAAAATGATTGGTGGAGAAAAACAATGGGAAGGTGGGTGCCTTGGAAAAGGTGATTGTGCACATTTTTAGAGGTAATCCACCTTTAAATTAAGATTAGAGGAATATTAGAAAAAGGTAAGTTTAGGAAAAGGGGAAGGGGGTTAAATTAAAATAAATTTTAATTTAAATATAGTTTTAGAAGAACTTTAGGCTAGTGGGGGAATAAAATAAATAAATTTATTTTATAAATGGAAACGGAGAGATAATATATTAAATTGAATTTAATATATTATAGTATTTAAATAAAAAATTAAATACAAAAGAAAAATGAATTTATTTAATTAAATAAATTTTAATTATATAAATAGAGGAATATAAAAATATAGTTAATTAATAAAAATCAACTATATGTTAAGGACAAATATTAATAAAAATTAACATTAGTGTGTGTTAGTAAACAGATTTGTCCTTCAAAAATAAATAAATAACTTATCTCCAAATGCCCAGAAAGAAGAACAAATAGCACTAACAGTTGGATAGATTATCATTGAGTTGATAATCTTCCTCTGAATTGAGAGGTATAGCTCCCTCTTAGAAAGATTTACAATGAATTAAAAAGCTGAGTATGTCTTTAACCAAAAGACATGAAGGCAGCCTAACATTCACTCATCACCATGAAGTAAATGTGATCATTAGATTTAGAAACTGAATAAATGTGAGAAAGACAAACAAATAGCCTCAAGATCACTGATTTAATCTTTCACATTACAGGGAAAGGAAAAGAAATAATGACCTGTTCTATAGAATATGAATATGCAAACCGATAGATTTACATGCAAACATATACTTGACATAATAACAAGAAATGATATTCAGAAATATGAAAGAGACAACCAACTGATTGATCTCAATCAAAAAAGTAAATATACAGACTCACAAATCTGCCACACAAAATTTTCTTTATTCTTAGATACAACAAAATGATCACAAGGTCATCTTGTGCCCTGTTATTACAATCAAGATGCAGAAAAGTAAAAATAAATCTCTTTCCTCTATTACAATTACATTCAAAAAATTGATCTTCCTCTCCTGTAGCCAACAGACTTGCTGAAAAAAGAACCCCTGCTTCATCAAGATCTTCCAATAAATAATTTTCAGCCCCTTTCCTAGTTAACTGATTCTTGAAAACTTTCATCTTGTTCTTTCACTTCCCGTAACTTTTCCATTTTTATCCCATAACTGATTCTTGAAACTATTTTCCATTCACTTCTAATGTTTTTCTTTTGATAATTTGATATCATTATAAACTATTTATTTTGAATTTTATAATGATATAACTTAACATGTCAAATGAAATTTAGACAAGCGGCATTTGATTATGTCAACCAAGAATAAAAATATTTGTTATGCTGGGCGGACTGAAAATATCTCTGATAGAAAAAATGGGTCTCCATGCGGGGGGCATAACTTTTTGTTCAACCTTTGGATCAATCTCATTCTTGGATATGTTATCTGAAACCTAGTTATCTGAATTCTTACCAGAGCGATTTTAAAAATAATATCCCAGTCAAAAGTTACAGGCTGCTTTGTGAGGGTGTATATGACTGTCATAAAATTAGACTTGTTGAAAAATTATTCTCAGTGACTTTCACATCTTCTGCTCTCAAATACACTGCACCAAAATTTGAACTATTCATACTTCTTAGATGTCTATATTACATATGCAACCTCCTACTTGATCAAGTTTTACCATCTATTTGAGATGGATTTAAATGGTAGGCATTTCATCAAGCAATTCGCATGCAGTCCACTCTGCTTCAAACTTGACACTTTGTGACCATTCTTCACTGACTAGGAATTAATTAATGCTTTCTCCCTTCAACTTTAACCTCCATGATAATACATATGAGATTGGAAGGTCAATCATGAGAGATTTATAAACTTTTGGATATGCCTCTATACTGCAGGAATGGGAACATATTCTCTCATGCTATTAATTGAGAAAGAGATAACTCAAATCAGATTCAGAATGAGAATGGGCCCTACAATTTGATAAGACAGTGCATATATTCCTTCAATAAGATTTATGAATATCTCTATATCCTCAAGTTATTGTTGCATATTCAATTCCTTTGAATTAGTTATCTATAAAGTCATTGTCACTTAGATGAGAGCTAGTGATCTCAAGAATGAGGAAAACCTCCACTCTACAATTTTTCACATTAAGTAGCATCTTTCAACTGTTCGCCTCACTGTTCTGAACTTCTAAATTTATGTTTTGACTTCAAACTCAAACTCAAATCTATACTTTGACCTTGGATATTTAAACTCTAGTGCTCAAACTTGAAATTGCAGTGTTGAAAGATAAATCTGTGTTTTGAATTCTGAACCTGGCATCTTGAATCATTTTGGATGCTTGAAATTGAAGCACTGCCCCTTATCATAGTTACAAAGAAATGAAGCATCATAAAGGCACAGATTGGCTACCACCCAAGGCTTGTTATAATTTACACCCGACAGTTGAACCTTGAACTTTGAACTAAAATAGTTCAAGATTTGTAGTTCAACAAGAGGACCAACTTTGCAACACATGCATTTAATGGAATGGGGGCTTGATTTAAAAGTTTAAAATAGGGGTGCTAAAATCATGCCAACAGTGTGAAAGGACAATTTTAGGTGTCTACAAGATTATCTACCAAGAAGATTTGAAGGTTGAAAATTGTTAAGGGACCTAAAATGATTGATTCTATAATTGATCCCCCCCCCCTCTCAGTTATCCAACAATTGGTATTAGAGCATTTGGTACTTAGAAGTAAAAGTTTAGAAGACTTAAGCTAAAGATCCAAAGATGTATAGGAGAGAAGTACCCAAGCTAAACAAAGAGAGTTTCCCTACATGGAAAAGTAAGATGAGGTTATACCTATCAAGAATTGGGGATTATGCACTCAACCATTTTTCAGAAATAAGGAATACTGAGAAGGGGGGGTGAATCAGTATTCTACAAACTTTTACTTTCGCCCAATTATGGATATAGAAAATTAACTTGATGCTTGCAAAACAAAGTAAACTAAATAATATGCAAAGCAATAAAGAAAATTAACTCATAACAAATTGTTTGTTCTCGAGGAAACCCTGGCCAAGGGAAAACCCCGATGGGGATGATACCCACAAGTGATCCACTAATCAAAAGTGTCTTGTTAAGGATGTTGACCCTGTTAGGAGTCTATTACATACATATAGTGTCTATGTCCTTATTAAAGGATTCTAGGCCTTGTTCGAAGCCTCAACCCTGCTAAGAGTTGGTATACAAAATAGAATGATTACAAGATGAGCTCACTACCCAAACATGCAATGTACAGTGATATATGTTTTACAAAAAGGTAAAGTACATAACCTTTTACTGTTGCTGAATAGCTTTCCTATTTTGATTTAGCTTTCGCTTTCACATACAAGGTCTAATTTCTTTCTTCTTAAAACATATATCTTTGCATCATATCATTACAATATCTTATCACATCATGCATATGTCTTCGCATTACATATTTCTTACATTTATACAAGTTATTAAGAATAATAACTTTACAGTCAGCTTTACAAAGCATAAACTCAAAACTAACTTCTACTACTCAAGAATTAACATCTAGGATGTCATCCCTTATATGGTTAAGTCATTATTCTGATAAACAAAATAATCCCTTGACTATTTTACTTGTTTTGTCTTCTTACTCTGCTCAGTTGGCTCTAAACCTGTTTCGGTAATCTTGCAATAACTTCTTCCATACATGTCGTACAAACTTGTGCTTCCAGATGAGTCTTAGTCATACATATAATTATCCATGTTCAAGTGTGCATGCACTAAAACTTCTTCTATCAACATCGCTATCCAAAACTATCTCTGGTTAGACTGGTAAATATTGCTTATACTTAGACAAGTTTACTTGCGCTCTATAATAAATGCTTTATGTCATAGTGCGATCTTCATACTGATTATTGTAATACCCCAAAAATGGGCTATAAGTTCATTAACCTCCTACATCGACAAATCGAACAAAATTGACATCGAAGTCCTAACCTAAGGCACATCTAAACATCATCAAATCTAATTGATTATCTTAAATTCTGCATCGGGGAATATTCCTAGCAATATTCCTAATCATCATAATTATCTTTAATTTTATAATTATTTGGCAATAAATCACATTTATCCTAAAATTTGATTAATTAAATATTTTGCATATTTAATTAATTAAATTTAATATTTGCCACTTAATTGTATAATTAAATTTAATTCTATCTATTATTAATTGTATTATTTAATTTTGACAATAAATCAAAATTCCTATGAATAATTGATTAAATTTTTATTTAATTAATTAAAGCAAGTTGTCATTATTTAATAATATAATTTTTAATAAAAGTTTGATTAAATAATTGATTAACCCATAAATCAATTGTTTTATTTTTAAAAGCAGTTAAGTTGAGCATAAATCACTTTATTATTAAATTAATTCATAAATAAAACATGTACAATCATAAAAGCAGACAACTATCAATTATCAATTAAAGCTAAACTCTATTTTGAGTTAAAACTTAGCTTTTGCATGTTTTTGTGAGTTAATTATCCTTTATTAAAAAATAACTCAAAAATCAACCTGAGTTATTTGAGTGATTTATGGCTTTTTTTCATGCACCTCCAAAGCCTTGGATTTCTATAAAAACAAGCCTCAGCTCTTCATAATTCATCTCTCAAATTTGCATCCATAGGATCTCATATTTTTGCACAATCACGCTGGAGAATTGGAATTGAAGAAATCAAAGCTCTTGCGAATCGACATCTTTGTGAGATCAATCTTATTTTTGCATTCATATTGCATATCATTGTTAGATTAGCATTGCATATCAATTTTCAATAGCATTCATAGCATATCAATTTCATCTAGCATAGATTTCATATCAGATTAATCATTCATATTGCATAGAAAATATCAAAAAAAAATAGCTTAATTGCATTCAATCTCATATCTAGATCAATTGCACTCAAATCCTTCATTTAGGTGTCGTCTAGGTCACTAATCTCGATTACAATCTGAGAACATCAATCTCGCACCTACTAGAAGGCAGTAAATCGCTTGGTTAGATTAGATTTCAATTTTGCACGATTTTGATTATAGCTAACCTCTAATGTTTTACTGAGTGTTGTGTCTACAAATCAGGTACAATTTTCACACACACAATTATATGTTGACATAATGACAACAACTTGATATCTAACTCAGCCAAATTTCCAACAATCTCCCCCTTTGTCATTGGTGGCAACATATGAGAAAATTGGCTAAGTCATACAAAACTTCAAAATTGTGGCCATAACAAAAGTTCTTCAGTATATTTATATCTCTAAATATCTATACTCCCCCTAGGAGTATGCATCCATACATTCTATACAATATATCATACTGACTGTATAATTCACAATTTTTTGCTATCACTCCCCCTTTGACAACAATGACAAAAAAGGGTGCCAAAACTGTTCAACAAAAATGTTTATCTTGGATTCAAGATTACAAAGTTGGTAGGCTTGCAACACAATCTGCAAAATTTACCTTTATGCTCTCTAAATGTTTCTCCCATGATTTCTTAATAGTGTCTGAAACACTAAGAAGTGCGCATAAACCATAAGATGTTATTTCACATGCCTTAAGGTTTACATAGTGAAATTTCTCATAAGATGTCTTAGAGGTAAGACATTCTTCCAATTGAAAGAATACTTATTTTAATTGAAACATGCTCTCTTAATAGAGTGAATCTTCTCAACTTCTTTTCCTTTTCATCGCTAAGAATCCTTATGTCATCATACATTTTACTTATTCTTTTCTCAACATCAGATATCTTCACATTCAAACTTGCTAAGAGATTTGTTGCTGACTAAATTTCTGCCTCTTTTTCTTTCATCTTCTCTACTATGTCAGATACATTATCTTCTGATTTTGTGCATTGTTTATACAGAGATTTTCCTTTCTCCAAGCTTCTTCTTAGTTCTTTTATGCAAATATCTAGATTATCAATATCATTTCTGATATTCTGACATATATCCTAAAATATTTTTGCTTCATAGGTTTCATGTGCTTTTACTGTAGCCATGTCTGATAGATTTGTGAATTCATTGTCAAATGCCTTCACAACTTCCTTTTCTTTGACCTATGGATCTGCATCATTGATATGACTGGTTATAACATTCTACAATTTTTCTGTTACTTCAATTAGTGATCCTTCAAGGCTTTTAACTTTCTTGTTCTTCCCAATGATTTCATTCAGAGATGAGATCAATTCTATTTGATCATCATCATCAACTTCATGTCCAAGACTAGCAAAGATGGATTTAGTCTGTGGTTTTTTTGTTGCTACCTTGGGTGTGGGACTGATTGCTGCTTTTTCTTATGTTTCTTTCTATCCAACTACCTATGTTTCAGTTTGTGTCTTTTCTTGATTCTGTTCTGCATCTTCTTCTTGTCTGGTTTCCTTTTCTTCCTCATTTATTGTCATATCATGTTGTTCCATAGCCAAATTGTCAACAATGTCCTCAAGATTACTGAAAGGATTATCTTCACTATCCAGAATAATATTAGTTCCTTCCACATTCATTGTTTCATCTTCAATGTTGATTGATGGTGGCGGTGATAGTGTAGGACTTTTCTCTTTCTCAGCTTCTAATGCTTGATCTGATGCACTTGTGTGCTTACTAGGGCCTCAAGTCATTACCTTTACAACTACATGTTCAGTTTCTTTGTTAACTTCCTCATAATTTCCTCCCATTATCAAGATGGTTCTCTTCTTCATTCTCAAATGAGTGTTAAGATCTTTCAACATATCTTTGAAATGATCTTCATCTTTAATATCATAGAGCTTCCTTACATAGTTTTCTCTTATCTTTTTATCTTCTTCAGCTACTCTTTTCTTTTTGTTTACTCATTTTTCAAACAATTCATCAAGAATCTTTCCTTTAATACTATCAAACTTTTTATCAGCCAAAATCATGTGCCTAACAAATACATTTTCTAAGTTCAACTTCTCAAAATAGTTGTACATCTCATAGTATTTGTTCATCTTAGAAAAATCTCCTTCATTAATGATTAGGGCATTCACTTTCTCTATCTTCGGTTTCCATTTCTTCTTACTACCTCCAATATCTCATCATCTTTCAGTTCAGATACCTTCCTTTGCACTGGTGTAAATATTGTTTTCTATCTCTTTCCTAGCCCACTTGCCATTTCTTTTACTCTTTTAGTTGGTGGAGTGGTGGAGGTTCTTGTTGATTTCCTTGTTTCTTGTACCTCTTCAACTTTTACCACTTTCTCTAAATTCTGAACATTTTCAGTCTGATCTACAAATGATGAAAGGGGTGGAATAGACAAAACTTATTTTTGTCCAATGTCTCTTATTGCTGCTGCAGTCTGCTTCGCAACTAGAAATTCTTGTTTTGTCATTCCAGGATCCTTAAGAATTTTCTTAATGGTGCTCTCAACTCTCTTTTTGGCTAATTTCTCTTCATGCAGAGACTTCACAGAGTTAAAGTTCTCCTCATAGGTTCCAAATCTAGAACTATTCACATCCATCTTTCTCTTAAGCAATCTATTCACATACTCTTCAGCTTCAATTTCTGAAACTTCATATCCAAGAAAATCAATAAACTCAACTCTCGGTTCAACTACTTCAATGAAACTAAAATCAATGTCAACCAAAAAACATATTTCATTTTTATACTTTTCTACAACAGCTTGTGGAATCCTTGACCTTTTCTTCATTTGATTTTGAAATGTTTTGATTACCAAGGTTGTGCTTTCATTAACCTTGTCAATAGGGTTTCTAAGATACACCTTGCTGATTCTATCTATAGTAGTCTTGTTATCATTCCAATCATCTCCAATAGTGTATGGAAATCTTCTTAACAAATGAAAAAACATGTATGTAATCAGAGAAGAGAATCTAAACTGTGAGTTCTTGGTTTTCTTTATCTTCTCAAGGTTCCCAAACACCTATATTCTCAATATTTCACACATATCTACTTGAACTTTATCAACACACATCAAATATGTTGCATGAATCATTCCAGCTACCATGTCATCTTCTCTAGAGTTTGCACAAAACTCAGATGTTAAGATCTTGCAAACAAATCTAACATATCTTGTAATATCTTGTTGATTACTATCCCTCTACCATTATAGGATGACTTGGTGTTATCCAATATAGTATTCTACACATTTTTCTCATTAAAGGGTATGACACCAGTTTTAGACAAACCAGTTACCTCATGAATTAGGTCTGCAGTGATATCTATCACTCTGTCATCTAGCCAAAACTTCCCATTGTGAATTCTACTTAAAATGATTTTAGTGCATTCATCATCATCAAATTCATAGTGCAGTGAATACTTTACAATTTCATTATCTTTCATATGTTCAAATCCTTCTTTCAATGACATATCCTAATTATATAACTTCTCATATTCCTTAGTCATGTTACTTTCACTTAGGGTTTCAAATTTGCATCTTAAATAACCTCTTACATCTTCTAAGTGTAAAACTCTATCTGGTATGGATGACAATGCAAGACTAGGGTCTTCTTCCAAGGGTTCTACTAGTTGCCTCTTAACTCTAGGTCTAATAGTATCCCTTACATGATGAATAAGTGATACATCCATGAATTCTGCAAAATATTTTAACTTCTTGATAGAATTGCTCAGTAAAATACCTCAATTTCATGATTTAGGGCTTTTACGTAGATCTGTCATGAAATTCTTTATCAAATTCTACAAACTAATTCCAATCACCACTACATTGATCTCCTTATCACTTGTAGTTTCTTGAATGATCAAATAATACTGATCATAAACTTTTAACCTTTCAATCTTTCAAGATTCTAACATCGCATTCAATTCTTTTTCCACTTCTTTCCAAAAAGTTGTTCCTGCTTTCCTGCAAAACTTCATACTTCTCACGAACTCACATACATTCATATTAGCTCATGTGCTCTTAACCATAGCATCAATACATCACATACTACCTTACATTAACTACGCAAGACTCAATTCATTCTACACTAATTTCTACATTATCCTAAGTTCCTATTCTAATACATTCTTTATGAATTAAGTGCTTTGAGATGGGTTAGGAAGTGTTTCACACTTACTATCAGATACTTCACTTGTCTGATTACCTTGTGTACTGAAAGTGTCTGCTTGATATGTGGCTTTGACAAAGTTCATTTCTTCTGAATTACTACAACATCCTTTCTGACTGTTGTTTGCATTCTCATTTCTTCTGAATTACTACGGCATCATTTCTGACTGTTGTTTTCATTCTCATTTCTCCTTGTATAGTTTCTAGGATTAGGGTTTCTCATGTTGTTCATTCTACAAAATCTTGTTGTATGACCAAATTTGTTACATATTTGGAAAACTACTCCATTGTTTCCATATCTTGGTCATGTCTGATTGATTTGTGATCTACCATTCCTGGCAATGTGTCCAATCTTGTTGCATATATAACACACAACTCCACTTCTTATGTTCATATCTTCATTAGGTCTCTTATCTGCATGGTTAGTATCTCTAAACATTCTACTACTATTATTATCAATAGATCTAGGCTTCTTACAATCAATATCTCTATGTCCAAAACCATGACAATTATAACAATAACCATTGAGAGATTTGAATTTCTTACCTATGCAATCTTTCTTCGTATGACCAAAATTATTACATGTAAAACATCTACCTTTGAATTCTCTTTGTGTATCTTTGGGTGGTTCATCTTCTTTAGGTGGATTAGGTATGTCTTCAAATTTGTTTGCTTCATTAGGTTTCTTTTCATCTTTGTTTTCAGAGAATTTCAAATCTGGTTCCTTGCTTTCTTCACTTATCTTAGGTGAGTTAAATCCAAGACCACTTTTATCATAAAATGGCTTTGGATAAGACATTTGTTCATCAATATTTTCACTGGTGGAATACAGTTTCTCAAGATGTTGTTTAAAATATGTCAGTTCTCCTTTTACAATTGTGTTGTACTTTTCAAGTTCAGCATACTGTAATTTGGTTTTCTCAAGTTCAAATGTCGCTTTATAAAGTTTAGACTTCAAATCTTCATTTTCAGATTTCATATTTGATTCATTCTTGATGTTTCCATCTTTCAAACTTAACTTCAGATCTACAATCTTTAATTCATGTTTAAGGATCTCATTTTCTTTCTTCAGTTTTGAAATTTCATCACAATCTTCGATTTGTATAGTAGGCTCTTTCTTTGATTTCAATTCTTCCACTTTCTCTTTTAGCTTCTCAATGAATTTCTTCGCATCATTAAGTTTCCCTTTCAGAGTATCTCTTTCTTCAGTAAGAATATCAATCTATTCAAGAGCTTCTTCAAGATTCTTCTGTAATTGATCCATATCCATAGAGATCTTACTCAAGCTAATAGGATTTCTCTGAATAACTTTCTTTCGAGTAACTAAGCTCTGATACCAATTGTTAGAAATAGGGAATACTGAGATGGGGGGGTGAATCAGTATTCTACAAACTTTTACTTTCACCCAATTATGGATATAGCAAATTAACTTGATGCTTGCAAAACAAAGTAAACAAAATAATATGCAAAGCAATAAATAAAATGAACTCATAACACATTGTTTGTTCTCGAGGAATCCCTGGCCAAGGGAAAAACCCCATGGGGATGATACCCACAAGTGATCCACTAATCAAAAGTATCTTGTTAAGGATGTTGACCCTGTTAGGAGTCTATTACATACATATAGTGTCTTTGTCCTGACTAAAGGACTCTAGGCCTTGTTAGAAGCCTCAACCCTACTAAGAGTTGGTATACAAAATAGAATGATTACAAGATGAGCTCACTGCCCAAACATGTAATGATATCTATTTTACAAAAAGGTAAAGTACATAACCTTTTACTATTGTCGAATAGCTTTTCTATTCTGATTTAGCTTTCTCTTTCACATACAAGGTCTACTTGCTTTCTTCTTACAACATATATCTTTGCATCATATCATTACAATATCTTTTTACATCGAGCATATATCTTACATTACATGTCTTACATTTATACAAGTTATTAAGAATAATAACTTTACAGTCAGCTTTACAAAGCATAAACTCAAAACTAATTTCTGCTACTCAAGAGTTAACATCTAGGATGTCGTCCCTTGTATGGTTAAGTCATTATTTTGATAAACAAAATAATCCCTTAGCTATTTTACTTGTTTTTTCTTCTTACTCTCCTTAGTTAGCTCTAAACTAGTTTCAGTAATCTTGCAATAACTTCTTTTGTACATGTCGTACAGACTTGCGCTTTCAGATGAGTCTTAGTCATACATAGAATTATCCATGTTCAAGTGTGCATGCACTGAACCTACTTCTATCAACATCGTTACCCAAAATTGTCTCTAGTTAGACTGGTAAATACTACTTATACTTAGACAATTTTACTTGCGCTCTATCATAAATGCTTTCTATCATAGTGCGATCTTCATACTGATTATATGTTTCCATAATGACAAAAACTTGATATCTAACTCAGCCAAATTGCCAACACCATTTGGAAAATTACTACACTCCATCACCTCTTGGACCTATGACGCTTGATTGGATGAGAGAAAAGTAGGAACACAAATCGGTAATGATTGAAATTGCTTCTTCCCTAACCGATGTTGAGTTCAATGATATAAAGGATTGTAATACAGAAAAAGAGATGTAGGAAAAACTTGCACTTGTTTATGGAGGTGATCCACATGTACAGAAATCAAAGGTTGATAGTCTCAGAGGAAAATTTTATGAGATGAGAATGAAAGAAGAAGAAAACATTGCACAATACAGTTTTAGAATTAAGTGGTTAGTGCTATCAAAGGTGTTGGTGGAAAATTAAATGGAGAAGAAGTGGTAAGAAAAATTCTTAGAAATCTTTCACCTAAATATTATATTTGAGTCTCTACTATTTAGGAACTGAGATCCATACCTGGTAATACTGTTACTCTTGATGCTTTGCTCAGTAAGCTGACTACATTTGAGCTTAGTAATTTTGATAATAGTTTACCAAAGATAAAAAAATTGTTTTCAAATCATCTTTAAGCATTGGTAGCACAAGAAGAGAAAGAGATAATCATTTTAGTTCAGATGGAAGTGACTATTATAGTATACTAACCGTAGAAAAATACCAAGAAGAACCGGAAGCATTACTGGCAAAGACGCTATCGAGAGGAAAAGGAAAGTATAAAGGTAAACTACCTCTAAAATGTTTTAACTACAACAAGATTTGTCATATTGCATCTAGGTGTCCTTATAATGACAAGAATGATAAGAAGGACAAGAAGGAGAACCGATACCAAAAGTTTAGAGACTATAAGGATAAAGGAAAGAAGCCATGTTACCTAGTTGAGGAAGGAATAACCGATGATGAAGCTGATGACACAAAAGAATGTGAGGAAGTGGTTTATGTTGCTATGAAGGATGACTCAGAAGAAGAAAGGTATGAAGATGAAAAATCCCTTATTTCTCAAGTAAGCAAAACTGACCCATGGATTATTGATAGTGGTTGTTCACATTACACGATTGGTGACATTGATAAGTTTGAGAACTTAGAAGAATATGATGGAGGGTTTTTTAGATTTGGAAATGATGCTCCATGTTCTGTAAAAGGAAAAGGATCCATTATGTTGAATGAAAAGATTAAGTGTGATAATCATTATTGGGTTCAAGGACTAAATACAACTTGTTGAGTGTTGTACAATTGAATAACATTGGTCACCTACTAGAGCTTCAGAACAGAAAAGTGAAGATCTATGATGTTGTTGGATATTTGATTGGAACCAATGAATAATCTCAAGATAACTTATTTTATCTGAACTCTACTATAAATGTGTGTCTATTTACAAGAAATTAAGATTCTTGGTTATGGCATAAAAGACTATGTCATGTAAATTTTGATAACTTGATCAATGTTAGGGAGAAAAATAAAGTAATAGGTCTACTGAGATTGAGCAAGCCTGATAGAGTTATGTGTAAGGAATGTCAGATCGATAAGATGAATAAATAAAAATTTTCAAGCAAGTCTTACTCATCTGATGGTACATTGGAATTAGTTCATACCAATCTATGTGTCCCTATGAGAATAAAAATTTATTATGGTGATTGGTATTTCATTATGTTTGTTGATGACTACTCAAGGATTGTGTCTATAATGTTCTTAAAAGAAAAGTCTAATGCATTTCAAATGTTTAAATGGTATAAGGAAAGAGTTGAGATGGAAACAGGTAAGCAAAAAAAGTGTTTAAGATCGAATAAAGGAGGTGAATTTATCTATGATGAATTTATAGTCTTCTACAATGAGAATGGAATTAAAAGATAAGTCTTACCAAGAACTCCACAACAAAGTGGCATAGCTGAAAGAAGGAACATATCAATAGTTGATTGTGCTAGAACAATGTTGATTGAGAAGTAGGTTGCACAAACATTATGGAGAGAATCCATGAGTACTATTGTTTACACCCTCAATTGAATACAATTGAAGAAAGGTACAAATAAAAATCTGTATGAATTCTAGTATGGCCAAACACCTAATCTTAGCTACTTTTAAAAAATTTGGAAGTAGGTGCTACATTCTAAAAGATACTACGAATGGAAATTTTGATTCTAAAAGAGATGAAGGTATATTCATAGTATATTCCACAAAAATTAAAGCTTATAAATGTTTGAATAAAGCTACTAACAAAATTGTGGAAAGTGCAAATGTAAGGATTGATGAGTTTGCAAAAAGAAATGAAGAAGATAGAAAAAAGGAACCAAAAGATTATCAAAGATTTGTATATGTATAGGAAGGAGTTTCTAGTACTATACCTAAGATGCAAGAAGAAACCAAGGAACTAGTTGAGCCCCCACCAAGTGATGAAAATATTGAAGAACAAAGAACCGAGCCAGTGCTAGAAAAGTATGTGAGAAGGAACCATTAACTGACTCAAATAATTAGAGATGAAAATACAATGGTACTCATGAGAAGAAGTAAGTTGAGAGATAATACATGTTTGATTTATGAATTTGAGCCTAGACTAGTCAAGGATGCACTTGAAAATGAAGATTGGATCAATGCAATGAAAGAAGAGATTGATCAGATTGAAAAGAACAATATTTGATCATTAGTACCGAGACCTAAGAATAAGAATATTATTGGTACAAAGTGGATTTTCAGGAATAAACTAAATGAAAATGAAGTTGTGATTAGAAATAAAGCTAGACTTATATGCAAAGGATATGCTCAGGAAGAAGGTATTGACTATAGTGAGACATTTTCTCATGTTGTTAGACTAGAAGGTGTGAGAAATTTACTTGCATATGTTGCTCACAAAGGTTTTAAAGTTTATCAAGTTGATGTAAATATTCATTCTTGAATGGAATAGTAGAAGAAGAAGTGTACATTGACCAACCAGAAGGATTTGTTGACAAAAGTCAGAAACACATGGTATGTAAACTTTACAAGGCACTGTATGGTTTGAAACAAGCACCCCGAGCATGGTATGAAAGAATGCACTCATATCTAATGAGAATAGGTTTCATTAGAACTAGTGACAATAGTAATGTATACTTGAAAAGTGAATCCAAAAATAAGGTACTAATTGTTGAAAAAAAATTTGATTATATCATATTTGGAGGAAATGAAACAATGTGTAGATCATTTGTTGATGAAATGAGAAAGGAATTTGAAATGTCAATGATTGGAGAGATCAAATTTTTCATTGGTTTGCAAATTCAATAGATCAAGGATGGAATATACATAACTCAATCAAAATACATCAAAGATATCCTAAAAACTTTTGGGATGGAAGACTCAAAACTGGTTGGTACACCGATGATTACTGGATGCAAATTGTCAAAGGAAGATGACTCTACCGAGGTAAATGAAACTTTATATAGATCCATGATTGGTAAGCTATAGTATGTTTTTCATAGTAGGCTAGATATTGCTCATGTTGTTGGAATTGTGGCTAGATTTTCTTCTAATCCTAAAGAAACACATATGATTGTTGTGAAGAGAATCTTTAGATATCTGAAAGGAACCAAGGACTATGGTTTATGGTACAAAAAGGATGGATATTTTGAATTAAAAGTGTATACTGATGTTGAATTGGCAGGAAATGTGGATGACAGGAAAATCACAAGTGGAGGAGCTTTCTTCTTAGGAGAAAGATTAGTGACAAGGATAAGCAAAAAATAAAGTCGCATTTCATAGTCCACTACTGAGGTAGAATATGTTGTTGTTGCAATCAATTGTTCTAATATTGTGTGGATAAAATAACTACTTGAAGGGATACAAGAGGAGATAGATGGTCATGTGAAACTCTATTGTGATAATACTAGTGCTATAAACATTTCAAATGATATGGTGATGTACTCAAAAATAAAGCACATATCAATCAAGTATCACTATTTGAGAGAATAAGTACAAGAAAAATAAGTAAAGTTAGAATATGTGAAATCTAAGGAACAACTTACTGAAATATTCACAAATCCATTATCAAAGGATACTTTTGATTACCTAAGAGGTAAACTAGGGGTCATTCCCCTCTCTAATGTTCATTAGAAAAAGATGTAGGTTGCATTAATTCATGCTTTATCATATTATCTATTTGTGAGGTGATGCGGATGTTCACTCTTTAGGAACAACCTAAAGTTGTGAGAAATATATAAGGAAACAAATGTAATTGGTACAAGCAAGGTACATGGTACAACTACAAGGATAGTTAGTTTAACAATAAGGTATTTTAGGTACCTTTTGCATTGTTGTCAAAGGGGGAGAGAATGATCAGGAAGAGAATGAATTGGGAGAAGAACTATTGAAGGAAGACAAGACACCCAAAGGGGGAGAGAATGATTAAAGGAAAGATATAATTGATCCGGAGAGATGTTAATCAGAAGAAATATTGACTGAGGAGAAATGACTATGTCAGAAGAAAGGGGGAGATTGTAAAGAATGAAGATTACTGGTATTCGATGGTATATTTTAGATACGAGATGAGATATATAAATTCTGTTGTCATCAAAGCCAAAGGGGGAGATTGTTATCCTAACTGATGAGATTTCTAAACTGATAATATTATTACCCAACTGATACCAGGATTCTAAGAATGAACAATGTCAACCGAGCAATGAAAGGTATGTAGAAGGATTGGATCTGTTGTTATGTTTTCATTGATGTCAATCCTATTTATTTACTAATTTCAAGTTGCCATATCAATCTGAAATATGTGATGTTGAGAAACTAAATTATTGGTAAAGACTGAGGATGAAATAAAGAAGTGATGTTAAGTATGTGAGCTTAATTGGGCAATTTTTTAATCAGTCTAGGACAAGGTAATATCGATTTGATTGGTTTACATGATTTAATAAAGTGTTAGAATGATGCACAAGTTAGTTATGTTTGTTAGTAATAAAATATTGAAATTGCAAAGTGAAAAGATAAGGAAACAGTGTGTTCCACTGAGCTAGAAATAGTTGTCGATAAGGAAAGATATTGGTCAGTCATAGTTAACTGAGTGAATGTTAACCAAGTAGAAATACTTAACTGAGTAAATAAAGTTGGTCAATTAAACAAGGGATCAAGTAAAATACGACATCGATTGAAGATCTTGATTGATCTAGAAGATTCTAAGGAAGGAAAAAAGCCAGTTAATGAAATCAATGGATCAGAATTATTAGGCACAGATAAATGGTGAATATTTAGTGATTGGTTTGAGATCCAAGAAAATTTCAAGTTCCAAGGTGAAGAATACAACTAGCAAGAATCATAAAATGTTTTACCGAGCTACAGATTTGATCGAATGAATGAGATTAAGCGGTGATAGGATTAAGCAGAAAATATTTCTATACAAAGGATGATCATAATGATCATGATGTTGATGTTGATTTTTTTTTTGCTGAATTTTTTATATCCAGAGTAGATAGATGAATTAGAAAAAGAAGGGTACACCGAGTAGAACAGAGTTGAAGGAATCTATGAATGAAGTGAAGAAAAGTGATGAGATGAAGTGTGTGTATTGATCAACCAGAAAGGAAGATTTTGAAGAGGAAAAATGAGTATAAAGGAGATCTAAATAGGAAAAGGTAGTTGTTTATTTATCAAATCATTTCATTGTTACTTTATAACCATTGTAGCAGAAAATCTCTCAACTAAGTGGATTTAACAATCCTAATTTCCAAATCCTTTGTAAGGTGGCATTCTAATGAATGTTCTAAAGTCCTCTAATAAGGCCACTCATTATAGGGTGACACGTCTAGTTGATCTTTGGTGAAAATACCCTAACATGGTCACATCTAGAAAATGTGTTTGTAATCTTTAATAGGATTGGCTTTTAACCGAGCTCACTTCAAAAGAGTGAATTATTTTGTGGGTGACAATTCTCGCAATATTTTTTACCCAAATTAGGTTTCCACGTTAAACATGAGTGTTAATGTGTGATTGAATTTTTTCATGTTATTAACTGATTTTCTGATGAATACGGTTATGGTTGATTAAATGTCTAAATCTGATTGTATAGATTATCTATGAAGAATATTTTAAGGTTGAAATTTGTTAAGGGACCTAAGATAATTGATTCACCTCCCTCTCTCATTTATCCAACACTTGGTTACTTATTCATTCAGGATATTTTTCTTTTCCATCAGATCTTCTATTGTTGTGTCAGCTTCCTTAGAGTTAACACTTCCTTCAGATAGTTCATTAATGTTGTCCAGACTTTCTCTTAGTTTTTTAGACAATTCTTTTATTTTTTCCAATGAGGCCCTTACCTTGTTCTTCAACTTTTCAATCATCTCGTTGGCTACAACCAACTGTCTCTCATACCTATAGTTTTCCATCTCCTCATATCTACTCCCTAAGTGTCAAAATTTTCCTCTAGAGAGCCAAGGCTCTTATACCAAATCTTGGAAACAATAGGTACTGAGAGGGGGTGAATCAATACTAATAAAACTTTCAAACTTTTACAAATACCCTTAAATAGAAACAAAAGAAACTTCCAAACTATGAAGCATATAACTAAAAATGTAATGTAAAAGTGCAATAAACCAAATGACAATACATTCACACACATAACACACTTATTTTTATCATGGAAACCCTTGATTAGAGGGAAAAACCATGGTGGGGATGAAACCCACAATCCTTTCAGTACAGTATAAAAGAGTGTTTTTTTAGGATCTTACAATTTGTCACTTTCTAGGTGATTCATCTTGTTAGGAGTCACTGACACCTTGTTAGAAG
This sequence comes from Chamaecyparis obtusa, assembly GCA_027943335.1. Lineage (NCBI taxonomy): Eukaryota > Viridiplantae > Streptophyta > Pinopsida > Cupressales > Cupressaceae > Chamaecyparis > Chamaecyparis obtusa. Next base: position 2,131,964 of record BSBK01007512.1, read on the forward strand.
TATCAATAGTCATATTAAAGACTACCTTGTTAGAGGATTTAATCTCACTATTATAGTGTTCACCTTGCTAAGGGATTTACATAAAAGTCCTACTAAAGACTACCTTGTTAGGGGATTTACACAGACTTGTTGAAACTATTAGGAATACAAAAAGACAAATTGACATGTGATTTTCACTCTGCAATGTTGATTAGATCCTTGAAGTTTTGTCATAATTTTTTATCCAATCTTGTACCTTCTCTACTAATAGCTTTGTAATCACAGCTTAACACTTCATCAACTTTTCAACAACTTCTTTCTCCTCTACTTTTTTTTTTAAACAAATCCATCCTCATATACTTTCTTCACCATCAAATGCAAAACCTAGTTAGGGTTTCCATTTTCCTCCAAACTTCATTTTCCAATCGTAACTAACTCACAAAAACTTGAAATCCTTACTGTGTCAGCCAAATCACAATTCAAGTTGTCATTCCCTATGAAATATTCCTTTATTATTATTTGCAAAACATACCTTGGAATGATGTCTAAATTTATACACAATTCTCTATGAATTGACTCATTCAATTCCTTGAACAATGTACTACATTTTTTATGTTTTCTAGATTCACTAAATCTTCCACTGACATAACCAATTTAACCAGTTAAGAAAAACTATTCAATAACCTTTATATTTTACATGTTCACTATACTAACTGGTTGATAGTATCTTCACTATTGTCTATACTGGTGTAACCTAAGAGTCGTGGTCACAAATCATATTTTATCGATTATATTTATACCTTCCAATGTACCAATGTCTAGACCTATCATCCTTTACCAATCTTCTCTATTTACATGTTTGACCTTCACCTGTTATCATGTTCATTGATTCCCTTATTGTGTACCAGTTGGGTATAACTGTGTATCAGTTGGCATAACTTCACATACTTGTCAAAAATATTCAAATGGTTTGCCAACAATAACAACCATACTCTTCTCAATCATCATGAATTTCATCTAACTCATCAATCTTCCAATAATTATGACACTTGAACCGTTGACGCAAGTCCAAACTTCAAATAGTTATAGATTTGGCCTCTAATGTCCAATTTGGATGAAACATAAGTTTATTTTGGGGTTTTTGGACCTTCTCAATGTGATGCCAACCTCTTATTTACACTAGTTAGCTCCATTTTTTCTTGAAATAGAAAGCTACAAAGATGACCCACCAAAATATACCAAAATATGAACTCAAGTTTCTCAAATGTCAAACCAATGACATTCTATGGGCTTTGATACTATGTAAAATTTGGATATGAAGATAGCCACCCAAGATCTAGAGGTATTGGAAAGCACAATAACAAGAGAGAGTGAATATGACAAGAATAAACTATATTCCTATCCATAATGTTGTACATTGAAGCAATTGGATTCAAATGGATGATTGTTACATAGAAGACCCCTTGGTTATATAACCAAGGTACAAAAGATTGAATAAAATAATGACAAGTGTCATTGTCTTATTACATAATAACCAAGAAATAACTTATCACCCACCTAAGGTGGAATCACATGTCTACCATAGGTGGATCATCCTCCAATGTGTAATAATGTTTTTGCAACATGTACGAAAAAGGTTGAGAGTGATGATGTGATAAGTTGTAAGTCTACATAAAGTGGAAATGCTCCAACTACTCCTATGTAATTTCCTAAGTAATATTAAGTAAGGTGTACTTAGGGCTTGGGTGACAATTAACCAAGGTAAAATACCTTAATTATACCAAAAGTGTCATCCTAAATTGTACTCACATGCAATTTGATGCTTAGTTGGGTCTTATTTTAGTATCCTTGGGCTTTTGTGTCTGTTATGCTTAATCCAGCCTTGATTTTGCATCGCATTCTAGTATCCCCTCTCTAATTAGAACCTCTTATCCAAATTTGAGGACTTCTTGTGGGATCAATTTAACCAAGATGAATCTATCCCAAGACCAAGTCATCCTAGACAACTTAGTCCCCAACATTTTCCTTGAAATTTGAATCAGGGGTAGGTCTCAATGGTTGAGCATCTTATTCAAATTCTCATTGACTTCCTTACAGTTTTTAACTTTGAAATTCTTATGAGGGGTATATAAGCAACCTACCTCTCCTCATTTAGATATACATGAATACCATGAATAATACAATCACAACCTCAAGTGCAAGTTCAAACTCTTTGGCATATCAAGCATCCTAAGTTAGATTTCAAGAATTTGAAGGCATTTTCAAAGGAAATCTTCTCCATTGTAACAAGATTCTCTCCCTAATTGAAGGCCAAGTAGAGTGAGCATTAGAATTTTTAATAGAATCATGGACATCTTGAATATAAGCACCTTCTTTGATAGGATTGTTCAAAGCTTGCAAAGACTTAGGAAGAGTAGAAAGCAGAAATGAACATGGAGTGGTAGAATAAGAAGATGGAAGACTTAGATCTTGACAAGGATCTTTGGATAGCACCAACGCATAATTTGTCTCTTGATTTTCAATAGGCTTAACATTGGAAGTAACAACACTATTTTTACCAACCTTAATGGAAGTATCATCTTTGGAAAGCGCAAGTGTAGTAAGGTCATTTTGATTGTCAATAAGCTCAATAATGTGAGTAGTAGCTTGATCTTGCTTAGGAGAAGACTTAAGACATGGTGGAATGCATGAAAAAGGGTGTATAGGATCAAAAGAACCATGAAGCGGATAAGAGACATCGGGAAAAGGAGTGGATGAAATGGAGGGTTCTTGATCTTGATCTTTCTTTATGTTCTTTTCTTCATCATTTTTGGAATCCTCTTGACATGGAGCCACTTCTAAGGACAAGGAAGCATGTTGGGATTGTATGGAAGAATTTGGAAGAGATGGTGGAGGACTAGCTGAAGTAGGCATTGTAGCGCATAAAGGCTTAGGCTCTTTAGGTTTATCATTATTGAAAGTATTTGCAGCCAAGTGAAGGTTAGCTTGAATTTCTTGAAGAGGTAGCCCTAGAGGATAACTATAGGGAACCGCATGAAAAGTATCAGGGCTTGTGTCGGATGAAGGTTCTGTGAAAGATTTGAAAGACTCAGAAGCTTTAAGAAATGTATGGGTATTGGAGGAAGTAGGGGATGGAAGGGAACCATCACCAGACAAAGGTTCAACATTAACATGATCTTGCTTGAGAGTGTAATCTTTATTTTCAGCTGGAGAGTTCTTAGGAGAAGGATTCTTATAATATTGACGTTTCAAGCTAGCACAATGTATTTTATAGTCCTCAGCAGTAGTAGATGGATCATCATCAAGGTATTGTCCACAAAAGCCATCAAAATCTCTTTCAAAATCAGAATCATATGGATCACCATCACAATCTATACAATGTGATGGCCCATTTGTAGTAAGTGGGAACACATGACAAGGAGGACTCTTAGGAACAGAGGTGTCATAGGTATCATTACATTGTCTGTCATCATAGTCATCATAGTCTCCAAAGCTAGATGTGTCACTCTCCGTGGAAGAGGTATCATATTGCTCAAATTTTTTCCGGGGGCATGGTGACATGTACAAGTCTTTATCAAATGGAAAAGAGTATAGAGATTTCATGGAGAACTCTTTAGGTTCCTTCTCTTTCTTAAGATTGTTAAGTTCAACTTGCATAGCTTGTAGCTGCTTCATCATAGCGGCGATCAGAATTTCTTCCTCATGTGTACTGATTCTTTGAGACATGTGTACTAATTTTTGATAGCTACTGATATGTTCTTGACACAGTGATATTTTTGACAGATTCTGGAACTAGGCTGGAAACATTGGATATCTTGCAATTTGACAATTTCTGACAACTCTCTCAAATTTTTCCAAATGACACTCTGTAGACTCGTACGACACTGGGTAGTCTATGAAACGACAGTTGCTAAACTCGTACGACAGTTGGGTAGAAATGAAATGACAGTTGTAAAACTTGTATGACAGTTGGGTAGCAATGAAATGACAGTTGTAAATATCATACGACAGTTGCTAACAGGATTTTGACTTTCTTGAATTTGCTGGTTTGAAAACTCGTACGACACTGGGTTCTCAATCGTACGACAGATGGGCAATACTGAAACGACACTTGACAAAACTCGTACGACTTTTGACTTTCTGAAATGACTTTTGACTCCAGAAAGAATTTACGTCAATTTTTGCAAAATTTAAGGTCTTCAGTTCTGGATTGTTTGCAAATTGTACTGTCCAGATTTTGAAGGTTATACCAGATTTGATCATTTTTAATAGCCAAGTAGATAAACAAGCACGCAAAATAGCAAGCAAGTGATTCCAAGCACGTCTGAAAACAATGAACAAGGGCAAAAGCAACCTTGCGCATGAACAATCAAGTGACCAAATTGTGCTAATCCCTGAGAGTACTAATTGTGTATGTTCTGAAAAGTTTTGCAATAACACACATATACCTGAAAGTGAAAAATTGCCCTCTCTAGGGTTTTTAGTAATGGTTTGACTCTGCAAATTTTATGATTCAAAGGGGTGAACTCCAATCTCGGCGCACCAGGGTTTTGACACAGTCCGAGAACTTAATCTTGAAGAGCTGCTAGGGAGATCTGACAACCCAACAATGAACCATACCCGTGGTGATTTCTTCCACAAGGACATTTATATAGCGGCTGTCACTACCATGGTGAAAATGGCTATTACCGCTTGAGGTTCCATCAACGCAGTTTTCCTTGTGAAGGGATTGTCCGCTACGGTTAACCCTCTCTAAAGGTGACTCACAGATTTATACCACAAGGGGACTTGGCTCCAGATTCAAGGTTTTGACACCTCTTCACTTTTAACCCAAACAAAGCAAGCAGATTAATCCGACACGCTAAGACAAAATTTTGTTCCACCAAGGTCTGTGATATCAACTCCACGTGATCTATCAAGCTCTCCAGGGAGAGAATGTATCAATCAATAAGAGAAGATGCACTAACCAATTTTGATTCACCAAAGCTTGTGATATCAACCCCACGTGATCTATCAACCTCTCCGGAGAGAGAATGTGTCGATCAATAAGAGAAGACTCACTAACCAAGTTGAATGTGAAATGCACTAAGTATCCTCCCTACCTACAAGGATTCCGTCGTCAAGAAAAGATTTCTCTAGGAATCCAATCTCTCAAGAATCACGAATAGTGTTCATAGGGCCTAATTACTATGTGAGCACATATATATTCCCGAAAGCAAATCTACCAAAAGCATCCAAAAAGTAGAAAGAGGAACACTTAACACTTAAAGAAAATATGAGATGAGTCCACAAGGTGGAACACTTAACACCTCACACAAGCTAAAAATGAGTCCCCAACTTAGAAAACAAGTGAGTTCCTAAAAGCACAAAAGGGTTGCCAAGTGAAACACTTAACGCTTCTGTCCTGTTGACCCCTCCCCTTTATGGCGCTGAGATTGCAACCACGGGGTGGAAATGAGGGGCCGGCGGATTAGCGAGTCCAATAACCCAAGATAGAAATCAAGATCAATCACAAGTATTCTAAGACTACTTAATGAATCCTTAAGGGATCACAACCTAGTATCAAATTATGCAAGTGTGTAAAAATAGATCAAAAGCATGAAAAGATGCACACAAGCTTGACACGTGAGAGATTTATTTTAAGTCCAAATTGAAATGTTTTCAGAACAAGAAGAATACCTCGTGATCCTCACAACGCGCTTAGTAGATTTTACCTAATTTTTAGCAATTTTTGTTGAGCTTTTCCATGCAAGCAAGTGACGAACTCTCCAACAAGCAAACAAGCAAACAAGATATGCAAAATATATTCAACTTATGAAAACCATAGGGTTAGCTCTAAAAATCAATTGTTAGGAGCAATAATAACCATAAATTAATCCAAATTACAACTCATATCATGCATTGAATCATATGAAAAATAAGTGCATACTCATCATAAAATTTTAATTTTTTTGCACTACATTTGACCTAGTCAACAAGATCTGATTTTTTTTTATATGATTTTGGCCACAAAAATAAAAATTTAGAATAGAGACCTCTACTAAAAAATAGAGAGCTTTCCAAAAATGCAAAAATTTTAGAAAAATCTCTTCATTTGTGCCCTAGAGACCCATTTTATCAAAATAGACCAGTTTTTGCAAATTGACTATTTGAGCTATTAAATTGCATCCAAATTTAAAACACAAATAATAGACCCCCTGTATAATTTGAATAGCTTTCCGAAAATGTAAAAATTTTAGAAAAATATGTTGATTTTCGTCAGATATTAATTTTTTATGAAAAATTGAAACAAAATTATTAAAAATTCAAAATAATTCAAAAAATTTTGAATTTTTTTTTGAAGCTTCCTTGATATGTCTCCAACCTGAAAAAAAAATTTCAGACCAAAACTCCAAGCTGTTTGGGAGATAAAATTAAATCTTTGAAACTTTAGGGTTTTAGCTCCAAGAATCAAAATCAGCATGCAAAGGTGGGTTGCCCCACGGTGGGCGCCAGAAATATGTGTGTGAAAATTGTACCTGATTTGTAGACACAACACTCAGTAAAACATTAGAGGTTAGTGATAATCAAAATCGTGCAAAATTGAAATCTAATCTAACCAAGTGATTTACTGCCTTCTAATAGGTGCGAGATTAATGTTCTCAGATTGTAATCGAGATCAGTGACCTAGACGACACCTAAATGAAGGATTTGAATGCAAAAGATGGATATGAAATTGAATGCAATTAATCTATATTTTTGATATTTTCTATGCAATAAGAATGATAAACTGATATGCTATGGATGCTAAATGATCTAACAATGAAGATTTTAACAATGATATGAAAACTATGAAATTCTATGCTATGATATAAAAACTATACAATTGAAATTGATCTCACAAAGCTTTGAATTCGCCAGTTGATTCTTTCAAGCTCCAATTGTGCAAATTCTCCAAATCTGATATGCTATGATTCCTGTAGAGTAAGTTTGCAATTTGCGAGATGATTGAGAGATGAATTATGAAGAGCTGAGCATTGTTTTTATAGAAATCCAAGGCTTTGGAGGTGCATGGGAAAAAGCCATAAATCACTCAAATAACTCAGGTTGATTTTTGAGTTATTTTTAAATAAAGGATAATTAACTCACAAAAACATGCAAAAGCTAAGCTTTAACTTAAAATAGAGTTTAGCTTTAATTGATAATTGATAGTTGTTTGCTTTTATGATTGTGCATGTTTTATTTATGAATTAATTTAATAATAAAGTGATTTATTTCCAACTTAACTGCTTTTAAAAATAAAACAATTGATTTATGGGTTAATCAATTATTTAATCAAACTTTTATTAAAAACTATATTATTAAATAATGACAACTTGCTTTAATTAATTAAATAAAAATTTAATCAATTATTCATATGATATTAGATTTATTGTCAAAATTAAATAATACAATTAATAATAGATAGAATTAAATTTAATTACATAATTAAGTGGCAAATATTAAATCTAATTAATTAAATATGAAAATATTCAATTAATCAAACTTTAGGATAAATGTGATTTATTGCCAAATAATTATAAAATTAAAGATAATTATGATGATTAGGAATATTACTAAGAATATTCCCCGATGCAGAATTTAAGATAATCAATTATGATTCAATGATGTTTAGATGTGCCTTAGATTAGGACTTTGATGTCGATTTCATTTGAATTGAAGATGTAGGAGATTAATGAACTTATAGCCCATTTTTGGGGTATTACAAGTACAGGTTCTCAACTATAGTTTGCAATTGAATACAGTTGAAAGTGTCCTGACATAGTCATCTCATACAACTTGGTCCAAGAACATAGTCATCCCAGACAACTTGATCCCTCCAGTTCTAGTTTAAATTGAACTTTCAAGTTAGTTTCTATCTCGGAGTTTTATTTTTTATAACAGAATCTCCCTATCTGATTTCCATATTTTTTGTATGATGAAAATCGACTTTGTTTTCCATTTTATCTTAGATATTGCATGTCCTTATCAATCTTTCACTTCTACATCCACTCTCACATTTGATAATAGAAAAGGAATCCCTTTGCAACCACTTGGTGCTCAATTTCATTTTTGTTCCTAAGTGGACCATATTCCTTCTAATGCAACATAAAAGGGGAGATAGGGCTTAGTGGCTTAGTTCCTTAGTTTATCCCTTCATCCTCTATCATATATGTGTGCCTGTGTGTGTAGAAATACATAAATGTATATATGTATATACATATTTATTTATTTATTTATGCTCTTTGCTCCTTGTTACATATTTTTGCACATGCATAATTCAATTGTTTACACCAATTTCTTAGCGGATGACCTTAGATATCATGATTTCCTTGGGTTCTTCCTTTCATACCTCTGTACATTATTTAGTGGATTATTTGGAGACAATGCCTTGCTTAGGCCTAATTTTTCTATGGAATATTTCCTTGTGGATAATGCTTCACTTGGTTGTCATTTTTTATGGTTTTACTAGCATAATTCAGCTTGTTGGACTTCCAATTCCACCTTTTACATCAATCTCTCTCCAATTACATGACTCGTGCTAAGTCAAATCTTACTAGGCTAGCGTGGTCATGTCTCCTTCATATTTTTTGAGTGTTGTTTATTTTTATGTTGGTTTTGGATTTGATGAAGACCTGAGTCACTTAATTAGGGCTTGGTGTCTCCTTGACCTTGATAAAAAAAATTCAATGCTTCTATCTACTTTACTATGATCATGAGGTCATTGGATACTTCCACTAAAGTGGGGGCTAAATGTACCATCCTAAATTGTACTCACATACAATTGGAACTTAGTTAGGTCCTATTTTAGTGCCCTTGGGCTTTCGTGTCTATTATGCTTGATCTAACCCCAATTATACTTCTCATTCCAATATATCCTCTCCAATTAGAACCTCTAGTCCAAATTTTAAGGCCTTTTGGTGGGATCAAGTCATCCTAGATGACTTTGACCCTAATGTTTTCCTTTAAATTTTAATCAGAAGTAGGTCTCAATGGTTGAGAAATAAATTCAAATTTATATTGGCTTCCTTCAATTTTTAAACTCTGAAATTCTTATGAGGGATATTTAAGAAACCTACCTCTTATCATTTACATATACATGAACCAAAAAGAATACAATCACAACCTCAAGTCCAACTCCAAGATCTTTGGCATCTCAAGCATCTTAAGGCATATTTCAAGCATTCTAAGGAAATTTCAAAGACAATATTCTCCATTGTAGCAAGCTTCTCTCCCTAATTAAAGGCCAAGTAGAGGATCCCTCAATATTGTAAGAAAAATATTCTTCCAACTACATGAATATCAATGTGAATTGATTCCTCCTCAAGGAAAGCGATATCGAGCATAACAACATTGGAGATTTGATGATTATTTTCATATCTATGCATCTATGAAGGCATCCTTGATTCCTTGCAACAATTCAAGAGACTAAAAAAATATTCAAGTCTACTTTAAGAATCTTCCAAATCCATTTGTGAAGGTATAAACATCTCATTTTCAAATCTAGCCTCTGCTTTGTATCGCCACACTTATAATTGAAGTTTATTTCATTTCAATTTTAGGGTTAATTTCTCAACCGAGGTTTGACTGAGACAAATCCCTTTCTACCCAATAATTTATCTTTGTTGTGTATGCAAAAATAGGTGGCACCAATTTTAGGACTCGATATGGAAATTACAAGTTCTTGGCTATAGTCTACAATTGAAAACGATCCAAACTGCCAGGACATAGTCATCCCGGACAACTTGGTCCTGGAACATAGTTGTCCTAGAGGACTTAGTCGCTCTAATTCTACTTCAAATTGAATTTTCACTTTAGTTTGTATCTTAGAGTTATGTTTCTGATAATAGAATCTGCCTATCTGATTTTTATCAATCTGTGTATGTTGAAAATCAACTTTGTTCTCCATTTAATCTTATATTTTGTGTGTCCTTATCAATCTTTCACTCCTACATCCATTCTTACATTGCATAATAGCAAAGGAATCTCTTTATATCCACTTGATTCTTGTTTCCCTTTTGACTCTTTGTGGATCATGTTCCTTCTAATGCAACATAAAAGGGGAGATAGGGCTTAGGGGCCTACTTCCTTAGTCTATGCCTTCATCCTCGATGCATACATACATACATACACACACATATAATATACACATATCTATTTTTTTGACAACATAAACATATCAGTTTTGTTGAAAATATAAACATATCAATTTTGTTGAAAACATAAACATATCAGTTTTGTTGAAAACATAAACATATCAATTTTGTTGAAAATAGAAACATATCAGTTTTGTTATCAACATAATCATATATGATTTGTTGACAATGTAGAAATATTTGTTTTGTATATAACACAAACTTATATATTTTTATGACAACATAAATATATTATTTCGTTGATAACATAAACATATTTGTTTTATTTTGATTAAGTAAAAACAAGTTGTGAAAGGAACCTGAAATCTTGTACATAATCCGAAAGATAGATCATTAAAAGTTCAAGAAACTATTGTGAAACATCACCAATAGAAAATCAACGAGACATCAACAAAAATGGCAACAACCATCAGCCGAAACATAAACAAAGACAACACAACAAGAAGGATACCAAACGGTAAAAGATCAGCTAAAACTTTTCATGGTTTCCTCAACCTGGTTCACCATAAGATCCATGGTACCAGCAATTTTTTTAATATCTTCTAGATTAGTGTCCTCCTAGTTAGCAGCTTTCTTCATCCTCGTACGAGTCCTCTTACCAGGGCCAGCCATATCCAACTCCTTATTAGCCTCCTTCTCCATGTTGCCTTTACCTTTAAGAAGATCCAAATTATCCATCAGAACTTTAAACTGCTCTACATTAGCTTTCAAGGCACCATGACTTTGAACCCCAATCTTCTTTATAGTCTCCTCAATTCTATCCATCCTCTTTTCTAGATTTTTATAGTAATTGTCCTTATCCCTAATTTTTTGCTCCAGCCTATCCACTATAGCCCCCATAGCTTCAGCATTTCTAATGGCTTTCTATAGTTCATAAATACAAATAGAGAGTGTTTTATCACCAATGTTGACCTTTCCCATAATCTTGATCATTTTATCTTTCCCTTGTAACTCCTTTTTTTATTTTGGTCATATCCTCCAACAAATTCCCAATTGTTTGACTAAATCCCATAATGTTGTTCATATCCTTCTAAGTATGACTAGCATACTACATTTTCTCTTTGTTAGTGGGCTCTTCATTATTTCCTTTATCTTTACTCTTTTCCTTCTCAAGTTCCTCTGTACCAACATTTAACTCAGCATCAATAACATATTTATTTTGTTGACAACATAGACGTATGTGTTTTCTTATGTTGTAAATATGTATGTATGTGTGTATGTATGCATATCTATGTATGTGTATTTATGTATGTATGTATGTATATGTATGTATTGTGAATTCTTGTTGTCAATTATATTATATAGGAAACTTTCATATATTATGTAATTATGGATTACATAAACCAAACTTGTAAACATATAAATGTATTCAATGTATTCATTATTTGGAGGCATAGAAAAATCTAAAACATAAACATAAATATGTATGTTTTGTTGACAACATAAATATATTTTTTTAGTTGTAATCATAAGCATATATGTTTGTTGTCAACATAATCATGTATGATATGTTGACAACATAGACATGCATTTTGTATACAACATAAACATATATGTTTTGGGTTGACAACATAAACATGTTTTTTTTTATTGAGAACATAAACATATTTATTTTATTGACATAAACATATTTACAAATGTTAACATGCTCACATTCATCAATTTAGCTTTGTGAAGGAGCCCTACTAAAATCATTCAATAATCTACTAAAATCATTCAACACCTTATATAAACATATATGATACATGGATGCAACATAGAAAAATAAGACAAAATATGTAAGGTCCAATTCACCATTGAAGAAGTATTATCATCACTTATAATCATATCACATTTATACATTGATCTTCTTTGCAAAGTAAAGCCCAAAATTATGTTGCTACATCAATCAAAAATTCACATTTACGAATACTTCAGTCAAATTCTCCATAAATTTTGGAAAAGAGGTGTCTCATTCCCAAAGGAAGCACCCTCTACTCCAAGTGTAGCTAGTATTAGTTGATTGGGAGAGTTATGTATTAGACTTGTTAATTAAGCCATCAATTTGTGGCTTGCAGCAGCATTAATTTAAAATTGTGATGAGCCCTCAGGAGTAGTCGCTTGTTGCACATTACTAATTGTTGCTAAGATTAGGGTCAAAAGGTTGAACATGTCAAGCAGAACTGATTGTTAGAAGGATAGAGGATTAGTTGGTGTACTCCCTTGTTGCACATTACTGATTCCTACAAAGGTCAAGGTCGAGTGGTTGTACATGTCAAGAAAAACTAGGTATTGGGAGTGTAGAGGAGTAGTGGGTGTACTCTTGTTCTTTCCTTTGTTAGACTTTTGTCCTATCATTTGAGCTATCTTTTTCTCTTGAGCTCTCTTGGCCTTCTCTTTTCATTTTTCCTTCTCTCATGTTTCTTGTTGTTTTCTCGCTTGCTTCTCCAATCTATTTTCTTATGTTGTTTCCTAGTTTGTCTCATGTTTTTCCTTCCTCTCCCTCGCCTGCTCCATACATTGTTGTAACTCCTTATTTCTTCTCTTTTGGTTGTCTTGTTCATTAAGCATGGAAATGTAGGCATCAAATGTCAAAATTTATGACTTTCTACTAAGACGAAGCACTCCCAAATGACCTTTGCATGATTATTGTTTTACACTCTATAGTAGAAGTCTCAAGAATTTGCTAACTAAAGTCCTTTGGTGTTTCTTTTTATAATGTGTCCATGGCATGTAGTCAGTATCTTGGTCACTTGTGTCATTTCACTCATCACTTTCACCACCACCTTGTTGGTCCCAATTCAATGCATTTGTAAAGCAATGAACCACCTCTACTAGATAAATATGTGGTGGAGATGGCACAGAAAGGGATACTTCTTCATCAATAAAAATTGTAAGAATTCCAATATTAGTGGCTACTTCATTCGGCCAATTAGGTACAATAGCTTGAATTGGCAAAATGAGACCTTATGTAGTGTTCATTCCCACATAATGGGTTGCTTGAACATTTTTATATCTAGTTGGGACGCATTGTCAATTCCCACATTATGATTTGCTTCAACATCTGCAATCTCTGGTTCAAATGGTTAGAGTGGAAAAATCAAACCTTATGTTGTGATTGCCCTCTCCATGTTTTGCGCATTGACTTCTCCCATAAAACCACCAATTTTAGCATCTATAACCATGCATTTGCATGAAGGTCTCTATTGCAATGTATTATGCATCACCTTCAACTAAAACATCACTTCCCAATCTGGGTCTTTGTACCTCCTCTTCAATAGAAAAGGCCTCACTTGGCCTCATATCCTTCTCAAGTGCAGACCTGTTTAGTGGCCAAATTGTTGTCCTACGAAAGCCACTTATGATGTTTGATGGTGACAATGTCTGGTCGAATGCTTTGCTAGCAAGATTTATCATATCTTCTTGTCTGATATCAATCTATGGGATATTTTACATCTATGTGTTCATTAGTCATTTGAAGTAGGTTTTGAAAGGAGAGAATATCATGGCATCCAATTGTTGCAACTTATGGTTGGTATGCATGGGTAGTGTCAACAAGTTTATTTCTAGACACGTTTCCTCTTCAATTGTCTTCAAGGTCACATTGTTGTTGTGACTGTCAAAGATAAGAAGGGCCATCTTTGAGGGTGAAACCCCATTGCGGATGGATGCTAAAAAGTATTCCAACCAATTGATAAATAGTTCCTTTGTCATCCATGTGTGTTCTTGGGCTTCCATGCACACCCCTAGCTTGCAGTTGGCAATGTAGTCTCTTATGTGCCCCATTGATTTAAACAAGTAAAACCCAAGTATGTTTAACCCAACTGCACTAACACATGCCAAAATAGTAATCCACTCCCTATTTTTTGAGATGTGATGCAAGACACATCTTGATCCCAATCTAGCAATGACTCTCATTCCATCGTTTGTACCAGCTTGCACGTCGATCTCATTATGGGTATATATTCTACTCGAACATAGTGGTTGAAATTGTACATACTTTCCAGGTTCTCATAGAAGGATGTCACAATACAAGGTCAAAGTATTATTGCTCTATCAGTGTCCACTCCTCTAGTTGTTCTAATTGTCAAATCCAAGTACCATTGTCTAAAACCTACCCACCATGATCTTTTGGGCATGCCATTGATGAATGGGTTAGACCTTGTTAGAGTATATTGGGCAACAACCAATTACAGTTGATTGACTTGTAGACCATGACCAATATCAGCCACGTCCTTGCACCACTACACTACTCACTTAAAATTATTCGTTGGCCCTTCTTCGTTACGATTGTTCCCAGCAACCACAACCTTGAACTGGAAGAAGGTATACCCCACTTGATTGATGCACCCTGATTGTCATGTTATTTTCTTCGATGTTGGCAATTGCAGCTTCTATGTTAGCAATCATCTATTATCTAAAGGGGACATGGGGGCAATTGGTCTACATTGCATGATTGATAAATGTTGTCAATTAGATGGACAATAGGATTGTTTGTTGCTTCTATTGCACAACCATTAACATCAACTTTTGTTGCAAGCACACATTCATCAGGTTATGTATCACTAAAGTGAACCCCACGAGTAACTCTAATTGTCCACCTTCTAGTTGCTCTTCTTCCCTTTTGTCCAAATGCCATGATAATCAGTTAACTTGCACCCATAAGGTACCTAATATTAGTTGTTATTCGCATAATATATGTCTAGTTTTACTTGTTTAATTCAAGAGTTCATGGTACCTTATTCACAGATTATGTGTGTATGTATATATATACATAGATATGTACACACACACACACGGGGGTGTGTGTGTGTGTGTGTGTGTGTGCATGTGCAAACATAGACACCCTTGTAACCCTATGAGGGAAGCCTTTGTGGGAAGAAGCATAGGATGTAATGGGGAAAAGAATGCTCAAAATAATGAAACACCAAATATTTTATGGCTCAATAGAAGTGGATAATAACAAATAAACTCATATCATTGACTACAAAGAACAAGGAGAAATGATGGGTGGAGGCTTCCAAATGTATGGAGAGCATGTATGATGACTAATCCTAAAAATATTCAAAAAAAATTGGCACATTATTATATACCCATTAAATAATCATGAATAAAAAAAATTAAGATACCAAATAATAATGTATACCCATTAGATTTTATGATTAAAAAACCAACGATTCTGAATACAACTCGATGTTCTCTTTATTTAACATTCCACGTAATAATTTCATAGTATAAAGCGAAAGAAATTGATTCAATCAAACCCTGGATGGCATATGTAGAAATCATGAAAAAATTCATTAAACTACAAATAGTAATGAGCAAAAGCAATGTTTACAACAAATTGTATGTCAAAAAATATATGAATATGTATCTATATGTGTGTATGTATTAGACATGCATACATTTACATATGTATATACGGACATAAAAAAATATTGGTAATACAAACATATCATTGTAAAAGAATATAGATATGATGCTATGAATAACGAAAATATTGATATGATTAAAGAAATGATAAGTTGCAAGAGATAAAGATGAAACTGTGATATGTTTAAAGAAATGATAATGTTGTTGTTTCTAAATCTGGACTACTATGATGATTATTAATAGCTAATTGAAATTACTATAATTTGTATGCTTATAAATAATGCATACAATAAATAGAAACATATCATTGTAAAAGAGTACAGATATGTTGCTATGAAAGAAATGATAAACTGCAAGAGATGAAGATGTAACTGTGATAAGACTAAATAAATGATAATGATGTTTCTAAATCTGGACTATTATGATGATTATTAATAGCTGACTGAAACCATTACAACTTGTATGCCTCTAAATAATGCATACACTAAATAAAAACATATTAACAATACCTTGATTTATGAAAACGCAAATTAAATAAGTTGTAAATGTTACATTAAAGAAATGACAATATTGTTGTCATGAAATTTGGAATGTTGTGATTATTAACAACTAACTCAAAACAGTTTAATGTGTATGCCTCTAAATAATGTATATAGTGAACAAATACATATTAATAGTGGCATGATTTAAGAAAACATGAATTAAATGGTATCTTAAGGTACCAACCTATACAAATGGCCTTCAATTAAGAATGTGCAAAGGTCATAGTCCTAATCTCTAAAGTGTGCAAAGGAAATTTAGTGAAAACAAAGAGAAAAACAAAGAGAATTTGTAATGAAAATGACACTAGAAATTCCCTCTTATAAAAGAAATCGAATGTGGAAATGAATGTATTGATATGTGGTTCATTTTGAATTTTAAAATATAGGAAAAAAATCAATCATTTTATACTACACTTGCCATTTATGTCAAATTGCTATGATGACTTCATGAATTCAATTTTGTATTTGATTTTTTATTTATTTGTTTGTTTATATGGGAGCCTTACACCAACCAATGTATGTACAGATATCAGTAGCAATTAAAATAAATGCATAAAGATATGATAAGATGGGTGGAAGAATGTGCAATAGAAAGCACATAAAATCTTCACTTGTTTATATTGTACAATACTATGCAGTATGCACAAATATATGTAGCAATTAAAATAAATGCATAAAGATGTGATAAGATGTGTGGAAGAATGTGCAATAGAAAGCACATAAAAAATTTAGTTGTTTGTATTGTACAATATTATGCACCAATAGTTGCAAGTTTTTGTACTTAAATAGAATGTATTGTAAGTTTTAGGCCATTTGTATGTGGTGTTATTTGTGAGCATTAAACTGATTTTATAAATTAAAAAATATGTTAATTTGTGCAAGTTGGTCTGTTAAAAATACAAATGTACTAATAGTTATTCACTTACTTTATTGTGTGATGAACATTTATTGGTATATTGTGCAAATATTTTTTAGATCATTTATTTAATAATTATTGGCTAAAACATGAAGAGGGTTGTGATATTGCTATCAAGATGTAATTGTGTAGTTTTTTGAGTCAAACTCATTGACCCATGGGGAGGGTTTTTTTTTTGTAGTGGGGAGGGGGGTGGTCAAATGTATGTGAAGTGTGCCGCTATTGAAACGCACTTGATTACTCGTACTCTTCCTGACAATCCAACTATTTTAAAATAAGGGCAAAGATCGCTTTTAACTCTAATTATTGTTGTGAGGTTTCACATCATCGCCCCAAAGGATTTGGGGACCCCCATTTTCGAACAAGCTTTGGCTTCATTTTTTCTTAATCCTGGCATTCTGGAGGCTTTAGCAAAATTTTGGACTTGGATGATTTTTCTTGAAGATTATTGAAATTGGTGAAATTAAAACCTTGAGCTTTTATTTTCAAATTTGAGTGTGATTTGGCCATCTTTTGAAATTCTTGCAAATTTTGGATGTTGAAGTGGAGATTAAATAAATGGATTGAATGGCCAAAATTAAATCAATTTGCCAAAATGGAGATTTGAGATAAAATTATGCTTATCACCCTAACCAATTTCGAAAATCTAGACTAATAAAATGAATTTAGAGTCAATAAAAAATGAAATATGGGCAAATACATTCAAATGCTTGCATTGAAATCCTAGTATAGGCATTAATTTTGAAGACCTGGCCCTTTTTATTTCAAAAGATTGAGCAATAAATATAAAAATCTGGGCAAACCAATTTCAAATCTGGACATTTAAAATTGAAAGTTTGGGCTCTAAGTTCGAAAATCTGGCCCTTTATCATGGCGTGGGGCATTAAAAGTGAGTTGAGGGCCCTCTTTTTATGATGGCGTGGCCAATGTGGCCCTATCTAGTTCAAAATCTGGGCTTAATAAAATTTAATACGGCTTTGTATTTGTAAAATTAAATAAATATAGCCAAGTCGGCCCTCCTTTTATGAGCTTTAATTGTAAATTTTTGTTTTCCTTGGCCAGGTCGACCCTCTAAATCGGAGGCTTGAATCGCTATATAAGAGACCACTCCTTCCCTCCTCTCCTCATCCATTTCCCAGCGATCTTCAAGGCAGAGCAGAGGCAGCGAGTTATTAAGGCAGCGACTTTGTATAGTGGAAGTGCGAAATTTATAAGGGAGGCAGCAAGGTTGAGAGATAAAGAAGCGAAATCTGGGCAGTTTTAAGGGGCTTGCGATTTTGTAAAGGCCTGCTATTTGTTGGTAGAGACCCCAGTTTGGAAGAAAATTGCAGAATTGAATAGAGTTGAAGGGGCAAACCTACTATAGAATTGGAGAGGCTGTGAAAATATTGAGGAGGCCACGAATTTGCCAAGAATAGGGCCTGCTATTTGATAGGAGAAAGCTACTATTTGAGGAGGACTTGCTATTTGGAGGGGGCCATAAATTTGAGGAAGATTGACATAATATTAGGAGGCTTGCAGATTTGTGCCCAGGCTGCAAATTCTAGAAAGACATGCCAATTTGAGGAACAGATTTTGCAAAATTTCTTGGTGAGTGGCCTATGTTCTCAATTGTTATCTTTTTTCTTTGATGTTGATGGTTTGGTGTAGGAGACAATCTTCATGATTGAGGGTGAAGGCTGGTCTAAAAGACAGATTTTCTCTGTGTTCTTGCTTGGTACATTTTCCTATTTTTCTTGCTTGCATCATCCATCCATCACCTCATCATCTCATTAGGGTTTGAAGTTGGGAGATATAAGTGTAGTTTTCATTTAGGATTTGGAGAAAAGAGATATAAGTGGTAGTCCCACCCCTAGGAAAGAAGTTGGGAGATATAAGTGTAGTTCATCTCATAAGTTTTCGAAGAGGTAGAAATAAGTGGTAGTCCCACCCCTAGGCGGAGAGGCAGAGATAAGTGTAGTGTGATAGGAATCGGCGAGGCAGAAATATGTTAGTCCATCCCTAGGATTGGAGAGGTAGAGATAAGTGTAGTCCCACCTCATTGTAGAAAGAAGAGGCAGAAATAAGAGTTAGGATGGCGGATGCTAGTGCAAGCAAGAGTCAAAGGGCAATGCATACCAAGTAAGACAAGGAAGACATGAGGCCCAAGACCACCTTCTTCTCGAAATTGAAGCGAGTGGGTGACACCAACATTGGCACAGTGGACGTGATACAGTTGAGAGTTGGTTGCAGAAGGATAAGAAAGGAGTTACCAAGTCGTCAAGGCTCACCAGGTCAGATTTCAAATCAGAGTATGATGATCTTATTGTGCTTCTCAACCGAGTCATGGGCTCCGCTCAAGGTATGCAGTTTGAAACTTAAATGTACTATTTAATTGAAGGAATTGAAAATGGAAAAAGAAAGTTTGATTGGGCTAGAATTATAAATGAAAATTTAGAGTTGAAACTTAGGACAGTGCAAAATCAGAAACAATTCTACATGGGGTCCTACCTTTTCTATTTGATTGCAAGACTATATGAACATCCTGGACTTAAGGCTAGAGGGGTGATTGGCAATGGGCCCGGACAATGCTTGGTGCATGAGTATTATCCACAACTTCATTTGCACAACACCAAGGACTACAAAATATTTTATGATGTCTTTGCCATGAAGACAGTAAGGATACTGCAAGGGACACCCGCAAGGAGGCTCTCACCGAAGGCAGAGATAAAAGTCAAGAAGTTTGGGAGTTGGTTCATCCAATTTCCACAATTCACTTATATCAAAGTGGCTGGATGCACGGCTTGTCCCAAGAGGCTTCCAAGGTACCCACCCAATAGGATGGTTTTGATGGAGTTGGCTAGGCAACTTGAGCAATATGACAAAATGATGAAGCTCAAAGGTGAGACAGGGGTTACCTTCTCACTCATGATAGGCAATGATAGTTGTCCCAATCCTGTCGCCTTTGCAGTTGCGGAGAAAGAGTTAGAACAATATCATCTAGGATGGTATAGGGCAAGGCAAGGATTCGATCCTAATGGTCTAATCAAGGCATCTCATGGGGATCCATTCAAGCATATTCCTACTTTGGAAGATTTTTGGGCCAATGCACAGGATGACTTTCATGTGAGGAAGTTGGCTTTCTCAAGGTTATCAATGGGCATGATGAGGGCAATCAGATGGAGAAATCTTAATATTCCAGACCAGCTAGAAGAGGATGAAGATGTGCTAAGGGAAGATTATAGTACAGTAGAGGGAACGAAATTGAATCCAGTTGAGTGGGATGATCATCAGGATCCATCCTTAGATGCAGTAACAAGAACAGTTGAGCTACACACTGAGTGGTGGTATAATAAGAAGTTTAGGCAATTGCAAAGTCGAAGGGTACACCTCACCTATGAGAAGATGAAACCAGAGGAGGAAATTTCAGCGGAGTCAGTTGAACAGCAAGGTGGGGAAAATAGCCAGCAGCAACAGCAAGCAGTTAAGAGTAAGAAGAGGAGTTTGGAAGTTGAGAAAGATAGAGAACATCAAGAGCCTCTAGCAAAGAAACAGAGTACAGTGCCATCAAGAGAGAGCATAATTGAGGCTAGGAGCCAAGAGGTTGGTAAGTGAGCAAAGAGCAGCGGTAGAGATGAGCTCTGGTTCAGAATCAAGTGGTTATAGTAATAGTACGGGGTACTCTCCTCTTTCAGAGAACCAAGTTGAGGAGGATATGGCAATCAGTGATGAAGGAGATAGGCCAGTTGACATTGAGGCTCTATCAGCTGAGGAAGGAAGCCAAGCGCCTAAAGCCGTTGGTGATGCTTTGTTAGCCGAACCAAATCCAAATTTGGGGGAGATGCATTGCACCACTGTGGTTGAGACAGATGCTTATGCCAAGGAAAGAGGTTGTGGCCATCTGGGCAGTTGAGGATATTCAAGGGTTAGTGGAAAAGGAAGATAATGTCGGACAGAAACAAATTGCAGGAACAGTGGCAAAGGTAATCAGGAATGATGATGATGGTCACCAAAAGGTTCGAATTGCGGTGCCAAAGGTTAGCAAGGCAATGGGTGAAATTGTGGCCCAAGATTATGAGATAGTGGAGCATGACATGGGAAAAATCACCGATGACATGGAGTGTGTGGAGGTTCAGGAAGGCATAGCTTCAATAAGAGAAAGGTTGAGAAAGGCAAACGAAAGGATTGCAAAGTTGGAAATTGAAAGCAAGTATTGGAGGGATAGCTATCATGAAGTATGTCGACCTAACCAACAGTTACCTCAAGCGGCCCTTCCACAGGATAGTGGGAGCAATCTGGAAGAAATATTAGCCCGAGAGCAAGAAACTAAAAATTGGATCAGTAGTACAATTCAAGAAGGGCGAAAGTTCTTGCCTGCTTTTATCTCGACATTCAAGTCATTTGTGTATCTTAGAGACAAATTCAGAGCATTCGAAGGGGAGTAGAAGGATTTCCTTCCAATCCGCGACTTAGTCATTCCCAGGCTACAGGCAGCCATAAAGCTATCAAAGGGATCTTTGATGAAGGCCAAGTTGGTCAATGAAGGAGGAAAGAATATTATTGAGTCTTGGTATGTTACCTTGACTGCCAAATCGAGGGTACTCGAAGAAATACAGGATGAGATTTCACAGTACAATCCAAGCATCGACACTTTCATTTCAAGCATGTTGAGCGATGCGAGGATTGCACTTGATTTTGAAGGAATCAAAGAGGAGGATTTTAACGAGACAGAGTTTGGATCGAGATTGGATGAGTTAGGGAACGTTGTTGCCAGAGAGAAACAGTTGGGCATCCTTGCCTCTCTCAAGGCCCTTGTCAAGTTTGCAAGAGATGATGAGGAGAGTGAAAAGACACTGCAAACAGCAAAAAACATGATGAACACAGCTGAGCTCAAGATGAGGCATACACCTTGCCCTCCCATGGAGGAAGTCAACAACATGTTAGCTAAATTCATTGCTTATGCCAAAAAGATGAAAGAAAAGAGTAGAATTGTATTAGAAGATCATTTGATGTAAGCCCAAGTGGCAAATTCTCCTTTCTTCTTGGGTAGGCTAGGTGTCTGATTCTGATTGGCTACCATTTTGGTGCCTTCTTATTGGTTGCCACTTTTCTTTTTTTTCATTGATCCATTGATGAAGTGGCATTTTCTCATTGGCCAATGGGGTGGCAACCCTAATTAGGGTTTCTGAGATTTAATCTGGATCGTTGATTTTGCCTCTTAATCTCTACTGTTGGTTGTAATTTTGAGCCTCTATATAAAGCCAAGTACTCTCATTTGTAAAGGGTCGAAGAAAATTGTTGCTGATATAATACTAAAATTGTTTCTCTTATCACTGTTGTTTCTTGCATGGTGACTAAGAACGCTTGGTGTTATTGCATGGTTTCAACTTCCAATTGTTAAGTTAGATTTCATTGAGTTGTTAAAGTAAATTTCATTTCAAAAAAATTGTTGAAGTAAGGATAGAAGTAGATGGCTAGTTGTATGGTGATATTGGTAAATATTTGATAGGGATCTATATACTAGGCCACTAGCATCTTAGCGGCTTGTTAAGAAGCCTTGTGTGGTAATCTAGTCTAATTCCCCTTGAATCATTGCATCTATGGAGGTAGCGCCGCTTGCAAGCTTTCATTAAGTTGGTCCCCATCCATTTGCCAATCTTTCCATTTTATAGTAGTAGTAGTAAAGCAAAAAGTAGTTTAGTAGTTAGAGTTTTGAAGAGCAAAGTTGGAAGTGATATAAATTTGAGTATACATTGCAAAGCTAAATTTTATCATCATCACAGCGAGAATTTGACATCCTTGAATGAACAACGTAAGCCCGCCTAAGTGATTACCAGCAAATCACATTAATATAACTGAGTTAGTATCCACAGGTGTAAAGAACCTTGGAGTTTTCTCATGTCCTTCATGAGTATTTACTTTGCAAAAGAAGGTTGAGTGTTTGGTATTTTGTATCAAGTATTCAATTGCTATATGTTATGTAGTGGTACAAAACTGACATCAACAATTATGTAATAGTAATCTGGAACAAAAGTTTAGCAAATGAATTTTGTTTTTCACTTTTGTTCAAAATGACAATAATTTCTTTAGTGTTTCAAATGGTTTAGAAAGCTCTTTTAGGATTGGGCTCACACTTCTATAATTTTTTAAATCAAAAAAGAAAAGAAAAAGTTCAAAAAATGATTTCGGACATATTTGCCCACGTTCTGTCTGGGTCCTACTAAACAGACCTTAATTCGCCCAGTATCTTCCTGCAACAGACCCAGTTGAATCCAGGTCCACTGCAGAGCCCAGGACCTAGACCACGTTTGAACCAGACCCAGGTCAAGGGGTTTTCAGCGACAAATCAGTGACAGAGTTGAAGCAATCGAATTATTCAATTTTTCCCCCTGAACTATATGGATACGGAACAAGTGTTCTTTCATGTTCCCCCTCATTTGAATGCAATTTGTATTGATTTCCCTACAATCACAGCTTAGTTTTCTTCTGCCAACGGTGGAATTCTCATCTAGCAAATAAAAGAATACTAGCAAACACAGTCTGGAAAGAGATGTGTACAGGGTATTCTGATGTGAAAATGCTACAAGAGATTCCATGATAAACTTTTGGAATCTCAAAGAAATCAAATATGAATGACACACATTCTTCCTCTTTTAAACAGAAGAGGATACATCGAGGTGGGTCACTTTGCACCAGATATTATTGCTGAACCTTTGAACCCCAATAATAAATAAAATATGAATATTTGTATTCTTTCTTTATTGAATGCATTGTATTACGGCAAACTGGGGCACTTTGCATCTAGGAAGTCACGCAGCATTCGAGCAGGCCTTTGTCCTCCCATTAATTCTGCAAGTCTCTCCAAAGGAAGAAGAGCTAGCTCTGCTAAGCTTTTACAACCATCCATTAAAGATCTATAATTAGCATCAGTTACACCTGGAAGGCGCCTCAGAAACTCCACGGCTGTGGTGTTATAGTTCTCAGCTCTGAATTCAGTATACAAGTATGTTAATGCCATTTACTATCCCAATGCCAATGACAGACAAAAACATGAATTTAGTCTCACCTTATATCTCCTTCAATCAGACCATCTTCAGTAGGAACACCAACACGCATGGCCGTACTCACATCAGGTTCATCTTGATTTGCTTTAAGGGAGGCAAATATTTCTGCAGTTGCATGCAAGCTGCGAGACCACACAAGTCTGAGGCGGGGAAAATGAAGAACAAGCAGGCAAAGTTTAGATATGATATTAAAAGGTGAAATATCCTCTCCAATATCATTTGCAGACTGCATGCAAGACATAAAAGAAAATGTATTTGTCAACCAGGTAAGAACTGAGACTTAAAGAAAATGGAGTACAAATAAAGGAATCAACTGTCTTTGAATTACCTGAAAACAAAAGCTTTTGTCTTGTGAGAACTCAATGAGTAGCACTGGTATGCGGTAGTAACGTGTCATTGTTTCAGCCTGATGGTAGAGGCGGCCAGAGAAAAAGCTACTGATAAGATCAGCAATGCTTTTTCTCTCAACACAAATATCCGGAGAAAGAATGTAGTCACCCACCTCCAGGGTTACAGGAATAATTTTCATACCTTGTTGATGGAGGACACTTGGGAGATTACTCCTAAATTCACGCATATCAACTATAACCTGCACTTCAAAACATTTTCGTTCTATTGGACGCAAGTTATCTTACCCACATAAATGCGAATGATGTGGACATTGGATATTGTTGACAAAGAAACATCAAAAAAAAATTACACTTTAAAAAAATATCTATATGCAAATGAAGTTGATATTAGACCTTGTTAACAAAGAAACACCACAAAACATTCTCAAAAATATACTAAACCTGTATCTGTTTCTCTGGTGCTTTCCTTCCACCTGCCTTTCTGGTTAATGCATTTTGTGATACACCTGATATTGGTTCTGTAGGTGCATTTGGACCTGGACATCTTCCATCCTGATATCCATAGACATAGAAGAGCAGAAAACATCAGTGCAAGATGAAATATGGAAGAGGGCAAACAGATTTTAAAATGAAACGAGGCGATCAGCCTACAGATGAATTAAATAGAAACTGAATTCGGTGGTCTCATGCACATTACAGAGGTGAATGCAGCTTATTCCATTACAATAATGTTCAGAAAGACTCTCGAGAGTTATATTTTCATAAACCTAGGGAATATGACTCTCCTTAACTATTTAAGTTTAACATTAGCTAAGAAAAATAGATTCCAGAAATTTACTTTAGAAGGCATTATAAATAGAGACCTTAGCATGCAACAAATTGCACTAGCCTGGACACCTGAAATCATTGGGTGCTGTAGTATGTAGGCAAGAAGAAAATAGGACATACCACCAACCAGAGGAAATCTGTTCTTGCATTATACAAATTTCACGTATGATAACATAACACTTGGAGAGCAAGCAAGTATTTTCTTCTGAACAATTATAGAAACTATCCTACTTTATTGTAGAGGCCTTTTGGGCATTATAGAAGTAGCATTAGTCTAGTCCACTGCAAGTTACCTAGATGCTGAGATGTGAAAGAAGATGTGAACCTTTATAGGATAATTTTGAGACACGAGAAACTTGAACAGGAAGCCTAGTCAGCCAGAACCATACAGAACACCCCAAATAATTGTTAAATGGGTGTGTGCACCCAGCAGCTAAACAATGCCCCTGGCACATACTTGTAACCGCAGAATTACATCAATTTACCAATGTTTTGTATAATCCATTGATGCATCAATGATATTTTTATACAATGCAAACACTCTGTACCTTGCACACCCATGTCTCTGCAGTTCGTATTGCCTGTATTCATCTCAAAACCACACCTTCAAACAAGGTAAACCTTACCTCAAACAAGTATCCTTGGAGGAATAACAAATTCTTTAAAGTAAATTGATTATCTTTTAAAAGTAAAAAAAAAATAAAAAATGCAAGTTAGTTTCTGGATTCGATTGTGTGTTTTTTTAGCATCAACGTTTCAGATCCATCGATTGCTTTCCATTCCTACACTCTCTCATCCTGATGATGGATCACGGAGTGTGATCCGAAACATTGATGCTAAAAAAAAACACAATCGAATCCAGAAACTAACTTGTATTAAAAATGGATTGTGGAAATCTGATATTGTTAATTAAAAAAAATGGTTTTATAGACAACCAATTTACTTTTAAAAAATACGACCAATCAATAATGCATGCCATATCATCCATCTGCAATCCAATAGACAAGAGAGTATCTATTAACAATTCCAACATTTGGGGAGCATCTTGTGGTGTTAAGGTTAAGTTGTTGCATTGTTAATGGTGCAACCACAGTTCAAATCCCCACTTGGCCCAAATAAATGGTGTTAATGCCGGTTTGGGCCCACCTTCGCTGGGCTGGCGTGCTCACAGACTTTATGCCCCTGCTGGGTTCCCATGCTCGCAAGTTAATATTACCGATCAAAAAAAAAACATTTCCAACATTTTTTAATGATTAGAGCTAAGTTACTGGTTCAGGTTTGGTATGGGTACTGGTACAGTTGTACAGTAAAAAAATTCATTGGAACAAGTACAGGTTCATATATATATATATATATGTGTGTATATATTTGCAAAAGTGAAAATGCTTGTAGATTCATAGTTCAATGGTTTGTCAAATGACAATACACAATGAAAATTACAATAAATATTTGATAATCTTCATATTACTCTTCATCAAAAGCATCAAAGTCGACATTTGGTTCCATTTCACTTGAACCACAATGAGTCACAATGCCACTTCCAATGAGTTACAAGCTACCTCATCTAAAGATATTTTCTGGAAAGTTGTGCAACGGTAACATCTGAGTCAACACACTCAAGAGTTAGATCTCAATTCCTCATCACCCGATTATTGTAACCAAGCCCGAATTAAGGCCTTTGGACCTCATCGCAATTTTATTACTTAAAGATGAAATTGTATATGCAAGCACTTTTTTGCTTATAAAAATGTTTTTAAAAAATAACTTTTTTTTCCTTTTTTTTCAATTTTTGGGCAGCCCTAGGGTCCCCCTAGGTTCAGCCCAGGTTCACCAAGGGCCCCTCCCAAGCACCCCAAGTCCCCTATGGGTCCTTTTGTGAAGAACCCACAAGGAACTCAAGTTCAGCAGGAGGGAACATAGGCAAACCTAGTGGGAAACCAGCCCAAGACCCAAACCCAAATTGTACCTATTCGAGTATCATGGGGCTTTTAGGGAAACCCAGCAACATAGGTATAATCCATTTAGATGTCCATGGATCTGTGTTTTTTGACAATTGGTCTCTTGTCTCTTCATGTTCTTTCACCTCTTGAGTTGAAACTATTGTTACGCTTCTGATTCCAATAGGGATAATGCATTTGTTGTCAGGTTCCTGTTCCTAATGATAAAACCTAGGTGCATCTTCCTTTTCCATGAGTGTTGTACCTACAAATGATAAACAATTTTGAAGGCCTACATCTATTATTGATAGTTTTAGCACAAGCCCAATTGACTGCAAAACTCCTTATGTCTAATTCTTTGCCACCTACATTACCGAATGCATGTGTCGAGCCGCTGGAGGCGGAGGCGAATGCATGGCGAAGCAGAGGCAGAGGCGGAGGTGCTCAAAAGCCTACAAGGAGCATAAAAGCTCTCTGTGGATGCCTTTCGATGCTGCACATCGGAAGGCATCCACTGGGAGCATTTACACTCCCTGTGGGCGTCCGGGAGCATCCATGAGCACACAGTCACACAGGCCCAAAAAAAATTTAAAAAAACTTTATGAAGTGAAAAACAATCACTTAAAACAAGTGCCAATAACATTTTTATTTTTATTTTTTACCACTACACCCTAATAGAGGCCATTCATTGTTTTTGCATCTCATTTTGTTTGCTATTTTGTTCTCTTCTCATTTGGTCTCCATTTTGGCATTTTGAAGGACAAGCGATTATTTTCGAAGAGGATCATTCATGGGGTGCCAGATAGCTTCCACAAAGGAGATCTAAGCGTCTAGGTAAGCATTTGGCCCTATTCTTGAGTCTTTTAATAGATTTTTTGAGATTTTGATGAATTTTTTCAAGTTTGGGAAGAAATTTTTCAAAAAAAATTTCATGTTTTTTTTTAAGAAATAAAGAAACAAGTTTAGCTCTCCGTTTTAATGTTTTTGTATTTTTTTTGCACTTGTATGCTTGATTATTTTAGTTTTGTTCTTAATTTTTTTAAATTTCTTATAATAGCAGGAAATCATATTGCATTGTGCAAGAATGGCCAGTAGTGAAAGTTCAGTGGGAGAGCAAGGAGCCAATAAATTCAAAATTGATGTAGAATCTCCTTTATGGAGACATACCACAAGAATGTCACAGGTTGCAAGAGGTGGGTCATATATTTGGAAGTGTAATTATTGTGATAGTAAACCATCTAATAGCTCATATTCTCGAGTTAAACTTCACTTTATGGGCACTTCTGGTAAAAGGATGGGAATGTGCAAACACAAAGATGAGGGGAAGAGTTCTGCACAAATAGCAGAACTTGTACAAAAACAAGAAGAGGTTGATAGATTGGTTAAAAGATCAAAACAAACTTCTTATGTTGGTCCATCTGGAAAGAAAAAAATGCAATTACCCACTAAACCAGTTGTATCCTCCAAACATCCATTCTTGCTTATACCGGAAGTGGAAGATGAAGTAGAAATTAACACCTGCAAAATAGGTCCATTGGACACGGCGTTTAAAATGGAGGCAAGAGAGCTTGCTGGTCAAGCCATTGGACGTTGCCTCTATGCCAATGGTCTTCCTTTCAACTTGGTGAGATCACCATATTGGAAGGAGATGGTAGTGGCCATCAATAGTGCACCGGTTGGTTACACAATCCTGCGTATGAAAAGGTGTGTACCACCATATTGCAAAAAGAGAGGACTTCTATAGAGAGATCTCTTCAACCAATTAGAGATTCTTGGACAACTTCAAGTGTTTCTATTGTTTACGATGGATGGAAAGATACCAGAAACCATTCATTGATTAATGTTATTGCAGTGTCCCCCAAAGGGACAATGTTTTTTAGGGTAGTTGATTGTGAAGGGGAAGTGAAAGATGCACAATTCATTTCCAAAATTTTCATTGAGGCCATAGAGATGGTGGGTAGTGAGAATGTGGTCCAAGTAATCACAAACAATGCAAAGAACTATAGGGGTGCAGGGGCTTTGGTTGAGGGCCGATATGACCACATTTTTTGGACACCATGCACCATACACTCCCTCAACTTAGTGATGCAACAAATTGGCACTCAAATAGATTGGGTTCACCAAATATACCAAGAGGGGGAGGAGATTCAGATGTTTGTGACAAACCACCAAATGTCACAATCAATATTCAGATCTTTCTTCAAATTGGAGTTGTTGAACAGCCAACCTTCCATACTCTTGGGCTTGATCAAGGAGGATGGAAAGCCTATGAGGTGGACTGAGACATGGAAGCACGCCCCACCTTCCACACTCTCGGCAAGTCAAGGATGACCGACCTTGATAATTGCCATTTGCAAGCATTTCCAAGGAATTCATGATGTGATTGGCTGCACGGAACATGCTATGATGTATTGATCCAAATATAAATGACGGTATGTGCATTGGTTTGAATATTATAATAATTTCTTGATCTTTAATATTTCTAATCAGTTTTTAGTGATTAATATTAATTGCAAATGTACAAGTCAGTAAATTTCCCATTAGAGGCATTACAAAGGATTAAATTGAATGTCTTTTATTTAGCTAATTAGTGTAAAGATCGGAAAAAGATAGAACAATGTGTTACTGTGTTCAAG
Organism: Chamaecyparis obtusa; assembly: GCA_027943335.1. Classification (NCBI taxonomy): domain Eukaryota; kingdom Viridiplantae; phylum Streptophyta; class Pinopsida; order Cupressales; family Cupressaceae; genus Chamaecyparis; species Chamaecyparis obtusa. Next base: position 2,161,722 of record BSBK01007512.1, read on the forward strand.
TTTTGTACCCAGTAGGTCATTCTCCTACGACATAGACACACTTACTTTACTTAGGGACCACATAGGAGCTTTTAGGAGCATCTCCACTTTAGGTGGTGTTATCATGTTTCACATTCCACTTTATGTAATGACTCCACCTTTAGTGCATGTATTACTTTTCAACCTTTAGTGGACATGTTGCACATATTTCTGTCCACTTTGGAGGGTGATCCACATTTAGTGGACATGTGACACTTTCACTTTTCCACCTTAGGTGGGTGATTAGTTGTCTCCTATATACTATCATTGATTCTATTGCATTTTTGGAGGGAATACAGTTTATTCTTGTCATATTCATTCTCTCTTGTTATGGTGCTTTCTATTAGGCCTCTAGATCTTGGGTGGCTATTTCCATTGTATAGGTCTGCTTGGTTTTTCATAATTTTCAGCCTTCTTTTATTTTATAATTCCTTTTTTAATCTTTCTCTTATTTTCTTTTCTTTTTCTATATTTGCTTGTCCTTTCTTTTTTAGTTTTTTATTGTAATGGTTTGCTTGGTTTTTCTTAAATTGCAACCTTTCTCCTTTCTTCTCCTCACCTCAAATTTTGTGCACCTTATCCCTCTCTCCTCTATTTTACCTTGTCCAGGTCTGCATTTTTCTCATTCTTCTCTACAGCTCTATTCTATTCTGATGATGGATCACGGAGTGTGATCAGAAACGTTGATGCTAAAAAATCTACACAGTTAGAATCCAGAAACAATTTATGAATTTTTACTATGGACTGTGGAAATCTGATGTCTTTAATGTTTTGGGTGTTTCAAAACTATTTTGGCCTTTGACAAGGATCTCACATCCTTGTGGGGACTTGATGGGGTTTTGACAAGCTACATGCTCTCTAATAAGAAATGAACGAGAATGAAGGAAAGGGGTAATTTTGTCTATGGTCTGTTTCTTGTGGCTTCTTGTAGTTTTATCCCTTTCCTTTTTTGACTGCTTGTTCTTGTCCTATATATATATATATATACTTTTATTTTATAATTCATTTTTTATCTTCTCTTAATTTCTTTTCTTTTTCTATTTTTGCTTGTCCTTTCTTTTTTAGATTTTTATTGTATTGGTTTTCTTGGTTTTTCTTAATTTCTCTCCTTTCTTCTCCTCACCTTGAATCTTGTGCACCTCATCCCTCCCTCCTCTATTTTTACCTTGTCCAGGTCTGCATTTCTCTCATTCTTCTCTACAGCTCTATTCTATCCTGATGATGGATCATAGAGTGTGATCCAAAATGTTTATGCTAAAAAAATATACACGGTTAGAATCCAAAAACAATTTATGAATATTCACACCCAAAACATGCCGAAATGACATGTGCCAACCTTGTTCAAAACTTGCCATCAGAAACTTAGGGAGTTTTAAGAGTTTTCCAGCTTCCAACAAGGTTTTAGAATCTTCTAAACTCACTAAAGCACAAAGATTTACACATTTTACAAGGAAACTGAAGAGATTAGAAACCCTAAAATGAGTTTTGATCTCGACAAAGGTTTTAGAACCTCTTCAAAATGCTGACAATAAGACAAGTAAATTTTGAGAAGGTTAGGGAAACTAAGTCGAGTGTAGACAAAGTCATGGCAATGTTGCAGGGAGAGGGGTGGGGGGAGGGGGAAGGGGGTGACACAGACTCTAAAACCTCTCAAGAAAGCCAGAAAACATGTTGACTTTAGACTCTCCAACTTGGATCAAAAGGCTGAAAAAGGAAGTGAAAGGCAACACAAGGAAAAGCACTTAAACATATAGATGCATAGAGTATCTCAAATAGGTTTTCAATACATGGATGAACATGACCAAACACAGGCTTATGAAGCAGAAAAGACCAATGGGACACAACAAAATGGTGTGCTAACATGATCCAAAAAATTTCTTTTGAACATGGAAAAAAAATTTGTTCATAAATTTAAAAAGCAAGTAAAGAAAGATCTAGTAAAAAGGTATATGTACCAGCGTATTACAAGCAATGATCACAATAAATAAATGGGAGATCTTTCATCTTGATTTCCACCACAAAATACAGCCAAAACTTCTCAAATTTGTATAGGGAAGTCACTCAAACTTCAAACCCTCAAACATGTTATTTTAGCCATGGTGCATGAATGCCTTTTGGAATTGACAAGTCTGATTGTAAGATACACTGTTTCCTTGTATATAATGACAATCATCATACTATTTTCACTCATGAAATTCCTTTAAGTTTAAGCAGCCAAGGACAATATTAATACGTAGGATAGTATTAGGTCACAGCCTAAAGCTGTTAGAAAGATGAGCTAACACAATTGTATCCCTTCCTGTTATTTTGACGTGCTTTGACTTTATAATGATGCAAGTGAACATTGTATTACTTAAGAATATAATAAAAATGAGTTTACTGAGAAGTTATATTGGTGTCTTTAACAAACATAAAACGAATCCTCTAATTAGAAGCCTCTAGATAGCAAATCATGGTAAAAGATGAGTACTTTGATTAGAAACCTGACCTGGTCAACAGGAATCATCATCATAGATTTCTGCCTGATTAGGGATTCAAATGCATTGTTCTCCCTTCGTATACTTGCTTCGAACTTTTGCTCTTCAGTCGAATTTTCATAAAACAGGAAGTACACTTTCAATGGTTTTCCAGGATTCTCTGCCTTGTAAACTTCAATTTCCCTCACAAACCCCATGTTTGGATCATAAACTACAATATATGAAGGTTTCACAATATCTAGTATATGCCGATCATTTTCAAGGGCATAATAATGTGCAATAGGAACAGGCTTAGCAAAGTTGATTCCTGGATAATCACTATCATTCCCTGTTCTTTTTGCATTCACATTTTCAGTAGAGTCATCTAAAGCAACCTCATCAATATTTTGGACACACTCTGAAGAAGCTCCCTTACTTTCCAATGTCCCTGTTGTACTTGTTCTATTTGCTAGTTCAGATTCTTTAGATGTCTCAGCTTTATTTCTTTCTTGCTTTTCTTGATATTTCATTATTGATGCATGAACCTCCACTGTTGTATCTTTCTTCCCCCTCCCTTTCCCTCCTCTCCCTCCCCTCCCTCTCCCTTTTCCTCCTCTCCCTCCCCTCCCTCTCCCTTGGCCCTTCACTCCCTTTCCTGAAGAAAGATCATCTCCAACAGGGATCACCTCTTTGTCATGAACTGCAACCTGAGCAGCTGCAGCTAGTAAAGCATCCTCTTCTAACCTATATGCCCTGCTAGATTCAGAATTATCTCCAAGCCCTGCAGGAATTTCTCCATCCAAAATACCAAATCCTTTAGGCCCTTGACTTTTCTTTTTTCTATGTGTCCGTAATCCATGTAACTCTGACTTGCCCAGCAAATATTTTTCCCATTCTTCACGCATGAGCTGCAATGGCAATAAAAATAGACGCTTAGTTTTGTCTTTACAGTAATACCAAAGAAAAATCCTTAATGCTGATAACACCACTTTAATAGAAACACCATTTTTTCAAGGACAAGTCCAGGAACGATAGAAACACCACTTCTCCATAAATTGAATGCTTATTTTTAATAAAAACAGCAATTTATACTAAATTTTAAAAGGAAATGTTTTACAGAAGTCCAAGCATTGGTTTGGACGTGATCCAAAGGCTGTCGCAAATCAGCTGCAAAAGATATGCCACATTGAAACAAATAGCAGCTACAAACATTGCAAGCAACATTACTACAAGAAACATCGACCAAACCCCCCCCCCCCCCGGCTTTCAAAAATATGTATACAATTTATAAAAATAAGTGCCTGGTGAATAAGTATATGCAATTGTTTCTCAACTAGAGCAACAAACTAACAAAGAGCCTCTAGAACTAGGCATTGGTGCCAACCTCACAGCATCCATGGGGACATAAAAATTATGTGCATATACATCTTAGTCAGACTCCTGGTCATCCATAGTCATCCTGGGAAGAGACCTATTTAGGAAAGCAATCTGTTTTTCCTCAAGAATGAAAGCTTCAAAAGAACTGTATATCATATAAACTCTGTGTTGAATGGACACAGATATGATATGACTATTTTTCAAGGTCCCCTACCATGGACATATATATACTTGAGAAGTAATATAGACTCAGTGCTACTATATTCTACAGTTCTTATGGATATAACTTCAACATTAGAAAAAGTATTTAATTATAATATCAACTATTAAAAATATATACATATATTATTTTTAAAGTATTATTTTAATAACAATTTTTAACTCAAGACCTATCTAAAGAAATATAAAAAAAAAGGACTAGTTATTAAAAAAATTGTAGTATATATTAAAATAAGATAATAGCATATTAAAATAGATAATAATAATTAATAAATCCTTTTTAAAGCTAAACTGAGAACTCCTTCAGTTTTAGTTATTAAAATCTCAATGGCATTATTTTTTTATAAGAAAAATCATATTTTATTAAAAACAATATACATTGTTTGGTAGAAAAACCTATGTAAAGAAATATTAAAAAATGACAAATTATTAAAAATCTAAAAGTATACCTAAAAATAAAATTACTAATTTATAGCATAGTAAATAAATAATGATTAATAAAATTCTTTTTAAAGTTAAACTGAGAGCTCCTTGGGTTTTTAGTTTTATAGCTCTTTTGGATTTGAGTTTTAAAAATACCTGTAGCTTTATTTTTTTAGTAAATGAATTTATTGAAAACGTTACACATTGCTTTGTAGCAAGTAATACATCCCTAGCCGTAGGCAAGGATGCATTACTATCAAGCCGTGTAGATATTGAAAGAAAACCTACACAGAAGAGGTTCAGAAGGGAATCGAAGCAGGGAAAACAAACATCTATCTGAAATTCTCCAAATATTTGCTACTCATGAGCTCCTACTGCTCACAAACTAAAAATGTCTTTTTTGTGTGATTTTAGAAGCAACCATTCTGCATCTGCATAAAAGATTACGTTTCTTCAGTTCTTGACCTTTTTGATAGGATACAACATGAAGAGCATAACCATCATAGCTGAATGAGTTTAGCAAAGTGAAAAAGGGCAAGTGTTTTAAGAAAAGGGTAGAATGTTATAAATGAAGGTAACTACAAAAATATGGAAATCTGAAATAAACTTATAAATCTAAAAATTATACTGTAGAACATAAATGGAGATTTAAAATGATATGAACGAGCAACAATGAAAATTATCAATACTCAAGCCATACACAGATTTATGTGGAGAAAATGCTTTCCGGTTAAAAACTCCACCAGAAAAGAGAGCAAGTTTGTATTATCTGCAAAGAGATTAAAATACGTTCAACTTGTTTTAAACCTGCATCCAATCCAATAGCATCTATGTGCCTGTAAAACTTCTCATAATGTCTCCATCTGAAGCCGTCAATATATAGACGCATGGAGGCCTATAATACCACCATAAAACTTTCCCATGGGTCAAAACATGTTCCCAAATACCATGTAAAAATCCATATGACACTTACATGCTAAACATAGTCTCTTACATGACTCTTACACCCTCTTACAGTTTGTCATGATATTACATGTATTATAAACTATCAATAGCTTTTGCAAAAAATTCTCTTACACATGTCACAATCATCATAAATAATTCATCCATAATGATCTCCTCTATTTTAAGCCCTTACAATTGTCATACAATTTGTCATAAAATCCTTAAAAATAGGTTTTCCCTGTTAAACTACTAAATGGGCATCTTTTGACAACTACTTACTTATTTTCAAGGCACCAACATGTGGCCAAAGTGCCAATTCAAAATTCCACACCTCCTTTTTATGTATCACAAATATTTAACAATATAAATGTTAAAAATTTACGAGAAAATGCAGAATAATAATAAATAAATAACTTAGAAATTGCAAAGGTTGAGACACCTTAATTCCAAACAATCTGATAATTGCAAAGGTTGAGAAACCTTAATTCTGAACAGTCTGATACCCTTTTCATATTGTATTTGTAAGCATACTGAGAACATCAATACACACACTGAGATAGAGGCTATGGGAATCTTGCAACTTTGGATAAAGTAGATATAATCAAGTAGACTAATGTTTGTTATGTTTGTTGGAAGAATATTACTTTGATCTTTGATGTGGTGTTATCAAAGACATCAGTGGCAAAGACTGATCACTTATAACTTGCTAGTTTGAGATACAATCAAAGAAAGCCTTTACATTTTTTACATTAATATCCCAACTGATTATGATATTGTTAGTGGAATCATCAATGACTTTGTGTGCAATGACTTTATGTGCTTTAGATTAGTAACTACCCAACAAAGAATATTTGAAGCTTGTTGTGAGGTTTCACATCATCGCCCCAAAATATTTGGGGACCCTCATTTTCGATGCCTTAGCCATTTTTGGGCTTGAAAAACGTTTTTTGAAACTATTGTTTGAGGAGGGCTTTGATTTCATTTTGATTTTATTTTTGGTTTGGTCTCTCGATTTTGCAAAGTTTGAAGTGTTGGAATGGGGATAAAATGAAGAGTTTGAGTGGCCTAAAATTATTTTGATATGCCAAAACAGACTTGTCCCTTTTCACCTTTCTAATTTTTGAAATTTTAGACCCAACAATGTAAAATCTTGGCAATAAGCTATAAATCTGTTCATCAAATTCAATTTTGGGCCTTTTAAAATCGAAATCTGCTTTGAAACATTGAATTTTGGCCTTTAAAATTTAAAATCTGGACATGTTATTCAAAATGTGGCCTTAATAATAAATCTGGGCGCATAGCCCTAAAATCTGCATTGAAAATGTATAAATTTGACCTTTAAAATTTAAAAATCTGGGCACATAAATAAATAATTTGCATTGAAATTTAAAATCTGGATTATTGAAATTAATTTTTGCTTTGAAAATCCAAGGATTAGGCATTAATTTCGAATTTTTTAGGGCCCTTGTGTGTGACGTGAGGCATGAAAAAAGTCAAATTGGGGCTCCTTATAGCTGGCGCCACCCTTTCCCCAATGAATTTCGAAAGCCAAGGCTTAATTTAATAAAATTCAATGCAAATTATATGTTTTAGGGCAATGTCGTCCCTCTTTTGCTGGTAATTAATTAAAATTTTGTTTGTTCAAATGCAGGTCGGCCCTATTATTTAGGGCCCCAAATCAGGTATATAGGGAGGGCGCTCCCCCCTTCTCTCCCCACCATTCACCTCCCACCTCTTCAAGGCACCAAGGCAGCGAAATAGCAGAGCAAGGGCAGCGAAATAGAGGAGCAGGAGGTGCGAATTTGAGCATTGATAGAGAGGCAGCGAAATTGTTTGATAAGGGGGCTTGCGACTTCACAAGGCAGCAGAAGGAGCAGCGAATTTGCTAAGGCAAAGGGGGCAGATCCGAGCACAAAAGGGCAGATCTGGTGTTATTGGAGGGCAGATCCAAAAATTTGGAGGAGCAGGGACTGTGGTTTGTTTTGGAGGCCTGCTATGTGATAAAGATGCCCAGGCTGCATTTGTTTGGAGGGCTGCGATATCATTTTTGAGGTGCAGACCTGCTATGTAATAGAAGAGCAGAGCAGTTGTCTAGAGCCACGAATTTTGAAGGAGGACCACAGATTTTGACAGAGAGAAGCTTCATATTTGCCCCAGCCTGCCATTTTGAGGATGAATTTGCAAAATTTGGTGAGTTGTTTAACTTATTCTCTTTAATTGCTATCTTTTCATTGGTGTTGTTTGTTTGGGTGTCGGAGATAAGTTTCATTTTGAGAAAGAAGGCTGGCTCATTAAGCGGATTTCTCGATTGTCTTGATTGGATTCTTTCCCAAAGGGAATTAATACCAAAATAGGAGACAAGGAAGATATGACGCCCAAGACCACTTTTTTCTCGAAATTGAAGTGAGTCCGAGACACCAACATCAGTACCATTGACATGATACAATTGAGAGATAGGTTGAGAGAGCCCAGTCCTCTATGGCAAAGAAGATCAGTTTAACTTATCTTCTTAATTGTTATCTTTTCTTTGGTGATTGTTGTTTGGCGTCGGAGATAAGTTTCAAGATTGAGAGAAGGCTGGCTCATTAAGCGGATTTCTCGATTGTCTTGATTGGATTCTTTCCCAAAGGGAATTAATACCAAAATAAGAGACAAGGAAGATATGATGCCCAAGACCACTTTCTTCTCGAAATTGAAGCGAGTCCGAGACACCAACATCGGTACCATTGACATGATACAATTGAGAGATAGGTTGAAGAGGATTGTGAAGGCCATGAAAGTTAAAGAAGGCAAGAATAATGAAGGTGGAAAGCAAGAAGATAGGTTGATGGGGTCAAAGTTAATTTCAAGGCGGTGGCCAAGAGCAAGGCTCTCAAATTGTAAAGAGGTTCACATCCAAGCAAGCCACTGAGGCCAAGGCAAGATCACCCCAAGTGCATGGAGACCTCACCCTTTCAAAGTCGGGACATCAAGTACAAGCAAGTTCAAGTGGTGATGAGAAAGTTTCTAAAGACGAGCTCAAGCATCCAAGGCTTCACCTCATCTCAAGGATTAAATAAATTTATAAGATAAGGTTGATGAGGTGGCAATTTCATGTACATGCAATCAAATCGTGCCAAGTGTCTTATGTTCTCATTGGTTGACAAATTATTGTAATTTTCTCATTGGCCCACAAGGTTGGTGCCCTCATGTAATTGGTTGAAAGATGGTAACCCTAATTAGGATTTGTAAGGTTTAATCTTGGCCCTTGATTTTGCCTCTTAATCTTGGCCACTCGTAATTTTGAGCCTCTATATAAGGCCATTTGTTCTCATTTGTAAAAGGAGTTATGTTGGAGAATTGTTGCCAAAATACTATCAAAATTGTTCTCTATTCATTGTTGTGGTTTGCATGGTGGATATACATGATCATTTTGGTGTATTGCATGTTTCTTCTCATCTCTCAAATTAAAATAGGATTTCATTTCAAAGTTGTTAAAGTAAGGATAGAAGTAGATGGCTAGTTGTATGGTGATATTGGTAAATGTTTGATAGGGATCTATGTACTAGGCCACTAGCATCTTAGCGGCTTGTGAAGAAGCTTTGTGTGGTAATCTAGTCTCATTCCCTTTGAATCATTGCATCTATGGAGGTAGCGCCGCTAGCAAGCTTTCATTAGGTTTGATCCCTGTCCATTTGCCAATCTTTCCATTCCATAGGAGTAGCAGTAAAGCAAGAAGTAGTTTAGTAGTTAGAGTTTTGAAGAGCAAAGTTGAAAGTGAAATCAATTGAGTATACACTACAAAGCTAAATCCCATCATCATCATAGCGAGAATTTGACATCCTCAAGTGAACAACGTAAGCCCGCCTACGTGATTAACCAGCAAATCACATTAATATAACTGAGTTAGTATCCACAGGTGTAAGGAACCTTGGAGTATTCTCATATTCTTTGTGAGTATATACTTTTCAAGAGAGGGTTGAGTGTTTGGTATGCTATATCAAGTATTCAATTGCTATATGTTATGTAGTGGTACAAAACTGACATCAACAAAGCTCTTAAAATCTAGTGTTTTTTTCTCCTTTTGGTATTAATAAACAAAACATATGAAGCTGAACCAAAAACAAAAAATGTGTTGCTTTTGGAATCTTGGTTGAGAACATGCCAGGATTCTTCAAGCGTGACAACTTACAACACTTTGCACAAACTATTTCCAGGGGATATACCACCATGTTCAGTGTTTCCACCCTTATGTCTAACATTGTTTTATATAACTTATATCTAATAAGTTTGTTGAAATAAGGTAGGTTCTTGAAAGCATAGAATCTTTCGATTACACAGATATGAAGTTTAGTATGGCATGTAAGATTATATAAGTGAACAGTATGCAATATATTTTCACAATATGGCTAATAAAGTTTATATATTTTCAAAGTTGTTACCAGAGTCATGTTGGTCAAAACTGAAAGAGGAAGCTGATCACAGTTGTTTGCAAATCTATCAAAACTTCATAAATTTTGTTTTCTACAAATTTTCATTTCCGCTATTGAAAGCAGCCCTGAATACCGCTCCATATTTTGGAGATATATTTTAACTGAGAAATTTGTTCACAGAGTAAATTTTGTACTGGAAGAAGACCTTTGAAATGATATGCTGTAGTATGGGATTGTGAGAAACACTGATGGATCAAAAACAGCTCAAACTTATACAGTGTAAATGGAAATGTTTTATTTTGTTATTTGACATTTAGTTTGAGACAACATTAATAATGTTGGTTGCCACGCTCGTTAGGCAAGGATGTTTTTACAGTAACATTGGTTTAAATGGTTGCAGACATTCATAATTGATATTTGTAGATATTCTGAGTAGATGCATGGAGGGAACGAAGAGCAGAATTGCAGCCAATCATAATTCACAACAAAGGCACTGGTGGAACCCTTAAAATTGGCCTCCGTAAGACTCTGTGTGGTATGCAAACTTTAATCAAAAAAAATTCTAATGACTTTTGCATGATTTAGCCCCTTCCAAATTAAGGTTGCCATATTCAAAATTTTCCATCAAAGCTAAAGTTCCAAAGTGATTTACCGACTGTTTATATTATTTGTGGTTAATCATATAACACATGAAATATTGATAATTGTCATTATGAATCCACATTCCTATTAGGCTTACCTTCCATACAATATGTTAATTGGCCCTCATTTATTAATGTCCTAGTATTCCTATTGGCCTCAATAAATTTCAATGTGTCGAGTTGTATCATATTCATTTTCCAATGAATATATATACATGAAATGATAATGCCTAAGTCGTTAAATAATTGCCACAAGGCAAAATGGTGCAATAGTGCAAGGGAAAAGGTGATGTCTTTTTTAAGGCTTGCGACTCTGTGAGGCTGCACAGTCAACCTTTTTAGAGAGATTTTTGCACGAAGGTGTTTTAAATGATGATATATCAACATATTGGAATGTGCAATTTGGCACGACTGCACAAGTGGGCAAGGTGGATAGTTGAAAATAAATTTGTGCAATGATGCAGAACTGTTCCAGGTGGTGGAATCTCACATAGGTTTACAAAGTGCGAGTGTATTTAAATTTAAAATACACAGAATGATGTAAATGGGCAGCTGGTTCTAAATATGAAGGGTGCCACCTGGAGAAAGAGTGCACTTGTGCAAGCACCGAATGAAAACATTTACAGGGGCCTGCACTTATCTTAATTGGGATCACATGTATTTTGAAACTTCGTTGACATTATCTATATGCAGCCAAATAATAAAGGGTCAAGTATCTTGATAGTCAATAATACTCGGTAGAAGTTGTCAACTCAGGCCAATCTCTCATTGCAGTTTCCATCAATTCGGGAATGAAGACAAGCATTACCGTGTTTTAATTAAGTGATGGTTATAACAGGAAGCCCAAACATACTCTCAGAAGGAAAAACTTTTACAGGTGATGGTGTAATATAGTTATTGTTTGCAAAGTACCGAACAATTATGGGCTGGAGAGGTTATTGTTCGAATGATATACGGCCTCAATTCTGCATACATTTTCAATAGAAATTGACAGATTTTCGTGTGACCAAAACGGCAAGATAGATAAATGAACTGTACTGTATGTCTGCAATAGTGTGGAAGAAACAGAAAAGACAGCATACGCGGTTTCTAACATGGATTTGTTAGTGGTGGTGCAAATAAAGTCAATGTTCTTAGTATTTGCATACCATAAAACATACATTTACAGGTTGTAACAATGGAGAGAACTACTTTGTGGCTTGCCAATTTATATTCAAATGGATCTCATACTTTTACAAATCACAAATGTAATAATATATTTGCAGCCAATAATGCATGAAGACTTCAATATTTTGAAGAGGACATTAGTGATTTTCATTGTCTACAGAATCCCACAAGCCTTAGAAGAGACCGCGACAGTGACAAGTGAAGTGCGAGTTTTCTGTGAACAGAGGATGATGGTCAAATAGAATCGGATTGCCATTAGCTTTATGAAGATTGACATACTGCAGATGATGTGAAACACCAATGACAGTATTATATGAAGCAATGAAGATGATAATGATAGTTGCGGCTATATGGGATGCTAATCAATAGTTGACGAAAGTTGATGTGGCAGCTATATCAGATTTGGTATCGCATAAAGCTGTGCGGGTTCAAAATGAAATAATAGCAGCAGTATTGAAGTGAAGTGAAGAAAAATGTGTATCAGTTGCACTGGCAGATTTGGTTAACGCTGCAGCTATATGTAAGTGGCCATTATGTATTTTGTGATAATGAGAGTTCGATATTAATAATGTGAATGGATTGTAGAATCTATAGATGCTATGTAAGAGGCACGATCTATGAAATGATCCAAGTTGCTAAAAAGCTCAAGCAAATTGATGATTTCATTATATGGTTGTGAGGTGGTCATAATGTGAGATGGTGCATGTGTTTTAGTTTGTGCTCTTTGAATTCATAATGCAAGAAGTTGAGAATTGGCATCGATAGCACTAGTTTGAGATTGTAGAACTTACTTGCTGAATAAAAATGGACTGCTCACCAACAGTGGATAAATTAATAGTTAAAGTGAAAGGCTGTGCAGTGCATGAAGGAGAATTATTATCTCAAGCCATCATGAGAGACTTAGATAATGCTGCTGAGTTCCATGCAAATTGTCACTTGCAAACATAAAATGAAGATGGCACGGAGCTGATACATATTGAGGTGCCGTGATAATTTGAGAGGTGAATTGATCATGTGAAATGCACTATTATTATTGTTTTAGCAAGTGTGCAACATGGATGAGCCAATTTAGTTTATGTGAAAAGAATCATGCACAGAGAAATAAATTTTCAGCCTGATATAGATGATGACTGTATGCATTATCAAATAAATTTGAGAAAGCACTTGTGAAAGCAGTGATTATAGATATCGATGAACATTGCAAATGGAATTGCAATGAGAACATGGAATTAATAGTTGGAGGATGATGCATAGTGATGGAGAAAATGCATAAAGAAATGCAGCAAATTGTTATTCAAAACTGTTTCATTTAAAAGTGGTAACAGCTATATATTGCTGATACATTTCAATTGCGGAAATTTGAAGTCACGAACAAGATGGCAGTTTGATTTGTTGATAATGTAGTCTAAAATTTAAAGCAGTATTGGTGTTGAGTGAGAAAGCCAAGGAATGTCGTTATGACCCCGAACCAACATCGGAAGAGCAAACCGAACAGAGGATGAAATTATCTTACCGCAGTAAGACTTCACAATTTCATCTCATTACTTACCGTAAAATCTCTGCCTATCTCTTATCAGCAATTCCCTTAATTGGCAATTAAGGAATTAATGCGAAAAAGACAGGGTAATGGATGCACTGCCACACCTAGGAGTATTAATGGAGTCGAACAAGAAGAATATATTACAACTCGATCATATCAATACACAATCGATGTATATATATATATATATATATATATATATAAAATATCCAATATAGTGCAATATGCAGCGATTGTGCAACATCAGTGAAGATGTTGATGACTCAGCAAAGTATTTGTCAATAAGTGGCAGCCACTGTATAATCTATTAAGTAATTAGACAGATAATTGTTAGGCAGCAATTAATATAAATAATTAATGCTCAATTAGAGGGGTACAATTATCCACTGCCTAAGAAAATAAAGTGATAACTCATGCAGCAATTAGAAGAAAAAAAAATATAATAATTAAAAGTCAACCATTCTTTTACCAATGGGCACAAACTATTGAGGATGAGACATGACTCTCAACGGAAGGGCAGAAAGAACCTATATAAGGTAGACAAAATCAATTGAAGATCACCATCGGCAGAGAGAAAAAGACACTAAGAACAGACTTCAATAATAATTTCAGAACAGTGTCGCTCGATATAAGTAATGGATGATAAGTGTTTGCTTATTGTTCTCTATTCAGTTTGCTATGCATTTCAGTGATATGTTATTATGTTGATATATATATTTACACATACATGTAACTTTACATATATATGCAACTCAGTGGTTCAATATATGCATTTTTCTGATAACTTATAAATGCTGTAATACAGAAATTATATGTGAAATATTATGTATGTTTCATGTCTGTCATAATTAGCCATGGTAGGGGAATGAGGAGGTCACAGGAGGGAGAATAGTGATGAGGTAACTTCCTAAGCACACCACCCCATGTTATGTGACTATGGAGTCCCATGAGACCAAAGGAGGACAAGGGGACTGCCTCTGGACTTAGGAAGGAGGGACATTCTGGGCACCCTACAGTGGATAATACTCACAACATCTATCATGGTGAGCCAATGCATAGGGATGCTCAACCAGTGAAGGTAAGATAGAAGAGACAAGGATGAGGAGAATGGTGATAGGACACCACACTAGCTACGCCACCTTATTTGAATGGCAAGGGCCACATGAGGCCACGAGGGATGGTATATTGTAATGTCCCCTTCTCCATGCTAAGTCATATTGGGGTTCGTTTAGTCTATCTCCCCATCCGGATAGGCTAAAGGCTTTCTTCAAAGGATGCCAGCCAGTCACAGGCTTCAGCAGGCAAATATTTTATTATTTGGTATCCCTTTTCTATAGTTAAGTCACTTTATTTTATAAAGTGAAGTTCTAAAAAGTCACTTTGTCTTAAGTCGCTTTTTATTAAAAGTAACTTAAAAGTGACTTTAAGTGAGCGAACTTTATCCCACATTCCTTAGTCTTATGTGCCTTCCCTCACTTCAAGGTTATAAAAGGGTAAAGTACGCCTTGGGATCAGCACCATGGATTTTATAAACAGAAGAAAACAAAACAGGTTGCTTATGTGACTGGTTATATTTCCAAGGACACAAACCCTTCGGAAAGTTTGAGAGGTTGGACGTAGCCCCAACACCTCATTAATGGTGAGATCATATAGATTTCACATTGGAATTCAGGGAACAAGTTAAGAAGGTCAATTTTGTACTCCAGTAATTTGAGCATCATTCTCAGCATTTAAAGAATCCAATATTTGAGAAGATCAGGTTGTACGGCATTGAGCTGCTACTTGGTTAGAGCCTCTGTGGAAGGAGACCAGACTATTTACTTAGCACTACCCGCAATCCCATTCTCGGCAAGAGGATACCCTCAGAGGTATTGTTTTGGAGAAGGAAATAGCCCACGCACTGTATCTAACTAAGTGTTGTCGCGTTATACTGAAGAGCATGGCTGGAAAGTCACAATAGTTTATTTGGGTCAAGTTACAAGACTGAGTGTGCAGGTGAGGAAAACATCTGGCTATACGTTTCCTCTTAGCCATGTCGGGTGTGAGAAATCCGACAGAATATACCCAAGGCAGGAGCAAGGGTGTTGTTAGTTCCCAACACCAATAGGGAGACACCCAGCCGCACGGGAAGCACAGTATAGACACCGGGTATCGAAGTGTAGCACCGGCCCAAGTGTGACAGTAGAAATGGGTGACGGGCTGGGTTGGATTCACATCGCCTTTGTTACGCGCCCATTCTATGCTCAGCAGCCAATGTAGCACCTGGCGCTATGGATATCCACGCACAACATCGCAGGTGGTAACCTTCAATTACATGCCGCGGCAGTTGTCCACACCAAACCAATCAACAAAGGCATTCGCATGCTCCTAGGATCAACGCTTGCATATTCATTTGGTGATATTACGTCTGGGTGAAATTTGTAAGTTCAAAATTGAAATTTGTCTATGACCTCTTGTATTTACTGCATATCAATAAGACTTTATCTCTGCTACGTCTCAAATTTGGTTGAATCTCAATGTTGAAAGGCTCTCAGCATTAGAGGTTTAGTTTCTTATTCATGTGTTATTTGTGCAAACTGTATGAGCAATCTGAATGCTATATTTCTTGTTTAAATTAAAACATCCATTTATTATACATAACTCCGATACAAACAAGATATCACCGGCAAACTATATCAAACACCTTCAGTAGAGCGGATCAGAAATACATAACAAATAGAAATTGAATATTACAGTGGTATCAGAGCCTTCGGTCTTGCTAGCCTAGTGGCCTAGTTTCAGTTGTCGCAATGCTAAGCAGGCATGCATAGCAGGCATAGACAGTACAACTTCAAACATAACAGAATTGAACAGGGACAGCCAGAGTCTTCAGTACAAGTTGATATAGAGGATAGTCATACAAAGGCAGACGAGGAGATCGTATTTGAACAGGGCACTCGGAATACAGGCATGGCTGAGGATACAAATAGAGAGGCCAAGGAGACATTGAGGGCCATACGTGATGGACAGGATCACATTGCTGATGTGTTACATCAGCTTACAGGGGTTATTCAGCAGTTGACAGTAGCACCCAGGAGACCCCAGAGCCATCACAGTGGTGGTAGCAGTATAGCAGGATCACCTAGGGCAGCCAGAGCACCCACCCGTACTTCAGATAGGCCCCTTATGCCTACCTTCACAGAAAATAATGCAAAGGAAGAGGTAGCACAACCTAAGGCAGCAGTCATTCTTCCCGACAATATTTTGGCCATGCACGATGAATGGGATGCGCTGCCTGATCGGGTCAAAGCTGATTTGACCTTTGTTCAATATATGGCTCAGAAGAGAGAATTTGGCAAGGCTCAACAAGATAGAAGGCCCAGGGGACAGAACAGGGATTTAAAGCATGCAATGAATACATTAGCCCTTCCTACATTTGATGGCAGAAGTAAGACATCCGCAAGAGCTTGGATTCACAAGCTAGACACCTTTCTGACCCTCAAACCCATGTCAGAAACGGAAACTATTAAGTTTGCAACCATGCATTTGGAGGGAGCAGCATATGACTGGTAGCATCATAGCCTTGTCACCCAAGATCATGGGCTGATTACATCTTATGAGATTTTCAGCACAAACTTGACTACTTGTTTCGACAGGAAAGACATTGAGGTTTACTACAGGGAGTTAGCCCAGTTGAGACAGAGTGGGTCTTTGGACCACTACATTGACGAGTTTCAGAGGATTTCCATTATGGTCCCCGATATGTCTGAGAGGAGGAAAGTGATGTTGTTTATTGAGGGCCTACAGGATAGATTCAGAGGATTGGTTAGAGTCCTCAAGCCGAGCACATCGGATGACACTATTAAGTTAGCACATGATTTGGATTCACCATCTTCCATTCTGCAGCCACCTAAGAAAACTTTTAAGGGACCCTCTTCATTCCAAAAGAAAAAAAATCAGAATAAGAGTACACCCCCTAGACTGGACTTCAAGACAAGAAATGAACTGAGAAGAAAGAAATTATGCTTCACATGCAAGGAGCCTTGGACTCCAGACCACAGGTGCCTTAGAAAAGGCGAGATACATTACATTGAGGTGGCTTCCGATGGTGAATGCGAGCAGCAGGAGGGCAACGATGTTGAGGACAGCGATGAGGAGGCTTATGAAGAGCATTCGGCAGAGGGGAAGAAGAGGGAAGCCCCCCATGAGCAGCCTCCTATTACTTTAGCATCTCTCTCAAGTATCCCCACATGCCACCCATTTCATCTAGAGGGAGTGGTTAAAGGACAACGAATCATTTGCCTCCTAGATACAGGTGCTACACATAATTTTATCAGCACAGGTATGGTTTCCAGTTGAAGATTCTAGATAGACAGCATTTTTGAGTATGAGGTAAAGGTTGTCAAGGGAGATCTATTGAGCTGCACAGGGAAGATTTCAAGACTCCCGATTCACTTTGGGAATTATCTCCTAGAGGCTGATTTCTGTGTCATTGACTTGGATAGTCTTGACGCCATTTTGGGCATGCAGTGGTTACAGACCCTAGGGAGATACACTATTGATCATAAGCTGAAACAGTTAGAGTTTATGCAGGGTGATCAACTGATTGTGCTTAAGGCCATGCCAAATGGTCAATCACGGTTGGTTTTGGCTCACAAGATGGAGGCCATCATGAGGCACAATGATATGGAGTGGGCAGCCCAGTGTTTCATATCCTCTAAACCCACGCCAAATTCAGGGCAACAGGTTCACACTGATATTCAGGATTTGCTTGATAAGCACAAGCGAGTTTTTGAGGACATCCCTCCAGGTATACCTTCAAACAGGGGCTTTGAGCACATCATTGAGTTGGAGGAGGGCGCCAAGCCCGTGATCATTACCCCTTATCGTCATCCCAGGCACTATAAGGAAGAAATTGAGAAGACGATTAAGGAGCTTTTAGATATGGGGCACATCAGACCCGGTTCCAGCCCCTTTGCTTCTTCAGTGGTTTTGGTGAAGAAGAAGGATGGCACTCTTCGCATGTGTATTGATTACCATGCACTGAATAAGAGAACCATCAAGAACAGGTATCCCATCCCCCAGATTGATGAGCTGTTAGATGAGTTGCATGGGGCAATATATTTTTTGAAAATAGATCTTCGATTGGGGTACCATCAGATTCGTGTCCAAGAGGAGGATGTTCATAAGACAGCATTCAGATTTCACTACGGGCACTATGAGTTTCTAGTGATGCCATTTGGGCTCACTAACGCACCTGCTACATTTCAGTCTTACATGAATCACATATTCAAAAAGCAGTTGCGCAAGAGCATCTTGGTATTCTTTGATGACATATTGGTCTTCAGCAAGACGTGGGAAGAAC
The DNA here is from genome assembly GCA_027943335.1 of Chamaecyparis obtusa. Classification (NCBI taxonomy): domain Eukaryota; kingdom Viridiplantae; phylum Streptophyta; class Pinopsida; order Cupressales; family Cupressaceae; genus Chamaecyparis; species Chamaecyparis obtusa. The sequence goes on from BSBK01007512.1 coordinate 2,180,264, forward strand.
ACTTACGACACTTGGATGAGATTCTTAGCATCATGGAGAGTCCGTCTCTATTTGCGAAAGAATCCAAGTGCGAGTTTGGATTGAATGAGATTCTCTACCTGGGGCATGTGATAGGGGCCGATGGAGTTAAGGTTCGCCAAGAGAAAATTCAGGCAATTCGAGATTGGCCACCACCGAGGAATGTGTCAAATTTGAGGGGTTTCCTTGGATTGTGTTCTTATTACAAAAGGTTCGTTAAGGGATTCTCCCAGATAGCAGCTCCCCTCACCAATCTTACTCGGAAAGGGGCTTTCAGGTGGACAAATGAGGTAGAGGTGGTCTTTGATAGACTTAAGACAGTCATGAGTACTTGCCCGGTTCTAGCACTTCCAGACTTCTCTCGTTCTTTTGTTCTAGAGTGCGATGCTTCAGGGAATGGGATTGGTGCAATTCTAATGCAGGACAGACATCCCAGAGCATTTGAGAGCAGGAAGCTTAAGGACAATGAGAGATTGTATTCCACTTATGACAAGGAGATGCTTGTCATTATGCATGCTTTGGCTAAATTCAGACAGTATCTAGTGGGTGGCAAGTTTACAATTAAGACAGATCACAATAGCATGCGCTTCTTGGAACAGAAAGAGTTGAATGAAAGACAGAAAAAGTGGGTCAATAAAATTCAGGTGTACAATTTTGACATTATGTCAAGGGGAAAAATAACATTGTGGCTGACGCACTTTCCAGGAGGCCCCCAGTAGCAGTTTGTTGTGTTTTATCAGAGATCTCCGCTGATTGAAAATCTCATTTGCTGGTTGAGTATTCTAAGAATACTCAAGCTTGTCAGAATTTGGATGGTTAGCTTCTGGATGATAGGTACAAGGTAGTCAATGACATTATTTTCTACAAGGATAGGATCTACCTAGTGCCAGGTTCTAAGCTTAAGGCTAAGATAATGAGGGTTGTTTGTGATGCGCCCACAACAGGACATCCTAGATTTTTCAAAACTTGCAGGCAAGTTAGAGAGAGGTTCTCATGGAAGGGCCTCAAGGAAGATGTCCTTCAGCATGTCAGAGAGTGCCAGACTTGTCAGTAGAACAAGTCTGAGCACGAGCATCCGGTCGGGTTATTGCAGCCCCTTCCCATTCCAGGCTAGAGGTGGGAGGGTATTTCAATGGATTTTATTACTGGTTTGCCGAGAGTGCAGGGCAAGGATAGCATATTTGTGGTGGTAGACAGACTTACAAAGTTCGCTCATTTCTTCGCTATCGCAGCAGATTGGTCAGCTTCGCAGGTAACTGAGTTATTCTTCCAAGAGATTTTTAGGCTGCATGGTCTCCCCAAGACCATTGTGAGCGACAAAGACAGTAAGTTCCTCAGCACCTTCTGACAAGAGTTGTTTAGACTGGTAGGCACCGAGTTGACTCCTAGTACCAATTACCATCCACAGACAAATGGCCAAACAGAGATTGTGAACAAATGGGAGGAAGGCTATCTCCGAAATTATGTAGCAAGACAGCAGAGAGTATGGGTTAAATGGTTGTATTTGGGGGAGTTTTGCTACAACTCCACCTATTACATGACTGTTGGCATGTCACCATTTCGGGCTCTCTATGGCAACGAGCCACTATCTTTAATAGACTTGGCTCTACAGGATAGCAAGGCTCCAATTGCGAGAGACTGGCTATAGGATCATCAGGATATTCTTAGGTCTCTCCGAGAGAACATTCAGAGGGCACAGAATCAGCAAAAGATGTATGTTGATCGACATAGGATAGAGCAGAGCTTTGAGACAGGGGATATGGTTTATCTTCGTCTTCAGCCATACAGACAGAGTTCGTTGAAGAAGAGTAGGTCAGAGAATCTCAAGCCCCAATTTTATGGTCCGTATCGCATTTCTAGGAGGGTTGGCAAGGTAGCTTACGAGCTCGAGCTTCCTGCAGACAGCAGGATTCATAACGTATTTCACGTATCTTGCCTCAAGAAGGCGATTGGGCAGCAGATAGTCCCTTCAGTTGGATTAACCCTGCTTAACGAGGAAGGTAAATTGGTTCTGGTTCCAACTGAGGTGATTGAGGTCAAGGAAAGGAAACTGCAGAACAGGGCTATCAGAGAGTATTTGATTTGATGGAAGGAGTTACTTATCGAGGACGCCACATGGGAGGGTGAGTCTATTCTGCAGCATCCTGAGTTGAGATTGCTTGAGGTAAAGCAATCCCGAGAAGGAACAACTGTAATATCCCCTTCTCCGTGCTAGGTCATTTTGGCGTTCGTTTAGTCTATCTCCGCATCCGGATAGGCTAAAGGCTTTCTTCAGAGAATGCCAGCCAGTCACAGGCTTCAGCAGGGGAATATTTTATTATTTGGTATCCCTTTTCTATAGTTACGTCACTTTATTTTATAAAGTGAAGTTATAAAAAGTCACTTTATGTCTTAAGTCGCTTTTTATTAAAAGTAACTAAAAGTGACTTTAAGTGAGCGAACTTTATCTCACATTGCTTAGTCTTATGTGCCTTCCCTCACTTTGAGGTTATAAAAGCATAAAGTACACCTTGGGATCAGCACCATGGATTTTATAAACAAAAGAAAACAAAACAGGTTGCTTATGTGATTGGTTATATTTCCAAGGACGCAAACCCTTTGGAAAGTTTGAGAGGTTGGACGTAGCCCCAACACCTCATTAATGGTGAGATCATACAAATTTCACATTGGAATTCAGGGAACAAGTTAAGAAAGTCAATTTTATACTCCAGCAATTTGAGCATCATTCTCAGCATTTAAAGAATCCAATATTTAAGATCAGGTTGTACGGCATTGAGCTGCTACTTAGTTAGAGCCTCCGTGGAAGGAGACCAAACTATTTACTTAGCACTACCCGCAATCCCATTCTCGGCAGGAGGATACCCTCAGAGGTATTGTTTTGGAGAAGGAAATAGCCCACGCACTGTATCTAACTAAGTGTTGTCGCGTTATACTGAAGAGCGTGGTTGGAAAGTCACAACAGTTTATTTGGGTCGAGTTACAAGACTGAGTGTGTGGGTGAGGAAAACATCTGGCTATACGTTTCCTCTTAGCCGTGTCGGGTGTGAGAAATCCGACAGAATATACCCAAGGCGGGAGTAGGGGCGTTGTTAGTTCCCAACACCAATCGGGAGACACCCAGCTGCACGGGAAGCACAGTATAGACACCGGGTATCGAAGTATAGCACCGGTCCGAGTGTGACAATAGAAACGGGTGACGGGCTGGGTTGGATTCGCGTGGCCTTTGTTGCGCATCCAGTCTATGCTCAGTAGCCAATGTAGCGTCCGGCGCTATGGATATCCACGCACAGCATTGCATGTGGTAACCTTCAGTTACACACTGCGGCAGTTGTCCACACCAGACCAGTCAACAAAGGCATTCACGTGCTCCCGGGATCAACGCTTGCATATTCATTTGGTGATTTTCTGTTTGGGTGAAATTTGTATGTTCAAACTTGAAATTTGTCTGCGACCTCTTGTATTTACTGCATATCAATAAGACTTTATCTCTGCTACGTCTCAAATTTGGTTGAATTTCAATGTTGAAAGGCTCTCAGCATTAGTGGTTTAGTTTCTTATTCATGTGTTATTTGTGCAAACTGTATGAGCAATCTGAATGCTATATTTCTTGTTTAAATTAAAACATCCATTTATTATACGTAACTCCAATACAAACAAGACATCACCAGTAAACCGTATCAAACACCTTCAGCAGAGCGGATCAGAAATACATAACAAATAGAAATAGAATATTACATATATCCGCTCTTGGGCCTAGGGTAGGGGTTTCTTGGGCACCTCATCAAATCACCCTATCTTATTACTTCTAAGTTTGAGACATTTTAAGATATGATTTAAGCAATCTGTTAATCTTATATATATTTACTTCTAACTTAAGGATGTCTAATTATAAATTATGATTATAATGTTCCCTAACTTGTTGCAGGATCTCACAAGAAGCAAAAAGGTACTCTAAAACCCTAGTTATTTTCATATAAAAACTATAATCTAGGGCAAATTTGGGTATTCATAATTGCGGTGCAATTTATAGTTACTTCATGGTCAGCATATACTATGAGATTAATGGTGCCCAGTTGCATAGTAATATGCCCATATAATGAAAAGGGCGGTACATACCGAGCCGTGATGTGAAGAAAAGAAGCTTGAGTGGTAGCTGCATTGTGCTCGCACTAGGTGATATTGTCAAAGTTGGTGCCAAGTATTATCCTCATAAAAATTGAAGTAATGAAGCCGTTATAAGAGAGTAAGGTTTGAGTTTGGAAGGATAGCAACTTCATCAAATGATAATAACATGGATATTCTTTGCTGATTGAATGATGCCATTCATAATATGAACCACAATAAAATTCTGAGAGGAGGATTTTAGTCACAAACTGTAGTAGTGTGAAAGGCTCAAATGAATGGGCAAGTCTCAGACATGTCATGCACAATGAAGAGAAAGTTTTTCTTTAGGTGCAAGATCAATTGATGTCATTGGCAGTGAAGAAGAATATTGTTTAACTGTAGGCCCAATCAATATAGTCCACACAGAAACTAAATTGTGAAGAAAGGAAATTGCATCTTGTTAATGGAAAAAGATAATTTGCAGAGGCATAAAGTTAAGCAAGGTTTTAAAATTTCAAAAGGTGAAACAGTGATACGACATGGATTTCAGGGTGCATGAAGAGTTTGAACCAATGCTCTGCAATTGTCAGTTATTATATTCGTCAGGTTCAAAGTGTTAATGTGATGTTTAAATGTATTGGCAATAGATATATTGATCACTTATTGGATCATTTTTACAGTGGTGAATTTTAGTTCAAAGTGCTGAAGGTAATGGTATTGCAGAACTACACATTTGGTATTGATAAGTTCAGTTGATAAGCAATTGGTGATAGACAGTACAGTTTTGATGTGGATTAACAGTGTGCATTTTCAGGGTTTCTCATGAGTATTGTTATGCATGGATAGTCTGATGTGTAAATAAAATTATTACAGGAGAAGGTTTATTTCCAGATGACAATGGCATTATTACAGAGGATCTAAAAAGGGAATAAAGAAGGAATTCACAGAATAGGAAGTTTGCAGAGGAGAACATCAAGACAAAGATGCAGTCTGATTTTTACTAGTAATGTTTTCTTTTTTGCAGGTAACATTTGCAAAATTTGTGCAGATCACGATGAAGGAAAATGTTGTAGTGATAGTAAAGTTTGAAATGTGTGAACTAAATTTGGAATGTTCATGAACTCTTTCCAGGAAAAATAGCAAGTTTACCATTTTCAGGAAAAGGAGACAACTGTTAGTAATCTGACAAAATAAAGAATTGATTTTAGAAACTCGTTACAATTTAAACGAATCAGGTGAAAGTTGTAAATTCAAATATGGCAATTATTGAATAATTGGCCAATATGTGAAGGCTTATATTTTCAGTTCTGTAGGCTGATTTGTCTTGAAAATTGTCAAAAAAAAAGCAGAATTATAACTCAGTTTTGGGGTTCTCGGACTTGCGACACAAGCTGTCCATACATTTGGGGATCAAGTTTCTGTAGGAGAAGGTGCTAGGTTTTGGGTTTCAGTGAGAAGATTTCTCAACTATAGATGAAATATTTTCTTCATGATGCTTTCTTGCTCATGTTGATTTAATGCAGGCACCGCTGTGCATATTTCCAGCCATTGTCTCCATGAGTGTTTGTGCATTTCTTTCAAGCAGAGAGGTTAAGGACTTAATCTGTTTTTCTTTTCAGTTTTTCTGTATTGCATATTTCATTTATGATTTTCATTCAAGGGATGAATTTAGGTGTGTTAAGTAGAATGTGAAGAATTGTATGTTCACTCATGGATCTCAAAGAAGAATTGCAGGAGTATTTGTTTGTGGGTTTGTCTGTGTAATGCACTGGCATATGTGTGCCCCCTAAATATGGAGTTGTGGTATGATGGAGTATTTGCAATGTTTAATCTGACTCTGTAGCCCAGCTAAGGCACTGATCTGGAAATTGTTTGCCCAAAGGTCCAGGCAACCATTGAAGTTGAAGTTAAATCATTTGAATAAGTGTTTCATGTTTTATTTAGATTTAGGTGCTACATGTTATCTAGGCTAAATGGTAAGATAAAACTAAAAATGTTGCAAGTTCAAAATTTATCTTACACATCTTAAGTTGCATTTGTGAGAACATATCTGCCAGATGTTAATATGAGAAATATTTGTTGTTGCTGAGACAAGGATTACCCCCCAAGTTTGGCAGAGCCTGAAATGCAAGGGAGATAGGTGAAAGCACTCTCCCATTTGTTGGCCAACTCTACTATTGAATCTAATCATAAGGAACGGCAAATCTTTAGGATTTAATGCATGCAGTTTTGGGAACCAACAGAATGGCGACTCTTCTAGGGAGAACACAAAAGACTATCACTGGGAAGAGTCGAGTGAATGGAAGAATTTGATTTGGAAAAAGTAGTAGCTTGTTAGAAAATTGCATATGGGGCTCTGCTGGAAAGGTGAAACCCAGAAAATCTGATTTTGTCCTCTTTGAGAGGTGGTGACTGAGAGTTTGTTTGGGGAAGCAATACACTTTCAGGTATTGCATTTTATTTGCAATTGGTATTTTCAAATCAGATTCAATGGATTGTCCGATCAGGGAAAGGTAGTGGTATCTATGGATACCCAAATGCTATTCCAAAAGAAATTAGGTGATCTTTGCCTAAATATGATGGGAAGATTTCAGGATCAGCAGATAATCATTTGCAAAAGTTTTGCAATATAATGGATGATGATGAAGTTTGTGATAAATATGTTGTTCTAAGTCTTTTTGTGAAATTTTTTCAAGATGATCCTAGGTTTTGTTTTTTGTATTTACCTGAATGCCCCATTTCATCATGGATTGAATTCAAAGATGAATTCATAGAGCAGCTCAGTGAAAGGATAGATGTGATCACATTGCTCAATGGTTTTATGCATATTCAAAAGGAAGAAAGTGAGTTGATCCCAGCTCTCAACTTAAGGTTTACAAAGGCAAACAGAGGTATCCCAGAACACATGAGACCAAGTGAAGCATTCTGTTTGATCATTTATGTTGGTGCATTTTACGATGAAATGAGCCATCTGATAAGGGATAAAGATCCTGCTACACTTCACCAGGCCTTTGGGGTGACAGTAGACATTGAGTACAATCAAATGTTCGGAATATCAAAAGGGTGTATGGCTGCAAGTACAAGATAATGAAAAGGAATTTGTGCCTGTAAACAAAGTGAATCAGAAGACATGTGTTGAATCTTGATAATCTTGTAACTCAGAGTATTGTCTGCAATTATCATGTTGATGGATGTGAAGAAAGATATGACATGGTGCATGATAATAAAGAGAATTTGATGCACAAAGAATGTATGGTTTGTTATGAAAACAATATAACTTGTGATCAGCCTGTGAAAAAAGAGTATGCAGATTTAAACATTGATCATGATGAAATAAGAAATATCCATGAAGTTATAGCTTGCAGCACTATTATCACTGAGGAACCAGACAAAAGTGAGGATGTCAGGATTGATATTTCGGCCTGTAATTTTAACAAGGATAGTGGTAGTACAGTTAATTGGCTGGCAGATTTAGAAGCTTTTCTTTTGCATGATGAAGGTATTGACGTTTTTGAAAAACCAGATTCGTATGTAAGAATGTTGAGTGATAAATTGATGCTGGGTGTGAATGCTTTCTGGTGGATGATTAACCATATAGTGCAGAAATGAAAATGTTTGCCTTTGATAATGAATGCATTAATGTGAATGATCAAGCCTCAGGTATTCATTCTGGTGCAGTGGTTGATTTTATTGAATGTGGTAATTGTGAACTCTCTGACAATAGCTTGCACCCAAATTTGTTTGAGCCATTATTGGAAGCTTTCCAGGAAGTCTGGTATTGACAATTTTGAGCAAACTGATGAGTGTGAACAAATTCCAGAAATTAGGTTTTTTCAGCATGATTGTGAGTATGAGAAATTCTTATTTGATAGTGGTTATGAGAATGCTGAAGTTGTAGAGGAAGATAAACATGAATGCAAATATGATAGCCCAACAAAACAACTTGAAACATTGCCTGTGCATGAACAATTTGTATTTCGAAATCCAGGGTGATTGCCTGCAAGAAACTTTCCAGAAGATGACTTACAGGCTGCATATGAATCTTTTGTTTCTTCAGATCTGAAACCTGTGTTTTATTAGCATGATTTAAAGAGAAAGTTTGAGCCAATTATGAATTTCTCAAATTCAATGAAGTTGAACCAGAGGTAGAATTTGATGATTCATTGGATTATGAAAAGGTTGATTATATTTCAAACCTGTGGGATAATTTTTCAGATTTGCAAAACAGTAATTTATGTGGTGATGATATTTTTATAGTATTTTCAGATTACAAATTGCAGATTTGTAGAGCAAGCAATGAGAGGGATCAGTGCAGTTGTCTGGTGAAAAGTCACTGTATCCATCAGTGAACAGAAAGCTCCTGGATATGTTCTCAGTTTGGGTTTGAAGCAGATTACAAAGAATCGGATAGAGGTAACTTTTTCTTTTTCATTTTTGGAGGCCCAGGGCCACCAACTGAAAACTGGCGATCTAGATTCTGATTTTCTGCAGTTTGAAATTGGGTGGTTATGATTCATGGGATTTGGCATTTGGTCAAATGCCTCTAATTTCTAAGACTCTTGTTCTATGTAGCTATGTAAAATGCATGATGCAGCATTTCACTTTTTGGCATGTCCATGATTATCAGTCTATCAAATGGAACATCGAATCAATGGATATTATCGTACTTTTTAAAATTTTGGGTTGTTAAGTTTGTTAAAATTAATTTTGGTAATTTTTTTTTATATTGAAATAGTTTATCAACTGTTAATACAGCAGCTTTTAGGACACCACAAAAAACTTAAAGTACCAGCACCCAAGACATTGTGCTGTTATCGACCAGATATCCTCCATGGAGGCATGACCTTTATATATAGTTTACATTTCAGATTATATCATTGTTCAAATATTTACAACATTTATCAAAACCTGAAAGAAAGTATTCTGTCAATTGTGCAAACGCTGTTTTCAGTCTTTTTTCCATCCATCATTGCTGCTGGCTCTGTACTCTGTATTGTCCCAATCATCATTGTTACTGTTTCTGTATTCAGCATTATCCCAACCATCATTGTAGTTCTCATTACGGTTGTTATTTCCATCTCCATCTTCCGCATCTCTGATACTATTGTTCTCTTGCTCATCATTTGATTGAAGAATTCTGGTGTCTTGGTTCATGTTACCCCTGTCCTCATCAGTGCCCTTATCTTGGCTGCCTTCCAGGTATGTTGAAGTTTGGATGTCCTTTTTGAATATAATCATAGCTCCTTCCTTGACCAAAGATAGGAATCTTTCCCTTGACACTTCTATAGTGGCTGTGACCTGTGACACAATATAAAAATGTATGAGTTTACAATTAAACTCGGTAAGGTCCTGTCTCCTGTCTTGGAAAATCCCCTCATTTCTCTGCTTCCAGATGATCCATAATTTCAGAAGTTAAGGCAAACCACAGTTTGTTCATCTTAAGATCGAATTCTTCCACAAAATCAGCAAGGACCTCATGCCATGACAGACAATCATTACAATTCCAAGTAATAGGTTGACCAAAAAAAAGAGACCAAATTTTTCTGGCGAATTTACTCTCAAAAAAAAGATGTTCAAAAGACTCTGGACAATTACAGATGGTGCACATAACATTTTGTTTACCACAAGCAGAAAGAAAGGATCCAACAGCAAGTTTTTTAAGAAGTAAAATCCATCTAAAACATATTTTCTTAGGCTCAACAGGTGAATGCCAAAATAAATCAAAGATAAAGTGCCATATAGTGCTTGGCCAGTTAAAGCCCCAGATTTAATTAATTCTATTAATAATACCCACATCCTCCTTAAGCATATTCTAGATTTGCCTGCTAGAGAAGTCACCCAAGGCCTTACCATCTAATCACTTCAACTGATCGAGCAACTGACAAGATTTCAAAATTTTACCAAGGAAAAAACTGCCCATTGCTTTGGAGATAAAGAGTATATGTTTTCTTTTGAGATTTAGGAATGTTATACTTAGCACTAATATCTTCCCAAGAACCCAATCGCTTGTCAATCATAACATCTTGAATGAGAGAAATGCCTTTATTATGCCAAAGTTTTGGAAAACTTTGAGTCAAACCAAGAGGTTTACCCTTAAGGTATATGCCCCACCAAATAGATCTGTCTAAAATACCAAATGAGGGATTCATACTAACAGCATTTCTTGAGCATATTAAGGGTCTGAGCTGACACCATGCCCTCCAAATAGTAGAGAAAACATTGGAACCAAAAACTTTAACATCAAAATCCCCCAACACAATGTCTAATAATAGTATATTTTTCTAGTGTTTACCCTTTTTAATAGATGAACTGACCATATTGTTTATAATAAGTACCTTTCAAGGCTCGTTGTCGTTCAGTGCTTTGAGGATCCATTTGGCTGCTAATGCAATCCTTGTATCTTCAGGTCTCTTAGCCCAAGTCCCCCCACCATTCTAGGAGCACAACACCAATCCCACTTGACACAATGTCTCTTCCTATTACCAAGACCATCTGACCACAGAAACTCTCTTAGGAGAGTGACTATTAAACAGAAGCCAAGAAGATGCATAATACACAGCATGTGAGGAGAGAACTTTTTGAACCACTTGAGCCCTGCCTGCAAGAGATAACATATGGGTTTGTCATTTAAGATGTTTATTCTCTATTTTCTTGTATATCCAATCCCACATATCTTTGATAGAAGGGTTTATAGCAAAGGGAATTCCCAAGTACCTTACAATAGTAGAGGGTCTAGACCATTGCCATTCTCTGCCTCTTAGCCAGTGAGTGTTTTCCCTCTCGGGTCAACAAGAATAGTTGCATAAACACACATTAACTGATAAACATGAACACAGGAAAGTATTGCAATTCGGTAAACATAAAGTACTCAGAAAACCAAATCATGTCATTCACACTCAAAGCAATGTGTACATATAACCTCCGAAGAGACACCACCGAAACGTCACGTCGTAACGGTTCACACTCTCGGTACTAACTGCCGAGATTAACATAAGTTTATTACACAACACCCGTACATACAAAATATACCGACAACATCATCCCCCCCAAAAAACAAGTCGGCTCCGACGACTTTTATAAAATAAAACATAGACAAAAATGAGCCTACTACAAACTACTCAGGAGGGGGCGTAGGAAGCGTCCCTGATGATGATGGCGCGGCTGTGGCTGTGCCGGAAGTGACTTTAGCCCGCAACTCGTACACTTGAGTTGTCCGAAGCTGTAAAGCCTGTTCTGCCCTCATCTTAAGCTCCATAGCCTTCCGAACCATGCTAGCTGCCTCGAGCACTGCCTTCTCCTTCGCATCCACAGTCTCCAAAGCAGAACCAAGGCGAGTCTCAAGAAGAGCCCGCTCGGCACGCTCAGTCTCCAATGCAGCCCGTAAAGTGTCCAACTCCGACACCATAGTACTCCGCTCAGCCGCCCAAGACTCCCTCTCCTGAACCACTACAGTCTCCAAAGCTGTAAGACGGGAAGCTGCCTCCTCCCGAGCTGCCTCTGCTGCCAATCCCGTAGCCTGATGTACTGAGGAAGCATGCTCTAACCGCCTGAGAGTGAAATACTCCTCTCGAAAGGCTTGTTCTAACTCTCGGATAAGACCGTGAATCCGGCTCTCGCCCACCGTCGCACTAAGAGCCCAATCCTCCAACATCGTAAGAGACTCCTGAGTAGGCCATCCCCTAGCCTCAAAGCACTCTGCAAATGCCTGTGGACAGCCAACCCGCACAAAGGTCAAAAGGCGCTCCAACTCCTCAGCAACCCCCTCCTGAGCCTGAAGCTCTGCTGAGGCTATGACCCACTGGGCTCCAGCAGCTACTGCGGCTACATCCGCCAAGTACTGCTCCAACACTTTCTACGCGGACTCCCTCGCTGGCACCGCCCTCCGTGACCCTGGCAGGGCTGGTGGCTCCTCACTAGCCTCAGCTTGCGGTCTCTGTCCCTCCATAGGAACTGGTCTCTCGGATATCTCTCTCTCCTGGGCTACTGGCTCTTCTCTTGGTGGCGACATCACTGCATCCAGGTCAATAACTTCTGAAGGCCTCTCTAACACTACTCTGGCAGGGGAAAGTGAAATGGGAGCTGCCACTGCTATCGGGGGTAATGTGAACTGCTCCAACCATGACAGCACTGAAGAGTCCTCATCCCCGGTCGGCAACGCTCGAGCCGGCTCCTCCAATACCCCTGGCCCAACTCGCACAATGGCCTCAGTACCAACAACATCCAATGTAACCTGCTCTCGCGGTTGTGTCTGCTCCTGCTCTAAACCTCCAACACCATCTTTGCTAGTCTGTCCTGGGTCGGTTGGCTGAGCTGTAGGTGGCTCGGAAGCCTGACCCGCCGGGTGTAGCACAACAGGGGGCCGGAGCTCTCCAAACCGTGGCATGGGTACAGCCTCCAATGTGGTACCGAACGGTACAGAGGTCCCCGCTGCAACAGTCGCCGAGGGTACTGGTGGCGTGAATAGTACAAGAGGTGGTGCACTCTCAAACGGTGGAGTTGGAGCAAATGCACTTTCAGATGGTACCTCTGTATCGAGAGTGTCAGAGTCTCCCACTGCAACACTCTCGCTGCCTTCCTCCTCCTCCTCCAAGTCTTCACTCGACTCCTCTTGGCCACTGTCCACATTCTCCCCTTCCGACTCTGAGAGGACTTGGCGCTTCCTCTTTGACCCTATCTGTACTCCGCCAGCATCCAAGTGACGCCAATGAAAGATAAGAGGCTCTCCCGTAGCAATATCAACTGGCTGTGGCCTCAGCTTCTCTGCTAGAATCTGCTCTCGGGCAGCATTCAGGAACAACCCGATGGCAATATGGGGCATGTAAAATGTCCGATGCTGTAGAGTCATGAACTCATACAGCCTCTCCGCCATAACTGAAGCCCAATCGTACACCGTCCCATTACGAATCCCGTTCATGAAAATGAGATGTGTAAGGGCAATGTCGGAGGCCCTACTAGCCCCGGTCAACCTGCTCTTCACGATGTCCATCAAACACCGCCACTCTCCAGGAGCCACAAATGATTTCTTGATTCCCCGATTCTTTGAAGAAGCGCCAGCCAATGACTCCAACTCACTCTGAGACAGGTTTCTGGAAACCAGCTTAATGTACTTTTCCTTTTCTTCGCGGGACAGTTTCCTGGGCTTTAAATCTATTTTCTTCCCGTGCATGCCAGGTATGCCAAAAACCCTCGATATCTCCTGGGCAGAAAATGAAATCTGTATCTCAGTGCCACAATACTTCAGAGTGCTACGCCGGCTATCCCGATCGAATGTATCAATCATGCCTCGGAGAGGTCCCTCATACTCTCTAATGGAAGGCAAAGGCATCTGAATTGCCCAGTGTACTCCTGCTCTTCGAAGCTGTCCCTTCAAAAAATGTGCGTCTGGAGTGTTATCCCACCATGTTCGGCACTCCACTCCACTCAAACCCTCGAATGTCACAGTCTTCCAAGTAATCTCTTCCTTTTGTGCTTGTGGCTGCTGTATGTGTGGACGGTGCTTTCTGGCAGTATCCATGCTACCAGCAATGCGGACTCTAGACTGTGAAACCCTCGGTCCTCTGACCATCCTAGCAGTGTAGATTTATGAGGAGCAATTTTGGCTCCTGATGCTCGACAGAATAATTGCAACCTCCTAAGAACATTATCAAAATTATCTTTATCCAATTCCACAAACAGAGCAGTGTCATCAGAAAATTGTTCTATCAAGAGTTCATCCTTACTAGGTAATGTGATACCTTTTACAGGAGGGCCTATCTCATTGGCTTATAAAATATATGAAAGAGCATTAGTAGCAACTACAAATAGTGCAGGTGCAAGGGGGCACCCCTACCTAATAGACCCGCCAAGTGGGATAGGTTTTGAATATTCACCATTAACTTCAATCACAGTTGAGGAATCTTTAAACAGAATACTGACCCATTTGCAGAAATACTCTAGAAACCCAACTATCTCTAGCATTTTAAGAACAAACCACCATTCAATTCTATCATAAGCCTTTTCTAACTCAAGTAACATCATAGCTACATTTTGTTCCTCCATTTTTGCCCAATGCATAGCCTCCCAGCTTGTAATAAGATTATCTCGTATGTATCTTCCTCTGATAAAACCTGTTTGAGTAACTGATACAATGTCATTGAGCATATCTCTAATTCTTCTAGCAAAAAAATTTCCAATTATCTTATAAGACATATTTAACAGTGTGATAGGTCTCCAATTTTTCACTTGGGATTTATCACCATCCTTAGGGAGTAATTTGATCACCCCTCTGTTAATATTCTCTCCTAGTGATCCCGAGTCAAAAGCCTCATTATAGAGTTCTAACAACTCACATGTTATCCATTCTTTATTCTTTTTATATAACTCTACTGGAAATCAATCAATGCATGGTGATTTGCCATTTGTTAATGTCCCAATAGCCTCATCTATTTCCTTCAAGTCAATCTTTTGATTGAGGCTCTTGGCTTGAGAATTGGTCACTTTCTTGGGGATTAGTTTGATACATTAATTCATGGCTTCTTGATTCTCAATTCCATGTTCTGAGGAAAACAATTGTTTATAAAAGTTAACAAAAGCATTCAATATCTCTTTATTATTGTTGGTGAATCCATTTTCTACCTAAATACCATTGATCTCTTCTCTGCTATGTTTGGCTCTTATGAGATTAAAGAAGTACTTAGACCCTTTGTCCCCCCTCTTTGAGCCACCTAGCTTTAGCTCTAGTTTTTTCACCTTGAATTTTATAATTCTGAACTTTCCTCAAATGAACTTTTGTCTTAATCAGTTCTTGTTCCAATTCTTGATCATTGCCTTTGCCCTGTAAAGCTTTTTCAACTTCATTGAGTTTCTTTTGATAATAATTCTCCTCTTGTTTTCTGTCCATGGCTTCCTTAGTTCCTATAATTTGAAACATCTTCCTCCACACTTGAACCATTTGATCCCACTTGGCAGTTGTTGAGGTTTCGGACATACAATATTTGGATAGGGCAATTACAATTTGGATAGCACCTAATGTGTCTTCATCCTGGAGTAGGGAAGTGTTGAGCTTAAACATATTGTTCCTCCTATGGCTTTTGGGCTGGGAGATGAAGCTTTTAAGCACAATGCAAGCATAAATGGAAGAATGATCTGAAATACTAGCAGGGGATACATTGATGGGGGGATTGGCCTGGATTGTGAGAGAACCCAAGCATGGCAGTGTTTACATAAATTCTATCCAATCTGCAGTATATTATATTCTTGTTGGCTTGATTATTACACCAAGTGTACCAAATGTTATCATACTCATTTTTCATCCTATCCAATGGGTCACTGATATTAAACCTCCTTTTGAATTTGGCCCAAAAATAAAATTCGTTGCCCTTCCATTCATGTTTATTCCCCCCAAATTTATCCTATCCATTCTCAATCATATTAAAATCACCAATGAATGTCCACTTTGCATTATTAAGGCTATTTGAGAGCCAGTCCCACAAATTGGCCCTATCTCTATAGTCATTTGGGGCATATATGTTACAAACTCCTATCATTTGATCATTGACTTTAAAAAGAATCCATAAGGTTCTTTGCATGGAGATACACCATTGTATGTCATCTTATCAGCCCAATTTGGCCCGACTAGAGTAGCCACTCCTCCTTTACCTCTGTCATGCCCTGAATATAAACATGTGACCTTGTCCCAAACAAATTTAAGTATGTTATAGGCACGATAACCAGTAACCTTAATTTCCTGTAAGAAGATAAAATCTTTCTTCTGCACTTTATTACACCAACTTCTAACAATATATTTCCTATCTGTCATTTCCAAACCTCTAATATTCCAATTGTGTATGTTCATTATCATAATTGATTTGATGGGGTGCTTTGATTTTTACACAGTCTAGTGAAACATTCTGGGAGCTCCTTGCTTTTGAGCTTGTTTTTTCTCTCATCATTTTTGACACTATTACTCCTCTCATATGTTTTCCTCTTTTTTTTTTACTACTTTTGTGAATTCGCCCTCTCCCACTTCTTGGTCAGTCTGCTCCGGAGGACTCATTTGAGCCTCTTTATTGTGTTCTTTCGAAGGGGATTCGGGAGGTATGCTGTCAAAACAAATGGTAATCTACTCAATAGATTGTTGTTTGGTATTCCTCATATTGTTACCTTTATCCTTAATTTTACCCAGAGCTATTTGCTGAGCATTAAGCTTAGGGGCATTATCTTCGTTAACTTTCTCTCTAGCCACTGGAAGATATTGTGGTTGACAAGCGAAGGGGTTATGGTCTCTTTTGTTATCAGCCTGTTTTCCATGTTGCACTTCAAACTCATCCTCAAAAAGAGGATTAGTAAGGGAGACAAACTTATCCAGGTGATCATCAAGGGTTTCACTCGAGACCTCTTTATCGCTGTTTCTTTCATTAGTTTTATCATTTTGACCATCATTATTACTACTGTTATGTCCAGCATTCATTTTATTAACATTATCATTTTGATCAGTACCAATGTTACATTTATGGACCTCTTTATCAACATTCCTTTCATTAAAGTTATCATTTCAACTCATTGTTATCATTTTTGCCACCTTTTGTTTGAGGATTGGTTTTATTTGGGACTCCCCCTGAGAAATCTATTTGAATGTTTTTCAATAGCAGACAATCCCGTCTATTATGGCCATTAATCTTGCAATGGAAGCAAGCCCCTATGTTTCCAAGCTTAACAATTTTCCATCTAAAGATTTCTTCCTCAATGTCAAGAGAAATTTCATCAGGGAACACAACGTCGGGATACAGTGTAATCAATATGCGGGCATTAAGGTGTGGGAGTGTCACTTTCGATTCTTCAACTTGCAGCACTAATCCCATTGGCTTAAGCATGTGAAGTATAAAAGGCCAAAATTCTGGTTAAATATCTTTCAATTCAACCCAGAAAGAGGAAGAACTGGCGAAAACATGTTCTGCATTGCTTTTCGGGGACCAAGGAAGGGCTCTGGACAGTGTTTTCCCTAAATGCCAATACCCTTTATTCAAAACTTTTTCTTGCATTCCATGGGTTTTTAAGAAGATTACAAACAAACCCTTTTGAATCATTCAACTAAAACTAACAATAATACCAAGTTTCTTCCCCCAAATGTTGATGAGCCAATCATCCAAAAATTTCCTAGCAGGGAAATATTTAACATCCATGCAAACAAAAAAATACAGCAATGCTTTTTAATCTAGTTTGTTCAGATTTAATAGCATTTACCATATCACCATTTGGCGAGAGAGCGTCTTAACTCCAGGTGACGAGGCCTTACCTTCTTCTCCTCCCTTATTACTAGCGAATTTTGTTGAGGAATCGACACCATCTTCTCGTCTATGTCCATTGGTGTTGGGCTCTCTTCCTCCATTTACCACTTGTTTTCTGAGAAACTTCCCTTCGAAATTTGCAAACTCTAGGAGCACGGTAGAAAAGTGATCTGAAAGAACTGCCTTGTAAGAAAGCTTAACCGTTTCCCCAGATTTATTCGAAATATCTCCATCCTCAGGCACATTAATGCCCTTCTCCTTCCCCTCATTTCCATCATTTTCCTCTACTACGGCCATTCAAAACATAATATGGCTGAGACTCGAATGAGCCAAGCCCTAGATGGCGCTCACCTGAGAATGATAAAGGCACACACATGCGAAGCAAACGAGAAAGGAAATGGAAATGAAACAGGAAATATAATGATAAAGCAATCAATCAACAGGGTAAATAGAACTCAAACACTGCACGCAAACCAAGAAAAAAAGGGATGCAAAACACGGGGCAACATTAAACCAGACCATGTCCATGACAGCCTGCAAACAAGGCACGAAAACGGTGGGCACTATATATATATAGATATATATATTTATAATTTTAACAGCCCATCCTAAAACTCAGAGAAACAATGCTTTTCATAAAACACATATTTGCCTGTGTACATGCAGCTAGATTTGAGGAAACAGTCAACAAATCTGATTTGCCTAAAATCCTCAAGAGATTAAAACATGTGATTCAGCTTCTGAGAAGAACCTCCATCCCCTCCAAAACAACAGGACTGAGGAAATTGTCACTCAACATCACTCTTTTAAAGTAGGAAGCACATTTTTTCTGCCTTAGTGCATGCAGCTAGATTTGAAGAAGCCATTGCCAAATCTGATACATCTAAAATCTTCAAAAGTTTGAAACAGAAGGTGATTCACCTGCTGAGTAACCTCATTCCCCTCCAAAACAACAGGATGAGGAGATTATTAATCAACATTGTTGCTAATATTATCAAAATTAAGACGACTGTTTATTCACTTCAACTTTATAACACAATCATTACCTTTCTAAAAACTATCCTGAAACATGTGTACATGCTAAAAATTTAGCCCGTGCATGCAGCTAGATTTGAAGAAGCCATTGCCAAATCTGATACATCTAAAATCATCAAAAGTTTGAAACAGAAGGTGATTCACCTGCTGAGGAGTAACCTCATTCCCCTCCAAAACAACAAGATGAGGAGATTATTAATCAACATTGTTGCTAATATTATCAAAATTAAGAAGACTGTTTATTCACTTCAACTTTATAACACAATCATTACCTTTCTAAAAACTATCCTGAAACATGTGTACATGCTAAAAATTTGGCCCTGCTCCATTAAGCCTTTGCATTAATGTCTAATTACTACAGCAAAATCAAAACTCAACTCATTGACTGTCCAAATTTCGCAAGTTGACAGTACTACATCAGAACCGGAAGTAGAAGCATAACTATTTTGTACCTTCTGTGGTCCCCTATAGATACAATCTTGGAGCTGCATGGATGAACGTTCATCTTTGCATGCCACTAGAACTGCACCACCACCATCATCCCCTGCATCTTGAGAAGAATTTAAACCTGCTTCAGACACTTTCTGCTTCATTCTTTCTTCTTCTATCTCCTCCAAAACTTCCTGTCAATCAAATCTCAAGATATTATATTGGGTTTTACTGTTATACATTGTCGACAGACATTTATTTCTCAACCAAACCATACAATAAACTAATGAAACAATGTTCATTTGGAGTATGTATCGATTTGTAATGTCCTAATGTACTAGGCTTTAGCACAGAAAGCAAGGCAATAATTACATTGAAATAATATCAGGCATCAAATTACAGGCAGAGATAACAGTCAATTTTTGGGTTCTGGTCAAGCCAAATAGCAATTCAGGAAATTAGATCTCCTTGTATAAGTCCATAGGAGATTTCTTTCCATTATCTTATATATGTAAAAACTTTACACCCCTAGGTATCAACCTCATATCCAAGCTAGAGAGTAAACTGGACCATGTCAACCCACCTACACCCTTACAGGCAATTTTTGGCACAAACTAATTCTATTTCTACAAGGCATGCCTATAATTGGTATTAACATGAAAATGACAACAAATTTTTAACTTGCACCATCCAGTTTTTACACTTCTTCATATATCATTTTTTTCTCCTAAAATTTCCACATTCTAAAATTCCATAGTTATAATGTAATATTTAAAATGGGGTTCAACAAAAATTATCACATTTGTTAAGACATGCACATATAAACAAAGTATAACATTTGTCTTAATTGGTTAGCTCCAATATTGATTTTTTTTTCAAATTCAGGTTTGTATTGAACTTCATAGACCACTAATTGAAGATAAGATGCTGAATGGGTTTAAAACAATGAAGCCTTTGATATGATCCAAAGAATCCCAAACTTGTTTCTGAAACAGTGGATACTCATTTCCCCATCACAGATTCTCATTTCTAATTCAGTTTCTTGCCATCTGTTCAGTGCCCAAAGGCTGGCTGTCCCCCTTTCCAATAGGTTTTTCTACTATCAAAATTCACTTCTCAATGCACTAAAATATGATCCATGACAACTCTGAAATGATGTTAAAAGGTCAAGTAAGACATACAGAAAGATATCCATTTTCACAGAGTTTGTTTCCAAATTCTGGAGCAAAATAAATATGACCTTAGACAACCATAAATTATTATGAAATCTCTAGGTAAGCTACAAAAAAGAAACACTTCATCTCAAAATCAAAGGAAACAAGGGCACCCAACTGAAAATTAGAACAAGTTTAAAGTAAAACTATTTTTGATTTAAAACGAAAGGCAATATTCTGAGTTTTTTACATAGAAATTTGATAAGTAAATGAAGAACCTCTTCAAGTTATATCACCCATCAATTTGTGAGAAATTAAGTTTACAGACACTGAAAAGATTCCGAAGCCAATTTTTTTTTATTTTTTGCAATTTCAATTTACAAAGCAGTGCACCCGTTAAGGTTAGAAGAGGAAATCAAAACGTACTGAAACAACTCTAACCAGTATGGCACCGATGATGGTGAGCATTGGTCAGAGGATCTAAATCAAACTGCTTATGCTGTAACTCTAACCAGTATGGCGCCGATGATGGTGAGCATTGGTCAGAGGATCTAAATCAAACTGCTTATGCTGTAACTCTAACCAGTATGGCACCGATGATGGTGAGCATTGGTCAGAGGATCTTCTACCCTAAATACTGGAAAGGGAACTCGACGTCAAGTATGTGTTACCCAATCCGAAGCGGAGTGAGGGGCGACCATATGACGGAGTAATTACCATAGCAATGTTTGAAAGAGAATTACTAAAAGCTGAGAATACTCAACACCCAGAATGTGCTTGCTAACCCAGAATGGAAAGCAGCTACCATAGGGCGGAGCTGAACTGTTACAATAACTTTAATTGAAATCGAGAATTACAACCAGATTTGAGCAAGAAATAAAGACTGCCAGTACTACTGTCAGTTTTACAAATTAAGATACTGATTTTTGGTTTCTGTTACAAATCTGTTCATCCAAAGAACAAACAGCAGTCTATGGAACTACTTCAAATGCTCTTATTTTTCACGTATGACCTTCAATTGACTAGAAATCAAATGCTATAAGCCGGAAACACTAACATGCCAAATCGAAACTAACAATGCAATAAACTGAGAACAATGCACAAACTGAATACAACTCACAAATGAGATTGAATCACCACTAGTTGTTGTCTTGCAAACAAGAAGCGATGCCCGAGCTAGGAGGCCTTCATTCCTCCAAGCAAACCCAGAGCCAATCCTGCGGCATAACAGTATAGTAAAACCAAAGATGTGAAATGATGCTCAAGATCTTCCTTTTATAACCTTCGGTTGACTTCCTGAAACCCTAAATCCTCCTCACTGTCAAAACCCTAACTCTTTCTTCAAAATGGCGTCTTTTTCCCTTTAAGCTCAATAATGATATTTTAAATAAAAATCCACCAACTTCTAGCAAAGACACCCTCAAAACTAGGAAACCCTAATTATACCTTCCGACTAGCCTTCGGGTTTCCAGAAAAAGGCCAACAGTCACTGGAAATATCAGGATTGAGAAGGGGACATTACAGACACATCTAATCCAATAAACTAATTGCTTTGTTGTTGGAAGAAAGAGAGCAGTATAGTGATTCAAACGTGACATGTTTGTTTTTACATTGGATGCTATAAATAATTTTATTAATAGTGCTACAGAAATACAAGAAGCTATCCCAGCCAAAGATTGCATGGCTGGTTGGCATAGATTTTTCATGATTGAAAAGAAAAGCTTGGAAGTTCTATGTATCTGACTAACACTATTGTAAAAATTGTAATATAAGGACTGGTTAGCAATGAGCATCATGTGGAGAGTAAACACACAAAAGGGGCAGTCACATAAAGGCAGAAAGAATTACTGTTTGCAACAAGTAAAGAATCACTATTAAAGACTAATGAACAATTACAAGCCAGTAGTTTATCTGGGATGAGACCAACACCAAAAGATGTATCATGGAATCCAATATTTAATATGAGACATCTGGGTTGCTTCCTCGTGAAGATCATAGAAATAGTGGTGAATGTTAAAGATTTTTCAGAGTCCAGAGTTGAGTCATTTGGAAATGTCTT
Source organism: Chamaecyparis obtusa (assembly GCA_027943335.1). Lineage (NCBI taxonomy): Eukaryota > Viridiplantae > Streptophyta > Pinopsida > Cupressales > Cupressaceae > Chamaecyparis > Chamaecyparis obtusa. The sequence continues at coordinate 2,202,328 of BSBK01007512.1, forward strand.
TAAAAAGATGTGTTTCCAAACCACCCTAACATACTTGCAAGTGATAACCGATAAGCAGATGCTCATAATTTTTTGTAAGCAAGAGGCCAGCAAAGTTTCCCTTTTTGACTCTTGAGATTGTCAAAGGTTAACTGATGATTTTGTATAAGAAGCCAATATACGAAATTCACCTTAAAATAGCACTTCTGTGCCAATTATGTCTCCAATTAGAGAGGGCAGAAATCTTGCCACTCAATTACATATATACCTTGACAACAAGGTGCTGGAATACCAAATGCCAGATATAGTCAATTCTGGAAGATGCTGGAATTCTGGAAGATACATATCCTCAAAATGATTTCCGGAATATGTGTTGACCCATTTGGTTCACCCGGAAGATGACTGAGAAGATGTAGTTTCGGCGTTTGGGTGCCAAAATTGGAATATGCATTGAACTGAAGAGAAATTTTCGCAGAAACTTCAAACATCAAAGAAATCCATTTCATTCAATGTTCTTACACTCCCTATGCAGAGAGACCATCAATCACATGGGATAAGAAGATTGGGCCAAGAAGACGCTGAAAGCCTGCAGGTGCAGCCAAAAAGTCACTGATGTGGCCCTCCACATTGCAAGAAATGTTGACTGCTGCCGATGCAAGGAAATAGCATGCGCACAGAGGATGCCGATAAAAAAGGATGCAGAAAACTAAAACAGACCGCAGGATCTGAATAGACCGAGAGGAAGGCTCGGGAGCAGCAACAGAAGAGAAGCTCTCATTGCAGGCTTCGAATAATTTCTGAACAGCAGCAGTCGGTGAAAACGGTGAAAATGAAAGAGGGAACGGTGAAGGTTAAAAATTTCGGACGTCAAAAATTATTATTGCAAGCGGACCCGATGGACAACATAAAATTGGCATTTGAAAAGTGGAATTAGAGCCTGAAATTCTAATTTCACCTTTTCAAGTGGAAGATGAAATGCCCATTTTGTGGGCAAAATTGGAATTTCGAAATTCCAATTCCTGCTTGTTTGGATGGACACAAACATGGAATTCAATAATCCGAAAATCTAATTCTGGAATTAGAGCCCATATTCCATGCACCAAACGGTAATGTTACATGCAACCATCAGCATCAAGGAAAACCCATCCTTCAAGCAAGTTGGAGGAATTCATTCAATTCTCATTCAAGTGAGCAGGAATGTTTATATAAGCATTGCTTTTTATTTCTGGGATCTCATTGAGATAAATAATTTCGAACAAATGGAAGATTTTGGTATGTTCGAGCCAGGCTTTCAGCTGTTCTGACTATTTAGGTTTAAAACTATAATTTTAACCTCTACAGAATACATTTTGCCATTTCCAGGATACCTAGAGAGGTGTCAACAAGTTTAGTCATTCCATCAATATTTTCTAGATATAGGACCTTTTTAGTGTGGCAGTGGAGTAATTTGTGTTAAGCATGGTCTGCATGTAATGTCCCTCAATTTTTGGGGGGGAATTTTTTTTAAATACTTGATGATGAAAATGCAAACCATCACGCTTTTTGATCACCCACATATGGGCAAGCTGAGAGCATATGGTGGTCAGTACACTAGCTTCTGGCAGCAAGCTGCACAAATCTAAATGCATGCAATTACAAAAACTGAATGATATGATATGTGGATCTGGCAGCTAAGCCTTCCAGATAACAATCAATTACAATATCAATACAGAATCTAGCCAAAAACTGCTCAGATTATATAATATATCTGATTTTTAGAAATCACAACTTCTAATTCAAAATCTATAGAAAACCCTTCTAAAATGAATATTAATTGCAACTGATAATAATCATGGAAAACAGCAATTACTGAGCTAATATAATCAAAACCCTAAGACATTCTTCATACCAAATTCATGCTGGATAAACCATATAATAAATAACAGCTGTACAGCAGCACAAAAAGTACAGCAGACCTTAAAACAGAACCAAGAATATACTGCAGCAACTTGTACTTTGATTAGAATCCACAATGATATGAATTGCAGATATTAAATTCTGCACCTTCCAAACACAAGTATGCTGACGTGGGGATGACTCAGCGCATAAAAATAAGTAAAGCAGTCGACCACCAGCATAGGATATGTATAGACTCCCAGCAACAGAGTTACACCAGCTTTTCAACTTTGGACTTAGCCATAAGACATGGTACCACATTCTCTGCTCATTTTGACTGCTGCAACTATTTTTGATAGTAGTATGGCAGGTCATATTACTGCTAAATGCTGTGATCCAAGGAATTTATCTGCTGCAGATTACTATTAACTGGCTGCTATAGATATTCTCCAAAAACTGCAATTTCCACATAATCCAGTTGCGATCACCTTTTTCAAAAATCATGGTGACAAAATAGATGAATTCAATAGCACAAAAGGAATAGAGTGGCTCCCCTCTATTGGCATAGTCTACAATTAAAGTCTAGCAACAAATAAGAACTGCCTGCGTCAGACTATGTCAGAGATTGTCTTGGAATGTTACAGCACCCTCCGGTGATTCATAAGGAATGTCAAGACTTTCATACAATTCCTTTAGGCTTTAGTTAATCTCCTAACATAGTGTTTGCCTTAAGCAGAAAACTAGGAGTCAATAGGATTCAGCAGCAATTAAACTAGCTGCAGCTATATTGACTATCTGAGCAATTATAAGTTATAACTATGTTACTGGTTCTGGTTCAGATCCTAGTTTGGGTTCATGGATTTGGTTTGTTGGTCCGGCAAAAAACTTTGTGGGGTTGAGTTCATTTTGGGTTCATCCATATAAAAAAAACATGTATACTGATAATATAATAATAAAATGAATTATTAAATTCAATAAATATTTATATATATTATAATATACAAATAATGATTTAAGATAGATATAATAATGTTATTATTATAATAATATAATATTTTAATATATTAACATAAATATAAATATCAAGAAAAAATGGACATTTTTGAAGGCTGATTATTGGGAGTGGCATCAGCATCAGGCAGAGGAATGAAAGGAGTAATTCAGCAGGTTTTTGTAGATTTTGTCAAATTTTGTAGAAAATCGAAAAAATTGAAGTTTGGACTATACTATAGTTAGTATTCTTGATAAATGGAAAGGGCTCTCAATTTGTTTTTGTAAGTAGTTGTGAAGTGTAGTATTTCTGATGAATTTATACACAGGAGATAAATTTTTGTAATAAGGTGATATAAGGTGTAAATTATGTATGCATCTGTAGTCAAGCCACTTTTACTTGATGTAACTTTTTAATTAATCAATATAAAATTTAAATCTTTTACCGATCAAAAAAAAACATAAATATAAATATAGATATTAATATTAGTAACTGGGATGCCCTTAAGTCAATAGAAGATGATTGCAATTGTTTAAATTTTCATTAATACCCTAACCGCAGACAATGATGCCTCACTGAAACAAAACAGAGAGAGAAGGATTTATTCATGGTGGACAGCCGAGTCCCTATTCATGGTAGGGCAAGCATGGTGGACTTGTTCACTACAATCTGTGAGCCCCTCCATCACAAACAATGGTAGGCAATGCCACTACAAAACAAACCCTTCAGAAATAGGCTGACAAGGCAAAAATTTAGTTATGTGTATTCATAGGTCACTATCAACTTTCAAGGCAAATGACTGAGCTAACAAACCACAAAAAAATCAGATCAAGGCGAAAAGAAGTTATAAAGTGAAGAAGGATATCATCAGACCAATAAAAGATTTTGGTCAAGATCTTAATGAATAAACAAAATGGAGAATGGGTTTATAGAGGCAAGGTCTACGACTCAAAACCATCAATCAATTACTTTGTTATAGGCAGTACCAAGGCACAATCAGTAACAGTTTAGCTATGTGTCTTCATAGCTCCCTATCAAGGCATAGGACTGAGCCAACATGCCATAACACATCAGATCAAGGCAAAAAGGAACTACAAAGCAAAGAAGGATATTGTCGGAAGTTAGACCATGAAAGATTCAGTCAAGATCTCAATGTATAATGGAAAATATGGAGAATAAGATTCCCTTTTATCTTCTCATTTGCAGATCTGCAAATGTAAGTTTGATATAAACTCTTGCTCTCCTCAAATGCACCATACAACTTAATATATCTTCCCAAGAGTGCTGTCTCTTCCACTTTCTTAATCACTCCTTAACTGATCTTAATTGCTCTTCTTTATTTCTAATTCCGGTTTATTTCTGAGTCCTCCAATTCCTACTTGATTATTCCATATCTTGTTTTCCAATTTTCCTTGCTCCCTCCATATGCCTTTCAAATGAGCCATTCTCCCTTTTATATCTCATGGTTGAGGGAGTCTTCATTTCATGCCTTTTGACCATTCATTAAATTTAAGTTATACCATATTTCATTTTTATTCTATTGTATTTTAGTATTATTATTATTATTATTATATTATTAATAAATCCTATTTCAATAAGGGGACATCACAATTACACATAAATATACTTATCAAGTTGAAATAATATTTAAAAATCTATATACTGGTGTAAGGACAAACTAGCTACTGCACCCTTACTGCAAATGATGTGTTAATAAGGAATTTTGTCACTATATTCTTTTCCGCGATATTCTAAACAATAATTTGATTCTTTACTGTTTCTTCAAAATCTATTTAATAAAAAATTTATACTTTTTTAGGATTGTAACCCATTGGCATTAAGGCATATGTCTTCTTCTAAATTTATTAAATAATAAGTCAATTCCTTTTTAGGCCAGTAACTCATTAAGATGTGTGAGGAGGGAGGGTTGTTGCCTTCAAATTTCCAAAAAATACGAAATGACTGACCAAATCTAGAGCTTAAATTGTGGGGCGGGCAAAAGGAGATGATGAATCATGGAGGGGCCATCATTTTTGTTTCAATTCAGAAAAATTTATAATCAAGATAAAATAATGGACTCTCCTCTACGAGATATAACCTACAACTATCATAACCATGATCGGACAATAGCATTAAACAAAAAATAGTAAATAACAGTCCTAACCAACAGCCAACTTTAATTCATATGTAAGGAAAGATTTAATACAATGGATATAAAACAAGATAAATTAAATTAGAGAAAGAGCAAAATAAGTAAAATTGAAGATAAGATTACCCAAAATTGTTTTGAAATCCGCGGTTCTGTGAAGATTTGAAGGAAAAAATGATATGTTCAATTCTTATTGTAGTCAGTGTTCTTTTCACATAAGATTCTAGCATACTGATTGGTCACAAAAAATAGTTTAAAGTCAATTTTCAAGTTATCATAGTAATGCAACATATTGGCATAAAAATTAAGTCTATTCTTAATGAATGAGCACTTAATATCATGCACAAGGAAAAGCAGACTTAAAACTTTCAAAGTCAATCTGTTATTTCATAATAATTTGTTGAAAATTAATTGTAGGGGAAGGACTCACTCACTCGCAACACCTTCCATTTGGGCATTTCCTCTCCAACAACCTCTAGCTCAACACCCGAGGCCTCTTTTGACAGATCATTTGAAGTGTCTCCATTACTGTCTGAAGTTGATGCTTCAGTTGCTATAGAAGCACAATGAAAAGAGAACCTTGCTGTCAGAAAAGATGGTTTGAACTCTATAAATTATTAAATTGCAGTTGCAATACATATCCACGTGTCATAAAATCCTATACAACCATGGCCACCATGGCCATCAATAACAAATATAAACAAAACGTGTCAAGAATCACCTACAGCATGGCACACCAAATACCAGAGGTAAACACATCAAACAACATATCACCTAGGATACACAGTACAACAGGAGTCCTAATGCTAGACTACCAGATGTTGCAAAATCAGAAGAAATTGCAGTGTCTAATATTGGCCAATTAAAGAAGATAATTAATCTCAAAATCTAAACTTATCAATGTTATCATCACTCTCTAACAGATTCCAGTGTTATGATAGTCAAGGTTCAAAACTGTGGATAAGATCACATAAGTGGCAACATTCAAGCTTACACCATGCTGGAAGATTTTCCCATACTCACCTGAGATTTATCAAGCAATTAAAAACTTGCAAATTTCTATAAATAAGGCTTAAAATCTTGAGAAAATTGAAAAATAATTCCAACACTTAAGCAAAATTTATAAAATAGGAATACATTTTTAGATCAAAATTTGCCAGATTTTCTGAGCTTCTGTTTATGTTTCCTTAAATTATTTACATGTGCTGTAAATGTATTAGCAAGACCTTGGTCTGCTCACAAGCTTAGTCAGGGTCAGGTAAAGTAAAAAGGTTCTCCTGTTAAAACAGAGTGTAAATCAAACACAAAGTTTGTATGCTGGCTAGCCCAAGACCTAAAAGATCTCCTTTACCTACTAACTAAAAAAATTGATGCACAGACATTTCACGGGTACTCAACCTACAGCATCAGCCAAGCAAGGAACAAAGGCTCTTACCCTTGTTTTGTTTAATGTCATTCGCATTTATTTTTCTGCGCTTGCTTGCATCCCCTCTTACTCCACTGACGCTCTTAATCAAACCATTTGCAGACCCTATTCTTCCACCATCAGATCTCACAACCTGATAAACACGTTTCTTTGCTAACTCAAAAATTCGATGGCTAGGGTTAGCAAAAATCCATACTGATCTCACACCCTCTGACACCCTCAATGCATCCAAATACTTCAAGTAAGTCACAGCATCATACCTAACCAAATAATCAGCCAGTTTCCTCAACGTCTTCAAGTCCCTGACCAGCTGCTTTGTCTTCTTCCCTATAATATGCCAAATTGGATCCAGTTGTTGCCGCACAATCTCATCAAAAGACTTGAAAAGTCCACTTTCTACCGTCAGATCCTCCACATCAACTTTATTAGTCTTTCTAAGCTCCTTCAAGCAGGCATCCATGACCTCAATTATTGCAGATTGAATTCCTGACATTAAAGAGGTCTGTGGCATTCGAACATCAATAACCTCAGGAGGATCCTTCTCCAGTATATCAGATACAAAAACCTGAAACCGGGAAAAAAAAAAGGTTAGTGGCTAATATCTACCAGTTTGCTTTCTTCAATAAAAAAACTTTTTAATCAAAAAAGTTAATTCTTTGAAAATCAACACTAACCAAAAATTCTACTAGACAGTTCTTTTTAACTTCTCCCTATAGAAACAATATATTATTAGTCAATGATTACAGGTTATTACATTGCATAAATATTATTGCATTGCAAAAACAATTACTTAACAATTACAGATTTTCACACTCAAAAGCTGTTTTCTTCTTCTTTCAAAAGGAAAGGCAAGGCTCTTTTAAGGTTCTGAGGTTCATAATGCCTTGTTCTTCTCACATCTAAGTGTGCTTAGACTATAGGGTAACATTCAGCTAATCATGTAAACTTTGCTTTACCTATGTTTTGAGTGTCTTTTTGACATAAGTTATAAATATATATGCTTTGTTAATCTTCTAGAATGCACTTCATTTAAAACCAAATCATGCATCAAGAAGCTGACGCAACAAAGCCATAAATTAAACTTTGAGCCTGCTTATTTTTGGTAAAAGGTGTGTTGTTCACCTTGCATAATGCTTATAATGTAAATTAATATTTATTTGTGCTGCACCCAAGAAATCTAGGGATGCATCACATGGGTTACCATTAGACGTTCTTAGATTTGTATGTTGTATGTAACATTGAAACACATATTTACTGTGGATTGCACATTAAGAAAATATTTAATATTGGAAAAACTTATTGCCAACTTGATAAAATTAAAACCTAATGCCAAAAAGTGAATTAAAGTGACATGGTTTCATAAGTTCATGATTTAGAGGCACATGGTTTATGTAATACCATTTGGTAGTTTTGTCCAAACTTATTTCTCTAAAAGCAAGCAGAGTTTATGTTGAGGTTGGCTTTTGTAAGCTTCGGCTTGTTGACTAAGATTGGATTGAGTGTCTAATGTAGGTTGCAGATGTGAGTAGAGGAAGCATGGGTTGAGAAGTGCAGTTAATGATTTTCATTTGCTTGTTCACGTGCAATGCAATTAAGGAACTTGATACTTCAAAATGTCGTGCCCCCGCCTAAGAGTATGGATGATATTGTTGCCATCATTTCCATTGATGTCAAGGTGCATAAGAAATATCATTAGCAAAAATATATAAGCAAGTTTAGTGGCAAGATTGATGTGTATGGGTTCAAAGAGAAAATCGATAATTGTATGAAGGCCAAAGGACACTAATCGCCAAGAGTAAAAGATAACAATGATAAAAAGACAGTGATGGTGATTAATATTAATGGGCATTGATTAAGGAGAAAATCAAGTTAGACAAATGGATGCTTTGCTGGCTGACCAAGACAAATTTATTCCCTCTATGCTGGCTGACTTCATGTTATTTATGGCACCCATTTTTTATATAGTATAAAATAAAATAAATGTATTTACAGTAACCTTGAGGCCGACCTATTTGGTAGAGATGCCTCTCTTGGGACAAGTTGTCCACTTTGGAAGAATTTGCCTCCTTTGTGACGAGGCATGAAAGTGCTAAATAGAAGTCACTTAGGAATTTGAAAGAAGAAATAAGATATAGAATATAATTTCTGATTTAATACAGAAAAGCAGATATAAAAAAGAAGTAAATTGCCAACATAGGAAAGGTCACCTCTCTTCCCTAAAGAAGCATTTACTGTGATATATATGCAAGGTGTGTGATGGATATTATTGCAGATAAAAGGAAGATTTAAGGCACATTTATGAAGAGGAAGAGCACATCAGATTGTTATAAGACATCAGCAATCAGGCGTACATATATTGGGATGCAGCTAAAGTCTAGACAAAATGCACTTTTGAAAATGTGGAAAACACAACAGATTTTTGCAAAAATTTCAGCATGTGTTCTTCATGATCTGCATCTCCTGTGCTGTAAATCCACAAAAAATCTGATAAAAAAAGAGTGTTTTCGACATTTAGAAGATTTTCTAAAAACAAATTCTTTGCCTTTAGTGCTTTTTGTCCAATGTAACACCAGCACTAGGGGACGTCGGGACGAGTTTCCAGGACGGGGGGAAAAAGGGCCTCAATTTCGGGATGGAAAGGGGATGGTTGCGGGGGGTGGGGTGTTGTATAGTATACATATAGAACTTGAAATGCTAGTTATGAAATGATGTTTCAGTATAACATACCAAATTGAAATACTTGAACATAGCAAAATTGAAAATTGCAACACAAACCAGAACCATTGAACATTCAACATAGTACATACCCAATAGTAACATTCAAAAATCAAAATTCAAATAGAAATTCAAATTATCAGCAAATAGGATTTATATTAGTTCACTTCTATCAAATATCATAAAGATGAATCATGATTACAATGAGTAGCATGATATTAATCATGATCGATATCAAAACGAGTACAAAATCATGTCAAAATGTAGTGAAGGGAGGCCTCTAATCATCCCCCAAGCCAAAGTCCTCATCACTATAACCACTAGACTCCTCACAGTCAAGATCTGCCAAAGGAACACCAACCAGCCCTACTTTTGTGTTTGTTGCAAACTCGTCCTCATCAATATGAGATGGCTCCTTTGGCTCTACATCCCATCATGTTGTTCGGCTCTCCTTGTACACATGTGTCTTGCGATCCATGATATGCAAGGCACTGTGTACAACAACTAGCTTCTCCGCTCTCTTAGAGGTAAGTTTGTTCCTCTTAATAGTGGATGAAACTATAAGTAGATAAGTTCCTCTCTGCAGTTGAAGAACTAGAAACCTAAGATAGCAATCAAATGGCCAGTGTGGTAATCTTTGACCTCTATAATCCATAACATTTCCACCACAAAATCAAATGCTTTTGTGCCATAGTTCTGATATCCATCTTTGCTGCATCCGAGTAACCTATAACATAGCAAAATTCATCATGAACCAGAAACATTCAACAATCAACATAGTAACATAATGTCATAAACATACCCAATAGTAAAACTAAAGTTACTAAACTCTAAATAGTAAATAAAGAATATTGAATTATCAATTACCTGTAGAAGTGGCAAATTTTGTCCACTAAGAGCGAATCTTGCCAACAACATCAGCATCATACATCTTAGCAATGCACCTGAAGAACCCTACCTTCACCTCATCATCCTAAAGTGGTGTAACTCTACCAGGCCTAGTCATGTACCACTTAGGATTTAATGCATAGGTAGCCATGTGCAAAGGAGTGTTCAACTTCTCCCATCTGTGTTGAATGATTGGTTGAATGTGCTCATTATAGAATGCTAAAGTGGGGTCCTTCTCTCGCACAACAGCCCTCATTTGGCCAAGCATAGAATCGATGCACTCATACACCTCTCAAAGGGTAGGTACATCCCCATCACCATATTTGATCACCTGGAAAACCGGAGTAATGATGGAGACTATGTATTTTGTGTCACTCCAAAACTAATCACTCTTCTTTGTCTCCGTTACCCTCTTCCCCTGCTCTGTCTTGGCCTCAGCCCGTCGATTCCATTCGTGTCATGACCATGAGTTGTAGTGGCTCTTGCAACTCAAGCATTCTCTCCAAGAGAATGTAATACGATGCATATCTAGTCTCAACTGGTTTCAAGAACTCCTTTGCGAAGCTCCTGAAGAGTGTGTGTGAAGTGTGGTGGTTGCAAATAAACGTCTGCATCTCTCGCATCATTGACCACTCCTCTAATCTAGTCAATCTTCCCCATGTCCTTGATTGCATTGTTCATGGCATGCACACAACATGGGGTCCACCATGTCACATCCCTCCAGATTACTCTTATTTTGATGCTTTGGTCGCGTGATGCCCTAGATGGTTTCTGGTATATGTTAACCATGGTTTTGTTAAATTTATGCCCTAGGTGGTTTCTGGTATATGCTAGCCAGGATTTTGTTTAATTTATGCCCTAGATGGTTTCAGATGTTAGAAACAGTGGTTTTACCTTAAATAATGCCCTAACTAGTAACTACTTTTATTCATGTTATGATGCATTAGATTTGGCTAGTATATATGGAATGTCAAGATGAGTTTCATGTGTATCTAGAATAGATGCAATTGTTTATCTCGCATTATGCAATTATTATTATAAAGCCATGGTATCTGACTAACTACTTTTGTTTTGGCAAGTGGATGCAGGGTCGACTTGGCCTCCAAAGTAAAGGGGGAGAAAAGATATCACCGGGAAAGAGGGAAAAGGATATGGTTAAGGTCAATGATGGACTGGATTGCAAAGGACTGATAAGTACTAACTAGCACCAATTAGTGTTACCTTGTCGGCCTAGGTCTCTAGTAGGATTTTGCAAAGAGGTGTGTTCACTTACGACTTAAGTCAATTGGGTGATAACCAAGGAGTCATTTGGTGGCAGTGACATCAGCTTGCACCATGTCCAGCCATTCTTTCTCTAATACTGTAGGTGGAACCCTAGTACCAACGTTCCTAATTAATTTCAATATTATGTCTTATTAATGGTGATATAAATATAAGCATATATTAGTAGTATATGCACGTACATACAAATTTATATCTATATATGTGTAATATAAGTGGACTTGGTACCATGGTCCACAATTGTCTAGATAGAAGTAAATGCATATTTTATGTAAAATAATACGAATATATATATATATATAAATTAATTAGGGACTTGATTTTTTTTTATAAAAATTAAACATTTAAACATTCTTTTTATTACAATAAAACATTTTGATATTAAATTATCAAATTAACTATGGAGGCAACCGCCTACCCTAGCGCTATGAGGGAGTTTATCATTCTTATTATTTTAAAAGCAATTGATATCATTTTTTTTTACCAATCCAACATTTGACTAACTTCCACCAACTTGAACTAGATATTTGAATTTTATAAAGGATGTTAAATGAGCCATGGTATTAAATTATTCAAGGAAGTGTCACTGACTGAATCCCGGCACCTTGAAACTTTGGAAAATCGATTTATCACTGAGGTTTAATGTTTAAGTTTGATAAATGGTGTGTAAACCGTAGTCTCGGGGAGTATTTTGCTCAAATTTATCTCTACAGCCATAATCCCTTGGGTGGCGAGAATATAGAGCCGCATCATTGGGAATGGACAGCAGAGATGGGAATTGAGGAACGATGTTGAGATGAGACTTTGTAATATGTATTGGATGGAAAACAGTTGGGATCCATTCTTTCTTGTTTTTTGTTTTCATTTTGTTTGCTCTGGTTGCTCTTAAAAAGAAAGAAAGAAGGAACTGAGAACGCACGTTCTGGTAGCTATAGCTCTCAGACTAGGACAAGCATTAACAGGAGGAACTACACAACAGAGCTAGAGCAGATGAATTTGCTTCCTTCAATCTTCAGCACAGGCACCTTAGCTTCCAATTTCTTAATTGCAATTGAATTGAAAGAATTTGAGAACTCTTTGTCGCCTAAGTTATAGAAGTGTTCATAGTTCCAGCTTGTAATAGGAAGGACATGAAGAGTTCATAGGTTGCAGTAAAAGGAAATGAAACTTCTTGTTGCGTAGACTTGATAGTTGGAAGTTTTTAAATTATGTGCTTAATGCAGTTCTACTTCTTATGTAATTCATATGACTGAGTGAATCCTTTACACCTGCGTTAATTGCAAGTAAAAAAAAAGGTCTTTGCTTGCGTTCTTTTCTCAGCTGGAAATTTCAGTCACTGTCTATTGGTGATAGAAGTAAATCCCTCATTCTTTTTGTTGTTCCTTAATAGCTGTGAGAAGTCGTAGTTAACAGCCCTATTGTAAATAAAGATTAAGTTAGTAGAAAGAACCCTGTATATAAGCTAGATAAGCAGCTCTTTTCTTTTCCGCAACCAATTAAGCCATTTCTGCATACGGGTAATGCAGCCCTCTTCACTATTATACATAATACCAGCAGGGTATGTAAGCTTAAGTTATAAGAAAGATATCATAGCTGCTAACCCCAGTTAGAGTTAATAGGAACTAGAGAAAATGGTTAATACTAAATACAATAACAATAACCACTATTGTTTTGATGTGTCAAGAGTGGACCCAAACTGTCAAGGTTGTCCAGAATTACCAGTAAGTATGTAAGATAATTAAACAATCTGATTTAAACTATGCTCCAAGGATTGCAATCACGTCACGATAACGGAATGAAGTAAGACTAACAAGGATGGTTAGAGGTAAGTACTTCCGAGTTAAGATTTCAAACCAGTTAGTTGCAGCAAGCAACACTCCGTAGGCTTCTACATTTGTAAGGATAGATTAGATGCCTTACGAACTTAAAGCATTAGAAGGACGATGTCCAACATTTAATCATCAAGTGTTAACTACCTTAAAGATTCATCCAGTAACAGTCCAGCCTTTTCTCTGAGAGATAACAGTTGTATTGTGTGGCTTAAATGACTTGTATGACAAGGTTAAGTGAATAACTAAAGTAGCCTCAGTCACTGATCACCTGTGTTAGTGCTCGTCAATTCCTAAGTTCCCGGATATAGACTTAGTTGGGAATTACACCAAGTTAGCAATAGCTATAGGGTGTAGCCGACTAAGGTTGTAGGACCTTACACCAGTTCCAGATGACTTGACCTAACTATATACCTTTTCCTTGTAGAGGGCCGGACCCACTTCGATAAGAAGTGAGCACGGGAGGATTGAGTTACGATTCATGGTTGGGTGGATAAACACCCCAAAGATATCTTTTCCCCCTTAATGCAGAAAGAGATTAAAGTTGCTCTAGTGATAGTCAGTTACTAGATGCTAAGTAAGTTCTTTCCATTTCTGTACTTTGAATATGATGTATAAAGAAATGTAAATAAGAATTAGATTTAAATTCTACTTGCAAGTATCTTATGGAAATGTCGCAACATTGATTTATTTTATTTTATTTTTTAAAAAAATTATTATTAGCATGTTAGAGTAGTTTCCTTTTCTTGTTTATTATTTTCAAATCTTTAGTAAAATCTTAAAATTGACCATTACTTTCATTCTAAGTTTAATGCTTGTTACACATCAAATATGTTTATAGGCTGCCTCAACAAGCTCCCCTGCAGCTCTGAACACATGTTGCATTTGTCACTACTTGGACCATGTTTTGTGGCCAACCTCCTCAATAGCCTCCCTAAGGACGTGAAACTAAAAATCAGTATCTTTGCGATGCCCTGAACAATCAACTGCCCTCAGAAAGTATGGGCCCTTTGTGCATGTAACCATGATATTGATGAGTGGACAATGGCTAATATTCATCCACCCATCCATAACTATGTTGCAACCAGACTCTATCCAACATGCCTTCATCTACTCCATCAAAACACTAATCTTGTTATACTGGTTATCCAAGATCATGGTCCTCAATTTGTGCTCACTTGGTGGCACAAATGATGCCCCCCCCTTCACAACCAAGGACATCATCTCCTTATAATAAGGAGATCAAGCTACATGCAATGGTATGCCATTAGAAAAGAAGAACCTACCAATGGCATCGTCTAACTAATCCTTCACGTGCACATTAAACAAATCAGCTATGGGGTTACTTGAATTTTCTGCCTTGTGTTTCCCCTTGCTGCCCTCCTCTGCTAAACTCTGAATGGATGAAGGTCTTGAAGTTGATTCTGACATAGTTCCTGCTCTCTGATGCATGATACGAGTAAAAGTATGTTGTTGCCCCTGTGACTGTTGAATTGCCTAAACCTCTCGCGTAGCAACCAAAGTAGCAGGCATTGGAACTGTTCTATCATCAGGAATGCCCCAAAGCTTGTTTATCTCAATTCTATACTTGACATTTATTGCATCCATAAAAAATTGACATGCACTCACACCATATCCTATCCAAAAGAGCATATGTGCATTAACTCTAGTGATGCTCCCAAACCATTCTGCACCACAAAAATTGCATTTCCATTTTCTTGTGCCACCACCTGTTGGCATTGGAGCTGATACTCTTATTGCAAATTGTTTGAGAGGAGAATTTTGGTCATAGGGACCCCTAGCAAACTCTGTCAAAATCTGAGAGGAACAATCTATAGAAGGTGGTCCACTAGCAACATAACTAGATTGGGCTTCCAGATCGGCTCCATGGTCACTTGCCTCATGCTCGGGTTCATACTCTAATAGACTTGCACCCTCAGAATTAATTTCCATCTCATCTCCACTAATATCATGACTATGATAAGGCCATTTTGACACTGCATTTCACAAAATCAAAAATTTTCAGCCTAATTAGTAATTTAAAAAAATAAAATAAAATCATTAAGAAACTAGTTTGAAATTTCAGCCTAATTTAGAAATTCAAATAACAAAAAACAAGTTACAAAATTGAAAACGCAAGAAATTTCAAACAACAAAAATGAAAACACTTTCAACAAGAAACAATGAAAACAAAACAACAATGCATTCAACATTTAGTTTTAGAAATAAAAATCAGAAAATAAAACAAAAAAAATTCTAAAAACCCTACCTTGTGCTTGATGAATCTTCTTCCTCTTGTTCTTCTTGCTCATCTTTCACTTGCAATCACTTCTTGCACTTTTCCAATCACTCTTTGCACTCATTTTCACTGATGGGGATGCCCAGACGTCACCAGTACAGTTGAAGGACTCTTGGGAGTCCCCAGGACATCCTCGCGTTCCGAATGCATCCTGAGGGTGGAATGGTGGAGGTGGGGGTACTCGGGTACTCCAAGTACCCGCCCCTAATACGTCCCCGCACCAGGTACTTCGAGGTTGGGGGGGTGCGCGTCCCCAGGTTTCATTGGTTTTGTCTAGACTTTAGCCAACGCCCATATATTGATCAAAGATTATTCATTGTGGTATTCAAAATAATGATATGATTGAATACATATAGTCTATAAATATTTTGTGATTGTTTATATAATCCATATATCCTTTATTATAATAATAATAATAATTAATCTATGTAATCATTTATTTATCGAGATCTCCTATAAGTCACCATGTAAGGATTAGGAAGCACCTCAATAAGGACAGCAGGTTCCCCTTCCAAGTAGCATGTTGGATGGTAAGAGCACCTACCAATTGAGGCCAAGAGGTCAAGTTTGGATATTCCACACTCTTGGGCTTAGCTATGGGGAATTTAGAGTACCTTTGTGGAGTCATAATTAGGGTAGCAGGTACATATTCCCCTTCTAAGTAGCCCTCCTCATGCTAGATGGACAAGAGCTCCTGCCACTTGGAGCCAAGAGGTTGAGTTTGGAAACTCCACACTCTTGGCCTTAGTTGTGGTGAATTTAGGGCACCCTAACATGCTTCCTCTCCAACAACTATTATGATTGATTATGGGAATGGAACTATTGATGCTTGGTTTTTTAAATGATTTATTTAAAAAGATTAAAATGATTAGTAGTATATATGCATTTATATGTTATCCTAACCCTTATAGAAATATTTGGTAGAATAATGTTACATATGTTATCTATCATGATTGCAGGACCTATTCTAGGGTTTATATTGCTAAAGACATATTTTATTGGTAAAGTTATAATTCTAACTATATTACACCTCTTGTTTTAATTTAACTTGTGATTCTAGGGCAATCCCAAAAGCAGACATTACAAAAAAAGCCTTGCAGGGAGACTTTGCAAGTATATTGTAATCTTTGTTAATGAGATTAAAACATTGAGTGTGTGAGTGTTTTAAAACACTGGGTCTTTCCCTATTGAGGGTATTCCCAAGGTAAATCTAATGTCATCTTGATGGTGTATTTGTTTATTCTATTGCATTGAGCACTCTAAATGCTTAGTGCATATTTTTCACTCTTGGGGTTATGTGGAAATAGTTTATTAGTTTTCTTTCCTTTATAACATAATAGTGAGACTCTATTAGTCTCAATCAAACACACAAGGTCCCAAGCCAAGCACCCAAAAAAACAGGTTTTGTTGGCTTGTGTTGTCAAAAACTCATGAGTTGAAACACTCTTTCTATGTTGGAATTTGTAGTCTTGTTTAAGTTTCTTCTAATGATTTTTTTAGGCTAAGGGCCTTAGCTAGATTTGCCTCCTCTGATATGCATAATGGATTTGTATAAATACTCATTCAATCCCATTGCTTAATTATCAAACTTTAGTAAGCATTATATATGTTTTCATCTCCTCTTCACATTGTATTTGTCTTGTTACAGCTTAGTCTCACTGTTCCTAAGGGTTCATGCCTGCTAATTTTTACATGGTATCAAAACAAACATGCCTTTCTTTAAGGGCATCTCAAACTAAAGAAGGTTCTTTGAGAAAACCTTAATTTTCAAGAATTGTGCATATCTTGCAAACTATTGCACATTCTTGCACTTTTTTTGGTGATTTCTCATATATGTACATATATACACGTAGGATTCAAGCCTACCATTTTTTTATCAAAATAGACAAGCCTTTCTTTCAAGGCATCTCAAACAAAAGAAAGTTTTCTTTAAAAACCCTAATTTTAAAGAAATGTGCATATCTTGCAAACTATTCCAGATTTCTGGTGATTTCTCACGTATGTATTTATGTGTGTGTGTGTGGACACACACACACTTTTTTGGTCCATAGTCATGTATGTAAGAAAGAATAGTCACATTTTGTAATCAGAATATATCATCTACAGGTTGACCACAGAGGATCATCACACGCACAATTTTTTGCTTCATAGTCATATATGTAGGAAAAAATAATCACATCTTTATAATCAGAATATATAATAAATGAATTGACCATTCAGTATCACCCTGTGGCAATTTGGCATAGTGCTGAATATTTAGTGTTAAATATATGGGCAGGGTCCCTTTCCCCTATATATGTATGCCATATGTTAATAATTATAGCCTTTCGGCCAAGATCAAATAAATACCCTTGTGCGATTTTATAATAATAAGGAGATTATTATGAATTCATCTATATATATGTGTTGGTTGAATTAGTTAAGGGCCCAAGGTCGGCCCCCTTGCTTTAACATTAAATAGATCTAATAAGACCAAGTCGGCCCTCTTGAAGATAATTCAACTCATATATATACGGTGTTGGATTCTAGGGAAGAGAAGTATCAAAAACATAACATGCTCTTCTTCCCTCAAGAATAAATAAGCAGAGATTTGTTCTTCCATTATATGGTGCGAATTTAGCCTTGGAATGCAAGATATTTTCACAGCGATCTACATGCAAATTGGAGCAGCAAGTAGGGCGATCTTTGATACAATTTGGAGCAGCGATAAAGACCAAGACATGATGCTAATTTAGGGCAGAAATGAAGGGCGACTTACAGTGCGATTTGGAGCAGCAATATAATACTTGTCATATATTGCTAGTACTTGCCACGGATCGATATTTACCCTGCCTAGGGTTTGATCACCAGTAAACTTAATTTGAAGGACAGAATTTGCATAATTTGGAACTCGGATTCAACCACATAAAGGGCTGCGATTTTGGATCTTTGTAGATGCAATTACATATCACATCAACATTGAAGTTACAGATCTAAAACAAGAGCAGACTTGTCAAGAAAAATTGGTGTACAAAATTGGTACTATCCTTTCATCTTTTTTTGTCAATTTTGTCTATATATTGTTTCAGTTTTTAAAGGCCTTCTATAGATTGTATTTTCCTTGCATAGATCTGAAAATATCAACACCATATGCTATATATATTGTATGCATACATGTGTACATATAATGGGATACACAGACATCCATATGGGTGTGTTCATGTAAGAAAAATAAGAAATCAAATATTCTTGTTGGTAGTCATCTTTTCTTGCTGAGAAAAATGTTTTATTTCTTTTAAAAAGAAGGGTGCTTTTAACTTCCAAAATCAACAACCTTCAATATTTGACATTTCCTGTCCCTTTATTGATTATTTTCAATGATTCTTACCCTTTTTCTTAGAATTTTTTTCTTTTTATGTGTGATTTGGCTTTAATATGCTGAGATTTTGGTCCTACTTGAAGATGGACACATACGTCACTCAAATGTGATGGTCATAAGGCTGTAATTATGCATGTGTACCATAAAATAGAATCAAAACTCATTTTTGGAGGAGTGTGTCAGATAAAAGGATAAATTTTAGGCAGACTGTCAAACGTTGTTAAAGATTATAGCTATATATCTAGTCTGTGACGTTTCCTTCTTTAACTATTGATTGTCCTAGCATTTGCAGGCCAATACTGAATGGAAAACAGTTACGAGAAACCTACCTAGCATAAAATATCTGTAGCTCAGTCCGACAGTTTTGAGAAATACATAATGATAACTTTGTCTCAAGACTGGCTTACAACTATATTGCAGGTCCCTCCTAGTTTCACTCTTTAGTCATCAATAATACAGGCATATGGTTGATAACTTGATTGTGAATTTGCTAAGGTTGTTCTGCTTGGCAATACATGAGAATCAAATATATTCAATGGCACATGTCAAATATTTACAGGTTTTTTATTAGATAAGTCGTCCTAAGTCTTTATTGTATTTTCTCCACACACTGAGTTCAATATTAAATTGTGCTCAACCAGTCTGTGTTGAACAGAAGTTTCAATACTATGGTTTTTAAAAAATGACAAACATATTTTTTATATTATTATGAAGAAATAAAGACTTCAATATTGATAACCCGTCAAGCCCTAAACCTTGAACAAAATTAATATGTGTACTCTTTAACATGTTGCGTACCTGAAATCTCGGCCAAAGATGCAATTTCCTGATAAACAAGCACTTCATAATACGCTCCGTCTTGGAAAAACCCGCGACCATGGACTGGGGTCTATCGGAGAAAGCCCTAACATAACCCTTCTTGTTGCCAAATCTATAGAGACGCGCTATAAAGGTTTCTGTGCATGTTTCCGTCAATCTGTGGGCGTTGACAAGTATGAGACCTGCGACTCTGCTAAGCGGCACCTTTTCGTTGAGCAAGTCGACAACGAGAATGCGCGACGTGATGAAGAAAACTCCGCCCTGGGAATAAAATTCGACCCTGTCTTGAGACGAATATTGACTGTCTATATCAATGGGCGCCGCCAGTCGGAGATCTTCTACGAGGGCTCTGCGCTGGGAGTCGGAAGTGGAGAGTATGAAAAGGAGACCATCTGAATGGGAGTGTAATCGTATGAGAGAGGCGATGATTTTATGGAGGCCGAGACCCGATCCCAGCACCACCAGTCCGCCATTGTCATCTTGGAGAAGCTCTCCGATTATGTGCTCGTGAAAGGGCAACATAGGAAGACTGGATTGATTTTGAAACAAGCGCATCTGTAATGTCCGCGGTCAGAAATTGGCTCCACCCGATTACAAATTTTAGTGGTGGTGCTGCGACCAGGTCCTCGCCAATGCTGAACTGTTTCGCCGAATCCAAAGGCCACCTGGCATCTTAGAGTGCGGATTCCTTGAATTCCTTACGCGCCAAATTTACCGAACTCTGAAACATTTGGTACTTCAAGTTTTTTTTTGTTTTTTTTCAAATTTTAATGCCTTGAATTGCAGTACAGATTTTGAACACGCCCACTCCCCCGAGCCGTGGAACAATATTGCATCTTGCTGTGTAATGGGTACACTTATTTGTGAAAGATTAAAGTGGAAAAAATTTTGGTCTATTTTTAGCATATATTTACGAGGTCAATTGGTAGAGATAGATATAGAGATAGAATTAGGTTGAGATAAGGTAGAGAGGGTAGATGACAAGATAAAGATAGAGAAGGATGATTGAACAAAATTAAGTGATACAAATAAAGAGGCAAATATATATACATAAAAATAGAGAGATCTAGAGAGAAAGAGAGGGGGATCATTCTATATAGAGAGGGAAAGGGGGAGATATAAATAGAAGGAGATAAAAAGAAATAGAAAGTGATAAGAAAATAAATATAAATATTGTGAGATAGAGATAAAAAAAGATATGGATTATAGAAAGAGATAAATAGAAAATTGAGAGAGAGGTAGAGAGTAAAATATAGAGGAGAGATGGAGGTAAAGGGAGAGAGAGGAGTGATATAGATCGAGGGAGATAAAGAGATACAGAAAGGGGGGGGAGAGAGAGAGAGAGAAAGAAGATGCCTAATATAAATACAGAGACAATACAAATACATATATAGATAGATTTGTGTCTTTTATCTCTTTCTTATATAGCTCTATATTTCTCATAATTTTTTAGAGGCATTTTAGGCAATTTATTAGTTGGGGGTAGAAAAGTAGGAGAATCCATGAAAGTTATAGAGTTGATATCGAATGGAATGGTCAAGTTGATATCAAATGGAATGGTAAAACTAAGTACATCTAACTTTTGTTTGTAAAAAAATAATAGAAACAAACTTAAATTATATAGCTTTTAATTTGAAGTGAGTGGTATCTCTAACAAGCACCGAGCGTAGAAGATGATTTTTACACCTGTGAAAAAATACTCAAGCTAGTTGGTCCATAATTAGTAGCAACAAGTCACAATAATATGTTAAATCATTAAAATACTAGAGAGAGAGAGAGAGAGAGTACATATTGTATAATAATTTTATATACATAATACTAATATATACTAATTAATTTATTAAATAATGTCTTATTATATTTGTTTATTTACAAAATTATAATATATATTATAATATCAAAAATAATATATTTATTCATTTATTGAAAAAAAGCAGAATATGTGAAAAAAGGTAGAATGAGATTTATCAAATATCATGTATCGAAGGATAAGCCTTCTTCTAGCTTCAAAAAGTGTGATTGGCTTCTGATAATCAATAGAAAAGGGAGGCAAAGGGCTAATTAGAAGGAAATTTTTCCTCCTTTCCTCACTGGTCGATCAAGTAACAATGCATATTTTTCAAAAAATCGAAGTCAAGCCAGGCAAAATTCACTCAATACTAATAGATGGGAATTTAAGGGAGACAAGAGGGCATCAAACAGGTTTTCCCCATAATTTTGCAGAAGAAATCAAAGTCGTCAAAGGATTCAGAAGCATGAGAAAGGATCTAGGTTTTCAGCTCCCAAGAACAGAACTTCTTCTACTTACCATAAGCAAACCCTAGGGAAGATCTGGGTGATTCCTCTTTCTTCCTCAATACTAGTATTTGTAACTAGTGCTAACTACAGTAATCTTGGTGCTTGTAATAACAAAGCTAAGATCTCTCACCAAAATCAAAGTCCTCATGAGGCCCAAATGGGCATCAACTCAAAACTTGGTGAAAAGAATTGTGCCCCTAATCTAGGGCATACAAAAATAGATAAAGATATTCCACCTATGTGTAATAAGGAGTCTATTCCTCCCTAGTGGATTTTAGTAAATATCACTCTTGAAGTTGTCGAACCTATTTATGAAAACTTTGAAAGCTTAGGGATCATGGCTTTGTGGGGCAGACCTATCTTGCATAAATAGTATATAAAGAAATGGTTGGAGGATTTTCTCTCTAGACAGGTAAGTATAACTCACCTTGAAGGAAACTTATCATGATAAAATACAAAAATATAGAAATCAAGCATAAATTACTTTATGGTACGCCATTAATGTTTAAAGGTTATTTTTTTCATTTTTTTAACCGGTTTCCAAATTTTAATTCTATAACTTGTAACCCTCCTAGCCTACCAAGTTGGGTTGGTTTAGGTTACCTACTAGTAGAGCTTATTGATAATAATATTCTTGAAATCATTGGCAATAATATAAGTAAATATCTAGGTTATGAAAAGCCATGCTATGATACTGGCAAAGTCAAGATATTAGTAGAAATTGATGCCAGATACAAAACCCTGAGTGATATAGAAGTTTCTTCCAAACTAGGCAATAAAGTGATTTATTTGAAGCATTATATGGGTCCCATTGAAGATTCTAGGGTAAACTTGAAAGAAAGTTTACAATTATCAAGGATAAATAGTGCTAAGCAGATTCACGGTAAAGAGCTTAACTCCCTAAAATCTAAAAAGGATCCTAAGGTAAATAATATTCTTATAGATGAAAGTAGAGGTTCAGCAAGCCAACCATAATGGACTTCTAGGATAAATTCAAATTTGTAGGAAGGGACTTGCATTTGGTTTAATAACGAAATATGAGGATTTATCATAGAAAAGCATAATAAAAACACAAATGGTAATTCTCATACTCGATCCTAGGAATAATTGAGGAAGACATTGCTAGATAATAAATTAATCTTAAATATCTATCAAAAACAAATCTTAAATGGATTAATGACCAAGGCAAATTCTTGTCAAGAGGAAGTTAAAAATAAAATGGAGGTCATTGCCAAACAATAAAAATGGTTTGGAGAAGGATCATGAAGGATTTAAGGAAGGAGATCTCAGGGAAGAAGTGGAGGAAGAATATATACCCATGGAATTACAAGCTATTTTTGAAATGATGGGAATCAACTCACCAAGGGGAGGAGGGAGTGTGAAATAGTAGGGGAAAATCAGGAAGAAGAGGACAATAAATGGCTAATAGATAAGATTATGGAATTTGATATCGAGGAAATAGAAGAGAATGAAGCCTTCTTTGGCATTGAGGAAGAAGGTGTAGACATAAACACAAACATTGTAATTTCTGGAAAATTAGGATTATCCCCTTGTTGTTTGGACAAAAGCAGTCTAGACTGTGGCAAAATACTAAAAAAAAGTGAGACAGGAAATCTATTAATGAGCTAATTAATAGGGCAGGGGTTGCTAAAGATCAAGCTAAAATAACATCCATATTTCATGCAGGGAAAGGGAAGGACCTTACCAAGTAAAAATGAAGCTCATAACATAGAACATTAGGGGCATGAATGCCCCTAACAAGAAGCGCTTGATAAAGCACAGTCTAACAATTTTCAGAGCATAATTCATTATCGTACAAGAGACCAAATTAAACGACGAAGAAGGGATAAGTTTCAACAAGAAGCTGGGAATTTGGAAAATCAATAACAAGCCTACGAAGGGAGCCTCAAGTGAATTAGCTATTATATGGGATCCAAGGAGGGTGACATATGAATATGTGATTAACAATTCAAATTGCCAAAGAGGGTGGGCAAAAATTGTAAGCAATAATACATGCTTATTTTTCATTAATATATACGGACCAACTATGGCTCATAAGAGAAGAGAAGTTTGGACAAAACTTGGAGATTTCCTAAACCAAAACCCACACATGAATTGTATTTTGGGTGGAGATTTCAACGTAATACTGAGGATTTCAGAATAAAGAGGTGGAGTATCAATATAATCATAGTCACAAAGAGATCTCAAAGAGTGGGTTCAAAGTGTAAATCTATTGGAAATTGCTACAAACAATGGTTGTTTCACATGAAATAATAGGCGAATAGGTTTCAATCACATAGAAAAAAAATGAGACAGATTTTTCTTCAAAGGAAACCTTGGATCTTTTTAGAACAATTTAAATTCATTAATGTTGTCAAATGGGGGGTCAAATCATTTCCCATTTTTTTGGGAATTTGAGGAACAATTGAAACCAAGAAACTAGCCATTCAAATTTGAGAATATTTGGCTGCAATATGCATATTTTATAAGCTCAATAGAAAATTGGTGGAATGAGGAACAAGTTGAGGGGTCTAAGATGTTTTTTTTCAACACACAATTAAAAAGAATTAAACAAAGAGTACTACAATGTCCAATAAGGAACATTTTAAAGATATCTTTAAAGAAAAGGAAAGATTGGAAGTGGAAATAGATAATTTGAACCAAGAAGTAATCAGAGTATGAATGGATCAAGATAAGTTCATGTAGGAAAAGAAGTTATTCAGTAAATATGAGTATATCCTAACTAAAGAAGAAATATATTGGAAGTAGAAATCAAGAGAAATTTGGTTGGTCAAGGGGGATATAATAGCACCAAACAAAGTAGAAATGTCAATAGAATCACAAGTATTAAAGGGTCCAATGGTAGCGTAATAAATAACCCTTAGGATCGAGATATCCAATGAGATAGTAGAGTATTTCTATAATCTACCTAACAACTTTGAGGGGTCAGATCTAATTTCACAAAAAGAAATGTTAGAAAACATTCCTAAGATAATAAACAATGAACAAAAAAAATGTTGATCATAAAATATCACTAAAAGATGTAGAAACAACACATTATCAACTTCATCCTAATAAAGCTCCTAGGCCAAATGGCTTCTCAACTTGCTTCTTCCAAAAATGTTGAAATTTTTTGGGTATAGAACTCATTTAAGCACTAGAAAGTATGATGAATTTGGGGAAAATCCTAAATGAAATCAAGAACACTTTCCAAACTAGGATACCAAAGAAAGAAAAATCTAAAAATTTAGATGGGAACTACCCCATTTCATTATGTAATACAATTTATAAAATATGTGTCAGAGTATTAGCTAATAGAAAATTTCATTGTCACCTTTCATTATCTCTGAAGAACAAATTGGGTTTGTCCCAGGTAGATCAATATTTGATGGTATCGTTATTATTCAGGAAACCATGCATTCAATTCAGAACAATAATGACCCTAGTATGCTAATGAAACTTGACATTAAGAAAGCCTACGAGGGTGATTGGATATTCCTATGTAAATGCATGGAAGCCTTTGGATTCTCAAAAAAATAGATAAATTTAATATATATATATCTGCATATCGAGTCCCAAATTTTCAATTTTAGTTAATGGAACTCAAGAGGGATACTTTGGAACTTCTAGAGGTTTGAGGCAAGGGGATCCTATATCCCCATTTTTTATTCATTATTATGGCAGAGGAAATGGGAAGATCCATTAAAAGGGCACAAGAACAAAATAGAATCAAAGGGATAAAACTCACAGAAGAAATACCAAACATTACCCATCAACAATTCACTAATGATACCATATTAGCTGGCCATGGAAATATAGAGGAAGCTAGACATTACAATGATATACTAAATAAGAATACTAAAGCATCTGGACAATCGATCAATAAAGATAAATCAAAAAATTTCTTTTTTAGTATGGATAGAAGAGATGATACAATAATATGAAATATTATGGGTTTTAAAAAAGGACATCTACTGAGTAAATATCTAGGAATCCATGTATATAAAGGAATTCGAACAAATAAATCATGGGAGCCATTAGAAAAAAAAATGAATCAGAAAAAAAGATAATCGGAAAGGGAAGTGGCTTCATTATTTGGTAGAACTACTATGTTAAAATTTGTATTAGAAGTGCTCCCCATATACCAAGTGTCATGTCTTCCTCCATTACAAGAAGCAAAAACCAAACTAGATAAGAAGATGAGAACCTTCTTTTGGCAAGGAATCTTTGATAAGAAAAAGATTTCTCTAATTAGCTAGGATAAGTTGTCTAGATGGTGCAAGAGCACCCTTCTAAGGGCTCCCACCTTCACATTTTTGGTGTGTTAGTCTTCCTGAGAGAAGCATGTAATTAAAATAAGAGCTTTAGCTCATGCTTGTGTGTCTAGGCCTAGGCTAGGTCCTAGAAGTTCAGTTGGTCTTTCCAATGTGACAAGCACAATGACTCGGGAATGTTGTCATCCTGAAATCAGTGCTTTGCTATGAGGTGTAGTCTTAGGTTAGGTTTGGTAGATATTTGAGCACATGTGAGTGCTTTAGGAGAGATTAAAATAGTGGTTCTAAAGGAGGAGAGTAAAGTTGTTTGTGCAACAAAAAGTTGCTTAAAAGTTGTCAGCAACTTTCAAAAGTTGCTAAGCAACTTTTCCTTTGTAATGACCTAACCTAACCTAAGCAGATAAGAAGCCCTAACACCACACACATACCAAGGAGATAGGTATTTAAGACCTATGGAACCCTAAACCAAGGGTTGGCATCATTATTGTATGATGAAAGTACATAAATATCAGACTGAATGCTGCTGGAATAGAACAGTCATTGTTTGAGACTATTGTTATGTGAATATATGAAGTTTGAGTGCATATTTGTTTAAGAATTTTCTTTGTGTGTGTTTATCTTACATGTGTGTGTATTATTTTAGGTTCTTTAAGCTTTTGGTGAGCATTTTACTTTAGTTCTTTCATTGGCACAGTGCTCTGCCAGTTTGGAGAGCTTTGTATAGATGGGGTTGTAGTTCTTGTCTCCACCGTGGACACACCATGGGACTTTGGATTCTAAGAACATATACCCTAACATGTAATATTATGCAAGCAAGGGCCCAACAAGCAAGAGCAAACATATGTTTGACAAAGCCCTAGGCGAGCTTGACAGTGCCCGGCTAGGAGCAAGCAACAGTGTAGAAGCTCTTGAGAGCAGAGGAATGAGTTCCATAGCTTTCACTTTGGAGGGATTCAAGAAGGTTGTTTGAAGGCCTGGTGTTGTGAAGGAGGAGATTTGAATAGCCTTGGAGAGGTGTTGTTGAAGACTAGGACAATGAAGAGATCAAGAAACCCTTAAAACCCTCATTTTGGGCACAAGTGTTGTACGACCTGTTGGAAGCCTGAGACCCCAAAAATCCTTGAGAATGGGTCATTTGTAGCAGATGTTCTTTAGAATAGGTGTGTTGAATCTTTGAGGGAAAGGTGTCAAAAAGCCTATAAAACCAGAGGAGGGCTAATTAGGCCTCTTCCTTGTAGCCCTAAATTGCAAAGGAACCCTCAAATTGAGTGATGACCCAACCATGCCAATGCATTGAAAAGGTGCCAAATGCCCTAAAAAAATCTTGGAACTCATTAAATCCTCTGTTGGAGCTTGGGAATGGAGTTGAACCCTAGAAGACCCTTATACACCTATGTAAGGGATGAAGCTAGAAGCTAGAGCTTGGAGTGTTGCAAGGTAAAATAGCTAAACTTGGTGGTCAGGCTAGGTAGGTCAGGGGGTCCTTGAATGTGTAAGGTATCCTATAGACCAATCATAGGTGTCAAGAGTACACTTGGGGTCCTTGGGTAAGGATCAGAGCATAGACTAGCTAGTTTATCCTAGCCTCCCCATCAGATTGGTATCAGAGCCTCTTAAGGCTTGGGAAGTGAATAGTGGATGTTTCAACCATTAGAAGAATTAGTTGGATCATCACACAAGTAGCAAATGGTGACTAATGTAGAGCTTGCTAAGAAGGTGGAAGATCAGGAGGAAGCTAATAGACTCATGTAGGAAAGATTGATGCAAATGGAGCAACTCTTGGATGATGTCCAAGAAAAAGCAAATAAGGTGAAAGATAGGATGGAGGAGTAGGATGCCAAAGGAAAAGATAAAACCATTGATGATGATGTGCCTACACCTGATCCTCCAACCCAAGATGAGCAATTTCTTAAAGCTTTGAAGGCTATCACTGGCAAGGCACTTGAAGGTGTCCCATTACTGACTGGCAGGATGGATATAGAGCTTGTGATGCAATGGATTAAAGGCATGGAAAATCACTTCAAATGTGAAGAGATCTCAGAGGCACAGAAGGTCGAAGTGGCCAAATCTAGGTTGAGAGGACAAGCTTTAACCTAGTGGAACTACTTGCAAGATGAAAGGGAGAAAGAGGGAAAGAACCCAATCTCTAATTGGAAAGCAATGGTCAATAAAGTTAGGGAAGCATACCTACCAGTAGATTATGAAATTCAGCAACATAGGAGAAGGTTGAACCTCAGACAGAAGGAGATGGATGTAGCCACCTACACTGAAGAGTTCCACAAGTTGAGCCTAAGATCCAAGATCAAAGAAGATGAAAGTATCAAAGTGGCAAGGTATCTAAGTGGTTTGAAATGGAGCATAGTAGAGGAAATGAGTTTGTTTACTCCCACCACAGTACTTGGATGTCAGCATATGGCACAAAAGCTTGAAGATAAACAAAGAAGAAAGAAAGAAACTAACTCCAAGAACAGGGGAAGAGGTAGAGACTCTAGAGGGGGTCAAAGAGGAGGTTCTAGTAGATGAGGTGACTCAAGAAGCCAAGGAGAGAGTAGAATCTTGGAACAAAGTTTAGAAATTAGTACAAGAGGATCTTTTGGTAGAGGAAGAGGTTCTCAAGGGACTAGAGGAAGAGGAGTAGGAAGAAGAAGCTCCTACTTTGCCACGATGAAATGCTATCAATGTGGACAGCTTGGACACCCTGCCTATAGATGTCCTGATAAGCCATTAGCCTCAAATAATGAGAAGAGGGTAGCCTATACCCAAGAAGATAGCAGCAGCTCATGTACTAATGAAGTCAGCAAGTTAGAATCAGAAATGGGTGAGAACTTGATGTTCAGGAGAGTACTCATAAGGCAACCCAATCAAGGTGAACCAAAGCAAAGGAGGGCTCTTTTTAGAGTCAGGTGCAAGGTACAAGGCAAAGTTTACAAGGTTATTATGGATTCAGGGTCCAATGATAACATCATAGTAGAGGAAGCAACAAATAAGCTAAAACTTACAAAGGTTCCCCATGCAAATCCATACAAGGTGACTTGGTTGAACCAGGAGCAAAGTGTGCTAATTAATGAGCAGACATGGGTGGAGTTTTCAATTGGAGGCTATAAAGACAAAGTGCTTTGTGATGTCTTGCCCATGGATGCATGCCATATTCTATTGGGAAGACCCTGGCAATTTGATAGAAAGGTGATCTATGATGGAGAGGAAAACTCCATTTCTTTCAAGAAGGATGGGAGGACTTTCAAAATTCAGTCCTTAATAGAGAATGAAGAGGGCACTTCTAAGACACCTAGTGCGTTGCTTAGTAGTGGTAAAGAGTTCTTACAAGCACTACATGATGAGGAGACCATAGGATGTGCTATCATGGTGAAGCCAAAGGAGGAAGACAAGAAGTTACAGGTAGAAACACCATTGGAAGTGCAGCAAATGCTGAAAGAATTCAGAGATATAGTGAGTGATGGAACCCCTGCAACACTACCTCCAAGAAGGGCCATAAGTCATCAAATAGACTTTGTACTTGGTGCATCTCTACCTAATAAAGTAGCATACAAGCTTACCCTGGATCAGAACAAGGAAGTGGCAAGACAAGTGCAAGAGCTATTGGATCAAGGGCTGATCAAGAAGAGTATTAGTCCATGTGTAGTCCCAGTGGTCTTGGCATCCAAGAAAGGAGGAAAATGGAGACTTTGCATAGACTCAAGGGCTATCAATAGGATCACTATCAGGTATAGGTTCCCAATTCCAAGAATAGAAGATTTGATGGATTGCTTAGGAGGTGCTATGTACTTCACTAAGTTGGATTTAAAGAGTGGTTATCACCAAATCATAATTAAGGAGGGCGATGAGTGGAAGACCACTTTCAAAACCATAGATGGATTGTATGAATGGCTTATAATGTCATTTGGGCTTACCAATGCCCCAAGTACCTTCACGAGGTTAATGAATGAGGTCTTGAAGGACTTCACACGTAGATTTGTAGTGTTGTATCTAGATGATATACTCATCTATAGCAAAACAAAAGCAAAGAATCTTGAGCACTTAAGGTTGGTTATGAAGAAGCTACATGAAGAGAAATTAGCCATCAATCTGGAAAAGTGTGAGTTCATGCAGCAAGAGGTTTACTTAG
This sequence comes from Chamaecyparis obtusa, assembly GCA_027943335.1. Taxonomy (NCBI): domain Eukaryota; kingdom Viridiplantae; phylum Streptophyta; class Pinopsida; order Cupressales; family Cupressaceae; genus Chamaecyparis; species Chamaecyparis obtusa. Next base: position 2,232,632 of record BSBK01007512.1, read on the forward strand.
GATTTGTGGTGTCCAAGGGTACTCTGAAAATGGACCCAAGCAAGGTGGAGGCAATCTTGAATTGGCCTGCCCCTAAAACAGGGACTGAAGTTAGAAGTTTTCATGGCTTGGCACAATTTTATAGAAAGTTTGTGATGAACTTCAGTGGGATATGTGCACCAGTGCTTGACACCATCAAAGGAGGACTAAAAAAAAATTTCAAATGGATTGAGGCAGCTGAGAAAGCATTTCAAACATTGAAACAAGAGGTAGCTACCAAACCTATCTTACTCTTACCAACTTTTGACAAGTTGTTCACCATTGAATGTGATGCAAGTGGTGTAGCAGTAGGGGGTGTATTGAGTCAAGAAGGAAGGCCTATGGAATTCTTTAGTGAAAAACTCAATGAGGCAAAGAAGAAGTATTCAGCTTATGACTTGGAGTTGTATGCATTGGTACAATCTCTCAAGAAGTGGAGGCATTACCTTTTTGCAAAATAATTTGTGGTGTTTACTAATAATCAAGCTTTGAGCTACATAAACATGTAGGAGAAGCTTAGTAATAGGCACTTGAAGTGGATGGAGTATCTCCAATCCTTTACCTTCACAATCAAGCACAAGAAAGGGTAGCTCAATAAGGTAGCAGATGCCTTGAGTAGAAAGCTATTGACTATCCAAGAAGTGCAGCTGCAAAGCATTGGAATAGCAGGTTTTAAAGACCTATATGAGGAGGATGAAGACTTCTCACAAGCCTACAAGGTGTGCCTAGAGTTTGAGAACCATTTCCATGGTGAGTTTGCAGATTAGACCCTTCAAAATGGATTGTTGTTTAAAGGTAATCAAATTTGTGTACCTAGAGGATCCATGAGGGAAAATCTAATTCAAGAGAAGCATAATGGTAGTCTTAGTGGTCATTTTGGCATAAACAAAACATTGGAGTTAGTACAGAGATACTACTTTTGGCCTAAGCTAGCAAGGGATGTAAGGAGGTATGTAGAGCAATGTGGAGTATGTCAAAGAGCTAAAGGAGGTTCAAGCAATGCAATACTCTATCAACCTCTACCAATTCCAAATAGGCCTTGGGAGTGTGTAAGTATGGACTTTGTGTTTGGACTCCCTAAAACCAAATCAAGTATGGATAGCATCTATGTTGTAGTAGACAAGCTCTCTAAAATGAGTCATTTCATTCCATGTAAAACTACTCATGATGCAAGCTATGTAGCACATCTCTTCTTCAAAGAGATAGTTAGAATTCATGGACTTCCTTTGAGCATTGTGTCAGATAGGGATAGCAATTTCATGGGCCATTTTTGGAAAACCTTATGGAAAAGGCTGGGAACTAATCTCTCTTTCAGTTCAGCATACCATCCTCAAATTGATGGTCAAACTGAGGTCATCAACAGGGTGCTTGGCAACTTGCTAAGGTGTTTGACAAAGGAGTATGGGCAGACTTGGGATCTTGTTATATCTCAGGCTGAATATGCTTACAATGACAGTGTAAACAGGACCACAGGAAGAAGTACTTTTGAGATAGTCTATGGAAGACACCCTAGAGGAGTGTGTGAGTTGAGAGACTTAGGTTCTATGGAGTTGAAGAGTGGAGAAGCTGAAGATTTCACTCCAACTATCAAGGAGGTTCAAGAGCAAGTGAAGAAGACCATTATGGAATCCACTCATAAACTCAAAGCTAAAGTGGATGAAAAGAGGAAGGAAGTACAATTTCAGATTGGGGACTATGTCATGGTCCATCTTAACAAAGCAAGGATGCAAAAGGGCATGCCCACCAAGCTACAAATAAGGAGAGTATGCCCATGCAAGATTCTAGCCAAATATGGGGAGAATGCCTACAAAGTGGACTTGCCATCAAACTTAGCCATCTCACTGGTGTTTAATATTGTAGACCTGATCATATTCAAAGGAGATATCAGTCATCAAGGTATAACTCCACCAAAGGTACTGTAAGATATAGACACCAATTCAATGCCCAAGAAGAAGCCAACCAAAGAAGAGAAGGTCTTGGAATCCAGAGTGAAGAAGACTACAAGGCATCAAGTTTACATGGAGCACCTGATCAAATGGAAGAATTAGCCTGAATCTAAAGCCACCTAGATTAAGGAAGGACAATTCAAGAAGTTTGGAATTGACTTGGCTCTTCTTGACCCCAAAGTGCCTTAGTTGTGCTGAGGGGGAGTATGGTGCAGGAGCACCCTTCTAAGGGCTCCCACCTTCACATTTTTGGTGTGTTAATCTTCCTAAGAGAAGCATGTAATTAAAATAAGAGCTTTAGCTCATGCTTGTGTTTCTAGACCTAGGCTAGGTCCTAGAAGTTCAGTTGGTCTTTCCAATGTGACAGGCACAATGACTCAGGGAATGTTGTCATCCTGAAATCAGTGCTTTGCTATGAGGTTTGTAGTCTTAGGTTAGGTTTGGTAGATATTTGAGCACATGTGAGTGCTTTAGGAGAGCTTAAAATGGTGGTTTTAAAGGAGGAGAGTAAAGTTGTTTGTGCAACAAAAAGTTGCTTAAAGTTGTCAGCAACTTTCAAAAGTTGCTAAGCAACTTTTCCTTTGTAATGACCTAACCTAACCTAAGCGGTTAAGAAGCCCTAACACCACACACATACCAAGGAGATAGGTATTTAAGACCTATGGAACCCTAAACCAAGGGTTGGCATCATTATTGTATGGTGAAAGTATGGAAATATCAGACTGAACGCTGCTGGAGTAGAACAGTCACTGTTTTAGACTGTTGTTATGTGAATATATGAAGTTTGAGTGCATATTTGTTTAAGAATTTTCTTTGTGCATGTTTATCTTACATGTGTGTGTATTATTTTAGGTTATTTAAGGTTTTGGTGAGCATTTTACTTTAGTTCTTTCATTGGCACAGTGATTTGCCAGTTTGGAGAGCTTTGTATAGATGGGGCTGTAGTTCTTGTCTCCACTGTGGACACACCATGGGACTTTGGATTCTAAGAACATAGACCCTAACATGTAATATTATGCAAGCAGGGGCCCAACAAGCAAGAGAAAACATATGTTTGACAAAGCCCTAGGCGATCTTGATAGTGCCCGACTAGGAGCAAGCAACAGTGTAGAAGCTCTTGAGAGCAGAGGAATGAGTTCCATGGATTTCCCTTTGGAGGGAGTCAAGAAGGTTGTTTTAAGGCCTATTTTTGTGAAGGAGGAGATTTGAATAGCCTTGGAGAGGTGTTGTTGAAGACTAGGATAGTAAAGAGATCAAGAAACCCTTAAAACCCTCATTTTTGGCACAGGTGCTATATGACTTGTTGGAAGCCCGAGACCCCAAAAATCCTTGAGAATGGGTCATTTTTAGTAGATTTTCTTTAGAACAAGTGTGTTGAATCTTTGAGGGAAAGGTGTAAAAAAGCCTATAAAACCGGAAGGAGGGCTAATTAGGCATCTTCCTTGTAGCCCTAAATTGCAAAGGAACCCTCAAATTGAGTGATGACCCAACCATGAAAATGCATTGAAAAGGTTCCAAATGCCCTAAAAACATCTTGGAACTCATGAAATCCTCTGTTGGAGCTTGGGAATGGAGTTGAAACCTAGAAGACCCTTATAAGCCTATGTAAGGGATGAAGCTAGAAGCTAGAGCTTGGAGTGTTGCAAGGTAAAATAGCTAAACTTGGTGGTCAGGCTAGGTAGGTCAAGGGGTCCTTGAATGTGTAAAGTATCCTATAGACCAATCATAGGTGTCAGGAGTACACTTGGGTCCTTGGGTAAGGATCAAAGCATAGACTAGCTAGTCTATCCTAGCCTCCCCATCACTAGACCCAAAGAAGATGGGGGTATTGGTATTAAGAATCTAAAACAGTGTGGAATAAGGCCCTATGTGTCAAGCTAGTATGGAAGGTATACAAAGATTTAAAAAGTAAATGGGCTAAAATGCTTCAAAAGAAATATTTAACTAATGATAATCGAGAAAGCTTCTTTAGAACAACCAGCCCACCAAGAGGTTCAAGGGTATATAATTTCATTTTAGATTGTAAGAAACTGATAAATGCCAAAATATCTTGCGATATAGTTGTAGGAGATAAGGAGTTATTTTGGATTGACCCTTGGGGAGGTTATGTGGCTATATGCAACAATCACAACCTAACAAACATTAGAGAGTGTCTTTAGAGAAATTGGGGATGCTTGGCGAAGGATCATGTTGATATCCCTAGTGGTGATCCATCTTTGGTATAGAAATGGAAATCTTTAGAAGGTCTACCAATGCCAAGAGGGGAAATCTTTGAACTACAAAGAATTCTAGTTGAAAGGGATATATATCACGCCAAAAAGGGAGAAGACAAACTTATTTGGTTAGGATCAAAATCCAGGGAATATAATATTGAGGCTATTTATGAAGCCTTGATAAAGGAGAAATAATATGAAAAAATAGATATCCTAATACACATAATGTCTTCTAAAGGCTGGTATGTTCCAATGGGTTGCCATGTAAGGAAGAATTATAACTGTTGACTGGTTTAAAAAACTTAGATTTTAAGGACCTATCGAATGTGTATTATGTGAAGCTAATGAAGAAACAACAAATATATAATAGTGGAATGTCCATTCACCCACCAATATTGGCAATGACTATGTCATAATTAAACTAGCACTCAGGTCTACCCAACAATTTGAAAGATATCCTTGTTGGCTAACCAGATATATGTCATAATAGTCTTTACAAAGTTTTATGAAAAATTGCCCCATTCATCTTAATTTGGGAATTCTGGAAGGAAAGGAATAGGTGTATCTTTCAAGAAAAAAATATGGAATAGATAGGTTGGATAAACAATATTGAAACATCCATTGTAGAAACTACAAACAAAAGATTGATAAATGGGAACTTAAAGGACACAAGGTTCACACTCCGAGACAAAAAAATGAGGAAAAATTGTTTTGGACTAATCATACCTCCAAACATTGATCACTATGCAAAGGATAAAAGACAAAAAAAAATGAACTTGTGTCAATGGATGAAAGTGGACTATGGATGCTATAAATTAAACTTTGATGGGGTATCTAGGGGAAAACCAAGTGTGGAAGGGATTGATTGTATCATTCGCAATTGGGATGGGGAAGTTTCTACTAAATTAGCCAAACCAATAGGCAATGATACCAACAACATGGATGAAATAACAACATTAGTAGAAGGTTTACTTAATTGGAAAGATTTTCAACTAGATAGAATTGCCATAGAAGGTGATTCATAGATTATAGTTAATGCACTTTGTATTGGAAAAACTCTAAATTGGAAATTAAACTCTAAAGTAGGAAGAGTTGTAGAGTTGTTAATCTATTTTGAAGAATATACCATTAACCACATATACAGAGAGGGAAACAAAATGGTAGACAAATTAGAAAATTTGGGGGTCAATGGAAGCTGGATTAAAGAATTGGGTAGTAAATAGATCTTGATATGAGATGTTGATTTGAGGGTATGCCTGGTTCTTTGTCTTATTTGGGTAATAAAAAAGGTCATTTTTGGCCTTACATTTGAAATATTATCACAATCTATTTTCTTTGTAAGATGATCACAAATTTTATAACACATTCCCTCCTATGGAGAATGAACATATATATTCAGTTGAGGTGTATTATTCCTATAAGTAGTATAAGTCTATTCTATTGAGAGAGCATTTGTATATGTTTTAGTAGACATTAATCCTATAAGGTGATGATCTATTATTACCCCTATATTATGACATATTAAACTTTGGCCCTAAGTCATCTTTTAGTCATGATGTGTCTGAACTTGAATGTATAGGTTACATCTCGGTCGCTTTCTTACTTATCAAATATTAAAAGCTTAGGTATGCTATGATAAAGATTTGATATAATCATAAAGACTTGATTCATTACCATTTTTTTGGGCTAAATAGTCATCCCTATTTTATTTTATTTTATTAAGTATCACTATTTCTTTGTTTTAGTTTATTATCCTTTTTAGACATGCATTTGGCTTGGTGGGGTGTCATACGAGTAATTTAGATATGGTTTTTGGGTTTAATTTGGCTCTATATGAAGAGCCCTTTGTTGTGTATTTTAGTTTCCTTATGTTAGTTGGATTTGAAGTGATAAAATTCCTTAGTGGCCTTGTAATGATTATTCCAACTTGACATTTATATTCTTTAATGATAGTATATGTATTTATAAATTTGATTTATTTATGACATGTTAACAACTAGGTAGGCAATGCTCTAGAGTTAAAGGTAATTGTTTACCTAACTTTGCAATGGATTGTTAGTATTTACTACTATAATTCATGAGAGTCGCTAGAAGATGGATACACCTATTCATTTGAGAAGGAATAAACGACAAATGGCTATAACAATAGAGGTTACTGAGGAAAGACTAGAAGGAATCATTAAGTTTCTCCATGACTTAGTGGGGAAGGCGGTCATGAGAATCCTTGGAGATGACTATATCTTTAACGAAGATAGGATGAGCGATAATTCTGATATTGCCTCCATGTTCTTAACATTGTTAATGTAGTTTAAGAGTGACATAGATAGGGTTACTAAGTTGTGTTAAAGTGTCTTCATAAGTGATATTTTGGTTGATATGGATAGAGTCATGGTGTAATGCCCCACCAGGGAACCTGAGAGAATTTAACCTAAACATGCAACTAAGTTTACATAATAACTTTTTTCTTAAGTGTTTACAAACAACAATGATAACAATGCTAAAACAACATAACCATAAGATATAAACAAGTACATATGCACAACTCAATTATAGTTAACAATCCTCAAGGGTCCCATGACGTAGAATTACATATTACAAATTAAAATATTTAGATTAACCATAATTACATTTATCTCAAATATGAATGAATAACAAGTACAACCAATACCATAAGGTATACATAATGAAACAACATCTTCTACACAAGTCACAGGGTATGTCACAATAATCAAATACAAAGTAGTACAATATCTGAAAGGAATCATTTTTGAAGCACTGATATAAGATATAATTAAAAAGATCATAAGATAGATACAAACAAGCCTCCAATAAAAAATAAGAAGAAGGTAACATCAACAAGAATCCTCCAACACTGCTACACGTACGCCATAATCTCAAATGGTAAAAGAAAACACTACCACCCGACCTCGTGGAACCAAAGGTCCACTCCCACCGTGCTGAGGAGATAACAAGGAACCCCACTCGGATAACAAACTCAATAAAAAAAACTAAGCAATGAGTCTTGAAGGATTTCTATCTCAAAAGGTACCACCTACTAAAGATAAAGAAAATTTAATAAACATCAAAATACCAGCACGTACCAAAACACCAAACACCAGAATATCAAACAAGTACAACACCAAATAATACAATAACAAGGACACACCACCAGAGGCAAATGCATAAAACTACGGAGGAGACTTAGGTTGATGAACTACAACTAATTGAATATCTGAATGAACTGAAGAAACAATGATTAGAGATCACCAAGTACTAAAATGATATGTAAGATGATTAAATCAATCAATATGTTGTCATTAATGTCAACTAGTCTTGACAATACTTATCATGTTAGTTACAAACATCTGAACATCTTTTGAAGGAAGAAAAGATGAAGAACTGAGATATCTACATGAGGAAAAGATGAATATGACAGATAAGGATAAGGAAAACATTGGGTAACTTATTGATGAGTTTATGGCTTTATATTGTTGACTTGAGCATGTTACATTAATCTATTATGAAGAAGAGATTTGAAATTGAACATGTTAATGTGGTCGATAATTGAAGATTTTTGTATACACTGAGGCAGTGCAGTGTATACCGACTGATAGTATTAACCGAGCTAGTTCAGCTAGTTATCACTGACGCATTTCTATATCAACCGAGTATGGATGAAAACATTAAATGCTAAGAACAACCAACTGAAATTGATGAGCTAGATATTGGTATAATTTTGAGATTAAGGATGAAGTTTTTTATGAGATCCACGATTGACAAAATTCAGAGAAGATCTAAAGGATTAGATTGAAACATTTTAATGACACATCTACCGAGGAAGGTTTAAGAGGCAAAATGGACAAAGGAGATTAAGAAGCAAAATCTAATGGCTGATATGAAAATGGTTTACTTGTCTATATAAGAGATGAGTTTCATTATTGAAATATGCCAGAAGAAGGAGACTGTAGAGAATTCACATGAAGACTATATTCATGCATGCCTGATCAGACTGTTTAGTGAAAGAACTGAGACTACAGAGTTTACCGAGCATCAAAGAACCATTTACCGAGTAAAAGTAAGTTGAAGAATATAGAGGAAGTGAATTGATTAATGATCAGAGGATTTTTATGGGCTTAGCATAGATCTGAATATCTGCAATTAATTTGTATTTGAATCAGATCATTACTGTATCAGTTTAACCATTGATTCAAAAAATCTCTTAACTGAGTGGACTTAACCATCTTATATTCTACCCTATGTCATTCAGAGAATGTACATTGTTATCTTGTTGACCCCATAGTGAATGCTAGTCAAAAGTTAACTGTTAGTGATAAATCCTCTAACCAGGTCACACCTAATAGTGTGTATTGTAACCTTTAACAGGGTTGCCTCTTCACCGAGCTCACTTCAGAAGAGTGAATTATTTTGGGTTATTGGTCCTAGGTGGTTTTTCCCTTAACAGGGTTTCCACGTTAAATCATTGTGTTATGTGTTATTTGTGATGATTGTTTTGCTATTATACTTTACATACTGCATAGTTGATTTAGTCGGTAATCACATTTGGATAATTATTGGTAATCGATATACTAGACAGATATATTGATATTTTATGTTACCTAGCTACATAATTTGTTGAAATTATTTTATAAGGTACATCTTTGTATTTGGGACTATAAGATAACTAATCTAACTGATTCACCCCCACTCATTTATTCTAATATAGGCTACATACTATGGGAGTGTCATCCAATGTCCATCTACTTGAGTTACCCTAGACTGGTCACACTGGACCTTAGACCCTCAAGCATTGAGTTACCCTACACTGGCCACTTTGGGCCCAGACCCACAATACGACCCATGCAGAAATAGAATACCCTCTCAAGAACATGAGGAATTATAATCATACCCACTCTCTAGGTATCATCCCATTCCCATCCTTAGCCTAAACAAGCACTCAAGGCATAGGCGAGGCATAATCTCTAAATTATCTTTTTAATGAACTCTCCAAATTTTAATTACTATGTTATCACTTATTAACAAAATTATGATAGGTTACCCAGGTTCTAACCACTTTGGGTCCCGGACCCATATTGTAAGCCACTCCCTAAGATGCACCTATTTAACCCTCCCTAGGCTCACAAGTCACCAATAATCAAATAAGTCTCATAAAAGTATACTAATTGAATTCCAGTCCATAAAAGATATAAGAGACACATACTGGTCCTCAAACCAAAATGTCATAACCACTCTCTCAAAGAGTCCACATAACATGAGCTTGGGTCTCAATAAGATTGGGTAAAAATGATCGAAATAATATAACATCGCAGTTCATAACATAAGAATACATATACAACCATAGAAAACCAACCGCCAAGCCTCTAGTCAACTAACTCCCAAGTCAACTTAAAACCCCCAATAATCAATAAGGATATAACAAGGTCCAACAAAAATCTTTCAAATCAAAACGTCAAACACTTATAAGAAAACATGATTCTTTAAAGAAATCCAATTAATTTTAAAACATAACTAGTTCGACTATATTTGCATGTTTGTATAACCATGCAAGTAAACATATATAATTATAAATTTCAGTTGACTAAAACAATCATCTTGTTGACTACAAAAGCATTCATATAAATGTCTCATACATAACTATCTATTTAAAATAAAATCTCATGCATATATACTTTTAAAATAAGTATTTAACTAAAATCTCCATGCATATCAAAACACCATGTATTTAATAATAAAATAATGATATTAATTTTTTAAATTTAAATATAAATGAAAACATTAATATTAAAACTTGCATGTAAAAAAAATCAAATAATATTTATTTATTAATTAATTTATTTTTTAATAATAATTTTAAATCAAAAAATTAATAAATAATGATAATTTTTTTTTATAAAAAAAATCTTTATTATTTTATTTTTAAATCTAAAAATTAATAAATAAATAAATAAAATTTAATAAATTTTTAACTCCAAAAATTAATAAATAATAATAAATTCAAATAACAAAAACCCTTTTTTAAAAAAACACATATTTTCTCAATTGATTTCTTTAATGGAAAATTAGGGTTTCAGGCAAAACTAATTTCTTTTGAATACAATTTCACATGCAATTTCAATTAGATTTCTATGCAAAATATTGAGACAAATTATCTATATTTTCTAGGTAAATACCATAACTGAGATAATTCACACAATTTCTTAAAATTTCATCATAGGTTTTCAAACCACCAAACTAAACACTAGATCTAATTTAACATAAACTAATCCAAAATTTCACAAAAATAAAATTAATCTAAAACATAAACCAATTCCCAATCATTCACATAATCAATTTCAAACACAAAGCATACAATCTTTCCAGAAGAACAATTTTACAAAAAGAGGGTTTCAAATCCTACCTCAACCAATGTCTGAAAATTTTGAAGCAAAGAAAGATCCAGTCCAACATTCAAAATCCAAGCTTTCAAACAATCTCAAAATAATGCTCACCAAAAACAAGCTTTCCAAAAATCTTCTAATTCATCCAAAAGCTCCTCCAAAACGTGATAGACATAATAGATAATAATACCGAAAAACCCCTCATAAAGAAGACATATTTCTCCCAAAGTTTTTAAAACCTGCAAACCCCCTAAAAAATAGAACTCAACTCTCTCCACCTAGTTTCTATCAATTTACTTGCATGATTAAATATAACTTAATAATGAAATAATCCACTTTTTAATTATAATTTCTAACTCAACTTTTAACTTTAAATTCTAATTCAATTTTCACTTAAACCGAATGTGCAACTCAAATTGCATATAATTACTTAATTAATTAATAAATACTTTAGCACATAAATAACTATGCAAACTGATAAATTAAATATTAAATAAATCAACTATGCCCTTAAAATTTATATTTGGATTTAATAATTAATTAAAATCATCTTATTCCAATTTTAGACATTTAATTCAATCTTTTAATTAACAAAGTTATTTAATTGCCCTTAATAATTAAATATTTTTTATATCTAATATTTTCACATTCATAAAATATAAATATTCAAATCTTGAAATTACTCCTAATTTAATTATTTAAATCAAATAATTCACACAAGCAATTTCACTTGATTCACAAAACACAAAAATCAACTAACTCCATGTCAAACAAACACCAAGGAAGGGGTCACGAATTCATGTCATCTTGACAAATTTAAATGGGTAGAAACATATACTTGCCCAATATTTAGGTCACTTAATGGTTTGGATTGAGATTTAGATTTGTATGTCATCTGCCCTCTCTTACCATTGAGATTTTTTGATAGGGCACACTCATTCTGGCAATTCAAGAAAGTCGATGTCCGGTACCTGCAAACTTGCATAAAATATGAGCACGTACATACATGTATAAATATAAACAAGCAATGGTGGGGATCGACCAATCATGTGGATCTCGCAAGCAAGTAACTACGAATCCATCCCTCAACCACATCAAGCACGCCAAACAAAAATACAAAATATACACATCAACCATACACATGAAAGTATGGGGTCAGTAAAACCATAGGCCTCAATGATATCCATATAATTCGTCATCCTAAAATAACCATAACATATATAAAATTAGACTATGGGAGGGGCATTGCATCCACCTCCCCTAAAATTAGGCTTACTCCTGGAAGCCTACAAATAGATAAGAATATGCATCCCTCAAGCATGAAGTATTTACTAAAACAAAAGACAAAACAACATCTAAAAACAAGCCATAAAATAAGAACATGATATACCGTCATTAAGAGCAATATAATTCTGGTTTAAGAATAAACTAAAAAATCACATTGATCAATCATTCATTATTTAATAATTTAAATAGATCTAAATCTTTATTCATTCATCATTATATAAAATATCTAGTAATCAATTGTATAAAGAACACATTCATATCTACAACAAATAATAATTCGAGAGGCTCATGCAAACTTAGTTAATGCAACACTCAAACAAAATTCAATCCGAACATACAAGTTTAATATCATACATCTAGGTTCATAAACAATAGTCTGAAATACAAAAGATTTATGTCTAAGTTTTTGTTTTAATTTTTTACAGTTTAGACATCTAATGGGCACACAACTTCCCAGAGTTCCCAGTGTAGAAACTCAGGCTCTAATACCAAGTGTAATGCCCCGCCAGGGAACCCAAGAGAATTTAACCTAAACATGCAACTAAGTTTACAAAATAATTTTTTCTTAAGTGTTTACAAACAATAATGATAACAACGCGGAAGCAACACAACCATAAGATATAAACAAGTACATATGCACAATCAATTATAGTTAACAATCTTCAAGGGTCCCATGACGTAGAATTATGTATTACAAATTAAAATATTTAGATTAACCATAATTATATTTATCTCATATACAAATGAATAACAAGTACAACCAATACCATAAGGCATACATAATGAAACAACATCCTTTGCACAGGTCGTAGGGTATGTCACAATAATCAAATATAAAGTAGTACAATATCTGAAAGGAATCATTTCTCAAGCAGTGATACAAGATATAATTACAAACATCATAAGATAGATACGAACAAGCCTCCAATAAAGAATAAGAAGAAGGTAGCATCAACAAGCATCCTCCAACACCACTATAGGAATGCCAGAATCTCAAATGGTAAAAGAAAATACTACCACCCAACCTTGTGGAACCAAAGGTCCACTCCCACCGTACTGAAGAGATAATAGTAAACCCCACTTGGATAACAAACTCAATCAAAACAACTAAGAAAAGAGTCCTGAAGACTTTCTAGCTTAAAAGGTACCACCTACTAAAGATAAAGAAAATTTAATAAACATCAACATACCAACACATACCAAAACACCAAACATGATAATATCAAACAAGTACAACACTAAATAATATTGAAATAACAAGGACACACCACTAGAGGAAAATGTAGAAAACTACGGAGGAGTCTTAGGCTACATACTATGGGAGTTTCATCACATGGCCATCTACTTGAGTTAGCCTAGATTGGTCACACTGGACCTCAGACCCTCAAGCATTGAGTTACCCTAGACTGGCCACTCTCGACCCTAGACCCTCAATACGACCCACACAGAGCTAGACTACCCTCTCAAGAACATGAGAAATTATGATCATACCTACTCTCTAGGTATCATCACATTCTCATCCTTAGCCTAAACAAGTGCTCAAGGCATAGGCGAGGCATAATCTCTAAATTATCTTTTTAATGAACTCTCCAAATTTTAATTACTATGTTATCACTTATTAAAAAACTTACGATAGGTTACCCAGGTTCTGACCACTTTGGGTCCCAGACGCCTATTGTAAGTCACTCCCCTAAGATGCACCTATTTAACCTCATCTAGGCTCACAAATCACCAATAATCAAATAAGTCTCATAAAAGTATACTGATCAAATTCCAGTCCACAAAAGATATCATGGACACACACTAGTCCTCAAACCAAAATGTCATAACCACTCTCTCAAAGAGTCCATATAACATGAGCTTAGGTCTTAATAAGATTGGTTAAAAATGATTAAAATAATATAACATCACAGTTCACAACATAAGAATACATATACAACCATAGAAAACCAATCCCCAAACCTCTGGTCAACTAACTCCCAAGTCAACTTAAAACCCCCAATAATCAATAAGGTTATAACAAGGTCCAACAAAAATCTTTCAAATCAAAACTTCAAACACTTACAAGAAAACATGATTCTTTAAAGAAATTCAATTAATTTTAAAACATAACTAGTTCGACTATATTTGCATGTCTATATAACCATGCAAGTAAACATAAATAATTATAAATTTCAGTTGACTAAAACAATCATCTTGTTGACTAAAGTCCATTTGACTACAAAAGCATTCATATAATTGTCTCATACATAACTATCTATTTAAAATAAAATCTCATGCATATATACTTTTATAATAAGTATTTAACTAAAATCTCCATGCATATCAAAACACCATGTATTTAATAATAAAATAATGTTATTAATTTTTTAAATATAAATATAAATGAAAATATTAATATTAAAACTCACATGTAAAAAATAAAAATAAATTAGTTTTTAATTAATTTATTTTTTAATAATAATTTTAAATCTGAAAATTAATAATTAATTATAAAAAAATCTTTTTTTAATACTTTTTAAATCAGAAAATCAAAAAATTAAAAAAAAATAATAATAAATTTTTAAATCCAAAAATTAATAAATAATAATAATAAATTCAAATAACAAAAACCTTTTTTTTTTAAAAACACATATATTTTCTCAATTGATTTCTTTAATGGAAAATTAGGGTTTCAGGCAAAACTAATTTCTTTTGAATATGATTTCACATGTAATTTCAATTAAATTTCTATTCAAAATATTGAGACAAATAATCTATCTTTTATGGGTAAATACCCTAACTAAGATAATTTACACAATTTCTTAAAATTCGAGCTTAGAATTTCAAACCACCAAACTGAATACCAAATTTAATTTAACATAAACTAATCCAAAATTTCACAAAAATAAAATTAATTTAAAACAGAAACCAATTCCCAATCATTCGCATAATCAATTCCAAACACAAAGCATACAATCTTTCCAGAAGAAGAATTTTACAAAAAGAGAGTTTCAAATCCTCCCTCAACCAATGTCTGAAAAAAGCTAAGAAAGATCCAATCCAACCTTCAAAATCCAAGCTTTCAAACAATCTCAAAATAATGCTCACCAAAATCAAGCTTTAGAATTTTTTTTTAATTCATCCAAAAGCTCCTCCAAAACCTGATAGATGTTATAGAAAATAATACTCATAAACCCCCATAAAGAAGACATATTCCTTCTAGGGTTTCTAAAACATGCAAACCCTCAAAAACAAAACTCAACTCTCTCCACCTAGTTTCTATCAATTCACTTGCACAATTAAATATAACTTAATAATAAAATAATCCACTTTTTCATTATAATTTCAAACTCAACTTTTAACTTTAAATTTTAATTCAATTTTCACTTAAACCGAATGTGCAACTCAAATTTCATATAATTACTTAATTAATCAATAAATACTTTAGCACATAAATAACTATGCAAACTGATAAATTGAATATTAAATAAATCAACTATGCCCTTAAAATTTATATTTGGATTTAATAATTAATTAAAATCATCTTATTCCAATTTTAGACTTTTAATTCAATCTTTTAATTAACAAAGGTATTTAATTACCCTTAATAATTAAATATTCTCTATATCTAATATTTCCACATTCATAAAATATAAATATTCAAATCTCATATTTACTCCTAATTTAATTATTTAAATCAAATAACTCACACAAGCAATTTCACTTGACTCACAAAACACAAAAATCAACTAACTGCATATCAAACAAACACCAAGGAAGGGGTCACGAATTCATGTCACCATGATGAATTTAGATGGGTAGAAACAGATACTTGCCCAATATTTAGGTCACTCAATGGTTTGGATTGGGATTTGGATTTGTATGTCATCTCCCATCTCTTACCATTGAGATTTTGTGATAGGGCCAACTCATCCTAGCAATTCAAGGAAGTCGATGCTCGGTACCTGCAAATCTGCATAAAAGATGAGCACATACATACATGTATAAATATAAACAAGCAATGGCGGGGATCAACCAATCGTGTGGATATCACAAGAAAGTAACTACGACTCTATCCCTCAACCACATCAAGTATGTCAAATAGAAATACAAAATATACACGTCAACCATACACATGAAATTATGGGGTCAGTAAAACCATAAGCATCATGATATCCATATAATTCATCTTCCTAAAATAACCATAACATATAGAAAATCAGACTATGGGAGGGGCATTACATCCACCTGCCCTAAAATTAGGCTTACTCCTAGAAGCCTATAAATAGATAAGGATATGCATCCCTCAAGCACAAAGTATTTACTAAAAAAATGACAAAACAACATCTAAAAATAAGTCATAAAATAAGGACATGATATACGATCATTAAGAGCAATATAAATCTAGTTTAAGAATAAACCGAAAATTATATTGATCAATCATTCATTACTTAATAATTTAAATACATCTAAATCTTCATTCATTCATCATTATAGAAAATATCTAGTAATCAATTGTATAAAGAATACATTCGTATCTAAAACAAATAATAAGTCAAGAGGTTCATGCAAACTTAGTTAATCATATTGATCAATCATTCATTACTTAATAATTTAAATACATCTAAATCTTCATTCATTCATCATTATAGAAAATATCTAGTAATCAATTGTATAAAGAACACATTTGTATCTAAAATAAATAATAAGTCGAGAGGTTCATGCAAACTTAGTTAATGCAACACTCAAATAAAATTCAATCCGAACATACAAATTTAATATCATACCTCTAGGTTCATAAAGAATATCCTGAAATACAAAAGATTTATATGTCTAAGTTTTTGTTTCAAGTTTTGACAGTTTAGACATCAAATGGGCACACAACTTCACAGAGTTCCCAACGTAGAAACTCAGGATCTGAGACCAAGTGTAATGCCTCACTAAGTAACCTAGGAGAATTTAACCTAAACATGCAACTAAGTTTACAAAATAATTTTTTTCTTAATTGTTTACAAACAATAGTGATAACAACGCGGAAGCAACACAAACATAAGATAAAAACAAGTACATATGTACAACTCAATTACAATTAACAATCCTCGAGGGTCCCATGATGTAGAATTATGTATTACAAATTAATATCTTTGGATTAACCATAATTACATTTATCTCATATACAAATGAATAACAAGTACAACCAATACCATAAGGTATACACAATGAAACAACATCTTCTGCACAAGTCGCGAGGTATGTCACAATAATCAAATACAAAGTAGTACAATATCTTCATCTGAATCATTTCTGAAGCACTGATACAAGATATAATTACAAACATCATAAGATAGATACAAACAAGCCTCCAATAAAGAATAAGAAGAAGGTAACATCAACAAGCATCCTCCATCACCGTTATAGGAATGCCAAAATCTCAAAAGGTAAAAAAAAACACTACCACCTGACCTCGTGGAACCAAAGATCCACTCCCACCATGCTGAGGAGATAACAACAAACCCCACTCAAATAAAACAACTAAGCAAAGGGTCCTGAAGTATTTCATTCTCAAAAGGTACCACCTACTAAAGATATTTTTTTTTTAATAAACATTGAAATACCAACACGTACCAAAACACCAAACATGAGAATATCAAACAAGTGCAACACCAAATAATACTGAAATAACAAGGACACACCACAAGAGGAAAATGTAGAAAACTATGGAGGAGACTTAGGCTACATACTATAGTATTTTCATCACATGGCCATCTACTTTCAAGTTACCCTGGACTGGTCACACTGGACCTCGGACCCTCAAGCATTGAGTTACCTTGGATTGGCCACTCTAGGCCCCAAAACCTCAATATGACCCACGCAGAACTAGAATACCCTCTCAAGAACATGAGGAACTCTAATCATACCTACTCTCTAGGTATCATCTCATTCCCATCCTTAGCCTAAACAAGTGCTCAAGGCATAGGCAAGAGATAATCTCTAAAATATTTTTTTAATGAACTCTCCAAATTTTAACTACTATGTGTATGCAATAAAACTAGTGTGTTAGGAACATGAAAGCAAGTTAAACATTCAACATACTAATCTATTTCAACATATATGATTAGACCTACAAATGAAAACAAAAACCAATAAGGGAGTGCAAACCTCAAACCCAAGTAGCTCCCAAAGTAGAAGATTTGTCCAAGATGGAGAGATGTGTTCTCATAAACTTTGCTCAAGCTTCAAATGTGGAAGGAAAATTTGGAATTATGAGGTTATGGTTGATGTGTTGACTCTCAAATGGGCATGATAACTTTTCATAAAAGGTGGATGATTGGTGAGGAGATGAGGGTTCAATTTATATGCAAGAGGAAGAGTGAATGGACAATCAAGATGCAAACCCGAGGAAGGGTCAAGATGCATTTGATAGAGAGCACATGGATTGTGCTTTCTCAAATGCACCTCTATGTGACAAGTGTCACAATGGGAGAGGTTGGAAGAAATGGGGGAATGCGACAATTTTGGGAGATGTGTGAGGGGAAAAATGTGTAAGAGGAAGATGGAGTATGTAAGAGATGTGTAAGAGCATTTAAGGTTGACATGAGGTGAGGGAATTGGGGGATGTGAGGATGTGACATGAGAGTTGACTTGGGTTGAGTTAAGATTTCTTAACCCATGGATTATGATTGTGCAAATACTTAGGAGGTGATTAGGCTTAGATTAGGAGGCAAGTGGGAAAGTTAGGAGGATGTGATGTGAGGAGAGAGAATGAGTCGAGGATTGTATTAGCTAATCATGGGTCATTAGCTAATTAAGGGTGATTAGTATTTGTGAATGGGTTGGGTTGAGTAGGAACTCCATGTTAGGATTTTGGGATGGGTTTGGTTAAGGGTTAAAGTTAAGAGTCATGTGCTCAAATTGGATTAAATGTTTTATTTAGTTCCAAGTGGGAGGAAAATGAGGGTTTATGAATTAATTTAAATAGATATATGTATCTATTTAAATTAATAGAGGAATGGGGATTTAATTAATCATCAAACTATGAATTTATCATTTACATAATTAATTGCACTATAATTAATTAAATAAATTAATTAATTAGGGCATGACACAAATTAATTAAATATATAATATTTAATTAATAGAATGCCTTAGGAGAGAACTAAAATAGGATTACTTTAATTGTGTAATCAGATTTAGGTGTCTACATTTTGCCCCTCTTCGACATAGTGTTAGAATAACACTATTTCAAAAATGTTTTAAAAATAATAGATGACATGAAGAAATAACTAGGTGATGAAAATACCCTAGATTATGGGCCAAAAGGTTTAAGCTTGGTGATGCCCCCTCGAGAGGGCGGCTAGGAAAAAGAAAGGAGATTAGACAACGTCTTGAAAAGAAAGGTGGTTGGGGGTGCAGTGGGCACAAAAGGGGTTTAAGGAGGTCAAAAAGGTAAGAATGTGACAAGATTCGGAAAGACGGGAGGAAGGGGTGGGCGGAGAGGCATTGGGGAGAAAAAATAGAGCTCGAAAGGCCCTTAATAAGGGTCAGGAGGGCCAGAAATAGGTCATTTGCGCACTTGAGAGCTTGAAAATAGAGAAATTTGAGCTTTGATCTGAGATATCGAGATGGCATGGAGAGAGAGACCGAGGCATCGTTCTAAGATTATGAGGGGTGTTCGGTGACATGGGGTCCCTGACCGATAGGTAGGATAAAAAAACTAGCTTTTTCCTTTAGTAATTTTTTGTATTTATTGCATGTTTTGTTTTGAAAATGCGCGATCCCCCTAGTGCAGGATCGGCGGGAATGCATTTGTGCCTGCGGGAATGCATTCTCGCAAAAAATTGCTAGAAATAAAAATTGTTGGAAAAGGGCGGGAATTTTCACAGAATTGCAAAAGTCTAGGTGGGTAGGGGAATCTTTTGCGGGACCATGATCCCACTAGCATTTCTCATGAGATCATGATCCCAAAGCAGCATTGAGGAAATGCAAGGAAAAAATGCATTCTTAGGGGTGGGGGTGGTATAGGTTGGGTGGCATACACACAAAAAAAGGTGGTGGTGCCATTACTAAGCCCAGGTGTGGCGCCCATCCTGTGCCATGGATAGTTAGCGCTAGCACATCATGCAATAGCAGCGCCGTTGGCACGATGATTGTACTTTTTTATGTGCAGGTTAGTCTCAGGGTATACTATCCCAGACACAGGAGGGACATGGGTGACTTTAGCACTGATCCCAGGGATCATTAGGATTGTGATTGTGATAGGTCAAGCACTTGAGATTAAAGTACTATTAGAGAACCAGGAAAATGTACAAAAAGTCAGAGGACGAGGACATGACTAAGCACATCGGGACATCAAATACAATTGAGTATTTACAAAAGCTCAAGGGATTAAGATAGGTCGAGAAATGATGGATATGTGCATAGCTTAGTGTTTTAGGGATAGGACTTGTTGTGGTATATATATAAGAAGCTTACGATGCAGGATAATAGTCCTCTTCTGTGATGGAGACGATAAGAACAACTTGGGAAAAGGGGGAGTGAAATGAAAGAATAATGGGATGATAGGTGATAGAGAGTGGGTTTGACGGGAGGATGGAAGTTTTATAGATAATGATATGGTCCACTATGTGTGGTACCTATTTCTAAGTTTTCACCAACATACTTGTCCAAGGTGCCTGATTGCCAAGTTTTCACCATTGGACATTTATTTCTCTTTACTTTTTTCATTAATTTTTTTAATCTTTTTTATTTTTTTTGTGTTTTTCTGGGTTTTTCCAAATTTTATGTATTTTTTCAGGATCATAAGAATGGTTCAAGCATAGAACCACTTCAGACGTATGATGTTAATGGGATCATTCAGGGGCTTCCCTTCTGGTGTGGATAATTGTAAGTTCTAGAGCCATAACATGTTGTGACCACATAAGGACCCAACCAAGTAGGTTCAAATTTGCCTTTCTTCTCGCAATTGGCTTGTACCTTCTAATTTTCTTTTAGGACCATATCTCCCACTTGGAATTTTTGAGGGTGAAAATTTTTGTTGAAGCTTCTTTTGAGGCAATTTTGATACATGATCGGTGATCATAGGCCTGTTGTCTCTTCTTGTCTAACAAATCTAGCTGGGTAAGGCGTACCACACAATAGTCTTCATCTATGGTGTAGTTCTTCATGGACACGCGCAGTGAAGGGATTTTGACCTCAATTAGCAGGATGACTTCAACACCATATACTAGGGAGTATGTGGTGGTGCTTGTGGGTGTACGAAATGAAGTATGATAGGCCCAAAGGGTGGGATTGATTTGTAGATGCCAGTTGCGACCAATATCATTGATAACTTTTTACAGGATTTTTAGGATGGTTTTGTTAGTTGCCTCAGCTTGACCACTTCCTTGTGGGAAATATGGGCTAGAGAAATGTTGGTGGATGCAGAATTGGGCACATAGGTCTCTAACATGTTGGTTCTCAAATGACGTGCCATGGTCTATGAATATGGTGGAGGGGATTTCAAAATAGAAAATGATATGTTAGAGGATGAATTTGGATATCTAGACACCTGTAGTTAGGCTGAGCGAAATTGCTTCAACCCACTTTGTGAAGTATTTAGTGGTTGTTATGACGTACTTGTGCCCATAAGAGGAATGAGGGGTGATCATGTCAACAAGGTCGAAACCCCAACATGACAAAGGCCAGGGGGCAAATCAGCTGCAAATCTTGTGTCAGTGCATGAATCAGATTGGCATGTTATTGACAAGGTAGGCACTTCTTTACAAATTCACAAGCGTCATGTTCCATCGTCAACCAGTAATACCCAACTATGAGTAGCTGCTTTTCTAGGACCATGCCACTTGTGTGGGCATCGCAAATTCTAGCGTGAACCTCTTGTAAATCCAAGGTGGTCTCATTCGAGTCTAGACATCGGGAGAGGACATTATGATACCCGTGAAGATATAGGGTGTTAGCTACAAAAGTGTAGTAGGAAGCTCTGCAAATAAGGTTCTGGCATTGGGTGTTGGTGAGATGAGGGGATATGATACCATTCTTTAGATAAGCATGAATGTCATGGTACCATAGGGACTAAGGACCAACCAAAATGCATACCATTTCAGAGTCATCATTCTCGTAAGCATGTGTTGTTAGGAATGGGAACATTGAGAGGGGGGGGGGGTGAATCAGTGTTCTATAATATTAATTTATGATACTTGAAACTTAACTCAATAACTTAATTGCTAAACTGAATATCAAAGCAAGTAAAGTAAATAACCATAACACATAACACCGGATATGATTACGGGGAAACCTTGGCTAAAGGAAAAACCCTAGTGGGAATTAATACCCACTAATAATTATACTTGTGTATTATGAACCTATTAATGTTCCTTTGCTCTGTTAGGAGCAATCATTACAATGCTTAAGTACAATGACCTTGTCAAGGGTCGGACCCTGTTAGGAGTCTTGAAGTAACAAACCCTATTAGGGGTGGTTGGCTCACTGCCAGAGCTCACTGCTCA
This sequence comes from Chamaecyparis obtusa, assembly GCA_027943335.1. Lineage (NCBI taxonomy): Eukaryota > Viridiplantae > Streptophyta > Pinopsida > Cupressales > Cupressaceae > Chamaecyparis > Chamaecyparis obtusa. The sequence continues at coordinate 2,254,975 of BSBK01007512.1, forward strand.
ATAGAGAAGGCTACAACCTCCTGGATGTCAGATATACACTATATCTACAATGGTGAACTACTGCTATGACACTTCTTGTCTGACCAGTTCCTTTTGTGCATTGATGCTTTAACCTCTTGTAAAGCTCTATATAATTCTGAATACTCTTCACATACTTCTTCTCTTCTTCTATCAATTATATCTCTCATACCATGCTCTAATACAAAGGTGCATGTCTTATTTATAGGCGCAAACAAAACTATTCAAGAGGTCAGCCTATAACCTATTACATATAATGCTTCCAAATGAATTGGCTCAAGTGTGTTTACATACATTGAAATTATCATGTTTACAACACATTTACAATAGGTGCATAGCCTTTACAAAATAAAATAATGATCGCTAATCAAAATCTTTCCTATCGGCTGCATGCTCTATTATGCTTTGCTGCTCACTGACTGTGTCACTTCAACTCGCTGTATCTTCTTAATACTAACTCATCTAACCATGCATTCTTAACCATAGCTTACTAATATATCCAAAAGATTATCTTCAAGGGTGCATGCCAAAACTCTATCATATGCACCGTGCGTTGATGCTCTGTTCATTAGGTGCTTTACTGACTGCTTTGTTCTCCATACTTAGTTGATTTCTTATCTTCTAAGTTATTGCACTTATTCCAAAACTTCATATGACTTTGTTGCCATAATGACAACACTAAATATTAGTCATATACACTAGTATATTCAACTTTCCAACATGTGTATGTAGCTTCTCGACTAGAAATTCATATTGTGTCACATCTTGAGGGATTTCTAACAATGACCCGATAGTCGCCATTGCATCGGTTGCCTTGTTTTGAAGTCTCAACACTTGTGTAAATTGTATGTTGATGAAATGCTATTTTAATTTATCCACAAGATCTTTGTATGGAAGTAGCTTGTCGTCCTTGGTTTGAAATTCATCGAGGACTTGTTTGATGATCAACTGAGAGTCTCCAAATGCTTGTATTTTTGTGATGTTCCACTGAATGGCTATTTTGAGACCTGCGATGAGGGCTTTGTATTCTATAATGTTATTTGTGCATGGGAATCCCAACTTGAAGGACTTGGGGATGTAGTCACCTTGAGCGGTCACAAATAGTATCCTTTCCCCTGATCCATGTGATTTATATGATCTATCAAAGTATAGTTTTCACAGGGGTTGTTCTTCGACCATGCATATATGCTCATCTGAGAATTCCATCACTAGTGGGTATGCGTCAACTAAGGGTGCTTTAGCAAGTTGATCAACAATGATTTTACCTTTGATGGATTTTCTATCGACACATTGGATATCAAATTCATTGAGGAGTATTACCTGTTTTGCCATCTGGCCTATGAGTGTCATTCTTGAGAGCAGGTACTTGAGGGGGTCAACCTTTGAGACTAGCTTTACTGTGTGGTTGAGCATATAATGGTGAAGATTTTAAGTGGAGAAAACCATTGCCAAGCATGTTTTTTCCATAGGAGAGTAATTTATCTCATAGCCCACCAGTATACGACTGATATATTAGATAGCCCTCTCTTTTTCATTGTCATCGAGTTGGGCTAGGAGTGCCCCCAGTGTTGTGGAAGTTGCTGATATGTACAAACTGAGGGGTCTACCTAGCATAGGTGGTACAAGAATAGGTGAGTTTTCTAGGTACACTTTAAGGTTCTTAAAGCTGCGTTGACAAATTGGGTCCATTTTGAAAGTGGTGTCCTTGCGCAATAGGTGCGTGAATGAGTGGCACTTGTTTGCTAGTTGGAAGATGAACCTTCAGACTAACTATAGCTTCCCTTGTAGGCTTCTCAATTGCTTAAGCATTCTAGGGGGAGGCATTTCGGTTATGGATTTTACCTTCTTTGGGTCGATCTCTATGCCTCGCCTTGATACAATGAATCCTAGTAGTTTTCTTGACGTAACACCAAAGACACATTTATTCGAATTCAGTTTCAGTCTGTATTGATGTAGGCGATCAAACACACGCTTGAGGATATCAAGGTGTTCCCATCACATCCTTGATTTAGCGAGGATGTCATCTACATAATCTTCGAGAATCTTATGGATCATGTCATGGAAGATTGCGATCATCTCTCTTTGGTATGTAGCTCCCGCATTCTTGAGCCCAAATGGCATCATGTTGTAACAAAAGGTGCCCTATGGGGTGGTGAATGTTGTCTTATGTTGATCTTCTTCTTCTATTCTGATTTGATTGTACCCTGAGAAGCCATCCATAAGTGATAACATCTCATGGCATACTATAAGGTCAATGATCATACCAATGTTGGGCAGTGGAAAGTCATCCTTGGGACATGCATTGTTTAAGTCCCTCAAGTCGGTAAAGATTTTGATCTCGCCAGAAGGTTTTGTGACTGGTACCATATTCGAGATCCACTCTGAGTAATCTATGGCTCTGATGATCTTAACCTATAAGAGATTTTCTAATTCTTCCTTTAATAGAAGGGCCACTTTTGGATGCATTTTTTGAAGCTTCTGTTTAACTGGTTTAGCAGTTGGATCTACAACAAGATGATGCACAACCAACTTAGGATTAAGCCCTGGTATGTGTGCATAAGACCATGCAAAATTGATTGTAGCCTCTTGGAGAAGTGTAGTGAAGTCTTTTTCTTCAGCCTCAGATAATGATGCTATGATGTAGGTGATTCATGGACACTCCTTTGTTCTGAGGTTGATAGGCTTGGTGTTGTCGATGATGATAGGGGACTGCTCGGGTCTATAGTCCTAGATGAGGGGAAGAGGAAAATATTCCTCCTTAGGTGCCTTAGAAAGGTTTTCACTAGGGGATACACCCTTTATTTTTACTATTTTGGAATTAGTATGTGCCCAGAGGGGTTTTCGCATAAGGATCCTTTATTTTCTTTTTGATTTTTAATTTTGCAGCTGAAGACTTCCTCTTCCCCAAAATATCCCTTGGGGTTAAGCTGATAGATGCATGTTGATTCTTGCCCCTAGTTGGATTGTTCATCTATGGCTCCCATGAATCTTAGGAGTGCTTGGAATGTATCAATATGTGCTATGCTTAGTTGATCCTAGTCTACGAGGTTAGGGTGAAGGAGTGGGAGGTCAATGAGGTTGATGGCAAGTTGGCGAAGGATAGAATTGCCCAAGAAAGTTTTGTCATTGAAAATATTGTCACAAGGTCTATTTTCTTCCTCTTTTGGAATGTCTTTGACTTCCATGATTTCATTTTGGATATTCAAGAGGGTCACACCAGGTGAATTAGTGCCCCCAGTCATGACAGTGGGTCTTTTAATGTGCAGGCGAGGGGCATTAAAACTGAGGTCTTGATGCGGTGGATTCTTGGATGCTTCCATTGGTTCTTTTATTCTAGCCTACGTGGGTCCAAGGTCACCTCCTTGATAGTTCCATTTCTCGGTGGCCCATTTGTAGGATATGGGGTACTTGTCTTTAAAATACCCTAGAAGATTAGCATTAGGAGGTGGGGGATCTTTGTACAACCATCTATTGATGTCAGGATCCAGTTCTTGACCATTCAAAATTCTATTTGAAATGAATGCAGATGATCCTAGTTGTTTGATCTTGGGGCCCTCCTGATGACTCTTAGTTTGATGACATGGACGTCCCTGAGTGTAAGGGTCTAAAGGGAGATCCCTGACTCCAAAAGCATCAGTGAGGCTATATTCATCATAGTCCATGTTGTTGATCTTGACAAAGGAGAGGGTGTATGCTAGGATCATCTCTGGATCGCAATGGAATCGGGATGAACTGGCGACAGATGTGCCGATGTCAATTCCAAGATAGTGAGTGTAGTAGGGGAAGGACGCTTCCAACGCATGAAAATATGCGAAGGGTTTGGGATTTATGTGGATGGAGACTTCAGTGACTTGATATGGGAATTTGATGCACTGATGATAGGTGGAGGGAACAACTTTGATGGAATGGATCCACGGGTGATCGAGGAGGATATTGTGTGAGAGGTCAATATCAACAATGTGGCACATGATTTCTTGGACTGCGTGGCCTATCTTGTTGGGTAACAAAATGGTACACTCCAGGTCATCATAGGCATTTTTTAATCTCTATTTGAGCATTAAAGATTGTCATTAGTATCAAAGACTTTGGGCAGTTACCTATGCTACTCTAGTCGGTAACTTCAAGCACTACAAGCTAGTCAGTTAAGTCTTTACACCAAGCACTAGGGTAGTTCTACCAAGCATCTATGTACACCGATATCGAGCGACAGTAAACACCGAGCAAATTGGACACCGAGCACCAGTGTAATTACTAAGTAGAATATACAGTGTTTACTGAAGAAGACAAAAAATAGCATAATAATTAGGAATGACACATTTATATATGCAAATGGTTACAATAGAATCACAAAATATTTTACCAAGATTGAGGATCATTTACTGTAAGATTCCATCATTGATTGCAATGATGATCTTTATGTAATTGCTAGATCTAGGTTATTTTTGTACACCATAGATCTTAGGGTTTTCTCTAAGATATTGTAACCTAATTTTGTTAAGCGACAAAAGTAGTATGCTATATAAATGTAATTTCATGTTATTTTTTGTATGTGTAAGAGAGAAGCTTGACAAGGAAGTTGAGAACATGAAAATAAGTTCTTGAAGCATTAGCCAACTTCAAGAATATCACTTATCAAACAAAGCAAAACATAATACAGAGACATTTAGATTAAGCAAAATCAGACAAGGCTACCGAGCAGTTCAGAGCAGAGATCTTCACATGAAAAGGTGATATCTATTCATTATTTCATTGATCTGTATTAGACAAGGTTGAGTTGTCATTAGCATATATATTCCTATTATTTTCTAATCATTGTAACAGAGTTTGGTAAAATCTCTTAACAGAGTAGACCTAATAGTCTTTTTGTAAATCTCTTAACCGAGTGCACACTCAAGTAGTGTTGTTAAAATCCTATCACTAGGTAGATCTAATCGATATGAAATGTTACTCCTAATAGGGTAAGATCATCAGAAGTGATCACCACTTGTAGCCCTAACAGGCAAACCTTTTCTATCTGCAGTAGTAAACAATTTGTGGGTGTCATCCCCACTGTAGTTTTTACCTTCTAACAAAGGTTTTTGTGTTACCAAAATACTTGTGTTATGTGATGGTTATATTGTTGATTTAATTCTATTTACCTTTGATAGTAAAATGAATGAATGATGCAAGCAATTGATTCAAGTTATATTTGAAGGTTACTACTGTTTGTTGTTTAAGGTTTATGAGTTAAAAGTTTTTGTGGGCACTGATTCACCCCTCCCCTCTCAGTACCCTATCTCTCCAATCCCAAAATTGGTATAAGAGCATAGATCTCTTATTGGATGGTTTAACCACTGAAGAGTAAAGATCTAACCATGGAGAGATATAAGTTGGATAAGCCAATAGAGAATCAAAAGATTCAAATGCAGATGTTTATTGAGCTGTGAGGTCCAACCCCAACCCATCTTAGCTTGATAGTTATTTTGACACTTGGTTTATCTTGATGATACATTATTTTGAGACATTAGACCTATTTTGGATTATGACTTCTTATCATTAGACCTTATGAGATGTTTGTTATATATTTATATGATGATGATGTTAGTAGTACTTTTTATATGATCATACTGGTTTCATGCTTACTTTATGAAATATGAAATTCTAAATTCTGCACTTGTTACATTATCTTATAGAATAGTAAAATTTTGATAGTGTAATGGTTCAATGATTTAACTTAGGGTTACTTATTTATGTGGAAATAGAAATTACATTTTGATGTTTCAATAATTAGGGTATAATGTGGATTATGTTTATGATTCATGAAATGTAGTTCCTTTATATATATTGAGTTTAGATGTTATTATTTCACTTTCAATATGATTACATATGCATTGAATTTATGAGGTACTGACATTGGAATCAAGTGTGCAGGATTATGACCATGGTTGTAAATACGGGGAAACAAGATGGATCTATGTGAAAATTAATTTAAAACCAAGGCCAACTCTAAGAAGAGAACGACCTCATTGTTATGTGATTTTATTCGTAAATGTGATGCATGTATGTATGTGGTTGCAAATGTTTGTAAATGCATTAATAGATATAATTTCATTTTGTGAAAATGTTAATGTTAAATATCCACTAGGCATGCCAAGTGTGTAATGTGATGTGTACTTTTGTGAGGTGTCACTTGACACCATTGTGATGAGATGGCATGCCTAAGTAGAATGTGGACCCCACATTTTCCATAGGTTATCTTGTGTATCCCTAGACTTGGTAGTGGTTTAGGAAACCAAGGTTTATGTCATCATGATTCCATTTTCGGATGCCAGCTTAACTAGGGTTTTTGAAGGGTTATATGGAGCCCTATGGTGTAGTTAAGATTGGTTTTTAGTGCCCCAAGTCATGTACATGGGTTAGGGGGCCTATTTTTACCATTTCCACTTCCCTAAGCTTCCATATTGCTTCTCTAAATGGGTCATATTTGATAATGACAAATTTGAGAATATTTTCTAGGATATCTCACATTTCAATGTTTTGAATTGCTTTCCATTTCCATAGCAAGGGCAAGTGTCAATTTAGGTAGGATCTAGAAACCTAACTTACTTGGGATGAGGGAATGAAGAGGAAGGATATAGAGTCTTTAGGAAAAAGAAACTAGGAGTTAGAGACTTCTTGACCATGCTAGTTTGGATTTGAGAGGAAGAGACTTTGGAAATTCTAGGAGTTTTTGAGAAGGAAGGAAAAAGCTAGGAAGGAAAGGATTAGCTCTTCTACAAACCTCCATTACCATTGCATAGGAAAAAGGTTGGTGGTTCTTCCTTGTTTTGTTCATGTTGTTGTATTGTGAAGATGGATCCTTTGTGTGAGTATGTGATGTTTTATTTTCTTTATGTAAATGTATTTTGTCTTTGTTTCTTCTTTTTGTGTTTTTCAATTGTGAAATGGGTATGCAAGATAATTCTCTTCCTTGGGAGGATTTGAAAATATCTTGGGGTGAAGGGCTTAGTTGGGGAATCCATGTGTTTGAGAGCTTGGATGTATGGGCATTCTTGAAGCTTACTTATGTTATACCTTGGGGGCCATAAGGGATGTTTTTTTGATGCTCATGTGATGAGCTGGTATGTTGGAAGGGAGCCTTGTGAAGACATGTAAGAATTTGTTTAAGTATGGCATCTCCATATGAGATAATTCCACCTTCACCCATATTGGGATCAATTATAAATTCCTATGTGCTAGCTTGGGAATGAGAGTAATAATGTGATTGTTCATTTCTCAAAATGTTGAATGTATGTTTAATGTGTGTAGAATATTTGTAACCTATTCCTTCTTATTTCCCCTAGTTCAGGGGTGGCCATGAAATGGCCTAGGATGGGAGGTGAGTCTCCATGGTCATGTGAAAAAGGTTTTTGTGTTGCAGGTTTGCTTGCATGGTGTGAAGATGAAGTTCAAGTTTCAAGTTTCAATTTAAAGTTGAAAAATTTAAAGAAATGTTTAAAGTGTATTAAGCTCAAGTGATCTTGCTCTAATTGTTTTCTAAGATATTGTAATTGTAAAAGAGAATAGGCTGGAATTAAGGCTTATATGTTATCCTCTTGGCTAAATTTCAAATTAGTTCTTAATAAATTTATTTGCTACATTAAAAGTTAAATTTTCTGCATCTATAAACTAGATTTTATAATCTATGTGGTTGGCATGAAGAGAAATAATAGATAAAACATTATCTGAATAATTCTGTTAAATGAATTACATTCCCTGCATGTTAAAATTAAGAGAATTAATATTGACTTCATTTTCCTGCAAATTCTGTGTTTATTCTGTATTGAAATTAAAGTTTTAATGTTAATTAATCATTTAAAGGATTCTCTATTTTCTGTTCCTTCCATTTGATTAGAAATTCCTTTTTTTAAAAAAATAATAATATTTTTACAAACATCAAAATGGGAGAAAAACTGGACATTAGGATTTATTAAGAGGTAAATATGTTGTGTTTTGCCCAATAGTTTTTGGGCATTACATTCTGGTATCAGAGCAGGGTTTCATCTCTAGGACCTTGTTTGTTATTGGCATTAAAGGGAAATGTTGTTGCTACATGATTATGTGAAATATGAATATGTTCCTAAATTATTAATGTCTTAAATTCCTGCTTCCTACAATGTCTATGATATTGAAATAAAGAAAGTAGTATGTCAAGTAAATAATGTATGATTTTGTTAAAGGATTAAATTCTCTTGCAAATTTCTATGTTAAAAATGTAATTCAGTAAAATTTCTATACTCTTCTTTTACATTTAAATAGTAGATGTTGCTAATGGAAGTAGACTATTTAGTAAACAAAATATTACTATACATATAATATAAATGAAATGTTCTTCCAAAAATTAAATAATTTTTCCTATGATTACATGCATAATTTGAAAACTTAACTGTCTTAGGAAATATAGTATTTGACAGGCTTGTGTTTTCTTAGTTTAAGAAATCAGAGGAGTTAAATGTATCTAGCATGTAGAGATTTTAAAATAGAAATTAATTACAGTTATACCTTTTTGAAATTTCTGGAATTAACCTGTACATGATAGTGAGAAAACAAAGATCTAGTTCATTTAATGCCTACAAAGAAGGCTCTTAATCCCTATATTTATACTGTATGTTTGTATTGCTAAATCTGTTGATACTTCTCAACTTGCAAAAAAAAAATGCACTTAACAGATTTATATTTATATATACATTAGCATATATATATATATATATATATATATATATATATATATATATATATATATATATATATATATATATATATATATATATATATATATATATATATATATATATATATGCCTCTTATTCAGTACCATTTATTTAGTAAAGATAATAATGTGCTTAACCTTTATATAAGCAAACATAAACATATATATATATATATATATATATATATATATATATATATATATATATATATATATATATATATATATATATATATATATATATATATATAATATTATATATACATAAATATTAGTAAATATAATATATAAAATAACATTCATATTTTAAAAACTGTTATATATAAAAAATAAAATAAAATATAATAACAAAAAAACATCTAATGAATTTTTTTTGGGCTGAAACTCCTCTAAACCGCGCACGTGAGCGCAAAGAGGCTCGGCCTCGGTGCAGCAAGGCCACCCGCACCACCTCTGTTGTGTGGTGGCACTGCAACCACCGTCTCCCCTTGGGGAGGCGACGCTGTAGTGCACCCACACACCAGTGGAGGTGCGGAGGGCACTGCGCCCACCCCTTCGCGGGTCACTACAGACGGGGGGACTGGTCTGTAAAAAGGCCGGTTCTCCCAATAATTTTTTTTTATATAACAGTATGTGGGCCGTGCTAACCAAACACAACAAAGCCGAAGGCGGGGCGGGGCTGCTCGAGCTCGGCCATGGCCATCGACCCTCATATTTTTATTGGTAAAAAATATATATACATATTTTATTTTCTATGCATTTCTAAACATAAATAAAAAGATTCAAATGAAGATAAAAGAGGGATGCCTATATAGTATTTATAAAATAAAAAAAATATAAAAAAGCCAAATCTATAATATATATGCATATACAAACTAAAAGAGAAACTTGTTGGCTAAATCTATTTAAAACCAGGGTTTTCATAGAAGGGAAAACTTGTTTTCTAAGATTAGGCCACCATTTAATCTATCCGTAGAAATATTTTCTAGAAGGGTTTGAAGAAACCCATGAGTGCGGTAAACCTCTGTTCTATCAATAAAACATGTGTGGGTATGCTCTCCAAGGGAGAGCAAACACACACTTGTTCTCATGAGAGAACAACAAAAGAAAGAACTTCATCCTTCATCTAATGCACCTGCATGTAGAAAGAAAAAAAGAAGAAGGGAAAAGAGAAAATAAGGAGAGAAATGAGAGGATTAGGGTTTCCAGAGTTTATAAAAGTGGACCTAACCCTAATTTCGGATTGGGGTTTAGGGAGCCACTTAGGTATGAATTCTTTTTTTCCTTATTTATTAACTTGCACTTTGTTACTATATGATTTTAGAGGTAATCATAATTTAAAGGATTTGAGTAATTAATTATTAATTTTGTAATGGGTCTTGAGATCTTCCCGTAAATTTTGAAATCAATTTTATTAGTTGAAATTAATGTTTAACGAGGTGAGTATTAGATATTTGAAATTGTTAGGTTTTATTTAATCACTTTTCCTTTCCTAGAGAAAGTAAGTACTATATTATTTCCATTAAATTTTTAATAAGTCAAACATCATTGAAAATTTTATTAACTTATAATTTTTCATTATAAATTAGTACGTTTTGGAATGTGAGAATTTTAATTTAAATAGATAGGTTTATTAACCTTTGAAATTTTACTAGATCTTTTTAATTGAGAATTATTGTAATGTCATAATTCTTTAGTGAGATTTTAAGGAAAATGAATATTGAGTTGAAGTGTTATTATTGCTATGTTTTAGTTATAGTCATTAATTTTAAATTAGGAATACAAATGGATAAATAATAGAATTTACTTTTGATTATGAATGACCGTTTCATCCTCTTAAATGATATTTTGGTTAGGATTAGGGATAGGTATGCTTCATAGGAATGTTTTTCTTTTTAAATTATTCTATCTATGCTAATTTTATTATTCAATTTCGTGAGGATTGATGGTACATTATAACATAAGGTTCATTTGTTAATTAAATATCTAATTTTTCTATAGGGTAACTTTACAAACATCCCTTTTGATTTTATTTTATTTTATTTATTATTGTATGGTGAAATGTTTATTTGATTGGGAAATTGTTTTTATTAAATTATCATTTAGAACTATATTAAAATTAAATTAGTGGTTAAAGTTGATTAAATATTTTGATAATATTTACTTGAGTATATTGGTTCTAGGAAAGTAAATTATTAATGTTTAAAAATTATGGTATAGTATTTAATACATTTTTTCTTTAAAATTAGTCAATGATATATTATTTTATTTTAAATAGGGAGCTAAAGTGGAATATTTCTTTTAAAATTATTCCTTTGGTAATTTGTATTAATTTATTAATGAAGAGATTAAGAATGAAAAATATAGAATAAATAATGCTAAGGTTGTGAAATATCCTAATTATTTATTAAATAAAATTTGACCATATTTCTCCTATTATATTTGGGTTCCCTAAAGGAGATTAATTTAATTCTTTAGAAACCCTTAGGGGTAATAAAAGAAATTATAATAAATCGCCTAGGTGATACGATAACTCGTCTTTAATAATTATCTTTTAAGTCTATCTAGTATCATATGTGACCATGCATTTAACCCTAGTAGGTAACATTATTTGGGTTCTAGAATCTTTTAGACTTTATTTTCATATTGAACCTAGATTAAACCAAGGACTTATTTATGTCAAAACTTGATTAGGTTTTCCACTTGGAGGCTTTCTCTTAGTAGCTCCTTAAATTAATTAAATTGATTTAAGTTTAGTGTCACTTTATGTTATTATTACTTTAGATATTATTGTAAATTTTTTTTAGCTATGTTAATTTAGTTTAGTGACTTTTGTATACCATTTGGAAATTAATAGAGAATGTTTAATTTAGATTTAGTATTTAATCTCATTTCTCTAAAGATTGTTAAAATAAACTTTATTGGATTTAAATAGTAAGGTAGTGTTGTTTATAATATTTTAATTTATTTTTATTTAATTGTAATAAATTATGAATTGAAGATTTAAAGAGAAAAAGCTTATATCTTGTTTTATTTTTAGATTGTGAAATAATTTATAATTATTTGTGATTTGATTAAAGACCTTGTTCTCTTTCTAATGAGATATAAGTGAAGGCCATATAATTATTTATAAATCCCTTAGGGGAAAAGGATAATAATATAATTCTAATTCTTTTTTTATTTTGAATGATTCCCATTCTTTTCTAGGGGAACGAACCCCATAATTTAATCTAGATCCTTATTCAACGATTATGTTGTACTCTTTCCCTAGTTTTGAGTTAGGAGACTTTCTATTACTCTTATTGGAAAGTTGAACTTTGAGCATACCTATTGGATCTTTTTACGCCAAGCCTAGTTAGGAGTTTTAAGTTCACCTATATATCAACGGTTTGTTTTAGGGATAATGGCACGCCACCGCATGCCATGATTTCCCTATGTGACATTAGGCGACTAGATTTTTTGTTTTAGTTTCGTATCAAGCGAGTAGTATGTGTAACCTTAGTTGTCATCAGGTATTGTTTCAAAAAAATTTGTTATGTTTTGTCCTTGTATTATTACCCAATTCATTTCGTAGTTCAAAGTAAACCATTATTTTAAAACAAACTTGATAATGTTATTTTTATGGGGCCAATATGTGTGGCCAGTATACTGGTCATCATAAAAATAACATTATAGCTTAACCTAACTTATGTTGAAATCTTTAGTACTCGTAGAAATTAATGAATCATTTATATAAACATTAGAGTTCCTTTTAATTAAATTTTAATAAAGGAGTTTAGACTTTTCTCATCTTCAACTCTATTAATGTATATTATGCCATGCTTGGAGAGCTCAATATCCCCATCTATTTTGATGAGCTCCAGGAGGAAGTTCATGTCTAGGGGGGAGGATGTGAGGTCCAACCCTGACCCATCTTAGCTTGACAGTTGTTTTGACACTTGGTTTATCTTGATGATACATTGTTTTGAGACATTAGACCTATTTTGGATTATGACTTCCTATCATTAGACCTTATGAGATGTTTGTTATAGATTTATATGATGATGATCTTAGTCGTACTCTTTATATGCTCGTATTAGTTTCATGCTTACCTTATGAAATATGAAATTCTAAATTCTGCACTTGTTACGTTATCTTATAGAATAGTAAAATGCTGATATTGTAATGGTTCAATGATTTAACTCAAGGTTATTTATGTAGAAATAGAAATTACATTTTGATGTTTCAAGAATTAGGGTATAGTGTGGATTATGTTTATGATTCATGAAATGCAGTTCCTTTATATATATTGAGTTCAGATGTTATTATTTCACTTTCGATATGATTATATATGCATTGAGTTCATGAGGTATTGACATCAGAATCGAGTGTGCATGATTATGACCATGGTTGTAAATACGGGGAAATAAGATGGATCTATGTGAAAATCAGTTTAAAACCAAGATCGACTCTAAGAAGAGAATGACCTCGTTGTTATGTGATTTTATTCATAAATGTGATGCATGTATGTATGTGGTTGCAAATGTTTGTAAATGCATTAATAGATGTAATTTCATTTTGTGAAAATGTTAATGTTAAATATCCACTAGGCATGCCAAGTGTGTAATGTGATGTGTACTTTTGTGAGGTGTCACTTGACACCATTGTGATGAGATGGCATGCCTAAGTGGAATGTGGACCCCACCTTTTCCATAGGTTATCTTGTGTATCCCTAGGCTTGGTAGTGGTTTAGGGAACCAAAGTTTATGTCATCATGATTCTATTTTCGGATGCAAGCTTAACTAGGGTTTTTAAAGGGTTATATGGAGCCCTATGTTGTAGTTAAAGTTAGTTTTTAGTGCCCCAAGTCATCTACATGGGTTAGGGGGGCTATTTTTACCATTTCCACTTCCCTAAGCTTCCATATTGCCTCTCTAAATGGGCCATCTTTGATAATGACAAATTTGAGAATGTTTTCTAGGATATCTCACATTTCAATGTTTTGAATTGCTTTCCATTTCCATAACAAGGGCAAGTGTCAAGTTAGGTAGGATCTAGAAACCTAACTTACTTGGGATGAGGGAATGAGAGAGGAAGGAAATAGAGTCTTTAGGAAAAAGAAACTAGGAGTTAGAGACTTCTTGACCATGCTAGTTTGGATTTGAAAGGAAGAGACTTTGAAAATTCTAGGAGTTTTTGAGAAGGAAGGAAAAAGCTAGGAAGGAAAGGATTAGCTCTTCTACAAACCCCCATTACCATTGCATAGGAAAAAATTTGGTGGTTCTTCCTTGTTTTGTTCATGTTGTTATATTGTGAAGATGGATCCTTTGTGTGAATATGTGATGTTTTGTTTTCTTTATGTAAATGTATTTTGTCCTTGTTTCTCCTTTTTGTGTTTTTCAATTGTGAAATGGGTATGCAAGATAATTCTCTTCCTTGGGAGGATTTGAGAATATCTTGGGGTGAAGGGCTTAGTTGGGGAATCCATGTGTTTGAGAGCTTGGATGTATGGACATCTTTGAGGCCTACTTATGTTATACCTTGGGGGCCATAAGGGATGTTTTTTTGATGCTCATGTGATGAGCTGGTATGTTGGAAGGGAGCCTTGTGAAGATATGTAAGAATTTATTTAAGTATGGCATCTCCATATGAGATAATTCTACCTTCACCTATATTGGGATCAATTATGAATTCCTACGTGTAAGCTTGGGAATGAGAGTAATAATGTGATTGTTCATGTCTCAAAATGATGAATGTATGTTTAATGTGTGTAGAATGTTTGTAACCTATTCCTTCTTGTTTCCCCTAGCTTAGGGGTGGCCATGAAATGACCTAGGCTGGGAGGTGAGCCTCCATGGTCATGTGAAAAAGGTTTTTGTGTTGCAGGTTTTGCTTGCATGGTGTGAAGATGAAGTTCAAGTTTCAAGTTTCAATTTAAAGTTGAAAAATTTAAAGAAATGCTTAAAGTGTATTAAGCTCAAGTGATCTTGCTCTAATTTTTTTCTAAGATATTGTAATTGTAAAAGAGAATAGGCTGGAATTAAGGCTTATATGTTATCCTCTTGGCTGAATTTCAAATTAGTTCTTAGTAAATTTATTTGCTACATTAAAAGTTAAATTTCCTGCATTTATAAACTGGATTTTATAATCTATGTAGTTGGCATGAAGAGAAATAATAGATAAGTAAACATTGTCTGAATAATTTTGTTAAATGAATTACATTCCTTGCATGTTAAAATTAAGATAATTAATATTGACTTCATTTTCTTGCAAATTCTGTGTTAATTCTATATTGAAATTAAAGTTTCAATGTTAATTTATCATTTAAAGGATTCTTTGTTTTCTGTTCCTTTCATTTGATTAGAAATTCCTTTAAAAAACAATTAAAAAAATTTACAAACATCAAAATGGGAGAAAAACTGAACATTAGGATTTATTACGAGGTAAATATGTTGTGTTTTGCCTAGCAGTTTTTGGGCATTACATGAGCGTATAAGTAAGCTAAGGATGACTTGAAAAAGTTACTGGCTCAAAGGAAGAACTTGAATATTATGGAGAATGACATTAGTTACCATGAAGAAGAGATTGATGATGTATTTGATAACATTGGATCTAGTTCAGGAAGTATTTCTGATGGTTCTGAAAGTGCAATCTTTGATTTGTCTAAAAAGAATCTTCACTTAATTGAACAAGTGAAAGACTTGCAAATCGGTCAAGAATCATAGATGGTGAGAATGATAGATGTAATGAACAATGCTAGGCAGGCTGAGCAAGAAAGGAATCTAGCTATTGAAGATTGAAGATAGATAAATGAACAACTTCAAGCAAAAGAAAGTGAGATACAAAGACTCACCGAGTACCATTTCAAAATATCCAATCAGATGATGATTGTAAACCAAGAGGTCAACCGAGTAAATGGTGAACTGTCAAGAAAACTTGAAGATATTGGAATACTCAGGGAAGAAAATGAGAAACTAAGAAATGAAGTAAAGACTCAACAACAACACAATGAATTGATGAAATTAACAAAAGATAGTTCTAAAAAGATTTATGATTTTCTGACTAATCAAAGAAGATTTGGAAGTAAAGTTGGATTAGGCTATATCGATGAAGGAGAATCATCCAAACAAGATGAACAAGTCAACAACAATCAAAATCAAAGACCTAATATGCTGTTATGTTATCACTATGGAAAACTAGGACATACCTCAAATGTCTGTAGAAGCAAAGCACATGGTAAACCTCCAGTCACTCCTAAGTTTAATGGTTACTATTATTATTGTGGCAAATTTGGCCATCAAGCTTATGAGTGTAGAGAAAAATTGAATAAAAATGCTAACAATCCTACCATGGAGAAACTCTGTTATACTTGCAACAAACATGGACACACTGTACAAGAGTGTAAAGCAAAGATGAAGCAAGTATGGACACCAAAATAGAAGAGAAAACCAAAACCATATCAACCGAAGAGACAAGGTAATTCTTATGTCTGGGATTACAACACATGGGTTAACTGTATTGCATGTGGTAGATATGGACACATCACAACAAACTGTATGAGGAAAAGATGGGCTGGACAATCAAAAAGCTGGATAAGCACTAGAATGGCATGCTTACATTGTCATAGGGTGTGTCATCTAAGCAAGGACTACAGAGACCAAGTGTAATACCCCAAAAATGGGCTATAGGTTCATTAATCTCCTATATCGACACATCAAACGAAATCGACATCAAAGTCCTAACCAAAGGCACATCTAAACATCATCGAATCCTAATTGATTATCATAAATTCTGCATTAGGGAATATTCCTAGTAATATTCCTAATTATCCTAATTATCTTTGATTTAATGATTATTTGGCGATAAATCCTATTTGTCCTAAAGTTTGTTTAATTGAATATTCTCAATATTTAATTAATTAGATTTAATTCTACCACTTAATTATTTAATTGAAGTTAATTATATTTATTCCTAAATTGTATTATTTAATTTTGACAATAAATCCAAAATCCTATGAATAATTGATTAAATTCTTATTTAATTAATTAAAGCAAGTTGTCAATTTTTAATAATATTGTTTTTGAATAAAAGTTTGAAAAATAATTGATTAACCCATAAATCAATTGTTTTATTTTTCAAAATCAGTTAAGTTGGAAATAAATCACTTTATTATTAAATTAATTCATAATTAAATCATGCACAATCAAGAAAAGTAGACAACTATCAATTATTAATTAAAGCTAAACTCTATTTTGAGTTGATCTCTGCTTTTGCATGTTTTTGTGAGTTAAATATCCTTTATTTAAAAATAACTCAAAAATCAACCTGAGTTATTTGAGTGATTTATGGCTTTCTTTCATGCACCTCCAAAGCCCTAGATTTCTATAAATTAAGGCTTCAACTCTTCATTAAAAAATCCCATCCATGAATTGCACACTCACGCTGTCAAATTGGAGACTGAAGAATCGATCTTGAGAATTTGAGTTGTGAGATTTTCATTGTTTTTGCATAGTATCCATATCATTTAGAATATTATTGTTAGATCATTTTAGCATATCAATTTTCATATTAGCATAGATTCATATCAAGTTTTCATTATCATAATTGCATAGAAAAACCAAAAAAGAAGAAGAAGATTAATTGCATTCATTCCATATCTAGATTTTGCATTCAAATCCTTCGTTTAGGTGTCGTCAAGGTCACTGATCTTGGTATAATCTGAGAACACATACTCACATCTACTAGAAGGCAGTAAATCACCTGGTTAGTTTAGTTTTTCATTTATTGCACAATTTCAATTTCAACTAACTTCTAATGTTTTACTGAAGTGTTGTGTCTACAGATCAGGTACAAAATTCACACACACACTGAGCACCAGAAGAAGGACATGTATTTGAGAGTGGAAACACTATTGTAGATATTATGAGAATCAGGAACACTATGTGGAAGAAGGCATCAAATGGGAATGGAGAGTCAAGCAATGCTGTCGGTGAAACCTTCTCCATTGGATTAGGTGACATTGGTACCTCTACTTAAGGTGATATAGGTATGTATGGGACTGAAATTTCAAAATGATCTTATTTTACACACAGTTCCTTATATATGATGAGCACATATCAAATCTGCATGAATAAAGATGTACTGTGGTTTATGTGTTTTGAGCTAACAAAGTCACACAGTCGGTAAATGTTAGACCGAGCAAAAGTTTACTCGTCGATAATCACTATTCAAGGTTAACTGAGTATTAGTATCAACCAAGTGAGAAATCATGTGTTAACCAAGCTGATGAAAGTTTACGGTATTCACCGAGTTGATAGTTATCACCGAGCTAGTAGTAGGTCAAGCATTAATGATAAAAAGTTTTGAGTGGGAATGCCAAAAAGCTATAAATACACGAAGAACTAAGTTCATTTTCACATAGTAATATCGAAGAGTGATTATTTCATAGGGTGAGTTCGAGCAAATAATTTTCAAGATTATCTAAAGCAGTTACAAATCAAACTGAGCGCACTCTTTGTATGTTCTAAGTAAGTTGAAACCCCTACCGAGTATGTTCATCACTTTCTACCAAAAACCTAGTTTGTTGAAATGGCATCTACTGCCAACACTTCTAAAGTTGTAGAAGAGGAAGTAAATATTATTGTGTCAGCAAATTATAATGAACCCAAATACAAGTTACACCTAGAAGTTGCATCAAAAATAGATTTAGTGGGCACTTTCTCGAGCATCCCACCTGGGGTTTTATTAGTCAAAGAAATTCAATCATACATTCACTGCAAGATAGGTGAAATAGGAGATTTTGACATGTATGTTGCATACCAGGGACTTTGTAGTATTGATGGAAAACTGAAACCATAGCATAAATAGATTGAAATAATTGGACTCACTAATGCCCTAAATTTTCTAAAAAATTTAAAAAATGAATGGATTAGGGTTGTACTAAGTCACTATTATGAGGGCACATTCTAGCTGGATAGTCCATTTAAGGTTACAAAGAGAATGATTCACAGGGTTACAGGGTATCCTACAATTGATAAAGCAAAAGTGTTTCAAAGTTCCTCTCGAGCCAAAGTTGAGAAAAATATAGGCATAGCATGGGATGGTCGAGCATTGAAGATAACTTCTATTGAGGATCTAAAAGTTAAGTTTGTAGTACATGTAATAGGTTATAAGTTCTTTCAGTTGAGTAGACTGAATAGTGTACCATGTAGTGCTGTGGATATGCCATTCAAAATGATAAAGAAGGGACACCAGTTGAACCTTGCTGAGAGACTCCTAAGACAGGTTGAAGAGAATATGAAAACAATCAAGTCAGCAAAGTCTAATACTTGTAAGTTTGGCTCACTGTTGATGTGTTTATTTTTCTATCTCCAAAAATTCTTTCCTTTTGTCGGTCACATAGTTTGGCCTACCAACAAACCAATTACTTCACAAATTTCTGATTTAATGACAAGTCTAGGAGATAATGTAAACAATGTTGTAGATGATTATTTTGAGCAGTTCAAGATTAAGATGAATCTTTGAAGTAGGATTCCAAGTTCACTAGTTGAGAAGTATGAGATGGATATTTGTTTCCTAGTAGACACCGACCACACTTTAATCAAAGTTGTTGAGCCAAGAACTAAATGGCTAGCCCCCATGGGATATGAAATGGATAATGATTTCACTTTGAAATCAATCAAGGCATTACTGGCTTTACTGAAGGACAAGAAGGCCAAAAAGTTTGGAACTTATGAAGAGGCAAAAAAAAGAATCAAAACAGGTCTTGTCATCGACAAAATAACTAGAAAAGCCAAGAAAATGAAGAAAGTTTTAACTGAACAATTTGGAGATGAATCTAACTCATCTTATGAGTCACCGGTTGAACTTGCAATTGAAGGTTAGTTACTATTGACTAACAAAGCACATGATAGTGAGGAAACTAAATCTAACAAAGAAACAGATTCAATACTAGTTTCTCCCACTCCAACTCCAAAGAAGTAGTTGCCAGTGTAGTCTGGAGCACAAACAAGGTCAGCAACCCAAGCTTCACCACCTTAGAAAAAGGGAGTTGGAATTGGAAAGGTAACTAAAGCAAAAGCAGCTACACTGACCAAGACATATGCAAAAAGAGGAACTAAGGTTGTAGTTAAGGCACCAAAGAAAAGGAGAAGATTGATTAGAGGAAGAGAAGACCTTGAGGATGAAGAAGATGACAATAATCAGTTCAAGGTTGTTAGTAATAAGAATAGAACAATAGATGAAGTTGCTACTAATATAATTGAGCATGGAGCACTCATAGATCTCAAACTTAGTTGGTTTGACAAAATGTCTACTGAGGATCAAAATAAAATTGTGGAGGCAGTCATCCAAATGATGATAAGCTTTAAACAAGTTTGATTGGAGTTTGGACAACCACTGCTCAAGGCATTAGAAGAAAGAATAAATTAGAAGTGGTCCTATGCCTTGGACACTGAGAAGAAAATAAGGGAACAATCCCTAGTACATGCAACACCAAATTTAAATCTTGATGAAATTAAGGATTTTATGGATACATATGCTAAGAGATTCAAAGTAAAAGGCCGGGCTATGCAAGTTTTAGATGAAAATTTGGTAGATATTGATGAGTCTAGTCAACTTATCTGGACATCAATTTTTGTAGCTAGAGAGCAAGCTGAGAAAAATACATTTCTTAATCTATCTAAGAGACAAAGATCAAAAGGAAAAGGTATCTACATAGATGATGGTGATGTAGCAAAGAAGACAAAAGAATCAGATGTATCATTTACCAAGGTGATTGATACAACACTTGTAAATGAAGTTATAACAATTTCATAGGATTCACTAGATCGAGTAGAGATCCAAGTTAAGGAGAAAAATGATGATGATGTACTCATTGAGGACATTAAAAATGGGGATCCTGATAACATAGATGAAGATGAATATGTGAACATTGCACCAGAAAATACACAAGATGAAGGTCAAGTTACCGAGTCTACATTCACATCATTATCAGGTGAGCTTCCTATTCTTGTAGAAGTAGTTGAAATTCTATCACAGGAACAACCCAATGGCTCAGACCCCGAGCAACCAAAGGATACAACTGGGGAACAAGGGACATAAATACTAGCTGAAAGAAACAAGTCTGAAGAGAAAGAGGCAATAGAGACAGAAACAAAGGATCAAGAGAATCCTACTGTAACTGAGGCCACTCCATCAGACACTGTATCAGAGGCTCCAACATAGTCAACTGACATAAAGGTCATCGAGGAGTAGCAGAAGGTAGATATAGTGTCACCTGGGAAGGTTACACAAAGTTCTGAGGTAAAGGACATTGTACCACTTATAAAGAGCTCACCTCAATAACTGGAGAAGAAGAAGAAGAAGAAAAAGAAAGGAAAAGGGCCGGTCACATTAGAAGAAGTCATAGTTATACCAGATTGTGACCCGAGGACCCTTAGCCTCGAGGAATTGAGAAAATATGGGGATTTGTGTACAAGGAAGGTAGCACAAGAAAAACTAAGACAAGAATGCAAGAGCAAGGAAATACTTGAAAATGTAAGAGATATCTTACAATAGGTTGTATTAGAGGTACATATAGATGAAGATACTCCGATAATGGACCAACTTGTTACACTTGCAGAGAAATAAATGCCCCAGATATAGAAGTAGATAATAGAATAGAAGAAAGGGTAGAATCTAAAATTCAGGACAAACTGGCAGAGAAAATAAGCCAAGAAGTGACAATCAAAAAGGTAAACTTAACTAAGGTAATTAATGAGATAAAATCTATCACTCAGTTAATTAGTCAAATTTTGATAAAGCTATGCACTATGGAAACCTTTACTGCCGAGATCAGTGAAAAGATTAAACAACTTGATAATGAAATCAAAGCCAGTGCACAAGCAACTTTAACCGAGCCACAAGATTTTGCGAAGCATATCTTGAGACTTCAAGAACTCAGGCCATTAAGAGCAGATCTTAGGAAACATGAAGAAAGAGTCAGCGATCAAGTCATAGAATTGCAAACTGATTTGCTTCCTTACCTAAATTTCTTTGAGAAACACATTGTCAAAGCGGAAACACTTGTTGCAACACTAGAAATTTCTGTGTTGGAAAATATCTTTGACATGCATGCACAAGTCACTCTTGAGCACATTGCTCTCACCAACTTGAAAGAGGAATGGGAAAACCTCTTAGATTCCTTGAAGAAAACCCATCAGCACATTTTTGATAAGCTGTAAGTATACATTTTTGTATTTGGCATTAATATCAAAAAGGGGGATAACAATGTATATGCCAAATATGTAAACAGATGCTAAGTGTACTATACATTACTGAGAGCATGCACCGAGGGGGAGTATATAAAATTTTGTTTGTATGTATATATGGCAGAAATAGAAAAATTCTGACACATAAGGTCTATATACATATAAGGTTTTGATACTAATGCCAAAGGGGGAGATTGTTATCTCTATTTGAGCATTAAAGATTGTCATTAGTATCAAAGACTTCAGTCGGTTACATATGCTACTCTAGTCAGTAACTACAAGCACTACAAGATAGATGGTTAAGTCTTTACACTGAGCACCAGGGTAGTTCTACTGAACATCTATGTACATCAATACCAAGTGACAGTTTACACCGAGTAGACTAAACACTAAGCACTAGTGTAATTACCGAGTAGAATATACAGTGTTTACTGAGGAAGATAGAAAATAACATAGTAATCAGGAATGACACATTTATCTATGCAAATGGTTACAACAGAATCACAAAATGTTTTACCAAGATCAAGGATCATTTATTGTAAGATTCCATCATTGATTGTGATGATGATCTTTATGTAATTGCTAGATCTAGGTTATTTTTGTACACCATAGATCTTAGGGTTTTCTCTAAGATATTGTAACCTAATTTTGTTAAGTGACAAAAGCAGTATGCTATATAAATGTAATTTCATGTTATTTTTTGTATGCGTAAGAGAGAAGCTTGACAAGGAAGTTGAGAACATGAAAATAAGTTCTTGAAGCATTAGCCAACTTCAAGAATATCAGTTATTAGACAAAGCAAAATAGAATATAGAGACATTCAGATTAAGCAGAATCAGACAAGGCTACCGACCAGTTTAGAGCAGAGATCTTCACATGAAAAGGTGATATCTATTCAGTATTTCATTGATTTGTATTAGACAAGGTTGAGTTTTCATTATCATATATATTCCTATTATTTTCTAATCATTGTAATAGAGTTTGGTAAAATCTCTTAACAGAGTAGACCTAACAGTCTTTTTGTAAATCTCTTAACCGAGTGCACACTCAAGTAGTGTTGTTAAAATCCTATCACTAGGTAGATCTAATTGATCTAAAATGTTACTCCTAACAGGGTAAGATCACCGGAAGTGATCACCACTTGTAGCCTTAATAGGAAAACCTTTTCTATCTATAGTAGTAAAGAATTTATGGGTGTCATCCCCAACGCAGTTTTTACCTTCTAACAAGGGTTTTTGTGTTACCAAAATACTTGTGTTATGTGATGGTTATATTGTTGATTTCATTCTATTTGCCTTTGATAGTTAAATGAATGAATGATGCAAGCAATTGATTCAAGTTATATTTGAAGGTTACTACTATTTGTTGTTTAAGGTTTATGAGTTAAAAGTTTTTGTGGGCACTGATTCACCCCTCCCCTCTCAGTACCTATCTCTCCAATCCAACACTTTTATGGTGATAACCTTGTGAGAGATGTTTGCTTATGTGAGACCAACCTATTGGATGAACTTTAATGTACAAAGATTTAGGGCTGAACCATTTTCTATCATGACCTATTTGATGACAAAGTCATTGACCATGACGGCAATGTAGAGTGGGAGGTTTAGGTATGGTTCGATGGATGGCATATCAGAGGCTTTGAAAGAGATGGTGGAGGATGTGGATAAGTGTCCCACAAGATTCTTGAATTGGATAGTGTTAATGTCTATGGGGACATGAGTCTCTTGGAGGGCGTTGTTGAGTACTTCCTAATAAAGGGGTGATGTGTGAAGGAGGTCGAGAATGGAGATTTGGGCAGGTGTATTCCCAAGGTGTTCTAGGAGATTGTATTGCACACTGGGGAAAATGGTAGGGTTTTCTCTAGCAATAGATATACGACCTCTACAAGTGGTAACATTGCATTGACTATTAATGCCTTTGACATGGATCACATTCATAGTTGATTCAACCTAGGAAATGCAACCAACAAATTTGTTGTAATTCATGTAAGTTGTGGTATAGTCTTTCCCATCAGCATGGTCACCTTGTTTTCCTTGCCTTGGTTTTGGGGAGGGTTAGCATTGGTTTGGTTCTTTCCTGCATTGTGTTGAGGAAACACATTTTGGTAGATTTGTAGTTTGGCATTCGGTAATGTTTGGGAAGGTGCGTCAACTGTGATTTCTTTCTCTTCAATGAGGTCTTGGACATAGTGCTTGAGCTTCATGCACTTCATAGTGGTGTGTCCCTTAACACAATGATAGTCACAATACTCATTTTCCTCATACCAGGTTGGCTTAGGTGTCAATTCATCAAATGGTTGGGTTTGTGGGTACACAATTAGATTAGCACTGGCCATACAGTAGAAGATAGCATCTAAGGGTTCTTTGAGAGGGGTGAATGTGTGTTTCTAGTTGTTTTAGACACGTGAATTATTTTGGCCCTAAGTGACAGATATGGCATTGGTTTGATTGATGGGTGGCTGGCAAGGTAGTTGTTGGTAGGTGGGTGCTTGTTGCTGATATGTGGGCCTTTGTTGCTGATATGTTAGGAGAGGGGGATTGGGACTAGCTACAGCAACTTGGACATATTTTTGTATCTATGTCTCCATCCATGACCACATTCTTGTTCTTGTTCTAGTAGCGAGGTCGATTGTTGTTGGGCCTATCTTGCGAGCTCTCCTTGTAGTGTTTAATGGAACCATTGTCCAAAAGACCTCGTTCAATTTCCATTCCTTTTCCTTTTATGTCCTAATAGGTTTGTATACAATTCATTCTCATGAAGTGGGATAAATTTAGGTGTAAGTTGTTAATGAAAATCTTAGTAAGATGTTTCTCCAATGGTTGGTATGACAATCTCATGTTGAGGTTCTGCCATCTTTGTAGATAGTTAGCTAGAGTCTCACATCCCTTTTGTTTGGAATTACATAGGTCTATCAAGGAGAGCTCATTCTCGACGTTGTGTGCATATTGGGCCATGAACTTCTCAGAGAGCTCAAAAAATGTGGTAACAAAGTCATATGGTATTTTATAGAACCACTTGATGGCGGTCCCTCCTGGACTTTTGGGGAAAAGGTGCATGAGAAAGTTGTCACTGTATGCCACTTCTTGGCATGCCATGTAAAAATATTTAACATGGCTGACTGGATCTCCCTTCCCTTGATATTTGTCAAACTTAGGTGTCTCAAAGTGCTTAGGGAAGGGGATTGCTATGATGGATCTGTCAAAAGGGTATGGATAGACCTCTTCGAACTTGAATGTCTTGCTTTCATTACCAGCCTTGAGTTCTTTGAGAGCATTATTCATTTCTTCCCACTCTGAGTTGACAGGTGTTGGAGTGGGTACTCCCATTGGGAATGGATCAGATGGTGGAGGTGAATATAGAGGGATGTGCAGAGGATACTATAGTATTGGGTAGGGGGATTTTCCTGCTACATAGATGGTTTAGAATGGATTTTGGATGACTTGCTAGGTGATGTATTGCCATAATAGTGTTGAAGTGTGCCACTGTGTAGGGTATGGTGTAGCTTGTTGTTGGGGAATTAGAGGATTAGGCTGTTGCGCTGGTAAATACTACTACTATGGAGAAGGTTGGTAGAATGGTTGTTGTTGGGACTGGCATTTGGCTTGCCCGATATATGAGGGATGCATACCTGCATTACTGAGAGGGGGGATGGTGGCTTGGGTATGTATTATAGGTGGTTGCATGAGGGAGTTAGTGGGATGGGAAAAGATAAGCTGCTTTGATGGTGGAGGTATGACTTGAGGAGCATAGGGTGGCATCAATAGGTAGTTGGTGAAAGTTGAAAAGGATGAAACAAAAGGAGGTGGTGGTGGTTGGTGTGCTACTTGAGGAAAGGTTCCTTGCTGATAGGTAGGTTAGGATAGGTGTGATTATGTTGGTATGCCTAAAGAATTCATTTGTGCCTAGTTAAGACTCCATGTAGCATTGATTCTTATTATGGGTTGTGATGCAGAGGTTGCTACAAAAGTGGGCATGAAAGTAGGATTTTGTGATGCAGATGGAGGGTTTTGAAATGCCATGAATGACATTCCTATTGTGAAGGTGATTGGTTGGGATTGTATGTTGGCAACAAAGGGCCAGGGAGGAACTTGCACGGAAGTTGGCTGTGTAACAGACTAGGTGAATGTCGGTTGGGTGGCCTGTGTTGTTCCCTAGGGAAATGGTACGGATGTGGAGGCTTGACTTGCAGTAGATGGAGGTACTACTTGTTAGGAATGGGAAAACTAAGAGGGGGGGGGGTGAATCAGTGTTCATTGTATTTTAACTTTTCACTTTAATCTTTATGCTAAACTTAAATGCTTAAGTATTGAAATAAACATTCACATAAACATGAAACATGAAATCAACACATGACACCAATATGATTATGGGGAAACCCAAATAGGTAAAAACCCTGGGGAATTGACACCCACTAATATTCTGCACTAGTGTTTTGTGATCCTTGTTAGAAGATCCTTTACCCTGTTAGGAGTAGCTTTACCATGCATTAAGTATAATAGACCTTGTTAAGGGTCGAAACCTATTAGGAGTCTTTTACAATAATCCCTGTTAGGGGAGTGGACTCACTGTCCTAGAGCTCACTACTCAAATGGTGAAGGCTACAACCTTTTGATCTCAGATACACACTTTTAGCACCTGCAAAAATTTCTTATGGCTACAACATTTTTCTCTATTCTCTACAGTGTTTTCCCTACCTCTGGCCTTGAAACCCTAATTCATAAGTTCATATTTTAGATGTTGGGGGGAAAATACCCTAGTTTTTCTTGGCCAGATTCCTTTTCCTTGTTACCTTTTTGGCTCACTTAAGTCCCAAATAACCATATGTTAAATTGCCCCCGTTCGTTGATGACCACTTTTACATGTTATATCATTAGGTTATTATGTCAGGGCCCCTTTTAATTTTTCTATCCAAGCCTAGGTTTCCTGTTAATTTTTCCTAAGTGTTGGCCTTTAAATTTGTGTGTCTATCATTATTCCGCAAGGTTTCCTATTGTCAGAGTTTCTGACATGCGGTATAGTGACGAGCGGACACCTATCCCAGTGGGCCCAGCGTCTCAGTCTATCTTTAATCCTATGGTGGGCGCATGATCTCATGAAATCTTAGTAGGCTACAAGATCATGCGACAACCATCAGATCTTCTAGGTAATACAATGTTGCTCAGTGGGTCCACTACTAGGTGTGCATGAATGGCAGCTTTTCATTGGTCACACTAAATGGTGAGTCAAATGATTCAGCGGGGCCCGACATTCAATAGACTTAAGATCTAACGGCTGGCATAAAAGCACATGGAATATTCTTCCTCTATCAGATCATGCGCCAACCATTGATTTGGTATTAGACCATAAGGGAGGGTAGTGGGACCATTTTCCAGGTGTTGTAGAGTTGTTCTTTTTTGATTGTCTGAGCTCGATGGTGATGTGGTAGATGTCGGTGGGACTGGTGTTTTAAGTGTTCAAGGTTGTTAAACAAAAGATTGATCATGTGGTAATTGCTATACCGCTGGGGTAAGTTGCACACTATTTAAGCATCGCAGTATAGCGATGACCATTGATTTTGTTTAAGAGATGGAATCGTGTGGTGGGTCCTTTGTTGCTGACTCATTATGATATGGGTGAGTGTTTTGACGGCATGTGGATCTAGGTGGGCTTAAGTTTTCTCTTCAGTCACGTGGTCTCTGATTGTAACTGTGGTTAGAGATGAAGTCTGGCATTTTTGCGACTAAGGCATAAATGTAAACTAGGATTCCCATTAAGGTTAAATCTGAGATGCCCGGGAAAAGTGAGGATCTGATGGTCATGTTTTAAAGTTGATCTTAGTTTGATTTTTGACCATTGACGTGCTGTCTCGCACCCTGATGTAGCTATTTTCTTCCAAATTTGAATATTTTAAGGGTTTTCAACCACCAGAGGACTGAAATTCAATACTGGAGCGGCTGGATCAGGTGGATTTTGATTTTGTTTGCTGTTGCAGTGTGATCCAGAGGTGTGATGATTATTTGCAAGGGGATTGTATCATAAGGAATGGGTAATGTTTCTTGAGGCATGTTGCAGGTGGACAATCAGATTGATAAACACAACAAATTCATGATCTTCAGTACACAAGTCAGAAGTTATCATAAAAAGGAAGATCATTTTAGGATCTATTTTCTCTAGGTTGCTTGGTTTTCCCCAAATGTAGTAAATTTTGATTGAATTTGGTTGGTTTGGTGGGTGAAAACCCTAGCCCTTGCCTCAATCATCCGTAGCTTGTTGCATCCTAACTTTTTGGGATTCCAAGATGACTGGTGGTATATATTGTTGTAGTTTTGATTTTGTAGGGGTTCCAAGTCTTTTGGTCCCAAAGGTTGTTGTTGATGTTATGTTGAAAATCAATGTAGAAAACTGAACAAGGAGAGCCTGGATTTTGGGTCTGTTTCCTAGCATTTTGTTGTTTTGGTAATGTATTGATTATGCAAATTTTAATGAGAATACACTTGGATTCCAATCTCAGATTTATGTTTGTCTTCTTATTTTGATCTTGGGCCCATATATGTTAATGTCACAAAGTGAGTTAGCATATGGTAAACAAAGAGTATTGTGGAATTATCTTTGAGTTCCTAACAAAGTTAGGATTAAAGTCTTTAAGGTGATTTTAGTGAGTTCATGGTTGGGTAAGAATTTGATGATTAGGTTTGGGAGTGAGAGGGATAATAGGCAAAGCACTTATTCTAAATTCAAGAGTGTTTGAGTTAGGATTCTAAGTTGATATATGTTATTGAGTGACTCTATGCCCTAGGTTAAGGCACTGATCCATTCTTTGGAAGCAATCCATCATCATCCACCACACATTTAAATGATAAAATCTTTAAAACCAGTTTGTGAATGATATAAATGCTTAGTATTTAGTGACTCCTTTGAAGAAGTGAGTCAAAGGTACACCCGCCTAAGCATCTAAGCTCAAAGTGTAGGAGGATCCTTGTTGATCCTTGTTAATTGGCCCTTTTCCTTGCAAAATTTGGAGTGGTGATAGAGTCAGTGACATTAATTTGTCAATCATAGTGTAAACCTGCAAGTAGAAAGAAAAGACCACCAACACACACTATATCTGCCAGGTGAACTGTCACTATGACATTGCTTGTCAAATCAGTTCCTTTGATGCGTTGATGCTTTAACCTCTTGAAAAGCTTTAATACATCTTCTTGACTCTTTACATACTTCTTCTTTGCTTATCACAACTCTATTTCAACATTCATACTGAATACAATGGGTGCATCTTATATTTATACGCTCATACAAAATACACAATTAGGTCGGCCCTATAACTAATTACAAACAACACTTCCAAATTAATTTGATTAAGCATGCTTACAATTATACATATAAAAATGTTGGCAACCTAAATACAATAGGTGCATAGCCTTTGCAATATTACATTATAACCACAAACCAAAATACTAACTATCGGCTCCATGCTCTGTTCTCTACTAGCACACACTGGCTGTGCAACTTCATCTGACTGCAACTTTCTCATCCTTGCACATCTGCTTATGTGCTCATAGAATAAGCATGAGTATAGTCTAACAAACTTAACTTCTAGGGTGCATACCATAATTCATCTGTACACACGTGCGCTGATGCTCTGAGCTGTAGGAACTCTGTATACTGACCAGTCTTCAACACTTAATAGAATTTTGATCTTTACATCAAGTGCGCTGACTCCAAATTGCTATATGAATTTGTTGCCATAATGAAAACACTATATCTAGTCATATACCTCAGTTTAGAAAACTTGCCAACAATCTCCCCCTTTGTCATTGATGTCAACAAAGGAATATGGCCAAGTTGCTAACTGTCCCTTAACACAAAAAACTTTTGTCTATTATACATTTCTTATACATAATCTTATATCTCCCTATACATATTATACTCCATATTCTATACACAACTCCCCCTTTGACATTAATGACAAAGGTGTACCAAAAAATTGTATCTACACATACTTACTTAGGGAAAACATCCGGATATGCTATCTTAAGGTTCTGGATCTCCTTCTTCCAAAAAGTTATCAAAGAGTTAACTATCTGGAGATGGGCGCATAAAGCATATTGAAGCTTCTCCATCTTCTTCAAATTTGTGATCGGACCTTGATCATAGGTTATCATGGTGGCATCAATCTCCTTTATGTTCTGATTGAGAATGTCCAGTGAGGGTGCAAGAGCATTCCTCAACTGAGTCTATCTAGACCTTATCTTTGCCATCTCTTTCTCTGCCTTCTCAATTTTGTCCAAATGACCTTGGTAGACATTATTTCACATGTTCTCATTAGTGGATGTGTCTTTCACTGAACTCTTCACCTAATCAATCATAGCTTCTACCTCTTGTATTTTCTTAAGATGGGCATCAGTAAGCTTATCCTGATCCATGCAGTTTGTAATGAATTTCCTTCCTTGATCAACAAATTCTTTTAAAGATGCTTGTCCTGTCTTGAGTGAATTCAGATCTAGTGCAAAGTTGCCATCAACTCATTCAATATCTTCTTTAGGTACTTCTCTTTTGCAACTTTGGATGTAGATTCTTCAAGGCTTGAAAAATTACTTTTGAACTATGAGATAACTATACTCACATCATCAACCGAGTGTACTTTATACACTTTCTTGTCTTCTGGCAATAGACTGTTTAGTATGTTCACATATTCCACAAGGAGAGGATTTCTCATGACTTGTTTCTCCTTTGCCTTCTCCATAGCTAAGATGATGAACTTAATCAGGTCTTCTTCTCTCCATGAGTCCAAACTAGATGTGTCAGGTGTTAAACTTGACAACAATGCTAAGGAGGGAGTGATGGGAGTGCTATCCATCACTTCTAGTTTTACCTTGGCTAGATCAACATAAGTTTCATCTTTTTCTTGTTCTTTTTCTTCCATCTTATCTTCTTCTTCCTTATTTGTTACATTTTCAATCAATACCTCTTCTTGCTGACTAGGAGGTGTGTTGCTACATAAAATTTTAGCTTCTTCTGTGCTCACAAAAGCTTCCTCAAACTTGTCCAATTCTGTGTTAGTGGCCGCCATGGCTATCTCCACATTATCAATGATAATGGTGCTATCCTTGAGTGTTTCTAACATGGGCACAGATTTATCTAACTTCATTTGTACTTCCACTATAGGCGCTGAATCCTGAGGACCTGTAGACTGTACCTTGATAGTCTCTACTGCTTTGTCTTGCTTACTAGGTACTTGAGAGATGGGTGCATACATAGGTTTCATGCACTGTTCTAAGAATACCTTCTCAAAGGCCTTCTCTATTTCCTTAGAGATCAGCTCATAGTCTTTGTTCATGAGGTGTAGTGTTCTCATCTTTGACCTTAAGTGTGGCTTCACCAAATTCAACAATAATGACTTTTCTTCAACATAGCATACTAGAAGAGTGGAATTAAGAATTTGTTCCCTTATTCTGAAGTCTTCTTCAGTGGCTTGTCTCTTCAAGGTATCCATTATCTCCCATACTTTATCTGGAATTACTATTTTCAATTCAAGAACTATCTTCTTGAACTTTATCATATGTTTAACAATCATATCATGTATTTATGATTTGTCAATCTCACTATATGTTTCATAAAACTTACCTACTTGATCAATTCTACCCTCATCAACAATTCTTGTGCTCAATACTATAAGGCTTGGTCTAAATCCTACCTTAGGAGGTGCTTGAATGTTTTTCTTGCTCCTTGTAGCTTGCGAGGATGGATGACTAGTGCTGGTTTCTTTCTTCCTTTTGACTATTGGCTTATACTTTGGAGGAGCATTAGAATCACTGGTTTCTTTGGGTGTAGAAGGAGTGTCATTAGTTATATCCTTCTAACTGTCATCTTTTTCAATTTTTATCTTCTTCATCTTAGGATCTTTTTGTTCTTCTTCTACTACTGCGCTTTACATTTCCAAAGCAATCTTCTCTTCCCTTGCCTTGTAAAGGTCTGCTTGAGATACACCATGTATTCTCAAGATCTCTGATGTGACTTTAGCAACCTTTCTTTTTGTTGCTATGCTATTTAGCTTTACATCTACTTCTCTTGTCTTCTCCTCATATGTTCCCCATCTAGGTTCATTAGGATCTTTGGGGGCTGATAGTAGTACCCGCACATATGCTTCAAGGACTTGTTCCTCTACCTCATAACCAAGTGGATGAATATACTTAGTTCTTAGCTCAACAACTTCCATACAAGTTGTATCTGTCTCTACCATAAAGAAAATAGTATCCTTATAATTTTCCACAATGCTCTCTAGAATTCTATACCTCATTTGCATCTTGACCTTGAAGGTCTTCAATTCCAATGTCACATAATCTCTCAATGTGCTTTCTGTGGATGCTTTGTTAGATATATGTGGCATGGTTGGAATAGTCTTGTCCAAATAAAAATTTGATACTCTCCCAACTATATGAAGGTACATGTAAATGATCAATGAACCAAACCTGAATATCTTTGTCTTTTCATGCTTGATAGCCTTGATGTTATCAATCAACTGTGCACACAAGATCTCACACAAGTTGAATTACCCATCTTCCTTCACAAGTCTGATGGCTGCTAGAATTATGCATGAAGACACACTATTCACCTTGCTGGTGTGATGAAACCTATATCCCAGTATCATAGACATCAATTTAATGTCTGATTGTTCAATAGGCTCAATTGTCATGCCACGCCTATCGCTCCTTGACTTACATGTTTTCTCAACCATCTTTTTGACATCCTTTCCCATAGGAAGGATGACACCTATCCTAAAAAGGCCTGTCATCTCATGTATCAAGTCACTGGTGATTCTTACTAGTACATCACCAATCTAAAACAAATCATCATGAATCCTGCTCAATAAAATCTTTATCCATTGTCTCATAGAATTCATATGCCATAGCATACTCAACAATAGGGTGATCATTCCATTTAACATATTCATCCATGAATGTTTTGTCTAGTTTCAACATGGTGTCCATGTGCACCCTTAACCTATCCAACCCTACTGGTTCTTTCTTGTAGTAGATGTAAGCCCTAATATCTTCCACATGCATGATGCCCAGAGGCGTACGGGAGAATGCTCCCTCTAAATCATCTAGGGTTGATTTAAATGGATGCCTCTTGAATATGTATCTCTTCTTCTCAGCAACATCAAAAACTATGGGAGTGGCCATGACTTACTTGATTAATCACTTTCCAATTGATCTCCAAGATGATCTGAAGACTTCTGAGTCAGCGCGTCAATCTAGGGTTTCTGTAACCGACCAAATGCACTGATAATTACTAAAAATCATTGATAGATCAATCTCCAAATATTCACAACAACTTCCAAGGCTCTTTCTACTCTCCTATCACTCTGAATTTGAATGCAACGAGAAATCAAATAACTTTATGTGTACTTTAAAGTGAAAATTCCACCATTAATGCAAGTCGCATAAACTAGGCTGTCACTTCAAAATTTCCAACTCAAGTTCTGTTTACAATTAGCATGTGCACTCTTGCACATAGGTACCTTTATACTCCAAAAGCTTAAGTCTAAAGGTGCATACTTTGAGGATGAGTATACCAGCCACACAAGGGTCTAGAGCTAAATTAGCTCCCCCTATGACCCCGAGGGCCATTCATCTAGATGTAAAGGGTGCATCCACTGCGAATGCATCCAATACATTCTCATAAGTCTTGTCCTTCTTTTTCTCTGACCAAATCATGGTTGCATCATCTGAGGCTTTGACAAAATTGACTTCTCCTATGGGATCCAAAACTAGTTCTTCAGCCTTATTAGGGCTTCCTTGATCTTGCATCCTTGATCTACAAAACCTTGAGATATGTCCAGCCTTGTTACAAGAGTGACAAATGACTAGAGGTCTTATATTCCTCGACGCATTGACATGAGTCACCATTCTACATTATTTTGTTATGTGACCATTATAGTTACATATCTGGCATGTAACATTCTGAGAACTTCTTTCATTTGTCTGATTTTGATTTCTCTGATCTTGCCGAATCCTATTCTTCTTACTAGTCTTGCAATTCATAGCTCTATGACCAAACTTGTTGCATGAATAATAGTAGCCATTAAAAGGTCTTACCTCTATACAGTTTCTTGCTATGTGTCCATGCTTGTTACATGTAAAACAAGTGTGTTCTACTTGCTTATGCTCATTCTTAGGTTGTCCACCATTATCTTTGGTTTGATCTTTAGTCTCCTTAGCATTAGTAGAGTCCTTTTGTGAATCCTTTCTTGCTCTCATATTGTCAATCTGATTTTGTGCTTCATTGTATCCAATACAACTGGTGTCTCCTTTGGCTCTTCTTTCATACAATTGAGATTCTACCAAATCAGAACTAGTGTGTAATTTGTCAATATGATTCTTTGTAGCTTTCAATTTAGACTCCAAGCTTTCTTTGCTATTCCTTAGCTCCAAGATTTCCATGTTTTCTTGCCTTAGTTCTTCAATCAGCTGAAGGTTCTCTTTGATCTGTTCATCATGGACTTCCTAATTGTTAGTCAACTTATCATCAAACTCTTCAAGTTATTCTTTTAAGGATTTATTTTCTTCATTTAGCTTCTTGACCATTGTCCCTAGATCACTGGTAGAGCATTCTTTCAAATATTTCCTTAGCTTTTTGATGACTAATTGAGCATCACTGAGTTTATCCCTTAGTTCTTCAAATTCTCTTTCTGACTTGTCCAGGTCTTCAAGAGCAGCTTCAAGATTTCTTTTCAGATGTTTCATTTTTGCTTTTTCCATGATCTCCTCAAGTGGTTAAACTTCTTTGCTAAGGACCAAAGCTCTGATGCCAATTGTTAGGAATGGGAACACTGAGAGGGGGGGGGGGGGTGAATCAGTGTTCACTATATTTTAACTTTTCACTTTAATCTTTATGATGAACTTAAATGCTTAAGTACTGAAATAAACATTCACATAAACATGAAATCAACACATGACACCAATATGATTATGGGGAAACCCAAATAGGTAAAAACCCCAGTGGGAATTAACACCCACTAATATTCTGCACTAGTGTTTTGTGATCCTTGTTAGAAGATGCTTTACCCTGTTAGGAGTAGCTTTACAATGCATTAAGTACAGTAGACCATGTTAAGGGTCAAACCCTATTAAGAGTCTTTTACAATAATCCCTATTAGGGGAGTGGACTCACTATCCTAGAGCTCACTACTCAAATGGTGAGGCTACAACCTTCTGATCTCAAACTCACACTATATCTGCTAGGTGAACTGTCACTGTGACACTACTTGTTAGATCAATTCCTTTGATGTGCTGATGCTTTGACCTCTTGAAAATATTTAATACATCTTCTTGACTCTTTGCATACTTCTTCTCTGCTTATCACAACTCTATTTCAACATTCATACTGAATACAATGGGCACATCTTATATTTATACGCTCATACAAAATACATAATTAGGTCGGCCCTATAACTAATTACAAACAATGCTTCCAAATGAATGGGCTTAAATCTGCTTACAGTTATACATATAAACATGTCGGCAACCTAAATACAATGGGCGCATAGCCTTTACAATATTACATTATAACCACAATCCAAAATACTAACTGTCGGCTCCATGCTCTGTTCTTTGCTGGCACACACTGGCTGTGCAACTTCATCTGACTGTAACTTTCTCATCCTTACACATTTTCTTATGCGCTCATAGACTAAGCATGCATATAGTCTAACAAACTTAACTTCCAGGGTGCATACCATAATTCATCCGTACACACGTGCACAGATGTTCTAAGCTGTAGGAACTCTATATACTGACCAGTCTTCAACACTTAACCAAATTCTGATCTATACATCAAGTGCGTTGACTCCAAACTACTATATGACTTTGTTGCCACAATGACAAACTATATCTAGTCATATACCTCAGTGTAGACAACTTTCCAACACTACTTGTGTGGGGTTTTGCGTGGGGGGTGGAGGGGGTGCTTGTGCAAAAGTTTGTGATTGTGTGGTCAATTATGAAGTGATAGGAGGAGGAGGTGCACCCATGATGGAAAAGGGGGTGGTTTGGGCCATTGTTTGGACTACAGGGGTTGTTGAGCCAGGCTACAAGAGGTGAGGAATGGGTGAAGTTGTATAGGATATCTGCATGGTGGGATCATGGATTTATTGGATGACAATGAGATAGATGTTGGTGGGGATATGGATGGGTTTTGTGGGATCAAAAGGGCACAAATGTGGTGGAATGGGAGTACCCTCATGTTCATAGTTTGCCAAAATGGAAATGCAATTTTGTGCTATAATTACACTTACCATATGGGCATGTCCTGGATGACACATGAATGCTTCCATGGAATCGGTGGTGGGTGTTTCAGTGGGGTCTACCCACACATTTTCAACCATCGATGGTTGAGGATCATACATTACCATAGTGCTAGTAGGGTCATTTGGATCTACTGAACTAGTGGCTTGGTTGAGGTCCATTCCTTTCCTCTTCTTTGATCATGTCTCAATGATCATGAAATGCAAAGTCCTAGGATGGGGTAAGATGCAAATGTGATAGGGGATGCTTGGGATGAGGTTCTTAGACTTAATGGGGCTGGGGATAACCTAGATGCAGGACTCGAGATGCCTAGATGAAAAATGATTTTAGATGATGCGAGATTCTGGTGATGTACTAAGAGATGGATGGCTAAAGGTCAAAATGAGCTACCTTTCCTGATGTGGGATCAAAACATGAAGGATTGTCATCCTTAGATAGACTTATGATATTTGGATGATGGGATCCTTACTAGTGTGAGCTGATCTCTGGATTGAGATGACGAGGTCCATAAGAGTAAGTACTAGCTACCCTAGACAATGCTTAGTCAAATGGATGAAGCTAAGATTTTTTTGATTCTAGATAGCTCATTGAAGCTCATTTTTTGTATACACACATTGTGCCCCTTGTACTATATCAAGATATATATTATATATATATATATATATATATATATATATATATATATATATATATATATATATATATATATATATATATATATATATATATATATATATATATATATGAGACCAGATTTAGTGGTTTTGACTTCATAGCACTTGTCATTTCAATTTATGATGTTTTATCATGTGATGCAAATGTATGAAATGATTTTCTTTCACTCTTGAATGTATGAATATGCTATGTAAAATGCAATGATAAATGATAGATGGAATGCAAATGTATGTGTTGATTTATATTGGATGGATGCACATGTATGTAGGTAATGAAAATATAAAATTCTTTATGAGAATGAAATATTTATGCAGCGATTCACATGATATTTGTGTAGGTACATGAAGAGTTCAAGTGCTTAGTCAATGTCAAAAAAGATGTTTAACCTAGAATAGCGACTACTTGTTGATTAGATATAGGAACCTTTACATGGCATTCAGTCCTTTGTGATGTGTTGTAGTGCAATTTGGAGAATTATTGAAACATCATGCTAAATCCAAATTATGAAAAAGATGCAACCATGCATAATGCAAAATGCAAATAAAATGCAGACCTAAGACGTAGTCACTGATCATTTGTCGGTCTTTATCATCACTGAATAGGTAACACTAGATAGTCGATACAATGTTCACTAATTAGGCAATCATGAACATATGAATATTGACTTTTATTTGGGTTTGTTGGATTTAGATATAAGCATCAAGGCACAAAAGCCAGGATGACTTGAATATCATATCCTTTTGATTTAGCAATTTGTATAAGCATTGGAGCATAAATGTTGTGATGACCTGAATATGCCTTGTGTACAAACACACCAAGTAGTTTTAGAGATCATTCTGATTCCAATGTGAATTACCTGCAATGACCCTTTATCGTTCATAGTGTTTCACAGTAGGAGTAAGAAATCATTCAAAAAGAAAAAGTTAGATCCAACTTCCCTGAAGCATCTGAGTATTAATGGTTAAGGTACATGTGGCCATCCAATCATGATGGAGGCACTTATAGTAGACACCAATTCAATCCAGAATTTCCAAAGTTATTAGATTTTAACTTACAAACATAAGACAAATAAAAGATTATGCCCCCAGTCATCACTCTCTAAATCCTATAAAGGACATCATCGATGATCTTGAAGGGACATAATATGCAAAAATCTCAATGTGAATCAGGTAACATACAAGAAGATTAAAGTATGTCACAAGATTTGTTTTTGTTTGTTGTTGTAGTTTGGTTGTGTTGTCATTAGATGCAAAATCCTTTTCTGGTAGGGAGACAGACAGATAGACTTAGATATAGCTTTGAAGGACTTGGATTGGATATGACTTGTCAAAAGACACTGAGGACCATAGGATATGACATTGATTGCCCCCAAGTTGAAACTTTGATAGGACGCATATACTTTTTCTTGTTACTAGTGCATAGATTGACTTTATTGAAAATAGGATGCAAAAGCAAACAAGGAGATATATACAAGCTAAGGCAGACTAAAAGCTAGGAAATACCAAGATTGCGTTGATAGATGGAGCATTTTGATACAAGTGGCACCCATTTGCTGGGTTTTCACCATCTTGGTAGAGATTCTATTTTTGCAACCAAGGTGCCTGTTTACCAGGTTTTCACCAACACACTTTTTCTTTTTCTTCTTTTTTTGTATTTTTCCATTTTTGATTTTTTTTTGTGAACCATCAAGGTTCCTATTGCTAGATTTTCACCAAGATGATCATTTTTTTAGGAATATTTTTTATTTTTATACTTTTTTCAAGATATTTTCATAGACTGAATATCTTAGGTGTAGAATTTCTTCAAATGGAGAATGTTGATTTGTTCTCAGAGCTGTTCTCCTTTAGTTGTTGAGAGTTGATAGGCTCTAGAGCCAAAAGTAGTAGTGATAACAAAGGGACCCAACTAGTTGTGTTCAAACTTCTCCTTGCATTCTCGATGGGATTGATTTTTAGTATTTTCTCTCAAGACTAGATCGCCAACCTAAAATTCTCTCTGTCTGACTTTGTTGTTGTAGCCTCTAGACATTCTTTCTGATAGACTCTGAGATGATCATATGTGACTTGCCTGTGCTCATCTAGTAGTTCAAGTTCTTGCAACCTAGACACTCTGTAATCATCATCGGTTACCAGACCATGCATTATGATTCTGAGTGATGGGATTTCAACCTCTATAGGAAGTACCGCTTTAGTCCCATATACTAAAGAGAAAGGAGTAGCCCTAGTGGGTGTTTTGATACTTGTTCTATAAGCCCAAAGAGATGGATTTATCATCAAGTGCTAGTCTTTGCCTATTTTGTTGACTGTGTGATACAAGATTTTTAATAAGTTCGTATTGGATGCTTCAGCTTGTCCATTCTCTTGAGGATAGTAAATAGATGACCAATGTTGAGTGATCTTAAATTTAGAGCACAAGGAGTCTAGGTCCTTGTTCTTAAATTAGCCTCCATTTTCTATGATGATAGAGTGCAGGATACCATACCGATGAATTATGTAATTCAGGATGAACATTGAGATCTGTTTACCAGTTGCTTCTGTCAAAGGAACTGCTTCAACCCATTTTGTGAAGTAATTTGTCACTGTGATTATACAGGTGTGACCATTTGATGAATGTGGATAGATAGCTCCTATGGGATCAAATGCCCATTGTTGGAAAGGCCATTGTGTTGTAAAGGGAATCAAATCTCTCCCTAGTGCGTGAATCAAGTTACCATGGACCTGGCATTTTTGACAATTCTTAGCATATTTCACGACCTCTTTTTCCTCGTCTAGCCAATAGTACCCCACCCTAATGAGTTTTTGGGCTAGTGTCAAACCATTGGAATGTGATCCCCAAATACCTTCGTGGACTTCCTCTAATGCACATTGTGACTCTTCACATTCTAAACACCTAAGAAGTGTATGATCCAGACTTTGTTTGTATAGATCATTACCAATGATGACATATCGTGATGCATTTTAGATAAGGTAATGTTTTTCATGGTGGTTAAAGGTATTAGGAATGATTTGGTCTCGAAGGTAGAAGTATATGTTTTTGTAGTGGGAGGAATCATGACCAACAATAGTGCAGATCATGCATGTTTCTAGGAAATCATAGGCAGGAAATGACAATGCTTCCACCAATAACTCGTAGAGTAGCTCATGTTCAAGTTGCTATAGTAAAGATGATAGCATTTCCATAGCATCAACAAATTTGTTCTCCATTTTAGGAATCTATTCAAATGTGATTGAAATGAAGTACTTCTTTAGATCATCTACCATGCGCTTTTATGGAATGAGATTTTCATCTTTTGTTTGATACACATCATTGACTTGGTGTATGACCAATTGTGAGTCTCTATGAATGTGTAGTTCTGTTACTCTCCATTCAATTTCTATCTTCATGACATTTAGCAAAGTCTCATATTTAGTTATGTTGTTGGTGCAAGGGAACTTGATCTTGAATTCCTTCAGAATTGAGTAACCCTGTGGTGTGATGAACAATATGCCAGCTCTAGATCTGTTCTATGTGTAGGATCCATCAAAGAATAACTGCCATGTTCTGGAAGATAGGTGCATGATAGAGGAATCAAGGAATTCCATTTGCATTGGTTGGTCATCAAACATTGGTGCTTCAACTAACTCATCTATAATGAATTTTCCTTTGATAGTTTTTCTTTCAACATACTCGATGTCAAATTCACTCAGTAGCATTACCCATTTTGCTAGTCTACCTGTGAGGGAAACTTTGCTCAATAAGTACTTCAATGGATCAATCTTTGCTATTAATTATGTAGTATGAGCTAACATATAGCGTCTTAGATTCTGTGATGCAAAGATAATAGCTAGAAACACCTTTTCTATCATAGAATAGTTCTTCTCATAAGCTACCAATGTTTTTATGATATAGTAGATAGCTCTTTCCTTCTTATTTTCATCATGTTGTGCCAGTAATGCCCCCAATGATGTATCTGTAGTGGAGACATAAAATATTAATGGCTTCCCTTGAATGGTAGACATAAGAATTGGTGGATTTGCCAAATATTGTTTGATGTGATTGGAGTTCTTTTCACATTCCTCGTTCCATGTGAAGGTCATGTACATTTATGTAATGTCTTTGTGAAAGGTTGTGATATGTTTTCTAGCTGAGATATGAAGTGTTTGGTTGATTGAACCCTTCCTTGTAAGGTCCTCATTTGACTGATATTCTTAGGAGGTTGCATCTCCATGATTACTTTGACTTTAGTTGGATCTACTTTGATACCTTTCTTTGAAACAATATACCCTAGAAGCCTTCCTGAAGTGACGTCGAAAGCACATTTCTTAAGATTTAGTCAGAGACTAAATTTTTCCATTCTATCCAGGATTGTACTTAGGTCAGCTAGATGTTAAGATCATTTCATTGATTTAGCTAGGGTGTCATCAACATAGTCCTCCATGTTTCTATGCATTATATTATTGGAAATTTGGCTAAGTAGGATATCAGAATGTTATATGGCAACATATACTTAGCATAAATATAACATAATAGTTGGAAGTAGTCTTATATGAGCGCACTAGAAAATTTTCTAAGTACATTAGTATTTACCAGTCTAATTGGAGACAGTTTTGATTAGCGATGTTCATAGAAGAAGGTTTAGTGCCTGCACACTTGAACATGGATCATTCTATGTATATCAAAGCCACATACAAGAGCACAAGTCTGTACAATATGTATGCAAGGAGATATCAATGATTTACAAAGATAGTATTGAGCCGACCTGAACAGAGTAGAAGAAAGAATATGATCACAAAATGTTGAGGGATTATTTTGTTTATCAAAATAATAAATTAACCTTGTAGGGATGATATCCTAGATTTTAACCCTAAGGCATCATGAATTGACTTTACATTTTGAGAAGAGTTTATGTTTTATAAGCTGACTAGAAGCTATTAATTGTAATAACTTGTATATATGTAAGAATTATGTAATGCAAAATGTACACATGATACATATAGAAATTGTAATAAGTTGACATATGATGCGAAGCTGTATATTGTAAGAAGGAAGAAAGAAATAGTTTTATGTGAAAGCAAAGAGCCTACAAAGCTAAATTAGAATAGGAAATCTATTCGAAAACAGTAAAAGGTTTTGTATTTTACCTTTGTATTAGAAGCTATTATTATTGCATGTTTGGGTAGTGAGCTCATCTTGCAAACATTTATTTTCTAATAGAAACTTCTAACAAGGTTGAGGCTTCTAACAAGGCCTAGAGTCCTTTAACAAGTACAAAGACACTATTTGTATGTAATAGACTCCTAACAGGGTCAACATCCTTAATCAGATACATTTGATTAGTGGATCAGTTGTGGGTATCATCTCCACTAGGGTTTTACCTTGTCCAGGGTTTCCTCGAGAACAAACATGGTGTTATGAGTTCATTTGGTTTATTGCTATGCTTGTTATTTAGTTTACTTAGTTTAGTTTCTTATGCAAGCTTCAATTTAATCTATTATATCCATAATTGGGTAAAAGTAAAAGTTTGTGAAATATTGATTCACCCCCCCTCTTAGTATTTCCTATTTCTACCAATTAGTATCATAGCATAGTTACTCATATCAAAGTTATTCAGAGAAAGCCTAACAACTTGAGTAAGATATCTATGGATATGGATCAATTGCAGAAGAATCTTGAAGAAGCTCTTGAACAAATTGATAGTCTTACTGAAGAAAGAGACACTCTGAAAGAGAAATATGATGATGTTAAAAGATACATTGAGAAAATAAAAGAAAAGATGGAAGATCTAAATGTTAGGAATGGGAACACTGAGAGCGGGGGGGGGGGGGGGGGTTGGTGAATCAATGTTCACTATATTCAACTTTTTCT
The DNA here is from genome assembly GCA_027943335.1 of Chamaecyparis obtusa. Taxonomy (NCBI): domain Eukaryota; kingdom Viridiplantae; phylum Streptophyta; class Pinopsida; order Cupressales; family Cupressaceae; genus Chamaecyparis; species Chamaecyparis obtusa. Next base: position 2,297,754 of record BSBK01007512.1, read on the forward strand.
TTTACTCTTTAAACAATATTGAATGCTTAAGTACTAAAATGAATATTAACATAAACATAAAACATGAACTCAACACATAACACCAATATGATTATGGGGAAACCCAAATAGGTAAAAACCCCGGTGGGAATTGACACCCACTAATATTCTGTACTAGTGTTTTATGATCCTTGTTAGAAGACCCTTTACCCTGTTATGAGTTGTCTTTACGTTACATTTAGTATAGTGACCTGGTCAAGGGTCAGACCCTTTTAGGAGTCTTTTACAAAAACCATGTTAGGGGTGTGGACACACTATCCTAGAGCTCACTTCTCAAGTGGTGAAGGCTACAACCTTCTAATCTCAGATACACACTATATCTCTTGTATGAACTAGCACCATGACACTACTTGTCTGATCAGTTCCTTTGATTCGCTGATGCTTTGACCTCTTGCAAAGCTCTAATACATCTCAAAAAATCTTTGCATACTTCTACTCTACTAATTTCAACTCTATCTTAACTCTCATGACTAATTACAAGGGCACATCTAATATTTATATGCGCATACGAAACAATTAACTAGGTCGGCCCTTTAACCGATTACATACAACACTTCCAATTCAATTGGCTCAAGAATGTTTACAAAAAAACATAATTATATGTCTAAAACCTAATTACAATAGGTGCATATCCCTTACATAACAATATTATAGTCGCTAATCAATTTACCATCAGTCGGCTGCATACACTAATATGTTCTGGCATTCACTGGCTATGTAACTTCAATTGTTTGTAACTTCTTCATACTTGCATATCTGATCATGCACTCATAGGCTAAGCATGAATACACTCTTACCAACTTATATTCTAGGGCACATACCATAACTTGGTCATACGCACATGCGCTAATGCTTTGAACTACTAGTGCACTGCTATCTGTCCAGTCTTATGTACTTAGCCAATTTTTGATCTTCTGAGGATGTGCGATGACTCCAAAACTTTATATGACTTTGTTTCCATAATGAAAACACTATATTAAGTAATATACAATAGTATATTCAACTTTCCAACAATCTCCCCTTCTATCATTGATGGAAACAAAGGAATATGGCACAGTTACTAACTGTTCTCTTATACAAATTATTTTGTCATACTATATCTTATATCTCCCAGCTTATATTCTTTACTATACATCTTCTTTACATATTTATACCTCCATATTGTATACATACTCCCCCTTTGACATTAATGACAAAGGTGTTCCAAAAACTATATCTAAAAGTACTTACAGGAAAAGTACATCTGGATATGCTATCTGTAACTTGTAGATCTCTTGCTTCCAGAATGCAATCAGTGCATTGACTGTTTGGAGATGGGTGCATAGTGCATAATTCAGCTTCTCCATCTTCTCCAAATCTGAGGTAGGACCTTGATCATATGTCACCATGGTGGCATCGATCTCCTTGATATTATTATTGAGCACATCTAGGGAGGGTGCAAGAGCATTCCCGAGTTGTGTTTTCCTAGCCCTTATTTTGGACATCTCCTTCTCTGCTCTTTCAATCTTGTCAATCTGCCCTTGATATACATTATTACACATATTTATATCAGTGGAGGGGTCTTCTACTGATTTCCTTACTTGTTTTATCATTTCTTCTACCTCTTGTATCTTCTTGAAATGGTCATCAGTTAACTTATCCTAATCCATACAGTTAGCAATAATATTTCTACCCTTTGCTCCAAACTCCTTTAAGGATGCTTGACCAACCTTGAGTGAGCTTAGGTCAAGTGCAAAGTTACTGACCAATTCATTGAGTCTTTTCTTCCTATACTTCTCTTCTGCAACTTGAGATGTAGTCTCTTCCAAGGTAGTAAAATTGGTTTTGAAGGCTGTGAGGATGTTGCTAACATCAGCAAATAAATGTACCTTAGACACTTTCTTGTCTAAAGGCAATAGACTATTCAATATCTTGACTGATTCAACAAACAATCATTTCCTCATTACCTATTTGTCTTTGGCCTTTTCCATGGCTAAGACACTGATCTTGATCAAGTCTTCTTCTCCCCAAGAATCCAGATTAGTGGTGTCTGGTGTCAATATTGACAATAATGATACAAGGGGAGTGATAGGAGTGCTATCCACTATTTCTTTCTTTACTTTGATTAACATTTCAACTGATGGTTCATCTATTGATTCATTTCCTTTTTCCTCTTCTTCTCCTTTTTCTATTTGTGTTTGTGTTCCTTCTTCTTTTTCTATCTCTTTTTCTTTTTCTATCTCAGGTGAGTTACCACCGCATAGTGTTTCAGCCTCTTATGTGCTTACAAAGGCTTCTTTGAACTTGTCCAAATCCTTATCTATGGCCACCATTGCAATTTCAACATTATCAATAATGATGGTGCTATCCTTTAGTGACTTTGTTATGGGCAAAGACTTATCTACCTCTGTATGTGTTTCAACTATAGGCACTGAGTCCTGAGGACCTGTCATATGTACATTAGTGGGCTCTTCCACTTTGGCTACCTTTGTGGGTACTTGAGCTATGGGTGCAGTAGCTGGATACATGTGTCTGTTCATGAAAACTATCTCAAAGATTTTTCCGCTTCCTTTGCAACTAGTTCATAATTCTTGTCTATTATATGCAAAGTTCTTGACTTGGTTCTAAGATGTGGCTTTACCAGATCTAATAGAAAGGTCTTCTCCTCTAGAGAACATACTGCTAAACTTTCATCTAAGATCTCTCTTATTCTCAGATCTTCCTCCATTGTTTTTCTCTTCAAGAAGTCTAAAATGTTCCAAACACTGTTTGGAATCATAGTCTTCAATTCTAGCACTATCTTTTTAAACTTAAGCATGTTCTTGGTAATCATGCCATGAATCTCTAACTTATCTATTTCATTGTACTTATCATAAAATTTTCCTATTTGATCAATCCTTCCTTGATCAATTAACCTTGAACTTAGAAGTTTTAGACTAGGTCTAAAACTTACTTATGGTGGTGCTTTAGTACTCTTTCTTTGGCTTCTTGTAGTGCACGAGGATGGATGACTAGTTCCTATCTCTTTCTTCCTCTTTGCCATTGTCTTATACTCCAGAGGAGCAGTAAGGTCAATTGTTTCTATGGGTGCAGGAGGGGAAACTATGTGTGTGAATTTTGTACCTGATCTGTAGACACAACACTTCAGTAAAACATTAGAGGTTAGCTATAATCAAAATCGTGCAAAATTGAAATCTAATTTAACCAAGTGATTTACTGCCTTCTAGTAGGTGCGAGATTAATGTTCTCAAATTGTTATCAAGATCAATGACCTAGATGACACCTAAATGAAGGATTTGAATGCCAAACTGATATGAAATATGAATGCAATTAATCTATTTTTTTAAATATTTTCTATGTAATAATAATGAAAAACTGATATGAATCTATGCTAATATGGAAATTGATATGCAATGCTAATCTAGAAATGATATGATATGAGAATGAAAATTCTAACAATAATATGAAAGTTATGAATTTGAAATTGATCTCACAAAGGTGTCGATTCGCAAGAGCTTTGATTTTCCCAATTCCAATTCTCTAGTGTGATTGTGCAAATTTGTGGATTTGAGAGATATTAGAGATGAATTATGAAGACCCGAGCCTTGGTTTTATAGAAATACAGGGCTTTGGAGGTGCATAAAAAAAAGCCATAAATCACTCAGATTAACTCAGCTTGATTTTTGAGTTATTTGATAATAAAGATAATTTAATTCACAAAAACATGCAAAAGGTAAGTTTTAACTCAAAATAGAGTTTAGCTTTAATTGATAATTGATAGTTGTCTACTTTTATGATTGTGCATGTTTTATTTATGAATTAATTTAATAAATAAAGTGATTTATGCTCAACTTAACTGATTTTTGAAAATAAATAATTGATTTATGGGTTAATCAATTATTTAATCAAACTTTTATTAAAAACTATATTATTAAATAATGACAACTTGCTTTAATTAATTAAATAAGAATTTAATCAATTATTCATAGGATATTATATTTATTGTCAAAATTAAATAATACAATTAATAATAGATAGAATTAAATTTAATTAAACAATTAAGTGGCAAGATATTAAATCTAATTAATTAAATATGAAAATATTCAATTAATCAAACTTAGGATAAATGTGATTTATTGCCAAATAATCATTAAATTAAAGATAATTAAGATAATTAGGAATATTGCTAGGAATATTCCCCGATGCATAATTTAAGATAATCAATTAAGATTCGATGATGTTTAGATGTGCCTTAGATTAGGACTTTGATGTCGATTTCATTCAAATTGTTGATATAGGAGATTAATGAACTTATAGCCCATTTTTGGGGTATTACATTTTGCCCCTCTTTGAATTACTGTGCGAAGCGCAGTGGTTCAAAGACAGTTTGTGTTTGATAAAGATATGAAACTGATTCAAAATTGATAATTGATATGAGACAGAAGCTGATTGATATTGATTTGATATGGAGATAATAGGTCCAGAATGACCAAAGATAATGTTCACTATAACAGCAAATGAACCTATGATTGTGAAAAAGTGTCAAAATGCCTGATTCCAAACCTTAGGATTGCTAAGAAGTGAGTGACCGGTTCTAGACTCAATTGTCTTAGTAGAACTAGCAGGTATCACATCTGAATCCTTCAGTTACCGAAGAACCAAGGAAAGAACACTATGACCCGATGGTTGCAAAAATTGATACAATTTACAAGATTAGGAGAATACCAGATTGATATGGATCGACGAATCTGATATGCCCCAAGTGATGATAGATTTGCCCCAAGTGATGAGGACTTTTTTTGATGAATCAGTAACTAGACGTGGTTGTTGTCTTGATTACTGAGGAAGATATGATTTCCAAAATTAGATATGATTTCAAATTTGATTACAGACTTTGAATGATGTGCAATACCATGCCCCCTTTGGGATTAAAATTGAAATCTGACAAGAAAAGTCAGTGTTGAGAGTTTAGAAGCATGTTAATTGATTTGAGAAGTGGTTAAAAATGTCTGGTGAATGCATTCTACATCGTTTAGAGGTCCTAGAGACTAAGTTTGACTAGGTTTGACCATGAGTTGACCATGGTTGGCCAAGTTGAAATTTTGATAGTTTGATGTTAGATAATCAGTTAAGTTGAATACTGGATTTCTGTGATGATTGAAAGTTGATTATGCAAGTAGTTAATAATATGAATGATCTCAGATTTGAATTTTGATCCCGAAAAATGATTCTACTTGCTGCTTCATTGGAGGAACCGTCGTTTGAGATTCAGCTCTTGTTAGATTTGAAGAATTGATATGAAGAATTGTTTAAGCTTTGAAGTTTGTTTAGTCATTGTGAGATCATGCAAAGATGAAAAATGCAAAGAAGCATGCAATATGAAATGCAACCTAAGACCTAGGACCTAGTCACTGATCATATGTTGATTTGTTATCATCATTGAATTTTTAGGTAACTGAATAAATCAATACAATGCCCACTAGCTAAAAAAAAACCATAGACATATGAATATTGATTTGTATGTGCAAGAATCAATACAACCCCCACTAGTCAAACAACCATGGACATATGAATATTGATTTTATTTTTGGAATGTCGGATTAGATATAAGTACCAAGGCATAAACATCAGGATGACCTGAATATCATGTCCATTTTGATATAGCAATTTGTATAAGCATCAAAACATAAACGTTGTGATGATCGGAATACTCCTTGCATTACAAACACATCAAACAGTCAAGAGATCATTCTAAATCCAATGTGAATTACCCGTAGTGACCCTTTATCATTCACATCCTTAGGCAAGATCGCATTCCACAGTAGGAGAAAGAACTTACTCAAAAAGATAATAGTTAGATCAATACTTCTTTGAATCATCTAGGTATCAATGGTCGAGGTACGCATGACCATCCAATTTGAGATAGAGGCTCTTACAGTCGGACACCATTTCAATCCAGAATTTCCAAAGTTGTTAGATTTTCACATACAAGCAGAAGACAAAGAAAAGATTATGCCCCTAGTCATCACTCTCTAAATCCTATAAAGGACATCATCGAAGAGCTCGAAGGGACACAATATGAAAAAATCTCAATGCGAATCAGTAAGCATACAAGGAGATAAAAGCATGTAAAAAAGCATAGATTGTTTTCAGTTTGATGTTTGATGTTTGATGTTGGTGTTGTAGATGCAAAATCCTTTTTGGAGACAAGACAGACTTGACTGACTCAAATGAAGCTTCAAAGGACTCTAACTGGACATGAGACGTCTAAGATATACTGGAGACCATAGGATATGACATTGATTGCCCCCCAAGTTTGAACATTGATAGGATACAGACACTTGAGCAGATTTGTGTACAAACCGACTTATTGAAAACTGGAAATGCAAAAACAAACCAGGAGATATGTACAAACTAAAGCAAGACTAAAGCTGTGAAAGACCAAGATTGCACTGATAGATGGAAGATTTTGCAACAAGTGGCACCCGTTTGCCGGGTTTTCACCATCACCAAGGCACCTGTTTCCAAGTTTTCACCAAGACACTTTTTCTTTTCTTTTCCTTTTTTTTTTTTTTTGTATTTTTCATTTTTTAAATTTTTTTTTTTTGTGATATTTTCTGATTTTTTTTTTTTTTGAATCATCAAGGCGCCTATTGCTAGGTTTTCACCAAGATGTTTATTTTTTAAGGACTTTTTCTGATTTTTTAGGATTTTTTCAGGATATTTTACCATAGACTAAATGCCTTAGGCGTAGAATTTCTTCAGATGGAGAATGTTGATTGGTTCTCAGAGCTGTTCTCCTTCAGTTGTTGAGAGTTGATAGGCACCAAAGCCAAAAGTAGCAGTGATGACAAAGGGACCCAACTAGTTGGGTTCGAACTTCCCCTTGCGTTCTCGTTGGGATTGATTTTTAGGATTTTCTCTCAAGACTAGATCGCCAACTTGAAATTCTCGATGTCTGACTTTTTTGTTGTAGCCTCTAGACATTCTCTTCTGATATACTCTTAGATGATCATACGCTGCTTGTCTGCACTCATCTAGTAGTTCCAGTTCTTGTAACCTAGACACTCTATAGTCATCATCAATTACTAGACCATGCATTCTGATTCTTAGTGATGGGATTTCAACCTCAATAGGCAGTACCACTTCAGACCCATAAACTAAAGCGAAAGGTGTAGCCCCAGTAGGTGTTCTGATACTTGTCCTGTTACTGGTTCTGATACTTGTTCTGATACTGGTTCTGATACTAGTTCTGATATTTGTTCTGATACTTTGCATATTTGTTTTGATACTTGTTCTGATACTGGTTCTGATACTTGGTATACTTGATAGCATCTTTTTCCATTGCAAACTCCCAAGCAAGATCATATCATGCAGTCTCAATGTCTAGCAAGGTGGAGAACAAGAGGGATTGGCAAGCTGGTGGACAAGATGGAAGATGAGAGAATGAAGGAGAATGAAGGGAAGAAATCCTCAAAGGTCAAACTCCTCAAGAATACCCAAGCTAGGGAAAAATTGTCATGTAAAGCGCATTTGGACAAGCAATAAAATGCCAGCATAGGATAAGTCAAAAAATCATAATACAAGAGCAGGAAAGGATGCAATCCAAAGGAGTAGACATGTCAAGAGGCTTCATAGCACCATGTTTTACTCTCTTTTTTCTTTTTTTTTTAATTTAGATCAAGAACAAAGGGGAAAAGGATAGCGATAGGAAAAAATGAATGGAGGAAGATGGATATGGAGGCTAAGTAGGAAGGGAATGAAAATAAGATCATTGTAAGATAGCTCACAAAATAGTCAAATGTTCATGTATAGATCAACATTGTCAAGATCAAAGAGAGAAGATGGAATGGATGAAATATGTAGAAGAACTACGCATGATGCCTAATTGCCAGGTTTTCATCATGGTACTTATCCAAGGTGCCACAAGGGAGTGGTTTTCACCATAGGATGAATTTATTTCTCTTTACTTTTGCTACCAAGGTGCCTGTTTCCAAGTTTTCACTAAGGCACATTTTCAATTTTTATTTCATTTCTCTTTTTTTGGGAAGAAGGCAAGCTTTTTAGATAATGCTCCTTGAAAGGATAAACCATGATATACCAAGGATTCAAATAATATACTCAAAGATGATGATAGGGAAAGGATTATGTAAGATAAAAATGGAGGATAGGGTTTTATGTAAAGTGAGTGAGGTTGGAAGACAGGAGGAATAGGCAAATGAGAAAAAAGGATAGAAGGTAGAAGGATAATGCATGGAAGAATTGTGAAAGGGTAGATGGAAAGGAAGGCAAGCTCAACATCAACACATACCTTGAAGGGTGGCGAGAGGGTGGAGGAAATGTGAATGAAGGAATATATGAAGGAATATGGCGAATGGATAGCAGAGGTTGTGGTTTAGGCACATGGAATGGAATAATATTTTTGGAGGGAGATGAAGTGGAAGTCTTTGGAAGCTTGAATGTCAACTTAACTTTTTGCTCAACACCAGACTCTTTCAAGAGAGACTTTGAAATCCATATAGCTATAGGCTTTTCATTTTTTTTTGGTAATTTGGAGAGAATATCTTTAATGATGGATTTTGGAACCCATACTTGTCTTGTAGTTTGCGTCTTAGATATCTCTTTTGACTTTATGCATCCATGTCTATTAGAGGAGACATGGTGATCTTTTTTTGATGGATTCTTGTATTGCTTCTTTTTCTTTTATTGAACATTCAAGTTACTTCCAAAAGACTTGGGACTTGTGGAAGAAGAAGGAGGATATGACTGGTTTAGATGGGTGGGTGGATAAAAAGGATTCAAGGGTATGCATCTATGTTGATTTTGAGGAAAGATGGGAGATGGAGGGACGTAAGGACCCAAGATGGATGGTGAATTAGGAGAGTTAGGAGGGGAAAGTGAAGGAAAATAAGGACCTAAGATGGAAGGAAGATGTGAAGCCCTTTGTAATGGTGGAAGAGGTCCAAGGATGGAAGTGGAAGACACAAAAGGATAATCAATAAGTTCATCAACATCTATATGCAACCAAGGATATCAGCATCTTTAGAGTGAGCATTAAAATTTTCAATAGAATCAAGTACATCTTGAATATGAGCACCTTCTTTGATAGGATTGTTCAAAGCTTGCAAAGACTTAGGAAGAGTAGAAAGTGGAAGCGAACATGGAGTGGTAAAATAAGAAGATGGAAGACTTTGATCTTCGCAAGGATCTTTGGATAGCATAAGCGCATAATTTTTCTCTTGATTTTCAATAGGCTTAACATTGGAATTAACAAAACCATTTTTACCAACCTTAATGGAAGTATCATGGAAAGCGCAAGTGAAGTAAGGTTATTTTGATTTTCAATAAGCTCAATAGTGTAAGTAGTAGCTTGATCTTGCTTAGGAGAAGACTTAAGACATGGTGGAGTGTATGAAAAAGGGTGTGTAGGATCAAAAGAACCATGGAATGGATAAGAGACATCGTGAAAAGGAGTGGACAACATGGAGGGTTCTTGATCCTGATCTTTCTTTATGTTCTTTTCTTCATCATTTCTGGAGTCCTCTTGACATGGAGCCACTTCTAAGGACAAGGAAGCATGTTGGGATTGTATGGATGACTTTGGAAGAGATGGTGGAGGACTAGCTAAAGTAGGGATTATAGCATATGAAGGCTTAGGCTCTTTAGGTTTATCATTATTGAAAGTATTTGCAGCCAAGTGAAGGTTAGCTTAAGTTTCTTTAAGAGGTAGCCCTAGAGGATAACTATAGGGAACCGCATGAAAAGTATCAGGGCTTGTGTCAGATGAAGGTTCTGTGAAAGATTTGAAAGACTCAGAAGCTTTAGGAAATGTATAGGTATTGGAGGAAGTAGGGGATGGAAGGGAACCATCACAAGACAAAGGTCCAACATTAACATGATCTTGCTTGAGAGTGTAATTTTTATTTTCAACAAGAGAGTCCTTAGGAGAAGGATTCTTATAATATTGATGCTTCAAGCTAGCATGATGCATTTTATAGTCCTCAACAGTAGTAGATGGATTATAATCAAGGTATTGTCCACAAAAGCCATCAAAATCTCTTTCAAAATCAGAATCATATGGATCACCATCATGATCTATCCAATGTGATGGCCCATTTGTAGTAAGTAGGAACACACGATGAGGAGGACTCTTAGGAACAGAGGTGTCATAGGTATCATTACATTGTCTATCATCATAGTCATCATAGTCTCCAAAGCTGGATGTGTCACTCTCCATGGAAGAGGTATCATAAGGGTTGTCACGTTGCTCACATTCTACCCGGAGGCATGGTGACATGTACAAGTCTTTATCAAATGGAAAAGGGCATAGAGCTTCCCTAGAGAATTCCTTGGGTTCCTTCTCTTTCTTAAGATTTTTAAGTTCAACTTGCATAGCTTGCAGTTGCTTCATCATAGCGGTGATTAGAGCTTCTTCCTCTTGTGTACTGATTCTTTGAGACATGTGTACTGATTCTCAATAGCTACTACTCTATACCTGACACAGTAATTTTGAAGAATTGATTAGACGTGGATGAAGGATATTGTGCCCTGGATGTATGGGTAGGTTCCCAAAAGATAGCGGACAAGATATCACAACACTTAGTCATTTTGATGATTGATTGATTGAAGATTGATAGTTATGACAAGGTTTTGATACGAGATGATAAAGACTCAAATTGATTAGATAGAAGGCTGAATCAGATTCAAAAGGCCACTTTAAGAAAATGATTGGACTCTTAATAGCTACTACTCTATTTCTGACACAATGATCCATTTGACAGATTTTGAAACTAAGCTGAAAGAGCTAAATATCTGGCAATCCTAACAATTTTCTGACAAATTTCAAATATTTCCCAAATGACACTCTAAAAAACTCGTACGACAGTGGGTAGGCTTTGAAATGACAGTTGCACAACTCGTATGCCAGTTGCAAAGCTCGTACGATAGTGGGTATGTAATGAAATGACATTTGAAAATCTCATACGACAGTTGTAAGCAGGATTTGATTTCTTGAAATATGCTAGCATGAAAACTCGTACGACACTGGGTACTCAATTATACGACAGTTGGTTAGCAATGAAATGATAGTTGACAATATCATACGACAGTTGCAAGATTTTGACTTTGAAGATTTGCTGGCATGAAAACTCATACGACACTGGGTTGGCTATCATATGACAGATGGGTTGCAATGAAACGACACTTGATGGAAACTCGTATGACTTTCTGACCTCCTAAGATGACTTTTGACTCCATAAAAGAATTTGACTTCAGATTTTGTAAATTTTGAGTTTTCAAATTTGAATTGTTTGCAAATTTCAATGTCTAGATTTGAAGATTGTAACAGATTTGTCCGTTTTCAATAACTAGATAGATAAACAAACACGCAAAATAGCAAGCAAGTGATTTCAAGCATGTCTGAAAACAATGAACAAGGGCAAAAGCAACCTTGTGCATGAACAATCAAGTGACTTATTCATTCTAATCCTCAGAAGCGCTAATTGTGTATGTTCCAAAAATGTTTTGCAATAACGCACATATACCCTATAAAATGAAAATTTGGCCTCGCTAGGGTTTTTAGTAATGGTTTGACTCTGCAACTTTTATGATCCAAAGGGGTGAACTCCAATCCCAGCGCACCAGGGTTTTGACACAGTCCGAGAACTTAATCTTCAGGAGCTGCTAGGGAGATCTGACAACCCAACAATGAACCATACCCGTGGAGATTTCTTCCACAAGGACATTTATATAGCGACTGTCACTACCACGATGAAAATGGCTATGACCGCTTGAGGTTCCATCAACGTAGTTTTCCCTATGAAGGGATTGTCCACTACAGTTAACCCTCTCTAAAGATGACTCACAATAGTATACCACAAGGGGACTTGGCTCCAAATCCAAGGTTTTTGACACCTTTTCACTTTTAACCCAAACAAAGCAAGCAGATTAATTTGACACATTAAGATAGTTTTAATTCACCAAGGTCTATGATGCCAACTCCACGTGATCTATCAACCTCTCCGGGGAGAGAATGTATCAATTAATAAGAGAAGGTGCACTAACCAATTTTGATTCACCAAAGCTCGTGATGTCAACCCCATGTGATCTATCAACCTCTCCTGGGAGAGAATGTATTGATCAATAAGAGAAGACACACTAACCAAGTTGAATGTGAAACACACTAAGTATCCTCCCTACCTACAAGGATTTTGTCATCAAGAAAGATTTCACTAGGAATCCAATCTCTCAAGAATCACAAATAGTGTTCATAGGGCCTAATTACTATGTGAGCATAGATATATTCCTAAAAGAAAATCTACCAAAAGTACCCAAAAAGTAGAAAGAGGAACACTTAACGCTTAAAGAAAATATGAGATGAGTCCACAAGGTGGAACACTTAACACCTTACACAAGCTGAAAATGAGTCCCCAACTTAGAAAACAAGTGAGTTCCTAAAAGCACAAAAGGGTTGCCAAGTGGAACACTTAACGCTTCTGTCCTGTTGACCCCTCCCCTTTATGGCACTGAGATTGCAACCACGGGGTGGAAATGAGGGGTTGGCAAATTAGCGAGTCCAATAACCCAAGATAGAAATCAAGATCAATCACAAGTATCTAAGACTACTTAATGAATCCTTAAGGGGTCACAACCTAGTATCAATTATGTAAGTGTGTAAAACAAAAGCATGAAAAGAATCACCCAAGCTAGACACACAAGAGATTTATTTTAAGTCCCAAATCAAAATGTCATTAGATGAAGGAGAATACCTAGGATCCTTGCAATGTGCTTAGTAGATTTTACCTGATTTTTAGCAATTTGTGTTGAGCTTTACTATGCAAGCCAACGACGAACTCTCCAACAAGCCAACAAGCCAACAAGATATGCAAGGTATATTCAACTATGAAAACCCTAGGGTTAGATCTAAAAATAAATTGTTAGGAGCAATAATAATAAAAAATTAATCCAAATGACAACTCATATCATGCATTGAATCATATGAAAAATAAGTGCATACCCATCACAAAATTTTAATTTTTTTGCACTGCATTTGACCTAGTCAACAAGATCTAATTTTTTTGATATGATTTTGGTTACAAAAATAGAAATTCAGAATAGAGATCCCTACTAAAAAATAGAGAGCTTTCCAAAAATGTAAAATTTTTAGAAAAATCTCTTCATTTGTGTCCTAGAGACCCGTTTTATCAAAACAGACTAGTTTTTATAAATTAACTATTTGAGCTATTATATCATGTCCAAATTTAAAACACAAAGAATGGACCCCCTATAGAATTTAAAGAGATTTCTAAAAATATAAATTTTTTTGAAAAATATGCTGATTTGCGTCAGATATTAATTTTTTTGAGAATTTCAAAATTTTTTTTATTAAAAATTCAAAACATCTCAAAAAATTCTAAATTTTTTTTACTGTAGCTTCCCTGATATGTCACCAACCTACAAAAAAAATTTCAGACCAAAAATCCAAGCCGTTTGGGAGATAAAATTAAATCTTTGAAACTTTGGGGTTTTAGCTCCCCAAAAAAAATCAAAACTAGCATGCAAAGGTGGGTTGCCCCACGGTGGGCGCCAGAAATATGTGTGTGAATTTTGTACCTGATCTGTAGACACAACACTTCAGTAAGATATTAGAGGTTAGCTATAATCAAAATCGTGCAAAATTGAAATCTAATTTAACCAAGCGATTTACTGCCTTCTAGTAGGTGCGAGATTAATGTTCTCAGATTGTTATGGAGATCAGTGACCTAGATGACATCTAAACAAAGGATTTGAATGCCAAAATGATATGAAATATGAATGCAATTAATGTATTTTTTTAATATTTTCTATGTAATAATAATGAAAAACTGATATGAATCTATGCTAATATGGAAATTGATATGCAATGCTAATCTAGAAATGATATGATATGATAATGAAAATTCTAACAATAATATGAAAGTTATGAATTTGAAATTGATCTCACAAAGGTGTCGATTCGCAAGAGCTTTGATTTTCCCAATTCCAATTCTCTAGTGTGATTGTGCAAATTTGTGGATTTGAGAGATATTAGAGATGAATTATGAAGACCCGAGCCTTGGTTTTATAGAAATACAGGGCTTTGGAGGTGCATAAAAAAAAGCCATAAATCACTCAGATTAACTCAGCTTGATTTTTGAGTTATTTGATAATAAAGATAATTTAATTCACAAAAACATGCAAAAGGTAAGTTTTAACTCAAAATAGAGTTTAGCTTTAATTGATAATTGATAGTTGTCTACTTTTATGATTGTGCATGTTTTATTTATGAATTAATTTAATAAATAAAGTGATTTATGCTCAACTTAACTGATTTTCGAAAATAAATAATTGATTTATGGGTTAATCAATTATTTAATCAAACTTTTATTAAAAACTATATTATTAAATAATGACAACTTGCTTTAATTAATTAAATAAGAATTTAATCAATTATTCATAGGATATTAGATTTATTGTCAAAATTAAATACTACAATTAATAATAGATAGAATTAAATTTAATTAAACAATTAAGTGGCAAGATATTAAATCTAATTAATTAAATATGAAAATATTCAATTAATCAAACTTAGGATAAATGTGATTTATTGCCAAATAATCATTAAATTAAAGATAATTAAGATAATTAGGAATTTGCTAGGAATATTCGCCGATGCAGAATTTAAGATAATCAATTAGGATTCGATGATGTTTAGATGTGCCTTAGATTAGGACTTTGATGTCGATTTCGTTCGAATTGTTGATATAGGAGATTAATGAACTTATAGCCCATTTTTTGAGTATTACAACAACTATTTTACCCTTTGGATCAACAGACTTCTCCACTTTTACCTTCTTCAATTTAGGATCATCTTCCTTTGCTTCTGCTGCTGATGCGCTCTCAATTCCCAAAGAAATATTTTCTTGTCTTGCTTTGTCCAGGTCTACTTGAGTTACTCCATGAATTTTCAATACCTCAAAATTAACCTTAGCTACTTTTCTTTTAGTTGATGTGCTGTTTAGAACAACATCAACTTCTCTAGTTTTCTCTTCATAAGTCCCCCATCTTGGCTCATTAGGGTCCTTAGGTGCTAATAACAGTACTTGAGCATATGCCTCTAGGATTGGCTCCTCAACCTCATGTCCAAGTGGATGAATCCACTTTGTCCTTGGTTCAACTACTTCCATACATGTTGTATCAGTCTCTACCATAAAGCAAATGTTGTCCTTGTATTTTTCAACTATTTTCTTAGGTATCCTATATCTCATCTACATCTTGATTCTGAATGTTTTCAATTGTAGCTCCATGTAATCCTCTAATGAATTATCAGTAGATGCCTTAAAGGATATTTGAGGCATTTTAGGTATATCTTTGTCTAGGTATAAATCTAAAACCTTTCCAAGTATATGAAAGTACATGTAAATGATCAAAGACCCAAACCTGAATATTTTGGTCTTGTCATGTTTGATGGCCTTAATGTTGTCTATCAATTGTGCATGCAAGATCTCACACAGAACTCTCCATTTTCTTTGACAATCCTTATTGCTGCAAGAATAGTGGCTGCATACACACTATTCACCCTGTTGGTGTGCTGAATCTGATACCCTAATATCATAGACATTAGTTTGATGTCTTTCTCCTCTATAGGCTCAATGGCCATTCCACACCTATCACTTCTTGACTTGCAAGACTATTCTACAATTTTTCTAACATCCTTTCCCACTAGGAGAACGATGCCTGTCCTTGAGAGGCCTATCATTTCATGTAAGAGATCTCTTGTAATTCTTACTGGAACTTTACCTATCCAAAATAGGTCATCGTGGATTCTGCTTAACAGGATCTTGATCCATTTGGATTTGTAAAACTCATGTGCCATAGAAAATTCAATAATAGGATGATTCTTTAACTGCACGAATTCATCAAGAAAGGTTTTTTCTGGTTTCATCACGGTCTCAATGTGTGCTATAATTATGTCAAGACCTACATGCTCCTTCTTACAATATATGTATGCATGGATGTCTTCGACATGCATAACACCCATAGGAGTGTGGGAGAATGCCCCTTCTAGGTCATCCAATATGGATTTGAATGGGTGCCTCTTAAATACATGTCTTTTCTTCTCCGCAACATCAAATACAATAGGAGTATCCATCGCTTACTTGTATATCACTTTCTTAATGGTTTCCAAGAATTATTGAATCAACGCGATAGATTAGGGCTTCCGCAACTGATCAAACACACTGCTTCGCTGGTGAATCAATTTGTAATCCTTCATTATCAATTGCTAAGGCTTCTGTGCTCTTCAATTTCTCTAAACTCAAATGCAATGAGTGATTTTCAAGCTTATGTGTACTTTAAAGTAAAAATTCCCCCATTAATGCTTGCTCTGTAAACCAAGCCGTCACTGATACTTTCCAATTTTCATTCTATAATCAATCAGCTAGTGTGCTCTTGCACATAGGTTGTTCTAGTCTCCAAAAGGTTAAGTCCAAAGGTGCATACTTTGATGGTGAGTATACCGGCCATGCAGGGGTTTAGAGCTAAATTAGCTCCCCCTATGACCCTGAGGGCCATTCATCCAAATGTAGAGGGTGCGTCCACTATGGATGCATCCAATACATTCTCATCAACCTTATCCTTCTTTGCCTTTGACCAAATTAAGCTCGCATCTTCTGAAGCTTTCACAAACTTGACTTCTCCTTTGGTATCCAATATTGATTCTTCTAGATTTTTAGGGCTTTCCTGACTTTGCATTCTTGATCTACAAAACTTTGAGATGTGTCCAGCCTTGTTACATGAGTGACAAATAACTAGAGGCCTTATATTCCTCGACGCATTGACATGGATCACCATTTTACACTGTCTAGCTTTGTGACCATTATAGTTACATATCTGACATATAACATTCTGAGAACTTCTTAAATTTGATTGATTTTGATTTCTATGATTATGATGAGTCTTGTTTTTCTGACTTGTCTTACAATTCATAGCTCTATGACCAAATTTATTGCATGAATAATAGTAATGATTGAAAGGTCTTACCTCTGTACAATTCCTTGCTATATGTCCATGCCTTTTACATGCATAACAAGTTCGATCTACTGGCTTGCGCTCATTCTTGGATGGTTCAACATGATCTTTAGTTTGACTTCCAATCTCCTTAGCATCTTTGGTGTTTTCTAGTGCTTGCATTCTTGCTTGCATGTTATCAATCTGATTTTGTGCTTCATTGAATCCAATGCCGATAGTATCTCCTTTAAGCTTCTATGCATATAATTAAGATTCAATCAGATCCTTGCTTGTGTGTAATTTATCAATGTAATTCTTAGCTTCTTTCAATTCAGATTCCAATATTTATTTGTTGTTTCTTAGCTCCAAGATCTCCATGTTTTCTTGCCTCAATTCTTCATTCAGTTGAAGGTTCTCTTTGATCTATTCATCATAGACTTCCTGATTGTTAGTTAGCTTGTCATCCAATTCTTCAATCTGATAAATTTTAGAGATGTGTTTTCTTCATTTATCTTTTTGACCATGATCCCTAAATCACTGGTAGAAAATTCTTTTAAATCTTTTCTAAGTCTTTTGATGACTGCTTTAGCATCACTGACTTTTTCTTTTAATTCTTCAATTTCCTTTTCAGATCTGTCCAGGTCTTCAAGAGCAGCTTCAAGATTTCTTTTTAGATGTTTCATTTTTGTATTATTCATGATCTCCTCAAGTGGTTAAACTTCTTTGCTAAGGACTAGAGCTCTTATACCAATTGTTAGGAATGGGACCACTGAGAGGGGGGGGGGGACTGATTCACTATATTCAACTTTTTCTTTTACTCTTTAAACAATCTTGAATGCTTAAGTACTGAAATGAATATTAGCATAAACAAAAAGCATGAACTCAACACATAACATCAATATGATTACAGGGAAACACAAATAGGTAAAAAACCCTGGTGGGAATTGACACCCACTAATATTCTGTACTAGTGTTTCATGATCCTTGTTAGAAGATCCTTAACCCTGCTAGGAGTTGTCTTTACATTACATTTAGTATAGTGACCTAGTCAAGGGTTGGACCCTGTCAGGAGTCTTTTACAATAACCCTGTTAGGGGTGTGGATGCACTGTCCTAGAGCTCACTACTCAAGTGGTGAAGGCTACAACCTTCTGATCTCAGATACACACTATATTTACTGGATGAACTGGCACTATGACACTGCTTGTCTGATCAGTTCCTTTGATGCACTGATGCTTTGACCTCTTGCAAAGCTCTAATACATCTCAACAAATCTTTGCATACTTTTTATCTACTTATTTCAACTCTATGTCAACTCTCATGACTAATTGCAAGGGCGCATCTAATATTTATATGGGCATACAAAAAAATTAACTAGGTCGACCCTTTAACCGATTACATACAATGCTTCCAATTCAATTTGATGCAGTGGCATCCTGGCTTATTGCTTGGTGCCTGAAGATTTTGGTAGTCTTAGTAACTATCTGGTGGAGTTTGGTTACTTAGCTGGTAATCTCGATAGAAGACTAGCATTTCTCAGTCTTTGATGGTGATTCTTGGTCAAAGTTTGTTAGGCTTCACCAATGGAGCTCGGTGGTCTTGGTGGTGATTCTCAGTTGGAAGTTCTTGTGGATCTCCATGGATGATGGTCACTCGATGAATTGGTGGTTTATTGCTCGGTGCTTGGTAATGCTTGGAGAGCTAAGTTGGTGTGGATGCTCGATGTATTTCCTAATGCTCGGTAGTTTGGCTTACTGATGATTATTCTTGGAGATTCAGCTTGGCTAACTGATGCATTTAATCTAGGTCACGTTCTTCAAGTTATGGATTGACCATTGGATATGTGGGGACCTAGATATGGTGTTTTGTATTATCCTATGTGGATCTAGAGGCCGACTTGGTGAATTAAATATTTGTGAAGTTATTTATGAGCTGACTGATGTTTGGCATTTAATATTTGTATATTTGGAAGCCGGCTGGCTTTTGGGATTTAATTATTTGTAAAGCTGACTTGTGGCTGGGGTTTAGTATTTAAGTAGATGTTTTGGTAGTTTTTTGGAGGAGCTAGAGTAGCAGATGTGTGGATCTATGAAAGCAGAGTTAGTAGCTTGTGGGCTTAGGTAGCAGAAAGATTGCTTGGAAGTTTGAGTACAGGTTTAGATCTTTCTTGGAGTGCCTACCAGTGTCTTGTTGTGTTGCAGACCTAAGATAGCTAAGGAAAAGTGTGTTGGATCCTTTGTGATATTGTAGAACTATTTCTTTCATTGTAAATGGCTATAATCAGGAAGGCCTTACAGCCTGACACATTGCATGTAATTAGTTAATTGATGAAATAAAGACATCTATTTTCTTTCAGATCTAGTTTCTTGTTGTGTATTTCCACTGTGTTGGTATTTGGCTACAAGGTTGGATGATCCTTAATTGGATCCACCAGTCTTGATTGCATCAGGTGGTATCAGAGCAAGATTTTGATCTTGTTGAAGAAAAAGGTTGACCTAGCAAGATTGATCTTGCGAAGTTGATCTTGTTGGGGAAGAGATTGTGCACAATCTGAGTTGTAGATCTGTGGCACTAAACTTGTGAGATCTTGCCCTAGTTATTCATGCAAGGTGGCAGGTTGCGATTTGAATTACATACAACTTAGAGGTTGTCACAAGGTGGTCGGTGTTAGGGTTTATTGCAAAAGGTTTATGAAGATATTTGGAGATGTCTCCAAGAGGATTGGACCTTGGTGATGTGATTTCTAAGAGGTTTTCTTGATTGGAAGTGGATTTGATGAACCACGTGGAGAATTGAGTTAAGAAACTTGTGAGAGAAAGTGTTGTTGAGCTTGGTAGAGATTATTGGAGTTGGAGCATGCCGATTTGGAGGAAATTTGTTTGGCCAGTTAGAAGACTGGTTCGTGAGAGAAGACATCTTGACAAGGTTTCCTATGATAGTTTGGAGGTTGAAGAGTTATGTGAAATTGGTTTTGGTGTTCAGTTAGTGGAGTTTGACATAAAACCTGTAGAGAAACTTGTGCTTGTTGCTGAGTTACCTATGATTACCAATGATGTTGTTGATCTTGTTGAGGTTGGTGAGGAGATTAGTTTTCATGTTCAGTCATTTGTGCCTGACATGAAGATTGTAGAGCATCTAGTTGTGCTTTATCAGATTGCTGTTGGTGTAGAGTTGCCTGCTGTTGAACACCTCGGTGATGTTGGTGTTACCAAGTTGATTTTATTCAGTGTTGTGGTACTAATGTTGTTTATTGGTTGTGGACTTGAGTTGTTGGTTGATAGTGATAAGTTTGGTGATGAGATTCTGAGATGGGATTCTTCCTTGATCCTTCGTGATGTATTGATGGCTCAGTTTGTTCTAGATGTTGAACATACTGATTGGTTGAGTTGCAGATTGGTTCTCTTTCTTGTGATGAAGTGGAAACCTTTGGTGAAGATGAAGTGGAGTTGGTGTTTTTCAGATGTTCCTTTTGGTGAGAAAATGTGGGTAACACTTTTCTTTGTACCCCATGAGTCTGATGTAGTGGCATCCTGGCTTATTGCTCGGTGCCTGAAGATTCTGGCAGTCTCGGTAACTATCTGGTGGAGTTTGGTTACTTGGCTGGTAATCTTGATAGAAGGCTGACATTTCTCAATCTTTGATGGTGATTCTTGGTCAAAGTTTGTTAGGCTTCACCGATGGAGCTTGATGTGTTGGTCCATTTTCCTGTCAATGCAAAATCCTGTGAAAATGGCCTTTTCCCTGCAAATTTTGAAGTTATCCCACTTTGTTGGACAGTTTTGTCTTGCATTGAAAATCCATAATGTTTCATGGTGTGTGCCCTTAGCCCCTGGTAGTTTATTATATCATCTTGCTCTATTCCAAAACACACGTGCTGAATCACAAATCCAAAAAGTTATTAAAGTTTTAAGGTTTGCAGGAAACAGTTTCAGAATATGCATAAGTGTTGAAAACCCACAATGTTTTTGAAAACCCATGATGTTTTTGACCTTTTTGGCCTACATGAAAACCCTTGATGTTTTCACATCCTTGTTTACCTTTGTGTCAATGTCAAAACCCTATGTGTTTTTGATCTTTCACCGAAAACCTTGTGTGTTTTTGACCTCGCACTTCTGCCCTGTTTGTTGGCATTCTCTGACTATGCAAGTCCGACTGGATGGTGGGCCCAGATCTTCAAGGGCTTTAAAGTGATTGGTTGTCACATGATCACATGTCAGAGTTTTCTGACATGCGACCATGTGACCGGTTACCTTTTTTGTGCTGGGGCTCGTTGATGGAAGTACTGTGGTCCCGGAGGTGGTTATGTGGCGGCCTGTGGTTGGCTGTCGCATGATCGCATGTCAGAGATTTCTGACATGCGATCATGTGACCAGTTGACACCTATACCTTTGGTGTTGGAGTGCTATGGTCCTACTGTCTGACTTGGAGGTTGAGGTGGTAGTCTTGTTGCCTTGTCGCATGATCGCAAGGGCCATCTTTCGGCCATGCGATCATGCGACAAGGGTGCCGCGTTGTGTTGGGGCCTGATGGAAGGTGGTGATGTGCTGAGTTTTGATTGGTTGTCGGTGTACTGAGGTGGCAAGGGGTTTGCGGTGGGACCTATTTTCTTGGTGGTGATGATGTGCTCGATTCTCATTGGTCAGCGCAGTGACTTGGTAGTTTGTCGATGGGGCTCATGTTTGCAGTGCCCAAGCGTGTTTGACATTTGGTGGTGAATGTTGGCGGTTAGTCACATGTTTGCATAGCCTTTTTCAAGGCTATGCAATCATGTGATTGATGTTTTGTGTCAACCCTATGTGGTGGCAGTTATGCGGTGGTCAAGAGTTGAAGTGTGTCACATGTTCGCATGGCCCTTTTCCTAGCTATGCAATCATGCGACAACTATTTGGATATCACCGTTGTGGAGTTAGGGTAGGTCCACTATGCCAGTGTTGCTGAGTTGTTCAATTTTAATTGGTCACAGACCCAGGTGGGGTCTGATGTCTTAGCGGTGCTGATAAAGTTTAGGCTTTTCGCTCATTCACGAAAAGATTTGGCGGTTCTCCAGATTGTCTAGCGATTTGGCGAACAGAGGTTGCGTAGTCGCTAAATTTTTAGTGGAAGGCATGAAATGTTTTGTGAATTGGTGGAAGCCTTTTGTCGCCAATTCGCTAAATGTAAATGGGCACTCTTTTAAAAGGTAAAAACATAAAGCCCGTGAAGTAAGAATAATCCGATGGTCATGACTTAAAGTTGGCAGAGATTTGAACGAGGACCGCCGATGTGCCGCTGGCACCATAAAGTGACCATTGGGATTTAATTTAAAATTTTGTAGAGGGTTTGCAATGACAGAGGTACCAAAAATTTAATTTTTGAGCGGCCAGAGTGGGTAGGATGGATTGTTAAACGCTGCGGAGTGGTCCAGGCTACCATGATAGTTGTAGAGCAGTGTCTTGCCATAGGGGAGTAAATGAAACAATACCCTGAAGTGTGTTGCAGAGATCTTTTTGGCTGAATTTCTTAGGGTTTGGTGTTGATTTTGTACCTTGGGCCAGTATATCTAGTTGGCTGTTGAAATTAGACTGTTTGAGCTTGCATGCTGCGGCTTGATCCCTATCTTGTCTGTGTTAACTACTCGGGGGGGGGGGGGGGGGGGTTAGGTGTTTTTGA
This sequence comes from Chamaecyparis obtusa, assembly GCA_027943335.1. Classification (NCBI taxonomy): domain Eukaryota; kingdom Viridiplantae; phylum Streptophyta; class Pinopsida; order Cupressales; family Cupressaceae; genus Chamaecyparis; species Chamaecyparis obtusa. The sequence goes on from BSBK01007512.1 coordinate 2,320,445, forward strand.
ATTTTGAGTTGGAAATGATCATTGTGCTTGGTTTGTAACCCTGGTATAAATGGATTTTTGTGATCATTTTTGATTCATTGGGAGTTAGGTTTTCAAACTTTTCTGGTTGTGAGTCTTCTGCCTAGTTTGAATTGTAATGACCTGTTTTGGTATATTTTGACAATAGAAAGAAAATTGCAGGTCTAAGCTGTAGTTTTCAAGCATGGTTCCTTTGGATTGATTGTATACACTCGAGGATTCTTCATACTTAATATAGGCACATGATTCTTATCTCTCCCTTGTGTCAACGTAGATGAATTTTGAACTTTCTAGTTCATTGCATAACAATTTATGTATAGGTCTTCATTCTTGAGTTCTAATCCAGGATTATATTAAATGATGCTCCAGATGGGACATAGATTTATCTCTTGTCTATGTAGGGATATTCTATAAGTTGTAGAGGAGATTGTAAATGTGTTTATGGCTTTGAATCTCAGATATATTCTGGTGTGTGTGTGTAGTTTGTCCAAGAAGCCTTGCCCAATGGATGAGGCACTGGCCTAGATGAGTATTTCTTTGTTGAAATATCCTGATTGAGGTTGTTATGATTCAAACTTATAAATTAAGAACCATTCCTAAGTTTTCAATATTTGGTTGTGTGAGGTTCTACCCCATAGCAATTGAGATTCAATGAATGTCTGGTTAACATTTAGTAGTCTCTTGCTATCATCTACTTTGTTTAATCCAGTCTAAAGTCCTAAAATGCCATAAGTTATTGGATTAGGTGCACCCGCCATGGTTTTGCAGAGCCAGAAGTGAAGAGGGTAGTCTTGTCCCTATAGTTGTTCCAGTTGTCTTGCAAAGCTTTCACACTTGGAGCTAACCACTCCTAACATTAGTCTCAAGGCATATTGTCAGCCCTAGATGGCATAAGTGTTTTCAAACACCAACAAGATGGTGACTCTACTGGGGAGCCATGGTATAGAGTCATGTTTGGTAAAGAAGATATTCCTCATGTTTTGCCAAGGGAGTTAGGTTTATTTTGTCTATCATTTTTAAGTCTGAAAGTCCTAGTTCCTGAATTATTTTTCAGTGATTTCTCACATTTTGGTGAGTGGTGACTCCAAGTTCTCTAATGTACACCAGTGTGCACATTTGAAGGAAGGCTACAAAGAAAAGAGGTGGACTTGCAGTGATAGAGGTAGAAAACATTTGGGCTCCTATGACTTACAATGTTAAGTCATGAGAGGAATCGTAAGAGGACTCTATGTGGGATGTATTGTGAGTTGCTGATTTGAAGAAGGTCTTAGCTTTCTTCTCTTTTCCTCTGCAAGGGGGTGGTGGCTCTACAAAGTGTTAAGGGTGATTTGAAGATGACTCCAAATCACACATTTCTTGTAGCTGCTCCAATACATCTGGGTATTTCTCAAGAGTTGAAATGTATCCCTATCAAGTGTTAAGCACTGCATAAAGGGATGAGTGTCTGTGGGCAGTTCCTCATGGAGGAATATAGGCCCTTTTGTTTTGATGACATTGGAGTTGCCCCTAATAAGTTCCTTACTGAGGATGGGTATGAGGAAAATAATGAAGATCAGACACAAGAAACTAGTGTCTCTGTTGATCCCATTATGAGTGATACTGATTATGAGAATCTTCTCATCAAGATTGATACTCTTAAGAAGAAGATTGCAGAGAGAAATGCTAAGATCTAGCAATTAGAGGAGGACAAGAGATTGCTGGGACTAGTGGTTCCTTATGATGATCATGAGGAGGCCAGTGTCTCTAATGTTGAGTCTTATTAGGTAGAAAGTGTTGACTATGAAGCTGATATTGAGGTCACTGCATATGAGGATGTTGAAGGTGAATCTGAGGTTGAAAATATTTCCATTTTATCTGCAGATTTTTCTTCTTTTTAGTATCAGGATTCTTGCCTCATGAAGGAAGAAATGAAAATCAAATTTTTGACAGAGGCAGGAATTAACTCATGTTTGTTGCTGTAGGTTTTTGTAAAAAATGTACACTTTGTATAGTTTTCCCTTTTCCTGTTGTGTGTCTTTCTTTCCTGTTTCCTGTGTTTTTTGAGGTCTTTGTGCTTTTGCCAGTGGGTGGTCTACTTCTTCCTAGAGATCTGAGGTCCTCATTGTATCTATAGGAGATACATGTCCCCAACCAGAGCCACTGTTGGTCCATTTTCCTGTCAATGCAAAATCCTGAGAAAATGGCCTTTTCCCTGCAAATTTTGAAGTTATCCCACCTTGTTGCATAGTTTCATCTTGCATTGAAAATCCATAGTGTTTCATGGTGTGTGCCCTTAGCCCCTGGTAGTTTATTGTGTCACCTTGCTCCAGTCCAAAACACACGTGCTGAATCGCAAATCTAGAAAGTTATTAAAGTTTTAAGGTTTGCAGGAAATAGTTTCAGAATATGCATAAGTGTTGAAAACCCACAATGTTTTTGAAAACCCATGATGTTTTTGACCTTTTTGGCCTGCATGAAAACTCTCAATGTTTTTGCATCCTTGTTTACCTTTGTGTCAATGTTGAAAACCCCATGTGTTTTTGATCTTTCACCAAAAACCCTATGTGTTTTCAACCTCACACTTCTGCCCTATTTGTTGGCATTCTCTAATTGCGCAAGTCCGACTGGATGGTGGGCCCAGGTCTTCAAGGGCTTTAAAGTGATTGGTTGTCACATGAGCGCATATCAAAGTTTTCTGACATGTGACCATATGACCGGTTACCTTTTTTATGATGGGGCCCATTGATGGAAGTACTGTGGTCCTGGAGGTGGTTATGTGGCGGCCTGTGGTTGGCTGTCACATGATCGCATGTCAGAGATTTCTGACGTGTGATCATGTGACCAGTTGACACCTGTCCCTTTGGTGTTGGAGTGATGTGGTCCCACTATCTGACTTGGAGGCTGAGGTGGCAGTCTTGTTGCCTTGTTGCATGATCGCAAGGGCCATCTTTCAGCCATGTGATCATGTGACAAGGGTGCCACCTTGTGTTGGGGCCCGATGGCAGGTGGTAACGTGCTAAGTTCCAGTTGGTTGCCGGTGTACCGAGGTGGCAAGTTGTTTGTGATGGGACTTGTCTGCTCGGTGGTGATGATGTGCTTGATTCTCATTGGCCAGCGGGGTGACTTGGTAGTTTGTCGGTGGGGCCCATGTTTGTAGTGCTCGAGCGTGTTTGACATTTGGTGGTGAATGCTGGCAGTTAGTCGCATGTTTGCATAGCCTTTTTCAAGGCTATGCAATCATGCGACTGACATTTTGTGTCAACCCTATGCGACGGTGGTTATGCGGTGGTCAAGAGTTGAAGTGTGTCACATGTTCGCATGGCCCTTTTCCTGGTTATGTGATCATGTGACAATTGTTTTGATATCATCGTTACGGAGTTAGGGTGGATCCACTGTGTTGATGTTGCCGAGTTGTTTAGTTTTGATTGGTCGCGGACCTAGCGGGGTCTGATGTCTTAGCGGTGCCGATAAAGTTCAGGCTTTTCACTCATTCATGAAAAGATTTGGTGGTTCTCTAGATTGTCTAGCGATTTGGCGAACAAAGGTCGCGTAGTCGCTAAATTTTTAGCAAAAGGCATGAAATGTTTTGCGAATTGGTAGAAGCCTTTTGACACCAATTCGCTAAATGTAAATGGGCACTCTTTTAAAAGGTAAAAGCATAAAGCCCGCGAAGTAAGAATAATCCGATGGTCGTGACTTAAAGTTGGTAGAGATTTGAACGAGGACTGCTGATGTGCTGTTGGCAGCATAAAGTGACCATTGGGATTTAATTTCAAATTCTACAGAGGGTTTGCAATGACAGAGGTACCAAAAATTCAATTTTTGAGTGGCCAAAGTGGGTAGAATGGATTGTCAAACGCTGCGGAGTGGTCCAGGCTACCATGATAGTTGCAGAGTGTCTTGTCGTAGGGGAGTAAATGAAATAGTACCTTGAAGTGAGTTGTAGAGATCTTTTTGGCTGAATTTCTTAGGGTTTGGTGTTGGTTTTGTACCTTGGGCTAGTACATCTAGTTGGCTGTTGAAATTAGACTATTTGAGCTTGCATGCTGCGGCTTGATCCTTGTCTTGTCTGTGTTAACTCCTGGGGGGGGGGGTTAGGTGTTTTTGAATTTTGAGTTGGAAATGATCATTGTGCTTGGATTGTAACCCTGGTATAAAGGAATTTTTGTGATCATTTTTGATTCATTGGGAGTTAGGTTTTCAAACTTTTCTGGTTGTGAGTCTTCTGCCCAGTCTGAATTGTAATGACCTGTTTTGGTATATTTTGACAATAGAAAGAAAATTGTAGGTCTAAGTTGTAGTTTGCAAGCATGGTTCCTTTGGATTGATTGTATACACTCGAGGATTCTTCATACTTAATATAGGCACATGATTCTTATCTCTCCCTTGTGTCAACGTAGATGAATTTTGAACTTTCTAGTTCATTGCATAACAATTTATGTATAGGTCTTCATTCTTGAGTTCTAATCCAGGATTAGATTAAATGATGCTCTAGATGGGACATAGATTTATCTCTTGTCTATGTAGGGATATTTTGTAAGTAGTAGAGGAGATTGTAAATGTGTTTATGGCTTTAAATCTCAGATATATTCTGGTGTGTGTGTGTAGTTTGTCCAAGAAGCCTTGCCTAATGGATGAGGCACTGGCCTAGATGAGTATTTCTTTGTTGACATATCCTGATTGAGGTTGTTATGATTAAAACTTATAAATTAAGAACCATTCCTAAGTTTTCAATATTTGGTTGTGTGAGGTTCTACCCCATAGCAATTGAGATTCAATGAATGTCTGGTTAACATTTAGTAGTCTCTTGCTATCATCTACTTTGTTTAATCTAGTCTAAAGTCCTAAAATGCCATAAGTTATTGGATTAGGTGCACCCACCATGGTTTTGCAAAGCCAGAAGTGAAGAGGGCAGTCTTGTCCCTATAGTTGGTCTAGTTGTCTTGCAGAGCTTTCATAGTTGGAGCTAACCACTCCTAACATCAGTCTCAAGGCATATTGGCAGCATGGAATAAGTGTTTTCAAACACCAACATGGTGGTCTTGGTGGTGATTCTCAGTTGGAAGTTCTAATGGATCTTCGTGGATGATGGTCACTTGGTGACTTGGTGGTTTGTTGCTCAGTGCTCAGTAATGCTTGGAGAGCTTGATTAGTGTGGATGCTCAGTGTATTTCCTGACACTCAGTAGTTTAGCTTACCGATGGTTATTCTTGGAGATTCAGCTTGGCTGAGTGATGCATTTAATGTGGGTTATGTTCCTTGAGTTATGGATTGACCATTGGACATGTGGAGACCTAGATCTGGCATGTTGCATTATCCTATGTGGATTTGGAGGTTGACTTGGTGAATTAAATATTTGTGAATTTATTTATGAGTAGACTGATGTTTGGCATTTAATATTTGTATATTTGGAAGCCAATTGGCTTTTGAGATTTAATTGTTTGTAAAGCCAACTTGTGGCTGGGGTTTAGTATTTAAGTAGATGTTTGGGTAGTTGTTTGGAGGAGCTGGAGTAATAGATGTGTGGATCTGTGAAAGTAGAGTTAGTATCTTGTGGGCTTAGGTAGTAGAAAGATTGCTTGGAAGTTCAAGTATAGGTTTAGATCTTTCTTGGAGTACCTACCGGTGTCCTATTGGGTTGCAGACCTGGGCTAGCTGAGGAAAAGTATGTTGGATCCTTTGTGATATTGTAGAACTATTTCTTGCATTGTAATTGGCTGTAATCAGGAAGGCCTTACAGCTTGGCACATTTCATGTAATCAGTTAATTGATGAAATAAAAAACATTTGTTTTCTTTTAGATCTGGTTTCTTGTTGTGTATTTTTGCTGTGTTGGTGTTTGGCTGCAAGGTCAGACAATCCTTAATTGGATCCACTAGCCTTGACTACATCACAATTGGCTCAAGCATATTTACAAAAAAACATAATTATATGTCTACAACCTAATTACAATAGGCACATAGCCCTTACATAACAATATTATAGTCGGTAATCAATTTACCATCAGTCGCTTGCATACACTGTTATGTTCTAGCATTGACTAGCTGTGTAACTTCAATTGTCTGTAACTTCGTCATACTTGCATATCTGATCATGTGCTCATAGAATAAGCATGAAAACACTCTTACCAACTTATCTTCTAGGGTTCATACCATAACTTGGTCATACACACATGCACTAATGCTCTGAACTATTGGTGCACTACTATCTATCCACTCTTCTGTAATTAGCCAATTTTTGATCTTTTGAGGATGTGCGCTGACTCCAAAACTCTATATGACTTTTTTGCCATAATGAAAACACTATATTAAGTCATATAAAATAGTATAATCAACTTCCCAACAATCTCCCCCTTTTTCATTGATGGCAACAAAGGAATATGACACAATTATTAACTATTCTCTTATACAAAAACTTTTGTCATACTCTATCTTATGTCTGCCAGCTTATATTCTTTACTATATATCTTCTTTACACATTTATATCTCCATATTATATACATACTCCCCCTTTGATATTAATGACAAAGGTGTTCCAAAAACTATATCTACTAGTACTTATAGGGAAAGTACATCCAGATATGCTATCTGTAACTTGTGGATATCTTGCTTCCAGAATGCAATCAGTGCATTGACTGTTTGGAGATGGGTGCATAATGTGTAATTCAGCTTCTCCATCTTCTCCAAATTTGAGGTAGTACCTTGATCATATGTCAACATGGTGGCATCGATCTCCTTGATAGTCTGATTGAGCACATCTAGGGAGGGTGCAAGAACATTCTTGAGCTGTGTTTTCCTAGCCCTTATTTTGGACATCTCCTTCTCTGCTCTTTCAATCTTGTCAATCTACCCTTGATATACATTATTACGCATATTTATATTAGTGGAGGGATCTTCTACTGATTTCCTTGTTGTATCATTGCTTTTGCCTCTTGTATCTTCTTGAAATGGTCATTAGTTAACTTATCCTGATCCATACAGTCAGTAATAATATTTCTTCCCTTTGCTGCAAACTCCTTTAAGGATGCTTGACCAACCTTGAGTGAACTTAGGTCAAGTGCAAAGTTACCGACCAATTCACTAACTCTTTTCTTCCTATACTTCTCTTCTACAACTTGAGATGTAGTCTCTTCCAAGGTAGTAAAATTGGTTAGTCTCTTCCAAGGTAGTAAAATTGGTTTTGAAGGCTGTGAGGATGTTGCTAACATCATAAATTGAATGTACCTTAGACACTTTCTTCTCTGAAGGCAATAAACTATTCAATATGTTGACTAATTCAACAAACAATGGGTTCCTCATTACCTATTTCTCTTTGGCCTTTTCCATGGCTAAGACACTGATCTTGATCAGGTCTTCTTCTCCCCAAGAATCCAGACTAGTTGTGTCTGGTGTCAATCTTGACAACAATGATACAGAGGGAGTGATAGGAGTGCTATCCACTACTTCTTGCTTTACTTTGATTAACATTTCAACTGATGTTTCATTTGTTGGTTCATTTCCTTTTTCCTCTTCTCCTCCTTTTTCTGTTTGTGTTTCTTTTCCTTCTTCTTTTTCTATCTCTTTTTCTTTTTCTATCTCAGGTGAGTTACCACCGGAGAGTGTTTCAGCCTCTTGTGTGCTTACAAACTCTTCTTTGAACTTTTCCAAGTCCTTATCTATGGCCGTGATTGCAATCTCAACATTATCAATAATGATGGTGTTATCCTTTAGTGACTCTGTCATGGGTGTGGACTTATCTGCCTCTGTATGTGTTTCAACTATAGGTGTTGAGTCCTGAGGACCTGTCATAGGTACATTAGTGGGCTCTGCCACTTTGGCTACCTTTGTGGGTACTTTAGCTATGGGCACAATAGCTAGATACATGTGTCTCTTCATGAAAACTGTCTCAAGGAATTTTTTTGTTTCCTTTGCAACTAGTTCATAATTCTTGTCCATTATATGAAAAGTTCTTGAATTGCTTCTAAGATGTGGCTTTACCAGATCTAAGAGTTGTATGCACCCTAAAATGGTCACCTAGACTTTGGGCCCCATTCAACAAATTATCAAATCCCTGAATCAATATTTTTAAAAATCAGCATTTTATCAATTATATCAATTTCCTGGATCAAGTCCTATTTTATCATTTATTTGATTATTTTCCATGGGCTAACTATTTTATCCTAAGTCTTTATTTATTTAAAATGAATTTACTCCCTTTTTATTAAATAAAAAGCCCCCACTTTTCCTCTTATCCTAAGTTGCACAAATAAAGCATTATTTTTATTTTATAAAAAGAGAAAAAAATACTTTTTGTCTTATATGGAAACAAAATTCAACTCTTATTTTATCATTGGAGGATATTTGTGCACATGGATTTCTCCTCTTTTATGCTCCACCCTTGATTAAATCTTTTGCCTCTTAATCTCCATCGTCCGTTGATTTTCATTTTCTATAAAAGAAGAGCTCTCTTCTTCATTTTCATATGATCAATTTCTTCATTTTCATATGATCAATCTTTTATGCTAATGTTATGCTACAAGTTTTCTAGGTGACTTTGAAGCTTTTGGAGATTTGGAGCATTCTTAGCTTTTACATTTACATAGTTGCGTTATCATGGCATTCATAGTTTCATATTTAGCTTAGTTTCCTTTATGCTTTAGATTAATTCATCTAGCTTAATTAGGAGGTTTTGTAATACTTTCATTTCATTTCATATCTTAGCTTGCATAGCTTGAATCTTCATTTCTAGTATAGCATTGCATTTCATTTCATTTTGATTCTTGAAGATATTGGCATTCTTGCCCTTGTCTTCCTTGAATCTCCCATTGTATCGTTGACCAGCAAGGTCACAAGCTTTATAGGTCTAGCTGAGAGCAATCTTAAATCCTTGCAACTCCATTCATAGGGAGCTCTAGGTTGCTTTCTAAGGTTTCCCATTCATGGATTACCTTGGATGTAATGACTTAGAGAAGTGCACTATTTAGTGTGTACATTTTTGGCGCCCACCGTCAATTTCATGCATTTTCATCAGTTTTTCATCATAATTTAGTGTCATTTTTGGCTCTCTAACTTTTTTGGCTCAGAATATCATGCAATACTTTGCCAGTGTCATGTGATAGTTCATTATATACTAGCGCGATACTTTACCAGTTGAAGTATCACTCTCTTTGTAGCATTCTGTCGCACTATTTGGAACATTTTGTTGCCTGCAAGTACAGTGAAGTGTCATCCAAAAAGATAATATCACCCCAATATATTGTAAAGTATCACGCGATACTTCTACTGACTATACTATTGTCTGTACCTGATAGTGAGTTGTTTCTTCGTTCTTTCTTGCTAAGTTTTGATCTAATTAGCTTGCTGGTTTAGTTTGCTGTGGTTAGATACATTTAATTTGCAGATTTCATTTGGATTTTTGTTTTTGCTAACCATTGTGGGGCTAACAAGTTGTGGTTGTAGGTGCCTCTTGCTTAAATATTTTTCCAAAAGATTGCATGCACAAGGGCTACTAACAGTTTTTGCAGGGCTGCCCAAAAACATAAAAACAAAAAAAAAAGTGCTTGTTATCTATTTCATTTCAAGTGTGGCATCTACTAGTTGTTTCATTTCATAGGAACATAATATCTTGTTATAGGAATCTTTGGGTGGTAAGAGAAGTATGCTCTTCACCCTTATGGTGAACTAGAAAATCTTGACCCATCTTTAGATTTTGAAAGCAAGAGGGTAATTGAATCCTTTGCTTGGTGTGTTTGGGAGAAAAATTTGAGATAGGGGAGTATGCTCTTCACCCTTGTGGTGAAACAAAAACCTTGAACCTCATAAGTTGATCCACTCTTTGTTTAGTTTTTAGAATCCTTTAGTGGGCCTGCTCTTGAGCAATCGAGAGGAATGACCCAAGTGGGGACAAGCTTTTTGCCGGCTATTTTGACCCACTATAAACTCAAGGATATCAAGGACACAAAACCTTGATAAACATAGTGCTTGTCTTTTCTTGATGTGAGTACTTGTGGGATTGTGACCATGAGGAAAGTGTTGAGTAAGAATGCTTAAGGTACTCTTGTGGCCGTGAAGTCCCAGTCCTTTTTGAGGAGCAAGAGGGGTATTATGAATGGAAGCCTTTATTAAGAACCATAGATAGAAGCCACCCTATTTTTCCACTTAGCTTCTTGGTGCAAGGATTGATCCAAGTGGAATAACCTAGATCACCCCAAGATTACTCACCATCTGTGTTCCTTTGGTTGTGTCATTGGCACTTCCATGACAAAGCCAACATCTATTGTGGGCAACCACTTTGTGTGAGGCAATGGAACATCAAGTGTGGACCAAGTTGTTAAGTATTGAGCATTATCTTTTTAGGATAGAAAGTGCTTGAAGTGTTCTTGCTGTGATATACCCATGTAAACATTCTTTCATATTCAACATCACGGTAGTATTCATAGGATTTTTCAATTTTGATATCACAAGTGCTTGTCTTGGGAAGGTTGCTTTTGCCCTTGTTTCAAGTGTTTGAAGACATGATTGATCCCTTACTATTTGCAAACCTGTCCATTTACTGTTGTCACTATGATTGAAACCAAAAAAATCAACCTTCAAACTAAAATTTTGATCAGTTTTCCCTTAAAACTAAGATTTTTAGCACTCACTGGTCAAGAGTCGTATGACACTGGAATAGTATCGCACCCTATACTGAGAAATATCATGTGATATTTCATCACTGGAAGACTATCCCACCACTTGCCTAGAAAGTATTACATGGGCTACCTGGAAACTATCGCCCAGTATCTGTAAGAAATATCGCCTGGTTAGAAACTATCGCCATGTTAGCCTAGAAACTGTCGCACAAAGTTTTTTTTTTTTTTTGCTGTCTGCCTAGTTTATGCAATTTTTAGTCTTTCCTTGGTTGACTAGATTTTAGTAGGTTTCATACTTTGCAGCTGAAAGCCTGTTTGTACCTTAGGTTTTGGCTCTAGACATCTTGAGTTAGTAATCTTTGATTTCACCAAAAATTTTGCTTGTCATTGGTAAGCTAGGAATCATCCTTGTTGACAAGATTCACCTTTAGATTCCTTGATTGCATACTTGGAGAGTTTGAGTACTCTTTTATCCAAATCCATCTTCACATAAATTCAATTTCAATATATTTTGGGTAAATCATCCTCCTGATCCATATGTGCTAGGATACTAAAATCCTTTTATTATGCACCACTATGGCAGTGTTGATTTATACCTTTTGTCAGCTTTCTATTTCACCATTTCTCTTTTGGATGATTGAATATTTTCACTATCCTAGTTTGACAATTAATGATTCATAAGGTTATCTTCTCATTAAGGGTCTTTTCTTTCATGCCAGTTACAACAAGATACCAAGTGGACCAAGGAAAACAACCTCAAGTAGTTTTTGAACAATTACCTTTAGTACAAACTCATGAAAAGTGAAAGGGGAAGGAATCCATCTTTGATTAGTCCCCTAGGAGTGCTTCAGAAGTTTGGTTTGAGCCTAGGAGCAGCCTTAGTTAGTTGAGTACCTCTCTAGCACCTTCTCAATCAAATATGGACATGAGTTACACCTTGACCAAAAAGGATAGAGAAGCAATGGATCAAACTCTTGATGACATTTTCCAAAGACATAGATATAACATATTATTTGGGGAATCTTCTCATGATAATCAACCAGAGTCACCCACTATCAGCACCAGGTATCTAGACGCTCATCAACAAGGTGAAAAACATTATAGATGAGCTCAACAAGATGCACGGTCACAACATGAAGACCAAAAAAACCAATCTTATGATGCTCATGTGAATGCAGCTAACTTGTTCAATCATTCAAGGCCAAAATCTCCACTAAGAACAACCTCAAGGTATGCAAGTGAAAGGCTTAAAAGAATTGAGTGCGAAAAGAAAGCATTTTGGATGAACAAGCTGCTAAAGAAGAAAAGTTTAGAAAACTTGAGGCAGAGCAACAAGCCTTATTAAAAATGGAGAGAAAAGCATTTCAAGAAGAAAAAGATAGGCTCCTAGCTCAACAAATTAATACACAATTCAACAATAGGGGTACCAACAGTGGAAACAACTCTCCACCATCTACTCCCTCAGGCACCCCACGAGGTAGAAGGTATTCAAGGTCACCCTCAAGATCTCCTAGTACTAGAGGAAGAAGGATTTCACAACATAGGAGAAGAACACCTCCTAGGAACTCTAGACAACCCTCCCAACGAGCTCATCATGGCTCTCAACATGGAGGAAGTAACACAAGTTTTGATGATCAATATTTTATGAGAATGCAACAAGAATCACTATTCCAACAATATGTGGAAAAGTACGTTGATCAAAATAAAGATAGGTTCCTAGAGAGTTTAATTAACAAGGGTGTGAGGGTCCCTTATAATTTTGATGTGGATAGGAGAATCAAGAAACAGAGCCCCTCATAAGAAGAGGAAATTAAGGAAATCAAGAAAATGATGGAAAAAATGATGGCTCCTAAGGGTTCCTTCAACCTTGACTCTATTTGTCCTAATCATTTTGATAAGAGTGTGAGCATGAAGGATTTTCCTAGAAAAATAAAATTTCCCCAATATGACAAATATGATGGCAATGGTGACCCACATGATCACGTACGTCAGTTCTACACCATGAGTTTTGAATTCCACTATGAAGATTCCTATCTGATGAGATTATTCCCAAGGAGTCTAAAAGGTCAAGCTATAGAGTGGTTTACCAACATAACCCCTCCCATCAAAACTTTCAAAGAACTGGTCCATAGATTTGTGCAACATTTTGCCTAAAACTTATCAAGATCATTCACCATGCTTGATTTGTGCAATTTGAAACAAAACCAAGGGGAATCCTTTGTTACATTCTTACAAAGGTGGAGACGATTGTGCTCTCGGTACTCTAGAAAAATTCCTGAGCATGAACGAATTGATATCATTGTTAGCAATTTAGTACCTGAGATGCGGTATGAGGTTTGGAAGATGGTCTTTGATTCATTTGACACTATGGTTGAAACCACATGCAGAATAGAGGATGTCTTAAAAGAGCAAGGTATTTTGACTAAACAAAATAATAACAACAATAGTCAAAATAATAACAACTCTCATAAGGACAAAAGCAAGAACTCACATTGGAATAAAAATAAACAAGTAGTCAATGAAGGAGTTGTCGACTCTTCCCAACCAAAGGATTAAGGAGTCCTTCATCTATCTAGTGTGGTTCAAGCTATGAAGCTTAATGCATCCTCTAACAAACAAGAGCATAAACAACGATATCAAGACAAACCCAAAAAGGAAAAGTGACAATTCTCTAAGCTTGGGGACTCTTATGAGGATGTTTTCAAAATGATTATTGCTAAAAATCTTGCATAACCACAAGATCCAACAAAATTCTACATACCTGACATTAAGCCATAATGGTGGAATGAAAAAGCCTACTGCATATTTCATAATGGCATTGGCCATGACATCGAGCACTACTGGAAACTTAAACATCTTATTCAAGATCTTATTGAAAATGGAAAACTTGAGATTGATGGATTGAAAACCAATGCAGATCACAAAGTGTTTAGAGAGCCTTTGCCTAAATATGACAAGGGGGAAACCTCTAAACCCAAAGATGGCAAAGCTGCAATCAACTACACCTATATGTTTGTAGAGAATGTTATCAATATGCTTGAAGTTGTGGATGAGAATGTCAACATGATGTGAAACAAAGATTCTTATAGTCATGATGTTTATTCTCCTCCTATATTTGATGAAGAACCTGTGATAGTGCTTAGAGGTCCTCACTATCAAAGGTCATCCCAAGCTCTTAACGCTGTTACTAGAAGCCAAAGTCAAGGTCCTATGATTATTAGAGGTCCTAATTCCAACCAATCTAGCAAATCAAAGCAAGTGACATCCAAGAATGTCACCATGAAATCATCAGTCAATCCTGAAATGGGCTACAATCTTGTTTACTAGTTACAAAGAACACCAGCTCAAATTTCAATTTTTGAACTCCTAGAATTGTCTCCAAGACATAAGCGTATCCTTGAGGATGCTTTGTGCATAGCTAATGTCCCTAACAACATAGATGTTGACCAATTCCAAAACATGGTTAACCACCTTACTAGCCCACATTACCTAACATTTTCAGGAGAAGATGATAAAGCTTTGAGCCATCCGCATAATCTTGCCCTTCACATTGAGGTCATGATCCATAAAACCAGTGTCAGGCATGTGTTGATAGATGGGGGTGCTGGGCTCAATATATGTCCCTTGAGCTTATTGAAAATGTTGGATTACTCTAAGCAAGTGATTGATACTAGAAGAAAGATTACAATAAAAGCTTATGACAAGGTAGAGAGAAGTTCTAAGGGGTTAGCCATCCTTCCTATCAGAATTGGTCCTGTTGAGAAGGACATTTTGTTCCAAATTATTGATGTTGGTCCTTTAGCATATAATATCCTACTTGGTAGGCCGTGGATCCCTGACATGCAAGCAGTACTATCCACCTACCACCAATGTGTCAAGCTCCCCTATAATGGATTAGAAGTCTATATACCCAGGGATAGCACATTATCTGTTAATGCAATTTCAGCAGGGACTCATGTTCCTCTTAATAGGGAAGCAAAAATTTTTGATGCGACTCTAGAGCAGTGCAAGAACAAGTTTAAGGCCGTAGACCTTGGTATGGGGGGTTATCAAATGGACTCCTTCGCAATGCTGCTAGTCTCACCTAGGTCCTATGGTAAACCCTCAAAAGAGATGCGTCCCTCATCTTCAACAATGACTTTGTTTGATACATTTGTAGAGTCCTCAGTACCCATACAGGATGAAAAAGAAGAGGTAGCTATTAGAGATTAGATTTACAAGGAGGAAAAATACAAGCATAGTGAAAATTTCTCCCCATCTCCTAAGGCTTATGGGAGAGGATATACTTTGGTAAAAAATATGGGCTATCCAGGTCATGTTCCTCTCAGTCACAAATTAGATGCTAAAGCTGAACCACTTGATCATGCTATTTTTGGATGCACATCTAAGACAATAGTTGGCCTAGGTTTTGAAGGTCAGAATGGGAAATCTACTCCTATCCTAGCTGTGATGGATAGTGATGATGAATCAAGTTATATACCCAATTTGCAAAACCAACAAGACATGTGTGAAGATTAGGTCCCTTCCACCAATCTCCTTTGGGGAGATTCAGATACTCCAGTTATTGATTCAATAGTTTCAGACCTAGGACAAGAACAATCCACTATTGAAGATCATGTTGAGGATCCTATTCAAGAACATTAGTACACAAATGGCATTCAAGAGGTTGTTACCCTTGGTGAGATCAAAGCCTCTACTTCAAGGCCTAAAAAACATGCTTGGTGTAAACATCCCAGTCGGGATTTAGATACAGACTCACATGAGTATGAGTGAGATTCTCTTTTTGATTGTTCTACAGTTGACATGGACATTGATGTTGTCCATACATATAGTTCCCAACTTGAGGTAGCTAACGAGTCTAGTGTAGGATTAGAGGATTTGAATCCATGAGCTGTTTTAGTGGACGATGCTTTGCTTGGTAGGGTAAATCCTTATTTGGGTACCTTAGAGGGATACTTGATGAATCCTAACCTTGCAATCACTAGAGATGATACCATTCACATACACAACATTGAACCCGTCATTGACTTACACCTTTCCAATCCTCACTTAATTGATTGGTCTCAGTGCTATCAAGAGCCTTAGCTCCCAAATTTTCAAAATGACTATGAGATAGACTATTACCTAAATGCTCTTGAGCCCATAGTCTCTTCCACCAATGAACCAAGTACGAGCATGATAGAACCAGATATCAAGTACCTCAGTCAAAAAATAAAAAGAAAAGAAATAAAAAATAGGAGCTCTGATGGAAAAAACCACTATGTGGCGGTGTCAGAACCTAAAAAAGTAAAAATAAAAGATGTATCTGAAGGTGAAAACCTCTCCGAGGCACCTAAGGATGGGGTACTTGATCATCTTCCAAGTTATTTTCAAGACAGGTCGTCAGTGCTTATTGAGCCCACACAACAAGTTAATCTAAATATAGAAGAGGTTCCACAAATAGTTCATTTGGCTCAATCATTATCACCACAAGAGCGAGAAGCCTACACCAAATTCCTACAAATAAAGAAAATCAATTTTTCTTGGAACTACTCAGACATGCCAAGGTTGGACACCAGTCTCATTATGCATCATTTGTCCATAGCTCCAGGAATTAAACCAGTGAAACAAAAATTAAGGAAAATGCATCCCCACATAGCTCTTCTTGTCAAAGCTAAACTAGAAAAACTCCTCAGTGCAGGATTTATAAGAGCCATTGATTATGCCGAATGGATATCCAATATTGTGCTAGTTTCAAAACATGACAAGTCCATTTGTGTCTACATAGACTTTATCGATCTCAATAAAGCTTGCCCAAAGGATGATTTTCCACTCCCAAACATAGACATGATAGTGGACATGACATCGGGATATGAGATCTACTCTTTGATGGATGAATTTTCTGGCTACAATCAAATCAAGATAGCTCTTGAGGATCAGGAAAAGATAGCATTCACTTGTGCATGGGGAACCTATTGTTGGAACATCATGCCTTTTAGTTTAGAGAATACCAGAGCTACATACCAAAGAGCTATGACAAAAATCTTTCATGACATGATGCATAAGAATATGGAAGATTATGTAGATGATACCTTGTTTAAATCTAAAAAAAAGAGATAAACATTTAGAGGATTTAGAGGTCTTTCTAGATCAAATGGAATAGTTCTAACTAAGCTTAAATCCAAAGAAATGCGCATTTGGTGTTACCTTAGGAAAATTGTTAGGCTTCATTATTTTAGCAAAGGTAATTGAGGTAGATCCTGAAAAGATACAAGCAATCATGGATTTGCCGCCTCCCAAAAACATCAGTTAGATGAGGAGTCTCAGAGGATGCCTTCAATCTATTAGGAGGTTTATTTCCTAGCTAGCGGATAGAGCTCAACCCTTTAACAAGAACCTACATAAGGGAGTCTAATGTGTGTGGAATGAAGAATGTCAAAAGAGTATGGACCAAATCAAGGAGTACTTGGCCAATCCTCCCATCTTAATGCCTCCTATCCCAGGGAAACCACTTATTTTGTACATTTCAACAACTAAATCTTCCCTGGGGGAATTGGTGGCTCAAATTGATGAAAATGGGAAAGAGAGATCCATATATTACATTAGCCATACTCTTGTGTCTTATGAGGTCAACTATACCAGTATTGAAAAGGCTTGTCTCATCGTAGTATTTCCGGCCTAGAAATTAAGACACTACATGCTTGCACATACAGTACATCTCATAGCTAAAATTGATCCTGTCAAGTACTTACTTGGTAAGGCTATGCTCATAGGCAGACTTGCTAAATGGATGATGATTCTTTCCAAATTTGACATAGAGTATGTTGAGTGTAAAGCCATAAAAGGGCAAGCTATCACAGACCAACTGGCCGATTTCCCAATTCCAGACAATATGCCTATTCAAGTTGAATTCCCAGATGAGCACATAATGTACATGACTACAAGAACATGGAAGATGTTCTTTGATGGCTCTTTTATGAAAAATGGTTAAGGTGTAGGAGTGTTATTTGTTTCTCCTCATGGGTATACAATCCCAAAGTCCTACAAACTGTTGTTCCCATGCACAAATAACATTTCTGAGTATGAGGCCTTAAAAAATGGACTCAAAATGGCTATAGAGTGGGGAATCATAGAGCTACATGTTTATGGGGATTCACAATTGATAGTCAACCAAGTTAATGAAGAATATCAAACAAAAGATGAAAAACTGGTACCCTACATGAAGATGGTTGATTCGTTGCGACAATATTTCACCTTTGTTACATTTCAACAAATCCCTAGAGGAGAGAACAAAGTAGCTGATGCTATGGCTACACTGGCTTCACTTCTTCAGCTAGAACAACATAAGTCTAGATTTGAATTCTTGGTGGAAGAGCTACGATACCCTATTTATGACTCCCAAGAAAGCCAAGTTGTTTGTACCCTTATTGGACATGAGTCATCCCATTATGGTGCCATTTAATCATACCTCTATGATGGTACTATCCTCAAAACCTTTAACCACTCTGAAAGAAGAAACCTAATCTGTAATGCCTCTTGCCATACCCTTATCTCTGGTGATTTGTATAGGAGGGGTTTAGATGGGATGCTTCTTAGGTGCTTGGAAAAGGAGGAATCCAACCAAGTGTTAGCTGACATTCATGAGGGCATTTGTGGAGGACATTCTAATGGTCTTTCCATTGCCTAAAGGTTGCTTAGGGTGGGGTACTATTGGCCTACCATGTAGATAGATGTAGTAGCTTTTGCCAAGTCATGCAAAAAGTGTCAGAAACATGGAAACCTGATTCATGCTCCAGGTAGGGAGCTTATTCCTTCTATTTCTCATTGGCCATTTCAATGCTGGGCCTTTGACATTGTTGGGTAGATTCATCCCAACTCATCAGGTGGACACAAATTCATTATCACTACTACTGATTACTTTACCAAATGGGTAGAAGCTGTTCCACTTTTTGTTGCCTCAGGCAAAATGGTTTCTTTGTTCATCTTAAACCATATCATCTGTCGATATGGGGTGCCTTCAGAGATAATCACTGACAACGAAGGTCAATTTAAAAATAAGGACCTTAAGCAACTCTATAAGAAATTCAAGATAAAACAACATTGGTCCTCCATTTACTTCCCACAAGGAAATGGACAAGCAGAGGCTTCGAATAAAACCATTCTCAAAATTCTCCATAGAACAGTTCACAAGAATGGTAGAGATTGGCATCTACAGATAAATCTAACCTTGTGGGCCTATAGAATAAGTATTCATACTCCAACAGGGGCTACTCCTTTCACCCTCACTTATGGTGCTGAAGCAGTGTTACCTTTAGAGGTAGAGATTCCTTCACTTAGAGTCTCTCTCAAAGGTTTAGTGACAGATGAAGACTACCGCGCCATGAGGTTGCAAGAACTAGAACTTTTAGATGAAAAGCATAAAGCATCTTTTGATCACATGAGAGTTTACCAAAAGCGTATGTCCAAAGCATTTAACAAGAAGGTTTTCCCTAGAGAATTTCAAGTGGGAGATCTTGTCTTGTGAGAAACCCTAAGAACCGACAACATAGAGAACAAAAGGGGAAGTTTAAACCTAATTGGCTTGGACCATACATCATTACTGCTACCTTTGGTACAGGTGCTTACTTACTATCTGATGAAAAGGGAGAGCAGCTCCCTGATCCTATCAATGTGTTGCACCTAAAGAAGTTCTATCCATGATGCCTATTCTATCTAGGGGCATCCTTTGTACATGTTTTATGATCCTGGAAAAATTCCAAAAAAAAATTCATATATGATGCTGGAAAAATCCTAAAAAGCATATAAAGTCCTCAAAAAAATACAAAAAAAAAGAAAAATGTAAAAATAAAATAAAATAGAAAAAGTGCCTTGGTGAAAACCTGGAAATGGGCGCCTTGGTAGCAAAAAATAAAAAAAATAAAAAAAGTCAAAAAATATACAAGTGGTGAAAACCTGGAAACAGGTGCTACTTGAGGCCTTTGCACCCTTGTATTTTAGCATGCATCCCTGACACTTAGCCTTTTTCCATCATGCCTTGACCTTGTTGCCTTGGTTTGGAATTGGTCTTTGTCTTTGTCTAGGGGGCATAACTGTGTTAGCTTTGGTCTTTAGGATGCGTTGGTCTTTAGAACATCTTGCAAATGGTGTTTTTCAACACCACCCCCAACTATGTTTTTCAACACTACCCTAGCATCAAGTGTTTCTCAACACTTGTCAGATAATCCTACCCCACAGTCTAGCATGATATGATATCTCTCACTGGCAAATGTGATACTCAAAGATTGATTCTATGACCTACACACACACACTTAAATGCTCGACTCACTGAGACTTGGTTGAATTTGTTTTCTTTGTGTGCTATCTATGATGATTTCTTTCATGAGTGTTCTTTCCCTATGAAGTTTTTGATGATGCATAGCTAGAAGACTAAGGGCATGAGCACATGTTTTATTTCTTTTTCTACTTGTGGGTATATTTTTTTGGTCCTAACTATCATTAGCATTTATGCTTGTTCCACTTGACATTAGGGTTTACAAGGTATTATCCTTGACTGTCTTCAAAAGTGCATGCTTGTAGTCATCTTGACTTTCTTGTGTCTCAATGCAAGCATAATCTTGCCATATTAAACTTAGGAAATCTTATTGCACTAGTCATCTTGACTTATATGTCTTCAATGCCTAGGTAGGATTCCCACATTTATTTCTGATATAGATCATATTTAGATTCACATAGTCATACTAGTGTGCATTGTATGATCTTGCGATGCTACCAATAATGCTCAATGATGAATATTAGAGACTAATAGCTTTGTGACCTTGCAAGTAAACCACTTTTCATAGTAGCTTGCATTCTTAGGTTCATGTTAGATTAGTTTTGCATCTTGCATATGGAGAGAGCTTGTTAGAAATAGGGAATACTGAGAGGGGGGGTGAATCGGTATTCTACAAACTTTATCTTTTTCCCAATTATGGATATAATAGATTATCTTTACACATGCACAACATAAGAAGCTAAACAACATGCATAGCAATAAAACTAAAGAACTCAGAACACATGATTTGTTCTCGAGGAAACCCTGGCCAAGGGAAAACCTCGGTGGGGATGGTACCCACAAAGATCCACTAATCAAAAGTATCCTATTAAGGATGTTTACCCTGTTAGGAGTCTATTACAAGCATATAGTGTATCAGTCCTGATTAAGGCACTATAGGCCTTGTTAGAAGCCTCAACCTTGTTAGGAGTTGGTAGTACAAAATGTGATTACTAGTTGAGCCCATTGCCCAAACAAGTAATGTACAATATACACTGATTATGAAAGAGGTCAAGGTACATAACCTTATACTTCTTACATCAATATCTCTTCGCTGATCTTTCACTATCGCTATTACATATGCTTCATATACTTCGCATCATACTTCTACAATTACTTGCTGCTTGTTACAGTTGCTCCACTTTACAATTACAATTACATTTACATTTATACCAATAGATTTATCCAAGAGTAAACATCTAGGATGTCTTCACTTTATATTTTTAAGACATTATTTTGATAAACAAAATAATCCCTTAACTCTTTATTAGTTATGTCTTCATATTTTGTCATGTCGGCTTCACAATGTCTTCGGTAAAACTATCATAACTTCTTTCGTACATGCCGTACTAACTTGCACTCTGAGATGGGTCATCATTAGTCACCATAGAGTCTATGTTCAAGTGCGCAAGCACTGAACTCACTCCAGTCAATGTCACAAACAAAAACTATGTCTGGGTACACTAGTAAAAATACTGTCTCATACTTAGACAAATTTGCAATGTGCTCTTTCATACTTGCTCTCTGACTTGTGTGATCTTCATGTGGATCATATGTTGCCATAATGACACCATCTATGCAATAAACTCAGCCAAATTTCCAATAGAGCTCTCCTTCCATCTTTCATGGATTTGTCGGTCAACTGCACTCACCTTTCAATCCTTCTTGATCATGTCTTTTGCTCTTTGTCTTTTTCATCACATCCTTTTCCTATCATCACAAGGGGTTAATCTTTTCAAAACATCTTGGAATTGCATGAAAATTACACACCTAGCTAATTTTGACGTCTTGGATCCATTTTTGGACTCGAAATTGAAATCCGAGTTAATCTTGATAGTCAAAATCACATTTCAATTTTTTCCCCTTCTTCTGCGCAGTTGGCTGACCATTTAAGGCCTGATTCTTTGATCTTCACTGGGGAATCTTCATTTTCACCCCCATCTCTTTCAAGCTTCTAGTCTTTCATTTCATTTCCATTCACTTCATCTCTCTCTGGTTTGACGTCATTTTCATTTTATATCTTTCTTAGTCAAACCTAGTCAAACTGGGGCATGTCTTCACTGCTTAATGGTTATCCTATCATCCTTCATCTTTGATTGTGATTTCTAGTGATTTGATCATCTTTATCAATTTTCTATTTTCCTCTACCTGATTTTGATTTCAATTCTGAGGGGGCAGTACCTATCAGCTTCAATCTTTGATTCAGCTTTATCATTTAGCTCAGCTTGAGATTTTTATTTTGAGACTTGACTATCACTTAACAACAACGGTGTTGGTCTTGTCTTTTGATTCTTATCTCTTATTTTTAGACTTGATTATTACTCAACAACAACGGTGTTGGTCTTGTCTTTCAACTTATCTTTGTCCTGATGTGTTCCCATCCGTCGAACACACATCTGGGTTGTTTTGTGATCCCAAATTGATCTCACATTTCAATTCTTATTTGACCACATGTGATCCTGAGTTGACCTCACATTAGTCAAAGAGGGGCAAATGTATGCACCCTAAAATGGTCGCCTAGACTTTGGGCCCCCATTCATCAAATTATCAAATCCCTGAATCAATATTTTCAAAAATCAACATTTTATCAATTATATCAATTTCCTAGATCAAGTCCTATTTTATCATTTATTCAATTATTTTCCATGGGCTAACTATTTTATCCTAAGTCTTTATTTATTTAAAAGGAATTTCCTCCCCTTTTATTAAATAAAAAGCCCCTAGTTTTCCTCTTATCCTAAGTTGCACAAATAAAACATTATTCTTATTTTATAAAAAGAGAAAAAGTACTTTTTGTCTTATATGGACACAAAAGTCAACTTTTATTTCATCATCAGAGGATATTTGTGCACATGGATTTCTCCTCTTTTATGCTCCACCCTTGATTAAATCTTTTGCCTGTTAATCTCCATCGTCCGTTGATTTTCATTTTCTATAAAAGAAGAGCTCTCTTCTTCATTTTCATATGATCAATTTTTTATGCTAATGTTATGCTATAGGTTTTCTAGGTGACTTTGGAGCTTTTGGAGATTTGGAGCATTCTTAACTTTTACAATTACATAGTTGCATTATCATGGCATTCATAGTTTCATATTTAGCTTAGTTTCCTTTATGCTTTAGATTAATTCATCTAGCTTAATTAGGAGGCTTTGTAATACTTTCATTTCATTTCATATCTTAGCTTGCATAGCTTGCATCTTCATTTCTAGTATTGCATTGCATTGCATTTCATTTTGATTCTTGAGGATATTGGCATTCTTTCCCTTGTCTTCCTTGAATCTCCCATTGTATGGTTGACTAGCAAGGTCACAAGCTTTATAGCTCTAGCTGAGAGCAATCTTAAATCCTTGCAACTCCATTCATAGGGATCTCTAGGTTGCTTTCTAAGGTTTCCCATTCATGGATTCCCTTGGATGTAATGAATTAGAAAAGTGCACTATTTAGTGTGTAAAATAGTAAGGTCTTCTCCTCTAGAGAACATACTGGTAAACTTTCATCTAAGATCTTCTCTCTTATTCTCAGATCTTCCTCGATTGCTTGGCTCTTTAAGAAGTCTAAAATGTTCCAAACACTGTCTAGAATCATAGTCTTCAATTCTAGCTCTATCTTTTTAAACTTAAGCATGTTCTTGATAATCATGCCATGAATCTCTGACTTATCTATTTCATTGTACTTATCATAAAATTTTCCTATTTGATCAATTCTTCCTTCATTAATTAACCTTGAACTTAGCACTTTTAGACTAGGTCTAAAACTTACTTGTGGTGGTGCTTGAGTACTCTTTCTTTGGCTTCTTGTAGTGCATGAGGATGGATGACTAGTTCCCATCTCTTTCTTCCTCTTTGCCATTGTCTTATACTCTAGAGGAGCAGTAAGGTCAATTGTTTCTTTGGGCGCAGGAGGGGCAAAAACTATTTTACCCTTCATATCAACATACTTCTCCACTTTTACCTTCTTCAATTTAGGATCATCTTCCTTTGCTTCTGTTGCTGATGTGCTCTCAATTTCCAAAGAAATCTTTTCTTGTCCTGCTTTGTTTAGGTCTGCTTGAGTTACTCCATGAATTTTCAATATCTTAGAAGTAACCTTAGCTACTTTTCTTTTAGTTGATGTGCTATTTAGAATAGCATCAACTTCTCTAGTTTTCTCTTCATAAGTCCCCCATCTTGGCTCATTAGGGTCCTTAGGTGCTGATAACAGTACTTGAGCATATGCCCCTAGGATTGGCTTCTCAACCTCATATCCAAGTGGATGAATCCACTTTGTCCTTAGTTCAACTACTTCCATACATGTTGTATTAGTCTCTACCATAAAGCAAATGTTGTCCTTGTATTTTTCAACTATTTTCTCAGGTATCCTATATCTCATCTGCATCTTATTCTGAATGTTTTCAATTCTAGCTCCATGTAATCCTCTAATGAACTATCAGTAGATGCCTTAAAGGATATTTGAGGCATTTTAGGTATATCTTTGTCTAGGTATAAATCTAAAACCTTTCCAAGTATATGAAAGTACATGTAAATGATCAAAGACCCAAAGCTGAATATTCTGGTCTTGTCATGTTTGATGGCCTTAATGTTATCTATCACTTATGTGTGTAAGATCTTGTACAAATTGAACTCTCCATTTTCTCTGACAATCCTTATTGCTGCAAGAATAGTCATGACATACACACTATTCACCCTGTTAGTGTGCTAAAACTTATACCCTAATATCATAGACATCAGTTTGATGTCTTTCTCCTCTATAGGCTTAATTGTCATTCTATGCCTATCACTTCTTGACTTGCAAGATTGTTCTAAAAGTTTTCTAACATCCTTTCCCACTGGGAGAATGACGCCTATCCTTGAGAGGCTTGCCATTTTATGTAAGAGATCTCCTATAATTCTTACTAAAACTTCACCTATCCAAAATAGGTCATCATGGATTCTGCTTAGTAGGATCTTGATCTATTCAGATTTGTAAAACTCATGTGCCATAGCAAATTCAATAATAGAATGATTCTTTAACTCCATAAATTCATCAAGGAAGGTTTTGTCTGGTTTCATCATGGTCTTAATGTGTGCTCTAATTATATCAAGACCTATAGGCTCCTTACAATATATGTATGCATGAACATCTTTGACATGCATTACACCCATAGGAGTGCGGGAGAATGCCCCTTCTAGGTCATCCAATGTAGATTTGAATGGGTGCCTCTTAAATACATATCTTTTCTTCTCTGCAACATCAAATACAATAAGAGTAGTGATCACTTACTTGTATATCACTTTCTTAATTGTTTCCAAGAGCTTCTGAATCAACACGATGAATTAGGGCTTTCACAACCTATTAAACACACTGCTTCACTGGTGAATCAATTTGCAATTCTTCACAATCAACTGCTATGACTTATATGCTCTTCAATCATGTTGAACTTGAATGAAATGAGTGATTTACAAGTTTTTGTGTACTTTAAAGTAAAAATTCTTCCATTAATGCTTGCCGCATAAACCAGGCTTTCACTGATACTTTCCAACTTTCATTCTGTAATCAATTAGCTAGTGCGCTCTTGCACATAGGTTTTGCTAGTCTCCAAAAGGTTAAGTCCAAAGGTGCATACTCTGAGGGTGAGTATAATGACCATGCAAGGGTTTAGAGATAAATTAGCTCCCCCTATGATTCTAAGGGCCATTCATCTAGATGTAGAGGGTGCGTCCACTGTGGATGCATCCTATACATTCTCATCAACCTTATCCTTCTTTTCCTCTAACCAAATCAAGCTCGCATCTTCTGAAGCTTTCACAAACTTGACTTCTCCTTCGGTATCCAGTATTGATTCTTCTATCTTTTTAGGGCTTTCCTAACTTTGCATTCTTGATCTACAAAACTTTGAGATGTTTCCAACCTTGTTGTATGAGTGAAAAATAATTGAGGCCTTATATTCCTTGATGCTTTGACATGGATTACCATTTTACACTATCTAGATGAGTGACCATTATAGTTACATATCTGACATGTAACATTATAAGAACTTCTTACATTTGACTGATTCTAATTTCTTTGATTATGCTGAATCTTGTTTTTCTGACTTGTCTTATAATTCATAGCACTATGACCAAATTTATTGCATGAATAACAGTAACCATTGAAAGGTCTTACCTCTGTACAGTTCCTTTCTATATGTCCATGCTTGTTACATGCATAAAAAGTTCGATCTACTGGCTTGCACTCATTCTTGGATAGTTCAACATGATCTTTAGTATGACTTCTAGTCTCCTTAGCATCTGTGGTGTCTTTTGGTGCTTTCATTATTTCATGTATGTTGTCAATCTGATTTTTTTCTTCATTGAATCCAATGCCAGTAGTATCTCCTTTAAGCTTCTGAGCATATAATTGAGATTCAATCAGATCCTTTCTTGTGTGTAATTTATCAATGTGATTCTTAGGCTCTTTCAATTCAGATTCCAAGCTTTCTTTGTTGTTTCTTAGCTCCAAGATCTCCATGTTTTCTTGCCTTAATTCTTCATTCACTTGAAGGTTCTCTTTGATCTGTTCATCATAGACTTCCTAATTGTTAGTTAGCTTGTCATCCAATTCTTCAATCTGATATTTCAGAGATGTGTTTTCTTCATTTAGATTTTTGACCATGATCCCTAAATAACTGGTAGAACATTCTTTTAAATATTTTCTGAGTCTTTTGATGACTGCTTTAGCATCACTGAATTTTTGTTTTAATTATTCAATTTCCTTTTCAGATCTATCCAAGTCTTCAAGAGCAAATTCAAGATTTCTTTTTAGATGTTTCATTTCTATCTTGTCCATGATCTCCTAAAGTGGTTAAAATTCTTTGCTAAGGACTAGAGCTCTGATACCAATTGTTAGGAATGGGAACACTGAGAGGGGGAGGGGGATGGGGGGTGAATAAGTGTTCACTATATTCAACTTTTTCTTCTACTCTTTAAAAAATCTTGAATGCTTAAGTACTGAAATGAATATTAACATAAAAAAAAAACATGAAATCAACACATAACATCAATATGATTACATGGAAACCCAAATAGGTAAAAACCCCAGTGGGAATTGACACCCACTAATATTCTGTACTAGTGTTTTATGATCCTTGTTAGAAGATACTTAACCCTGTTAGGAGTTGTCTTTGCATTACATTTAGTACAGTGACCTAGTCAAGGGTCAGACCTTGTTAGGAGTCTTTTACAATAACCCTATTAGGGATGTGGATGTAGTATCCTAGAGCTCACTACTCAAGTGGTGAAGGCTACAACCTTCTGATCTCAGATACACACTATATCTACTAGATGAATTGGCAGTGTGATACTTCTTGTTTGATCAGTTCCTTTGATGTGCTGATGCTTTGACCTCTTGCAAAGCTCTAATACATCTCAACAAATCTTCACATACTTTTTCCCTACTTATTTCAACTCTATCTCAACTCTCATGACTAATTACAAGGGTGCATCTAATATTTATATGGACATACAAAATAATTAACTAGGTTGGCCCATTAACTGATTACATACAATGCTTCCAATTCAATTGGCTCAAGTGTGTTTACAAAAAAACATAATTATATGTCTACAACCTAATTAAAATAGGTGCATAGCCCTTATATAACAATATTATAGTCGTTAATCAATTTACCATCAGTTAGCTGCATACACTATTATGTTGTGGCATTCACTGGCCATGTAACTTCAACTATCTATAACTTCATCATACTTGCATATCTGATCATGCACTCATAGGCTAAGCATGAATACACTTTTTCCAACTTATCTTCTAGGGCGTATACCATAACTTGGTCATACACATGTGGGTTGATGCTCTAAACTACTGGTGCACTACTATCTATCTAGTCTTCTATACTTAGTGAATTTATGATCTTCTGAGGATGTGCGCTGACTCCAAAACTCTATATGAATTTTTTGCCATAATGAAAACACTATATTAAGTCATATACAATAGTATAGTCAACTTGAAAAAAATCTCCCCCTTTTTCATTGATGGCAACAAAGGAATATGGCATAGTTACTAACTGTTCTCTTATACAAAAACTTTTGTCATACTCTATCTTATATCTCCCAACTTATATTCTTTACTATACATCTTTACATATTTATATCTCCATATTCTATACATACTCCCCCTTTGATATTAATGACAAAGGTGTTCCAAAAATTATATCTACAAGTACTTATAGTGAAAGTACATCTAGATTGTTATCTCTATTGAGCATTCAAGGTTGTCATTAGTATCAAAGGTTATCAAAGATATTGGTCAGTCACTTACATTGAGAAAATTGGTAACTAGAAGCAAGACAGACTATTCGGTAAAGCTTATACACCGAGCACTACACAGTTTACTGGGCAACAACATCACCGACACTGACAGATAGTAAACACCAAGTGTCATAGTATACACTGAGCAGTTTATACATTGTTTACTGAGGATCATAAAAAATGGCATAGTAATCTAAAATGGCACATTCTTCTATGCAAATGGTTACAACAGATCATAAAATGTTTTACCAAGATTGAGGAATATTTATTGTTATGATATTCATTAAATTCAATGTATATCTTATGTAATAGTCTGATCTAGGTCATTTTTGTACATCGTAGATCTTAGGGTTATGACTATGTTGTGTAACCTAATTTTGTTGAAGCGGCAAAAGTAGATCGCTATATAAATGTATGTTTACATCATTTGTGATGTGAACTGATGTGAGAATAGATATATGAATAAAGGAGAAACTTGAAGCATTTGCCTAAATTCAAGTCTATCAGTTAACAAAGCAGATTGTAGAGGATATTAGATTAAGCAAAATCAGAAAAGGCTACCAAGCGGTTCAGAGAAGAGATTCATCACAGTAAAAGGTGAAATACATTTAGAACTTATAGATTTGTATCAGACAATTGAGTTGTCAATTAGAAGATAATTGCCTATTACTTTCTAACAATTGTAATAGAGTTTTGGATAAATCTCTTAACAGAGAAGACTTAACAGTCTTATGTAAATCTCTTAACTGAGTGCACACTTCATTAGTGTTGTTAAAATCCTATAACTACATAGATCTAGCTGATCTAATATGTTACTCCTAGCAGGGTAAAATCACCATAAGTGATAAAAACTTGTAGCCCTAATAGGCAAACCTTTTCTATCTACGATAGTGAAGAATTTGTGGGTGTCATCCCCACCACAATTTTTACCTTCTAACAAAGGTTTCTGCATTACCAAAATACTTGTGTTATGTGATTTCTATTTTGATTTTATATTGTTTACTTTCATAAGTTAAATGGATGATTGATACAAGTTATTTTGCAAGGTTATCACTATTTATAGTCATAGATCTGAAAGGTTTACAAGTAAGTTTTTTGAAGGCACCGATTCACCCCTCCCCTCTCAGTACCTATCTCTCCTAATTCCAACACTAGATATGCTATCTGTAACTTGTGGATCTCTTGCTTCCAAAATGCAATTAGTGCATTGACTATTTGGAGATGGGTACATAATGCATAATTCAGCTTCTCCATCTTCTCCAAATTTGAGGTAGGACCTTGATCATATGTCACCATGGTGGCATCAATCTCCTTGATATTTTGATTGAGCACATCTAGGGAGGGCACAAGAGCATTCCTGAGCTATGTTTTCCTTGCCCTTATTTTGGACATCTCCTTCTCTACCCTTTCAATCTTGTCAATCTGCCCTTGATATAAATTATTACACATATTTATTTTTGGAAATTTGGCTGAGTTAGATATCTATATGTTTTCATTATGGTAACATATAATCTACATGAAGACCACATATGATAGAGAGAAAGTATGATAGAGCGCAAAGCAAAATTGTATAAGTATGTGCAGTATTTTCATAGTGTAACCCGAGATAGTTTTGATTGGAAATGTCAATTGGAGTAAGTTCAGTGCTTGTGCACTTGAATGTAGATACTATGATGTATATTGAAGACTCACCTAAGAGTGTAAGTTTGAATGACATGTACGAAAGAAGTTATGGCAGTATTACCAAAGACAATGTTAAAGCCGATAGGACAGAGAAGAAGACAGAATTGGTAAAGAGTTAAGGGATTATTTTGTTTATTAAAATAATGTCTTAATAATATAAAGGGATGACATCCTAGATGTTAAACCTTGGGTAAATATGTATTTTGTGTAAAGCTTTATGTTTTGTAAAGCCGACTGTAAAAGTTATTATTCTTAATAACTTGTATAAAAATAAGGCATATGAAATGTGAAGAGTGACATATATTGTAATGAGATAGATGATATAGCGAAAGATATTGATGCAAAGTTGTGAAAGACAAGCAAGCAGCATAAGGTTATGTACCTTACCCTATTTTTAAATCAGTAATCATTGTACATTACTTGTTTGGGCAGTGGGCTCATCTTGTAATCATTTTTAATTAGTACTACCAACTCTTAGTAGGGTTGAGGCTTCTAACAAGGTCTATAGTCCCTTAATTAGGATTGAGACACTATATGCATGTAAGATGATCCTAATAGGGTCAACATCCTTAATAGGATACTTTTGATTAGTGGATCTTTGTGGGTACCATCCCCACTGGGGTTTTCCCTTGGCCAGGGTTTCCTTGAGAAGAAATAATATGTTATGAGTTCATTTTCTCTATTGCTATGCATGTTATTTAGTTTACTATGTTATGCATGTATTAAGATAATCTGTATATCCATAATTGGGCAAAAAAAAAAGTTTGTAGAATACTGATTCACCCCCCCCTCTTAGTATTCCCTATTTCTAACAATTGGTATAAGAGCTTAGTTACTCAGAAAAGAATCATTCAGAAAAAGCCTAGCAGCTTGAGTAAGATCTCTATGGATATGGATCAACTACAGAAGAATCTTGAAGAAGCTCTTGAATAGATTGATATACTTACTAAAGAAAGAGATACTCTGAAAGGAAAATATGATGATGAAAAGAACCTCATTGAAAAGATAAAGAATAAGCTGGAAGAACTAAAATTAGAAAAAGAATCTACAATTCAGGTTGAAGATTGTGATGATGATCTTGAAAAAAAAATGAGATCCTTAAACATGAATTAAAGATAGTAAATTTGAAATTGAGTTTGAAAGATGGAAACAACAAGAATGAAGCAAATTTGAAATCTGAGAAAGAAGATCTGAAATCTAAACTTTGTAAAGTGACATCTGAACTTGAGAAAACCAAATTGCAGTATGCTGAACTTGAAAAGTACAATACTATTGTGAAAGGTGAATTGACTCAGTCTAAGCAACAACTTGAGAAACTATATTCTACTAGTGATAAGATTGATGAAAAAATGTCTTATCAAAATCCATTCTATGATAAAACTGGTCTTGGATTTAACTCATCTAAAGTGAGTGAAGAATACAAGGAACCAGATATGAAATTTTCTAAAAACATAGAAGAACATAAATCTGATGAAGTTGACAAATCTAAAGATACACCTAAAGAAGAAGAACCACCTAAACAAGAAGAATCACCTAAAGGTATGCAGAGAGAATTTAAAGGTAGATGTTTTGCACGTAATACTTTTGGTCATATGAAGAAAGATTGTACAGGTAAGCAATTTAAACCTCTTAATGGTTATTGTTATAATTGTCATGGTTTTGGACATAGAGCTATTGAATGTAGGAAGCCTAAATTTAATGAGAATAATAATAGTAATAGAATGTTTAGAGATTCTAACCATGTAGATAAGAAACCTATTAAAGATATGAACATAAGAAATGTAGTGGTATGTTATAGGTGCAACAAGGTTGGACACATTGCCAAGAATTGCAGATCACAAATCAACCAGACTGGACCAAGATATGGAAACAATGGAGTAGTTTGTCAGATATGCAACAAATTTGGTCATACAACAAGGTCTTGTAGGATGAATAATATGAGAAAACCTAACCCTAGAATTCATGCAAGGAGAAATGAAAATGCAAGCAACAGTCATAGAGGATGCTGTAGTAATTTAGAAGAAGTGAAGTTTGTTAAAGCCACAGATCAAGGAGACACATTCAACACTGAAGGTAATCAGAAAGGTGAAGTATCTAATGGTAAGAGTTAATCTCTACCTAACCCATCTCAAAGTACTTAATTCACAAAAAAATATAGTAGAATAGGAACTTAGGATAGTGTAGAAGTTAGTATAGGATGAATTGAGTCTTGCACCGTTGATGCAATGTAGTATATGATGTAGTGATACTATGGTTAAGAGTGCATAAGATAATATGATGTTATGCAAGATCAAAAGAAGTTTTAAGTTTTGCAGGTAAGCAGGAACAACATTTTGGAAAGAAGCGGCAAAAGAAATGAATGCAATGCCAAAATCTTGTGAGAAAACTATGTGATGTTAGAGATGAAGATCATTTTGAAGAAATAATGAAAGAACTTGGAACCCATCTGAGAACAAAGAAAAGAACCATTCAGATAATGGAAGGAAACTATGAAGAGATAAAAAAAGAAATAGAACAAGCAATAGTAAAGGTAATGACATCTAGTGTTGGAAAACACAATAGTGCAGCAGAGCTAGCAGGACAGGCAGAGGAAGTTGAGCATCAGAAGAGTCCCTCTCCACCATCAATTAACATTGAAGATGAGTCAATTCATGTGGAAGGAACTAAGATCACATTGGACAATGATGATAATCCTTTTAAAAATCTTGAAAATATTGTTGACAATTCAGCTCTAGAAGAACATAAAAGATCTAGTGAAGAAGGAAAGAAAGAAACAAGGAAAGAGGAAGAAAAGAAAATAGAGAATCAAGCAAGTATAGAGATTCAAGGATAGAAAGAAGTCCCTAACAATGAGGAAATTAGTCTTACACCTAAGATTGCAAAGAAATCATAGATTGGATCTATTTGAAAGCTTTGGGAAAGAAGTTGATGATGATGATCAAATGGAATTAATCACATCCCTGAAAAAAATAATTGGAAAGAACAAGAAGGTGAAAATCCTTGAAGGATATTTTCTAGAAATAACAGAGAAGTTACAAAGTGTTGTGACTAACTAGATAGCAAAAGAAGACCCACTGGAAAGATCTAGAGAAGTTATGAAAGCATTTGATAATGAGTTCACTAACCTATCAAATATGGCTAAAGTGAAGGTTCAGGTAGCCTATGAGGCCAAAATATTTCATGATATAAGTCAGAATATCAGAAATGATATTAACAATCTAGATGTTTGTATAAAAGACTTGAGAAGGAATTTGGACAGAGGTAAAACTTTGTACATTCAATGTACAAAATCTGAAAAACATGTATCTGAAGTAGTTGAGAAGATTAAGGCTAAAGAAGTAGAAATTCAGTTAGAGACAAATCTTTTAGCCAACCCTAATGTGAAGATATTAGATATTGAGAAAAGAATCAACAAATTAAATGATGAAATACAGATTCTCAATGATGAAAAGGATAGGAAATTGAAAAGATTCTCTCTTCTAAGAGAGCACATTTCAATAAAGATAAGCATTTTTGAAGGATAGTTGGAAGAATGTCTTGCATCTAAGACATCTTTTGAGAAGTTTAGTTTTGCAAACCTTTAAGCATGTGAGATCGCATCTTATGGATTGTGTGCACTACTTAGTGTTGTAGATTCCATTAAGAAGTCATGGGAGAAGGAGATAGAGAGCATTGAAGTGAATTTCATAGATTGTGTTGCAAGCCTACCGGATCTACAATTTTGAATCAAGGAATATAACATTTTTTTTTTAACACAATTTTTGGCACCCTTTTTTGTCATTGTTGTCAAAGGGGGAGAGATATATAGAAAAAAATTGATGTATGTATGATAAGGAATTATATTATTAGGGGGATTATAGAATATAGATAAGATTTATGTAGTTATAAGGACAACAAATTTTTTTTTTTGTTATGGCCATAATTTTGAGTTTTGAAGTTTTGAGACTTAGCCAATTTTCTCATAGGTTGCCACTAATGACAAAGGGGGAGATTGTTGGAAATTTGTTTGAGTTAGATATCTAGATGTTGTCATTATGGAAACATATAATCTACATGAAGACCACATATGACAAAGAGCAAGTATGACAAAGCACAAAGCAAAATTGTCTAAGTATGTGCAGTATTTTCCTAGTGTAACCCGAGACAGTTTTGATTGGAAATGTCGATTGGAGTAAGTTCAGTGCTTGCACACTTGAATGTAGATACTATGATGCATATTGAAAACTCACCTGAGAGTGAAAGTTTGTATGGAATGTACGGAAGAAGTTATGACAGTATTACCAAAGATAGTGTTAAAGCTGACAGGACAGAGAAGAAGACAAATTGGTAAAGAGTTAAGGGATTATTTTGTTTATTAAAATAATATCTTAATAATATAAAGGGATGACATCCTAGATGTTACCAATATGTATTTTGTGTAAATATTTATGTTTTGTAAAGCCGACTATAAAAGTTATTATTCCTAATAACTTGTATAAAAATAAGGCATATGAAATGCGAAGAGTGACATATATTGTAATGAGATAATTGATATAGTGAAAGATATTGATGTGAAGTTGTGAAAGAAAAGAAATTAGTATAAGGTTATGTACCTTACCCTATTTTTTAATCAGTAGTCATTGTACATTACTTGTTTGGGCAGTAGGCTCATCTTGTAATCATTTGTAATTAGTACTACCAACTTTTAGCAGGGTTGAGGCTTCTAACAATGCCTATAGTCCCTTAATCAGGATTGAGACACTATATGCATGTAACAAGATCCTAACAGGGTCAACATCTTTAACATGATACTTTTTATTAGTGGATCTTTGTGGGTACCATCCCCACCGGGGTTTTCCCTTGGCCAGGGTTTCCTCGAGAACAAATAATGTGTTATGAGTTCATTTTCTCTATTGCTATGCATGTTATTTAGTTTACTATGTTATGCATGTATTAAGATAATCTGTTATATCCATAATTGGGAAAAAGTAAAAGTTTGTAGAATACTAATTCACCCCCCCTCTTAGTATTCCCTATTTCTAACATTTATATCAGTGGAGGGGTCTTCTACTGATTTCCTTACTTGTTCTATCATTGCTTCTGCCTCTTGTATCTTCTTGAAATGGTCATTAGTTGACTTATCCTAATCCATATAGTCAGCAATAATAATTTTGCACTTTGCTGCAAACTCCTTTAAGGATGCTTGACCAACCTTGAGTGAACTTAGGTCAAGTGCAAAGTTACTGACCAATTCACTGAGTCTTTTCTTCCTATACTTCTCTATAACAACTTGATATGCAGTCTCTTCCAAGGTAGTAAAATTGGTTTTGAAGGCTGTGAGGATGTTGCTAACTTCATCAACTGAATGTACCTTATACACTTTCTTGTTTGAAGGAAATAGACTATTCAATATGCTGATTGATTCAACAAACAATGGGTTCCTCATTACCTATTTCTCTTTGGCCTTTTCCATGGCTAAGACATTGATCTTCATCAAGTATTCTTCTACCCAAGAATCCAGACTAGTGGTGTCTGGTGTCAATCTTGACAACAATGATACAAAGGGAGTGATAGGAGTGCTATCCACTACTTCTTGCTTTACTTTGATTAATAGTTCAACTGATGGTTCATCTATTGGTTCATTTCCTTTTTCCTCTTCTTCTCCTTTTTTTTGTTTGTGTTTCTTTTCCTACTTCTTTTTCTATCTCTTTTTATTTTTCTATCTCAGGTGAATTACCACTACATAGTGTTTTAGCCTCTTGTGTGCTTACAAAGGCTTCTTCGAACTTGTCCAAGTCCTTATCTATGGCCACCATTGCAATCTCAACATTATCAATAATGATGGTGCTATCCTTTAGTGACTCTGTCATGGGCACAAACTTATCTGCCTCTGTATGTGTTTCAACTATAGGTGCTGAGTCCTGAGGACCTGTCATAGGTACATTAGTGGGCTCTGCCACTTTGGCTACCTTTGTGGGTACTTGAGCTATGGGCACAGTAGCTGGATACATGTGTCTGTTCATGAAAACTGTCTCAAAGGCTTTTTCTATTTCCTTTGCAACTAGTTCATAATTCTTATCCATTATATGCAAAGTTCTTGACTTGGTTCTAAGATGTGGCTTTACTAGATCTAATAGTAAGGTCTTCTCCTCTAGAGAACATACTAGTAAACTTTCATCTAAGATCTTCTCTCTTATTCTCAGATCTTCCTCCATTTCTTTTATCTTCAAGAAGTCTAAAATGATCCAAACACTATCTAGAATCATAGTCTTCAATTCTAGCATTGTCTTTTTAAACTTAAGCATGTCCTTGATAATCATTCCATGAATCTATGACTTATCTATTTCACTGTACTTATCATAAAATTTTCCTATTTGATCAATCCTTCCTTCATCAATTAACCTTGAACTTAGCACTTTTAGACTAGGTCTAAAACTTACTTGTGGTGGTGCTTGAGTACTCTTTCTTTGGCTTCTTGTAGTTTGCGAGGATGGATGACTAGTTCTTGTCTCTTTCTTCCTCTTTGCCATTGTATTATAATCTAGAGGAGCAGTAAGGTCAATTTTTTCTATGGGTGCAGGAGGGGCAACAACTATTTTACCCTTTGGATCAATAGACTTCTCCAATTTTAACTTCTTTAATTTAGGATCATCTTTCTTTGCTTCTACTGCTGATGCGCTCTCAATTCCCAAAGCAATTTTTTCTTGTCTTGCTTTGTCTAGGTCTGCTTGAGTTACTCCATGAATTTTCAATATCTTAGAAGTAACCTTAGCTACTTTTCTTTTAGTTGATGCATTGTTTAGAACAACATCAACTTCTCTAGTTTTCTCTTCATAAGTCCCCCATCTTGGCTCATTAGGGTTCTAAGGTGCTGATAACAGTACTTGAGCATATGCTTCTAGGATTGGCTCCTCAACCTCATATCCAAGTGGATGAATCTAATTTGTCCTTGGTTCAATTGCTTCCATACATGTTGTATTAGTCTCTACTATAAAGAAAATGATGTCCTATTTTTCAACTATTTTCTCAGGTATCCTATATCTCATCTGCATCTTGATTCTGAATGTTTTCAATTCTAGCTCCATGTAATCCTCCAATAAACTATTAGTAGATGCCTTAAAGGATATTTGAGGCATTTTAGGTATATCTTTGTCTAGGTATAAATCTAAAACCTTTCCAAGTATATGAAAATACATGTAAATGATCAAAGACCCAAATCTGAATATTTTGGTCTTGTCATGTTTGATGAGCTTAATGTTGTCTATTAGTTGTGCATGCAAGATCTCACACAAATTGAACTCTCCATTTTCTCTGGCAATCCTTATTACTGTAAGAATAGTAGCCACATACACACTATTCACCCTGTTGGTGTGCTGAAACTTATACCCTAATATCATAGACATCAGTTTGATGTCTTTCTCCTCTATAGGCTTAATGGTCATTCCGTGCCTATCACTTCTTGACTTGCAAGACTATTCTAAAAGTTTTATAACATCCTTTCCCGTTGGGAGAATGACACCTGTCCTTGAGAGGCCTGTCATTTTATGTAAGAGATCTCATGTAATTCTTACTAGAACTTCACCTATCCAAAATAGGTCATCGTGGATTTTGCTTAACAAGATCTTGATCCATTCAGATTTGTAAAACTCATGTGCTATAGAAAACTCAATAATAGGATGATTCTTTAACTACACGAATTCATCAAGGAAGGTTTTGTCTAGTTTCATCATGGTCTCAATGTGTGCTCTAATTCTATCATGACCTACAAGCTCCTTCTTACAATATATGTATGCACGGATGTCTTC
Source organism: Chamaecyparis obtusa (assembly GCA_027943335.1). NCBI lineage: Eukaryota > Viridiplantae > Streptophyta > Pinopsida > Cupressales > Cupressaceae > Chamaecyparis > Chamaecyparis obtusa. The sequence continues at coordinate 2,358,085 of BSBK01007512.1, forward strand.
GACATGCATAACACCCATAGGAGTGTGGGAGAATGCCCCTTCTAGGTCATCCAATATGGATTTGAATGGGTGCCTCTTAAATATATATCTTTTCTTCTCCGCAACATCAAATATAATAGGAGTAGCCATCATTTAATTGTATATTTCTTTCTTAATGGTTTCCAAGAACTTCTGAATTGACACAATGGATTACGGCTTTCGTAATCGATCAAACACATTGCTTCGCTGGTGAATCAATCTACAATCCTTTAAAATCAACTACTCTAGCTTGTGTGCTCTGCAATCACTTTGAACTCGAATTCAATGAGTGATTTACAAGCTTTTGTGTACTTTAAAGTAAAAATTTTGCCATTAATGCTTGCTGTGTAAATGAGGCTGTCACTGATACTTTCCAACTTTCATTATGTAATCAATCAGCTAGTGCACTCTTGCACATAGGTTCTGATAGTCTCCAAAAGGTTAAGTCCAAAGGTGCATACTCTGTGGGTGAGTATACCAGCCGTACAAGGGTTTAGAGCTAAATTAGCTACCCCTATGACCCCAAGGGATATTCATCCAGATGTACAGGGTGCATCCACTATGGATGCATCTAATACATTCTCATCAACCTTATCCTTCTTTACCTCTGACCAAATCAAGCTCGCATCTTCTGAAGCTTTTTCAAACTTGACTTCTCCTTCGGTATCCAGTATTGATTCTTCTACAAAACTTTGAGTTGTGTCCAACCTTGTTACATGAGTGACAAATAACTGGAGGCCTTATATTACTCAACGCATTGACATGGGTTACCATTTTACATTGTCTAGTTGAGTGACCATTATAGTTACATATCTGACTGTAACATTCTAAGAACTTCTTACATTTGACTGATTCTGATTTCTCTAATTATGCTAAGTCTTTTTTTCTAACTTGTCTAATAATTCATAGCTCTATGACCAAATTTATTGCATGAATAACAGTAACCATTGAAAGGTCTTACCTTTGTACAATTCCTTGCTATATGTTTATTCTTGTTACATGCATAACAAGTTCGATCTACTAGCCTTCACTCATTCTTGGATGGTTCAACATGATCTTTAGTCTGACTTCTAGTCTCCTTAGCATCTGTGGTGTCTTCTGGTGCTTTCATTCTTGCTCACCTGTTGTCAATATGATTTTGTGCTTCATTGAATCCAATGTCGCTAGTATCTCCTTTAAGCTTCTGAGCATATAATTGAGATTCAATTAGATCCTTTCTTGTGTGTAATTTATCAATGTGATTCTTAGGCTCTTTCAATTTAGATTCCAAGCTTTCTTTGTTGTTTCTTAGGTCCAAGATCTCCATGTTTGCTTGCCTCAATTCTTCATTCAGTTGAAGGTTCTCTTTGATCTGTTCATCATAGACTTCCTAATTGTTAGTTAGCTTGTCATCCAATTCTTCAATATGATATTTTAGAGATGTGTTTTCTTCATTTAACTTTTTGACCATGATCCCTAAATCACTGGTAGAACATTCTTTTAAATCTTTCTGAGTCTTTTGATGACTTCTTGAGCATCATTGGATTTTTCTTTTAATTCTTCAATTTCCTTTTCAGATCTGTCTAGGTCTTCAAGATCAGCTTCAAGATTTCTTTTTAGAGGTTTCATTTCTATCTTGTCCATGATCTCCTCAAGTGGTTAAAATTCTTTAATGAGGACCAGAGCTCTGATACCAATTGTTAGGAATGGGAACACTAAGAGGGGGGGGGGGGTGAATCAGTGTTCACTATATTCAACTTTTTCTTTTACTCTTTAAACAATCTTGAATGCTTAAGTACTGAAATGAATATTAACATAAATAGAAAACATGAACTCAACACATAACACCAATATGATTATGGGAAAACTCAAATAGGTAAAAACCTCGGTGGGAATTGACACCCACTAATATTTTGTACTAGTGTTTTATGATCCTTGTTAGAAGATCCTTCACCCTGTTAGGAGTTGTCTTTACATTACATTTAGTACACTGACCTGGTCAAGGGTCAGACCTTGTTACGAGTCTTTTACAATAACCCTATTAGGGGTGTGGATGTACTATCCTAGGGTTCACTTCTCAAGTGGTTAAGGCTACAACCTTTTGATCTCAGATATACAATATATCTACTAGACGAACTGGCACTGTGACACTGCTTGTCTGATCAGTTCCTTTGATGCACTAATTCTTTGACCTCTTGCAAAGCTTTAATACATCTCAAGAACTCTTTGCATAATTTTTCTCTTCTTATTTGAACTCTATCTGAACTCTCATGACTAATTACAAGGGCACATCTAATATGTATATGCGCATACCAAACAATTAACTAGGTCGACCGTTTAACTGATTACATACAATGCTTCCAATTCAATTGGCTCAAGCATGTTTAAAAACAAACAAAATTATATGTCTACAACCTAATTACAATAGGTGCATAGCCCTTACATAACAATATTAAAGTTTCTAATCAATTTACCATCAGTCAGCTGCATACACTGTTCTGTTCTGGCATTCACTGTCTGTGTAACTTCAACTGTCTGTAACTTCGTCATACTTGCATATCTGATCATGCACTCATATAATAAGCATGAATACACTCTTACCAACTTATCTTCTAGGGATCATACCATAAATTGGTCACACACATGCGTTGATGCTCTAAACTACTGGTGCACCATAATTTGTCCAGTCTTCTGTACTTAGCCAATTTTTGATCTTCTGAGGATGTGCGCTGACTTCAAAACTCTATATGACTTTGTTTCCATAATGTCAACACTATATTAAGTCATATACAATAGTATAGTCAACTTGCCAACTCTAAAACCAAAGAAAGAACCTACAATTCAAGTCAAGGACTGTGATGAAACTTTAAAATTGAAGAAAGAAAATGAGATCCTTAAACATGATTTGAAGATTGTAGATCTAAAGTTAAGCTTGAAAGATAAGAATAGTAAAGATGAATCTAATCTAAAATCTAAGAATGCTAATCTAAAATCTGAACTTACAAAAGTGACATCTGAACTTGAGAAAAAAAAATTACAGTATGTTGAACTTGAGAAGTACAATACAATTGTGAAAGGAGAACTAACTCAATCTAAACAACATCTTGAGAAACTATATTCCAGTAGTGAAAAGATTGATGAACAAATGTCTTATTAGAAACCATCTTATGATAAAACCAGTCTTGGATATTGTTAGCACTTAAACTTGTAGATGATTGAAATATTCAGAAAACTTACTGAATCAATGACTTGTGCAATCCCAACAGATGCATCTAGCACAATTTAAATGCTAAGGTAATAAGGCCTTGTGCCTTCTTCACTTTGAGTATGAAACTCAGGTGGGTTTACCTATAACAATTAGTTATTCTTAGACATTCTAAGTTGAGCTTCAAAATATGAATCAGCTCCTTCACTATTATGTTATCCTTTTCAAGTTTGATTCAATATGACATTACGACTCTTAGTATAGCCCAAATTATCCTGATGCATAGCACTGTAATGAAGATTATGAATGAAATAACATGAAACAATGGTACAAGGATATTCATCCTTCTTCTTTTTATGAGTTTAAACCCAAGGAAGGATAACCTTTTCAAAGTGCTTCTTCAAAGCATTACAAAACTGATCTATGTACTTGACATAGCCAATATAGTTCATAAACATACAAGTAAAAGTAAATGAATATAATTTTTGATTAAATGATGGTGAACAAATGCAAATCAAACTAAACTAGTGCCCTATCTATTGGGTAAGAGTCAAAAATGTAAATCTACAAAATCTTATCAATATAAAGATACTGAAATTCAAATAAATTGCCTAACAATTCATTCTCCCAATTTCCAACCTTGTCATCAAATTCGTGTACAAACTTTCAAATCTTAGAGACCTCCTTGAAGGTTTTACTCTCTCCTTGAAAGAAACTCGAGTTTAGCCCCTATACTCACCTTGTGAACTATGCATCAAACTAGCCTTACTAATTAAATGCATGAAAATTCAAAGCATCCATACATAAAGACAACTAGACTTGGCAACAAAACTTCAGTATATTTGTATTAACTTTCAATTGTATCTATTACAACTTTGGCCAAAACATGAAAGAAAGTCATAATATATATTTAGTTTGCTTTACAAAAACTTTCACCCACACAAAAGAGCAAAACTTGCTATATATACCTCTAGCCATCTTGGAATCCTAAAAAGGATGCAACAAGCTTCGGATGGCTAGGAAAATGACTTGCACTAAAGACAAAAGTACAAACCAAAAAGTAGTGATTACATCAACAAAAAGTAGTTTGCAACTACTAAAAACTTCACAAGTGGCACCTTTGTCTAAAGATATTTCAGAGCAGTTACATAATTTATTGCATGAATGATGATCACCATTACAGGCTAACCTACATCATTCTATGTTTAAAACAATGCTCTCCCTCGAATTTTAGATCAGGTGCCATGTGTGTTCTATTCTTCTTCCTTTGCTTTTGTTGCTTGGACGGTTGGCTTCTTCTTTTTCTTCTTTGTTAGTTTGTCCCAAGCTACTACATCATCATCAGATGGCCAATTATAATTCTATAGCTCCTGTAATGATTTGATGTGTAGGTCCCATTTTTAATCAATTATAGCTTTGACCTCTGCAAAAAATTGTGTGCAGTCACCTTCAACTTTGAACAAACTGTCAATTAAACCATTGCACCCATCCAGGTCTAAAATATTTTCACCACTAAGGAAGACCTCATGCCTAATCACCAACTAATCCATTGATGTTTTCCATTTAGCCAAACTGACCACACTTCCATCACTTGCAAAAATAGAAGGTAAAAACTTACTATAATCTTTATAAAAAATAGTCAATTTGGCCCTCACTTGATTTGACTTCCCCTTAAAAAACTTTGAAATAGAAACAACCAACTCAATCTTCTCATAAACTTCAGTTACCACCTTAGGGATATCAGGCCCATGTTCTTGCAAACTATCAAGTTTATCAAATAACAAACTCCTCCCAGACCAAATGCTATGAAGTGGCTCCAAAGTAGCCAATGATTCATTTATCTTATCATTTGTCTCATGCAACATGATGACTAACTGATGGACTGATTCCATCTTTTCTTTTATCTTGTTCTACCTATGTTGCACAACACTAGTCATAGTTTTCAGAGCTGCTTCTAGTCTAACTTTCTCTAGGTCTTCTATTGGGCACTCATGAACCCGTGTTTCCAATTGAGGAGGGGCTTCAATCAATAGAGGGGGGGGGAGGCACTGCCTTAGCTACTTCTTCAAGCTTTGCTTTTAACTCCTCTAACTCACTCTCCATCTTCTTGATCATCATGAGTTTTAGATCTCTATCCTTGGCAACCTTCATTGAATTTTCAAACAATTTGTTATATCTCTCTGATAATTGGATGGTCTTTGCATCATTGAGATGAGAAAGGTGAGTTAATGCCTTTGAAACTTCAAGATCATTTATATTCTGTACAGTCCAAACAATTTTATTACCTTCAATTTTGTCTTCAATGCTGACTAGAGAGGGTTTTTGAGTTCTTGGGGCCAATGACCAAAGTGCAATAGCTTGTGACTTTGGGTCATAACCACTCCCTCTGATCACATCATCAACATGCACTTCATAGGAAAAGTTTCCCTCTAGTTGCTTTCTAATCTGGTCAATGATAAAGGCATAAGTCAAATCCCGCCCGGGAGTCAAAAGCATGCCACTTGTTTTAACCATCTCTCTGGCTTCTTCAATAAAGATCTTCTCAAGGCTGGGATCATATGAAGTTAAGGCTTTCAAAGTTTCTTCACTTGGTTCCACACCTTTAGGCATAGCTTTCTTCACTTCCTCATGTTTTCTCCAAATAAGGAATTCCATGAATTCCTTACTCTTGAAAAATTGGTCATCACTGAGAAATTCTTCTTGGTATAATTCTCTTTCATCTTGTCCCAATACTAATGCCAAGTCCCATGTTTCTTGTGTTTTTATCTTCTTTTCTTCCCTGATTGCCTTTCTCAATTGATGGTGATAGGCCCTTTTACCTGGCACAAGGATCGAAGCACTGTCCAATATCTTCTTTTGTTTCTTCTTCTCAGAAGGTTCACCCATCTCAATTTTCTATTTCTTCAACGGTGGCTCTGAAGTGGTCTCCACCTTTGTTGGATCTAGGGTTAGGTCAATAATTAGTTCTTTACCTACTAGAGGGGGACTGTTGGCCTCTTGTGATTCATCAGTGAATTCCTCAAGTTCAAAGGTGGAATAGTTCCTCGGCACATCTAGCTTCTCCTCAAGCATCCCTTCCAACTAGTTGGACAAGGTGCCATGCATTTCTACCATTCTTTCCATTCTTTGCAAGTATGAGAGTTCAGGGAAAAAGCCACTAAAAGGAATTCCAACCTCCTTCAATTGAGTCTCCAAGTCCAGTAAATCAAAGTACTTAGTCCATTTCCTCTTTGCTTCATCAAAGTCTATTATGTTTCTTACTACATCCTCCTCATCAAGGCCCTCATGTTCTCTAATCATTCCAATATCAGGAATCAAATTCATCCTGGCCATTCTAATGAAGCCCTCAGAATTGACATACCGACATGTACCTACGGTCATCTTGAAATGATTTAACTAGCTGCTGACTTGATCTAGTGCCCTTTTCCCAATCAGAAAGCTATCAATCTTGAATTGCATAGGTGTGAAAGTACCCTTTCTATGAGGCCCTAGATGCTCTTTATTAGTCCACATCAACTGCCAAATAAAATCCATCATGGCCACCCTAGGAGGTACATATCTTGGAAGCAGGTGTGGAGGCTGAGGGCACCCATATACTCTAATAACTACAGAGTTATTTCCCAGGTAAAAATCTCCCTAATTATGGTTTCCTGGCCATTTGTCCTCAAATTGCAACGGTCTTAAAATTATCAAAACCTTAGTTGGCAATCTCACCACATTTGTGCCTAACATTTCAAGCACTGGATGGACAAAGTAATTTTGAAAAAAGGTGAAGTCACACTCATTGGATGTGATATTCCAAATCTTCACCCAATACTACACTGGGCTAGGAGTGTCCTTAAAATGGGTCTTAATCTTCAACACCCTTGCATCAAAGTCATTAACATGGTGGTACAGAATTAGATGCATGAGAACATAGTAATGCATGAACTTAATAGGCCTTTTCTTCTCCTTGATAGACACAAACCCTTCATGCATCCTATCGATTATATACTGGATATAATCATAATCAGTGTTGGTGTGAGTACTCTGAATGTCTAGGATTATCATTAAAAGATCAGCAGGCAATCTATCATCATCCCCATCTATACCCAAAACCCTACACAACCCATGACACAAGAGCTTCATATAATGATTAAAGGATGCAAATGAATAAGGGGCATTCATATTTAGTGGGAGAGCGGCTATGTACTTATCATGTTTAGGCATATGCCTGACTATTTAGTTTTTTAGTGGCCCTATATTACTAGCATATTTTTCCTTTTCCTTCCTGAAGTCAATTTTAGTAGAAGAAGAGGATTAAAAATTGAAAGCTCTCATGAAAGACCCCCTATCTAGAGAGAGAAACATAGACTGGTCTTCACATCTAATGCATCTAGAAATAGGGTCATATAACCTAGCTCAATGATTAAATCAACATCTACAAACATATCAGGCACAATGAATTTTTCCATTCCCAACACCCAGGCATTTCATACAGGTATAGGTTTAATTCTATTATTGTAAAAATATGAGAACAAGGAAAAATCAAAACTTGCAGAAGTAATGGGGTCCCTACATTTGTCCATGAGGTCCTCAAATGCCATGTCGATAATATACTTGATAATATGAAGCTTCAGAAGCTGAGATTGAAGGATATGTGAGCAGATTACTTAAGAGTAATTTGGATGCTAAGAGCCCTAGATTTGGGATACATGAGGAGAACTTCAACTCCACACAATCATCACAAGTACGAAAAATGGCAACAAAAGAGTTGACAGTACCATCAAGAAAATACTGAAAGATACTAGTATGACAGAACATGAATTTGTCATTGCAAAGCAGACAACAACAATAATCAGGGATATTGGATAGAAAGAGATACTCTTAGTTCCACCTTTGACATCCCTTGTAGCCCCTACAAAAGAAAAATACAGGACATGGATGAAGAAGTTGAAGAAGTGGAAGTACAAGAAGTAAGGAAAACTATAAGGTCCTCATCCACCACACCAGCCAAGAGAGTCAAATAAATGACAAGTGGACTAGGTAAAAGACACAAAACTATATTTACCCCAATGCAAAGGAAAAAATCAGCAGTGAAGGCATATGAAGAGGCAGGAAGCAACAAGAAGAAATGGAAGCCAAAAATAGATAAAGTGAACTCTTTAATCATTAATGAAGGTGATTTCACTAAGTTGAATAAATATTATGAGTTATATGATAACTTTGAGAAGTTGAATTTAGAGAATGCAGTTGTCAGACACATGATCCATGCAGATAAGAAATTTGATGATATAAAAGGCAAGATCCCTAACAATATTTTTGAGAAATTAGTTAACAGAAAGAAGGGAGCAACAGAAGAAGATAATGGAATAAGAGAGAGATTTGTAAGAAAATTATGTGTGATAAAAAATGAAGAACATTTCAAGGAAATAATGAAAAATCTAAGTACCCATTTGATGAAGAAAAGAAGAACTATATTGATAATGGGAGGCAATTATGAGGAGATTAACAAAGAAAGAAAGGAAGTGGTTGTAAAGGTTATGACCTCTGAATTAGGTGAGAAAATCAGTGAATCTGATCAAGAGATTAAAGAAAAACATCAAACTAATCCATCACCAACACCTCCACCCTCCATCAACATTGAAGATGAATCTATGAATGTTGAAGGAACAAATATCACCTTAGACAGTGAGGAAAATCCCTTCAATGACCAAGAAGCCAATGTTGGCAATTTGATTGATGAACAAAAGGACACATCAGAGAACAAAGAAGAAGAGTCTGAAATAAGAAAGGAAGAAGAAAAAGAGGAAACAAAGATTAACGCAGTAGAAGAAGAACACACGGTTCTATAGGAACAATTAGTAATCATTTCTAAACCTAAGGAAAAAGCATAAACATCACAAAAACTACAGTTTGAATCTATATTTGTAAGCTTAGGATAGGAAGTTGTTGATGATGATCAAATAAAGTTGATTTCATCTATGAACAAGATCATTGGAAAGAACAAGAAGGTGAAAAGCTCGGAAGGAGCACTACTTGAGGTAACAGGTAAACTACAAAGTATAATATCAAGTCAAGTTAGTGAGGCTGATCCCCAAGAAAAATACAAAGAGGTTGTGAAATTCTTTGACATGGAGTTCACCAACCTATCTGATATTGCAATAGTAAAAGTACAAGAAGCCCATGATGCTTAAGTATTTCAAGTTGTATGTCAGAATATCAGAAATGATCTAGACAACTTGGATATATGTATAAAAGAGTTGAGAAGATGCATAGAAAGATGAAAAGCATTGTACATTCAATGTACACAATCATAGAGCCACACATCTAAGATATCATAGAAGCTGAAGGAAAAAGAAGCAGAACTACAAGTGGCAGTATACTTTTTGCAAAGCCCTAATGTGAAGATCTCATAAATTGAGAGGAAAACAAGTAAGATTTTTGATGATACAAGACTCTTTAATGATGAGAAGGAAAAGAAATTGAAAACATTTTCTCTACTCAGAGAGGATGTATCACTAAAAATCAACATTATAGAAAATCAGTTGGATGAATGTATTTCTTCGAAGACATCTTATGGAAAATTTGCTTATGCAAATCTTCAGGCAGTTGAAATTGCATCTTTTGGCCTATGTGCATTGCTAAGTGTATATGATGCAATGAAGAAGTCATGGGACAAGGAGATAGAGAGCCTAAAAATCAATTTTTCAGATTGTGTTGCAAGCCTTTTGGCCTTGCAATATTGAAAACTGAGGTAAAACAATTTTGTTACAAATTTTTGACACCTTTGTCATTGTTGTCAAAGGGGGAGTAGTATAATATGAAAATTGAATGTATAGATATTGTATGAAGTATTATCTTAGGGGGAGTATAAGTATTTTGGAGATATAAGTATTTTGAGTATAAGTAGGAGAAATAAGGAGTTATGTAATATCCACATTTTTGTATGGCCACAATTTTGTAATGCAAAGTTTTTGGGACTTAGCCAATTTTCCCATATGTTTCCACCAATGACAAAGGGGGAGATTGTTGGAAATTTGGCTAAGTAGGATATCATAATGTTGTCATTATGGCAATGTATACTCAGCATAAAGATAACATAATAGTTGGAAGCAGTCTTATATGAGTGCACTAGAAAATTGTCTAAGTACAACAATATTTACCAGTTTAATTGGAGATAGTTTTGTTTAGCAATGTTCATAGAAGAAGGTTTAGTGCATGCACACTTGAAAATGGATCATTCTATGTATATCAAAGCCACATATGAGAGCGCAAGTTTTTACGACATGTACGAAAGGAGATATAAATGATTTATAGAGATAGTGTTGAGCCAACTTGAACAGAGCAGAAGACAGAATATGATCACAATAAGTTAAGGGATTATTTTGTTTATCAAAATAATGACTTAACCATGTAGGGATGACATCCTAGATGTTAACCCTAAGGCAACATGAATTAACTTTATATTTTGAGAAGATTTTATGTATTATAAGTCGACTAGAAGTTATTAATTGTAATAACTTGTATATATGTAAGAATTATGTAATACAAAATGTACACATGATACATATATAAATTGTAATAAGTTGACATATGATGAGAAGCTGTATATTGTAAGAAGGAAGAAATAAATAGCTATATGTGAAAGTGAAGAGCCTAAAAGATAAATTAGAATAGGAAAGCTATTCAGCAACAATATAAGGTTTTGTATTCTACCTTTGTATCAGAAGATATTAATATTGCATGTTTGGGTAGTGAACAGATCTTGCAAACATTTATTTTGTAATAGCAACTCCTAACAGGGTTGAGGCTTCTAACAAGGCCTAGAGTCCTTTACTATTTTAGGTTCTGAGATTGCCACGTAGTGGTTTTCACCCTCAAAACTCTTTTTATTTTTTCTTTTATTCTTTTGATTGAGATATTTGATATTTGACTCTATCACTCTAAGGCTAGGTTCACTGATGGAAGTCATCATGGGTTTTGATGCATTTAGATAACATGCAAGAGCATAGTCTATCCAGAAAGTATGGATGTCTCAGCTTGGATAGTCGAATGTTTGGTCAATAAGCTCAGGATGTTGGATAGTAAGCATGGGGAAGGATTGGCTAATAGTGTTTATGCATACAATGTTGTCATTATTGGCTCTAATTTGACTCTCAAATTCAAGGATGATATTACTACTTAGAATGTTCAGTTCGTTAAGCATCTCAACATCATCATTGGATCCCACGTTAGTGATAAGTGAATCAGACTCACGAGGTCTGTCATTTTGTTCTAGACTCATTTTAGATGTAGGTGCATATCGGTGAATGACATCTATGTGTTTTTTTGTTATAAGCGCATCTTCTCCTGGAGTAATTCCCCATTCACAGTCGTTTGATTCTTCATCTGGATCCCTTGGAAAATTAAGAATATGTGTAAAATCTGGGTGAATTCCCCAAGAAGGGTTACCTTCAGAGTCTGAACAGAACTCATACTCATGGGAATCTATGTCAAAATCCTTAGAATGTCCCATATGTTCAACTATAGTGAGGGAGGTTTCTGCCGTTTCTAGGTCTGTGTCATCTTTTGTAGTAGTAGGTTCTTGTGTGTCTACTATGTTGACTTGTTCTTTAGGTTTGTTTTCCTCCTTAAGAAGGTCTAAGATGTTCTAAGGAATGCATTCATAGGGGAAAACATTTGTAGCATCAGAGTCATCAATGTCTTCTTGATGTGTTTCCTCCTCTTCATGGTTATCCATTCCTAGTTCTATCTATTCTATCACATGAGAAGAGTTTCCACTGAGATGGAAAGGTTTCTTCTGATAACCTATACATGTTGTATCCTTGATTGTCTAGCTACAGTGTTCAATGGGTGTGATGATACCTTTGCCTCCTGTTCCTAGAGGTCCTTTTCCAGTGTATCCCATTTTAGACATTAGTTTGTGTCCTAGTCCATATGATTTTGAATGAACTTTAGGTGATTTAGAGTCACACTTTTGAACTATTTGTGATTGGGACTCATCTTTGTATAACCAGGCAAGAACAACATCTTCTTCATCAGATTCTTATTTTGACACTGGCTCTGTGATAAAGCTCCCATTGAAGATAACCCGGGGTTCCTTAGTTGAAGGTCTTACTTTCTCTGAAGGTTGTTCATATGATTTTGGTGAAAGCGGGAGGGATGTGAGAGATAGGATTGGTTCCATAGTGTACTCTCCCATGTTTGTGCCTTTGATTTTGACTCTTTTTGATAGGTCTTCCATTTTAGATGTAGATGCTATGTCAACTTGTTTAGTGAAAGACTCTCTATTGTGTGGGACTAGTTTATTTGCGCTCTCCTTCAGAGCGTTGCAAGATGCTGGCATGTCTGCAGGTATAGCGACTTCTACTCCATCATAGGGAAATTTGACACATTGGTGATACGTTGATGGAATAGCTTGCATATCATGGATCCAGGGCCTCCCTAAGAGAATGTTATAGGCCAATGGAAGATCCAACACTTGGCAAGTGATATCTCTGATAACAAGTCCTATCCTGATAGGTAACACAATGACTCCTTTGGAGGACCTCTCTTGTTTGTCATATGATTTTATGGTGATTTTATTTTTAGGATCAATAAAACCTTATGAAAATCTCAGTTGTGTGACCAATTTATAAGAACAAAAGTTTAAACCAGCTCCACCATCTATCAGAACATGCTTAACACGATGGTTTTCAATTAGGACTTCAATATGCAAGGGTTGGTTATGTGGGTGACTCAATGAGTTATCATCTTCCTCTAAAAAGGAAATGTGTTGAGGTGAAGTTAGATGACCCATCATTGTTTGGAATCTGTCAAGATCAAGATCTTCATGAACATTAGAGCTTTGTCTAGAATTGCACGATGAGCAAAAGAGATCCGTAATAGCTCAAATATAGATATTTTGGCATTAGTGTGTTGCAATTGCTGGATGATGTTGTATGATATCTCTTTGGACTCTTTAGGATTGGAAGATTTGGAAGTAATCCTTTGTTTAGATTCAAAAGCCAGATTGAATGGCACCTTCTGGGCGTTTGATGTGTTGACACCTAAAAATTTAGGTTCTAAATACGCAAAACATCAGGGAAGTATAATCTCTATTTTTATTTTATATGTAAAAAATTAAAATGATTAAAAAGGCATAAATATATGTCATTATTCTATACTCATGAAATGGGTTTTTAGTTATTTTATTTCAATAAATTTAATGCATGTAATTTAGAAATAAAAAAAAATAATTATAAAATTAATAAATAATAAGGTGGTTAAATAAAAAAGATGGTGAGAGGGAGTTGAACACTCAGCCTCTCAAGCCAACCCTTCTTTCCTACCTACCTACCCTTCTACCCTCTAACCAATTAGTCTATTATTATTCTTCAAGAAGATTTGGAAGAGGAACTAATTTATTTACATTTTCATGTAGAGGTGAAAAATCAATACAATTTCTTAGATAGGGAGTATTTCTTGCCTTAATTATTTTAAATTCAAATATGAAATATTCCTTTCCTATGTATTATTTATTTTATTGATTTTTAGGAAAAAAGAGTGGGGAGAGGGAGTTGAACACTCAACCTCTCGACCCACCCTTTCTTCCTATCCTAACTACTCGACCTACCCAAACCGATTGTCTTATTTTATTCCTTAAGAATATGGGTAGAGATAAAGGGATAAATTATAAATTCTTTTATTCTCTTTAGTAATTTAGGGATAAAATGTTAGGTTATAAATGTAATTTGATTTCTCTTGTGTGTTTCAAAATGGTTTTATATTTTATGAGATTTTGATTCATTACTAATGTGATTGTTTTTAGGTTTCATTCTAATTTACCTTTAAACCCTAAAGTGAAAAAGTATAATAAAGTAATTTATTTTGGTAATGTTATAGGTTTTGAAATGAATTTTAATTAGCATAAATATTTATTTTTCAAAATACCTAAATGTAATCTTTTATTTTACCCTATTGTAATTTTAATTATTAAAAATTAAACTATTAGGGTAAAATGGACATAATTGATTATATCTTACCATATGTGATTTGTTTTTAACTTTTTCATTTTAAGAAATATTAATTTGGTGATTTGAATATATGTTCATATTATTATTTTTCACCTTCATTTCATGAAATGTATATTTAGGGTTTTGTTTAGAAAGTGAGATTATTTTGCCTTAAACTTAATGCATTTTATAAAGTGGTTGTAAGTTTTTATCTTATTTTTACATTAGAAATATTTCTTAACATTAAGGTTGTTATTTTTCCAAAAAGTATTATTGCACTTACCCTATGTAAATTATTTTTATTGTGATATTAGGGTAAGTGTTCCCCTTTTTTTAGGGTAAGTTATAAAACTTTTATACCCTAATGTCTTAGAAATATTTCTATGTGTGATTTATATTGCCTTATGTTTGTGAAAGGATTTTTTTAAAATAGTAAATGCATTATGGTTAAATTTTGAAAGCAAAAATTTAATTTTAAACATAAAACTATATACTCCTATTAAATGATTTTAAGTATTATCTTATTAATAGGATATTTTTATGTTTTGATTTTTAAAGTAAGTACCTATGATTAATTATTTAAATTTTATTGGCACTTTTTATCAATAAACATTTGTATATACTATGTCATGATTTTATTAATGTGTTACTTTGATATATTATTGATTAATAAATGGATAATTTTAAATAAGGATCATATTGAAAACCTAAAACATTATTAAATATAATGATTTTAATTTTAAATTTTATTGAAAGATATTTAATTTTGAATGTTTTTGTGCAGGAATTAAACATTGGATTATTATGCACAAACACCTGAAGATATAACAAATTAAGTTTGTTATACGGGAAATATTTTTCCCTAAAAACCATTTATATGGTTAAATGTGTAATTTTAGGGTTAGTCTCAGGGATTAGGTTTTTGTGAAAGGGTATGTCTTTTCACAAAAAAAATTTGAACAATGTATTTACATTGAAACATTTGTAAACAATTGGGACACGACACAAATTAGGACAAAAAACTCCTGCAACTACATATTCAGACCTTATATGCAATTTTTCAAATGTTATGTCAGATAAGTTGTTTTATGCTTTTTGAAGGTTATATATCATTTATTTTGAGTTAGTTTTTCAGAGACTCTGTGTACTAGGGTGTTCTACTGTGTTCCATTCCCTGATTTTTATAGTTCAAAGTTAATTTATGCAATTTGAATAATAATTGTATGGTCTATGAACCTACCATTGTTCCTGTCGGCCTCTTAATTTGGGTTAAAATCGATAGGATTAGTTGTGTGAATTGTTTTGAATTGTGGATCAAGTGGAAGCCTGTAGGATGATAGTCTTACTTTAAAGGAGTAAGTTGCCTTAAAATTGTGTCTGATTATACGTAGGATTGAAATATCTGACTCTATACCCATATTTGCATTAGGCACTGATCTCATTTCGTTTGAAGTTGTTATCTAGTTCTTCTTTGTAGTTTACATATAAATATAATTTCTTCTTTATAAAGCATTCACAATTAGAATTTGGTGATAGTGCAATTTTAGTTTAGATTTCATACAAATACAACTATTTAGGAGATAGTATTATTTTACTCCAAGGATTGTTTACCCCTTTGGAAGGAATGTTTGTCTGTGCATGCATTTGTGTAGCATAGGGCACTTGTGAATTCAGGCCTACCAGCCTTGGCTCAATCAAGCCATAATTGCAGAGGCACTAGTGTGTGCCTGTTAGTTGGCCAAAAATGGTCCATCATTTTTGACCACCAACATGATGAACCCGAGTTTTGTCCTTGGGGAGTTACCTGAGCTTGAGATCGAGTTGCTACATTAGCTATTTTGTTATCTTTGTCCTTTTTAACAATGGTGATGACATTGCAGTGCTAAGGCACGCATGGCTCTACCATGTTAATGACGTCATTGTTACTAGAGTAAGTGTAATTGACTTTAGCACCCATGTTTGGTTTGGAAGATGATTCTCCCTGATTATGCTTCAGAAAAGGCTGTGTGAATGTTGTATGATCATTGTTGGTTTTATGGTTGTCAATAATAATTTCTCCAGCGTTAATTTTGTCTTGAATGAGGTGTTTCAAACACATGTAGTTATTGGTTTTATGACCCTTATTTCGATGGAAATCATAGAAATCGATCTCCTTCCACCATTTAGGTTTGAATTTGGGATCGTATGGTTTGATCTCAGGTAATGTGATGATATTGTTTGCTAATAAGGTTTACATGGTAGATTCCAAGGAATCACCCAGAGGAGTGAACTCACGCTTTGGTTTTGTAACCCATGGTTTATAGTCAGTTGACTTTTTAGCAGGTTTAGTCACCTTCATTTCTAAAGCTTTTATGGCCTAGGTACCAATAGTGAGATTAAATGCCGGTGCCTTAGGTGGAGCACTGATATGATCAATGACACCATATGTAATGATATTCTTTTTTTTGTTCCAGAATTTTCCTTTATCCTTGTTTTTGGAACTAGAACCTAAATCGTACTTGTTCTCTTTATGAAGTGAGATATGTCCCTTATGAACAAGCACATTTTTGATAATTGATTTCCAGAACCAGATTATTGATGAAGATTTCTAGTTTCTTGTTTTCCAGAATTTGTCGGGCATAGAGTGAAAACTTCTTCCTCCAACATTTGAGGAAGGTCAAGAAGGGTTCTCCCAAATTTTGTTTCAGATTGCAGATGTCGATCATGGTGACCGGATGTTGGATATTATAGGAGTATTGTTGATAGAACATTTTGATTAACTCCTCAAATTTTTTGATAGTTGGAGGCATTTTAGAGAACTAGTTGATTGCCGCTCCTCCCAAAGATCGTGGGCAGAGACACATTAAGTATGTTGGTTCATGCATAAAATCCATGGATATAGCACAAAATTCTCTGACATGATCTTGAGGATCAGAATTTCCATCATATTTGTCATATTTGGGTAGTTCCACTCTTTTTGGGAATGGTGGCATGTACAAGCTTTGATCAAATGGAAATGGAGATAGGGCTTCCATAGAGACTTCTTTGGGCTCTTTCTCCTTTTCCAACTTGTTAAGTTTGACTTGCATGGCATGCATTTGTTTCATCATAGCTATGATGGGGGTTTCTTCCTCTTGTGTTGTGATATTTTCAACATTAAAGTCTTGAGGAATTTTGGCTCCTTGTTGAGCATTTTGTAGGAAATATGCCTCTTTCTCTTCTTGTAAGAAGTGTTTCATCATTCTTTTAAAGAGGTCATCATCATAGAATTGTTCAATTTTTGATGGTGTGGGTTCTTGATCTCCACCATGATTGGATTGGTGGCCTTGCGAGCCTTGGTTAGCTCCTCCTTGAGACATGCAACATTTTGATTGATATTTTGTGTTGATGTAGGAGGGGTTGTGTGACCTCCTTTCAAGCCTAAATTTCCAAAGGTGTCTTCTTCGTAAAGATTTGTATCATAAGGTTGGTGTAAGGTCTGAACAATAAAAGATGATGAAGGTGAGATTTTTGGTTCTTCTCTAGGTTTTCTATGTGAAGAAGCTCTAGTTTTCACCATTAACCTTGGATGAACACTTAGAACTAGATATGACAACTAAGAGATAGTCTGATTTAGGAAAGATCAGGTGACACAACCTTGTCAAGATTGGTTTATGAAAAGATAGATTGGACGTAAATGAGGGATATTGTGTCTGAGATGTATGGGTAGATGCCCAAAATATGTTGACATGAATTCACAACACTTAGCCATTTGAAGATATTGAATTGAGGTTTGCTTTGACAATATTTTGACACAAGATGAGACGAGATTCAGACTAATCAATCGGATGGCAAATCAAGCTCAATTGGTTACTTTAGGAAAATAAGATGAATTTTCTATTTCTCTTCTTTGTTCCTGACATAGTGAGAATTTTGATAGAATCTAGATAATAATGACTGGTTGATTGAATTTTTGACAAAATTTGGGCTTTTTGGAAATTTTTGGTAAACTGTCGTATGATAGTATCCAGGCTCGTACGACATAGAATGGGGTCTAGGATGACTTTTGAAAAAACTTGTATGACACTTGATGTCAAGGTTCACTTTTGCTATAGTTTTTGGACAATTCTCATACAACACAGTAAGGCTTCCTGTACGACTCTTCGGGGGTTCTGATACAATAGTTGACAGATTGGAGCAATTGTCGTACAATAATTGTAGGCTTAGGATGATAATTTTCACTAGAAAAGGATTTTGTTTTATATTTTTCAAGTTTTTCAAGCCTTTTGGTGTTTTTGGTCTCAAATGTTTTGCAATTTTATTTGTCCAGTTTTTGAAGACCTTTGTATTGGATTGTCAAAGGTTGTTCATCATAGCAATAGGCTCACAATCACAGAAAATTCAAGGGAACTGACTCAATGAATCAATCACACCTATCTTACCCTAGCTAGGAGAAGAGATGTATTACTTGATCGTTTACTTAGGAACACACTCAATGACTCCTTAGAATATGGTGGTCCAACAACACACAATGGATGTTGGAGCCCATATCAACCAAATTCAAGCATCAAGGAGGGCTCAATATGATGAGTTTCTTGGGGTGATTACTATTCACCTCACACAAGCATTGAAAATCCTTTAGGGGTGGATCGGTAGCAAACTAGCTTAGGATTTTAATTAGGACATCCATTCACAACTGTCTCCCATAGTCCCACAAGTAGGATTTAGGCCGTTAACCCTATGAGCACTCTGATTAGTGTAGTCTCACAAGCAAGATTTAAGCAGCTCCACTCTACACAAAATCAAAGCGTGTTCATGGAATGAATCTAAGGAACAAGCACAACTATGTCTTCCAAGGCTTTAACCTCAAGGAAATGTCAAATTTTATAGTGGGGTGGAAGAGTCAACTTAAGACTTGTCCCCACTTGGGTCATTCCTGGAACCTTTTTACCTTGCCGATAGGCCCTCTAAAGGATTAATTGAAATGTGAGGTTGGGGACCACAGGATCTAGGTTTTTGATTCTTTGAAAGAGAAGAGAATAATCCCCTAACCTTGTCCTTTTCCCTATCCAAGACACGCTAAGTAGAATCAATTCAGAGACAGTATGCAAACTCACTAGGGAAGATACCTTCTAGGTTTCTGATTCTCCTAAGAAGGAGAAGAGTATAATCCCCTCAATATCTTCCTCAATGGAAGTAATCGCACGTACCTAACTAACTAGGTGCCTATAAAAATGAAATGAAATTCTAAGCAAGCAGAATATTTGCTCACTGAAGATTTGGTAACCTACAAAACCACCTATCATAAATCTTGTTGAATGAGAATCTTTGGCAAGTGATTTTATGAAAGGTTTCCTACAAAAAGAAGGGTTTAGAAGTCAAGACAAGAAGAGGCTAAAGATCTAGTTTTTATGCTCAAGTCTTCATCTTTTCGTCCTGCAAAGATGTGTTAGGCTGTGAAAATGATCAATCACCAGTAAGTAGCAAATGTCAGAGTCAGTTGTTAGTTGAAATCTCAAATCAAATATCTCAAGAATTGATCAAAATCTGATACGACAATTGAAAACTAGAGTCAAAACTTGTATGACAATATACTAGTTCCCATACGATAATTTAGGCACAATATGACTCTGGGTACCTGCACACACAAAAATTCAAGGCATATATGACAATATACAACAACTGATATGACAATGCAAATTGTCATCTATCGTACGACAGACAGAGAGTTCTGATACGACAATCTACAAGTGTCGTATGAGATTGTATGGAAGAAAAATTAAAAATCAAACCTTGAATTGAAAATGTTAGAAAATGATGAAAATAAGAATGGAAACCCACTGTTGGGCTCCACGGTGGGTGCCATAAATGTGCATGTGAAATTATACCTACTTGTGAACACAAAACTTCAGTAAAATATTATTGGTTAATAAATCAAAAAATTTGCGATGAAGAAAAATATCATTAACTAGGTGATTTAATGCCTTCTAGAAGATGCGAGTATGGTATTCTCATAAATTGACTGAGATCAGTGACAATGCAACATCTAAATGAAGGATTTGAATGATGAAAGCTATAAAAATGGATGCACATCTAAGCTATGTTTTTGGATTTTTCAATGCAATATGGATAAAAAACAATGTGAAAATGATCTAAAACTAGATGAAATATGAATTGAAATCTAATCTAGCAATGATATGAATGCTATGAAATGAAAAACTATGATTAGCAAGAATCTCAAAAATTGCACAATCTCCAATTCACCAGATCGCACGTGTAAGGATTCTCCAAATTTGTGGTCGTTTGTAAATGACTAAAGCCAGTTTATATAGAAATCTAGGGTTTTCGAGAACTCATGGAAAACCAAAAATCTCTCCTTGATTAACTTAGATTGATTGTTGAGTTATTAGGAAATTAGAAATAGTTATCTCACAAAATCATGCAAAATCAACTTTTAAACTCAAATTAGAAGTTTAGATCACTCCAATCTGCTTTTCAACTCACAATCACATGTTGAGTTCAAAAAGTTAACAAATTGAATTTAATAGTTGATTTAGAATTTAACTTCTTTTCTGATTTATGCATAGATAATTATGAATTATTTAATTTTCCATGTGTTTTATTCTCAACTTAACTGATTTGAACAATTAAATAACTGATTTATGGGCTAATCAATTATTTTAATCAAACTTTATTCAAAATCATATTATTAAATTTGACAATTTGATTTTAATCAATTAAATAAATATTCAATTGATTATTTTTAGAAATTGTGATTTATTGTCAAATAAATAAATAACTTTGGAATAAATATCAATTAAATCTAATTAATTAATTACATGGCAGAATTAAGTTTAATTAATTAAATATTCAACATATTCAATTAATTGACTTTAGGATAAATAAAATAATATCATTTATCGCCAAATAATATTTAATTAGAAATAATTAGGATAAATTAGGAATATTCCTCGATACAGAATTAGAATAGGATTGATTAGGGTTTCAATAATTAGATGTGCCTTGGGTTAGGACTTTGAAGTCGATTTCGATCGATTTGTCGATGTAGGAGGTTAATGGTACTGAAGCACATTTTGGGGTATTACAATTATAAGTCTTGGCAATGAGCAATATTAATTCTAGAACTTGCACAGAGTGCAAAAAACATGCAACTTGCATGATCCTGAAGGCGGATGGATTAACTAACAACAGGTTATTTTCCCTTTTTGACTGATATACTACCTGTTGCAAGCTTCTCAATTTGCCCCAGGTGTTGAAGTTTATGTCTGGAATCTCTCAAAGTGTAGTTTCTATCCGAGACCAGTGAACTACCCCTTCTTTCTTATATTTCATTACCAACGAGAGATTTTCCAAAGCCCTCTCTACTTTGGACTTCCTGGACCGACCAACAGATGAGCTTGGGAGCTCTAGGATTCTAGGAGGGGATCCTGCTATTGCCATTTTTTCAACCTATTTCCTGCAAGACTAGATGATCGTCAGAATGACATAAAAATGTGAACAAAAGTTTAGGCCTCAGAAGTCTAAACATCCCAATCTTGAAATAATAGGAAGTACAAAGGCTAATTAACGTGATGTTTTCTTTAGTGACAAGTCGTTTCAAAGTTGGATATGTCTACACCTACACGTACAGAGTTATGGCATTACAAATAACAATTGGCATGACAACAATGATATTAATTAGCCAGCTAGAACATATTTTAAATACAAATTTGTGGGAAGTTAGTACTATCCTCAAGGTGATCATAACGAGGGATGAGGTTGCAATTGTAGAGAGCCAGTCACCTTGCCATTAGGATTTGAATGGGGGACTGGTGATTTCATATGACTTGGTGTGGATTGCCCTAATGATGACACACCACTTATGATGGCTGATCCTGAGATCAAGAAATTGGTTTATTGTTCAAACATAGCCTAGAAGGCCTCGTAAAGGATTTGAAACTCTACTCTTCACACCTATTATTTATAACTCTCTACATGGCATGGTCAAAAGGAAAATTTACAAATATATTCATACCAGGCACAAGCCATAAACTACACAAGTCCCCTGCAGGGGAACCGACACAACATTTACATAATCTATATTATATTACACTGAAATTATGGCCGAGTTCAACACTTGACACCCTACACACCAGATGGGTTCAACTAGATCCAAAGCTTATTTACATCACTAAGGACAAAGACCATACACTATCCACAAGTATTTACATTGGCTTGACAACTAACTACATGGAAAACAATGACCAACCTTATGTTACATCTATTTACATTATTTCACAATAATTTACACAAATTTACATGAAATTTATAGAGGTGGAAAAGCCAAAAGGGATGAACCAAAAAAAAGGCCAACCAAAAAATCCACCAGCATCCCACATCGACCCTATTTTTAGGGAGAAGTGTTGGTGCAACAAACACAAAAGAAAACAAAATGAAATGAAACCAAAACAAAGAAAAAAAAGAAAAACAAACAAACAAGATGAAGCAGAGATGAAGAGAACCTACCTAGAACGAGATAACACTAGAGAGAATGAGAACATTCACCCACCCACTTGTTAGGGAGCTTAAAATACCTTCCAAAATTCATGAGCGCAAACCACAACACTTGCACGAACTCTCTCAAAAAACTTGGGCTCAAGGGAAGAATTCACACTTCGATGATTTTATCGTTGGGAAGGTAATTATGCTTTGGGTAATTGTAAAAATGAGGGTGAAAAGGCCTTTTATAATGCCTAGGTAAGTGCATTAATTTTTGATTGGAATTTTGAGGTAGGTAAATCTGAGGCCCTAGTCCCAGAGGCACCCAACGTTCACTTATTTCATGGAAACAAAAGTGACACCGCCAGAGCCCTGGGGTCATGAATTCTTTGACAACTAGTAAACCAGAACCTCAGGAGAAGAATCCTGGAGGGGGAACAAAAGACATGAAAATAAAAATGACATGCAAAAAACAAAGACAAGTAGGAAAAGAAAAGGGGACCTGACATTTTGTCAAACAAAATTATAGGGATGGTTATGCAAGGCATAACACATAGGAAATATTTTATTGGAGATAATATGTACACCTCTTTTTGGGTTGGTTTTAGCCCATGGTTTTGTTTAATACTATTTTATTATTTCTTGTATTGTATTCTTATATACTAGGTGTGTGAGATGGAGGTTTTGTGTAAGAGTCATAACTTTCGAGTTACATCTAGATCTCTAGTCGGTGATGCTCCTGAGAGAAGCTCGCTTTGCAAGTATTTTTTAATTTGTTATTGATTATTAAATAAATATATTGGGCTGCTTTTGGAGTGTGGGGTTTTTCTCCCAAAAGGATTTTCCCCATGTAAATCATTGTGTTGTGGTATGAATGTTATTTATGTTAAGTTTTTATAATTGTGAAAAAGATCTGAGAAATTTTTTGCATTATTCCCCCCTTAGGATTAGTTAGGAAGTTGTTCTTATACTTAATTTTCCTACAATATTACCTCTCAAACTTTGACATTAATTATGGAAAATGCATTGAACAAGGGGCCTATGGTCCTAGTGGTATTCTGGTGGCTACTGTATGGCCATCAAGTAGTATTGGTGACAAAGGTGGTATCATAGGAGACTATGTAGTATTTTGTATTTATTTATTTTAAAAAATAAAAAAAAGGTGGTAGGGATCCAAGACTCCTACCAACCCTAGATGGGTGGCACATAGGAGAAAATGTTACCACAATTCATTGATAAAGGGAGGTGAGGGTTGGTGTCCCATATTCCAATCATGTTAGCATATGATGGTCCACTACCCCTCACAATCCTAATTTGAATTTATCTTATTTTACAAAGTTCACAGAGTGTTTGACTCTTTTTTTTTAGTTTTTAATTTTTTACACTTTTTTACAAAAGTATGGAATCAAAAAAATATTTTAGTCTTTTTATAGAACTCTTTGAGGAGGTTGAATAATGTCATTGGAAAAAATCTCTTTTGTTGACTTTATCTGATTTTGACCAAAATTATGTGAGTTTATAATGTTTGACTATTTTGAATGCAATGGTGCATTCGAAGTGCTCTAAAATATAAGCCAATGTAAATTATTAAAAAGAAACTATATCTAGAACCACAAGAATTAACATCCCAATATCAAAATTTGACAAATAAAAAGTCAAACTTTGGATATCATATTGAGCTCTAACTTGATGCAAGAATCACCAATGTGAATCTTTTGAAGCCCCGTCCTTGAAGTAAATGAACATAATTAAAACACCAAGTTTTGATGCCATATAAGATTCAATGAGAATCCAATTGCAAAACCTTGAATCTAGGTGCATGAAGAGTTATAATAGTTGTATGCACAAAATTAATGATGCAATAAGAAACCACCCAAACTATCCAAAATAGAGGAAATCATTAGGAAAATCAAACCAACCATCAAATGTAAAAAATGAGGTACATATAAATAGTCCATCTGGATGAATGACGTAAGAAGATGACATGTTGAGTGGTGATGCATTTAACTACTAATTAGTGGAGTAGTTAATTCAATCTACATAGAAAGTCAAGGATGAACTACGCATTGACAAATTAGTGCATTCAAATTGATTAAATAGAGGTCACACCTAACTACCACCAATAAAAAGATCAAGTGAGAATCCAATTGTATAAGATTAAACCTACGAGCTTGAAAAAAGTTACAGTAGTTGTAAGCACAAAATTAATGGTTCAATATGCAACAACACAAGCTATTCCAAAATAGAGGAAATCAATAATAAAGACAAATCAACCATTAAAATGAATAGATGAAGTACATATAAAGTTCACTTGGATTCATGACTTAAGGATATGGCATGTTCAATGGCGACATGTTTAACTATCTGTTACAAAATTAGTTAACTGATCTAGTTAGAAAGTCAAAGAGTGAACTACGAATTAATGGATTAGTGCAGAACTGAACAAAAATGACATTTAACTACTACCAATCAAAAGTTGATGAAACAACAGTAATGCTTGTGTACTTCAAATGAAAGTTTACATACCTTTATCAACTTTTTAGATAAAATATCTAAATACCTTAAATATTTAGAAACATTAAGTATTACGACATATAATATAAATTGAATTGTCAACAAAACCTACCCCCAAAAATTATTCATCAATACATAATTATATCAAAACACTCCATACTGACTTGGATATGCAAAACTCTCTCCATTAGAGAGCACTTTCATCATTGTGTATAAGCCTCGAGGGATGCTTTCTTTTGACCTGAGTTGAGTATAATATTTAGCTACTAATTTGACAAAACCGGAAAAGTTAAAAACAGTGGATATGGGCGGCAATCATTAATATTATTCCATACGGTAGTCCACAAATAAGAAAGCGAAAACATCCCTTTCACAATCTATTGTGTGGGAGCCATGAAAACTAAACCTAGCCATGAAAGGTGACAGATGAAAGCATTATAAAACTAAACCTAAAAGCGTCTGAACTCCGTTTGGAGAAAATGAGGATGGCAGAACATGATTAAAGTACCTACGCAGAGATGAATACACTCTCTGAAATGGAGAATACTGAATCAGATTTTTTGTGGGTATGAAAGCTGAAAAAATCTGAAGGCTCCAACGGGTCCCATTGAAAAATGGTGGCCTGCATGTACTACATAGCTTTTGATCCACTTACTCCAAGAGGCATGTGAAGGAAGGGAATGGTAAGTATGAGATCATAGTGAGGTGACATAATTCTAAAGCTCTGTAAGATTGTGAGAAGTGGGTCCTTTCAATGGATATCTTCGTTTGAGGAGATCTATCCTTTTCCTCTGCTCTTAGTGGAAACAAAAGTGTTGTAAAAACAAAAACAAAAAGTTGTCATGGACGGTGCCATGGATTGAGATGTTGTTGGGTCCCAATTTTCTCAGACTTATTTGATCTTGTGTGTGAATACACATTCAAGGAAGCATCTCGTTTACTTCATGGGCTATCACTTTTCACCAAAACATGCCATTCACTAATCATTAGGTTGTCCAATCTACCTTTATAAAAGCCTTGTAAATTTTTCTTGGTCTTGGAATATGCCTTTCCATTTTGTAGCTCTGCCTTTTCTTTTATCATTATTCTCTGAAGTATCTGTTTGTTGTATCTATCTTCTCTCTCCTAGAGGTAGGTCCTCTTATACTCCATTTTTTTATTCAGGAAGAAACATGTGGCAGAGAAGATAATACCTTTCTAGGCAATCAATCACTTCAATGGGCATACTATGAAGCCATTATGTACTGCAATAGTACTTCTTAAGTACTAAGTTATGCCAAGGCAAAATTTTGGGTTCAGATTGTAAAGTATTACTTTTGTGAGACTTAGAATAAAACAAGCACATAAAGCAATAGTTGGTAGTTTGTTTTTCTTATGAATAAATAGTCTTATTATTTATTTTTCTATGAATAGAGTGTTGTTATATTATTTTATAAAAGATATTATGTATATTATATTTAAAAAGAAAAGGCAGGTTGAATGAAATAATAGTATAAAGTTTACATAAGGTGAAAGGTTACAATAATATTATAAATAACTTTTCAAATATGGATTAATTATTTGTAGAGTATAAATAAACTTAAGCAACACAAGAAATGCATCTAGTAGATGGTGGACATGATATTGCCCCATCTAATTGACAAGTATTGATTATCCTCTTTCAACTCTTGTTAGTAGAATCCTTATTAGTTTATTTCTTGTGAGAATCATTTAGAGGGGCTTACCAAGTCTAAAAAGATAAACAACCAAAGTAATTTTTGAAAAATCATTATCATTTTTCCAGCCAATATCACCCCAACCATGTGTTTAATGAAGCAGTAGAGGAATAACAAAGCACCCTACGATCTTTGTCTTAGTTATAAATATATTACACCACATAGTACAACATTTAACAGAGACACACATAGGTTATGTGATACTAGACACACAACTAGAGGTTGCAGTACTATCACAAAAGAGAGTTATACACATAGGATATATATATATATATATATATATATATATATATATATATATATATATATATATATATATATATATATATATATATATATATATATATATATATATATATATATATATATATGTAGGAGGTTATGTGATACCAAACTTATCATTAGGGTAATTGATGACGTACCATCCTTGGGTTCTTGGAAATCTTGCATAAACCAAAAACAAATTTTCTTCCAGTTGTTCCTGTTCACTTTAGTTTCTATATTTCCTTTGGCATCCTTCCATGTTGGCTCATTTTCTCTTGCAGACATGATTGGCACATTCCTTGGCTCATGTTCGATCTCTGTTTGGGCTCACACCTTGATACAATCCTTTTTGATAGAGTTCTCTTGGATTTGGTTCAACCTATTTGTTCATCATGTTGATGGAATATGGATGAAGTGACTGAGAGGGGGGGGTGAATCAGTCAACCATAAAAACACTTCACAATTAATTCTTTCCAGATCCCTTAGGATATCTTAATAATGTTATCTATTTTAGCACTCGGTAAATAGATTGCAGTAACTTTGAAGATGCAGAAAGTATTAGCAATATTATCTTTAGATATTCATCAGTGCATGTAAATGATTGAGGAAGCAATTAAGAACACAAGAGACACAAGATTTAACGTGGAAACCCAATATGGGAAAAACCACCAATGTATCTAGATACTGATTTTCACTTTTTTGAAGTGATGCCCGGTTAGAAGCCAACCCGGTAAAAGGTTATAAAACACACTGTTAGGTGTGACCTTGTTAGAGGATTTAAAACACCCTGCTAGGAGTGGCCTGGTAAGAGGTCTTGAAAACAATTCAATGGAATTGTCACCTTGTTAGAGGATTTACATTATGGCTGTTAAACAAACTCGGTTAAGAGATTTAGAATTCACTGTTACAATGATAAGAAGGTAACAATGAAAAAGTGACCTGTATAATAATGCAACTATCTTGCTGATTACAGATCTCTGTTCTGCATAAGTCTGATCCTCTCTGATCGAATAAATCTCTGCTGCACCTCAAGGATATCTGAACATCCTTCACAAATTCGCATATACCTTTCCTTCTTTTCTTCTGTAAATCTTCTGCTGTGTTGCTTTTACTTTTCACATTTGACCTTTTATTTATATGATTTTGGATTAGTCAAATCGACATTTTTTTTTGTATAACAGTCGGCTGAATTAAGTAAACTCTATTTGCAAAAATCCTTCAAGGGCCGACAGTGCTCGGTGACCATGTCTTTTTATAATTTTTCGGAGACCGAGGGAACTCGGTAAACACCAACAATCCTTTACCTTTGATAACCGACTGAACTCGGTAAATACTAACTTTTCTTCGACAACCGAGTGAACTCGGTAAACACTAAACTTTCTTCGGCAACCGAGTGAACTCGGTAAACACTAAACTTTCTTCGGAAACCGAGTGAACTCGGTAAACACTAAACTTTCTTCGGCAACCGAGTGGACTCGGTAAGCACTAATATTCCTGTCTGGCAGACCGACTGAGCTCGGTAGAAGCAGATTGCTGCGGACTATGACATAGTGTGACATCAAAGACAATACATAATTGAGTAGTAATTTCCTTCAGACAATTATTTCCAACAATCTCCCTCTTTGGCATTGATGGCAACACAATATGTCATAGCATAAGAAATTTGAAAGAGTTAGCTCGGTTTGGATTCAAATCTCCCTCTGTCAGCAAACTTCCTGTATCCTGAAAATTCTTCCTTCTGACTATTTTAAAATTTCTTGAAGTAATAGCAAAGACATAGCAAACACTCCCTCTTTGACAACACATGCCAAAGACAATTCTCATATTACCGGTGAAAATTAATGTACCTCAAGTACTGATTCATATGCAATGATTCCTTGAATATACTACATCAACAGGTTGATTTTCAATCATGTTCTGGTTGATGCATCACTAAAACTGCATTTAGTGAGCCTCGGATAGGGGAATGACCCCTAACTTACCTCTTAGATACACAAATGCATCCTTAGGTAATGGTTTGGTAAAAATGTCTGCAATCTATTCTTTTGTATGAATATATTCTAATCTGATTTCCTTGTCCTGCACCAATTCTCTGACAAAGTGATATTTAATAGCAATGTGCTTGGTTTTGGAATGCATCACTGGATTCTTAGAAATGTTTATTGCACTGGTATTGTCACAAAATATAACAACTGGTTCTTTGATTTCAACCTTCATACCTTCTAATAGCTGTTTAAACCAAACAATATTTGAATAGTTTACTGCAGCAGCAACATATTCTGCTTCAGCTGTGGATTGAGATGTGCAATTCTGCTTTTTACTAGTCCAGGATACCAGTCTTTTTCTGCCCCACCACTTGTACTTTTTCTGTCATCAATGTTTCCTGCCCAATCAGCATCAGTAAACACTTTCAAATCTAGATTGCCTCCAAATTTATACCACAAACCATACTCTTCAGTTCCTCTTAAGTATCTTAAGATTCTTTTGATTGCCATCATGTGATTTTCCTTAGGTTTTGCTGAGAATCTAGCTACTATACCGACTGCTAAGGCAATATCAGGTCTTGTATGTACTACATACTGTAATTTTCCAATCATAGATCGGTATAGGGTCTGATCAACTTCTTTTGAATCATCATTTTTGGTAAGTTTCAGTCCAGTACACATGGGTGTACCAACTAGTTTTGAATCTTCCATTCCAAACTTCTTAAGTATCTCCTTAATGTATTTGGATTGAGTAATGTATATACCATTCTTGCTTTGCTGAATTTGAAGACCAACAAAGAATTTTATTAAACCAAACATAGACATTTCAAATTCTCTATTCATTTGTTCTGAAAATTCTTTGCACTGATCCTCATTCCCTGTAAATATAGTATCATCCACAAATATTTCTGCCAATACAATTTTGTCATCCGGTCCTTCTTTGATATACAGATTACTGTTATCATTAGCTCTTTTGAAATTAATCTGGATCAAATAGTTATGGAGTCTTTCATACCATGCTCTAGGAGCTTGTTTTAAACCATATAATGCTTTGTGTAACCTGCAGACCATGTCCCTTTTATCTGGATCAACAAAACCTTCAGGTTGTTCAATGTAGACTTCTTCATCAAGAATTCCATTGAGAAATGCAGATTTTATATCCATCTGATATACCTTAAATCCTTTGTGCGCCGCATAAGCAAGTAGAGTTCTTACACCTTCTAATCTTGCAACAGGAGCAAAAGTTTCTCCATAATCTATACCTTCTTCTTGAGAATAACCTTTACATACCAGTCTAGCTTTGTTTCTAGATACTTGACCATCTTCATTCAGTTTATTTCTGAATACCCATTTTGTTCCAATTACATTTTTATCTTTAGGTCTAGGTACAAGAGTCCAAGTTTTGTTCTTTTGTATTTGTTCTAATTCTTCATTCATTGCTTCAATCCAACTTTCATTCTCCAATGCATCTTTGATATTTCTAGGTTCAAAATCAGTAAGTAGACATGTACCTTTTAGCTTGCTTCTTGTCATAGTACCATCTGATTTGTTTCCAATGATTTGATCTGGTGTATGATGTCTTCTGACATATTTGGCTAGTATAGGTTCCTTGCCTTTTGAATGATTCATGCTGTTGTCTTCTAGGATCTCTTCTTCAGGTTGCTCGGGCTCGGTAGATATTTGTTCGGTAACTTCAGGCTGAGACTCGGTCTGAATTTCTTCCTGTGACTCAGTTTGAACTTCTTCCTGTGACTCGGTAACTGTGCTTGGCTCGGTAGATATAGCTTCCTTATTGATAGTTGTGTCTGTCAGTGTTTTAGGTTCAATGTAAACGAATCTTCTGTAGTTCTCAGGTTCCTTTTTGCTTTCTTCCTCAGTCTTTTCTGCAAACTCATCAAATTTTACATGTATACTTTCTATGACTTTGTGAGTAGATAAGTTCAGACATTTGTATGCCTTGCTTTTGCTAGAATATCCTAGGAATATTCCTTCATCACTTTTCACATCAAATTTATTTCTTCTGGATTCTTTTAAGATATAACACTTGCTACCAAATATTTTCATGTAACTTACATTAGGTTTATAACCATACCATAATTCATAAGGAGTTTTGAATGTGTCTTTCTTCAATTGTACTCGGTTCAAGGTATGAACTGCAGTGCTGATAGCTTCCTTCCAGTACTTTATAGCGATGTTCTTTTCTATCATTAGAGTCCTTGCACAATCCATAATAGATCTGTTTCTTCTTTCTGCTATTCCATTCTGCTCAGGAGTTCTAGGAGCTGATACCTGTCTTTTGATTCCTCTTTCAATGCAGAAGTTGTTAAAATCATGGGAGATGAATTCACCACCTCTGTCTGATCTTAAGCATTTCAATCTTTTCCCTGTTTCTTTTTCTACTCTTGCCAAGTACCATTTGAACTTTTCAAATGCCTCTGATTTTTCTCTTAAATACATAACAGTCATCATTCTAGAATAATCATCAACGAAAAGAATAAAGAATTTATCTCCAGTATAGCTTTGTATTCCAATAGGTCCACATAAATCAGTATGCACAATTTCCAAAATTTCTTTAGACTGATAGTTCTTACTCTTGAAACTAGTTTTACTCATTTTGCCAATCTGACAATTCTTACATAGACCAGTGTCAGGTTTCTTCAAGGTAGGAATGCCTCTAACCTTCTTGAATTTGCTTATTTTTATCATGTTATCAAAATTCACATGACATAACCTTTTGTGCCATAGCCAACTTTCTTCTATTTGAGCAATAAAGCATGAATATTCATTGAGATCAAGATAAAATAAGTTACCTTTTGTTTGTTTGCCTGATCCAATGAGTTTTCCTTTTCCATCCAGCAGTCTTGCTTGACCATTCATGAATTCAACCTTGAAACCAGTGTTGATTAGCTGTGCTACACTTAGAAGATTATGTTTTAGTCCTTCAACCCAGTAAGCATTATCACATATGAGTTCTTTGGTTAATGAGATTCTCCCTTTTCCTTTTATACAACAAGGTTCATTGTTTCCAAATCTTACATTACCATTGTCACAGTCTTCTAGATATTCAAATTTTGTCTTGTCACCAGTCATGTGGTGTGAACATCCGCTGTCTATTATCCATATATCATCTTTGCTTATATGAGAAATAAGTGCTATCTTATCTTCATCATCATCAGATTCATCTTTTATAGCGATAAAGACAATTTCTTCTTCACTATCATCAGAATCTTTAGCCATAAAACACGATTTCTTACCTTTATCCTTGTATGATTTGAAATTCTTTTTGCCATAGTACTTGTGACTTCTCTTTTCTTCCTTGACTTGCTTGTTTGGGCACCTAGCTGCAATATGTCCAATTTCTTCACATGAAAAATAGATTAAAGGAGTTTTACCTTTATACTTACCTTTCCCTCTAGAGTACTTCTTTGCAAGTAATGCTTCTACAATTTCAAGATCACTATCAGAACTTTCTTCTGATTCTTCTTCACTGTCTGTCTGAACTTCTTTAATTTTCTTGTTCTTCTTTAGTGAAACCTTGGCCTCAAATGCTGATTCAATATTTTTGGAACTAGGAACATAGTTGTCATAGTTGTCTAATTCAAAAGCTGTCAATCTTCCAACTAAAGCATCCAAAGTTATATTGTGGTTTGCTTCACATCTTCTTTCTTGAATAGCTGATACTCTTATTGCATAGATAGGGAGTAGTGTTTTGAGTACCTTACTTATAACAGTCTCATCTGAGATTGTTCCTCCAGAAGCTCTAATTGCACTTACACTTGCTTTGATTCTTTCAACATATTTTGCAATGTTTTCATCTTCCTTCATATTCATCTTGTCAAACTGTCCTCTTAGGCTTTCTGCTTTGGCTCTTTTCACATTTGCATCACCACCATATATTTTCTTTAGTGCCACCCACATTTCATATGCAGTAGTGCAGTCTTTAATATCATCAAATTCTTCATAGCTGAGAGCAGATGCAATGTCTATCATCATGGTGTTGTGAGTCTTTTTATCTGCAATGTCTTCAACAGTTAATGCGCCATTAGGAATTGTATACTCTTCATCAATGTATTTGCATCCTGAATCACCAATGGAAGCCAGATGAAGTCGCATGAGACCTTGCCATGCTGAAAAGTTATCTCTGTTAAGCTTTGGAATTTCCCTCTTGTAAGACATCCTGATCTTTAGCTTAGGTCTTTGAAACCCTTCCTGCAAGCACCAAATGCTCTGATACCAATTGATGGAATATGGATGAAGTGACTGAGAGGGGGGGGTGAATCAGTCAACCATAAAAACACTTCACAATTAATTCTTTCCAGATCCCTTAGGATATCTTAATAATGTTATCTGTTTTAGCACTCGGTAAATAGATTGCAGTAACTTTGAAGATGCAGAAAGTATTAGCAATATTATCTTTAGATATTCATCAGTGCATGTAAATGATTGAGGAAGCAATTAAGAACACAAGAGACACAAGATTTAACGTGGAAACCCAATATGGGAAAAACCACCAATGTATCTAGATACTGATTTTCACTTTTTTGAAGTGATGCCCGGTTAGAAGCCAACCCGGTAAAAGGTTATAAAACACACTGTTAGGTGTGACCTTGTTAGAGGATTTAAAACACCCTGCTAGGAGTGGCCTGGTAAGAGGTCTTGAAAACAATTCAATGGAATTGTCACCTTGTTAGAGGATTTACATTATGGCTGTTAAACCAACTCGGTTAAGAGATTTAGAATTCACTGTTACAATGATAAGAAGGTAACAATGAAAAAGTGACCTGTATAATAATGCAACTGTCTTGCTGATTACAGATCTCTGTTCTGCATAAGTCTGATCCTCTCTGATCGAATAAATCTCTGCTGCACCTCAAGGATATCTGAACATCCTTCACAAATTCGCATATACCTTTCCTTCTTTTCTTCTGTAAATCTTCTGCTGTGTTGCTTTTACTTTTCACATTTGACCTTTTATTTATATGATTTTGGATTAGTCAAATCGACATTTTTTTTTGTATAACAGTCGACTGAATTAAGTAAACTCTATTTGCAAAAATCCTTCAAGGGCCGACAGTGCTCGGTGACCATGTCTTTTTATAATTTTTTGGAGACCGAGGGAACTCGGTAAACACCAACAATCCTTTACCTTTGATAACCGACTGAACTCGGTAAATACTAACTTTTCTTCGACAACCGAGTGAACTCGGTAAACACTAAACTTTCTTCGGCAACCGAGTGAACTCGGTAAACACTAAACTTTCTTCGGCAACCGAGTGAACTCGGTAAACACTAAACTTTCTTCGGCAACCGAGTGAACTCGGTAAACACTAAACTTTCTTCGGCAACCGAGTGGACTCGGTAAACACTAAACTTTCTTCGGCAACCGAGTGAACTCGGTAAACACTAAACTTTCTTCGGCAACCGAGTGGACTCGGTAAGCACTAATATTCCTGTCTGGCAGACCGACTGAGCTCGGTAGAAGCAGATTGCTGCAGACTATGACATAGTGTGACATCAAAGACAATACATAATTGAGTAGTAATTTCCTTCAGACAATTATTTCCAACACATGTTTCACAACTAGTTGGAGTTTTTTGATTTTGCAAATGATTTCCTTGGCTTGTGATCTAATTGGCTCATTATTCAATGTT
This sequence comes from Chamaecyparis obtusa, assembly GCA_027943335.1. Classification (NCBI taxonomy): domain Eukaryota; kingdom Viridiplantae; phylum Streptophyta; class Pinopsida; order Cupressales; family Cupressaceae; genus Chamaecyparis; species Chamaecyparis obtusa. The sequence continues at coordinate 2,392,849 of BSBK01007512.1, forward strand.
CCTATACTCTTGGATGACATCCTTATGGGTTCACGCTTCATTCCAAATCTTGGTGGAGTAGTTCTTCATGATTTAGGTCCTAACCTATTTTGCACGTTATGTTTTCTTGTCTTGAGGATTATGATCATTCTTGGTCAACTTGGATGCATCGTGAACATCATATATATTTTTGTATTTGATCCTTAAGTTGGTAGCTTAGTAGTAGATTAAATCTCTTAGATCCATATAGAGGATAAACTGGATTTCAATTTGTAATTAGGTATGTATACTTGTATTGTAATTCTTCATACTTCCAACCACTTGTATTTTAATTTAAGATAATGAAAAAATCTGATCTTGCATTTTATCTATTTCATGTTGTTGTTTTCATTGTGTAAAGCTCTTGCTGCATGGTTTAGACTATTCTCCTTGAGGATCCTCCTCTCATGGATGCATCAAGTGGTATCAGAGTGAGTTTTTGTTCCTAAAACTGCAAAGTCCTATAAGTACTTATTGTGGGGTGGCAAAGTGAGGATCTAACACGTAGCTATAAAGGACTTGCATAAAGATGGCTTGAAGAGGAAATGCTAGAGGTGGATCAAGGAGTGATGCAGATCCAACTATGATGGATATGTTGAAATATATTGTAACATGATTGGAAGTTGTTGAAATGGCTTAGAGAAGAGGTCAACATGTTGAAGATGTAAGTGAAGAGTAAGAAGAAGAAATAATGGAAGAAGATCAACAAGAGCTCGATCAGCGAGATGACTGACTCCTAAGAGCCTTAACTAGGGTAAATACCAGACCACATTTTAACCCACTAGACTATGATGGTAAGTTGGCTTCACATGAATTACTTGACTGGATTATAGAGATAGAAAAGTATTTTGATTTTGAAGGTAGAAGTGAGGATACAAATGTTAAATATGCTTGAACTAAGTTGAGAGGTCATGCATCACTATGGTGAGAACATTTTCCAATAGATATAAAAAGAAGAGGCAAAAAGAAAATTAAAGCTTGGGATATGATGGTGAATGTTGAAGGAAAAGTTCTTATCAGCAGACTGCCAAGTGAATTTATTTTGAAAGTTGCAAAACCTAAAGAAGAAGGAATCTAGTGTGAAGGAGTATATTAAGGAATTCTACAAGTTGGACATTAGATCTACACATAAAACCTAATGATAGTGAACAAGTTGTAAGGTATCTTAATGGTTTGAGGATGTTTATATAGGATGAGATCAATTTAATCAAGTTGCAGAGTGTGGAGGAAGCTTAGCAATATGCCTACGAAAGACTGAGGAGAAGTTGAAAAAAGACATGAATAGAGACAAAGAGGAAGAGGAGGAAGATTTAAAAAAGGAAGAACCTTTCTTGGAGGAGAAAGATATTTTGCAGAGTATAAAAATGGTAAGGTAGAAGGAAAAGAGGATAATTCACACTGAAGAGAGGATATGAACTTTCATAGGAATGGTGGATAGAATGACTATAGGAGAGATGATAGGAAAGTGTTTAAAAGAACTTGATTTAAGTGTGGAGGAGAACACTAATGTTTTGAATGTATTCATGGGAATTCAAGTAAGAAGGTAGGTAACTATGGAAGAGCTTCTTTTACTAAGGAAGGACCTACCGAACCCCTACACCAACCTAAAGATGGAGAAACTTTAATGATAAGGAGAGCCCTATGTTAGAATAAGATGGGTTAGGAACCATTGGAAATGAAGAGTTTGTTCTAGACCAGATGCAAGGTTGAAGGGAAGTGTTGTAAAGTTATAACTAATAATGGTAGTTTAGATAATTTAGCCTCATAGGAGTTGGTGAACAAGTTGAAATTATAGAGGTTGAATCATCCTAATCCCCATCAGATAGCATGGATTTAGGATGATCATAAAGTACTGGTAAGTGAACAAAGCTTGGTAAAACTTAAGATTGGATCTTATCATGATGAAGTTCTATGTGATATTATTCCTATGGATGTATGTCATAACTTGTTGGGTAGGCCATGGAAGTATGATAGATAAACATTTCATGATGGAAGAAAGGACATATATACTATTGTTGCAAATGGGATGAAACAAGTTTTGTTTCCTTTAGAAAAGACTCCTATGAGTGAGATTTGTACCAATGTTAGAGTTTATTTGGTGGATGGAAGGAAATTATTGGATGGTTTGAGAAGTGAGAGTATGTGATATGATTTGATCCCTAAGAAGCTAGATTTGAAACTAGAAGAAGAACAACTAGAGGAGATAAAGGAGTTGTTGACAGAATTTGAGGACATAATCTCAGCTAATGTACTTGATGGATTACCATATGTGAGAAGTATCAATAATTGTATGGATTTTATTCTTGGAGCTAGTTTTCCAAATAAAGCTGCACACCAGATGACACCTGTAGAGAATGGAGAACTAAATATACAAGTGAAAGAATTGTTAAGGAAGAGTTTGATCAGAGAAATTTTGAGTCCTTGTGTAGTGCTTGTAGTATTAGCACCTAAGAAGAATGGAGAGTGGAGAATATGTACCGATTCTAGAGATATAAGCCATGTCAGAGTGAAGTATAAGTTTCCCTTACCTAGGATGGATGACATAATGGACTATTTGAGAGGAGACAAATATTTTACAAAGATAGACTTGAAGAGTGGATACTATGAGATTATGATTAGAGAAGGAGATGAGTAGAAGGCCACATTCAAGACAAATGAAGTATTGTATGAATGGTTGGTGATGCCTTTAGGATTGAATAATGCACCAAGTACTTTCATGAGATTGATGAATTAGGTATTGAATAAATTATTAGGTAAGTTTGTGATTGTGTATTTGAATGATATTTTGATTTTTAGTAAGATAAAAGAAGAGAATTTGTTGCATTTGAGACAAGTATTGAAGAGGTTGAGAGAAGAGAAGTTGCTGATAAACATTAAGAAATGTACTTGCATGAAGGAAGAACTAGTGCACTTGGGATTTGTAATATCTATGGATGGATTGAAGATGGATCCTAAGAAAGTAAGATAAATTTTTGAATGGTCTACACTAGAAAGAATTGGAGAGGTACGATCATTTCATGGATTGGCTAGTTTATACCAGAAGTTTATTAGGAATTTCAATTTAGTTTACAACCTTATGACTAAGATAATGAGAGGATATCAAAAGGATTTCAAATGGACATTTGAAGAAAACATAAGTTTTAAGTTATTGAAACAAAAAGTGACTAAACAACTTGTGTTAGCCCTACCAGATTTCAGTAAAGTATTTCAAGTTGGCTGTGTTGCAAGTGGGACTGCAACTGGAGTAGTGTTGATTCAAGAAGGAAAGCCTATTGCCTATTTTAGTGAGAATTTGAATGATGCAAAGAGAAGATACTCAGTGTATGATCATGATTATATACCATAGTTCAAGCCTTATAGAAATGGAGACACTATTTGTTGCCTAAGGACTTTGTACTATATATGGATCATAAAGCATTGCAATATTTGAACAATCAAGGTTAGTTTAATCAGAGACACTTGAGATGGCTAGAATTCTCACAAAGTTACACTTTTTTCATGAAGCATAGAAGTGGAAATTCAAATAGAGTTGTTGATTCTTTGAGTTGGAGAGAGAATTTATTGACAGAGATGATAGTTGAAATACTAGGATTTGATGAATTGAAGATCTTATATAAGGAAGAAGCTAATTTTTTTGAACCTTGGAAAGAACCTATTGTAGTAGATTACAACAAGTGGTTGGATTATTTCATTCAAGATAATATGCTATTTAGGGGAAATTATTTGTGTGTTCCTAGGAGTTCTATGAGAGACAATTTGATAAAAGAAAAGTATAGTGGAAAATTATCATGATATTTTGGCATTGAAAAGACAATGGATTTGGTAAGTGAGAACTACTTTTAGCCTTATATTCATAAGGATGTATGAAATTTTGTTTAGAATTGTAGATTTTGTCAAGTTTCAAAATGTGTTAGATAACTGAGAGGGGAGGTGAATCAGTTAAGTCTAGTTATCCTATAGTCCCAAATACTCCCAGATATATAAAAAAATTCTTTCAAATCAATTTACCAACTTGGTAAAACTTTAATTGTGCCTTTTTGTTCATTAACCAAATACAAGTAAATTAACTAGTGCATATATTGATCAAACCAGTTATTGTAATGTGTAAAGTAAAATAAAAAAGCATCACATCCATACACATATAACACTTTGATTTTTAATGTGGAAACCTTGTTAGGGGAAAAACCACTAGGGACCGGTACTTGAAAATACTTTCACTCTTTTGAAGTGAGCTCAGTTAAGAGCCAACCCCGTTAAAGGTTACAATAACATATTGTAAGGTGTGATTTGGTTAGAGGATTTATCACTAACAGTTATCTGTGACCAAACATTCACTATGGGGTCAACATGAAAACAATCAACATTCATTGATTGTCATAATGAAATATAAATATCCAATCCAATAATGATTTATCTATAGTAATGGTTAGAATGCAATAGTAAAAGATCCAATTCAAATATAAATTTTTTTTGTATATTTTTAGATCTATGATAAGCTCAAAATACCTATGGCCAATATACTCAATTCAATTTCTTTGTATCCTCCAACTTTGTTAGGCTCAGTTAATTCCTTTCTTTGACGCTTGGTGTTGTCTACAGATTTTCTCAGTTCTATCTTTAACCCGTTTGACCAGCTTCGCATGAATGAAATCTTCTCATGCATATTCCTAAATTAATTTTGAATTTCATGTCTCCTTTTATACACATAATAAACCATTTTCTTTCCAGCCATAGATTTTGCCTCTTAATCTTCATCGTCCGCTTCAACCTTCCTCAGAACTTGTGTCTGTAACACGTTTCATTCTCCATCATCTGATCATCCTTGAATTTTTTTAGTCATTTGATCATCTAAAAAACTTTATCTTTAATCTCATAATCATCCATACTTGTCCAACTCATCATCTTTAGTCGGCAATCATATGTTTCATTTATTTCTTTCACTTGGTCAATACCATAATGTGTCGGTGACTTCTAACTCAGTTAACACTGTACTTAGTATACACTACACTTTCTCATTATACACTATTTCAACTTGGTGTATACTAAGTTCTTCATTTACCGACCATATAAACTTGTTCTTGATCTTCAATTCATAACAAAATTATGTAATATAATCAAATCAGTAACATAATGTCATTGACTCATCAATAAATTACCCAATGAATACCATATCCATATCTTTCTCATACATATCATCATCATGTAAATATCTCATTCCTTCACCATTATTTCCTTCTTTAGATGTTTGTAACTAACATGATAAGTACAGTCAAAACTAGTTGACATTAATGACAATATAATAACTGATTTAATGAGTCATATATACCTTGGTAGCTTGGTGACCATCGGTCTCTCCCTTTCAAGTATTCAATCAGTTGTCAATCTCCTCCTTAAGGTATTCAATCAGTTGTAGTCTATCAAACTCTCCCTTTGACATTCATGGCAATAAACTGTGAAATATAAAATAGAATACCAAACATCTGTCTACAAATCTGTATATATATGTTGTGACTCAGTAAGCTCTCTCTAGCTTATGCATTTAATATGTTTAATCAATACACAACATCAATGTTTTCCCTTTCAGTTAGCTTCAGTTCTAACTGATATCTCTCTTTCATTCTCTCTCCCTTACTCCATGCAATCATCTCTCCTTGCAGATAGATATTTCATTGAATCTCTCTCCCTTTGACAACAATGGCAAAAAGAAAATAATCAACTCTTTAGTAGCCAAGTTAATATCTTCATTGTTCAGTTCAGATTTTAGTACCTTGCATGTATTGATATGCAGTTTTAGCTTGTCTTCCATCTTTCACAACCTTAGGAAACCCAAAGTGTGAACATTATGCATCAACATCATTAGATATTCTAATAAAGTACATGTTGATGAAACCTCATATCACCTTAGTGACTGTTTGACAAGGGATGAAGCCTTATTCTACTTCTCAAGTATTCAAATGTGTCCTTCGGTAAAGGTTTAGTAAATATATCAACAAGTTGCTCTTGTCACATACTCCAATCTAACTTTCTTTTCTTGAACTTGTTCCCTCAAGTAGTGATACTTAATAGAAATATGCTTTGTATTTGCATGCATCACTGGATTCTTTGAAATATTAATTGTAGTTGTGTTATCACAATAGATTATCACTAGATCAATGATCACCTCATTCATACCTTCCAATAGTTGCTTTATCCATGCAATATTTCAACAGTTAGCAACAACAACAACATATTCTTCTTCTACAGTGGACTTAGAAATGCTTCCTTGTTTCTTAGTTATCCAAGTAACTGATCTTTCTCCTATAAAGAATGCTCCACCAGTAGTTATTTTTCTATAATCAATGTTTCTAGCCCAATCAACATTTGTATAAATTTTTAGTTTAAAATTGCCTTCTTTCTTATACCACAAACCATAGTTTTTCAGTGTTCTTCAAGTATCTTAAAATTCTTTTTACAAAAATCATGTGTGATTCTTTAGGATTAGTAGAGAATCTAGCTACGATTCTAACCACATGTGCAATATCTGGTCTACGATGCACACCATACATCAATTTTCTAATCATTGATCTATACAAGGTTTGATTTACCTCGGTTGACTTGTCATCCTTTGTCATCTTGGATCTAGTTACCATAGGTGTACCAATTGGTTTTGAATCTTCCATACTAATTGTATTCAATACTTCTTTGATGTACTTAGATTGTGTGATGTATATGCCTTCCTTCTATTGTAGTATTTGCAATCCATGATTTTTTTTATCTCACCAAACATTGGCATTTCAAATTCTTTCCTTATTTCATCAACAAAAGATTTTCATAAGTTATCATGACCTCCAAATATGATATCATCAACAAATATTTCAACAATAGGAATCTTGTCATCAGTTTCAATTTTCAAATACAAATTGTTGTTGTCACTTGTTCTAAAAAATCCAATACTTATTAGCTAAGAGTGTAGTCTTTCATACCATGCTCTCAATGCTTTTTTTAGTCCATATAATGCTTTGTACAACTTACATACCATAATCCTCTAATTAGGATCAACAAAACATTCAGGTTGTTCAATGTAAACCTCTTCCTCAAGTATCCCATTCAGAAATACAGATTTAACATCCATTTGATAAACTTTAAATCCTTTGTAAGTAGCACATGCTAGCAATATTCTTACTCCTTTAAGTCTAGCAATGGGTGCAAAAGTTTCTCCATAGTTAATTCCTTCTTCTTGTACATAACATTTGTAAACTAGTCTTGCTTTGTTTCTTTTTACATCTCCATTCTCATTCAATTTGTTTCTGAATACTCATTTCATTCCAATCACATTTTTGTCTTTCGGTCTCGGTACTAATGCCCATGTCTTGTTTTTTCTATAATTTCTCAATCTCTCCATTCATTGCCTTAATCCATTCATCATTTTTTAATGCATCTCTAACAGTTTTAGGCTCAAATTCAAAAACTAAACATGTGTTGTTCCTCAACTTACTCTGTGTCATCATTTCTGCTCTTTTATCTCCAATTATCTGATCTTGTGTATGGTGTCTTCTCACATATCTTGCAAGTACATGTTTAGATCTCTATTATTCAATGTGTTCTCCACTTGGTGCATGATCAAGATTTTCATCATTAACTATTTGTTGATTCTCGGTCTATAAAGACTATTGCTCAATAGCATCACCCTGTTGCTCAATAATGCTAGACTATTGCTCGGGTAGATTTTCAGGTTCTTCAATATAAAAAAATCTACCATAGTCTTCCAGTTCCTTTTTTCTTTCTTCATCATTCTTTTCTGCAAACTCATCAACTCTCATATTTTCACTTTCAATCATCTTGTTAGTAGCCTTGTTCAAACATTTGTAAGCCTTTCTTTTAGTAGAATATCCTAGAAATATTCCTTCATCACCTTTTGAATCAAATTTCCCATTTCTATCATCTTTTAGAATGTAACATCTACTTCCAAATATTTTGAAATAACTCACATTAGGTGTGTAACCATACCATAATTCATAAGGTTTCTTGTTTGATTCTTTCTTCAGTTGAACTTGGTTCAGTGTATAAATAATAGTACTAATAACTTCTCTCCAGTACATTTATGCAACATCTTTTTCAATCATTAATGTTCTAGCACAATAAAAAATTGATCTATTTCCCCTTTCAACAGTTCCATTCTACTGGGGTGTTCCTGGTGTAGATACCTATCTCTTAATTCCATGCTCATTACAAAAATTAGTGAACTCATCATAAATAAATTCACCACCTCTATCTGATCTTAAGCATTTTAGTTCTTTACCACTTTCTTTTTCCACTTTTGCTTTATACCATTTAAACATTTTGAAAGCTTCAGATTTTTATTTTACAAACATGACAATCATCATTCTAGAGAAGTCATCAATAAACAAGATAAAATATGTGGCTCCATAATAATTGTGAGTTCTCATTGGACCACATAAGTCAGTATGAACTAACTCCAAAATAGTATTAGATGAATAATGTTTTCTCTTGAAACTAGACTTTGACATTTTACCCATTTGACATTGTTTGCACATTACAGGGTCAGGTTTAGATATGATTTGTAAACCTCTAACTTTCCTTTTCTTACTATCTTAACCATGTTGTCAAATTTTACATGACATAACCTATTTTTCCACAACCATACATCTTCATTTTTAGCCAATAAACAAGAAGTTTTAGCATTGTCAAGATAAAATAAGTTACCTTTTGATTGTTCACCAGTACCGACCAACTTTCCACTCTCATCATAGATTTTCACCTTTCTATTCTCAAATGCAACTCGATGACCTGTATTATTTAGCTGTTCTACACTCAATAGATTATAGTTAAGTCCTTTCACCCAATAAACATTCTCACATCTGATCTTATTATTCAACAATATAGATCCTTTCCTTTTACTAGACAAGGTGTATCATTTCCCATTTTCATAAATCCACCATTACAATGCTCAAGGTATTGAAATTTTTCTTCATCACTAGTCATATGATGTGTGCAACCACTATCAATAATCCAAGTATTATTCGTGCTAACTTAAGAAATAAGTGTTTTTTCAATATACCTTTCTTCTTCTTCGGAGTCTTCCTTCAATGCCATAAATACCACTTCTATGTCTTCATCAGTCTCGGTCTTAGTGTCATCATCTTCATCTTCAACTAGGTAACATGCCTTCTTTCCTTTATCTCTATAGTCTCGGTTATCTCTATTGCCATAATTTTGGTTGCCTCTGTAATCTCGATAATCTCTTCTGTCATTCTTTCTTTCATTATATTTTTCACTTATTTTCTCATCATCTTTCCTATCAGGACATCTTGCAGCAATATGACCTACAATCTCTTTGTATTTAAAACATACCAAGGGTAGTGTTAGTCCAAGTTTGGCACTTGTTCCTCTTTCTCTATTTGATTCGGTCTTGCGTTAGTTGGGTCACCCTATTTCCCAATGTTATTTTATTTTACCTTATAGCCCAGCTGTTTATAAAAGCCGGTAGTCTTTTGGGTCATGATTTGATTTTGAGCGGTGTAATTGATTGTTAATGAGTTTTCTTGAACACTCTTGAACACCTTCAAACATGTTTGAACTCTATTCAAATCCATTCAAGGTTGTTCAAGTCAGATTCATTGCTTTTGAAAATATGACAGGTTTATCAAGACAATGTAGGTGATCAACTAGCAGATAAGTCATGAGGAATGCTGATGCATCAAGTATGGATTTTTGACACATTTTTGTTGTTGGAATACCAAGTGGAAAAATTTGGAAGATCAAAGTTCTTGAACTTCATTGAACACTCTTGAACGGTCATGAAATTTGTTCTTCCGTGTTCAAAAGTACTCAAAAGAAGATAAGAGGGTAAAAGAAAGATAAATCTTATGATAGCTTAGCAACAGGTCCTATAGGAGGTTGTACATTTAATGCTAATAATGGTGGGAAAGTTGGTATGTCTAAGATGTCCAAATTATCATTAATTTTTCTGACATAAGGACTTGCATAAATAGTAATTATGGATTACATGCATAAGTTGTCAAATCAAATCTGTTATCGTCACCTCCATAAAGATTTGTAATAGATAACTAAGTTCTCATGTTTTCCCTATTTAAGTTGATCCCTATGCTCAAAGTCCTAAATATTATTGTTATTGAGAAACTGGCAAGTGGAGGTAAGGACATTGGAGGTCCTGTGATCACTAAAATCTATAGAGTAAGGTGAGTCTAGCTACCTTATCATGATATTTTCAAATTTAATAGCAGAACAAGGAATAGAGAATTTAAGGTGCTGAAACTATGAAGTCTTCTTTTCATCTATTTGGGAATGTATCAAGTCTTGCATGTGATGGTCCTGTAGTAACAAAAATGGATTTAGAAAATTACAATCTAGAAGGTTTAACAACCCGTCTCCTAAATTCCCTTGAGGGTACTCTGGCTTTAGAAATCTTACATAGTGGGCTATGTTCAGTTGCAACTTTTCCTCCCACTATCATATGCCCCAAGTTAATTCTTGAATGTATCAAAAATTATGACGCACAGACTAAATCCATAAAAAAGAAAGATGGTAGCATCCTCATGTCCGTCAATAGGAAAATAATGTCTTTAGCACTGTAACTCCCCAAAATAACCTTCTTTTCCTTTTCTCCTGCACAGTCCACTGTCAAGTTTAATGAAAATAGATATGGGAATCAAACTTCTATGGCTAAAAGATGGCTTCTAAATCCATAAAGAGGAGGTTAACGATTACCCAAAAAGTTTAATAGAAGTCATGTACACTCCTATATCAATGATATAATGGTTATGCTACATAGAGTAAGGGGATCACAAGTAGCCTATCTCTTCTCTGACTGGATGTATTTATATGTTCAGATTATCTTGGAGGGGAAACAACTCTTAGAATGGGATGAAATAATTGCTAGTTCTCTAAGGGAATAACTTAATATGTCTAAGTTGACTGGCATTGGTTTCTTTATGTCCTCTTACCTAATGTATTGTCTGGCCTAGAACATACAGTGGAATGGAATGCCACATGAACCCTGGGTCACTGATATGTGTGTCTATGAGTATTACCCTATTTTACAGTGAGATTATATTATTGAAAATTATAGAAGGGTACATGATACATTCATGGGGAAACTCTGTTTTGAGTTATCCAAAATCTCTTCCAAGAGGAGCAGCCTAGAAGCTCAAGAATTTGTGACTAAATATGGAAGCTTGTATATCCAGTTCCCTAAATTTACCTATATCAGGGTTGGGGGTTTTGAGGACTCGCCTATGAGATTACCTAGGTATGCTTTTGACTGCTTTATTCTAGCTGAAGTTTGTAGACAACTTACCATTATTTTAAAGAGGTTCCTCCTAGAAGAAGAATGGGAAAAGGCTTTCCCTATCTCATTAGGAAAATTTTCATGTGGATCTATGGCCGATGTAGTAAGTATAGGAAGTGACCTTCATCACTTTGATTTCAAATAATATACTGAAAGAACTATTTTTGATAACAAAAACTATGCCAGTATAAGCTTAGGGCTTAGGTCACACATGTTCCCTATTCCACATTTAGAAGACTTCTAGGAAGATTGTTCTAATGAATCATAAGTAAAAGAAAGAGGGCACAGTAGGCTGTGTATATCTCAAATCCTATCCATGAGATTACAAATCAATGTAGAAGGGGTAACTAATGATGGGTCTAATTTAATCAAGGCTAAGTTAAAGAAATCAATGGAACGAGATGAATTTGTCATCAATTGGTTTGAAGAAAAAGAAGATAACATTGAAAAAAGAACTCAACATGTGATTCATTTGACTAAGGAGTGGCTGTTAACAAAGAGAAAATAGAAGCAGTCTAAATATATAACAGATGAAGTTAGAGTTACTTCTTTGTCTTGTCCAACATTTGTTTCTAATGTCTCTACACTAATTGAAAATGTAGGACCTTTAGAAAAGAAAAAAGTTAAAGGTACCCAAAAGAAAGCTACAAAAAATTGATCACCAGTAGATCCTTCTTAAAGGCTCAAAAGATCAAAGACCAGGTCTAGAATAAAGAAATATATGGCTCAAGAAAATGTGTAGACTATCAATTTAGATGAGGACAAGTTTGAAGATATGAACTATCAAATAGCTGAAGAAGAGCAGGTGGACAAAGATCTTTTTGATCTTGATGATGTGACACTGGAAGTTATTAATACATCAATGAAGACTCCTGAATGGTCATCTCGATCTTATACAATACCTAAATGGTTGGCCTCTTTTGTAAACAAGAAACACAGCCTGGTTCTAGTTTCAGTTCCTGTCAAGGACATTGTTAGTAAATATGTTCAGAAAACCCCAAAGACAAAAAAAGTGAAAAGCACAACTTTAATGTTTGCAGATGCAAAAATAGGGAAGTGGATTGTCGAAGTAGCCACTTATAGACCAAAAGAGGGAGAATAAGAACTCAAAGTTGAGGACTTTGAGGTCACAAAGGTTGAGTTGGGGACCATGGATCATGCGGGTAAGTGTTAGAGTAGTCATATTATAGCTAATAATTAATTTATTTAATTATTAGTCTATTATTCTCTACACTTAAGTTAGACTTAGGCATCTCATTATTCTTTAGGGTTTTCTCCTTTAGGGTTTTGGTATCCTTTTATAAGGATTCCCTCTTTGTATTTTCATTAACTTATTGGATCATAATAGAGATTGCTCTTTGCATGTCCATAAGATGTCTCTGGCTTTTTGGCCTCCATGATTTTTCTTGCTTCTGTGCTTTGCTTCTTCCATGTGACAGGGTTATGCATGCAGGTGTTCTTGGGAGATTAGTATTTCACCTAATCTAACATGGTATCAGAGCCATCTTTCTGCTCGCTGTTCATGTTTTGTTGAAGTGTTTCAGAAGCAGGAGGTTTTCAAGGGTTTCAGGAGTTTTTTTTGTGGATCTGGGGGGGAGCCGAAATTTGGCTCACCTTGGGCAAAAACGGACACCACCATTGTGTCTGGAAGGCCCAAGAACCCCTAAATCCATATAAAACTTGTCCATTTTGGACACAGTGGCATTTGAGGCAAAATTTTTTTGCATACCAGAGCCGTACGGCCCTGGCACGCACTTCGAGATGGCGATTTTCAAAAAACTTAATTAAAATTTTTTTAAGGGGCGGCCTCCCGGACGCCACCCAGTGGCCACCCGGGCGCCACCCCGCGGCCTCCGCCGAGCCGCTTGCAGCTGCAAGCCACCGGGCTCCCTCCGCTCCGCCAGTCTGCGGCCTCCGCCGCTCCCGGCCCCGCCGCCCGCGCCCGCGCCCTCCGCTCCGCCGGCCCGCCCACCGCCGGCACCAGCACCAGCCCCTGGTCCCCCACATGACCCGGGGTTTCCTGATTCAGCCCCCAGGCCCTCTGCTGACGTCAGCATGATGTCAGCGGACATGCTTTTTAATTTTTTTAAAAAAAATTTGCATGTTTTTTTAGGGCTCTATTTTTAAGGGTAATTGGGCCTTTTTTTTGCCATATCTTCTTCATCTGGAGGCGTATTTGAGAGTTTTTTATATCATCGGAAAGCTCTTTCTGAGATGAACGCAATTATGGAGGTTTCTTTTCAAGTTTTTTGCCTCGTTTTTCGTACCATGCCTTCGAAGGCAGGACTGCTTTTTTGCCTTCCTGGAGCACCTGATGCTTTTTTTGGCATAACTTGCTCATACGGAGGAGTTAGTGGGCGAATGAGACATCATCGGAAAGATGATTCTGAGACGGTCGTTTTATACAAGATCTTTTTTCCAGATTCTTCTTCCATTTTTCGCACCAGGCTGTTGAATTTAGAGGTTTTCTTTTTCAGGTGCCTGCCAGAGCACCTGTCACTATTTTTGCCGTAACTTGAGCATACGATGGCGTTTTTTGCCAAACGAGATATCGACGGAAAGCTGGTTCTGAGACCTTTCTATTTTTTTCAGTTTGGTTGTTTGATTTTTCCGTTTGCAGGGGTTTTCTGCCAGTCAAAGTCACGGGTACTTTTTGCATTCCGGACACTATATCTCTCACATCCGGGCTCAGTTTTCAGCAAACTTGGTATTTTCGGAAAGCTGGTTCAGTGTGCTATTCAGTGGCAGAGGTTATTTTTCCAGATTCTACTCCAGGTTTTCACTCCTCCGCGTTTGGCCGTTTATGCCCTCTGGTGGAGTGCTTGGTTCTACAGGTCCGGGGATCTCTTCTTCTGAGTTCATAGCTCACTCTTCTTTCTGTCTTTTGAGCATTGTATGCTTCTCTTCTGTTGCATTCTTTTTTCTGTAAATGCACTGCGATAAAGTGCCTGCTTTTGCATTTTGGGATCTTGAACACTATGTGTTTGTTTGTATACGCACTTAGTTATAAAGTGCCATGGGGGGATTCTGATGCATTTGCCACTATAGGCGCATCCACTCTTGTCAAGTGAGCATACCTTCCATGACATTAGCCCATGTAGACTGTGTCTATGACACCGCCCTTTATCCTGTGCTTGTACCTTCTTTTGCACATAGGTGTTCCTGTTTCTTCTTCTTGCAGATGCTTCTGGCATTGCATTTCAGTGTTCCTGTCACCCCGTTCAGCATTATGGGGGGGTTCACCTGTTGGCTCTATTGCTTCCTTGGTTTGGTTGAGTGATCTACGTATTCAGTTTTTGTTCCTATGTACTAGGCGGATGCAGTGGCTAGGCACCTATGCATTTCGGTGAGATGGATCATCTACTATATAGACACTCATTCATTCCTATTTTGGAGGTCACCTCTTTGATTGATCAGCTCTTCAGACTTTGTCTTCTCTACCTGGTCATGCACTATTTCAGTGGGGGTTCCAGCAGTATTCTTCTGACAGTGTTTGCAGATTCATGCTTCGGAGATGCTTCATGCTCTTTCTTGTTCCTTTCTTTGGGACATTCCCTAGATTGGAGGCTTTGTTTCCTTCATCTAGTTTATTTTATTGTACTTGGGTACCTGATCAGGCCTTGTTGCCGGGACCCATTGCTCTTTCATGCATTTTTGTTTTCATGCATCTTTTAGTCCTTAGTTGTTTAGCTTCTCCCTAAGTTACACTTAAGGGGGGGTGTTAGAGTAGTCATATTATAGCTAATAATTAATTTATTTAATTATTAGTCTATTATTCTCTACACTTAAGTTAGACTTAGGCATCTCATTATTCTTTAGGGTTTTCTCCTTTAGGGTTTTGGTATCCTTTTATAAGGATTCCCTCTTTGTATTTTCATTAACTTATTGGATCATAATAGAGATTGCTCTTTGCATGTCCATAAGATGTCTCTGGCTTTTTGGCCTCCATGATTTTTCTTGCTTCTGTGCTTTGCTTCTTCCATGTGACAGGGTTATGCATGCAGGTGTTCTTGGGAGATTAGTATTTCACCTAATCTAACAGTAAGAACCATTTGTTTAAAGAAACTTCTCAACAAATATTGTTAACCTCATGCCATGATGGTAAAGAAAAGAAGGAATTGAAATAGACAATTGTGACACTATCTCAACTCATAAACACTTTCTGTAGTTTTGATGCAACCCCTCAAATACACTCTCCCTAGATTTTTGATCTAGATTCAACAAAGTGCAAAAATTTGTTGAATTAAGTTCAACACGGTTGAGATCTGGTGTCTATAGTGGATGAGTGGATGAATGAAGTGATCATCAGTGGTCTCAAATACATTAAAGATTCCCAGCCCATTCTCCATGATGGTGAAGCCTTGGTCAGAGAAATGCAAGCACAATGACAGGTATGGGACATAGAAGAAGAAAAATGAATTTTTGCCATGTCAAAGTTCCTAGAGATTGAGAAGTATGGGTTCACTAAGTTTTGTATTGAGAAATATTTGAAACCCTTTGAGGAATCTACTTTTTTCATCTTAAAAAGGAACATTAGCTGGAGCATTACTACTATTAGGAGTATTATAGTTGAAACCAAGGACTATGAGAATGAAATCAAATAGATACAAAAAATGATGTTGAACAAGTTGAAGGTTATTAACTTGGCTCATACATATTCAACCAATTATGGTGACTAGGAACTAAAGGTAGCTCTAGAAGTGTTTGAAGCCACTATGAATAAAATCAAGGAGAAGATTAATCTGAAAGCTTTTGATTTCACACAAATGGCTAGAATTGAGTCCCTATTGTATCTGTGCATTGATCAACTTCTTGGAATGATTGAAAAGGTTAAAAAAATGAAATGGAATAAAGAGGTTTCAATGATGAGGATATTGAACATGAAAATTCCCCATTTTCTACTCGCAAAGGAGCTCATCTAGGCGTATAAACAATGGGAGTCGACCCATTCTATTGTAGGTGAATGAGAAAGTCCCATTGGAGCTGAGGAATGTGCCGTTGATAAGGAGCATGATCTGGAGATTTAGTTTATTTTCTTGTTGCATAAAAACTCTTAAGGACATGTATCCTTTTTACTTTGGTTTACCTAATAATTGTTTGTCTGAGAGGTCAAGTTTTTAGGGAGACTTCTCGGTTTACTAAGAATATAAGTAGGCTAGTGAAAGATAGTGAAAGGGTTTAGAAATTTTGGAAAGAAACTAGTTAAGCTTTCTATTTTAGTTTAGTTTCTCTAGAAAACTTGGTGAATCTAGCTTACAATTGAAAACAAACACACACACACACACACACACACATATACATTTTTTCTTGTGCTACAATGATGGTTTATATAAATATGTTTATATTTTGAATTTGTGCTATTTGAAATGAATGGATGAATGTTCTGTGTTGACACTTTGATTCATTCTGTATTGTGCTGTGAAGTTCCAATAGTAACTTGAAACATTATAAATTTTTATCTGGTTTTCAATCCTAGAAGTTATTCTTTAACATTTTATTCTCGAAGTGTTCTTAGCAATATAAAATAGTGCATTTTCTACTATCTTTATCTTATGTTCTTTTTCTGAAATAATGTTGAAAGAGCTTGTCATCTAAGAATGATATAGCAACCTTTTGAAGTTTTCTGGTTAAAACCTAAACTCATAAATTAGTGTTTGAGATTTATTGAAAATCAATCCTAGGGAGTTGTACCTAAGATAAAATTTAGAGGGAAATGATTAGAATAACACTTACCCAACTGTTAGTGATTGGTTGTCTTTTGAGTGGGTGATAGGGTGTTATTGTAAGGAAGGTTTAATGAAAGAAAAATCTATTTACTAATAGGTAGCTTACCTCTATATCTTCCTTTGCCTTTTTGCAGTCTTCTAGCCATTAATGCTTCAAGTTCATCAAGTTCATCTTCTTCACTTTCACTCACTTTCATTTCTTATCTTAAGTCTGCTACTTGACTTTCCAATTTTTAATGATGACATAAATGCAGATTCTATCATAGGTACAATACTATTTTCATAGTTGTTTAGCTCAAATGGAGTCAATCTACCAATTAAACTATCAAGTGAAATATTATTACTCGGAGCTTCTCTCATTTCATGAATTCGATAGAAACTCCCTTAGTGTGCTTGCACAAGCCTCCTAGGTCTCTTATTGTTCCTAGGTTACTCAAGACCCTATCTTTTCTTCTAAGATTTTCCAAGACCTAACTAAACTAGTTTATGACTTTACAATACCTCTCCAAGAGGTAAAAATCTTTGTGCTTCACTAGGGGTAACTATCATTATCTTATTTTCCATTCCTTAGCTCCTTCTTGGATCCATCCAAGTGCTTCTTTGTCTTCTCTCCCTACCAAGTGTTAGGAGAGGTTTCAATTTCTTCTAGACATCTTCTTGAATTCCATTTGATCCCTTTAGGTTAGGGTATCAATGCTTTCTC
Source organism: Chamaecyparis obtusa (assembly GCA_027943335.1). Classification (NCBI taxonomy): domain Eukaryota; kingdom Viridiplantae; phylum Streptophyta; class Pinopsida; order Cupressales; family Cupressaceae; genus Chamaecyparis; species Chamaecyparis obtusa. The sequence continues at coordinate 2,410,604 of BSBK01007512.1, forward strand.
CATCGATCTCCAAATTCTTAAGAAAACTTGGCAATTAGGCCTAATTTCTCTACTAGTCTTGTTTGACTAGTTTTTGCAAATTCTTTCAAATCTTTCCCAAACAACCCCAAAAACAAAGTTGATATTCTGACACCCTTTATCAAGCTATGAAATATTTTGTAGGTTTCATTTCTCCAAGGTCTCCGTACCATAGATTCCTACTTTCAAGGGCTATTAGGGCTAATTGGGCTTCACTGGACCAATTAAGTGATTTTTGCTTCAAAATATGATCAAATGGATTGGGAAAGGCCTAAGCTTCTTCTGAGGTCTTTTTAAAACCCAAAGGAATACCAATCCACACTTGGATTCACTCTTCCAATTGAACCCCTGCATACAAACACAATAAACACTTCACAAGCTCCTAGTCAGGTTACATTGGACTCACCTAGGGCTTGTCTTTAAAATTAGTTAAATAAATATTTAGATCTCCTCCCTCCATATTTTCACTATAAATAGACTCCCCTAGAATATACCTCAAGGCTGTGATGATTCCAAGTGGGGTTCTATGGGGGAATCATTTTTCCTCACACAGTCCTAAATGAACCAGTGACTGGTTTATTTACAAGATAATTTACAGAACTAACCTAAAGAAATGAAAAGAACTTCAAACCAACTTAAAATGAAAATAGACTAATATAAGTTCAAAAATCCCATACGAATTGAAAGGATTCAATCCATTGAATGACCATTTCAAGCACAATTGTTTCATTGTCACACAAAAATAGTATAACACAATGTGTAGACACAATGCTTAAAATTTCTTACTCAAAAACTCTGACCTCAGGAAATGGGATTCTTAGGGCTTAAATACCTTCACATGATAGGTATAAGTGGTTAGGATAACAACTAAGCCATAAATGTTGGCAAGTTGGCTATATTGATGTATATGACTTAATATAGTGTTGTCATTATGGCAACAAAGTCATATAGTAGTTTGGAGTCAGCGCACTTGATGAGAAGATTATAAATCGGTTAAGTGTTGAAGACTGGATAGTGTACAAAGTTCATGCAACTCAGAGCATCAGCGCACGTGCATATGAAAAAGTTATGGAGTGCGCCCTGGAAGTTAAGTTAGTTAGACTATATTCATGCTTAGTCTATGAGCGCATGATTAGATATGCAAGTATGAGATAGATACAAGCAGTTGAAGTTGGACAACCAGTGTGTGCCAGTGAAGAACAAAGTAAGCAACCGACTGTTATCATTTTGTGTTGCGGCCATATTATAATGATGTAAAGGCTATGCACCTATTGTAATTAAGTTTCTGACATGTATATATGTTTTTTTGTAAACACACTTAAGCCAATTCATTTGGAAGCATTGTATGTAATAGGTTTAAGGGCCACCCTAGTTGTTTATTTTGTATGCACATATAAATATGAGATGCGCCCTTTGTAATTAGTATGGAAGTTGATAGAGTGTTGTGATAAGAAGAGAAGAAGTGTGTGAAGAGTCTATAAGATGTATTAGAGCTTTGTAAGAGGTCAAAGCATTAGCACATCAAAGGAACTAATCTGACAAGCAGTGTCACAGTGACAGTTCATCCAATAGATATAGTGTGTATCTAAGATTTGAAGGTTGTAACCTTCACCACTTGAGTAGTGAGCTCTAGGATAGTGTGTCCACTCCCCTAACAGGGACTATTGTAAAAGAATCCTAATAGGGTCTGACCCTTAACAAGGTCTGCTATACTCAATACATTGTAAAGAAAATCCTAATAGGGTTAAGGATCTTCTAACAAGGATCACTAAACACTAGTACAAAATATTAGTGGGTGTCAATTCCCACCGGGGTTTTTACCTATTTGGGTTTCCCTGTAACCATATTGCTATTATGTGTTGATTTCATGTTTCATGTTTATGTGGATGTTCATTTCAGTACTTAATTATTTAAGTTCAATTTAAAGATTAAGTGGAAAAGATAAATATACAGTGAACACTGATTCATCCCCCCTCTCAGTGTTCCCATTCCTAACAATTGGTACTAGAGCTTTGGTCCTTAGCAAAGAAGTTTAACCACTTGAGGAGATCATGGAAAAAGTAGAAATGAAACATCTGAAAAGAAAATTGGAAGCTTCTCTTGAAGACCTGGACAAATTTGAAAGAGAAACTAAAGAACTAAGGGAAAAACTTAGTGATGCTCAATTAGTCATCAAAAGGCTAAGAAAAGATTTGAAAGAATGTTGTACCAGTGATCTATGGACAATGGTCAAGAAGTTGAATGAAGAAAATAAATCCTTAAAAGAACAACTTGAAGAGTTTGATGATAAGCTGACTAACAATCAAGAAGTCTATGATGAACAGATCAAAGAGAACCTTCAACTGAATGAAGAATTGAGGTAAGCAAACATGGAAATCTTAGGACTAAGAAACAACAAGGAAAGCTTGGACTCTGAATTGAAAGAGGCTAAGAATCATATTGATAAATTACACACTAGTTCTAATTTAATTGAATCTTAGTTATATGCAAGAAGAGCCAAAGGAGATACTAGCTGCATTGGATACAATGAAGCACAAAATTAGATTGACAACATGCAAGCAAGAATGAATGCACAAAAGGAATCTACTAATACTAAGAAGACTGAAGATCAAACCAATGATAATGGTGGACCTCCTAAGAATGAGTGCAAGCCTATAGACCACACTTGTAATGCATGTAACAAGCATGGACATATAGCAAGTAACTATAGAGAGGTAAGACCTTTCAATGGTTACTATTATTCATGAAATAAATTTGGTCATAGAGTGATGAATTACAAGACAAGCCAAAAGATCAGGACTCATAATCAAAGAAATCAGAATCAATCAAATGTAAGAAGTTCTTAGAATGTTATATGTCAGATATGTAACTACAATGGTCACTCAACTAAACAATGCAAGATGGTGACTCATGTCAATGCACCGAGGAATATAAGGTCCCCAATCATTTTCACTCTTGTAACAAGGCTGGACATATCTCAAAGTTCTGTAGATCAAGGATGCAAGGTCAGGAAAGCCCTAAAAAGACCAAAGAACTAGTTTTGGATCCCAAAGGAGAAGTCAATTTTGTGAAAGCTTCAGAGGATGTGAGCTTGATTTGGTAAAAAAAAAAGGACAAGGATGATGAGTATGTATTGTATGCATCCACAATGAACGTAACCTCTACATCTGGATGAATGGCCCTTAGGGTCATGGGGGAGCTAATTTAGCTCTAGACCCCTGCGTGGCTGGTATACTCACTCTTTGAGTATGTGCCTTTGAACTTAAGATTTTGGAGAATAAAGGAACCTTCGTGCAAGAGTGCACATACTGATTGCTCACAAAACAAAAGTTGGAAATTTTTAAGTGACAACTTGGTTTACATGACAAGCATTAATGGCAAAATTTTCACTTTAAGTACACATAAAGCTTTTTGATTACTCATTGCATTCAAATTCAGAGAGATTGGAGAGCAGAAAGAGCATTAGAAGTTATTGTGAAGATTAGCAGATTGATCTATCAGTGATTAGAAGTACATTTGATCAATTGCAAAAACCCTAGTTCATCACACCGATTTAGAAGTCTTCAAATTATCTCAGAGAACATTTGGAAAGTGATAAAACAAGTGATGGCCACTCCCATAGTATTTGATGTTGCAGAAAAGAAAAGATATGTGTTTAAGAAGCATCCATTTAAGTCTACCCTAGATGATTTAGAGGGAGCATTCTCTTGCATGCCTATGGGCATTATGCATGTCAAAGTCATTAGGGCATACATTTATTGTAAGAAGGAACCAGTAGGATTGGACAGATTAAGGGCACATATGGAAACCATGCTAAAACTAGACAAAACCTTCTTGGATGAATATGTGAAGTGGAATGATCACCCTAAAGTGGAGTATGCTACAACATATGAGTTCTATGAGACATAATGGATTAAAATACTTCTGAGCATAATTCATGATGACCTATTTTGGATAGGTGATGTGCTAGTAAGAATCACTAGTGACCTAATATATGAGATGACAGGCCTATCTAAGACTGGCATCGTCCTTCCTATGGGAAAGGATGTCAGGAAAATTGTTGACCAAACATGTAAGTCAAGGAGTGATAGGTGCAAGATGAAAATTGATCCTATTAAGAAAGTTGACATCAAATTGATGTCCATGATACATGGATATAGGTTTCAACACACCAGTAGGGTGAATAGTGCATCCGCGACCACAATTCTAGCAGCCATTAGACTTGTGAAGGAAGATGGAGAGTTCAATCTGTGTGAGATCTTGCATGCACATTTGATTGATAACATCAAGGCAATCAAGCATGATAAGACCAAGATATTTAGGTTTGGGTCTTTGATCATTTACATGTACCTTCATATAGTTGGGAAAGTATCAGATTCATATTTGGACAAGTCCATTCCAACCATGCCATAGATATCTTACAAGGCATCCAATGAGAGTAAATTGAGAGATTACATAAAATTGGAATTGAAGATCTTCAGGGCCAAGATGCAAATGAGGTACAAAATTCCAGAGAACATTATTGAGAAATACAAGGATAGTATTTTTTTTATGGGTGAAACAGATACAATATGCATGGAGGCAGTTGTACCTAGGACAATTCATCCACTTGGATATGAAGTAGATGAACAAGTTTTAGAAGCATATGATCAAGTATTTCTTTCAGCTCCTATTGACCCTAATGAGCCAAGGTGGGGAACTTGGGAGGAAAAGACAAGAGAGATAGATGCTAAACTAAACAATGCAACAAAAAAAAGAAAGGTTGCTAAAGTCACCTCATAGATGTTAAGAATACATGGAGTGTCTCAAGAAGATCTAGACAAAGAAAAAGAACAAAAGATTGCTTTGTAATTAGAGAGCGCAGATGCAGAAAAGGCAGAATCACATGATCCCAAGTTGAAGAAGGTAAAGATAGAGAAATTTGATGTACAGAAGGATAAAAGTGATGATACTCCCTCTGCACCCAAGGAAACCATTAACCCTACTACTCTTCCAGAGTATAAGGCAATGCCAAAAAGGAAGAAAGAGATCAACAATAGTCATCCATCCTCAAGAGTCACTAGAAATAGAAGGAACTCACAAGTACCTCTTGAAGTAAGTTTTAAACCTAGTCTCAGCATGCTAAGTGCAAGAATAATTGATGAGGGAAGAAATTATCAAGTAGGGAAGTTTTATGAAAAATATAGTGAAATAGACAACTATGAGATACATAGTATGATAATCAAACACATGCTAAAGTTCAAGAAGACAGTCTTAGAACTTAAGACTATGATCCCTGATAAGGTATGGAACATCCTAGAATTCCAAAAGAGACAGACAATTGAAGAAGATCTACGGATAAGAGAGAAGATCTTAGATGAAACTCTTCCTATATGTGAGCTAGAAGAGAAGAAGTGACTGTTAGATCTAGTGAAGCCTCACCTCAGGACCAAGACAAGAACATTGAATATAGTGGATAAAAACTATGAATTAGTTGCCAAAAAAATAGAGAAAGGCTTTGAGAAGGTCTTTCTGAATAGACACATCTATCCACCCACTACGCCCACAACACAAGTACCCAAAAAGGAAGTCAAGGTGGAAGAGCCCACTAATGCATCAGTAACAAGTCCTTAGGATTTAGCACCTGCAGTAGAAACTCAAACAGAGGTAGATAAGTTTGCACCCATGATAGAGTCACTAAAGGATAGCACCTTTATCATTGACAATGTAGAGATAGCCATGGTGGCCACTAACACTAATTTGGATAAGTTTGAAGAGGCAATTGTAAGCACTCAAGAAGCTGTAACTTTATGTAGCAACACACCTCCCACTCATCAAGATGAAGTATTGATTGAAGATGAGAAAGAAGAAGAAAAGATGGAAGAAAAGAAAGAACAAGAAAAAGAATAAAATAGAAAAAGAAGAAGAAAAGAAAGAAACAAAAAAAGAAGAGAGTAATGAACCATCTGTTGAACTAGTCAAGGTAAAACAAGAAGTGAAGGATAGCACTCCAATCACTCCCTCAACAACATTGTTGTCAAGTTTGACACCTGACACATCCAGTTTGGACTCATGGAGAGAAGAAGATCTGATAAAATTCAGCGTCCTACCCATGGAAAAGGCCAAAGAAAAACAAGTGATGAGGAATCCCCTCCTAGTAGAATCAGTAAACATTCTAAACAATTTTTTGCCATAGGACAAGAAAGTGTCAAAGATACATTCTATTGATGATGTAAGTATAGTCATCTCACATTTCAAAAGTAATTTCTCAAGCCTTGAAGAATCTTCATCCCTAGTTGTAGAAGAAAAGTACTTGAAGAAGAGGTTGAGTGAATTAATGAGAAACTTTGCACTTGACCTAAGCTCACTCAAGAATAGTCAAGCATCCTTAAAAGAATTTGCAGATCAAGGAAGAAGAGTCATTGCAGAATGCATGGATTAGGATAAGCTTACTGATGCCCATTTCAAGAAAATAAAATAGGTAGAAGCTATGATTGAGCAAGTCAAGAGTTTAGTCAAAGACACATCCACGGATGTAAACATGTGTAATAATGTATACCAAGGGAAAATAGATAAGATTGAGAAGACAAAAAAAGAAATGTCAAAGACGAGGGCAAGGCAAACACAACTTAGGAATGCTCTTGCACCCTCTTTAGATATACTCAATCAGAACATCAAGGACATAGATGCCACAATAGTAACATATGATCATGGTCCTAGCACTGACTTGGAGAAGACAGAGAAGCTACAGTATGCACTATGCACCCATCTCCAGATAGTAATGATCACATTTTGGAAGAAGGAGATCCAAAACCTAAAGAAAGCATATCTAGATGTTTTACCTTAGTGAGTATGTGTAGATACAATTTTTGAAACACCTTTTTCATTAATGTCAAAGGGGGAGTTGTGTATAGAATATGGATCATAATATGTATAGGGAGATAAGTGTATGTATAGAAGACAAAAAGTTTTTTGTATTAAGGACAGTTAGCAACTTGGCCATATTACTTTGTTGCCATCAATGAAAAAGGGGGAGATTGTTAGAAATTTGGCTATACTAATGTATATGACTTAATATAGTGTTGTCATTATGGCAACAAAGTCATATAGTAGTTTGGAGTCAGCGCACTTGATGAGAAGATCAGAAATTGGTTAAGTGTTGAAGACTGGACAGTGTACAAAGTTCCTACAGCTCAGAACATCAACGCACATGCGTACGACCGAGTTATGGTGTGCACCCTAATAGTTAAGTTAGTTAGACTATATTTATGCTTAGTCTATGAGTGCGTGATTGGATATGCAATTATGAGAAAGATACAAGCAGTTGAAGTTGCACAACCAATGTGTGCCAGTGAAGAACAAAGTAAGCAACCGACTGTTATCATTTTGTGTTGCATCCATATTCTATTGATGTAAAGGCTATGTGCCTATTGTAATTAGGTTTATGACATGTATATATGTTTGTTTTTAAACATACTTAAGCCAATCCATTTGGAAGCGTTGTATGTAATAGGTTTAAGGGCTAACCTAGTTGTTTATTTTGTATGCGCTTATAAATATGAGATGCACCCATTGTAATTAGTATGGAATTTGATAGCATGTTGTGATAAGAAGAGAAGAAGTGTGCGAAGAGTCTATAAGATGTATTAGAGCTTTGCAAGAGGTCAAAACATCAACGCATCAAAGGATTTGATCAGACAAGCAGTGTCACAATGACAGTTCATCCAGTAGATATAGTGTGTATCTGAGATCTGAAGGTTGTAGCCTTCATCACTTGAGTAGTGATCTCTAGGACAATTCTTCCACTCCCCTAACAGGGACTATTGTAAAAGACTCCTAACAGGGTTTGACCCTTAACAAGGTCTACTGTACTTAATACATTGTAAAGCAACTCCTAACAGGGTAAAATATCTTCTAACAAGGATTACTAAACACTAGTACAAAATATTAGTGGGTGTCAATTCCCACCGGGGGTTTTACCTATTTGGGTTTCCCCGTAACCATATTGCTGTTATGTGTTGATTTCATGTTTCATGTTTATGTGGATGTTTATTTCAGTACTTAAGCATTTAAGTTTAGTTTGAAGATTAAGTGGAAAAGATAAATATATAGTGAACACTAATTCACCCCCCCCCTCTCAGTGTTCCCATTCCTAATAGTAAAGAGAAGCTTGTCTCTTCGTGGAGACAAAGTTGTCAAGCAACTTTGAAAAGTTGCAAATGTTGCAATGACAACATTTTGACAACTTTTACATGTTATCTCCTAACTTGTTCCAATCACCTTAAAACCTCATAAAATGATATAAAAACATGATGAAAGCCATTTTAGGCTTGTTTAAAAACTTTTCAATGCAAGTGAGGGCTTTTGACCTAAATTCATAAGTTTAAACACCAAAAAGACTAGAATCCAAACCAAGACTAACACAACCAAAACTACTAGATAGGAATAAGCCTAATCTATGCCTCCTAGAAACACACACACTAGACCTTCTAAGTCCTTCCACACACTCTTGACCTAGCTAGGGTCAGTACAAGCCACACCAAAAATTAGAGTTTTGGAGAAAGTCCTAGGTTCTCCTGCACCATTCTCCAAAACAAAAATATTTTAAGTCACCGTTGGACTGATCAAGTTAGAGTCTATTCCCAACTCTTAAACTTAGTTTCCTTGATCCAAGTAGCCTCTGCATCACCTTGTCCTTTTCACATGACTAGGTGCTCCCAATAGTCCTTTTGTCTAGTCTTTTTATAGACTCTTGAGCTAAGAATCTTCTCTACCTTTTTTGCTGGTGTAGAGGGTAACTGCAAGTCTTCCACTTCTTATATGACTTCAGTGAGACTCTGATTTGGATCAGGAGTAGGGCCCTTATAGAGAACTAATTCTACCACATTGAAGACTAGAGACAATCCAATATCTTCTAGGAGTTCCACCTTGTAAGCATTGTTACCAAACTTAGCAAGATTGTTGGCAAAATGGTCAGCAATCCCCTCAAGATTCGTGACTTGGCTTAACCACCTCATGTGTCTTCTATAAGTCTAGTGGTTGTATCGAGCATCAATAGGTCAATCTTTTGGTGCAACGACAACCACTACTTGTAACATACACAACATTTCACATATCTCCTAACATCTTGATTCATCCTTGGCCAATAGTAAAACCTTTGAACCAACTCTTGAGCCTTATTGACTCCAAAATGACCACTAAGTGCCCCATTATGTTTTTCTTGAATCAAATTATCCCTCATTGACTCCCTAAGGAAACATAATTGACTAAATTGATGAAATACAACTGATTGAATACCTAAATGACTTGAAGATCAGTGATTAGAGATCACCGAGTACTAAAATGATATGTAAGATAATTAAATCAGTTATTATGTTGTCATTGAGGCAACTAGTTTTGACATTACTTATCATGATAGTTGAAAACATCTAAACATCTGTAAAGAGGAGAGAAAAGATGAAGAACTAAGATATCTACATGGAGGAAGATGGATATGATATATGAGGATAAGGAATACTTTGGGTAACTTATTAATGAGTCTATGAACATGGTTGACTTGATTATGTTGCATTAATTTGTTACAAAGTTAGAAGCAAAACTTAACAAATCAGTGTGATTGGTAAATGAAGCACTTCACTATACACCGAGCCAGTGTAGTGTATACCGAGTGACAATATTAACTGAGCTTGTGTTCGCCAATGCATTTCTTTGTTAACCGAGTATAGATGAAAGTATTTAATACTTAAGTTTAGCTGACATAAATTGATGAGCTGTAAAGTGTTATGATTTTGAGATTGAGGATAAAGTTTGTTACAAGATCCACGACTGAAATTTTTTGGAGAAGATCTAAGGGATGGAATTGAAACGTGTTACTGACACAATTGCCGAAGAAAGTGTTGTAATACCCCAAAAATGGGCTATAAGTTCATTAATCTCCTATATCAACAATTCGAACGAAATCGACATCAAAGTCCTAATCTAAGGCACATCTAAACATCATCGAATCATAATTGATTATCTTAAATTCTGCATCGGGGAATATTCCTAGCAATATTCCTAATTATCTTAATTATCTTTAATTTAATGATTATTTGACAATAAATCACATTTATCCTAAGTTTGATTAATTGAATATTTTCATATTTAATTAATTAGATTTAATATCTTGCCACTTAATTGTGTAATTAAATTTAATTCTATCTATTATTAATTGTATTATTTAATTTTGACAATAAATCCAATATCCTATGAATAATTGATTAAATTTTTATTTAATTAATTAAAGCAAGTTGTCATTATTTAATAATATAATTTTTAATAAAAGTTTGATTAAATAATTGATTAACCCATAAATCAATTATTTATTTTCAAAAATCAGTTAAGTTGAGCATAAATCACTTTATTTATTAAATTAATTCATAATTATTATGCACAATCAAAAGAAATAGTTAAACTCCAAATTAGAAAATCAGTGCAAAGTGTTGACTTTTTAGAACTCAACATCCTTTTGGAGTTCAAAAAGCTGATCTAAACTCTAATTTAAGTTAAAAAGCTATTTTTGCATGATTTGCATGTTTTTGTGAATTAAATTATCTTTATTATCAGATAACTCAAAAATCAAGCTGAGTTAATCTGAGTGATTTATGGCTTTTTTCCATGCACCTCCAAAGCCCTGGATTTCTATAAAATTAAAGCTTTAGCTCATCTCAAAGCATCTCATATTTTTGCACAATCATGTTGGAGAATTGGAATTTGGAGAATCAAAGCTTATTGCGAATCAAGGCTATTGTGAGATCAATTTGTTTTTTTTGCATTCATTTCAAATTCATAGCTTTCATATTATTGTTAGAATTTTCATTCTCATATCATATTATTTCTAGATTAGCATAGCATATCAGTTTTTACATATCATAGATTTCATTTCAAGTTTTTTTCATATTATTGCATAGAAAATACCAAAAAAATAGATTAATTGCATTCATATTTCATATCAGTTTGGCATTCAAATCCTTCATTTAGGTGTCGTCTAGGTCACTGATCTCGATAACAATCTGAGAACATCAATCTCGTACCTACTAGAAGGCAGTAAATCACTTGGTTAAATTAGATTTCAATTTTGCATGATTTTGATTATAGCTAACCTCTAATGTTTTACTAAAGCGTTGTGTCTATAGATCAGGTACAAAATTCACACACACATGCATTATCCTTCTACCTTCTATCCTTTTTCCTCACTTGCCTATTCCTCCTATCTTCCAACCTCACTTGCTTTACATAAAACCTTATCCTCCATTTTTCTCTTCCATCTCCCTTTCCCTATCAGCATCTTTGAGCATATCATTTTGATTCCTTGGCATATCATGGTTTATCCTTTCAAGGAGCACTATCTAAAAAGCTTGCCTTCTTCCAAAATTTTTTTTAAAAAAAGAAAAATATAAAAATTGAAAATGTGATTTGGTGAAAACCTGGAAACAGGCACCTTGGTAGCAAAAGTAAAGAGAAATAAATTCATCCTATGGTGAAAACCACTCCCTTGTGGCACCTTGGATAAGTACCATGATGAAAACCTGGCAATCAGGCATCATGCGTAGTTCTTCTACATATTTCATCCATTCCATCTTCTCTCTTTGATCTTGACAATGTTGATCTATACATGAACATTTGACTATTTTGTGAGCTATCTTATGATGATCTTGCTTTCATTCCCTTCCATGTTTAGCCTTCATATCCATCTTCCTCCATTCATTTTCGCCTATCACTATCCTTTTCCCCTTTGGTCTTGATCTATAAAAAAATAAAAAAAGAGTAAAACACGATGCTTTGAAGCCTCTTGACATGTCTACTCCTTTGGATTGCATCCTTTCCTGCTCTTGCATTATGATTTTGTGACTTATCCTATGCTAGCCTTTCATTGCTTGTCCAAATGCACTTTACATGACAATTTTTCCCTAGCTTGGGTATTCTTGAGGAGTTTGACCTTTGGGGATTTCTTCCTTTCATTCTCCTTCATTCTCTTTTCTTCCATCTCTTCCATTTGCTTGCCAATCCCTCTTGTTCTCCACCTTGCTAGACATTGGGACCACATGATATGATCTTGTTTGGGAGTTTGCAAATGGAAAAAGATACTATCAAGTATACCAAGTATCAGAATAAGTATCAAAACCATTATCAGAATTAGTATCAGAACCAGTATCTAAACCAGTACCAGAACCAGTATCAGAACCAGTACCAGAACCAGTATCAGAACAAGTATCTAAACCAGTATCAGAACAAGTATCAAAACTAGTATTAGAACAAGTATCAGATCAAGTATCAGAATGCCTATAGGGGCTACACCTTTTGCTTTAGTTTATGGGTCTAAAGTGGTACTACCTATTGAGGTTGAAATCCCGTCACTCAGAATTAGAATGCATGGTCTAGTAACTGATGATGACTACAAAGTGTCTCGGTTACAAGAACTTGAACTACTAGATGAGCGCAGACAAGCAGCGTATGATCATCTCAGAGTATATCAGAAGATAATGTCTAGAGGCTACAACAAGAAAGTCAGACACAAATAATTTTAGGTTGGCGATCTAGTCTTGAGAGAAAATCTTAAAAATTAATCCCATCGAGAATGCAAGGGGAAGTTTGAACCCAACTGGCTGGGTCCCTTTGTCATCACTGCTACTTTTGGCTCTGGCGCCTATAAAATCTCAATGACTGAAGGAGAACAGCTCTGAGAACTAATCAACATTCTCCATCTGAAGAAATTCTATGCCTAAAGCATTCAGTCTATGGTAAAATATCCTGAAAAAATGAACATCTTGCTGAAAACCTAGCAATAGGTGCCTTGATGATTCACAAAAAAAAAAAAAAAATATCAAAAGCTCAAAAAAAAAATTGAAAAATGAAAAATACAAAAAAAAAAAAAAAGTGCCTTGGTGAAAACCTGGAAACAGGTGCCTTGGTAGCAAAAATAGAATCTCTGCCAAGATGGTGAAAACCCGGCAAACAGGTGCCACTTGTTTCAAAAATGCTCCATCTATTAGTGCGATCTTGGTCTTTCCCAGCTTTTAGTCTTGCTTTAGTTTGTACATATCTCCCGGTTTGTTTTTGCATTTTCAGTTTTCAATAAGTCAGTTTGTACACCAATCGGCTCCAGTGTCTGTATCCTATCAATGTTCAAACTTGTGGGCAATCAATGTCATATCCTATGGTCTCTAGTGTATCTTAGACGTATCATATCTAGTCAGAGTCCTTTGAAGCTTCATTTGAATCAGTCAAGTCTGTCTTGTCTCTAGAAAGGATTTTGCATCTACAACAACACAATCAAACATCAAACTGAAAATGATCTGTGCTTCATGCTTTTATCTCCTTGTATGCTTACTGATTCGCATTGAGATTTTTGCACATTGTGTCCCTTTGAGCTCTTCAATGATGTCCTTTATAGGATTTAGAGAGTGATGACTGGGGGCATAATCTTTTCTTTGTTTTCTGCTTGTATGTGAAAATCTAACAACTTTGGAAATTCTGGATTGAAATGGTGTCCGACTGTAAGAGCTTCTATCTCGAATTGGATGGCCATGCGTACCTCGACCATTGATACCCAGATGATTCAAGGAAGTTTGATCTAACTATTGTCTTTTTGAGTGAGTTCTTTCTCCTACTGTGAAACACGATCTTGCCTAAGGATGTGAATGATAAAGGGTCACTACAGGTAATTCACATTGGATTTAGAATAATCTCTTAGCTATCTGATGTGTTTGTCAATGCAAGGCGTATTCAGGTCATCATGACATTCATGTTTTGATGCTTATACAAATTGCTATATCAAAATGGACGTGATATTTAGGTCATCCTAGTGCTTGTGCCTTGGTGCTTATATCTAATCTGACATTCCGAAAATAAAATCAATATTCATATATCCATGGTTTTTGACCAGTGGGTGTTGTATTGATTCTTGTGCATACAAATCAATATTCATATGTCTATGGTTTCGTAGCTGGTGGGCATTGTATTGATTTATTTGGTTACCTAAAAGTTCAATGATGATAACAAATCGACACATGATCAGTGACTAGGTCCTAGGTCTTAGGTTGCATTTTATTTTGCATGTCTCATTTCATTTTGCATGTTGCATGATCTCACAATGGAAAAATGAACTTCAATGCTTAAACAATTCTCCACTCGCATCTTCAAATCTAACAAGAGCTAAATCTCACATGAAGGTTCCTCCAATGAAACAGTAACTAGAATCCTTTTTCAGGATCAAAATCAAAATCTGAGATTTTTTATATTATTAACTACTTGCATAATCAACCTTCAATCATAGTAGAAATCCATTATTCAACTTAACTGATTATCTAACATCAAACTATCAAAATTTCAACTTGGTCAACTATGGTCAACTCATGGTTTAACCTAGTCAAACTTGGTCTTTTGGGACCTTCCAAGGATGCAGAATGCGTTATTGAACGTGTATAACCACTTTTCCAATCAATTAACATGCTTCTGAACTATCAACACTGACTTTTCTTGTCAGATTTCAATTTTAATCCTGAAGGGGGCATGGTATTGCATATCATTCAAAGTCTGTAAATCAAATTCTATCAATCTTTCCTCAATAATCAAGACAACAACCACGTCTAGTTACTGATTCATCAAAAAAGACCTCATCGCTCGGGGCAAATCTATCATCACTTGGGGCATATCAAATTCATCAAGATCCATATCAATCTGGTATTCTCCTAATCTTGTAAACTGTATCCGTTTCTACAACCATCAGATCATAGTGTTCTTTCCTTGGTTCTTCGGCAACTGAAGGATTCAGATGTGATACCTGCTAGTTCTACTAAGACAATCGAGTCTAGAACCGGTCACTCACTTCTTAGCAATCCTAAGGTTTGGAATCAGGCATTTTGACACTTTTTCGCAATCATCGGTTCATTGCTGCTATAGTGAACATTATCTTTGGTCATTCAGGACCTATTATCTCCATATCAAATCAATATCAATTAGCTTCTGTCTCATATCAATTATCAATTTTGAATCAGTCTCATAGCTTTATCAAACACTGACTATCTTTAAACCACTGCACTTCGCACAGTAATTCAAAGAGGTGCAAAATGTAATACCCCAAAAATGGGCTATAAGTTCATTAATCTCCTATATCAACAATTTGAACGAAATCGACATCAAAGTCCTAATCTAAGGCACATCTAAACATTATCGAATCATAATTGATTATCTTAAATCCTGCATCGGGGAATATTCCTAGCAATATTCCTAATTATCTTAATTATCTTTAATTTAATGATTATTTGGCGATAAATCACATTTATCCTAAGTTTGATTAATTGAATATTTTCATATTTAATTAATTAGATTTAATATCTTGCCACTTAATTGTGTAATTAAATTTAATTCTATCTATTATTAATTGTATTAGTTAATTTTGACAATAAATCCAATATCCTATGAATAATTGATTAAATTTTTATTTAATTAATTAAAGCAAGTTGTCATTATTTAATAATATAGTTTTTAATAAAAGTTTGATTAAATAATTGATTAACCCATAAATCAATTATTTATTTTTAAAAATCAGTTAAGTTGAGCATAAATCACTTTATTTATTTAATTAATTCATAATTATTATGCACAATCAAAAGAAACAGTTAAACTCCAAATTAGAAAATCAATGCAAAGTGTTGACTTTTTAGAACTCAACATCCTTTTGGAGTTCAAAAAGCTGATCTAAACTCCAATTTGAGTTAAAAAGCTATTTTTGCATGATTTGCATGTTTTTGTGAATTAAATTATCTTTATTATTAGATAACTCAAAAAATCAAGCTGAGTTAATCTGAGTGATTTATGGCTTTTTTCCATGCACCTCCAAAGCCCTGGATTTCTATAAAATTAAGGCTTTAGCTCATCTCAAAGCATCTCATATTTTTGCACAATCACGTTGGAGAATTAGAATTTGGAGAATCAAAGCTTATTGTGAATCAAGGCTATTGTGAGATCAATTTGTTTTTTTTGCATTCATTTCAAATTCATAGCTTTCATATTATTGTTAGAATTTTCATTCTCATATCATATCATTTCTAGATTAGCATAGCATATCAGTTTTTACATATCATAGATTTCATATCAAGTTTTTTTCATATTATTGCATAGAAAATACCAAAAAAATAGATTAATTGCATTCATATTTCATATCAATTGGGCATTCAAATCTTTCATTTAGGTGTCGTCTAGGTCACTGATCTTGATAACAATATGAGAACATCAATCTCATACCTACTAGAAGGCAGTAAATCGCTTGGTTAAATTAGATTTCAATTTTGCATGATTTTGATTATAGCTAACCTCTAATGTTTTACTGAAGTGTTGTGTCTATAGATCAGGTACAAAATACACACACACAAGTGTTAGAAATAGGGAATATTGAGAGGGGGGGGGGGGGGGGATGAATCAGTATTCTACAAACTTTATCTTTTGCCCAATTATGGATATAATAGATTATCTTTATACTTGCATAGCATAAGAAGCTAAACAACATGCATAGCAATAAAGAACTCATAGCACATTATTTCTTCTCGAGGAAACCCTAGCCAGGGGAAAACCCCGAAGGGGATGGTACCCACAAAGATCCACTAATCAAAAGTATCCTATTAAGGATGTTGACCCCATTAGGAGTCTATTACAAGCATATAGTGTATCAGTCCTGATTAAGGGACTATAGGCCCTTTTAGAAGCCTCAACCTTGTTAGGAGTTGGTAGTACAAAATATGATTACCAGATGAGCCCACTGCCCAAAAAAGTAATGTACAATATACACTGATTACAAAAATAGGTTAAGGTACATAACCTTATACTGCTTGCATCAATATCTCTTCGCTGCTCTTTCACTATCGCTATTACATATGAATCATATATTTTGCATCATATCACTTGTCCACACTTTTGTGTTCTTGCTACTTCTTCTACAATTACAATTAAAATTAAATTTGCATTTATAAAAATGACTTTATCCAAGAGTTAACATCTAGGATGTCATCCCTTTATATTGTTAATTCATTATTTTGATAAACAAAATAATCCCTTAACTCTTTACTAGTTCTATCTTCATATTCTGTCCCGTCAGCTTGACACTGTCTTCGGTAAAACTATCATAACTTCTTCCGTATATGCTGTACTAAATTGAAATCTGAGATGGGTGTTCAATAGTCATCATAGAGTTTGTTTTCAAGTGCACAAGCACTGAACTTACTCCAATCAACATCGCAAACAAAAACTATGTCTAGGTTCACTAGTAAAAATACTTACACTTGGACAAATTTGCAATGCGCTCTATCATACTTGCTCTCTGACCTGTGCGATCTTCATGTGGATCATATGTTGCCATAATGACAACATCTATGTAATAAAATCAGCCAAATTGCCAACAATCTCCGCCTTTGTCATTGGTAGCAACATATGAGAAAATTGCCTAAGTGTACAACTCAAAATCTCAAAATTGTGGCCATAGTATAAAATATATACTATCCTTATAAGTCCTCAAAAAATATTATCTCTAATACAATAATCCCCCTAGGAGTATCAATCCTTATCATATACTATCAATTTTCTACTATATATCTCTCCCCCTTTGACAACAATGACAAAATAAAGGTAGGGAGGGTTACAAAATTGTATCTCAAAAAAAGATTATACCTCAATTCAATTATTGCAAAGCCGGTAGGCTTGCAAAACAATCTGCAAAATCTATCTTCATGGATTCCATCTCCTTCTCCCATGATTTCTTAATGGAATCTACCACATTAAGTAGTGCGCTCAGTCCATAAGATGCTATTTCACATGCTTGGAGGTTTTCAAAGTTAAACTTTTGAAAAGATGTCTTAGCTGAAAGACATTCTTCCAATTGCTCTTCAATAATGCTTAACTTCATAGAAGTATGCTCTCTCAAAAGAGTGAATCTTTTCAATTTTCTATCTCTCTCATCTTGCACAACTCTAATTTCATCATATACCTTTCGAACTTTCTTCTCAACATCACATACCTTCACATTGGGGCTAGACAGAAGGTTAGTTTCATTCAAAATTTTTGCTTCCTTCATCTTTATCTTCTGATCTTCTTCTGCTGTCAAGGTTTCTAATTTTGTACATTGTATGTACAAAGATTTACCTATTTCCAAATGCTTCCTCAAATCCTTGATACAGATATCAAGAGTGTTGATATCATTCTTAATGTTCTGACTGATGTTCAAAAGCATTCTAGCCTCATAGGCTACTTGTGCTTTCACTTTTGCAATATCAGACAAGTTTGTGAATTCATTGTCCAAAGTTCTCATTACCTTCTTTTCTTTCTCCATAGGGTCTGCTTCTACAATTTGTGTAGTTACAGTGCTTTGTAACTTCTTAGTTAGTTCCTTTAGACATCCTTCAAGAATTTTCACTTTCTTATTCTTGCCAATGATTTTATTCAAGGATGTGATCAATTCCAACTGATCATCATCATCTACTTCCTTTCCCAAATTCTCAATCATAGATCCAATTTGATTTTTCTTTCTAGTCTCAGGAGTAAGTCTGATATCTTCTTTGGTGGGAATGGGAACTTGTTCCTCTGTTACTGGTGGTTCTACAACTGTAGTCTCTATCATCTCTTCTTCTTTTGTAGCTTCCTGTTCTTCAAAGGCCAAATTGTCAACAATGTTTTCCAAATGTTTGAATACATTATCATCAGTATCCAAGGTGATTTTTGTTCCTTCTACATTCCTTGTTTCATCTTCAATATTAATGACTGGAGGAGAGGGAATTTCCTCTTGTTCTTTCTCACCTGATTGCTCTACTACAACTGATGGTTCTCCAACATTTTCTGACATAACCTTGATAATAGCTCGCACTGTCTCAAAATTGATTTCTTCATATCTACCTCCCATAATTTGAATAATTCCCCTTTTGGTTCTCAGATGGGTGCTTAAGGCCTTCATGATTTGATTAAAATGTGTTTCATCTCTTACTTCACAAAGATTCCTCACAAGATTTTCTCTGATAGCCATGTCCTCCTCTGATGCTCTCTTCTTCCTATTCACAAGTTTATTATATAAATCATTAGGTATCTATCCCTGAATTGTATCAAACTTCTTGTCAGCCAAAATCATATGCTTTACAATTGCATTCTCCAGATTAAGTCTGTTTGTATAATCATAAAGATCATAGTACTTGTTCATTCTTGTAAAGCCACCATTCTCAATGATCTTCTCATTAAGTTTTTCAACTTTTGGTTTCCAATCTTTCTTCTTAACAGTAGTGACATCATCTTTAATTTCTACAATCTTTCTTGGAACTGGTTGCACTAAAGTTTTATGTCTCTTTCTTGGTCCAGTAGCACTTTCCTTTACTCTTTTTTAGGTGTGGAGGAAGTGGATCTAGTAGACATCTTTTATTCTATATCCTTCAAAGTTACTTCCACTTTTACCTTCACTTGTGGTTCTTCCTATTGTACTGTAATTGATGATAAAGGAGGAATAGACAAAGCTTCTTTTTGTCCACTCTCTCTGATTGCTACTGCTATTTTCTTTGCTACTAAAAACTCATGCTCTGTCATCCCTGTATCTTTTAGGATTTTCTTTATAGTGCTCTCAAATCTCTTCTTAGACTACTTCTCTTCAATTAAGATCTTTGCGGAGTTGAAGTTCTTCTCAAAGGTTCCAAACCTATTACATTGAGTGTCCAAATTACACTTAAGTAACTTGCTAACATACTCTTCTGCTTCTACCTCAGATATCTCATAGCCAAGAGGGTCTATGAACTCTATTCTAGGCTCTACTATTTCAATATAGGTAAAGTCATTATCCACCATAAAACATATATTATCTTTATACTTTTCAACAAGAGACTTAGGGATCCTTGATCTGCTAGACATAATATTCTAAAATGTCTTGATAACTAGTATTGCACTCTCATTTACACTGTCAATAACATGTCTTCTATACACTAGGTTAATCCTTTCCATTGTATTTTGTCCATCATTCCAATCATTTCCAATGGTGTAAGGAAATCTCCTCAATAGATGAAAAAACATATAAGGGATTAGGGATGAGAACCTAAACTATGTATACTTAGTTTTCTTAATCTTCTCCAAGTTCTCAAACAATTCAATTCTTAGAAATTCACACATATCAACTTGTACCCTGTCAACACACATTAGATAGGCTACATGTATCATTCCAGCTACTATGTCATCCTCTCTTGAATTTGCACAAAACTTAGTAGTTAGGATCTTGCATAAGTATCTCACATCATCTTGTTTGATCTTACTAATCACAATTCCTCTACCATTGTAGGATGAGTTTATGTTATCAATGACTTTTTTCCTCATGTTTTTATCATTTAAAGGAATAGCTCTAGTTTTAGATAATCCAGTGACTTCATGAATCAAATCTACTGTAATATCTATCACTTTATCTTCTAACCAAAACTTTCCATCATGAATTCTGCTCAATATAATCTTAGTGCATTCTTCATTATCAAATTCATACTGTAATCCATACTTAACAATTTCATTATGTTCCAAATATTAAAAACCTTGTTTTAGTGTCATATCCTAATTGTAAATCTTCTGATATTCATTTGTGAAATCACTATCACTGACTGTCTCTAGTTTGCATCCAAGATAACTTCTGACATTTTCTAAATGTAAAACTCCGTCTGGTATGGATGATAATGCAAACCTAGGGTCATCTTCCAAGGGTTCTACTGGTTCCCTTTTCAATTTAGGTTTATTCTTATCTCTGACATTGTGCATTAAAGAAACATCCATGATTTCTTCAAATTCCTTTACTGATTCAAAGATCTGTCAAGTAAAATACCTTAATTTTGTGATTTTAGGGCTTGCGTAGATTCGGCACAAAATTCTTCTCCAAATCCTTGCAAAATGCTTCCAATCACTGCTCTTTGATCTCCTTGACACTTGAATTCACTTTGATGATCAAATAATACTGATCATAACCTTTTATTAATTCAATCTCACTTAGATCTGACATCACATTCAATTCTTTTGCCGCTTCTTTCTGAAAAGCTGTTTCTGCTAACCTGCAAAACTTAAAACTTCTTGCGATCTCACAAAACATAATATTTTTCTTTGCACTATTAAGCATAGCATTAGAACATTATAAAATACCTTTCATTAACTACACAAGACTTAGTTCATCATATATCTACTTCTACACTAATCTAAGTTCCTATTCTACTGTAATTTACATAAATTAAGTACTTTGAGATGGGTCAGGTAAAAATTCATTCTTACCTTTCAATAATTCTATTGGATTAATTATGTGTTGTCTTTGATGTCACACTAATGTCATATTATTTATCAAGCTCAGTCAGTCAGCAAAGCAGTTCACAGTATTTACAGAGCTCAGTCGGTCAACAAAGCAATTCCCAGTATTTACCGAGCTCAGTCGATCAGCAAAGCAGTTCATAGTGTTAACCGAGCTTCCACGGTTAATGGAGGAAAGTTAGTGTTTATCGAGTTCACTTGGTCTCCAAAGGATGTTGTAGAATTCACAGTGCTTACCGAGTTCTCTTGGTCACCTAAGGAAATCTTTTCAGATTAATGTTTATCGAGCAAGGTTGGCCCAGTAAAGGATTTTGTTAATTTGAGAAATAAAGTTTGATTATTCTAGCCGACTATTGTGATGATTAGTAATGTTATTAGTGTCAATTTGAAAACATGAATGGACAATCCGAATGGTATATATAGAAGCTCAAGTTGTGAATTAAAAGTGTGTGGAAGTGAAAAAAAAGAAGGAAAGTGTGAGCGAATTTTGAAAGATGATTAGATATCCTTGAGGAGCAGTAGAGATATATTTTGATTAGGAAGGATCTAGTGAAGCAGAACAGAGATCTGTAATCAACAATTAAGTTGCATCATTATTCAGGTCATTTCATTGTTACTTTCTTACCATTGTAGCAGTGATTTCAAAATCTCCTAACCGAGTTGGTTTAACAACCATTTTATAAATCCTCTAACAAGGTGACAGTTCTATTGAATTGTTTCAAGACCTCTTACAAGGCCACTCCTAATAGGGTGATTAAATCCTCTAACAAGGTCACACCTAATAGTTTGTTTTGTAACCTTTTATCGGGTTGGCTCCTAATAGGGAATCACTTCAGAAGAGTGAAAAAAATAGTAACTAGTTACATTGGTGGTTTTTCCCATATTGGGTTTCCACGTTAAATTTGGTGTCTCTTGTGTTCATGTTATTTTATTTATTCATGTATGTTAATCACTGATGAATGCTTAAGAACAGTTATAATTAATACTCACTACAATAACTGAGTTTCAAGATTTCTCTGTATGTTTGCCAAACAATAGCAGCAAATGATTTAATAAAACATCTAAGGGATCTATGGAAAGAAAATTTATGGTTAACTGATTCACTCCCCCTCTCAGTTACTTCATCTATATTTCCAACAATTGGTATCAGAGCTTTTGGTGCTTGCAGGAAGGGTTTCAAGGACCTAAGCTAAAGATCAAGATGTCTTACAAGAGAGAAATTCCAAGGGTTAACAGAGATAACTTTTCAGCATGGCAAGGTCTCATGAGACTTCATCTGGCTTCCATTGGTGACTCAAGATGCAAAAATATTGATCAAGAATATACAATTCCTATTGGCACATTAATTGTTGAAGACATTGCAGAGAAAAAGAACCATAACACCATGATGATAGATATTGCATCAGCTCTTAGCTATGAAGAATTTGATGAGATCAAAGACTGCACCACTGCTTATGAAATGTGGAACAAGCTGAAGAAAATTTATGGTGGTGATGACAATGTGAAGAGAGCCAAAGAAGAAAGCCTAAGAGGACAGTTTGATCAGATAAAGATGAAAGAAGATGAAAACATTGAAAAATATGTTGAAAGAATCAAGGTGAGTGTTAGTGCAATCAGAGCTTCTAGAGGAAAAATTGATTATGAAACTGTTATAAGTAAGGTTCTTAGAACATTGCTTCCTATCTATGCAATAAGAGTATCTGATATTCAAGAAAGAAGATGTGAACAAAATCACAATATAACTTTGGATGCCTTAGTTGGAAGATTGATAGCTTTTGAATTGGATAACTATGACAACTATGTTCCAACTTCTAAAAATATTGAATCAGCATTTGAGGCCAAACTTTCACTTAAGAAGGGCAAGAAAATCTAATCAGAAAGTGAAAAAGAATAAGAGGAAAGTTCAGATAGTGATCTTGAAGTTATTGAAGCATTACTTGCAAAGAAATATACTAGAGGCAGAGGTAAATACAAAGGTAAAACTCCTTTAATCTATTTCTCATGTGAAGAAATTGGTCATATTGTAGCTAGGTGCCTAAACAAGAAAAGAAAGGATGCGAAGAAAGGTCACAAGTACTATGGCAAGAAGAATTTCAAGTCATTCAAGGATAAAGGTAAGAAAACATGTTTTTTGGCTAAGGATTCTGATGATAGTGAAGAAGAAATTGTCTTCATTGCTGTAAAAGATGAATCTGATGATGATGAAGATGAGATGGCACTTATCTCCCATATAAGCAAAAATGATACATGGATTATAGATAGTGGATGCTCACATCATATGACTGGTGACAGAACAAAGTTTGAACACCTTGAAGACTATGATGGTGGTAATGTAAGGTTTGGAAACAATGAACCTTGTTGTATAAAAGGAAGAGGATGAATTTCATTAACCAAAGAACTTATATGTGATAATGCATATTGGGTTGAAGGACTAAAGCATAATCTTCTAAGTGTAGCATAGCTAATTAACATTGGATTCAAGGTTGAATTCATGAATGGCAAAGCAAGACTACTGGATGACAAAGGAAAACTGATTGGTTCAGGCAAACAAACCAAAGGTAACCTGTTTTATCTTGATCTTGGTGAATGCTCATGTTTTATTGCTCAAATTGAAGAAATTTGGTTATGGCACAAAAGGTCATGTCATGTAAATTTTGATAATATGGTGAAAATAAGAAAATTCAAGAAAGTAAGAGGTATTCCTACTTTGAAGAAACCTGATGTTGGTCTATGCAAGAATTGTCAGATTGGTAAAATGGGAAAGACTAGTTTTAAAAGTAAAAACTATCAGTCTGAAGATATTTTGGATATTGTGCATACTGATTTATGTGGACCTATTGGAATTGAAAGCTATACTGGAGAAAAATTCTTTATTCTCTTTGTTGATGATTACTCTAGAATGATGACTGTTATGTATTTAAGAGAAAAATCAGAGGCATTTGAGAAATTCAGATGGTATTTGGCAAGGGTAGAAAAGGAAATAGGAAAAAGAATGAAGTGCTTGAGATCACACAGAGGTGGTGAATTCATCTCCCATGAATTCAATAATTTCTACATTGAAAGAGGAATCAAAAGATAGGTATCAGCCCCAAGAACTCCTAAACAAAATGGAATAGCTGAAAGAAGGAACAGATCTATCATGGATTGTGTAAGGACTCTAATGATTGAAAAGAACATTGCTATGAAATACTGGAAGGAAGCTATTAGCACTACAGTTCATACCTTGAACTGAGTACAGTTGAGGAAAGACACATTCAAAACTCCTTATGAGTTATGGTATGGCTATAAACCCAATGTAAGTTACCTAAAAGTATTTGGTAGTAAATGTTACATCTTAAAAGAATCTAGAAAAGGAAAATTTGATGTAAAAAGTGATGAAGGAATATTTTTGGGATATTCTTGCAAAAGTAAAGCATATAGATGTTTGAATTTGTCTACTCACAAAATCATAGAAAGTGCACATGTGAAAGTTGATGAGTTTGCAGAAAAGACTGAAGAAGAAAGCAAAAAAGAACCAGAGGATTATAAAAGATTTATTTACATTGAACCTGATACATTGCTAGACACATCTGTCAATAAGGAAACTACATCTACCAAGCCCAGTATAGTAACTGAGTTGCAAGAAGAAATTCAAACCGAGTCACAAGAAATCGAGTCTCAGTCTAAAGCTACCAAGTGAATATCTACCAAGCCCGAGAAAACTAAACCTGAAGATGAAATTCAAGAAGATGACAATGTAACTCATTCAAGAAGAAAGGAACCTGTATTGGCCAAGTATGTTAGGAAGCATCATACACCAGATCAGATTATTGGAAACAAATCAGATGGTACTATGACAAGAAGTAAACTAAAAGGTACATGTTTACTTGCTGACTTTGAACCTAAAAATGTTAAAAATGCATTGGAAAATGAAAGTTGGATTGAGGCTATGAATGAAGAAATAAAAAAAATAGAGAAAAACAAGACATGGACTCTTGTACCTAGGCCTAAAGACAAAAATTTAATTGGAACAAAATGGGTATTCAGGAACAAGCTAAATGAAGATGGTCAAGTATCTAGAAACAAAGCTAGATTAGTGTGTAAAGGGTATTCTCAAGAAGAAGGTATAGATTATGGAGAGACTTTTGATCTTGTTACAAGATTAGAAGGTGTAAGAACTCTACTTGCATATGCAACACATAAAGGATTTAAGGTATATCAAATGGATGTAAAATCTACATTTCTCAATGGTATTCTTGATGAAGAAGTCTACATTGAGCAACCTGAAAGTTTTGTTGATCCAGACAAAAAGGATATGGTCTACAAGTTACACAAAGCATTGTATGGTCTAAAACAAGCCCCTAGAGCATGGTATGAAAGATTACATAACTATCTTATTCAGATTGGTTTCAAAAGAGCTAATGATAATAGTAGTTTGTACATCAAGGAAGGACCAGATAACAGAATTGTTTTGGTAGAAATATTTGTGGATGATACTGTGTTTACAGGTAATGATGATCAGTGCAAATAATTTTCAGAGTAAATGAACAAAGAATTTGAAATGTCTATGTTTGGTCAGATAAATTTTTTTGTTGGTCTTCAAATTCAGTAGAGCAAGAACAGTATCTACATTACTCAGTCTAAATACATCAAGGAAATACTTAAGAAGTTTGGTATGGAAGATGAAAAACCAGTTGGTACGCCCATCTATACTAGACTAAAGCTTACCAAAAATGATGATTCAAAAGAAGTAGATCAGACCTTATACAGATCAATGATTGGAAAATTACAGTATGTAGTTCATACAAGGCCTGATATTGCCTTAGTAGTTGGTATAGTAGCAAGATTCTCGGCAAAACCAAGAGAAAATCATATGATGGCAATCAAAAGAATCTTGAGATACTTGAAAGGAACTAAAGATTATGGCTTGTGGTATAAATTTGGAGGCAATCTGGACTTAAAAGTGTTTACTGATGTTGATTGGGCAGGAAACATTGATGACAGAAAAAGTACAAGTGGTGGAGCATTCTTTCTTAGCAAGAGGTTGGTATCTTGGACCAGTAAAAAGAAAAATTGCACATCCCAATCCATAGCAGAAGCATAATATGTTGCTGCAATAGTAAAGTGCTCTAATATTGTTTGGTTCAAATAGTTATTGGAAGGCATGAAGGTTGAGATCAAAGAACCAGTTGTTATATTTTGTGATAATACAAGTGCAATAAATATTTCAAAGAATCCAGTAATGCATTCCAAAACCAAACACATTGCTATAAAATATCACTTTGTCAGAGAATTGGTGCAGTACAAGGAAATTAGATTCAAATATATTCATACAAAAGAACAAATTGCAGATATATTCACCAAGCCACTACCTAAGGATGCATTCTTGTATCTAAGAGGTAAGTTAGGGGTCATTCCCCTATCCGAGGCTCACTAAATGAAGTTTTAGTGATGCATCAACCAGAGCATATTAAAGATTAGTCAGTTGATATAGCTTAGTAAAGGAATCATTGCATATGAATCAGTACTCAAGGTACATTTCTATTCACCTAATATGTGTTGTCTTTGGCATGTGTTGTCAAAGAGGGAGAGTTTGCTGTCATATTTCATGAAATTTCTTTAGATTTCTAAGAGGGAGAGTTTTCTTGGAGGGTTTTTAGTCAAAAAGAGAAGTTTGCTGACAGAGGGAGTTCTCATAGATGAGAATCAGAATGAAGCTAAGGATATGTTCCTTACTCTATGTTTTCTATGAAATTTCATTGTGCTATGACATATTGTGTTGCCATCAATGCCAAAGAGGGAGATTGTTGGATTAATTATGTGTTGTCTTTGATGTCACACTAATGTCATATTATTTATCAAGCTCAGTCAGTCAGCAAAGCAGTTCATAGTATTTACCAAGCTCAGTCGGTCAGAAAAGCAGTTCCCAGTATTTCCCAAGCTTAGTCGGTCAGCAAAGTAGTTCATAGTGTTAACCGAGCTTCCACAGTTAACGGAGGAAAGTTAGTGTTTACCGAGTTCACTTGGTCTCCAAAGGATGTTGCAGAATTCACAGTGCTTACTGAGCTCTCTCGGTCACCTAAGGAAATCTTTTCGGATTAATGTTTACCGAGCAAGGTTGGCCCAGTAAAGGATTTTGTTAATTTGAGAAATAAAGTTTGATTACTCCAGTCGACTGTTGTGATGATTAGTAATGTTATTAGTGCCAACTTGACAATCTGAATGGTATATATAGAAGGTCAAGTTGTGAATTAAAAGTGTGTGGAAGTGAAAAAAGAAGGAATGTTTGAGCGAATTTTGAAGGATGATTAGATATCCTTGAGGAGCAGCAGAGATATATTTTGATCAGGAAGGATCTAGTGAAGCAGAATAGAGATCTATAATCAGCAATTAAGTTGTATCATTATTTAGGTCATTTCATTGTTACTTTCTTACCATTGTAGCAGTGATTTCAAAATCTCCTAACTGAGTTGGTTTAACAACCATTTTATAAATCCTCTAACAAGGTGACAGTTCTATTGAATTATTTCAAGACCTCTTACAAGGCCACTCCTAATAGGGTGATTAAATCCTCTAACAAGGTCACACCTAATAGTTTTTTTTGTAACCTTTTATCGGGTTGGCTCCTAACAGGGCATCACTTCAGAAGAGTGAAAAAAATAGTAACTAGTTACATTGGTGGTTTTTCCCATATTGGGTTTCCACGTTAAATCTGGTGTCTCTTGTGTTCATGTTATTTTCTTTATTCATGTATGTTAATCATTGATGAATGCTTAAGAACAATTATAATTAATACTCACTGCAATAACCGAGTTTCAACATTTCTCTGTATGTTTGCCGAACAACAGTAGCAAATGATTTAATAAAACATCTAAGGGATCTGTGGAAAGAAAATTTATGGTTAACTAATTCACCCCCCCTCTCAGTTACTTCATCTATATTTCCAACAAATTCACTTTCTTGATTACCTTCAATGTTGAATATGTCTCCTTGATTTGTGCTTTTGATAAAATTCACTTCATCTGAATTACTAGAACATCCTTTCTGACTGTTACTTGTATCTTCATTTCTTCTAACATAGTTTTTGGGATTAGGATTAGGATGAAAAACTCTATTGTTCATTCTGTAAAACCTTGTTGTATGACCTATCTTGTTGCATATCTGACAAACAATTCCATTGTTTCCATATCTTGGTCCAGGTTGATTGATTTGTGATCTGTAGTTTCTAGCAATGTGTCCAACCTTGTTTCATCTATAACATATTACTCCATTTCTTCTATTCATATCTTCAGTAGGTTTCTTATTTTCATTGTTAGTATTCCTAAACATTCTACTACCATCATTATTCTCAATAAATTTAGGTTTCCTACATTCAATAGCTCTATGTCCAAAACCATGACAATTGTAACAATAACCATTAAGAGGTTTACATTGCTTACCTGTGCAATCTCTCTTCATATGACCAATAGTATTACAAGAAAAACATCTACCTTTGAATTCTCTTTGCATACCTTTAGGTGATTCCTATTGCTTCAGTGATTCTTCTTCTTTAGGTGTATCTTTAGATATGTTGATCTCATCAAACTTCTTCTCATCTATGTTTTTAGATATCTTCAGATCTGGTTCCTTGCTTTCATCATTTGCTTTAAAAGTGTTGAATCCAAGACTGATCTTATCATAGAATAGTTTTTGATAAGATATTTGTTCATCAATCTTCTCACTAGTTGAATATAGCCTTTCAAGTTGTTGTTTGGATTGATTCAGTTCACCTTTCATAATCTTATTATATTTCTCAAGTTCATCATACTGCAAATTGACTTTCTCAAGTTCAGATGTTACTTTACAAATTTTAGATTTTAGTCCTTCATTTCCAGTCTTTAGACTTTCATTCTCTAATTTCAGATTTGCTTCATTCTTGCCATTTCCATCTTTCAAACTAAGCTTCAAATTTGCTATCTTCAGTTCATGCTTAAGGATCTAATTTGCTTTTTCTAAATTGTCATCACAATCTTCAATAAAAACTTTGGATTCCTTTTCAGATCTCAGATCTTCCAATTTGTTTTTCAATTTCTCAATGAGGTTCTTTGCATCATCATACTTTCTTTTCAAAGTATCTTTTTCAATAGTAAGCAAGTCAATTTGTTCAAGATGTTCTTCAAGATTCTTCTGTAGTTGATCCATATCCATAGAGATCTTACTCAAGCTGCGAGGCTTTCCTTGAATGATTCTTTTCTGAGTAACTAAGCTTTGATACCAATTGTTAGAAATAGGGAATACTGAGAGGGGGGGGTGAATCAGTATTCTAAAAACTTTATCTTTTGCCCAATTATGGATAGCAATAAGAAGCTAAACAACATGCATAGCAATAAAGAACTCATAACACATTATTTGTTCTCGAGGAAACCCTGGCCAAGGGAAAACCCTGGTGGGGATGGTACCCACAAAGATCCACTAATCAAAAGTATCTTGTTAAGGATGTTGACCCTGTTAGGAGTCTATTACAAGAATATAGTGTATCAGTCCTGATTAAGGGACTATAGGCCTTGTTAGAAGCCTCAACCCTGTTAGGAGTTGGTAGTACAAAATGTGATTACTAGATGAGCCCACTACCCAAACAAGTAATGTACAATATACATTGATTACAAAAATAGGTTAAGGTACATAACCTTATATTGCTTGCATCAATATCTCTTTGCTACTCTTTCACTATCGCTATTACATATGCATCATATATTCCACATCATATCACTTGTCCACACTTTTGTGTTCTTTCTACTTCTTCTACAATTAAAATTACAATTACATTTAAATTTATACAAATAACTTTATCCAAGAGTTACCATCTAGATGTCATCCCTTTATATTGTTAAGTCATTATTTTGATAAACAAAATAATCCCTTAACTCTTTACTAGTTCTGTCTTCATATTCTGTCCTGTCGGCTTGACATTGTCTTTGGAAAAATTGTCATAACTTCTTCCGTACATGCCGTACTAACTTGCACTCTAAGATGGGAATTGAATAGTCATCATAGAGTCTATGTTTAGGTGTGTAAGCACTAAATGTACTCCAATCAACATCGCAAACAAAAACTATGTCCATGTTCACTGGTAAAAATAATGTCTTACACTTAGACAAATTTGCAATGCGCTCTGTTATACTTGCTCTCTGACCTGTGAAATCTTCATGTGGATCATATGTTTCCATAATGAAAACATCTATGTAATCAACTCAGCCAAATTTCCAATAGAAAGTTTAAGAGACAAAATCAATGAAGGAGATTAAGCGGCAAAATATGATGGTTGATATGAAAATGGATTATCTATCTATATAAGAGATATGAATTTCTTTACTGAAACATGCTAGAAGATAGAAGACTTCAAAGATTTTGCATGAATATAGTTTCATGCATGCTTGATCAGATTGGTTGAAGAAGAACCGAATTGCAGAACAATACCGAGCGTCAGAGAGATTTTATCGAGTGAAAGTAAGTTGAGGAAGTGAATTGATATATTGATTAGAGGATTTGTATGGGCTTAGAATAGATCTTAACATCTGTAATTTGAGTTGTATTGTAATTAGATCAATTACTGTTTCAGTTTAACCATTGATACAGAAAAATCTCTTAACCAAGTGGACTTAATCGTCTTATGATATGCCCCATGTCATTCAATGAATGTACATTATTATCCTATCAACCCCATGGTGAATACTAGTTGAAAGATAACTGTTAGTCTTAAATCCTCTAATAAGGTTACACCTAAAAGTGTGTTTGTAACCTTTAACAGGGTTGGCTCTTCACCAAGCTCACTTTAGAAGGGTGAAAATTATTTTTGGTTACCGGTCCCAGGTGGTTTTCCCTTAATCGGGTTTTCACGTTAAATCTTTGTGTTATGTGTTTTTGTGATGATTTATTTGTTGTCATAATTTACATATTGCATATTTGATTTAGTTGGTAATCACTGAGTAATTGATTGGTAATCGGTAATGTCATAGACAATTTAGTATTTTATGTTACCAAGCTGCAAAAATTTGTTGAATTTGTTTAAAAGAGATACATTGTGTAATTGAGACTATTGGATAACTGATCTAACTGATTCACCCCCCGCTCAATTATTCTAACAATTGGTATCAGAGCATTGGTTGCTTGGAATAGAGTTTTAAGGAATTCAGCAGAAACATCACAAAATGTATAAGAGGGAGGTGTTGAAGCTGAATAAGGACAATTTTACCATATGGAAAAGTTGAATGAAACTTCACATATCTAGAATTAGAGATTCTACCTTACATCTACTTGAGAATGGCTACTTACAACCACCGAATGGACCTTTGAATCTTGATCAACTGAAGGATCGACATGAACACAACATGACCATAATAGAGATTGTTGCTACTCTATCAGATGCTGAATTTGAGGATGTCAAAGATTGTATTTCTTCAAAGGAAATGTGGGACAAACTAGCTAAAATCTATGGTGGTGATGTTAATGTCAAGAGAGCCCGAGCTAAAAGCTTAAGAGGTAGGTTTGATGATATGAAAATGAAAGAAGGAGAGAATATAGTATAGTATACAAATTGAATAAAAGAGGTAGTCAATGATATCAGAGGATCTGGAGGTGTCATTGATGAAGATACAATGGTAAGTAAAATTCTAAGGACCTTGCTGCCTTCTTATGCAATTAGAATATTAGCTGTACATGAAATGAGGTCTGCACCTAGAAACACTCTTACTCTTCATAGTTTGATTGGTAGAAAAACAAATTTTGAGTTGAACGATTTTGATAATAGTATTGTACCATCTATTGAGTTTTCTTTCATGTCTTCTCTAAAGATCGGTAAGTCTAGCAGTAGAAATAATAGGGATGACAATGATAGTAACATTGATGATGAGCTTGATGAACTTGAAGCTCTTATGGCTCGGAGGTTACCTAAAGGTAAAGGTAGATACAAGGGAAAATTACCTTTAGCATTTTTTAACTGCAAAGAAGTTGGTCATATTGCTGCTAGATGTCCAAACATGAAAGAAGATGATAGAAACAAAGATTGATCTGGTGAAGGAAGCTATGGGAGGAGAAACAATAGAAGTTACCTACACTACAATAGAGATAACTGAGACAACAATGATAAGGGAAAAAATATATGTTACATTGTTGAAGAGAATGATACTGATACTGACATAGATGATGATGTTGAAGTAGTATTTGTTGCGATAAAGGATGATTCTAAGGAAGAAGAAAGGTATGTAGAGAAAACACTCATTTCTACAATTAATAAAAATGATACATGGATCATTGATAGTGGCTGTACACATCACATGACTGGTGATGAAGAAAATTTTGATCATCTTGAGCAATATAATGGAGGTTCTGTAAAAATGGGTAATGATACACCATGTATGGTTAGAGGAAAATGATCTTTACTGATAAATGATAAAGTCAAATGTGATAATGCTTATTGGGTAGAAGAACTAAATTAAAATTTTCTAAGTGTGGCACAACTTAACAACTTAGGTCACCGACTAGCTTTTGAGAGCAAGAAGGTAAAGATATTTGATGATGGAGGAAAACTTGTTGGAACATGAGCACAATCCAAAGGTAACTTGTTTTATCTTGACAATGCCGAGTCTTCCTATTTACTGATGAAAAATGAGGATGCATGGTTATGGTATAAAAGGTTATGTCATGTAAATTTTGATAACATGACTAAGATCAATAGAAGGAAAAAGGTTAGAGGTTTGGCTAGCCTAGCAAAGCCTGATCATGTTATGTGTCATGAATGTCAAAGAGGAAAAATGATAAAATGTAGTTTTAAGAGTAAAGACTATTCAACAAAGAGAATCTTGGAGTTAGTTCACACCGAACTATGTCATCCCATGAGAAATTAGAGCTACTATGGAGATAGATTTTTCATTCTGTTTGTTGATGATTACACTAGATTGATGACTGTAATGTTTTTAAAAGAGAAATCTGAGGCATTTAAAATGTTTAAATGGTACAAAGAAAAAGTAGAGGAAGAAACTAGGAAAGAACTGAAATGATTGAGATCTGATAGAGGTGGTGAGTTTATTTCTGATGAATTCACTAACTATTGTAATGAGCATGGCATAAAAAGACATGTTTCTACTCCGAGAACACCTCAGTAGAATGAGATTGCTGAAAGGAGAAATATATCAATTATTGATTGCACGAGGACACTGATGATATAAAAGAATGTTTCTCAAACATACTGGAGAGAGGTAGTTAGCACAACTGTATATGTTCTGAACCAAGTAAAATTGAAGAAAGACACAAACAAAACACCCTAAGAGTTATGGTTTGGTCACAAATCGACTGTAAGTTACTTCATAATTTTTGGTAGAAAATATTTTATTCTGAAAGATGATAGGAATGGGAAATTTGATTCAAAAGAGGATGAGGGAATATTTTTTGGATATTCTACTAAAAGAAAAGCTTACAAGTGTCTGAATAAGGTTACTAATAAGATGATTGAAAGTTCTAATGTCAGAGTTGATGAATTTGATGATAAAAATGGTGAAGAAAGCACTAAGGAGCTGAAAGACTATGGTAGATTCACTTATATTGAACATCTAGAGTACCTACCAAAAAGACAGGCTGAGTCGACCAAGCATTAGGAAAATAACACCAAGGAACAATAAAGGGAAACCAAGGATCAGGAAGAAGCTACCAAGCAAGGAAATGAACCTAAACATGATGAACAATAAAGAAGAGATCAAGTGCTGGCAAGATTTGTCACAAGACATCATCCTGAGAACCAAATCATTGGAGACAAGAAAGTTGTCATGCTGACAAGAAGGAAGTTAAGACAAGGTACATGCTTAGTTTGTGAGTTTGAACCAAAAAATGTTAAGGTTTCCCTTGAGAATGATGAATGGATAAAAGTAATGAATAAAGAGATAGAAAAAATTGAGAAAAACAAGACATGCACTTTAGTACCAAGACCAAAAGATAAGAATGTTATTGGTACTAAATGGATTTTTAGAAATAAGCTGAATGAGAATGGAGAGCTTACAAGGAACAAAGCTAGACTTGATTGCAAGGGATATGCATAGGAGGAAGGTATTGATTATGGTGAAAATTTTGTACCTATTGCTAGACTGGAAGGATTCTGCATGTTACTTGCATATGCTACACATAAGAAGTTTAAAGTCTATCAAATGGATGTTAAGTCTACTTTTCTGAATGGGACACTAGAAGAGGAGGTCTACATAGAACAACCAAAAGGGTTTCTTAATCAAAATCAGAAAGACATGGTATGTAGACTATACAAATATTTATATGGTTTAAAGAAAGCACTAAGAGCCTGGTATGAACAGTTGCACACTTATCTTTTAAGTATTGGTTTTGTAAGAACTAGTGAAAACATCAATTTGTATATGAAAGGAGTGTCTAATGACACTATTTTGATTTCTGAAATATTTGTGGATGATATAATTTTTGGAGGATAATATCACATCTATAAATCATTTGTTGATGAGATGAGAAAACAATTTTAAATGTCTATGTTTAAAGAGATTAAGTTCTTTCTAGGCTTGCAGGTTATTGAGAAGAATGATGGAATTTTTATAACACAATCAAAGTACATAAAGGAAGTATTGAGAACATTTGACATGGAAGATGCTAAACTAGTTGGAACACTCATGGTCACAGGCTGTAAATTAACTAAAGATGATGAATCTACAGAGGTAAAACAGACATTATACCGATCTATGATTGGTAAACTGATGTATGTAGTACACAGTAGGGCAGATATTGCACATGCAGTGGGGATTGTTTCTATATTTTTTGCTGATCCAAAGGATTCACATATGGTTTTAGTAAAAAGTATCTTGAGATACCTGAAGAAAATAGAGGAATATGGATTATGGTATCCTAAGGAAGGAAAATTTGAACTAAGAGTCTACACCGATGTAGATTGGGCTGGAAATATAGATGACAAAAAGAGTACAATCGGAGGAAAATTTTTCTTTGGTGAAAGACTTGTTACTTGGACAAGTAAGAAACAACCTTGTATTTCTTAGTCTATTACTAAAGAAGAATATGTTGCTACTGCTACAAGCTGTTCAAACATTGTTTATATCAAACAAGTGTTGGAATGGATGAATGAGGTAATCACTGAGCCGGTGATTATATATTGTGACAACACTAGTGCAATACATATTTCTAAAAATCTTGTAATGCACTCAAAGACCAAGAATATTTCTATTAAGTATCACTACTTAAGAGAACAAGTACAAGAGAAGCAAGTCAAACTGGAATATGTTACATCAAAGGAGCAACTTGCTAATATTTTTACCAAGTCTCTACCAAAGGATACTTTTGAATACTTGAGGACTAGACTTAGGGTCCATCCCCTATCTACCATTCAATAATGTGATCTGGAGGTTGCATCAGCCTAATCTTATCAGAAGATCATTCATGTTGATGCAACATAGCTCACACTTTGGCTTTTGTCTAAGGTTGTGAAACATTTGAGGAACTAGAAAAAAGATTTGCATATTAGTATACCATGATACATTGTCTACACCGAACAACAGAGAGTCACTTGGCTATTATAGAGCTGTATGTTTTATGTTTTTCTTTGGCATTGTTGTCAAAGGGAGAGATAAAAAATATGAAAAACTAAGAGATCAATGGAACATCTATCTAATGAAGAGATAATTTGAGAAAGTCAGGGAGAGTCTTGAAGATTTTTTGCTGAGAATAGAAAGAATCTAAGAGTTGAAAAGATCAAATTTGCAGAGGAAAGTCTGCACTTGCAATGCTATCATGTAACGTAGTGATTAAACATATTAAATATCAAGCTAGGGAGAGCTTATCGAGCTACAGTATTTGCTTACCTAGTTGTCGAATACATGTTTGGTATGTGTATAGTATATTTCATATTGCTTGAGTTTCCATCAATGCCAAAGGGAGAGATTGATGAACTACAAATGATTGAATACCTGAATGACTTGAAGATCAGTGATTAGAGATCATCGAGTACTAACATGATATGTAAGATAATTAAATCAGTCATTATGTTCTCATTGATGTCAACAAGTTTTGATAGTACTTATCATGATAGTTGCAAACATCTAAACATCCATAAAGGGGAGAGAAAAGATGAAGAACTAAGATATCTACATGGAGGAAGATGGATATGACAAATGAGGATAAGGAATACTTTGGGTAACTTATTGATGAGTTTATGACTTCATATGGTTGACTTGATTATGCTGCATTAATCTGTTATGACGTTGGAAGAAAAACTTAACAAATCAGTGTAGTCAGTAAATGAAGCACTTCAGTATACACTGAGCCAGTGTAGTGTATACCGAGTGACAGTATTAACTGAGATTGAGTTTTTTGACACATTTCTTCATTAACCGAGTATGGATGAAAGCATTTAATACTTAAGTTTAGCCGAAAAAAATTGATGAGCTGTAAAGTGTTATGATTTTGAGATTGAGGATAAAGTTTGTTACAAGATCCAAGGCTAACAAAATTTAGAGAAGATCTAAGGGATGGAATTGAAACATGTTACTGACATAACCACCGAAGAAAGTTTAAGAGGCAAAATCAATGAAGGAGATTAAGTGGCAAAATATGATGGTTGATATGAAAATGGTTTATCTATCTATATAAGAGATATGAGTTTATTTATTGAAACATGTCAAAAGATAGAAGATTATAGAGATTTTGGATGAATACAGTTTCATGCATGCCTGATCAGATTGGTTGAAGAAGAATCAAACTGCAGAATAGTACCGAGCGTCAGAGAGATTTTACTGAGTGAAAGTAAGTTGAGGAAGTGAATTGATACATTGATCAAAGGATTTGTATGGGCTTAGAATATATCTAAACATCTACAATTTGAGTTGTATTATAATCAGATTAATTACTATTTCAGTTTAACCATTGATACTAAAAAATATCTTAACCGAGTGGACTTAAGCATCTTATGATATACTCCATGTCATTCAATGAATGTACATTGTTATCCTATCAACCCCATAGTGAATGTTGGTTGAATGATAACTATTAGTCTTAAATCCTCTAACAAGGTCACACCTAACAGTGTGTTTGTAACTTTTAACAAGGTTGGCTCTTCACCGAGCTCACTTTAGAAGAGTGAAAATTATTTTGGGTTACCGGTCCCAGGTTGTTTTTCCCTTAATAGGGTTTCCATGTTAAATCTTTGTGTTATGTGTTTTTGTGATGATTTATTTGTTGTCATACTTTACATATTGCATATTTGATTTAGTCGGTAATCATTATGAGTAATTAACTAGTAATCAGTAATGGCATAGACAGTTTAGTATTTTATG
This sequence comes from Chamaecyparis obtusa, assembly GCA_027943335.1. NCBI lineage: Eukaryota > Viridiplantae > Streptophyta > Pinopsida > Cupressales > Cupressaceae > Chamaecyparis > Chamaecyparis obtusa. The sequence continues at coordinate 2,448,232 of BSBK01007512.1, forward strand.
TTACCAAGCTATAAAAATTTGTTGAAAATGTTTAAAAGAGATACAATTTGTAATTGGGACTATTGGATAATTGATCTAACTAATTCACCCCCCCTCTTAGTTATTCTAACACACCCTTGAACAAAAACTCATTTTGCATTGTGTATTCAGAAAATTCACCATGGAAATGATTCTTATGTTCCTTACATACCTTTTAGATCTCTGCAAAGTCTTCATCCTCTAAAAATAGATCTTTGAAAATTTCAATCCCTATACTCTTTAACTAAAATTCTTGCACTATCAAAAGCCTCTTTCTTAGTGCATCGACTACTTTATTCTACAATCCTTTCTTATGTTTGATATTGAAGTTATAGGTCTGCAAGTACTGAACCCATTTCATGTGTTTAGGTCTGAGCTTGTCTTGGGAGTTAAAAAAACTAAGAGCTTGGTTATCGGAATAGACCACAAAATATTTGGGGAGAAAATAGTGCCTCCATTTTCTCAATGCTTGAACGAATGCATATAACTCTAGGTCATAGGAAGAATAATTCATCTTTGCATCACTAAGCTTCTCACTATGAAAAGCCACTGGTATCCCTTCTTGGTTTAAGATAACCCCTATGGAAACATTTCTAGCATCACACTCCATTGAGAAATTTTTTTCAAAACTAGGAAGTACTAGGATAGGTTGTGTCACTATCCTCTTTTTTAGTTCCTCAAATCCATGATTTTCTTGTTTATTCCACTGAAACTTGGCTCTCATTCCACCCTTTATGGTATCCAACATAGGATCACAAATATCACTAAATTGTTTGATAAATTTTCTATAGTATTGTACTAAACCATGGAAACTCCTCACCTCTGTTGTAGTCTTAGGGGTAGGCCAGTTGAGAATGGCTTCCACTTTGCTTGGATCCATTTTAAGATTGCCTTGTGACAAGAAAAAACCAAGAAATACTAGCTCTTGCTTCATGAACTCACACTTATCCAAGTTGATCATGAGCTTCTCCTCATGTAGCTTCTTGAAGACAATCTATATATATTTTAAATGCTCTTATCTACTGTTACTAAAGATTAGTATATCATCTAGAAACACTACAATAAACTTACCAATATAGTCCTTCAAAACTTCATTCATAAGTTTCATGAATGTGGATGGGGCATTTGATAGTCCAAATAGCATCAAAAGCCACTCATACAAGCCCTTTTTATTCTTAAAGGAAGTCTTCTATTTGTCCCCCTCCTTGATCCTTATCTGGTGATACCCACTTTTAAGATCAATTTCAGTGAAGTACTTGGAATCTCCTAGACAATCCATTAGGTCTTCTATTCTTGGAATGGGGAATTTGTTAGCTTGTGGTGACTGACCAGGAAAGTACTGTACACTTTTTAGCTATTTTTTGGCCAACATGATTGTAACTCATTCTAACCCTAAAGTGGAAAAATATTGTATAATATGGCTTAGGGTTAGGGATTTCATTATGTATCATTTTAGTACTTGCAATGGAATTGAGCTGTAAGGGGATTACAGATTGTAATCATTGGATAAATAAAATATTGGACTCATTGTTGGTGGACGTAGCCAAGGGATTGGGTGAACCATGTTAAATCTTTGTGTCTTGTGTTCTCTTCTGTGTGGTTTATTATTTTCTAATATTGGTTATATTTGCATGTAATTGTTATTTATGCCTTGTTAATCCTAACAAGTGGTATCAGAGCGAGGTTTTTTTCCAGTTATCCTCTATAGGAAGATTTCATGGTTTAGAGGGAGTCTCATTGAGTGGGAGCAATGGAAGATGTGGTTAGGCTGAAGGTTGACAAGTTTAATGGGTAGAACTTTCTGATGAAGGGTGCTCCCCTTAGTACCACAAACACATAACATAAATAGAGAAACAACAACAATAATATGCAAGAACAGAAAATTGGCTTCTTATTATCTCCAAAAATGTGGAATTACAAACTTTCAGAATTACAATATGCAAAGCCACATGGGCATTCCCTTACAATATTCTATAGGAAAAATCCTTGAATCAATACCCAGATCTACTACCCAGAACTGCCCTAGACAACACTACGGGCCTTCTTTATATAGGCAATTTCCACCGCCCGAGAAGGTTCTAGAAATTTAGCCCTCAGGGCCGACCAAACTTAGAATTATTTTATTTTACAATTTATTACATCAAAGTCAGCTCAAAATGAGTTTTGAAACCCAAACATAAATTTTGAAAAAAAATTATTTTTCGCCATTTTAGGTGACCCAACTTCTGAAGACCATAAGTCATCACTCGTTGACCCGATTGGCTATTATAACCCCATTCTGGAAATGCCACAAAGTGCTCTACAGGCATGACCAACACAAAACACCCGTCACCTAAATTTTCAACCTCATCCGGGGCCTCTAAAGCCTTCAAAACTGAGTTCAAAGTTTCTGTACCCTGCTACCAATACCAAAAATCTTCAATATCTTCAAAACTAGACCTGATCTAGCCATGAAACTTTGTTGGCAGGCTGATATGACTGAGATGAACCTCCACATGTAAAATTAGAACATTCCAAGATCGTAAGACCAACTTACTAAAAATAGCAAGTTTCCATAAATAGCAACTCTGCACGAGATAGCCCTTATTGAATACAAAAACAAAAATATTTTTGGGTGATGCAAGATTGCTCTTACACCCAAGATGCTCCTGCATCACTTTCAGTTATGGAAAATGCAAATGGAGGATTATCTCTATCAGAAGGATCTATGGCGGCCATTGGAAGGAAAAACCAATAAACTGACAAGCATTTCTAATGAGGATTGGACAATTCTTGATATAAAGGCTCTTAGTAGTATTCGATTATGCTTGGCACAATTGGTGGCATTGAATATTACACAAGAAACAATGACTGAAGATTTGATGAAAACCCTAGCAAATTTGCATGAAAAATCCTCCGCTTCAAATAAGGTATTTCTCATGAAGCGTTTGTTTAATATAAAAATGGTGGAAGGTGGGTCAGTTGATGATCATTTAAATGAGTTTAATACAATTACTAGTCAATTAACTTCTGTCAATGTTATTTTTGATGAATAAGTTAGGGCTCTCTTGATTTTGTGTTCTTGGCCTGAAAGCTGAAATGGCTGTTAGTAACTCTGTTCTTGGTTCTAACACCCTAAAATTTGATGATGTTATTGGTGTTATTCTAAGTGAGGAAATTTGTAGGAAAAGCTTAGGTAGATCCACATTAGGTAGTGTCTTAAACACACAAAGCAGAGGTAGAACCAATGAGAGAGGAAACAACTCTGGAAATCATGGGAAATCAAGAGGAAAATCAAAGGGAAAGAGGTTTGAATCCAAAGGGCCAAACAATTGTTGGTACTATGGAAAACCAGGTCATAAGAAGAAAGATTGCTGGTCTCAGAAAAACAAAGAAGGAGACAAAAAAGAAGGTAACAAGGAGGCAAATGTGGTAAGTAATAAACCCGAAGAGGATGCCTTTCTTCTTTCTTTAGAAAGTTTTGATGATTCACGAGTTTTAGATTCTAGGGCTTCATTTCATGCTACACCCCATAGAGGTTACTTTCTTGATTATGTCCAAGGGGATTTTAGGCAAGTTTATTTGAGTAATAATGAACCCTATCAGATAGTTGGAAAGGAAAAAATTAAGATTAAGTTGTAGAATGAGAATCATTGGCTACTACAAGAGGTAAGACATGTTCCAAGGTTGAGTAGGAATTAAATTTCAGCAGAGCAACTGGGTGATGAGGGCTGCATAGTTACTTTTAATGATAGAAATTGGAAGGTTTCAAAAGGTGTGAAAGTAGGGACCTTATATCTTTGTACAGGTCATACTATTCCTTCTACTTTAATTATTTCAGAAGATAATGAATGTTCAGGAACAATGGCTGCAGTTGAGCAGGAAAAACATCAAACTGTTGTTGTGGGTTCTGACACAACACTCTGGCACAACAGACTTAGGCACATGAGTGAAAAAGGTATGAAATTAATTCATTCAAAGAAAGTTTTACCTGGTCTAAAATGTGTCAATATGGATTTCATTGAAAGTTGTGTTATGGAAAATAAAAGAGAGTTAGTTTTGTAAAGAGTGGGAAGGAAAAGAAAAATGAGAGATTAGAGCTTGTGCATAAAGATGTATGGGGACCAGCTCAGGTATCTTCCCTTGGTGGCTCTCTGTATTATGTTACATTTATAGATGATACACTAAGAAAAGTATGGATTTATTTCCTTAGACAGAAATCTGATGTATTTCAAACTTTTAAGAAATGGAAATGCTTGGTTGAGAATGAGACTGGTAAAAGATTAAAATGTCTCAGATCTAATAATGGTGGTGAGTATTGCAGCATAGAATTTGAAGATTATTGTTCCTCTAATGGTATTCATAGGCAAAAAACTATACCAAGGACTCCACAAGAAAATGGAGTGGCTAAACGCATGAACATGACAATAATGGAGTGTGCAAGGAGTATGAGGTTGCATGCTAGGCTACCCAAAAACATGTGGGCAGAGGCTATGAATACTACTATTTATTTAATCAACAGAGGCCCCTCTAATCCTTTGGATTGTGGTATTCTAGAGGAAGAATGGAGTGGTAAGAAGGTAAGTTATTCTTTTCTCAAAACCTTTGGTTGTGAAGCTTTTGCACATATAGATTCTAAAAATAGAACCAAGCGGGAAGCTAAGTCAAATAAATGTGTATTTGTTGGATATGGCATTGATGAATTTGGTTACAGGCTTTGGGATTTTGAAAATCATAAAATTGTAAGAAGCAGGGATGTCATATTCAATGAGAAGGTGTTGTACAAAGATCTATTGCAGCAACATGAGAAGAAAGAAAATGATTATGTAGTACTGGATGATACTCCAAAAGATGATGTTCTAGTAGTTCCTTATGCTCCACAACAATAAAAACAACAAATACCACACACCCGGTGAATGTTAGATGGTTAACAAGGCTAAGTAGACCTCCAGATAGATTCTCTCCCTCTTTATATTCTATTTTATTAATAGATGCTAGTGAACCTAAATGTTATAATGAAGCTGTGAAGGTGGATAAAAAGCTTTAGTGGGAGTTTGCAATGACAGATGAAATAGACTCTTTGCTGCAAAATAGAACATGGGATTTATGTAAGTTACTTGTAGGTAAAAGGGATTTACAGAACAAATGGGTTTATAGGATAAAAGAAGAGGATGGAGGTAAGAAAAGATTTAAAGCTAGGTTAGTTGTAAAAGGATTTGCATAGAAAAAGGGTATTGATTTTGATGAGATATTTTCTCTAGTTGTTAAAATGACTTCTATCTATACTATTTTAAGTATTATGGCTACTGAAGATTTTCATTTAGAGTAGCTTGATGTTAAAACAACTTTTCTTCATGGTGATTTGGATGAAGAAATATATATGGTACAACCACAAGGATTTGAGGTCAAGGGTAAGGAGAATTTGGTGTGCAGATTGCAGAAAATTTTATATGGCTTGAAGCAAACACCTTAGAAATGGTATATTAAATTTGACTCTTTTATGAATGAGCATGGATACAGTTGGTGTCATTTTGACCATTGTGTTTATTTTAAGAGGTTAGATGATGACAACTACATTATTTTATGTTTATATGTTGATGATATGCTTGTAGCTGGGTCTAACATGGATCACATTAAGGGGTTGAAACAACAGTTAGCACATTCATTTTCTATGAAGGATTTGGGGTCAGCAAAACAAATCCTTGGTATGAAAATTTGTAGAGATAGAAAAAATAGGAAGTTGTATCTATCTCAGGCTGATTATATTGAGAAGGTGTTGCAATGTTTCTCTATGGAGAATGCCAAAGCTGTCAGCACACCTTTGCCTGGTCATTTGAAATTGACTAAGGAGATGTGTCCTAAAATTGATATTTGAGAGGTGCATCCAGTAAGTGTTTACACTTTGGGGAATCTACTACTATTGTATGAGGCTATGTTGACTTAGATTTGATAGGAGATATAGATAGCAGGTGAAGTACTAGAGGCTATGTATTTGTTGTTGGTGGGACAAAAATGAGTTGGATTTCTTGACTAAAAAAGGTGGTTGCTTTATCCACTATAGAGGCAGAGTATGATGCTGCTACAGAGGCAGCCAAGGAGATGATATGGCTTAAATTCTTCATGGAAGAATTGGGACATCCACAGATGGATAATTTTCTACATATAGATCACAAAAGTGCCATTCATCTTGCAAATAATTTTGCTTTGCACTCAAAGAAAAAACACATACAGTTGCGGTGCCATTTCATTTGATCTATTTTGGATGATGGGTAGTTAAAGCTAGAAGAGATACATACAGATGATAATACAATAGATATGTTTACAAAGGTAGTAACAAGGGAGAAGTTGAACTCATGTTTAGCTTCGGTTGGTATTCTAGATTGAACAACATAAAGGTACAACTGAGTCTAGGGTGGTTCGATCTAGTGGGAGCCTCATATGGTAGCAGTATTGCTATAGGATCAGTCTCCAAGTGGGAGGTTTTTTTAGTGTGGATACTGATCAGTCACCAAGTGGGAGATTGTTAGCTTGTGGTGTCTGATCAAGAAAGTACTATACAATTTTTGGCTATTTTTGGGCCGACATGATTGTAACTCATTCGAACCCTAAAGCAAAAAAATATTGTATAATATGGCTTAGGGTTAGGGATTTCATTATATATCATTTTAGTACTTGCAGTGGAATTGAGATGTAAGGGGATTATAGATTGTAATCATGTTGTAATCACTAGATAAATAAAATATTGGACTCACTGTTCGTGGACGTAGCCCAGGGATTGGGTGAGCCACATTAAATCTTTGTGTCTTGTGTTCTCTTTTGTGTGGTTTATTGTTTCTTGATATTGGTTATATTTGCATGTAATTGTTATTTCTACCTTGTTAATCCTAATAGAATCTATACCTAATGGTGATCCTATTGATGGCTCTTGAATCAATGCATAACCTCCAAGTACTTCCTTTCTTGGGTGCTAAGACAATAGGGATAGCACATGAGCTTATACTTTTCCTAATGAGTCCTTGGTCCATAAGTTCTTGTATTTTCTTGGCTATCTCCTCATTCTATTGAGGGGTCATCTTATATGAATATTTTTTAGGTAGGGTGGCTCCTGGGATGAAGTCTATTTGATGGCTTATGGCTCTAGCAGGGGTAGGGTAGCTGGATGTCCATCACTCACAATATCACTATACTCCTTTAGCATTTCTTACACTTCTTTAGGGATCTCTATTTTCTTGTCTAGATTTTCTTCCTTAGTATTCAAGACTAGTGCATACCCCACTCCATCACCACCTTCAAGGGTTTGTAAGAACTTCTTTTCACTCACCAAGAGGATATTGGGGCATGTGGACCTCACTTCTCCCTCTTCTAGTAGAGACTGGATTTTGAAAGTCACACCATCTTTCTTGAAGGAGTAAGCACTCTTGGATCCATCATGCCTGGCTTCTCTATCAAATTTCCATGGCCTTCCTAATAAGAGGTGGTAGGCATCCATTGGAAACACATCACAAAGTACCCTATATTTGTAATTTCCAATGGATAAGTCCACCCATGCTTGTTCATTCACTAGGACATGTTGTCCTCTATTCAATCATGTCACTCTATATGGATTGCTATGAGGGACCCTTTACATTTTTAGCTTGCTAACTACCTCTTCTGACATAATATTTTTGGTTGACCCTGAGTTAATAATGACCTTTCATACTTTTCCCATGATCTTGCACTTCATTCTAAATTATGCTCTTCTTTGGCTAGGTTCTTCTCTTACTATCTCTTTGATTAGTGTCCTTCTAATCATCAAATTCTCCCCTTCTTCTGATTCCAAAGGTACCTCTATAGGTTTTTTACTACTACTATATTCTTCTTGAACAAAGTTAACCCTCTTTTCACCTCCTTGGGATGTAGAGCCCTTCTCTAGACACCTATAAGCTAGATGTCCCATTTGGTTGCAGTGATAGCACTTCATTATTACAAAATAGGAGCTTCTTCCTTGTCCACTGTTTCTTCCTCTCCAATTGTTATTGGAGCCTCTTCCCCTATTGAAGCTTCATCTACTTAAGCTTCCCTCATGATGTTTAGTCAACTTAGTTTCCCCTTGGGTCTTTGGCTTTGTGCTTCTACCACCATAACCTCCTTTATTCCCTCTACCATCTCTTCCTCTTTCTCTACCTCTATTACTTCTTGAATCTTGTTTCTTCTTCAATTTTTCTTTGACCTTAACTGCAAGTTGGTGGCATCTCTGTACTATGGTAGGGGTAAGAAGGCTTAAATCTTCTTGTATATTCCACCTTAATCCATTGAGATACCTGACTACCTTCACATTTTCATCCTCTACAACCCTAGACCTCATACATAGTCTTTGAAAATCCTCTATGTATGAGCTAACATCCAACTCCTTTTGTCTAAGGCTCTGTCTCTTCTTATGAAACTAAATCTCATAGTCCTCTAGCACATAAGATTCTCTAATTTTAGCCAACATATCTTTCCAAGTGGTAATGGATTTATTCCCTTCCTTCTCTCTCTCATCTTGGATGAATTTCCACCAAGTGAGTGCAAAACCCCTAAGATTTGATTTAGCCACTTTCACCTTTTGGGCTTAGTTATCCCATCACATTCAAAATGGTTCTCAAGTCCTTTAATCCAATCTAGGACTACTTATGGTTCCATTTTCCCACTGAAGATTGGGATACCCTCCAATGTCTTTCTACTCAAGGCTTTCAATGGTTTCAAGAAGGGCTCTTCAGCTAGGACTAGGTCTAGTTCAGGGACCTCATGCTCTAAGAGTAGTTCCTTATTTTTTCCTTCCATCTTGTCTTTGACTTCTTTGGTCTTTTCATCCACCTCATCCAAATTTTTCTCTAGTTGGGCTAGTCTTTCCCTGAGAAACCTATTTTATTCCTCTTGCTCATCCACTTTCTTTGCCAACTTTGCATTAGTCACCATTTTAGATTCTCCTACTAAATCCTCTATCTAAAACATTCACCACAAGCCTAATCTTGTAGGCTCTGATACCAATATGATAAAAACTCCCTTAGTGTGCTTGCACAAGCCTCCTAGGTCTCTTATTATTCCTAGGTTTCTCAAGACCCCATCTTTGCTTCTAGGATCCTCCAAGCCCTAACTCAACTAGTCTAGGACTTTAAAATACCTCTCCAAGAGGTAATAATATTTGTGCTTCACCAGGGGTAACTATCATTAGTTTATTTTCCATTCCTTAGCTCCTTCTTGGATCCATCCAAGTGCTTCTTTGTATTCTCTCCCTAACAAGTGTTAGCAGGGGTTTCAATTTCTTCTAGACATCTTCTTGAATTCCATTTTATCCCTTTATGTTAGGGTATCAATTATTTCTCCATCAATCTCCAAATTTGTAAGAAAACTTGGCAATTAGGCCTAATTTCTCTACTAGCCCTGTTTGACTAGTTTTTACTAATTCTTTCAAATCTTTCCCAAACAACCCCCCCCCCCCCCCAAAAAAAAAAAAAAGTTGATATTATGACACCCTTTATTGATTTATGAAATATTTTGTAGGTTTCATTTCTCCAAGGTCTCCGTACTGTGGATTCCCACTTTCAAGGGATACTAGGGCTAATTGGTCTTCACTGGACCAGTCAAGTGATTTTTGCTTCAAAATGTGATCAAATGGATTGGGAAAGGCTTAAGATTCTTCTAAGATCTATATACAACTCCAAGGAATACCAATCCACACTTGGATTCATTCTTCCAATCAAACACCTGCATACAAACACATTAAACACTTCACAAGCTCCTAGTCGGGTTACACTAGACTCATCTAGGGCTTGTCTTTAAAAATAAGAGCTCCTCCCTCCATATTTACACTTTATATGGACTCCCCTAGCATATACCTCAAGGCTGTGATGATTCCATGGTGGGGTTCTATGGGGGAGTCATTTTTTCCTCACATAATCCTGAATGAACTAGTGACTGGTTTATTTACAAAATAATTTACAGAACTAACCTAAAGAAATGAAAAGAACTTAAAAAAAAAATAAAATGAAAAAAAACTAATCTAAGTTCACAAATCCTACACAAAGTGAAAGGATTCAATCCATTGAAGGACCGCTTCAAGCATAAATGTTTGACTATCACACAAAACTAGTATAACATAGTGTGTAGGCATAATGCTTATATTTCTTGCTCAAAAACTCCAACCTCAGGAAATTGGATTCTTAGGTCTTAAATACCTTCACATGAAAGGTATAGGTGGTTAGGATACCAACCAAGCCCTAAAGACAAGCTTGTGTCTTCATGGAGACAAAGTTGTCAAGCAACTTTGAAAAGTTGCAAATGTTGGAGTGACAATATTTTGACAACTTGTACATGTTGTCTCCTAACTTATTCCTATCACCTTAAAACCTCATAAAATGATATAAAAACATGATGAAAGACATTTTAGGCTTGTTTAAAAACTTATCAATGCAAGTGAGGTCTTTTGACCCAAATTCCTAAGTTTAAACACCAAAAAGACTAGAATCCAAACCAAGACTAACACAACCAAAACATACTAGATATGACTAAGCCTAATCTAGAACTCCTAGAAAAACACACACACTAGAAATTATAAGGCTTTCCACACACTCCTAACCTGGCTAGGGTTAGTACAAGTGACACAAAAACTTAGAACTTTGGAGAAAGTCCTAGGTGCTCCTGCACCAGGATTGCAGAGACTCTAATAGCATAAGCAAGTAACAAGGGTATGAGAATTTTACTTACCAAAATTTCTTCATCAATAGTTCCACCTTCTCCTCAGATAAAATTCACAACCTCCTTGACTTGATTTATGTACCGAGTGATGTTTTCACCTTCTTTCATATTCATTTCATCAAACTTACCTCTTAGACTTTCAACTTTAGCCCTTAGCACATTCAAATCTCCTCCATGAACTAGTGTAAGCTTGTCCCACATATGCTTTGCAGTTGTACACATCTTAGTTTCTTCAAATTTGTCATATGATAAAGAAGAAGCAATCTCAATCATCATAGCAATGCGTTCTTGTATTTCTTTCATCTTTGTGATAGTCAAAAGACCAGTGGGTGTGATAAAATCATTTTCAAAGTAGTATGATGCAGAATCTCCAATCCCTCATAGATATTGTAATACCCCCAAAATGGGCTATAGGTTCAGTAACCTCCCATATCAACACATCGAATGAAATCAACATCAAAGTCCTAACCAAAGGCACATCTGAACATCATCGAATCCTAATTGATTATCTCAAATTCTGCATCAGGGAATATTCCTAGTAATATTCCTAATTATCCTAATTATCTTTAATTTAATGATTATTTCACGATAAATCCTATTTATCCTAAAGTTTGATTAATTAAATATTTTCAATATTTAATTAATTAGATTTAATACTGCCACTTAATTATTTAATTGAAGTTAATTATATTTATTCCTAAATTGTATTATTTCATTTTGACAATAAATCCAAAATCCTATGAATAATTGATTAAATTCTTATTTAATTAATTAATGCAAGTTGTCAATTTTTAATAATATTGTTTTTGAATAAAAGTTTGAAAAATGATTGATTAACCCATAAATCAATTGTTTTATTGTTCAAAATCAGTTAAGTTGGAAATAAATCACTTTATTATTAAATTAATTCATAATAAATCATGCACATTCAAGAAAAGCAGACAACTATCAATTATCAATTAAAGCTAAACTCTATTTTGAGTTGAAGTCTGCTTTTGCATGTTTTTGTGAGTTAAATATCCTTTATTTAAAAATAACTCAAAAATCAACCTGAGTTATTTGAGTGATTTATGGCTTTCTTTCATGCACCTCCAAAGCCTTAGATTTCTATAAATTAAGGCTTCAGCTCTTCATCAATCCATCCACAAATTATACATTCACACTGTTGAATTGGAGATTGAAGAATCGATCTTGAGAATTCGAGTTGTGAGATTTTCATTTGTTATTGCATAGTTTAATATAATTTCTTAGCTTAGTTTGCATATTAGTTTTCCATATCATATTAGCATAGATTCATATCAAGTTTTCATTATTATATCATTGCACAGAAAAACCAAAAAAAAAAGATTAATTACATTCATTCCATATCTAGATTTTGCATTCAAATCCTTCATTTAGGTGTCCTCAAGGTCACTAATCTCAGTATAATTTGAGAATACATACTCGCATCTACTAGAAGGCACTAAATCACCTGGTTAGTTTAGTTTTTCATTTATTGCACAATTTTGATTTTAACTAACCTCTAATGTTTTACTGAAGTGTTGTGTCTACAGATCAGGTACAAATTTCACACACATTTTTGGCACCCACCGTGGGGCCCTGAAATGGGTTTCCCTTCAAATTTTATCAATTTCTATCATTTCTTATCTTTTTCTATTCCAAGCTATGATTTTTATTCTTTGTCCGTACAATTTTCATATGAGTTTTGTCAGAAACTCATACCAGGAGATACCTACTATCGTACGATAGTTGATTTGATCAAGGATCACACAAGCAGAAACCCACTGTCATCTGGAAGCTCAATTGTCATTTGATCTGATACTCATTGTCGTACGAGTTCCTGGACTATCATCTGGAAGGTAACCCACTATCGTATGAGTTTCAGTGCCAGGGTTCAATTTTTGTTTCACTTTTTCATGCAGTTTGTCAGATTTGGTTTTTAGATTTTGACTAATAGCTAACCCTAACAATTGAAATTATCTATTTTTGATTGATTTTCACTGGTTTTGATTGGAAAAAGTGCAAGAATTGCTAAAAGTAGGTAAGAATCTACTAAGCACATTGTGAGGAATTCAGGTAACCTTCTCAGCTGATAACATTTCAATTTGGATTAAAATGAACATATTGCATGTCTAGCTTGAGTGCCTTTCTTTTCCATATCACACATTTCATTTGGGCTCTAAAAATGAACATAGATTTGCTTTCAAGAATCTTTGTTACACATAGTAAATAGGCCCTATGAACACTATTCCAAGCTCTTGAGAGAGTGAGTTTCCAGGGAAACTCTTCTCAATGAAGGAACCCTTGTAGGTAGGGAGGATACTGAGGGAGTCTCAAATTCCACTAGATCTGTGTGTCTTCAACTTTTGATCGAGGCATTCTCTCTCCAGAGAGGTTGATAAATCATAAGGGGTTGACGTCATAGATCTTTATGAGATAATCTTGGTCTTAGCATGTTGGATTAATCTGTTTGCTTTGTTTGGGTTAAAAGTGAAAAGGCTAGGGGATTATGCTCTACTTCCTTTTTGGATAGTACCAAAAACCCAAATCCTTGAATCTGGAACTAGTCTCCATGTGGTATATTTTGTGAGTCACCTTTAGAGAGGGTTAAAAGTAGTGGACATTCCATTAATTGGGTCAACCACATTGATAGAACCTCAAGCGGTAATAGCCATTTTCACCGTGGTAGTGACAACCACTATATAAATGTCCTATTAGAAGAAATCTCCACAGGTGTGGTCTCTTGTTGGGCTGTCAGATCTCCCTAGCAGATCTTGAAGATTAAGTTCTCAGACTGTGTCAAAACCCCGGTGTGCCTAGATTGGAGTTCGCCCTCTTGGATCATAAAAGTTGCAAAGTCAAACCATTACTAAAAACCCTAGTGAGGCCAAATTTTCATTTTCTAGGAATATGTGCATTGTTGCAAAACTTTTTGGAACATACACAATTAGCACTTCTAAGGATTAGCACAAAGAAGTCACTTGATTGTTCATTCACAAGGTTGCTTTTGCCCTTGTTCATTGTTTTCAAACATGCTTGAAATCACTTGCTTGCTATTTTGCCTACTTTCTTATCTATCTAGTTACTGAAAACAAACAAATCTGTTACAATCCTCAAATCTGGATATTGAAATTTGCAAACAATCTAAAACTAAAAACCCAAAATTTGCAAAAATTGAAGAAAAACACCTTTCTAGAGTCAACAGTCATTTTGTAAAGTCAAAAATTCATACGACTTTTGGCTATTGTCATTTCAGAACCCCCAAATTATCGTATGGTATTAGCTATATTGTCATACGAGTTTTTCTACCAGTCATTTTCAAAAGTCAATTTCCTTATCGTCAACTGTCGTATGAGCTTGTCAATTGTCGTTTCATGCTATACCCACTATTGTACGAGCCTGCAGAGAGTCATTTTAGAAATTTCAAAAAGTTGTTAGAAAGTTGTCAGAACTATTAGAGACTTGGTTTTTCCAGCCTATTTCCAGAATCTATCAAAAAAATCACCGTGTCAGGAATAGAGTAGCAAATACTGAGAATCCAATCATTTTCCTAAAGTGGCCTTTTGAATCTGATTTAGCCTTCTGTTTAATTGATTTGAGTCTTTGTCATCTTGTGTCAAAACCTTGTCATAACTATCAATCTTCAATCAATCTTAAAAAATGACTAAGTGTTGTGAACTCATGTCTGCTATCTTTTGGGAGTCTACCCATACATCCAGGGCATAGTATCCCTCATCTAAGTCAAATCTATGCTTCAATCAATCAAACCTTGACAAGGTTGCATCATCTGATCATCTTGATTCAATTCATTCTTTAGTGGTCTTCATCATATTCTTTTGCTTCACCCAAGGTTAATGGTGGAAACTAGAGCTTCCTCTCACAAGAAATCAGGAGAAGCACTTAACACCAGAGCTTTGTCTACTCATGTAGGTCTAGCTTTTGAGCAACTCTACAATTCTGGTCTTTACAAAGATGACGATGCTGGCAACCTTTCATTAAACACTAGTTACATTCCTCCTTCATCAACTCACAAAGGTACCCAACAAACCCTACATCAATCTATCCCAGGTAAGACTCCTACCATGTCTCAAGCAGGGACAAAATTTGGCTCTCAAAGAGCTCAATCTCAACATGGTGCAGATTAGGAACTGACACCTGAAGAAATTGCTCAATATCAAAATGATGATAACTTCAAATGAAAGATGAAGCATTTCTTGAAAGAAGACAGAGAGGCATACTTTTTACAATTGGCTCATCAAGGAGCTAAACTTCCTCCCAACTTTAATGTTGAAGATATCATTACACATGAGGAAGAAACTCCACTTACATCTATGATGAAATAGATGCATGCCATGCAAGTCAAGCTTAAAAACCTTGAGAAAGAAAAGGAACCCAAGGAGTTCTCCATGGAGACCCTATGTCCTTTTCCATTTGATAAAGACTTGTACATGCAACCATTCCCAAAAAGAGTGGAGATGCCTAAGTATGATAAATATTTTGGACACTCAGATCCCCAAGATCATGTTAGAGAATTCTGTACACAATCTATGGAGTTCATGCATGAACCAACCTATCTGATGTGTCTCTTTCCTCAATCTCTAGGGGGAGTAGCCATCCACTAGTTCTCTTGATTGCCTTCTACTATCAAAACTTTTGAGGATTTTATCAAATTGTTCTATTAGCAATACTCCTACAATATTCAACATCTAGTCACCATGATCAATATCTGCAATCTCAAACAATATCCAGGTGAACCATTCTTGATATTTCTCAAAAGATGGAGGAAGAAATTCTCTCTATATGCTAGGCCTATTCCAGAAACTAAAAAATTGGAAATCTTCATCAATAATCTTTTCCTAGAGATCAACTATCCTTTACAAATGCAAGATCATACATATTTTGATAAAATGGTTGACAATGCAATCAAAATTGAAAAAGTACTTGTGAAAAAAGGAGAAATCACACTTCAAAAAGACAAGTACGAATCAGGATCCAGTTCTAAAGACAAGAATAAAAATTGGAACAAGAATAAAGGTATTGTCATAGATGGTGTTGTTGATACTATCCATGCCCCATCCAAGGCACTAGCTTTCAATCTAACTATTGGTACCCAAGCCATAAAAGCTTCAGAACAAAAGGTGTTTGAATCATCTCAAAAGAAGCTAGAGTATAAAAAGTGGTTTGCTGATAATAAATGAACATTCACTCCTCTTGGAGAATCTTTAGAATCAGCTATGAGAAATCTATTGGGCAATAACATCATCTCTTTAACTGAGATCCGACCACCTATTTCTGAGCCTAAACCAAAATGGTGGAGAGAGAATGAATTATGTGATTTCCATCGGGGTAAAGGTCACAAAACTAATAACTGCTTACACTTGAAACATACTATCCAAGATTTGATTGATAAGGGAGATATCACCATTAACAATCATATGAGCAATAATGATCATACAACATTCATAGAACCATTTCTGAAACATGGTCAAGAAGTCTCATCTTCTCAACCTAATATGGAGGCAAAGGTCAATTATGCTTACCTTGGAAATAATGCTATTATCACTATGGTTGAACCTTGTCTCTTTGAACATTGCAATGTTATCACAATTATATGAAGAGATAGAGATCATTCTTTAGCTAATAGAGTTACTCAATCACAAGCTTAGGCACATCTGAACGGACAAATCCTAGATTCATCAAATGTCCCTAAGATGCCCTTCAATCTTTCTCCCGCTTCCAAATAGAAGGTTGTTTCTAAATCTTCCAATCCTAAAGATACAAGGCCAAAATCTTATAGCATTGTTCAACAACTTCAACACACTAATGTGAAAATGTCCATGTTTGAGTTTCTTCAAATATCTCTAGCTCATAGAGCCATTCTAGACAAAGCTTTGCTCAGATCCAATGTTCCTGATGACCTTTATTTAGATAGGTTCAAGACTATGGTTGGACATCTTACATCTCCATAGTATATATCCTTTTCAGAGGAAGATGACAACTCCTTGAGTCACCCACATAACCAGCCATTGCATATAGAAGTCTTGATCAAGAACCATAGAGTCAAACATGTGTTGATAGATGGAGGCGTTGGCCTAAACATTTGTTCTTACAACTTGATCACACAATTGGGATTTTCAGAATTGGCTATTGATCCTAGAAAGAAAATAACTATCAAAGCCTATGATGAACAAGAAAGATCTTCTAAAGGCACCATTGTATTACCTATCAGGGCAGGTCTAGTTATCAGACATACTATATGTCAAGTTCTTGATCTACCTTTGGCTTACAACATTCTTCTAGGGAGACCATGGATACATGAGATGAAAGCTATTACTTCTACATTTCACCAATGCTTGAAATTTCCTTATGAAGGAGTAGAGGTCACTATTCCAATAGACATATCCACTACTTGCAATACATTGAAGGAAAGTGTAGATAAGCTTGTGCCTAATAATAGAGAATCTTCCATTGAACCAACTAAAGAAGCATCCACATCTAAAATGAAAGATCTTGCAAAAGAGGTTAATATCAAAGAAAATAGTATGGGAGAATATACTATGGAGCCAGTCTTATCTTTGACATCTCTCCCTATCTCACCTAAGTCTTATGGGCAGTCATTGAAATAGTCCAAACTAGAACCTAAAGAACCTCTTGAGGCATATAAATTTTTTTTTGTAGCAGAACAAGTCTCCAAGAAATAATTTGAAGAGGATGAAGCTGTGCTTGCATGGCTATACAAAGATGAATCTGAATCCCATGATATTCAAACTAGTAACTTTGTGGTATCAAAAGATCCTTCTAAGTCATATGGAATAGGAGATAAATTAATAGCTAAGATTGGATATTCAGGTAAAGGACCTCTAGGAGTCAGAGGAAAGGGTCTTGAGGCACCTCTCCCACATACTGGTAGAGAGAATAAAGACAAAGTTGGCTTAGGATTTAAAAAGAAACCCTTTCACCTCAAAGGTAATTGTTCTCATGTCATAGAGAAGATCACAGTAGGAGAACCTCTTCTTAAGAAAGAAGAAATAGAACCATCAGATAGTGATTCAGATAGCTTAGAACTTGTTCCTTATGAATGTTTGCCTAAATAAATCAAAGACCTTCTTGATGATAAAGATGATCCAATAAAAAGAATTAATGTAGTAGAAACACAAGAACCTACTATCAATCAAGAGATAGTTGCACCACAAAAACTAGCTAATCTAAAAAACAATCAAGAAGAGGAAGGTGGTAGTCATTCTGAGATAGATTTTCATGAGTATGAATTCAAATTAAAATTTGAGGGTAACCCTTCTTGGGGTATTCATCCTGACTTTACTCATGTTCTTAGATTTCCTAGAGGCATAGATGAAGAATCTAATGACTATGAATGGGGAGCCATCCAGAATCAGATGAGCTTATTACAAAGAAACATGTTGATGTTATTCACCAATATGCACCTAAACCCAACGTAAGTCTAGAGTGAAATGAGGAACCTATCAAGTCTGATCCACCTATGGCTGAATTGGACTCCCATAATGACATTGAGCCTATTCACTAATTGAATGTCTTAAGTTGTAATATCACTTTTGAACTCAAGCGTCAGGTTAGGACCAATGATGATAGATCCATATTCATAAACACTATCTCCCAATCTTTCCCCACTTTGACTATCTAATATCCAGACCTTATTGATCAAACCTCCACAAATTTGAGCCATGGTATTTATACCTTCCCAAATGACTATGCCCTTGCTTGCTACCTCAATGTAGTTGAGCCTATGAGTACTTTCATTAGTGAACCAAGTGTTAGCATGATGGAGTCGGACATCAAATATCTTAGTCAAAAAAATAGGAGTAAAAAGAAAAAGAAAAAAAGTTCTGAGGGTGAAAACCACTTTGTGGAAATCTCAAAACCTACAAAAGTAAAAATAAAAGATGTATCCGAAGGTGAAAACCTCTCTAAGGCACCTAAGGATGAGATATTTGATGTCCTTCCAAGTCATTTATAGGATAGATCTCTAGTTCTAATTGAGCCCACTCAATCCATCAACTTGGGAACAACAGAAGAGCCACAGTTGATTCATGTAGCACAATCTTTATCAAAAGAAGAGAAGCAAAAATTTACAACATTCCTAATAGAGAAGAAGATCAACTTTGCATGGAAATATTCTATTTGTTAGGATTTGATCCTAATGTTATAATGCATCATTTATCTATAGCTCCAAATGTCAAACTTGTTAAACAAAAGTTAAGAAAGATGCATCCTCATGTTGCACTCTTGGTAGAAGATGAATTAGAGAAACTCCTAAAAGCCAGATTCATCTGAGTTATTGACTATGCAGAGTGGATCTCTAATATTGTACCTATTTTAAAAATAGATAAATCAATCAGAGTATGCACAAACTTTAGAGATGTAAATAGAGCATGCCCTAAGGATGATTTTCCATTACCTAACATTGATATGATAGTGGACATGATTGCAGGCTTTCAAATGTATTCTTTAATGGATGGTTTTTCTGGGTATAATCAAATAAAAATTGCTCCAGAGGATCAAGAGAAAACTGCTTTCACATGTGCATGGGGTACCTTCTATTGGAATGTCATGCGATTTGGGCTTAAAAATGCTGGTGCTACATATCAGAGAGCTATGACTTCTATTTTTCATGACATGATGCATAGGACTATGGAGGATTATTTAGATGATACTTTAGAAAAATCTATGATCAGAGCTAAACATCTAAAATGACTTGAGTAAAATACTAGACAGAATGGAAAAATTTAGTCTCAAACTAAATCCTAAGAAGTGTGCTTTTGGTGTCACTTCTGGAAAGCTCTTAGGATACATATTTTCAAAGAAGGGCATTGAAGTTGATCCAGCTAAAGTGAAGGCTATAATGGAAATGCAACCTCCAAAGAATAATAGTCAAATGAGAACATTGCAAGGAAGAGTTCAATCTATCAGAAGATTTATATCACAGCTAGTAGATATATCACAACCTTTTACAAAAACATTACATAAAGGTGTGACCTTTGCATGGAATGAAGAATGTGAGAACAAATTTAATCATATCAAGAAGTATCTATCAAATCCTCCTATTTTGATGCCTCCTATTCATGGGAAGCCATTGATCTTATATGTCTCTGCTATAGATACATCACTGGGGGCATTGCTAGCACAACATGATGAGAAAAAAAAGGAAAGAGCTATATACTATATCAGTAGAACATTGGTTGCATATGAGAAGAACTATTCACTGATTGAGAAAGCTTGTCTAGCTGTGATCTTTGCATCACAAAAACTAAGACACTACATGTTAGCTCATACCACACATTTGGTAGCTAAAATTGATCCACTCAAGTACCTACTAAGAAAAGCTACCTTCATAGGTAGATTAGATAAATGGGTCATGCCCTTAAGTGAATTTGACATTGAATATGTGGAAAGAAAAGCTATAAAAGGATAGGTTATTGCTAATCAATTAATAGATGCACCTCTGATTGATAATACACCAATGTAAATGGAATTTCCAGATTCCTCTATCATGACTCTTTCTTCTAGAGAATAGAAGTTATTCTTTGATGGCTCCTATACACAGAATGAGTCAGGCACAGGCATATTGTTCATAACTCCTCAAGGATACTCAATCCCAAAAGCATTCAGATTAAATTTCCCTTGCATAAACAATATTGCTGAATATGAAGCCCTTTTGAATGGTATGAAAACAACAATTGAATGGAGAGTAACAGAACTAGACATTCATGGAGACTCTCAACTTGTTATCCATCAAGTCAATGATGTGTACCAAACTAAAGATGAAAAGCTCATTCCTTACAAGAGAATGGTAGATGATCTAAAGAAGTATTTCCTATCTATCACATTTGAGAAAATTCCTAGAATAGAGAATAAGGCTGCTAATGCAATGGCAATGCTATCTACTTTATTACAATAGCTTGAATATGAGCTACACTATGAGTTCTTGGTGGAAGCACTATCTTATCCTACATATGATTCCTCTAAAACCCGCATGATCTGCACATTTGTTGGTCATGATTCATCTAGATACAAAAACCTATTTTCCTATCTCCAAGACCAAATCATTCCTGATACCTTCAACCGCCATGAAAAGAGATACCTTATCTGTAATGCCTCCTGATATGTCATCATTGGTCACAATCTGTACAAATAAGGTCTAGATGGTACACTAATTAGATGTTTAGAATGGGAAGAGTCTCAATGTGCATTAGAGGAAGTCCATGATGGTATTTGTGGGTCACACTTGAATGGTTTAACACTAGCTCAAAAAATTATTAGGGCTGGGTAGTATTGGCTTGAAATGGAGAAAGAGTCTATCAAGTTTGCTAAGAATTGTCAAAAATGCCAAGTGAATGGCAACTTAATTCATGCTCCAGGGAGAGATATAATTCCCTTTACTACACAATGGCCTTTTCACCAATAGGCATTTGATCTTATAGGAGCTATACATCCTCATTCTTCTAATGGACATACCCATATAATCACAGCTATAGATTATTTTACAAAATGGGTGGAAGCAGTCCCTTTGATGCAAGCAACTGGAAAGCAAATATCTATGTTCATATTGAACTATATCATATGTAGATATGAGATACCTCATTCCATAATCACAGATAATGCTAGACAATTCAAGAACAAAGACTTAGATGATTTATGTGCCAAATTCAAGATCACACAACATTGCTCATCTATCTACTATCCTCAAGGGAATGGACAAGAAAAGGCTTCTAACAAGAATCTATTGAAAATCTTGCACCGTATAGTTAATAAAATAGGAAGAGAATGGCATCTTATGATCAATCCAACTCTCTGGGCCTACAGAACAAGTATCAAAATGCCTATTGGGGCTACACCTTTCACTTTAGTTTATGGGTCTGAAGCAGTACTGCCTATTGAGGTTGAAATCCCATCACTAAGAATCAGAATGCATGGTCTAATTACTGATGATGACTACAGAGTGTCTAGGTTGCAAGAACTTGAACTAATAGATGAGCGCAGACAAGTAGCATATGATCATCTCAGAGTATATTAGAAGAGAATGTCTAGAGGCTACAACAAGAAAGTCAGACACAGAGAATTTCAGGTTGGTGATCTAGTCTTGAGAGAGAATCATAAAAATCAATCACATAGAGAGTGCAAGGGGAAGTTTGAACCAAACTGGCTGGGTCCCTTTGTAATCACTGCTACTTTTGGCTTAGGTGCCTATCAAATTTCAATGATTGAAGGAGAAAAACTTTGAGAACCAATCAACGTTCTCTATCTGAAGAAATTCTATGCCTAAGGCATTCAGTGTATGGAAAAATGTCCTAAAAAAATCATAAAAATTAGAAAAAGTCCTAAAAAAATGAACATCTTGGTGAAAACCTAGCAATAGGTGCCTTGATGATTCACAAAAAAATCAAAAAATATCAAAAGTACAAAAAAGTTGAAAAAATGAAAAATACAAAAAAAATGAGAAAAAGAAAAAGTGCCTTGGTGAAAACCTAGAAACAGGCGCCTTGCTAGCAAAAATAGAATCTCTACCAAGATGGTGAAAACCTGACAAATGGGTGCCACTTGTTTCAAATGCTCCATCTATCAACACAATCTTGGTCTTTCCCAACTTTTAGTCTTGCTTTAGTTTGTACATATCTCCCAGTTTGTTTCTGCATTCCTATTTTCAATAAGTTGATCTATACACCAATCAGCTCAATCGTCTGTATCCTATCAATGCTTAACACTTGGGGAAATCAATGTCATATCCTATGGCCTCCAATGTATCTTAGACATATCATATCTAGTCAGAGTCCTTTGAAGCTTCATCCAAGTCAGTTAGTTGGTCTTGTCTCCAGAAAGGATTTTGCATCTACAACAACGCAATCAAACATCAACACAAACTGAAAACAATCTATGCTTTTTACAATGCTTTTATCTCCTTGTATGCTTACTGATTCACATTGAGATTTTTGCATATTATGTCCTTTCGAGCTCTTCGATGATGTCCTTTACAAGATTTAGAGAGTGATGACTGGGGGCATAATCTTTTTTTTATTTTCTTCTTGTATGTGAAAATCTAACAACTTTGGAAATTTTGGATTGAAATGGTGTCTGACTGTAAGAGCTTCTATCTTGAATTGGATGTCCATGTGTACCTCGACCATTGATACCCAGAAAATTCAAGGAAGTTTGATCTAACTATTGTCTTTTGAGTGAGTTCTTTCTCCTATTGTGAAACATGATCTTACCTAAGGATGTGAATGATAAAGGGTCACTACGGGTAATTCACATTAGTTTTAGAATGATCTCTCGACTATTTGATGTGTTTGAAATACAAGGCATATTTTGGTCATCATGACATTGATGTTATGATGCTTATACAAATTGCAATATCAAAATGGACATGATATTCAAGTCATCCTAGTGTTTATGCCTTGGTGCTTATATCTAATCCGACATTCTGAAAATAAAATCAATATTCATATGTCCATGGTTGCCTAACTAGTGGGTGTTGTATTGATTCTTGTGTATATAAATTAATATTCATATGTCTATGGTTTCATAACTAGTGGGCATTGTATTGATTTATCTGGTTACCTAAAAATTCAATGATGAGAATAATCGACACATGATCAGTGACTAGGTCCTAGGTCTTAGGTTGCATTTCATTTTGCATGTCTCTTTGCATTTTGCATGTTTGCATGATCTCATAATGACTCAATAAAATTCAATGCTTAAACAATTCTTCAAATGTCTCTTCAAATCTAACAAGAGCTAAATCTTACACAAAGGTCCATCCAATGAAACAACAAGCAGAATCCTTTTTCGGGATCAAAATCAAAATCTGTGATCATTCATATAATTAACTACTTGCATAATCAACCTTCTATCATCAAATAAATCTATAATTCAATTTAACTGATTATCTTACATCAAACTATCAAAATTTCAACTTGGTCACCCATGGTCAACTCATGGTTTCACCTAGTCAAACTTGGTCTTCCAGACCTCTCACGATGCAAAATGCATTCTTGAACATGTATAACCACTTCTCAAATCAATTAACATGCTTCTAAACCATAATGTTGAATTTTCTTGTCAGATTTCAATTTTTATCCCGAAGGGGGCATGGTATTACACATCATTCAAAGTTTGTAATCATATCTTTATTTGAAACCATATCTTTCCTCAGTAATCAAGACAACAACCACATCTAGTTGTTGATTCCTTAAAAATACCTCATCGCTCGGGGAAAATCAATCATCACTCGGGGCATATCAAATTTATCGAGATCCATATCAATTTGGTATTCTCTTAATCTTGTAAATTGTATTAGGTTTCACAACTATCGGTTCAATTGTGTTATTTTCTTGGTTCTTCAGAAACTAAAGGGGTCAGATGTGATACTGATGTGATTCAATATAAGGACAATTAGGTCTGGGATCGGTCACTCACTTCTTCATAATCATAAGGTTCAAAATCAAGCATTTTGACACTTTTTCACAATCATTGGTTCATTTATTGTTATAGTTAACATTATCTTTGGTCATTCAGGACCTATCATTTCATATCAATTTCAATCAGTTTCTGTTTCATATCAATATCAATTTCATACATCAGTTTCAACATCATACATAGACTGTCTTTGAACCACTACACTTGGCACAGTAATTCAAAGAGGGGCAAAATGTAACACCCCAAAAATGGGCTATAGGTTCATTAACCTCCCATATCGACCAATCGAACGAAATCGACATCAAAGTCTTAACCAAAGGCACATCTGAACATCATCAAATCCTAACTGATTATCTCAAATTCTGCATCAGGAAATATTCCTAGTAATATTCCTAATTATCCTAATTATCTTTAATTTAATGATTATTTCACGATAAATCCTATTTATCCTAAAGTTTGATTAATTGAATATTTTCAATATTTAATTAATTAGATTTAATACTGCCACTTAATTATTTAATTGAAGTTAATTATATTTATTCCTAGATTGTATTATTTAATTTTGACAATAAATCCAAAATCCTATGAATAATTGATTAAATTCTTATTTAATTAATTAATGCAAGTTGTCAATTTTTAATAATATTATTTTTGAATAAAAGTTTGAAAAATGATTGATTAACCCATAAATCAATTGTTTTATTGTTCAAAATCAGTTAAGTTGGAAATAAATCACTTTATTATTCAATTAATTCATAATAAATCATGCACATTCAAGAAAAGCAGACAACTATCAATTATCAATTAAAGCTAAACTCTATTTTGAGTTGAAGTCTGCTTTTGCATGTTTTTGTGAGTTAAATATCTTTTATTTAAAAATAACTCAAAAATCAACCTGAGTTATTTGAGTGATTTATGGCTTTCTTTCATGCACCTCCAAAGCCTTAGATTTCTATAAGTTAAGGCTTCAGCTCTTCATCAATCCATCCATGAATTGCACACTCACATTGTCAAATTGGAGACTGAAGAATCGATCTTGAGAATTTGAGTTGTTGTGAGATTTTCATTTGTTATTGCATAGTTTTCATATCATTTCTTAGCTTAGTTTGCATATTAGTTTTCCATATCATATTAGCATAGATTCATATCAAGTTTTCATTATTATATAATTGCATAGAAAAACCAAAAAAAATAGATTAATTGCATTCATTCGATATCTAGATTTTGCATTCAAATCCTTTGTTTAGGTGTCCTCAAGGTCATTGATCTCGGTATGATCTGAGAATACATACTCGCATCTACTAGAAGGTAGTAAATCACTTGGTTAGTTTAGTTTTTCATTTATTGCATGATTTTGATTTCAACTAACCTCTAATGTTTTACTGAAGTGTTGTGTCTATAGATCAGGTACAAATTTCACACACACAGATATAACTTCATCCTTCTTTACCATGTTGATAAGTTTTCTTTGTTCAGCTTTGACACCTCTCTCTTATACATCTTGTGATCTTTTACTTAAGCCCTTCAAAATTTTCCTTCAAGATCTCTAGCTCTGATACCAATTGTTAGATAACTAAGCGGGGGGGGGGGGGGGGGGGGTGAATCAGTTAAGTCTAGTTATCCTATAGTCCAAAATACTCCCAGATGTATAAAATTAATCTTTCAAATTAATTTATCAACTCCGTAAAAATTTAATTATGCCTTTTTGTTCATTAACCGTGTTGGATATTGCTAATGCATGGGGTGGTGATTGATACATTTTATATGTTTAATCACTACATTACTGAATGGGCAGTCATACTATTGTCATTTATGGTTTTTCATTGATGTCAACATATGTTTCTATAAAGAGTATAGGTTGATTATGATAGTGTACAGACATTGTATGAATGTTTAAGAACCTATGAAGATAGATGAGAAAAAAAGAAGATGTTGGGATCTTATATCCAAGATTACATCATGTAAGGTTGCATATTGGGAGAGTTACAAATGTTTTGGTAAAGACTAGTTACTGGACAGTGACAGTGGAAGCTGACAAAGTGAGTCTCTATGTTTCTGGTATATCTTACAGAAGATATGGATTAGGTGTATGCAAGCTTAAGAGATGAAAGACAAGGCACTGGAGGATGTTCATTGGTCAGTGCAAGGTATGGAATGCTGGATGATGTTAGCTATGGCACGAGATCTGGAGAAGACTTATTTGGGAGCTGACTTCAGAGGTGTAGCATGCATTTTGTTTGGCAAATGTAAATTAAGAATGTCGGTCCTTAATTATTGTAATGGAATCATTGTATACTTGTTTTAGGTACTGTGTGTATCTTATCAAGAGTTTATGTAGTTATGAAAGACTAATGGGCTGACTTGATAATGTAGAATGTAATAGGGTATATATGTAAGATCTTTTCTTTAGAAAATATATGATGTGAATGCATGTGATGTAAAGAAGATTGTGAAAGATGCGAGCTTGTGTCTGCTAGATGTAGAGTAGAGGATTACTGGTGAACTTCATTTGAACTAATCATGCAAAGATAGTTGTTGTCAAAAAATTCAAAAGATTGTGTATTTCTTCATATACACTTGTTGTGAATAGTGAGTTTTGAAGGTGGATTTAACCTTCTTTGGGCAGTGAGCCTAGGTAGTGAGCCCCCTTTCTTTTCTTGACTCCTAATAGGGTCTTTCCTCTAAAAAGGATTGTGTATTGTAATGTTTCAATAAGCTCCTAACAGGGCTAAATCTTCTAGCAAGGATACTATAATCTTAGTACATTATTTGTGGGTGCTAATTCCCACTGAGGTTTTTCCTAACAATTGGTATCAGAGATACTGGTCCTTAGAAAGAAAGCTTAATAGCTTGAGGTGATCTTGGAGGTGGCATTCTATAGGAAGGATGGTCCAAAATTTGATCCTAAAAACTTTGATAGTTAGGAGAACAAGATGCGAACTCATTTTCTATGTTTGGGCATTGACTATTGGTTGATCACAAAGAATAAGGTGACTATAAAGAATGAGAATGATTTGCCATCAGATTCTGATGATGAAAAGAAGGTATTCTCTCACAACATGGTTGTAAGAGAAGCATTGATCAATGCACTCTCCGAAGGAGAATTTATTGAAGTTAAATACTTGGATTCGACACACTAGATTTGGTAAAGATTAGAAGCACTATATGAAGGAGACAAGTATACCAAGAAAGAGAAGTTATAGAACTGGAAAAAAAAGATGGAGAAGCTACAAATGAATGATGATGAAAGCATTAGGGCTTATGTTCAAAGGGTTATAGAAGTTGTGGTTAGAATTAGAAACTATGGAGGCACTTATGATGAAGAAGAAGTCATTGCGAAGATCCTTAGATCATTGAATCTTGCTTACAAGTTTAAGGCTCTATCCATTCAAGAGACTATACCTTTGACTCTAAAATTTAGTAGAGAGATGTTGATTGCAAAGATAACTACTTTTGAAGTGGCAAAAATGGGAGACTTTGTACCTAAATTTGAATATGCATTTAAGGCATCTTCACACAAGAAGATAATATCTGCACTTCCAAGCAACAATAATGAGAGTTTGAAAGAAGAGCTTGGAGAATATGCCGAGGAATGGGAATAGATAATGGCTGAAGAAAGAAAGATGTATGAACTTGTTGCACTAATCTCTAGAAGAGAAAAGAGAGGTATGGGTAAATTTGAAGGCAAGTTACCTTTGAAATGTTTTTCATGCAATAAGGTTGGTCATTTTGCATCTAGATGCCCTACAAGAGTTCCTAAGTACATGCCTAAGTTTTTCAAGTCTAAGAAGGATACATAATGTTATTATGCTAGTGAAGGTATTTCTGATGATGATGATTTATATTATGAGGAGATTGGATTTGTTACAATTAGAGATGAGCCAATACATGAGGAAAAGGATTTAGTGTCACATGTTGATAAGAAAACTAAATGTATTATAGAAACTAGTTGTTCAGATCATATGACTAGGGAAAAAAATAATTTTGCTTAGTAAGGTATGATGGTGGTGTTGTAAGGTTTGGAGATAATCTTCCTAAACCTATCATAGGAGTAGGATCTATTACTTTGGATGGAAAGACTAATACTGATAATGTACTACTTGTTGATGGACTTAAGAATAACTTATTGAGTGTTGGACACTTGATGGAAAAAGAGTTTCAAATACAATTTAGTAATGGTAAATGTTTTATCAGAAGTAAGGAAGGAAAGCTGATTGCAACCGGTACTAAATCTAGAGGTAATGTATTTAAATTAAATACATCTAGAGCCTCTTGTTTTGTTGGGAAGGTAGATGATAGTTGGTTATGGCACAAAAGATTTTTTCATGTTAATTTTGATAACCTTGTGAAGGCAAGTTTGACTAATGCAGTAAGAGATCTACCAAATATTGTTAAACCATCTAACACCATATGCAGAGAATGTGTTATGGGAAAATAGACTAGAAGAAGTTATAAAAGAAAAACATATACATCAAAGGGAAAGTTGGATTTGGTACATATAGACCTATGTGGACCTACAAGGACAAAATCATACTATGGTGAAAGGCATTTCATACTTTTTGCTGATGAATTTTCTAGAATGATATGGGTTACTTATTTGAAAGAGAAATCAGAGGAATTTGATAAATTCAAGATATTTGGAGAAAAAGTAGAGAATGAATTAGGTTTAAAGATAAAATTTTTGAGGTCAAACAGAGGTGGAGAATTTACTTCAGACCTATTCAATTTGTACTGCGAAGAGCATGGATTAAAAAGACAAACATCTACTCCTAGGACTCCACAATAGAATGGGATAAAAGAGCGAAGAAACATGACTATACTTGATGCTGCTAGGACAATTTTTCTTGAAGGAAATGTATCTCATATGCATTGGAGAGAGGCTATTGGGACAATGGTGTAAACATTACAAAAATTAAAATCAGAGAAGGTACATGTAAGAATCCTTATGAATTATGGTTTAATCATACTCCTACTTTAAAATGTTTCAGAATATTTGGTAGTAAGTGCTATATCAAGAGAGATGATGAGATAGGGAAGTTTGATGCTAGAAGTGATGAAGGAATTTTCCTTGGTTACTCTACTAAGAGAAAGGCTTAAGAGTTTTTCAATCTGATATTGAGGAAGATGATTGAAAGTCATAATGTAAAGATAGATGAAAGATTTCAGATACAAGAGAGAATGTATGACTATAATCAGAATACATAGATCAAAGAGGTTGCTGCTGTAGAAGAAGAAGAAATTGTTGAGGTTGAATGTGAAAATGAGACTTGTGATGATGAAACAAATGAGGCTACTGAGGTTCCTAAAAATCTGAGGTATGTAAAGAATAATCATCCTAAAAATTAAATTATTGGTAATACTAATCAAGGAGTAATGACCAGATCAAAGGCTAGAGAAGAAATTTGTTTGATTTCACAAGTTTAACCAATGACTATAGATGAAGCTTGTAGAGATGAATCCTGGATAAATGCTATGAAGGAAGAATTTGATGTAGGAGCATCTTGGGTCCTTGGCAATCCTATGTCACCAAAACATGTTTGAAATTTTCTGTGTTGCTCAATTCTTGCTTTGACCAAGTTGGTTCGATGTTGCTCGATTTCCTTTGTTCACCGGTGTTGGTTGGTTATCTCTTTGGCACTTAGTTATTTCCCTAGTGCTTAGTGATGCTTTTTTGGCACTTAGTTTCCTTGCTTACCGAGTTGTTTATTTTGGATTTCTATTGAGGCTGACTCTTGCATTTATATTTGGTCATAGATTTAATGGTGGTATCTATCATTGGGAAGTGTGTAGACCTAGATCTGGTCATTCCTTCTATTGATGGTGAATCTAAAGGCTGACTTGGTTCAGTAGCCTCTTGTATAAATGTAGTTGTTTGGTTAGAGTTTAGGGAGTAAGTTTTTTTTGGATAGAAGATAGAAGCTAGAAAATTAGACATTATTGGCAGATCCTCACATGTTGGAGGATTTTTGTACTTGATTGTAATATCTGACCTAAACCAAGAAGGCCTTACATCTTGACATGTATGAATCAATTGAAAATAATATATGAAAGTTTATGCATTCTCTCTCTCACTTGTTGTGTTGTTACTTCTGCGTGTGATCTCTGCAAGGTGGATCTGGTTAGGGTGTGCCTTTGGTGCCTCTCCCCATCCTCCTTTGCATTAGAATTAGATCAGATAAAGATGAACAACACTTTGGAATTAGTTCCTAGACCTAAGAAAAAAAATGTAATAGGAACTAAAGGGGTTTTCAGAAAAAAAATGAATGAAGAAGGGGTTTTTGTAAGAAACAAAGCAAGATTGGTATGTAAAGGTTATTCACAATAAGAAGGCATAGACTTTGAAGATACATTTTCTCTTGTTGCTAGAATAGAAGCTATGAGATTATTCTTGGCTTATGCTACATATAAGAACTTCAAGGTGTATCAGATGAATGTGAAATCCACATTCTTGAATGGGGATCTTGAAGAAGAAGTGTATATAGAACAACCTGATGGATTTCCTTTATACGAAGATGGAGACATGGTATGCAAGTTGAAGAAGGTACCGTATGGGATGAAGAAAGCTCCAAGGGATTGGTATGCAAGGTTAGACAAATACCTACTTCATCTTGGATTTAGAAAATGTAATACTGACAGTAATTTGTATTTAAGAACTAGGGAAGATAGATTTTTGATAATAGAAGTGTTTGTAAATGATATTATCTTTGGAGGTAATGATGATCTATGTGAGAAATTTTCTAGAGAGTTGGAAAATGAATTTGAGATGTCCATGATTGGTGAAATGAAATTCTTTCTTGGACTACAAATAAATTAGAGTAAAGATGGAATTTTTATTTCTCATACTAAATATCATAAAGAGATGTTGAATTTTTTTGGAATGGAAGACTGTAAACTAGTTGGTACACCCATGGTGACTGGTAATAAGATGATAGTTGATGATGAATCAAAGTGTGTTTTTTAGACCAAGTACAGATCAATGGTTAGAGGATTACAATATCTAACTCATAGCAGACTAGATATTTCTAATGTTGTTGGTATTGTGGCTAGATATCAGGTAGAACCCAAAGAGACAAACCTAGTTGTTGTGAAAAGGATACTGAGATATCTGAAAGGAACAATAGACTATGGTTTATGGTATGATAGAAATGATAGCTTTGAACTTCATGCTTATACTAATGTTGATTGGGCATGAAACATTGGTGACATAAAGAGTACTAGTGGTGGTGCATTTTTCCTTGGAAAAAATTTGGTCTCATGGTTAAGTAAGAAGAAAGATTGTATAGCTCAATCTACTACTGAATCAGAGTATGTTGCTGCTGCTATAAATTGCACTCAAATTATTTAGATGAAGCAAATGCTGAAAGACATTGGAATAAATTTTGATGAGCTTCTAGCTATCCATTGTGATAACACCAGTATAGTGAATATGTCAAAGAATCCAGTGATGCACTCTAAAATTAAACATATTTCTATCAAATATCACTTCTTGAGAGACAATGTGGTAGAGAAGGAAATAAAGTTAGAGTATATAGTACAAAAGAATAGATTGTAGACATCTTTACAAAACCATTGCCAAAAGATACCTTTGAATATATTAGAGGTATTCCTTGGGTTTAGGCCCCTCCCAATCAGAATTAAATGATGCAGGGATGCATCAGTCCAGAGGTTTTAAGAGCCTTATCATATTCTAGAGTAGATATAGGGATCTACTCCTTAGGGGGAGTGATTGTGGAAGGGAGGTGTTGAAGAATAGTTGATGGATCATGGAACCCTTTTCCATTGATGTCAAAGGGGGAGTGTTTCTATGAGAAAGTCCCTACTGTATGGGGAGATTGTATAAAGGAATACTATGAGAGTATTGTATGGTTGCAGAGCTTTGGATTGATATAACTTTGGGATGATGGATTTTACCATATGTTGACATTAATGCCAAAGGGGGAGATTGTTGGATATTTCTAATGCATTGGGTGGTGATTGATACATTTTATATGTTTAATCACTATGTTATTGAATAAGCAGTCATACTATTGTCATTTGTGGTTTGTCACTAATGTTAACATATGTTTCAGTAAAGAGTATAGGCTAATTATGATAGTGTATAGACACTGTAGGATTGTTTCTAAACCTGTGAAGACAAATGAGAGTATAGGAAGATGTTGTGATCTTATATCCAAGATCACATCATGTAAGGTTCCATATTGGGAGAGTTACAAATGTTTTGGTAAAGACTGGTTACTGGACAGTGACAGTGGAAGCTGACAGAGTGAGTCTCTGCGTTTCTGGTATATCTTATAGAAGATATGTATTAGGTGTATGCAAGCTTAAGATATGTATTAGGTGTATGCGAGCTTAAGAGATGAAAGACAAGGCACCGAAGGATGTTCTTTGGTTAGTGCAAGGTACAAAATGCTAGATGACATTAGCTATGGCTTATGATCTATAGAAGACTTATTTGGGAGTTGATTTCTGAGGTATAGCATGCATTTTGTTTGGAAAATGTAAATTAAGGATGTCAAACCTTAATTGTTGTAATGGAATCATTATATACTTTTTTTAGGTACCTTGTGTATCTTAGCAAGAGTTTATGTAAATGTTTATGTAATTAGAAAAGCCTAATGGGCTGATCTGATCATGTACAATGTAATAGGGTATATATGTAAGATCTTTTCTTTGGAAAAGATATGATGTGAATGTATGTGATGTAAAGAAGATTGTGAAAGATATGAGCTTGTGTCTTTTGGATGTAGAGCAGAGGATTAATGGTGAACTTCATTGGAACTGATCAAGAAAAGATAGTTGTTGTTGAATAGTTCAAAATATTATGTATTTCTTCATATACACTTATTGCGAATAGTGAGTTTTGAAGGTGCATTTAACCTTCTTTGGGCAGTGAGCCCCCTTTCTTTTTTTGACTCCTAACAGGGTCTATCCTCTAACAAGGACTGTGTACTATAATGTTTCAATAAGCTCCTAACAGGGATAAATCTTCTAACAAGGATACTAAACTCTCAGTACATTATTTGTGGGTGCTAATTCCCACTGGGGTTTTTACCTTTAACAGGGTTTCTCCAAGACCAAAATATTATGTTATTGTGTTGGCATTCATTATGTTCATTGGATCTGATATTGCTGCTATTCAAAGTATAAAGTTTAATATTCTATATTACAACTGATTCACCCCCCCTCTCAATTGTATTGTGGACTGTTATTCCTAAAAAATTGAATACCAGTAAATTAACAAGTACATGTACTGATAAAACTAGTAATTGTAATGTGTAAAGTAAAATAACAAATCATCACATCCATACACATATAACACTTTTATTTTTAATGTGGAAACCTTGTTAATGGAAAAACCACCTGGGACCGGTACCTGAAAATAATTTCACTCTTCTAAAGTGAGTTCGGTTAAGAGCCAACCATGTTGAAGGTTACAATAATACATAGTAAGGTGTGACCTGGTTAGAGGATTTATCACTAACAGTTCTCCATGACCAAACATTCACTATGGGTCAACATGAAAATAATCAACATTCATTGAATTTCATAATGAAATATAAAGACTGTTAAGTCCCACTCGATTAAGGGATTTATTTGTAGCAATGGTTAGAATGCAACATTAAATGATCTAATTCAAATAAAACTTTCTTTTGCACATTTTGAGATCTATGCTAAGGTCAAAATACCTCTAGCCAATATACTCAATTCAATTTCTTTGTATCCACCAAGTTTGTTATGCTCGGTTAATTCATTTCTCTTACACTTAGTGTTGTCTATAGATTTTCTTGATTCTATATTTAACCTGTCTGACTAGCTTCACATGAATGCAATCTTCTCACGTATATTCCAAAATTAATTATGAATCTCTTTTCTCCTTTTATAGACATAATAAACCATTTTGTTTCCAACCATAGATTTTGCCTCTTAATCTTCACCATTGATTTTGCTGATTCAACCTTCCTTGAAACTTGTGTCTATAACACATTGCATTCTCCATCATCTAATCATCCTTGAATTTTTTCAGCCATTTGATCATCATAAGAAACTTTATCTTTAACCTTAGAATCATCGATAATTGTCCAACTCATCATATTTAGTCAACAATCATATGTTCTATTTATTTATTTCACTCAGTCAATATTATGATGTGTCAATGACTTCTAACTTGGTTAACACTGTATTCAATATACACTAAACTTGCTTGCTGTACACTATTTCAACTATGTGTATATTAAGTTCTTCATTTACCAACCACATAAACTTGTTCATTCTTGATCTTCAATTCATAACAAAATTATGTAATACAATCAAATCACTAACATAATGTCATAGAATCATTAATAAGTTACCCAATGGATACCATATCCATATCTTTCTCATACATCTCATCTTCATGTAAATATCTCATTCCTTCACCATTATTTCCTTCTTCATATGTTTGTAACTAATATGATAAGTACAATCAAAACTAGTTGACATCAATGAAAATATAATAACTGATTTAATGTGTCACATATACCTTAGTATCTCGATGATCATCATTCTCTCCCTTTCAAGTATCCAATCAATTTTCAATCTCCTCAAGATATTTAATCAGTTGTAGTGTATCAAAAGGGATTAATTAGAATGTGGGGATGTATAAACCTTTGACAATATCAAATAAACCTTGGGATGACATAAGCATAGACTTCATACTTGGATTGCCTAAGACATATAGAGGGAATGAATCCATATTTATGGTAGTGGAAAGATTTTCTAAGATGTCACATTTCATACCTTGTAAGAAGACAACAGATGTAGTGTATGTAGAAAACCTATTTTTCAAGGAAGTTGTGAGATTTCATGGATTAGCAAGAAGTATTGTTTCAGATGGAGATACTAAGTTTGTTGGCTAATTTTGGAGGACACTTAGGAGAAAGATGAAGAGAAAATTAAAGTTTAGTTCTATATTTCACCCATAGATAGATGGACAAAAAAAGATAGTAAACACAAGTTTAGGAAATTTGTTGAGAGGTATGGTTGAGGAGGTAACTATAAGTTGGGATTTGATTCTTATTCAAGTAGAGTTTGTATACAAAAATTTAGTAAACTGAAGTACAAGGAAGAAAACATTTGAGATTTTTACAAGCATAAATCCTAAGGGTATATCTGAATTAAGAAACATTAATCATGAGGAAATAAGGATTGTAGAAGTATATGAATTTTTAGAACACATAAAGTTATTGCATGATCAGGTGAAACAACATTTAGAGGATATAAACTAGAAATATAAGGTAAAGACAGATGAGACAAAAGGAGTTTCTAATTGGAGATGAGGTAATGGTATACTTGAGAAAGGAAATATATCTAGTTGGAACATACAATAAATTGAAGATGAATAAGTTTGGACCTTGATAGATCTTGAAGAATATTGATTTAGGTAACACATATGAAGTTGAGTTACCCAGAACTTTGGGTATATCACCTATATTCAACATAACAAATATTTGTCAGTATCATGAGATAGAATTCAATGATGATAGTGGACTAGATTTGGAGAAACAGTTCCTTAGAAGCAATTGGATGAGATTGAAGGAATTTTGGATAGTAGAGTTGGTAAAATCATGAGTGGTAGACAATACAAAGAATACCTCATGAAGTGGAAATATAAACCATTTAAGGATTCTTCTTGGATATCTTAGGTTGAGGTAGATGATCTTGGTTTTCCTCTAGCCCCATCAAAGTGAGGGTCTCACTTTTCAAATAAACTCATATGTCTCCTGTAGGAGAATCCTTGGGTTCTTGTCAATCTTGCATTGACCAAAAAGATTTTCTTTTAGTTTGTTCCTATTCAGTTTAGTTTCTATGTTTCTTTTAGCATCCTTCTATGTTGGATCATTTTCTCTTGCGAACCTGATTAGAAAATTCCTTGGCTTGTGTTTGATCTTCCTTTGGGTTTGCACCTCGATCTAATTATTTTCAATGGATTTCTCTTGGATTTGGTTTGACCTATGTTTTTTATCATGTTTCATAGCTAGTTGGAGTTTTTTGATCTTGTGAACCAAATATTTGTCTTGCAGATGTAATTGGTTCATTCTTTGATGTTGCTATACTCTTGGAGGACCTCCCTATAGGGTTGTGCTTCATTCCAAATCTTGGTGGAGGATTTCTTCATGATTTAGGTCCTGACCTATTTTGCATGTTATATTTTCTCACCTTGAGAATTGTGATCATTCTTGGCTGCCTTGGATGCATTTTGAACGTCATATATATATTTTTGTATTTGATCCTCAATTTGGTAGCTTGGTAGTAGAATAAATCTCTTAGATGCAGATAAAGGATAATCTAGATTTCAATATGTAATTAGGCTTGTATGCCTATATTTTAAGCGTACATGTTTCTAACTAGTTGTAATTGAATTTAAGATAATGTGAACATCTAATCTTACATTCTCTCTATTTCATGTTGTTGTTTTTGTTATGTGACTCTTGTTGCATGTTTTGGACCATTCTCCTTGAGTACCATCTTATAGTGGTTGCATCAGTAATTATTAACCCATACATGAATTATAAACACTTGAATGACCCAAAACAGATCTTATTGTTGGAAACTGCAATTGAAGTAATTGTTGTATTGTCATTGATGTCAAACCTTAACTGGTAAGACTTTTTCTA
This sequence comes from Chamaecyparis obtusa, assembly GCA_027943335.1. Classification (NCBI taxonomy): domain Eukaryota; kingdom Viridiplantae; phylum Streptophyta; class Pinopsida; order Cupressales; family Cupressaceae; genus Chamaecyparis; species Chamaecyparis obtusa. Next base: position 2,485,047 of record BSBK01007512.1, read on the forward strand.
TCTAAGAAAGTACTATAGCTATTTGATTATTGAGAAGGATTAGGGCAAGGGTGATAAAAATAGAACCTAGAGAAAGGTTGAGTTATTTGATACTTCAATGAGTACTTGATTATGTCGCACAATGATAAGATAATGTATTGTTTATTTAAGTAAGAAGAAAGACTGAACAAGTAGGCTTAACCAAAAAAAAGTGAAGAAATCTAGTTTAAGCCGAGTGATGTTAGTGTCGACCGAGCCAATATATGCTGAGTAAATTTAGTGTTGACCAAATATCAGTGTATTGCCAAGGGAAATAGTTTCAAGTGGTGACCAAGCTACGCAGTGATGACCGAGGAGTTGAACACAGTATTGACCGAGTGTCATTAATTTACATTTGAGGAAGAATTCAGATTCCTAGCCAACATGTTTTAATTCTTGGATTATGTAAATCATGTTGACTTTATTTATTGACTATATGGAGTATTTAATGCATAGTAAACCATTTTATTGTGATTCCAATAAAGAAATTAAAGATATTTCTAGAAGGATGGATGAAGAACATAATGTTGGAAGGATTTGATGAATCTAACCTAAACCTAAGATCTACAGAGTAGATTAAATGGAAAAAGATGGATCTACCTATCGAAGAGGTATTAAGGAAACCTAAGTCTGAGGTTGAAAAAGAGATGCTGGAGTTGCTGTTGTTATTGACTGAATAAGTAGAAAGGCTGAAGGAGAAGGAGTTGATCAGAGTTGTGATTGATTGAAGGGATTTATGAGTAGATCAATGATGGAAAGGGAACTCAATCAGTAAGCCAACATATATGTAATAATTAGATCTTTTATTTGCAAAGTGAGTTGTATTTTTTCAGATCAAATATTACTATTACTTTCTAATCATTGTATCAGTCAAAATCCTTTAATCAAGGTTGACCTAACCATCATTTTATAAATCCTTTAATCAAGGTTGCATTCTAATGGAATGTACTTAAGTCCTCTAACAAGGTGCACTCCTAACAGGGTGGTTGAAATCATTTAACAGGGTGACACCTAGCAGTGTGTTTGTAAACCTTTGATAGGGTTAGCTTTTCACAGAGCTCACTTTAGAAGAGTGAATATATCAGTAGCATGTTACAAAGTGGTTTTTCCCAAATTGGGTTTCCACTATAAATCCTAGTGTCAATACTTGTGTAAATGTTTTGGTTTGAACATTTCTATGTTTTGCAAGTTAAATACTGTTAGATAGTGGATTGCACTGTTATATGTTTCTAGTATACATTCTGTAATGATCGAGTAGCTTTTGGTTATTAGATCTGAGTTGTTAAAGTGTTTAAAAGTATAATTGATACATATGGACCTGAGAACCACTGATTCACCCACCCTCTATGTTGTTCTAAATCATATTAACAATTGGTATCAGAGCTGTTGGTGCTTACAGAGAATAAGTTTAAAGATACTTGAAGTAAATGATAGAGATGTATAAGAAGGAGGTACTGAAGTTGAATAAGGAGAACTTCCCTGCATGATAGAGTCTAATGAAACTACATCTAGCTGGTATTGGTGACTCAACAAAATATTATGTTGAACATGACTATGTTACACCTACTTTACCTTTGACTGCCAAGGAGATGAGAGCTAAACAAGAATACAATCAAGCAATGTTGGAGATTGCATCTACCTTAAGCTATCCTGAATTTGAAGACATTAAATATTGCACAAATGAAAAGAAAATGTGGGACACTCTTGCAAACATCTATGGTGGTGACATAAATGTACTAAGGGCAAAAGATGAAAGCCTCAGAGGTAAGTTTGATGAAATGAAAATGCAAGAAGGTGAGAATATTGCTCAATATTGTGGTAGGATAAAGGAGGTTGTAAATGCTATTAGAGGAGCTAATGGAACTATTGATGATGATAATTTTATTGGAAAGGTACTGAGAACTTTTCATCCTATATATGTGTTAGGAATAGTCCCAAGAGATAACTGAGAGGGTGTGGGGGGGGGGTGAATCGGTTATCTACAAGATTCAATTCTTTATCCAATTAAGTATACTTAAACATAAAGCATAATCACAATGAAAGAACACATGAAAAAAACACCAATATTTTGGTTACGGGGAAACCCAAATAGGTAAAAACCCTGATGGGACTTGATACCCACTAATATTCTGTACTATTGTATAATGATCCTTGTTAGAAGATCCTTTACCCTGTTAGGAGTAGCTTTAAAATATATTAAGTATAGTAGACTTGGTCAAGGGTAAGACCCTATTAGGAGTCTTTTACAATTGTCCCTATTAGGGGAGAGGATGCACTGTCTGAGAGCTCACTACTCAAATGGGTGAAGGCTACAACCTTCTGAATAATAGATACACACTATATCTAGATCTTGGTGAACTGTGCTTTGAACTACTATCTGGATCAGTTCCAATGAATAGAAAAAGTACTTTACTTGGTCACATAGACCTTCTTCTAATGGCTCAACACTTCACACACTCTGCTCTGCTCTACTTAATCAACCATGAACCACACTCAAGCAATCACAAATGACTGCCTATAAGTATCTTTCCTCCAAATGATATAATCAAGTTGGCCTATTAGAACCACCTTGAAATCATAATAGAGAAACCATAACAATCTCCAATAAACATTTTGTTGGCTCTACTACGCACGCAACACAATCTGGAGCCTGTCCAATAAGATAATTGTAGATGCACCCTACACACTTTTAGCTCTACCAAAACAACTGGAACTTTCTCTATAAGCTGAATCAACTCATGCGCTCTTAAAAGAACATAAATAAATATTCTCCAAGCTTAAATCCAAGGGTGTATACCCTCAAGATAGGCACAACTCAAGAACCAATAACATCTCTATCAACTCTTCTGAACAAACATAGGAAACTACTGCTGGTGAATAGCGACTGCATAACTTAACTTCTACTCATAAAAAAACTATGCATCCATAAATAAAACATCACTAACATGTCTTCAACATATATCCAAGCGTGCAAGGCTCCATGATAACTTTATAGACAACCATACATAGAACACTGTCTGTTACTCTGTTAGGAACACTGCTGACACCAACTGCTATATAACTATCTATACTAATAGTTAACCTCTACACCAATGATATCATACTGATATCATGTCCATGCTATATATACTAAAATATTACCACATAAGACTTCCATGCATGCTACTTTCCATATGTTGTCATCAATGACAAAAATACAGTCAGTACTAGCCTGCTGGCAAATCTCCAACAATCTCCCCCTTTGGCATTGATGGAAACATGTGGAATGAAAAACCACCACAAACCCAAAGGAACATTTCTTTTATAACATTCTCCATTTCCTTTTCAAAACTCCCCAAAAGATGAATCCTCCATCTGCTACAATATTTTCTAATATTCTCCATTTCCTCAACTGTATTGCTATCATAACTTAATGTTGCTCCCCCTTAATAGATTACTCCTCTTTTTGCTTCTATTTTTCATGAATCTATGTATACTCCCCCTTTGACATCAATGGAAAAGGGTGCCATTCAATTTAAGCATTGGTACTACTCTTGAGGTAGAGTAGTCAACCTTCCATCAGTCCTAGAGGACCGATACCTTTCCTTCTTTCTTCTAAGAAGAATCAGGGAAGGGAATTACTCCCAACTTCTCCCTGAGATACTCAAAAGTATCCTTAGGAAAGGGCTTTCTGAATATATCTTCCAATTGATCTTTTTTACTCACATAGTCCAAATTGACTTCTTTCTCTGCCACTTTCTCTCTTAGGAAGTGATACTTGATCTCAATGTGCTCTGTCTTTGCATGCATCACAGGGTTCTTTGACATATTGACAATGCTAGTGTTATCACAATGAATAAAAATAGGATAATCAATCTAAATTCCAAAATGCTTTATCATCTATTTGATCCAAACAATTGTAGAAAAAATCAAGGCTTCTTCAACATAATCCACTTCTATTGTTGACTAAGAAATACAATTTTCTTTCTTTCTTGTCCAAGTGACAAGTCTATCACCAAGAAACACTGCTCCACCTGAAGTACTCTTTCTATCATCAACACATCCTACCCAATCTGCATTAGTGTACACATGAAGCTCAACATTTTCTGAGTTAGGATACCATAGACCATAATCTATAGTGCCCTGCAAGTATCTAAATATTCTTTTTACTACCATGAGGTGACTTTGCTTAGGTTCTGCTACAAATCTTCCAACTATGCCAACTGCAATGGAAATATCAGGTCTAGTTTGAGTAAGATATATGATTTTACCAATCATAGACTTGTACAATGTTATATCTAATGCTGGTGAGTCATCTTCTTTTGTAAGCTTGCATCTATTAATCATAGGGGTTCCTACTAGTTTGCAATCATCCATCTTGAATTTCTTCAGTATTTCTTTCACATACTTTGATTGATTAATAAAAATTCCTTTTTCTATCTGCTGCACATTTAGTTCCAAAAAGTATTTGATAGGACCAATCATACTCATCTCAAACTCATTCTACATTTCTTTGGCAAATTCAACACTGAGCTTGTCATTACCTCCAAAGATAATGTCATCAACAAATATAACTACAACTAGTAAACCTTCAGATGTCTCTCTAATGAATAGATTACAATCTGCTTCTCCTTTTTTGAATCCAATCTTTGTTAAGTATCCATCTAGTCTCTCATACCATGCTCTAGGGGCTTGCTTAAGTCCATAGGGGGCCTTCTTCAATCTGCATACCATATCAGGTCTGTCTGATAAGGTGAATCCTTCCAACTGCTCAATGTATACTTCTTCTTTCAAGTCTCCATTCAGGAATGATGAATTGACATCCATCTGATAAACTTTGAAGTTTTTGACTATATCATAGGCTAAAAACAACTTAATAGCTTCTAATTTTCTCACAGGTGCAAATGTGTCTGAATAATCAATGCCTTCTCTTTGTGCATATCCCTTACATACTAGTCTTGCTTTATTTCTTACTACTGTACCATTTTCAATCATCTTATTTCTGAATATCCACTTTGTTCCAATTACATTCTTTTCACCAGGTCTTGGGACCAATTCCCAAGTGTCATTCTTAATAATCTGATCAAGTTCTTCTTTCATAGCATCATGCCAATCTGAATCATTACCAGCATCTTCAACACTTAAAGGTTCAATCTAAGATAGTAAACATACTGCTTCACTGTTAGCTGAGTTCTTTGCTTGTGATCTTGTTAAGACTTTGCCACCCTAATCTCCAATGATGTCTACCTTGGAATGATTTATTGATGTAAACTTTGGAACTTTAGGTGATGCTGACTCATCAGCATTAGGAGTATTTTCTTCACTTGTCTCAGCTTCATTGAATAACACATCAATACTTTCAAACATTTCCTCAATAACTATCTCACTAGAGGAGGGTCTAGGTTCTTCTTCAATCATGGGTGAGTAATCATGATATCTTTCTTGAACCATAAAATTTTCATCAATCTTTACATGAGCACTTTCAATGATCTTTTTCAATCTTAAATTGAAACATCTATAAGCTTTACTTTTAGTAGAGTAACCAAGAAAAATACCTTGATCACTTCTTGCATCAAACTTGCCTACTGCTTCATACCTCTTGATGTAGCACTTGCTTCCAAATATTTTGAAGTATTTTATTATGGGAACATTACCAAACCATAGATCATAAGCTTTTTTGTTAGCACCTAGCCTCAATTAAATTCTATTGATGGTATAGACTGCTATATTGACCACATCTCTCCAATAGGTGTGTGCAACTTTCCCTTCTATCATAATGGTGCACTCTGTATCAAGAATGATCCTATTCCTTCTCTCTACAATTCCATTCTACTGAGGGGTTCTAGGTGCACTTAACTATCTCTTTATGCCATGTTCTTCACAGTACTCATAGAATTTGTCAGAGGTGAATTCTCCTCCTCTATCCAATCTCAAACATTTTATGTTTAGTCCAGATTCATTCTCAACCTTAGCTTTGAATATTTTGAATTTCTCAAATGCTTCTGACTTATCTTTCAAGAACATAACCTACATCATCCTAGTATAATCATTAACATACAAAATGAAATACCTTTCACCATAGTATGATCTTGTTTGAGTTGGACCACATAGGTCTATATGAATCAGATCCAACTTGTTCTCTACTGAATTTTGCATGCTCCTGAATGAATTTCTCACATGATTCCCCATCACACATTCCCTCCATATAGTATTAACTATACTTTCTATGCTAGGTAGATCTCTTACTACCTTAACATTGCCTATCTTTACTATGTTATCAAAATTGATATGACATAGTCTTTTATGCCACAACCAACTGTCATCAACTTTAGCAACAAAAAAACTTGCTTCTGAATTAAGTTGAAAAACATTACCTCTTGTGTTTCAGCCTGATGCAATCATAACACCATCTTTTTTGTTAATGATGCATTTGTCATCTTTGAACTCCAACTGATATCCTTTTCCAAGTAACTATCCAACACTGAGAAGGTTATGTTTCAAACCATCAACATAAAGAACATCATCAGTATTTTTCTTTCCATCCAAAGTGATGGCTCCTCTACCAACTATAGGTTTAGGAGTGTTGTCTCCAAATTTGACCATACCGCCATTGTATTTTTCTAAATGAACAAACCTTCCTTTATCACCTGTCATGTGATGTGAACAACTACTATCTATAATCCAGTCTATCCTTATGTCAGCTTGTGAAATCAATGCTAGCTCTTGATTCTCTTTCTTATCTTCATGAATTGTCTTGTTATTCATTTTGTCTATAATAGCAATGAATCCAATTTCTTCTTCACCAGATTCTTCATCTAAAACTCCATCTCTAGCATAGTAACATTCCTTAGAATACTTAGGCTTGTAATCCTTTTTGAACTTTCTAGCTCTAGTGGGACACTTAGATGCAAAGTGACCGATCTTATTACATGAAAAGCACTTAAATGGTAATTGAACTTCATATTTTCCTTTTCCTTTCTTTTCTCTTTTAGAAATCATTGCAATAAAATCATCTAATGTTTTCTCTTCATCATTAACTATTGCTTTGAAAGCTGTCTCACTCTTTGGTTCTGCCTTCAATCTTGAAATCTCAAAAGCTGAGATTTTTCTGATCAAGGTCTCTCTCTTGAAATTAGATGTAAGCTTCATGGTCTCATAAAGGATGTTGATCTTGCTTTCATATTCAAGAGTGAGGGTAGTCATTAACTTGTCAATAATGTCCTCCTCTGAAATCTCTCCACCATTGTTCCTGATTCCTGCAACTGCTTCATTGATTCTTTGATTATAAGCTCTGATATTTTCTTCAAGTAGCATTTCTAAATTATTGTATATTTTCTTCCATGTGTTTCTACATGCATCCTTTTCTTATTTGTCTCCTTCAAATATGTCTTCTAGGTGCTTCCATATTTTATGGGCTGTATCTACCTTTTTTACTTCTAAAAATTCACTTTCAGATAGGGTGTTGATAAGGGCTTCTTTAGCAATAGCATTCTGATGAAACAATTCCTTTTGTGTGTCAGTAGCATCATCTTTTACAAGGTCTTCTAAAGTAGGAATCTTGGCTACTTTGATAGTTACATTAAAAAGTTCAAAAGCAATGCACTGCAAATGAGTCACCATATTGTTCTTCCAATCAAGATAATTCTCTCCATCAAACTTAGGACTTTCTTTCCTAAAGTACGCCATCTAATCAACCTCAAGCTGTTAAACTTTCTCTCTGAGGCACTAGGCTTTGATACCGATTGTTAGGAATAGTCCCAAGAGATAACTGAGATGGGGGGGAGTGAATCAGTTATCTACAAGATTCAATTCTTTATCCAATTAAGTATACTTAAACATAAAGCATAATCATAATGAAAGAACACATGAACACAACACCAATATTTTGGTTATGGGGAAACCCAAATAGGTAAAAACCTTGGTGGAACTTGATACCCACTAATATTATGTATTAGTGTATAATGATCCTTATTAGAAGATCCTTTACCCTGCTAGGAGTAGCTTTACAATATATTAAGTACAGTAGACCTGATCAAGGGTCAGACCCTGTTAGGAGTCTTTTACAATTGTCCCTGTTAGGGGAGAGGACACACTGTCTGAGAGCTCGCTACTCAAATGCGCAAAGGCTACAACCTTCTAAATAACAGATACACACTATATCTAGATCTTGGTGAATTGTGCTTTGACCTACTGTCTGGATCAGTTCCAATGAATAGCACAAGTACTTTACTTGGTCACATAGACCTTCTTCTGATGGCTCAACACTTCACACACTCTGCTCTTTTCTGCTTAATCAACCATGAACCACACTCAAGCAATCACAAATGACTGCTTATAAGTATCTTTCCTCCAAATGATATAATCAAGTCGGCCTATTAGAACCACCTTGAAATCATAATAGAGAAACCATAAAAATCTCCAATAAACATTTTGTTGGCTCTACTATGCACGCAAGACAATCTGGAACCTATCCAATAAGATAATTGTAGATGCACACTACACACTGTTGGCTCTACCAAAACAACTGGAACTTTCTCTGTAAGCTGAATTAACTCATGTGCTCTTAATTGAAAATCAATAACACTTCTCCAATCTTAACTGCAAGGGCGCATACCCTCAAGATAGGTGCAACTCAAGAACCATTAAAATCTCTGTCGGCTCTTGTGAACAAACATAGAAAATTGCTGTTGGCAAATAGCGACTGCATAACTTCACTTCTACTCATCAAAAAACTATGCATCCATAAATTAAACATCACTAACATGTCTTCAATATATATCCAAGCACACAAGGCTCCATGATAACTATACAGACAACCATACACAGTACACTGTCTGTTACTCTATCAGGAACACTGCTGAGACCAGCTGCTATATAATTGTCTGTACTAATAGTTAATCTTTGCGCCCATGATATCATGCTGATATCATGTCCATGCTACATATACTAAAAGCTTACTGCATAAGACTTCTATGCATGCTACTTTCTATATGTTTTCATCAATGAAAAACATACAGTCAGTACTGGCCTGCTAGAAAATCTCCAACAATATGGCATCAAAATTTTAGCAATTCAAGAATCTAGATGTAATCCTAGTAATGCTCTAACACTGGAAAGTCTTATTGGTAAGCTTACTACTTTTGAGCTTTCTAATTATGATAACTTCACTATTACTAATTGTAATACCCCAAAAATGGGCTATAGGTTCATTAACCTCGTACATCTACAATTCAAATGAAATCGACATCAAAGTCCTAACCTAAGGCACATATGCACATTATTGAATTCTAATTGATTTTATCCTAAATTCTACATCGGGGAATATTCCTAGCAATATTTCTATTATCCTAATTATCTTTAATTTAATGATTATTTAGCGATGAATCCTATTTATCCTAAAATTTGATTAATTGAATATTTTGAATATTAATTAATTAGATTTAATACTACCACTTAATTGTTTTATTAAATTTAATTAAATTATTCCTAAATTGTATTATTTAATTTTGACAATAAAATAAAAAATCTCATGACTAATTGATTAAATTCCTTTTTAATTGATTAATGTTAGTTGTCAATTTTTAATAATATAGTTTTTGAATAAATTTTGATTTAATAATTGATTAACCCATAAATCAATTGTTTTAATTCAAAAATCAGTTAAGTTGAGAATAAATCACTTTATTTATTTAATTAATTCATAATTAATTGTGCACATTCAAAGAGCAGTTAAGCTCAAAATTAGGAAATCAATGCAAGTTGTTAACTTTTGGAAATTCAACACTCTATTTTGAGTTCAAAGCTAATCTAAACTTCTGATTTGAGTTAAAAAGTTGTTCTTGCATGCTTTTGTGAGTTAATTATCTTTGATTTCCTGATAACTCAAAAATCAACCCAAGTCTATCAAGAGTGATTTATGGCTTTTCTCAATGCATCCTCAAGCCCTAGATTTCTATAAAATCAAGGCTTCAACTCTTCTAAAAGGACCACAAAATTGCATCCTCACACTGAAGAATTGGTGATCGAAGAAGCTATCTTTGCAAATCAAAGCTATTGTGAGATCTTCATTGTTTTTGAGCATTCATATCATTTAGCATATCAATTATTAAATTAATTGCATATCATATTAGTTTTTCATATAGAATAGATTCATATCAGTTTCCTTCATTTTATTGCATAGAAAATACAAAAATATTGAATAATCTGCATTCATATAGTTTTTCAATTCTTTGCATTCAAATCCTTTATTTAGGTGTTGCATTGTCACTGGTCTCAGTCTGATCTCAGAGTATCATACTCGCACCTATTAGAAGGTAGTAAATCACCTAGTTAGCTTAGTTTCCATTTCATTACACGATTTTGGTTTTTGGCTAACCTCTAATGTTTTACTGAAGTGTTGTGTCTACAGCTAGGTACAAAATTCAAACACACATTTTTGGCACCCACCATGGGGCCTAAAATGGGTTTCCATCATCTTTCTATCAATTTCTATCACTTTCTTGTCATTTTCTAGGTTAAAACTATGATTTTTATTTTTTTTCTGTACATTTTTCGTATGACTTTTGTCAGAAAGTTGTTTCAGGAGGTACTCACTGTCGTACGAAAGGTTCAGATTTCAAGGATCCTATCAAAGAGTACACATTATTTTTTGGAAGCCCGTTTGTCATATGAATGGACACCCACAGTCGTACGAGTTTCCAGACTGTCGTCTGGGAGGTAACCCACTATCGTATGAGTTTTGACTCCAGAATTCAATTTTCATTTCAGATTTTTTTGGTAGTTTTCTAGATTTAATTTTTAGATTTGGACTAACCACTAACCTTAACAATTGAAATCTTCTATTTTTGACTGATACTTGTTGAATATGATTGGAAAAAGTGCAACTAGATTGCTAAAACAAGTAAAAATCTACTAAGCGCATTGTGAGGAATTCAGGTATTCTTCTCAAGCTGATAACATTTTGATTTGGATTAAAACAAACTCTCAATGTCAAGCTTGTGTGATTTTATTGCTTTCATATCACAGACTTCATTTTGGGCTATAAAACGAACATAGATTCTCTATCTGCATATCTGTTACACATAGTAAATAGGCACTATGAACATTATTTGTGGATGATCTTGAGAGATTGAGATTCTTCCACTTGTTTATTCATGCGAAGCTCCTCTTGAGGAAGGATTTACTTGTAGGTAGGGAAGGTACTAAGAGAGTCTCATGTTCTACTAGATTCATGTGTCTTCAACTTTTAATTGATACCTTCTCTCTTTGGAGAGGTTGATAGATCATAAGTGGTTGATGTCATAGATCTTTGTGAGATAATCTTGGTCTTAGCGTGTCAGATTAATTTGTTTGCTTTATTTTGGTTAAAAGTGAAAAGGCTAGAGGACTATGCTCTACTCCCTTTTTGGGTAGTATGAAAAACTTAGATCCTTGAATCTGGAACTAGTCTCCATGTGGTATCTTTTGTGAGTCACCTTTAGAGAGGGCTAACCATAGTGGACATTCCCTTAATTAGGTCAACCACATGGATGAAACCTCAAGTGGTAATAGCCATTTTCACCGTGGTAGCAACAACCGCTATATAAATATCCTTATGGAGGAAATATTCACAGGTGTGGTCTCTTGTTAGGGCTGTTAGATCTCCCTAGCAGCTCCTGATTGATTAATTTCTCAGACTATGTCAAAACCCCGATGTGCCTCGATTGGAGTTCACCCTCTTGAGATCATAAAAGTTATAGAGTCAAACCATTACTACAAACCCTAGTGAGGCCAAATTTTTATTTTTCTAGGAATATGTGCATTATTGAATTTTTTTTTTGAACATACATAGTTAGCACTCCTAGGAATTAGCACATTCAGTCACTTGATTGTTCATGCGTAGGGTTGCTTTGTCCCATGTTCATTGTTTTAAGACATGCTTGGAATCACTTGCTTGCTCTTTTGTGTGCTTGTTTATCTATCTGACTATAAAAAATGAATGATCTCAGAATAATCTTCAAACCTAGATAGAGAAATTTATGAACAATCTAAAATTGAAAACCAAAATTTGCAAAATCTGAAGTCAAAATCCTTTCTAGAGTCAAAAGTCATCCCATCAGGTCAGAAAGTCGTACGAGTTTTGGCAAGTGTTATTTCAGAACCCTTGTATTGTCGTATGATAGCTTGTATAGTGTCGTACAAGTTTTTCCACCAGTCAAAAACAAAAGTAAAAAAATCTACTATCAATTGTCATGTGAGTTTTGCAATTGTCGTACAAGTTTGTCAATTATCGTTTCAGTGCATACCCATTGTCATGGGATCCTGCAGAAAGTCATTTGAGAAAAATTGCTAGAAAGTGGTTAGAATTGTCAAAAACTCAATTTTTACAGCCTATTTCCAGAATCTGTTGAACTAATCACTGTGTCAAGAACAAAGAAGAAACTAGAAAAAATCCATTCATTTTCATAAAGTGAGCCTTTGAGTCTGACTTTGCCTTCTGGGTTATCGATTTGAGTCTTTTTCATCTTGTGTCAAAGCCTTGTCAATTTTATCTTCAAATTTAGTCTTGTTACTAAAATGGCTAAGTGTTGTGAGCTCATGCCCTCCATCTATTGGGCATCTACCCACACTACTGTGGCATAGTATCCTTTATTTACATCTGATCTAATCTTTAATCACTTCAATCTTGACAAGGTTGCGTCATTCGATCTTCTTGAATCAGGTCATTCTTTAGTTGTCTTCATCTTGCTTTCTTTGGCTTCACCCAAGGTTAATGGTGGAAACTAGAGCTTCATAACATAGGAAATCTGGAGAGGTATCCCATACAATACCTTTGAATACTCTCCAGGCCCAAACTCTTGAACAACTCTACAATTTTTGTCTTTACGAAGATGACGGTCTTGGAAATTTTTGATTGAAAACTGGTTATGTCCCACCTTCATCAACTCATGGAGGTAATCAAAAAACCCCTCCTAAATCTAATCCAGGGAGCCCTAAAACTCCTAACATGTCTCACGAAGGGACACAACATGGGTTTCAAGGACACCAATCTCAACATGATATGGATCAAGAACCTACACCTTCTGAAATTGTTTGATATCAAAATGATGATGACTTCAAAAGAATGATGAAACATTTCTTGAAGGAAGATAGAGAAGCATACTTTCTAGAGTTAGCTCATCAAGGAGCTAAACTTCCTCCAAAATTTAATGTGGAAGATATCATTACACATGAGGAAGAAAATCCTATCATGGCCATGATGAAATAGATGCATGCCACACAAGTGAAACTTAACAAACTTGAGAAAAAAAAGGAACCTAAGGAGTTCTCCATGGAAGCTCTATACCCTTTTCCATTTGATAAAGACTTGTACATGCCACCATTCCCTAAAAGAGTGAAGATGCCAAAATATGATAAGTATGATGGAAACTCTAACCCTAAAGATCATGTTAGAGAATTTTGTACTCAATCTATGGAGTTTATGCACAAACCAACTTACTTAATGCATCTTTTCCCTCAATCTCTGGGAGGAGCAACCATTCATTGGTTCTCTAGAATGCCTCCAACTATCAAAACTTTTGAGGAGTTAATCAAACTATTCTATCAACAATACTCCTACAATATTCAACATTCAGTCACTATGATCGGCATCTGCAATCTGAAACAATATCCAGGAGATCCATTCCTGACATTTTTGAAGAGGTGGAGGAATAAATTTTCTCTATATGCTAGACCCATTCCTGAAATTGAGAAGTTGGAAATCTTCATCAACAATCTTGTTCTAGAAATTAACTACCCTTTACAAATGCAAAATCATACATCTTTTGACAAGATGGTAGATAATGCGATCAAAATTGAGAAAGTACTTGTGAAAAAAGGAGACATCACACTTCAAAAAGACAAGTATGAATCTGGATCTAGTTCTAAGGACAAGAACAAAAAATGGAACAAGAATAAAGTCATGGTCCCAAATGGCATTGTTGATAATATTCGTGCCCCATCTAAGGCACCTGCTTTCAATCTCACTGTTGGTACCCAAGCCATCAAAGCTTCCAAAGCCAAAACCATAGAGTCCAACAAAAAGTCATCTGATTAAAAACCTTGGGCTACATATCCTAATCACAAATTCACTCCTCTTGGAGAATCCTTGGAATCAGCTATGAAAACTCTATTGGTAAAAAAAATCATCTACTTGCTTGAGATGAAAATCTTTGATCCAGAACCTAAACCGAAATGGTGGAGAGAGAATGATTTCTGTGAATTCCATCGCAATAAAGGTCATAAGAGTAATAACTATATTCTCTTGAAACACATTATACAAGACATAATTGATAATGGTGACATCACGATTGACAATCATAAGAGTAATAATGATCATACAACATTCATAGAACCATTTCCTAAACATGGTAAAGACGATTGTTCTTCTTAGCCTAATATGGGTGCTAAAGTCAATTATGCCTTCTTTGGAAACAATGCTGTTATCAATATGGTTGAACCATGCCTATCTAAGTGTTGCAATGTCATCACAATTGTAAGAAGAGATAGAGATAATCAATCAGCTAATGTAGTTACTCGATCACAAGCTCAAGCACACCTACAAGGATAAACACCAGATTCATCAAGTGTCCCTAAGGCGCCTTTCAATCTTTCATCTACTTCTAAATAGAAGGCTACATCTAAATCTTCAAATCCTAAAGACACGAGGCCTACTTCATATAGTATTGTCCAAAAACTCCAGCACACAAATGCTAAAATCTCCATGTTTGAGTTGCTTCAGATATCTACAGCTCATAGAGCCATTCTAGACAAAGCTCTACTAGGATCCAATGTTCTTGATGACCTTGATTTAGATAGATTCCAGACTATGGTTGGTCATCTTATGTCTCCACAGTACATTTCCTTTTCAGAGGAAGATGATAAATCCTTAAGTCATCTGCATAACCAGCCCTTGCATATTGAAGTTTTGATCCAAAACCATCATGTCAAATGTGTGTTGATAGATGGGGGCACTGGACTAAAAATTTGTTCTTTCAGCTTGATTACACAATTGAGATTTTTAGAAATGGCCATTGATCCCAGGAAGAAGATAACTATCAAAGCATATGATGAGAAAGAAAGATCTTCTAGGGGAACTATTGTCTTACCTATCAGATCAAGTCCTGTCATCAGAGATACTATATGTCAAGTTCTTGATCTACCTTTGCCTTACAATATCCTCCTAGGAAGACCCTGGATACATGACATGAAAGCCATACCCTCTACATTCCATCAATGTTTGAAGTTTCCTCATGAAGGAGTAGAGGTGACAATTCCAGTTGATCTGTATACAACTTGCAATACCTTGAAAGAGAGTGTTGATAAACTTGTTCCTAATAATAGAGAATATTCCACTAAGCAGCTAGATGTTGCTTCAACATCCAAGATGGAAGACATTGCTAAAGAGGTTAAGATCAAAGAAAATGGTACGGGAGAATATACTATAGAGCCAGTCTTATCTTTGACATCTCTCCCTATCTCTCCTAAGTCTTATGGGAAAACTCTAAAACAGTCCAAGCTAGAGTCTAAAGAACCTCTTGAAGCATATAAAAGAAATTTTGTTGCAAAACAAGTATCTAAACAGGAGTTTGAAGAGGATGAAGCTCTATTCACATGGCTATACAAAGATGAATCTAAATCTCAAGTTGTCCAAAAATGTGATGCTAAAATACCAAATATCCCATCTAAGTCATATGTCCCAGGGGATAAATTGATTATAAAGATGGGATATAAAGGAAAATGACCTCTAGGACTATAGGGTAAAGGTCTTCTGTCACCTCTTGATCATCATGGTAGAGAAAACAAGAATACAATAGGTCTATTATACATGAAGAAACCTTTCTATCTTAGCAAGAACTCCCCACATGTATTAGAATAGATTGAGCCTTTTGTAGCAAAGCAACTAAAGGGAGAAATAACTGAACAATCTAATAGCGATGATTCAGACACCACTAATGAGCTCATTCCTTATGAACACTTGCCTAAAGAAATAAAAGACCTCCTTGAAGCTGAAGATGATCCAATAAAAAGAATTAATGTAGTAGAAACACAAGAACCTACTATAGAGCAAGAGATAGTTTCACTACAAGAACTAGCTAATCTTGAAGGCAATCAAGAAGAGGAAGGTGGTAGTTATTCTGAGATAGATTCCCACAAGTATGAATTCAAATCAGAATTTGAGGGAAACCTTTCTTGGGGTATTCATCCTAACTTTACTCATGTTCTCAAATTTCCTAGAGGTCTAGATGAAGAAACAAAAGATGAATCAAATGACTATGAATGGGGAGTCATTCCAGAACTAGATGAACTTATTAAAAAAAAGCATGTTGATGTTATTCACCCATATGCACCTCAACCTAACATAAGTCTAGAGTGAAATGATGAACTTATCAAGTTTGATCCACCAATGGTTGAAGTGGATTTCCATAATGACATTGAGCCTATTCAAGAATTGAATATCTTAAGTTGTAATATCACCTTTGAACTTGAGCACTGGGTTAGGACCAATGATGATAGATCCATATCCATAAACACTCTTTCCCAATCTTTCACCACTTTGACTATCCAACACACTGACCTCCTTGACATAGCGTCCACCAAATTGAACCAAGGTATTTATACCTTTCCCAATGACTATGCCCTTTCTTGTTACCTAAATGTAGTTGAACCTATGAGGACTTCCATCAGTGAGCCAAGTGTTAGCATGACGAAGTCAGAAATCAAGTATCTTAGTCAGAAAAATAAGAATAAGAATAAAAAGAAATGGGGTTCTGAGGGTGAAAACCACTTTGTGGCAGTCTCAGAACCTACAAAAGTAAAAATAAAAGATGTATCCAAAGGTGAAAACCTCTTTGAGGTGCCTAAGGATGAGATATTTGATGTCCTTCTGAGTCATTTACAAGACAGATCTCCATTTCTAATTAAGCCTACTCAATCTATCAATTTGGGAACAGTAGAAGAACCACAGTTGATCCATGTAGCACAATATTTATCAGAAGAAGAATTTTTTTTTTTACAACAGTCTTAACAGAGAAAAAGATCAAATTTGCATGGAAATATTCAGATATGCCAGGCTTGGATCCTGATCTCATAATGCACCATTTATCTATAGCTCTGAACGTTAAACTTGTTAAGCAAAAATTGAGAAAGATGCATCCACATGTTGCACTCTTGGTAAAAGCTAAATTAGAGAAGCTCCTAAAAGCTAGATTTATCCAAGTTATTGATTATGCAAAATGGATCTCTAATATTGTACCTATTTCTAAACCAGACAAATCAATAAGAGTATGCACAAATTTTAGAGATGTAAACAAAGCGTGCCCTAAGGATGATTTTTGACTACCTAACATTGATATGATAGTGGACATGAGTGCGGGTTTTGAGATGTATTCTTTAATGGATGGATTTTCTGGATATAATCAAATAAAAATTTCTCTAGAAGATCAAGAGAAAACTACTTTCACATGTGCGGGGGGTACCTTCTGTTGGAATGTCATGCCATTTGGGCTTAAGAATGCTGGTGCTACATATCAGAGGGCTATGACTTCTATTTTTCATGACATGATGCATAGGACTATGGAGGATTATGTTGATGATACTTTAGCAAAATCTATGATTAGAGCTGAACATCTAAATGACTTGAGCAAGATACTAAAAAAAAAGGAAAAATTTAGTCTTAGACTAAATCCTAAGAAGTGTGCTTTTGGTGTCACTTCTGGAAAGGTCTTAGGATACATAGTTTCAAAGAAAGGAATTGAAGTAGATCCAACTAAAGTTAAAGCTATCATGGAGATGCAACCTCTCAAGAACATCATCCAAATGAGAACATTGCAAGGTAGAATCCAATCTATCAGATGCTTCATATCTTAGCTAGCGGACATATCACAACCTTTACAAAAGACATTACATAAAGGTGTGACATTTGTAGGGAGTGAGGAATGTGAAAATAATTTTGATCATATCAAGAAGTATCTATCAAATCCTCCCATCTTGATGCCTCCTATTCAAGTGAAACCATTGATCTTATATGTCTCTACAACAGATACATCACTGGGGACATTGCTTGCACAACATGATGAGAACAAAAAGGAAAGAGCTATATACTATATCAGTAGAACATTGGTAGCATATGAAAAGAACTATTCCATGATTGAAAAGGCTTGTCTAGCTATGATCTTTGCATCATAGAAACTGAGACATTATATGTTGGCTCATACCCAACATTTAGTAGCTAAAATTGATCCACTAAAGTACCTACTCAGCAAAGCTGGCCTCACGGGTAGATTAGCTAAATGGGTCATGCTCTTAAGTGAATTTGACATTGACTATGTTGAAAGAAAAGCTATTAAAGGCCAAGTAATTGTTGATCAATTAGAAGATGCACCTTTGTTCGATGACACACCAATGCAAATGGAATTTCTAGATTCCTCTATGATGAATCTTTCTTCTAGAGAATGGCAATTGTTCTTTGATGGCTCCTATACACAGAATGGATCTGGAGTAGGCATCTTGTTTATCACTCCTAAAGGATACTCCATTCCTAAGGCATTTAGAATCAAATTTCCTTGTACAAACAATATTTCTAAATATGAAGCCCTTTTGAATGGTATGAAAATAGCAATTGAGTGGAGAGTAACATAATTACACATTCATGGAGACTCACAACTTGTAATACATCAAGTCAATGATGTGTACCAAAAAAAGGATGAAAAGCTATACAAGAGAATGGTAGATGATCTCAAAAAATATTTCATCTCTATCACATTTGAGAAAATACCTAGAACAGAGAATAAGGCTGCCAATGCAATGGCAACATTATCTACTTTATTATGGTAGCCTGAACATGAGCTACGCTATGAGTTCCTAGTGGAAGCACTATCTTATCCTGCATATGACTCCCCTAAAACCCGCATGATTTTCACTATTGTAGGTCATGATTCATCTAGATATAAAAACCTATTCTCCTATCTCGAAGACCAAAGCATTCCTGATACCTTCAACCACCGTGAAAAGAGATACCTTATCCATAATGCCTCCTGATATGTCATCATTGGTCATGATCTTTACAAATGAGGTCTAGATGGTACTCTACTTAGATGTTTAGAATGGGAAGAGTCTCAACATGTGTTAGAGGAAGTCCATGATGGTATTTGTGGTTCACACTTGAACGGTTTAACACTAGCTCAAAAATTTATTAGGGCTGGGTACTATTGGCCTAAAATGGAAAAAGAGTCTATCAAGTTTGCTAAGAACTATCAAAAGTGCCAAGTGCATGGAAACTTAATTCATGCTCTAGGGAGAGATCTAATTCCTTTCACTACTCAATGGCCTTTTCATGAATGGGCATTTGATCTTATAGGATCCATACATCCTCATTCTTCTAATGGACATACCCATATAATCATGACTACAAATTATTTTACAAAATGGGTAGAAGCAGTCCCTTTGACACAAGAAACTCATAAGCAAATATCTATGTTCATCTTGAACTACATCATATGCCGGTATGGTATTCCACATTCTATAGTCACAGATAATGGTGGACAATTTAAGAACAAAGACTTGGATGATCTATGTACCAAATTCAAGATTACACAACATTGGTCATCTATCTACTATCCTCAAGGGAATGGACAAGCAGAGGCTTCTAATAAGAATCTATTGAAAATTTTGCACCGAATAGTTAATAAAATAGGAAGAGACTGGCATCTCATGATCAATCTAGCTCTCTGGGCCTACAAAACAAGTATCTAATGCCTACTAGGGCTACACCTTTCACTTTAGTTTATGGGTCTGAAGTGGTACTACCTCTTGAGGTTGAAATCTCATCACTAAGAATCACAATGCATGGTCTAGTAACTGATGATGACTATAGAGTGTCTAGGTTGCAAGAACTTGAACTACTAGATGAGCGTAGACAAGCAAGCTATGATCATCTCAGAGTATATTAGAAGATAATATCTAGAGACTACAACAAGAAAGTTAGACACAGAGAATTTTAGGTTGGCGATCTAGTCTTGAGAGAGAATCCTAAAAATCAATCACATAGAGAGCGCAAGGGGAAGTTTGAACCCAATTGGCTAGGTCCCTTTGTAATCACTGCTACTTTTTGTTAGGAATAAGGTGTCTCAACCTTGGATAATTCCTATTCTTATTATTTGTTTTGTAAAATGTATTTCTTGCAGATAATGTTGATGTGTTAGCATCTTGAATTGTGTGTAAGGAGATCATGGGTAAAATGGTTATGATGGATTCCTATGACATGTAAGAGCTATGTTAGGAAGATTCAATGACAAGTGAAGACATGTGGCAACTAATAAATTTGATTACTATACACTCTTCCCCAATCGTGGGGTTCCTATTTTCTTGGAGAATGATAAAACCCTAATACGGTTATCTTTGGGAGTAGCCCTAAAAAGTGAAGCGCATGATATAAGTTTTTTTTTAGGGTTGTGAAGAGATGTGATGTGAGTGTACTATTGGAATTTTTTATGCTATCATGATTTGTCTTCAAGGGTTTAGAAATCTTCTGAAAGAACTTGCAGTGCAAGTGTATTGTAAGCTGTAATAGTTTTGATCAATACATTGTGCAGGTTTTGGAGTGCTAGGGTTTTTACTAAAAGGTTTCCCTAGGGTATATCTTTGTGTCATTCTCTATTTTTCTGTATGTATGGTATGTGGTTGCAATATCTTTGTTAAAGTAGTTAATGAATCTGAAATTGTAAGGATTTAAAAGAATTTGCACAATACTCTCCTATAGAGATAAGCATAGGAAGCTGTTTCCGCACCTGAGTTTCCTTACAAGTGGTATCAAAGCTTGATCAACTTTTGATCCTAGTTGTTGGGTAGGATTTTTTGAGTTGATCTCAAGTTTGAGTGGGAGTTTTTTGCAGAGCATTCAGAATCTTATTTGCAGATTGAGATGGCAAGTTCATCATATGGAACAATGGAGGTGGAGAAATTTAATGGCACTAATTTTGAGTTGTGGAAACTCAAGATGGAAGACATGTTGAAAGATCATGACCTATGGGAAGTGAATTCAAATGCTACAAGACCAACAACTATAGCTCAATCAGATTGGGATATCAAAGACCATAAAGCTAAGGGTCTCATAAGACTCTGTTTAACCGATGCAGTTCTTCTGAATGTTCTAGATGAGAAAACTGCAAATAGTTTATGGGAAAGACTTGCGGCCATGTATTAGGCCAAATCTCTGGTGAACAAGTTGTTCTTGAGGAACAAGTTGTACTCTCTATGAATGGAGGAAGGTGGATCCTTAATGGATCATTTAAATGCATTTAATCTGCTGGCTGCATAGTTGACATCAGCTGGTATCAAGTTAGAGGAGGAGGATCATTGCTACACACTTTTGTGTTCTTTACCAGATTCATGGGACCATCTTGTGATGGCTCTTAGAAGCACATTAGTCACCTTCAAAATGGATGATGTGGTGTCTTCACTGCTATCAGAGGAGATGTGGAGAAAGGCTTCCGTTTCAGAAAAAGAAGCCCTTGCTATTTATGGGAGATCCACTGAAAGAGGGAAGAAAAGTGACAATAAGTCTGACAATAAGGGTAGATCCAAATCCCGTGGGAAGTTAAAGACTTCCAATAAGTCTAAGGCAAAATATCGGAACTGGGATAAATCTGGGCACTTTCGTAAAGACTGCAAAGAGTCGAAGAAGAAGAAGAAAGGTTCAGATTAAGCTTCAGAAAGATCTCAAGAAGATGGTGATGCATTCATCATAGCTTTGGTAGCCCATGCATCTAATGATGTGTGGTTGGTTGACTCAGGTGCATCTTTTCACATGACCTCTCATCGAAACTAGTTCTCAAAATATGAAGAGTTCAATGGTGGAAAGGTGTACTTGGGTGATGATTCTCACCTAAAGATAGTTGGACGTGGAAGGGTCACTATCAAATTTCTTGATGGATGAGTAAAGGGAATCAACAAAGTTATGCACATTCCAAGTTTGGCATGAAACCTATTATCTATAAGTATGCTGAATGATGTAGGTGTGTAAGTTGTTTTTTTGAAAGAAGGATGCAAGATGATGAGAGGATCGATAGTGCTTGCAAGGGGTACTAGGAGAGGTACCTTATTTCAGCTAGATGCATGTATTCCTCTATGTAATAGTTCTTCATCCTCACCATCTGAACAAGCAGTGAAGAAGTCTGTGGCTATTGGTTCCGATGGTAGTGGAAACACTTTGGAAGGTAAGCTTCCTATAGAAAAGACAATGTTGTGGCATATGAGATTTGGCCACATTGGTGAAAAGGGTCTTAGAACCCTGAAAAATAAAAATCTCATTGAGGGGTTAAATGATTGCAATCTCAAGTTTGACTTCTACAAACACTATGTCTATGGTAAAAAAAATCATGTTTAGTTTTACTCTAGTTCTCACAAATCTTCTAATGTTTTGGATCTTATTCATTCTGATGTATTTGGTCCTATAAAAGTTCCTTCAATCTCCAAGTCTATATTTTTTTTATCTTTCATAGATGATTATAGTAGAAGGACATGGATTTATTTCCTTAAAAGTAAGACACAAGTCTTTAGTCAGTTCAAGGAATTTAAAGCTCTTGTAGAGAATCAGACTAGGTGAGTTTTGCTCAGCAGAGTTTGAATAGTTCTATAAAGAACAAGGTATCGAGAGGCATAAGACAACTCCTTATACCCCTCAGCAAAATGGAGTTGTAGAGAGAATGAATAGGACACTGATGGAGAAGGCTAGGAGTATGCTTAGTGGAGCTGGTTTAGAACAAAGGTTTTGGGCCGAAGCTATGGCCACTGCTTGCTATCTAGTTAACAGATCTCCTACATCAACCCTTGTTGGTAAGACACCCATGGAGGTGTGGTCTAGTAAGAAGCCTTCAATTAGACATCTTCATGTTTTTGGTTGTGAAGCTTATGCACATGTTTCAAAGGAGAAAAGATCTAAGTTGGAAAACAAAGCTGTTAAATGTATTTTCATTGGATACAGTGCTGGTGTGAAAGGATACGAGCTTTGGGATCCTGTGACTAGTAAGGTGTTGTATAGTAGAAATGTTATTTTCAGAGAGCTAATATCTTCTCCTATTGTGCTACAACTAGATGAAAAAGAAAAGGAAAAAGATGTTGTTCAGTTGCCTCCTACCCCTGAGAAGACTGAATAGAGAGACCATGTTGGGCCTAATGATGAGGAGAGCTCTAGCAGCTCTGATAGTTCAGAAGAAGAGGAAGAAAAACCTCAACCGCAGCCCTTGAGGAGATCCATCAGAGAAAGAAAGCAACCATAAAGGTTTGGTTATTCTATGTTAGATTCTAGTTGTGCCTTTGCTTTGATTACTAACACTGATGAGCCTAGATCTGTGAAAGAGGCTTTGGGCATGGAAGATGCAGGTTCTTGGATTGAGGCTATGGATGATGAGATGGCTTCATTGGAGAAAAAAAAAACTTGGGACCTTGTACCTTTGCCTAAAGGGAGAAAATTTGTTGGCTATAAATGGGTGTTCAAGAAGAAATTCTGTGCAGATGGTAGTGTTGAAAGGTACAAAGCTAGATTGGTTGCAAAGGGGTATTCACAGGTAGAGGGAATAGATTATGGTGAAATATTCTCTCTTGTTGCAAAGTTGACATCCATTAGATTTCTATTATCTCTTGCTGCATCATATGATTTAGAGATAGAATAGATGGATGTGAAGATAGCTTTCCTTCATGGTGATATGGAGGAAGAGATTTATATGTCACAGCCTAAGCACTACATTGTTAAAGGTAAAGAATCCTTAATTTGTAGATTAAAGAAATCTCTATATGGTTTGAAGTAATCTCCTAGGATGTGGTACCTTAAGTTTGATGCCTTCGTGTTGCCAATTGGATTTGTAAGATCAAAATCAGATCATTTTGTTTATTTCAGAGTTGAAAATGATCACCTTCTTATTGTTGCATTATATGTTGATGATATGTTGCTGTTTGGGAAGGGTAAGGGTATGATTTCTGATTTTAAATATCAGTTGTCAGCACAGTTTGAGATGAAAGATCTTGGGGCAGCTAGGTACATCTTGGGTATGGAAATTAGTAGAGATAGGTCTAACAGAAAACTTTGGTTGAGTCAGAGTAAGTATGTGAAGTCTGTGTTGGACAGGTTCAACATGGCAGATTGTAGACCACTATGTGTTCCTATTTCTGTGGGAACAAAGTTATCTTTAGATGATTGTCCAAAATCTCCTAGTGAGGTGGAGGGCATGAGTAGAGTACCTTATGCTAGTGCAGTTGGCAGTCTTATGTATGCTATGGTCTGTACTAAACCAGACATTACCCAAGTAGTGGGAGTCCTAAGTTGGTTTATGGCTAACCCTGGATAGGTACATTGGGATGGAGTTAAGCGAGTATTCAGATATTTGAGGGGTACATCAGATTACTCCATATGTTATCATGGTAACTCTTCTGGATCTCCACAGTCAGTTTGTATTCATGGGTTTGTGGATTCAAATTGGGCAAGTGATATTGACAGCAGGAGATCTACCAGTGCTTATGTGTTCACTATGTTTGGTGGTGCCATTAGTTAGATGAGTAAGCGACAACCTGTGGTTGCTTTGTCCACTATAGAAGCTGAGTACATGGCTGCTACTCATGCTTTTAAAGAAGCCATTTGGCTTAGAAGATTGTGTTTTGATGTTGGTGTTGATGCAGAACATAGTACTATTTGGTGTGACTGTCAGAGTGCTATTTGCCTTGCAAAGAATCCAACTTTCCGTGCTAGAACGAAGCACATTGATGTGCAATTTCACTTTGTGAGAGATATGGTGGAAGATGGAAAGGTAAATTTGGAGAAGGTAGATACTATGAAGAATGTTGCAGATGCATTAACGAAACTAGTGGGCACTGAGAAGTTTAGATGGTGTTCGAAGTCTATGGGCCTTTTGGCCTATAGCGGTTAGTTCCTATTATGTTCTTGTTGCTCTTACAAGGTGTTCGACAAGTGGGAGAATGTTAGGAATAAGGTGTCTCAACCTTGGATAATTCCTATTCTTATTATTTGTTTTGTAAAATGTATTTCTTGCAAATAATGTTGATGTGTTAGCATCTTGAATTGTGTGTAAGGAGATCATGGGTAAAATGGTTATGACGGATTCCTATGACATGTAAGAGCCATGTCAGGAAGATTCAATGATAGGTGAAGACATGTGGCAACTGATAAATTTGAGTACTGTACACTCTTCCCCAATCATGGGGTTCGGGGCATCACCTCAAATTTTTTTTTTTGGGGTTCCTATTTTCTCGGAGAATGGTAAAACCCTAATACACTTATCTTTGGGAGTAGCCCTAAAAAGTGAAGCACATGATATAAGTTTTTTTTAAGGGTTGCGAAGAGATGTGATGTGAGTGTATTGTTAGAACATTTTATGCTGTCGTGATTTGTCTTCAAGGGTTTAGAAATCTTCTGAAAGAACTTGTAGTGCAAGTGTATTGTAAGCTGTAATAGTTTTGATCAATACATTGTGCAGGTTTTGGAGTGCTTGGGTTTTTATAGAAAGGTTTCCCCAGGGTATATGTTTGTGTCATTCTCTATTTTTCTGTATGTATGGTATGTGGTTGCAATATCTTTGTTAAAGTAGTTAACAAATCTGAAATTGTAAGGATTTAAAATAATTTGCACAATACTCTCCTATAGAGATTAGCGTAGGAAGCTATTTCCGCACCTAAGTTTCCTTACACTTTTGGGTCTAGTGCCTATCAACTTTCAATGACTGAAGGAGAACAACTCTGAGAACCAATCAATGTTCTCCATCTGAAGAAATTCTACGTCTAAGGCATTCAGTCTATGGTAAAATGTCCTGAAAAAATCTTAAAAATTGGAAAAAGTCCTAAAAAAATGAACATCTTGGGGAAAACCTAGCAATGGACACCTTGATGATTCATAAAAAAATAAAAAAATACTAAAAATATCAAAAAAATTGGAAAAATGAAAAAAATAAAATAAAAAAATGAGAAAAAGAAAAGTGCCTTGGTGAAAACTTGGAAATAGGCACCTTGGTAGAAAAAATAGAATCTTTGCCAAGATGGTGAAAACCCGGCAAATGGGCACCACTTGTTTAAAATACTCCATCTATCAGTGCAATCTTGGTCTTCCTAGCTTTCAGTCTTGCTTTAGTTTGTACATATTTCTTAGTTTGTTTCCACATTCCTATTTTCAATAAGTCGGTTTGTACACCATCAACTCAAGCGTCTGTATCCTATCAAAGTTCAAATTTGGGGGCAATCAAAGTCATATCCTATGGCCTCCAATGTATCTTAGATGTATCATATCTAGTTAGAGTCCTTTGAAGCTTCATTTGAGTCAGTCAGTCAGTCTCCTCTCCAGAAAGGATTTTGCACCTACAAAAACACAATCAACACAAAATGAAAACAATCTGTGCTTCATGCTTTTATCTCCTTGTATGCTTACTGATTCACATTGAGATTTTTTCTTATTGTGTCCTTTTGAGCTCTTTGATGATGTCCTTTATAGGACTTAGAGAGTGATGACTGGGGGCATAATATTTTATTAGTTTTCTACTTGTATGTGAAAATCTAACAACTTTGGAAATTCTTGATTGAAATGGTGTCTATCTATAAGAGCCTCTATCTCGTATTGGATGGCCATGTGTACCTTGACCATTGATACCCAAAAAATTCAAGGAAGTTGGATCTAACTATTGTCTTTTTGAGTGAGTTATTTTTCCTACTGTGAAACACAATCTTACCTAAGGATGTGAACAATAAAGGGTCACTACGGGTAATTCACATTAGATTTAGATTGATCTCTTGACTACTTGATGTGTTTGTTTCAGCAAGGCATATTCTGGTCATCATGATGTTTATGTTTTGATACTTATTGATGCAGGAGCATCCTGGGTGTAAGAGCAATCTTGCATCACCCAAAAATATTTCTATTTTTTTATATTCAATAAGGGCTATTTTGTGCAGAGCTGCTATTTATGGAAAGTTACTATTTTTGATAATTTTTGTATGTGCTCAGAATGATCTGATTTCTTTCTTGGAGGTTCATTTTGGTCATATAAGCCTGCCAGTAAAGTTTCATTGCCAGATCAAGTGTATATTGGAAGATATTGAAGATTTTCGGTATTGACAGCAGGGTACAGAAACTTTGAACTCAATTTTGAAGGCTTTAGAGGCCCCGAATGAGGTTGAAAATTTGGGTGACGGGCGCTTGCGCGGGTCAAGCCTGTAGAGCACTTCGTGGCATTTCTGAAATGGGGTTATAATAGCCGATCGGGTCAACTGGTGATGACTTATGGTCTTCGGAAGTTGGGCCACCTGAAATGGCAGAAAATAATTTTCTTCAAAATTTATGTTTGGGTTTCAAAGGTTATCTTGAGCTGACTATGCTGTAATAAAATGTAAAATAAAATAATTCTAAGTTGGTCGGCCTTATTGGCTAAAATTCTGGAACCTCCCCAGGCGGTGGAAAATTGCCTATATAAGGAAGGCTGTATTATTGTCTTAGGCAGTTCAGAATAGTTCTGGGTAGTAGATCTGGGTAATAGTTCGAGGCTTTGTCCTACAGAATATTGTAAGGGAATTCCCATGTGGCTTTGCATATTGTAATTCTGAAAGTTTGTAATTCCACATTTGTGGAGATAATAAGAAGCCAATTTTCTGTTCTTGCATATTGTTGTTATTTCTCTATTTCTGTTATGTGTTAGTGGTATTAAGGGGAGCACCCTTCATCAAGTGGTATCATAGCAGGAGTTCTTGAGTGTGTAAACAGATCACCGACTGTGAGGCAGTTTGCACCAGGACCGTGGCTAGGGTTTCAGCGCGCATCGCGAAAATGCCTCCACGAAGGGAACGTGGCGGAAGAGCTGGTGTTGTAACACCTGAGGTTAGAGAGCTGCAGAGACAAGTGTGAGCATTGCAAGAAAAGATTAGTAGAGGAATGAATCTCAATGTCAGAGACGAAAGTGAGGATGAAGCCGAAGAAGAATATCAAGAAGGAGAAGCCAAAATTGTGAACTAGGAGGAAGAAAGACTTTTTCGGGCCATTTCCAAGATTGGGAAAAGACCTAAGATTGAGGTTCTTACATTTTCTAGAAATCTTAACCTAGAGGAATTGATCGACTCGATCAATGAATGTGAAGAATATTTTGAGTATGAAGATGTTGAGGATCCTGATAGGGTCAAATTTGCGAAGGCCAGACTGAAAGGTCATGCAAAGATCTGGTGGCAAGAAATTCAATTGGAGCGAAATAGGAGAGGGAAAGATAAAATCACAAGATGGGATCGGATGGTGGATAAATTGAAGCGACAGTTCATTCTTGTTGATTACGAGCTTGACCTACTGAAGAAAATGCAGAGTTTGAAGCATGCAGGAAGATCTGTTTAGGAGTATACAGAGGAGTTCTATCGACTTCTCATCAGAACAGGCCATGCAGAAGCTGATAAGGAGAAAGTTGCTTGATACCTTAATGGGTTAAGGCCAAGCATTCAGGAGGAGCTGAATCTGGTTCGAATGAACATTATCGAAGAGGCATACCAGTTTTCCCTAAAAGTAGAGGAAAAGCTGAACAAGAAGTTTGAGAGCAGATAAAATGGAAGAGGTCGCGGTGGATGATCTGGTGGACGGTCATATGGTGGCCGAAATGAAGATCCGAAAAAGAAGGATGAGGCCAGTAGCAGTCAGAATCAGCGAAAAAATAATTCCAATCGCTTCCAGGATTAGAATAATAAAGATCAAAGAGGAAGGGGAAGAGGACAAGGATCTGGAAGAGGTGGCTTCCATGGAACATGTTTTCACTATGGAGAAGAAGGTCATAGGGCATTTGAATGTCCTCAGCATCAAGGTAGAATAGATAGGAGAAATGAAGGCCAGGCCAGAGTTGCACATGTAGACGAAGATGCCAGATCATCAAATTCTGAAGATGCTGAAAGAGGAGAAACGTTGATTAATAGAAGAGTCCTGTTGAGTGGTGAGAATGAACCTGAGCAAAGGAGGAGCCTGTTTTGCACCAGGTGCAAGTGTGAAGGTAAATGCTGTGATGTGATTATTGATAGTGGAAGCACTGACAATTTGGTGTTAGAAGAGATGGTGACAAAGTTGAAGCTCAAGAGACAGAAACACCCACATCCATATCGGATTGCCTGGGTGCAGGATGACCACAAGGTCATGGTCAATGAACAATGCCTGGTGAAGTTCAAGATTGGCGGATACCAAGATGAGGTATTGTGTGATATCATATCTATGGATGCATGTCATATGTTGTTGGGTAGACCATGGTAGTTTGACAGATGTACTGTACATGATGGTCGTGCAAATACCTATTCCCTGACAAAGGATGGAGTGCGACATAAGCTAAAACCATTGAAGGAGACTAAAGAAAAGGTATGTGGTAATGCAAGGATAACTTTTGTTGATGGAAGAAATTTCCTAGATGGTATGAGGCATGAGCATGTATGTTTTGCTTTAATTCCAAAAGCTGGTAAAGAGGAAGTAGAAGATGTTCCTGTAGAAGTTGCAGATTTGTTGAATGAGTTTTAGGATATTGTATCCGATAACATGCTTGATGGATTACCACCAGTCAGGAAGATCAGCCATCAGATGGACTTGATCCCAGGAGCGAGTTTGCCGAATAAGGCAGCACACAGAATGACACCTACAGAAAGTGAGGAGTTGAACAGACAAGTACATGAACTGTTACAAAAAGGATTGATCTGTGAGAGTCTGAGTCCCTGTGCTGTACCAGCGGTATTAGCACCAAAGAAGAATGGAGAATGGAGGATGTGTACAAATTCTAGGGCAATAAACAAGATCACAATCAAGTATAGGTTTCCATTGCCACGAATAGATGATATTATGGACTGTTTGAGTGGAGCTGTGTATTTCTCAAAGATAGATCTGAAGAGTGGATATCATCAGATTCAGATCAGAGAAGGAGATGAATGGAAGACTTCCTTCAAGACAAAGGAAGGACTATATGAGTGGTTAGTCATGCCTTTTGGGCTAACCAATGCACCGAGCACTTTCATGCGGCTTATGAACGAGGTTCTGAAAGAATTTTTGGGTAAGTTTGTCATTGTTTACCTGGATGATATTTTGATCTTTAGTAAGACATTGGATGAGCATATGATGCATATTTGTATGGTATTTGAGAAGCTGAGAGAAGAGAAATTATTGATTAATTTGAAGAAGTGCAGTTTTGTGAAGAAAGAGTTAGTGTATTTGGGATTTGTAGTTTCAGCAGAAGGTCTAAAAATAGACCCAGAGAAGGTACAAGCTATCCTTAAATGGCCTACTCCAAAGAGTGCTACTGAGGTAAGATCTTTTCATGGTCTAGCTAGCTTTTACAGAAAGATTATCAGGAATTTTAGTAGTATTTGTGGACCCTTGACTGAAATAATGAGAGGGGATAGAAAAGAGTTTAAGTGGACAAATGGGGCAGAAAAGAGTTTTCAATTGTTGAAACAAAAAGTTACAGAAGAACCTGTTTTAGCACTTCCAGATTTTAATAAGGTGTTTCAAGTAGATTGTGATGCTAGTGGTACTGCAATAGGAGCTATTATGAGCCAAGAAGGTAAACCTGTTGCTTATTTCAGTGAGAAGTTAAATGATGCCAAGAGGAAATATTCTGTTTATGATCAAGAATTTTATGCTATAGTTCAGGCATTAAAGAAGTGGAGACATTATCTGCTTCCTAAGGAGTTTGTTTTGTATACTGATCATCAAGCTTTGCAATATTTGAATAGTCAAGGAAAATTGAATCACAGGCATTTGAAATGGGTTGAGTTTTTACAGAGTTATACATTTGTTTTGAAACACAGGAGTGGAAAGTCTAATAGGGTTGCAGATGCTCTTAGCAGAAGGCAACTATTGTTGACAGAAATGCAGATTGAAGTGGTTGGGTTCAAGGAACTCAAGAATTTGTATCCAGAGGATCCTGATTTTGGTGAAGCTTGGAAAGCTTGTACAGAACCTATTACTCTAGACAGGACGAAATGGCTAGATTTTATCATCCAAGATGATATGCTATTCAGAGGAAGTCAATTGTGCATTCCACAAAGTTTTATGAGGGAGAATCTCATCAAGGAGAAGCATAGCGGAGGATTGGCTAGACATTTTGGTCATGACAAAACCCTTTCTTTGGTTAGTGAAAATTATTATTGGCCACAGTTGCAGCAAGATGTGAAGAAGTTTGTACAGAGTTGCAGAGTATGTCAGATGGCAAAAGGAGTGAAGCAGAATACAGGGTTGTATCAGCCATTACCTATACCAGAGAAGCCTTGGGAGGATATCAGTATGGACTTTGTTCTTGGTTTACCGAGGACTTAGCGGGGACATGATTCAATTTTTGTGGTGGTTGACAGATTTTTGAAGATGGCACATTTCATTCCCTGCAAGAAGACTAATGATGCTGTTCATGTAGCAGAATTATTTTTCAGAGAAGTAGTGAGACTTCATGGTTTGCCAAAGACCATAGTTTCAGATCGGGACACTAAGTTTGTTGGATATTTCTGGCGTACATTGTGGAAGAAGTTGAAGACAGATTTGAAGTTTAGTTCATCACATCATCCACAGACTGATGGACAGACAGAGGTGGTGAATAGGAGTTTGGGAAATTTGCTAAGATGTTTGGTTGGAGATAAGCCAACAGGATGGGATTTGATTTTACCACAGGCGGAATTTGCATACAATAATTCTGTCAACAGGAGCACTGGTAAATCACCATTCCAAATTGTATATGGAAGTAGTCCAAGAAATGCATCTGAATTGAGGAAGATAGATAAAGGAGAAATAAGTAGTGCTGAAGCTGAGGATTTTGCAGAACACTTGAAGAACATCCATGGGGAGGTGAGGAAGCATATTACCAAGATGAACGCATAGTATAAGGCTAAGGCAGATGAGAAAAGGAGGTATAAGGAATTTCAGGTTGGTGATGAAGTCATGGTTCATTTGCGGAAGGAGCGGTTTCCAGTTGGTACATATAACAAGCTGAAAATGAAGAAGTTTGGACCATGTAAGATACTGAAGAAACATGATTCAGGAAATGCATATGAGGTAGAATTGCCTACTGAGCTAAATATTTTACCAATGTTTAACATTTTAGATCTGACAGAGTATCATGAAGGAGGTGTTGAAGATGAGATCATAGCAGCACAGTGGAGTATTCCAGCAACTAGTTCAGACACTAAGGAGATTGAAGATATACTGGATAGTCATGTTGGTAGAAGCACAAGGAACAGGACATATGAAGAATATCTGGTCAAGTGGAAAGGATGACCTGTTGAAGATTCATCATGGCTGACAAAAGAGGAGGTTAGCCGTCTTGGTTTTCCTCTGCACACCTGAGTCATGACAGGGTCACTTCTCAAATTACCCCAGGTGTCTGATGTAGGAGCATCCTGGGTGTAAGAGCAATCTTGCATCACCCAAAAATATTTCTATTTTTTTATATTCAATAAGGGCTATTTTGTGCAGAGCTGCTATTTATGGAAAGTTACTATTTTTGGTAATTTTTATATGTGCTCAGAATGATCTGATTTCTTTCTTGGAGGTTCATTTTGGTCATATAAGCCTGCCAGTAAAGTTTCATTGCCAGATCAAGTGTATATTGGAAGATATTGAAGATTTTCGGTATTGACAGCAGGGTACAGAAACTTTGAACTCAGTTTTGAAGGCTTTAGAGGCCCCGGATGAGGTCAAAAATTTGAGTGACGGGCGCTTGCGCAGGTCAAGCCTGTAGAGCACTCCGTGGCATTTCCGAAATGGGGTTATAATAGCCGATCGGGTCAACTGGTGATGACTTATGGTCTTCGGAAGTTGGGCCACCTGAAATGGCAGAAAATAATTTTCTTCAAAATTTCTGTTCGGGTTTCAAAGGTTATCTTGAGCCGACTATGATGTAATAAAATGTAAAATAAAATAATTCTAAGTTGGTCGGCCTTATTGGCTAAAATTCTAGAACCTTCCCAGGCGGTGGAAAATTGCCTATATAAGGAAGGCTGTATTATTGTCTTAGGCAGTTCAGAATAGTTCTGGGTAGTAGATCTGGGTAATAGTTCGAGGCTTTGTCCTACAGAATATTGTAAGGGAATGCCCATGTGACTTTGCATATTGTAATTCTGAAAGTTTGTAATTCCACATTTGTGGAGATAATAAGAAGCCAATTTTCTGTTCTTGCATATTGTTGTTATTTCTCTTTTTCTGTTATGTGTTAGTGGTATTAAGGGGAGCACCCTTCATCACTTATACACATTCCTATATTAAAATGGACATGATATTCAGGTCATCTTGGCGTTTATGCCTTGATGCTTATATCTAATCCGACATTCCAAAAACAAAATCAATATTCACATGTTCATTGTTATTTGACCAGTGGGTGTTGTATCGATTCCTGCACATACAAATTAGTATTCATATGTTTATGGTTTTTATAAACTAGTTGGCATTGTATTGATTTATCTGATTACCTAAAAAAAAACTCAATGATGATTGGGGGTGTAATACCCCAAAAATGGGCTATAAGTTCATTAACCTTCTATATCAACATATCGAATGAAATCAACATCGAAGTCCTAACCTAAGGCACATCTAAACATCATCGAATCCTAATTGATTATCTTAAATTCTGCATCAGGGAATATTCCTAGCAATATTCCTAATTATCTTAATTATCTTTAATTTAATGATTATTTGACGATAAATCACATTTATCCTAAGTTCGATTAATTGAATATTTTCATATTTAATTAATTAGATTTAATAACTTGCCACTTAATTATGTAATTAAATTTAATTCTGTCTATTATTAATTATATTATTTAATTTTGCCAATAAATCCAATATCTTATGAATAATTGATTAAATTCTTATTTAATTGATTAAAGCAAGTTGTCATTATTTAATAATATAGTTTTTAGTAAAAGTTTGATAAAATAGTTAATTAACCCATAAATTAATTATTTTATTTCAAAAATCAGTTAAGTTGAGAATAAATCACTTTATTTATTTATTAAATCATAATTATCCATGTGCATATTCAAGGACCAGTTAAACTCAAATTGGAAAATCAATGCAAGTTGTTAGCTTTTTGAAACTCAACATCTTTTTGAGTTTTAAAGTTAGTCTAAACTTCTAATTCGAGTTGAACTGTGCTTTTGCATGATTTGTGTCACTTAATTATCTGTTATTTAAAAATAACTCAAAAATCAACCTGAGTTATTTGAGTGATTTATGGCTTTTTCTCATGCACCTCCAAAGCCCTGGATTTCTATAAAACCAAGGCTCAGCTCTTCATAATTCATATCTCACAAATTGCAAACTTACTCTACAGGAATCATAGCATATCAAATTTGGAGAATTTGCACAATTGGAGCTTGAAAGATAAATTTGAGGATTCGAAGCTTTGTGAGATCAATTTCAAATTCATAGCTTTCATATTATTGTTAGAATTTTCATTCTCATATCATATAATTTCTAGATCATTTTAGCATGTCAATTTCCATATTAGCATAGATTTCATATCAAGTTTTTCATATCATTGCATAGAAAATCCAAAAAAATAGATTAATTACATTCATATTTCATATCAGTTTTGCATTCAAATCCTTCTTTTAGGTGTTGTCTAGGTCATTAATCTCAATTCCAATCTGAGAACATTAATCTCGCACCTACTAGAAGGCAGTAAATCGCTTGGTTAGAGCAGATTTCAATTTTGCACAATTTTGATTTTTGCTAACCTCTAATGTTTTACTGAAGTGTTGTGTCTATAGATCAGGTACAAAATTCACACACATGTTTCTGGTGCCCACCGTGGGGCCCTAAAATGGGCTTCCCTTCATTTCTATCAATCTTCTATCATTTCTCTATCAAAACTCCCCTGCTGCTACCTGTTCTGGTGGTACATCACAATTTTTAATTTCGGTCCATACAGTTGTCGTACGAGTTTTTTTAGACTGTCATTTCATCAGATACCGAGTGTCATCTGGGAGCATACCCATTATCGTACGAGTTTCGGCATCAGGTTTCAACTATCGTATGGTAAGAGACCCATTGTCGTATGAGTTTCAGCATCAGGTTTCAACTATCATATGGTAAGAGACCCATTGTCGTATGAGTTTTGGCATCAAGTTTCAACTATCGTATGGTAAGAGACCCACTATCGTACAAGTTTCAGCATCAGGTTTCAACTGTCATATGGTAAGAGACCCACTGTCATACGAGTTTTGGCATCAGGATTTGATTGTCGTATGGTAAGAGACCCACTATCGTACAAGTTTTGGTATCAGATTTTAATTGTCATTTCATTTTGGCAGGTAGTTTGTCAGATTTGATTTTTGGATTTTGACTGACAACTAACCCTAACAATTGAAATTTACTATTTCTGATTGATTTCTGCTGGTTTTGATTGGAAAAAGTGCAAAAAATTACTAAAAATCACCTAAAATCTACTAAGCATGTTGCGAGGATCCCAGGTATTCTCTTTAATCTGATAACATTTTAATTTGGATCCTAAAATAAATCTCTCATGTGTTTGGCTTGAGTGTTTTCTTGGCATGCTTTTCTTCAAATTTGCATAATTGAATACTAGGTTGTAACACCTTAAGTATTGATAAGCAGTCTTAGATTACTTGTGATTGATCTTAATTGCTATTTTGGGTTATTGGACTTGCTAATCCATTGGCCCCTCATTTCGCCCTATGGTTGTAATCTCAGCGCCATAAAGGGGAGGGGTCTACAGGAGAGAAGCGTTAATTATTCCACCAGGAAACCCTTTTGTGCTTTTAGGAACTCACTTGTTTTCTAAGTTGGGGACTCATTTTTGGCTTGTGTGAGGTGTTAAGTGTTCCACCTTGTGGACTCATCTCATATTCTCTTTAAGCGTTAAGTGTTCCTCTTTCTTCTTTTTGGGTACTTTTGGTAGATTTTCTTTTGGAAACATATATCTGTACTCACATAGTAATTAGGCCCTATGAAAACTATTCATGATTCTTGAGAGATTGGATTCCCATTGAAATCCTTCTTGATGATAGAATCCTTATAGGTAGGGAGGATACTTAGTGCGTTTCACATTCAACTCGGTTAGTGCATCTTCTCTTATTGATCGATACATTCTCTCCCAGGAGAGGTTGATAGATCACATGGGGTTGACATCATGAGCTTTGGGGAATCAAAATTGGTTAGAGCACCTTCTCTTATTGATTGATACATTCTCTCCCTGGAGAGGTTGATAGATCACGTGGAGTTGACATCATAGACCTTGGTGAAGCAAAAATTTGTCTTAGCATGTCGGATTAATCTGCTTGCTTTGTTTGGGTTAAAAGTGAAAAGGTGTCAAAAACCTTGGATCTGGAGCCAAGTCCCCTTGTGGTATACTATTGTGAGTCATCTTTAGAGAGGGTTAACTATAGCAGACAATCCCTTCATAGGGAAAACTACATTGATGAAACCTCAAGCGGTAATAGCCATTTTCACCGTGGTAGTGACAGCCGCTATATAAATGTCCTTGTGGAAGAAATCTCCATGGGTATGGTTCATTGTTGGGTTGTTAGATCTCCCTAGCAGCTCTTGAAGATTAAGTTCTCAGACTGTGTCAAAACCCTGGTGCACCGGGATTGGAGTTCACCACTTTGGATCATAAAAGTTGCAGAGTCAAACCATTACTAAAAACCCTAGCGAGGCCAAATTTTCATTTTATAGGGTATATGTGCGGTATTGCAAAACATTTTTGGAACATACACAATTAGCACTTCTAAGGATTAGAACGAATAAGTCACTTGATTTTTCATGCGCAAGGTTGCTTTTGCCCTTGTTCATTATTTTTAGACATGCTTGAAATCACATGCTTGCTATTTTGCATGCTTGTTTATCTATCTGGTTACTGAAAATGAACAGATCTGTTACAATCCTCAAATCTGGACATTAAAATTTGCAAACAATTCAAATCTGAAAACTCAAAATTTGCAAAATCTGAAGTAAAATCCTTTTCTGGAGTCAAAAGTCATCTCAGGAGGTCAGAAAGTCATATGAGTTTCCATCAAGTGTCATTTCATTACAAACCATCTATCGTATGATTGAGTACCCAATGTCATACAAGTTTCCATGCTAGAAAATTCTCAAAGTCAAAATCATGCAACTGTCGTATGAGATTTTCAACTGTCGTTCCATTGTTCCCAACTGTTGTATGAGATTTTAAACTGTTGTTTCATTTCTACCCAACTATCATATGATAACCAACCCAGTGTCATATGAGTTTTGATGCCAAAAAATTCTAAGATTCAAAATCTTTCTTGTAATTATCGTACGAGTTTTGCAATTATCATTTCATAGCATACCCACTGTCGTATGAGTCTGCAGAGTGTCGTTTGGGAAATTTTTGAAAGTTGTCAAAAAAATTGTCAAAATTGCCAGATATTTAGCTTTTTTAGCCTAATTTCAGAATCTATCGAATGAATCACTGTGTCGGGAATAGATCAGTAGCTATTAAGAGTCCAATCATTTTCCTAAAGTGGCCTTTTTAATTTGATTCAGCCTTCTATTTAATCAATTTGAGTCCTTATCATCCTGTGTCAAAACCTTGACATAACTATCAATCTTCAATCAATCATCAAAATGACTAAGTGTTGTGATATCTTGTCTGCTATCTTTTGGGAACCTACCCATACATCCAGGGCATAGTATCCTTCATCCACATCTAATCAAATCTTCAAATCAATCAAACCTTGATAAGGTTGCGTCATCTGATAATCTTGATTCAATTCATTCTTCGGTTATCTGGATCTTATTCTTTTGTTTCACTTGAGGTGAATGGTGGAGACTAGAGCTTCCTCTCACAAGAAATCTATCACCACTCTCCAAACTCCAACTCTTAAGCAACTCATCAATTCTAGTCTTTACGAGGACAATGGTCTTGGCAACTATCGATTGAAATCTGGTTACATACCTCCTCCATCAACTCACGGAGGTACTCAACATACCCCTCATCAATCTAATCCAAGGAGTCCACAAACTCCTACCATGTCTCAAGTAGGGACAAATTTTGGCTCTCAAAGAGCTCAATCTCAACATGGTGCAGATCAAGAACCCACACCTGAAGAAATTGCTCAATATCAAAATGATGATAACTTCAAATGAATGATGAAGCATTTCTTGAAAGAAGATAGAGAAGCATACTTTTTACAATTAGCTCATCAAGGAGCTAAACTTCCTCCCAAATTTAATGTTGAAGACATCATTACACATGAGGAAGAGAATCCACTCACAGCTATGATGAAATAGATACATGCTTTACAAGTCAAATTTAATAGCCTTGAGAAAGAAAAGAAACCCAAAGAGTTCTCCATGGAAGCTCTATGCCCTTTTCCTTTTGACAAAAACTTGTATATGCCACCATTTCCAAAAAGAGTGGAGATGCCAAAGTATGACAAGTATGATGGACACTCTGATCCTCAAGATCATGTCAGAGAATTTTGTACACAATCAATGGAGTTCATGCATGAACCGACCTATCTAATGCGTCTCTTCCCTTGATCTCTAGGGGGAGCAGCCATCCACTAGTTCTCTAGACTACCTTCTACTATCAAAAATTTTGAGGAGTTGATCAAATTGTTCTACCGGCAATACTCATACAATATTCAACATCTAGTCACCATGATTGATATCTGTAATCTCAAGCAATACCTAGGGGAACCATTCCTAACATTTCTCAAGAGATGGAGGAAGAAGTTCTCTTTATATGCCAGACCTATTCCAGAAATAGAAAAATTGGAAATCTTCATCAACAACCTTGTTCCAGAAATCAATTATCCTCTACAAATGCAAGATCATACATCTTTTGATAAGATGTTGGATAATGCTATCAAAATAAAAAAAATGCTTGTGAAAAAAGGAGAAATCACACTTCAAAAAGACAAGTATGAATCAGGATCCAGTTCTAAAGACAAGAACAAAAATTGGAACAAGAACAAAGGCATCATCAGAGATGGCATTGTTGACACTGTCCATGCCCCATCAAAGGCACCAGCCTACAATCTCACTCTTGGCACTCAAGCCATTAAAGCTTCAGAGAAAAAGTTTGCTCAACCATCTCAAAGGTAGCCAGAATACAAAAAATGGGATAAACATAAAAAATTTACTCCTCTAGGAGAGTCTTTAGAATCAGCTATGAAAACTCTAATGGCTGATAACATCATCTCATTACCACCAATCTAACCAAATGATCAGGAACCTAAACCGATATGGTGGAAGGAAAATGAATTCTATGATTTCCATCAGAGTAAAGGTCACAAAACTAGTAGTTGCTACCACTTGAAGCATACCATTCAAGATCTGATCGATAGTGGAGACATCATAATTGACAATCCCAAAAGCAATCATGATCATACAGTATTCACAGAACCCTTTCCAAAACATGGTCAAGAAGTTTCAACTTCTCAGCCTAATATGGGGGCAAAAGTCAACTATGCCTACCCTGGAAATAATGTTGTCATCAATATGGTTGAACCATGTCTCTCTGAAAGTTGCAATGTCATCTCAATTGTATGAAGAGATAGAGATCATTCCTCAGCTAACGTAGTTACTTGATCACAGGTTCCAATGCATCTAAAAGGACAAATCCTAGATTCATCAAATGTCCCTAAGGTGCCCTTCAATCTTTCATCTGCTTCTAAATAGAAGGCTGCTTCCAAATCTTCCAATCCAAAGGATACAAGGCCTACATCTTATAGCATTGTTCAACAACTCTAGCACACTAATGTGAAAATCTCCATGTTTGAGTTGCTTCAAATATCTCCAGCTCATACAGCCATTCTCGATAAAGCTTTGCTCGGTTCCAATGTTCCTAATGACCTTGATTTAGATAGGTTCCAGACTATGGTTGGACATC
The DNA here is from genome assembly GCA_027943335.1 of Chamaecyparis obtusa. Taxonomy (NCBI): domain Eukaryota; kingdom Viridiplantae; phylum Streptophyta; class Pinopsida; order Cupressales; family Cupressaceae; genus Chamaecyparis; species Chamaecyparis obtusa. Next base: position 2,524,919 of record BSBK01007512.1, read on the forward strand.
TTACATCTCCACAATATATCTCCTTTTCAGAGGAAGATGAAAAATCCTTGAGTCACCCACATAATCAGCCTTTGCTTATAGAAGTCTTGATCCAGAACCGTAGAGTCAAACATGTGTTGATAGATGGGGGTGCTGGCCTAAAAATTTGTTCTTATAGCTTGATCACACAATTGGGATTTTCAGAATTGGCTATTGATCCTAGAAAGAAAATAACTATCAAGGCCTATGATGAACAAGAAAGATCTTCTAAAGGCACCATTGTCTTACCTATCAGAGTGGGTCTAGTTATCAAATATACCATCTGTTAAGTGCTTGATCTACCTTTGGCCTACAATGTCCTTCTAGGGAGACCATGGATACATGAAATGCAAGCTATTCCTTCTACATACAATTAATGTTTGAAGTTTCCTTATGAAGGAGTAGAGGTTACTATCCCCACAAATTTGAATACAACTTGCAACACCTTGAAGGAAAGTGCAGATAAGCTTGTACCTAATAACAGAGAATCTTCCATTGAACCAACTAAGGAAGCATCCACATCTAAAATGGAAGATCTTGCAAAAGAGGTTAATATCAAAAAAAATGGTATGGGTGAATATACTATCGAGCCAGTCTTATCTTTGACATCTCTTCCTATCTCACCTAAGTCTTATGGGAAATCCTTGAAACAATCCAAACCAAACTCTAAAGAACCTCTTGAAGCATATAAAAAGAATTTTGTAGCAGAAAAAGTCTCCAAGCAAAAATTTGAAGAGGATGAGGCTGTACTATCATGGCTATACAAAGATGAACCTGAATCTCAAGTTGTTCAAACTGGTGACTCTGCAGTCTCCAAACTCCCTTCCAAGTCATATGGTCCAAGAGATAAATTAATAGCTAAGATGGGATATTCAGGTAAAGACCTCTAGGAATTAGAGGAAAAGGTCTTGAGGTACCTCTCCCACATACTGGTAGAGAAAATAAAAAAAAAGTTGGCTTAGGCTTTAAGAAGAAACCCTATCACCTCAAAGGTAATTGCTCTCATGTCATAGAGTAGATCACACCAGGGGAACCTCTTCTTAAGAAAGAAGAAATAGAACCATCAGATAGTGATTTAGATAGTTCAGAACTCATCCCCTATGAAAAATTGCCTAAAGAGATCAAAGACCTTCTTGATGATAAAGATGATCCTATCAAAAGAATTAATGTAGTAGAAACACAAGAACCTACTATCAATCAAGAGATAGTTACAACACAAGAACTAGCTAATCTCAAAAAAAAACAAGAAGAGGGAAGTGGTAGTGATTCTGAGACAAATTCTCATGAGTATGAATACAAATCAGAATCTGAGGGTAACTCTTCTTGGGGTATTCACCCTGACTTTACTCATGTTCTAAGATTTCCTAGAGATCCTAAATTAGAAGTTGAATCAAATGACTATGAATGGGGAGCCATTCCAGAACTAGATGAAGATGAGCTTATCACAGAGAAACATGTTGATGTTATTCACCAATATGCACCTCAAACCAACATAAGTCTAGAGTGAAATGATGAACCTATCGAGTCTGATCCACCTATGGCTGAATTGGACTCCCACGATGACATTGAGCCTATTCATGAATTGGATGTCTTAAGTTGTAGTATCACCTTTGAACTTGAGTGTCAGGTTAGGACCAATAATGATAGATCCATATCCGTAAACACTATCTCCCAATCTTTCCCTACTTTGACTATCAAATGTCCAAAACTTATTGATCAAACCTCCATGAATCCGAGCCATGGTATTTATACCTTCCCGAATGACTATGCCCTTGCTTGCTACCTCAATGTAGTTGAGCCTATGAGTACTTCCATCAGTGAACTAAGTGTCAGCATGACCAAGTCAGACATCAGATATCTTAGTCAGAAAAACAAGAATAAAGAGAAAAAGAAAAAGAGTTATGAGGGCGAAAACCACTTTGTGGCAGTCTCAGAACCTACAAAAGTAAAAATAAAAGGTGTATCCAAAGGTGAAAACCTCTCTAAGGTGCCTAAGGATGAGATATTTGATGTCCTTTTGAGTCATTTAGAGGACAGATCTCCAGTTCTAATTGAGCCCACTCAATCCATCAATTTGGGTACAACAGAGGAACCACAATTGGTACATGTAGCACAATCATTATTAGAAGAAGAGAAGCAAAAATTACAACATTCCTAATAGAGAAGAAGATCAAATTTGCATGGAAATATTCAGATATGCGAGGATTGGATCCTAATCTCATAATGCATCATTTATCTATTGCTCCACATGTCAAAACTGTCAAGCAAAAATTGAGAAAGATGCATCCTCACATTGCACTCTTTGTAAAAGCTGAATTAGAGAAGCTCCTAAATGCCAGATTCATCCAAGTTATTGACTATGCAGAGTGGATCTCTAATATTGTACCTATTTCTAAACTAGATGGGTCAATCAGAGTGTGCACAGACTTTAGAGATGTGAATAGAGCATGCCCTAAGGATGACTTTCCACTACCTAACATTGATATGATAGTGGACATGACTGCGGGTTTTGAGATGTATTCCTTAATGGATGGATTCTCTAGATATAACCAAATAAAAATTGCTCCAGAGGACCAAGAGAAAACTACTTTCACATGTGCATGGGGCACCTTCTGTTGGAATGTCATGCCATTTGGGCTTAAAAACATTGGAGCTACATATCAAAGAGTGATGACATCTATTTTCCACGACATGATGCATCAAACTATGGAAGATTATGTTGATGATACTTTAGCAAAATCTATGATCAGAACTAAACATCTAAAGGACTTGAGCATGATCCTAGATAAAATGGAAAAGTTTAGTCTCTGACTAAATCCTAAGAAGTGTGCTTTTGGTGTCACTTTTGGAAAGCTCTTAGGATACATAGTTTCAAAGAAGGGCATTGAAGTTGATCCAGCTAAAGTCAAGGCTATAATAGAGATGCAACCTCCCACAAATATCAGTCAAATGAGGATGTTGCAAGGAAGAGTTCAATCTATCAGAAGATTCATATCACAGCTAGCAGACATATCACAACCTTTTACAAAAACATTACATAAAGGTTTGACCTTTGCATGGAATGAAGAATGTGAGAACAACTTTAACCATATCAACAAGTATCTATCAAATCTGCCTATCTCGATGCCTCCTATTCATGGGAATCCATTGATCTTATATGTCTCTGCAACAGCCACATCACTAGGGGCATTGCTAGTGCAACATGATGAAGAGAAAAAGGAAAGATCCATTTATTATATAAGCAGAACATTGGTGGCGTATGAAAATAACTATTTTATGATTGAGAAAGCTTGTCTCACTGTGATCTTTGCATCATGAAAACTGAGACACTATATGTTAGCTCATACCATGCATCTAGTAGAAAAAATTGATCCACTAAAATACCTACTAAGCAAGGCTTCCCTCACAGGTAGACTGGCTAAATGGGTCATGCTTCTAAGTGAATTTGACATTGAATATGTTGAAAGAAAAGCTATAAAAGGTCAAGTTATTGCTGATCAACTAGCAGATGCACCCATGTTTGATGACACACCAATGCAAATGGAATTTCCAGACTCCTCTATTATGCACCTATCTTCTAGAGAATGGAAATTGTTCTTTGATGGCTCCTATACACAGAATGGATCTAGAGCAGGCATATTGTTCATAACTCCTCAAGGATACTCCATCCCAAAAGCATTCAAACTAAAGTTCCCCTGCACAAACAATATTGTAGAATATGAAGCCCTCTTGAATGGTATAAAACTAGCAATTGAATGGAGAGTAACAGAGCTACACATTCATGGAGACTCTCAACTTGTTATTCATCAAGTCAATGATGTGTACCAAACTAAAGATGAAAAGCTCATTCCTTACAAGAGAATGGTAGATGATCTTAAGAAATATTTCATATCTATCACATTTGAGAAAATTCCTAGAACGGAGAACAAGGCTGTTGATGCAGTGGCAACACTATCTATTTTATTATAGCAGCTTGAACATGAGCTACGCTATGAGTTTCTGGTGGAAGCACTATCTTATCCTGCATATGACCCACCCAAAACTTGCATGATCTGCACTGTTGTAGGTCATGATTCATCCTGATATAAAAACCTATTTTCCTATCTCCAAGACCAAATCATTCCAGATACCTTCAACCACCATGAAAAGAGATACCTTATCTGTAATGCCTCCCGATATGTCATCATTGGTAATGCTCTATACAAACAAGGTCTAGATGGTACGCTACTTAGATGTTTAGAATGGGAAGAGTCTCAACATTCATTAGAGGAAGTCCATGATGGTATTTGTGGGTCACACATGAACGGTTTAACACTAGCTCGAAAAATTATTAGGGCTGGGTACTATTGACCTGAAATGGAGAAAGAGGCTATCAAATTTGCTAAGAATTGTCAAAAGTTTCAAGTACATGGCAACCTAATTCATGCTCCAGGGAGGGATCTAATCCCCTTTACAACACAATGGCCTTTCCATCAATGGGCATTTGATCTTATCGGGATGATTCATCCTCATTCTTCTAATGGACATACCCATATAATCACAGCCACAGATTATTTTACAAAATGGGTAGAGGTGGTCCCTTTGACACAAGAAACAAGGAAACAAATATCTATGTTCATATTGAACTATATCATATGCAGATATGGGATACCTCATTCCATAATCATAGATAACGATGGGCAATTCAGGAATAAAGACCTAGATGATCTATGTGCCAAATTCAAGATCACCCAACATTGGTCTTCTATCTACTATCCACAAGGGAATGGCCAAGCAGAGGCTTCTAACAAAAATCTATTAAAGATCTTGCATAGAACAGTAAACAAAACTAGCAGAGACTGACATCTCATAATTAATCCAGCTCTATGGGCCTATAGAACAAGTATTAGAACACCTACTGGGGCTACACCTTTCACTTTAGTTTATGGGTTTGAGGCGGTACTACCTATTGAGGTTGAAATCCCATCACTAAGAATCAGGATGCATGGTCTAGTAACTAATGTTGACTACAGAGTGTCTAGGTTGCAAGAATTGAAACTACTAGATGAGCATAGACAGTAGCGTATGATCATCTCAGAGTATATCAGAAGAGAATGTCTAGAGGCTACAACAAGAAAGTCAGACACAGAGAATATCAAGTTGGCGATCTAGTCTTGAGAGAAAATCCTAAAAATCAATCCCATCAAGAACGCAAGGGGAAGTTCGAACCCAACTGGCTGGGTCCCTTTGTCATCACTGCTACTTTTGGCTCTGGTGCCTATCAACTCTCAATGATTGAAGGAGAACAACTTCAAGAACCAATCAACGTTATCCATTTGAAGAAATTCTACGCCTAAGGCATTCAGTCTATGGTAAAATGTCCTGAAAAAATTATAAAAATCAGAAAAAGTCCTGAAAAAATGAACATCTTGGTGAAAACCTAGCAATAGGCACCTTGATGATTCACAAAAAAATCAAAAAATATCAAAAGTAAAAAAAAAATTGAAAAATGTAAAAAAAAGAAAAAAGAAAAAAAAAAGTCCCTTGGTGAAAACCTGGAAACAGGCGCCTTGGTAGTAAAAATAGAATCTCTACCAAGATGGTGAAAACCTAGCAAATGGGCACCACTTGTTTCAAAATGCTCCATCTATCAGTGCAATCTTGGTCTTTCCTAGCTTTTAGTCTTGCTTTAGTTTGTACATATCTCCCGGTTTGTTTTTGCATTTCCAGTTTTCAATAAGTCAGTTTGTCCAGCAATCTACTCAAGTGTCTGTATCCTATCAATGTTCAAACTTGGGGGCAATCAATGTCATATCCTATGGTCTCCAGTGTATCTTAGATGTATCATATCTACTCAGAGTCATTTTGAAGCTTCATGTGAGTTAGTCAGTCAGTCTTGTCTCTAGAAAGGATTTTGCATCTACAACAATAATCAAACACAAACTGAAAACAATATATGCTTTTCATGCTTTTATCTCCTTGTATGCTTACTAATTTGCATTAAGATTTTTGCATATTGTGTCCCTTAGAGCTCTTCGATGATGCCCTTTACAAGATTTAGAGAGTGATGATTGGGGGCATAATCTTTTCTTTGTCTTCTGCTTGTATGTGAAAATCTAACAACTTTGGATATTCTAGATTGAAATGGTGTCCGATTGTAAGAGCCTCTATCTTGAATTGGATGGCCATGCATACCTCGATCATTGATACCCAGATGATTCAAGAAGTATTGATCTAACTATTGTCTTTTTGAGTGAGTTCTTTCTCCTACTATGAAACACGATCTTACCTAAGGATGTGAATGATAAAGGGTCACTATGGGTAATTCACACTGGATTTAGAATGATCTCTTGACTGTTTGATGTGTTTGAATGCAAGGCATATTCAAGTCATCATGACGTTTATGTTTTGATGCTTATACAAATTGCTATATCAAAATGGACATGATATTCAGGTCATCCTGGTGTTTGTGCCTTGGTGCTTATATCTAATCTGACATTCTGAAAATAAAATCAATATTCATATATCCATGGTTGTTGACCAGTGGGTGTTGTATTGATTCTTGCACGTACAAATCAATATTCATATTTCTATGGTTTTTTTTTGCTAGTGGGCATTGTATTGATTTATCCAATTACCTAAAAGTTCAATGATGATAACAAATCGACACATGATCAGTGAGTAGGTCCTAGGTCCTAGGGTTGCATTATCATCCTGCATGTTTCTTTGCATTTTTGCATGTTGCATGATCTCACAATGGCTAAATGAACTTCAATGCTTAAACAATTCTCCACTCGCATCTTCAAATCTAACAAGATCTGAATCTCACACGAAGGTTCCTCCAACGAAAGAGCAGGTAGAATCCTTTTTCAGGATCAAAATCAAAATATGAGATCATTCATATTATTAACTACTTGCATAATCAACCTTCAATCATCACAGAAATCTAGTATTCAACTTAACTGATTATCTAACATCAAACTATCAAAATTTCAACTTGGTCAACTATGGTCAACTCATGGTTTAACCTAGTCAAACTTGGTCTTTTGGACCTCCAAACGATGTAGAATGCATTCTTGAATGTGTATAACCACTTTTCCAATCAATTGACATGCTTCTGAACTCTCAACACTGACTTTTCTTGTCAGATTTCAATTTTAATCCCGAAGGGGGCATGGTATTGCACATCATTCAAAGTCTGTAAATCAAATTCTATCAATCTTTCCTTAGTAATCAAGACAAACAATCATGTCTAGTTACTGATTCATCAAAAAAGACCTCATCACTTGGGGCAAATCTATCATCACTTGGGGTATATCAGATTCATCAAGATCCATATCAATCTGGTATTCTCCTAATCTTGTAAACTGTATCAGTTTTTGCAACCATCGGATCATAGTGTTCTTTCCTTGGTTCTTCAAAAACTAAAGGATTTGGATGTGATACCTACTAGTTCTACTAAGACAATCGAGTCTAGAACCGGTCACTCACTTCTTTGCAATCCTAAGGTTTGGAATCAGGCGTTTTGACACTTTTTCGCAATCATAGGTTCATTTGCTGTTATAGTGAATATTATCTTTGGTCATTCAGGACCTATTATCTCCATATCAAATCAATATCAATCAGCTTCTGTCTCATATCAATTATCAATTTCGAATCAGTTTTATATCTTTATCAAACACAAACAATCTTTGAACCACTGCGCTTCGCACAATAATTCAAAGAGGGGGAAAATGTAATACCCCAAAAATGGGCTATAAGTTCATTAACCTTCTATACCAACATATCGAATGAAATCAACATCGAAGTCCTAATCTAAGGCACATCTAAACATCATCGAATCCTAATTGATTATCTTAAATTCTGCATCAAGGAATATTCCTAGCAATATTCCTAATTATCTTAATTATCTTTAATTTAATGATTATTTGGCGATAAATCACATTTATCCAAGTTTGATTAATTGAATATTTTCATATTTAATTAATTAGAATTAATATCTTGCCACTTAATTATGTAATTAAATTAAATTCTATCTATTATTAATTGTACTATTTAATTTTGACAATAAATCTAATATCTTATGAATAATTGATTAAATTCTTATTTAATTGATTAAAGCAAGTTGTCATTATTTAATAATATAGTTTTTAGTAAAAGTTTGATAAAATAGTTAATTAACCCATAAATTAATTATTTTATTTCAAAAATTAGTTAAGTTGAGAATAAATCACTTTATTTATTTATTAAATCATAATTATCCATGTGCATATTCAAGGACCAGTTAAACTCAAATTGGAAAATCAATGCAAGTTGTTAGCTTTTTGAAACTCAACATCTTTTTGAGTTTTAAAGTTAGTCTAAACTTCTAATTCGAGTTGAACTGTGCTTTTGCATGATTTTTGTGACTTAATTATCTGTTATTTAAAAATAACTCAAAAATCAACCTGAGTTATTTGAGTGATTTATGGCTTTTTCTCATGCACCTCCAAAGCCCTGGATTTCTATAAAACCAAGGCTCAGCTCTTCATAATTCATATCTCGCAAATTGCAAACTTACTCTACAGGAATCATAGCATATCAGATTTGGAGAATTTGCACAATTGGAGCTTGAAAGATAAATTTGAGGATTCGAAGCTTTGTGAGATCAATTTCAAATTCATAGCTTTCATATTATTGTTAGAATTTTCATTCTAATATCATATAATTTCTAGATCATTTTAGCATGTCAATTTCCATATTAGCATAGATTTCATATCAAGTTTTTCATATCATTGTATAGAAAATCCAAAAAAATAGATTAATTGCATTCATAGTTCATATCAGTTTTGCATTCAAATCCTTCGTTTAGGTGTCATCTAGGTCACTGATCTCGATTCCAATCTGAGAACATTAATCTCGCACCTACTAGAAGGCAATAAATCGCTTGGTTAGAGCAGATTTCAATTTTGCATGATTTTGATTTTTGCTAACCTCTAATGTTTTACTGAAGTGTTGTGTCTACAGATCAGGTACAAAATTCACACACACAGGGGGCATAATCATTTATTGGTTTTCTACTTGTTTGTGAAAATATAACAACTTTAGAAATTATGGATTGAAATGGTGTTCGTCTATAAGAGCCTCTATGTCATATTGGATGGCCATGTGTACCTCGACCATTGATACCCAAAAAATTCAAGGAAGTTTGATCTAACTATTGTCTTTTTGAGTGAGTTCTTTTTCCTATTGTGAAACACAATCTTACCTAAGGATGTGAATGATAAAGGGTCACTATGGGTAATTCACATTGGATTTAGATTGATCTCTTGACTGCTTGATGTGTTTATTTTAGCAAGGTGTATTATGGTCATCATGATGTTTATGTTTTGATGCTTATACAAATTGCTATATTAAAATGGACATGATATTCAGGTCATCCTGACGTTTATGCCTTGATGCTTATATCTAATCCGATATTCCAAAAACAAAATCAATATTCATATGTTCATGGTTATTTGACCAGTGGGCATTGTATTGATTCCTATGCATACAAATTAGTATTCATATGTCTATGGTTTTTATAAACTAGTGGGAATTGTATTGATTTATCTGGTTACCTAAAAAAAAAACTCAATGACGACAAATGACCAACACATGATCAGTGACTAGGTCCTAGGTCTTAGGTTGCATTTCATTTTGTATGTCATTTTGCACTTTTGCACTTTGCATGATCTCACAAATTGCTTGACAATCTTTAACAATCCTTCTAAAAATTGTACTTAAATTGTAAATGAAGGGTTGAATCTTATACAGAGGTCTTCTCATAGAAATGCAAGTAGTCACAATCTTGGGTTACACATCCTTTTTGACATAAGACTGAGTACTTGTCTTCATCAATACCTACAAAACATATCATGTGTATCGTTGCATTTTCATTACATATTCATAATCATTCATTCAATATATTTCATTACATACATTTCCATACATAAATTTTTCATAATCAAGTACATTTGCATAACATTCATACATATGAAAGAAAATCATTGCATTGCATGAATCCATACATACATTCTACTCTACTCATATCATTTACATCACATGATATCATCATACATAAAAAACATGACAAGTACAAATGAAGTCACAACCAAAAGTCTCGATCACATATATATATCATAAAACTTGAAATAGATAGGGGTGCACTACTGGAACAATGTACAAAAGAATGAGCTCATGTGAGCTATCAGAATAGTATCAATATCCAAAGAGCAACAAAAATATTAGAATATCTTGACAAATCAGCTATCGGCATGATCCTCTCCATCTAGTGGAGGTGGTGGTGGTTCATCTAGTACTAGCTTGGCCCTAGGTGCTCTCACTCCCTCTGATGCTATCATGTACTGAGAGTACAAAGGAACTCTCTAAGAAAGTGGAACCACTGTGTAATATGTAGAAACATAGTAAGAAGATCTAGAGGTTTGATGGATAACCTCTACTTGTAATCTCTGAACCTCGCCATGAAGCTTAGTGCGCTGTCTATCTACCTCTAGATATCTCTCCTCTCAGTGAGCACTGCGAACCTTCAGGTCCCAGACCTGTAATATAAGCCTCCTCATGATCTCCTATGTAGAAAATGGAACACTGGGATCCACATCTACTATAGGCATGTCAGTATACTCAGTAGGCTTCTCTGTGGTCTCTACTCTTTGTGCCTTACGATGTCCAACCTCTGCGCCTAGATCAAAATTGGTATCCTCCTATATGGGATCAGTATCACCACCTACAACCTACTCAGCTACAAGTACCTCCTCGGTAGTACCAACACACCCTAAAGTACCACCCTCTCCCCTAATCTATCTTTGTGAACATGTAGATCTACCTGTTATGGAACTAGTGGGACGAGGGGGCCTCATCTATCCTGATGGTCTTCGTGGAGGAGCCATCACTCTTGATCTCAGGGGTGTGGGGTGTACAATCAGAACTTGTGTGGGTCTAGGACCCTATCCCATCAGAGCACCTATGACATCCATCACCTCCTCCATGCAAGGTATCAACTCTGTTGGGTTAGAAAATCTATGAACAGGATGATCAGCAAGCCATGCAATAAATCCATTTGTAATTCCTACATCTGCAACCTATTGTAATACCCCAAAAATGGGCTATAAGTTCATTAACCTCCTACATCGACAAATCATACAAAATCGACATCAAAGTCCTAACCTAAGGCACATCTAAACATCATCGAATCATAATTGATTATCTTAAATTCTGCATCGGGGAATATTCCTAGTAATATTCCTAATCATCATGTAATTATCTTTAATTTTATAATTATTTGGCAATAAATCACATTTATCCTAAAATTTGATTAATTAAGTATTTTGCATATTTAATTAATTAGATTTAATATTTGCCACTTAATTGTTTAATTAAATTTAATTCTATCTATTATTAATTATATTATTTAATTTTGACAATAAATCAAAATTCCTATCTTTAATTGATTAAATTCTTATTTAATTAATTAAAGCATGTTATCATTATTTAATAATATAATTTTTAATAAAAGTTTGATAAAATAGTTAATTAACCAATAAATTAATTATTTTATTTTCAAAAATCAGTTAAGTTGGAAATAAATCACTTTATTATTAAATTAATTCATAATTAAAAATGCACAATCATAAAAGTAGACAACTGTCAATTATCAATAAAAGCTAAACTCTATTTTGAGTTAAAGCTTAGCTTTTGCATGTTTTTGTGACTTAATTATCTGTTATTATTAGATAACTCAAAAATCAAGCTTAGTTATTTGAGTGATTTATGGCTTTTATCCATGCACCTCCAAAGCCCTGGATTTCTATAAATTAAGGCTTCAACTCTTCATAATTCATCCACAAATTTGCACAATCACGCTGGAGAATTGGAGACTAAGGAATCAACTTGCGAATTCAAAGCTTTGTGAGATCAATTTTAATTGCATAGCTTTTATATCTTAGCATAGAATTTCATAGTTTTCATATCATTGTTAGAATCTTCATTGTTAGATCATTTAGCATCCATAGCATATCAGTTTATCATTCTTATTGCATAGAAAATATAAAAAATATAGGTTAATTGCATTCAATTTCATATCCATCTTTTGCATTCAAATCCTTCATTTAGGTGTCGTCTAGGTCACTGATCTCGATTACAATTTGAGAACATCAATCTCATACCTACTAGAAGGCAGTAAATCACTTGGTTAGATAGTTTTCAATTTTGCACGATTTTGATTATAACTAACCTGTAATGTTTTACTGAGTGTTGTGTCTATAGATCAGGTACAATTTTCACACACACATTTCTAGCACCCATCGTGGGGCCCTGAAACGGGTTTCCAATTCAATTCTATCAATTTTTGTCTTTTTCTTCTCGGGATCTGTGCAAAACTATGATTTTTAATTTTTGTTCGTAAATCTGTCGTACGAGTTTCTGACAAATGTCATATGGGAGCATACCCAATGTCATATGATACTGGACCCACTGTCGTACGATAGTCTATCGGATCGAGACTCATTTCATTACATACCCACTATCATTTGGGAGTTCAACTGTCGTATGGTAGCATACCCAGTGTCGTACGAGTTTTTGGACTGTTGTCTGGGAGCATACCCACTGTCGTATGAGTTTTCATACCAGTTTTTGACTGTTGTTTCATTTTTCACAGCAGAGTATCAGATTTGATTTTTATATTTCGGCTAACTGCTAATTTTGACAATTGAAATTCTTTGTTTTTGATTGCTCTCTGCTGGTTTTGATTGGGAAAAGTGCAAGAATTGCTAAAAATCAGGTAAAATCTACTAAGCGCATTGCGAAGATCATGAGGTATTCTCCTTGTTCTGAAAACATTTCAATTTGGACTTAAAATAAATCTCTCACGTGTCAAGCTTGTGTGCATCTTTTCATGCTTTTGATATATTTCTACACACTTGCATAATTTGATACTAGGTTGTGATCCCTTAAGGATTCATTAAGTAGTCTTAGAATACTTGTGATTGATCTTGATTACTATCTTGGGTTATTGGACTCGCTAATCCGCCGGCCCCTCATTTCCACCCCGTGGTTGCAATCTCAGTGCCATAAAGGGGAGGGGTCAATAGGACAGAAGCGTTAAGTGTTCCACTTGGCAACCCTTTTGTGCTTTTAGGAACTCACTTGTTTTCTAAGTTGGGGACTCATTTTTGGCTTGTGTGAGGTGTTAAGTGTTCCACCTTGTGGACTCATCTCATATTCGCTTTAAGCGTTAAGTGTTCTTCTTTCTATTTTTTGGATGCTTTTGGTAGATTTGCTTTCGGAACATACATCTATGCTCACATAGTAATTAGGCCCTATGAACACTATTCATGATTCTTGAGAGATTGGATTCCCAGCGAAATCCTTCTTGATGATAGAATCCTTATAGGTAGGGAGGATACTTAGTGCGTTTCACATTCAACTTGGTTAGTGAGTCTTCTCTTATTGATCGACACATTCTCTCTCTGGAGAGGTTGATAGATCACGTGAGGTTGATATCATGAGCTTTGGTGAATCAAAATTGGTTAGTGCATCTTCTCTCTTTGATTGATACATTCTCTCCCTGGAGAGGTTGATAGATCACGTGGAGTTGATATCACAAACCTTGGTGGAACAAAACTTTGTCTTAGCGTGTCAGGTTAATTTGCTTGCTTTATTTGGGTTAAAAGTGAAAAGGTGTTAAAAAACCTTGGATCTGGAGCCAAGTCCCCTTGTGGTATAAATCTGTGAGTCACCTTTAGAGAGGGTTAACCGTAGTGAATAATCCCTTCATAGGGAAAACTGCGTTGACGGAACCTCAAGCGGTAATAGCCATTTTCGCCATGGTAGTGACAGCCGCTATATAAATGTCCTTGTGGAAGAAATCTCCATGGGTATGGTTCATTGTTGGGTTGTTAGATCTCCCTAGCAGCTCTTGAAGATTAAGTTCTCAGACTGTGTCAAAACTCTGGTGCACCGGGATTGGAGTTCACCCCTTTGAATCATAAAAGTTGTAGAGTCAAACCATTACTAAAAACCCTAGAGAGGCCAATTTTTCATTCTCAGGTATATGTGTGTTATTGCAAAACTTTTCAGAACATACACAATTAGTACTCGCAGGGATTAGCACAATTTGGTCACTTGATTGTTCATGCGCAAGGTTGCTTTTGCCCTTGTTCATTGTTTTCAGACGTGCTTGGAATCACTATCTTGCTATTCTACGTGTTTGTTTATCTACTTGGCTATTAAAAATGATCAAATTTGGTATAACCTTCAAAATCTGGATAGTACAATTTGCAAACAATCCAAAACTGAAGACCTTAAATTTTGCAAAAATTGACGTAAAATTCTTTCTGGAGTCAAAAGTCATTTCAGGAAGTCAAAAGTCATACGACTTTTTGTCAAATGTCATTTCGGTATTTCCCATCTGTCGTATGATTGAGAACCTAGTGTCGTATGAGTTTTCATGCCAGCAAATCCAAGGAAGTCAAAACCCTGTTAGCAACTATCGTATGAGTTTTTTCAACTGTCATTTCATTGCTACCCAACTGTCGTACGAGTTTAGCAACTGTCATTTCATAGACTACCCAGTGTCATACGAGTCTGCAGAGTGTCGTTTGGAAAAATTTGAGAGAGTTGTCAGAAATTGTCAAATTGCAAGATATCCAATGTTTCCAGCCTAGTTCCAGAATCTGTCAAAAATATCATTGTGTCAGGAACAGAGCAGTAGCTATTGAGCATTCTACCATTTTCTGAGTTTGATCTTTTGAATCCGATCTAGTCTTCTGTTTGATCAATTTGAGTCCTTTTTATCTCGTGTCAAAACCTTGTCATAACTATCAATCTTCAATCAATCTTCAAAAATAGACCAAGTGTTGAGAACTTGTGTCCGCTATCTTTTGGGTGATCTATCCCATACATCCAGGGCATAGTTTCCTTCACCCACATCTCATTAGATCTTCAAAACAATCATAATCTTGACAAGGTTGCGTCATCCAATTTTCTCGCATCAAATTGTTCTTCAATTGTCTTCATCCTTTTCTTCTGTTTCATTCAAAGTTAATGGTGGAGACCAGAGCTTCTTCACACAAGAAATTAGAAGAAACATCTCAGAACTTACTTTTGACCAATACCCCAAGTCCAACTCTTGAACAACTCATCAAGTCTGGTATCTACAAAGATGACGGTCTCGGTAACTTTCAATTAAAAACTAGTTACATACCTCCTTTATCAACTCACAGAGGTAATTAGCAAACTCCTCCTCAATCTGTTCTAGGGAGCCCAAAAACTCCTACCATGTCTCAAGAAGGGACAAACCATGGTTCTCTAGGAGGAGGATCCCAGGGACATAATGCTGACCAAGAACCTACACCCTCTGAAATCCATCGATGTCAGAATGATGATGAATTCAAGAGAATGATGAGGCATTTCTTGAAAGTGGATAGAGAAGCATACTTTTTACAATTAGCCTAGGAAGGAGCTAAGCTTTCTCCCAACTTTAATGTTGATGATATAATCACACATGAGGAAGAAACTCCACTCACAGCTATGACAAAATAGATGCATGCTATACAAGTCAAATTTAACAATATTAAGAAGGAGAAGGAACCCAAGGAGTTCTCCATGGAGGCCCTATGTCCTTTCCCGTTCGACAAAAACTTGTATATGCCACCATTCCCAAAAAGAGTGGAGATGCCAAAGTACAAAAAATATGATAGACACTCTGATCCTCAAGATCATGTTAGAGAGTTCTATACGCAATCCATGGAATTCATGCATGAACTAACTTATCTAATGCATCTTTTTCCTAGATCCTTGGGAGGAGCATCCATTCAGCGGTCTTCTAGATTACCTTCTACGATCAAAAGTTTTGAGGAATTGATTAAATTGTTTTATCAACAATATTCCTACAATATTCAACATCTGGTCACCATGATCGATATTTATAACCTCAAGCAATATCCAGGGGAATCATTCTTAACTTTCCTCAAGAGGTGGAGAAAGAAGTTCTCTCTATATGCTAGACAAATTCCCAAAATGGAGAAACTTGAAATCTTTATCAATAACCTTGTTCCAGAGCTCAATTATCCATTCCAAATGCAAGATCATGTATCTTTTGATAAAATGGTGGATAATGCAATCAATATTGAGAAAGTACTTGTCAAGAAAGGAGAAATCACACTTCAAAAGGACAAGTCTGAATCTGGATCTAGCTCAAAAGATAAAAACAAGAGCTGGAATAGAAACAAAGTAATCATCTCTGATGGTGTTGTTGACACTATCCGCACCCCATCAAAGGCACCAGCCTACAATCTCACCCTTACCACCAAAGCCATTGAAGCTTCAGAGAAAAAATCTGCTGAACCATCTCCAAAGAAGCCATTCAAATGATGGGATAATAAATGAAAGTTTACTCCCCTGGGAGAATCTTTGGAATCTGCCCTAAGAACCCTGATAGCTGATAACATGATCTGTTTACCACAAATTTGAAACCCTGATCCGGATCCAAAACCATATTGGTGGAAAGATAATGAATTCTGTGCTTTCCATCAGAATAAAGGCCACAGAACTAATGGATGCTTCCACTTGAAGCATACCATTCAAGACTTGATAGATCAAGGGGACATCATGATCGATAATCCTACCAGCAATAATGATCACACAACATTTATAGAACCATTTCCACAACATGGCAAGGGAGTTTCCACTTCTCAACCTAACATGGGGGCAAAAGTCAACTATGCCTACCTTGGAAACAATGCTATCATCAATATGGTTGAGCCATGTCTCTCTGAGAGCTGCAATGTCATCATGATTGTATGAAGAGACAAAAATCATTCCTCAACTAATGCGGTTACCAGATCACAAGCTCAGACTCATCTGAAAGGACAAACACCAAGTTCATCTAATGTCCCTAAGATACCTTTCAATCTCACATCTGCTTCTAAATAGAAGGTTGCCTCGAAATCTTCCAATCCAAAGGATACAAGACCTACATCTTACAGCATCATCCAACAACTCTAGCATACCAATGCCAAAATCTCTATGTTTGAGTTACTTCAAATATCTCCAGCTCACAAAGATATCCTAGACAAAGCTTTTCTCAGCTCTAATGTTCTTGATGATCTAGATCTAGACAGGTTCCAGACTATGGTTGGTCATCTAACGTCTCTGCAATATATCTCCTTTTCAGAGGAAGATGACAACTCCCTATGTCACCCACATAATTAGCCCTTGCACATAGAAGTCTTGATCCAGAACCGTCGAGTCAAATGTGTGTTGATAGATGGGGGCACAGGCCTCAACATTTGTTCTTACAACTTAATCACAGAGTTGGGATTCTCAAAGATGGCTATTGATCCTCGAAAGAAGATCACCATAAAAGCCTATGATGAACAAGAAAGAGCTTCTAAAGGCACCATTGTCTTACCTATCTGAGTGGGTCTGGTCATCAAAGATACCACATGTCAGGTGCTTGATCTACCATTGGCTTACAATATTCTTCTAGGGAGACTCTAGATACATGAAATGCAAGCTATTCCTTCTACGTACCATCAATGCTTAAAATTTCCCTATGAAGGAGTGGAGGTTACTATCCTAGCAGATCTGAGTACAACTTGCAATACATTGAAGGAAAGTGTCGATAAGCTTATTCCCAATAATAGAGAATCTTCCATCAAGCAACAAAATGTGGCTTCCACATCTAAGATGGATGACATTGCTAAAGAGATCAATATCAAAGAAAATGGGATGGGAGAATACACTATAGAGCCAGTCTTGTCCCTGACATCTCTCCCAATCTCACCTAAGTCATATGGACAATCCTTGAAGTAGTCTAAATCAAAACCTAAGGAACCTATGGAAGCATACAAAAGAAATTTTGTGGTGGAGCAAGTATCCAAACAAGAATTTGAAGAGGATGAAGCTATGCTGGCATGGCTATATAAAGAGGATTCTGAATCTAAAATTGGGCAACCTAGTGAATCTATAGCACCTACAATCCCTTCTAATTCATATGGTCCAGGAAACAAATTGATAGCCAAGATGGGATATTCCGGTCAAGGACCTCTAGGAATCAGCGGAAAGGGTCTTGTGACACCCATTTCACATATTGGTAGAGCTAAAAAAGATACTGGTGGCTTAGGGTTTAAGAAGAAACCCTATCATCTCAAAGGTGGTTGTTCTCATGTCATAGAACAAATTGCACTAGGAGAACCCCTTCTCAAGAAAGAAGAGACAGAACCCTTTGATGATGATTCAGATAGCTCTGAGCTTATCCCCTATGAAAAATTGCCTAAAGAGATCAAAGATCTTCTTGATGATAAAGATGATCCTATCAAAAGAATTAATGTAGTAGAAACACAAGAACCTACTATAGTGCAAGAGATGGTTGCACCACAAGAACTAGCTAATCTCGATGGCAATCAAACTGATCAAGAAGAAGGGGATAGTTTTTCTGACACTGATTCCCATGAATATGAATTCAAGTCAGAGATTGAGGGTAATCCTTCTTGGGGTATTCATCCTGATTTCACACATTTTCTAAGATTTCCTAGAGATCCTGAATCAGAAGTCAAGTCAAATGACTATGAATGGGGTGCCATTCCAGAAGAAGATGAGCTTATAACAGAGAAATATATTGATGTTATTCACCAAGATGTATCTCAACCCAATGTAGGTCTAGAGTGAAATAATGAACTTAACATGTCTGATCCACCTATGGCTGAAGAGGACTCCCATGATGACATTGAGCCTATTCACGAGTTAAACATTTTGAGCTGTAATATCACCTTTGAACTTGAGCGTCGGGTTAGGACCAATGATGACATATCCCCATCCATGAACACCATATCCCAAGCCTTTCTCGCTTTGACTATCCAACGCCCTGATCTTATCGACCAAACTTCCACAAACCCAAGCCATGGTGTTACACCTTTTTCAGTGACTATGCCCTTGCCTGCTACCTTAATGCAGTTGAGCCTATGAGTACTTCCATCAGTGAACCGAGCGTTAGCATGACCGAGTCGGACATCAAATATCTTAGTCAGAAAAACAAGAGTAAAAAGAAAAAGAAAAAGAGTTCTGAGGGTAAAAACCACTTTGTGGCAGTCTCAGAACTGACAAAAGTAAAAAGAAAAGACATATCTGAAGGTGAAAACCTCTTTGATGTGCCTAAGGATGAGATATTTGATGTCCTTCCAAGTCATTTATAGGATAGATCTCTAGTTCTGATCGAGCCAACTCAATCCATCAATTTGGGTACAACAGAGGAACCACAATTGGTACATGTAGCACAATCTCTATCAGAAGAAGAGAAATAGAAATTCACTACATTCTTATTAGACAAAAAGATCAACTTTACATGGAAATATTCAGATATGCTAGGATTGGATCCCAATCTCATTATGCACCATCTATCCATTGCTCCTGGAGTAAAACCAATCAAACAAAGATTGAGAAAGATGCATCCTCATGTTGCACTCTTAGTCAAAGCAGAACTAGAAAAACTCCTAAAAGCTAGATTCATCTGTGTCATAGACTATGCTGAGTGGATCTCTAACATTGTACCTATTTCAAAACTAGATGGTTCAATCAGAGTGTGCACGGACTTTAGAGATGTGAACAGAGCATGCCCTAAGGATGATTTTCCGCTGCCTAACATTGATATGATAGTGGACATGACTGCGGGCTATGAAACGTATTTCTTAATGGATGGCTTTTCTGGGTACAACCAAATCAAAATTGCTCCAGAAGATCAAGAGAAAATAGCTTTCACATGTGCGTGGGGAACCTTCTGTTGGAATGTTATGCCATTCAGACTCAAAAATGCTAGAGCTACATATCAAAGAGAAATGACATCTATTTTTCATGATATGATGCATAAAACAATGGAGGATTACGTGGATGATACCTTGGCAAAATCCATGATTAGAACTGAACATCTAATAGACTTGAGCATGATCCTAAACAGAATGGAACAGTTTAGTCTCCAACTAAATCCTAAGAAGTGTGCTTTTGGTGTCACTTCTGGAAAGCTCTTAGGATACATAGTTTCAAAGAAAGGCATTGAAGTTGATCCAGCTAAAGTCAAGGCTATAATAGATATGCAACCTCCCACAAATATTAGTCAAATGAGGACGTTGCAAGGTAGAGTTCAATCTATCAGAAGATTCATATCACAGCTAGCGGACATATCACAGCCTTTTACAAAAATATTACATAAAGGTGTGACCTTTGCATGGAATGAAGAATGTGAGAACAAATTTAACCATATCAAGAAGTATCTATCAAATCTACCTATCTTGATGCCTCCTATTCATGGGAAGCCATTGATCTTGTATGTCTCTGCAATAGCCACATCACTAGGGGCATTGCTAGCACAACATGATGAAGACAAGAAAGAAAGAGCCATCTACTATATCAAAAGAACTTTAGTGGCCTATGAGAAGAACTACTCAATGATAGAGAAGGCATGTCTAGCTATGATCTTTGCATTGTAGAAACTGAGACACTACATGTTACCTCATACTACTCATTTGGTATCTAAGATTGATCCACTGAAGTACCTACTAAGCAAAGCTACCCTCACCGGTAGACTAGCTAAATGGGTCATGCTTCTAAGCGAATTTGACATTGAATATGTTGAAAGAAAAGCTATAAAAGGTCAAGTTATTAATGAT
Source organism: Chamaecyparis obtusa (assembly GCA_027943335.1). Classification (NCBI taxonomy): domain Eukaryota; kingdom Viridiplantae; phylum Streptophyta; class Pinopsida; order Cupressales; family Cupressaceae; genus Chamaecyparis; species Chamaecyparis obtusa. The sequence goes on from BSBK01007512.1 coordinate 2,545,615, forward strand.
CAACTAGCAGATGCACCCATGTTTGATGATACACCCATGCAAATGGAATTTTCCAATTCCTCTATCATGCACCTCTCTTCTAGAGCATGGCAGTTATTCTTTGATGGCTCCTACACACAGAATGGATCTGGAGCAGGCATATTGTTCATCACTCCTCAAGGATACTCGATACCCAAAGCATTTAGACTAAAGTTTCCTTGCACAAACAATATTGCTGAATATGAGGCACTTCTCAATGGTATGAAAATGGTAATACAGTGGAGAGTTACAGAGATGCACATCCATGGAGACTCACAATTGGTTATCCACCAAGTCAATGATGTGTACCAAACCAAAGATGAAAAGCTCATTCCTTATAAGAGAATGGTAGATGATTTAAAGAAATACTTCATCTCTATCACATTTGAGCAAATACCTAGAATGGAGAATAAGGCTGCCGATGCAATGGCGACACTATCTACTCTCTTACAGCAGCCCAAACATGAACTACGCTACGAGTTCCTGGTGGAAGCCCTATCCTATCCTGCATATGACTCCCCTGAAACCCACATGATCTGCACCATTGTAGGTTATGATTCATCCCACTACAAAAATATATTCTCCTATCTCCACGACCAAATCAGCCCTAAGTCCTTTAACCATTTTGAGAAATGAAACCTTATTCGATCCGCATCCCAATATGTCATCATTGGTAATGACCTATACAAATGAGGTCTAGATGGTACACTGCTTAGATGTTTAGAATGGGAAGAGTCTCAACATGCATTAGAGGAAGTCCACGAGGGTATATGTGGGTCACACTCAAACGGTTTAAAGTTAGCTCAAAAACTTATTAGGGCTGGGTACTATTGGCCTGAAATGGAGAAAGAAGCTATTAAATTTGCTAAAAACTGTCAACAGTGTCAAGTACATGGCAACTTGATTCATGCTTCAGGGAGAGATCTAATTACCTTTACTACACAATGGCCTTTTCAACAATGGGCATTTGATCTCATAGGTGCTATCCATCCACACTCTTCCAATGGACATACCCATATAATCACAGCTACAGATTATTTTACAAAATGGGTAGAAGCAGTTCCTCTAACACAAGCAATGGGGAAACAGATCTCTATGTTCATCCTAAACTACATCATTTGCAGATATGGGATCCCTCATTCCATAGTCACAGACAATGGGGGACAATTCAAAAATAAGGACCTAGATGACTTATGTGCCAAATTCAAGATTACTCAACATTGGTCCTCTATCTACTATCCAAGGGAATGGACAAGTTGAGGCTTCAAACAAAAATCTCCTGAAGATCTTGCATGGAATAGTAAATAAAATAGGAAGAGACTAGCATCTCATGATCAATCCAGCTCTCTGGGCATACAGAACTAGTATTAGAACACCTATAGGGGCTACACCTTTCACTTTAGTTTATGGGTCTGAAGCGGTACTGTGTATTGAGGTTGAAATCCCATCACTCAGAATCTGAATGCATGGGCTTGTCACTGATGAAGAATACAGAGTGTCTAGGTTACAAGAACTAAAATTACTAGATGAGTGTAGGCAAGTAGCGTATGATCATCTTAGAGTGTATCAGAAAAGAATGTCTAGAGGCTACAACAAGAAAGTCAAACACAGAGAATTTCAGGTTGGCGATCTAGTGTTGAGAGAAAATCCTAAAAATCAATCACATCAAGAACACAAGGGGAAGTTCAAACCCAATTGGCTGGGTCCCTTTGTTATCACTGCTACTTTTGGCTCTGGTGCCTATCAACTTTCAACGATTGAAGGAGAACAGCTCTGAGAACCAATCAACATTCTCCATTTGAAGAAATTCTACACCTAAGGCATTCAGTGCTTGGTAAATGTCCTAAAAAAAATCTTAAAAATAAAAAAAAGTCCTAAAAAATGAACATCTTGGTGAAAACCTAGCAATAGGCACCTTGATGATTCACAAAAAATAAAAATAAAAAAAATCAAAAGTACAAAAAAAATGAAAAAAAGAAAAAGTGCCTTGGTGAAAACCTGGAAACAGGTGCCTTGGTAGCAAAAATAGAATCTCTACCAAGATGGTGAAAATCTGGCAAAAAGGTGCCACTTGTTCCAAATGCTCCATCTATCAGCACAATCTTGGTCTTTCCCAGCTTTCAGTTTTGCTTTTCTTTGTACATATCTCTCGGTTTGTTTCTGCATTTCCAGTTTTCAATAAGTCAGTTTGTACACCAATCAGCTTGAGCGTCTGTATCCTATCAATGTTCAAACTTGGGGACAATCAATGTCATATCCTATGGCCTCCAATGTATCTTAGACATGTCATATCCACTCAGAGTCCTTTAAAGCTTCATGTGAGTCAGTCAGTTAGTCTCGTCTCCAAAAAGGATTTTGCATCTACAACAACGCAATCAAACATCAACACAAACTGAAAACAATCTGTGCTTTTTACATGCTTTTATCTCCTTGTATGCTTACTGATTCGCATTGAGATTTTTGCATATTGTGTCCCTTCGAGCTCTTCGTTGATGTCCTTTATAGGATTTAGAGAGTGATGACTGGGGGCATAATCTTTTCTTTGCTTTCTTCTTGTATGTGAAAATCTTACAACTTTGGAAATTCTAGATTGAAATGGTGTCTGACTATAAGAGCCTCTATCTTGAATTGGATGGCCATGCGTACCTCGACCATTGATACCCAGATAATTCAAGGAAGTTTGAGCTAACTATTGTCTTTTTGAGTAAGTTCTTTCTCCTACTGTGGAACACAATCTTGCCTAAGGATGTGAATGATTAAGGGTCACTACGAGTAATTCACATTAGATTTAGAATGATCTCTTGACTGTTTGATGTGTTTGCAATGCAAGGCATACTCAGGTCATCACGACATTTATGTTTTGATACTTGTACAAATTGCTATATCAAAATGGACATGATATTCAGGTCATCCTGGCGTTTGTGCCTTGATGCTTATATCTAATCTGACATTCTAAAAATAAAGTCAATATTCATATATCCATGGTTGTTGTCGAGTGGGTGTTGTATTGATTCTTGTGCATACAAATCGATATTCATATGTCTATGGTTTCATAGCTAGTGGGCATTGTATTGATTTATCCAGTTACCTAAAAGTTCAATGATGATAACAAATCGACATATGATTAGTGACTAGGTCCTAGGTCTTAGGTTGCATTTCATCTTGCATGTCTCTTTGCATTTTGCATGTTTGCATGATCTCACAATGGCTAAATAAACTTCGAAGCTTAAATGATTCTTCAATCACATCTTCAAATCTAACAAGAGCTCAACCTAACTTGAAGGTCTCTTCACAGAATTGCAAGCAATGATCCTCCTGGGTTAACCATCTTTTTGACATAAGACTAAGTACTTGTCTTCATCAACCTGCAAAACATATCATGTATATCATTGCATTTACATATCATATCATAAACATTTATTGCATTACATTTACATCCATTGCATAAACATACATATTTCCATAATCATTACATCTGCATAACATTCATACATATGAAAGAAATCATTGCATTGCATTGATCCATACATACATTCTACACTACTCATAGCATTAACATCACATGATATCATCATACATAACAAAAATGATAAGTACACATGATGTCACAACCAAAAATATTGATTTCATATATATATCAAAAATCTCAAATAGTCAGGGGTGCACTACTGGCACAAGGTACAAATGAATGAGCTCCGTAGAGCTATCAAACACAATAATGTATCAGTGAGAAAGTAACAGATGAGAAGAGAAATCAACTGTCAGCATGCTCCTCTACATCTGGTGGAGGAGGAGGTGGTGCATTTGGTATCACCTCACTCTCGGTGCCCTAGCTCCCTCTGATGCTGCCATGTACTGAGAATAGGTGGGCACTCTCTGTGCAGCAGGGACTACTACATAGTAAGCAGATACATAATATGAGGCCCTCGCAGTCTGATGAATCACCTCTGCATCTCTACGTGCTGTTCTATACGCTGCCTATCTGCCTCTCGATGCCTCTCCTCTAATCTAGCCTACTCTATCTTTAGGTCCCAGACCTGGACTCTAAGCTGTCTGATAATCTCAGCTGAAGTAAGAGGAACTGTAGGCTCTGCATCAGCTGCTAGCATATCTGTGTCCTGTGCTAGCTGTGCTGGCTGATCTACCTATGAAGGAATGCTAACCCTGTGTGCCTTATAGTGTCTAACCTCAGTACCCAAATCAAATGTGTCATCCACCTCTATACCACCTGAAAACTGCTTAGCTCCTAGAACATCATCTGCAGATTCTACTCTGCCCAGTGTACCACTCTCACCTCTGCTCCATCTCTGTGTCCCGGAAGATGTACCTGCTATAGATGTAGAAGGATGTGGAGGCCTCACATGTCCTGGTGCTCTCTGTGAAGGAGCCATGGCTCTCTATCTCAGAGGAGTAGGGTGTACCACCTGTGGTCTCGGTTCTACTCTCATAGGAGCCCTTGTAACATCCATAGCCTCCTCCATGGAGGGTATCAGCTTTGTCGGATCAAAAAATTGGTGAATCCAATGATCAGCAACCATGCCACATATGCATCTGTCACACCTGCATCAACCACCTGTGGAAGGTAGTCCCAATCCCTACCAATAATCTGGCTATACTCATCTGCACCCAATGCATACATCAGCCGAGTGGTCCATCCTAGCCCAAGCTCCCGTACTATCTGAGCATATGCTATATACTCCTCTGGAGCATCCTGAATGCATCCATACTGATGCTAGACTCTCATAATAAAAAATCTCTCCAAAATGGTGGAAGTCCGCCCTATCAATATCTGACTCTGGAAAAAGAAGGAGAACTGCTCCCTCGCAGTAGGCCAGGCCTCTATCTGCAAATATGGCCTCCATATGACAAATGTCATGTCATCCAAGCACCGATGGAAATACTCGGTGTGACCCATGTGAACCTGAGTAATGTAACCAGCATATGTATATATGATCGGCTCCTGTGGCTGTCGCTGACTCTGAAACACTGGTCTCAAAACTGGGATGTGCTCCCATGCACATATTTGTAAAATAAGAGCTCCAGAAGCAAAGCTCTTGCAATCTTGGTAGACCACCTCGTGCATCTTAGAAAACATATGGGCCAACAGACACTGAACCCAGGCAAGCTCGGTAGGAGTAGCCATCAACAATGCTACCATCGGTGACCATCCCATCAAAAAGCCGTTCTACTGACGGCCAAGCATAATCAACTCTCCGATCATCCTTGCAATGATACACTCTAGACGATGTGTCTGCCCATATCTCTGCATGAGTGTCTCCCAGGATATAGACCCAGTCAACTGGGTATCATCACCGAATAGCTGTCTGAAAGCATGCAGACCAGTGGATCCTCCACTGACATACTCAGGATGTCGTAGAGCATGAAAAGGAATGCAAAGAATCCTATACACATCCTCAGGGGTCACAGTGATCTCCCTAGTCGGAAGGTGAAAAGTCTGGGTCTCAGAATGAAACCTCTCAATCAGTGCCGTCAATAAACCATGATTTACCCTAATATCAGGTAAATGAATCAGGTGCTCAAATCCACAGGCAGCCAGATGAACCCTCATAGGGTCTGGCAAGGTGACACACAATCTCTGGGTGGCCGGATACGAATGGTGAACATGTACATTGGGATATGTGACCTAAATCATAAGAAACAGGGTGTTTTATCAGAAATTCAGTTCAAAATCAGGCCAAAAGTATCAGAATGACACAGTTTTGAAGTTTCAGAAGGTGGGGCAAAGTGTCCACAATCAGGTAGAAGGATCAGAAAAGTTAGAATTTTGACCTAAAAGTGAGTTTTTAACACTCTATTTTTCAAATGACATTCCAGACTGGCATCAAATGTCGTACGACATTCCACAATATACCAAATGACAATCCATAGTCATACGACACTGCACCCGGACTCATACGAGTTTAGACGGACCCAACGAAATGTCGTACGACACAAGGGTCCCTATCATACGACACTTGGGCGTGGGTGGATGAAACGACAATCTAAATTCAAATGAAATGTCGTACGAGTCTGGACTGGGACTCGTATGAGTTTCTACACATGTGAAATTCAAAAGTTAAAAACGCATATGGAAAAATTTAAAAATGCTATAAATCATCAAAAACATGCATTTTCAGGGGGGCACAGAGGTCCACCTACCGGATGTCCATACTGTCGAGGTCTGTCATGTCTCTGGCTGCGCTCAAAATGGTGCGAACTCATAGGTACCTTCAGTTCTCGCTGGTCTGCCAATTTTCTCGTTCAGAGGGCTCCACAGAATCTCTAAAGTCAAAGGGTTGAAATGAATTGAAAATGACCCTTCCGACCTTTATATAGCTTTCGACCTAATTTTTAAAAGTGCTCCTTTTTCCATGAAAATTGCACCCCTAGCTAATTTCGACGTTCTGAATCCATTTTCGGGATCAAAATTGAAATCTGAGATCATTTATTATGTCAAAATCACGATTTAAAATTTTTGGAACCAGGACGGTCTACTGCTTGCATAATCGACCTTCAATCTTCACAGAATTCCAGTATTCAACTTAACTGATTATCTAACATCAAACTATCAAAATTTCAACTTGGTCAACCATGGTCAACTCATGGTCAAACCTAGTCAAAATTGGTCTTTTGGGACCTTCCAACGATGCACAATGCGTTCTCGGACGTGTATAACCACTTTTCAAATTAGTTAGCATGCTTCTGAACTATCGACGCTGACTTTTCTTGTTAGATTTCAATTTTAATCCCGAAGGGGGCATGGTATTGCACATCATTCAAAGTCTATAATCAAATTTGAAATCATATCTTTATTGATATCATATCTTTCCTCAGTAATCAAGACAACAAGCACGTCTAGTTACTGATTCATCAAAAAAGTCCTCATCGCTCGGGGCAAATCTATCATCACTTAGGGCATATCAGATTCATCGATCCATATCAATCTGGTATTCTCCTAATCTTGTAAACTGTATCAGTTTTTGCAACCATCGGATCATAGTGTTCTTTCCTTGGTTCTTTGGCAACTAAAAGATTCGGATGTGATACCTGCTAGTTTTGCTAAGACAATCGAGTCTAGAATGGGTCACTCACTTCTTATCAATCCTAAGGTTCAGAATCAGGCATTTTGACACTTTTTCACAATCATAGGTTCATCACTGCTATAGTGAACATTATCTCTGGTCATTCAATCAACTCCTATCTCAATATCTTTCAATCGGTTTCTATCTTGAGATCGGTTTATCTTTTGAATCAGTTTCATATCTCTATCAAACACAGACTATCTTTGAACCACTGCGCTTCGCACAGTAATTCAAAGAGGGGCAAAATGTAATACCCCAAAAATGGGCTATAAGTTCATTAACCTCCTACATCGACAAATCATACAAAATCGACATCAAAGTCCTAACTTAAGGCACATCTAAACATCATCGAATTATAATTGATTATCTTAAATTCTGCATCGGGGAATATTCCTAGTAATATTCCTAATCATCATAATTATCTTTAATTTTATAATTATTTGGCAACAAATCACATTTATCCTAAAATTTGATTAATTAAATATTTTGCATATTTAATTAATTAGATTTAATATTTGCCACTTAATTGTTTAATTAAATTTAATTCTATCTATTATTAATTGTATTATTTAATTTTGACAATAAATCAAAATTCCTATCTTTAATTGATGAAATTCTTATTTAATTAATTAAATCATGTTGTCATTATTTAATAATATAATTTTTAATAAAAGTTTGATAAAATAGTTAATTAACCAATAAATTAATTATTTTATTTTCAAAAATCAGTTAAGTTGGAAATAAATCACTTTATTATTAAATTAATTCATAATTAAAACATGCACAATCATAAAAGCAGACAACTGTCAATTATCAATAAAAGCTAAACTCTATTTTGAGTTAAAGCTTAGCTTTTGCATATTTTTGTGACTTAATTATCTGTTATTATCAGATAACTCAAAAATCAAGCTGAGTTATTTGAGTGATTTATGGCTTTTATCCATGCACCTCCAAAGCCCTAGATTTCTATAAATTAAGGCTTCAGCTCTTCATAATTCATCCACAAATTTGCACAATCACGCTGGCGAATTGGAGGCTAAGGAATCAACTTGCAAATTCAAAGCTTTGTGAGATCAATTTCAATTGCATAGCTTTTATATCTTAGCATAGAATTTCATAGTTTTCATATCATTGTTAGAATCTTCATTATTAGATCATTTAGCATCCATAGCATATCAGTTTATCATTCTTATTGCATAGAAAATATAAAAAATATAGGTTAATTGCATTCAATTTCATATCCATCTTTTGCATTCAAATCCTTCATTTAGGTGTCGTCTAGGTCACTGATCTCGATTACAATCTGAGAACATCAATCTCGCACCTACTAGAAGGCAGTAAATCACTTGGTTAGATAGTTTTCAATTTTGCACGATTTCGATTATAACTAACCTCTAATATTTTACTAAATGTTGTGTCTACAGATTAGGTACAATTTTCACACACACACCTATGGTCTATACTCCCAATCTCTACCAATGATAGCACTGTACTCCTGTGAACACAAGGCATAAGAAAGCCTCGGGGTCCATCCAAGTTCGAGCTCATGAGCTATCCACGCATAAGTGGCATAATCCTGTGGTGCATCCTGCACTCATCCATACTGACGCCATACCCTGGTGATAAGAAATCTCTCCAAAATAGAGGACGATCATCCTATCAGCACCTAGCTCTAAAAGAAGAAACTAAATTGCTCTCGTGCAGTAAGCCAAGGCTCAATCTCTAAATAGGGCCTCCATCATACAAAGGTCATGTCATCAAGACATCATCTCCAATACTCTACATGGCCCATGTGTTCCTGTATGACATATCTGGCATATATATATATATATATATATATATATATATATATATATATATATATATATATATATGTCATAGGCTCCTGTGGTTGCCTCTATGAGGTACACACTGGTCTCAAAATCAGGATATGCTCCCATGCCCAGATCTGCAAAACTAGAGCATCGAAAGAAAAACTCTTGCTCTCCTGATACACAACCTCGTGAATCTTAGAGAACATGTGGGCCAAGAGACACTAACCCTAGGCTAACTCAGAAGGAGTCACCATCAAACGTACAACCATAGGGGCCCAGCCCATCAGAAGACCATTCTACTGATGGTCAAACATGATGATACCATCGATCATCCTGGCTATAATACACTCTAATTTGTGAGACTGTCCATAACACTGCACCAAGGTCTCCCATGAAATAGACCCATTCAACTAAGTATCATCTCTGAAGAGATGTTTGAAAGCTAGTAATCCAGAGTTCCCCGAACTCACATATGCTGGATGCTGACTACTATGTAATGGAATCCATAAAATCCTATACACATCCTCTAGAGTGACACTGAGCTCTCTAGTAGGAAGATGAAATGTCTGTGTCTCTGAATGGAATCTCTCTATCAATGTCGTCAAAAGACCATGGTTTACCCTAATCTCAAGTAAATGGATCAAATACTCAAAACCGCAAGCAACAAGATGCACTCTCATCAGATTGGGCAAGGAAACACATAGCCTATGAGTGGCTGGATGTGAGATACATACATGCACATCAGGATGACCTACATAGCACAGAAATAGGGAACCCTATCAATATTTTTGTTGAAAAATAGCCTACACATACAAGAATGGAATAGTTTGCTATTTCAGAAGGTAGATCAAAGACTTCATAATCAAGCTCAAAGTTCAGAAAATTCAAAATTTTTCCCTAGAAATGAGTTTTGGGCTCACTGTTTTTCAAATGACAAAGCAGATTGGTAGAAAAACTCGTACGATTTTTCATTGGTTACCATACGACAAAGCATGATGATACGACACTGTATACCTCCTCGTATGAGTTAGGAGGGACCCGACGAAATGTTGTATGACTCTTGGGTCCCTCTCATATGAGTCTTGGGGGTTAATGAAATGACAATCTACCTAGAGTTGAAAAGTTGTATGAGCCCAAACAGACAGTCGTATGAGTTTCTGTGCATGCAAAAATTAAAAATTAAAAATGTATGAAACAAATGCTAAAAATGCTATAAACAAAGAAAAATTGACTTTTCAGAGAAGAAACGAGGTCCACCTACTGGATGTCCATACTGTCAAGGTCTTTGATGCCTTTGGCTGCACTCAAAACGATGAGAAGACACAGGTACCTTCATTTCTTCCATTTTATTGCTCAGAGGGCTCCACAAGGTTTTCAAAAGTAATAGTGAAAATGATTTGAAAATGACCCTTTTGGCCTTTATATAGCTTTTGACCTAATTTTCAAAAGTGCTCCATTTTTCCTGTACACATCCTCTGGAGTCACAGTGAGCTCTCCAGTAGGAAGATGAAATGTATGTGTCTCTGAATGGAATCTCTCTATCAGTGCCATCAAAAGACCATGGTTTACCCTAATCTTGGGTAAATGGATCAAATACTCAAAACCACAAGCAACAAGATGCACTTTCATCAGATCAGGTAAGGAAACATAGAGCCTCTGAGTGGCTGGATGTGAGATACATACGTGCACATCAAGATATATGACCTACACAACATAGAAATAGGGAACCCTATTAGTATTTTGGTTGAAAAATAGGCTACACATACAGGAATGGAACAATTTTCTATTTTAGAAGGTAGATCAAAGACTTCAGAATCAAGCTCAAAGTTTAGAAAATTCAAAATTTTTCCCTAGAAATGAGTTTTGGGCTCACTATTTTTCAAATGACAAAGCAGACTAGCAGAAAAACTCATATGAGTTTTCACTGGTTACCATACGAAAAAGAATGATGATACGACATTGTATACCTCCTTGTATGAGTTAGGAGGGACCTGACGAAACATCATACAACTCTTGGGTCCCTCTCATACGAGTCTTGGGGGTTAATGAAATGACAATCTACCTAGAGTTGAAAATTTGTATGAGCCCAAATGGAAAGTTATATGAGTTTTTGTGCATGAAAATATTAAAAATTAAAAACGTACGAAACAAATGCTAAAAATGCTATAAACAAATGAAAAATTGACTTTTTAGAGAAGCAAAGAGGTCCACCTACCGGATGTCCATACTGTCGAGGTCTTTGATGCCTCTGGCTGTGCTCAAAATGATGAGAAGACATAGGTACCTTCATTTCTACCATTTTCTTGCTCAGAGGGCTCCACAAGGTTTTCAAAAGTCAACGGTGAAAATGATTTGAAAATGACCCTTTTGGCCTTTATATAGCTTTTGACCTAATTTTCAAAAGTGCTCCGTTTTTCATGAAAATTGTACCCCTGGCTAATTTCGACATTCTAAACCCATTTTCGGGATCAAAATTGAAATCTAAGATCATTTACTATGTCAAAATCGTGATTTAAAATTTTTGGACCCAGGATGTTTGACTACTTGCATAATCAACCTTCAATCATCATAGAAATCTAGTATTCAACTTAACTGACTATCCTACATCAAACTATCAAAATTCCAACTTGGTCAACCCTGGTCAACTCATGGTCAAACCTAGTCAAACTTGGTCTCCAGGACCTCTAAATGATGCAGAACACATTCTCGAATGTGTATAACCATTTCTCAAATCAATTAACATGCTTCTAAACCATTTAACACTGACTTTTCTTGTCAAATTTCAATTTTAATCCTGAAGGGGGCATGGTATTATCATCATTCAAAGTCTATAACTCAAAATCTATAATCAATCTTTCCTCAGTAATCAAGACAACAACTATGTCTACTTGCTGATTCATCTAAGTCCTCATCGCTTGGGGCAAATCTATCATCGCTTGGGGCATATCAGATTCATTTAGCATCCAAATCTATCTTGTAAACTGTACCAACTTTTCGTAACCATCAGTTCATTAGCTTTATTTCCTTGGTTCTTCATAATTGATGGGTTTGAGATGTGATACCAATATGATTCATACAAGGACATTAAGGTCTGGAATCGGTCACTCACTTCTTTGCAATCATAAGGTTCAGAATCAGGTGTTTTGGTACTTTTTCGTAATCACCGGTTCATTGTTGATATAGCTAGCATCATCTTGATTGCTGGTCATTTTGGGCTTGGGTCAATATATCTCTTTCAAATGTTTCAAATCATTTTCATACGTATATCATACACAGACTATTCTTTGAACCACTACGCTTTGCATAGTGATTCAAAGAGGGGCAAAATGTAATACCCCAAAAATGGGCTATAGGTTCATTAACCTCCTACATCTACAATTCAAATAAAATTGACATCAAAGTCCTAACCTAAGGCACATTTGCACATTATTGAATTCTAATTGATTTTATCCTAAATATTGCATCGGGGAATATTCCTAGCAATATTTCTATTTATCCTAATTATCTTTAATTTAATGATTATTGGGCGATAAATCCTATTTATCCTAAAATTTGATTAATTGAATATTCTGAATATTTAATTAATTAGATTTAATACTGCCACTTAATTGTTTTATTAAATTTAATTAAATTATTCCTAAATTGTATTATTTAATTTTGACAATAAAATAAAAAATCTCATGACTAATTGATTAAAATTCCTATTTAATTGATAAATGTTCGTTGTTAATTTTTAATAATATAGTTTTTGAATAAATTTTGATTTAATAATTGATTAACCTATAAATCAATTGTTTTAATTCAAAAATCAGTTAAGTCAAGAATAAATCACTTTATTTATTTAATTAATTCATAATTAATTGTGCACATTCAAAGAGCAGTTAAACTCAAAATCAAAAAATCAATGCAAGTTGTTAACTTTTAGAAATTCAACACTCTATTTTGAGTTCAAAGCTGATCTAAACTTCTGATTTGAGTTAAAAAGTTGTTCTTGCATGCTTTTGCATGATTTTGTGAGTTAATTATCTCTGATTTCCTGATAACTCAAAAATCAACCTGAGTTTATCAAGAGTGACTTATGGCTTTTCTCAATGCATCCTCAAGCCTTGGATTTCTATAAAATCAAGGGTTTAGCTCTTCTAAAAGGATCCACGAAATTGCATCCTCACGATGGTGAATTGGTGATCGAAGAATCTATCTTTGCGAATCAAAGTTGTTTTGAGATCTTCATTATTTTTGAGCATTCATATCATTTAGCATATAAATTCTTAGATTAATTGCATATCATATCAGTTTTTCATATAGAATAGATTCATATCAGTTTCCTTCATCTTATTGGATAGAAAATACAAAAATATAGAATAATCTGCTTTCATATAGTTTTTCAATTCTTTGCACTCAAATCCTTTGTTTAGGTGTTGCACTGTCACTGGTCTCAGTCTGATCTAAGAGTATCATACTCGCACCTACTAGAAGGCAGTAGATCACCTGGTTAGTTTAGTTTCCATTTCATTGCATGATTTTGGTTTTTGGCTAATCTCTAATGTTTTATTGAAGTGTTGTGTCTATAGCTAGGTACAAAATTCACACACACACTAATGTTGTGTCTACATTCAAGTCACAAATGGTTTTGCATAAGTCTAAGAAGGAAAAAGAAAGATGCATCTATGAGACTGAAAGTGATAGTGACGCTTCTAATGAAGAACTGGAGGATCTTGAAGCTCTTATGGCCAAAAGATTGAAAAGAGGAAAAGGCAAGTATAAAGGTAAAATTCCTATCATATGTTTCTCATGTAACAAAGTTGGCCATATAGGTACAAGATGTCCTAACAGGGATGACAAGGATGAAGAAAGAGAAAGAAAGTACAAAGACAAGAGAGAAAACAAAGGTTACCAAAGATACAAGGACTACAAGGATAAAGGTAAGAAATCCTGTTACATTGCTGAAGAAGAAACTGACATTGATAATGATGATTTTGAAATTGAAGTAGTCTATGTTGCTATGAAAGATGAGTCTGATGAAGATGAGAAAATTGCACTTGTTTCTTATGTGAGCAAAGGTGATAAATGGATTATTGAAAGTGGTTGCTCAGACCACATGACTGGTGAAAAAAGTAAATTTGATACCCTAGATCATTACAAAGGTAGAAGTGTTAAGTTTGGTAATGATGCACCATGTCCTATAATGGGTAGAGGATTAATTAAGCTGAATGATAAGATCACTTGTGAAAATTCCTATTGGGTTGAAGATATTAACTTTAATTTTCTAAGTGTTGCACAACTTAATAGAACTGGTTACCAAGTAGAATTTCATCACAGGAAGGCTAAAATATTTGATGCCACTGGTGAACTGATTGGAAGTGGAGAATAGACAAGAGGTAATTTGTTCTATCTAGACCTATCTGAAGAGACATGTTTGGTTTCAAAACTTGATGATATATGGCTATGGCATAAAAGGCTATGTCATGTTAACTTTGACAATCTGGTAAATATTAGTAAAAAGAAGAAAGTTAGAGGTTTTCCTAGATTGAAGAAACTTGATAATGTGATGTGCAAAAAATGTCAGTTGGGTAAAATGACAAAGTCTAGTTTCAAGAGCAATACTTGTACTTCTGAAAATGTCTTAGATCTAGTTCATATCAGCCTTTGTGGACCTATGGGTGTAAAAATCTATTGTGGTGCTAAATAATTTATTTTGTTTATTGATGATTACACTAGGATGATGACTGTAATGTTTTTAAAAGAAAAATTTGATGCATTTTAGTTGTTTAAGTGGTATTTGGCTAAGGTTGAGAAGGAGAGAGGTAGAAACCTAAAATGTCTAAGATCTGACCGAGGTGGAGAGTTTATATCAAATGAGTTCAATCTATTTTGCAATGATAGATGAATCAAGAGACAAATGTCTGCACCTAGAACACCTCCACATAATGGTATAGCAGAGAGAAGGAATAGATCTATCATGGATTATGCAAGGACACTAATGATTGAGAATAATTTTACACAAAAATATTGGAAAGAAGTTATAAGTACAACTGTTTATACCTTAAATCAAGTACAAATAAAAAAAGGTACAAATGTTACACCTTATGAACTATGGTATGGTTATGTACCTAATGTAAAATACTTTAGAATTTTTGGGAGAAAATGCAATATACTAAAAGACAATAGGAATGGAAAGTTTGATGATAAAGTGATGAGGGCATATTCCTAGGCTATTCCACAAAGAGTAAAGCTTACAAGTGTTTGAACTCTAACACTAACAAAATTGTGGAAAGTATAAATGTGAAGGTTGATGAATATGCAGAGAAAAATGAACAGGAAAGCAAAAAAGAACTTAAATGTTATAGATCTTTTATCTATATATAAGAATAAGAGGCAAGTAACACACTTGCACCTGATGCAGAGTCTCAGGTAAGCAATGCCAAGCATCAGGGAGATAATGTTGAGCATCAGGAAGATATTGCTGAATGACAAGAGGATGCTGCCAAGTGACAGGAGGATGTTGTCGAGCATCAAGAAGTGGTTGCTAAGAAATCATAGGCTGAATCTGATAATCTTATTGATGAACCTAAAGAGAAAGGAGAAAAGAAAGTAGAACCTATTTTGGCATAGTATGTAAGGAGACATCACAAGCCTGAGAAAATCATTGGAGATAAAGAAACTAGAGTTCTAACTAGAAGCAAGTTAAGAGATCCTACATGTTTATTGTGTGAATTTGAGCCTAAGCAAATAAGGGAGGCATTAGAAAATGAAGACTGGATTCAAGCTATGAATGAGGAGATAGACCAAATAGAAAAGAATGATACCTGGACTCTGGTACCAAGACTAGAAAACAAAAATGTCATTGCAACAAAATGGGTATTTAGAAATAAGCTCAAAGAACATGGACAAATCACAAGGAACAAAGCAAGGTTGGTTTGCAAGGGCTATGCACAAGAAGAAGGAATAGACTATGGGGATACATTTTCCCCTGTAGCAAGATTATGAGTAAGAACTCTACTTGCATATGCTGCATATAGAGATTTCAAGGTATACTAAATGGATGTCAAGTTTGCATTTTTAAATGGTATATTAGAAGAAGTGTACATTGATCAACCTAAAGGATTTGTTGATCCAAACAAGAGACACATGATTTTCAAACTAAACAAGGAACTCTATGGATTAAAGCAAGCCCCTAGAGCATGGTATGAGAGGCTACACAATTACCTGTTACAAAGTGGATTCTCAAGGACAAATGACACCAAAAATCTATACATGAAAGATGAAGAAGGTAAAGGGATCTTGTTAGCTAAGATTTTTGTAGATGGTATCATATTTGGTGGACAAGATGCCCTGTGTAAGAAATTTTCAAATGAGATGCTGATGTGAGTGTTCCAAGGCTTGCTTGCATTGCAACTAAGAGGTCTATCTTATCTCTTCTAGGAATCTAGTCTCCTCTAGGTCCTGATTGGCTTAGATGATTAACTAAGTCCAATTATAACTCTTCTCTAAGAGTTCTTAAGCTTTGTGCTTAACCTTGAAAGACTAACACCTTTAGATAGTATAATCCTTCACCTTCACTTAGAAAGCTCTAAGTGCCAATTCTTCACAATCTTCATTCTTCATTGCAGGGGTGTTCTCCATATTGAAAAAATTCATAATCTTTCCAATTTGATCCATTTTAAAAGGATCTTGAATCATACCCTTACCGGGTTCAATAGTTCATCATTTAGAGACCTTAAAAATAGGCCTAATCCTTGTAGCCTTTTGCAGAGGCTTTTTGCCAATTCTTGCAAAAATTTTCCAAAGACCCTAAGAATATAAAACCAGATTTGGATACCCATTTGGAAGTTTTAAAATATTCTATAGGTTTTAGGGTCTGAAAACCTCCGTACACTGGCTTCCTATAAACTAGGGAAAATAGGGCTAACAAGCCTAGTTTTTAGGACTGACTGTAACCTTGTAGAAATCTTGCTTAAATCTTGGTCTAATGGATTGGAATAGGCTCAATCCTCAAAATATGTCATGATATGATGAAAACCTTCTTGAAAAGTACTGGAGCCATACTGTACCTTTCTACCATGCAAGAAATCTTTACTTCTTCACAACCTAGACCTCTAACCGAGCTTTGTCTTCTCGCCTAGGGCCTAATGGTAAAAATAGATCTCCAAAATTTCATAACTCCTAATCCTAAAAATATGTACACTAATGACTCCCCTAGAATTTCCATCTATCCTTAGGTGTTTCCCATGGCTAGATTTCATGGGGGAGCCATGAATGCTCGGACTGGTTAGAATAGAACCAGTGAGAACTCTAAAACAAAATCAACATAACCGACATAGTATATCTACTCTAAACAACTTTCTATTCAAATGAAAAAGGCTTATAATAGTCAATAGAACATGAAAAAACCATTGGATTTTGACTTTCAATCCATTTCAATGCACTGTCAACACAAAAACTTGAGATATTCACTGTAACACTATTGCAGAGCTCTATTCAATACTCAAAAACTATTACAATGCTTGTGTAACCTCAAGATTCAAGTCTTGGCTAATAGTAGATTCCATCTCCATGTTTCTAGGACCTATTGGCCTATCTCCACTTCCTAAACTCAAGGGAATCCAAGGATAACCAAGTTGCATACAACATTTGTAATAGTTGCAAATGTTGTCATGACAACTTCTCAATAACATTTGGCATCTTTCTCTATGCCTTGATCCTATTTCTTAGGGCCTCTATCCTCACTATATTCTAAGGAACCAATTCATTTAATATCATTTTTCATCTCTATAACATCCATTAACATCATTTATGTGCCTAAGACACATTGAAGACTCTATCCCAAACTATTAACTCTAAGAATTAAAGACTACTAACATTGGCTATTTGTGTGACCTTAGTCCTAGTGACTAACTCACTTAGCCTAAATTAAAAATGACCTTCTAAGGTCTTAAAACAAACACACTACACTTCTTGACTTGGCTAGAGTCAAGTACAAGCCAAAATAACTCTAACATGGAGGTTAGCTTAGGTGTGCTCCTGCACCATATGCAAACTAAGTTTGAAATGTCTATGTTTGGTGAGATAAAATTCTTTGTTGGTTTTCAAGTATATTAGATGGAGAATGGTATTTTCATCACACATTCTAAATATGTCAAAGAGCTACTAAAAACCTTTGGTATGGAGGACTCAAGGCAAGCAAGTACTCTCATGGCCACTAGACGAAAACTGTCTAAAATAGATGATACTGTTGAAGTAAACCAAACTCCGTATAGATCCATGATTGGAAAGCTACAATATGCTGTTCATAGAAGACCATATATTTCTCTAGCAGTTGGAATTGTGGCAAGATTATTTTCCAATCCTAAGGAAAGTCATATGATGGCTGTGAAAAGAATAATGAGATATTTGAAAGGAAAATAAGACTATGGACTGTACTACAAGAAGCATGAGAGATTTGAGCTGAGAGTCTATACTGATGTAGATTGGGCAGGAAATGTGGATGACAGAAAAAATACTAGTGGTGGAGCTTTCTTTCTTGGATAGAGATTAGTTTACTAGACAAGCAAGAAACAAAATTGTATTTCCCAATTTACAGCTAAAGCTGAGTATGTAGCTGCTATAGTGAATTGTTCAAACTTGGTATGGATAAAGAAATTGTTGAAAGGCATGAAAGAGGAGATCATTGAACTAGTTGTCATATACTATGACAACACAAGTACTATCAACATATCAAAGAACCCAATGATGCACACAAAGACCAAACATATTGCCATCAAGTATCATTACTTGAGGGAATTGGTACAAGATAAAGAGGTCAGAATGGAATATGTAAATACAAAGGAAAAACTAGGAGAAATATTCAAAAAAGATCTACCTAAAGAAGCTCATGAGTATCTAAAAGGAAAATTAGGGGTTCTTCTCCTAACTGAGGCTGCCTAGTCAAGGTAGGAGCACTGCATCAAATGTGTTGCAAAGAGTATCTAACAAATTGATGCAAAAAAGGTCACACTTGAGGAGTAGCCTAGAGTTGTGAAAAGTATAGCAAAGCTGATAGTCAATCATAAGAAAAGATGACATAGGGAGAAATAATGTTACTAAGCTGACAAGATGACATCTACATCTGAAAGATGCAAGTTCTAGTTGCTACTTTGGCATTATTGTCAAACAGAGAGATGAGTCAGATGAAAACACATGGTGAGATTTCATGGAAGATCAAGAAAGAGGGAGAGATTTAGAGGAAATGGATACATAAAAGATTCAATGGGAGTTACTGTGTGGATAGTCAAGCAAGTGAGGCTAAAGAGATTCAGAATCAGAATGAAGCTAAGGATATTAAAAATGTTTCTAATGCACAGACAAGTTTTGGATTGGTTGGTGAATCATGTGTTATTCATATGGTGTTTCCATCAATGCCAAAGAGGGATATTGTTGGAAATTGAAATTGAAGCAATTTTTGTATTGTCATTGATGTCAAACCTTAACTGGTAAGACTATTATTATCTAAGAAAGTACTATATCTATTTGATTGTTGAGAAGGATTAGGGCAAGGGTGATAACAATAGAACCTACAGAAAGGTTGAGTTATTTGATACTTCAATGAGTACTTGATTATGTGGCACAATGATAAGATAATGTATTGTTTATTTAAGTAAGAAGAAAGACTGAATAAGTAGGCTTAACTAAGAAAAAGTGAAGAAATCTAGTTTAAGCTGAGTGATGTTAGTGTCGATCGAGCTAGTATATGCTGAGTAAATTCAGTGTTGGCTGAACATCAGTGTATTGCTGAGGGAGATAGTTTCAAGTGGTGATTGAGCTATGCAATGATGACCAAGGAGTTGAACACAGTATTGACCGAGCATTAGTAATTTACATTTGAGGAAGAATTCAGATTCCTAGCCGACATTTTGAATTCTTGGATTATGTAAATTGTGTTGACTTTATTTATTGATTGTATGGAGAATTTAATGCATAGTAAACCATTTTATTGTGATTCCAATAAAGAGATTAAAGATGTTTTTAGAAGGATGGATGAAGAGCATAATGTTGGAAGGATTCGATGAATCTAACCTAAACCTAAGATCTACAAAGGGGATTAAGCAAAAAAATATGGATCTACCTATCGAAGAGGTATTAAGGAAACCTAAGTGTGAGGTTGAAAAAGAGAAGCTGTAGTTGTTGTCGTTATTGACTGAATAAGAAGAAAGGCTAAAGGAGAAGGAGTTGATCAGAGTTGTGATTTCTTGAAGGGATTTCTGAGTAGATTAGTAATGGAAATGGAAATGGAACTCAATCAGTAAGCCAACATATATGTAAGAATTGTATCTGTTATTTGCAAAGTGAGTTGTATGTTTTCAAATCAAATTACTACTACTTTCTAATCATTGTATCAGTCAAAATCCTTTAATCAAGGTTGCATTCTAATGGAATGTACTTAAGTCCTCTAACAAGGTGCACTCTGTGTGTGTGAAAATTATACCTGATCTGTAGACACAACACTCAGTAAAACATTAGAGGTTAGCTATAATCAAAATCATGCAAAATTGAAAGCTATCTAACCAAGCGATTTACTGCCTTCTAATAGGTGCGAGATTAATGTTCTCAGATTGTAATCAAGATCAGTGACCTAGACGACACCTAAATGAAGGATTTGAATGCAAAAGATGGATATGGAATAAATGCAATTAAGCTATTTTTTGGATTTTTCTATGCAATAATAATTGTAAAAACTGATATGAAATCTATGCTAAATGAAATTGATATGCTATGAATGCTATTGAAAATTGATATGCTATGAATCTAACAATGATATGTAATATGAATGCAAAAAAAATAAGATTGATCTCACAAAGCTTTGAATTCGCAAGTTGATTCCTCAGTCTCCAATTCTCCAGCGTGATTATGCAAAATATGAGATGATTTGTGAAGAGCTGAAGCCTTAATTTATAGAAATCCAGGGCTTTGGAGGTGCATGAATAAAAGCCATAAATCACTCAAATTAACTCATCTTGATTTTTGAGTTATCTGATCATAAAAGATAGTTAATTCTCAAAATCATGCAAAAACATGCAAAAACAGCTTTTTAACTCAAATTAGAGTTTAGATCAGCTTTTTGAACTCCAAAAGGATGTTGAGTTCCAAAAAGTCAATAACTTGCATTGATTTTCTGATTTGGAGTTTAACTGTTTCTTTTGAATATGCATAATAATTAAGAATTAAATAAATAAATAAAGTGATTTATCCTCAACTCAACTGATTTTTGAAAATAAATAATTAATTTATGGGTTAATTAACTATTTATTCAAACTTTTATTAAAAATTATATTATTAAATAATGACAACATGCTTTAATTAATTAAATAAGAATTTAATCAATTAAAGATAGGAATTTTGATTTATTGTCAAAATTAAATAATACAATTAATAATAGATAGAATTAAATTTAATTACATAATTAAGTGGCAAATATTAAATCTAATTAATTAAATATGAAAATATTCAATTAATCAAATTTTAGGATAAATGTGATTTATTGCCAAATAATTATAAAATTAAAGATAATTAAGATAATTAAGAATATTACTAGGAATATTCTCCGATGCAAAATTTAAGATAATCAATTAGATTTGATGATGTTTAGATGTGCCTTAGATTAGGACTTTGATGTCGATTTCATATGATTTGATGATATAGGAGGTTAATGAACTTATAGCCCATTTTTGGGGTATTACATTTTGCCCCTCTTTGAATTACTGTGCGAAGCGCAGTGGTTCAAAGATAGTCTGTGTTTGATAAAGATATGAAACTGATTCAAAAGATAAACCGATCTCAAGATAGAAACCGATTGAAAGATATTGAGATAGGAGTTGATTGATATTGACTTGATATGGAGATAATAGGTCTTGAATGACCAAAGATAATGTTCACTGTAGCAGCAAATGAACCTATGATTGCGAAAAAGTGTCAAAATGCCTGATTCTGAACCTTAGGATTGATAAGAAGTGAGTGACCCGTTCTAGACTCGATTGTCTTAGCAGAACTAGCAAGTATCACATCTGAATCCTTCAGTTGCCGAAGAACCAAGGAAAGAACACTATGATCCGATGGTTGCAAAAATTGATACAGTTTACAAGATTAAGAAAATATCAGATTGATATGGATCTTGATGAATCTGATATGCCCCAAGTGATGATAGATTTGCCCCGAGCGATGAGGACTTTTGATGAATCAGTGACTAGACGTGATTGTTATCTTGATCACTGATGAAAGATATTGATAGATTTGATCGATAGAATTTTGATTTACAAACTTTGAATTGATGTGCAATACCATGCCCCCTTCGGGATTAAAATTGAAATCTGACAAGAGAAGTCAGCGTTAAATGGTTTAGAAGCATGTTAATTGATTTGAGAAGTGGTTATACACGTTCAAGAACGCATTCTGCATCGTTTGGAGGTCTTGGAGACCGAATTTGACTAGATTTGACCATGAGTTGACCATGGTTGACCAAGTTGAAATTTTGATAGTTTGATGTAAGATAATCAGTTAAGTTGAATACTAGATTTCTGTGATGATTGAAGGTCGAATATGCAAGTAGTTAATAATATGAATGATCTCAGATTTGAATTTTGATCCCGAAAAAGGATTCTACTTGCTATTTCATTGGAGGAACCTTCGTGTGAGATGCAGTTCTTGTTAGACTTGAAGATGCGATTTGAAGAATCATTTAAGCATTGAAGTTCATTTAATCATTGTGAGATCATGCAAACATGCAAAATGCAATGAGACATGCAAAATGAAATGCAACCTAAGACCTAGGACCTAGTCACTGATCATATGTCGATTTGTTATCATCATTGAACTTTTTGGTAACTGGATAAATCAATACAATGCCCACTAGCCATGAAACCATAGACATATGAATATTGATTTGTATGTGCAAGAATCAATACAACACCCACTGGTTATACAACCATGGACATATGAATATTGATTTGTTTTCGGAATGTTGGATTAGATATAAGCACCAAGGTGGGCGCCAGAAATGTGTGTGTGAAAATTATACCTGATCTGTAGACACAACACTCAGTAAAACATTAGAGGTTAGCTATAATCAAAATCATGCAAAATTGAAAGCTATCTAACCAAGCGATTTACTGCCTTCTAATAGGTGCGAGATTAATGTTCTCAGATTGTAATCAAGATCAGTGACCTAGACGACACCTAAATGAAGGATTTGAATGCAAAAGATGGATATGGAATAAATGCAATTAAGCTATTTTTTGGATTTTTCTATGCAATAATAATTGTAAAAACTGATATGAAATCTATGCTAAATGAAATTGATATGCTATGAATGCTATTGAAAATTGATATGCTATGAATCTAACAATGATATGTAATATGAATGCAAAAAAAATAAGATTGATCTCACAAAGCTTTGAATTCGCAAGTTGATTCCTCAGTCTCCAATTCTCCAGCGTGATTATGCAAAATATGAGATGATTTGTGAAGAGCTAAAGCCTTAATTTATAGAAATCCAGGGCTTTGGAGGTGCATGAATAAAAGCCATAAATCACTCAAATTAACTCATCTTGATTTTTGAGTTATCTGATCATAAAAGATAGTTAATTCTCAAAATCATGCAAAAACATGCAAAAACAGCTTTTTAACTCAAATTAGAGTTTAGATCAGCTTTTTGAACTCCAAAAGGATGTTGAGTTCCAAAAAGTCAATAACTTGCATTGATTTTCTGATTTGGAGTTTAACTGTTTCTTTTGAATATGCATAATAATTAAGAATTAAATAAATAAATAAAGTGATTTATCCTCAACTCAACTGATTTTTGAAAATAAATAATTAATTTATGGGTTAATTAACTATTTATTCAAACTTTTATTAAAAATTATATTATTAAATAATGACAACATGCTTTAATTAATTAAATAAGAATTTAATCAATTAAAGATAGGAATTTTGATTTATTGTCAAAATTAAATAATACAATTAATAATAGATAGAATTAAATTTAATTACATAATTAAGTGGCAAATATTAAATCTAATTAATTAAATATGAAAATATTCAATTAATCAAATTTTAGGATAAATGTGATTTATTGCCAAATAATTATAAAATTAAAGATAATTAAGATAATTAGGAATATTACTAGGAATATTCTCCGATGCAAAATTTAAGATAATCAATTAGATTTGATGATGTTTAGATGTGCCTTAGATTAGGACTTTGATGTCGAATTGATAGAATTAAATTTAATTACATAATTAAGTGGCAAATATTAAATCTAATTAATTAAATATGAAAATATTCAATTAATCAAATTTTAGGATAAATGTGATTTATTGCCAAATAATTATAAAATTAAAGATAATTAAGATAATTAGGAATATTACTAGGAATATTCTCCGATGCAAAATTTAAGATAATCAATTAGATTTGATGATGTTTAGATGTGCCTTAGATTAGGACTTTGATGTCGATTTCATATGATTTGATGATATAGGAGGTTAATGAACTTATAGCCCATTTTTGGGGTATTACATTTTTTGGTAACTGGATAAATCAATACAATGCCCACTAGCCATGAAACCATAGACATATGAATATTGATTTGTATGTGCAAGAATCAATACAACACCCACTGGTTATACAACCATGGACATATGAATATTGATTTGTTTTCGGAATGTTGCGTTACAAACACATCAAACAGTCAAGAGATCATTCTAAATCCAATGTGAATTACCCGTAGTGACCCTTTATCGTTCACATCCTTAGGCAAGATTGCGTTCCACAGTAGGAGGAAGAACTCACTCAAAAAGACAATAGTTAGATCAAACTTCCTTGAATTTTTTTTTGGGTATCAATGGTCGAGGTACGCATGGCCATCCAATTCGAGATAGAGGCTCTTACAGTCGGACACCATTTCAATCCAAAATTTCCAAAGTTGTTTGATTTTCACATACAAGCAGAAGACAAAGAAAAGATTATGCCCCCAGTCATCACTCTCTAAATCCTGTAAAGGACATCATTGAAGAGCTCTAAGGGACATAATATGCAAAAATATCAATGCGAATCAGTAAGCATACAAGGAGATAAAAGCATGAAAAGCACAGATTGTTTTTAGTTGAGTTTTGATGTTTGATTATTGTTGATGCAAAATCCTTTCTGGAGACGAGACTGACTGACTGACTCAACTTGAAGCTTCAAAGGACTCTGAGTGGATATGACACGTCTAAGATACATGGGAGACCATAGGATATGACATTGATTGCCCCCAAGTGTGAACATTGATAGGATGCAAACGCTTGAGCTGGTTGGTGTACAGGCCGACTTATTGAAAACTGGAAATGCAGGAACAAACCGGGAGATATGTACAAACTAAAGCAAGACTGAAAGCTGGGAAAGACCAAGATTGTGCTGATAGATGGAGCATTTGGAACAAGTGGCGCCTGTTTGCCAGGTTTTCACCATCTTGGTAGAGATTCTATTTTTGCTACCGAGGTGCCTGTTTCCAGGTTTTCACCAAGGCACTTTTTCTTTCTTTTTTATTTTATTTTTTTTGTATTTTTTTTTTTTTCAATTTTTTTGTATTTTTCATTTTTTTAATTTTTTTGTATTTTTCATTTTTTCAATTTTTTTGTGAATCATCAAGGTGCCTATTGCTAGGTTTTCACCAAGATGTTCATTTTTTCAGGACTTTTTCCGATTTTTAAGATTTTTTTTAGGACATTTACCAAGCACTGAATGCCTTAGGCATAGAATTTCTTTAGATGGAGAACGTTGATTGGTTCTCGGAGCTATTCTCCTTCAGTTGTTGAGAGTTGATAGGCACCAGAGCCAAAAGTAGCAGTGATTACAAAGGGACCCAGCCAGTTGGGTTCGAACTTCCCCTTGCGTTCTCGATGTGATTGATTTTTAGGATTTTCTCTCAACACTAGATCACCAACCTGAAATTCTCTGTGTCTGACTTTCTTGTTGTAGCCTCTAGACATTCTCTTTTGATATACTCTGAGATGATCATACGCTGCTTGTCTGCGCTCATCTAGTAGTTCAAGTTCTTGTAACCTCGACACTCTGTAGTCTTCATCAGTGACAAGTCCATGCATTCTAATCCTGAGTGATGGGATTTCAACCTCAATAGGCAGTACCGCTTCAGACCCATAAACTAAAGCGAAAGGTGTAGCCCCTGTAGGCGTTCTGATACTAGTTCTGTATGCCCAGAGAGCTGGATTGATCATCAGATGCCAGTCTCTTCCTATTTTATTCACTGTTCTGTGCAAGATCTTCAGGAGATTTTTGTTTGAAGCCTCAGCTTGTCCGTTCCCTTGAGGATAATAGATAGATGACCAATGTTGAGTAATTTTGAACTTGGCACATAAGTCATCTAGGTCCTTGTTTTTGAATTGTCCCCCATTATCTGTGATTATAGAGTGAGGGATCCCATATCTGCAAATGATGTAATTCAGGATGAACATAGAGATCTGTTTCCCCGTTGCTTGTGTTAGAGGAACTGCTTCTACCCATTTTGTAAAATAATCTGTAGCTGTGATTATATGGGTATGTCCATTAGAAGAGTGCGGATGGATAGCACCTATGAGATCAAATGCCCATTGTTGAAAAGGCCATTGTGTAGTAAAAGGAATCAGATCTCTCCCTGGAGCATGAATCAAGTTGCCATGTACTTGACACTGTTGACAGTTTTTAGCAAATTTAATAGCTTCTTTTTCCATTTCAGGCCAATAATACCCAGCCCTAATAAGTTTTCGAGCTAACGTTAACCCGTTCGAGTGTGACCCACATATACCCTCATGGACTTCCTCTAATGCACGTTGAGACTCTTCTCGTTCTAAACATCTAAGCAGTGTACCATCTAGACCTCGTTTGTACAGATCATTACCAATGATGACATATCGGGATGCGGATCGGATAAGGTTTCGTTTCTCAAAACGGTTAAAGGACTCAGGGATGATTTGGTCGTGGAGATAGGAGAACAAATTTTTGTAGCGAGATGAGTCATAACTTACAACAGTGCAGATCATGCGGGTTTCAGGGGAGTCATATGCAGGATAGGATAGGGCTTCCACCAGGAACTCGTAGCGTAGTTCATGTTCAGGCTGTTGTAAAAGAGTAGATAATGTTGCCATTGCATCAGCAGCCTTATTCTCCATTCTGGGTATTTGCTCAAATGTGATAGAGATGAAGTATTTCTTTAGATCATCGACCATTCTCTTGTAAGGAATGAGCTTTTCATCTTTGTTTTGGTACACATCATTGACCTGGTGGATGACTAGTTGTGAGTCTCCATGAATGTGCATCTCTGTAACTCTCCACTGTATTGCCATTTTCATACCATTGAGAAGTGCCTCATATTCAGCAATATTGTTTGTGCAAGGAAACTTTAATCTGAATGCTTTGGGTATCGAGTATCCTTGAGGAGTAATGAACAATATGCCTGCGCCGGATCCATTCTGTGTGTAGGAGCCATCAAAGAATAATCGCCATGCTCTAGAAGAGAGGTGCATGATAGAGGAATCGGGAAATTCCATTTGCATGGGTGTATCATCAAACAGTGGTGCTTCAGCTAACTGATCAGCAATGACCTGTCCTTTGATAGCTTTTCTTTCAACATATTCAATGTCAAATTCGCTCAAGAGCATGACCCATTTAGCTAGTCTACCTGTGAGGGAAGCTTTGCTTAGGAGATATTTCAGTGGATCAATTTTAGCTACCAAATGAGTAGTATGAGCTAACATATAGTGTCTCAATTTCTGTGATGCAAAGATCACAGCGAGACATGCCTTCTCTATCATTGAGTAGTTCTTCTCATAGGCCACTAAAGTTCGGCTGATATAGTAGATGGCTCTTTCTTTCTTGTTCTCATCATGCTGTGCTAGCAATGCCCCCAGTGATGTATCTGTTGCGGAGACATATAATATTAATGGCTTCCCATGAATAGGAGGCATCAATATAGGTGGATTTGATAGATACTTCTTGATATGTTTAAAGTTGTTCTCGCATTCTTCATTCCATGCAAAGGTCACACCTTTATGTAATGTTTTTGTAAAAGGTTGTGAGATGTCTGCTAGCTGTGATATGAATCTTCTGATAGATTGAACTCTGCCTTGCAACGTCCTCATTTGACTGATATTTGTGGGAGGTTGCATCTCTATTATAGCCTTGACCTTAGCTGGATCAACTTCAATGCCTTTCTTGGAGACGATGTATCCTAGGAGCTTTCCAGAAGTGACTCCAAAAGCACACTTTTTAGGATTTAGTCGAAGACTAAATTTTTCCATTCTGTCGAGGATCATGCTCAAGTCTGTTAGATGTTCAGTTCTAATCATGGATTTTGCCAAGGTATCATCTACGTAATCCTCCATTGTTCTATGCATCATATCATGAAAAATAGATGTCATTGCTCTTTGATATGTAGCTCCAGCATTTTTGAGTCCGAATGGCATAACATTCCAACAGAAAGTTCCCCACGCACATGTGAAAGCTGTTTTCTCTTGATCTTCTGGAGCAATTTTGATTTGGTTGTATCCCGAAAAGCCATCCATTAAGGAATACATTTCATAGCCCGCAGTCATGTCCACTATCATATCAATGTTAGGTAGTGGGAAGTCATCCTTAGGGCATGCTCTGTTCACATCTCTAAAGTCCGTGCACACTCTGATTGAACCATCTGGTTTGGAAACAGGTACAATGTTGGAAATCCACTCAGCATAGTCTATGACACGGATGAATCCAGCTTTTAGGAGTTTTTCTAGTTCTGCTTTGACTAAGAGTGCAACATGAGGATGCATCTTTCTCAATTTTTGTTTCATTGGTTTTACTCCGGGAGCAATGGATAGATGGTGCATAATGAGATTGGGATCCAATCCTGGCATATCTGAATATTTCCATGCAAAGTTGATCTTTTTCTCTGATAAGAAGATAGTGAAGTTTTGTTTCTCTTCGTCTGATAGAGATTGTGCTACATGTACCAATTGTGGTTCCTCTGTTGTACCCAAATTGATGGATTGAGTTGGCTCAATCAGAACTGGAGATCTATCCTGTAAATGACTTGGAAGGACATCAAATATCTCATCCTTAGGTGCCTCAGAGAGGTTTTCACCTTCAGATACGTCTTTTCTTTTTACTTTTGTCGGTTCTGAGACTGCCACAAAGTGGTTTTCACCCTCAGAACTCTTTTTCTTTTTCTTTTTACTCTTGTTTTTCTGACTAAGATATTTGATGTCCGACTCGGTCATGCTGACACTCGGTTTACTGATGGAAGTACTCATAGGCTCAACTGCATTGAGGTAGCAGGCAAGGGCATAGTCATTTGGGAAGGTATACATACCATGGTTTGGGTTGGTGGAAGTTTGGTCGATAAGATCA
The DNA here is from genome assembly GCA_027943335.1 of Chamaecyparis obtusa. NCBI lineage: Eukaryota > Viridiplantae > Streptophyta > Pinopsida > Cupressales > Cupressaceae > Chamaecyparis > Chamaecyparis obtusa. The sequence continues at coordinate 2,574,917 of BSBK01007512.1, forward strand.
GGGCGTTGGATAGTCAAAGCGGGAAAGGCTTGGGATATGGTGTTCACGGATGTGGATATGTCATCATTGGTCCTAACCTGACGCTCAAGTTCAAAGGTGATATTACAACTCAGAATGTTCAATTCGTGAATAGGCTCAACATCATCATAGGAGTCCTCTTCAGCCATAGGTGGATCAGACACGTTAAGTTCATTGTTTCGCTCTAGACCTACGTTGGGTTGAGAGACATATTGGTGAATAACATCAATAGATTTCTCTGTTATAAGCTCATCTTCTTCTGGAATGGCACCCCATTCATAATCATTTGACTCATCTTCTGATTCAGAATCTCTAGGAAATCTTAGAAAGTGCGTGAAATTAGGATGAATACCCCAAGAAGGATTACCCTCAGTCTCTGACTTGAATTCATATTCATGGGAATCAGTGTCAGAATAACTACCCCCTACTTCTTGATCAGTTTGATTGCCTTCGAGATTGGCTGGTTCTTGTGGTACAACCATCTCTTGCGCTACAGTAGGTTCTTGTGTTTCTACTACATTAATTCTTCTGATAGGATCATCTGTATCATCAAGAAGATCTTTGATCTCTTTAGGCAATTTTTCATAGGGGATAAGCTCAGAGCTATCTGAATCATCATCAGAGGGTTCTGTTTCTTCTTTCTTAAGAAGGGGTTCTCCTGGTGCAATTTGTTCTATGACATGAGAACAACCACCTCTGAGATGATAGGGTTTCTTTTTAAACCCTATGCCACCAGTATCTTTTTTGGCTCGACCAATATGTGAAATGGGGGTCACAAGACCCTTTCCCCTAATTCCTAGAGGTCCTTGACCAGAATATCCCATCTTGGCTATCAATTTGTTTCCTGGACCATATGAATTAGAAGGAACTGTAGGTGCTATAGATTCACTAGGTTGAACAATTTTAGATTCAGAATCCTCTTTATATAGCCATGCCAGCACAGCTTCATCCTCTTCAAATTCTTGTTTAGATACTTGCTCCACCACAAAATGTCTTTTGTATGCTTCCATAGGTTCCTTAGGTTCTGATTTAGACTGCTTCAAGGATTGGCCATATGACTTAGGTGAGATTGGGAGAGATGTCAGAGACAAGACTGGCTCTATAGTGTATTCTCCCATCCCATTTTCTTTGATATTGATCTCTTTAGCAATGTCATCCATCTTAGATGTGGAAGCCACATTTTGTTGCTTGATGGAAGATTCTCTATTATTGGGAACAAGTTTATCGGCACTTTCCTTCAATGTATTGCAAGTTGTACTCAGATCAGCTGGGATAGTAACCTCCACTCCTTCATAGGGAAATTTCAAGCATTGATGGTATGTTGAAGGAATAGCCTGCATTTCATGTATCCAGGGTCTCCCTAGAAGGATATTGTAAGCTAATGGTAGATCGAGCACCTGACATGTGGTATCTTTGATGACTGGACCCACCCGGATGGGCAAGACAATGGTGCCTTTAGAAGCTCTTTCTTGTTCATCATAGGCTTTTATGGTGATCTTCTTTCGAGGATCAATAGCCATCTCTGAGAATCCCAACTGTGTGATTAAGTTGTAAGAACAAATGTTGAGGCCTGCGCCCCCATCTATCAACACACGTTTGACTCGACGGTTCTGGATCAAGACTTCTATGTGCAAGGGCTGATTATGTGGGTGACTTAGGGAGTTGTCATCCTCTTCTGAAAAGGAGATATATTGCGGAGATGTTAGATGACCAACCATAGTTTGGAACCTGTCTAGATCTAGATCATTAGGAACATTAGAGCTGAGCAAAGCTTTGTCTAGGATATCTCGGTGAGCTGGAGAGATTCGAAGTAACTCAAACATAGAGATTTTGGCATTGGTATGCTGGAGTTGTTGTACGATGCTGTAAGATGTAGGTCTGGTATCCTTTGGATTGGGAGTTTTCGAGGCAACCTTCTGTTTAGAAGCAGATGTGAGATTGAAAGGTATCTTAGGGACATCAAATGAATTTGGTGTTTGTCCTTTCAGATGCGTCTGAGCTTGTGATCTGGTAACTGCATTAGCTGAGGAATGATTTCTATCTCTTCGTACAATCGTGATGACATTACAGCTCTCAAAGAGGCATTGTTCCACCATATTGATGACAGCATCGTTTCCAGGGTAGGCATAGTTGACTTTTGCCCCCATGTTAGGCTGAGAAGTGGAAACTCCCTTGCCATGTTGTGGAAAAGGTTCTGTAAATGCTGTGTGATCATTATTGCTGGTAGGATTATCGATTGTGATGTCCCCTTGATCTATCAAGTCTTGAATGGTATGCTTCAAATGGAAGCATCCATTAGTTCTGTGGCCTTTAGTTCGATGGAAAGCACAAAATTCATTATCTTTCCACCAACATGGTTTTGGATCCGGATCAGGTTTTCGGATTGGTGGTAAAGAGATCATGTTATCAGCTATCAGGGTCCTCAGAGCAGATTCCAAAGATTCTCCTAGGGGAGTAAACTTTCGTTTATTATCCCATCGTTTGAATGGCTTCTTTGGAGATGGTTCAGCAGATTTTTGCTCTGAAGCTTCAATGGCTTTGGTGGCAAGGGTGAGATTGTAGGCCGGTGCCTTTGATGGGGTGTGGATAGTGTCAACAACACCGTCAGAGACGATACCTTTGTTTCTATTCCAAGTCTTATTTTTATCTTTTGAGCTAGATCCCGATTCAGACTTGTCCTTTTGAAGTGTGATTTCTCCTTTCTTGACAAGTACTTTCTCAATCTTGATTGCATTATCCACCATTTTATCAAAAGATACATGATCTTGCATTTGCAATGGATAGTTGAGCTCTGGAACAAGGTTATTGATAAAGATTTCAAGTTTCTCCATTTCGGGAATTGGTCTAGCATATAAAGAAAATTTCTTTCGCCACCTCTTGAGAAAAGTTAGGAATGATTCCCCTGGATATTGCTTGAGGTTACAGATATCGATCATGGTAATCGGATGTTGAATATTGTAGGAATATTGTTGATAAAACAATTTAATCAATTCCTCAAAAGTTTTGATTGTAGAAGGTAATCTTGAAAACCACTGAATGGATGCTCCTCCCAAGGATCTAGGAAAAAGACGCATTAGATAAGTCGGTTCATGCATGAATTCCATGGATTGTGTACAGAACTCTCTGACATGATCTTGAGGATCAGAGTGTCTGTCATATTTGTCATACTTTGGTATCTCCACTCTTTTTGGGAATGGAGGCATATACAAGTCTTTGTCAAAAGGGAAAGGACAAAGGGCCTCCATGGAGAATTCCTTGGGTTCCTTCTCTTTCTCAATTTTATTCATTTTGACCTGCATAGCGTGCAGCTGGTTCATTATGGCCGTCATCGGAGTTTCTTCCTCATGCGTGATGATATCTTCGACATTGAAGTGAGGAGGAAGTTTAGCTCCTTCTTGGGCTAATTGCAAAAAGTATGCCTCTCTATCCATTTTCAAGAAATGCCTCATCATTCTTTTGAATTCATCATCATTCTGACACCGATGGATTTCAGAGGGTGTAGGGTCTTGGTCGGCATTATGTTGAGAATGGTGTCCCTGGGATCCTCCTCCTAGAGAACCATGGTTTGTCCCTGCTTGAGACATGATAGGAGTTTTTGGGCTCCCTGGAATAGATTGAGGAGGAGTTTGTTGATTACCTCTGTGAGTTGATAGAAGAGGTATGTAACCAGTTTTTAATCGAAAGTTACCGAGACCGTCGTCTTCGTAGATACCTGACTTGATGAGTTGTTCAAGAGTTGGACCCGGGGTATTGGTCAAAAGTAAGTTCTGAGATGTTTCTTCTGATTTCTTGTGTGAAGAAGCTCTGGTCTCCACCATTAACTTTGAATGAAACAGAAGATAAGGATGAAGACAACTGAAGAACAATTTGATTCGAGAAAATCGGATGGCGCAACCTTGTCAAGATTATGATAGTTTTGAAGATCTGATGAGATGTGGGTGAAGGAAACTGTGCCCTGGATGTATGGGATAGATCGCCCAAAAGATAGCGGACACGAGTTCTCAACACTTAGTTTGTTTTTGAAGATTGATTGATTGAAGATTGATAGTTATGACAAGGTTTTGACACGAGATAAAAAGGACTCAAATTGATCAAACAGAAGACTAGATCGGATTCAAAAGATCAAACTCAGAAAATGGTAGAATGCTCAATAGCTACTGCTCTGTTCCTGACACAATGATATTTTTGACAGATTCTGGAACTAGGCTGGAAACATTGGATATCTTGCAATTTGACAATTTCTGACAACTTTCTCAAATTTTTCCAAACAACACTCTGCAGACTCGTACGACACTGGGTAGTCTATGAAATGACAGTTGCTAAACTCATACGACAGTTGGGTAATGCTGAAATGACACTTGACAAAACTCGTACGACTTTTGAATTCTTGAAATGACTTTTGACTCCAGAAAGAACTTTACGTCAATTTTTGCAAAATTTAAGATTTTCAATTTTGGATTGTTTGCAAATTGTACTGTCCAGATTTTGAAGGTTATACCAGATTTGATCGTTTTTAATAGCCAAGTAGATAAATAAGCACACAGAACAGCAAGCAAGTGATTCCAAGCACGTCTGAAAACAATGATCAAGGGCAAAAGCAACCTTGCGCATGAACAATCAAGTGACCAAATTGTGCTAATCCCTGAGAGTACTAATTGTGTATGTTCTGAAAAGTTTTGCAATAACACACATATACCTGAGAATGAAAAATTGGCCTCTCTAAGGTTTTTAGTAATGGTTTGACTCTGCAACTTTTATGATTCAAAGGGGTGAACTCCAATCCCGGCGCACCAGGGTTTTGACACAGTCTGAGAACTTAATCTTCAAGAGCTGCTAGGGAGATCTGACAACCCAACAATGAACCATACCCATGGAGATTTCTTCCACAAGGACATTTATATAGCGGCTGTCACTACCACGGCGAAAATGGCTATGACCGCTTGAGGTTCCGTCAACGCAGTTTGCCCTGTGAAGGGATTGTCCGCTACGGTTAACCCTCTCTAAAGATGACTCACAGAGTTATACCACAAGGGGACTTGGCTCCAGATTCAAGGTTTTGACACCTCTTCACTTTTAACCCAAACAAAGCAAGCAGATTAATCCGACACGCTAAGACAAAGTTTTGTTCCACCAAGGTCTGTGATATCAACTCCACGTGATCTATCAACCTCTCCGGGGAGAGAATGTATCAATCAATAAGAGAAGATGCACTAACCAATTTTGATTCACCAAAGCTTGTGATATCAACCCTACGTGATCTATCAACCTCTCCGGAGAGAGAATGTGTCGATCACTAAGAGAAGATGCACTAACCAAGTTGAATGTGAAACGCACTAAGTATCCTCCCTACCTACAAGGATTCTGTCATCAAGAAGGATTTCGCTGGGAATCCAATCTTTCAAGAATCACGAATAGTGTTCATAGGGCCTAATTACTATGTGAGCACAGATATATGTTCTGAAAGTAAATCTACCAAAAGCATTCAAAAAGTAGAAAGAGGAACACTTAACGCTTAAAGCAAATATGAGATGAGTCCACAAGGTGGAACACTTAACACCTCACACAAGCTAAAAATGAGTCCCCAACTTAGAAAACAAGTGAGTTCCTAAAAGCACAAAAGGGTTGCCAAGTGGAACATTTAACGCTTCTGTCCTGTTGACCCCTCCCCTTTATGGCGCTGAGATTGCAACCACGGGGCGGAAATGAGGGGCCGGCGGATTAGCGAGTCCAATAACCCAAGATAGCAATCAAGATCAATCACAAGTATTCTAAGACTACTTAATGAATCCTTAAGGGTTCACAACCTAGTATCAATTATGCAAGTGTGTAGAAATAGATCAAAAGCATGAAAAGATGCACACAAGCTTGACACATAAGAGATTTATTTTAAGTCCCAAATCAAAATATTATTAGATGAAGGAGAATACCTGGGATCCTTGCAACGCACTTAGTAGATTTTTCTTGATTTTTAGCAATTTTTGTTGAGCTTTTCCATGCAAGCAAGTGACGAACTCTCCAACAAGCAAACAAGCAAACAAGATATGCAAAATATATTCAACTTATGAAAACCATAGGGTTAGCTCTAAAAATCAATTATTATCAGTAATAATAACCAGCAATCAACCCAAATGACAACTCATATCATTCATTGAACCATGTAAAAAAAATAAGTGCATACCCATCACAAAACTTTATTATTTTTTTTTTTGCATTTGACCTAGTCAACAAGATCTAATTTTTTTGATATGATTTTGGCCACAAAAATAGAAATTCAGAATAGAGACCCCTGCTAAAAAACAGAGAGCTTTCCAAAAATGCAAAAATTTTAGAAAAACCTCTTCATTTGTGCCCTAGAGACCCATTTTATCAAAACAGACCAGTTTTTGTAAATTGACTATTTGAGCTATGATATCATGTCCAAATTTAAAACACAAAGAATGGACCCCCTATAGAATTTAAAGAGCTTTCCGAAAATATAAAAATTTTCGAAAAATATGCTGATTTGCGTCAGATATTAATTTTTTCCAGAATTTCAAGAAAAAATTATTAAAAATTCAAAACATTTCAGAAAATTCTAAATTTTTTACTGTAGCTTTCATGACATGTCACCAACTTGAAAAAAAAATTTCAGATCAAAATTCCAAGCCGTTTGGGAGATAAAATTAAATCTTTGAAACTTTGGGGTTTTAGCTCCCAAAAAAATCAAAACCAGCATGCAAAGGTGGGTTGCCCCACGGTGGGCGCCAGAAATGTGTGTGTGAAAATTATACCTGATCTGTAGACACAACACTCAGTAAAACATTAGAGGTTAGCTATAATCAAAATCATGCAAAATTGAAAGCTATCTAACCAAGCGATTTACTGCCTTCTAATAGGTGCGAGATTAATGTTCTCAGATTGTAATCAAGATCAGTGACCTAGACGACACCTAAATGAAGGATTTGAATGCAAAAGATGGATATGGAATAAATGCAATTAAGCTATTTTTTGGATTTTTCTATGCAATAATAATTGTAAAAACTGATATGAAATCTATGCTAAATGAAATTGATATGCTATGAATGCTATTGAAAATTGATATGCTATGAATCTAACAATGATATGTAATATGAATGCAAAAAAAAATAAGATTGATCTCACAAAGCTTTGAATTCGCAAGTTGATTCCTCAGTCTCCAATTCTCCAGCGTGATTATGCAAAATATGAGATGATTTGTGAAGAGCTGAAGCCTTAATTTATAGAAATCCAGGGCTTTGGAGGTGCATGAATAAAAGCCATAAATCACTCAAATTAACTCATCTTGATTTTTGAGTTATCTGATCATAAAAGATAGTTAATTCTCAAAATCATGCAAAAACATGCAAAAACAGCTTTTTAACTCAAATTAGAGTTTAGATCAGCTTTTTGAACTCCAAAAGGATGTTGAGTTCCAAAAAGTCAATAACTTGCATTGATTTTCTGATTTGGAGTTTAACTGTTTCTTTTGAATATGCATAATAATTAAGAATTAAATAAATAAATAAAGTGATTTATCCTCAACTCAACTGATTTTTGAAAATAAATAATTAATTTATGGGTTAATTAACTATTTATTCAAACTTTTATTAAAAATTATATTATTAAATAATGACAACATGCTTTAATTAATTAAATAAGAATTTAATCAATTAAAGATAGGAATTTTGATTTATTGTCAAAATTAAATAATACAATTAATAATAGATAGAATTAAATTTAATTACATAATTAAGTGGCAAATATTAAATCTAATTAATTAAATATGAAAATATTCAATTAATCAAATTTTAGGATAAATGTGATTTATTGCCAAATAATTATAAAATTAAAGATAATTAAGATAATTAAGAATATTACTAGGAATATTCTCCGATGCAAAATTTAAGATAATCAATTAGATTTGATGATGTTTAGATGTGCCTTAGATTAGGACTTTGATGTCGATTTCATATGATTTGATGATATAGGAGGTTAATGAACTTATAGCCCATTTTTGGGGTATTACACACTCCTAACAGGGTGGTTGAAATACTTTAACAGGGTCACACCTAGCAGTGTGTTTGTAAACCTTTGATAGGGTTGGCTTTTCACAGAGCTCACTTTAGAAGAGTGAATATATCAGTAGCATGTTACAAAGTGGTTTTTCCCAAATTGGGTTTCCACTATAAATACTGGTGTCAATACTTGTGTGAATGTTTTAGTTTGAAAATTTCTATGTTTTGAAAGTTAAATACTATTGGATAGTGGATTGCACTATTATATGTTTCTGGTATACATTCTGTAATGACCGAGTAGCTATTGGTTATTAGATTTGAGTTGTTTAAGCTTTTAAAAGTATAATTGATACATATGGACCCAAGAACAATTGATTCATCCCCCCTCTCTATTGTTCTAAATCATATTAACACTTATATGAATAAGTCATAGAAGCTCTAAATGTAATATAGAAATATGCAAATTATCATGTGAATGTGATGATTAACGTTTATAATGGTAGAATATGGGGAAAATAAACTACAAAGAAGAACTAAGAGCCTAGATAAAATACACAAACATATTCAATTGATTATTTAATTATAGATTCAACTCAATTACGGGTGAACGAAAAATAGTGGGTTACACTTTTTTGCTTGAACGGACATTGAACTCTACATTTTGAAAAAAAAAATTTCATGTTTGGATGCATATTGTCATTAAACCAGTTGAAATCGAAAGATGAAGTAAATTAGAGTCTTTTAGAATATTCTATCTAGATTCTAAATAAATAAATAAATAAATATATATATACATATATACATATATATATATACATATATATACATATATATATACCTATATATACATACATACATATACATATATATATATATATATATATATATATATATATATATATATATATATATATATATATATATATATATATATATATATATATATATATATATATATACACACATATATACACACACACACACACACACACACACACACACACACACATATATATTGAATTGATTTGAATGGTTTTTTCTTTCTCCCACAAAAATTGTATGTTGCTGAAAACGTCATTTTTAAAGAGTTATATTATTTTCATAGAGCATACTTTTTTTAATAAAATAGATATCAATGTGTTTATTTTGAATTTAGTTTTGTAACATCCATATGAAGGGCATGCAATTTGTTTCATGACATAATCATGATTATTGCATATTTTATTAATGTTTAAAGTTGACTATACCATAATTTTGACATACCTTGACTACATAGCTCATAACTTGTTGTGTATTTATCTAATTTCAATTTTTGTTTTGGATATAAAGTAGACTCTGTTAGGAATAGTCCCAAGAGATAACTGAGAGGGGGGGGGGGGGGGGGGGGTGAATCAGTTATCTACAAGTTTCAATTCTTTATCCAATTAAGTATACTTAAACATAAAGCATAAACACAATTAAAGAACACTTGAACACAACACCACTAGTTTGGTTATGGGGAAACCCAAATAGGTAAAAACCCCAGTGAGAATTGAGACCCACTAATAATCTGCACTAGTGTATTATGATCCTTGTTAGAATATCCTTAACCCTGTTAGGAGTTGTCTTTACAATGCATTTAGTACAATGACCTGGTCAAGGGTCAGATCCTATTAGGATTCTTTTACAATTAACTCTGTTAGGGGTGAGGACGCACTATCCGAGAGCACACTACTCAAAGGGGTGAAGGCTACAACCTTCTGAATAAAAAATACACAATATATCTGGATCTTGGTGAAATTCCCTTTAATTTTCTATCTGGATCAGTTCCAATGTATAGCACAAACTCTTTACTTGGTCACATAGACCTTCTGCTGATGGCTCAACACTTCACACTCTCTATTTTTCTCTTCACTATCAACTCTAAGCCATGCCTTAGCAATCACAAATGACTGCCTATAAATATCTTCTCTCTAACTGATATAATCAAGTCATCTTGTTAGAACCACCTTGAAATCATAATAGAGAAACAATAATACTCTTCAATAGTATTTCTGTTGGCTCTACTAAGCACACAACACAATCTAGGACCTATCCAATATTAATAAATTTAGACGCATGCTACACATTTTCGGCTCTACCAAATTAACTAATACTTTCTCCCCAAGCTGAATTACATTTTGCAATCCTAGCCAAAATTTTTTGACTCTTCTTTCATCACTAATCCAAGGGCGCATACCGATATGATAGACATAACTCCTGTAACAATAAAATCTATGTCAGCTCTTCTGAATAAACACAGGAAAATGCAACTGGTGAATGGTGACTTCATAACTTCCCTTTTACTACATATCAGACTCTACATCCATGAATGTAACATCACTAGTATGTCTTCATCACATATCCTAAAGCGCAAGGCTCCATGATAACTGTATAGACAATCACTCACAGAACAATGTCTGTAACTGTGTCAGTAACATTACTGACACAAGCTGCTGCATAACTGTCTATACTAATAATTAACCTCTACATCCATGATATCATGTTGATAACATGTATGAGCTAATTATACTTAAAGCTTACTACATAAGTCTTCTACACATGTTACTTACCATATGTTGTCATCAATGAAAAACATACAGTCAGTAGTGGCTTGCTAGCAAATATCCAACAATGTCCCCCTTTGGCATTGATGGAAACATATAGAATGAAAAACACCACCAATCCAAATGAAAAATTATTTTATAACATTCCCCATTTCCTCATCAAAACTCCCCCAAGGATGGATCCTTCATCAACTGCTGCAACTCCTCCTTTCTTCACATTCATTATTGAATATGCTCCCCCTTACTATATATCTTCTTTTCTGTCTTGTTTCTTTTCTTGTTTTTCATGAATTTATACTACTCCCCTTTGACATCAATGGAAAAGGGTGCCAAATTATTTAAGCACTAGTACTAATCCTAAAGTAGAGTAGTCAACCATCCATCAGTCCCTGAGGACTAATGCACTTTCCTCTTTCTCTAAGAAGAATCAGGGAAGGGAATTACTCCCAACTTCTCCCTGAGATAATCAAAAGTATCCTTTGGCAAAGGCTTTGTGAATATATCTACTAGCTATTCCTTTATAATCACATGATCCAATTTGACTTCTTTCTTTGCCCCTTTCTCTCTTAGGAAGTGATACTTAATCTCTATGTGCTTTATCTTTACATGCATCACAAGATTTTTTGACACGTTGATAGTGCTAGTATTATCAAAATGAATAGCAATAGGATAATCAATCTAAATACCAAAGTCCTTTATCATCTACTTGATCCAAAAAATTGTAGAAAAATTCAGGGCTGCTGCAACATACTCTAGTTCTACTGTTGAGTGAGAAATACAATTTTGCTTCTTGCTTGTCCAAGTGACAAGTCTGTCACCAAGAAACACTGCTCCACCTGATGTACTCTTTCTATCATCAACGCATCCTACCCAATCAGCATCTGTATAAATATGAAGCTCATCATTCTCTAAGTTAGGATACCATAGACCATAATCTATAGTGCCTTGCAAATATTTGAATATTCTTTTTACTACAATGAGGTGACTTTGTTTAGGCTCTTCTGCAAATTTTGCAATGATACCAACTGCATTGGAAATGTCTGGTCTAGTTTGAGTAAGATATATGAGTTTACAATCATCCATATTGAACTTCTTCAATATCTCTTTCACATATTTGGACTGATTAATGAAAATACCTTTGTCTATTTGCTGCACACTTAAACCCAAGAAGTATTTGATAGGTCCAATCATGCTCATCTCAAAATCACTTGTATTTCCTTAGCAAATTTTGCACTAAGTTTGTCATTACCCCCCAAAGATAATGTCATCAACAAATATAGCTACAAGTAGTAGACCTTCAATGTCTCTCTTATGAATAGATTACTATCTACTGCTCCTTTCTTGAATCCAATTTTTGTTAGATATCCATCAAGTCTCTCATACCATTCTCTAGGGGCTTGCTTAATTCCATAGAGGGCTTTCTTTAATCTGCATACCATATCAGGTTTGTTTGATAATGTGAATCCTTCTGGCTGCTCAATGTATACTTCTTCCTTTAGCTCTCCATTCAAGAATGCTGACTTAACATCCATTTGATAAACTTTGAAGTTTTTGAATGTTGCAAAAGATAAAAATAACTTAATGGCTTCTAATCTACTCAATGGTGCAAAAGTGTTTGAATAATCAATACCTTCTCTTTGCGCATATCCCTTACATACTAACCTTTCTTTGTTCCTTACTACTGTACCATCTTCATTCATCTTATTTCTGAATATCCATTTTTTCCCAATCTTATTCTTGTCACTAGGTCTTGCGACCAGTTCCCAAGTATCATTCTTGATAATTTGATCTAGTTCTTCTTTCATAGCATCATGCCAATCTGAATCATTACATGCATCTTCAACACTTAAAGGTTCAATCTGAGATAGTAAACATACCACTTCATTACTTGCTGAATTCTTTACTTTTGATCTTGTTGTGACTTTTCCTCTTTGATCTCCAATGATGTCATCCTTAGAGTGATATCTAGATGGATACTTTGGAACTTTAGGTGATACTGACTCATCTAGCTTCTGAGTTTCTTCTTCACTTATTTTAGGGTCATTGAGTAATACATCAATGCTATCAAACAACTCTTCAACAACTGTCTCACTAGTGGAAGGTCTAGGTTCTTCTTCAATCATAGGTGAGTAATCATGATATCTTTCTTGAACCATAAAATTTTCATCAATATTAACATGAGCACTTTCAATGATCTTCTTCAATCTCATATTAAAACATCTATAACCTTTACTTTTAGTAGAGTAAACAAGAAAAATACCTTCATCACTTCTTGCATCAAACTTTCATATTGATTCATCTCTCTTGATGTAGCACTTGCTTCCAAAGATTCTGAAGTATTTTACTATGGGAACATTACCAAACCATAGCTCATAAGGTGTCCAGTCCGCGCCAAGCCTTAATTGTATTCTATTGATTGTATAGACTATTGTATTGACCACATCTCTCCAAAAGGTGTGTGAAACTTTTCCTTCAATCATGATGGTGCGCGCTATATCAAGGATGATCTTATTCCTTTTCTCTACAATCCCATTCTACTGAGGGGTTCTAGGTGCACTCAACTATCTCTTTAAGCCATTTTCTTCATAGTACTCAGAATCTATCAAAGGTGAATTCTCCTCCTCTATCCGACCTTAGACATTTTATGTTTTTTCCAGATTCATTCTCAACCTTAGCTTTGAATATTTTGAACTTCTCAAATGTTTCTAACTTATCTTTCAAGAATGAAACCCGCATCATTCTAGAATAATCATCTACAAACAAAATGAAATACCTTTCACCATAGTATGATCTTGTTTGAGTTGGTCCACATAGGTCTCTATGAATCAGATCCAACTTGTTCTTTTCTGAATTATGCTGGCTTTTGAATAAATTTCTCACATGCTTTCCCATCACACAATCCCTACAAATAGTATCAACTAACTTTGCTAAGCTAGGTAGATCTCTTACTACCTTAACATTACTAATATTTAATATGTTATCAAAATTGATATGACATAGTCTTTTATGCCACAGCCAACTGTCATCAACTTTAGCAATAAAACAACTTGCTTCTGGATTAAGCTAAAAAACATTACCTTTAGTCTTTGATCCTGATGCAATCATTTCTCCTTCCTTGTTGTTAATGATGCACTTGTTTCCATTGAACTCCAACCTATAACCTTTGTCAAGTAATTGCCCAACACTTAATAGGTTATGTTTCAAACCATCAACATAAAGAACATCGTCAGTGCTATTATTTCCATCTAGGGTGATGGATCCTCTACCAATGATGGGTTTAGGAGTGTTATCTCCAAATATAACCATGCCTCCTTTGTATTTGTCCAAATGAACAAATCTATCTTTGTCTCCTATCATGTGATGTGAACAACCACTGTAAATGATCCAATCTACCTTGATGTCAGCTTGTGAAATCAGTACTAACTCTTGTGAATTCTTTTCATCTTCAAGAGCAATGAATCCAATTTCTTCTTCTATTGATTCTTCATCTGATACTCCATCTCCAGCATAGTAGCATTCCTTTGTATACTTAGGCTTGTAGTTATTCTTGAACTTTTTAACTCTTATAGGACACTTAGATGGAAAGTGACCAATCTTATTACATGAAAAACATTTGAATGGTAATTGACCTTCATATTTTCCTTTTCCTTTCTTTTCTCTTTTAGCAATCATATATGTGAAATCATCTAGAGCTTTTTCTTCATCATCATCATTATCAAAATTACCAGAGGTTTTCAAGGATTTATTACCATGGACCGAAGCTTTGAAGGTTGTCTCACTTTTAGGCTCTGTCTTCAAACTTGATATCTCAAATGCAGTAATCTTGCTGATTAAAGTTTCTCTTTTGAAGTTTTCTAAAAATTGCATAGTCTCATCAAGGATGTTTATATTTTTCTCATATTCTGGTGTCAATGTAGTCATCAGTTTATCCATGATGTCTTCTTCTGAAATTTCTCCACCATTATTTCTGATTCCAACAACTGCTTCATTAACCCTTTGATTGTAGGCTCTTATGTTCTCTTCAGGTAGCATCTCCAATGTATTGTACTTTTTCTTCCATGTCTTTCTGTGCTCATTCTTTTCTTCTTTATCTCCTTCAAACATGTCTTCTAGGTGCTTCCATATCTTGTAGGTTGTGTTTACTTTCTTTATCTCTAAAAAACTCACTATCAGATAAGGTGCTAATAAGGGCTTCTTTTTCTATTGCATTCTGATGGAACAAATCCTTATGCTTTCTAGTAGCATCATCCTTAGCAAGATCTGCTAGAGAGGGGATCTGAACTTCTTTGATAGCCACTTCAAAAACTTCAAAGGCAATGCACTGCAAATGTGTCATAATCTTGTTCTTCCAATCAAGATAATTATCTCCATCAAACTTAGGACTATCTTTTCAAAAGAATGTCATCTGATCAACCTCAAGCTATTAAAATTTCTCTCTGAGGCACTTGGCTCTGATACCAATTGTTAGGAATAGTCCCAAGAGATAACTAAGAGGGGGGGGGGGGTGAATTAGTTATCTACAAGTTTCAATTCTTTATCCAATTAAGTATACTTAAACACAAAGAATAAACACAATGACAGAACACTTGAACACAACACCAATATGTTGGTTACGGGGAAACCCAAATAGGTAAAAACCCTGGTAGGAATTGACACCCACTAATAATTTGCACTAGTGTATTATGATCCTTGTTAGAAGATCCTTAACCCTATTAGGAGTTGTCTTTACAATGCATTTAGTACAGTGACCTAGTCAAGGGTCAGACCTTGTTAGGATCCTTTTACAATTAACCCTGTTAGGGGTGAGGACGTAGTGTCCGAGAGCACACTGCTTAAAGGGGTGAAGGCTACAACCTTCTGAATAATAGATACACACTATATTTGGATCTTGGTGAACTATGCTTTAACTTGCTATTTGGATCAGTTCCAATGTATAGCAAAAAATCTTTACTTGGTCACATAGACCTTCTGCTGATGGTTCAACACTTCACACTCTCTGTTCTGCTCTTCAATGTCAACTCTAAGCCACGCCTTAGCAATCACAAATTAATGCCTATAAATATCTTCTCTTTGACTGATATAATCATGTCAGCCTTTAGAACCACCTTGAAATCATAATAGAGAAACAATAATACTCTTCAATAGTATTTTTGTTGGCTCTACTAAGCACGCAACACAATCTGGGACCTGTCCAATATTAATAAATGTAGACGCATGCTACACACTATCGGCTCTACCAAATTAACTGATACTTTATCCTCAAGCTGAATTACATTATGCACTCTTAGCCAAACCTTTTTGACTCTTCTTTGATCACTAATCCAAGGGTGCAAACCGATATGATAGGTGCAACTCCTGTACTAATAAAATCTATGTCAGCTCTTCTAAATAAATAGAGGAAACTACAACTAGTGAATGGTGACTTCATAACTTCACTTTTAATGCATATCAGACTCTGCATCTATGAATGTAACATCACTAGTATGTCTTCCTCACATATCCTAAGGCACAAGGCTCCATGATAACTATACAGACAATCACTCATAGAACACTATTTGTAACTCTATCATGAACACTGTTGACACAAGTTGCTACATAACTGTTTGTACTAACAACTAACCTCTGCATCCATGATATCATGCTGATAACATGTCTGAGCTACTTATACTCAAATCTTACTAGATAAGTATTCTACACATGCTACTTACCATATGTTGTCATCAATGGCAAACATACAGTTAGTATTGGCTTGTTGGCAAATCTCCAACAGACTCGAAGATGGAGGGCACTGTTATTTTTTAATTTTTTTCTCTTTTCTACTATTTTTCATTGAACGTCAAACTCAGAGGTTTATATTTGATAAGAAAACCTACATTCAATTAACATAAAAACACACACACATATATATATATATAATAAAATAAAAAATTATCAAATCTATAATTGTTAGAAAGCTCATTCTGAGTACTTCTATGCAAAAGGATGTATCCTTATTGTTCCATTTGACCCCTGCACTTGAGCCCTGAAGCCATGAAATGTTTAGAATTTTATCAAACTTTGCAAATTGCCCTTACTCAGGGACTTTCGATAGAAAGTACCTAGTTTCGATAGAAAGTACTTTCTATCAAAAGTACTTTACATACAACTATGCAAATTGCTATGCAAATTACCCATACTAGGAGACTTTTGATATAAAGTACTTTCAATCAAAAGTAATTTCTATCAAAAGTACTTAGTTTCGATAGAAAGTACTTTCTATCGAAAGTATTTGAGTAAATATGCACTTTCATGATTTTTGGGACCAATTCCTTCCTCCAAAAAATTGTAACCCACTATTGTGGGTTCACCCCTACAATAACTTCAAATAATGAAAACTAGAGTAATCTCATTAGTACCTCTCTTACCTTGACCATACCTACTATTTTATCCTCATTTTCTCAGTAAATAAGAAATATTAGATTTTAACCATTAAAAAAGGATTAAAGGAAAACCTCCTCCTAGATTTATTTAGGAAGAACAAGCATAAGCAATAGAAAAATCCTAACAATATAATGATAATTTATTTTCTATCAAACTAGTAGAAACTAATTTGGTATATAAGGTAGAGACTCTTTAACTCAATAAATTCCTATAGAATGCTATTCAATAATAACCAATATATAATCTAGTATTGTGAACATCCACACAAGATTCATCACTACAACACCTTTATAACGATATATAAGAGAAAAAAATTATAATATGATTCTTACAAAATGAAGTAACATACACATTCTACACTAAAAACTCATTCCACCTGAAGAGAATAATCTACAACACACCAAAATAACTACTCTAATAAGTACTGGAATCACATTTAGGACAACTCTTCCTTGTAAAGAAGGTAATACCCTTGAAATTTGAACTCTGAAAAAAAATATAAACATGTGCTTAGAAGAAAAAAATATAAAAATTAGTTGTACTATCATGAATATCACTTAAAAATATGTAATTCCTCAAAGTTTTGTTATATTCTATGAGAAGAGAGAATTGAGCTAGAATCTAATGTTGGCCATAGATCACATACAACTCCACTTGACAAATGATGAAAGATCAAAATAGAAAAATGGTTGTAGAAATTGAAGAGAGAGAAAATAGAGATGAAGAAATAAAAATTACAAATTACTCTTGATACTCTCACTGAGCTATCACTGAACTTGTGGAGGTGAAATGAGAATGGTGTATATATAAAAAATAAGGGTATATACATCCAAGAGGTGAATTAACTCCTAAGTTTTCCAATAAATGTGGGGGGTTTTACCTTCTTTGTAAATACCACAACATGAGGCATCACCTCCTTAAATGAAGAGAGAAAAGAAGTTATTAAAGGTGGCACATAAAGCCAAAAAGTGTGAGAAACCCCACTAACCCATAACCTACTTGTAAGTAAGTGAAGTAGAAAAACAACTTCCTATACTAACCTTGAGGGGAGAGTAATGTAAAATATTTCTCAAATCTTTTAAACAGTTATAAAAACTTAACAAAATCAACATAAATAATATGCATACCACAACACAGTGATTTACATGGGGAAATCCCTTTCAAGAGGAAAACCGCCACACTCTAAAAGTCACCCAATATATTATTTAAAAATAAATAACAAATTACAATATACTTGTAGAGAAATGTTCTCATAAGAGTACTGCCAATAGAGATCTAGAGGCAAATCATCATCTATCAGACTCTTTCATACACCCTCCATCTCACATACCTATTCTATAGGAGGTATAATAGAAAAAAAAACATCAACTAGCATTACAAAACCATGGGATAAAAGCCACTTATAAAGTGGTGCCCACCTTATCTCCAATGAAATATGCACTATGATGTGTTAGTACACATACCAATATGTGCAACCCTATTTTACAACTCATTTATGTGTTCAACACATTTTTATATTTCCTATTTTTTAAGACCCAACTTTTGGAGGCCATAACTTTTAAACTGAGTGTTTGATTGGAAAATTGTTTGAAGTGCCAAAAGGCTTATGATGTGCTGTATCACCTTCTAAAGGATATACTTTTTAGCTACATTTTCTACCTACTTTGTAGCCTATTAAGCATCCAAAATCAAATTTGATTTTTTTTGGCAAGTACATAAAAAAAACTTTAATATCTTCAAAAATGGAAATTATGTTACAATAAAAATTTATCCGCATGCTTATCTAGCCCAACCAAACCTTCAAGGACATAATAGAGAAACTTTGTGCTAAAAAAATAAAAACTAAAAATAGTAACCTCATGTAAATGCAAGGTTGAGATAATAATTTTTAACAATCTCCCACTTGTCAAACACATTGCAAGAGGAAAGGGGGTATCTACACCATAATTTAATTTCTTGGGGCCATGAGGCCCATATAATCCAAACAGCATATGAACTTATGTATGATTAAAACCTTAGTTAATGAAATTGTAATGTATTCATCAAAGTATCTACCCTAATCATCTTCACCGTAGCATCCTTAATCATATATTTGAAAAAATGAAGCTACACATCAATGTGCTTGGTCCTGTCATGAAAAGTTAGGTTCTTCATAGGGTAGATCACAGTCTTTCATAATAAATTTTTATTGCTCCTTGTTTTATTGCAACATCTTAACAAAGTCTCTTAATCCAAATGGCTTCTTTAAAAGCACGAGTAGTTTCCATATACTTAGCTTCAGTAGTGGATAAATAAACCACAACCATTCACTTTCTCATCCAACTAATTGTGCCATAAAATAATGTAAACACTTAAGCACTACTAGATCGTCTTCTATAAATATCACCTACCTAACCTGAATCCCCATAACCATGAATGTAAAGGAAAATTGTGTCTTCTATCATATTACTATGATAGCACAAATAATACTCTATTGAACCCTTCAAATTTATAAGACTCTTATAACCACATCCCAATGAACTCTACTAGGACTAGACATATATCTAGAAAAAAAATCACATTGCTTGGGTAAGATCTATTCTAGTACACACCATAGCATACATAGAACTTCCAATTACTCCATGGTACAATCCTATGATCATATTTTCGATCTCTTCTAGGGATGCAACTCAATATAAAAGAAATAAATTTGTTCCAATTATAAAAGGGACACATAATGGTCTACAATCCTACATGTCAACCCTCTATAAATTTGAGTTCACATAGTTACTATGTCCTAGATATAGATTTTTATTCTCTCTATCTCTTCTAATTTTCATCCCAATAATGTGTTTAGTTGTATCAAGATATTTCATTTTAAATTTAGTAGCAAGATGAGGATTCAATTATATAATTATACATATCCCTCTACCAACGAATAACAAATCATCAACATATAATGTAATGTATAAGAAACAACCACCATTAAATTTATAATGAGCATAATTATTTGATTTAGAATTCTTAAATCCCAAACTCAACACATATGTATCAAATTTCTAGTACGACATCCTAGGAATTTTTTTGAGGATATACAAATATTTCTTCAATTTTCAAATCAAATTACTTTTACCTTTTACCATGTAGTTCTTTGACTATGTCATGTTAATATCCTCCTTCAAATCACCATAAAGAAAATAAATTTTCACATTCATTTTCTCAACCCCTAAATCGTAAGCAACAATAATAGAAAGAAAAAATCTTTAATGGATGTCATTTTTACAATAAGAGAGAGTATCTCACCATAATCAACCCTCTCAAATTGAGGGTAGCCTTTCAAAACAAACCTTGCTTTATGCTTCTCAATGCTTTTATCTAAATTTATATTTTTCTTGAACACCCATTTGTAACCAAAATTTTTTTGTCCTTAAATAATGATATATGATCCCATGTATCATTATTTTTCAAATCTTCCATTTCTTCATCCAAAACAATTTTCTAGGATTCTGCATCATTCATACCAAATGCCTCTTCTACATATCTAATTTCATCCACACTAGTATTTGAAGAAAAAACCATCTCCAATCATCAAGAGAATACCTTTTAGGTGGTTGTATCTACCTTGTAGACCTTATAACAAGTTGAGCTAGAGGTTCTTCCTTCTCTTTTAAAGATCTAGAGATAGATAAGATCTCCCCGAATTCTTGTTTATATAGGGGCCTCAATTCAAATTTCTTAGGCATAGAAGGTAGTAAAATCACATCTTCCTTTCTAATTTGTTCAAGATAAAATGTACCAGATGAAGGCTTAGTTTCTCTAAAAATAACACTTCTACTATTTATTACATTCAATAAAACAAGATCCCAAAGATTGTGTCCTTTCACACTATGACTATAGTTGATGAAGATACATTTTACAACCTTTTTCTCCATCTTTATTTACTTCTCCTTTTACACATATGCATATGTGTCACAACCACAAGTTATAAGAGGTCTCAATGAAGTATTATGACCCAACCATGCTTCTTAGTAATTTTATCAACAATGTTCAATAACTAATGTAGGAGACCTACTAATAATGTAGTAAGAAATGAAAATAGCTTTATCCAAAAACCTTTGTTCGAGGAAAACACTACTCAACATATCCTAGCATTCTCCATCAACATTATATTCATCCCTTCTACAACTCCATTCTGCTACGGAGAATACAAAGTTTACTTCTATCTTTGAATGCAACAATATTTACATATGTTATGAAAATCATTAGAGAAAAAATAACCATTATTATTTTTCCTTAAAAATAACCATCCACATAACATAATTAAAGTTGAAGAAGGAAAATGAACAATAATAGAATAACCATCCACATAACATAATTGAAATTACAGAAGAAAAATGAACAATATTTATAAAGTAAGGTACTAAATAAATAATCGGAGATCCAAAATGAAAAGCATAACCCTCATTGTTTATTAACATTATGCTATTCAACAATTTCTATCTTAACAATTTGCACAAATTATAATCTACTCCTTTTGTTGAACATCTAGAATACTAAGAGGGGAGGGGTGTATTAATATTCCTCTAAAATATGAAAATTTTTGAATAACCATCCACATAATAGAATACTCATAGGAGAGGGGTGCTCAATACAATAATGCTTGAATATACGGTATGTAAAAATCAAGTAAGAAGAAAGAACCCCTAAAACCCTAAAACATGAGAAATAATGCATATATATCTCAAAAATCCGAAGGGTTGAAAAAAAAGGAAACTCAAGTGAATTGAGGGGACAAAATTCAAGAAACATGCATTTTACCACCTAAAAAATCCCCAAGAACCATGCACTATCCATGGGGCCCACTCTTAAACTTCTCAAAACTACCCCAAAACTCTCCATCATGCGTGCAAATCATCAAAGTTGGATTTTCAAGGAAAACCCACTAAAATAGGAATGTAACTATGAGTAATTGAAGTATATATCCCCCATAAGGCTCCTTAAGTGATACACACCTGAAAAAGAACTCAAAACACCCCAATCTGCATCAAAACTGAAGAAAACCCCTCTTATCACCTCTCAAGTCCTCCAAAAATAAAAAAAATCCCGCCTCTCCATAAGCATACAAGGTATCTCCAAAAATTTTGTATTTAGAATTTAAGAATTATTATATGATTTATAAAGCTATCATATAATAATTATTAAGTACAATTGATATAGTATGCAAACTAAAATGGGAAAAATAATAATATCCTTATATTTTATATTAATATTATTCAAGTGACACACTCAATAAATGTTAATATAAAATGCTATATATTTTATGCTTTATATTAATATTCATCAAGCATGTTAGTTGATTAATATTAATATAAAATATAACATATTTTATGCTTCTAAGGCAGCACCACCTTACATGGGGACCCCATGGGTATTTTTTTATGAATAGGCTTTCTCTATTAAATTATAATATTTAAGTACATATTCACACAAAAAATTCAGGGGATACATGATCACCCCATGAGATTCAAATGGCCCAAGGCCAGAAATAAAGTACAATTCAACTATTCATAAAAAAATCTAATGGGAAAAGCCCAGAATAAGCCACCTCAAGTGGCCAAAGCAGGAGCCAACACAGGGGGAATCCTAATAATATATTTTTCCCTATACATAAGAGGGGCTAGGGATTAGGTTCAAAAGGGACCACCCATCTTCATATTTATCCTTCTCTTTGTCTTCTTATTCCTCTATCTTGGAGGAAAAAATAGTCAGGGATAGGAGAGGAAAACCCTTGGAGGAAGTGGTTGTAGGCCACGCAAAACCATCTCCAGTATTAGGCAAGATCCACCATAAGATGAGGTGACAAGAGAAACAACAGACCAACTGAAAGCAAAACCACAATGCGGTGGAGAAACTAAGTGGTGCCTCCACACATCATCTCCCCAACCAAAAGAATGGTGGGGGGCCTAGGACCACGGGGTTTGAGAATGAAAAACTGAGGAATTGTAGCCACAATAGAATCCATGGGGTGGATTCTGATCTGCAAAAGTAGAATTTGATGACACTCTAGCCACCATACAAGGGGCATTTCCCCAATGCTGAAGTAGCTCTTACAGATGGGCCACCTCCAAAGCCTCTTTATTGGCTTGCACCTAAATATGTATTATCACATTATTACAAATACATGCTTTAGTGTACATAGGAATATTTATATCTCGAAAGATGTGAGTGAATAAAATAACATTTCTATATTTTCATAAAGTGAATAAAATATCCATCCTAAAAACATGCCAGGTCTGGGAAAACTTGAAGAGGATCGTGGGTGAATCACCTAGTAAGGCCATGTTCCAATAAAAGGGTTATGACCTAAAGGGCTTGAAAAAATCATGTATCTAGCTCCAATATTGTTGAGATCTTATATAAAACTAGAAGATATGAAGAAAATTCTCTGGTTTCCCACAAAAAGGGCATCTAGGGTTAGGAACCCCCAAATTTTTGAGTCTAGAACCCAAAGGAAACTCCTAAAAAATAATACACCAAGAAAAATGTGCAATCTTGGGCTTCATGATAGACAACCAAATAATAATAAATCAAAGTCTCCAAGATTTCTTAGAAGATTGTAAATGCCAACAATGATTGAGAATGGCGACCATTGGAAAATGGGGAAGCAACCAGTGATAACCCATCTTGAGTTTATAACTGGAAAGAGGAGTCCAAGGATACCACTTCCAATCTTTACACCATGGCTTGACTGATTGAATTCCAAGATTATGTAATATGTGTGAAGTCAAAGAAAAGATGAACATGTCATTATTCCATTGATCTTGGTTAGATAGATGAAAATGGACTAGAAATTTATCCCATGAACAAAGACTCATAGTAGCCTTGGAGAGAAAATCTTAGGCTTTATAATGCCACATTTGTGAAAATAAAGAGCATGAATACCCCAGATCTTAGCAAGAGGGAGCTCTTTTGAATGAAATAATGGTGAGCACTAGATGTTATGCTGGTTCACAGACATTCCATCATGAAACCCATCTCCAGCCCATTGAATCCAAGGCTTAATAGCTTCCCAGGCACTCCATATACTTTTGGTGATAAAGGTGCCCTAGATATGAATGGGTTCTTTCATAATAAGAAGGGTTTGGAAACCAATCCCATTGTAGGAAGGTATTTTGACTAGAAATTCTAAAGAAATACAAGGTTTGAGAAGAATTTTCCAAGCCTCATCACATGTTAAGGCTCAAGTAACCCATTTAGAACAAAGAGAAAAACCCCGCTTCTAGGTAGAAAGAAGGCCTAGCCCTCTAGACTCCTTAGGAAGACAAGAATACTCCCATGCAACCCTATGAAACCCATGGTGGTTGGCTCCTAGTATGAAGAGTAGTAAACATTGGTGGAAGCCAACACTATAGAGAAAATATAGAATTTTCTAGCTAGAGGAAGAGGCTTGGTGATCCAATATGCTAACTTTTTGCAATCTTGGCTAAAACCACATTCCACAGGTCCACTGGCGATGCTTGGAAGGAAAAAGGAATGGGTAGAAAGCAAAAATGTTTACCATGTTATATAAAACAAATATATAAGGCAAAAAATGCATTTTATTGCACAATCACTTTAGGGTTCTCCAAACCCTTAAAAAAAATCAAACTTTCACTTTTCATTTTGACTTATTTTGGAAAGATTTTTTGTTGCCTATGAGTAGGGTTTTTGGGAGTCTTGAAAGGTATCTCTGTGTTTTTTCTAATGAGGATTCTTTTTTATCATGGCGGCAACTCCTTTTCTTACTAGTATGTTCCCATTTACATGCTTACAAGCTCTATTCATGGAGGAAATTATGAGAATCTTCTTTTTTAATGTCAAACTTGAAGATCAAACTCTATATTTCTCTTTTCTCTAAGAGAAAAGTTTTCCTAGAAAATTATAAAAGACTATGTGGGCTCACAGTCATTTTCGGTGACCATGGCACTTACTTTTCTAAAAGCCTTGATACATTTGTTCTTTGATTCAATAAAAATGAGAATTTTCCTTTATTTTTGTTAAGATTCATATGATAAATGGTGGAAAAACAAAAAATATATGCTTTTCTTTGAAAATATTTGTGTAATATTTGTGCAATTGAAACATGATAAGGGTCATGACTTATTGTTAGATATTATCTGGACACTTTTTCTTCATGAATAGTTTTCCTTCCAAAATTTGATCACTTTCATTCCAAACAACCCTAGCTATTACAATGAAATCCTTGATATGTGAAATAGAGAGTAAACTTCATGGTTATGTACCTTTTCATCTTCTTATAAATTTCACTATTTTGAGATGAGAAAACCCATTTCATTTCATGAACTGGATATTACTTCACTTGGTAGTTGTATTTTTATGCTCCAAGCTCAAGAAATAAAATAATTGAGTATTACATACGAGGGTTTTGTTATCTTTAACTATGTATTTCTAACCCTATGCTTGATTCTCATTGTCCTTAGGTAAACATAACATAAAAATGAAAAGTCGCTATTTCCCTTTTCTTTCTAAATACTGCACTCTCTACTCTATGTAACAATAACTTGAATCCTTGTCATCGCTTTGTATGTAAATTTTCTCATTTTAAATTCTATGGTTGAAATTTGAATCCATCGAATAATACATTCATTGCATTGTTGGATAAATTATCATTGGCTTGAATCCATTATCACTTCATGATTTCTTGGGATTAAAGTATATTATCTTTTTTTATATTCTCTATTATTACACAAAGGGAATAACCACATGTTTAGTCATAATACACTGATATGTTGATGCTCATTCCATTAATTTTGTTGTCTTTGTTTACTTTCCTCTATCAATGTCAACAATAACTCTTTGTATACCTCACTATGATCCAAGAATGGATTTTGTACATGTATTAATTTATCTATAGAACATATCTTCTCCTTTGTGATTATAGTATGTAATCACAATGGTTTTGGAAGGTTTACATTTGAGCCAAGATTCTTGTTCATTATATCTATATTCATATGCACTGAGCAATAAATATACCTTTTCTATTTGTGATGTACTAATAGGATATGCTTTGTCATAATGACATTATCTATAGTTTATGTTCCAATCTATCTATATATGGCTATGTTGGATAACTCATGATGATGCTCTTCTATCTATTGTCCCTATATTTTCACTTTTAATCTATTTTAAGTAATTCTTATTCCACCTTGTTTAGACTTAATTGGTGTTCTATAAATAATCATAGTGCTCCTAGGTATATTTAAATTACTTCCAATGATCTTTGTGGCATGATCCTTGTTTTGTGTTGTTATTTAAAATGTATGCTTTGTTGATAAATAACATTTCCATTTCTTTAATAGTTGTATCCTATTATGTCATATGCCTTTAAAAGTATTATTATCTTACAAACTCATGGTTGTAACTTGCATTATCATTGTAACCCTCATTGAGTTGATTTGGCATGACACTTTGATGTTCCTTTATTTTAATGTTTCCATATTGTTGTTTCAATATTGTTTCTTAATCTTGTAGTATTGAACTAAAAGGTTTCATGCCATAATGGCATGTCCATTTAATAGTTTACTATCTTTAATATTGATCATTTTTTAGAAAACATATCTAATTACCCTTTAACCGCATATTTATTTCTTATTGGCATGTTGGGCTCAACCCTTGTGGGAGCCCACATTATTTCACATGTTGATAAACAATAAATATGTACTTGCTCTTGCACATGAAAAAAATCATTAAATAAAATATGAATTTCATATTTGTTCAATTGGATTTTTTTCTAGTTCAAAATTGATAAGATGCATTGCATAAGTAGTCACGTATTGCTATTGATTTATAGACTTAGGAGTAAGATCCAGAGCTCTAAAAAAACTTATGATGTAGTCAAGACTGGAAAGTACCCACAGGAGTGTTGGTTCTTCAAAAGATTTTACACTCCATGAGATACCAATATGCTTATGATTGATGCTAAGGAGTGTTTAATTCCAAATGTGGGAAATCTATAAGCAATTGGACCAACTATAGGGATAAGATTGCCCTCTTCACTTCTGGCTCTGCAAAACCAAGGTGGGTACACCTAATCCAATAGATTCAACTCTATTCCTTACTCAATACTAGATTTTTCAACAAATGATAGTGAGAAAGTACTAAATAACAACCTATTATTCATTGACTCTCCATCACTGGGTAAAACAACTTATATAAAGTAAATAAAAGTAAAATGACTGGTCTGATTATATATTTAGGATTACAAAGATCTTGATCATTCCCCACAAAGCAAAGATAGGAAAATACAGGCCAGTGCCTTATCCATTGGGAAAAATATTAGAAGACAGAATGAATACAAAGATGTTTTGAGAATAATTGGTCTTTAAACATAAATACAAACACCCCAACTCTTTCCTACTTGTAGAAAATCATCAAACAAATTTAGTAAACATGTATCCCACTCTGAGCAATATTTAATCCAACCCTAGATCAGAACTCAAAGCCAAATACATACATATAAATCTTAGAAAGAGTTAAAGATTCATAGAATAAACTCAAAGGAGAGACAAAGATTTAAGATTTGTATTAAGTATAACCTTGATCATTTGTATACATTATATTCTGAACAGTAAGCTTGTGAAATAGCAGTAGCAACCTATACTTCTTCTCTATTGCTTGATGAAAAATAATACAAAATATTACAATCCTTGACTAAGGGTTAGGGTTTCAAAATTTCTATCTTCTCAACACCCAAACTCTCAATGCCTAGAATGATCGTGAAAAATCCTTTATATACAAGGAAAAAATGCAACAAGCTACCGATCATTCTAGGATTTACAAAATTCTTAACCTAAAAACTTTTCAACAACCCTATTGGGTTTACAATAAATACATCGATCAAAATTGGTGAGATATTTGTAGATGAGCCACCTTGCTTTATGTCTTTAATTCTATCCTCAGCTTCTTCCAAGCATATTTGATCCCCAATTTTGTTGTGTTTTCATCCCCGCAATAAGTAACTCTTCATTTCTCAACAACTCTTTAAAAATCAAAAGTTACAACATTTTCCTGGCTCAAGAAGTAGGTGAAACATCTACCTTTCTGCATGAGGTATGTACTGGTATCTCCATCCACTAC
Organism: Chamaecyparis obtusa; assembly: GCA_027943335.1. NCBI lineage: Eukaryota > Viridiplantae > Streptophyta > Pinopsida > Cupressales > Cupressaceae > Chamaecyparis > Chamaecyparis obtusa. Next base: position 2,603,067 of record BSBK01007512.1, read on the forward strand.
ACATAGCCAATTGTAACAAAACTGGCAAGAGAACTTTGTAGAAACATTCAAACTATCAGCCCCAATGGTTGCCTGATTCATCTTTGAAACACAGACATTGATACAATATTTTCCCGGTAGATTGGGCAGTCCAAAAAAAAAAACTTCAACAATTGACCAACCCCCCTTGAAAAGTCCACAGCCACATCACCACCCTAGCAACCAATAAAAATTGAGCACCATAACACAACCAACACCCTAGACCCACTGTGCTTTAGCCTTTAAATTGGACGGTGGTCACATGATCGCAAGGAGGAAGAATATTCTTTGTGATCATGAGACAACCGTAGATTTTTCCACACTGACATTCCAACTAAAAAATTTGGGTCCATCGACATGCCCTCATCACCATCCAGCTCGGCCAATAAAAAATGAGCATCACAAAAATTGCAACACCTGACATCAGTCCCAGCATGACATTAGACTCTTCGCCTGGAAGATCAAACAGTCATCGTAATGCCAAGAAGATTAACCTTTGAGCACCATTTCCTTGTGACATTATGACAATCATTGATCTTAATCAAACTTTAGCCTGCCAAGAGACCTAACCGCCAGAAGAAACCTAACCACTCGCTAGATCGCTGAAGGTTAAAGAACAAACCGCTAGGGTTGCGCGACCACACGACCAAAGAAAACACTAGGTCACCGAATGAAAAGTGCTTAATCACCAAAATCAAGAGATCCCATGAACACATAGTCACTCAATCGCCGAATAAAAAGCTTAACCACCCAGGGAACTAGAGATCAAGCGACTGAACATCATGAAGAACTAGGCCTTAGCGACCTAATGCCAGCAATTAGCTGTGAAGAGGTGAAAGGCCGAAAAAAAATAGGGTTTTACATCATCAAAAAGGGTAATAAAGGAATGTGAAAACATCGAGGATTTTTATGCTTAGATAGTTTTGACACCCTGCGACATGAAGACAACTATTTTTAGCAGACCTTGAAACATGAATATCTCCTTGGTTTCAACACTTTAGACCCTACGATTTGAACTGGAACATGGTGACACAATGATGAACATGGGGCTAAGGGTGCAAGCTATAAAACATTATGGACCTTGTTCGCACATTAAAACAAGCCTATAGGTAGGGTGGGACAACTTCAGGAAAATTGCAAGGAAAAAACCAATTTCATAGGATTTATACACTGACAGGAAATTGGTCCAACATTGGCTCATACTTGGGGACGTGTATCTCCTGTAGATACATGAGTACACTAGAATTTCCTAGAAGAGTAGAACAATCCAAAACTTTGATTGAAAAGAAGGAACTACACACAAACCCCTAAACCTAAACCTGCACAGAGACTCAAAAAGATATTTAAGAGAAGTAAAATTTTAAGAATTGACCATGAACTGGCAATTCCATGAGCTCTCCTGTCAGATTCTTCAATAGATATGAACTTGTTTCCCATGTCTCTTCAATGATATATGGGCCTAACTAGATGGGATCAAAATTTCAAATTTCCCATGCTTTCCTTTGTCTTCCAATCTTGCATTCCACATCAAGACCAAGTCACCACTTACAAAACTTCTCAGAGTAGTCATTTTGTCAAACAAGACTTTGCATTGGGCCTGTATCTTCTCATTTTTAACATGTGCATCATTTCTTACCTCATTCAATTGAATCAAATCATTTATTCTAACAATCATTTCATCTTCCAGATTGCCATCATATGTTTGTATGAATTGATACATTTGTAACAAATTGTTCTGGGACAATCTTACATTTATCCCATAGACTAAGTCAAAAGGGGCACACCCTATTGCTTTTTTTACTATAACCCTGTCATCCCATAAGGCTTGCAACAACTTAGAATCCCAAGCCCTTTTATTCTTATCTAATACTCTTTTCAAAATTTTGATAAGAATCTTGTTACTGGATTCAGCCTGGCCATTACCTTGTGGATGGTAGGGAGATGAATATGATATTTTAATACCATTGTCCTGAAAAAAGTCAACAAACTCCTCTGACCTAAAGAACATTTCATTATCAACCACCATGATTTCTGGGCAACCAAATCTTGTAAGGATATTTTGCATCATAAAATCTATTACCACTTTACTAGTTGCTCTCTTTGAAGGGATTACTTCAACCCACTTGGTGAAGTAATCAGTTGCTACTAAGATATAAGAATGTCCTCCATTGGAATTATTGGGGATTTCACCAATGAAATCCATACCCCACTTTTGGAAAGGAGCTTGGACAGTAATAGGTTTGAGAGGCAAGTTTCCACTAAATTTCAATTTTCTTGCAAATCTTTGACAAGGATCACACTTCTTTACAAATTGATGGGTATCTTTGAAAAGTGTTGGCCACCAGAAACCCATCCTGATGATCTTGTGGGCTGTAGTCTTTTCCATATAGTGTCCTCCACAAATCCCATTATGCATTTCATCCATCAAAATCTTGGCCTTATCCTGATCTACACATCTAAGCAAGACACCCTCATTGCTCCTCCACCACAACTCACCACTTATAATTGCATACCATATGGAATGAATCTTAATAGTTATTTTCTTGTTATCATCCAACTCAAGGGGTAAAACCATCTTTTGAAAATATTTAATAATATGCTTGTACCACTCACAACAATCCATGTTACACACAAAAGGTCTCTGATCTTCCTCCAACATGTTTATTTGGTTTGCAGTCAGATTTATTTGAGCCATCAACTTTGCTAGGCCCAACCCTCTTACCAACTTTGTAATATGAATGTCAATATTAAACTCTTGAATTCTATTGATCCATCTACGTCTTCTTCCTGAAACTTCTTACTGGACCAAGATATCCTTGACTGTAGCACTTGGAACATAGGTAACCACTGTGGCTCCAACCAAATAACACCTGAATGTTTTAATAGAATTTACCAAGGCATAAGCTTGCTTCTCAATAATGTCTTAGTTTAGTTCTATTGCTTGTAAGGTCTTGCTGAAAAAAGAAATAGGCTGTTGAAAACCATCAAAAATTTTCTATAATAGTACTGCTACAACAGTATGGGTAGATGTAAAGGAAAAGATCTGCATAGGTTTGCTGTAATCTGGTGTTTTTAAAACTAGGGCATGCTTGATAGCCCTTTTAATGTCATTAAAAGCCTGTACTGCTTCAAAATTCCATTCAACCTTTGCTCCCTTCTTCAACATTCTTGATATGGGAATGCTAATTTCTATAAAATTTGTAATAAATCCCCTCAAGAAATTGACTTGTCCTAAAAAAGACTAAATCCCTTTGATATTCTTTGGTAGGGATAATTTATCAATAGCTTCCACCCTTTTAGGGTCTATCCTCACTCCATACTTTGAAACAATATGCCCTAGAAGTTTTCTCTCTACCACACCAAAAGCACATTTCTTTGGGTTCAAAGAAACCCCATACTCCAATGCTCTAATGAAGATTTTTTCTAGATGTTGGCAATGTTGTTCTTCCTTAGCTGAATGTGTTGTTAGGTCATCTTGATACACCACCATGAACCTGTCAATGAAATCTGCAAAGGCAACATCCATGGCCCTTTGGAAAGTGGCACCAGCATTAGTCAACCCAAAAGGCATCCTCACATAAACATATGTCCCCCATGGGGTTGTGAATGCAGTTTTAAATTGCTTTGTGTCTTTAACCATAACCCAATTATAACTAGAAAATCCATCCATCATGGACATCAATTATGACCCAGTGACTTTTTGCAACATGTTCTCCATATTTGGTAATCCATAGTTATCTTTTAGAGAATTTATGTTAAGGTTTCTAAAATCAACACAAAGCCTAATGTCACCATACTTCCTTCTAACAAGCACCAAGTTTGAAACCCAAGTAGAGTGTCTAATAGGCTTGATTATTCCAACATCCATCATCTTCTTGAGTTCTCCTTGCATTTTAGGTGCCAAGGTAGGGTTAACAGGTCTTAGCTTTTGTCTAAAAGGTTTTGTACCTTCTTTTAGTGGAATCTCATGTTGAAAGAGGTCCTCTTTATAAGCTTTGAGATCTTCATAGGACCAAGCAAAAACATGTCTGAATTTTCTAAGAAGATCAATCAAGTTTTTTCTAGTTCTAGGGGACAAAAATTTACCTATGTAAACCTTCTTGGGTACAATTCTTGTGCCCAAGTTTACTTCTTCAAGCTCATTGGTTTTATTAGTACTGGTAGAGAAAGCTTTGTCCTTATTGTCAAACACCCTTTCAAGAGTAACCAATCCTTTGGGAACTCTATTTGATTTCAACTGCAAAACTTCTTTCCCAAAAATTACATCTTTACCATTTACTGTATCAACATAAGTACTAAAATCCATTTCTCTATTACCAAAATGAGATTCACATTGGAGAAATCTTAATATGTCTTGGTCATTAGAGAAAACCTACCAATTTTCTACATTATCAGGGATGGAAGCCCTGGCTTGTACCTCTATATTGGATATATCTACAAATGTAACATCTTCAGGTCTAAGAGCCACATTAGCTAATAAGTCTGCCATTCTATTTTGACTTCTTTCCATCCAAAAAATGTTAAAAGAATTGAAGCTTTCAATTTCATCCCATACTACATTTCTATACTGCTTTAATTTCTGATTTTTTGAAGCATACTTTGATCTAACTTGGGAGATAACTAACTCAGAATCACCCCTACTTTTAAACATTTTATACCATGCCTTGATGCCAACCTTAGACCTATCAATAGAGCTTCATATTCTGCAACATTATTTGTGCATGAGAATAACAAAGTAAAGGAGAATTTGAAAGTTTTACCATTTGGAGATATGAGCAATATTCCAGCTCCAGACCCTTCCTTGGTATTGGCACCATCAAAATACATGGTCCACAAACTGTCAAGGTCAATCCATCCCTCCTGGCTTTCTAACTTACATATATTTTCAACATCCTCCTCCACCTCCTTATCTTGGACTTTGAAAACATTAATGTTAGTGTCAAGAAAAGAATTCATGGTGTCTTCTTCCTCTTCAATCATATGTGGACTTCTAAGCTCTCTGGAAATCTTAATATTCTATCCTTCAAAGTTAAAAGTAGCAAATGACAAATCACACTGTATGCTGCCTCCCATAGAAGCACTCCACTTTCTTGATAGTAACATCCCACATTGGGGAGGAATGTCCACTACCAAGACACTCATGGTCAATTGTTTGCTGGGGTATGCTACCAATCTGTAAGGTAGAGCCTTGATAGTACCCACAATTGGTACTTCCCTTGAATCCATTGCTTGAAATCTTCCATGAGGTGTATCCACCTTTAACCCTAATGATTTCATAACCTTAGTAGGCATAACAGTGTTTGATTCTCCTGAATCAATCATACAGTTTTTTAGCAACTTTCCATTTATCTGCAAAGTAAAAAAAAAAGGATCAACTGTTCCTGCTGTAGTACTAACAACATTTGCATCCAAATAAATTTGGGGAATTTTAGAAACAATCTCCTCATTACAATTTTCATTTTCACCATTCAGAGTTGCTACTTATTTCTCAACCCTTTCTATTTTTTGGGATTCAATGGATACCACACAATTTACCCAATTTAGGGCCTTTTCCTTATGCTCTTCTATTCTCATCATTTCCAACAATGGGACTTTGACAGTAATCTGTGACAAAAATTTTCTCATATCAATTGGAACATATTTTGAATCAGAGACATCTGGCTTCAAACTTGCAACTTCTTTATCAACATTTTGGATGGATGTATCTGCAAGTTTTTCAATATGGGCTCTATCCTCCTTCTGCAAAGCTGGAACAAATTCAACTATGGGCTTGGATTTTACCTTATAGACAATGTTAGGCTTAGCATTTTTCTTTGTTTTGACCTTATCAATAACATCAGCATCCCTCAACTCATTTTGGGATGTCTTTACATCTTTGTCTATCCTCTTGATGAAAATACCATCAGGCTTCTGATTTGGATTGCCAACTACTATGTTCCTTAGGTTGTAACTTGTTTTAGCTTGAGTAACCATATCTGATGTTATCAAGGAAATTTCCTCATCAGAAGGCCTTCTCAAAAAAATTGTCTCTTTACCTTTTAAAACATTGCACTGGACATTATCAAGCTCATTATCTTCATCTGAAAAGACTTGTTGATGGTATGGTTCAATTTTGGTCTGAGAATTGAAGATATCCTAATTTTCATCCTCTTCAGCACAATCAACTTCATCCCAAACATGGGAGGAAATCATTCCACATCCCTGGTCATCATAAGGCTATTCCTCATTACACTCCTACCCCTCTTGTGAAGAGACACTTTGGGATATGACACAATAATTAGGGTCATGTGGTGATTGAAAAACAATAAACCATGGGGCATCTTCCACCACATTCATTGAGTTCCTTTGCAATGGATCAGGGGTCCTATCATTTGATTTGTCTTTTATCTTAGAAAGAATAGGCTTCCCATCTTTCCATTGAGTATTATATGGATAATTTTGCATTCTTGGTAATTTGTTGAAATTATTAAAGGCATGCTTATCACCTCCTGCAACTTTATTATTTATGTTCTCACTAGGCTTTAAGTCCTTTATTGCCTTCAAGATTTGTTTCAAGCTATCATCATCCTTAGGCTTTACGTTCATAGGCTTTCCTAGATCTTTTCTATTCAACAATTGTGATTTGTTATCTTCCCTCCTTCCCAACTTTCCTGAAATTTTGCGGTTACTCTCTATGTTTACAGCTAGTTTATAAGCTTCAACAAGACTCCTTGTGTTCTTATCTCTCAAAAGGTATCCCATTTTAGAATAAAAGGCATTTAAATATGTGACAAGGCATACTCTATCATCTAATTTGATGACTTGCAAGAGTTTATGCATGGCCTTTTGGAATCTGACATTAAATTCAACAACATCCTCATTGAAATTTTTCTTGATGTTATTAAATTAATTTAACATAAAACCCTCATGCATTTTATCACCATATTGTTCCTTGAAATAGTGTCTAAGATGATCCCATGAACCTATGCTACCATGTGGCAAAGCCCTAAACCAATCCCTTGAATCTTCTGTTAGGGATTGTACAAATAATTTCATGATAACATCATCAGGCACAATGTTATAATCATCAATCACATCAATAAACTTTTTTAGGTGCTCCTCACAAGTGACAAAATTACTTCCAGTGAACTTGGGAAGTTTCTTCTTGATTTATTCAGGGATGGGGTTAGGATATCCAGGGATGCCAGTAAAAACCAACTGTTTACATCTTTCATGAATAGAACCTGTATTGAAAATACCAGCACCCTGGGATGTAGATGCATTAGTGTTTGTCATGGAAGAAATCCTGAGCCCTCTTGGTGGGGGAACACCAGTTGTCTGATTAGCTATATTTGCAACATTTCCTCCTTGTGTCACAGTAGAATTAGCAAAGTTAGTGGGTCTTGCAGACCATCTAAGAAAGTCTATCTTCTTTTTCATTTCTAGTGCTGAAGCTTCCAACTTTGCTTTTTCCAACTCTTTAGCTAGCAATTCCTGTTCCCTCTTGGCTTTCTCAAGGTCTACTTCCAACCTTAAAGTCAAATCTATGGAAAATTTAGGGCCTATAGGCTCATTAATTGAAATGTCCACTGCTTTCTGCTTTCCCTTATCCTTTGGATTCCTTGTTTCAAACACTTGTTGGACAATGGGTTGTTCACTTGTCTATTCAGGAATGGGAACATAATTTATAACTTCTAAATTTAGCAGTTATCTTTTTAACTGGTTAGCCCTTATCATGGCATGCCTAATTTTTTCTTCTCTTTCCTTTTCTCTCTTCTGCCTAATAACTGCTTGTTCATGAATTCTCCTTTCTAATTCATATACTTCCTCAAAAATGTCCTCAGAATCAGGTAAAGTTGTTTTAGATTCAACCTACTGTGTTTGAGGCTCCTCTTGTTTATCCTGAGACTCATGGAGGCCTTGGGGAAATGATGAACCAAGGGTGAAAGGGGGAACAAAATCTTGTCCACTTCTACTTTTACTTCTAGATGTCCTCTCCCCTCCATACTATCTACTGGGGATTATTTTCCTATTATGGGGTAACCTTTCACCCTCTCTTTCTGTAGGGGAATAATAATCCTCATATTGATTTAGACCAAGATCAACTGCCTCCTCATATTCTGAGGCATTTCCCTCCTGACTAGGAGGAGCAAGGCCCTCTTTTCTTGAGTTTCCTTTTTGTTTCCAGGTAAAAGATGGTCATTAGTACTTTTTTCTCTTCTAATCTGACCTCATCTAGATGTAGCTAGAAGTTCACCCTGCAAACTTTCCTCTCGATGTTCCTTCCTCTAGGACCTTGTATTTTTGAAACTCATTGTGATATAGTAATATCTTATTAAGCACTAGTACAGAGATGTTTTAGAGTCACCACCCAAGCCAAATGGGGTTTTCTATGATTTTAAATAAATAGGAAGGGTAGGAAAATATTTGAAAAGGAATCAACTTTGTGTTCAAAGGTAACTAATTGGCTTTAAAAATAAGTAGGCCAGGAGTCTAGCTCAACTTGTACCTACATTATTTTACACAAATTTTGCAACTTTCCCCAGTAGAGTCACCATCTTATTGGTAACTCGGATGGGATGAATCAATCTGGGTAGTAAGATATTAAAAATTTGGAATATAACCAGAGATTCTGAACTAATTTATTTCATTTTTATGTTCTCTTCCTCAGCAGAGTTGCCATCTTGTTTGTTCTTCAAAAGATTTTACACTCCATGAGATACCAATATGCTTATGACTAATGTTAAGGAGTGGTTAATTCCAAATGTGGGAAATTTATAAGCAACTAGACCAACTATAGGGACAAGACTGCCCTCTTCACTTCTGGCTCTACAAAACCAAGGTGGGTACACCTGATCCAATAGATTCAACTCTATTCCTTACTCAATACTAGATCTTTCAACAATGACAATGAGAAAGTACTAAATAACAACCTATTATTCATTGATTCTCCATCACTGGGTAAAACAACTTATATAAAGTAAATAAAAGTAAAATGACTAGTATTGATTATATATTTAGGATTACAAAGATCTTGATCATTCCCCACAAAGAAAAGATAGGAAAATACAGGCCAGTGCCTTATCCATTGGGAAAAATATCAGAAGATGGAATGAATACAAAGATGTTTTGAGAATAACTGGTCTTTAAACATAAATACAAACACCCCAACTCTTTCCTACTTATAGAAAATCCTCAAATAAATTCAGTAAACATGTATCCCACCCTGAGCAATATTTAATCCAACCCTAGATCATAACTCAAAGCCAAATAAATACATATAAATCTCAAAAAGATTTCAAGATTCACAAAATAAACTCAAAAGAGAGACAAAGATTTAAGATTTGTATTAAGTATAACCTTGATCATTTGTATACATCATATTCTGAATAGTAAGCTTGCGAAATTGCAACAACAACCTGTACTTCTTCTCTATTGCTTGATGAAAAATAATACAAAATGTTACAATCCTTGACTAAGGGTTAGGGTTTCAAAATTTCTGTCTTCTCAACACCCAAACTCTCAATGCCTAGAATGATCGTGAAAAATCCTTTATATACAAGGAAAAAATGCAACAAGCTACCGATCATTCTAGGATTTACAAAATTCTTAACCTAAAAACTTTTCAACAACCCTATTGGGTTTACAATAAATACATCGATCAAAATTGGTGAGATATTTGTAGATGAGCCACCTTGCTTTATGTCTTTAATTTTGTCCTCGGCTTCTTCCAAGCATATCTGATCACCAATTTTGTTGTGTTGTCATCCCCACAATAAGTAACTCTTCATATCTCAACAAATCTTTAAAAATCAAAAGTTGCAGCATTTGCCTGGCTCAAGAAGTAGGCAGAACATCTACCTTTCTGCATGAGGTATGTACTAGTATCTCCATCCACTACACATGGCCAACTATAACAAAATTGGCAAGAGAACTCTATAGAAACATTCAAACTATCAACCCCAATGGCTACTTGATTTATCTTTGAAACACGAACATCGATACAATATTTTCTCGACAGATCGGGCTGTCAAAAAAAAAATCTTCAACAGTTGACCAACCCCCCTTGAAAAGTCCATGACCACATCACCACCCCATCAACCAATAAAAATTGAGCACCATAACATGATCGGCACCCCGGACCCACCATGCTTTAGCGTTTAAATCAGACGGTGGTCGCATGATCGCAAGGAGGAAGAATATTCTTTGCGATCATGCGACAACTGTAGATTTTTTTGCACTGACATTCCACCTAAAAAATTAGGGTCCACCGACATGCCCTCGTCACCATCTAGCTCGGCCAATTAGAAATGAGCATCACAAAAATTGCAACACCTGACACCGGTCCCAACATAACATCAGACTCTTTGCCTAGAAGATCAGATGGTTGTCATAATGCCAAGAAGATTAACCTTCAAGCACCATTTCCTTGTGACATTATGACAATTATTGATCTTAATCAAACTTTAGCCTGCCAAGAGACCTAACCGCCAGAAGAAACCTAACTGCTTGCCAGATCACTGAAGGTTAAAGAACAAACCGCTAGGGTTGCGCGACTATGTGACCAAAGAAAACACCGGGTCACCAAATGAAAAGTGCTTAACCGCCAAAATCAAGAGATCTCATGAACACATAGTCACTCAATTTTTGAATAAAAAACTTAACCGCCCGGGGAACTAGAGATCAAGTGACTAAATATCATGAAGAACTGGGCCTCATAGTCGCAGCGGTGCACATAAGAAAACCTAATGCCAAAAATTAGCTACGAAGAGGTGAAAGGCCAAAAACAACCAAGGTTTTACATTATCAAAATGGGTAACAAAGGAATGTGAAAACATTGAGGTTTTTTATGCTTAGACAATTTTGACACCCTGCGACATGAAGACAACTATTTTCAGCAGACCTTGAAACATGAATATCTCCCTAGTTTCAACACTTTAGACCCTGTGATTTGAACTGGAACATGGTGACACAATGATGAACATGGGGCTAAGGGTGAAAACTATAAAACATTTTGGACCTTGTTTGCACATTAAAACAAGCCTGTAGGTAGGGCAGGACAACTTCAGGAAAACTGCAAGGAAAAAACCAATTTCATAGGATTTGTACACTGATAGGAAACTGGTCCAACAAGGAGATGTCAAATCTTGTAGAAAGAGTCAAAATAGAAGAAATGATCAAGAAACACAACTAGATATAGCCAAATAATAACAACTTTATTATTAGGAAACATCTAAATTAAATCAAACATGTTAGGCTGTAAGGCCTTCCCGATTACGAAAATTAAAAAGAAATCAATCTTAGATCTACATCTCAATCTATTTCATCTACTCTACCTCCCAACTCCATGCCACTCAACTCAACTTCCTAAACAAGAAATACTACCCAACTTAAATACAAGATCACCATCCACATGTCAACTTATCTGATCACAACCCTCAAGATAAAGAAAATATATTACAAACATATAGGTCATGATCCAAATCCAGAAGAACATCCACCAATGAATATAACATGATGCATGATCATACAAGGAAGTCAACCATGAACATAAGAACATTGAACAATATGCCATGAGAAACCACAACCCAAGAATCTTCACTACAAACCAGATCTTGCCACCTTGACCATTAGAAAAGGTACCCACAAATCCATGCCAAAATTCTTCAACACCTCATTCAGATATTTAGATTAACATATGTATAATCCATATTCCAACTATGATATCTGTAATCCTATGAAGAAATTGATTTCTCCTATCATTGAAATTTCAAATTCTTTCTTCATCTCATTAGAAAAAGACATACTCATTTCATCATTACCACCAAAAATTATGTCATCAACAAAGAATTGAGGAATTAATATCTTTTCACCTTCATCCTTTTAGTAAACATTACTATCATTAGAAGTCCTATTGAAACCAATTTGAATAAGATAAGAGTGCAATCTTTCATACCATGCTCTAGGGGCTTTCTTCAAACCATAGAGTTATTTTTGATGTTCACATACCATGTTTGTATCCTTGGTTAATGAAAATCCATCTGGTTTCTCAATGTAGACCTTTTTCTCTAGAATTCCATTCAAAAATGTTGATTTCACATCCATTTGATAGACTTTGAAATTCTTGCATGCAACATAAACAAGTAGTATCTTGACACCTTCCAATATTTCTATAGGAGAAAATGTCTCACCATAATCCAAGTCTTCTTCTCATGCATAGCCTTTACACACAAGTCTTGATTTATTTCTAACCACTTCACCATCCTAATTTAATTTATTGCTGAAAACCCATTTTGTACCTATCACATTTTTGTTTTCAGGCCTTGGCACAAGAGTCCAAGTTTCATTCTTCTCAATTTGATCCAATTCTTAATGAATTTATCTCACCTAATCATCATCTTTAACTGCTTCCTTTACTATTTTGGGCTCAAATTGTGATATTAAACATGCGCTTTCTCTAACCTTACTTCTTGTCAACACACCTGCATTATTATCACCAATTTTTTTGTTAGAATGATTTTAGAACAACTGAGAGGGGGGATGAATTAGTTATTCTCAGGTCCAGATGTACCAATTCAACTTTCTAGCTCTTCAACAATCTCAGATCTAATTAGCTTTCAACTCAGTCTCTATAGCATATACCAATAACATAAAACTTGCAGTCCACTATCCTAAAGTAAATAACTTGTAGAATATAAAACTTTCAACATCATCCACATCAAAATAATATTCGCACAAGTATAACACTAGGATTTATAGTGGAAACCCAATTTGGGAAAAAACCACTTGTAACATGCTACTAATTCTCACTCTCATGAAGTGATCTATGTGAGAAGCCAACCAAGTTAAAGGTTTGTTGGTAAAATGGTTAGTGCTGCCCTCAGGATTCGTGACATGGCTCAACCACCTCCTATGTCTTTTATAATTTTAGTGTTTGTATCAGGCATTAATAGGTCGATCTTTTGGTACAACGATAACCACTACTTGTAACAAGTGGTATTAGAGCTTGGTCACATGTTTGAATCCCCTCAAGTAATGCTGATGGGGAGATTGTTGGAAAAATGGTCAGTGCTCCCCTTGGGATTCATGACATGTCTTAACTACCTCCTATGTCTTCTATAATTCTAGTGGCTGTATCAGGCATTAACAGGTCAATCTTTTGGTGCAATGACAACCACTACTTGTAACAAGCAATTGTTAGAAAGTAAAGTCCACCAAGATAACTGAGAGGGGGGGTGAATCAGTTATTAGATTAAAAAAACTTATAATACCATTATTAGATTTCAACCAAGTAACCAATATAAACAACAACCATAGAAAGATAAACATATACAATAGCACAAGGTATGTTAACTAGGGAACCCCTTGATTAGAGAGTAAACCCCGGTGGGGATGGTACCCACAAAAGATGTTCTAATATGAAAATTCCTTGTGAGAGGATGGAATCTGTTAGAAGCCTTATGAAATACATTCAGTACATATTAGTCCTTGTTAGGAGACTTTGAATCCCTGTTAAAATATAATTGATGTTAACTTTTCCTATGTGAAAGTTAAATTACACATAACTATCATGAATAATAGAATTTATGTATGTGCTCTTAGAGATAATCTTAGGACACAATATAGAACAAGTCCTTAAATTCACATAACTTGATCTACAATTCTCCACATGCGCTAATTCAAACACTATCTACTTCTCTGGTAATCTCCAATAAACCAATGTGTTGACATTAATGACAAACACCTTAATGAACGCAACATGTACAACTACTATAGAATGACTCTAAATACTCCCCCATAGGACATATTCAACATTCATTCCTAACAATCTCCCCATTGACATTGATGGAAAAATAGATGAAAAAACATCCAAGTTCCATGAATACCAAACTGCAATGTTTCTACTCTACATTAAATTTTCAAATCCTCTTCATCAATCAAATCAATCAATCATCAAATGTATCCTTCTCCTCAGTACTTTACATTTTCAAATCCTCTTCATCAATAGATGTTTTTCATGTATCCTTCTCCCCCATTGACATCAATGATAAAGAAAGCATCAATATGTCAATCCACGAGCTCAAATGTCAAAAAACACTATTCAAAAAATACATTCACAAGAGTCCTTTATGACTCAACTCAGAAACACACATACTCCCGGATACAGGAAGTATTAGTATACAATCTAGAATGGATAGAGCTCTTATACCATTGGACTAATGTAGCTCTCTGCATAACTACTCCATAGTAGGCTGGGGTATTACCCCAAGAATACCTCTCAAATACTCAAATGTATATTTAGGTAAAGGCTTTGTAAATATATCTGCAATCTACTCTTTTGTACTGATATACTCAAGTCTGACTTCTTTTTCTGCAACTTTTTCTCTTACAACATGATACTTGATTTCTATATGCTTTGTTTTAGAATGCAACACAGGGTTCTTAGACATACTTACTATACTGGTGTTATCACAATGTATGATAATAAGCTCATTGAACTTGATTCCAATATCCTTCCATATTTGTTTCATCCATATTATCTGATTACAATTATTTGCTATTGCTACATATTCTACTTTTTTCATGCTCTGTGAAATATAATTTTGTTTCTTACTTAGCCAAGAACCCAATCTTCCTCCAAGAAAGAATGCTCTGCCACTTGTAGTCTTTTTTTCATCAACACTACCTCCCTGATCTGCATTTTTATATGCACATAGGGTAAAGTCATTTGATTTATCATACCATAATTCATAGTCAATTGTGCCTTTCAAATACTGAAATATTCTTTTTATTGCTACATAATATGACTCTTTAGGATCAGCTTGAAATCTTGCAACAATTCCAATTGCATGTGAAATATCTAGTCTTGTATGAGTAAAATATTGCAATCCTCCAATCATGGACCTACACTTCTTTTGTTCAACTACAGGAGTTTCATCTATGCTAGATAACTTATGACTAGTCACCATAGGTGTACCAACATGCTTACAATTTTCCATTCCAAATCTCCGCAACAAATCTTTCAGATATTTTGTTTGAGATAAGAAAATACCATCATTGTTTTGTGTTGTCTATAATCCTAAAAATATTTCATCTCACCAATCATGCTCATTTCAAATTATGTCTTCATTTCATTAACAAATTTATCACTAGCTTCATCTTCTCCTCTAAAGATAATATCATCAACAAAGATAACTACAATCACTAAACCATTCTCAATCTCTTTCAAATACAAATTACTATGTGTAGTGCCTTTAGTAAATCACAATTTTATCAAATATTTATCCAATCTTGCATACCATGTTCTAGGTTCTTGCTTTAATCCATATAGAGCTTTGTTTAGTTTACATACCATGTCTCCTTCTTGAGTTAAAGGAAAACCTTCAGGCTGCTCAATGTAGACTTCTTCTTCCAATTCTCCATTTAGAAATGTTGATTTCACATCCATTTGATACACTTTGAATTTCTTATAAGATGCATAAGCCAAAACATTCTTACCGCTTCAATTCTTGCAACAGGTGCAAAAGTTTCTTCATAATAAATTCCTTCTTGTTGTGAGTATCCCTTACACACTAATCTTTCTTTGTTTCTTACAACTTCACCTTGTTCATTCATCTTATTTCTAAATACCCATTTAGCTCCTATAACATTTTTATCTTTAGGTCTAGGGGCCAATTCCCAAGTCTTGTTCTTCTCAATCTGATCTAGTTCTTCCTTCACTGCTTGAATCCAATTATCATCTTTACAAGATTCCTTTGTAGTTTTAGGTTCAATTTGAGAAATCAAACATAGTTCTTCTTGTACCTTATTTCTTGTCAGAACTCCTTTTTCTATGCTCCCAATAATCCGATTAGTAGGATGATTCCTTGCTAGATTCTTATTAGGTGTCACTGTCTTAGTTCTTGCTTCAACTCTATGTTATGATCTCGGTTCTTCTCTTATTTACTCAATGCAATTCTCATTCAGTAAATCACTATTAGTTTCATAAAATAATTCAACATTTTCTTGATCAATTCTAGTACAAAATTCTTCATCTGATTCATAATCAAGTATTCTTTCTTGAATTTTGAACTTCTCATCAACTTTAACATTTGCACTCTCAACAATAGTCTTAGTTCTTTTATTGAAACATCTATAAGATTTTCTTTTCAACGAATAGACAAGAAATATGCCTTCATCACTTCTGGGATCAAACTTACCGATGTCATCATCTCTCTTAATATAACATTTTCTTCCAAAAATTCTGAAATACTTAATTGATGGTGCATGTCCAAACCATAATTCATAAGGTGTCTTGTCTATATCTTCTCTAATTTATACTTTGTTCATTGCATATACTATTGTATTCGCTGCTTCTCTCCAAAATATCTTCACCAAATCTTTCTCAAATAACATAGCTCTTGCTGCTTCAGTTATTGATCTATTCCTTCTCTCTGCAATGCCATTTTGTTCAGGTGTTCTAGGGGCTGAAAACTTTCTCTTAATAACATTTACTTCACAAAAAATATTAAATTCCTTAGAAGTAAATTCTCCACCTCTACCAGACCTTAAACATTTAATCTTCATTCTAGATTCACTCTCAACTTTGTTCTTAATCAATCTAAAATTTTCAAATGCTTCCGATTTTTCTTTAAGAAATTCTATCCACATGATTCTAGTAAAGTCATCAACAAAAATCATAAAATACCTTTCACCATAGAATCCTCTATCCTTGTGGGACCACTTAGATATGTATGAATAATTTCCAACTTTTTTATTGTGGTGAACTTCTTACTGGGAAAGGAACTTCTTTTCTATTTAGCCATAACACATTCTTTTCATATCATGTTAGTAGGTTTCATAATCTTAGGCAAATCTCTCACCGCAAGTGTAGTACTTACTTTCACAATGTTATCAAATTTTATGTGACAAAATATTTTGTGCCATAACCAACTGTCATCAATTTTAGTAATCAAACATGTCTTTTCAGCAAGATTCAACTGAAATACATTACCTCTAGTTCTTGATCCAGTTCCAATCATATTACTATTCTTATCTTTGATCACACAAGTCTTCTCAATAAGCCATACTTGATATCCCTTACCAACTAACTATCCAAAACTTAAACCAGAAGCGGTAAAATCATCTAGAGAGAATTCACCATCCTCTGGTGTAGAGGATTCTTCTTCAAACTAAGCATATTATTTTCTTAGGGGGGACACTTACAAAAAAATCCTTTACTGATCCCCTATATCTAAGAGTGGTAAGATATATATGCACATCACGGTGTAAGATGCTATGATTTTTGTTTTGATAAATCTTTTTAAAGTTGTTGATGATTCTATGTTGATTCCATTTAGTTTTCATGGTATATACCCATTTACCATTTGATATTAGTTATAACTATTGGAGTACCTATCGGTGGATATGCAATAATCAGTGATAATACACTATTCCTACCATTGAAAAATAACTATTTTACCAATAGAAGCATGTAATGTTTATATCTCAATGACAAATAGAGGGAAGTGATTTCACTTTTTTACTTTTACATTCATTTGAACATTTGATAGCTATTCTTAACATCATCGTGCATAGGTTGAATTTGAGATAAGACATTTGAGCCTAATTTTATTTCAAGTTTTTCTAAGACCTAACTTGTGTATTGCAAGTTATCAATCTGGTTCATAGTTGGATTTGTGTGTTATTTTAGTTGGTTGAAATGGAAAGAAGCATCAATACTCCTATTTTGATGAACATTATTCATAAGACTCAACCCCTTTTCAATCTCCATTTGATACAAGCGACTAAGATTGATATGAATCATGCCCTATCTATGATTCCTCTTCAAGTGTTGTTGATTGATGATGTTCAGTCCTATGTTCATTGCAAGATTAAAGAATTGGGAGATGGAGCTATCAAGAAAGTATATAAGGATATGTGTACTGATGATGTATTGAGAGATGAACGCAAACATCTACATGGGAAATATTTAATGTATGTAGTGGAAATTCCCATTGAATTCCATCTTGATTGGATTTCCTATGTGTTAAGAAGAGTGTATGATCAATTTATTTGGTTGGATAAGCCATATAAGGTTTTGAAGATAATGATTCACAGAGTTATTAGATTTTGAGTGCAAGTATTAGACTGCACATTGAGAACAGTTGCAACACATTTATTTACTGAGCTAACCAAATCTAGACAACACAAAAAATCTATGACTATAGATAATATTAAATATAGAGAAGTTTGTTTCACATCTATGTTGATAGGTTATCATGTATGTAAATCAAACAAAGTTAACAATGTACCCAGTGATTCTGTCCATGCTGGTATTAGATAGTGAAAGATGATTTAGTGTATGATTTATGCAAGATGATCAAAAGTCAATTTTTTATGAACATGGAGAGGATAAAGAAAGAAAAGAAGAAATAATTCAAGTATGGTTCCCTACTAGTATGCATGTTTTTCTACATCCAAAATCTCTTCCTTGGTTGATGTAGGAGCATCTTGGGTCTTTGAGCAATCTTGCATTAACCAAAAATATTTCTTTTTTTTCTGTTGTTTGCATTATAATCATTTCATTTGTTGGTTTCATGTTGTAAAAATATTACACGATGTTGAGGACCTATTTGGGAACCTTCTCCTATGAGCACGTAAATATTGGATGGACCGTTTCAAAGTTATAGTTGTTTTCCTTGCCGCTAGAGCCGTATTTTCTTGCAATTTTCATGTTGATTGCGCGTTGTGTAGCCATTGATACTTAATGAATCAGCCTTTGTGCTCTTATGGAATTCAAGAGTACCTAAATTAATATCTTCACCTAATACCAAAATTCCTAATTCATTATGAGTAAAAAGTTATTACCATTTTTCTTGGGTATCAATTTTATGCCAGTTTACACGTGAAACGTTGAGTGTTTCTTCTTGCGCGGTTCCGTGTGATGAGATGGGGCCTTGAAAAATTAGGGAAATGTTATTGGGTCATATGTGGACCTAAATTTAAAGGCACATTAAGTTTTGTTCATTCTTTTTTTATTTTTGGTTTAATCTTCCAGGCTGGACCTATAATGTAATTAAATGCTTGACTGGCTGACTTGTGGCTTTGCTGGCTATACATTTGGAGCCTGGGTTGTTGTAGAAGGGATTTATAAGTATAGGATGATAGAGAAGAAGATTTAGATCAATATATGATTCTTATTTCATAATTCATTGTATATGGCTGAAACCCAGAAGGCCTCACAGCCGGGCATGTTGAAAGATATAATATAAATTCTTTCTTGTTGCTGCCAGTTCCTTGTCTCATATCCATTATGTTTTCACTGATTTCATGTGGTATTCATATTTATTCCATGTGTAATTATGATTAGGGCTTTTTTTTTTATTCAAGTGGACTCAATTATGCTTGATTTTTCTTATATCTACCCTACCCCTGCGTCAAGTGGTATTAGAGAAAGTTCTTTCTTGTGGATTGGATCATGGAGAACCTTATTGGATTGGTTATAGGGTGGCATATTTGAGATCTAACCTATAAATTGTAGAAGGTTATGATCTTGCTAGAACCTGATTGTCAAGATGGTTCATGGTAGATGAAATGATAATGCTATTATGGATATGTTGAGGCAGACTGCAACTAGGCTTGAAGCTGTAGAGACAGCCTAGAGAAGAGGATCACATCTTGAAGATGTTAGTGATGAAGAAGAAGAATCAACACCTAATCCTAAACCTAAAGTTGAAGAAGATGAGGAAAGACTCTGGAGAGTTTTGTCTAAGGATAACTCTAGACCTGCAGTTGAGGTTTCTTTCTATGATGGAATACTTAAGACCGATATTTTTTTGGATTGGATCTCTGAGATGGATAAATACTTTGTGTATGAAGGTACTCCTGATAATACAAAGGTTAAGATAGTAGTCACAAAGTTGAAAGGTCATGCATCTCTTTGGTGGGATCATTTGCAAACTGAGAGACAAAAGAGAGGAAAAGAAAAGATCAAGACATGGATGAAGATGCTTGGAAAGATGAAGAAGAATTTTCTTCCAGCTGACTACCAAGTTAGTTTGATGAGAAAAATGCAAACTATGAGACATGTGGATGATGAAGTTGAGAAGGTGGCTAGATATTTTAATGTCTTGAGGACATCTATTCAAGATGAGATCAACTATGTGAAAATAGAAAGTGTGGAAGAAGCATACCAATTTTATTTGAAGGTAGAAGAGAGATTGACAAAGAGACATGAACAAAGACAAAGAGGAAGAGGTGGAAAATTTTAGAGAAGTAGAGGCAGATCTTATGGAGAAAGTAGTAGATATGACAATGCAGTGCAAGATAAAGGATGGAAAGATGAACCTGCTAAAAGAGGTAATTACTCTAGAGGTAGCTATACTGGTTACTCTAGGAATAACAATAGTGGGAAAAGAGAAGAGAAATCTTGGTTTAAAGGTAATTGTTACAAATGTGGTGAAGAAGGACATAGAGCTTTTGAATGTACTAACTCTGGAAAGAAGATTGGAGGTAATGGCAGAAATAATTTGGCTTGTGAAGAAGTTGAGGAAATGTCTAATGAACCTAAAAATGGTGAGAACTTGATGCTAAGAAGGATCTTGTGGAATGAAGAAGCTGATGAGGAACCTATTTTGAGGAAAAGTTTGTTCTGAACTAGATGTAAGATCACTGATGAATGTTGCAAGGTAATCATTGATAGTGGAAGTTCTGATAATTTGGCATCCAATGAGCTGGTTAACAATTTGTAGTTGTAGAGATTGAAACATCCTAAGCCTTACCATATTGCTTGGATCTAGAAGGAGCATAAACTACTTGTAAGTGAACAATGCCTTGTTAAACTCAAAATTGGGAATTATCATGATGAAGTCTTCATGTGTGATATTATGCTTATGGATTGTTGTCATATTCTTTTGGGTAGACCTTGGCAGTATGATAGGAAAGCTTTGCATGATGGTAGACTGAACCAATATAGTATTTGGATGGATGGAAAGAAACAAGTGTTATTGCCTTTGGTAGAGAAGTTTGATGAAAGTCATTGTACTATAGTCAAAGTATGCTTGGTTGATGGTAAAAAGTTTGCAAGAGAAATGAAAGAACAAAATGTTTGTTTTGCTTTAATTCCAAGGAAAATTGAGAAACATGATGAGTTAGAACATGCACCTGAGGTTAAGCCTTTGTTGACTAAATTTCATGACATCATTTTTGATAATGTACCTGATGGTTTACCACCTATGAGAAGTATAAGTCCCTATATGGATTTGATACGTGGAGCTAGTTTGCCTAATAAAGCACCACATAGGTTGACGCCTGATGAAAAGATAGAGTTGAATAGATAAGTGCAAGAATTTCTTGAGAGAGGTTTGATTAGGGAAAGTTTGAGTCCTTGTGCAGTACTTGATGTATTAGCACCAAAAAAGAATGGAGAATGTGCATTGATTCTAGAGCTATAAACAAGATAATAGTAAAGTAAAGATTTCATTTGCCTAGGATGGATGACATAATGGATAGTTTGAGTGGAGAAAAGTATTTCACAAAGATTGATTTGAATAGTGGAAATCATTAGATTAGGATCAGAGAAGGGGATGAATGGAAAATTGCTTTTAAGACTAATGAAGGTTTGTATGAATGGTTGGTTATGCCTTTTGGTTTGACTAATGCACCTAGTACTTTCATGAGGTTGATGAATGAAGTTCTGAAAAGATTCTTGGGTAAGGTTTTAATTGTATATCTTGATGACATTTTGATATTCAGTAAGAGTAAGGAAGAACATCTTGAACATATCAGACAAGTATTGCAGAGATTCAAGGAAGAAAAGTTGCTGATTAATTTGAAGAAATGTTCATTTATGAAAGAGAAGATTATGTACCTTCATTTTGTGATTTCAGCTGATGGATTGAAGAAGGACCCTGAGAAAGTAAGAGTTATACTTGATTGGCCTACACTAGAGAATGTTGGAGAGGTAAGATCATTTCATGGATTGGCAAGTTTTTATAGGAAGTTCATAAAAAATTTTAGTTCTATTTGTAATGCTATGACAAAAACTATGAGAGGAAATAAAAATGATTTCAAATGGACACATGGAGCACAAAAGAGTTTTGAAAAATTGAAACAAAGAATTGTAGAGTTACCTACACTTGCTTTGCCTGATTTTAGTAAATTTTTTCAAGTTGAATGTGATGCTAGTGGAAGTGTAATAGGAGCTATTTTGAGTCAAGAAGGAAGACCTGTAGCTTTCTTTAGTGAAAAGTTGAATGATGCTAAGAGAAAATATTCAGTTTATGACCAGGAATTCTATGCTATTATTCAAGCTTTGAAGAAATGGAGACATTATTTGATGCCTAAAGATTTTGTGTTGTATACTGACCATAAAGCTTTGCAGTA
Organism: Chamaecyparis obtusa; assembly: GCA_027943335.1. Classification (NCBI taxonomy): domain Eukaryota; kingdom Viridiplantae; phylum Streptophyta; class Pinopsida; order Cupressales; family Cupressaceae; genus Chamaecyparis; species Chamaecyparis obtusa. The sequence continues at coordinate 2,625,429 of BSBK01007512.1, forward strand.
TTTGGGAAGTCAGAATAAATTGAATCAAAGACATATGAAGTGGGTTGAGTTCTTGCAGAATTTTTCCTTTTCATTGAAGCACAAGAGTGGACACTCAAATAAGGTTGCTGATGCCTTGAGTCGAAGAAGAAGTTTACTGACATAAATGAGAGTTGAGGTACTTGGTTTTGATGATTTGAAGTGTTTGTATGAGACTAAAATTGACTTTGCATAGCCTTGGAAAGCTTGTAAGGAACACACAGTAAGTGATAAGTGGACTGATTATTTCATTCAAGAAGATATGTTGTTTAAAGGAGTTCAGTTGTGCATACCTAGAGGATCTATGAGAGAGAACATAATAAATGAGAAACATAGTGGTGGACTTGCTAGACATTTTGGGATTGAAAATACTATGAATTTGATTTTAGAAAGATACTTTTGGCCACAGATTTACGGAGATGTATAGAGAATGGTTAGAGGTTGCAGAATTTGCCAAACAAAAAAAGGAACTAGTTAGAATTTGGGGTTGTATACACATTTTCCTGTACCTAATAGACCTTGGGAAGATGTGAGTATGGACTTTGTTCTTGGATTTCCTAGAACTCAAAGAGGTAATGATTCTATTTTGGTAGTGGTTGACAGATTTTCAAAGATGGCTCATTTCATACCTTGTAAGAAGATATTTGATGCATTACATGTAGCTGAATCATTCTTCAAGGAAGTGGTAAGATTGTATGGTTTGCCTAAATCTATTGTTTCAGATAGAGATACTAAGTTTACTGGTTACTTTTGGAGAACACTTTGGAAAAAGATGAATATGGAGTTGAAGTTTAGTTCTACATTTCACCCTCAGATAGATGGATAGACTGAAGTTGTGAATAGAAGTTTGGGAAACTTGTTGAGATGTTTAGTTGGAGATAGGCCTGCTAATTGGGATTTAGTTTTGGCACAAGCATAGTTTGCATACAATAATTATGTGAATAGAAGTACTAAGAGGACACCATTTGAGATTGTTACTAGATTTCATCCTAAGGGAACCATAGAGATGAGAGATTTACCTACTGAGACAAGAAGAAGTGCTGAAGCTGAGGATTTTGTAGTATACATGAGAACTTTTCATGATGAAGTTAAAAAGAATTTGGAGGACAGTAATCTGAAATATAAATAGAGAGAAAATAAGAGAAGGAGACATAAATATTTTGAAGTTGGAGATGAGGTTATGATTCATTTGAAGAAAAAGCTACCTACAACAAGCTGAAAATGAAGAAGTTTGGACCTTGTAAGATTCTGAAGAAGTTTGATAGTCGAAATGCTTATGAAGTGGAATTACTACAGGACATGGATATATCACCTATATTCAACATTTCTGATATCTTTGAGTGCTTTGAATCAAATGATGAGATAGAAGATGATATAGATTATCCTAAGAAAAATAAATACATCATTGACAAGATCTTGAATAGCAGAGTAAGCAAGAGTACAAGAGGAAAAGACTACATGGAATACTTAGTTCAGTGGAAAGATAAGCCTGTTGAAGACATTTCATGGATTACACAAGCTGAGTTGGATCTTTATGATTCAAGTTAGAATATGAGTAGTTCTTGATGTGGACATCAATTCTTTATCTACCCCAGGTGTATGATGTAGGAGTATCTTGGGTCTTTGAGCAATCTTGCATCAACCAAAAATATTTCTTATTTTCTATTGTTTGCATTATAATCATTTCATTTGTTGGTTTCATGTTGTGAGAAGCTGACATGATGTTGAGGACCTATTTGGTAACCTTATCCTATGATCACATAAAGATTGGATGGACCGTTTCAAAGTTATAGTTGTTTTCCTTGCCGCCGGAGCCGTATTTTCCTACAATTTTCATGCTGATTGTGCATCGTGTATCCATTGATCCTTAATGAATCAGAATTTTATCTCTCATGGAATTAAATAGGACCTAAATTAATACCTTCACCTAAGACCAAAAGTTCTAATTCATTATGAGTAAAAAGTTATAACCATTTTTCTCAGGTATCAATTTTCTTCCAATTTACACGTGAAATGTGGAGTGTTTCTTCTTGCGTGGTTCCGTGTGATGAGATGGGGCCTTGAGAAGTTAGGGAAATGTTATTGGGTCATGTGTGGACCTAAATGTAAAGGCACATTAATTTTTGTTCATTCTTTCTTTAGTTTTTGTTTAATCTTCTAGGCTGGACCTATAATGTAATTAAATGCTTGACTGGCCAACTTGTGGCTTTGCTGGCTATATATTTGGAGCTTGGGTTGTTGTAGAAGGGAGTTAGAAGGGATTTATAAGTAGAGGATGATAAAGAATAATATTTAGATCAAGATATGATTCTGATTTCATAATTCATTGTATAAGGCCGAAACTCGGAAGGCCTCACAGTCGGGCATGTTGAAAGATATAATATAAATTCTCCGTTGTTGCTGCCAGTTGCTTGTCTCATATCCATTATGTTTTCATTGATTTCATGTGTTATTAATATTGCTTCCATGTGTAACTATGAGTAGGGCTTGTTGTTGATTCAAGTGGACTCAATTCTGCTTGATTGTGCTTGTATCTACCCTGCCCTTGCCATTGGTAGAGGAAATTTTGTTTGGTCAAAGAAAAAACTAGTAGTTGTGAAGATAAGTGAATTTATTAAGGAATTGGGTGAGAATTTTAATAATTTTATGTGGGTTTATTTCAAATATTTCCATGCTAAGATGCATAAACATGAAACAATTCCAACTAGCATAGTAGAAAATATAAGGGTGATATATACTTTCTAGTAGATACAGATACATGCATTATGCTGGTGGTTGAACCTAGAACCTATTGGGTTCCATCTATGGGTTATGAAGTATAAGGTGAGTTATTGAGCCTACATGTAGATGAGTTACTATAAAAAACTTTGGATAAACAAGAATAGATATTTGGAACAAGAAAAAGAATTTTCTAAAATCAATATGGAGCTGAAGAAACCGGTCATTGAAAAGAAACCTAGAAGGATGATATTTAGCTTGGAACAAAAATTTGGTAGCGATGAAGTAGGTATATCTGGTACTTATTAAGTTTCAATTGAAGACCCATCATCCAATATTCCATCCTCTTTTGAAAAAGTGAAGAGCAAGTAGAGTAAGCCTACAGTAAAAGAAGTTGAAACTAAGAAGGAATCGGTAAAGAAGACATACAAGTGGATGAGAAAATCCATAGATAATAAGAGTGATTAGAAGGATACTGTAGAAGATAAAGAAGCCACGGTTGAATTAGACAAGGATGAAAAAGAGTTAAAAGAAAGTGGTAAGAAGAAAGACCCAAGTGCTGATTCTATTACTAAAGACATTGGAGTGTGGCAGAATGTGAGGAGTTGGAAGAAGATATGGATTCCTCAATGATGAAAACAAGAAGAAGATAGAAGAGGCTATCATATATAGCCTATAAAAATTTATATGACTCCAAGTGAACTAAATCAAACCATACATAAATATCTTTATGACTTAATCCATGCTAGATGGAAAACTGCACTAAAAATGGATAGAGAAACTATGGAGAGAGCACTTATTCAAGTGCAACCCGAGATGAATCTTGAAGATGCAAAGATATTGGTTTAATCCTATAGATATGACTTCAAAATAAAAAATAGAGCAAAAAATATACTTGTTGGTAAGACACATGTTGTGTACAATGAAACTATGGAGATATGGAGGAAAATGATTCAAGAAGTAGAACAAGAACAAAAAGAGGAAAAAGTAGTTGGCATGCAACAAAAGGGTAAAGAACCAGTGATTGAGCACATTGGTGACACATATAAAATTGAAGAGATAATAGGTGATGTTATTGCTGATATTCCTAAACAAGTGCAAGACATTTAAGAACAAAATGTTGAATTAACATAAACCAGTGGAGCGAAAGTAGAAATAGAACAAATCGGTGGAGGTGAGGTTGTAATAGAAGACATACCAGGTAAAGAAAATTCTCCCTCACCATCCCCTATGGAGGATTTAGAAATATTGATTTATAAGAGGATATAAGAAAAAGTGGTAGAACATCAGAAAGAGGTTGAAGAAAAATATAATGTTAAAAGGAAATCGAGTCTTGGAGAGTCAAGTATGAAGAAGAAGAAGAGACTAGTGCCAATAGAAAAAGAAGAAAATGAAGAGGATAGAAGAGGAAGAAACATTCACCACACTGGTAGACATAAAAAAATTGAAACCTAAGGAATTGATGAAGTATTCAACACAGTTAATCAAGAAACATTAGAGAGATAAGATGAGAGAAAAGAAGAAGAAAGCTAGAGCAATGAGACAAGATAGAGACAGCCTAGTTGAGTTGGTACCTGCGGTTGAATTTGATGAAAATAATTCTATAATAGATCAAATGGACATCTTGATAAAAGATATTTGAGATCAAAACATATATTTGCAGTCCATAGTAGTAAAAATCAAAGAAGAGAAATTAGAGAAGAAGATGATAGGTAAACTAATGGAGAATATTACAAAGGATAGGAGCAAATTGACAGATCTAGTGAAAGAAGTGAAGAGTACATTGGCTAAGGCATGACAACTATTCACTAAAGTATCAAATTAATCAAAATTTGTAAAAGAATTGGAGAAAAAAAGAGTTGAAACTCAAAATATTCTAGAGAGCTTAACTAGCCATCTTGATCCTATTTCAAGCCCAGTTACTATTTATAGTAGTCAAGTGGAGTATTTATCTCACAATGTGAAGAAAATTCAATAGGAATAAGAAAATAGTATGAGTAGTCTACTTGAGCTACAATCATTTTTATCCCCTACTATAGAGGTCATGCAGTAGAATGTGAAGAAGGTAGAAGGGATCCTTGCCTTATCAGACATGAGCACTCTAGGCAGTATATAAGAGCTAGCTTCTAGCTTCCTTGAGAAAATTATTATTTTGGGTCACTTGTAGAAATCATGGGAGACATCCTTAGAGTCAACAAATATAAAATTCAATATAATCTTTGACAGAATGTTAGTAAATTGTGTATAATTATACGTATTTTAGTTTTGCACCTTTGGCATTGTTGTCAAAAGCGGAGAATATGATATTTGGGAACATATTGAGAAGTATTTGGTGAAGTAGATAGGGGGGAATAGGTATAGTAATAAGTACTTATGAGGAGAATAAGTATAGGAATAATTCTTTATGAAGATATAGATCAATGCATGAGTAGAGATATAGAGAGCATAATGTGTTTTCCATCAATGCCAAAGGGGAATATTGTTGGCATTTTGATGAGTTGATTGATTGACATTGTGATGTATATTGGTTGTAGTCATAGGAAGTCATTGATTTGGTTGTCATTGATGGAAACTAAGTTAGATCAGTCATGTATCACAATCGGTGAAGTACAAAATGCAACTGGTGTGAAGGATATGTGATCGGTAAAGTCTAGAAGATTGGTAGACAATAAGGTAAATAATTTGGTAGCGGTCATGATAGATAAAGAATTATGAAGAGTGGTCACAAATATAGTATCATCATGGTCATAAAATAGTGTGATTCTAACCATAACTCATTTGGTTGATTAGTAAGAGAGATTTTGTTGAAACATTCTTTTAGATAGATAAGAACACTTGTGTTCTTGAGCATCAATTGGAAGATTCTAGATTGGTAAGTGGTATATTGGTTGCGATGATATTTGGTGTTATGATGACATGTAATAAGGATTATAGAATTGATGACTTGGAACTCTTGGAATCGATGCTATTATTTAAGGAAGATCTAAGGTGATGCCTTGGAGAAGTCAAAATGTGTTCAACTACTTTGGAGATATATCATGCATATCTTATTCTAAGTCGACACAGTCATAGGAAAATGTGTTGTACACAGAGATTATAACTTTGGTGTGTGGTTCTTGTGCGGGAAAGAATTTGGATTTCATTAAGTGATGCAAGGAGTGAATATAAGTGGAAATACTCATATTGTAAAAGGTTATTTTTTTTATGTTGTTATGGTTGATGAAAAGGTTATGAAAAAGGTTTGTGATCTCAATTAGGGTTGCAATCAGAGATCTGATGGAGACAAAGTTGTGAGAAGTTACAGAGTGCAAAAAAAAGATTAGATCTGAAAGGAAATTAGTTTCAGATCCAAATCACTCACTTGTTGTTCCCTAGAAGTTACAACAAGAAAATCCCTTGACAGGGTGATCTTTAACATGTTCCTCATTGTAAATACCTTAACGAGGTGAGCTCTTAACAAATTCTTAAAATACTCTTGTGAGGTAGATCTTAGCATATATGATTGTACTTCTAACAAAGTAGTAATCGCTCCAAACAGGGAGAACCCTTAGAAAGAGTAATTGTATCTCTTGATAGGGAAACCTCATTTACTGTAGTAGTGAGCATATTGGTGTCATCCCCACCATGGTTTTTTCCTCTAACTTAGGGTTTCCATGCAAAAATAATTGTGTCATGTGTGATGATTTTTTGGATGCTTGATATTGTTATCTTTCATTTGTTTAATTCAATTATATGCTTTGTGGTTTGGAAGTTATTATTGAAGTTATTCAGATTGGTGGTTGGATTAGTCCATAATCTATTTGTATTGATTCATTACCCCTCTTAGTACCTAAGAATTATAACAATTAGTATCAGAGCATTGGTCCTCTTGGTGACAAGCCTAACAACTTCAGAGATATATATACAACTATAGAGAAATAAAGGTATGAGATGGAAATTGAGAATACACACAAGATGATCAATGAGCTACAAGGAAAGCTAAAAATGTCTCTTGCAAAAAAAGAGAGAACTTACTGAGAAGTTAAGTGAAAGCCAAGATTACATTGATCAACTATCTTAAGGTAGTATGTCTAAATAATCTAAGGAAGCAATTGCAGATTTGATGGAAAAGAACAAGAAACTCAAAGAAGAAGTGTAAAATTTGAAAAGAGAGCTTGCAAGTCAATTTGTCAAGATGTGTGAAGACCTTAAAAAGAAAAGAATAACTGATTATGAAAGGAAGGTTTCTGAAGAGGATAAGAAAGTTGTTGAGGATGCATTGAAGGAAAGAGAGGAAAATTCTTCAAAATATCTCAAGAGAATTCTATCATGCATGAGCGCCTACATGACACATTTGAGGAGAATCAATAAATTATGAGTGAAAATGAAAGAATCAGAGAAGAGAGTGAGAAATTGAAGAATGAATTAAAAAATGAGAAAGATGCAAATGAAAATTTGAAACAATACAATGAAATTTTGCAAAATATTGATGAACAATTGAAGAGACAAAGAAGACACAAAGACCCTACTGGTCTTGGGTACACTGGTCAAGGAATATTTGAAACTGACAAGTCATCAAAATCTAAACCTCAGAAGCCACAGATCGATCAGAAGGTAGATCCAAGAAATTTAGGTAAGAAACCTAATAGAGCTACTTGTTATAACTGTGGAAAGCCTGGTCATACTACAAATGTGTGTAGGAGAAAACTAGTGAATAAACCTTATAATTTTGATGGTTATTTCTATAATTGTCACAAGTATGGTCATACTTCTTAGGAATGTAGATCTAGAAATAGATCCAGTGGTGAGAGATTGGATGGATATTGTTTCACATGCAGTAATTATGGACATAAAGCTGAGAATTGCAAGTCTAAAGTGTATGTTCTTAGGTCTCCAAAAAAATTGGTAAGCCCTTATGAAAGGGAAAGGGAATTCAATGTCACATGTTGAGTATGTGGTAACTATGGTCATTTAGTAGTGAATTATAGAATAAGAACACATAGATGAAATCTTGGACCTTGGGGGTCAACTAGTATGGCATGTTTCCGTTTCCATAGGATTGGTCATCTTGCAAGAGAATGTTAGTTCAGAAACTGGTCACCCAACCAGTCAGAAGACATAAAGGGTAAGAATATTATTGATGTTGAGGAAGTTAGTTGAGAGATGAAGAAGATCTAGAGGAAGGTAGGAGAGAAACTGAAAGAGGTAAAATCATCTAGAGATAATTTATCATCCTCTGCTATAGATGATTCTTCTTCAAACTAAGCATATTATTTTGTTTGGGGGAGAACTTATAGAAAAAATCCTTTACCAATCCCTTAGATCTAAGAGTGGTAAGATATATATGCACATCATGGTGTAAGATGCTATGATTTTGGTTTTGATAAAGCTTATTAAAGTTTTTGATGATTTCATGTCAATTTCATTAAGTTCTCATGGTATATACCCATTTACCATTTGATATCAATTATAAATATTGGAGTACCTATCGGTGGATATGTAGAAATTAGTGATATGATACTATTCCTACGTTGGAAAAGAACTATTTTACCGATGGAAGAGTGTAAAATTTATATATCAATGATAAATAAAGGGAAGTGATTTCACTTTTTTACTTTTACATTCATTTGATCAACATTTGAGAGCTATTATGAATGTCATCGTGCATAGGTTGAATTTGAGCTAAGACATTTGAGCCTATTTTTCTATTGGTTTTTTGTGAGACCTAACCAGTGTATTACAATTTATTAATCTAGTTTGTAGTTGGATTTGTGTGTTATTATAGTTGGTTGAAATTGAAAGAAGCATCAATACTCTTTTTTTGATGAACATTATTGAGAAGTGTTAACCATTTTTCAATCTCCATCTGATAAAAGCGACTGAGATTGATATGACTGGTGTCCTATCTATGATTCCTCTGTGAGTGTTGTTGATCGAGGATGTTTATTCCTATGTTCAATGCAAGATTAAATAATTGGGAGTTGGAGCTATCAAGAAAGTATATAAAGATATGCATATCGATGGTGTATTGAGAGATGAACGCAAGCATCTATATGAGAAAGGTTTAATGTATGTGGTGGACATTCCCACTAAATTCCATCTTGATTAGATTTTCTATGTATTAAGAAGAGTGCTTGATCAATTAATTTTGTTGGACAAGTCACATAAGATTTTGAATATAATGATTCACAGAGTTATTGGATTTTGAGTGCAAGGATTAGAATGTACATTGAGAATAGTTGCAACAAATTTAGTTTCTGAGCTAACCAAATCTAGACAACACACCAGAGCTATGATTATAGATAATATTGAAGATAGAGAATTTTTTTCACATATATGGTGATAGTTTATCAGGTATATCAATCAAGCAGATTTAACAATGTACCTAGTGGTTCTATCCATGCTGGTTATCGGATAGTGAAAGATGATTCATTGTATGATTTATGCAAGATGATCAAAAGTTAATTTTTGGAAAACATGGAGAGGATAAAGAAAGAAAAGAAGAAATCATTCAAGTATGGTGCCCTACTGGTATGCATATTTTTCTACATCCAAAATCTCTTCCCTGGTAGAGGAAATTTTGCTTTGTCAAAGAATAAACAAGTAGTTGTGAAGATAAGTGAATTTATTAAGGAATTGGGTAAGAATTTTAACAATGCTATGTGGGGTTATTTCAAAGATTTCCAAGATAAGATGCATAAACATGAAAGAATTCTAGCTATCATAGTAGAAAAATATAAGGATGATATATATTTTCTAGTAGATACATATACATGCATTATGATGGTGGTTGAACCTAGAACCTATTGGGTTCTACCTATGGGTTATGAAGTAGAAGGTGATTTAATGAGCCTACATGTAGATGAGTTATTGTCAAAACCTTTGGATAAAAAACCATACAGATTTGGAACAAGAAGAAGCATTTGCTAAAATCAATATGGAATTGAAGAAAATGGTCATTGAAAGGAAACCTAGAAGGATGATATTTAGCCTAGAATAGAAATTTGGTAGTGATGAAGCAGGTACATTTGGTACTGCTTAAGTTGAAACTAAAGACCCATCATCCAACATTTCATCCTCATATGCAAAAGTGAAGAGCAAGTAGAGTAAGCGTACAATAAAGGATTTTGAAACTAAGAAGTAATCAGTAAAGAAGACATACAAGTGGAAGAGAAAATCCATAGATAATAAGAGTGATCAATAGGATATTGCAGAAGATAAACAAGCCAAGACTGAATCAGACAAGGATGAAAAATAGTTAAGAGAAAGTGTTAAGGAGAAAGTTCCAAGTGTTGATTCTATTGCTAAAGACATAATGGAGTGTGGTAGAATGGGCGGAGTTGGAAGAAGATATGGATATTTTGCACATGAACTCCATAGTGTGGTAGAATGGGAGGAGTTGGAAGAAGATATTATGGATCTTTGACATGATGTGAGTAAATTATGTATAATTATACATATTTTAGTTTTGCACCTTTGGAATTTTTGTCAAAGGGGGAGAATATGATATTTGGGAGCATATTGAGAGGTATTTGGTGAAGCGGATACAGGGACAATAGGTATAGGAATAAGCCTTTATGAGGAGAATAAGTATAGGAATAAGTTTTTATGAAGATATAGATCGATGAATGAGTAGAGATAAGGGGGGCACAATGTGTTTTCCATCAATGCCAAAGGGGAAGATTGTTGGCATTTTGATGAGTTGATTGATTGACATTGTGATGTATATTGGTTGTAATTATAAGAAGACATTGATTTGGTTTTCATTGATGGAAACTAAGTTAGATCAGTCATGTATCACAATTGGTGAAGTACAAGATGCAATTGGTGTGAAGGATATGTGATCGGTAAAGTCTAGAAGATTGGTAGATAGTAATGTAAACACTTTGGTAGCAGACATGATAGATGAAGAACTATGAGGAGAAGTCATAGCTATAGTATCAACATGGTCAGCATATAGCGTGGTTCTGACCATAAATCATTTGGTTGATTGGTAAGAGAGATTTTGTTAAAACATTCTTTTAGACAAATAAGAACACTTGTGTTCTTGAGCATCAGTTGGAAGATTGTAGATTGGTAAGTAGTACAGTGGTTGCAATGATATTTGGTTTTATGATAACATGTAATAAGGCATATAGAATCGATGAGTTGGAATTCTTGGAATCGATGTTATTATTTAAGGAAGATCTAAGGAGATGCTTTAGAGAAGTCAAAACATGTTCAACTACTTTGGAGATATATCATGCATATCTTATTCTAAGCCAATGCGGTCATAGTAAAATGTGTTTTACATAGAGATTATAACTTTGGCATGTGGTTCTTGCATGGAAAATAATTTTGATTTCATGAAGATGATGATAGGAGTGTATATAAGTGGAACTACTCATATTGTAAAAGGTTGTTGTTTTTATGTGGTTATGGTTGATGAAAAGGTTGTGAAAAAGGTTTGTGATCTCAATTAGGGTTGCGATCAGAGATTTGATGGAGATAGAGTTGTGAGTAGTTACAATGTACATAAAATAGATTGGATCTGATAGGAAATCAATGCTACATCCAAATCACTCAATTATTGGTCCCTAGCAGTTACAACAAGAAAATCCCTTAACATGGTGAACTTTAACAAGTTCCTCATTAGAAATACCTTAATTGGGTGAGCTCTTAACAAAGTATTGAAATCCTCTTGCAAGGTAGATCTTAGTAGATCTGATTGTACTTCTAACATGGTAATAATCACTCCTAACAAGGTGAACCCTCATAAAGGGTAATTGTAGCTCCTAACAAGGGAAACTCATTTATTATAGTAGTGAGCTAGTGGGTGTCATCCCCACCATATTTTTTCCCTCTAACCAAGGGTTTCCACACAAAAAACATTATGTTATGTGATGATTTTGTGGATTCTTGATATTTTTATATTTTATTTTTTTACTTCAGCTATATGCTTTATGGTTTGGAAGTTATTATTGAAGTTATTCATATTGGTGGTTGGATTTCTCCATAATCTATTTGTAATGATTCACCCCCCTCTTAGTACCTAAGAATTCTAACACAAAATTTGGAATAGCCAACCACAAATATAATGAAAAAGAGACCACGACAAGAATTCAAAATTGAAATTCCTCAAAATAATACCTTTGAATGAATTAACAACCCCTCATTTGATACAACATCCTCTCAAGGAATAATTAGTGTTAAGGATATTTCCAAAGAATATTGTAAAAGGACATTAAGACTTGACTTAAAGCAATGTATTCCAACAACTCAGTGAGAAGTACCAAAACATGCATTCTCATTTTCCTTATGGATGCCACATATACCTTGTTTGGAAGGAAATGAAAACATACAACAAAGTGGCCCTTTGTCATTAACATATCCATTAATGCAAGAGAAGAATTAAAGTATTACATAAAATCAAGGGCCAAATAAAAGTACACCAAGGGAATCTATTGTAAAAATGATAGATGCATCTCAAGTGACAACCACAACTATGCCAAACAAATCATGTGAATCAAAGAGGAAAAGTATTATTGATATTTATGTAATTTCACCAAGGGTGATGCAACAAGAAAGTGTACCATGACAAGTAAGTGCACCACAACAAGAAAGTGTACCATGAAAAGTAAGTACACCATAAAAATAAATGATATCACAACAAAGAAGTATATCAAAACAAAAAAATGTGTCACAAAAAGCACTTGTATCACAACAAGAAAAAGCACAAGTCAACATGATATCTCAAACAAAAAAATTGAGATCAGATCATAAGATTCCAAATATTAATGAGATGCTTTCTCCATTGGGATATCATCAAGAACTGATGCAGCCAAGAGATGGTGGATTCAATTAAGGACAGTCCAAAACTTGTAGCTTCAGAACAACACAATGGAATAACACAACACAACACAACAAGATATGTTTCAAAACATATTTTCCATTAACATGCCTGTCTGTAAGGCCTTCTGGGTTAGGGCCAATTACAATCAGAAACAATTCTATAAGATCATCAAGATCCAACACAACTCTAGCTAGTTTAGTTCTAAAAACTATCAGTAACTGATGGAAACTCTAAGGCAGATCTGAACTTGAGCTTGCAAGCCTCCAAGCAATCTCCTTGTCTCCAAGTATGCAAACCACTAGCTCCACTATTACAAACTATCAGATAACAATCTGATATGCAATATAGCACATGATCTTTTCCACAACTTCACTTATCTAGTTCTCCCAAATCTTCTTTCATGATCTCTCTAAGTCATTCCTAAACAACTACCCTAAACATCCCTTAAATAATAATCATCAGCCACAAGTTGGCTGGATGAAACCATTAACTCCTCCTAACAAATATTAAATGTAATAAAATTTGACTCTTAAATAACCTTACAATTAATAAATTCAACATGTCGGCCTCCAGATCCACATAAGAGAATCCAAAAAAAGATACCAACAATAAATGCACCAAGTTGGCCAAGCAAATCTTCAAGAACTCCAATCGGTAAGCCAGAACTACTGAGTGCTAGAGAAACAATCGAGCACCAGTGAAACAACCAACCAAGCCAAGAAACACCAAGAAATAATGGCATTACCGAGCACCAGTTCCATCGAGTAACATAAGTCTCACCAAGTTCCTTCAATGACCGAGCTTCCTTCAATAACCGAGACCATCGGTTAAGGCTGCAATCGAGTAACACTAGCCAAGTAACACACCACCATGTAGATTCACTGAGGACCCAAGAATGCCCCTGCATCAGACACCCCAGGTTCAAAAAGATGTTCATATGTGAGAATAACATCTTCTAGGATTGAGCACATAAACCCTGAATTGGTTCTTCACATACAAGTCCTCCACCTTTTCACTTTGCGTACTCTTCCACTTCAGATTCCTCTGTCTCTTCAAGTCTTTCCTTGATAACACATAGGTCTATTATCCAAACTAATCATTTATTCTCTTAGGATCTACCAACTTAGCTTGGCTACTAATACTTAGACTCCTCCTACTGAGTGTTGTATCTAGTAAATGCATCAGGGAAAACTTCCTGTCATCCTTCTCAATAGTAAACACATTCTTCACACAATCATACATAGCTTTGCAATCATATTGCTAAGGTCTACCAATAAATATTTGACAACTATTCATCTCCATAATATCACATAACACAAGATCCTTATATTGGCCAATCTGAACATCAATAAAGCATTGTTCTCTTACTTCTAGAGCATGATCATCTTGCAACTAGCCAATCCTATAAGGATGTGGATGTCTTATTCTACTCAAACCAAGTTTCTAAACCATGTCCTCAGCAACAAGGTTATCAATACTACCACTATCAACAATAACATCACAAAGTTTACCTCTAGACTTGCATTGAGTCCTGAACAAGGTTCCTCCTCTGAAAAGGTTCCTCCTTTGTATTGAGCAATGTTCACCGAAGTAGAAAGTTCTTAGATTCATGTTCATTCTCAACATTTTCATTCACCATAGGAGCTCATCGATCACCAAGCTTCTTCTATGTACACTCAAAAGAACAGTTTCCTTCTTCACCATAGTTATATCAAGTTCCCTTAAAGATAACTCTACCTATCTTCTTCTTTAGTTCTACAAGTTTCTGTTCATCTTCTATAATCATCGGTTTATCCTTCACTGAGTGATCAATCTTTTCCTTTCCTCGAGGATTACCATGGTGTTTCCTCTTCAACTAATCTTCTGCCTTCAGAGCATACTGATAAGCATCTTCAACATAATTAATCTTTAGCATACCAAGCTCATCTTGAATATTGAATCTCAAACCATTCACATATCGAGCTGCCTTTTCCTTACCAAGTTCTCTATGTCCAGACCGAATAGTAAGTTTGTAGAACTCCTTGGTATAATCTTCAATAGTCATATCCTTCTATTTTAGATTCTACAATTTCTTAAATAAGTCAAGCTCATAGTCAGCAGGTATGAACTTAGCTTTCAACTTAGTCACCATCAACCTCCACCGATTGATCTTCATTTCACCTTCATCTTCTCTATCTCTTTGTAATTATTTCCACCAAAGACTAGCATGTCCTTTCAAATTTGTCTGTGCTAACCTCACCCAAAGAGGATCTTCAATTTATTCTAGCTCAAAGAAATCTTCAAGTTCACCAATCCAATCAATCAAATTATTGGGCTTCAAAATACCAAAGAAAGTAGAAACTTCCATTCGGTAACTATTACTTAACCAAGCTCCAAATCTAGGCAACCGACCAGTTCTATCTTCACCAGATCTATCCCTCCGGTCATCACCACTAGATCTAGCAGCTTCAAATTCTTTAATAGCTTCCTCATAACCATCTTCAGTACCAACATTTCAAGGTACACTAGCCATGGATCTCATGATCTTAGCGACCATGTAATTCTTCATCAACTCCATCTCAGATCTGAAATCTAATTTCACCTTCTCTATAATCCTAGATTCCATAGTATCACAGAGATCTGAAATCACTCTAGGGTCCAATCTTCTCAGAGGCATCCTTAAAGATAAGAGAAACCCTCTGCAACAAACCCTACACTGACCACCTTGTGACAATCTCCAAGTTGTATGCAATTTAGATCACAACCTGCCACCTCACACAAACAACTAGGGCAAGATTCCACAAGTTCAGTGCTCTGAATCTACAACTCAAATCATACAATTTCTTCACCAACAAGATTAACTTCACAAGATCAACCTTGCTAGGTCAATCTTCACTCCACAAGATTAAATCAGTTTTGATACCACCTGATGCAGCCAAGGGATAGCAGATCCAATTAAGGAAAGTCCAAACCTTGTAGCTTCAAAACAACACAATAGAATAACACAACACAACACAACAAGATATGTTTCAAAAAATATTTTCCATTAACATGCCCGACTGTAAGGCTTTCTGGGTTAGGGCCAATTACAATCAGAAATAATTCTACAAGATCATCAAGATCCAACACAACTCCAACTAGTTTAGTTCTGAAAACTATCAACAACTAATGGAAACCTTAAGGCAGATCTGAACTTGAGCTCACAAGCCTCCAAGCAATCTCCTTATCTCCAAGTATGCAAACCACTAGCTCTACTATTATAAACTATCAGATAACAATATGATCTGTAAGATCACGTGGGATCTTTTCCACAACTTCACTTATTTAGTTCTCCCAAATTTGCTTTCATGATCTCTCTAAGTCATGCCTAAAAAACTACCCTAAACATCCCTTAAATACTAATCATCAGCCACAAGTCAGCTAGATGAAACCATTAACTCCTCCCAACAAATATTAAATGTAATACAAGTCAGCTCTCAAATAGCCTTACAATTAATAAATTCAACATGTCAGCCTCCAAATCCACATAGGAGAATCCAACAAAAGATACCAACAATAAATGCACCAAGTTAGCCAAGAAAATCTTTAAGAACTCTAGTCGGTAAGCTAGAACTACTAAGTTCCAGAGAAACAACTGAGCACCAGTGAAACAACTGACCAAGCCAAGAAACACCGAGCAATATAGGCATTACCGAGCACTAGTTCCATTGAGTAACAAAAGTCTCACCGAGTTAAGGCTAAGGCTGCAACTGAGTAACACCAGCCAAGTAACACACCACCGTGCAGATTCACCGAGGACCCAAGAATGCCCTTGCATCAAGAACTAAAGAAGAAACAACAAAAAATGAAGCAAATGAAACAATATCAAGTGGGTCAAGGATCTCTTCCATCATAAAATGTTCAATATCCACCAAGAATGCAACAAATGTATCAATAAAAACCTTTGCAATGACAATTTAAGCTACAATAATTTCCACAACAACCTCAACAACCACAGTTTGTACAACAACCTCAACAACAATGGTTTGTACAATAACTTCAATAGAAATATATGTAACAACCTCAATATGTGTCGCAGTATCATGAAAAAATAACTCCACCTCATCAAAAACCCATTTATTCAACGTATAAACAACATGTGGATGATCCTCAAAAATGCCAAAGAAAACCAATGACATAGTATCAATATCGGTAGATACAACAATAACTTCTATGATTAAAACTAGGTAGTAATCGAGCTCCTCCTATACCACCACATGATAATACATCTATTGAGTCTTCAGATTCAAAGACTCCTAGAACTGCAACACAAATAGGACATGATCCCTCACCTAATGATGAGATGATCCAACATATCAAGCATTTGGAGAAACAAGTTGATGCATTGGAACTAAAATGCAAGAAGATACATTATATGGAACAAGATTTGTGCCCTAATACATTTGACAAGAATTTATATATTCCTCTCTTACCAAGTAATTTTGAAGTACCCAAAGTCAAGAAATATAGAGGGAAGGGTAATTTTATTGATTGATGAAGGGTGCTCCCCTTAATACCACAAACACATAACAGAAACAGAGAAACAACAACAATATGCAAGAACAGAAAATGGGCTTCTTATTATCTCCACAAATGTGGAATTACAAACTTTCAGAATTACAATATGCAAAGCCACATGGGCATTCCCTTACAATATTCTATAGGACAAAGCCTTGAATCATTACCTAGATCTACCTAGCACTATCCTGAACTGCCTAAGACAACACTACAACCTTCCTTATATAGGCAATTTTCCACCGCTTGGTAAGGTTCCAGAATTTTTAGCCAACAAGGCCGACCAAACTTATAATTATTTTATTTTACAATTTATTACATCAAAGTTGGCTCAAAATAACTTTTGAAACCCAAACAAAATTTTTGAAGGAAAATCATTTTTCGCCATTTCAGGTGACCCAACTTCCGAAGACCATAAGTCATCGCTAGTTGACCTGATTGACTATTATAACCCCATTCCAAAAATGCCACGAAGCGCTCTATAGGCTTGACTTGCGCAAGCGCTTGTCACCCAAATTGTCGACCTCATTCAAGGCCTCTAAAGCCTTCAAAACAAAGTTCAAAGTTTCTGTACCCTATTGCCAATATCAAAAATCTTCAACATCTACAAAGTTAGACTTGATCTGTCAATGAAACTTTACTGGCAGGCTGATATGACCAAAATGAACCTCCAGGGAAGAAATTATAACATTTTGAGATTGGATGACCAACTTACTAAAAATAGAAAGTTTCCACAAATAGAAGCTCTGCACAAGATAGCCCTTATTGAAAATAAAACCAGAAATATTTTTGGGTGATGCAAGATTTCTCTTACACCCAGGATGCTCCTGCATCAGACACCCAGGGTAATTTGAGAAGTGACCCTGTCATGACTCAAGTGTGCAGAGGAAAACCAAGATGGTTAACCTCCTCCTTCATTAGCCATGATGAATCTTCAACAGGTCATTCTTTCCATTTGACCAAATATTCTTCATATGTCATATTCCTTGTGCTTCTGCCAACATGACTATCCAGTATATCCTCAATCTCCTTGATATCTAAACTAGTTGCTAGAATACTCCACTATTCTGCTATGATCTCATCTTCAACACCCCCTTCATGATACTTTGTCAAATCTAAAATGTTAAATGCTGGTGAAATATTCAGCTCAGTAGGAAATTCTACCTCATATGCATTTCCTAAATCATGCTTCTTCAGTATCTTACATGGCCCAAATTTCTTCATTTTCAACTTGTTATATGTACCAACTAGAAATCTCTCCTTCCGCAAATGAACCAAGACTTCATCTCCAACCTAAAATTCCTTATGCTTCCTTTTCACATCTACCTTAGCCTTATACTACACATTTAGCTTGGTAATATGCTTCCTCACCTCCTCATGGATGTTCTTCAAATGTTCTGCAAAATCCTCAGCTTCAGCACTACTTATTTCTCCTTTATCTATCTTCCTCAACTCAAATTCATTTCTAGGACTACTTCCATATACAATCTGTGGATGATGTGATGAACTAAAGTTCAAATCTGTCTTCAAATCTTCACTTTTTGCTAGTGTCATTTTGTGTGTTGCCTTATTTGGCAAACTGGCTCCTGGAATCAAGTCCATCTAATGACTGATCTTTCTTACTGGTGGTAATCCAGTAGACACATTATTGGATACAATATCCTAAAACTCATTCAATAATTCTAAAACTTCTACAGGAACATCTTCTACTTCCTCTTTCCTAGCCTTTGGAATTAAGGTAAAATAGACATGATCATGCCTCATACCATCTAGGAATTTCCTTCCATCAACAAAAATTATTCTTGCATTACCACATACCTTTTCTTCGGTCTCCTTAAATGGCTTTAGCTTATGTCGCACTCCATCCTTTGTCAGGGAATAGGTATTCGCATGACCATCATGTACAACACATCTATCAAACTACCAAGGTCTACCCAACAACATAGGACATGCATCCATAGATATGATATCACATATTACCTCATCTTGGTAACCACCAATCTTGAACTTCACTAGGCATTGTTCATTGACCATGACCTTGTGGTTATCCTGCACCCAGGAAACCTGATATGGATGTGGATGTTTCTGCCTCTTGAGCTTCAACTTTGTCACCATCTCTTTTGACACCAAATTAGTAGTACTACCACTATCAATAATCACATCACAACACTTACCCTCACACTTGCACTGGTGTGAAACAGGCTCCTTTACTTAGGTTCATTCTCACCACTCAACTGGACTCTTATGTTAATCAACATTTCTCCTCTTTCAACATCTTTTGAATTTGAGGATCTGGCATCTTCATCTACATGTGCAACTCTAGCCTGGCCTTCATTCCTCCTATCTATCCTTCCTTGGCATTGAGACATTCAAATGCCCTATGACCTTCTTCTCCATAGTGAAAATATGTTCCACTTAAGCCTCCTCTTCCAGATCCTTGTCCTCTTCCTCTTCCTCTCTGATCTCTATCATTTTGATCATGGAAATGATTGACATTATCTCCTCTCTGATTCTAACTATTACTAGCCTCATCCTACTTTTTCAGATCTTCATTTTGATCTCCATATGACCATCCACCAGATGTTCCATCATGACCTCTTCCATTTTGTCTGCTCTCAAACTTCTTGTTTAGCTTTTTCTCTACTTTTAGGAAAAACTGGTATGCCTCTTTAATACTGTTCATTTGAACTAGATTCAACTCCTCTTGAATTCTTGGCCTCAAACCATTAAGGTAATGGGCAACTTTCTCCTTATCAGCTTCTACATGGCTTGTTCTCATGAAGATTCAATAGAAATCCTCTGTATACTCCTGAATAGATCATCCTGCTTGCTTTAAACTTTGCATTTTCTTTAGTAGGTCAAGCTCATAATCAACAGGAATGAACTGTTGCTTCAATTTATCCACCATCCGATCCCATCTTGTGATTTTATCCTTTCCTCTTCTATTTCACTCAAATTGAATCTCTTGCCACTAGATCTTTGCATGACCTTTGAGTCTGGCCTTCGCAAACTTGACCCGATCAGGATCCTCAATATCTTCATACTCAAAATATTCTTTACATTCATTGATCCAGTCGATCAACTCCTATGGGTTAAGATTTCTTGAAAATGCAGGATCCTCAATCTTAGGTCTTTTTCCAATCTTGGAAATGGCTCAAAAAAGTCTTTCTTCCACCTGGTTCACAACTTTGACTTCTCCTTCTTCATCTTCTTCCTCGGCTTCATCCTCACTTTCATCTCTGACATTAAGATTCATTCCTCTATGAATCTCTTCTTGTAATGCTCGCACTTGTCTCTGGAGCACTCTAACCTTAGGTGTTACAACACCAGCTCTTCTACCATGTTCCCTTCATGGAGGTATTTTTGTGATTCTCATTGAAACCCTAACCACGGTCCCGGTGCAAACTGCCTCACAGTCAATGATCTGTTTACATAGAAACCCTAACCCACAGTCCTGGTGCAAATTGCCTCACAATCAACAATCTGTTTACATAGAAACTCTAACCCATGGTCCTAGTGCAAACTACCTCACAATCAGTGATATGTTTACACACTCAGGAACTCTTTCTTTGATACCACTTGATGAAGGGTGCTCCTCTTAATACCACAAACACATAATAGAAACAGAGAAACAAAAACAATGTGCAAGAATAGAAAATGGGCTTCTTATTATCTCCACAAATGTGGAATTACAAAATTTTAGAATTACAATATGCAAGACCACATGGGCATTCCCTTACAATATTCTATAGGAAAAAGCCTCAAATCATTACCCAGATCTACCCAGAACTGTCCTGAACTGCCTAGGACAACACTACAGCCTTCCTTATATAGGCAATTTTCCACCACCTGGGAAGGTTCCATAATTTTTAGCCAACAAGGCCAACCAAACTTAGAATTATTTTATTTTACAATTTATTACATCAAAGTCAGCTCAAAATAACTTTTGAAACCCAAACAGAAATTTTGAAGGAAAATCATTTTCTACCATTTCAGGTGACCCAACTTCCGAAGACCATAAGTCATCGCTAGTTGACCCGATTGACTATTATAAACCCATTCTGGAAAGGCCACAAAGCACTCTATAGGCATGACTTGTGCAAGCACCTATCACCCAAATTGTTGACCTCATCTGGGGCCTCTAAAGCCTTCAAAACTAAGTTCAAAGTTTTTGTACCCTGTTGCCAATACCGAAAATCTTCAATATCTACAAAGCTAGACTTGATTTGTCAATGAAACTTTATTGGCAGGATAATATGACCAAAATGAACCTCCAGGGAAGAAATCAAAACTTTCTGAGATCAGATGACCAACTTACTAAAAATAGTAAGTTTTTACAAATAGCAGCTTCGCACAAGATAGCCCTTATTGAGAATAAAACCAAAAATATTTTTGGGTGATGCAAGATTTCTCTTACACCTAGGATGCTCCTGCATCATTGATCATATCCAATAATTTTACACCTCTTGTATAGAAGTAAATCATGAGGAAACATATCTCATGTGTCTTTTCCCTCATAGTCTCAATGGACAAGCAATGGAATAGTAATCTAAGATACCTGGAAACATAAAATCTTGGAATGAGCTAGAAGATAAATTCATATCTCATTTTTCTTTCAACATATAAAATGGGATTACACTATCAGATTTATATGCAACAAAAAAGAAGACAGGTGAACCATTCATAACATTCTTGTTGCATTGGAGAAGTCTTGCTAGCCAATGTCCTTTTGATATTCTGGAAGAGCAACACGTTTGGTTATTAATCAAAGATCTTGTAGCTGAAATGATGTATGAAGTTAAGATCCAAAGTCCAATTACCATTGAGAAGCTCATGTGAAAAGGAATTAACATTGAATATTCTCTCATCTACAAAGGTGTGCTCAAGATTAATAAAGATAACAATATTGTGAGCACATCAAATGAGAATTAAAAATTCTAGTCTCAAAATAAAAATGATATGAATGATAGTGTCGTGGATGCACAAATGATTAATACAACACATGAAAAACTTAGTCTTAAAGTACCTAATGTTATGAAAACTCAGACTATGACCCAAACACCACCTCAGACCCAACCTCCAAATGAAACACAACAAAATCAACTACGTCAAAACTCAAGGAATAGAGATGGGCCACCAAGACAATTCACACCCTTGGGTGAACCCATTTATTTTATGTTGAAATAATTAATTCAATTTTTTTTTATTCAATTACCTAAGATTAGAAATGAACCTCCATAAAATCCTCATGGTGGGATGAAAATAAAACTATGACTATCACTGTTCTAAAGGTCACAAGACTACTTCATGTTTTCAATTAAAACATCTAGTACAAGATCTCATCGATCAAGACTTAATTTAAGTAGAGAATCTTGCTGACTCTTCCAATATTGATCATAATATTTTTAAGGATCCATTGAATGACCATGGAATGGGAAAGGCATCTAGCTCAAATTCAAATTCAAAATCTAATGTAAATTATACCTGAAAATATCATGAGTACTATACCATAAAATACTTTTACAAGTTAAATGCCTATGTATCTACTTTCACCTTCAAAGATAATAATCCCAATGTCTTGTCACAACTTGTTATACTAGGATCATTGTGCTCAGAGCACCTTCTAGACCCAAAGTTCTCGCTAAATATAACCTTGTTGACCACCTTGCAAAAACCCTAGCCTAGATCTTGATACTTGAGTTATTGCATACATACCCCCAGCATAAAGATATCTTGGATAAGGTCATGAAAGAATCAGTTGTCACAAATGACATTGATGTTGCCTAGTTTTAGGCCATGATAGGGAGCTTTTTTGTATCTTAACTTTTTTCTTTCAATGATGTACCTAAAGATAAACTATCCTTTGTACCTAGAATTTTTTGTCCACAATTGTAAAGTTAGACGAGTCATGATAGATGGTGGAGAGAGACTTAATATTTGTAACTTAAAGGTTGTATCAAGTCTTAGCTACACTAAAGATGACTTTGATCCATCCAAAAATATCACAATCAAAGCATATGATGATGATGATGATCAGCTTCCTTCTAAATGAGTCATCATATTTCGCATCATAATTGGTATAGTTAATGAGAATACATTGCTACAAGTTTTGGATTTGGATCTTCCTTATAACATAATTTTGGGACGCCCCTGGATTTATGCCATGAAAGAAGTTGCATATACTTATAAAAAATGTTTGAAGTTTTCCCATAATGGGTTGGAGATCACTATTATAGGAGATCACAACCCCTTTCAATTATGTGCCAATCTCAAAGATGTCCCCGCACAAAAATTCCCTATCAATAGTGAGGAAGCATTGAACAATTCTTCCAAATATGTTGATGCATCTGCACTCACCAATATGACTAAGGAAAAACATAAAATTGAAGATAAAGGTTATAGAGAGTATTCCATATCACAATCTTTTCACATCAGGAAGTTACTTGTCTCCCCAAAGTCCTCTGATAAATTTCACCTATTGCAAAAATCACAACCAAGAGCACATTGCAAGTTGACCCCACTCCTACATTTATCAATTGGGGTGGATTATAAGATGGACATGTTTATGAAAATACATCCACATGGATTTATAGAGAGACTCAATAATAATAACCTACACACAATCCTATTGAAAAGTATGGTCTAGGATTCACAATCATGCATAAGAAATGCTATGATGGTTGTAGTGGTCTTGGAACACAAAAATAAGGAATTGTTGAGCCTATGGTCACAAAATGATAACCTCCTCATCTAGGTATCAGATCTAAACCATTGTGAAATGGATCTTCATGTATATATTTATCCTTGTGTAAAAAAGAAAACACTTTAGATGATGAAAATGCATCTAAGGATACCCAACCTAAAACCATTGATTCCAATGCATAGGAATGGGCCTCATGTTCTTCTAGCTCATATGAGATTGACCATGTCTTTACCAACCCTAATTACCTACCCATTGAAGAAAAACATGTTCATGACACCCCTCCTCCTCCAAAAAATTTTCCTCAAGCCTAGATCGAAACATTCTGGGATCCTAGCCCCTATAATTCTAAGGACAAATCCAATGACACCGATGAGACTGATATCTATATCTTTTTTCCTTAGGCCCAAATCCAAGAATGTATGCGATACTTGTGTGGTTAAATATTAGTATCAAAATTAAAAGAAGCCAACACTCAATAAACCATTAGCTCAAGAATTTAGCTATAGGAGGCCATATCAAATGAACCAACTAAATTCCCAAAAGTGGCCTATTTCTTCCTAGTTGAAGTGAGTTTAATAATTTTTTGAATTCTCATCAGATTGGAATGAGAATTAGTGACTTGACTACTCCAAAATGGAAGATTCAAATGCAATACAAAACTAGAAATGAACTAGAATGCAAGATTAACAAAGCTAGAATGAGATAATTAAGCTAAAATGTATGCAAAAAACTAGTGTTCTAGAATGAGAATGCAAGAAGTATGCTATGATTGATAATGAAAGAAAAGAAACTAGATAAAAAATGAAAGATTATGCTAAGAAATGAAGTAAACTAAGAATGAAAGAGAGCTATGAGAGACTAAGAATTCAAATTCTCAAGATTACTCTAAAATGAAAGAAAGAAAGAAATGCAAATGATCAAGATTGGGACTAAGATGAAAGTGAGTGGGCTTCAACAATAATCAAGATGGAACCCTTGAGCCAAGGAAGAGATTCCTTTTAAAGGAATTACCTCAATAATGGAGGGTGGATATTAAGAGGAAAAAGAATATGTGATTGAGATGAAGAGGCAAAAGGAGGATGAAGGAGATGCAAGATTAGGTAGAGATGAGTGTAGAGGATTAAGAGGCAAAAGAGATGTTAGGTAAGATAAGACAAAATAGAATTTTTTTAAGCACAAATCTCCTTTAATTGTTAATTAATTAGGATTAAGTATGTGCACACTATTAGAATAATTGAGATGGGGGGTGAATCAGTTAGACCAGTTATCCTACAGTCCCAAATAATAAGATGTACCTTACAAAACAATTCCAATAAATAATGCAGCCAGTAACATTAAATATCAATCTGTCTGTCCAGTTTACCGATTACTAGTAACTATCCAACTATGATTATCAACTAAATCAAATATACAGTATGTAAAGTATGATAGAAAAAAAATCATCACAAATAACACATAACACAATGATTTAACATGGGTATCCTACTAAGGAAAAAACCACTTGGGACCGGTAACCCAAAATAATTCACTCTTCTGAAGTGAGCTCGGTGAAGAGCCAACCCTGCTAAAGGTTACAATGCACACTATTAGGTGTGACCTGGTTAGAGGATTTATCACTAACAGTTAACTTTTGACCATCATTCACTATGGGGTCAACAAGATAACACTTTACATTCAATGAATGTCATAGGGTATTACAATAAGACTGTTAAGTCCACTCGGTTAAGATATTTTTTTAATCAATGGTTAAAGTGATATAGTACTGATATGATTAAAATACAACTCAATTGAAAATATTCAGATCTATGCCAAGCCCTTAAAATCCCCTGATCATTAATCAATTTCACTTCCTCAATATTTCTCAACTTACTTTCACTTGGTAAATAGTTTTTTGACACTCGGTAATGTCTGCAGCCTGGTTCTTTCAATAACTAGTTTGGTCAGACATGCATGAATACAATCTTCATGCAAAATCTCTGTAGTCTCCTTCTTTCCCACATATTTCAATAATGAAACTCATATCTCTTATATAGATAAGTGAAACATTTTCATATCAGCCATTAGATTTTGCCTCTTAATCTCTTTCATCCATTTTGCCACTTAAACCTTCCTTGACATATGTGTCATTAACATGTTTCAATATCATCCTTTAGATCATCTTTGAATTTTTTCAGCTATGGATCTCATAACAAAGTTTATCCTTAACCTTGAAATCATAACAATTTCTAGCTCATCAAATTCAGTTAGTTTTTCTTAGCATTTAATGTTTTCATCCATACTCGGTTAATATCGAAATGTGTTGGTGATAACTAGCTAACTAGCTCTCTTATTACTATCACTTGGTATACACTGCACTAGCTCGGTGTATACAAAAATCTTCAATTACCGATATTGACTTGTTCAATTTCAAATCTCTTCTTCATAATAGATTAATGTAACATGCTCAAGTCAAAAATATAAAGCCATAGACTCATCAATAAGTTACCCAATGTTTACCTTATCCTTATCTATCATATCCATCTTTTCCTTATGTAGATATCTCAATTCTTCATCTTTTGTTCCTTCAACATATGTTCATATGTTTATAACTAACATGATAAGTATTGCCAAAACTAGTTGACATCAATGACAACATATTAACCAATTTAATCATCTTACATATCATTTCAGTAGCTCTGTGATCTCTAATCACTATTCTTTAGTTCATTCAGATATTCAATCAGTTGTAGTTCATCACACACATGTGAATGTGTTCTTTTAATAAAAGTGTAGAAACTTTATATTAAAAGAAATGTTATAGAAATTAAATGAATATGGAAGCTCTACAAATTAGACCATAGTATAAGCTTGTTATAAGATTTTTTATTTAATTATGCAAAGGAATTTTTAGGGTTACTTTGCACAGTTATGTTTAGTAAATATGCCTTTGAGATTTAGGATTTGTTTGAGGCAATTTGATCAAAATTTGGGGCTTAGGTTCTACTAGACAAATTTTAGGTGGTTACATTTGCCCCTCTTTGAATAGATGTGTGAGCAGCATGTTGATTCAAAAAATAGATAATAGATAAGGAACTAACTCCGAACTTGATCGAATGAAGATCAATGAGAGATGCCAGCTTTGGACTTGATTGAGAAAAGATTGACAAGGGAGATGAGAGTATCCAGCTTGACATGAAGCGATGAGACTAAATATTTGTCCAAATGTTTTTGGATAACTAATTTGACAAGGATTCTAAGGAATATAATCACCTGATTGAGAGGACATACCAGATTGATATGAGTCTTGATGAACATGATATGCCCCAAGAATGATATCAGATTGATATGGGTCCTGATGAACCTAACATGCCCCAAGAGATGTTTGTCAGAGTGATTTGATATGAAGAGATGAGATCACTCTTCCAAAAAGGAAGCATATAATATCAACTTGATATGGTTCCTGATGAAGCTAAGATGCCATGAGTGATGATGTTTTAGTCACTGATTGACTTGATTGATAAAGATTTGGTTCAATTGCTAGATTTGTAGATTGGGAGATTTGATTGATGAAGAATATTTTTTATATTGTCATGCCCCCTCGGGATTGAAATCAAAATGAGGTATAAGGAACAAATCTTGAGAGAGGTTATTAGTGTGTTTAGAGCTATTTTGAGGTCCTATTGACTAGATTTGACTTGAGTTTGACTAATTTTGACCAAGGTTGACCAACATGAGAACACTTGAATTCTATAATTTTTCATAAGATTGGCCTCAGAGGTTCGAGAAATGAAGGTGAAAGAGAGCAAGAAGTGATAGTGTCAGTGGTCAACTATGTTTGACCAATAAGGGTTGACTTTACAATTTGACTAAGTAAACAATCTTGGATTTTAATTTTGATCACGAAAATGGATTCAAGATGTCAAAATTAGCTAGGCGTGCAATTTTTTCGGGATTCCAAGCACTTTGAAAATTAGGTCAAAATCTATAAAAGGGGCCCAAAGGGGTCATTTTCAAATCATTTTCTATAGTTGAATTTGAGAACTCAAAGCCTTCCAAAGTAATAAAGATGCCTATTCTAATCCAAAACCACTGATTCAAGCTACAAAGATGGCACAATCAGCCTCGAGCATACGACGCACTAGTAAGTAGTCAATCCTTGCCTATGATTTGTAGATTTTTAGTCAATTTTTATCATTTTTAGCATGGTTTTGGTAGTTTGGTCTATATTGTCATACAATGAAATAATTTCATCACACACAACTTTGGGTTTCATCGTATGATAAACTAGTTAGAAAATGTGCATCATTTTCTTTGTTGAGTTTCATCGTATGAGAAATACCCATGTATTGTACGATACGAGGAACTGTATCGTATTAAAAAATTGTATCATTTATCTTATGGAGGTTCATCATACTATAATTGTGGTTCATATCTTTCATCATATGGTCCAAAATTTGAGTGTTGGAATTTAAGTTAACTTTTATTGTTCATTGTACTTTTCTTGCTGTCTAGAGATGCTTTAGTAGTTGATTTCTGATAGCATTATGTTCATTTGAGATTGATTAATGATGCCTTTCCCTTGTTTTTTGTTTTGCAGATTTGTCTATGTCATCCCATTTTTAGATGTGCCTATTTTAGGATTAAGTAATACTAAGAGGGGAGTGAATCAATATTACATCGCTTAAACTTAAACTTTAACCAATTGAAAATAAACCATATCAATGCTGAAATGAAAAGAACATAAACACATAACACATAACTCATAACACCATTTTTTTTTTTTGAGGAAACCATGGCCAAGGGAAAACCCCGATGGGGATGGTACCCACAAATATGCACTAAAATATTGAATCCCTTTTAGGAGATCTAGCCCTGTTAGGAGCTGAGTATTACATAGTACATTTCCTTGTTAGAGGAATACAAAACCCTGTTAGGGGTATATAAAAATCCTGTTAAAGATGTGGTGAGCTTACAGCTCTTACAACCAAAATTTTGTTACAAAGGTAATCTTCAATAAGTGAACTACACAAGCATCTGCTATGATTTTATAGTTCCAATTATAGCTCTATCAATATTTGATCTTGCATGTACTATTTTCCTTTACCAATATCCCAAATTTTCATCCATCACATATCCATCTCTATCACATATTTCACACTTATCACTTCCACAAAATACTCTATACTTATATTAATTCTGCCATCCAGTTGGCTCTCAAATACAATACAAAACATAACAATTACTTATACAAATGATAAATGTAGAGTCAGCGATCTTGTATTACCAAAGTGTCGACAATATGAAACTTTCATCTGACTTAGCACGCTACCATTCCATCTAATCTTCCCTCAATCATCATGACTGTTCATATGCCTTGTTTCTCTGTCTTAACATACCTTCACAACACTATAGCTTATTGATATTAAAAACAAAACACGTGCAACCTTAACTAAATGTCCTACATATCCAAACATATATTCCTCTAAGTTCACAAGCCATAATACATCATATATTATCTTCATTGACCAAAACTGTACTATAGTATACTGTTATTTTAATTATGTACTTAGTCATTTTTATGACTATGTCTCCAATACTTATAATAACTTCATGTGATCACTCCAGCATAAGTGTTTCTATAAATGATAACCCTTAAGTAATCCATAGTTCTCCCAAAACATCACTTGCCAACAATATCTCCCTTTGGCATTGATGGCAACACTTAGTGAAAAATGACTAAGTGTCAAAACACTATCTTCCTTCCACTTCTCTATATTCATATCCTTTCTATTAGGAATAGTCCCAAGAGATAAATGAGAAGGAGGGGGGGTGAATCAGTTATATACAAGTTTCAATTCTTTAGCCAATTAAGTATACTTAAACATAACGTGTAAACACAATGAAAGAAAACTTGAACACAACACCAATATTTTGGTTACGGGGAAACCCAAATAGGTAAAAACCTCAGTGGGAATTGACACCCAGTAATATTTTTCACTATTGTATTATGATCCTTGTTAGAAGTGTTGGAAAATTGGCTATATTGATATCTATGAATTAATATAGTGTTAGAAAGTAAAGATCCCCAAGATAACTGAGAGGGGGGGGGGGGTGAATCAATTATCAAATAATTTATCCATTCAATAGCTTTAAACAATGTAATCAATATACTGATCAACCATAGAAAGATAATCATACACAATTCCACAATAACACAAGATATGTTGACTAGGGAACCTCTTGAAAAGAGTAAACCCCGGTGGGAATGATGCCCACAAAATGATGCACTAATATGAAAGTTCCTTGTTAGAGGATGGACCCTGTTATGAAATACATTTAGTACATATAAATCCCTATTTGGAGATTTTGAATCCCTGTTAAAAGATTCTAACCCAGTTAAGAGTTTATGGAAGACAGAAGGACCCACTGCCCAAATAGCTTCAAGGCAAGATCTCTGAACCCACTGTCCAAAATATCTTAGAATTATTCAATAGAATAATATGAAATATATTACCTCCTTCACACTATGCCAAAACTACACTCTCTGCTACACAAGATCACAATTCGAGATCTCTGTACTCACAAGTCTTCCTTCATCACTGAATTAGCTCTTTTCTTCACTTCATGCATATATTCACATCACAATATTCATAGTACACATTACAACAAGGAAAAAATTCCTTCTTATATACCAAACTCAAATAATTACAAATGAGTCGGTCCTCAATTACAAAATAATAAATTCTACACGCTACACACAGAATTCACATAAAATTGTCGGCTTCCAAATACTGTAACTTTCTCCAAACATATCCTCAAAGTTTGCATTGTGAACCAAATCATCATTAATGAATCTCCAACATCCCTTTAACTACACAAAATCAAATTCCATCCCAGCTAAGAGATATCCTCCGATTTCCGAACATTGCTTCACAGAAACATTGTCTAAACACTGCTTTCACCAAAATGCTCATAACTCTCACAAATGAATGAATTTATTTTTGTGCTGTTAACCATAGGTTAATAACACACCAAAGAACATACCATAAACTACACAAAATCCAATTTGCAATACAACATGTGTGCAAAACAAAATTGTACCTGCTTTCCTGCTAATATCTAGAATATCACTGTGTTGACATCAATGATAATCCAAGTCATGAATGCAACAACAACTACTATAGAATGAATACCAAAATACTTTGCATTCATTCCTAAAATATAGTGTTATCATTATGGCAACAAATTCATATAGCAGTTTGGAGTCAGCACACTTGATGAGAAGATCAGAAATCGATTAAGTATTGAAGACTGGATAGTGTATAGAGTTCCTGCAGCTCAGAGCATCAGCGTATGTGTGTACAACCAAGTTATGGTGTGTGCCATGGGAGTTAAGTTAGTTAGACTATATTCATGCTTAGTCTATGAGCGCATGATTAGATATGCAAGTATGAGGAAGATACAGATAGATGAAGTTACACAGCCAGTGAGTGCCAGTGAAGAACAAAGTAAGCAACCGACTATTATCATTTTGAGTTGTGATTATATTCTATTGATGTAAAGGCTATGCACCTATTGTAATTAGGTTTCTGACATATATATATATATATATATATATATATATATATATATATATATATATATATATATATATATATATATATATATATATATATATATATATATATATATATATATATATATATATATATATATATATATATATATATATATATATTTATATATATATATATTTGTTTGTAAACACGCTTGAGCAAATTCATTTGGAAGCGTTGTATGTAATAGGTCTAAGGGCCAACCTAGTTGTTTATTTTGTATGTGCATATAAATATGAGAGGTGCCCATTGTAATTGGAATGGAACTTCATATAGAGTTGTAGTAAGTAGAGAAGAAGTATGCGAAGAGTCTATAAGATGTATTAGAGCTTTGCAAGAGGTCACAACATTAGCACATCAAAGGAACTGATCTGATAAGCAGTGTCACAATGACAATTCATCTAGTAGATATAGTGTGTATCTGAGATTAGAAGGTTGTAGCCTTCACCACTTGAGCAGTGAGCTCTAGGATAGTGCATCCCCTCCCCTAATAGGGACTATTGTAAAAGAATCCTAATAGGGTTTGACCCTTGACAAGGTTTATTGTACTTAATACATTGTAAAGCAACTCCTAACAGGGTTAAGGATCTTCTAGCAAGGATCACTAAACATTAGTATAGAATATTAGTAGGTGTCAATTCCCACTAGAGTTTTTACCTATTTGGGTTTCCTCATAGCCATATTGGTGTTATGTGTTGATTTCATGCTTCATGTTTATGTGGATGTTCATTTCAGTACTTAAGCATTTTAGTTAAGTTTAAATACTAAGAAAAAAGATAAATATACAGTGAACATTGATTCAGCCCCCCTTCTCAGTGTTCCCATTCCTAACAATTGATATCAGAGCATTGGTCCTCAGAAAATAAGTTTAACCACTTGAGGAGATCATGGACA
Source organism: Chamaecyparis obtusa (assembly GCA_027943335.1). NCBI lineage: Eukaryota > Viridiplantae > Streptophyta > Pinopsida > Cupressales > Cupressaceae > Chamaecyparis > Chamaecyparis obtusa. Next base: position 2,657,701 of record BSBK01007512.1, read on the forward strand.
AAGTAGAAATGAAACATCTGAAAAGAAATCTAGAAACTACTTTTGAAGACCTGGACAAATCTGAAAGAGAAACTGAAGAACTAAGGGAAAAACTCAGTGATGCTCAATTAGTCATCAAAAGGCTAAGAAAAGATTTGAAAGAATGCTCTACCAGTGATCTAGGGACAATGGTCAAGAAACTGAATGAAGAAAATAAATCCTTAAAAGAATAACTTGAAGAGTTTGATGATAAGCTGACTAACAATCAAGAAGTCTATGATGAATAGATCAAAGAGAACCTTTAACTGAATGAAGAATTGAGGCAAGCAAACATGGAAATCTTAGAACTAATAAACAACAAGAAAAGCTTGGAATCTAAATTGAAAGAGGCTAAGAATCACATTAATAAATTACACACCAGTTCTGATTTAATTGAATCTCACTTGTATGCAAGAAGAGCCAAAGGAGATACTAGCTGCATTGGATACAATGAAGCACATAATCAAATTGATAACATGTGAGAAAGAATGAAAGCACCAGAAGGCACCTCAGATGCTAAAGAGATTAGAAGTTATACCAAGGATCATATTGAACCATCTAAGAATGAGTGCAAGCCTATAGACTACACTTGTTATGCATGTAACAAGCATGGATACATAGAAAGGAACTGTACATAGGTAAGACCTTTCAATGGTTACTATTATTCATGCAATAAATTTGGTCATAGAGCTCTGAATTGCAAGACAAGTCAAAAGAACAGGACTCATAATCGAAGAAATTAGAATCAATCAAATATAAGAAGTTCTCAAGATGTTACATGTCAGATATGTAACTATAATGGGCACTCAACTAAATAATGTAAGATGGTGACTCATGTCAATACACTGAGGAATATAAGGCCTCCAATCATTTGTCACTCTTGTAAAAAGGCTGGACATATCTCAAAGTTCTGTAGACCAAGGACGCAAGGTCAAGAAATCCCTAAAAAGGCCAAAGAACTAGTTTTGGATCCCAAAGGAGAAGTCAATTTTGTGAAAGCTTCAGAGGATGCGATCTTGATTTGGTCAAAAACAAAGAAGGACAATGTTGATGAGTATGTATTGGATGCATCCACAATGGATGCACCCTCTATATCTAGATGAATGGCCCTCAGGGTCATAGGGGGATATAATTTAGCTCTAGACCCCTGTGTGGTTGGTATACTCACTCTTAGAGTATGTACCTTTGGACTTAAGCTTTTGGAAACTAGAGAAACCTTTGTGCAAGACCACACTAGCTGATTATCTACAAAAATAAAGATAGAAATTTTTAAGTGACAGCCTGGTTTTCATGGCAAGCATTAATGACAAAATTTTCACTTTAAGTACATAGAAAGGTTTTTAATTACTCATTGCATTCGAATTTAGAGTGATTGAAGAGAAGAAAGAGCTTTAGAAGTTATTGTAAAGACTTGCAGATTGATCTATCAGTGATTAGCAGTACATTTGATCGGTTGCAGAAACCCTAGCTCATCGTGCCAATTCAAAAGTCTTCGGATTATCTCAGAGAACACTTGGAAAGTGATAAAACAAGTAAGCGATGGCCACTCCCATAGTATTTGATGTTGCAGAAAATAAAAGATATGTGTTCAAGAAGCATCCATTTAAGTCTACCCTAGATGACTTAGAGGGAGCATTCTCCCACACACCTATGGGTGTTATGCATTTTGAAGACATTAGGGAATACATTTACTCTAAGAAGGAACTAGTAGGATTGGATAGATTAAGGGTGCACATGGAAACCATGTTAAAACTAGACAAAACCTTCTTGAATGAACATGCGAAGTGGAATGATCACCCTATAGTGAAGTATGCTATGACATATGAGTTCTATGAGACATAATGGATTAAGATACTTTTGAGTAGAATTCATGATGACCTATTTTGGATAGGTGATGTGTTAGTAAGAATCACTAGTGACCTAATATATGACATGATAGGCCTATCTAAGACTGACATAATCCTTCCTATGGGAAAGGATGTTAGAAAAATTATTGAGAAAACATGTAAGTCAAGGAGTGATAGGGGCGAGATGACAATTGAGCCTATTGAGCAAGCTGACTTCAAATTGATGTCCATGATACTTGGATACAAGTTTCAACACACCAGCAGGGTGAATAGTGTGTCTATGGCCACAATTCTAGCAGCCATTAGACTTGTGAAGGAAGATGGAGAGTTCAATCTGTGTGAGATCTTACGCACATAGTTGATTGATAACATCAAGGCAATCAAGCATGACAAGACCAAGATATTCAGGTTTAGATCTTTGATCATTTACATGTACCTTCATATAGTTGGGAAAGTATCAGATTCATATTTGGACAAGTCCATTCCAACCATGCCATAGATATCTTACAAAGAATCCACTAAGAGTACATTGAGAGATTACATAACATTGGAATTGAAGACCTTCAGGGCCAAGATGCAAATGCAGTACAAAATTCCAGAGAACATTGTTGAGAAATACAAGGATAGTATTTGTTTTATGGTTGAAATAGATACAACATGCATGGAGGTAGTTGTACCTAGAAAAAATTGAATTCATCCACTTGGATATGAAGTAGAGGAACAAGTTTTAGAAGCATATGCTCAAGTATTTCTTTTAGCTCCTACTGACCCTAATGAGCCAAGATGGGGAAATTGTGAGGAAAAGAAAAGAGAGATAGATGCTAAACTAAACAGTGCAACAACAAAAAGAAAGGTTGCTAAAGTCACCTTAGAGATCTTGAGAATACATGGAGTGTCTCAAGAAGATCTAGACAAAGCAAAAGAACAACAGATTGCTTAGGAATTAGAGAGAGAAGATGCAGAAAAGGAAGAATCACATGATCCCAAGATGAAGAAGGTAAAGATAGAAAAATATGATGTACAGAAGGATAAAATTGATGATACTCCCTCTGCGCCCAAGGAAACCATTGACACTACTACTCCTCTAGAGTATATGGCAATACCAAAGAGGAAGAAAGAGATCAACACTAGTCATCCATCCTCAAGAGTCACAAGGAACAAAAAGAACTCCCAAGCACCTCCTGAAGTAAGTTTCAAACCTAGTCTCAGTGTGCTAAGTGCAAGAATAATTGATGAGGGAAGAATTGATCAAGTAGGGAAGTTTTATGACAAATATAGTGAAATAAAAAAATCTAAGATACATAGTATGATAATCAAACACATGCTAAAGTTCAAGAAGATAGTCTTGGAACTTAAGACTATGATCCTTGATAAGGTATGGAATATCCTAGAATTCCAAAAGAGGCAGACAGTTGAAGAAGATCTACAGATAAGAGAGAAGATCTTAGATGAAACTCTTCTTGTATGTGAGTTGGAAGAGAAGAAGTTACTATTAGATTTGGTGAAGCCTCACCTTAGGACCAAGACAAGAACATTAAATATAATGGATAAAAACTATGAATCAGTTGCCAAAGAGATAGAGAAATCCTTTGAGAAGGTCTTTATGAATAGGCACATGTATCCACCTACTGGACCCAAAGCACAAGTATCCATAAAAGAAGTCAAGGTGGTAGATCCCACTAATGCATTAGTAACAGGTCCTCAAGATTCATCACCTGCAGTGGAAGCACAATCAGAGGTAGATAAGTCTGTGCCCAGTATAGAGTCACAAAAAGACAAGACAATTATCATTGATAATGTGGAGATAGCCATGGTGGCCACTGACACCGAGTTGGATAAGTTTGAAGAAGCTTTTGTGAGAACACAAGAAGTTGAAATCTTATGCAGCAACACACCTCCCACTCATCAAGAAGGAGTATTGATTGATGATGAGAAAAAAGAAGAAAAGATGGAAGAAAAGAAAGAACAAGAAAAAGAAAAAATAGAAAAAGAAGAAAAGAAAGAAATAGAAAAAGAAGAAGAGAGTAATGAACCATCAGTTGAAATAGTCAAGGTAAAACAAGAAGTGATGGATAGCACTCCCATCACTCCCTCAATAGCATTTTCGTCAAGTTTGACACCTGACACATCTAGTTTGGACTCATGGAGAGAAGAAGATTTGATAAAATTCAGCATCCTAGCCATGGAAAAGGCCAAAGAAAAACAAGTGATGAGGAATCCCCTCCTGGTAGAATCAGTAAACATTATGAACAATTTACTACCAGAGGACAAGAAAGTGTCAAAGATACACTCTGTTGATGATGTGAGTATAGTCATCTCACATTTCAAAAGTAATTTCTCAAGCCTTGAAGAATCTGCATCCCTAGTTGCAAAAGAAAAGTATCTAAAGAAGAGGTTGAGTGAATTAATGAGAAACTTTGCACTTGACCTAAGCTCACTCAAGACTAGTCAAGCATCCATAAAAGCGTTTGCAGATCAATGAAGAAGAATCATTGCAGAATGCATGGATTAGTATAAGCTTACTGATGCCCATTTCAAGAAAATAAAAGAGGCAGAAGCTATGATAGAGAAAGTCAAGATTTTAGTGAAAGACACATCCATAGATGTAAACATGTGTAATAATGTGTACCAGGCACAAATAGATAAGATTGAGAAGGTAGAAAAAGAAATGTTAAAGACCAGGGCAAGGAAAACATAGCTCAGGAATTCTCTTGCACCCTCATTAGATATACTCAATCAAAACATCAAGGACATAGAAACCACCATAGTAACATATGATCATGGTCTTAGCACTAACTTGGAGAAGATGGAGAAGCTACAGTATTCACTATGCACCCATCTCCAGATAGTAAACTCTTTGATCACATTTTGGAAGAAGGAGATCCAAAGCCTAAAGATTGCATATCCAGATGTTTTCCCTCAGTGAGTATATGTAGATACACTTTTTCATTAATGTCAAAGGGTGAGTTGTGTATAGAATATGAATCATAATATGTATAGGGAGATATAAGTATATGTATAGAAGATAATTTTTTTTTTGTATTAAGGATAGTTAGCAACTTGGCCATATTCCTTTGTTGCCATCAATGCCAAAGGGGGAGATTGCTAGAAATTTGGCTATACTGATGTATATGACTTAATATAGTGTTGTGATTATGGAAATAAAGTCATATAGTAGTTTGGAGTCAGTGCACTTGATGAGAAGATCAGAAATCGATTAAGTATTGAAGACTGGACAGTGTACAGAGTTCCTACAGCTCAGAGCATCAACAGACATGTGTACGACCAAGTTATGGTGTGCACCCTATAATTTAAGTTAGTTAGACTATATTCATGCTTAGTCTATGAGTGCATGATTAGATATGAAAGTATGAGGAAGATACAGACAGATGAAGTTACACATCCAGTGAGTGCCAGTGAAGAACAAAGTAAGCAGCCGACTGTTATCATTTTGAGTTGCGGTTATATTCTATTGATGTAAAGGCTATGTGCCTATTGTAATTAGGTTTTTGACATATGTATATGTTTTTTGGTAAACATGCTTGAGCCAATTCATTTGGAAGCATTGTATGTAATAGGTCTAAGGGCTGACCTAGTTTTTTATTTTGTATGCGCATATAAATATGACATGCACCCATTGTAATTTGTATGGAAGTTGATATAGAGTTGTAGTAAGTAGAGAAGAAGTATGTGAAGAGTCTATAAGATGTATTAGATCTTTGCAAGAGGTCACAACATTAGCACATCAAAGGAACTGATCTGACAAGCAGTGTCACAGTGACAGTTCATCCAATAGATATAGTGTGTATCTCAGATCAGAAGGTTGTAGCATTCACCACTTGAGCAGTGAGATCTAGGGAAGTGTGTACCCTCCCCTAAAAGGGACTATTGTAAAAGACTCCTTATAGAGTCTAACCCTTTACAAGGTCTACTATACTTAATACATTGTAAAGCAATTCCTAATAGGGTTAAGGATCTTCTAACAAGGATCACTAAACACTAGTACAAAATATTAGTGGGTGTTAGTTCCCATCGGGGTTTTTACCTATTTGGGTTTCCCCGTAACCATATTGGTGTTATGTGTTGATTTCATGTTTCATGTTTATGTGGATGTTCATTTCAGTACTTAAGAATTTCAGTTAAGTTTAAAGACTAAGCAAAAAGATAAATATATAGTGAACACTGATTCACCCCCCCCCTCTTAGTGTTCCCATTCCTAACAAGAAGATCCTTAACCATGTTAGGAGTTTCTTTACATTATATTTAGTATAGTAGACCTGGTCAAGGGTTGGAACCTATTAGGAGTCTTTTGCAATAGTCCCTATTAGGGGAGAGGACGCACTATCTGAGAGCACACTGCTTAAAGGGGTGAAGGCTACAACCTTTTATTTAACAGATACACACTATATCTGGATCTTGGTGAGCTGTGCTTAGACCTGCTATCTAGATTAGTTCCAATGTATAGCATAAATACTTCACTTGGTCACATAGACCTTCTTCTGATGGCTCAACACTTCATACACTCTGTTCTGCTCTTCACAATTGACTATGAAGCACACTCCAGTAATCACAAATGACTGCCTATAAATATCTTTCCTCTAAATGGTGTAATCAAGTAGGCATATTAGAACCACCTTGAAATCACAATAGAGAAGCCATAAAAATCTCCAATAATAGTTTAGTCAACTCTACTAAGTACGTAACACATTTTGGGACTTGTCTAATAAGATAATTGTAGAAGGACGCTACACACTATCGGCTCTACCAAAATAATTGTATCTTTCTCCTCAAGCTGAATTAATTCATGCACTCTTAAATAAACATCACTAACCCTTCTCCAAGCTTAAATCCAAGGGTGCATACCAAAATTATAGGTGCAATTCCATAACCAATATAATCTATGTCAGCTATTCTGAACAGACATAGGAAACTGCGACTGGTGAATAGCGACTGCATAACTTCACTTCTACTGATCATCAGACTCTATGTCCATGAATGTAACATCATTAATATGTATTCATCATATATCCAAGTGCACAAGGCTCCATGATAACTATACAGACAACCATACATGGAACACTACCTGTTACTTTGTTAGGAACACTACTGACACATGCTGCTATATAACTATCTATACTAACAGTTAACCTTTGCACCCATGATATCATGTTGATAACATGTCCATGCTACATATACTAAAATCTTACTAGATAAGTCTTCCACACATGGTACTTACCATATGTTGTCATCAATGACAAACATACAGTCAATACTGGCCTGCTGGCAAATCTCCAACAATCTCCCCCTTTGGCATTGATGGAAACATATGGAATGAAAAACTCCACCAATCCAAATGAATAATTATTTTATAACATTCTCCATTTCCTCTTCAAGACTCCCCGAAGGATGATTCCTCCATTTTCTACAATATTCTTCAACATTCTCCATTTCCTCAATTGAACTGTTGTCATAACTGAATACTGCTCCCCCTTACTATATTACTCCTACTTTTACTTCTATTTTTCATGACTATTTATTACTCCCCCTTTGACATCAATGGAAAGGGGTGCCAATCAGTTTAAGCACTAGTACTACTCTAGAAGTAGAGTAGTCAACCATCCATCAGTCCCTGAGGACTGATGCCTTTTCTTCTTCCTTCTAAGAAGAATAAGGGAAGGGAATTACTCCCAACTTCTCCCTGAGATACTCAAAAGTATCTTTTGGCAAGGGCTTTGTGAATATGTCTGCCAACTGATCTTTAGTACTCACATAATCTAGCTTGACTTCTTTCTCTACCACTTTCTCTCTTAGGAAGTGATACTTGATCTCAATGTGCTTTGTCTTTGCATGCATCACAAGGTTCTTCGACATGTTGATAGTGCTAGTGTTATCACAACGAATAACAATAGGATAATCAATCTGAATTCCAAAATCCTTTATAATCTACTTGATTCAAACAATTGTAGAACAATTCAAGGCTTCTACAACATACTTTGCTTCTACTATTGACTAAGAAATACAATTCTATTTCTTGCTTGTCCAAGTGACAAGTCTATCACCAAGAAATACTGCTCCACCTGATGTACTCTTTCTGTCATCAACTCATCCTTCCCAATCTACATCAGTGTATACATGAAGCTCAACATTTTCTAAATTAGGATACCATAGACCATAGTATATAGTGCCTTGAAAATACCTGAATATCCTTTTTACTACCATGAGGTGACTTTGTTTAGGCTCTGCTGCAAATCTTCCAACTATGCCAACTGCATTGGAAATATCTAGTCTGGTCTGAGTAAGATAAATAAGTTTGCCAATCATAGACTTGTACAATGTTATATCTACTAATGGTGAGTCATCTTCTTTTGTAAGCTTGCATCTAGTTATCATAGGTGTCCCTACTAACTTGCAATCATCCATCTTGAATTTATTTAATATCTCGTTCACATACTTGGACTGATTAATGAAAATACCTTTCTCTGTCTGCTACACATTTTATCCCAAAAAGTATATGATAGGTCCAATCATACTCATCTCAAATTCATTTTGCATCTCCTTAGAAAATTTAGAACTAAGTTTTTCATTACTTCCAAAGATAATGTCATCAAAAAATATAGCTACAAGTAGTAAACCTTCAAATGTATCTCTTATGAATAGATTACATTTTGTTGCTCCTTTCTTGAATCCAATCTTTGTTAGATATCCATCTAGTCTCTCATACCATTCTCTACGGGCTTTCTTAAGTCCATAAAGGGCCTTCTTCAATCTACATACCATATCAGGTTTGTCTGATAAGGTGAATCCTTCTGGCTACTCAATGTATACTTCTTCTTTCAAATCTCCATTTAAGAATGCTGACTTGACATCCATTTGATAAAATTTGAAGTTTTAACTATAGCATAAGCTAGAAACAACTTAATAGCTTCTAATCTTCTCACATGTGAAAATGTGTCTGAATAATCAATGCATTCTCTTTGCGCATATCCCTTACATACTAGCCTTTCTTTATTTCTTATTACTGTACCATCTTCATTCATCTTGTTTCTGAATATCCACTTTGTTCCAATCACATTCTTATCACTAGGTCTTGGGATCAGTTCCCAAGTGTCACTCTTAATAATTTGATCAATTTCTTCTTTCATAGCATCATGTCAATCTAAATTATTACATTCATCTTCAACACTTAAAGGTTCAATCTGAGATAGTAAACATACCGCCTCATTGTTAGCTGAGTTCTTTGCTTGTGATCTTGTTAAGAATTTTCCACTCTGATCTCCAATGATGTCTTTCTTGGAATGGTTTGTAGATGTAAACTTTGGAACTTTAGGTGATATTGTCTCCTCTTCCTTAGGAGTTTCTTCTTCACTTGTCTTAGGGTCATTGAATAACACATCAATACTATCTCACTAGTGGAGGGTCTGGGTTCTTCTTCAATCATGGGTGAGTCATCATGATATCTTTCTTGAATCATAAAATTTTCATCAATCTTAACATGAGCACTTTCAATGATCTTTTTCAATCTTAAATTGAAACATCTATAAGCTTTAATTTTAGTAGAGTAACCAAGGAGAATACCTTCATCGCTTCTTGCATCAAACTTGCCTACTGTTTCATCTCTCTTGATGTAGCACTTGCTTCCAAAGATTCTAAAGTATTTTACTATGGGAACATTACCAAACCATAGTTCATAAGGTGTTTTATCTATGCCAGGCCTCAATTGAATTCTATTGATGGTATAGACTATTGTATTGATTGCATCTCTCCAATAGGTGTGTACAAATTTTCCTTCAATCATGATGGTGCACGTTGTATCAAGGATGATCCTATTCATTCTCTCTACAATTCCATTCTGCTGAGGGGTTCTAGGTGCACTCAACTTCCTCTTGATGCCATGTTCTTCATAGTACTAATAGAATCTGTCAGAGGTGAATTCTCCTCCTATATTCAATCTCAAACATTTTATCTTTAGTCTAGATTCATTCTCAACCTTAGCTTTGATTATTTTGAACTTCTCAAATGCTTTTGACTTGTCCTTAAAGAATGCAACCCACATCATTCTAGTATATTCATCAATAAACAAAATGAAATACCTTTCACCATAGTATGATCTTGTTTGAGTTGGACCACATAGGTATGTATGAATCAGATCCAAATTGTTCTCTGCTGAATTGTGCTTGCTCCTAAATGAGTTTCTCACATGCTTTCCCATCACATATTCCCTGCATACAGTATCAGCTAGCTTTGCTATGCTAGGTAGATCTCTTACTGCCTTTACATTTCTTATCTTTACTATGTTATCAAAATTGATATGACATAGTCTTTTATGCCACAACCAATTGTCATCTACTTTAGCAACAAAAAAACTTGCTTCTAGATTGAACTGAAAAACATTACCTTTAGTCTTTGATCTTGATGCAATTATTTCTCCTTCTTTTTTGTTAATGATGCACTTGTTTCCATTGAATTCCAATCTATAACCTTTTTCAAGTAACTTCCCAACACTTAGTAGGTTATGTTTCAAACCATCAACATAAAGAACATCATTAGTACTATTCTTTCCATCCAAGGTGATGGATCCTCTACCAATGATGGGTTTAGGAGTGTTATCTCCAAATCTAACCATGCCACCATTGTATTTGTCTAGATGAATAAATCTATCTTTATCACTTGTCATGTGATGTGAGAAACCACTATCTATAATCCAGTCTTTCCTTATATCAACTTGTGAAATCAATGCTAGTTCTTGTTTTTCTTTCTCATCTTCATGATTTGTCTTATTGTTCATTTTCTCTATGATAGCAATAAATCCAATTTCTTCTTCATTGAAGTATCATCAGAAACTCCATCTCCAGCATAGTAACATTCCTTAGAGTATTTAGGCTTGTAGTCATTTTTGAACTTTCTAGCTCTTAAAGGACATTTAGATGCAAAGTGACCAATCTTATTACATGAAAAGCATTTAAATGGAAATTGACCTTCATATTTTCCTTTTCCTTTCTTTTGTCTTTTGGAAATCATAGCAATGAAATCATCTAGTGTTTTCTCTTCTTCATCATCATCAAAATTACCATAAGCGTTTGTAGATTTCTTACCATGAACTGTTGCTTTGAAGACTGTCTCACTTTTAGGTTCTGTCTTCAATCTTGAAATCTCAAAAGCTGAGATTTTGCTGATCAAGGTCTCTCTCTTGAAATTTGATGTAAGCTTCATGGTCTCATCAAGGATGTTGATCTTGTTTTCATATTTTGGAGTGAGAGTAGTCATCAATTTTTCCATAATTTTTTCTTTTGATATCTCTCCACCATTGTTTGTGATTCCAGCAACTGCTTCATTGATCCTTAGATTGTAAGCTCTAATGTTTTCTTGAGGCAGCATCTCTAATGCATTGTATCTTTTCTTCCATGTTTTTCTGTGTGCATCCTTTTCTTGTTTGTCTCCTTCAAATATGTCTTCTAGGTACTTCCATATTTTGTGGGTTGTATCTACTTTCTTTATTTATGAAAACTCACTATCAGAAAGGGCGTTGATAAAGGCTTCTTTGGCTATTTCATTCTGATGAAACAATTCTTTTTTCTTTTTAGTAGCATCATCCTTTGCAAGGTCTTCTAAGCTAGGGATCTTGACTGCTTTGATAGTTACATCAAAAACTTCAAAGGTAATGCACTAAAAATGAGTCACCATCTTGTTCTTCCAATCAAGATAATTCTCTCCATCAAACTTGGGACTTTCTTTTCTGAAGAATGCCATCTGATCAACCTCAAGCTATTAAAATTTCTCTTCGAGGCACTTGGCTCTGATACCAATTGTTAGGAATAGTCCCAAGAGATAATTGAGAGGGGGGGGGGTGAATCAATTATCTAAAAGTTTCAATTCTTTGTCAAATTAAGTATACTTAAACATAAAGCATAAATACAATGAAAGAACACTTGAATACAACACCAATATTTTGGTTACGGGGAAACCCAAATAGGTAAAAACCCTGGCGGGAATTGACACCCACTAATATTTTGCACTAGTGTATTATGATCCTTGTTAGAAGATCCTTAACCCTGTTAGGAGCTTCTTTACAATATATTTAGTATAGTAGACCTGGTCAAGGGTCAGACACTGTTAGGAGTCTTTTAAAATAGTCCCTGTTAGGGGAGAGGATGCACTGTCCAAGAGCACACTGCTCAAAGGGGTGAAGGCTAAAACCTTATATTCAATAGATACACACTATATCTGGATCTTGGTGAACTATTCTTAGACCTGTTGTTTGGATCAGTTCCAATGTATAGCATAAATACTTTACTTGGCCACATAGACCTTCTTCTGATGGCTCAACACTTCGCACACTCTATTCTTCTCTTCACAATTGACTATGAACCACACTCCAGTAATAAAAAATGACTTCCTATAAATATCTTTCCTCTAAATGATATAATCAAGTCAACCTATTAGAACCACCTTGAAATCATAATAGAGAAGCCATAACAAACTCCAATAATATTTTAGTCAGCTCTACTAAGCACACAACACATTTTTGGACCTGTCCAATAAGATAATTGTAGATGCATGCTACACACTGTCGGCTCTACCAAAATAATTGTATCTTTCTCCTCAAGTTGAATTACTTCATGTGCTCTTAACTAAACATCACTAACCCTTCTCCAAGCTTAAATCCAAGGGCACATACCAAAATGATAGGTGCAACTCTAGAACCAATATAATCTCTATCGGCTCTTCTGAACAGACATAGGAAACTGCCACTGGTGAATAGCGATAGCATAACTTCACTTCTGTTGATCATCAGACTCTACATCCATGAATGTAAAATCATTAATATGTCTTCATCATATATCCAAGTGCACAAGGCTCTATGATAACTATATGGACAAGCATACATGGAACACTGCCTGTTACTCTGTTAGGAACACTGCTGACACATGTTGCTATATAACTGTCTATACTAATAGTTAACCTCTACACCCATGATATCATGCTGATAACATGTCCATGCTACATATACTAAAAGACTACTACATAAGTCTTCCATGCATGCTACTTACCATATGTTGTCATCAATGACAAACATACAGTCAGTACTAGCCTGCTGGCAAATCTCCAACACTTTCTTCTTTCTCTCTTTTTTTTAATTAATAATTTTCTTTTCTTCTTCTCATTTTTCTCTTCTCTTCTTTTATTCAATTCTTTTTCCTCTTCTCATTTTTCTCTTCTCTTCCTCTCCCTTTGACATCAATGGAAAAGGTGCTTAAAAAACTTCAAAATATTAAGCAAAAAAGACTTAGTGCTTACTCACCAGATTCAGAATGTCTTGGAAGGAGTCTTCTAAGGTTCTTCACTTCATCATCCCATGACTTGATTAGAAGTTCACTGATATGGATCAGTCCATTGATTGCATAAGATGTAGTCTTTGCTGTCTTCAGCTCAGTGGGTACAGAGTTTTTCATTGATCCTTCTATCTTCTGCATCTCTATGTGATGAGCTTCAAGAATTCTTAGCTTAGGAGTGATTAAAATATTGAGAAAACCAAATCTTTCCACTACTCTCCCTTTCTTTGTATTCAAAGCACTTATCATATCCAAAATCTTGGATGTCTTCTTGTCCATTTCCAACACAGTTTGTGAAGAAGTTTTATAACTGTCCATTATGTTGTCTAATGTAGCCCTATCCTTGGCTATGATATCTTCAATATGCTTAACATTTTTGGTAGGATTTATGCAATAGATATATACCTTTCTTCCTAGTGCCACACAACTTTTAGCTTTGATTGTAGTTATTTTTAGAATGCCCAAGTCCCATGAGATGGATTGGAAAAATTCCTTCAAATTATTTTCTAAGTATCTCTTCTCAGCCTTGTCCTCTTCAATCTTCAACAGTGACTCAAAATGAATGTCAAAGTTGTCCAGTGCCATGTTCAAGTTCTCTGCATCATCCTTTCCTTGAAAAATAAGAGGTGTAGGGAGTATTTTATTCACTATCTCTACTGCCCTATAAATCACCTTTACCTTCTTATATCCCTTTTTTTTGACCTTTCCTTTGCCTTAGCAAATTCCATGAAGGATAACCTCATGAGTTCATCCTCATCCATTATTTCCACATCAGTGCTCACTGGTTTGGCCATACTTTCCAACAATAGGGTGGAGGAGGTATTTGGTTCTTGTTTAAGCTCAATTATTACCTCTTCTTCTTTTTCTACTCCTGTCTCTTTTTCCTACTTTTCCTCTTGTTGTTTCTCCTTCTCTTGTTATTTCTCTTCATGTATTTATTTTATATGTTCTTCCTCTTTCTTTCCTTCCTCTTCTACTATCATCGCACTGTCTAGATTGTTTTGAAATGGATCATTTATTAATCTCTATTGAGCATTTAAGGTTGTCATTAGTATCAAAGGATAGTTAAAAGTTTGGTTGGTTACTTATATTGAGATAGTCGGTAACTAGAAGTAAGACAAAGCAATCGGTAAAGCCTTTACACTAAGCATCACATAGTTAACTGAGCACCAGTGACACCAACATCGATGGTCCATAAACATCGAGCATCACAGTATACACTGAGCAAATCATACAGTGTTTACTGATGATCACATAAAATGGCATAGTAATTTGAAATGGCACATTATTCTATGCAAATGGTTATAAAAGATCGTAAAATGGTTTACCAAGATCGAGGAGCATTTATTGTAAACAGATACTCATTAAATGTAATGTTTATCTTATTGTAATAGTTGATCTAGGTTATTTTGCACCGTAGATCTTAGGGTTATGATTATTTTTGTAACCTAATTTTTGCTAAGGTGGCAAAATAGAACACTATATATTTTGTTTGTTCACACTATTTTCATAGAGGTTGGTGAACTAATATATATGAATCAAGGAGCACTTGAAGACATTGCCTATCTTCAAGACAATCAGTTTACCAAGCATAAAAAAGTACAAAGGATATCAGATTGAGTAGAATCAGACAAGGCTATCGAGCAGAACAGAGTAGAGAACAATCACAGATAAGGTGATATTTTAATAAGCACTTATAGATCTGTTTTAGACAATTGAGTTGTCAACTAGAAAATACTTTCCTATTACTTTCTGACAATTATGATAGAGTTTTTGATAAATCTCTTAATAGAGTAGACTTAACAGTCTTTGTATAAATCTCTTAACCGAGTACACACTTCATTAAGTGTTGTTAAATCCTATAACTAGGTAGATCTAGTTGATCTAATATGTTACTCCTAATAGGGTAAGATCACCAGAAGTGATCAAAACTTGTAGCCTTAACAGGTAAAACCTTTTCTATTTGCAGTAGTGAAGAATTTGTTGGTGTCATCCCCACCACAGTTTTTACCTTCTAACAAGGGTTTCTGCATTACCAAAATACTTGTGTTATGTGATTGTCATATTGATTTCATGTTTTTTACTTTCTTAAGTTAACTAGATGATTGATTTATGCAATTAGATTCAATTTATTTTGATCAGTTATCATAGTATTCAGTTATTGATCAGAAAGGTTTTACAAGTAAAGTTTTGAAGGCACTGATTCACCCCTCCCCTCTTAGTATCTATCTCTTCTAATTCCAACAATTGGTATCAGATCTCAATTCTCTTATTGAACAGTCTAACCACTAAAGGGTAAAGATCTAAGTCATGGAGAGATACAAGCTTGACAAGACTATTGAGAATCAGAAGATACAAATGCAGATGTTTGTGGAACAGTATAAACAAGCTAAGGAAGAACTAAAGAAATTACTAGTTGAAAGAAAGAACCTTGCAATTTAGCTGAATGAAATTACTTATCATGAAGAACCTATTGATGAAATATTTGATCATATTGGATCAAGCTCTGGAAGCATCTTTGACGAATCTGAAAGCATGATCTCTGATTTATTTGAAAAGAATCAGCATCTATCTGAGCAAGTGAAAGCACTTTAAATCAGTCATGAATCTCAAATGGTGAGAATGGTGGAAATCATGAACAATGGTAGACAAGCTGAACAAGATCAAAATCTAGCTATTGAAGACCGAAGACTGATGATTGAACAACTTCAAGCAAAAGAGAGTGAAATACAGAGACTCACTGATCATCACTTCCAAGTATCAAATTAGATGATGACAGTTAATCAAGAAATGAACCGAGTAAATGGAGAATTATCAAGAAGACTTGAAGATGTTGCAATAATCAGAGAAGATAATGAAAAACTAAGAAATGAAATAAAGACACAAAAGAAACATAATGAAATGATGAAGATAGCTGAGGATAGTTCTAAAAAGATTGATGATTTCCTGACTAATCAGATGAGATTCAAAAGTAGAGTCGGTATAGGCTACATCGATGAAGGAGAATCATCACAACAAGATGAAATAGTCAACAAAAATCAAACTAAAAAACCTAAAGTGATGACATGTTACCACTGTGGAAAAATAGGACATACATCTAATGTGTGTAGAAGCAAAGCACAAGGTAAACCTCCTGTCATTCCTAAATTCAATGGATATTGTTATTACTGTGGTAAGTTTGGACATCCAACTTATGAATGCAAAGCTAAGAAGAATGACATTGCTAATAATACTATTGAAGAGAAAATATGCTATACTTGTAATAAGTATGAACACACTGCAAGGCAAAAATGAAACAAGTCTGGACACCTAAAGAGAAACTACAATGAAAGCCATATCAACCAAAGAGACAAGGTAACTCATATGTTTGGGATTATAATACATGGACTAATTGTACTGCATGTGGTTGATATGGACATATTGTAGCAAATTGTTACAGAAAGAGTCAGATTGGACAATCAAGAAATTGGACAAATGCAGGAATGGCATGTATGCAATGTCACAAGGTTGGTCATGTAAGTAAGAACTACAGAGACTAAGCACCTGATGAAAACCATATATTTGAGAGTGGATATAACATTGCAAATATTACAAAGTTAAGGAAAACAATGTGGAAGAAGGCATCTAATGAGAATGTTGAGTCAAGTAACACTGTCGGTGAAACCTCATCCACTGGATTGGGTGACATCGGTACCTCCACTTAAGATGACAAAGGTATGTATGGAACTAACATTTTAAATGATCACATTTTATATAAAGTTCCTTATATATGATGTACAAATACCAAATCTGCATGAATAAAGCTGCACCATGGTTTATGTGTTATAAGTTTACAAATGTTATATAGTCGGTAAAAGATGAAATGTGAGTTGGTTACCTGTCGGTAATCACTATACAAGGTTAACCGACAACATTAAAAATCAATGAAGAAATTCTATGTTAACCGAGCAAAAAATATTATAGACATTACCAAGCTGATAGCTATTTTGTACCAAAAGTTAGGTCACACATTTAATGCATCAAAGTTTGAGCGGGAATATTAGAAAACCTATAAATACACAGAAATAGAGTTCATTGTTACATTGCAATTTTGAGGAAAGGAGATCTTATAGAGAAGAGTTTGAGCTAAAGTTTTTCAGAAAATATTCCAAGCTACTGTAGACCAAACTGATGACAATTCTTTGACGATAACAAGTAAGTTCATCTGCCTATCAAACACTGGTTATCTATTGTTTTCTGAAACCCTAGAAATAATTTATGGCATCGACATCAACCGCAAGAAAATCATAGAACATTGAGGAGGAAGTGGAATTAATTGTTAGGGAACACTTTGCTGAAGAAAAATTCAAACCTCATCCCAAGGTCATAGCTTAAATAGATGATATGGGCACATTTTCAAGTATTCCAGATTAGGTTTTGTTAACAGAAGATGTTAGGGCCTACATTCACTGCAAGATCGGTGAAGTATGTGATTTTGAGACCATTGCAGCTTATCAGCAAATCTGTGGACCAGATGGAAAGATCAAATCTGAATATAAGAAGATTGAGGAGTCAAGGTTACAGTGTTTCACATACTTCCTACAATCCTTTCCCAATGACTAGATAAGAATCGTGCTAAGTAGATTTCATGATGGAAAATTTTGGCTAGATAAACCTATTGAGGTCACTAAGAAGATTAATAGTAGGGTTACTGAGTACCCTAAAACTGACAAAGCCAAAGCTTTTCGAAGTTCATCTCGTCCCGATGTAGAAAAGAACACTAGAGCTCAATGGGATGGTAGGGCACTAAAAATATCAACTATCAAAGATCCAATAGTAAAATTTGCAGCTCATGTCATCGGGTACAAGATATTCCAATCAAGCAGACCAAATAGTGTACCTTGTAGTGCCGTGGACATGGCTTACAAAATTATGAAGAAAGATCACCAGGTTGATCTTGCCGAGCTACTACTACACCAACTGCATGACAATATGAAGACAATAAAAGCAAAGAAGTCCAATACATGTAAGTACGGATCACTACTTGTCTGTACATTTCTCTATCTACAAAAATATGTATCGGGTATCGATAAAGTAAACTGGCAATTGGACAAACCAATAACTACACAAATTGGTGAAATGATGCAAAGTCTAAGAGACAATTTGAACAAGGAGTTCAATGCATATTTCAAGGAATTTCAAACAAAAATGCAACAAAGAATTAGAATTCCAAAGGAATTAGTAAGTAAATTTGAAGATGACATATGCTTTGTGGTAAGCATAGACCACTCAATGATAAAGGCAGTAGAACTGAGAACAAAATGGCTAGCACCGATGGGTTATGAAATGAATCATGATTTCACTTTGAAATCTATCAATGCATTATTGGCATTACCGATAGACATCACTGCTAGTAGGTTTGGTGTATATGAGGAAGCTAAGTCTAGAATCACAATGGACATAGAGATCGGAAAAATGTCTAGAAGGGCAAAGAAAATGAGAAAAGATCTCTCAGCAAAATATGGAAATGTATCTGACTCACCTAAGGAGTCATCGGTTGATGAGGCAACCGAAGGTCAGTTATAGTTGGCTGACAAGCCCTATGAAAGTGAGGAGACCGAGTCTGACAAAGAAAAGGATTACACACTAGTTCCTCCCACCAATGATGAAGAAGAAATTCAGCTACCATAACCTGAAGGAATGAGGACACGTTCATCACCTGCAGCACAATCTACTAAGAAAGAAGTAGTAAAAGTAACAAAAAGAAGAGCAGCTACACCGACGAAGAAATACATAAAGAGAAAGAACAAGAAGGTAGCTGAGCCACCTAAGAAAAAGAGGAAATACATAAGGAGTAAAGAAGATGTAGAGGAGACTAACACTGAAAATGACCCTGATCAATTCAAGTTAGTTCATAATAGGGAAAGTACTATAGAAGAAATTATTGAAGATATAATTGAGAATGGAAATCTCACCGATCTAGGCATAGGCAAATTTGGAAAAATGTCAATTAAGGACGAAACAAAGATTGAACATGCTATTGTCCAAATGATGATAAAATTCAAAAGAGTACCGATGGAATTTGCATGTCAATTGCCAAAAGAACTTGATGACAAAATAAGTGAGAGATGGGCTATTGCACTAGATATAGAGAAAATGAAAAGAGAATAGTCACTAGGCCGAGCAGCCTCACACTTTAGCTATGCTGAGGTAAGTGAATACATGACAAAGTATCAAGCTAGATTTCTAGTCAAGAATAGAGAAATGCAGATCATGGATGAGAATGTGGATGATATGGATGTCATATGTGATTCTCTATGGACATCAATTTTGAAAGTAGAAGAGAAAGTTGAACAGGAAGCATTCTTGAAACTGTCTAAGAAGAGACACAAAGATAAAGGTATTTTCATTGATGATAACAAAGGTAAGAAAATAGAAGACACCGGTATATCAGTTACCGAGGTAATTGATATCACTAAACAAAAGGATGAAATCAAAATTTCACAGGATGCACCAGATCAAGCTAAGATCCACTTGCAAAAGAAAATTGATGATGATGCACTCATTAAGGACATCACTAACGGTGATCTTGATGATGAGGATGATGAAGATGAGACAATTGCACCATATAAAGATGAAGCATTAGACACTGCTAGTGTGCTCACATCACTATCGGGTGAACTACCTATACTTGCAGAGGTAGTTGAAATAATTTCTCAAGTACAACTTGATGTACCTCATCATAAGCCAAATAAAGATACTACTGAGATTCAAGCACCTGAGCAACCTACAGATACAAATGAGCCTAACAAACCAGAGGCACAGTCTACAAAACCAAAGGAACTAGAAGATACAAAGTCAACCGAGGTGAACCCACCTGACACTACAACCAAGACTCCCACATAATCTACCGAGGAGCAGAAGAAGGATGATACAATGTCAAATGGGAAGGACACTCTAAGGAGTGAAGAAAAAGCTATTTTCATAAGTGAGAAGAAGTCACCTCTTGCCCAGAAGAAGAAGAAGAAAGCCAAAGGGCCGGTCACCATTGATGAAGTTATCATTATACCAGAATGTGACTTGAGAACCCTAAGCCCCGAGGAACTAAGTAGATATGGGGAGTTATGTTCAAGGAAAGCGGCACAAGAGAAGTTAAGGCAAGAAAAAAAAGGTAAAGAAGTGTTAAATGATGTGAGGGATATTCTACAATAGATAGTACTGGAAACAAATATTGATGAGAATACTCCCATCATAGATCAACTTGCCACACTCATCGACAAAATCAATGCCCCTGATATAGATGTAGACAAAAGAATAGAAGAATGGGAAGAATCCAAGATTCAAAACAAATTGGTAGAAAGGATTAGCATAGAAGTGGCATCGAACAAAGTAAAATTATCTAAGGTCATTACCGAGGTAAAATCTATCACCCAGATAATCTATCAACTTCTAATCAATTTTTGTACTTCAGACACCTTCACTGTAGAAGTCATTGAAAAGATAAAAGGTTTAGAAGCAGAAATAAAGTTGAGTACACAAGTAGCTATCACCGAGCCAACTGCTTTCTTAAAGCATATTAACTGAGTTTAGGAACTCCGGCAGCTGATAGAAGATTTAAGGAAACAAGAAGTGCACATCACCGATCAGGTTACAGAGTTACAAAAAAACTCACTCCTTACCTGAAGATTTTTGAAACACATATTGTCAAAGCTGAGAAACTTGTAGCAACACCAGAGATTTCAGTGTTGGATAATATCTTTGACATGCATGCACAAGTCGGTCTTGACCATATTGCTCTTACCAAGTTGAAAGAGGAGTGGGACAACCTCTTGGAGTCTATACAGAAAACCCATCCAAACATTTTTGATAAGATGTAAGTATACATTATACATTTTTTTTGCATTTGGCATTATTATCAAAAAGGGGGAAAACCATGTATATGCCAAATAAGAAGTATACTTTGATATGTATATTACATACTACCAGGAGCATGCATTGAGGGGGAGTACTTTTGTACTTAGAAATATTTTTTTTGTGGATATGTATATGGCGGAGACATAAGGAATATATAGAAACATTTTGTCTATATACATTCGAAGTTTTGATACTAATGCCAAAGGGGGAGATTGTTAATCTCTATTGAGCATTTAAGGTTGTCATTAGTATTAAAGGATAGTAAATAGGTCAGTTTGTTACTTATATTGAGACAGTTGGTAACTAGAAGTAAGACAGAGCAGTCGATAAAGCCTTTACACCGAGCATCACACAGTTAACCAAGCACCAGCGACATCGACACCAACGGTCAGTAAACATCGAGCATCGCAGTATACATTGAGCAGATCATATAGTGTTTATCGATGATCATAGAAAATGACATAGTAATATGAAATGGCACATTATTCTATGAAAATGGTTATAACAGATCGTAAAATGGTTTACCAAGATCGAGGAGCATTTATTGTAAATAGATACTCATTAAATGTAATGTTTATCTTATTGTAATAGTTGATCTAGGTTATTTTGCACCATAGATCTTAGGGTTATGATTATTTTTGTAACCTAATTTTTGCTAAGGTGGCAAAATAGAACACTATATATTTTGTTTTTTCACACCATTTTCATAGAGGTTGGTGAACTAATATATATGAATCAAGGAGCACTTGAAGATATTGCCTATCTTCAAGACAATTAGTTTACTAAGTAGAATAGAGTACAGAGGATATCAAATTGAGCAGAATTAGACAAGGCTACTGAGCATAACAGAGTAGAGAACAATCATAGATAAGGTGATATTTTGATAAGCACTTATAGATCTATTTCAGACAATTGAGTTGTCAACTAGCAGATACTTTCCTATTACTTTCTGACAATTGTGATAGAGTTTTTGATAAATCTCTTAACAGAGTAGACTTAACAGTCTTTGTATAAATCTCTTAACCAAGTACACACTTCATTTAGTGTTGTTAAATCCTATAACTAGGTAGATCTAACTGATCTAATATGTTACTCCTAACAGGGTAAGATCACCAGAAGTGATCAAAACTTGTAGCCTTAACAAGCAAAACCTTTTCTATTTGTAGTAGTGAAGAACTTGTGGGTGTCATCCCCACCGTAGTTTTTACCTTCTAACAAGGGTTTCTGCATTACCAAAATACTTGTGTTATGTGATTGTCATATTGATTTCATGTTGTTTACTTTCTTAAGTTAACTAGATGATTGATTTATGCAATTAGATTCAAGTTATTTTGATCGATTATCATAGTATTCAGTTATTGATCAGAAAGGTTTTACAAGTAAAGTTTTGAAGGCACTAATTCACTCCTCCCCTCTTAGTATCTATCTCTCCTAATTCCAACATCATTTACATCAAGTGAAGTGTCTAATGATATAGGCATACCAGAAATGAAGAAGTCAGGTTGCTTATCAACTTCTCTTGATTGCTCACTTTCTTTAGCTGTCCTAGAGCTTTCTCCCATTCCTAAAGGTGTAGGCTTGGTAACCTTCGGAGGTGAGGTCTTCTCAGGCATGTCACACATAAGAATTTGGTCCAATGCCTTTTGTGTGTCTTCTATCACCTCATCATACTTCCTTGCCATTATCTTCACAAGTCTAGCCTTTATTCTTAGTAGAGGTTTCAACTCTTTAATGATTCTCTCCCTCTCTTGTATGGAGACTATAGGAAACATGTATTCAATAGCTTTATTTCTTATAGTTTCATCCTCTGAATGTGCTAACTATTTTATTTTTTCCAACTTTCTATACAAGTCCTTAGGAATACTACCTTCTATTTCCAGCAAATTCTTCTTGTAGACTAACAAGTGCTCAATTATTATATCCTTAATTACTGCTTGATCATCATAATCATACCTTTCATAGTATCTATTTACCATCTTCATATTTCCATCTCTTATTATTCTCTTTTTTAACATCTTGATATCCGGCTTCCATAGATCTTGTGGCCTCTTCTGTACTTTTTTTAATTCTTTCTTCTTAGTCGCCTTGTCCTCTTTCTTCTTTGTTTCTACTTCTACCTTTTGTTTCTTAGGGCTGCTTGGTTTGTTAGATCTTGTAGATCTCCTAGGTGTTCTCATAGGTGCAACTGCTTGTGCAATCTTCTCATGTGCAATTGATAAATCAATTATATCAAGAGTAGGACTTACTGTCTTTTTTGCTTCAGAAGGAGGAGGTGACTCTATTGCCAAGCTAGATGATCCTTTTGTCATCTTTTTCCTTACTTCTCTTAGTTGTTCCTTTGTAATTCCTTCCTTCACATCAATTTCATCAACCATTCTCTCAATCTTCCTCTTCCTCTTCCTTGTCCCTTTATCCCATTCTTCTCTAAATTTTGCTGATTTCTATAAGTAAGTTACCCATCTCTCTTCAGATGTATCTATCTCAACTGCTAATACATGTTCAAATTTCATTGTGAGAACCTTAGAACTAGCCTCATACCCCATAGGGTAGCACCATTTCTTTCTTGGTTCAATCGCTTCAAAGCACACACCGCTAGTTTCAACCATGAAACAGATTGTGTCTTTATACTTCTCAAATATCTCCTTAGGTATCTGTAGACACCTAAAAATCCTTTAGAAAATAAAGTATTTTTATTTTCTGAAAAACCCTTGATGACATCATCATTTGTTAATTAATTAATTATTTAATTAATTAATTTAATTTTATGTCATTAAATCCCTTTATCTTAATTAAAAATATTTAATTAAGGAATCCCTCCCAAAAATGTTTAAATCTTATTTAAACATTATCTCCTTATTTATTAATTATTTAATTAATAAATTGACCTAAAATCCAAAAAATAAATAATTAATTTATTTTTTTCCAAAACCTTGCCAAATTCCTAAAGACCACTAACCTCTTCTAGAATCTTCTAATCCTTCTTTAATTTCGATTAAAGGCTATTTTACTCATTTCCTAACCCTAATCCCAACTCAAAATATTTAATTAAGATTAAATATTTAATCCTCATGTTTATTAAATTCATTTTAATAAATATTCTCAAACCTAAACCATGGAAATAAATAAATCTTTATCTATTTCCTAAAATCCATATTTCTCCTAAGGAAGTTCTATACTCTTCTAGAAAGTTTTTATTCTTGTCCCCCTAATCCTAATCCTAATCACCCCCCTAATCTTGTCACATTCCCTAACCAAGGTTAGCCAACTCCTAAGCTTAACCCAAAGTCAACAAACTTCTAGAAACTTCTCTTACATGCATTAAATGCATTTAAAGCCTCCTTATCCCTCTTACATGCATTTATGATGCATTTAAGAAGCCACTCACCCCTTTCTTACACCCTTTGACCTTAGGCACATTTTCCAAATTGTGCACATCCCTCCCATCTTTCAACCCAATGCCCTTGTGACACTTGTCACAAGGAGGTGGCCCCGAACTAGCACAATCCATGTGCTCCCCTTTGAGTGAATCTTGACCTCTCTTAAGGATTTTGATCCTGGCCACTCATTCCTCCTTCCCAAAAGCCTATAAATACTACCCATTTCTAAGAGAAAAACATCCATTCACCTTTTATTTCAAGCATTGTTATCATGCTCATTTAGCTCTAGACTTAGCATAATCATACTAATTTAGCTTATTTTCAAGCATCTTTAGCTCATCTTAATATAGAACTAATGGATTAACATAGTTTACTTCTTGTTTATGCATCATATCACATCTATTTTAGGTTTAAAAATCTACTTAATCATATTAGTTGCATAATCTTAAGTTTTTGAAGCCTTAGGGGCAATTTTGGGTGTTCTACCCAATATTGTGCCATTTATGGGGTTTTCATGAAGCTTAAATCCTCCAAGTCTGCATTAGGAAGATGCTCCAGGTGCTTTGAGAGCATACCCATATTCCTTTAAATGAGCAAATCAAACAGTGCATGGGCGCATCTATTTTAGCTCAATCTGAGGTGGCTTAGCTTAGAGTTTCTTATTTTGGATTGATTTTCATGCTAGATTAGAATCTAATGTTTGTTTGGTTCGAGTCTTTCAAAATAGGTATCCTCAAAGCCTTGTCCACATTTTGGCATGCTCGGTGGGACTCAAACCCACAAATCAGCTTGATTAGATCATACTTTGTACTCTCATATTTTCTATTTTTCATGAATAATCTACAGGAAATAGGTGAAATGCCGCCTACACATAGTTCAGTCATGCCTACAAATAGTTTGATGATGCCTACAAGCCCTGTATTGACGCCTATTTTTTGAAGATTTCCATCTTCGATAACTTCTTTTCTGTTGCCTGTAACAGAAGTAATCATGCCTATAAGATAAACATTCATGCCTCCACATACAAAAGTCTTGCTTGTAATCATTCTGTTATCGCGTGCCATATTTCATTTATTGCTTGTAATCATTTCACTACTGCCTATAATAATTTAGCTATCGTATATGCATGTTTTATTACCGCCTATGCATGTTTCATTATCGCCTACACCTTTTTCCTATTGCCTATGCACAAGCTCCTATCGTCTATTAACTTTTTCCAGTCGCCTATACACAAGTTATTGTCACCTGTACACAAGCTCCTGTCACCTATGCACTTTTCTCTATTGCCTATGCACTTTTTTCTATAACCTATGCACAAGTTCCTGTCACCTGTGAACTTTTTCTTGTCACCTGTGCACAAGTTCCTATCGCCTGTGAACTTTTTCCTGTCACCTATGCACAAGTTCCTGTCGCCTGTGAACTTTTTCCTATCATCTATGCACAAGTTCCTGTCACCTGTGAACTTCCTATCGCCTTTGCTCTTAGATTGATATTGGATTCATTTTTATTAAAGCAAAAGTCAAAAAACAAATCTTGAATGAAATTAAGGAAAAATGAACTTAAGTCCTAAGAGTCATTATCATTTTGAAAATCAAACACAATCTTGAATGATCTAAATTGGAAAGAACAAGCATCCCTATTCCTTCTTCTTTGAATTTCAGTTCAAACAAACTCAATCTTGAATGATCTAAGGATAAAACAAAGCTCTTTTCAAAGTTCTAAATCAACATGTCAATCTCAATCTTGAATGCTCAAAGAAAGAACTTGCAACCGCTCAAATCATTTACTTATTGGAGAAAGAACAAATCAAACCTTAAACACTTGTGTCTGCAATTTCAAATTTCAAACACACTTAATCAATTTGGAAGAAAGAACAACTTGCTTGACGTGCATCTAGGAGCTTTCATTTTCTTGCAAAATCCTGTTAGAGTAAGCGACGTAAAACATTTGAACTCAGACAAGTTCACTTGTTCTACTTCTAGCGAGGCCTGTCCAGGGGAGAAAAGTGCTTCCTCCTCGGAGAATGACCTCAAACCAGTATCCCCCTCGGCTGGTATATAAATAAAGTGAAGGAAAAAAGTACTCACTTATATCTCCTAATCCATGGGCGTTCATGCCAAATACAGTGAATGGAGATGGTAAATATTCCTCCCCCAGCATTGTTGGCTAGGCTCTTAAGTGGGTCATGGGTGGTCAGCATAACCAGGTATGGAGACTCCATGGAACTATTAAAAACCTGATAAAATAGAGGCTACCCTATCTACATCTGAAAGTATCAAAATCCTTGTGCAAGGACCGATTCCAAGGGGTTTACCAGGTCACCTCAAGATTACTCACCATTTGTTTTCCCTTCTAGGGGGTACCAAGCTGTGGGCAAGCGATTTTGATACTCACCTTCCTTAGGTAGATCTGCTTGAAGTGCTTGATAGTCAAATACTTTGTGAAAACATTGTTGAAACATACACTTTTCAAAGCTTTTTCATAATTAGAGTCAGTTATCCTATTTGTATCCCACAAGGTTGCTTTGTCCCTTGTGGAGATTGCTTTTCTGAAAATATTTTTTGAAATCTATCCTTTTCCATTGGAAAACATCAAACTAATCTATAAACTAGTTCAAGATACTCAGAAAATCCATGTCAGTCCAAATCCTCCAAAAATCCAAAAAAAAAAAGTCCAAAACTTTTAGAATCTCAAATCATGGTCTTCCAGTCATATTCAATCCAGTCTTGTCATCCTTTCCTCCTATCCTAGGTTAGCAAAGTCATCTTGGTCATCCCCCATCCCCTTGTCTATCTTCCTCTAAAGTTAGTTTTCTTCCAAACTTGAGCCAAATCCAAACCTAAGTCTGATTCTATCAATCATCCCAATCTGAGTCTTAGTCTTCCAGTCCATCTTCATCCTTCATCCTTCATCCTTATCCAACTCATTCACAAGTTAGCATGTCTCAAAACTATTATGACGAGTTTGGTTATTATGTCTCTCCTCTCAATCCATCCTATCTTGATGATGATGAAAGCCTTGTAGATCACAATGCATATTTTGAAAATCTTAGCAAGTTTGCTCCAAACATTCCCCAGCATCCAATCATTCCTCAAAAATATCCTATCATGCCTTCACGCTTATCCACTAGCACTCCCTTTCATGTCCTCGAAAAGGAAAATCCATTATCTTATTCATCCACAACTTATCCCTATCTTAAACCTACACATCCTCCATATGCATCCTTCATACTTCCATCTCCTGCTATGGTCATATCCCAATCACCATCATCCCATAGAAAGACTTCACGCTACTTCCCTTATCTAAAGAATCCATCCACTCATCCTCCAAATCATTCTCAAAACCAAAAATAAGTCTTCCAATCCTTTTCCCCAATCCTCCATCCTATCTCAATCCACCATCTTCTATTCCAAACCACATTTCCAAAAATCCCCTCCCACAAGCAGAGTGCATCCTTCAAACCACTTCATATCCCATACCTCGATCCATCACCTCTACCTCTTCAGCACCATCATCCCCTCAAGCAAGTTCAAAATCTTCCACCCCACCTTCATGTGAGGACCATCCAAGCTCCCCATCTTCTCCACATTCCAATCCTTCATCACCACGAAAGTCTCCAAGGAGTTTCACAAGGAAGCCAATAACAAATCCCACTTATAAAGTTGAAGAGTCGAGCCATCTCAAACCTTCATGTGAAGCCATCATTGATGAGGCCCACCCATCGCTCCCATCTGTTATCTATCTTCCATACATCCCACTCATTGATCCTCTTCCATCTCCGAGCATCATTAAGTCCCTTCCATCTAAAGTTTTCATCCAATCCCCACCAACATCACCTCCTCCTAGCATTATCCAGAGCACATCCAGTGAGCCCCATGAGTTCACCCTTCTTCCTACCATCACAGTTGTAGAATCTTCCATCCTTTCATCGATACCATCTGAAAATTTCACCCCTTTTCCTGCCATCACAGCTGCAAAATCTCCCATCCTTTCATCCATACCATCTAAAGAGTTCTTCCTTCTTCCAGACATCACAGCTACAGAATCTCCCATCCTTCCATCCACCCCATCTGAAGAGTCCATCCATGCATCCCCCAACACTCTATCCACACAAAACCTACCATGTCAAGATCTTGTCCAAAAGCATGTTGAAATACTCACAAAAGAAAATCAAGATCCAATCCCTTCACTTCCCCCATCACATGTTCTATTGCTTCCATCACCCCCAATCCAAAATCCTACAATCCCAATTCCTCCAATCCAAGATCCTATCATCCTAGTTTCTCCACCTGAAGATCCATTACTATCCCCCAACCCCAGTCAAAATCACACCATCCTATCCTCTCCTCTTGAGGATCTTCCAATCCAAACTATCCCATGACCATCACTCTATCTACTTGGACCACTTACATTTGTCAAAGGCAGTCCGCTTAAAGCAGAAGAAATCAGTTTCATATCTTCCATTAGGGAACCAGAAACTGGATGTTTATCATATTCCCCAAGTCAAAAATATCCTTGTTTGGATAAAATGCTCAAGAAATGGAATTATCAAGGCAAAGGCCTAGGCTCTCGTGAACAAGGAAACCTGGAGCCCATTCAAGACAAGAAACATCCAAAATCATGTGGAATTGGTCACACACCAAGCGAAGGCACTTCCTCCAGAAATGTCGTTACAACTAAAGCTAAATTCAAGCATCCTTCGAAACCCACCACCACATCTCCCAAAACATACAATGCTATTCCTCCTCCTCCATCATTATGGCCCAGGACAACCTATCACATTCCTCCTTCATCCTCTAAATCCATTTTGGGTCCCTATGTCCCAAAATCTTCCAGCACATATCCTCTACATACCAAATCCATTTTGGGACCTTACATCCCAAAATATCATCCCCCATTTTATCCTACTCAGTCTTTCATCCAAAATCCAAACATCCCTAGTCATGATCAACAAAGGCACATGTCCATATCTCCTATCTACCAAACTCCATCCATCTCCCCATCCATATTTTCACCATCCCGCACATCTCCTCATATTCATTCCAATGCTCCTTGCAATTTGGATGCCATATCAAATATGCACAAAGGGAAATATCCACAAAAATTCAAAGATTTCCATGTCCAGCCTAAATGACATGGTCAACCAAAGCAAAATCCACTCAAGCAATCCAATGCATCCCAATGGCCACAAAGGCCCACCAAAGCTAAAGCAAAAATGATGTGGATCCCAAAGCAAAAAGATGTAATGCATCTAAAAGAAACATCCACAATGGCATCCAAAGTTGCTAATCCCCCAGCTACTCAGTCTTCTCCTCCATCTCCTCAATCTATTTTGGGTCCCAAAGATCCTAAATCTCCTAGCATAAATTCTCCATCCTATCTACCTCTATCTTTCGAAACCCATCCACTTCATCCATCTTCCTTGCAACATGTGCCAATGTTGGTCCTAACAACATCCCCCTATCATGATCACTTTCCATCTTTCCATCCAAACACTTTCTACCACCATATCTCCCATCTCCCCCATCTCATCCATGCCTTTGCATAATTCCTCCATCCTAACAAAGTTGTACCAACATTTGGGCACATCAGAAAGATCAGTGAAAAAAGTCAGCAACAATATTAGAATATCAATGAAAAATCAAACAGAAGGTCAACATCAAATCATAAGGTAGTACCAAATCAGAGAATCAACAAACAGGTTAGAAATCAATCAGCATATCAATGAAAGATCAGCACAAAGTCAGTAGAAAATCAAAAAATCCATAAAAATTGGAAAATCAGAGAAAAATATCAAAAAAAAAAAAAGAAAAGAAAAAAGAGAAAAAACATTCATCCTATGGTGAAAACTTGGCAATTCAAGCGCCTTGGGCAAGTACCATGATGAAAACCTGGCAAACATGCGTCATGCGTAGGTCCCCCCAATTCCTTTCTGTAGTTGGGGGCCATTCCCTTCTATCACCTCTTATCCAACATCTCCTCCATTTTATTTGTCTCTCACCTCCTTCATCCTCCTTTGGATCTTGATGACAAAAAAAAAGACTACCAGGTATACATGCTTTTGGGCACCTTCTTGGCATCCATCACTCCTTTCAGCTACATATCCTCTAACCAATCCATTCATCCTAGCTTCCATCTACCTTCCTCATCCTCTTGTCAGCATATCTTCTGTCCAATCATACCCCATCCTACTACTTCTGAATGAATGAACTATCCTAAGCAGGGGGCATCTTATTCCTTGGTAACATATTCCTTGGAGACTATCTTTCATCCAAAATCTTCCGTCTCCCAAATCCTTAAGCAAATCCACCATCCAATCTCCCCAAATCTTCCACTATCCAATCCTCAAGTGTTCTTCCATCCAAATCTAAATCTTCCTCCATCCAAATCTCCTAGCAGTTCCTCATCCTCATCCTAAGCATTTCCTCCATCTTTCCATCACCTGGTATCTTCCCTTGTCATTGGTATCTAGCTATAGGCTTTCTTTAATGCAATCCAATGCCATCCATCCATATCCAACTATTGCTAGCAATCTTCCAACATCTTCCAATCCTATCCACATCCTCTAGCTATCCAAAATCCAACATCCAAGATCAAGCCAACCGATCAGATCACATCCTTAGTCTTGTAGCTAGCCTTGATCTCAATCCAATCATCATCATTGGGATATGTCCTTCCCAAAATCTATGTCATTTCAAGACACATCTTCTGTCAGTCCGTCTTGGCTTTCTAGCCCAACTGGGGCATCATCTTGCATATCTTTGGAGTTTTCAACTTCATCCCCAGGTTCTTTGTACATCCTATCCTGAGTCTTCTACCATAGTGCTAGTTATGTCTCCACCTAAGCTCATTTGTACATATGTGTCTTTAGGTCCCATCCTTTGTGTCAATTAGCCCTTGTCACTATCTTGTTGTACATATCCTTGTTAGTCCTGTAGTAGTATTTGATTAGAAATCTTGTCCTACCCAACCTCGCACTTCAGCAACATCAATTGTTGACTATCCTTGATCATCATGACCATCTTTGAACTGCATCATTTTCCAATCAGCAACACAACATTCTCCCCATCAGCATCAGGTCTGCATAGATGTATGCTTCTATTTTGTATGACCTAAGCCTAATCATGGGTCCCCTTAGTTGTATCCTTCCTGTCTGACCTAATCTTCCACCAAGCACACCAGGTCCGTGTCGATGTATCCTTCCACACATTCAGACCAATCTTCCTACCATCAATCAAATAAAATCTCTCTCCTTGGCAAAGGTTGTCTTTTGGAGTTATCATTTTGACCTTGGATTTTGTCCCTTGGGTCTTGTTAATCTTTTATAGCTTCTCGTTGTTCTCTACTCAAAGTCACCACGATCCTTTATATCATGGTGTGCAGCGAATGAGGATAATCTAGGGCAAGGTCTTTTGATCTTTTTCTTCTGCTTGTGATTCAGTTGTGTGTTTGTGGTTTCTTCAGCATCGTTTCCACCATGCTTCCTCTCGGGATCATGTGTGATGTTGGGGCAATCCTGCATGTCTTTTTAGCATCAGTCCTCTACAACGCTGGTGACAAGGCCTCGTGATCCCAGTATCCTTGGCGGGTCTCTAGCATTGCTATATCAAACTAGGTTGTGCTCTCCCCATTTGCACTTGGAGCTTCCCAAATCACCCCATCCAGCATCATATAGATTAATCTTGCATCTTGCATCCTCATGTAGCTGCATCTTGCATTTTGCATTCCATCTCATCTTGCATTCACCCATCTTTGCTCTTGGAAGTCTGGTTATTTATCTCCCCTTCTTCCTTCTTTGCATCCTTGTAATCTTTTGAGAAAATTCCACAACGTTTACTCCTTGTGTTATTTTCTCAAGGGGGCATAGCCCCTTACTCCTCCAAATTATAGCCTCGGGCAGCTTATTTTCTTATCTTTGATGCCATGCCTCTTGCGGCATCACATCAAAGAGGGGCAAAATGTAGACACCTAAAAATCCTTTAGAAAATAAAGTATTTTTATTTTTTGAAAAACCCCCGATGACATCATCAGTTGTTAATTAATTATTTATTTAATTAATTTATTTATTTTTATGTCATTAAATCCCTTTATCTTAATTAAAAATATTTAATTAAGGAATCCCTCCCAAAAATGTTTAAATCTTATTTAAACATTATCTCCTTATTTATTAATTATTTAATTAATAAATTGACCTAAAATCCAAAAAATAAATAATTTATTTATTTTTTCCCAAAACCTTGCCAAATTCCTAAAGACCACTAACCTCTTCAAGAATCTTCTAATCCTTCTTTAATTTTGATTAAAGGTTGTTTTACTCATTTCCTAACCCTAATCCCAACTCAAAATATTTAATTAAGATTAAATATTTAATCCTCCATCACATCCACCTCTATCTTCCACGTCCTATCCGCTTCATCCACCTTCCTTGCAACATGTGCCAATGTTGGTCCTGACAGCATCTCCCTATCATGATCACTTTCCATCTTTCCTTCCAAACAATTTCTACCACCATATCTCCCATCTACCCCATCTTATCCATGCCTTTGCATAATCCCTCCATCCCAATAAAGTTGTACCAACATCTCGAGAAATTGAAAAGGCAGCAACAAATCAGAAAATGTCAGCAACAAATTAGAAGATCAGTGAAGAAAGATAGCAACACATCAGAAATATCAGAAGGTCAACATCTAGTCAGCAAAAAATCAGAAAATCCATAAAAATTGGAAAAGATCAAGAGAAAAGTATCAAAAAAGAAAAGAGAAAAACATTCATCCTATGGTGAAAACTTGGTAATTCAAGTGCCTTGGACAAGTACCATGGTGAAAACTTGGCAAACAAGCATCATGCGTAGGTCGCCCCCCCCCCCCCCCCCCAATTCCTTTCTGCAGTTGGGGGCCATTCCCTTCTATCACCTCTTATCCAACATCTCCTCCATCCCATTTGTCTCTCACCTCCTTCATCCTCCTTTGGATCTTGATGACAAAACAAAGACTACCAGGTATACATGCTTTTGGGCACCTTCTTAGCATCCATCACACCTTTCAGCTACATATCCTCTATCCAATCCATTCATCCTAGCTTCCATCTACCTTCCTCATCCTCTTGTTGGCATATCTTCCATCCAAGCATACCCCATGCCTCTAAAAATACATGAACTATCCTAAATAGGGGGCATCTTATTCCTTGGTAACATATTCCTTGGAGACTATCTTTCATCCAAAATCATCCATCTTCCAATCCTTAAGCAAATCCACCATCCAATCTCCCCAAGCATTCCTCTATCCAGATCCCTCAGTGGTTCCTCCAGCATTCCATCTTCCAATCCTCAAGATATATATGATAAACTACAATTGATTGAATATCTTGAGGGAGAGTTTGACAACTGATTGGACAATTGTAAGACCATGATTGATGATCACTGAGATACTGATGTGTATGTAAGACATTAAATCAGTTAATGTATTGTCATTGATGTCAACTAGCTTTGACTATACTTGTCATGATGGTTACAAACATCTTAAGAAGGAAATAATCATGAAGTAATAAGATATCTACATAAAGATGAGATGGATGAGAAAGATATGGATATAGTATTCATTGGGTAACTTATTGATGAGACTATAGCATTATGTTATTAATTTGATTGTATTACATTCAAATATTTATGGCTTGAAGATCAAGAATGAACAAGTTTATGTGGTTGGTAAATGAAGAATTTAGTATACACCGAGCAATTGTAGTGCATACTGAGTATAGTGTTAACTAAGCTAGTTATCACTAACGCATTATGGTATTGACTAAGTGAAAGAAATAAATGAAACTTATGATTACTGACTAAAGATGATGATCTAGACAATTATTTATGATTATGAGGTAAATGATAATGTTTTTTTATGGTGATCAAATGGCTGGAAAAATTCAAGGATGATCAGATGAAGGAGAATGAAATGTGTTATTGACACAACTGTTGAGAAAGGTTAAAGTAGAAAAATCAACAGTGAAGATTAAGAGGCAAAATCTATGGATGGAAATAAAATGGTTTATGATGTCTATATAAAGAGACAAGAGATTCATTATTGAGTCTGCTATAGGAGAATTCATGTGAAAAGATTGAATTCATGCAAAGATGATCAAATTGGTTGAAGAAAGAACCGAGCAATTCTACAGATAACACTAAGCGTCAGATAAAGTAATTATCAAGCAGAACATAGTTGGAGGAAACTAAGAGATTTGATAGATTATTGATCAAAGGTATTTTTCAGCTTAGCATAGATCTAAAAATCTGCAAATCAAGTTATATTTGAATTAGATCATTACTATATCAGTTTAACCATTTTTACAAATAAATATCTTAACCGAGTGGGACTTAACAGTCTTTATATTTCAATATGACATTCAATGAATATTGATTGTTTTCTTGTTGACCCTATAGTGAATGTTTGGTCAAGGGATAATTGTTAGTGATAAATCCTCTAACCAGGTTACACCTCACAGTGTGTTTTGTAACCTTTAACAAGGTTGGCTCTTGACCGAGGTCACTTCAGAAGAGTGAATTATTTTGGGTTACTGGTCCCAAGTGGTTTTTCCCCTAGCAGGGTTTCCACATTAAAAATATAAGTGTTATATGTGTATGGATGTGTTGAATTTTTATTTTACTTTACACATTACTATAACTGGATTGATCGGTAAACACAATATTTAATTTACTAGTAATTGGTAGATGAAGAGAAAAGCATAGTTGATATTTTATCGTGTTGATTAATTGGTTTGAAAGTTTTGTTATATACATCTGGGAGTATTTGGGAATGTAGGATAACTGGACTTAACTGATTCGCCCCCTCTTAGTTATCTAACAATTGGTATCAGAGTGTAGAGTGCTTGAAAGAAATTTTTGAAGGACTTAAGCTAAAGATTAAAATATGTATATGAGAGAGGTGTCAAAGCTGAACAAAGATAACTTCTTGACATGGAAAAGAAGAATGAAATTGTATCTATTAGGGATAGGTGAGTCTTCAACATACTACTTTGAAAATGAGTTCATCTTACCCTGTGGACCTTTGACTATTGATCAGATGAGAGAAAGACAAGAACACAATGCTATGATGGTAGAGCTTGCTTCTTCTTTTTCAGATGCCAAATTTGAAGATGTTAAGTCATGTAAAAATACTAAATAGATGAGGGACAATCTTACACTAGTTCACGGAGGAGATGTGAATGTGTTAGGAGCTAAAGCTGAAAGTCTTAGAGGAAATTTTGATGACATGAGAATGAAAGGATAGAACATATCTCAGTACAGTAACTGATTCAAGGAGGTTGTGAATTCTATTCAAGGAGTAGGTAGAATTATTGATGAAGACACTATCGTAAGTAAAATTCTAAGAACCTTGTTACCTTATTATGCTATTAGAGTCTCTGCAATACATGAAATGAGAGAAGCTTATGGAAATAATGTTACACTTGATAGTCTAATCGGTAGACTGACTGCATTTGAGTTGAATAACTTTGACAATAGTGTTGTTTCTACTGTTGAGTCTGCATTTATGTCATCTCTAAAAATTGGTAAATCAAGTAGCAAACATAGGATAAGAAATGAAAGTGATAGTGAAAGTGAAGAGGATAAACTTGATGAACTTGAAGCATTAATGGATAGAAGATTACAAAAAGGTAAAGGAAGATATAGAGGAAAACTACCTTTGGTATGCATTAATTGTAAAGATATTGGCCATATCACTACTAGATGTCCTAATAGGAAAGAAGATGAGAAAAATAATGAAAGGAATTATGAAAGAAGAGATAACCAAGAACACAGAGGCAATTGATAATATGACAGAAGAAGTAATTGAGATTACAAAGATAAAGGCAAGAAGACATGTTACCTTGTTGAAGATGAAGATGAAGATACTAACACCGACACCAATGAAGACATTGAGGTGGTATTTGTAGCTTTGAAAGAAGATTCAAAAGAAGAAAGGTATGTAGAAACAACACTTATTTCTAAAGTTAGCAAGAATGATACTTGGATTATTGATAGTGGTTGTACACATCATATGACTGGTGATGAAGAGAAATTTGAATACCTTGAACATTATAATGGTGGATCTATTAAAATGGGAAATGATACACCTTGTCTAGTAAAAGGAAAAGAATCTATATTGTTGAACAATAAGATCAAATGTGAGAATGCATATTGGGTGGAAGGACTTAATTATAATCTATTAAGTGTAGCACATCTGAATAACATAGGACACCGAGTTTCATTTGAGAATAGAAAGGTGAAAATCTATGATGAAACTAGAAAGTTGGTCGATACTGGTGAATAATCTAAAGGTAATCTATTTTATCTTGAAAATGCTGAAACTTCTTGTTTGTTGGCTAAAAATGAAGATGTGTAGTTATGGCACAAGAGGTTATGTCATGTGAATTTTGAAAACATGGTTAAGATCAGTAAGAGAAGGAGAGTTGAAGGTTTATCGAGCATATCTAAACCTAAACATGTTATGTGCAAACAATGTCAAATGGGAAAAATGTCAGAATCTAGTTTTAAGAGAATTTTTTTTTCATCTAATTCTATTTTAGAGTTAGTTCATACCGACTTGTGTGGACCTATGAGAACTCAAAGTTATTATGGAGATATATATTTTATTTTTTTTGTTGATGAATTCTCTAGAATGATGACTGTCATGTTCTTGAAAGAAAAATCTAAAGCTTTAAGGTGTTTAAATGGTATAAATAAAAAGTGGTAAAGAACTAAAATGCTTGAAATCAGATATAGGTGGTGAATTTATTTCTGATGAGTTCACTAATTTTTGTAATGAGCATGGAATTAAGAGACAAGTTTTTGCACCGAGGACACCCCAGCAAAATGAGATTGCTAAAAGGAGAAATAGATCTATTGTGGATTGTGATAGAACACTAATGATTGAAAAATATGTGGCACAAATATACTGGAGAGAAGCTATTAGTATTGTTGTATACACATTAAACTGAGTTCAACTGAAGAAAGATTCAAACAAGACACCTTATGAATTGTGGTATGGCT
This sequence comes from Chamaecyparis obtusa, assembly GCA_027943335.1. Taxonomy (NCBI): domain Eukaryota; kingdom Viridiplantae; phylum Streptophyta; class Pinopsida; order Cupressales; family Cupressaceae; genus Chamaecyparis; species Chamaecyparis obtusa. The sequence continues at coordinate 2,695,205 of BSBK01007512.1, forward strand.
ACACACCTAATGTAAGCTATTTTATAATATTTGGAAGTAGATGTTACATTCTAAAAGATGATAGAAATGGGAAATTTGATTCACAAGGTGATGAAAAAAGATTCCTAGGATATTCTACTAAGAGAAAAGCTTACAAATATTTGAATAAGGCTACTAACAACATGATTGAAAGTGAAAATGTGAGAGTTGATGAATTGACTAAGAAGAATGATGAAGAAAGTAAAAATGAACTAGAAGACTATGGTAGATTTCTTTACATAGAGGAACTTGACACTCTACCTAAGCAACAACCTGGAATTACTAAGAAATAAGGTAATGCTATCAAGCACTAGTCTATATAGACCAAGAATCAACAAATTGTTATCGATGAAGACCATGATCATGCACCAAGTGGAGAACATATTGAAGATCAAAGAATTGAACATGTACTTGCAAGATATGTAAGGAGACATCATCCAAAAAATTAGATTATTGGAGATAAGAAAGCTGACATGATGACACGAAGTAAGTTGAGAAACAACACATGCTTAGTTTGTGAATTTGAACCTAAAACTTGTTAGAGATGCACTTGAAAATGATGAAAGGATTAAGGCTATGAATGAAGAAATTGAGCAGATACAAAAAAAAAACATGGACATTGGTACCGAGACTGAAAGACAAGAATGTAATTGGAGCCAAATGGATATTTAGAAACAAATTGAGTGAAAATGGAGATGTCACTAGGAATAAGGAAAGACTAGTATGAAAAGGATATACATAAGAAGAAGGTATTGACTATGGTGAGACTTTTTCACCCATTGCTAAACTTGAAGGAGTTATAATATTGCTTGCATATGCTGTTTAGAAAGGATTTAAAGTTTATTAGATGGGTGTTAAATCTACATTTCTGAATGGAATACTTGAAGAAGAGGTATACATTGAACAACTTGAAGGTTTTGTTGATCCTAATCAGAGGAATATGGTATATAAGTTTTACAGAGCATCATATGGACTGAAACAAGCACAAAGAGCATGATATGAAAGACTACACTCCTATCTTATTAGTATTGGATTTGTTAGAACAAGTGACAACCAAAATTTGTATTTAAAAGGTGAAATTGATGACAAGATTCTTATTGCTGAAATTTTTGTTGATGATATCATATTTGGAGGACATGATTGATGGAATATGGATGAAGTGACTAAGGGGGGGGGGGGGTGAATCAGTCAACCATAAATCACTTCACAATTAATTCTTTCCAGATCCCTTAGGATATCTTAAAAATGTTATCTATTTTAGTACTCGGTAAATAGATTGCAGTAACTTTGAAGATGCAGAAAGTATTAGCAAAATTATCTTTTAGATATTCATCAGCACTGGTGTATGATTAAGATAGCAATTAAGAACACAAGAGACACAAGATTTAACATGGAAACCCAATATGGGAAAAACCACCAATGTATCTAGATACTAATTTTCACTTTTTTGAAGTGATGCCCAGTTAGAAGCCAACCCGGTAAAAGGTTACAAAACACATTGTTAGGTGTGATCTTGTTAGAGGATTTAAACACCCTGCTAGGAGTGGCCTGGTAAGAGGTCTTGAAAACAATTCAATGGAATTGTCACCTTGTTAGAGGATTTACAATATGGTTGTTAAACCAACTCGGTTAAGAGATTTAGAATTCACTGTTACAATGATAAGAAGGTAACAATGAAAAATGACCTGTATAATAATGCAACTGCCTTGCTGATTACAGATCTCTATTCTGCATATGTGTGATCCTTCTTGATTGAATAAATCTCTGCTGCACCTTAAGGATATCTGAACATCCTTCACAAATTCGCACACACCTTTCCTGTCTTTCTTCTATAAATCTTCTGCTGTATTTCTTGTTTATTTTTCACATTTGACCTTTTATTTATATGATTTTAGATTTGTCAAATCGACATTATTTAGTATAATAGTCGGCTGAATTAAGCAAACTCTATTTGCAAAAATCCTTCAAGGGCCGACAGTGCTCGGTGACCACAACTTTCTACAATCTTTCGGAGACCGAGGGAACTCGGTAAACACCGACAATCCTTTACCTTCGATAACCGACTGAACTCGGTAAACACTGAATTTCCTTTGACGACCGACTGAACTTGGTAAACACTGAATTTTTTTTGATAACCGACTGAACTCGGTAAATGCTAAATTTCCTTTGATAACCGAGTGGACTCGGTAGACACTGATTTTCTTTGATAACCGAGTGGACTCGGTAAGCACTGATTTTCTTTGATAACCGAGTGGACTCGGTAAGTACTAATATTCCTGTCTGGCAGACCGACTGAGCTCGGTAGGAACTGATTGCTGCGAACTATGACATTGTGTGACATCAAAGACAATACATAATTTGAGTAGCAATTTCCTTCAGACAATTATTTCCAAAAATCTCCCTCTTTGGCATTGATGGCAACACAATATGTCATAGCATAAGAAATTTGAAAGAATTAGCTCAGTTAAGATTCAAATCTCCCTCTGTCAGCAAACTTCCTTTATCCTAAAAATTCTTCCTTCTGACTATTGAAAATTTCTTGAAGTAATAGAAAAGACATAGCAAACACTCCCTCTTTGACAACACATGCCAAAGACAATTCACATATTACTGGTGTAAATTAATGTACCTCAAGTACTGATTCATATGCAATGATTCCTTGAATATGCTGCATCAACTGGTTGATTTTCAATTATGTTCTGGTTGATGCATCACTAAAACTGTATTGTAGTGAGACTCGGATAGGGGAATGACCCCTAACTTACCTCTTAGATACACAAATGCATCCTTAGGTAATGGTTTGGTAAAAATGTCTGCAATCTGTTTTTTTATATGAATATATTCTAATCTGATTTCCTTATCCTACACCAATTCTTTGACAAAGTGATATATGTGCTTGGTTTTGGAATGCATCACTGGATTCTTCGAAATGTTTATTGCACTGGTATTGTCACAAAATATAACAATTGGTTCTTTGATTTCAACCTTCATACCTTCTAATAACTGTTTAAACCAAACAATATTTGAACAGTTTACTACAGTAGCAACATATTCTGCTTCAGCTGTGGATTGAGATGTGCAATTTTGCTTTTTACTAGTCCAGGATACCAGTCTTTTTCCAAGAAAAAATGCTCCACCACTTGTGCTTTTTCTGTCATCAATGTTTCCTACCCAATCAGCATCAGTAAACACTTTTAAGTCTAGATTGCCTCCAAATTTATACCAAAAACCATATTCTTCAGTTCCTTTTAAGTATCTTAAGATTCTTTTGATTGCCATCATGTGATTTTCCTTAGGTTTTGCTGAGAATCTAGCTACTATACCGACTGCTAAGGCAATATCAGGTCTTGTATGTACTACATACTACAATTTTCCAATCATAGATCAGTATAGGGTCTGATCAACTTCTTTTGAATCATCATTTTTGGTAAGTTTCAATCCAGTACACATGGGTGTACCAACTGGTTTTGAATCTTCCATACCAAACTTCTTAAGTATTTCCTTAATGTATTTAGATTGAGTAATGTATATGCCATTCTTGCTTTGCTGAATTTGAAGACCAACAAAGAATTTTATTAAACCAAACATAGACATTTCAAATTCTTTGTTCATTTGCTCTGAAAATTCTTTGCACTGATCCTCATTCCCTGTAAATATAGTATCATCCACAAATATTTCTACTAATACAATTTTGTCATTCGGTCCTTCTTTAATATACAAATTGTTGTTATCATTAGCTCTTTTGAAGTTAATCTGAATCAAATAGTTATGGAGTCTTTCATACCATGCTCTAGGAGCTTGTTTCAAACCATACAATGCTTTGTGTAACCTGCAGACCATGTCCTTTTTATCTGGATCAACAAAACCTTCAGGTTGTTCAATGTAGACTTCTTCATCAAGAATTCCATTGAGAAATGTAGATTTTATATCCATCTGATATACCTTAAATCCTTTGTGTGCTGCATAAGAAAGTAGAGTTCTTACACCTTCTAATCTTGCAACAGGAGAAAAAGTTTCTCCATAATCTATACCTTCTTCTTGAGAATAACCTTTACATACCAGTCTAGCTTTGTTTCTAGATACTTGACCATCTTCATTCAACTTATTTCTGAATACCCATTTTGTTCCAATTACATTCTTATCTTTAGGTCTAGGTACAAGAGTCCATGTTTTGTTCTTTTGTATTTGTTCTAATTCTTCATTCATTGCTTCAATCCAACTTTCATTTTCCAATGCATCTTTGATATTTCTAGGTTCAAAGTCAGTTAGCAGACATGTACCTTTTAGCTTGCTTCTTGTCATAGTACCATCTGATTTGTTTCCAATGATTTGATTTGGTGTATGATGTCTTCTGACATATTTGGCTAGTATAGGTTCCTTGCCTTTTGAATGATTCATGCTATTGTCTTCTAGGATCTCTTCTTCAGGTTGCTCGGGCTCGGTAGATATTTTCTCGGTAACTTCAGGCTGAGACTCGGTCTAAATTTCTTCCTGTGACTTGGTTTGAACTTCTTCCTGTGACTCGGTTTGTGACTCGGTAACTGTGCTCGGCTCGGTGGATATAGTTTCCTTATTGATAGTTGTGTCTGCCAATGTTTCAGGTTCAATGTAAATGAATTTTCTGTAGTTCTTAGGTTCCCTTTTGCTTTCTTCTTCAGTCTTTTCTGCAAACTCATCAAATTTTACATGTATACTTTCTATGACTTTGTGAGTAGATAAGTTCAGACATTTGTATGCATTGCTTTTGCTAGAATATCCTAGGAATATTCCTTCATCACTTTTCACATCAAATTTATTTCTTCTGGATTCTTTCAAGATATAACACTTGCTACCAAATATTTTCATGTAACTTACATTGGGTTTATAGCCATACCATAATTCATAAGGAGTTTTGAATGTGTCTTTCTTCAATTGTACTCGGTTCAAGGTATGAACTACAGTGCTGATAGCTTCCTTCCAGTACTTTATAGTGATGTTCTTTTCTATCATTAGAGTCCTTGCACAATCCATAATAGATCTGTTTCTTCTTTCTGCTATTCCATTCTGCTCAGGAGTTCTAGGAGCTGATACCTGTCTTTTGATTCCTCTTTCAATGCAAAAGTTGTTAAAATCATGGGAGATGAATTCACCACCTCTGTCTGATCTTAAGCATTTCAATCTTTTCCCTATTTCCTTTTCCACTCTTGCTAAGTACCATTTGAATTTTTCAAATGCTTCTGATTTTTCTCTTAAATACATAACAGTCATCATTCTAGAATAATCATCAATGAAAAGAATAAAGAATTTATCTCCAGTATAGCTTTGTATTCCAATAGGTCCACATAAATTAGTATGCACAATTTCCAAAAAAAATTTAGACTGATAGTTCTTACTCTTGAAACTAGTTTTACTCATTTTGCCAATCTGACAATTCTTACATAGACCTGTATCAGGTTTCTTCAAAGTAGGAATGCCTCTAACCTTCTTGAATTTGCTTATTTTTATCATGTTATCAAAATTCACATGACATAACCTTTTGTGCCATAGCAAACTTTCTTCTATTTGAGAAATAAAGCATGAATATTCACTGAGATCAAGTTAAAATAAGTTACCTTTTGTTTGTTTGCCTGATCTAATGAGTTTTCCTTTTCCATCCAGCAGTCTTGCTTGACCATTCATGAATTCAATCTTGAAACCAGTGTTGATTAGCTGTGCTACACTTAGAAGATTATGTTTTAGTCCTTCAACCCAATAAGCATTATCACATATGAGTTCTTTGGTTAAAGAGATTCTTCCTTTTCCTTTTATACAACAAGGTTCATTGTTTCCAAATCTTACATTACCACTATTACAGTCTTCTAGATATTCAAATTTTGTCTTGTCACCAGTCATGTGGTGTGAACATCCGCTGTCTATTATCCATATATCATCTCTGCTTATATGAGAAATAAGTGCCATCTTATCTTCATCATCATCAGATTCATCTTTTATAGCAATAAAGACAATTTCTTCTTCACTATCATCAGAATCTTTAGCCATAAAACATGATTTCTTACCTTTATCCTTGAATGATTTGAAATTCTTTTTGCCATAGTACTTGTGACTTCTCTTCTCTTCCTTGACTTGCTTGTTTGGGCACCTAGCTGCAATATGTCCAATTTCTTCACATGAAAAATAGATTAAAGGAGTTTTACCTTTATATTTACCTTTCCCTCTAGAGTACTTCTTTGCAAGTAATGCTTCTACAATTTCAAGATCACTATCAGAACTTTCTTCTGATACTTCTTCACTTTCTGACTGAACTTCTTTAATTTTTTTGTTCTTCTTTAGTGAAACCTTGGCCTCAAATGCTGATTCAATATTTTTGGAACTAGGAACATAGTTGTCATAGTTGTCTAATTCAAAGGCTGTCAATCTTCCAACTAAAGCATCCAAAGTTATATTGTGGTTTGTTTCACATCTTCTTTCTTGAATGGCTGATACTCTTATTGCATAGATAGGGAGTAATGTTCTGAGTACCTTACTTATAACAGTTTCATCTGAGATTGTTCCTCTAGAAGCTCTAATTGCACTTACACTTGCTTTGATTCTTTCAACATATTTTGCAATGTTTTCATCTTCCTTCATATTCATCTTGTCAAACTGTCCTCTTAGGCTTTCTGCTTTGGCTCTTTTCACATTTGCATCACCACCATATATTTTCTTCAGTGCCATCCACATTTCATATGCAGTAGTGCAGTCTTTAATATCATCAAATTCTTCATAGCTGAGAGCAGATGCAATGTCTATCATCATGGTGTTGTGAGTCTTTTTATCTGCAATGTCTTCAACAGTTAATGCGCCATTAGGAATTGTGTATTCTTCATCAATGTATTTGCATCCTGAATCACCAATGGAAGCCAGATGAAGTCGCATGAGACCTTGCCATGCTGAAAAGTTATCTCTGTTGAGCTTTGGAATTTCCCTCTTATAAGACATCCTGATCTTTAGCTTAGGTCTTTGAAATCCTTCCTGCAAGCACCAAAAGCTCTGATACCAATTGATGGAATATAGATGAAGTGACTGAGGGGGGGGGGGGGGTGAATCAGTCAACCATAAATCACTTCACAATTAATTCTTTCCAGATCCCTTAGGATATCTTAAAAATGTTATCTGTTTTAGTACTCGATAAATAGATTGCAGTAACTTTGAAGATGCAGAAAGTATTAGCAAAATTATCTTTTAGATATTCATCAGCACTGGTGTATGATTAAGATAGCAATTAAGAACACAAGAGACACAAGATTTAACGTGGAAACCCAATATGGGAAAAACCACCAATGTATCTAGATACTGATTTTCACTTTTCTGAAGTGATGCCCGGTTAGAAGCCAACCCGGTAAAAGGTTACAAAACACACTGTTAGGTGTGACCTTGTTAGAGGATTTAAACACCCTACTAGGAGTGGCCTGGTAAGAGGTCTTGAAAACAATTCAATGGAATTGTCACCTTGTTAGAGGATTTACAATATGGTTGTTAAACCAACTCGGTTAAGAGATTTAGAATTCACTGTTACAATGATAAGAAGGTAACAATGAAAAATGACCTGTATAATAATGCAACTGCCTTGCTAATTACAGATCTCTGTTCTGCATATGTGTGATCCTTCCTGATTGAATAAATCTCTGCTGCACCTTAAGGATATCTGAACATCCCTCACAAATTCGCACACACCTTTCCTGTCTTTCTTCTGTAAATCTTCTGCTGTATTTCTTGTTTATTTTTCACATTTGACCTTTTATTTATATGATTTTAGATTTGTCAAATCGACATTATTTAGTATAACAGTCGGCTGAATTAAGAAAACTCTATTTGCAAAAATCCTTCAAGGGCTGACAGTGCTCGGTGACCATAACTTTCTACAATCTTTCAGAGACTGAGGGAACTTGGTAAACACCGACAATCCTTTACCTTCGATAATTGACTGAACTCGGTAAACACTAAATTTCTTTTGACGACCAACTGAACTCGGTAAACACTGAATTTTTTTTGATAACCGACTGAACTCGGTAAATGCTAAATTTCCTTTGATAACCGAGTGGACTCGGTAGACACTGATTTTCTTTGATAACCGAGTGGACTCGGTAAGCACTGATTTTCTTTGATAACCGAGTGGACTCGGTAAGCACTAATATTCCTGTCTGGCAGACTGACTGAGCTCGGTAGGAACTGATTACTGCGGACTATGACATTGTGTGACATCAAAGACAATACATAATTTGAGTAGCAATTTCCTTCAGACAATTGTTTCCAACAATGATAACTTATGCAAATAATTTTCTAATGAAATGAGAAAAGAATTTGAAATGTCAATGTTCAGTGAAATCAAATTTTTTTCGGCTTGCAAATATTACAACAAAATGAAGGAATATACATTACTCCATCAAAGTACATCAAAGAAATATTTAAGACATTTAGTATGGAGGACTCAAAACCAGTCGGTACACCTATGGTCACTAGATACAAATTGACAAAGGATGACAAGACAACCAAGGTAAATCAGACATTGTATAGGTCAATGATTGAAAAATTGATGTATGTTGTGCATAGTAGACTAGATATTTCACATCCAATAGTAGCAAGATTTTATGCTAATCATAAAGAATCACATATAAGTGTTGTAAAAATAATTTTGAGATACTTGAAGAACACTAAAAACTATGCTTTTTGGTACAAGAAAGACAACAATTTTGAACTGAAAGTTTACATAGATGTGGATTGGGCTGGAAACATTGATGATAGAAAGAGCACTACTTGTGGATCATTCTTTTTGGGAGAAATATTAGTTACTTGGATAAATAAGAAACAAGGATGCATTTATCAGTCCACTGCAGAAGCAAAATATGTTGCCACTGCTGCTAATTTTTTGAACATTGCAGGGATAAAATAACTTTTGGAAGGTATGAATGAAGAGATCACTAACCTAGTGATAATATATTGTGATAACACTAGTCCAATAAAAATTTCAAAGAATCCGATGATGCATGCAAAGATAAAGCATATATCTATAAAGTATCACTACTATTTGAGGGAACACGTACAAGAAAAGAAAGTAAGACTGGAGTATGTGAAATCACAAGAGCAACTTGATGATATATTTACTAAACCCTTACCTAAGGACACATTTGAGTACTTGAGGAGTAGACTAGGGGTCCATCCCCTGTCTATCAGTCAGTAAGGTGATTAGGAGGTTGCATCAACCTATAATTTATCAGAATAGAAAATGATGTTGATGCATGATGTTCACACTTTGGGTTTCTCAAGGTTGTGAAAACTAAAGGATAGAAGACAAACTGAAACTGCATATCAGTACATACAAGGTACTTGATGTGAACCATAGAACATATATATTGATTTGGTTACTAAAGAGCTGTTTATTTTCTTTTTGGCATTACTATCAAAGGGAGAGAAGATTCAATGAAATATTTATCTACATGAAGAGATGATTCATATAATAATTAGGGAGATATTAAATCTGCAAGGAGAGAGACTGCATGAAGAGTATTGATGTTGTGTAGTGATTAAACATATTAAATGTACAAGATACGAAGAGCTTACCAAGTTACAACATTTTCATACAGAGTTGTAGAACAAATGTTTGGTATTCTATGGCATATTTCATATTGTGTTGTCATCAATGCCAAAGGGAGAGATTGATAAACTACAACTGTTTGAATATCTTGAGGGAGATTTTGAAAACTAATTGGACAATTGTAAGATAGTGATTGATGATCATCGACCTACTAATGTGTATGTGAGACATTAAATTAGTTAATGTATTGTCATTGATATCAACTAGCTTTGAATATACTTATCATGATGGTTACAAACATCTTAAGAAGGAAATAATGATGAAGGAATGAGATATCTACATAAAGATGGGATGGATGAGAAAGATATGGATATAATATTCATTGGGTAACTTATTGATGAGACTATGGCACTATGTTAGTAATTTGATTGTATTACATGAATCTATTATGGATTGAAGATAAAGAATGAGCAAGTTTATGTGGTTAGTAAATGAAAAATTTAGTATACATCGAGCAAGTGTAGTGTATACCGAGTATATTGTTAACCAAGCTAGTTATCATTGACGCATTATGGTATTGACCGAGTGAAAGAAATAAATGGAACTTATGACTGCCGACTAAAGATAATGAGCTGGACAATTGTTTATGATTCCAAGGTAAATGATAATGTTTGTTATGATGATCAAATGGACGATAAAATTCAAGGATGATCGGATGAAGGAGAATGAAACGTGTTATTGACACAACCACCAAGGAAGGTTAAAGTGGCAAAATCAATGATGAAGATTAAGAGGTAAAATATATGGATGAAAATAAAATATTTTATGATGTCTATATAAAGAGACACAATATTCATTATTGATTCTAGTGTAGGATAATTTGTGTGAAAAGATTGAATTCATGCAAAGTTGATCAAACTGGTTGAAGATAGAACTGAGCAATTCTGCAGACAACACCGAGTGTGAAAGAAAGCAATTACTGAGAAGAATAGAGTTGGAGGAAAGAAAGAGATTGGATAGATTATTGATCAGAGGTATTTTTGATCTTAGAATAGATTTGAAAATATGAAAATCAGGTTGTATTTGAATTAGATTATTACTGTATTAGTTTAACCATTATTACAGATAAATCTCTTAACCGAGTGGGACTTAACAATCTTTATATTTCAATATGTCATTCAATGAATGTCCCCATAGTGAATGTTTATTCAAGGGAGAACTATTAGTGATAAATCCTCTAATTAGGTCACACCTCACAGTGTATTTTGTAATTTTTAATAGGGTTGGATCTTAACTAAGCTCACTTCAAAAGAGTGAATTATTTTGGGGTACCGGTCCCAGGTGGTTTTTCCCCTAACAGGGTTTCCACGTTAAAAATATAAGTGTTATATGTGTATGGATGTGTTGAATTGTTATTTAATTTACACATTACTATAACTGGATTGATTGGTAAATACAATATTTAATTTATTGGTAATCGATAGATGAAGAGAAAGGCATAGTTGATATTCTACTGAGTTGATTAATTGGCTTGAAAGTTTTGTTATATACATCTAGGAGTATTTGGGACTATAGGATAACTATACTTAATTTATTCACCCCCCTCTTAGTTTTCTAACAATATATATTATGGGACTTCTAAATTATAGTTGTTATTTCTTGATGCTCATGTGTATATTCTCATGTATCTTTTAATTTTACTTTCCTTTCATGTCACTGATATATATCTCCTGCCATGATTATGATGCTGGTCCACATGTCTTTACTTTATATGGTGCCACTAAAATGTATAGTTTAGATGTTGATAGAAATGTCTCTTTTTCTTTTGATAGTATGCTCATTCTGATATACTATCATTAGCTCTTCTCTTATATATGATCATGCATGTGATGATGAAAACTTAGCACTCCAGTCCCCTTTGTATGATGATTATAACCTTAGTTTTTGCAGATACTAAGCAAATTCAACTGAAGATGTTGTAGTTTATCACTTTGACAGAGAGAAAGAAAGGATGGCTCAAGGGAACTAAAAAATCAAACCTAAAATGAAGCCCTAGAATGCAAATGAAACCTATGAGACAAGTCAAGTCACTCATCCTATAGCCGTTCATTTTTCATCATTTGAGCGTTTGGGACATTGGAGGTTAGTAAAAACTTCACTGGTGCAAGAGATCCCATGGAGATATGAATATGACCTTATCGGATAAGATGTAGGGCATCAAGAAATAAGAGTCAATATGAACTAAACATGGTTTCCAAGTTAATATTGTAAGATAACACCTATATCAAAGCACAAGCATACAAGATAACTAGGAGTTTCCTCATATATGCTACACATTAGAAACATATAAGGATATAATTCCAACCTCACCTAACTGTCCAAATAAAGAGGGTCAAGGTATGTGGAATTTTCCAATTGCGATGGAGGCTCTTACCACAAAAACCTAGTTTATTAGACCACTTAGGATCATTGAGATCACACCACAAGTAGAAATCAAAGAAAAATATGTTATGCCCCAAGTAATGAATCTCTAGTCAAGAAGACATCGTTGAGCAACCTTAGGAGACATAGCAAGCGAAAATAAATGATATCAAACAACACACAAGAAAATAGTTCAACATATCTCAATCATTTTCAATTTTCTAGAATGTAATTTGTTAGGTGTTAAGAAGCACCTTTGTGCTAGTGTCAGAGTTCAAGTGCACAGTGGATACTATAAGATCCTATATGTGTTAAGAAACAAAGTGATGTCCAAATTGGTAGTGTTGAAAAACACTATAAGATTGGGGTGTTGAGAAATACCGAGTAGTGTCAATGGTAAATTACCCATTGGGAAGGATTGATAAACTGACTCAAGTTAAGATCAAGAGATCGATCAAGTGATAAAGTGCTGATAGCTTAGATAGGTGTATGATTTCCCCCAAATGATAGATGAGAATCGAGGATAAGACTAAGAAAAATTCCAGCCCATGATGTCACATGGAAATTGAGAGTGATATGGATGTAGGGAGGCTAAGGAAGCATGAAAGCTTAGTCACGTGTTGATAGATGGAGTGCTAATTACAAGTGATGCCTATTTGCCAAGTTTTCACCACTTGGGATTATTTTATTTTTGCTACCAAGGTGTCTGTTCCCAGGTTTTCACAAAGGCACTTTTTGTTTCTTTTTTTTGTATTTTTTTTATATTTGATTTTTCTTTTATGCATCAGGCACCTGTTTCCAATTTTTCACCAGGATGATCATTTTTTAGGACTTTTTACAATTTTTAGGATTTTTTCAGGTTCATAGATTGTTGTACCATAAGTAGAATGTCTAACTGTAGAATCATTTTAGGTGCAGAGCATTGAGAAGCTCTCTAAGAAAATTGCCTTCTAGAGTAGCTAGCTGATAAGCTCTAGAACCAAATGATGTAGTGATGATGGAAGGGCCTAGCCATTTGGGTTCAAATTTTCCCTTTTTTTCTCTACGTTGTTGATTCTTTGGGTTCTCTGTCACAACAAGATCACCGACCTGAAATTCTTGATGAAGTAACTTCTTGTTGTAGCCTCTAGACATTCACTTTTGATAGACCCTCAAATGGTTAAATGCTTCTTTTTTGCATTCATCTAATAGTTATAGCTCTTGAAGTTGGGAAATTCTACAGTCATCATCAGTGATAAGCCCATGTAGTGATACACTAAGTGAAGGTATCTCGACTTCAACTAGTAGGATAGCTTCAGAACCATAGACCAATGAAAATGGCATAGCCCTTGTAGGTGTTCTAATGCTTGTTTGGTAAGCCCACAGAGTTGGATTGATCTGTAGATGCCAATTTCTTCCTGACTTGTTGATTGTGTGGTGTAAGAGTTTCAAGATTATTTTGTTTGAGGCTTCTGCTTGTCTATTCTCTTGATGATAATATATTGAGGAGGAATGATGTGTGATATGAAATCTAGTGCAGAGGTCATCAATGTCCCTGTTCTTGAACTGTCCTCCATTGTCTGTAAAAATCAAGGAGGGAATCTCATACTTGTAGGTGATATAATTAAGGATAAACGTAGCTATTTATTTTCTTGTTTCTTGAATGATAAGTACAACTTCAACCCATTTAGTAAACTACTCGATGGTTGTAATGATGAAATTGTGTCCATTGGAAGATGAAGGGTAAATTTGAACCACAAGATCAAAAGTCTATTGTGGAATAACCAATGAGTGATAAGGGGTAGAAAATCCCTAGCAATAGCATGAATCAGGTTCCCATGAAACTGACACTTTTGAAAGGTCTTAGAAAATTGGATAGTATCCTTTTCCATCGTAGGCTAGTGGTATCCAGCTCTCAAGATTTTCTTAGCTAGGGAAAGACCATTAGAGTGAGATCCACAAACACCCTCATGGACTTCTCTTAACACTTTGTCAGATTCCTCATGTTTGAGACACCTAAGAAGAGTATTGTCTAGACCTATCTTAAATAAGTCATTAGTGATAAGTAAATACCAGGATGCCCTTCTTATGAGGTTTTTTTTTTCATTTTTAGATAAGCCTTCAAGAATGGCTTAGTGTTGAAGGTAGTGATAGATTTGGCTATAGTGGGAAGTATCAGAAGCAATGATGGAGCAGACAATTTGGTAATCAGTCATGTCATAAGCAGGAAATGGGAGTTTTTCCACTAGGAATTCATAGTGGAATTGGTGATCTTCAAGTTTTAGCAATGCAAATAAGGTATCCATGGCATCTGTTACTTTGTTCTCCATGCATGGTAGCTACTGAAAAGTGATGAATAAAAAGTATTTCTTTAAATCATCAACCAGGCATTTGTAGGAAAAGAGATTCTCATCTCTAGTTTGATATTCATTGGTGACTTGGTTAATCATCGACTGAGAGTCACCATAGATATGAAGTTCTTCAATTTTCCACTCAATAGAAAGTTTGAGTCTATTAGCTAACCCTTCATATTTTGCCACATTGTTTGTGCATGGGAAAATCATCTTGTATGCCTTAAGAATTTTTTAACCTTGTGGGGAAATGAACAAAACTCTAGGATGTGCATCCTTTTGCGTAAATGAGCCATAAAAGTACATTTTCTAGGGATGTTGAGTCAAATGTAGAATAGAATCATCAGGAAAATCCACCATAATAGGTCGTGTGTCTTGTAATGGTGCTTCTGCTATTTGATCAGCCAATGCTTTCCCTTTGATTGCCTTGTGGTCAACATACATGATGTCAAATTCACTGAGGGTCATGACCCACTTAGCTAATTTCCTAGTTAACATTGCCTTGTTCAGCAAGTACTTGAGAGGATCTATTTTTACTGTCAGTTGTGTAGAGTAAGCTAGCATATAGTGCCTAAATTTTTGAGATGGAAACACTACTGCTAGACAAGCCTTTTCGATAACTATGTAGTTGAGCTCATAAGAGACTGGTGTTTGGCTGATATAATAAATTGCTCTCTTGTGTCCTTGATCATCATGTTGTGCAAGAAATGCTCCCAAAGAATAATTAGTAGTATATATGTAAAGAAATAAGGGATTTCCAGGAGTAGGAGCCATTAATATTGGAGGATTAGCCAGGTATTATTTTATCTGTTGGAATTATTTTTCACAATCCTCATTCCACTTGAATATGACACCGTAATGAAAAGTCTTAGTGAAGGGTTGCACCTTATCATCTAGTTGTGAAATGAATCTCCTGATGGATTGCAACTTCCCTTGCAACGTCCTCATTTGACTAATATTAATTGGGGGTTGCATTTCTATTATTTATTTGATCTTTTTTGGATCTACTTAAATTCCATGTTCTGAGACAATATAATGGAGAAGTTTTCCAGAAGTGACCCCAAAAGCACACTTCTTTAGATTAAGCCTTAATTTGAATTATTCCATCTTGGCGAATATCTTTTCTAAATCATAAATATGCATATCTCTAGTGAAAAATTTAGCTAGTGTGTCATCCACATATTATTCCATGTTTTTATGCATCATATCATGAAATATAGTTATCATTGCACGTTGGTATGTTGCACCAGCATTATTTAGACCAAAAGGCATGAAATTCCAACAAAAGGTGCAATTCTAATTTAATTATAGCCTAAGAATCCATCCATTAAGGAATACATTTGAAATCTAGTAGTGAGATCTACAATCATGTCAATGTTGGGTAATCTAAAGTCATCCTTAGGGAAAGCCTTGTTTAGATCCTTGAAGTTTTTGTGGATACGTACTGACTTATCATCTTTGGAGATAGGCACAATGTTAGAGATCTAGTCAATATAATCTATAGCTTGAATGAATGTGGCTTTGAGTAATTTCTTGAGCTCTTCTTTAACAAGTAATGCGATATATGGATGCATTATTCTCAGCTTCTTGTTGACTGGTTTGATGCCTAGAGAAATACATAAATGATGTATAATGAGATTTTTATCTAGGCCAGGCATATCAAAATAAGACCATGCAAATTTAATCTTCTTTTTAGTGAAGAATTGGATGAATTTGTGCTTCTTTTCTCTAGATAAGGATTGTGTGAGATGTATGATTTGGGGATTTTCAGCTGAATCCAAATTTACTTATTGTGTAGACTTTATTATAACTAATGACCATTCTTGGAAGTTCTCAAGGAGAATATCACATATCTCATCTTTAGGTGCCTCAGAGAGGTTTTCATAATTGGATGCATCATTTATTGTTACCATTTTAGGGTCTAACACTTCCACAAAGTGGTTGTCACCATCAGACCGCTTTTTCCTTTTATTTTGATATCTTTGACTAAGGTACTTGATATCTTCCACTACCATATCTCTACTCATTTCACTGGTGGAAGAGGGGGAAGTCTCAACAAAATTTAGATAATAGGCTAGTTCATGGTTGGTGTCAAAGGATATGAGCTGGATAGATTCGAAAGTGGTCTAGTTAATTAACCTAGGATGGATAAGGGATAAAGGTTCAATGGGCGTGAGTGCAAAGACACTGGTATCATCCTCATCATTTATGAATGTCCCTGAGAGGTTAATAAAGTTATCCTCCATAAAGAATTTTTTATCATGAGCTATGCTAGAAGAATTAGAGTTTAGAGGAGCATTATGCGAATCTAACCAAGATAGCCTATTCCTAGAACTAAGTCCCTTTTCCCATCCTTGAATATTCATACGTTCCATAAATGTGTGAATAGGAAAAATCTCAATCCTAGACCTTCCTAAATTCCATGTAGCTATTATAGGATGAGGTCTGATATACCCGTGACTCTCTTGGTTAGCTAAGGTGTTGACTTTGTCAAAATAAGATGACCTAGGAGTCATGGGAATGATCTCCACAAGATGATTGAATGGATCTTAATCATTCATTCGACTTTGAGAATTTCCTCTTTCAAAATTTGTAGCAATGGTGTACCTGTGTATGACATCAACCTGAATCTCCACTGTAGCATCTGATAGCGAGCCCCATTCATCTTCATGTGAATATGTTTCACTATTGTGATATTGTTTGATATAGTTAGCTAGGGTTATTATAGGAGGGAGGTCCTCATCATCACTTTCTTCTATCTCAAGAGGTGTACTTTCAGTAGTGGGAGCTTGTTCAGTAGTAGTGATAGAGTAGTCTAGAATATGCATGAATATAGGCATATCTAAGATGTGAGAAATATCAGCAAGTTTCCTCCAATTAGGATGCATGTTATTAGGTTCAAAAATGTTTCTAGTAGTAAGAGTAGTAGCAGTAGTACCACCAACTGTAGTAGTGATTTGATTAGCAGACTAAGTGAAATTATCCCAATTAAGACCATTTTCTGCTAGATCCATGGGTTCCACTAGGTCATTATCTTAAGGATTTTGAGATGGTATATAGGCTTCCCCTTGATAATTTAGATTAGCAATTTGAATATGTAGGAGCATTCCGTATGTCATTGGTTGAATTTTTTCCTCTTCCTCTTTTGAGTCCTCATATTGGTCAATATGGAAGTGTTGTTGGTAGGTTTGTCAAATTTACTTTCATGGTAGCCAACACCAGTCTTGTCCTTAGGATTCTAAATTTAGCATGTAGAGGTTCAAGGAGGCCTTTGCTTTTGTTGAGAGGACTTCTCCCATCATATCCCATTTTTTGTATAAGCTAGTAACCTACACCATATTTTTCAAGTGAAATCTCAATGTATTTTACCTCTTGTTTAGCTTCTTCTCCATTTTAAAGCCATTGTAGCACAATGCTCTCTTCATTTTCTTTTTCTAGGGGGATTTTAACCTTAACCATGCCATTTCCTTCATGTATGATAGGTGATGTTGCAGCTATAGGAGGGAATGAGGGAGATCGTCTACCATGATATCTTGGAGAAATTGGAAGAGTGTCCACTCGATATTCTCCCATGCCAGTGGGCCTGAATAATATTATTTTCCCATAATCATATAAAGTGGATTTCTTCCTTTCTTCTATTTCTTGAGGACTTGACCCTGCTTTGATATGAGGAACCATTCTCTTTGTTTGTTTAAGATTATTTCATGTATACATAGAGTCTACAAGAATAGTAACCTCAATTCTATTATGAGGGAATTTAATGCATTGAAAATGAATCGAAGGGACGACTTGAATTTCATGAACCCATGTATGATCCATAAGTATTTTATATTCCAGAGGAAGGTCCAAGACCTGAAAAATGATGTCATTCTAAACAGGACCTACCTAAATGGGAAAGACTAACATGCCTTTTCAAGATCGTTCCTTTTCATCATATTCCTTGATCATTTTTTTGAATTGAGGATCAATAGAGTATTCTGAGAAACCAAGAGCTTTAATCAAATTCAGAGTGCAGATATTCAAACTCGTGCCTCCATCTATCAAAACACGTTGAACCCTATGCTTGTGTATAAGGACTTTGATGTGGAGGGGTTGATTATGTGGGTGGCTTATATATTTGTCATATTATTCTAAAAAAGTTAGATAATGAGGTGAAGAGAGATGACCGGCCATGGACTAGAAATTATCTATGTCTAGGTCTTTAGGAACATTAGTTTCAAAAAGGGCTTGATCAAGAATCTCCCTATGAGTAGGAGAGATTTTTAGCAGTTCAAGAATTGAAATTTGAGCTGACGTGTGCTAGAGTTTCTCAACTAGATTGTAATAATGGGTCATTGAAGAAGTAAGAGTTTTAGACACTTGTGTTATTGTTGGTTTGGAAGATGAGGAGGAGGATTGACCAAATCCTCATAGAGAGACTTTTCCTTGATAATGGGTTATTGCATTAGAGGACTCGACTTGAGCCTTTCCTTTGATCTCGATAACATTGATGGTATGGTCAGAGGAATCAAGCATGTGAATCAAATTGTTAGTATCATGGTATGTGTAACCAAATTTTTTGTCCTTTGCCTTAGAATACTCCCCTTTCTCATATTTGGGAAAAGGCTCCTTGAAATCCTTATGATCGGTGTTCATTTGTGGGGGATAAATAACAATTGTCTCATTATCAATTAGATCTAGGATAAGATGTTTAAGTTTCATACATTCATTAGTCTTGTGACCTTTGGTGTGATAATAATCACAATAGTCATTGTCATTCCACCACTTAGATTTTATCTCAGGATCATATGGTTAAGAATTGTCTGGTAAAGTGATAATCTTGTTTGTTAAAATTGTCTTCAAATAATTCTCAAGCAATTCTCCAAGAGGAGTAAAGTCTCTCTTAGGCCTAGGAACACATGGCCTATCTTTGTTGTTTTTAGTTTTAGAGTTTGTTTGAGCGCTCCTATTAGCTTTTACTGCAATAGAAAAGTTGAAAGATAGTTCTTTGGGCTTGGTAGAAGTAGACGCTGAGGTCGTACCTACGCTGACATTGACGACATCTTTGGTTTTTTCCAGAACTTGTGATTGTTCTTGTTATCCTGGTTGTTGGAAGAGGATTTATGCTCTTTATATTGAAGATTGATTTCCCCCTTACGAACAATGACATCCTCTATGTGTATACATGATTAACCAATTTGTCGAATGAAGCATGTGTTTGCATTTGTAATACATAGTTCATCTTAGGATCTAAAGTGTTGATAAATATGTTAACTTTTTTAGTCTCGTGAATTTGTCAAGGGTATCAAGAAAACATTCTCTACCATCGCTAGAGGAATGTGACAAAAGGTTCTCCCATAGGGTGGTTCATGTTTCATAAATCAAGCATGGTGACAATATGAGAGATATTGTAAGAATATTTTTGGATAACTTGTTGAATTAGCTTGTCAAAGGTTTTAATACCAGGGGAAAGCAAGGTGAACCAACTCATGGCTTGGCCATTGAGACTTCAAGGAAAGAGTCTCATCAGATAGGTCTGTTCATGCATAAGCTCCATGCTTAGAGTGAAAAATTCACACACATGATCTTGAGGATCCTTATTGTTGTCATACTTGTTGTATTTGTAGATCTACAACTTGGACAGGAAAGGTGACATGTAGATATTTTTATCAAAGGGAAAAGGAAAAATTGATTCAAGTGAGTACTTTTTAGAGGGTTGGTCCTTATCCTTTTTTAGTTGGGAAATCTCACAAAGTAGATCCTGCAACTATTTAGTAAGGGAAGTGAGAGGAGACTCTTCATATTTTTGTATTAAAGCATCGACATCAAAGTCTAGTGGAAGCTTCACACCCATGGAAGCAAGATTCATGAAATAGTAATCTTTTTCTTGGCTCACAATGGCTTGCATCACTTTGTGAAAGTGCTTTTCTTCCTGACACTTTCAAATCTCTTCTTGTGTGGGATCTTCATCCTTAGAAGAATCAAAGTCATGCCTTCTATAGGTACCTAACTCAAAGCTAGCCATGTTAAGGTAATCAAAGCTTTCAGTGTTAGCAAAAGGTACTGACTGATAATCAGAAGCTTAATGAAAATATGGTCTAGCGATGTCACAAATAGATTTCCCTTGGGGATTAGGTGTAGCCTTATAGGAATGACTTTGAGTTCTAACTGGCATGGAATATGAGGTTAACAAACTAATAGTAATAAGGTAACTTAATCTTATACCAAGAGATCGAGGTAATGATAGTGCTATCTCAAGAATAAGTACTTGATAGTAAAGTGGTTGAAACAAGGTGCAAGGTACTGAGATTGAGGAATGAATTTCTACTGAGTGGTAATTGCAACCAGGTTGATATAGCCAAGAGAACTAAGTACAAGGTACTGAGAATGAGGCCTGAATGCCCACTAGGTGGCACTTGTGACAAAGTTTTGATCAAAGTGTAATTATTAAATAGGGTACCTAAGACAAGGCTAGAGAAATTCCAAGATCTAAAAGAAAAAGAAAAGAGATACCAAATCACTAATCAAAAGGTCAAACAATTGGGAATACCAGTTTGAAGATGAATAACTACTGATCAAAAGGAATCAAGATGACACCTAGGCAATTGAGATCTGAAAATCTAGGAGCAAGCTATGATAATCAATCAAATATAGGATGACCAATTTACCATTGTTTTCAAGAGTTTTGATCAACTTGGACAAGTTTGGCTTCAAATCCATGATGAGTCTATGTGTCCCTAAATAAATTTTGAATGTTTTCAAGCAATAAAATAATATGATCAAACAATTTTCTCCAAAAAATATACTAAAGGACAAAGAAACTTTGGAGACACAAGAAATTGTGAAGTCTAGCAAGGTATAGCAATGTGTCAAATGTATAAAGTGTATGTTCACAATAGCCTTCACGGGTCTTTATCACATTAAAGAACATAAAGAAAAATCTACTTAAGGTCAAAAGGGAAGTGTTCCAACCTTTTCCCACAACTTGATGCTCTTAGCCCCATAATTAAGTGGTTGAATGGCCTTTCCTAGGATTACACAAGTTATGGATCAATTGGAAGAGGTCAATGCTCACAATACATGTCTTTCCATATTACCACATTCAAGCTTTAGCATCCAAGGGAGCACATATGGTGAGTAATCTTGGGGTCATTTGGGTAAGTCCACTTGGATCAATCCTTGCACAAAGGAAGTCACATGGCTAAAATGGTTGGCCTCCAAATCCTTAAGTTTCTATTAAGGGTCTCCATTCACAACTACCCCTTATATTTACACAAGCAGAATTAAGGCCTATAGCCCTATAAGAACACAAAATGTATAGTATCACAAGTAAGTTTGAAACCTCTTGGCCCTATACAAGTTGAATGTACTCCCCTTGTAGTCTTGTAAACAATATTGAGACCATGAAGGCCCTACAAGCGCCTAGAGGAGTTTAGTCTTGCTTAGCAAGATTGAGGCAACTAGACCCTACACATGAAGAAGTATTGGAAGTAGAAAATAGAAAAGTCTTCCCTCTCTTTAGATTGAAGGATGCTTTTGATTATAGTGGGATGGAGTTATTCGAGCTCACTTGTTCCCCAGTTGGGTCATTCCCAAAAGATTGCTCTCTTTTCCTTGTGGAAAATTAGAAATCTTGGCTAATGGAGATCAATATTTCTAATTTTCCACAAGGAAAAGAGCATACTCTCCTATTCCATAGTTTCTCCCAAGCACATCAAGAACATGCTCATTTACCCAAGATTCCTTTTACAAGTAACCAATCAAGTAGGTTAAGATTTCTAATTCATCCTCTAGGAGGTGAAGAGCATAATCTCCTAATACTCAACTAAGCACAAGGAAAAGAAACCTCCTAATTAAGCTAGATGCTTAGAAAATAAAATTTATGAAAACACAATGTATATTTGTATCTCCAAGGCAACCTACAAAACAAATAGCTTTATTAGTAACCAAATGAGTCTTTCACAAGTGTCCTACATCAACAAAAGCATTAGTAGTATTGAAATAAGAAAGTGTTGATATATTTGACAAGTGATTTCTCTATCAAATATCCTATAAAAACCTATAAAAACCTACAAAATAGAAGGTCAAAGCCAAGACAAACCTGAATCAAGCATCAAAATCCAAAAAATTCTAACTGCAAGAGCCTAAAAAATGCTCACTATTTTTTATATGATGAAACATAGTCAATCACCATATTATCATACGATAAAACCCATAAAGCCACGCAATAAACTCCAGGGATTTTCTATCGTATGATAATATCCAACACTAAATATGATGAAACACTCTTCAACATATTATCGTACGATAAAAATTATAAATCTATGTGATGAAATCAGGTATCGTATGATAAACTGGGTCACTGGGTATGATTTTCATTATAGTTTTAGAAAATAAATAAATAAACCTGCAAGAAAAGGAGCAATTTTTTTTATTCTAGCCCCACGGTGGGCACCAAAAATGTGTGGTTAAATATTGGTATCAAACTTAAAAGAAAATAACACTCAATAAACTATTAGCTCAATAATTTAGCTATAGGAGGCCATATCAAATGAAAAAACTAAATTCCCAAAAGCGGCTTATTGCTTCCTAGTTGAAGTGAGTTTATTCCTTTTTTGAATGCTTATTAGATTGGCATGAGAATTAGTGACTTGACTACTCCAAAATGGAAGATTCAAATGCAATGCAAAACTAGAAATGAACTAGAATGCAAGATTAAAAAAGCTATAATGAGAGAATAAAGCTAAAATGTATGCAAACAAGTAGTGTTCTAGAATGAAAATGCAAGAACTACACTATGATTGATAATGCAAGAAAACAAACTAGATTAACAATGCAAGATTATGCTAAGAAATGAAGTAAACTAATAATGCAAGAGAGCTATGAGCAACTAAGAATTCAAATTAGAAAGATTACTCTAAAATGAAAGAGAGTAACAAATGAAAATGATTAAGATTGGGACCAAGATGCAAGTGAGTGGACTTCAACAATAATCAAGATGGAACCCTTGAACCAAGGAAGAGCTTCCTTTTAAAGGAATTGCCTCAAGAATGGAGAGTGGAGATTAAGATGAAAAATAATGTGTGATTGAGATGAAGAAGAAAAAGGAGAATGAAGGAGATGCAAGATTAGGTAGAGATGAGTGGTGAGGATTAAGAGGCAAAAGAGACGTTAGGTAAGATAAGAAAAAATAATAATTTGAAAGCACAAATCTCCTTTAATTGGTAATTAATTAGGATTAAGTATGGCACACATGCGAATGTGTTCTTTTAATAAAAGTGTAGAAACTTTATAATAAAAGCAGTGTTATAGAAATTAAATAAATATGCAAGCTCTAGAAATTAGACCATAGTATAAGCTTGATAAGATTTTTTATTTTTTATTTAATTATGCAAAGGGGATTTTTAGGGTTACTTTACATAATTATGTCTAGTAAATATGCCTTTGAGATTTAGGATTTGTTTGAGGCAATTTGATCGAAATTTGGGTCTTAGGTTCTACTAGAAAATTTTTAGGCAATTACAGTACCGATGATGACATCCCCTTGGTGTACCCTAAACTAAAAGAACATGATCAATAGGGAACACCAAGCTTAGATCGCTTTGAAAGTGATGAAGCTATAGAAGACATTTTTGAGCTCTTGGAAGGTATGCCATGGGGAAATCATAAAGTAGGCTTCGCCTTTGATCCTAATACTACAGAATATTTTGGGGAGTCAACTCCCTCTTCCAGTCACAAAAATGGAAAGAAAATAACAAATGAAAAAAAAAAGGTCTTCTAGTGAAAATTGAGAGGCGCCATTAGACTGTGAAAAAGTAAAAAATAAAGGAGATATTCGAGGGTGAAAACCTCTCTGAGGTGTCCGAGGATGGAAGAGTGGATATAACCCCACAGAAAGAGAAGTTATCTTTACTGATAGAGGTGATAAAACAAATAAATTTGGGAACACCAAACAACCCAAAAATCATACACTTTGCAGCCTCATTTTCCAAAGAAGAAAAAGATGATTTTGTTCAGTTTTTCCTGGAAATATTACAAGTAGTGGTTGTCGTTGCACCAAAAGATCAACCTTTTAATGCCTGATACAACCACTAGACTTATAGAAGACACAGGAGGTGGTTAATCCATGCCACGAATCCTGAGGGGAGCTAATGAAGGGTGCTCCCCTTAATACCACAAACACATACAAAAATAGAGAAACAACAACAATTTGCAAGAACAGAAAATGGGCTTCTTATTATCTCCACAAATGTGGAATTACAAATTTTTAGAATTACAATATGCAAAGCCACATGGGCATTCCCCTTACAATATTATGTAGGAAAAAGCCTCAAATTATTACCCAGATCTACTACCTAGAACTGTCCCAAACTACCTAAGACAACACTACAACCTTCCTTATATAGGCAATTTTCCACCACCTGGGAAGGTTCCAGAAATTTACCCCTTAAGGCCGACCAAACTTAGAATTATTTTATTTTTCAATTTATTACATCAAAGTCATCTCAAAACAACTTTTGAAACCCAAACATAAATTTTGAAGGAAAATCATTTTTTGCCATTTCAGGTGGCCCAACTTTCGTAGACCATAAGTCATCACCCGTTGACCCGATTGACTATTATGACCCCATTTCAGAAAGGGCATGAAGCACTCTACAACACTTGAATCAAGCAAGCTTTATTTAACCAAAGTTTCAACCTCATCTGGGGCCTCTAAAGCCTTCAAAACTGAGTTCAAAGTTTCTGTACCCTATTTCTAAAACTAAAAATTTTCAATATCTTCAAAACTAGACTTGATCCGGCAATGGAACTTTACTAGCAGGCTGATATGACCAAAATGAACCTCCACCTATGAAATTAGAACATTTTGAGATCGTATGACCAACTTACTAAAAATATTAAGTTTCCACAAATAGTAACTCTGCACAAGATAGCCCTTATTGAAAAGCAAACAAAAATATTTTTGGGTGATGCAAGATTGCTCTTACACCCAGGATGCTCCTGCATCAGACACCTGGGGTAATTTGAGAAGTGACCCTGTCACTACTCATGTGTGAAGAGGAAAACCAAGACGGTTAACCTCCTCCCTTGTCAACCATGATGAATCTTCAATAGGTCATCCTTTCCACTTGACTAGATATTCTTCATATGTCATGTTCCCTGTGCTTCTGCCAACACAACTATCCAGTATATCCTCAATCTCTTTAGTATCTAAACTACTTGCTGGAATACTCTACTGTGACGCTATGATCTCATCTTCAACACCTCCTTCATGATACTCTGTCGAATCTAAAATGTTAAACACTGGTGAAATATTCAGCTCAATAGGCAATTCTACCTCATAGGCATTTCCTGAATCATGCTTCTTCAATATCTTACATGGCCCAAAATTCTTCATTTTCAACTTGTTATATGTACCAACTAGAAATCGCTCCTTCCGCAAATGAACCATGACTTTATCTCCAACCTGAAATTCCTTATGCCTCCTTTTCTCATCTTCCTTAGCCTTATACCGCGCATTCATCTTGGTAATATGCTTCCTCACCTCCTCATGAATGTTCTTCAAGTGTTCTGCAAAATCCTCAGCTTCAACACTACTTATTTCTCCTTTATCTATCTTTCTCAACTCAGATGCATTTCTTGGACTACTTCCATATACAATCTGTGGATAATGCGATGAACTAAACTTCAAATCTATCTTCAACTTGTCACTTTCTACTAGTGTCATTTTGTGTGCTGCCTTATTTGGAAAATGGTCTCCTAGAATCAAGTCCATTTGATGACTGATCTTTCTTATTGGTGGTAATCCATCAGGCACATTATTGGGTACAATATCTTGAAACTCATTCAATAATTTTGCAACTTCTACAAGTACATCTTCTACTTCCTCTTTCCTAGACTTTAGAAAAAAGGTAAAACACATATGCACATGTTGCATACCATCTAATAAATTTCCTCTATCAACAAAAGTTATTCTTGCATTACCACATACCTTTTCTTCTATTTCCTTTAATGGATTTAGCTTATGTCGCACTCCATCCTTTATCAGGAAATAGGTATTCGCACGACCATCATGTACAACACACTTGTCAAACTACCAAGGTCTACCCAACAACATATGACATGCATCCATAGATATGATATCACATAGTACCTCATCTTGGTACCTACCGATCTTGAACTTCACTAGGCACTGTTCACTGACCATGACCTTGTGGTCATCCTACACCCAGGCAACCCAATATGGATGTGGATGTTTCTACCTCTTGAGCTTAAAATTTGTCACCACCTCTTCTGACACCAAATTATCAGTACTTCCACTATCAATAATCATATCACAACACTTACTCTCACACTTGCACGTGGTGCAAAATAGGCTCCTCCTTTGTTCAGGTTCATTCTCACCACTCAGCAGGGCTCTTCTGTTAATCAACATTTCTCCTCTTTCAGCATCTTCAAAATGTGATGATTTGGTATCTTCATCTGCATGTGCAACTCTAGCCTGGCCTTCATTTATCATATCTGTCATTCCTTGGCGTTGAGGATATTCAAATTCCCTATGACCTTCTTCCCCATAGTGAAAACATGTTCCACGAAAGCCTCCTCTTCTAGATCCTTGTCCTCTTCCTCTTCCTCTCTGATCTCTATTATTCTGATCATGGAAATGATTGAAATCATCTCCTCTCTAATTCTAACTATTACTGGCCTCATCTTGCTTTTTCAGATCTTCATTTTGATCTCCATATGACCATCCACCAGATCTTCCATCATGACCTCTTCTGCTTTGTCTGCTCTCAAACTTCTTGTTCAGCTTTTCCTCTACTTTTAGGGAAAATTGGTATGCCTCTTCAATACTGTTCATTTGAACCAGATTCAATTCTTTCTGAATGCTTAGCCTTAACCCATTAAGGTAATAGGAAACTTTCTCCTTGTCAAATTTTGCATGGCCTATTCTGATGAGGATTTGATAGAACTCCTTTGTATACTCCTGAACAGATCTTCCTGCTTGCTTCAAACTTTGCATTTTCTTCAGTAGGTCAAGCTCATAATCAACAGGAATGAACTACCACTTCAATTTATGCACCATTCGATCCCATCTTGTGATTTTATCTTTCCCTCTTCTATTTCACTCCAATTGAATCTCTTGCCACCAGATCTTTGCATGACCTTTCAGTCTAGCTTTCACGTATTTGACCCTATCAGGATCCTTAATACCTTCATACTCAAAATATTCTTCACATTCATTGATCCAGTCGATCAACTCCTCTGGGTTAAGATTTCCTGAAAATGCAAGAACCTCAATCTTAGGTCTTTTCCCGATCTTGGAAATAGCTTGGAAAACTTTTTCTTCTTCTTGATTCAAAACTTTGACTCCCCCTTCCTAATTAGAATTTCCTTCTCCTTTGGCTTCATCCTCACTTTTGTCTCTGACATTAAGATTCATTCCTCTACAAATCTCTTCTTGCAATGCTCGCACTTATCTCTGGAGCTCTCTAACCTCAGGTGTCACAGCACCAACTCTTCTGCCACATTCCCTTCATGGAGGCATTTTCACATGTATCACTGAAACCCTAACCACGGTCCTGGTACAAATTGCCTCACAGTCAGTGATCTATTTACACAAAAACCCTAACCCACGGTCTTGGTGCAAACTACCTCACAATCGGCGATTTTCTTACACACTCAGGAACTCCCGCTCTGATACCACTTGATGAAGGTTGCTCCCCTTAATACCACAAACACATACAAAAATAGAGAAACAACAACAATTTGCAAGAATAGAAAATGGGATTCTTATTATCTCCACAAATGTGGAATTACAAATTTTTAGAATTACAATATGCAAAGCCACATGGGCATTCCCCTTACAATATTCTATAGGACAAAGCCTCGAATTATTAGCCAGAATTGTCCTGAACTGCCTAAGACAACACTACAGCCTTCCTTATATAGGAAATTTTCCACCACTTGGGAAGGTTTCAGAAATTTAGCCCTTAAGGCCGACCAAACTTAGAATTATTTTATTTTTCAATTTATTACATCAAAGTTAGCTCAAAATAACTTTTGAAACCCAAACAAAAATTTTGAAGGAAAATCATTTTTTGCCATTTCAGGTGGCCCAACTTCCAGAGACCATAAGTCATCACCCGTTGACCCGATTGACTATTATGACCCCATTTCAAAAAGGGCATGAAGTGCTCTACAATAAATAAATTAGGCAAGCTTCATTCAACCGAAATTTTGACCTCATTCGGGGCCTCTAAAGCCTTCAAAATTGAGTTCAAAATTTTTGTACCCTATTTCCAAAATAAAAAATTTTCAATATCTTCAATGTTAGGAATAAGGTGTCTCAACCTTGGATAATTCCTATTCTTATTATTTGTTTTTTAAAATGTATTTCTTACAAATAATGTAATTAAGTGTGAGTGTTCATGTCTAGTTGGCATGTTGATGTGTCACTCCACTTGATGTGTCGACATCTTGAATTGTGTGTAAGGAGATCATGGCTGAAATAGTTATGATAGATTCCTATGACACGTAAGAGCTATGTCTGGAAGATTCAATGATAGGTGAAGACATGTGGCAACTGATAAAATTGAGTACTATACACTCTTCCCCAATCATGGGGTTCAGGTTCCTATTTTCTTGGAGAATGGTAAAACCCTAATATGACTATCTTTGGAAGTTTCCCTAAAAAAGGAAGCGCATGATATAAACATTTTTTAGGGTTGTGAAGAGGGGAGAAGTTAGTGTCTTGTTGGAACATTTTATGCTACCACAATTTGTCTTCAAGAGTTGGAAAATCTTTTGAAAGAACTTGCATTGCAAGTGTATTGTAAACTGTAATAGTTTTGATTAATACACTGTGCAGGTTTTGGAGTGCTGGGGTTTAAACCGAAAGGTTTCCCCAGGGTAAATCATTGTGTCATTGTCTATTTTTTGTATGCATGGTATATGGCTGCAATATCATTGTTAAAGTAGTTAACGAATCTGAAATTGTAAGGATTTAAAAGAATTTTCTCAATACTTTCCTTTAGAGATTAGTGTAGGAAGCTGTTTCCACACCTGAGTTTCCTTACATTTAAAACTAGACTTGATCCGGCAATGAAACTTTACCGGTAGGCTGATATGACCAAAATGAACCTCCACCTATGAAATCAGAACATTCCAAGATCGTGTGACCAACTTACTAAAAATAGTAAGTTTCCACAAATAGTAGCTCTGCACAAGATAGCCCTTATTGAAAAGCAAACAAAAATATTTTTGGGTGATGCAAGATTGCTCTTACACCCAGGATGCTCCTGCATTAGGAGCACTGACCATTTTTCCAACAATCTCCCCCTCAGCATTACCCAAGGGGATTCAAACCTATGACCAAGCTTTGATACCACTTGTTACAAGTAGTGGTTGCCGTTGCACCAAAAGATCGACCTTTTAATGCCCGATACAACTACTTAACTTATAGAAGACACAAGAGGCGGTTAAGCCATGTCACAAATCTGAAGGGGAGTGCTGACTATTTTGCCAACATGAAAGACATATTAATCTTGTATGGTCTTAGCCATATATTATATGTCTGGATCCTAAATTATTTATTCATCATTTACCATTGAGACCAAGTGTTAAACCACTAAATCAAAAACTAAGAAAAATGCATCCTCTGGTAGCCCTTCTGGTAAAAGAAGAATTGAAAATATTATTGGATGTTGGTTTCATCAGACCCATATATTATTCACATTGGATCTCCAATTTGGTTCCTACAAGTAAACATAGTAGAGGTATAAGAATATGCACAAATTTTCATGACTTGAGAAAGGCATATATCCTAAAGATTACTTTCCATTGCAAAACATCGACATCATAATAGACATGACAACATGACATGAGATGCTATCACTGATGGATGGATTCTATAATTACAATCAGATCAAAATTTTTCTTCAAGATCAACCCAAGACAACTTTGACATGTGCCTAGGTTACTTATTGTTGGAATGTCATGTCCTTTAGTCTCAATAATTCTGAAGCAACTTACTAGAGGGAAATGACGATGAAATTACACAATTTCATGCATGTTCTAGTGGAAGATTATGTTGATGATCCACTATGAAAATATCTCACATGGAAATATAATTTGAATATCTTAGAAAAATTCTTTGAGAGAATGGAAATTTATCATCTCTTCTTGAATCCAAAGAAATGTTTTTTTTGAGAAGTTTATGGAAAACTCCAAGGTTACATTATTTCTTGTTGAGGCATTGAAGTAGATCCAGAAAAAGTAAAAGCAATATTAGACATGCCTCCTCCAACTACTATGAAACAATTAAGAATCTTACAAGGAAAATTGCAATCCATAATGATATTCATTGCGTAGCTAGCAAATAAATGTTAGTCTTTCCAAAACCTACTTCATAAAGGTGTAACTTTCAATGGAATGAAAAATGTCAGCAAGCTTTCCAAAAACTAAAAGACTATGAACTTAATATTCCTATTATGATGCCTCCTATTTAAGGGAAACCTTTCATTCTATACATCTCAGCTATTGAAACTACATTGGGAGCTTTCATGGCCCAACATGATGAACAAGGTAGAGAGAGAGCCATATATTATATCAACAAAGAACTTGTGAGTTATGAAATCAATTACTCACTCATTGAAAAAACATGTCTTGCTATGGTCTTTATAGCCTAGAAACTGAGACATTATATGCTTCATCAGAAAACCATGCTCATCTCACAAATTAAACCACTAAAGTATCTCCTTAGAAAATAAGCTCTTACAAGACACCTTACAAAATGGGTAATAATTTTATTTGAATTTGGCATTGAATAAGTTAACAGAATAGAAATCAAGGGCCAGGTAATAGATGATTAGATCATAGATGTACCAATCCAAGATGGCCATCCTTTGCTGTCTTATTTTCCAGATGAAACTATTTTTACCTTTGAAGAATCTAATCGATGGAAACTCTACTTTGATGACTCACATACCAGAAATGGGTTAGGAGATGGAATTATGTTTGTTATTCCCTAGGGATATGTTATTCCAAAATCTTACAAAATTTCCTTTGAATGAACAGATAACATTGTTGAGTATGAGGCTCTTTTCACTGGACTAAAATTATCAATTCAATGGAAAATTCAGCACTTAAAAGTTTATGGTGATCCTTAACTAGTCATCTTTCAAGTCAATGATGATGACTATGGGACAAAAGATGCAAAGTTGATCCCTTACAAGAAGCTTACTAAAATTTTTAAATCTCAATTCGTAACAATCAAGTTTCAAAAAATTCCCATGATTCATAATAAGAAAGCAGATGCCATGACTACTATTGCTTCCATGATCAACATACCACAAAATGAAGAACATTGTGAATTTCTTGTTGAGCAATTACTGATCCCAATGTTTGATATTATACAATCTGAGCTTGTGTGTGACATTGTTGGTCCTAATTCCCCATGCTATCAAGATATCTATAATTACCTACATTCCCAAATCCTACCTCTTGGCCTGTCTAAGAATAAATGTCGAACCCTTATTCACCAAGCCTCTAGATACATCATCATTGATGATACTTTATATTGAAGATCCTTTGACCAATCCCTTCCTTAGATGCCTTGATTCACAAGAGGCCAAAACTACTTTACATGAGGTATACAATGATATATGTGGAGGTCATTTTAATGAATTAAGTCTGGCCAAGAAGCTGGTAAGAGCTGGACATTATATGCCCACCATGGAGAAGGCCTCACATAAATTTTCAAAAAAAATGTCATCAGTGCAAGATACATAGTAATTTAATTCATGCTAATCTTCAGCCAGTCATTTCTCCTATTGGAAACTGAATTGAAACAATTGTTGTATTGTCATTGGTGTCAAACCTTAATTGGTAAGACTATTGCTACTTAGGAAAGTACTATATCTATTTGAGTGTTGCTAAGGGGCTAAGCAAGGTTGGTAACAATAGCACCTAGGGAAAGGTTGAGTTATCTTGATACTACAAAGTGTACTTGACTATGTTGCACTATGATGAGATAATGTATTATTTATCTTAGTAAGATTGAAGACTAAACTAGTAGGCTTAACCGAGCAAAGAATGGAAAAATCATGTTTAAGCTGAGTGATGTTAGTGTCGACCGAGTTAGTATATGTTGAGTAAAATTATAGTGTCGACTAAGCATCAGTAAATTGCCGAGGAAGACAGTGCAAGCTGAGGAGATAGTTTTAGTATTGACTGAGTGTTCTTCATGGAGACCGAGTGAACAATCACAGTATTGACCGAGCATCAGCAATTTTATATTTGAAGAGAATTTAATTTTGGAGCCGACATTGTTGAATTCTTGGATTATGTAAAATGTGTTGACTTTATTTATTGATTGTTTGGAAGCATTAAATGCATTTTAAAACATTTTATTATAAATCTTTAAGAGATTTGAGATGATTATAGAAAAGGAGCTGAAGAACATAAAGTGGGTAGATTCAATGAATCTGACCTAACCCTAAGATCTACGAATGAGATTGAGTAGAAAAAGATGAGTTAACCTAATTGAGGAAAATATAAGGGAACCTGAACATTGTGATATGTATGCACATGATGAACAGAGAATGCTAGAAGAGAAAAGTTTTATTGACTGGATAAGCAGAAAAGGCTAAAGGAGAAGTGTGGTGATTGCTTGAAGAAAAGTTCCGAGCATATCAGAGATGGAAATGGAAAAGTTTCAAAGTTAGTAAACTAGCATTAGTGTACGGAATCAGATCTGATATTTGCAAAGTGAGTTGTATATTTTTCAGATAATACTGTTGCTACTTTCTAACCATTGTAACAATCAAAATCCTTTTAACAGAGGTTGACCTAACAGTCATATATTAAATCCTTTGAACAAGGTTGCATTCTAATGGAGTGTATGTAAGTCTTATAACAAGGCTCACTTTTAACAGGGTGATTGAAATCCTTTAACCGGGTCACACCTAATAGTGTGTATTGTAACCTTTGATAGGGTTGGCTTTTTACCGAGCTCACTTCAGAAGAGTGAAAATAATAGTAGCATGTTACAAAGTGGTTTTTCCAAATTGGGTTTCCACTACAAATCCTTTTGTTTTACTTGTGTGAATGTTTAGATCTAAACATTACTATGTTTTACAAGTTAAGTTATAGCTAGGTAGTGGACTACATTGTTAGATGTTTCAATTATTGAATCAATGATGACCGAGTTTGTTTTGGTTTTGGATCTGATTTAAGGATAAGTTTATGAGATTGTTTTATACATTAGGACCTGAGAAAAATTGATTCACCCCCCCTCTCTTTTGTTCTAAATCATATTAACAATTGGTATCAGAGCTCATTTTCTTATTAGTAGTGTTGACAGATATCAAGTTTAAAGGGGCTTGAAGAAAATGATCAAGATGTATAAGAAGGAGGTACCGAAGCTGAACAAAGAAAATTTCTCTGCATGGAAAAGCTTGATGAAGCTGCATCTGGCTGGTATTGGTGACTTTACAAAGTACTACATTGAGAACAGTTATGTCTCACCTGTCGCACCTTTGACTGCCAAAGAAATGAGAGCTAAGCAAGAACATAACTAGGCAATGTTGGAAATTGCATCTACCCTAAGCTATCCAGAATTTGAGGACATTAAGGACTGCACAACTACAAAGGATATGTGGGATACTCTTGCAAGGATCTATGGTGGTGACTTGAATGTGCTGAAAGCAAAGGCCGAGAGTCTTAGAGGTAAGTTTGATGAAATGAGGATGCAAGAAGGTGAAAACATTGCACAATATTGTAGTAGAATAAAAGAAGTCGTGAATGCTATTAGAGGAGCTAATGGGACTATTGATGATGAAACTATAATTGGGAAAGTATTAAGAACCCTGCGTCCTATATATGCTATTAAGATCTCTAATATTTAGGAATCTAGATGTAACTCTACTAATGTGCTTACTTAGAAACTTTGGTTGGTAAGATGACTTCTTTTGAACTCTCTAATTATGATAATTTCACTGTTGGAAGCATTGGAAATGTTGAATCTTCTTTTAAGTCACAGCTAGTTCTGAACAAGCCAAAGAAAGAAAAAGAAAGATGCATCAGTGAAAGTGAAAGTGATAGTGAAAGTGACAGTGACACTTCTGATGAAGACCTAGAAGATCTAGAAGCTCTTATGGCTAGAAGACTGAGAAGGGGAAAAGGAAAGTATAAAGGTAAACTTCCTATTATATGTTTTGCATGTAATAAAGTTGGTCATATAGCTGCTAGATGTCCTGATAGGAAGGATAAAGATGATGAAAGGAAAAACAAACAAAAATAGAAAAGATGATAGAAGCTACCGATGGAACAGAGACTACAAGGGAAAAGGTAAGAAATCTTGTTACATTGCTGAAAAAGAGACTGACATTGATAGTGATGATTTTGAAATTGAGGTAGTTTATGTGGCAATGAAAGATGAATCTGATGAGGATGAGAAAACTGCATTGATATCCTATGTGAACAAGAATGATAAATGGATTATTGATAGTGGTTGTTCACATCACATGACCGGTGAAAAAAATAAGTTTGAGACCTTACATCATTATAGAGGTAAAAGTGTAAAATTTGGTAATGATGCACCATGTCCTGTTAGAGGAAAAGGTTTGATTAAACTAACTAATAAGATATCTTGTGAAAATGCATATTGGGTTGAAGGTCTTAATTACAATTTGTTAAGTGTTGCTCAGCTTAACAAAACTAGTTATCCAGTGGAATTTCATCACAAGCAAGCTAAAATATTTAATGCTACTAGAGAACTGATTGGAAGTGGAGATCAGACTAGAGGTAATTTGTTCTATCTTGACCTATCTGAAGAAACATGTTTGATTGCACAACTTGATGATATTTGGTTATGGCATAAAAGTTTGTGTCATGTTAACTTTGACAATCTGGTAGAGATAAGTAAGAAGAAAAAGGTAAGAGGTCTACCTAGATTGAAGAAACCTAAGAATGTGATGTGCAAGGAATGCCAGTTAGGAAAAATGACAAAGTCAAGTTTCAAGAGAAAATCCTTTACTTTTGAAATTTTTTTAGATTTGGTTCATATTGACCTTTATGGACCTATGGGTGTACAAAGTTACTATGGTGCTAGATACTTTATCTTCTTTGTTGATGATCATACTAGGATGATGCATGTGATGTTTCTAAAAGAAAAATTTGAAGCTTTTCAATGTTTTAAGTGGTATTTGGCTAAGGTTGAAAAGGAGACAGGTAGGAACCTGAAATGTCTTAGATTTGACCGAGGTGGATAATTTACATCAAATGAATTTAATCTATTTTGCAATGATAGAGGAATTAAAAGACAGATGTCTACACCTAGAACACCTCCACAGAATGGTATAGCAAAAAGGAGAAACAGATCTATCTTGGATTGTGCAAGGACATTGATGATTAAAAAGAATGTGGCATAGAGATATTGGAAAGAAGCTATAAGCACTACTGTCTACTCTCTTAACCGATTACGAATCAAGAAAGGTACAAATCTGACACCTTATGAATTATGGCATGGACATGCACCGAGTGTTAAACACTTTAGAATCTTTGGAAGTAAGTGCTATATATTAAAAGACACTAGGAATGGAAAGTTTGATGCTAAGAGTGATGAAGGCATATTCCTAGGGTACTCCACAAAAAGTAAAGCTTATAAGTGTTTGAACTCTAACACTAACAAAATTGTGGAAAGTGTGAATGTCAAAATTGATGAGTATGCAGAAAGAAATGAAGCTAACAGTAAAAGAGAACTAGAAGATTATAGATCTTTTGTGTACATTGAAGAAGAAGAAGAAGCAAGTAACTGACTTGCACCTGATGCTGAGTCTCAAGTAAGCAATGCTGAGTGACAAACAGAAGCTGGCGAGCATTAGGAAAATAGTGCCGAGAGAGAACAAGAACATGCTGAGCTATAAGAAAATGTTGTTGAATATCAAGAAGAGGTTGCCGAGCATTCTGAAGTTGAATCTGACAATCTTGTTGAGGAACATGATGAAATAGAGGAGAGAACAACTGAACCTATTTTGGCAAAATATGTGAGAAGACATCATAAGCCTGAACAGATAATTGGAGACAAAGATACTAGAATCCAGACCAGAAGTAAGACTAAGGATCCAACATGTCTATTATGTGAATTTGAACCGAAGAAAACTAGAGAAGCATTGGAGAATGAAGATTGGATACAAGCAATGAATGAAGAAATTGACCAGATTGAGAAGAATGATACTTGGACTCTGGTGCTGAGACCTAAAAACAAGAATGTTATAGGAACAAAGTGGG
The DNA here is from genome assembly GCA_027943335.1 of Chamaecyparis obtusa. Taxonomy (NCBI): domain Eukaryota; kingdom Viridiplantae; phylum Streptophyta; class Pinopsida; order Cupressales; family Cupressaceae; genus Chamaecyparis; species Chamaecyparis obtusa. The sequence continues at coordinate 2,731,796 of BSBK01007512.1, forward strand.
TATTTCGGAATAAGATGAATGAAAATGGTGAAATCACTAGGAAAATAGCTAGGCTAGTATGCAAAGGCTATGTACAAGAAGAAAAAATAGATTATGGGGAGACATTTGCCCCTATAGCTAGATTGGAAGGAGTAAGAACTCTACTTGCATATGTTTCTTATAAAGATTTCAAGGTATATCAAATGGATATCAAGTCTGCATTTTTGAATGGTATACTAGAAGAAGAAGTTTACATAGAACAACCAGAAGGTTTTATTGATCCAAACAGAAGACACATTGTGTGCAAACTAAACAAAGCATTGTATGGATTGAAGAAAGCACCTAGAGCATGGTATGAAAGGTTGCACAACTACTTGATACAGATTAGATTTTCAAGAAAAAATGACACAAGCAATCTGTACATGAAGGATGAAGAAGGTAAAGGTATCTTGTTGGCAAAAAATTTTGTTGATGACATTATTTTTGGTGGACAAGATGCATTATGTAAAATTTTTTCAAATGAAATGCAAATTGAATTTGAAATGAGTATGTTTGGTGAGATCAAATTCTTTGTTGGTTTACAAGTATATCAGAAGAAGAATGGAATTTTCATTACACAGTCTAAGTATGTTAATGAAATACTGAAAATTTTTGGGATGGAAGATGCTAAACCAGTGGGAACTCCTATGGTTACTGGACAAAAGTTATCTAAGAATGATGATGCTATAGAAGTGAATCAGACTCTATACAGATCTATGATTGGAAAATTGTAGTATGCTATACACATCAAACTAGATATTGCATTAGCTATTGGGATTGTGGCAAGATTCTCTTCTAATCCTAAGGAAACACATATGATGGCTGTGAAAAGAATTATGAGATACTTGAAAGGAATTGCTGACTATGGTCTATATTATAAGAAGGATGACAAATTTGAACTCCAAGTTTATACAGATGCTGATTGGGTAGGAAATGTAGATGATAGAAAGAGTACAAGTGGTGGAGCTTTCTTTCTTCGACAAAGATTAGTCTCCTGGACAAGCAAGAAACAAAATTGCATTTCCCAATCTACTACCGAGGCCGAGTATGTTGCTACTGCAGTAAACTGTTCAAACTTGGTATGGATAAAACAATTGTTGATAGGCATGAAAGAAGAAATCACTGAACCTATTGTTATTTTTTGTGACAACACAAGTGCTATCAATATTTCTAAGAACCCAGTGATGCACACTAAGACCAAACACATTGCAATCAAGTATCACTACTTGAGAGAATTAGTACAAGACAAAGAAGTCCGAATGGAATATGTGAATACGAAAGAACAACTAGCAGACATATTCACTAAAGCTTTACCCAGAGAAGCTAATGAGTATTTAAGAAGTCAATTAGGGGTTCTTCCCCTAACTAAGGTTACCTAGACAAGCTAGGAGCATTGCATCAAATGTACTACAACAGAACATTTGACAAATTGATGCAGAAGATTGTCACACTTTAGGGCTGGCCTAGAGTTGTGAAGAGAAGCAAAGACAAGGAATCAGTCATAAGCAAGATGACAGAGGGAGAAACATAGAGCTACACAAATATTATCTACATCTGGTGGATGTATGTTTTAGTTGCTACTTTGGCATTTTTGTCAAAGAGGGAGAATGTACTGATATGATAACACATGATACTGAAAACTAAGAGTTGATATAATAACACATGAAACTGAAATGAAGAATCAAGATAGAGGGAGATCTCAATACTTCTGACTATCACAGGAGTGAGGCTTACAAGATTCTGAATCAGAATGAAGCTAAGGATATTATAAATAAGTTTCTGATGGACAGATAAGATTTTGGATTGGTTGGTAATCCATGTGTTATTCAGGTGATATCATATGGTGTTGCCATCAATGCCAAAGAGGGAGATTGTTGGAAACTAAATTGAAACAATTGTTGTAAGGTCATTGATGTCAAACCTTAATTGGTAAGATTGTTTCTACTTAGGAAAGTACTATATCTATTTGAGTGTTGCTAAGGGGCTAAGCAAGGTTGGTAACAATAGCACCTAGGGAAAGGTTGAGTTATCTTGATACTACAAAGTGTACTTGACTATGTTGCACTATGATGAGATAATGTATTGTTTATCTTAGTAAGACTGAAGACTAAACTGGTAGGCTTAACTAAGCAAAGAATGGAAAAATCATGTTTAAGCCAAGTGATGTTAGTGTCGACCGAGTTAGTATATGCCAAGTAAAATTATAGTGTCCACCAAGCATCAGTAAATTGCCGAGGAAGACAGTGCAAGCCGAGGAGACAGTTTTAGTATTGATTGAGTGTTCTTCATGGAGACCGAGTGAACAATCACAGTATTGACCAAGCATCAGCAATTTTATATTTGAAGAGAATTTAATTTTGGAGCCGACATTGTTGAATTCTTGGATTATGTAAAACGTGTTGACTTTATTTATTGATTGTTTGGAAGCATTAAATGCATTGTAAAACCTTTTATTGTAAATCTTTAAGAGATTTGAGATGATTCTAGAAAAGGAGCCGAAGAACATAAAGCGGGTAGATTCAATGAATCTGACCTAACCCTAAGATCTACAAATGAGATTGAGTGGCAAAAGATGAGTTAACCTAATTGAGGAAAATATAAGGGAACTTGAACATTGTGATATGTATGCACATGATGAACAGAGAATGCTAGAAGAGAAAAGTTTTATTGACTGGATAAGCAGAAAAGGCTGAAGGAGAAGTGTGGTGATTGCTTGAAGAAAAGTTCCAAGTAGATCAGAGATGGAAATGGAAAATTTTCAAAGTCAGTAAACTAGCATTAGTGTACTGAATCGGATCTGATATTTGCAAAGTGAGTTGTATATTTTTTAGATAATACTGCTGCTACTTTCTAACCATTGTAATAGTCAAAATCCTTTTAACAAAGGTTGACCTAACAGTCATATGTTAAATCCTTTGAACAAGGTTGCATTCTAATGGAGTGTATGTAAGTCCTATAACAAGGCTGACTTTTAATAGGGTGATTGAAATCCTTTAATCGGGTCACACCTAATAGTGTGTATTGTAACCTTTGACAGGGTTGGCTTTTTACCAAGCTCACTTTAGAAGAGTGAAAATAATAGTAGCATGTTACAAAGTGGTTTTTCCCAAATTGGGTTTCCACTATAAATCTTGTTGTTTTACTTGTGTGAATGTTTAGATCTAAACATTACTATGTTTTACAAGTTAAGTTACAACTAGGTAGTGGACTGCATTATTAGATATTTCAGTTATTGAATCAGTGATGACCAAGTTTGTTTTGGTTTTGGATCTGATTTAAGGATAAGTTTATGAGATTGTTTTATACATCAGGACCTGAGAACAACTGATTCACCCCCCCTCTCTGTTGTTCTAAATCATATCAACATCTCGATGGTTGATTTCACAATCATTTGATCTCTTAGGGAAAATCACTCCTCTTTATTCCAATGGCCACAAGTACATTATTACAGCTATTGAGTATTTTACCAAATTGGTTGAGGCCATCCCTATGACTTATATCACTGGAAAATAGATTGCCAAGTTCATATTGAATTATCATCACTGATCATGGTATCCCATTCCAAAAAAAATATGTCAAAGAGATTTGTGAGAAATTCAAAATTCATCATGGATTTTATAGTACATATTATCAATAAGAAAATGGTGAAGTTGAGGCATCTAATAAAAAAATAGTTAAGATATTGTAATTTACTATCAATGATGTTGGCAGGGACTAGCACTTACAGTTGAATCTAGGTCTTTGGGCCTACAAAACTAGCATTCACACCCCCATTGGTGCAATACCATACTCTCTAGTCTATGGCATTGAGGCCATACTACCACTTGAAGTTGAAATCCCTTCACTGAGAGTATTATTACAACATATTCTAAATGATGAATAGTACAGAGTTGCCAGACTCCATGAACTAGAAATTCTAGATGAGCGGAGACAAGAAGCCTTAGTCCATTTGAAATCTTACCAAAAATATCTTAGAAGAAGCTACAACAAGAAATTCATAGGTCACCACTTCAAAATGGAAGACCTAGTTCTGAAGATGAATTTTTAAACCTAGCAACAAGAGAAAAGCCAGACAAATTTGAGCCAAACTGGGAGGGGCCACATGTAGACATTGTAGCATATGGATCTATAGTATATAATCATGCACACCAGAGGGAGAACCATTTCAAAAAGTAATAAAAAACATGCATTTAGAAGTATTAAACATAATTCCAGGAAAAATATAAAAAAATTGGAAAAATTCCTGAAATTTTTTTTTTTAAAAAAAAAAAATAGTGAAAAAAATAAAAGAAAAAATGGGTGCCTTGATGAAAACTTGGTAAACAGACATCTTGGAAAGGAAAACATAAATAAAGAGAAAACAATTTTGTCCAAAAGTGAAAACCTAGCAAATAGGGTCTTTGGGCAAGTATCATGGTGAAAACCTGGAAAACAGGTGCCATGCGTAGTGAGTAATTTCTCTTCCATCTATCATAGTTCTACCTCACATTTACTGTTATTCCTTGATCATATCTTTCCCTGTGAGTTTGTCTTAATTCCCCTTTATGGCCTATTATTGGTTGATATTCTTTGTCACTTCTTTGAGAGATAGCCAGTTTGTATATACCTTGTCCTTGATTTTTGTATATAGTTAAGTTATGTCTGGGGACATGCTCATACATTGATTTGAATTTGAAATTGCACTGAGGGAAAGACCTCAAACATAGTCAATTCATGAATTCATTTCTCTATTAAATTGGAGATAACAACATATAAATACTTAAATGTCTTGAAAAAATCTTTAAAAAAATCAAATAATGTCCTGAAAAAATCCCTAAAAAATGAATAATGTCTTGAAAAAAAATCCAAAAAAAAATCAAATATGGACCTGGAAATATCCTAAAAATTTGTATAAAGACTTGATAAAAGACCTAAAAAGTAAATATGATCCTTAAAAAAATTAATAAAAAGCATAAAATGTCCTAAAAAATCCTAAAAATTAGATAAAGTCCTAAGAAAAAGATAAAAAAATCCAAATATCGTTGCAAGAACCTTTAAAAATTGAAAAAAATTACAAAAATTTGTAATAAGTTAAACATATTCATTGTATATAATCATCTTCCTTTTGTGTTATAACGACCATGCATGTAGACAGTTTCAAAATGACACGCTTCAATGAAATCACATTTTAATAAACAACACTGAGACAATTGACCTAACACTCAATCTGGTTGAACATGTTCAATCTTTAGATCATTACAATCAACCTATCCAACCTATCAACCATTCAACCTATCTGATATGATCAAACAATACCAATATAAAAACTATCCAACAAAACACAAAAGCAAGTAACAATACGATCAGAATGGTTGTTGGATCACATTATTTAGTGAGTTGTTTTACTTTTTTAAATTTTCTTTTGATCATGTTCCTATGCTATTCGATGATATTAATGAAGATTATGAGAATGGATGGGATGGATCCTGGTCATTTGTTTTTGTTTTTTCTTCTATCTGTTGGATGATCTCATGAGATTCTGGGGCATTTCATCAATATGTGTCAAGAAGGATGATACCATTCTCTGTCTGCATCATATTTTTTTCACGCAAATGGATCACATTATCACTCAGGTTCTTCATACCACAATGCACCACTTTTCTTTTCAAAATAAAAAAAGGCTCTTATCTCATAAAGTGCACTAAAGAAAGAATTTTTTTTTCATCCCTTGCTAACATTTCCTATCTAATTTCTATCTTCTGCTACCCCTTCTTCCATTAGTCATCACACTCACCTTGGTCTAGTGGTATAGTACACAAAAATAAGTGCATCCTATATTCTACATCCTTCATCCAATGTTAATATGAAAAAATAAAATATCATATTACATTGCATATTCATCATTTATTGCATAGAAAAATACAAAAATATTGCATTCATGAATATAGTGCATGTAAAAGAAGAAAAGTACAAAAACACATTGCATTTATCACATATGTCTATATTGAAAATAAAAGATGTATGGCATCACATAAGTGTCATCACATGGAATAATAGAGTAACATAAAAACATGAACATATACAACATGTATATATCCATCATGTATATAAAAATCATCATGAAGTAGCTTCATCTCATGCACGCATGTCAAGAAGTATCAAAGTACAAACATAAAAAATGTATGTATACACTAAGGCCTACAGACTCACTACGTATCATGTCTACTAAAAAATGTCCCTCAATGTGAGAGAGAGTCTCCTATCAGACTATGATCTATTTTTCCTCTTGGTCTCTGAATGGCCTAGAAGATAAAGCCCCTCCTATTTGATCTACTCTAGGTAGTATCCCTAGTCCTATCACTACCTCATTATTCATTGTCATCTGGGAGTGTGCCCTACTAGAGATAGCCCTAAAGCTTGGTACCCACAAGTTTCATGGTACATTTCTCATGTACATATTCTTCTAGTACCGTGTCTCTACTTGAGCATCCCCAAGCATGCCAACTACCTCACACACATCTATATCTGATATACTACCAATGAATAGTCATGACCTATCCTCTACCCTCTATGCTATAGACAATGGTGTGTCTTGTGAGGCTATAGTTGTATCCCTCTCTACTGTCTATCTGTCCATCTTGACTCTCTATCCTGCCTGTTTTGCATCCCAAGAGACCCTATCTACATCCCTCTATGTATTCAACCTCTCTATCTGATGCATCAAATTTTCTATATGTTGCTTATCCTACCTATCTATCTCATCCTCTACAACCTCACCTTGTATCTTAGGAGCTTGTATATCCCACCCATATGGTGGATCCTTTGTGTCCTCTAGGTTGCATAGGTATAACATATAGAATTCCCACATCCCCACTCTCCTCATTGATGCTAGAATCAATGTTGTCACTCTCCTCATCACTCTCATCATCCTCCTCCTCATCTCCCTCCTCATCCTCCTCCTAAAATCCTCATTCCTCTCCCTCATCCTCCTCATCCCCATCCTCATCGTTACTATCCTCAGTATCTTATGATGGATCTCGCATCCTAGGCACTAGAATATCTGGATTTGTTAGCAGAATACGCCTATGCCATGAAAACCATTGGTCATAATCCTATGTAGTCCCTACATCCCTCACATCTACACCATCTCACCATTTTCACAACTACAACTTCTCTAAATTTGCATAGGCAAACTATGATCTGATAGGTGCACCCCATGCTCTAGTCTCTACTCACAAGTGTGCAAATAGTGTCATCATTGTTGGCACTCCCTGTCTCTCCCCAAACTGTCTGTGCACCCTCTCTGGTAGTTGAGCCTCAATGATGACATTCCCTATAATAGCACACCTAATCAAGTATCTTTGATGTCTATAGTACGTCAAGTGCTCATTGTCATCCTCCCATCTAAGGCAATCTCTATATGGCTTCCAAGTGAAGTCTCTCAGAGTATCTATCACATTCTCAAAGTGTAAAATATATCCAATCAAACTATGTGAAAGTGCCCCTACATAGAAATGCATTAATGGTTGTTCAGAATAACTGCTCTCTCTACCATCAGATGAAATACTACTATATGCTCATAGGACCATATCTACAATAGCGTCGTGCAGCTACTCTTAGACAATGCTCCTCTATAAATTATGCGATGCAAATGATAATAGGTCATAGCTTACATACATGGGCCCCATGAAAACACTATCCCATCCATCATCATCCTCTCTAGCACTCTACCCCATCCAATAGGGAATCCATGCCCTATCTTATCTATAACTACTAGCCCTACAATCACACAACATATCACTATGATCAATCTCTCATTTTGACCTACTAATGTCTCCCACCAGATCTCGTAATCTCTGATGTCTACATCATTATTAAATCATAATTGAGTAACCAATGTATAGCTACTATCCAATTATTTGGGTCATACTCTATGAGCTCTCCATATATAGGTATCCTGAGGATGCACTAGACATCCTCCAGAGTCATTGTAGCCTCACTAGTCGACAGATGAAATGAGCTCATCTTTGAGTGCCACTGCTCTACAAGTGTTGTAATCAAACCCCTATTTACCCTCATCTCGGGCATGTAGGTGATGTAATATAATCCTAATCTGGCTAAGATTTCCCTCTCATGTAGAATCAATCAATGGCATAAATCCAAGCATCTCGGTCTGCTCTTACATATCTAAACGAGAGGTAGCTCCTCCTATGTTTTCCATGTAACTTGTGTTAACATTCTATTTCTTTCTATTTTTGTTGACCTAGTTTGACCAAGTTTGACCTATGTCTGACTTTGGTTTGACCATTTTAACCTATTGTTTGACCTATCCTAGGATTTTGACTAAGTTTTGACCTTTTTTGAGCATTTATCATTGTTTGACCCTATTTTTAGTTTATTTTGACCAACTGCACAGTTTGGCTTACCAACTGCATAGGTTGTGCACTTGGTCATACCAAGTGCATAGTTTGGTGCACTTGGACATGCAAGATATGAAATTGGTCATGCAAGTTGTGCAGTTAGAGCATTTGGACAAAAAATCCACCCCTAAGACCAACTTTTTGACCCAACATGCAACCCTATGCTACCTAGAAAGGCATAAACCAAATTCAGTCACTAAGAGGCCTTGAAGTACTCATCTGTGGTCCTATTCTAGTTGGTCATCGATAGATCCACACTTGTTCCCAATGATGACTCTCCACTGGCAGTTGGTCCATCCTCCTTGCTCCAAACCTCCAAATCTTCCACAAGAGAGTGAAAATGACCTCCAAACTCCTCTTCTAGCCGCTTTATAGTCCTATTGTTGGCTAGATAGACGTGCAACCTTTTCCATTTGTGTTGGTCATGATGCTTTTTGCACTCTGTAGTTCATATCTTTTGTGTTTGGTGTATGTTATTTGAAAATTTCATTGTGCTAGATTCCTCTCATTGTTGTCGACAATTTGACCTATAATTTGTATTTTTTGGTCAATTTCTCAAGGGGGCACCCATGTATCAACCATGTATCCCATTGTTATTGGGGCATGTTTTATGTGATTCTTATCACTATTCTTTGAGAAAATGCTCATAATTGCATTGTGTCAAAGGGGGGGAAAATGTAGATGCTTAACAATGGCTCGAGCCTACTAGTCTATGTGTTACCATTTTTTCATTACAATTGAAATATTGTTTTTCATCCTAATTATTCCTCTATGTTGCGCATATGGTTTTCACTATATGTCAACATTATGTCTATCTTCATTAATGGGACATTGAAAATTGCTTAATTTATTATTAACATTTCTTGCATCTTTACAATTGCAACCTCGATCTCTTTGGCCGAATCGATCTAGTCCAAATCATCATTCCTAATCGTTCATAGACCAATCCTAAACATTCCAAGACTAATCCTAATCAATCCTAATCATTCCTAAACTGATCCTAAGTGATCCTAAACCATGTGAGACCTTCCTAAATTAATACCGATCATTCCTAATCAATCCTAATTAGTCCAAGATCATTTCAAACACATTCGATCGTTCTCAAGTCAACTCTTGGGCATTGCCAAAGTTTAATGCAGTCAAGGCTAGTGGATCCAATTAAGGACTGACTGACCTTGCAGCCAAACCAATATGCAGTGGAAATACACAACAACAATGACAGATCTGAGATAAAATAGAAGTCTTTATTCATCAAATCATTGATTACATGCAATGTGCTGGGCTGTAAGGCCTTCCCAGTTACAACCAAATACAAAGAAAGCAACAGTCTACAAGATCTCGTAGGATCCAAATATTTTCTACAACTTCAATATTCAGTTAGCCTAGGTCTGCAACACACAACACACTGGTAGGCACCTAGGAAAGATCTAAAATTGTACTCAAACTTCCAAGCAATCTTTCTGCTCCTAAGCTCATAGGCTACTAACTTTCCTCCCACTATCCTCTCTGATCCTCACTAAACAACTACCCAAGCATCCTATAAATACTAATTCCTAGCCACAAGTCAGCTAATGAAACAATAAACCCTTACAAATAAATATTAAATGCTAAAACATTAGTCGACTCTCACATAGCCTGATAAAATAAATAAACTCTCAAAGATGGCCCCAACGGTCATCAGATCCGCATAGAAGAATGCAACATGCTAGATCTAGGTCCCCATGCATCCAATGGTCAATCCATAACTCAAGGAGCATGACCCAAATCAATGGAACTAGTCGGCCAAGCCGATCCAACAAAATAATCTAGTCAGTAAGAAAGAACACCAAGCAATAGAGGAAATAACTGAGTACTAGTCAACCGACCACGCCAAGCATGACTGAGTAACGCAGTTATCATCGAGTGCCAGTGAACTGACACCTTCAGTTACTGAGTGTTCTTTAGAGACTAAGCACCCTGATAACCATAGAAACTGAGCAACCAGTTGCCCAAAGCGAGAAAGTACTCCACCAAACCAAGATCAAAACTAACAATCTACCTTCAAAGACAAATATATTTTTGGTTGATATAGGATTGCCAAGAATCCTAGGATGCTCTTGCATCAAACACCCCAGGTAAGAAAGATTTTCTCATAAGGAAATCAAAAATGCCTCAAGGGAATCAGAACAGGTATGCCAAATATGTTCTTCACCCATATCTCTTCTTGTCCTCCATTCCAAGTAGTCTTCACTTCATTCACTTCTCCCTGCAGCAAGTTCTTCTATTTTCCACTTTTCTTATCCTTCCGGTTAGCAACTAATAGCAACCAACTTTGACCACTACCGATCACATCAGTGCCTCGGTAAGGTTCATCCCATCTAGACTCCTCAACCAACTTAGTATCATCTACATCTCACTGTGTCACAAATGTCACCATCTGCTGTACCATCTCTTCCAAAAAGACCATCTGCCTCTTAATCTCAACAAACTCTTTAGATATAGCATTCTCCTTCTCCGTCAAACTAGACTTAACAGGAATAGGTTCATCAACCCTCTGCTCCTAAGGTTTGTCATAAGGACAATGTTTGATAACTCCACATCCCTTAACCCCTATCTCCGATAAAGGTATCAGCTTATGCCGAGCTCCTTCATTCTTGACCACATAAGTGTTAGCATGACCATCAAATAAAACATTCTTGTCAAATTGCCAAGGTCTACCAAGAAACAGATGACAAGCGGCCATAGGCAATATATCACATAATATCTCATCATGGTAAGATCCAATCTAAAATTTAACCAAGCATTGTTCTTCAATCCTAACCTTAGAAACATCTTGTATCCAACTAATCTGATAAGGATTAGGATGTTTCCTTCTTTCCAAATTCAATTTACTAACCATTTCATCTGAAACAAAGTTCTTAGAACTGCCACCATTAACTAAGACATTACATACCTTATCCTTGCACTTACATTTGGTTCTGAACAAATTCCTTCTTTGCACTAGTTCATGGACACATGTAGCTAACCTCCTAGTGATAAGTGTCTCACCTTTTTCTACAACATTCACAATATCTTCTGTTAGGAATAGTCCCAAGAGATAACTGAGAGGGGGGGTGAATCAGTTATCTACAAGATTCAATTTTTTATCCAATTAAATATACTTAAACATAAAGCATAAAAACAATGAAAGAACACATGAACACAACACCAATATTTTGGTTACAAGGAAACCCAAATAGGTAAAAACCTTGGTGGGACTTGATACCCACTAATATTTTGTACTAGTGTATAATGATCCTTGTTAGAAGATCCTTTACCTTGTTAGGAGTAGCTTTACATTATATTAAGTATAGTAGACCTGGTTAAGGGTCGGACCCTATTAGGAGTCTTTTACAATTGTCCCTATTAGGGGAAAGGACACACTATCCGAGAGCTCACTGCTCAAATGGGCGAAGGCTACAACCTTCTGAATAATAGATACACACTATATCTGGATCTTGGTGAACTGCACTTTGACCTGTTGTGTGGATCAGTTCCAATGAATAGCACAAGTAATTTACTTGGTCACATAGACCTTCTTCTGATGGCTCAACACTTCACACACTCTGCTCTACTCTACTTAATCAACTATGAACCTCACTTAAGCAATCACAAATGACTGCCTATAAATATCTTTCCTCCAAATGATATAATCAAGTTGGCCTATTAGAACCATCTTGAAATCATATTAGAGAAACTATAACAAACACAAATAAACATTTTGTCAGCTCTATTATGTACACAACTCATTTTGGGACCTATCTAATAAAATAAATGTAGATGCACGCTACACACTGTTGGCTCTACCAAAATAATTGGAACTTTCTCTGTAAGATGAATTAACTTATGTTCTCTTAATCAAACCTCAATAACACTTCTCCAAGCTTAACTCCAATGGTGCATACCCTCAAGATAGGCACAACTCAAGAACCAATTAAATCTCTGTCGGCTCTTCTGAACAAACATAGGAAATTGCTACCGGCAAATAACGATGGCATAACTTCACTTGTGTTCATCATCAGACCATACATCCATGAACTTAACATCACCAGCATGTCTTCAACATATATCCAAGTGCGCAAGGATCCATGATAACTATATGAACAACCATACACATAACACTATCTGTTACTCTGTCAGGAACACTGCTGACACTAGCTGCTATATAACTGTTTGTACTAATAGTTAACCTCTACGCTCATGATATCATGCTGATATCATGTCCATGATACATATATAGAAAGCTTACTACATCATACTTCCATGCATGCTATTTTCCATATGTTGTCATCAATGACAAACATATAGTCAGTACTGGCCTGCTGGCAAATCTCCAACAATCTCCCCTTTTGGCATTGATGGAAACATGTGGAATGAAAAACTACCACCAACCCAAATGAACATTTCTTTTATAACATACTCCATTTCCTCTTCAAAGCTCCCCCAAAGATGAATCCTCCATTTTCTATAATATTTTCTAATATTCTCCATTTCCTCAACTGTACTGTTGTCATAACTAAATGTTGCTCCCCCTTAGTATATTACTCCTCTTTTTGTTTCTATTTTTCGTGACTCTATATATAATCCCCCTTTGACATCAATGGCAAAGGGTGCCATTCATTTTAAGCATTGGTACTACTCCTAAGGTAGATTAGTCAACCTTCCACCTGTCCCTAAGGACTGATGCCTTTCCTTCTTTTTCTAAGCAGAATCAGGGAAGGGAATGACTCCCAACTTCTCCTTGAGATACTCAAAAGTATCCTTTGGAAAGGGCTTTGTGAATATATCTGCCAATTGATCTTTAGTACTCACATAGTCCAACTTGACTTCTTTCTCTGCCACTTTTTCTCTTAGGAAGTGATACTTGATCTCAATGTGATTTGTCTTTGCATGCATCACAAGGTTCTTTGACATATTGATAGTGCTAGTGTTACCACAGTGAATAACAATAGGATAATCAATCTGAATTCCAAAATCTTTTATCATCTGCTTGATCCAAACAATTGTAGAATAATTCAAGGCTGTTGCAACATACTCTGCTTTTGCTATTGATTGAGAAATACAATTTTGTTTCTTACTTGTCCAAGTGACAAGTCTATCACCAAGAAACACTACTCCACCTAAAGTACTCTTTTTGTCATCAACACATCCTGCCCAATTTGCATCAGTGTACACATGAAGCTCAATATTTTTTGAATTAGGATACCATAGACCATAATCTATAGTGCCCTGAAAGTATCTGAATATTCTTTTAACTACCATGAGGTGACTTTGTTTAGGCTCTGTTGCAAATCTTCCAACTATGCCAACTACATTGGAAATATCAGGTCTAGTCTGAGTAAGATATATGAGTTTACCAATCATAGACTTATACAATGTTATATCTACTACTGGTGAGTCATCTTCTTTTGTAATCTTGAATCCAATGATCATAGGGGTTCCTACTAGCTTGCAATCATCCATCTTGAATTTCTTCAGTATCTCTTTTACATACTTTGATTGATTAATGAAAATTTCTTTTTCTGTCTGCTGCACATTTAGTCCCAAAAAATACTTGATAGGACCAATCATACTCATCTCAAACTCATTCTACATTTATTTGGAAAATTCAGCACTGAGTTTGTCATTACCTCCAAAGATAATGTCATCAACAAATATAGCTACAAGTAATAAACCTTCAGATGTCTCTCTAATGAATAGATTACAATCTACTACTCCTTTCTTGAATTCAATCTTTGTTAAGTATCCATCTAGTCTCTCATACCTTGCTCTAGGGGCTTGCTTAAGTCCATAGAGGGCCTTCTTCAATCTGCATACCATATCAGGTCTGTCTGATAAGGTGAATCCTTCCAGCTGCTCAATGTATACTTCTTCTTTCAAATCTCCATTCAGGAATGTTGACTTGACATTCATCTGATAAACTTTGAAGTTTTTAACTATAGCATAGGCTAAAACAACTTAATATCTTCTAATCTACTCACAGGTGCAAATGTATCTGAATAATCAATGTCTTCTCTTTGTGCATACACTTTACATACTAATCTTGCTTTGTTTCTTACTACTATACCATCTTCATTCATCTTATTTCTGAATATCCACTTTGTTCCAATCACATTCTTATCACTAGATCTTGGGACCAGTTCCCAAGTGTCATTCTTAATAATCTGATCAAGTTCTTCTTTCATAGCATCATGCCAATTTGAATCATTACAAGCATCTTCAACACTTAAAGGTTCAATCTGAGATAGTAAACATACCACTTCACTACTAGATGAGATCTGTGCTTGTGATCTTGTTAATACTTTACCGCTCTGATCTCCAATGATGTTTGCCTTGGAATGATTTCTTGATGTAAACTTTGGAACTTTAGGTGATACTAACTCATTAGCCTTAGGAGTATTTTCTTCACTTGTCTTAGGGTCATTGAATAACACATCAATACTGTCAAACATTTCTTAAATAACTGTCTCACTAGTGGAGGGTCTAGGTTCCTCTTCAATCATGGGTGAGTAATCATGATATGTTTCTTGAATCATAAAATTTTCATCAATCTTTACATGATCACTTTCAATGATCTTCTTCAACCTTAAATTGAAACATCTATAACCTTTACTTTTAGTAGAGTAACTAATAAAAATACCTTCTTCACTTCTTGCATCAAACTTGCCTACTGCTTCATCCCTCTTGATGTAGCACTTGCTTCCAAAGATTTTGAAGTATTTTACTATGGGAACATTACCAAACCATAGCTCATAAGGTGTTTTGTCAGCGTCTGGCCTTAATTGAATTCTATTAATGGTATAGACTATTGTATTGACCACATCTCTCCAATAGGTGTGTGCAACTTTTTCTTCTATCATAATGGTGCATGTTGTATCAGGAATGATCCTATTCCTTCTTTTTGCAATTCCATTCTGCTGAGGGGTTCTAGGTGCACTTAATTTTCTCCTTATGCCATGTTCTTCGCAGTACTCATAGAATCTGTCAGAGGTGAATTTTCCTCTTCTATCCGATCTCAAACATTTTATCTTTAGTCCAGATTCATTCTCAACCTTAGCTTTGAATATTTTGAATTTCTCAAATGCTTCTGACTTATCTTTTAAGAACGCAACCCACATCATCCTAGTATAATCATCAAAAAACAAAATGAAATACATTTCACCATAGTATGATCTTGTTTGAGTTGGACAACATAGGTCTATATGAATCAAATCCAACTTGTTCTCTGCTGAATTTTGCTTGCTCTTGAATGAATTTCTCACATGCTTCCCCATCACACATTCCCTTTATATAGTATCAACTAGCTTTGCTATGCTAGGTAGATCTCTTACTGCCTTAACATTACTTATCTTTACTATGTTATCAAAATTGATATGACATAGTCTTTTATGCCACAACCAACTATCATCAACTTTAGCAACAAAACAACTTGCTTCTGAATTGAATTGAAAAACATTACCTCTTTTCTTTGTGCCTGATGCAATCATAACACCATCTTTGTTGTTAATGATGCATTTGTCATCTTTGAACTCCAACTGATAGCCTTTTCCAAGTAACTGTCCAACACTGAGAAGGTTATGTTTCAAACCATCAACAAAAAGAACATCATCAGTACTATTCTTTCCATCCAAAGTGATGGCTCCTCTACCAACTATAGGTTTAGGAGTGTTGTCTCCAAGTCTTACCATACCGCCATTGTATTTGTCCAAATGAACAAACCTGCCTTTATCACCTATCATGTGATGTGAACAACCACTGTCTATAATCCAGTCTGTCCTTATGTCAGCTTGTGAAATCATTGCTAGTTCTTGATTATGTTTCTTGTTTACATGAATTATCTTGTTATTCATTTTGTCTACAATAGAAATGAATCCAATTTCTTCTTCACCAGATTCTTCATCTGAAACTCCATCTCTAGCATAGTAGCATTCCTTAGAATACTTAGGCTTGTAATCCTTTTTGAGTTTTCTAGCTCTAGTGGGACACTTTGATGCAAAGTGATTGATCTTATTACATGAAAAGCACTTAAATGGTAATTGACCTTCATATTTTCCTTTTCCTTTCTTTTCTCTTTTGGCAATCATAGCAATAAAATCATCTAATGTTTTCTCTTCATCATCATCATCAAAATTACCAGAAGTGTTTGTAGATTTCTTACCATGAACTATTGCTTTGAAAGCTGTCTCACTCTTTGGCTCTGACTTCAATCTTGAAATCTCAAAAGCTGATATTTTGCTGATCAAGGTCTCTCTCTTGAAATGTGATGTAAGCTGCATGGTCTCATCAAGGATGTTGATCTTTCTTTCATATTCTGGAGTAAGAGTAGTCATCAATTTATCCATAATGTCTTCTTTTGAGATCTCTCCACCATTGTTCCCGATTCTAGCAACTACTTCATTAATCCTCTGATTGTAAGCTATGATATTTTCTTTAGGAAGCATCTCTAATGCATTGAATCTTTTCTTCCATGTCTTTCTACATGCATCCTTTGCTTGTTTGTCTCCTTCAAATATGTCTGCAAGGTGTTTCCATATTTTGTGGGCTGTATCTATCTTTTTTACTTTTGAAAATTCACCATCAAATATGGCGCTAATAAGGGCTTCTTTAGCAATAGCATTCTGATGAAATAATTCCTTTTGTGTGTCAATAGCATCATCTTTTGAAAGGTCTTCTAAGGTACGAATCTTGGCTACTTTGATGGTTACATTAAAAAATTCAAAAGCAATGCACTACAAATGAGTCACCATCTTGTTCTTCCAATCAAGATAATTCTCTCCACCAATTGTTAGGAATAGTCCCAAGAGATAACTGAGAGGGGGGGGTGAATCAGTTATCTACAAGATTCAATTTTTTATCCAATTAAGTATACTTAAACATAAAGCATAAACACAATGAAAGAACACATGAACACAACACCAATATTTTGGTTACGGGGAAACCCAAATAGGTAAAAACCCCGGTGGGAATTGATACCCACTAATATTTTGTACTAGTGTATAATGATCCTTGTTAGAAGATCCTTTACCCTATTAGGATTAGCTTTACAATATATTAAGTATAGTAGACCTGGTCAAGGGTTGGACCCTGTTAGGAGTCTTTTACAATTGTCCCTATTAGGGGAGAGGATGCACTGTCCGAGAGATCACTACTCAAATGGGTGAAGGCTACAACCTTTTGAATAACAGATACACACTATATCTGGATCTTGGTGAACTACTCTTTGACCTACTATCTGGATCAGTTCCAATGAATAGAACAAGTAATTTAATTGGTCACGTAGACCTTCTTCTGATGGCTCAACACTTCACACACTCAGCTCTGCTCTGCTTAATCAACTATGAACCATACTCAAGAAATAACAAATGACTGCCTATAAATATCTTTCCTCCAAATGATATAATCAAGTCAGCCTGTTAGAACCATCTTGAAATCATATTAGAGAAATAATAACAAACTCAAATAAACATTTTTTCGGCTCTATTATGCACGCAACTCATTCTATGACCTGTCTAATAAAATAAATGTAGATGCATGCTACACACTATCAGCTCTACCAAAACAACTAGAACTTTCTCTGTAAGCTAAATTAACTTATGCACTCTTAACTAAACCTCAATCACACTTCTCCAAGCTTAACTCCAAGGGCACATACACTCAAGATAGGCACAACTCAAGAACCAATTAAATCTTTGTCAGATCTTCTGAACAAACATAGGAAACTGCTACTAGCGAATAACGAGTGCATAACTTCACTTGCGTTCATCATCAAACCATGTGTCCATGAAATTAACATCACTATCATGTCTTCAACATATATCCAAGTGCGCAAGGCTCCATGATAACTATACAAACAACCATACATAGAACACTGTCTGTTACTCTGTCAGGAACACTACTAACACCAGCTGCTATATAACTATCTGTACTAACAGTTAACCTCTGTGCTTGTGCTGATATCATGTCCATGCTACATATACAAAAATATTACTGCATCAAGCTTCCATGCATGCTACTTTCCATATGTTTTCATCAATGAGAAACATATAGTCAGTACTGGCTCGCTGGCAAATCTCCAACATCTTCTTCAGCAGTCAGTGCCACCCTTTTCTTAGGACAATACACACTTCTATGGCCAGCTTCACCACAGTTATAACAAGTGTCAATGAGCTCATTCTTCCACCTTCCTCTCTATCCAACATTATTAGTAACTTGACCACTACTATATCCCACATCAGGCTTAGGATTCTCTATCACATTACTCTCAACAACTGCTTCACCAGTTTTACCACCTCGGTTCCTATTACTTTTTCTACCTTCAAACTTCTTATTCAGCTTCTCTTCAATGTTCAATGCCATCTGATAAGCATCACTAATTGTTGTCATCCACACAATAAGTAACTCTTCCTTAATAGTAGGTCTTAAACCATAGACATACCTAGCAACCTTCTCTTTATCAGCTTCAGAATGACCAGTCCTAATCAGGATTTTGTAAAACTCCTTGGTATACTCCTGTACCAATTTTTTAGTCTGCTTCAAAGCTTGCATCTTCTTAAACATGTCCAATTCATAATCCACCGGAATGAATTACTTCTTTAACTTGTCAACCATTCATTTCCACTTAGTGATCTTTTCTTTTCCTCTTCTACCTCTTTCCAACTGAGCTTCTCTCCACCAGATATTTGCATGACCCTTCAACTTAGTCTTTGCAAATCTAACCCTATCAAGATCTTCTATTTCTTCATACTCAAAGTATTCATCAATCTCATTGATCCAATCAATCAACTCCTCTAGCCTAAGGCTTCTAGAAAATGCAGAAACTTTAATCTTAGGTCTTTTCCCAATCTTAGACATAGCTTTCAGAATTCGATTCTCCTCAGGATCTCTAGCCTCTTCTACAGCTTCTTCAAATGATCTTCCTCAGATTCATCATCACTATCCTCTTTCAAGGTAGGCTTCTTCTTTCTCAATTCTTCTTGTGGGTCTTGCACTTGTTTCTGCAAAGCCCTAAAATCATCAAGACTAAATTCTCTAGTAGCTTCCTCTTCCTTTGAGATCTCACGATTTCTCCCCAGAGGCATCTTCAAATCAAGATCTAGGTGCAAACACACAAGATCCACTTAGCTCCAACAAGAACAAACCTCACTCAAACAGGAACCAACTTCACTCTGATACCACTTAATGCAGTCAAGGCTGGTGGATCCAATTAAGGACTGATCGACCTTGTAGCCAAACCAATATGTGGCAAAAATACACAATGATAACAACAGATCTGAGATAAAACATAAGTCTTTATTCATCAAATCACTGATTACATGCAATGTGCCAGGCTGTAAGGCCTTCCTAGTTACGGCCAGATACAAAGCAAGCAATAGTCTATAAGATCTCGTAGGATCCAAATCTTTTCCACAACATTAGTATTTAGTTAGCCCAGGTTTGCAACACACATCACACTAGTAGGCACCCAGGAAAGATCTAAACTTGTACTCAAACTTCCAAGCAATCTTCCTGCTCCTAAGCTCGCATGCTACTAACTTTCCTCCCACTATCCTCTCTGATCCTCCCTAAACAACTACCCAAGCATCCTATAAATATTGATTCCTAGCCACAAGTTGGCTGATGAAACAATAAACCCTTACAAATAAATATTAAATGCTAAAACATCAGTCAAATCTCACATAGCCTGATAAAATAAATAAACTCTCAAAGATGACCCCAATGGTCATCAGATCTGCATAGAAGAATGCAACATGCCAGATCTAGGTCCCCACATGTCCAACAGTCAATCCATAACTTGAGGATCGTGACCCAAATCAATGAAACTAGTCAACCAAGCCGATCCAACAAAACAATCCAGTTGGTAAGCAAGAACACCGATCAATAGAGGAAATAACCGAGCACTAGTCGACCGACCATGCCAAGCATGATCGAGTAACGTAGTTATCACCGAGCAGTAGTGATCCGACACCTTTAGTTACCGAGTGTTCTTCAGAGATTGAGCACCTCGGTAACCATAGAAACTGAGCAATCAGTCCCCCAAACCAAGCAAGTACTCCACAAAACCAACATCAAAACTAACAATCTACCTTCAAAGACAAACATATTTTTGGTTGATACAGGATTGCCAAGAATCCTAGGATGCTCCTGCATTAAATTTCATCGACACTTCATCAAATCACTTTCAAATCAATCCAATCCTGTCAAATCCTTGTCAATGTTATTAATCTCATCATTATCAAATCTATTCAAGGCATTGTTAAAGTTCATCAATGCCTCATCATTATCAGTCCAAGGCATTGTCAAAGTTCATCAATTCCTCATCAATGATCACTTCATTTAATAGCATTATCAAAGTACATTAATGCTATTTCCAATCAACCTTATCAGTGAATTTCAAACCAATCAATTCGAGCACATTTTCAAAGATCATTGATGCCTCATCATCATCAACCGGATCCAAGTCAATTTAATAGCATTGTCAAAGTTCATCAATGCTATTTTCAGATCCTCATCAATCATTTTTATCATTATTCAAGCGCATTGTCAAAGTTTATCAATGCCTCGTAACCATCAAAATAATTTTGATTTGTCATCAGGGTCATAAAATCAAGTCAACTTTCCATCCTATGTCATCAATTTGGTCAACATTTTTACTAATTTATCCCCTTGGGATAGATAACCCATAGTTTATCCCTTTTGTATTAATCTATTTATTAGATTAATTTCCACTATCCTATGTCTCTCATAATTAATTAATTTTGGAATTAATTAATTGTTCCTTTTTTCCATGAATATTTGGAATTTTCATTAATTCCTAATTATAGTTAATTCCTTTTTCTATGAAAAGTTCTTAATGTTGGAAATATTCAAGACTAGCCAAGTTACTGAGAGGGGAGGGGTGAATCGGTAACTTCAAAACTTTTTACAAATTGCAGATCTTAACAATATTCCAAATACATTTGGCTCATTGATCTAATTGCATGCATGAGAAATTGAAAGAATAAAACATTCATAACACTTTGAAAACACAGATTTGGTGACCCAGAAACCTTCCAAATAGAAAGTAAAACTGGGGTGGGGATGATACCCACAAAACTTCAATACTGCAGTATAAAGTTGGCCAGTTAAGGCTTACAATGATCACTTTTTATGATCTACCCTATTAGGAGCAATAAGGACTGCTAGGTCCACCTTGTTAGAAGATTTACAAACATACAATGAAGTATGCACTCAGTTAAGAGATTTTACAAAAGACAGTTAAGTCTACCTTGTTAAAGGATTTAATGCTGATTCACCTGTTAGGATCAAACAATAGATCTCTTACTTGCAACTGTACTTGCTAATTGAGATTCTTTGATGTACTGATCACCTTCTGTGATAGATATATCTATGCTACTCCTTATACTGTTGTAGCCCTTTGTAATTCGCTTATCTCTGCCTTTCTTGCATCTTCGCATATGCACATATTCTTTTCATTACACACTTCTCACTTTTTCACTTACACACCTTGGATATGATACAAAATATTAATTTTATATCAATTCACAACAATTACAAAATAATTACAAAGTCGGCCCTTAAACAAGCTAACACAAATATTACCGAGTTGGCCCAAATATAGTTACTTGGTTACTACAAACTAACTCGGTGACTTTCTGATACTCGGCGTCCACTACGTTACTCGGCATCATCATGCTCTTGGTAGAAGTGGAGGCTCGGTCCATGCTAACCACTTGGTTGTAGTTTCAAACTCGGTATATACTGGTGACTCGGTAGATACAGTGCCGCTCAGTAGAAACTGAATTCCCTGTTTATCGTGCCATTACTCTATAAACATTGTTCTGCTTGAATTGCTCGGTAAGCACTGCTCTACTAGATGAGCTTGGTAAGCACACAGAGTTTGAATAAGTGTTGTCACTAATGACAAACATAACTTAATGCCAACAATCTCCCCCTTTGGCATTAGTGACAAAAACACTTATTGCCCAAAACTTATATGCGCAATCATGCTGATACTGGTTTTTGATTTTTCAAAATTTGTCTTTGTCAATCTACTGTATGTACATTTTATGTCTCCCCCATATAGTATACATATATACAAGTATCTTATATCTCCTATATCTCCTATTCTCATATCTCTTCTCATATCTCCCCCATTCATCACATACTCTCCCCCTTTTTGACAATAATGCCAAAGGTGTATGTACAAATATTTTACACGGAGATGCCAAAATGTGAGAGAAAATTAGAATGTACCTTAATAATTAGTGCCAGAGTTCTATCCCAATTTTCTTGCAAAATCTTGCATGTATGGAGTGCAACTTGGACTTCTGCAGAGAGTTCAATCGTATGATCTGCAATTGAAAACTGATTGTCATGGATCAATGTTTTTGAGTGAGCAATGTGCTTCTGCATTGTATCCATGATGGGAAGGATCATATTCTGAATATCTATTAATGTTGACCTGATCCTTGCATCTTCTCTCAATAACTCTAACTACTTATCAGATAGGAATCTGACTTTCATATGATGTGCAGAGCTTGAACTAGGTTCAAGTTGCAACTTTTGTGCACTAACCTTCGGATCCTCATCAATCTTATTCATTTTATCCTTAATCTCCTTGGAGAACTCGGAAACATTACATACCTTAACAAAAAAATGATGTTACCTTGGAATAGGAGGATTCAATGTTAGTCAAAATTGAAGATAACTCTGCTTGATTGATAGCTATTTGCTGAGCAATACACTCAAGCACTTTATTATCAAACTTCTTCTCAGCCTTCTCAAGCAACTTATCTGATCCAGAAGACTCTTCATTGAACTTGTTTACTGCCTCTACCAACTACAACAAAATGTGTTGAGAGGAATCAACCTCAACACCTATTGCTTTTGTCAAAATATTCTTGGCATCCTCAATGATCTTATATTCCTTATCTCTTTCCTCTTTTAGTTTCTTCTGCTTTGCTTTCTTCTGGAGGAGTTCACCAACTGTTTTCATTTGGTCTTCTGAAAGGTTTGCAAAATCTAATTGTGGAATCTCTATCTCCTCATCTAAATCTATATCCTCTTCTACACTCTTACTCAAAAATCTTGTACTCGGTTGAGCCTTAGATTCAACTGTCATTGTACTTAATGCCTTTGTAGTAGAAATTATTGTAGACACAGTAGGACTTGTAGTGAAAAATGATAAACTTTCAACTAATGGAATGCTAACTGGAATACTTGATAAACCCAAAATTGAAGTATTTGCTGCTGAAAAACTCAAAACTGAAGAAGGTACTGAAGTTAATGCTGGAGACTGCAACTTGGTGGAAGAAGGAGGCTGAAGCTTGGTGGATGAAGTGGTAGCCACTTCTGTCATTGATACATTGAGCTGTGCTAGTGATGATTGGACATTTGATGCATCTGTAGGAGTTGTCACAATCACACTTGAAGCTATCTCCAGGCTAGATGTAGCAACTTTTGTTGGAGAGTGAGGAAGTGAGGCAATTACTTCTGCAGCTATCTGAACAGTATCATCTTCCTCATCATTCTTCTTGCCTTCCTCGGTAGCTTCTTCCTCTACTTCTTCTACCTCAACATTATCTATTTGAACTACTTCTTCTTCTTCATCACTATCATCTTCAATATCTTTTATTATCACAGTTTCAACACTCAATTTGTGAAGATGATAGATGTTTTTCCAAGTAGAATTTGCACTCTTCACAACCGACTCTATATCCTTGATCAAAATCAAACAACTATTGAATCTTAGTGTCATCTTGCTTTCATTTTCTATCAATGCCTTATTGATTTCAACATTTTTCAAACTTGGCATCAACTGTCTTAAGGTTTGAGCATATATGTCCTTGACAGTTTTCCTTGCATTGGACCATCTTATCTTAATTTTATCCAATAGAACACCTGGGATTTGAGAAGCCATATCATCAGGTGAGTACTTCCATTTTCCCATTTTCTCAATAACAGCATCTTCAATTTCCTGTTGCTCTACCTCTGATCTAATTTCATATTTGAGAGATTTGAAATTTGTAATTCCAGATCCTTCTCTCAAATTCTTAATCTTTTCTTCTAATGAGGGAGGAAGCCTTTTGAGTACTATATCATCACTAACTTTACTTGCCTTGCCCCTTGATCTTTTCCTTGTGAATACTACAGTGGGTTGCTCGAGTGCCTTGGTGATAGTCACCTTTCCCTTCTTCTTTACAGGCACTTGTTCTTCTTTACTCTCATCCTTATCCTTTTCTTCTACAATATCCTCTCCTTTTCCCTCGGTTAACATTAGAGGTGTGCTAGATTGCATCTTGGCCATCCCCTTTCTGCCTTTGTTAACCAACTATGGGAGCTTTATGCTTAGTTCTATTCTTATCTTGGCTTCATCATATGTTCCAAAGTATGGAGCCTTTGGATCAACAGGTTGATTAACTAGGGCTTCAATTATATCCTTTGTCTCATCAATGTTTACCTCATAAGGAAGAGGTTTCACCCATACAATCCTAGGCCTTACTGCCTAAATGTATACTCTATCACAATCAACCATGAAACAAATATCATATTTATAATCTTCCACCAACTTTTGTGGAATCCTGAACCTGTTGTTCATCTTCTCCTTAAAAGATTCAAAATAGTTATCCATTATGCTAACAAGATTTTCACCCATTTCTGCAATGTACTCATTTATCTGATAAATAACATGCACATCCTTTCTCCATACTACCGTGCCTTTTGATGGGAAAAAATTTTGAGCATAGAAAAATAAACAAACCAACAGTGAGCCAAACTTACATGGATTGTTCTTTGAGCTTTGGATGCTCTCCATATTCTTGTTGAACTGCTTCAACAACAAATCTGCTAGGTCAAATGACAAGTTGTTCTTCACAATTTTGTAAGCTAGGTCAACTGCTTCACACGGAACACTATTCTGCCGACTAGGACTGTATATCTTGTGAGCTATGACATATGTGCCAAATTTTAGCTCTACATCGGTAATACTGCTTATTCTCATACCTCTACCGTCCCACTCTGCTAGGGTTTTCTTTTCCAGCTCTACCCAACCTAGGGTTTTAGTAGATTTAACTTTTTCAAGCATGGGAAGACCAGTGATCCGATGAATCATCTTCTTTGTTATTTCCACTAGTTGTTCAAGCCAAATTTTACCTTCATGCACTTGACTTAGGATATATCTGATCCATTTTATTTGGAAACTCTAAGGCAAGTGGGTGATGTGAACTAAACCCTTATCTTCCAAATGTTTATGTTCCGGTTTGAGAACACCATCAACACACAGTTCATCATGAACAACATCTATCTCTAGGGTTCCAAGCTCTTGAATTGTACACTTAAAATGACTGCGAATGTCATTTACAAGAAGTACCTTGGGAGGAATCTATGATTGAGCTCCACTCAGATCTAGGGTTTCTGCAATCGCGGGCACGAGTTTGAAATCTGGCGCTTTCCATTCTCCTTGAACTAACATTTCTGAACCTTTCTTCACTTTAGTGCTGGATGATGCCATGGTAGCTCGGTAGACAAAGAAAATTCTTCAAAAAAATTTTGCTACAAATTTTGCTTCGAATCACTTGATCGCACTAGGAAATCTCTCTGCTCAATATGCTGATATTCGCGGTGAAGAATGAACTCAATTTCATGCTTTTTGTTAAAATTTTGTCATTAATGCTCATTAGGAATTAGGGCATTGAACTAGATAGACTGTCATCCACTATTGCATTGATTTCTCGGTGAAGACTCCGCAACTCAGCGATCATAAGAATTCATACTGCTTCGACCATACTCGGTAACCTCATGAAATTTAGTTACTCCTGACCTTTCTCAATGGTAACTGATATCGACGTTCTTAGTGATCCTTCTATATCTTGCTTACTGATTTGGATCTTTCTTCCTTTCAATTCTGGAACTGTTTTGGAATTTGTCTGTGAAGATACAGTTCCAGTGCTTTCTTGGGGACTTAGTTGGAATTGATAGAGCCACCCTCTTCATGAGTGACTTCATTACTTGGATTGGTTTGCTCGGTAGGTTTAGGAATCCACTGTTGTCTCATCTGCTTCCTAATGCTATCTACTTTTTCTTTCTTTTCATCTTCAACTTTTCCTATATTCATGCAATTTTTAGCTATATGACCAAGTTTAGTGCATGTATAACATCTTATGGTAGTATCCCTTTTTCTCAAGTGATGCCTTACACAATTTATGCCAATGTGTCCATATTCTCCACAGTAATGACACCTACACCAAGTGTTGTAATCCCAACCAAATATTGCTTTCACAATTTGTTCTGCTGGATTGGATGTTTTAGATCTGCATTCAGATGCCTTGTGACCTTGTTTGTTACATTTGTGACATTTTCCTTCAAATCTTGGTTTCTCCTTGCATTCATTTGCTTTATGACCATGCTGATTGCAATTGTAGTATTTTCCATTGAATTTTGCTTTTCCATTGCTCCAACATTTGTTTGAAGTATGACCTATTTTTCCATAGTGATTACAAGTAGGTTTATGATTCTTTTGAGTACCTTGATTGGAGGCTTCACCTTCCTCTTTGTATCCAAGTCCTGCTTTTCCTTTTTGGTTATGTAACTGATTTATATCTTCTTGAGATTTCATCATTCTCTCATTGATTTGTCTTTCAGTGTTTAGGTCATTCACCAATCTTAAACTGATTTTCTTTTTGGATCTCAGCTCTTCTCTTATCCTTTCATTTTTTTATCTCAAAGTCAAGATTTCTTCGTTTGCATTGGAGACTTGATCAATAAGGTTTTCTAACTGAAGAGTTTGATTCTGGATTTCATTGTTCTTTCCATCTATTTCATCTTTCATCTTGTTTCTTTGTTCCAAGATTTCATAAAATCTTGTTGATTGAATTTCCTGTTCTCTTTTCAATTTCCTTACTTCTTCTTGTAGAGATCCATTCTTTTCTAGGAGTTCTTTGATTGCATTGTTTAATTCATTTGAGTTGCTTGAAGGGAAAAAGTCTTCAATCTTTTCTTCAACATACTGATGGTCAGTCATCTAATTTGCAAGTTCCTTCCTTCTTTTTAGGGATTGGGAAAGATGCTCTTTTGCTTCCTTGAGTTGAGCTATGGCCATTTCCAGATCTAGCTTTTCATTTTCAATTACTTTGTTAAGTCTGAATATCTCCATTGTCCTGGATCTTTACTCAAGCTATCAAACTTTATCCTGAGAACCACAAAGCTCTGATACCAATTGTTGGAAATATTCAAGATTAGCCAAGTTACTGAGAGGGGAGGGGTGAATCAGTAACTTCAAAACTTTTTACAAATTGCAGATCTTAACAATATTCCAAATACATTTGGCTCATTGATCTAATTGCATGCATGAGAAATTGAAAGAATAAAAAATTCATAACACTTTGAACACACAGATTTGGTGACCCAGAAACCTTCCAAATAGAAAGTAAAACTGGGGTGGGGATGATACCCACAAAACTTCAATACTGCAGTATAAAGTTGGCCAGTTAAGGCTTACAATGATCACTTCTGATGATCTGCCTTGTTAGGAGCAATAAGGACTGCTAGGTCCACCTTGTTAGAGGATTTACAAACATACAATGAAGTATGCACTCGGTTAAGAGATTTTACAAAAGACTGTTAAGTCTACCCTGTTAAAAGATTTAATGTTGATTCACCTGTTAGGATGAAACAATAGATCTCTTACTTGCAACTATACTTGCTGATTGAGATTCTTTGATGTACTGATCACCTTCTATGATAGATATATCTCTGCTACTCCTTATACTACTGTAGCCCTTTGTAATTCGCTTATCTCTACCTTTCTTGCATCTTCGCATATGCACATATTCTTTTCATTACACACTTCTCACTTTTTCACTTACACACCTTGGATATGATACAAAATATTACTTTTATATCAATTCACAACAATTACAAAATAATTACAAAGTCAGCCCTTAAACAAGCTAACACAAATATTACTGAGTCAGCCCAAATATAGTTACTCGGTTACTGCAAACTAGCTCGGTGACTTTCTGATACTCGGCGTCCACTGCGTTACTCGGCATCATCATGCTCTCGGTAGAAGTGGAGGCTCGGTCCATACTAACCACTCGGTCATAGTTTCAAACTCGGTATATACTGGTGACTCGGTAGATATAGTGCCGCTTGGTAGAAACTGAATTCCCTGTTTACCGCGCCATTACTCGGTAAACACTGTTCTGCTTGAACTGCTCAGTAAGCACTGCTCTGCTAGATGAGCTCGGTAAGCACACAGAGTCTAAATAAGTGTTGTCACTAATGACAAACATAACTTAATGCCAACACTTAATTGATTATTAACATTTCTTGCATCTTTGCAATCATAACCTCGATCTCTTTGCAGGCCAAATCAATCAAGTCCAAATCATCATTCCTAATCATTCATAGACCGATCCTAATCGCTTCTAATAATTCCTAAACCAGTCCTATTCAATCCTAAACCATGTCAGACCTTCCTAAATTAATCCCAATCAATCCTAATCAATCCCAATCAACCCAAGATCATTTCAAACACATTCGATCATTCTCAAGTCAACTCTTGGGCATTGTAAAAGTTCATTGATGCCTGATCAAATCACTTTCAAATCAGTCCAATCTTGTCAAATCCTTGTCAATGTTATCAATCTCATCATTATCAAATCTATTCAAGGCATTGTGAAATTTCATTGATGCCTCATTAATCATTAGTTCATCTAATGAAATTGTCGAAGTTCATCAATATTGTTTCCAATCAACCTTATCAGTCAATTTAAAACCAATCAATTAAGCACATTGTTAAAGATCATTGATGCCTCATCATCATCAACCAGATCCAAGTCAATTTAATAACATTGTAAAAGTTCATCAATGCTATTTTAGATCCTCATCAATCATTTTTATCATTATTCGAGCGCATTGTCAAAGCTCATTGATGCCTCGTAACCATCAAAATCATTTTGATTCATCATCAACATCATCAAATCAAGTCAACTTTGCATCCTATGTCATCAATTAAGTCAATCGGTTTTACTAATTTGTCCCCTTGGGATAGATAACCCATAGTTTATCCCTTTTGTATTAATCTATTTATTAGATTAATTCCCACTATCCTATGTCTCCCACAATTAATTAATTGTTCCTTTTTCCATGAATTTTTGGAATTTTAATTAATTCCTAATTCCTAATTGTCCAAGTTTTAAGGGAATAATAAAATTTGAAATTTGAAAATCCCTCTCCTACTAATTTGCTTGCATGTCTCCTTAATTTGTGCTTCATGGGTAGCTATTAATTACCTTCCTCTTTCATCCACCTTTACTTTCCTTCTCTCCTTAATTTGTGCTTCATTTTTCCTACTAATTAGCTTCCATATTTCCCCTAACATTTTCCCCCTACTTGTGCTTCACCCCTTGCACTTTCCCTTTATAATTTTCCCAATTAATTTGCCTCAATCTTTTTATGCCAAATTTTTCCTTAATTTGTGCATTCTAAAATACATCTCTTACCCTTGTGATAATGTGTCATATTATGGCACTTTCCTAATTTAGCCTTTTAATCTACTAATTTGTGCACCAATTTGTCGTAATTATGACATATTTCCAAGTTGCACACTAACTTGCATTTTCTTTCATTTTGGCTCTCAACCCTATAAATTGAACCTCATTTGCACTAATTTGGCTAACCACTCTTGCCATCATTTTTCTCCTAGTATTCTCATCACTTTGATTTCAATATTTAGTGCATTTTATATCATTATCATAGAGCTACATAATCAACTTTAATGGAGAAAAAAGGAGAACATGGGAATTACACTTGAAGGGAGTTTTATTGTTGTTTAATTCCTTTATATTTCAAGTGTTTTCATGATAGGATTAGATAGGTTTGCATGTATTTGAGGTTTTGTGGTTGCCTTGATATGCATTCCATTCCTTTATCCTAGTCTTACACCTATTAATAACATCAAAAAATTAAATAGAAAAAAATGTTAATTGAGATTGTGTCATCTTTCGACTAGCATGTTACATGAATGTTTATTGTCATGTACTTTTGTTCATTGTTATTTAAGTAGCTTTTCTAGAGGCTAACCAAAGGAGAATAAATCCTTGCCCTGTTGAATCCAAAAATGGTATTTATAAAAAAAAATGCATTTCCTAGACATAGGTTGATTAAACTAAAGAAAGACATTTTTGGCCGTAAAAATAATGTCAATTCATTTTTACATGAGAAGTTCACTTCTACATGAGCTAAAATCAAACTTGCATACATAGACTTGGATACATAAGAGTCAATAGAGAAATTTAGTCCTCTAAGATTATAGCCTAAAAAATCTAGTTTCTTGATATACTAATAAATCATATCATGACATCAAAGACACTAATTTCTTCATCAAATCATGACTCATAGCCAAAAAATCATAAAGAACATTGTTGAAACAATGAAGATCATAGTGGATAATTCAAACAAAGTGCAATAGGAGAAGGCGGTTGTGGACCTAGATGCTAAAAATGGAAAAGGCTAGGGCAGTCTTGGCCCAATAAGAGAACTAGGGTGAACCTTAAGAAAAAGGCCTACAACCCATCTCTTGAATTGTAGGATCTGAAGAAAGCGGCTCTGAACATGAGCCAACTGAAAGTTGAGGTTGCAGAGACCCTTAAGAACCTGGCTTAGCTAGCACTACTCTTCTTTGGTCTCTTTTTCTTTGTTGTCTTCTGGTGGTCTTTGGATGTCGTTTTCTTTGTTTCTTCTTTTGCAGCCTATTTTTTTGGGTCTAGTCTTTGGAGCTTATATAGATATATATGATTTTATGTAAGAATATTTGTATATTTAGGGTTTTGGGTCCCTTCAAAACCTATTTTTTCTATATAATAAAAAAAATGATTTTTTCATTAAATAAAAATTTTTACATTATTTTTATTTAAATTCACATTTAATACAATACTTATGATATTTATTTCTCCAATCTGAACCCTAAAATATCTAGACTATCATGACTCATAGCCACAAAATCATAAAGAACATTGCTGAAACGATGAAGATCATGGTGGATAATTGGGACAAAGTGCAGTAGAAGAAGGCGACTGTGGACTTGGTTGTTGAAAATGACAAAGGTGAGGGGGAGTCTACTCCCAGTAAGAGAACCAGGGTGAACCTTAAGAAAAAGGCCCACAACCCATATCTTGAATTGTAGGATCTGAAGAAAGCAGCTCTGAACATGAGCCAACTGGAAGCTAAAGTTGCAGAGACCCTTGAGAACCTGCTTAGCTGGCACTACTCTTCTCTGGTCTCTAGTTTTTTTTATGCCTTTTGTGTCTTCTACTGGTCTTTGGCTACCGTTTTCTCTATTTCTTCTTTTGCAGCCTATTTTGTTTTGGTCTAGTCGTTGGAGCTTATATGGATATATCTGATTTTATGTAAGTATCTTCGTATAAAGAGTTTTAGATCCCTTCAAAACCTTTTTTTTTTAAATCAAAAAATAATTTCTTCATCAATTTAAAAGCTAAAACATTCTTATATTATTTTATTTAAATTCACATTTAATACAATACTTATTATATTTATTACTCCAATCTCAACTCTAAACACTACATCTTAACATAATTTTTATTAAATTAAAAACTAAATACTTTTTAACTATTTTATTTCATTCTCACATTATTATAGCATTTATTACTCCAACACGAACTCAAATTTTTAAATTATTTAATCTGAAAAGCATTCATTTTCATTATATTTACAACAAAAATGAGCCTCACTTCACACATTCTACGAAGCTTTGGCCCAAAATAATTTATAAGTTTATCATACCTCACTATCAGTCCCTATTGAAAAGGAATAGAAGCCAGCCAAATGACTTACAGAATTGGAATAATAAGATAACCATGAAAAATTATAAAAGTGGCAATGTAATCTATATATTATTATGAACAAATCTATCAAGATGCAACATAGTACACATTTACATCAAATCAATTTCATTTTGGAAACTGACTGGTAACAAAATTGTTATGATATTTTCCCTTCTGCTACTAATCTATTAAGATCGGGTACATAAATCATGAACCTCCTTTTGACTTGATGATAAAGATTGAAAGACAGGAGGCCTAGCTCGACTAATGGTTATATTATTTTAATTACAATTTGCTCAAAAAAGAACACAAAATGATAAGCATAATGGACCCAGTTCAGTCGGTGGAAATCTTTATTGGAGCATTAGATATACAAATTTGATAATACATCAATCTTTTATATCTAAAATCTTATCTCTTGAATTGTGCACCACAAAATTTATTCTTGTTA
The DNA here is from genome assembly GCA_027943335.1 of Chamaecyparis obtusa. Lineage (NCBI taxonomy): Eukaryota > Viridiplantae > Streptophyta > Pinopsida > Cupressales > Cupressaceae > Chamaecyparis > Chamaecyparis obtusa. Next base: position 2,764,525 of record BSBK01007512.1, read on the forward strand.
TGTGGGGTGGATTCAAAATCTGTTAAACCATGATGTCTCATCTGCATGATTAGAATTATTGGAGCATTGGTAATATCCTATGTCTGATACAGTTTGGATAAAAACTGAGCATCAAATGCTTGGAGTAATAATTAGTAATAATGGCCTGCTTTTCCTTGCGCCCACTCTGGATTTAAATAATAGTTATCCAAAACATATTTATATGGAGAGAGGAGAAAAGTGGATATGACAGCAATGTGAGACTGAAATCTGCAATTTGTTGTGTGAGGGAGGATGATGTGAAGATGATGGTGAGAATGACGTGCAAATTGAGATAATTGGAGGATTTTCTAGGGTTAGTTATCAGTAACTTTAAAGCTAGTATGATGATGACTCAATTGTTTTATTATTATCTTTCATAGCTACTCATCGTATGTATTGGATTCCAAAGACAAAATGCCAAAAAAGTACCAGATTTAGATGTGTATGAATAAAATGGAGGATGACGACACAAGTGTCTATCATTGAAGTGGTGTGTTAAGATTTTTTTGTGGCTGATGAACAGAGTTAGGTTGAGGATACACTAAATACAATGCAACATGTTTTTTTTTGTTTTTTTCATAAAAGAGGATGATTAGTAGTTTAGACTATCAGATCTAATCGAGTGGGATGACTTGTTTGGGATTAATGTTGACAATGGCAAAGATTAATGTTGACAATGGCAAATACAATTAATTGTAGGTGATATAAATTTCATACACAATTAACTATTAAAATTTGAAAAATTAAATAATACAGAAATTTGCTACAGAAATAATACACAAATGATTTCTTGATTGCGTGATCAAGAATCTGCTGATTTTAAAGAACAGAGTTGAACAATTGCATCAGAAGTTGCCTTTCTATACAGAAGTCTTGAATCATTCGATGAGGGTGCAAAGTACAGTTAGATTACTAAAAATAGTAATCAGAGCTAATAACAAAGTTGTGCACTACATGTAGAAATATCTTAAGAGAGATTATCTTCAGTTTTGCAAAACTCTAGTTTTAGAAAAACTATTTTATAACTTTCCCAGACTACAATTCTGCGCATGTAGTTCTCATGCGAATCATGTGAAGTGGAGCGAAATTACGGAGCCAACAAAAATAACAAGTGAATATTCACATGCATTATGGATATCTGATAGCATTAATCGATGTTTTCTATGAGAATTATCTATATTTTTTTCAACTCTTTTTCATCATGATGATGGATCAGATGATTTGAAATGTCTGGTAGAGATTTCATACACAATCAAATCCAGAAAAAAAAAGTGAATAAACACAAAATAGTTTTACTCAAGTCCACTCTCTGAATTACATTGTAGCAGCTGAATATAGTTGGATTTAGCTTACACTAAATACAATACGTCATTTATCATACACACACACATTGATTTTGATTGTATAGTTGATTTTGAGCATTTATGTTTTAGATCACGCTTCATTAAGACTTTTTTACCTCCTTAAACTCTTTGACGTCCTAAAGATGGATCAATCCAAACGTTGATGCTGAAAATCTTACACAAAAATAACAACCTTAACAATACATCATATTTTTTTTTTAAAACAAGATGGCAATTGATAGTGTTGAAATCTAATTGGATCAGATCATTTGTACATTGATGATAAAAACTTCATACACAATCAAACCTAAAAAATAATAGGTAAATATTCACAGCATTGTAGAAATTTGATTTTATTAAACGATGTCCTTCATAAAAGATAATTATCTATAATTCTTTTGAATTATCTTTTGTCATGATAATAGATTAGATAATGGATTAGGTAGTGTGATTTGAAATGTTGAAGACAGAAATTTCAGACACAATCAAATCGAAAAACAAGTGAATAAATACAAACTAGTTTCACTCAAGTCAACTCTCTGAATTACATTGTGGCAGCTGAACAGAGTTAAGTTTATGCTACACTAAGTACAAAACATGAAATTTGTGACATCAGATTTCATTTTATAGACAAGAGGACAATTGATAGTATAGATTCCCACAAGCTATAAGATTAATGTTGCAACTTCTAATTTTGATTATGCAATATTTTTGAATCACAGTTATTTAAGAGAACTTTTTCTATCTCCTCAAGCTCTCTAACATCCTAATAATAAATCAATCCAAACTTTGGGCCCCAAAATCTATTAAAAAAACAGCAACATTAATAGTACACCTTGTTTTTTTAACACAAGAGGGCAATTGTTAGTGCAGACTATCAGGTCTAATTGAATCTGAATCATTATTTAGATTATTGTTGACAATGGCAAACACAAACCATTTTTACTCAAGTCGACTCTCTGAATTACATTGATCATCTGCACCAGTTGAGTTCCCCACGTCCTTGTTATGAAGGTCTTGCATGTTTGTTCCATGGTCTAGTTTAGAAGTGGCCTCGGCATCATGGGTTGCATGCACACTGAAGAAGATATAGAAGAAGAGTAGAAATAGAGTCCATATGCCAAATCTAGCATAGGACCACCTGTCTAGAGTGCATAGGAGAAAGACATTGAGGAATATGGAAGCTGAAGGAAACCATGGCATTAGTGGAACTCCCCAATCTTTTGGGTGATGTAAAATGGGCACACTCAATTTGAAACCAGTGATGAGTAGAACTGAAAGGATGCCAAATGTGAACAAACCCCACCAGCTGTGCTTCTCTAGCTGCCAACATAGAGCAAATCCAGTGGCACTTGTTGAAAAGAGTAGTAGAAATATGATTGTGGGCAAGGGCTTTGTGGCCCCCTTGTTAACATGTCTATGGTAGATGAGAGCATTGGCCACAATGTAGAACACCACAAGAGTTCCAATTGAAATCATGTTGAGTACAATTGTCAGCTCTGTGAACAAGGCAATGGCTGCTGTACAAAGTCCTGCACATTATACAGAGACAATGCTTTAATCTGAATGTATCAGTGCAGTACGTAGGTGCCACCAAAGTTTACTTGCTTTACTTACCTGGAATGAAATGGATGGATACGGGCATAGAGGCATTGTTTACCTAAGGAAAGAGTTGCATTGATTGGCGTGCCTGTTTTGGGATGAACTCGTGCAAACCATGAGGGAATTAAGTGAGCTCGGCCAAAGACACACAAGTACCTGGCCTGCCCAAGCATGGCCACCAGAAGCGACGTTAGGATTCCCAAGGCAGCTCCTACGGACACCACGTTTGAACCCCATCTCCATCCCACTGATTTCTTGAACGCCTCGCTGAAAGCCGCCGATGTACTTATCTGTAACACTCACATGTCCAATGTCCATACATTCTTCTTCAATCATCTCGTGACATAACAACTCCCTAGTTATACCCACTAAACTTCAAACTATAATGGCTACGGGCTTTGACCTATCATGTTCGCTAAAGCTTTCACAAAGTAGGAAGATAAAAATATCATTAGATTTGATTATGATAGTTTTTACATCAATGTTTAAAATCTTATTTTGTAATTTATCATCAGGATGAAAGAGTGTATAAGAATTGCTTGTAGATTTAATCTTATGATAGTTTTTGTATCAATATTTTAAATCACACTTTGCAATTCCTCATCACAATGAAAGAATGCAAAAACTATTATACATTTGAATCTATGCTATCCTTATCCAATTTTTTTTAGGGTGAAAGAAAGAAAAAACTATTATACATTTGAATCCATGCTATCTTTCATCCAGTTTTTTAAGGTATGTTTTTGAATTTATGAAAGAATGATTTTTTAAAAATTAGGTTAAGAAAACTTACTTTCTTGTACAATATTTTAAGTCATATTCCATAAACTTTCATAACATATGTCATTATTCATTAATCATAGAATGTGAACTGAAATCTAGATGAAAGAAAATTGCATACCCTAATCAAAATTATGATAGACTACGATTTGAAAGATTTAAAAGTTGTGATAATTCATAAAATCTGATAAAATATTAACAAAGAATACTTCCATAATCTAATCCGAAAATTTTGGAGCGATGTGGGTACCTGATCATAAGGAACAAGAACGCAGAGTGAGAGGGCCAGCAGGCAGTAGAGCAGAGAAACTATGATAACCGAGCCCGACACACCAATCGGGAGACTCTGGGCCGGACGTTTTATTTCCTCTGCCAGAGTTGAAACTGAATCATACCCAATATAACTAAAATAAACGATAGCAGCTCCATCAAAAACTCCCCTCGCACCGTAAGGAGTGAATCCTGAAGGCCTCGTCAGGTTGTGAACATGCCCATTTGTAAATCCGGCAACAATGATAAATGCAAACATGAGCAGGTGAAACAGAGTTGCCGCCATGTTCAAAACAGAGCTCTCTTTCGTGCTGAAATCAATAACACATTATATTCAGATGGAAGAGTCACAAATCGAAGTAAAAAGAAAAATGTTTGTGTTGTGGAAGATTGATATAGTATGATGTAATTGTTCCTGATATCGAAAAGTTCAAAATAGAATTTTCTTTCTTGTTGAAATCAAAAAGTTTTTATTCAGATTAGAGTGTTACAAATCAAAATAACAGAGAAATATGAGCGTGTGGTGAAGTATTAATATGGTGTGACGATTTAAAGCTAGCCTTGTTCTTGTCATTGAAGTTAGAAAATAGAGTTCTCATTCATGCTGAAATCAAAAATATTTTATTTAGATCAAAGAGTCATAAAAGAGAAAAATGTGTGTGGGGTATCTGGATTGTTCTAGTGTGATGGTTTAAATGTAGTCCCGTTGTTATTGTTATCAAAATTCAAAATTTTGTGAGATATTGAATATTTATGTTAGAGCTGAGATTCTTAAACTAGTATTGGCATAATGTGATGGTTTAAGTGTGCTGTGATTATTCTTATAATCCAAATTAGAACTCACTTAAGATGTTATCATTGATTGTTTATGTTAGAAACGAGATTCTCATTTGAACATTAGCATGGTGTGATGGTTTAAATGTAGTACTTCATTCTTATTATCAAAATTCAAATTTCAAAAAAATGTTATTATTGAATGTTTATAATGAAAATGATGTTCCATAATAGTTTAAATGTAATAGTAATGTCAAAAATCAAAATCTGTCAACAATAATATTTATAGATATTGAAATAAACTAATAATTCAAACATAATGATATTGTTCTCATCATCAAAACTGAAATTGCTGTCATTGTTGAATGATGAAATCTCCATTTTCGATCTCATCAATTCATAAATCGAATCAAAAGTGTTCACCCTCAAAAAGAGAAGAAGAAAGAAAGAAAAGTGAGGTGGTTACCTGCGACAAATGCATAGAGTCAACAACATAACCAGAACCACAGCAGGAAAGTCTAGCATATTGTAACCAGTAGCCAAGCCCTGAGCTCTTATTCGCCAAGCATCTCCATTGCTAACACCAAAGACATTAGACAAGTACGAGGTAAAACTCCGCGCAACAGCAGCATTTGACAACACGTACTCCAGCACCAGATTACCTCCAGCGAAATACCCCGCAAATTCGCCTGTTCCCACAGCATTCATTTCCATTGTCAGTGCATTAAACCTCATTTAATTCAAAATACCCAAAGAACTAATGCCCTTTTTTCATGGAACCCATTAAAAAACTGATATTAATTGAAAAGAAATACTATTTTTAAGTTGTTTTTTAAAAACTTAGATTAAACAATGTGAATTTCTATCATCATTGGAATGAAAGAAAAGAAAAATTAAACGGCAAAAATGATTTCATATGTTGATGATAAAATAATTAACACAATTTAATCTAAGAAAGCATCTATTTCTATTTAAGAAAGCAATTTTAGAATGAATGATTTTAATGACGTCCACCAGACCAAACATCTTAAGAAACCACTGGATCACAGTCTTTTCGTGACACCCATACAAAAAATACCCAAGAACTAATGCCCCAATTTTTCGTGCAGGCACCCATACAAAAAAGATTTTAATTGAAAAAAGATAGTAATACTATCTTTTTTACTGAATTAAACGGTGTAATGAGTTTTTTTATTATTAATATTTTAGATCATACGATCTGTCATCAAACTGAAAGAACAATTAGAAAACAGAAATGATCTGAAATGTTCATGAGAAGTGCAAAAAAGCTGCTAGACACCTATTTCTGTCCAAGAAACCAGTTTTAGAAAGCAATACCAATTTCTGTCCAAGCAATCAGTTTTAGAAAGCAATTATACCAAATGTGATGCGCAGATAACTGAAAGCGCCTCCTGCTACAGGCATTTCGACTGCGAATTCCGTGTAACAGAAAGCAGAGAGCAACGCAGAGACGCCCGCAACGATGTAAGACAACACGACGGCGGGGCCCGAATTTTGACGGGCAACGACGCCCGTCGTCACAAAAACTCCTGCCCCGAGCATTCCTCCGATTCCCATGCCCACCAAATCGTACCATTCGAGTTTCTTCCTCATTTCCGCGCCTGAACGTTCCCTCATTGTCGTCATTTCTTCGTCCACAGTCCATGTCGCCGCCATTCTTTCTCTGAGCCTTTTGTGGGTCTCACGTAATGCATTGCAATAGCTCTGCCACCCTGAGAATGACGACGTTCTCCTTCCCTCCTCCACTTCACCCATGCCCACAAACCAGATAGATTTTGATTTCTTAGCTTTTCGACTGTATTGCGAGGAAAAGGTGAAATTTGGGAGATAAATGGCTATGTTTGCTTGCCCTCCATTAAATGCCTTATCTTGGCATCTGATTCCGGCGAACCTTCACCTAAGACCTAATACCTAATCTTTCACGTCTGGCTTTCATCTACACTTGGCACATAGTTTCAGAAATCTGATGAATGAAATGGGGTCTTATTACTGGAAATCCGTTGCCTGATTTAACCGGCGAAACGCCCGTTTTTCAGCCTGCCGTACGTACGATTCTCGCCGTTGCCGCTGCAATTTGTTTTTGTCTCCACAAAATTTTGTCAGGGGAAGTAGGTATTGCTTGTTTTTAAAAAGCTTCTAAATTTAGTGAAACTTTTCTTTCTAAATTTTGTGGTGGTGGTCTTGTTTGTTTATTAAATCTTCTAAATTTTGTGAAGAAAGTTTTTTAAGTTTCCCCATCTTAATTTTGTGACGATAGCATGGTTTTTATAATAAAAATGTCTAGATTTTTCTTTGGTATTGTTTTAAAGTTAAATTTTTGGTGTGATTATTAGTTTTTAAATTTTTATGAATGTTTTTTAATAGTTAAAAAATTATCAATAGTTTTTGGTTTGGTGGTGATGTTGAAATGTTTTTAAAGAATACAAGGATCAAGTATTGGTCATTACACTACTCCAACACAAAAAGGGATGAGGTTGCCTCCACATAAATTTGGGGGAATGGATACCTCTTAAGATAGATCTCATTGATTTCTTAGCTTATTTGACTAGGAGTTGCAACAATATGTGGAACTGGTGGCCCCGTGATTATTAAATTTTGTCATTTATTTTTTATCAGTCATCATAAATAAAATGTTTAAATAAAATCATCAAGTTATTTATTTTTTAGCAGCCATCATAAATAAAATGTTTAAATAAAATCATCAATAATAATTTATGTACATAAAATTTAGAGAAAAATAAGAGAGAAATAAAAAAGAGGGAAATCGATTTGTGGAGCCATGTGTAATTTTTCTCAATAACCAATTGCTCCTCATTTTAGCTCCTTTTTATAATTTTTAACTATTTTCAAAATCTATTATACAATTGTTTTTTTATATGAATTTTTAATTTTTTTATTATAATAATCTTTGAATACACAAGCTAGTAATAATGAAGCACAAACTCAACTTTTATAATGGATAACTTCTTCTAGCCTAAAAAATGTACATTCATTAGCATTATCTAAAGAGCTCAAATTTCCTAATATTTGGTTATTCATTATTAAGCCTAAGTTTGTTCATTTTATTTGGTACATTTTTAATAATACTTTCTAATATATTTAGGAGTTCTTTAAAAAAAATTCTTTGAGGGGGGATATGATGAGCGTTTGAAGATTCCTTTTGATTTTGTTTTAGTTTCTAGGTGTTTATATGATTATGTCTAAATTATTAATATAAGCTTTTTATAGTGTATTATTTTCAAAGGTAATGATACTTTTTAGATTGAAGAATTGGACCTCATTGGCAGGGGAGGAACTGACTCTCATGATCTAGTGCCAAACATAGAAAGCTCTTTCCAATTGAGCTAGGCCCCAACCCAAAGAGAGTGTATATTACTTTCTACAAATTTTGTATAAAGTTTCATTAAAATTAGGTCATTGGCACTAAAATATGAGGTTGACTATATTTTCAAGAAAATATACTATTATTTATTTGAAATTATTTGTAGCTAAATTGTCTCCCTAAACCTTGAGAGATTAAGTACCATAATTATTATAGTCTCTAGTCTATTATTTTATCCATACCCTTTAGAATAAGATAATAAATTCAATGATCATTTTTAACAAAATATTAGGATTAAATTATACATTTGATAAAAAAAAATTGCAATGTAATAGATGATAAAATGAATGATCAATGATCACATGCTTATATTTTTTAATTATACTAGCTAACATGATCTCTACCAACTATGAGATCACAAGAGTTAATAGTTATTTATAAATAGTTTCCTTCATATCATCAAAGGAAATTTTATTTTCACCAATTACAACTCATTTCCAAATTATATGCTAATCATATTCAAGGGTATGAGATTAAAATATTATAATTATCTTTCTACACTATAACACATCTAGTAGCCCTTATACTCATAATTATTAAATAATATTGAGTTTTAATCACAAGGTCATTAAGGATGAATTTTTAGACAATCATGAGCCTACACATAATGTAAATCATATATGACTCTTATGCTTATATCATCAACATAAAACCAAAAGAGAAAATAGAATTCACTAGGATGTTGAATCCACCACATGTAGTTTCATAATTTTCAACTCTTACAATTTTATTATACATAAATATTTTTATGCTTGTCCAATGTGTCATTTATTTTTTTATTAATTAATCAACCTAACAAGGGGCCCAACCCTTACATAAATAAAGTCTGAAAGAAAATATAGGCTATTTACAACACTTAGACAACACAACAAATGTGGGTCCTAGAAAGACAAAATATAAAGCACAAAGGCTAAGAGCCTTTTAAGGGAAAGGCCAAACTCACACTGTAAGAGATGATGGGTAAGAGTAGATAAAGAATAGTTCTTCCTATGTCGTTGGACAACAGTCTAGGTGATGCTATCATTAGGATCCTCAAGGAATAAAACTCCACTAGAGTGGTTGTCAGCACAATGACCAGAGTGTTGAAGAAGCATAGAAGTGTCAACAAAATCATGGTGTAGGGAAGGAGGAGAGGAATGGTCCATAGGGCTAGAGGGGTCTACACTAGTAGTAGAAGGGGAAACATCCAGAGTTGTAGTTGGAGCCAAACCCAAATTAGCAGTAGAATCTTGACCCCGATCAATAATAGGGATAATATTTAGTTTATCAGCAAGGGTTTCATCTTCATCAAAAGCTAGTGAATCCTCAGAGGAAGACTTAGAAAGAGAATCAGAAGCATGGACTATCAAATGTTCCTCACTTGCATCCTTCCACCAAGTAGCAACATCTTTTCGACGTAGAAGAGTGCAATCAGAAACCATATGACCTGTAGATAAGCAACGTCAACAATGAAAAGGAAGGCCCTCATAATCAAGTGCTTGAGTCAATGGTCTCTCTCCAACCATAAGCATCACATCCCTAGGAAGCGGTGTGGAGATATCTATATCAACCAAAATGAAAGCAAAGGTAGACTGGCCCAAAGTGGCAGTAGCATCATCCACCTTCAGGAAAAAATCAAGGGAGTTTTTGATGGCTTCAAAGCAATAAATCTCCCAAAAATAGAGTAGGATATTATGAAGGCGAACCCACACTAAGCGCACATTGAGTGGTTCAATAAGAGGGTTGAAGGATGTTGTCCAAGGTTTGGCAGAAAGAGAATGATTCCCCCAAACCCATGACTTATTTAAAACTAAGTCATGATCTCTAGAATAAGAAAATATAGCAATTAAAAACCCCTTTGTACAAGGATATTGTAGACACCTAAAAATCCTTTAGAAAATAAAGTATTTTTATTTTCTGAAAAATCTCTGATGACATCATCATTTATTAATTAATTAATTATTTAATTAATTTATTTATTTTTATGCCAGTAAATCCCTTTATCTTAATTAAAAATATTTAATTAAGAAATCCCTCCCAAAAATGTTTAAATCTTATTTAAACATTATTCCCCTATTTATTAATTATTTAATTAATAAATTGACCAAAAAATCTCAAAATAAATAATTTATTTATTTTTTGCCCAAAACTTGGCCAATTTCCTTAAAACCATTAACCTCTTCTAGAATCTTCTAATCCTTCTTTAAATTTGATTAAAGACTAATCCCATCATTTCCTAACCCTAATCCCAACTCAAAATATTTAATTAAGATTAAATATTTAATCCTCATGTTTATTAAATTCATTTTAATAAATATTCTCAAACCTAAACCATGGAAATAAATAAATCTTTATTTATTTCCTAAAATCCATGTTTATCCTAAGGAAATTCTAGACTCTTCTAGAAAGTCCTAAACCTAATCCTAATCCCCCCCCTAACCTTATCACATTCCCTAACCAAGGTTAGCCAACTCCTAAGCTTAACCCAAAGTCAAAAAACTTCTAGAGACTTCTCTTACATGCATTAAATGCATTTAAAGCCTCCTTATCCCTCTTACATGCATTTATGATGCATTTAAGAAGCCCCTCACCCCTTTCTTACACCCTTTGACCTTAGGCACATTTCCCAAATTGTGCACATCCCTCCCATCTTTCAACCCAATGCCCTTGTGACACTTGTCACAAGGAGGTGGCCCTGAACTAGCATAATCCATGTGCTCCCCTTTGAATGAATCTTGGCCTCTCTTAAGGATGTTGATCCTGGCCACTCATTTCCCCTTAGGAAATCCTATAAATACCCTCATTTCTAAGAGCAATCATCCACTTTCTATTTTCAAGTAATAGTAATCTTATAATGCCATTTTTATGTTAGATCATAGCTTAAAATCAACTAACTATTAGATTTCATTATTTTCTTCAAGCTTTTTAGCACATCATAGCTTAGCAATAATGGATTAACCTAGTTTCTTCCATTGTTTTGCATAAGCATAGCATCATATCACATCTCTATTTGGCTTAAAATCAATCTTAGCATAAACATCATGTAGCTTAATCTTTATTTTAGCATCATTTGGATCCTTGAGGCCTTAGGGGAAAATCAGGTGTTCTATACCTGTTTTGTGCCAGTTATAGGAACATGCTCCAAGTTCTTAGAGAGCACACCCACATCCCTTAAGCAAGAGTAAATCAAACAGTGCTTGGGTGCACCTGTTTAAGCTCAATCTGAGGTGGCTTAGCTTAGAGTTTCTTTGTTTTGGATTGATTTCATGCTAGATTAAAATCTAAATCTTTGTTTGGTTTGAAACTTTCAAAACAAGTATCCTCAAAAGCCTAGTCTACATTCTGGCATGCCTGGTGGGACCCCTGTCCTAATCAACTACTTCGAAATTGACTTTCCTTGGCTGTTTTTCTCATCTTTTTCTCAAAAATCTAAGTTGTAACATTTCACTCTCGGCCAAATTGTGCATTTGTAGTCTACAATTGCGCATTTGTTGAAAAATTTATAAATCTGCGCATTTATCCATTAAAACTGCACATTTATAAGTTAAATTGTGCATTTGTCCTTATTTGCTACGCATTTGTCATGATTTGCTATGCATATGTCAAACAGAGCTGCGCATATGTATTTTGTAAAAAACTTGCATTTTGATAGCATTTTGGTAGAATAGGTGTAGTTGCGCATACATTCTCTATTGTTGCGCATATGTGCAAAATTTGGATTTCATGTTATGCACATATGTTCAGATTCCCTGCGCATCCATTCCAGTGAGCGGTAAACTGGTGTTTTTTAAGTATTTTAATTTGGTTTTTTCCTTGCAGATTCTAACTCTTGATTTTTTTGCAAGTACAAAAGAACATTTAAAATCAATCCTGAAGGCTTTGTTGATTAAAGAAACTAACTTCATTTTTTGTAAAATCTTGAATGCCTTTCAAGTTTCATGCATCAAAGCTAAATTAGGAACTTGTCTTTTTTTGGAACTAAAAAATCAAAGCAAATGGTCAAAACAAATCTTGAATAATGAAGCTAAGTCCTAAGAGTCATTGTCAATTTGAAAAAACAAACATACTCTTGAATGCACTAAAAGAAATGAACATCTCTATTCCCTCTTTTGTTTCAATTCAAAGCAAGTGCACAATCAAATCTTGAATGCCTTAAAGGATCAAAACAAAGCACTTCAAAGTTCTTAAATCAACACGCAAATCTCAATCTTGAATGATCAAAGGAAAGAACTTGCAATCGCTCAAAATCATTTACTTTTTGGAGAAAGAACAAATCAAACCTTAAAAACTTGTGTCTTCAATTTCAAAATTCAAACACACTTAATCAAATTGGGAAAAAGAACAAACTTGCTTGATGTGCATTTAGGAGTTTTTTTCAATTCTTGCAAAAACCTTGTTAAAGTAAGCAACGTAGAACATTTAGACTCGGACAAGTTCACTTGTTCTACTTTTAGCGAGGCCTGTCCAGGGAGAAAAGTGCTTCCTCCTCGGAGAATGACCTCAAACCGGTATCTCCCCTAGCTGGTATATAAATAAAGTGAAGGCAAAAAGTACTCACTTATATCTCCTAATCCATGGGTGTTTTGTGCCAAATGCAAATGTCTGGGGATAGGTAAATATTCCTCCCCCAGCGTTGTTGGCTAGGCTCTGAAGTAAGTCACAGGCGGTCAGCATAACCGGGTATGGAGACTCCATGGAACTATTAAAAACCTGATAAAATAGAGGCTACCCTATCTACATCTAAAAGTATCAAAATCCTTGTGCAAGGACTGATTCCAAGGGTTTTACCAGGTCACCTCAAGATTACTCACCATTTGTATTCCCTTCTAGGGGGTACCAAGCTGTGGGCAAGCGATTTTGATACTCACCTTCCTTAGGTAGATCTGTTTGAAGTGCTTGACAGTCAATACTCTGTGAAAAAACTTGTTGGAACATACACTTTTCAAAGCCTTATCAGAGTCAATTATCTTGTTTGTATCCCGCAAGGTTGCTTTGTCCCTTGTGGAGATTGCTTTTCCAAAAATCTTTGTTGAAATTTATCCTTTGCCATTGGAAAAACATCAAACTGATCTACAACTTGGTTCAAGATACTCACAAAAGCCATGTCAGTCCAAATCCTACCAAAATCCAAAAAATGTCCAAAGCTTTCAGAGTCTCAAATCATGGTCTTCCAGTCATGTTCAATCCAGTCTTGTCATCCTTTCCTCCTATCCTAGGTTAGAAAAGTCATCTTGGTCATCCCCCATCCCCTTGTCTATCTTCCTCTAGAGTCAGTTTTCTTCCAATATTGAGCCAAATCCAATCCTAGTCTGATCCTATCAGTCATTCCAATCTGAGTCTTAGTCTTCCAATCCATCTTCATCCTTCATTCCTTATCCAACTCATCTGCAAATCAGCATGTCTCAAAACTATTATGATGAGTTTGGTTATTATGTCTCTCCCCTCAATCCATCCTATCCCAAAGATGATGAAAGCCTTGTAGATCACGATGCATATTTTGAAAATCTTAGCAAGTTTCTTCCAAACATCCCCCAGCATCCAATCATTCCTCCTAAATATCCTATCATGCCTTCACACTTATCCACTAGCACTCCCTTTCATGTCCTCGGCAAGGCAAATCCATTATCTTATCCATCCACAACTTATCCCTATATTAAACCTACACATCCTCCATATGCATCCTTCATACCTCCATCTCCTGCTATGGTCATATCCCAATCACCACCATCCCCTTGAAGCACTTCACGCTACTTCCCTTATCTAAAACCTCCATCCACTTATCCTCCAAAACCCTTTCAAAACCAAACACCAAGTCTTCCAATCCTTTTCCCCAATTCTCCATCCTATCTCAATCCACCATCTTCTATTCCAAACCACATTTCCAAAAATCCCCTCCCACAAGTAGAGTGCATCCTTCAAACCGCTTCATATCCCATACCTCGATCCATCACCTCTACCTCTTAAGCACCATCATCCCCTCAAGCAAGTTCAAAATCTTCCACCCCCCCTTCATGTGAGGACCATCCCAGCTCCCCATCTTCTACACATTCTAAACCCTCACCTCCTCCAATCTGAAAGTCTCCAAGGAGTTTCACAAGGAAGCCAACAACAAATCCCACTCCTAAAGTTGAAGGGCTATGCCATCTCAAACCTTCATGTGAAGCCATCACTGATGAGGCCCATCTATCATCTATCTTTCGTACATTGATCCTCTTCCATCTCCTAGCATCATTAAGTCCCTTCCATCTGAAGTTTTCATCCAATCCCCACTAACATCACCTCCTCCTAGCATTATCCAAAGCCCATCCAGTGAGCCCCATGAGTTCACCCTTCTTCCTACCATCAAAGCTGCAGAATCTTCCATCCTTTCATCCATACCATCTAGAGAATTCTTCCTTCTTCCAGACATCACAGCTACAAAATCTCCCATCCTTGCATCCACCCCATCTAAAGAGTCCATCCATGCATCCCCCAACACTCTATCCACACAAATCCTACCATGTCAAGATCTTTCCCAAAAGCATGTTGAAATACTCATAGAAGAAAATCAAGATCCAATCCCTTCACTTCCCCTATCACATGTTCTATTGCTTCCATCACCCCCAATCCAAAATCCTATAATCCCAATTCCTCCAATCCAAGATCCTATCATCCCAGTTTCCCCAGCTAAAGATTCATTACTATCCCCCAATCCCAGTCAAAATCCCATCATCATATCCTCTCCTATTGAGGATCTTCCAATCCAAACTATCCCACTGCCATCACTCTATCCTCTTGGTCCACTTACATTTTTTAGAGGTAGCCCACTTGAAGCAGAAGCAATAAGTTTGATATCTTCCATCAGGGAACCAAAAATTGGATGTTTATCATATTCCCAAAGTCAGAAATATCCTTGTTTGGATAAAATGCTCAAGAAATGGAATTATCAAAGCAAAGGCCTAGGCTCTTGTGAACAAGGAAATCTAGAGCCCATTCAAGACAAGAAACATCCAAAGTTATGTGGCATTGGTCACACATCAGAAGAAGGCACTTCCTCCAAAAATGTTGGTACAGCTAAAGCTAAATTCAAGCATCCTTCCAAACCCACCATCACATCTTCCAAGGCATACAATGCTATTCCTCCTCCTCCATCATTACAGCCTAGGATAACCTATCACATTCCTCCAAATCCTCCAAATCCATTTTGGGTCCCTATGTCCCAAAATCTACCAGCACATATCCTTCACATACCAAATCCATTTTGGGACCTTACACCCCAAAATATCATCCCCCATCTTATCCTACTCAGTCCTTCATCCAAAATCCAAACATCCCTAGTCAGGATCAACAAAGGCACATGCCCACATATCCTATCTACCAATCTCCTTCCATCTCTCCATCCATATTTCCTCCATCCCGCACAGCTCCTCATATTCCTTCCAATGCTTCTCACAATTTGGATGCCATATCCAAGATGCATAAAGGGAAATATCCACAAAGATCTAAGGATTTCCATGTCCAATCTAAATGACATGCTCAAGAAAAACAAAATCCAATCAAGCAATCTAAAGCATTCCTATGGCCACAAAGGCCCAGCCAAGCACAAGAAAAATCTACTACATGGCCACTAAGGCCCAGCAAAGCAAAAGCAAAATCTGATACATACCAATGGCTACAAAGGCCCACCAAAGCTAAAACAAAAATGATGTGGATCCCAAAGCAAAAAGATATAATGCATCTAAAAGAAACATCCACAATGGCATCCAAAGTTGCTAATCCCCTAGCTACTCAGTCTTCTCCTCCATCTCCTAAATCTATTTTGGGTCCCAAAGATTCAAAATTTCCTAGCATAAATCCTCCATCCTATCTACCTCTATCTTTCGAAACCCATCCACTTCATCCATCTTCGTCGCAACATGTGCCAATGTTGGTCCTAACAACATCCCCCTATCATGATCAATTTCCATCCTTCCATCCAAACACTTTATACCACCATATTTCCCATCTCCCCCATCTCATCCATGCCTTTGCATAATTCCTCCATCCTAACAAAGTTGTACCAACATCCAAGCACATCAGAAAGATCAGTGAAGAAAGTCAATGACAAATCAGAGAAATCAGTAGGTCAGCAAAATCAGAAAGTCAGCAACATGACAAACATCAAATCAGAAAGTCAGCAACACATCAGAATATCAGAAGGTCAACATCTAGTCAGCAGAAAATCAGAAAAATCCATAAAAATTGGAAAAATCAAGCGAAAAGTATCAAAAAAGAAAAGAAAGAAAAAGAGAAAAACATTCGCCCAATGGTGAAAACTTGGCAATTCAAGCACCTTGGACAAGTACCATGGTGAAAACTTAGCAAACAGGTGTCATTCGTAGGCCTCCCCCTAATTCCTTTTTGCAGTTGGGGGCCATTCCCTTCTATCACCTCTTATCCAACATCTCCTCCATCCCATTTGTCTCTCACCTCCTTCATCCTCCTTTGGATCTTGATAACAAAAAAAAGACTACCAGGTATACATGCTTTTGGGCACTTTCTTGGCATCCATCACACCTTTCAGCTACATATCCTCTATCCAATCCATTCATCCTATCTTCCATCTACCTTCCTCATCCTCTTATCGACATATCTTCTGTCGAATCATACCCCATCCTACTGCCTCTGAATGAATGAACTATCCTAAGCAGGGGGCATCTTATTCCTTGGTGACATATTCCTTGGAGACTATCTTTTATCCAAAATCTTCCATCTCCCAAATCCTTAAGAAAATCCACCATCCAATCCTTGAGCATTCCTCTATCCAAATCCCTCAGCGATTCCTCCAGCATTCCATCTTCCAATCCTTAAGAAAATCCACCATCCAATCTCCCCAAGCATTCCTCTATCTAGATCCCTCAGCAGTTCCTCTAGCATTCCATCTTCCAATCCTCAAGCAAATCCACCATCCAATCTCCCCAAATCTTCCTTTATCCAATCCTCAAACATTCTTCCATCCAAATCCAAATCTTCCTCCATCCAAATCTCCTAGCAATTCCATCATCCTCATCCTAAGCATTTCCTCCATCTTTCCATCACCTAGTATCTTCCCTTGTCATTGGTATCTAGCTATAGGCTACCCTCATTGCAATCCAATGCCATTCATCCATATCCAACTATTCCTAGCAGTCTTCTAGCAATCTTCCAATCCTCTCCACATCCTCTAGCTATCCAAAATCCAACATCCAAGATCAAGCCAACCGATCAAATCACATCCTTAGTCTTGTAGCAAGCCTTGATCTCAATCCAATTATCATCATTGGGATATGTCTTTCCCAAGTCCATGTCATTTCAGGACACATCATCCATCACCAGTCCATCTTGGCCTTCCAGCCCAACTGGGGCATCGTCTTGCATATCTTTGGAGTTTTCAGCTTCATCCCCAGGTTCTTTGTACACCCTAATCTTGAGTCTTGTACCATAGCATTAGTCGTGTCTCCACCTCAGCTCATTTGTACATATGTGTCTTTAGGTCCCATCCTTTATGTCAGTCATCCCTTGTCATTGTCTTGTTGTGCATATCCTTGTCAATCCTGCAGCAGTATTTGATCATAAATCTTGTCCTACCCAGCCTCGCACTTCAGCAACATTAATTGTCGACTATCCTTGATCATCATGACCATCTTTGAGCTGCATCATTTTCCAAACAACAACACAACATTCTCCCATCAATCAGTGGGTCCTTGAGGATGTATCCTTCCTCTTGTCAGACCTAATCTTCCACCAAGCACACTAGGTCTGTGTTGATGTATCCTTCCACATGTTCAGACCAATCTTCCCACCATCAATCAAATCAAATCTCTCTCCTTGGCAAAGGTTGTCTTTTGGAGTTATCATTTTGACTTTGGATTTTGTCCTTTGGGTCTTGTTAATCTTTTACGGCTTCTCATTGTTCTCTACTCAAAGTCGCCACGATCCTTTATATCATGGTGCACTGCGAATGAGGATAATTTGGGGCAAGGTCTTTTGATCTTTTGCTTCTGCCTGTGAGTCAATTGTGTATTTGTGGTTTCTTCAGCATCGTTTCCACCATGCCTCCTTCGGGTTTCATGTGTGATGTTGGGGCAACCCTACATGTCTTTTTAGCGTCAGTCCTATGCAACGCTAGTGACAAGGCCTTGTGTTCTTTCATAACCTTGGTAGGTCTCTATTGTTGCTATATCAAACTAGGTTGTGCTCTCTAAAAGATAAAAATCTTGGAGCTTTCCCAAATCCCCTGCATCTTGCATCATATAGATTAATCTTGCATCCTCATATAGCTGCATCCTGCATTTTGCATTTCATCTCATCTTGCATCCACCCATATTTGCTCTTGGAAGCTTCGTTATTTATCTCCCCTTCTTCCTAGGTCCTTCCTTCTTTGTTTCCTTTCGAAAAAATTCCACAATGTTTACTCCTTGCATTATCTTCTCGAGGGGGCACAACCCCTCATTCCTCTAAGCTCTAGCCTTGGGCATCTTATTTTCTTGTCTTTGACGCCATGCCACTTGCAGCATCGCATCAAAGAGGGGCAAAATGTAGACACCTAAAAATCCTTTAGAAAATAAAGTATTTTTATTTTCTGAAAAATCTCTGATGACATCATCATTTATTAATTAATTAATTTATTTATTTTTATGCCATTAAATCTCTTTATCTTAATTAAAAATATTTAATTAAGAAATCCCTCCCAAAAATGTTTAAATCTTATTTAAACATTATTCCTCTATTTATTAATTATTTAATTAATAAATTGACCAAAAAATCCCAAAATAAATAATTTATTTATTTTTTGCCCAAAACTTGGCCAATTTCCTTAAGACCATTAACCTCTTCTAGAATATTCTAATCCTTCTTTAAATTTGATTAAAGACTAATCCCATCATTTCCTAACCCTAATCCCAACTCAAAATATTTAATTAAGATTAAATATTTAATCCTCATGTTTATTAAATTCATTTTAATAAATATTCTCAAACCTAAACCATGGAAATAAATAAATCTTTATTTATTTCCTAAAATCCATGTTTATCCTAAGGAAATTCTAAACTCTTCTAGAAAGTCCTAAACCTAATCCTAATCCCCCCCTAACCTTGTCACATTCTCTAACCAAGGTTAGCCAACTCCTAAGCTTAACCCAAAGTCAACAAACTTCTAGAGATTTCTCTTACATGCATTAAATGCATTTAAAGCCTCCTTATCCCTCTTACATGCATTTATGATGCATTTAAGAAGCCCCTCACCCCTTTCTTACACCCTTTGACCTTAGGCACATTTCCCAAATTGTGCACATCCCTCCCATCTTTCAACCCAATGCCCTTGTGACACTTGTCACAAGGAGGTGGCCCTGAACTAGCACAATCCATGTTCTCCCCTTTGAATGAATCTTGGCCTCTTTTAAGGATGTTGATCCTGGCCACTCATTTCCCCTTAGGAAATCTTATAAATACCCTCATTTCTAAGAGCAATCATCCACTTTCTATTTTCAAGTAATAGTAATCTTATAATGCCATTTTCATGTTAGATCATAGCTTAAAATCAACTAACTATTAGATTTCATTATTTTCTTCAAGCTTTTTAGCACATCATAGCTTAGCAATAATGGATTAACCTAGTTTCTTCCATTGTTTTGCATAAGCATAGCATCATATCACATCTCTATTTGGCTTAAAATCAATCTTAGTATAAACATCATATAGCTTAATCTTCATTTTAGCATCATTTGGATCCTTGAGGCCTTAGGGGCAAATCAGGTGTTCTATACCTGTTTTGTGCCACTTATGGGGTTCTCATGAGTCTCAATCCTTCCAAATCAGCATTAGGAACATGCTCCAAGTTCTTAGAGAGCACACCCGCATCCCTTAAGCAAGAACAAATCAAACAGTGCTTGGGTGCACCTGTTTAAGCTCAATCTGAGGTGGCTTAGCTTAGAGTTTCTTTGTTTTGGATTGATTTCATGCTAGATTAAAATCTAAATCTTTGTTTGGTTTGAAGCTTTCAAAACAGGTATCCTCAAAAGCCTACTCTACAGATATATATCTCAATTTTATAAAAAACTGGAAGGGCTTCCAAGAATTAGTTACGCATCTTTACAAATTCAAAAGAGAGGGCCAGAGGCCTACAAACCTGCAGACCAACCCGTGACGTTGGTAGAAGTCTAAATTTGGGCCACAAACCACCTCAAGGAAGCCCTTAAAATATGTAATAGATTAAGCTTTCACCTTTGAAGGGATAACAACAATAGATTTGGCAATGTGAGAATAGCTTCTTCCACCCGTAATAGTAGATTTTGAGGGAGGAACCCCAACCTTGACAAACTTAGAGCCATAATATCTAGAGCCAAGAGAAGAAGTAGTAGCCTCTAACCCAAGCTTGGAAGCAATAGAAAGATGCCTAGTAAGAAGAGTGTGAGAATAAGGGGCTCAAGGACACCACCATGAATTGGAAGCCCCGATGCATTCTAATTAAGGGAAATAGAAGACACTTGAATGATAACATCCCCTGAGAATGATACAGAAACACTCTTAGACAGTGGATGGCCAACACTAGAGCCCTAAAAAATAGTGTTAGAATAAGGCAAGGCACCATACCTAGCCACAAACCAAGGACCTAGATTGGGTGCATTTGAAAATGACATAGAGTAGGAAGAGTCATTAGCATTTGACATAGAAATTCAATGTGTCATTTGTTTCAATGTTGAAATTACTTCAGATAATTTATTTATATTTAATAAATTAGGTTCATATTGGTGACATGATCACATGTACTATTGTATATAGGGGATTTAATTATAAATATAGTCTAATATATGATGGAGAAGATGGTCAAAACTAGGTTATAAATATTTTTAATTAAATTTCTTTCCAATATTAGGTGCAGACAACCAAAAGGAATAATAAGTATGCTAAAGATATGGATCAAATGAATCAAAATAAAGCACAAAATAGAAAGAGTGGATAAAAGTGTAAGGGCATGAAAAATGTTCTCCTTTGAAATAATGTAATATTAAAATAGAATTGTTAATAGAATTAAAATATACCTTTTATTTATTTAAAAAATTTAGTTTAATTATAAAAACTTAATAATTTTCATTTAAATTTGATTAACTAAAAATAATATTAAAAAAGTATATATTTAATATATAAATGATTGAACTACTTGAAACGAATGAAGACTTATTCATAATTCCAAGTAATGTTGAATTTAATAATTCCAATATTGTTACAAAGGTGAACTAAATCTGGGAACCAACTCAATTATTGAAGACAAGATATAATAGTGGATCTTAAGCTTTATGAGAACTAATATTACATCATTTCTACAATTCAGTCCAATTGATGTGATCTTATCTTGTATAGATGATTTCATCTAATGTAGAAATTCAATAGGAGAATCAATTCACATTATTTATACCTACATATAGGAAAAGTGTCATACTAGAAGCATCCTTACAAGTCTTTGTTTTATATAGATAATTTGAGCACTAAATTGCTTGCTAATAGTTAGAAACGATAGGTCAATATAGCAAGATTAAAATAAAGAATATTGAAACATAACTAATTAAACTTGATGACAACTTAGAATGGTTCCAACTAATTATAAAAATAAAAGATGACATTGTAATGGAGTAAATATAACCCTACAAAAAGGAAACTATGTTCCTTTCAGAGCTAATTTCACAACATACATTCAATTATCTCCAACTAGTTAAACTGGTGAAGATATCGTAGTATAGATAAAGAAAATAAAGATTTTGATTACATAAAAGGAAAGTGTAAACAATAAGGATTTTTCAATCCAAATTTGAGCATCTCAACCAAGGATGTTGGCACAACACACATACATCTATATAGAGTGATGTAGTCTCATACGGATAATAAAAAAAAGTATTAGAAAGTGGTAAAAACAATACAAATATAAATAAATAAGGATTTAAATAGAATAAATAAATACAACAAACCTCTGTGTGTTTGAAAGTTTATGATGATCTCCACACACACAAGGAGAAATGTTTTTTGGGCTATTTGGAGATTCTCCTTAGTCAAGTTCCTATTATGATGTTTCCACCTCCATAATAACCAGATAGATAGATATATCAAAAATAAAAATAAATACAATAATTGATTAGATAGGGCATATTATAAATCACAAGATGCTTAAAGATGCATAAGAGATGGAAATATATTACCAAATAGGCTTGAGAAAGCCAAGAGAGCTATGGATATTTCTATGAAATATATATATATATATATATATATATATATATATATATATATATATATATATATATATATATATATATATATATATATATATATATATATATATATATATATATATATATATATATATATATATATATATATATATATATATATATATATATATAGGTCAAATATGGTGAAACACTTAGAACCAATATTTTAACATTACATTTTTTTGGAACACTAGTGCAATGCACAAACATCTATATAACATGCTATTTTCAAGATAAAAAATGCTAAAAATTGATGAGAGATAAGAGAGACACATGGCTAATGCAAAAGTGATGTTAAAAGGTAGCTCCTAAAAAGGACTCTAAGCATCCTAAGAGGAAAAAGGTTGATGCATGGGATAAATTAAGTCTTTTCAAATGCAATAGAACAAAAACTAAAGTGTAGATATAAAAGTGTTGGTAAAATTACAAAGGGGTACTAATGAACTTGATACTAAATATACTAATAGATAATAAAAATGAACTAGGATGATGTTCTTAACATTTCTATACACAAAAGTTAAAATATTTTCTACACATAATTAGTTAAAAATTAAAAATATTGGGATTGTTGGCCTTATAATTTTTAATTTTGTAATCGCACATTCCTTCCAGCTCAATCGAGAGCCCGTGTCAGATCCTAAAGTTATAGAAGCCGTTTCTATAGGGAATTTTTTCCTTTCCAACAACTAGAATCCCTTACTGTGCCCCTCCTTGGACAATCTATAGCCATCGCCAAAACTCCCACCTTTGCACCGGTCGAACATTGGACTAACCCTGGTAACATTGCTCTCCTGGTCCTCCTAATTGAACTATCTCTAAAACTAGAAGCTTAGTGTTCTAATTAATTTAAATGGGATAGGGCCTGAACACAACAAAAAATTAAAATTAATTTTTTATAGATGGAACAAAAGGAATTCACAAGATGTGGATTAAACTAGCTAACTGACTAATTAGAGAAACTATTAGCATAAGTACTAGAAACATAAAACTAGAAAAATGACCAACATACAAGACCTTAAATAGGGGGAATATGAACCCCTTTCCAATCCTCATTCAGCTCCTTGATCTTGTGTAGGAAGGAAGTCCTCTTAGGAGGATGCACACTAGCATTTGAGGATGTCTCATCATTACCTTTGATAGCCACCTAGAGGCTTTCCTCCTATTTACTACACTTAGCCCATTCTTCATCTATCTCCACCTACAAATAATTGAAGGAAAGAGTGGTCTTTCCATCATTTTCTTGCTAAAAGAAACCAAGTACTGCATTTTTTTTTGAGTTGGGTCGGATTAGCCTTCGCATTTTCTATAGCACTAATCATCTCATTTTTTCCCTCTTGAGATAGAAATTAAGCCTTAAGATCCTTAATCTAGTCTTCCATGATCTCCTAATTACTTATATTTTTGCACAAAATACTCAACCACTCCCCACATGCTTTCATCCCCGGGTAAGTGCAAGAATTTGGGTACCAATTCGGCATAAGTCTTGTAGAGTTGGAAGATGCCACTTGAAATGGGCACCCATTTTTAAAAAATGGGCACCCAATTTAGGTTTGGGAGCTCGATCCAAAATTCAAAAAATGGGTGCCCGTTTCAAAATGGGTGCCAGTTACTATTTTTTTTATGGCTAGAAACACATTTTAACAGTTCGATTTTTTTTTAAAGAAACGGGTGCTCATTTTTTAAATTTAAATAGCGGGCACCCGTTTCTTAAGACATGAGCGGGAAACACAAATCCACCTCAGATTTCATTTCAAACTAGGTTTGGTTTAGGCTTGGTGGAACCAAGCCTATGTCTTGACCTCCAAAAATTTGGTTAAGGCATTTGAATGCCAGATTTCTAACTTGTCGTAATTTTTTGAGGGCCTTCCTGATCGTATTTTTTTACGAAACAAAAACCCATTAGAGTTCTCATTGTCCTGATTTCAAAAATGTAAATTTCATAGTGATATGATTATTTTTACTATTTTTTCATTATTTATTAGTTAAAAGTGGTACCTAAATGTAAAATAGTGAGGTTCAAGTTAAAACTTTAATAACTTTTTTGTTTTTAGGTTTTTTGGAAAATAAATTATATGACATCAATCTACACATAATTCTCTTAAAGATAACAGAAAACAATTTGAAAAAATATGAAATTTTCATCAAATTATGGTGATCCTACACCAAAGGTTTTGAAAATATGTTTTATAGTCAATTAAAAATTAATTAAAAAAATATATTCAATAAAAAATAAGAATAAATATGTTCATCAATATTTGGTGTCTTAGGTATATTTTTCTAGAAGGATTTGAAAAAATTCATTTATTTAGGTCAAATTATGGTGGTCATACATGGCTATGGTATGGTCCTAAAACTCCATAGTGAGGAAAGGGTTGGGACCAATGAGATGAGTCAGGGATAAATGAAAATTATAAAGGAAGAGCATAAGTCCATAATGCAAGGGAAGCCCCCTTGATTTTAACTTTAGACACTGATTGAGACAGAGAACAAAATATCTAATACAGAAAATTAAACTTGATATCATGGTGGAAATGATTAAGAATGAGGAATATGTGAGAATAAAACATGCTAAACCTTCCCTCAAGAGTGATAAACTTGATCAACACCATGGCAATGTCTTTCCACTTGCCTGAAAGATCCTATCTTTTAAACCCATTCTCCAAGCATGAGATACTTTCACTTGGGCCAAGAAATCTCTTAATTTCTAGCTTATAATGGCCATTAAAATTTTTGGGCATATCATTTTCTTCCGCAATAAATTCAGTAACCACTGCAATAGTCTCTATCAAAACCACAAATGACACCTCACCAATGACCACCTTTCCTTTTTTGTATGACTCTACAAACTTCTTTGACAACTCTCATTTGTACCCTTTCATACCCTTGACATATTGGTCCACATGGAAAAATTTAATAATAGGCAAAAGGAAAAAGTTTTTTTTATATTCATCACAAGAGTCTGGTTCAATTTGGTTAAGTTCACGCCACATCTTGATAGAAGAAACATAGCTTTGGTTAATGGTGAGAGAGGAAGAAATGAAAACCAAGAGAAAACCTAAGAGTAATTCCCAAATCTTGAAGCCCAAGTGAAATGAATAGTTAATGGACCACCATCATAAATTTTAGGGGAAAGTACCATTATTGCTAAGATTGGCAATGTCCTTCACATTCTTTGCATGAACTACATAAGGAATATCTTGGGTGACAAATCAAGTAACGATGGATTTAGTGAAATGACCCATCTCTACCAACCTATAAATTATGTCTTTACCTTCCCTAAAGGTGTGTTGGCACTTAAAACTAGAAGCTTTGTGCTAGAATAGTGAGAAAATTTGATTAAAAATCACACCATGACAACATTACAAAATAAAAAATGACACTTGTATTGATTCAATAGATTCAATGAAATGGATTGCATAGTAAATGAAAATGCTTATAAGTCATTGTATTCATGTAAATAACTACCCAACTCCCCTTATGGGAATAACTCCTAAAACTAACTATTTATTTCATTTATTTATTAACCTAAAACTAAATTTATTAATGTAAAGCTCCAACATTCCCCTTCTTATAACATTAATTTTAACAAGGGTGAAACATTGCAAGGGTTTTGAGCCCAACCCTTCTCGACAATTTGATGAAGTAGATTCACTAATCCCCTTACTCACCCAATAAACACCAAACTAACTAATTTAGTGGATCTCCTAATTTTCAATCCTAAAACCATCTGCACAACATGAGATAACATAATTTATTTCCAACCTCCATGCACAATGATACACATTCCCTCTAAAATTCCACATTTTCTATGTGTGTGTCTAATACCTCCTCTAGTGCTATACATGAAACACCTTTCCTCTAGAAGTCTACATCTCCTTTAGGTGTGTATAACACCTCCTCAAGTGCTATAAAAACAATCTCTCCTTTTCCATAAAAATATCACCAACCACTCATCTACACATGAGACACCATTTGCCTAAAAGTCTATATCTCCTTTGAGTGTAATTAATGTCTCCTCAAGTGCTCAAAATATCAACAACCAAACATGAATAAAAAAACATGTACCTACAAGAATACTTCCCCCTTTCTCCTTGAAGGGACACAAATATGCCAAGCCCCATATTTTCTTCATGGACACAAATAGGGTTCTTCTCATGTAATCAATCATCCCTAAGCAAGAAGCTAGCTCATCATGATAGATATCCTCCTCCCTTTTATGTCTCCAACCTTTAGTCATATCTTTTTTACTTTCTAGCCATGAGATGTTGCATGTGTCTCTTTAAGAGCCTTGAAACTCTTACCATAACTATTTGAAGATGCATAGACAATATTGAGAAACTTATCTATAAGATACTTAGCAATTGTTTTACATTTTTTAATGGACTTTCTCAAGCACCAAGATCAACCACGTTGGTGAAAAGTCCATCACCACCTCTTTAAAGAAAAAAAACATAACAATCCCACCAAGAGAATATCCAGTGTTGAGTTCAAAGTAACCCTCCCAATTAGTTTTACTATTATTCTTGGCTCTTTCATATCCTAATGATGGATACAAAGTGTGATCCGAAACGTTGATACTAAAAATTCACACACAATCAAATCCAGAAATTCAACTCTTTAACAATGGATTGTGGAAATCTCATGCTATTAATTAATGGTAATGCAAAGAAAAAATTCCATTCTCAACACCAAACCTTAATTTTGTAATTAAAGCCTTCCCAACACTCTTCCTAGCCTCTAATGTAGTTCTTACATTCGTATAAGTTAAAATAATCATTCTTAGAAAATAAAATTATGTTCATGCCATAGTAGCTAGCAAAAAAACTATAGCATTGAGTATAGCACTTGCAACAAAGTATGCTTATGCATTTTTAACTTCTGATAAATATAGGCTTCAGATTTCATGCATTAATTCTCTATAGAAACCATTCTCCACAAAATCTAGAAATTAAAAAAATAATAGCCCCCAAATGCACAATAAATATCCCATTTATACTTGTACTCTATGAATAGGAATGACATGGTTCTTTTAGAAATGATATTTTGGATCTCTACTAAATTGTATACCCATAATTTTTGCAACTAAAATATATAATTTTGGTTGAACATCTCATTTATTAGAGGAACCCTGCACTTTGAAAACCCTTCAAAAATTGATCATACCCTTGCACTATTGAAAACCCCTCAAAACAATTCATGTCTCTTTCAAATAAGGTTTATCATATCCATGGACACCTTATACAACTAGGAAAGGAAATTCAAAACATCTCTTATGCCACTTCCATAGGATTACACCCCTCTTCAAACTTGCTAACAAGTTTCTCTCACACTTATGTGCTTTGGCATAGCTTTTATTTGGTGCAGGAATCACTATTGAATGCTTGGCCTAATAAATCCCAACAACCTCCAAATTGATTGCACTATGTCACATATCATTTTATAGCCTGACATAGCTCATATGTTATGATATCATGTTAGAATGGTGAGCAGATATCATTAAAAATCACACCATTATAGCATTACAAAATAAAAATGATATTTGCATTGATTTAATGAATTCAATCAGATTGATTACAATATTAAATGAAAATTCTTATTAAACATTTATTTCTCTAAATAACTACCCAAAATTCCCTTATGAGAATGCAATCTCCAAGCAACTAACAATTTATTTTATTCAACTATTAACCTAAAACTAAACTAATTAGTGTAAAACTCCAACACTTGGATTATATTTGTGATTTGATATAGGGTGCATAGTCATATATGTAATCTATTTTAGAGAGATTAAAGCTTTCAAAACTAGAATACCAAGGTTCTTAGATGGAAGAATAGCTATCATAAGACAATTTGGAATAAAGGTTTAGGGGCAATTAGCACATCAAAGGAACCAAAACATTTTTGATATTTGGGCATTAATGGAATCAATAAAAATTAATATAATATATAGAGACCTAAAATAGTAACTTTTCTCCTACACAAAAATATATTAACTCATGATTAAATAATTATTGAATATAATTTTTTTTTAAAATAACTTATATTGGTAGGGATTTCTAAAGTGTTAAATATGATGAGCTTTAGATTGGAGAATACAAGTGAGTTGTAGTTATAACTAAAATAATTATTTTAATGTTCTTCAAGTTAAGTTTGATTTTAAGTAGGATTAAAATATATCATTTTTTGTGTATAAAGCTTCTAGATAAACTATGTAAATTTTGTGAATCAACATTTCAAATTACAATTAGCAATCCAACATCAATATTTTTTCTCTTCCTAATGATGGATTGCTAAGTGTAATCTAAAACATTGATTCACAAAATTTACACAGTGTGTCTAGAAGCTATAAACATGCTACTATGGATTGTGGAAAACTCATGTCTACCATATATATCATTTTTATTATATTTTAAAACTGATAATATTTTATTTGTAATTTTTAATATCTTGAATCATTTTGTCTTTTTGTGAAGAATTTTTTTTCCTTAGAGTTTCCCTAGGCTCATTTATTACTAATTTGAGTGAAAATATAGTAAAAAGAATTGATACTCGGTGATTATAAATTACTAGTGATGACATAATATTATGAATGAAAATAAAAATGATAGTGTAAAACTAAAATAATATAAACCATGAGAACAATAATATATGTGAGCAAAACCTTTCTAGGTAGAGAATCCTCGACTAAAGAGAATACAAGAGTGTATTGATCTCAAATAAATAGTACATCGCATAGATTACCCTTCAAGATATAGTATCATTATATTAGCATAAAAATACAACATACAAAATCCTATTAACCAATATTTCAAGGTCTCAATATAGAGGAAAAAGTAATATATTATACCACAAATTGTATTTAAAAAAAATAAGTTCTAAATAAATAAAATAAATTTAGACATAATAAAATCCCTTCACATCCAAATTTATCTCACACATGAAGCAATAAATTCTAATTCCCCCACACATATGAAAACTCAAGGGATAGTATTTAGCTCCCATCTTGTGATGAATTTCTTATAACAATCATAATGGTCAAAGATGATCTTGTGCCCTATCATAAATATTATTACATGCTATCATATAATTTTTTCATAACTATTAGGCATGCTCTTGAATTTTTATGTATGGTCATAACCATCATAGATTCTCTTTCACTTCCTTTTATTTTTAAATGTAAGTGGTCAACTATGAGTATTCCAATGTACCCCTTATCAATGACACTTTACAATACATATTCCAAGTTATTAGAAAAATAATAATTAAACATTTATTTGTACCTCATTCAAGTAATACCCTCTCTGTGATATTTAGAGATACATGAAAAATATCTAATTATTGAAATAATTAATGAAACTTATAATATTATTAATATTATAGAGTGATTATTCATTTAATCCGAGCATAATTAAGTAACTACAATAAGTTTAGCACAATCAATCTAGATTAACTAAATGAGTTAGGTAGTAGAAACTTAATAAATGTACTTGAAATTTCAAGAAATGCAAATATGACAACTAGGGAACTTATCTCTATGATCAAAGAGTGACTATCAATGTAGAATATTCTCATGTTAAGAGCTATATGCTTAGAAATCAATATGTCTTTATCAATTAGATTTATTTTAATGTACAAAGAACAATCTTGTATGAAAGAAAAATATTTATAGTTTGTATGATGAAATTATACTAGTATACTTGTCTTGTTTATTAAAATTTATTATTGTTTGTAGTGTACTTTCACTCTTCTATTCTCCTAATGCACCTGTATCTAGTTTGGTCTTTCTATTTATGTAAAATGAAGTGTGGTATTTTAGAAATACCCTACAAAATATATCATTTTAGAAGAAGACATGTTCTCTTGGGTCAATCTAGAGGGACATAGTGTTGTCATTAATGTCAAAGATGATGTCATTATTGTCACTAATATCAAGGTGATTGTTGAAACATTAAATTACTAAGATTAGTAAAGTACAAAGCTAAATATTTTTTATATCACATTGCTCCAATATTTTTTGTTCTTAATTGTCTACCATATATACAGAGGTCTAGAAGTGTCTGCACAGTAGGTTTCTAATGTCTATTTCTCAAAAAAGGGTTGTGTACCTAGTTCAATTATTTTATTGTTTGGATTTACATTTGATGGTAGTTGAGAGTTGTGACTTTTAGCTTCAAAAATAGTGAACTCTCACATAATATATTATATTCCTAATTTTTAGAGGTTGAGCTTCAATAGACAAAGTTCATATTGGATGCACTAGAGGATGGTAACATGCACTAGATGGAAGAAGTAGGTGAAGGAAATTTAGGACCATCTGATTCTATATTGGGTTATACATAGCTTGTCTCCTTTCTAGATGTAACATGTGGACTTAAGGACCAAGCCAACTACACATTTAGTAAATGAATTTCCTCATGGTAGAGTTGTAGATGTTGTAGATATGTTATAGGTCAAGTAAATGCAATTATTATTAGAATGTATATATATTGTTGATACAAGTTCATTCTAATGTGGGTAGGGTAGAAAAAATAGAAAAAGTGGTGTAACCTCTATATTTAGTAGGTAGAAAAGATGATTTGAAGTTTGTAAATCAAGTCAAAGATCATATGCATACTAAGAGAGTGTTCTAATGTAGATCAAATTAGAAAGATGTTGAAGGTTGAGTTTTGAAGGTTTGCATAGTGTATCTTCTATATTACTTATTTGTATATAAAGATTGACACATCATTATGTGAGTTGATGATTTATTCTTGGATTAGGGGATTAGTATCTGCTATAGTCTTGTGGCTAAGGATGGAACCTAGGATCACTTATTTATTATTAGAGTGCTCTACCAACTAAGTTATTGGCCCTTCTTTGAATAGTACATCATTAGTTTGAGTGTGACTTTTTTACAACACCCCCCTCAAGCTATACTATAGGTGCTTGGGCTCCTCTAACCTAGCTCTAATACCAATTGTTTGGGTTTAGTTAGATATGATCAATAAATAATATTAAATATAATTTGTAAAATACAAGAGATAAAAATAAAAATTTCACAATAACATAAATATTTAACATGGTTCACCATGTAATCAAGTAATAGGGATCAATAGAAAACCTACAATAACATAAGAGATCTCAACCATAAAGAGATTTATTTGTGCAATTAGTATTCCCAATCATCAAGAAAGAATGCAAGATAAACAATAAGCATAAACATCATACATAATAAAATCAATTTAAGAACATGAATATGAAAACTATATATGAAATCCTTCCTTGGTGTTCTCCTTCTCATACAATGTGGGCTCTTAGAATTGAGCTCAAGATTGTGCCAACATAAGAATTCAAAGCAATTTTGGTTTCTCAAAATCAAAGGTTTGGCTCTCTATTTATAATATTTTAGGGGTTTCAACCACGAATCTATGATTGAAGGGTTGATTGACTGTGATTGAAGAGTTGAACTCAAAATGACTGAGAGTTCAACTCTACTTGGCTGCCTTGATTGGGGGATTGATTGATTTGTCAAAAAATAGAAGATGACTTGAATGGACTGGTGAGATAACAGAATAGACTGGTGAGTTAACTGATTTGCATTGATGAGTCAATTGGATGTGTGCATTAGTTAACTAAATGCATGGATTAGAAGACTGAATTGATTGAAGACTTTAACTTATTGATGAGGGAGAAATTAACAATGTTGATTGATAGTTAGGAGAGGAAATTGTGGAGTGAACTGAAAGTCATTATGAGTTAAATTTGGAGTAATAAATCATGATTAAATAAATAATAAACTATTGACTTGCACATGTGAAAATTGATAAATTAATATTTATTTATGAGAGAAGAATAATTAATTTGATTAAATAAATATAATTTATTTAATTGTGATAGTGATTTTGATTTAATTATTACATAAATGTAATAAATTTTTTTATATTAGGTTTATTTAAGCTCCCATTTCGGGAATCGAACACAAGATCTTTCTATTACAAAGAGAAGCAACAATTGATGCACTGCAGGCCAATGCCTATAAATGTAATAATTAGAAAGAGGGAATATAATTAAATATGGTTATTTAATTAATTTAATGACATAGGGTATAATTAGATAATGTTAATTATTTAATTATATTATAGACATGAATAATTGATGAAATAATTATTTGGGCATTCAATAATTAAAGTAATTAATTAAAATCACTTAATTATGGACTTAGGGAGAAATGATGATTTTGAATTTAGAATATTAATTAAATAATAAATATTATTTAACAATTTAAGAGGAATGTTAGTGAAATTGTTGCTTGCATACATGGGACATTTTTAGGTGTCTACATTCCGCCCCTCTTTGATACAATACTTTTTAGGCATTGTTTCGAAGAATAATAAAAATTATGCCTTAGGATGCCCCAACGAGAACAATGTGGTCCAGTGAGGTCAATGATGCCCCCTCAAGAAATTATTTGTGTTAGAAAGACATGAATGATCTCTTGAAAGAATATTTAGATAAATGATGTAAGAAAAGAATAATTAGTAAGAAGTGGAGACTTTTGGTAGGCTGTGATGACTCTTTGATCGATATTGGATCTAGAGATTGTTGATAAGAATCATGTATGTTTTTAGGAAGGAAACATCTTAAGAAAAGAAGATGATAGTTTCAAGGAAGATGTACCATGTGTAAGACAAGCGACAATGTCTAGTTTAAGGAAAGATACATCATGTATAAGACAAATGATTATGTGTGGTTTTTGGAAATACATATCTTGTTTAACACAAATGATAATGTCTATTTTCAGGAAAGACATATATTGTATAAGAAAAATGATGATGGAATGATTGGCCAATTGTTTTGATTGATTTGAAAATTGATTTGACCATTTTGATAGATAGATTGCGTGAGTGACATAGAATATTAGAATTGTTTGAGAGAATTGTTAGTAAAGAAACTTTAGAAGATGATAGTTAAGGGATAAAGTAATTAAGAATGAATCCTTGATTGAAACCCTTAGATTGTAGTAAATAAAGGGCTTAATGCTTTAATAAGCATGCTTTTTATTTTCAACCTGAATTGAGCTATTTATTTATCATCATTGAGCCACTCTATTATAGATAAAAATGCATACCATCCTACTGAGATATGAATGATCTATGCATGATTATCCTCTTGCATTAAAATAAGCATGCTAAATAGACAAGGAATGTGGGTTGATCCATTTAGGTCGAGCATTCAAAGTCAAGGTATGTACGGTGTATCACAATTGAAGTATCCATTACAATGCTACAATTGGATATTTGTATATGGATGTGAAGGCTCTTATCATAAACACCCATGATATTGTTCTTTTAAAACTTCACAGAAAACATTCCATAAACAACAGATAAAGAAAAATAAGTCATGAACCATCATGGAATATCTAAATCACTTGTGGACATCCTGAAGATGCATAAGAACATGACTTGTAAAAATCAAGATATAATAAGTTCATATCTTGACTCAACAAGTTGCAGCTATATTGATTATGTGCCTATGTTGTTGTAGTAGTTTGGACATTGAATTTTGACATATTATTGATGCTATCTGATTCCAAGAGAAAAGGTACCTTATCTAAGATTTCTCTGTCTAATTTCGAGTGTCCCTCTCCTTGTTTAATACAACATGATTTTCGGCAAAATGCTTTGTTGTGGGACTAGTTGATAGATAAGAGATACTTTGGTCAGTGTAGTTAAGGACCTCCTAACTAGTTTTGACTTGGTTCTGCTAAAGCTCAAATGTGTTGTATGTCGTTGTATAATGCCTATTTTTAAAATGCCAAAGAATTGGTTTATGTATGTAGGAGATTTATTATAGGATTTTGTTGGTTTTTTTAATTTTTTTGGTTGTCTTCAACAATTTTTTTTGGATCTTTTTGCAATTTTTTTGGTCCATCATAGGGTTCATATGTTTGGAGTCGAGGTATGTGCAACGTATCACACAAAGTGAAGGCTCTTATCACAGGCACCCTAAACATGGTCATGTTTAGATGAATATTTTATATTTTCCAATTTTTTTAAGGTTTTGTGCTATGTTTTTGTAGTTTATAGGAAGATTTTGCATGAATTTGTTGTTTTGAAGGACTCTTTTTTCTTTCCTTTTTTTGGAATTTTTTTTAGAAATCTTTGTTGTGTTTCTGGTATTTTTTTAGGACATTTTAAATCACTAAATGATGTGGAAGGCATATG
Source organism: Chamaecyparis obtusa (assembly GCA_027943335.1). Classification (NCBI taxonomy): domain Eukaryota; kingdom Viridiplantae; phylum Streptophyta; class Pinopsida; order Cupressales; family Cupressaceae; genus Chamaecyparis; species Chamaecyparis obtusa. Next base: position 2,799,154 of record BSBK01007512.1, read on the forward strand.
TCAAGATTTTTCTCAAACATGATTGTATTTATTTTCCCTAGTCTCTAACAAGGCATGAAACTTTATGAATGGATGAATGAGCTGATGGGATGGAAATGGATAGGTGAAAAATGGAATCAAGGTTGATTTGGATGCAAGGACTATCTCACAATGGGATAACATGTTTAACAAGATAAGGAATCGGATATGGAAGTTGTATAGGAAATGACATGACACATTGAATAACATGGGACCTATGGGAATGGACATGTCAAGAGATTTATGAAAATATATTCTTCAATTTTTTAATGTCCTTAATTATGATCAAGACCAAGAAAAGGATTTGGGATTAGGCAATATGAAACATGACAATGGATGACGAAAGTAAGGGATGGATAAGACAAAGGATTATTGTAGGGTGTGGATAAAGTGAAGCAGAAAGGATGTATGAGTTAGCTTTGGAGGAATAAATAATAAATTATTTACTTTCACATGTGAAAATTGATAAATTAATATTTATTTATGAGAGAAGAATAATTAATTTAATTAATTAAATATAATTTGTTTAATTATGATAGGGATTTTGAATTAATTATTATATAAATGTAATAATTAGAAAGAGGGAATATTAATTAATTAAATGGCATAGGGTATAATTAGATAATTTTAATTATTTAATTATATTATAGATGAGTAATTGATAAAAAAAATTGTTTAGATGTTTAATAATTAAAATAATTAATTAAAAATACTTAATTATGAAATTAGGGATAAATGATGACTTTGACTTTAGAATATGGTAGAATGACACAATTAATTAATATTTAATAAAGATTATTTAATAATTTAAGAGGAATGTTAGTGAAATTGTCGCTTGCAGACATGGGAAATTTTTAGGTGTCACACACCCAAAGCAGACTACATCTATACGGAAATAACCATCTACTTTCTTTTTATTATGCAACAAAGAGAAAATTAAAATATGATGATATGTTACATTCCACAACTATTTATTTATCAAGTGTTTTTAGTGGTTTATAAAGGTCAATTTTCATACCCAAAATAATAGACAACTCCCTCATTGAGTGATTTGAGGAGGGAATGCATTTCTCAAGGGCACCAAAGTTTATGCCCGCCAATATGATCAGGTTATATACGAACAAATAATTCCTCTCCTTAAGTGCCACCTATGTTTGGGGCCTCAAAAAGGGTCTCCTATACTCTCTCTTCTATTCTAGTTGATGTGGATAGTGATATTACTTGGACTGTTGTTCATAAAAAGAAGAAGGGTCTTCCAAAACATGTCTTTTATTCTCACGTTTGGTTAAGGGTATACAAATCATTAAATTTAATAATGATATTATTTAGTCTTTTTTAATGTAATTGTATACTCTCAAAACCTTTTTTGTAGCTATGTTGTTTATCCCATCTTTTAAAACTTTGTTTTATATATATTAATAAGAAATACATATAAATGTAGTACAAATACTTCAAACATATTGATACATATAAAATAAGCTCCTCAAAATTAATATCTCTCAATATCACTTTAGATAAATGCATTAAAAATTTTATAATGAAAATTTGTGACGAAAAACATGACCACTTTCCTTGTCTTCCACTAGATATTTTTATTTGACAATTCTTTCCTACTAATAAATTCCAAAATAATTTCTTATTTACTTTATATGGATGGAGAGAAGTTTTCCAAACATGTTGTCTATATTCATATATTCAATTATATTCATTAGAGACTGGATAGTTAACTTTGGTCCTCGTCCAAATACAATGGATAAGAACTTTAAAAAAAAAAATCCCACAATGATAAGAACTATGAAACTTATCACAATCTTTGACCAACGGAATTCATGTTTTTTACTAACACTAGGGAAAAAAAAAAAAAAAAAGATAAAAATCAGAGTGCACCAACTCTCGTTATGAATCCAATCATACACCCCGTGTCACAGATCAACTTATATTTGGAATTCATGGTCTGTAGTGGGATATGTTACCTGTACCGAAAATCAATAAAGGAAATTCTATCAAGATCTGCTTCTTTTGATTTAGCCAATAGATGACAGGTTTTATGCGACCGGACCAAACAGAATTCAGTCACGCTTTATTAACACTTCTCTCTATTCGTACATAATCTGGAAGAATCCAAGAATGGAGATGATGATGATGCTATTATCACAATGAACCCACCACTCGTAATGGTGATGGGAATGACTTTGTGTTTTTATGGATGAGTGCACTTTGCTTTTAACCCAGAAACAAATTACTTATACATGTTTCCTCCTCCTTTCTTAAATCAAAGCTCTTTAGCTTACATGTAGCCCTGAGAGACCAGTACCGAATTTTAACTCTTATGACGTGATAACCAAATCTTTAAGATTGTTTGGGACAGGTTTCTGGGATTCAGAGAAATCTATAGGAAATGGGACCCAAAATATGACCTGAACATCCAAATCCACACAAATGGCTCAAACGGAGTTTAGTACAGGAGAGAATTATGGGATTATTACGTTCCTTGATTTCCTTTTATGGAGGGACAAAGCCTTTTTTTTTTCCTATACAGTCCGTTTAGACGGAGACATCAGCAGTTCTATTGATATCGCTGACTGTATCTCTGGAAACAAGTACAATAAAACAATATGGTCCGCCAGCTTTCTCATCATTCTTGTGGATACTTGAGTTGCTGCTTTAAATTTTGTGATTTGTGGGATGGTGGGCGATAAATCCCTAACTGAAAGATTTGGCAGTCAAGCAACGAGAGTGGCAGATAGATCTAATGTAGAATATTAAAGATCGTTAACTCATTAAAAGAGTGTAATTTGAAATATTGATTTGGAAGTTTTAGTCTGGTATTAAGGTACAACAAAAGACACAAAGTCTGTGAGTGCGCCAGTCTAGTGAGGATCTAGCATAGACATAAACATTGTAAAACTACCCGACACAGTTCATGAGTACACCAGTTCAGTGAGAGTCTGGTAGCACAGACATGACCACACGTAAAACCACTCGTATGAATATGCAACGCCAAGTGCATTAGATCAGCAAAGGCACAAGCATGTGATCACAGTAGTTCAGTAGGGATTTGAATCTTGGCAGCAATATCAGTAATACCTCAACTTAACCATCATACTGTGAGATGAATCTCATGAAAATTTATTGTTTAAATCGATACAATCTTTCAAAAGTTTCTAATAGAAAAATTCAGAATGCAGAGGTGCGTCTGTAATTTCACTTTTCTCTTTTCATTATAGATTGTTGAGTATGATCTGAAATGTCGATATACAAAACGAACTTTCGCAAAATCCCTTTGAAAAGAGATGATATATTCTTAGTATAATAAAAGTTAGCTGCACGGGACCTTGCCATAAGATGTCAAAAACTATGAACTTTTTAAATTCCTGCATTGTACCCCGGAAAGCGAGAGCCCATAAAGAAAACTACAGTATCAGTCTATAAAAACCACGTGTCTGGCTTTTTTCAAAAAGGTTTCCGTGCCAATTGTCTTACTATCTTATTCTGTTATTTTCAACTTTGTCTTGGATTACATACAACGGGGAGAAATACAAGATAACATTGAGACTTGTACTAAGACAGCTATAGTAAAGCAGTAGTCTTGGTTAGAGGTGGGACTGGGTATATTCTTGTTTGTCATTGTAGTCATATGATCTCAACTTTGAGTTCATGACCTCCGCCTGGGAATGCCAAGCCAGAGATTTCCACCTCCTTGCCTTGAGGAGCTTGTGCAGTTGAGTTTGCTGCTTGTGCTTCACATGCCTCTGCATCATGGGTAGAATGTACACCATAGAAAACATAGAAGAGAACTGCTAGTATGGTCCATATTCCAAATCTTTCATAGGACTTTTTGTCCAGAAAGCTTAGGAGAAAAACATTGAGGAAGATAGAAGCAGCAGGGAACCATGGCATGAGAGGAACCCCCCAATCTTTTGGGTGATGGACAATGGGAACAAAGAACTGAAAGCAAGCGATCAGTAGAACTGAAATGGTGCCAAATGTGACCAGACCCCACCAACTGTGCTTCTTGAGATGCCAAAAGAGAGAAAACCCAGTGGCACTTGCTGAGAATAATAGCAAGAAAACAACTGTTGGCAAGGGCTTGGTGACTCCAATCTTAACATGCCTCCGGTAGATGAGAGCATTAGCAACGATGTAGAACACCACAAAGGTACCAATAGAAATCATATTCAAGACGATTTTCAATTCGGTGAATAACGCAATGGCTGCTGTACAAACGCCTGTATAGAGCATCGTAGAAATATCATGAATATGTTAATTTCTAGTAATGCACATACTTCTAAATTTCTCTATGTATATTAGACTCATGATAACATTATAAACATTATGCAAGATGTACAACAATTATTCCTACAAAACTCAAAGCTCAACTGTTCAAGTGAACTAGTTCTCCACTTATCAGAACCTGCTATTAACTAGTGTGACCCACCATGATCATGGAAGACCACATACAGAGAAAAAGAAGAAACAAAAAGAGAAAACTTTTTGACCTCTCAAATCATCCACCATCTCTCTTATGATTCAAAGCAATAATGAATGGCTCAAGTTCCTTGAGCTGTTAGTATAAGGAAGTTCAATGTTGTGTTAGTCTTACCTAGGAAGAGAGTAGCATTCATTGGCGTCCCTGTGGTGGGATGGACTCGTGCAAACCAATAGGGAATCAATCGGGCTCGCCCAATAACACACAAATACCTGGCCTGCCCGAGCATTGCAACTAGAAGTGATGCAACGATTCCTAAGCTCGCCCCCACGCCGACCATGTTTGAACCCCACTTCCACCCCACGGATTCCCTAAAAGCTTCTGGGAAAGCCGCCGATTCTTTACCGATCTGTAATCATTCAGACAAACAATATGAACAACCCCATTACTTTCATTCTTTTTTCTCAATCCAATAGTTACATTATCAATGAAAAACATTAAAAAACGAAGCATATTTCTGTAATGATAATAGAGCGAGTGGAGAACCGAAAGATGAATAACGAACATCGTTGTAATTCTCTATCTAATCAACTGTAGAAAACTTAAAGTACCCACCCACTAACTCTTCAAAAGCATTCACCCAAAAAAAAGTTTAATATTCCCTATGCTTGTCCAAACCAGTCGAATGTCTAACACTACTAACTGATTTATACCCATCAGTATTAAAAACAAAGGAGGCACATATTGTCCAACAACAGTTTGTACTCGCATAACTCCAGTCTTGGATTGACAGGGCAATCAAAACCTTTCGTAAAAGTGCGTGCCATGACATGAGTCAATCAAATATATTATTGTATTATTATAAATCAGGAGGAGACATCAATAGTGATCTGAATCAGGCATTTTGAACTTACCTTATCATAAGGCAAGAGAAGGCAGAGTGCAAGGGACATGAGGCAGTAGAGCAAAGAAACTATTATCACAGACCCTGAAACTCCCAGAGGAAGACTCTTAGCAGGATGTTTGATCTCCTCTGCCATGGTAGAAACTGAATCATAGCCTATATAACTGAAAAAAACTATTGCAGCTCCCACAAATACACCTCGCACCCCAAAGGGTGCAAATCCACCTGGTAATTCAGAAGCGTCTGAAGTCTTGGTCAGATTGTGGAAATCCCCATAATGGAACCCCGCAACAATAATAAATCCAAACAAGAGCAGGTGGAAGAAAGTCACCACTATATTCAACATCGAACTCTCTTTGGTGCTGCAAACATTGAGCTAAATGTCAATATCAAGATTGAAAAAAAAAAATATTGCTAATTATTTACAAATATTCTGACCATTGATATAAAATCAGGATGAGTATCAAACATGAAATCAATACAAATTCTTGTGAGTACAATCATATGACTTATTTCGAATAATCATACTAAAAACCAACTCAACTATCTAGAAATCAACTAGAAAGACCAAGAATCACAACTTAGAATTCCACATTATATATCCTTTTGGAATTGAACTTGGATCTCCATGTTCGAACCCAAAGAGACATTGATATGAAACTAATTTAGCTCCTTTGAACAGCCACATTAAAAACACTGAGCAGTCTGATTTTTTTGTAAATTGCTAATCATTTACAAATACTGTGCTCACCAGAGCATCAACAAGATATCAATACAAGTTCTTGTAAGCACAACCATGAGACTAATTTTAGCTCCTCTTGCACAACCATGCTAAAGACCACCTCCACTCTAGAAATCAACTAAAAAAATCAAGAATCACAACTTACAATTCCACATGAGGTGTCCCTTTCGATTTGAACTTGGATATCCATATTCAAATCCAAAGAGAACAACCGCACTAGAAACATTGAGTATCAATATCATTTTTTGGTATTGTTAATCTACAGATATTCTGTTTCATCTGAATATCAACCTGAAATCAATACAAGTTCTTTCAAGTACAATCACAAGACTAATTTTAGCTCCAGTTAAACACCCACACGAAAAACCAATTATAAAAGACCAAAAACCAGACTTCAAAATCCTACATTAGATGTCCCTTTGAATTTGAACTTTGAGAACACTGATTGTAATTTCTCTTAAATAGCGACATTAGAAATTATGTATAAGACTGAAAAATCACAACTAAATATGAATTTCAATCTCCTTAAAAAAAGCTCAGTGTTCTAAGCAAGATTGATAAATCATAGAAACAAAATCTATGAACGCAAGTCTTCTGAGATGAGACATAACCTGTAACAGAGGCACAAAGTAAGCAACATGACCAGACCCACAGCCAAAAAATCAAGCATATTGTATCCATCAGCCAAGCCTTTAGCCTGCAATCGCCAAGCATTCTCATGCATGATCCCAAACACACTTGCAAAATTCGAGGTAAAACCCCGGGCAATCGCAGCATTAGACAGCACATACTCCATGAGCAGATTAGCTCCGGCAAAATACCCTGCAAATTCACCTGTTCCCAATCATTTTTCCCACTGTCAGAGCACCCCAAAAAAGAAAAAAAAAAGAAAATCACAGAAACCCAAAGAACCGGTAAAAACATACCAAAAGTTATGCGAAGATAACTAAAAGCTCCCCCGGCCACAGGAATCTCTACTGCAAACTCTGTGTAGCAGAAAGCCGAGAGCAACGCACACAACCCAGCCACCAAATAAGACACCACAACAGCAGGCCCCGATTTTTCACGGGCAACGGTGCCCGTGGTCACAAAAACTCCTGCCCCAAGCATTCCTCCAACTCCCAACGCTATCAAATCATACCATTCCAGTTTCCTCCTCATATCTGCCCCTGAACGCTGCCTGACCTGCGTCATCTCTTGCACAGGGGTCAGCGTTGCCCCTGCCCGCTCCATCAGCCGCCTCGGTGTCTCACTCAGAGCATTTTTATAGCTCAAACATCCCGAAAATGAAGAACCCAAATCTTTCCCACCATCATCCTCCATAACAAAATCCTCCTCTCTTTTCACACAACCTTTCTCAGAAGAAAAGACTCAAAAAAAATCTTACAGCCTTGTCAAAATATCCAATCTTTGAGTCTGTATATATCATCCTACCCACATAAACACATTTGAGATAAAGATTGAATCTTTAATAATAATAAAATCTTTCAAGAACAGACTTCTGTGTAGATGTAAGATTTACAGACTCCCCACATAAACACATTTGAGATAAAGATTGAATCTTTAATAAAAACTCCTTCAAGAACAGACTTTTGTGTAGATATAAGATTTAAAGACTCCCACATAAGAAGAGACTCGGAAGGATTTTACAACTGAATTGAGTGCAGAGCAATTGATGATTTTTCAACCGAATTGAGTGCAGAGCAAAGATTTGAGGTTGTCCTAGGTGGATAAAGGGACAAACCAATGTCCTCCCAACTGTGACAGAGCATATCTATAAATGGCGGACATGAATATAATTTGCATTACAGATGGAGGGAGATAATTCGAAGCTGCAAGAGTATGAAAACGAGAAACACTATGCAAAAAAAGTGAGCACACCCAATCTCCTTAAAAAATGGGCAGGGCTATTATCTTTCAGGCCGTCTGTATCTCTACCTACTAGCTTCGTGGACATTAAAATAAGCTGGAATGATTATGGGCATATGGGCACTCCATTAATTATTCAAAAGTAACATGAACAGTCCCCTAACCGCATTTGGAGAATGGGTGACAATTAATGTCAGTTTTCAGTGAATAGAAATGCTTATTCCTCAAAACAGCTTTACACTAGTATAAACAACAGAAAAAGAATGCTTATGCTAAGGTTTTGGATCCTTCATGGTCCCTGCAACTTGTTTGCCTGAGTGGGGCCGTTAGAATCTAATTTAAACCTGGCTGTACTGGTCGAAACTCAACTGTAATGGATCCATTTTTGCTTTGAAGACCAAGGAAATTCACATTTATTCACTATTCTCGCGTATGGTGGGGCATGCCCAGTATTCTATTGTGTGATACTATGAGGTCGTTAAAGTCAAGATTGAAAGCACTTTCTAAAATCAGCATAAGCATTTTACAGTGAACTTAAAAGAGCTAGGAATAAAGTGACTTGTACTCATTCTAGCTTATCTTTGCTTCTTTCCACAGCAACAACACTTTCCATGCTTTTCTCTTTTCTTTTCCACTTCTCTCCATGTGTAAAATAAAGCCTATTCATACATTATCCAATATTCCTAGTTGACTTCACTCCTCCATACTAGCATAATTCTTTCTCAATACACTTTGGAGCCTATCAAATTTGATATACATTAATAAAGAAACGAGAGCCTACCAATATACACATTATTGCTTAGAGGTTTGGTCTATAAAAATAGATAATCAAATATTTCATAATCTCATATTGCTTAGAGGTTTGGTGAGGTTTGGTGTATAAAAGTTGAGAGTTAAATATATCATAATTTCATATTGTTTAGAGGTTTGGTCTATAAAAATATACAGTTAAATATATCATAATCTCTACATTAAGTTGATGATATTGTAATAGGAATGTATGTAATAGTTAACTAATTACAAATGAATATAATTACATCTTCAACATTTCTATTATATGATATTAAGTTATTTGTAAAAATGTATCCTTTTAAATGTTATGTTCTTAGTCGTGTCTCTTATAGATTATAATGTGTGACAATGAAAAGCATATTTCAGTAAGGGTTTAGAATTGGTTGACTAACTTGTTTTGTATATAGTATATTCACCTTCTAACTGGGGCAACCAAGTTCATTATCATATCGCAAGACCTTTCAAAAATAAACACAAACATTTTTAATGAATTAAAAAATATTGGTTATAACTCCATTGCTCACCTCTTACATATGAACAAGTAATTTTTCCTTATGGACACCTAATTCATTCTATCTTGTAAGATGGGTACACTAGTCTTCATTTGGAGGTGTTATACAAATTTCATAGTTCATATTTGGTTGGGAGGCTTGGTCTAGAACTATATATGCCATAATATTTGTATCAAGATGATGATATTATAATAGGATTGTTCCTATTACTAACATGATAGCTAATTGATTACAAATGAATATATTTGCTTCTTCTATATCTAAATAAATGTATCTACTTAGATGTTATGTTCTTAGTTGTGTCTCTTATAAGTTATGACATTTGACAATTGAAAAGATGTTTCAATAAGGGCATTGAATTGATTGACTAGCATGTTTTGTATAAGCAGTTTCACCCTCTAAATGGGGCAATCAATTTGGTTATCATTATTTGAACGCATCTCTAAAATAAACACAAACATTTAATGCATAGAAAAATATTGGTTGTAATTCTATTGCTCACCTCTTGCACATGAAAAAGTAACTTGTTTTTTATATAAAATTTTCACCTTCTAAATAGGAAACCAAGTTGGTTATCATGTATCCCAACACCTCTTTAAAATACACTCAAGAATTTAATGCATAAAAATATTGATTGTAGCTTCATTGCTTATCTCTTACACATGAAAAAGTAATTTGTCCTTATAGACACCTAATTTTTTTTGTCTTGTAAGATGGGGTACAACTTTCAATTGGAGGTTTTATATAAATTTCATAATTCATAGTTGTTGGGAGCTTTGGTCTAGAACTATATATATATCAATGTAATACTTATATCAAGGTTATGATATTATAATAGGAATGTTCTTACTATTGAAATTTTAGTTAATTGGTTACAAACAAATATATATATATATATATATATTTGCATGCTCAACATCTCTATTATATAGTATCGATTTATCTCAATAAATGTATCTACTTAGATGTTATGTTCTTAGTTGTGTCAGTTATGGGATAAGACATTTGACAATAGAAAAGGCACTTCAAAATGGTATTGAATTGATTGACTAACATGTTTTGTATAAGCATTTTCACCCTCTAAATGGGACAACCAATTTGGTTATCATATCCTAACACCCTAAAAAAATAAACAGACACATTTTATGCATAAAAAAATATTGGTTATAACTATATTGTCCACCTCTTACACATGAAAAAATAAATTTGTCCTTATGGACACCTAATTTGTTCTATCTTGTAAGGTGGGTAGAGTCTTCTTTTAGAGGTTTTATAACCATCCAAAATGATGTCACAAGTGTCTAAAGCAATCTAATGGGTAGATGGGTGTACAAAACAACTTTCTTCAAGACTCTCTTTCGTGTTTGTATCTTTATGCAAGTAAATAGTTACTTACCATCTCTGACAGAAAATTAATTTTCATATTAGTAAGTTTGAATTGTAAAACATAATTACTACTTATGGTGAAACCATCATCACCTAAGAATTTTTTACAAAAAATATTAGAAGTAATTAAATACATAGGATTTACAAGGTTGATGGCACATTAACCCCAACAATATTTGATAGAGTTTATTACCCTAAAATGAGTTCAATTTGTAACATGTTTCAACAATAGATAATATTGAAAATACTATTGAATAGCAATATATGCATGTGCTTCCTAGTGTATTAGGTGTTGTTCATCAATTTTAGATTTAATTCTTTTTATAGAATCTATATAATTTTATGAAGAAAACTCTTAGGCATCAATTCTTTTAACTTACATTTAATATTTTCTTTTTTCATAATTATTTTAGTTTAAATAAGTTATCAAATACAAAAATTTATTCATAATTATAAGTGTCCCCTAAGCTATTTAGATATGTTTAGGAATATTTTTTGGGTATGTATTTCTAAGGTTATAATTGATATCTTTGCGACATGCTAATTACTTGATCTATGTAAGGATTTATAAAATTATTTCAATAAATTATTATGGTGGACTCTTATTTACTTAATCTTTGTATGTACAATCTACTTTCATTTTCTAAGCATGAGACTTTAAGTATATATTCATCATTACCATGGAACATGGTTAGTCAAGAACTAAATTATAATATTTATTTAACTTTAATTATTTCATTGAATCTTGTAAGAGTTTCCCTCTTTAGTTTATCATTGTCCCAAAAAGAAGAGGAGGTGTTATGAGATTCTATGTATTAGTTTCCAACTATCAAATTTTTATTGCAAATTTTTACCTCTTAGATGAATCCAAGATATTTTTGTTCCCTTTGTCTAAAGTGACAACTCTAAGAAAATGAAGCTACAATTTTAAATAAAAAGCTTTTAAAAATTAAAACTTGACTAAACCATAAAAATAGAAATAATCTTGTTCTTAGTATATAAATAATATTAAAATAGTTAGTTATTGGTGGACCTCTCTTTTAAAAAAAGATTCAAAGTTAATATTCTTTTGAAGGAATGATCACTCCCTCCAATTAAAAGAGTACACCACACACACACACACACTTCCTTTCTATGTTATTACTTTAGTTAAGTCTTGTCTTTCTCAATAAATATGCATCGTTATACAATATTCATTACTTAAAATATATCATATGTATAGTCAGTATTATTTAGTTTTATTGTAGAAACCAAGATATAAAAGAGATACAATGAAGCACAATAAAAAATGAGCCCAAAGTCAACCATTTGAATAATGCATAGAAGAGGAGTACAAATTGGCATAAAAAGGAAATCCAAAACAAACAACTCGGCAAGCAAGGAAATTGAGCGCCAGACAAGCATCACCGAGCGCCACAGAATTAACCGAGTGCCAGAGAGATAACTGACCAACTCAGTCAACAAAGGAAACCGAGTGACATTGAACCAACCCGATCAAAGAAGGAACCGAGCAACACAGACAAACTTCAAATATGTTTTTGGTGACATGGGATTGCCAAGGACTCGAGATGCTCCTACATCAGACACCTAGGGTTATTTGAAATGATTCTCTGAATCATGAAGTAGGTATGATCCGAGCTGCATCCAACTCAGACTATGAAATCCATGAACTATCTTCAATCAATTTGTTCTTCCACTTTACCAGATATTCCATATATTGTTTCCCTCTTGTACTTCTGCCAATTCTTTGCTCTAAAATATGCTCAACTTCTTCATTCTATTTCTTAGGATAATCCATCAGTATAGTCATGTCTTCACTAGGTTCATGAAACTCATACAAATCAGCAATGTTGAAAATAGGTGATATGTCCATGTCATCAGGTAACTCAATCTCATATGCATTTCCACTGTCAAATTTTCTCAAAATCTTGAAAGGTCCAAACTTCTTCATCTTCAGCTTTCCATATGTTCCAACAGAAAATCTGCCTTTCTTCAAATGAACCATTACTTCATCACCAACATCAATGGTCTTATGTCTTCTCGATCTATCAGCTCTATTTTTGTATTTCTGATTACTCATTTCTAGCTTGTGTTTCACATCTTCATGCAATGTCTTCATGTACTCAACAAACTTCACTCTTTCATCACTTCTCTTTCTTTCATCAAGAATGTCTCTCAAATCTAATATACCTCTCGGTTGTATGCCATTTACAATATCAAAAGGTGTTTTTCCAGTATTCCTATTCACTGAATTATTGTATGCAAACTTTGCTTGTTCCAACACATAATCCCAATTACTTGGTGTGTCTCCAACTAAACATCTCAAAAGATTACCCAAACTTCTATTCACAACTTCTATCTGTCCATCAATTTTTGGGTGAAATGTAGAACTATATTTCAACTCAGTGCCAAACTTTCTCCAAAGAGTCTTCCAAAAGTATCCAACAAATTTAATATCTCGGGCAGAGATAATACTCCTTAGTAATCCATGTAATCTGATAATTTCCTTAAAGAAAAGATCTGCTACATGTACTGCATCTAATGTCTTTCTACAAGGTATAAAATGTGCCATTTTAGAAAATCTATCCACAACAACAAATATAGAATCATTACCTCTTACTGTCTTCGATAAGCCAAGAATAAAATCCATACTGATATCAATCCAAGGTTTCTCAGGTACAACAATCGGTGTATATAATCCAATATTTTGACTTACTCCTTTTGCAACTTGACAAACTCTACAACTTCTCACAAATTTTTGAACATCTTTATACAACTGTGGCCAAAATTATTTCTCCTTAAGTGAATTCAATGTTTTATCTGACACCAAAATGTCCAGCCAAACCACTACTATATTTCTCCTTTATCAAATTAGTTCTCATTGGTCCTCTCGGTATACACAACTGAATACCTTTAAACAACATACCTTCTTGAATAAAATATTCTTCCCATTTAGTACTCGGTTGGTCTTGAATAGGTGCTATGCACTTTCTCCATGGCTCAGAAAAATAAGAATCTCTCATGTCATCAAAACCAAGAACTTCAATTTTCATCTCGGTCATCAAAGATCTTCTTCTACTCAATGCATCAGCAACTCGATTAGTGACTCCACTCTTATGCTTTATCACAAATGTATAACTCTACAAATACTCAACCCATTGCATACGTCTCTTATTCAACTTATTCTAACTACCCAAATACTGTAAATCCTTATGATCGGTATACAACACAAATTCACTCAGTATCAAATAATGTCTCCATTTCTTCAGTGCTTGAACAATAGCATAGAATTCTTGATCATACACAAAATATTTCCTTTTTGCATCATTCAAATTTTCACTAAAGAAAGCAACGGGTTTACCTTCTTGACTTAACATGGCTCCAATTACACTACCAATTGCATCACATTCCACTTGAAATACCTTATTGAAATCAGACAATGCCAAAATAGGCAATTCAACCTTCTGCTTTAGAGTCTCAAAACTTTTATCAGCTCCATGTGTCCACTTGAATTCTCTTTTGTCTCCTCTCATAGTCTCAGTCATAGTATTACAAATTGAACTAAAATTCCTAATGAACTTTCAGTAAAAACTTGCCAAACCATGAAATGATCTTACCTCACTAGCATTCTCAGGTGTAGGCCAATTCAAAATAGCTTCAACCTTTTTAGGATCCATTTTCAAATCATCAGATGAAATCACAAATCCCAAATACACAATCTCCTCTTTCATGAATAAACACTTTTTCAGATTTATCAGCAACTTTTCTTCTTTCAATCTTTGCAAAACTTGTCTAACATGTAATAAATGTTGTTCTCTGGTCCTATTGAATATCAAAATATCATCAAGATATACAATTACAAACTTACCCAAGAATTTCTTCAAAACATCATTCATCAACCTCATAAAAGTACTTGGTACATTAGTTAAACCAAAAGGCATAACCAACCACTCATAAAAACCTTCCTTTTCCTTAAAAGTAGTCTTCCATTCATCACCTTCTCTGATTCTGATCTGATGATACCCACTTTTCAAATCAATTTTGGTAAAATACTTTGCTCTAATCAAACTATCCATTATGTCATCCATTCTCGGTATAGGAAACCTATACTTCACTGTTATCTTATTGATTGCTCTGGAATCAGTACACATTTGCCATTCTCCATTCTTTTTAGGTGCTAATATAGTAAGTACTGCACAAGGACTCAAACTTTCTCTAATCAAACCTTTCTCCAACAATTCTTGAATCTATCTATTCAATTCCTGATTCTCAGTAGGTGTCAACCGATGAGGTGCCTTATTCGGTAAACTAGCTCTAGGGATCAGATCCATGCAATGATCAATGCTTCTCTTCGATGGAAAACCATCAGGTACATTATCATAAATGATTTAACTATACTTGGTGAGTAACTTATCAATCTCCTCAAGGACACTATCCTCTGTTTTCTTACTCAGTTTGTTAGGAATCATAGCAAAACATACATCATTCTTCTTCAAGTCCTTAGCAAACTTTCTTCCTACCATCAAGAAAAATTTCATAGATGTTCAAACATTACAAACAGGTTCTTCCATAAAAGGTAACAAGATTTGTTTTCTTCCATCATCCCAAATAGTATATTTATGCAATCTTCCATCATATATAGCATGTCTATCATATTGCCAAGGTCTACCCAACAAAATATGACAACAATCCACAGGCGTGATATCACATAACACCTTATCATAGTACTTTCCAATTTTCAAATTCACATAGCATTGTTCACTTACCAAGAGTCTATGCTCATCTTTGATTCATGAAATCTGATAGGGCTTCAGATGTTCCAATCTCTTCAACTACAACTTTTTGACCATTTCCTCAAATGTCAGATTCTCCAAGCTACCACTGTCAATGATTACCTTCCAAACTTTATCAAAAACTCTACATTTGGTCTTGAACAAACTTTTCCTTATCGGATCTTCCTTTTTACCTTCATTCCAAAGTGCTCTCCTTACCATCACGTTATTTTCCTTCTCTGGCTCATTCGTTGACTCTTCTTGCACCAAAGCATTTCTACTGCTACCAGCCTTCTTACTTGCATGTGTACACTCAAATGATCTATGTCCTTCTTCTCCACAATTGTAACAAGTTCCTCAAAAACTTCCTCTACTATAACCACCTCGATAGTTACTGTATGCACCCTAAGATGGTCGCCTAGACTTTGGGCCCCCATTCAGTAATTTATCAAATCCCTGAATCAATATTTTCAATTATATCAATTTCCTTGATCAAATCCTATTTTATCATTTATTCGATTATTCTATAGGTTAACCATTTTATCCTAAGTCTTTATTTAATTAAAAGGAATATTTCCTCCCCTTTTATTAAATAAAAAGTCCCCACTTTTCCTCTTATCCTAAGTTGCACAAATAAAACATTATTCTCACTTTATAAAAAGGGAAAAAGCACTTTTTGTCTTATATGGGGCACAAAACTCAACTCTTATTTTCTCATTGGAGGATATTTGTGCACATGGATTGCTCTTCTTTCAAGCTCCACCTTTGATTAAATATTTTTCCTTTTAATCTCCATGGTCCATTCCTTCTCATTTCTTATAAAAGGAGAGCTCTCTTCCTCATTTGCATATCAATATTTTTATGCTAATGTTATGCTGCAGGTTTTCTAGGTCACTTTGGAGCTTTTGAAGATTTGGAGCATTCTTGGCTTTTGCATCTACATACTATTCTAGTCTCATTTCTTGCACTCTAGTTTCATTATCATGACATTCATAGTATAGATTTCATTTATGCTTTAGATCACTTCATCTAGCTTAATTAGGAAGGCTTTGTAATCCTTGCATATTTCCTTTCATAGCTTACCTTGCATTTTCATTCATAGTATAGCTTTACATTGCATTTCATTTTGATTCTTGGAGATATTGGCATTCTTTCCCTTGTCTTCATTTGAATCTCTCGTTGTGTGGTTGACTAGAAAGGTCATTAGCTTAATAGCTCTAGCTGAGAGCAAACTTTAAATAATCTTGCAACTCCATACATAGAGAGCTCTAGGTCACTTTCTAAGGTATCCCATTCATGGATTCCCTTGGATATAATGACTTAGAGAAGTGCACTATTTGAGGTGTACAGTTACTGCCTCTGCCTCTAGATGAACTTTCACCTTTCCACTCGGTCTTGCCTTTATCCAGATTTGTCTTTTTAGGTTCAGATCTACTATTTTCACCATGAGATCTACCTCTTCCTCTAGGGAATCTACCACCTCTACCTCTTTATCTTTGCTCATGTCTCTTATTCAATTTCTCCTTGGCCTTCAATGCAAATTGATAAGCCTCTTCAATGTTCTCCAATTTGACCAAACTGATTTCCTCTTGGATGGAAACTCTCAAGCCATTTAGGTATCTAGCAATTCTTTCCACATCATCTTCATCATGTCCAGATCTAATATCTAATCTATACAATTCCTCAGTATATTCTTTTATCGAGCTATCTTTCTACCTCAAACTTTGCATTCGCCTAACTAGGTTAATCTTATAATCACAAGGTAAGAACTTTCCTTTCAATTTATTCACCATTTTATTCCATACCTTGATTTTGTCTTTTTCTTTCCTCTTCCTGTCCAACTGCATATGTTCCCACCACAAGGATGCATGACTTTTCAACTTTGTGCTTGCAATTTTCTGTTGGAAATATAGATACAGTAACTGAGAGGGGGGGTGAATTAGTTAACCACAAAAATATTACCACTGATCCCTTAAATATCTTAACAAATTATTTACTATGCCATTCGGTAAATATACAGAGAAATGCTGAAAACTTGATCCTTGAAGTGTGTAATAATAAACTGTTCTTAAGCATTCATCACTAATTAACTTACATGAATAAAAAAAATAACATGAACACAAGAGACACCAGATTTACCATGGAAACCCAATATGGGAAAAACCACCAATTTAACTAGTTACTATTTTTCACTCTTCTGAAGTGATGCCCGGTTAGAAGCCAACCCGGTAAAAGGTTACAAAACACACTGTTAGGTGTGACCTTGTTAGAGGATTTAATCACCCTGCTAGGAGTGGCCTTGTAAGAGGTCTTGAAACAATTCAATAGAACTATTACCTTGTTAGAGGATTTATAAAATGGTTGTTAAACCAACTCGGTTAACATATTTTGATATCACTGCTATAATTGATAGAGAGTAACAATGAAATGACCTGCAACTGAATTGCTGAATATAGATCTCTGTTCTGTTTCACTAGATCCTTACTGATCAATTAAATCTTTGCTGCTCCTCAAGGATATCTGACCATCCTTCAAAATTTGCACACACCTTTCTTCAAAATGATTTCTACATGATGTATATCTTTTATTCACCACTTGACCTTCTATATATATATGCCATTTCATAATCATTTAGATTGTCAAGTCGGCACTAATAATTATTATAATAGTTAGCTGGGATAAACAAATTGTAATAACAAAATTCTTTGAAAGGGCCAACCTTGCTTGGTAAACATTAATCCTGAAAAGATTTCCTTCGGTGACCGAGAGAACTCGGTAACCACAGCGAATTCTGCAACATCCTTTGGAGACCGAGAGAGCTCGGTAACCACTAATTTTCCTTCGATAACTGAGGAGGCTCGGTTAACACTGTTACCCTATCATGTTTCCTTTAGACACCTGAGAGAACTCGATGGACACTAAAAACTGCCTAGCTAACCGACTAAGCTTGGTAGATACTAAGAACCACTTAGCTGACTGACTGAACTTGATAGATACTGAGAGTGATAATTGATATGAAATTTGTGTGACATCAAAGACAACACATAGCTAATCCAACAATGTCCTTCAAACAATTGTATCCAACAATCTCCCTCTTTGGCATTGATGGCAACACAACATGTCATAGCACAATGAAATTTCACAGAGAAACCAAGAGTAAGAAACATATCCTTAGCTTCATTCTGATTCCCATCATCTTCAAACTTCTTTCTCTGACTGAGAAATCTCCCTCTTAACTTCTCAAATTATTCTTCTTAGAAATTTCTTGAAATGACAGCAAACTCTCCCTCTTTGACAACACATGCCAAAGACAACTTACACAGTTTCGGTAAATATCAATGTACCTTATGTACTGATTCATATGCAATGATTCCCTGACTATGTTGCATCAACTGATTGATCTTCAACATGTTCTGGTTGATGCATCACTAAAACTTTATTTAGTGAACCTCAGACAGGGGAGTGACCCCTAACTTGCCTCTTACATACAAGAATGCATCCTTAGGTAGTGGCTTGGTGAAGATATCTGCAATTTGTTCTTTTGTATGAATATATTCTAATCTGATTTCCTTGTCCTGCACCAATTCTCTGACAAAGTGATATTTAATTGCAATGTGCTTGGTTTTGGAATGCATTACTAGATTCTTTGAAATATTTATTGCACTTGTATTATCACAAAACATAACAACTAGTTCTTTGATCTCAACCTTTATGCTTTCCAAAAGCTGTTTAAACCATATAATATTAGAGCAGTTTACTACTGCAGCAACATATTCTGCTTCTGCTATGGATTGGGATGTGCAGTTTTGCTTTTTACTAGTCCAAGATACTAACCTCTTGCTAAGAAAGAATGCTCCACCACTTGTACTCTTTCTGTCATCAATGTTTCCTGCCCAATCAGCATCAGTAAACACTTTTAAATCCAGATTGCCTCCAAATTTATACCACAAGCCATAATCTTCAGTTCCCCTTAAATACCTCAAGATTCTTTTGATTGCCATCATGTGATTTTCTCTGGGTTTAGCCGAGAATCTTGCCACTATTCCAACTGCTAAGGTAATATCAGGCCTTGTGTGTACTACATACTGTAATTTTCCAATCATTGATCTGTATAAGGTCTGATCTACTTCTTTTGAATCATCATCTTTGGTAAGCTTCAGTCCAGTACACATGGGTGTACCAACTGGTTTTGAATCTTCCATACCAAATTTCTTAAGTATTTCCCTGATATATTTAGACTGAGTAATGTAGATACCATTTTTGTTCTGCTGAATCTGAAGTCCAACAAAGAATTTTATCTGACCAAACATAGACATTTCAAATTCTTTGTTCATAAGCTCTGAAAATTCTTTACACTGATCATCATTTCCTATAAACACAGTATCATCCACAAATATTTTTGCCAAAACAATTTTGTTATCTGATCCTTCTTTGATGTATAAATTGTTGTTGTCATTAGCCCTTTTGAAATCAATCTGAGTAAGATAGTTATGTAATCTTTCATACCATGCTCTAGGAGCTTGTTTCAGACCATACAATGCTTTGTGTAATTTGTAGACCATATCTCTTTTGTCTGGATCAATAAAACCTTCAGGTTGCTCAATGTAGACTTCTTCCTCAAGAATACCATTGAGAAAAGAAGATTTGATATCCATCTGATATACCTTAAATCCTTTATGTGCTACATATGCAAGTAAAGTCCTCACACCTTCTAATCTTGCAATAGGAGCAAAAGTCTCTCCATAATCTATTCCTTCTTCTTGAGAATATCCTTTACATACCAATCTTGCTTTGTTTCTTGATACTTGACCATCTTCATTCAACTTATTTCTAAATACCCATTTTGTCCCAATTACATTTTTATCTTTAGGCCTAGGTACAAGAGTCCATGTCTTATTTTTCTCTATTTTCTCTATTTCTTCATTCATAGCCTCAATCCAACTTTCATTTTCTAATGCATCTTTGACATTTTTAGGTTCAAAATCAGCAAATAAACATGTACCTTTTAGTTTACTTCTTGTCATAGTACCATCTAATTTGTTTCCAATAATCTGATCTGGTTTATGATGCTTTCTGACGTACTTGGCTAATACAGGTTCCTTGCTTCCTAAATGAGTTACATTGTCATCTTCTTCATCTTCAGGTTCAAATTGCTCGAGCTCGGTAGATACTTGCTTGGTAGCTTCAGACTGAGACTCGGTACTTTGTGACTCGGTCTGAACTTCTTCTTGTGACTCGGTTACTGTACTGGGCTTGGTAGATGTAGTCTCCTTACATGTGTCTAGCAATGTATCAGGTTTGATGTAAAAAAAATTTATGTAGTCCTCTGGTTCCTTTTTGCTTTCTTCTTTAATCTTTTCTGCAAACTCATCAATTCTCACATGTGCACTTTCTATGATTTTGTGAGTAGACAAATTTAGACATCTATATGCCTTACTTTTGCAAGAATATCCCAAAAATATTCCTTCATCACTTTTTACATCAAATTTTCCATTTCTAGATTCTTTTAAGATGTAACATTTACTACCAAATACTTTTAGGTAACTTACATTTGGTTTGTAGCCATACCATAGCTCATATGGAGTCTGAATGTGTCTTTTCTCAGCTGTACTCGGTTCAAGGTATGAACTGCAGTGCTGATAGCTTCCTTCCAGTATTTCATAGCAATGTTCTTTTCAATCATTAGAGTCCTTGCACAGTCCATGATAGATTTGTTCCTTCTTTCGGCTATTCCATTCTGCTCAGGAGTTCTCGGGGCTGATACCTGTCTTTTGATTCCTCTTTCAATGCATAAATTATTGAATTCATGGGAGATGAATTCACCACCTCTGTCTAATCTCAAGCATTTTATTCTTTTTCTTGTTTCCTTTTCTACTCTTGCTAAATACCATTTGAACTTCTCAAATGCTTCAAACTTTTCTCTTAAATACATAACAGTCATCATTCTAGAATAATCATCAACAAAGAGAATAAAGAATTTTTCTCCGGTATAGCTCTCAATTCCAATAGGTCCACATAAATCAGTATGCACAATTTCCAAAATATCTTCAGACTGATAGTTTTTACTTTTGAAACTAGACTTTCCCATTTTACCAATTTGACAATTCTTGCATAGACCAACATCAGGTTTCTTCAAAGTAGGAATACCTCTTACTTTCTTGAATTTGCTTATTTTCATCATGTTGTCAAAATTTACATGACATAACCTTTTGTGCCATAACCAACTTTCTTCAATTTGAGCAATAAAACATGATTAATCACCAAGATCAAGATAAAACAAGTTACCTTTGGTTTGTTTGCCTGATCCTATCAGTTTTCCTTTGTCATCCAGTAGTCTTGCTTTGCCATTCATGAATTCAACCTTGAATCCAATGTTGATTAGCTGTGCTACACTTAGAAGATTATGCTTTAGTCCTTCGACCCAATATGCATTATCACATATAAGTTCTTTGGTTAATGAAATTCATCCCTTTCCTTTTATACAACAGGGTTCATTGTTTCCAAACCTTACATTACCACCATCAAAGTTTTCAAAGTGTTCAAACTTGGTCCAATCACCAGTCATATGATGTGAACATCCACTGTCTATAATCCATGTATCATTCTTGCTTATATGAGAGATAAGTGCCATCTCATCTTCATCATTATCAGATTCATCTTTTACAGCAATGAAAACAATTTCTTCTTCACTATCATCTGAATCTTTAGCTAAAAAACATGTTTTCTTACCTTTATCCTTGAATGATTTGAAATTTTTCTTGCCATTGTACTTGTAATTTTTCTTCTCATCTTTGCTTTGCTTGTTTGGACACCTAGCTGCAATATGACCAATTTCTTCACATGAAAAATAGATTAAGGGAGTTTTACCTTTGTATTTTCCTCTGCCTCTTGAATACTTCTTTGCAAGTAATGCTTCAATAACTTCAAGATCGCTATCAGAACTTTCCTCTAATTCTTCTTCACTTTCTGATTGGATTTTCTTCCCTTTCTTGAGTGAAAGTTTGGCCTCAAAAGCTGATTCAATATTTTTAGAAGTTGGAACATAGTTGTCATAGTTATCCAGTTCAAAGGCTGTCAATCTTCCAACTAAGGCATCCAAACTTATATTGTGATTTTCTTCACATCTTCTTTCTTGAATAGTAGAAACTCTTATTGCATAAATAGGGAGTAATGTTCTAAGAACCTTATTTATAACTGTTTCATCATCAATTTTTCCTCCAGAAGCTCTAATTGCACTAACACTTGTCTTGATCCTTTCAACATATTTTGCAATGTTTTCTTCTTCTCTCATTTTCATTTGATCAAATTGTCCTCTTAGGCTCTCTGCTTTGGCTCTCTTCACATTATCATCACCCCCATAGATTTTCTTCAGCTTGTTCCACATTTCATGAGCAATTGTGCAGTCTTTGATTTCATCAAATTCTTCATAGCTAAGAGCTAATGCAATTTCTATCATCATAGTGTTATGGTTCTTCTTCTCTGCAATGTCTTCAACAGTTAATGTCCCAGTAGGATTTGTATATTCTTGATCAATATATTTGCATCCTAAATCACCAATGGAAGCCAGATGTAGTCTCATGAGACCTTGCCATGCTGAAAAGTTATTTCTGTTAAGCCTTGGAATTTCTCTTTTGTAAGACATCCTAATCTTTAGCTTAGGTCCTTGAAACCCTTCTTGCAAGCACCAAAAGCTCTTATACCAATTGTTGGAAATATAGATGCAGTAACTAAGAGGGGGGGTGAATCAGTTAACCACAAAAATATTACCACTGATCCCTTAAATATCTTAACAAATTATTTACTATGCCATTCGGTAAATATACAGAGAAATGCTAAAAACTTGATCCTTGAAGTGTGTAATAATTAAACTGTTCTTAAGCATTCATCACTAATTAACTTACATGAATAAAGAAAATAACATGAACACAAGAGACACCAGATTTACCATGGAAACCCAATATGGGAAAAACCACCAATGTAACTAGTTACTATTTTTCACTCTTCTGAAGTGATGCCCGGTTAGAAGCCAACCCAGTAAAAGGTTACAAAACACACTGTTAGGTGTGACCTTGTTAGAGGATTTAATCACCCTACTAGGAGTGGCCTTGTAAGAGGTCTTGAAACAATTCAATAGAACTGTTACCTTGTTAGAGGATTTACAAAATGGTTGTTAAACCAACTCAGTTAAGAGATTTTGATATCACTGCTACAATTGCTAGAGAGTAACAATGAAATGACCTACAACTGAATTGCTGAATATAGATCTCTATTCTATTTCACTAGATCCTTACTGATCAATTAAATCTTTGCTGCTCCTCAAGGATATCTGACCATCCTTCAAAATTCACACACACCTTTCTTCAAAATGATTTCTGCATGTTGTATATCTTTTATTCACCACTTGACCTTCTATATATATATATATGTCATTTCATAATAATTTAGATTGTCAAGTTGGCACTAATAATTATTATAATAGTCAGCTGGGATAAACAAACTGTAATAACAAAATTCTTTGAAAGGGTCAACCTTGCTCGATAAACATTAATCCTGAAAATATTTCCTTCAGTGACCGAGAGAACTCGGTAACCACAGCGAATTCTGCAACATCCTTTGGAGATTGAGAGAGCTCGGTAACCACTAATTTTCCTTCGATAATCAAGGAGGCTCGGTTAACACTATTACCCTATCATGTTTCCTTTAGACACCCGAGAGAACTCGGTAGACACTAAAAACTGCCTAGCTGACTGACTGAGCTCGGTAGATACTAAGAACCGCTTAGTGACCGACTGAACTCAGTAGATACTGAGAGTGATAATTGATATGACATTTGTGTGACATAAAAGACAACACATAGCTAATCCAACAATGTCCTTCAGACAATTGTATCCAACAATTTTCACCTTCTTTTCCTCAAGTACATTTTCATACTCAAAGTACTTTTCCATCTCAGTGATCCAGTCCACTAATTCATCATAATCTAATTTTCCACCATACTCGGAGGATTGAAATGTGGTGTAGACTTCAGACTTGTCAAAGCCTTCAAGAATCTTTCCTCATCATAATCCATCACAGGTGTAGGTTCCACATTCGCTTGTTCTTCCTCAACTTCATCATCACTAACATCTTCAAGATGTCTTCCTCTTCTTTGGGTTGTTTCAACAGCTTCCAATCTAGCAGCAAGTTGTCTCAACATGTCTACTAATCCTGGATCTGCATCTTGCCTCCCATGAACCATCTTAAAAACCCTCTGCAACTACAAGTTAGATTGCAATCTTCTACCCCACAACAATTCAACTAGGGCTTCACAAGAAGGAACCTTCAAACCTAGATTCGCAAACCTAGATCCAGATCTCACCTCGCTCTGATACCACCTAATGCAAGAGATGATACTAAGAGGGGCCAAAGGCTCACCCTAACCAGATCCACCTTGCAGAACAACACACGGAAGCAACAACAACATAAGTGGGAGAGAGAAATGCAGATGCTTTCATATATTATCTTCAAATAGATTCATACATGTCAAGCTGTAAGGTCTTCCCAGTTTAGGCCAGTTATTACTATCAAGTACATAAGTCCTCAAACATGCGAGGATCTACAGATAATCCCAAATTCTATCTTCTATCTTCTATCCCAAAAATTGACTCTCTAAACTCTAACCAAACAAATACATTTATACAAGAGGCTACTGACCCAAGTCGGCCTTCAGATCCACAATCAACGGAAGGGATGACTAGATCTAGGTCCACATGCTCCCCAATGATGGATACCAACATTAAATCCACAAACCAAATTAAATTCACAAGTCGGCCTCAAAAGAAAATCCAAAACAAACAACTCGGCAAGCAAGGAAACCGAGTGCTAGAAAAGCCTCGCCGAGTGCTAGGGAATTAACCGAGTGTAAGATTGTTTGTTTGAAAGTATTAATGATGCAACTTTTCTTCCAGCATCTACTATGATAAAGTCTATTTTTATTATCATTAATTCTCTATACTTAGATGGCTTGACTGAATGACTATCATTTTGATAAGGAAGAAGATTGTTGGGTAAAGGGATAAAAGTTTTATCATATTGTTGTTTATATTTTTTGATGATTCAGACTTGGAAGTTGATTCATGACAAAAATGAAAGTTGGTATAATATTGAAATTCTTAATTATATTATTACAGATTGTTCTTATCTTTCTGGTGACAGGAAGTATAGATTGATGAGACAAGTTTAATAATTTGATTTAAATTCAAGAGAAGATTTGGATTTGTTGAATTTTAGTTTTGCAAATTTCTACAAGAAATTCAAAGAACAGATCATATGAATTACAAATTGGATTGTGAATAAAAATCACATTTGGATTGGTTGACCTTTTTGTAAGTTTGTGAATGCAGATAAGAAGAGTACATGTACAAGTATATGAGGATGGTGGTTTTTTAATATAGGAAAAAGAGAAAGAGTATGTCCTTTCAAAGGTTAATAAATGATTGTCATTGTTGACAAGATTTCTATAGTGAATTTTCATAGATAAAGTTATGTATTCAAAACAGAGTATTCTTCTGTATTAAAACTTATTCTTATGTATGTTTGGGAAGTGGGTGCTTCTACAAGTTTTTGTGTGAAGCAAAGGCTATGTGAGGAAAAGTATATGCTATGTGAGATAGTTTGGCTATGTGAGGCTATATATGTTATGTGAGGAATGTTATTGGCTATGTGAAGCTTAATGTATGCTATGCGAGGCACATTTTCTAAGTGAGGCATAATAAAAGAATTTGAGAGAGTGGTTTTTTACACTAAGGGGTTTTCCACTATAAACAAGGTGTCTATGATCTTTTTGTGTATATTTGTCTTATCGTTCATTTTTATCTTGCATATAAAGCACATACATTTGTTGATGATAAAAGTAACCATTTCTTATATATTATTGGTTTAACACTAAAATTTAAAAAGTTTTACAGATCATTAATTCACTCCCCCCTCTCAGTGATCCTGGTATTCCAACAAGTTGTATCAAAGTGAGGGTTCCCAGTGCTAGGTCTAAAAACCTTGGGTACGTCTTTGTGATAGAATTCATTTTAGGTATGGCTCAAGAAATTTTGTTAGGTCCTTGGTTTGATGGTTATGATTATGAGTTTTGAGCAATAAAGATGCAAGCCTATCTTCTATCTCTAGATGTTGATATGTGGGATGTTGTTGTTAATAAGCATTCTAGAAATGATGATACAAGAACAAGGAAAGTTATTTTGAGTTTTTTTTCTAGAGATGTATCTATTAAAGTAATGCATTGTAAGTCCTCGCAAGAAGTTTGGAATAAACTAAGGATCATTTATCATTGTAATGTGTGATAAAGGAAATTACATTCAATGATAATCTAAGGAGTCTTCATGTTTGTTATTATGTAAGTTCTAATGAAGAAGGGGTGTCCTCATTTATGGCTATTGATCATACTAATGTAGAATTGAAAAGTGAACATGAAAAATATTTAGAGCAGTTAGTCATCACTTTAAAGGTTTAATGTGAAGAAGAAAGAAGGAAAGATGATGTCCTAAGAGAGAAGTTATAAATGAAACATAATGAATATCATAATCTTGAAGCTGAAACAGTTAAGTTGAGAAAGAAAGTGACTAGTTTTAAAAGTAATAGTAAACTAATCTATAGACACCTAAAAATGGTCAACGCCTATGTGCACCCTTTTTTTAAAATATGTCTTGAATGTCTAACTTTCATCCCTAATTCACTAATATTTCTCCTTGATTTTTCCTCATTTTTGACGTAATCAATCACTTTTGAAATCAAATCATGTCATTATCAAAATTATCAGAGTCATTTCAACTCCTTATCAAAATGATCAAAATTGATCCTATGCCTCATCAAAATCATCAATTTGGTCTAATCAACTAATTTGTCTTCTTTAGGGGTAAACAATTCATAATTTATGCCTGTCTTAACCTTGATAAATAAATTACATTTATTTGTCCCATTTTCCCTAAGTTTCACAATTAATTAATTTGACATTAATTAATTGGCTAATTATTAATTTATGGAGTTTTTATAGTTCCTAAATCCTAACTTTCATTTTGTGGGAATAAATGAATTTTAAAATTTAATAATTCCCTCCTTTAGCCAAATGGGATTTTATCCTTTAATTTGTGCTTCACCCACTTTTCTAGCCTCCACTTCCTCTTTTTTAGCCTCCACCTTCTCTTTTCCTTTTTATCATAAATTGTCATAGTTTATGACAATTTTCCATTTTCCCTTTTGTCATAATTGTCATAATTTATGACAATTTTCTTTTTTCCCTTTTGTCATATTTGTCATAGCTTATCATAAATTTCCCTTTTTAACTCAATAATTTCTAATTGTGCATTCAATTTGTAATAAGTTGTCATAATTAATGATAAATTTCTTCTTTCATATTTTCAATTGCCATAATCTATGACAATTTCCCTTTTGCACACTTAATTGCTAAATTTGCAAATTCTATAAATTGAGCCTCATTTGCACTAATTTGGCTAACCATGATCCTAGTATTCTCATTATCATCATTTTTCTTTTAATATTTTGTGCATATTTTGTCAAGATCAAGAGCTACATCAATCAACTTCAATAGAGAAGAAAGGAGAACATGGAAGCTACATTTGACAGGGGTTTTATGTTATTTTTGCATTTTTTTTTATCCTTGTTTCAAATGGCTTTTATGGTAGATTGGATTGGTTTGCATTTATTGTTTATGAGATTTGTGGTTCTCTCATTTATGCTTTCTAATGCCTTTTTCTAGTCTTGCATTTGGTGAACCCGATGCGAACATGCAAAATCTAATTTGGTTTGGTGTTTTTTTATGTGTTTTGCAGGTAAAATAACAAGACTTGTGCACTTGGGAGTCTAACTTGTGATATTACCAAGATTTTTTTCTTTTAGACATGGAGAAAAACACAATGTTTAATTAGTCTTTAAAATGAACTACAAATGCACATAGACTAATTAGTGGGCTAAATGAACAATAAATTCTACATAGTCTAATTAGGAGGATAATTGGCTACAAATTTCACATAGCCTAATTAGTGGGTAAATGAACTACAATTTTCACATAGTCTAATTAGGTGGATCAAAGAACCCAACAATCTTTCACCTAGTTTTAATTAGGAAGGAAAAAGAATAACAAACTATCATATTTTAATTATATTTCCTTTCTTAATGGGTTAATGAACAACAATTATCATACAATTTTAATTGGGAAGGAAAAGAACCATAAATTGTGTTTTCTATCACATTTCCTTTCTAAGTTGAAAATTATCTTTTTCTTTTAAGTGTTTGGTGTGTCTTCCTATTTGTAATTTCCAAAGGTTTGTATGGATGTATCCTCTCCCCTCACCTTCGTGGATCTTGGGTGTAAGATAAATCCATGCAATTCTTTTAGAGAGGCCTGCCTTGGACCAAGGTGTTCACTTTGAATATGCCATGGGATGACGTCAAGCAGTAGTAGGCAAAATTTGGGTCTCCATCCAAACTACTATATAAATGTGCAATTGTGACTAATAGTCCAATTGACAGTGTGGCTAGGTGATAAATCTCCTCTAGTACCCTTATGGTGCCTAAAACCTTGGTTCTCAAGGTTGGGAGACCTCCTGAGGGATTTTATCACACCACCCATTGAACTAGATGTCTGAGACTAAACAACATATTGTAGTTTCCAAAAACCTTCTATTCATTGACGCAAGGGGTCATCCATGCTCGTGAAGACATCCCACACTTTTCGCAGCTCTTGGTAGAGACATTGGGTCCTTGGGATGTGATGACCCTTGGAATTTGAAGCTTGGTGTGCTTGAGAAGTGAGTGCACTATAAGGGGGAGCCTATGCCTCCAAGCTTCTAGGATGTTTTTCCTGAGTAGGCACGGTTGAACTTAGTTCAAGGGGGAATTCAGTGAATATTGTCCTTCCAACATAGGTTGTGGTGTATTTGTTTAAATATCAAAACAACCATTCTATCTGATGTGTCTTGTGTAAGTGCTCAAATATTGAAAGAACTTTCAAAATACCTTCAAAACATTCCAAATATTTTAAAACATTGCAAAATTTTCAAAACATTCCAAACATTTGAAAACCTTGAAAAACATTTCAAAACTTGTCAAAACACTCAATTTGGTCACAAACACTTTGTCTTGAAACCTTGTGAACAATGGACTTTAAGAACACTTATTTTCAAAACTTGTGGCATGTATAGGAGCCCTTACTTTACATTTTCATACGATAGTCCTTGCATAATTTTCATTATCCCCCTTGCATTTGTAATGTTTTATCCCCATCATAGTCCTCATTTTGATCTTCATTTTAGTCATATTTCATTTTTCATTTAGAACCTATAAAATCTTTTGCAAAATCCCCCCAAAATCCAAATTTTAGAGTCTCTCCTTATGTTTTTGAAAACAAGATCTTGACTTAGTCCCTATATCCCTTTTATCAAAATTATCCTTTTGTCAAGCTCCATTTTTGTCATGTTGGATTTGATCTAGTCCCTTTTTATCTAGTTGTCCTTGTCCTTTTGATTCCTTTTACGTCAAGATCCCTATTCAATTTTCTAAGGTTATACCCTTAGATTTGTATTTTACAAAGATTTTGTCAAAGTCCAAAATCCCAAAACATAGTTTCATTTTGCATAATCATTAAAAATCCAAAAAATCCAAAAAAAAATCATTTTAATATCTTCCTAAGTTGCATTTTCACATTATTTCAAAAGCCTTTGCATACATTAGCTTTCATTCTCATTCCAAGGTCTCCTAAAAAATCCAAAACAAAGTTGCATATCCTTCATCCTTAGTTGCATTTAGTCATCATGCCAATTGTGACAAGGCAACAAGGTTCTTACCAACCCATGTGTATTTTAAATGAGAACATACAAGCACCCTTTGACCCAAGACAAGGTATACCTTTTTAAATTCAAGGTTGTGACCCAAACATCATGTACCCTTCAAGACAAGAGACACAAGAACCTATGTTACAACAAGTGCCTATATTACAACAAGTACCTATATAGTAGCAAGCACTTGTGTTACCACAAGCACAAGCACAAGTCAACATGATGTTTCAAACAAATAAATATAAATCAAATCATAAGATTTCAAATCTTAATGAGATGCTTTCTCTATTGGGATATCATCAAGAGCCAAACCAACAAAAACAACGAATGCAACAAAGGCCACAATGTCAAGTGGGTCAAGGATCTCATCCTCAAAAAAATGTTCAATGCCCACCCAGAATGCAACAAATATATTAAAAGTCACCTTTGCAACAACAATTCCAAGAACAACAACAACTTACACAACAATCTCAAAAACAACATTTTCCACAACAATTTCAACAAGACCAAATTCCTCCATCAACCTCCAATCACACTTCTAATGATACAACCTTCCAAGGGCTATCCATAGAAGAAATTCAAGATAGTCTCATTCGTAATGAAAGTCCCTTCCATTATTTCAAAGTACTAGATCCAATGCCACCATGTCTTCCAACTTCAAGCACTCCCATTCAAGAGAGTCCCATGCAAACTCCATCTCCTTCATGTCAAAATGTTGACCCTTTTCCAGAGTCCCCTATACATATTCCAATTCAAACCCCATGTCAAGAGGATGCACTAAAACATGACGAAATGAGTCCTGAAACAAATCAAGATCAAGATCCTAATAATGACCAATCCCCTCCAATTTTTGACCAAGATCCCATTTCCCTTGAGCTTCATAATGATCCTATTATCCCTAACCCTCATATCAAAGAAGGCCCCTTTCCATGCCAAGAGAAAAATGTCCTTTCAAATCTCATTGACCTTTCACTTCTTAAGCAAGATCCTAACCTCTCTTCAATTCCTTCCAATTATTCCATTCAAAACCAAGAGAATAATACCCTTATAATGGAATCTCATTATCCCATTCCATTTCAAGATAAAAGTATCACCATCATCCGTTTGGATCCTCCTGAAGATCCATCCATTCATTCATGTTCATGCTCTTGTCTTCTAGATCTCTTACAAGATCCTATCTTTCTAGATGATCATGTCATTGTTCCTAATCCATCATAGGATCTTGTTATTCTTCTTGATCCCCCTCATGATTTAAACAAATTTGTGCAAAATGTTCATGAACCATTTACACTTTAAATGGGCTCCACTAGTTCCATCAAGTCGGGTCCATCTCATGTTCCTACTAGTCCTTCCATACCATACACATCACAAAATCGACTTGCGTCTACTAGCAAGTCTCCTTTTGATCAAAATCATTATCAAGTCAAATGGTTAAGCATCCATGAGAAAGGTATATTAAAACCCTTTCAAGTAAAAGAAAAGTCTAAAGGTCATGACCTCGGTCCTAAAGCTCACTCTCAAGGCATTGATATCCCTTCAAAACCTAAATCCAAATGTATACCTTCTCCTTCACCCCTTCCATCCATCTTAGGTCCATAATTTCCTTCATCCACTCGCTCACAATCCACTTACCCTTTCCCACATACAAGTTAGAAAAGGAACACATCTTGGAGAACCTTCCACCCATCCAAAAGGCCTCCATACAATTCATATCCATCCATGAATCCCCTTCATCTTCCAAGAAATTTGGATTCCAAGAATAAATTCCATAAGTCAAGCAATCCACATGTAGTCAAGGATCAACATGTCCAGTCTAATCGACATGTGAGTACAAAGAAAAATATGATCCAAAAAGAAAAATAAATGTCAAAAATGCCACAAAGGCCCATTAAGAAAAAATAAAAGTCAAAATCAATATGGGTTCCTAAATCCCTCTTGCAAGAAATACATGCCAAGGACCCACAAAAGAATTAAAAATACAAATGCATGTGGATTCCCAAGAAGATTCTCGAAGCACAAAATCCTAAAGAAAAATCCAAGTTGGCATCCAAAGCTTATATCCCTCCATCTAAAAGCCGTTCATCTTCCAAATCCATTTTGGGTCCTTATGTCTCAAAATCCATATCCATTCCTCCACAAAATCCAAAATCTCCTTTTCCTCCATCACTCCATCACCCATCAAGGTGTGTTCCTATGTTGTTCATGCCTCCCTTTCCATCCACTCAAATTTAATATTTCCTACATTCCCTCCATTATCCAACACCTATTTTCCATCCTTTCATCCAACCTACTTGATCCTTTGCATAATCCTTATCCTATCATATCCAACTATCCATTTCGTATCCCTTTTTTGTCACTCTACCAATGTCTTTGAGCATACTATCATAATCATGACCCATTATTATATGTCATTTCAAAAGAGCCATTCAAAGATCCAGGTACTTGAGTCCTTCTTCCATGTCATGTCATGCGTACATTGTCTTCTTAAGAATGTCAAAAATAGAAAAATTTGAAAAAAGTCAAAAAGAAAAGGAAAAGAAAAGAGAGAGAAAATAGTTTCCTTGATGAAAACCTGGCAAACAGGCATCTCACAAAAAAGAAGAATAAAGAGAAATAATTTCATCCAATAATGAAAACCTAGCAAACAGGCGCTTTGGGCAAGTACCATGATGAAAACCTGGCAAACAAGCATCATGTGTAATTTATGAATTTCTTGCATTCCATACTTGGGGGCAGGTTTTGTCGATATTTTCATATCTTATTATAACCCTATCATTTCTTCAATTATTCCTATCATCTCCTCCATTATCATATTTCCCTCATATCCCTTATCCTATCAATATCCACATTCCCTTTTTTCCAATTTTGATATTGACAAGATTAAGGATCTCTCTAGAAGCATCACATGTCCTATCTACTCTACATTATCTTGACCCCTTTGGTCCATAATGCCTATCATAGTACATCCCTTTGGTCCATACTACATATCTTATTGCAACCTTTAATCCCTATCCCCCTTTTGTCCACTATTGATCTCTCTTATCCTATCCATGTCTTGTCATTATCCCATCCATATCCAATCATGTCCCTATCCAACTCCCTTTCTTGGTCTTGGTATAAAATAAGGATGTAAAAATGCAACATGTATTTCAAAAAAAAACCTCTTGACATGTCTAGTCCTATGCATCACTCACCATCTCTTGTCATATCCAATCCCTAACCTTGGAAAAAAAATATGTTATCCCTATTTTGTGGATAGTCCTTGGCAACCCAAACATAACTTCAATGACATACTCAAAAACCCTTTCTCCTTCATCCACCTACCTGCCTCTCCATCAATCCATAATGTCTATGCCTTGCTAGACACTAGGGTAAATTCAATCCTTCTTGCAAATGTAAATATAAAGTCCTAAAAAAATCATTAAAAAAATCAAATATGATGCTAAAAAATAACTAAAAATCAAATACAACCTTAAACAAATAAGTAAAAAATTAAATATGATGCTGAAAAAAAAACTAAAAATCAAATATGATGCTGAAAAAATAACTACAAATTATACTTCATAAAATGTCTTTAAAAAATCACTAAAAAGGGATAAAAGTCTAGAAATCTCTAAAAATCAATTAAAGTTCTGAAAATAATCTCTAAAAAATCAAATATGATCCTTAAAAAATCAGTAAAAAATCAAATACAAAGCTGAAAAAATCCTAAAAACCATAAAATGTCCTAAAAAATCTTTAAAATTACAAAATATCCTTAAAAAAAAAGCAAAAAAAATTAAATATTTTCAAAATCATAAAAAAAATTAAATCCTTAAAAAATCTACAATAAATTTACACATAATCATTTTCCTTTCTTTCAATAAATTGTCTCTTGTGACAAGATAAACATTTCAACAAATGCAGTCTGAAGACTTTTAAACATCGTGCTTAACAAAATCATGCATCAACAGACAAACTATCCAATCATGTCAGCAATCAATCAGATCAAGCTTTTCCTATCAATCAATCAACATCAATCAATCTTTTATCAAACTTTTCATTTGTCTTATACAGGGTGTGGTATACTTGAAACCAAATGATATTTGTATTAGATGGGGTACTTCATTCCTGAACCCAGACACTATCACAATCATCAATGAAACAAACGATCAATTTTGATAAAAAGATCAAATTATATGTTGGCTTGCTTGGTTTAGTGAGTCTTATCTTTTATTGATTTATCATTTGATCATGTTCTTATGCTACTCCAGGATATCACTGAGTGATGAGAGTGGTCGGGATGGTTCATGGTCATTTATTTTTATTTTTTCTTCTTCTTTTTGGATGATCTCATGAGATTTTGGGGCATTCCATTAATATGTATCAGGAAAGACGAGATCATTCTCTATCTGCATTGTGTTTTTTTCACACAAATGGATCACATTATCATCCTAGCTTTATGTGCTATGGTGTGACACATCCATTTTGCCATATTAAAATAAATCGCTAGTGACATAAAATGCACTTATGAAAGCAAACTTTCATCATTATTAACTCTTCTTCATATAATTTTATCCTTTTACTAACATTCCTCCCATCATTCCTTGTAATCATTTCCTTTTCGAAAAATTATCCTCGAGTCAATTTTTGCCCAATTTTTCAAGGGGGCACCCTACCTCCATTCTTTCGATCCACTGGGGCAATGATCTTTTATTTTTTCTTTTAATCAACCCTCATAATCACATTGTATCAAAGAGGGGAAAAATGTAGACACCTAAAAAGGGTCAATGCCTATGTGCACCCTTTTTCTAACATGTCTTCAATGTCTAATTTTCATCCCTAATTCACTAATATTTCTCCTTGATTTTTCCTCATTTTTTACCTAATCAATCGCTTTTGAAATCAAATCATGTCATTATCAAAATTATTAGAGGCATTTCAAATCCTTATCAAAATTATCAAAATTGACCCTTTGCCTCATCAATATCATCAATTTGATCAAATCAATTAATTTTTCTTCTTTAGGGGTAAATAATCCATAATTTATCCCTAAGTCTTAACCTTGATAGATAAATTACATTTATTTGTCCCCTTTTCCCTAAGTTTCACAATTAGTTAATTTGACATTAATTAATTGGCTAATTATTAATTTATGGAATTTTTATACTTCCTAAATCCTAAAAAAAAAATTGTGGGAAAAAAATAATTTTAAAATTCAGTAATTCCCTCCTTTTACCAAATGGGGTTTTATCCCTTAATTTATGCTTCACCCACTTTTCTAGCTTCCACTTCCTCTTTTTTAGCCTCCACCTTCCATTTTCCTTTTTTCATAAATTGTCATAGTTTATGACAATTTTCCTTTTTCCCTTTTGTCATAATAGTCATAATTTATGACAATTTTCCTTTTTTCCTTTTGCCATGTGTCATAGCTTATGACAAATTTCCATTTTTTTATTCACTAATTTCTAATTGTGCATTCAATTTTTCATAAGTTTTCATAATTAATGAAAAATTTCCTCTTTTAAATTTGCCAATTGCCATAATCTATGAAAATTTCCCTTTTGCACACTTAATTGTTAAATTTTCAAATTCTCTTACAAATTCTATAAATTGAGCATCATTTGCACTAATTTGGCTAACCATGATCCTAGTATTCTCATTATCAACATTTTTCTTTCAATATTTTGTGCGTATTTTGTCAAGATCAAGAGCTACATCAATCAACTTCAATGGAGAAGAAAGGAGAACATGGAAGCTACATTTGAAGGGGGGTTTTATGTTATTTTTGCATATATATTTTAATTCTTGTTTCAAATGGCTTTTATGGTAGATTAGACTAGTTTGCATATATTTTTTATGAGATTTGCGGTTCTCTCATTTATGCTTTATAATGCCTTTTTCTAGTCTTACATGATCAAACATGTGAACAATTCTATTTATAACTTGATAGGAAGTTGTAATAATAATCAAGAACAATCATCTTCAATATCTAATTATGGAGGTTTAAAAGATCATGTAAATAGAAGCAAATATTTCTCACAAGTTTCATACAGAGAAGGCCAGATTAATTTGAACAAGAGTTCAACAGATGCTGGTAAAAGATTTATCTTTCAGCCTAATTCATTCTTTGTTGGATATTGCTTCTATTGTAATCAGTTTGGTCATAAAGTTAATAACTGCACAATGGCTTTAAAAAGAATTTCAAGATTTGGTTATAAGGACTTTCTTGGTAGAATTCAAAATCTCAAGTGTTTCAATTGCAACAACTTTTTTCATTTTAAAAGACATTGCAAACAAGTTAAGCATACCATTGTTTGTGAAAAAGATACTAATTAATCAAAGTTTGATATGAAGAAAGAAAGGATTTGGAAATCAAAGTATAATTTCATGCTTGTTCAAGTTGCTTTCCACTCTGAAAAGAAAGATTTATGGATTATAGACACTGGGTTCTCAAACCATATCACATGAGACAAAAGTAAGTTCACTAAGTTAGAAATATATGGAGGATGCATTAATTTTGGTGATGATTCTTCTAGAAAGATTAATGATATAGGATCCTGGATGATAAATAAAAATGTGACTATCAATTATGTCTACTTTGTAGGACTAAAATATAATCTTTTGAGTGTTAGCCAAATCTGTGTTAATGGTTATGTAGTAACATTTGATGATTATGGTTGCAAAATAAAAATGAAATCTGAAAAATTGGTGGTAATAGGTAAAAGAACTAGAGAATACATTTATAACCTCAAAGATAATACAAGTACTAATGAATGTGTTAATGTTTGTCTTTTGGGATAGGTGAAGAAAGAATGGTTATGGCACAAAAGGCTTGGACATCTGAACTTTGATAATCTTGCCAAGGTATGCAAAAATCATAATGTGAAAGGTATGCCACTTTTACACAAACCAAAGAATAGCATTTGTAAATGGTGTCAACATGGAAAGAAAACAAAATATTTTTTTTCTACTAAAGAACACTCATCTGCTCAACCTTTACAACTTGTTCACTTAATCTTGTGTGCTCCTACAAAAAAAAAATTGAAGGTAAAAGATACTTTGTACTTTTCATAGATGATCATACAATGATGACATGGGTAATGTTTCTGAGACACAAGTTTGAAGTTTATAATAGGTTTATGATATTTAAGAAGAAGATTGAAGAACAATAAAGTTTGATGATAAAGTGCTTAAGATTATGTAATGATAAAGAATTTACATCAAGAGAGTTTGCAAACTATTGTGAGTATCATGGAATCAAAAGGGATTATGTTGCATTAGATATGTCTCAGTCAAATGAAGTCAGAGAAAGAAAGAAAAGGAAGTCTCGAGAGATGACAAGAATAATGGTGGATGAAGCCACACTATCTGACAAGTTTTGGAAGGAGGATGTTCATACAATCATATATACACTAAACAAAGCTCATTTGAGAATGAAAACAAGGTACACAACTTATCATTTGTGGTATGGTAAGTCACCATCCATAAAAAATTTTAGGATTTTCGGTAGTCCTTTCTTTATAAAGAACAATGATGAAAACTTGAGTTGATTTGAATCTAGAAGCGATGAGGACATCTTTCTAGGATACTCTTCATATAAAAAGCTTATATATGCTTTAACAAGAGGTTAAATATAATTGTTGAAAGTACTCAAGTTAAAGGTGTTGAACAATTTGATGCTAATGAAAAATTGCAAGCTAGTCCAAAGGTGCAAGTGGATATAGAGTATAATGAAGAAACTAAACAAAGAGGATGTTAAATCATCATTTGAAGAAGAATTAGAAGAGAATGGGAAAGAAGAAGAAAAAAATGGGTCATTAGGAATGAAGAAAAAGAGGCTAATGAATTATCAACCACAAAAGAATTTTGTTGGAAATGAAGAAGCATGTATTCAAACAAGGAGAATGACTTTAAGAATGAATGTACAAGTAAACTTGTGTTTACTATCTACAATGAAATCCAAGATTTTTGGTAAAGATGATAAAGAAGGTTTGGAATTCTATCTCCTCTCTCTTCCTACTTAGTCTCTTGGTAAGATGGATAGTTTTTAATGGGAGCTCTCATGTATTTATTTTCTCTTATCTAAAACCTGATTTTTCCACATGAATTTTATTAATAAGTGGGGAGATAAATATGTTTTTTGGTTGTTCAAGGAAATATGTTATGATTATGGTGATTGAGGAGAGATAAAGGATGATAAATATCTTTCTACAATGATGTTCTATGTGGTTAATTTTTTTCATGAAGCTATGACTATGACATCTTTTTTTGAAAAATGGATTTTAGAACTGCAACTTTAAAAATTTGGTATGACTACATATGGGTAGGTATGACACTACACCTTTGTGAGAAGATAGATATTGATGTTAGGAACAAATATTATTCCTTCCATAAAAATTGATTGCAAAGTTCAATGGGTGAAATAAGTTGATTTTTGAGAACCGGTTTGCCTAAGTGAGTTCCTATCACATTTGCGAAAGGAACGTTGCAGAAATCTACATTTCTAGACAAAGTGCATGAAAATTATCGAGAAAGGATTTCTTGGTTATGATTTACATGTTTACACAAATTGATTATGGTGATCAATGGATATGGTAATCAATGGATATGGCTCTAAATCTATAACATGAAGATTTACTATTTGTCACGATTGAGCATGTGCTTATGATTTTTTGAGTTGAGTGTGTGTTAGGAATATAGTCCATAATACAACTTAGAGGGGGGGTGAATTAGTTATATGGAAGATTATTAAACTTTATACTTTAAGTAGCACCAATATCAGATCCAATGAACACAATGAATGCCAACACAATAACAAAATATTTCGGTCTCAGGGAAACCTTGTTAAAGGTAAAAACCCCGATGGAAATTAGCACCCATAAATGATGTACTAAGAGTATAGTATCCTTGTTAGAATATTTAGCCCTGTTAGGAGCTTATTGAAACATTATAGTACATAGTCCTTGTTAGAGGACATACCTTGTTAGGAGTCAAGAAGAAAGGGAGGGCTCACTGCCCAAAGAAGGTTAAATCCACCTTCAGAACTCACTGTTCGCAACACAAGTGTATATGAAGAAATACACAATCTCTTTGAATAGTTCGGCAGCAACTATCTTTTCTTGATTAGTTCCAATTAATTCCACCAGTAAACCTTTGATCTACATACAACAGACACAAGCTCGCATCTTTCACAACTTCTTTATATCACCTTTCTCCATCCATATCTTTTCCAAAGAAAAGACCTCTCATTTATACCTTATTACAATTCTCATGATCAGGTCAGCCCATAAGCCTTTCCTAATTACAAAATAAATACATAAACCCTTGCTAAGATACACATAGTATCTAAAACAAGTATACAATGATTAAATTACAATATTTAAGGACCAACATCCTTAATTTATGTTTTCCAAGTAAAACACACGCTACATCTCCTAAGTCAGCTTCCAAATAGGTATTCTCCAGAATACATGCCACAACTGACATCACCAAGAATTCTATACCTTGCACTGACCAATGAACATCCTTCAGTACCTTTTCTATCATCCCTCAAGCTCTCATACCTTGAATCCATATCATCTGGAAGATATACCAGAAACACTGAGACTAACCCTATCATTTCTCACTGTCACAGTCCAGTGACCTGTCTTCACCAAAACATTTGTAACTCATCCAATATGAAACATTACATGATGTGATCTTGGATATAAGATCACAACACCTTCCTGAACTCTCATCTGACTTCGTGGCATTTGAAACATCCATATAGTTTCTGTACACTGTGATAACTAGGATGTTCTCCTCTCAGAAACATATGTTGACATCAATGACAAAACACAAATGACAACAGTATGAGTTCCCTTTCAATAACATAGTGATTAAACATATAAAATGTCTCAAACACCTCCCCATGCATTAGCAATTTCCAAAAATCTCCCCCTTTGGTAGTGATGTCAATATATGGGAAAATCCATCATCCCAAAGTTATATCAATCCAAAATTCTGCAACCAAATAGTACTACATAAAATCTCCCCATATAGTAGGGATTTTCTCATAGCAACACTCCCCCTTTGACAATAATGGAAAAGGGTTCCATGAGTCATCAACTATTTTCCAACATCTTTCTTCCACAATCACTCCCCCTGAGGAGTAGATCCCTACATCCAGTCCAGAATATGATAAGGCTCTAAAAACCTCTAGACTGATGCATCTCTACATCATTTAATTCTGACTAGGAGGGGCCTGAATCCCTAGCATACCTCTGAGATATTCAAAGGTATCTTTTGGCAGTGACTTTGTGAAGATGTCTACAATCTTCTCTTTTGTACTAATATATTATAATTTTATTTCCTTCTCTGCCACCTTGTCTCTCAAGAAGTGATATTCGATAGAAATATGTTTAGTTTTAGAGTGCATCATTGGATTCTTTGACATATTCATTGTACTGGTGTTATTACAATGGATAACCACTAGCTCATCAAAATTTATTCCAATATCCTTCAATATTTTCTTCATCCAAACAATTTGAGTGCAATTTATAGTAGTTGCAACATACTCTGATTCCATAGTAGATTGTGTTGTACAATCTTGCTTCTTACTTAGCCAAGAAACCAACTTTTTCCCAAGGAAAAATGCACCACCACTAGTACTCTTTCTGTCATCAATGCTTCCTACCCAATCAACATCAGTATAGGCATGAAGTTCAAAACTATCATTCCTATCATACCATAGGCCATATTCAATTGTCCCTTTCAGATATATGAATATCCTTTTCATAGCAGCTAGGTGTGTCTCCTTTGGCTCTGCCTGATATCTAGCCACAATTCCAATAGCATTAGCAATATCCAGTCAGGTATGAGTCAAATATTGTAGTCCTCCAACCATTGATCTATACTTGGTCTGAAATACATACTGAGTCTCATCATTACATGATAGCTTATTACCATTCACCATGGGTGTTCCTACTAGTTTACAGTCTTCCATTCCAAACTTCTTTAGCATTTCTTTGAGATACTTAGTCTAAGAAATAAAGATACCATTCTCATTCTGAATAATTTGTAGTCCAAGAAAGAATTTCATTTCATCTATCATGGACATGTAAAATTCACTTTCCATTTCCTTAGAAAATTTCTTACATAGATCATCATTACCTC
Source organism: Chamaecyparis obtusa (assembly GCA_027943335.1). NCBI lineage: Eukaryota > Viridiplantae > Streptophyta > Pinopsida > Cupressales > Cupressaceae > Chamaecyparis > Chamaecyparis obtusa. The sequence continues at coordinate 2,840,557 of BSBK01007512.1, forward strand.
CAAAGATAATATCATCAACAAAGACTTCTATTATCAAGATTCCATCTTCACTAGTTCTTAAATACAAATTATTGTCAGCATTACCTTTTCTGAATCCAAGTCAAAGTAAGTACTTGTCTAATCTTGCATACCAAGCCCTTCGTGCTTGCTTTAGCCCATACAGATCTTTCTTCAACTTGCATACCATGTCTCCATCTTCACATAGAGGAAATCCATCAGGTTGTTCTATATATACTTCTTCTTCAAGATCCCCATTTAGAAATGCAGATTTTACATCCATCTGATACACCTTGAAATTATTATGTGCAGCATAAGCCAAGAATAATCTTACAACTTCTATTTTGGCAACAAGAGAAAATCTCTCTTCAAATTCTATTCCTTCTTGCTGTGACTATCCCTTACATACCTTCTTGCCTTATTTCTTACAACAATTCCTTCTTCATTCATTTTGTTTCTGAAAACCCATTTTGTTCCTATTACATTTTTGTTTTTAGGTCTAGGAACCAATTCCCAATTTTTATTCTTCTTTATCTAATCTAACTCTTCCTTCATAGCATTTACCCAAAATTCATCTCTACATGTTTCATCTGTAGTCTTTGGTTCAACTTGAGAAATCAAGTAAATTTATTCTCTAGCTTTTGATCTAGTAATTACTCCTTGATTAGAATCACCAATAATTTGATTTTCAGGATGGTTATTCTTTACATACCTTGGAGTCTTAGGAACCTTAGTAGCCTCACTTGTGTCAACATCACAAGTTTATTTTTCACATTCTACCTCAACAAGTTCTTCTTCTTTTGTAGCAGCAATAGCTTCTTTGATCTTTGTAATCTGATTACTGTCATACATTCTTTCTTGTATCTAAAACTTTTCATCTATCCTTACATTGTTACTTTCAATCATCTTTCTTAATCTTAGATTGAAACATTTGTAAGCCTTTCTCTTGGTAGAGTAACCAAGAAAAATTGCTTCATCATTTCTAGCATTAAAAGTTCCTATCTCATCATCTCTCTTGATATAAAACTTACTACCAAATATTTTGAAGTATTTTATAGTAGGAGTATGATCAAACCATAATTCATAAGGAGTCTTACTTGTACCTTCTCTAATTTGAATTCTATTCAATGTATACACTATTTTCCTAGCAGCATCAAGTATAGTCATGTTCCTTCACTCTGCTATCCCATTCTGTTGTGGATTCCTAGGAGCAGATGTCTATCTCTTTATTCCATTCTCTTCATAGTATGAATTGAATAATTTTGAAGTAAATTCTCCACCTATGTCTGACCTTAGACACTTAATCTTTAAACTTGATTCATTCTCTACTTTTTCTTTGAACAACTTGAATTTATCAAATGCTTCTGATTTTTCTTTCAAATAAGCAACCCACATCATTCTAGAAAAGTCATCAACAAAAAGTATGAAATACCTTTCACCATAGTATGATTTTGTCCTTGTAGGTCCACATAGATCTGTATGTACTAGATCCAACTTTCCTTTTGATGTATATGCTTTGCTTTTGTAACTGCTTCTAGTCTTTTTTCCCATAACACATTCTCTACATAGAGTGTTAAATGGTTTCACAATCTTCGGCAGATCTCTTACTGCATTAGCCATACTTGCCTTCACAATGCTATCAAAATTAACATGAAAAAATCTTCTATGCCATGACCAACTGTCATCTACCTTCAAAAAAAACAAGAGGCTCCAGATGTATTTAATTTAAATACATTACCTCTAGATTTAGTACCAGTTGCAATCAGCTTACCTGCCTTACTTCTGATAAAACATTTACCATTAACAAAACTTAATTGAAACTCTTTATCCATTAACTATCCAACACTCAAAAATATATGTTTCAGTCCATCAACAAGAAGCACATTATCTATATTAGTCTTTCCATCCAAAGTAATAGATCCTACACCTATGATAGGTTTAGGAAGATTATCTCTGAATCTCACAACACCACCATCATACTTCATTAATTTAACAAACTTTTTTTTATCTCTTGTCATATGATGTGAACAACCACTATTTATTACCCATTTATTTTTCTTATCAACATGAGATACTAAAGCCTTTTCCTCATGCACTGGTTCATCTCTAACAGCAAAAAATCCAATCTCTTCATAATCTAAATCATCATCATCAGAAATGCCTTCACTAGCATAATAACATTCTTTATCCCTTTTAGACTTGAAAAAATTAGGTTTGTACTTAGGAACTCTTGTAGGACATCTAGATGAAAAATGACCTACCTTATTGCATGAAAAACATTTCAAGGGTAACTTGCCTTCAAATTTTCCCTTACCTATCTTTTCTCTTCTAGCAATCAGTGAAACAAGTTCATCCATGTTTCTTTCCTCTGCCATTATCTGTTCCCATTCCTTAGCATACTCACCAAGCTCTTCTTTTAGGTCTTCACTACTGGTGCTCAGAAGTGCAGACATTTTCTTGTGTGTAGATGCTTTGAATGCAGATTCCACTTTAGGTACCGAATCTCCCATTTCAGAAGCCTCAAAGGTAGTTTTCTTTGCAATCAACATCTCTCTGCTAAAATTCAGAGTTAAGGGTATAGTCTCTTGAATAGACATAGCCTTGAAATTGTATACAGGTGTCAATGATCTAAGGATCTTTGCAACAACTTCTTCTTCATCATAAGTGCCTCCATAATTTCTAATTCCAACCACAACTTTTGTAACCCTTTAAACATAAGCCTTAATGCTTTCATCATCCTTCATTTGCAGCTTCTCCATCTTGGTTTTCCAATTCTATAACTTCGCTTTCTTAGCATATTTGTCTCCTTCATATAATGCTTCTAATCTTCTCCAAATATCATATTCTAAATCCAAGTCTTTAACTTTAGTAAAATCACCTTCATATAGTGTGCTTATCAGTGCTTCCCTTGTGACCATGTTGTATGAGGATACCTTCTTTTCATCATCAATAGCTGATGGAAAATCACTCCCAGTCTTTATAACCACCTTATTCTTTGTGCTCAACCAATAGTCAATGCCCAAACATAGCAAATGAGATTGCATCTTGTTCTTCCAACTGTCAAAGTTTTCAAGATCAAATTTTGGACCATCCTTCCTATAGAGTGCCATCTCCAAGATCACCTCAAGCTGTTAAGCTTTCTCTCTGAGGACCAAAAAATCTGATACCAATTGTTAGGAATAATAGTCCACAATACAACTGAGAGGGGGGGTGAATCAGTTGTATGGAAGATTATTAAAATTTTTACTTTAAGTAGTAGCAATATCAGATCCAATGAACACAATGAATGCCAAAACAATAACATAATATTTTGGTCTCGGGGAAACCCTGTTAAAGGTAAAAACCCAGTGGGAATTAGCACCCATAAATGATGTACTGAGTATAGTATCCTTGTTAGAATATTTATCCCTATTAGGATCTTATTGAAACATTACAGTACATAGTCCTTGTTAGAGGATAGACCCTGTTAGGAGTCAAGAAGAAAGGGAGGGCTCACTGCCCAAAGAAGGTTAAATCTGCCTTCAGAACTCATTGTTCGCAACACAAGTGTATATGAAGAAATACACAATCTCTTTGAACTATTCGATAGAAATTATCTTTTCTTGATTAGTTCCAATGAATTCCACCAGTAAACTTCTAATCTATATACAATAGACACAAGCTCGCAGCTTTCACAACTTCTTTATATCACCTTTCTCCATCCATATATTTTCTAAAGAAAAGACCTCTCATTTATACCTTATTACAATTCTCATGATCAGGTTAGCCCATAAGTCTTTCCTAATTAAAAAATAAATACATAAACCCTTGCTAAGATACACACGGTATCTAAAACAAGTATACAATGATTACATTACAATATTTAAGGACCGACATCCTTAATTTATGTTTTCCAAGCAAAAGACACCCTACATCTCCTAAGTCAGCTTCCAAATAGGTCTTCTCTAGAACACACACCATAGCTGATGTCACCAATCATTATGTACCATGTGCCTACCAATGAACATCCTTCAGTGCCTTTTCTATCATCCCTCAAGCTTGCATACCTTGAATCCATATCATCTAGAAGATTTACCAGAAACACTCAGACTAACTCTATCATTTCTCAATGTCATAGTCCAGTGACTAGTCTTCACCGAAACATTTGTAACTCATCCAATATGAAACATTACATGATGTGATCTTGGATATAATATCACAAGACCTTCTTGAACTCTCATCTAACTTTGCAGCATCTGAAACATCTATACAGTGTTCGTACACTGTGATAACCAGCCTGTTCTCCTCTCAGAAACATATGTTGACATCAGTGACAAAACACAAATGAAAATAGTATGAGTGCCCATTTAGTAACAAAGTGATTAAACATATAAAATGTCTCAATCACCTCCCCATGCATTAGCAATATCCAACAGTGTGTGGTTTCAAGATGAAGTTTATAGATTGATAAAGAGGAGATGATGTAGGGACTTCTGATAGTCATAACTTTTGACTCGGTTGTCCATTTTGGCTGAAATTTTATGGGTAGATTCCTCAGGAGATGTTATTTGGATTTTTTGGGAGCTCAACTCAATAGGGAGCCATTTCGACACATTTTTGGGGGCCATAAAGTTCATTTGGGCCTCTGAAATTGGCTTTTAGTGTTTTTTTTTAGTTTTTAGAAAGTTGTGTTTTTTAATAACTTCGAAATCATGTTTTTAATTTTGAAGATTAGTTGGCAATTCTTCTTATCTTTGTTTAGGGAAGATTTAGGGGAAATTTTAGTTTTTTAGGAGTTGTTTTCAAAATTACCAAAAATGGCAAAAAAAGGATTTTGTGAAAATCTACCAAAATAGATAATTTTTGAATTTGGTTAAATTAGTGTTTTCTTGTTATTGTAAGACAGAGAATAGTTGGATGAATAATGAAGAGTTTTGAATCATGAAATCATTTGTATTTCATGTATTCTTTATAATATTGGTTTGTGGTTAAAATTGGGTTGCATCAGGAGAGGAAGCCAAATTAGTTTACAATTTTTTGTAAATATTATGGGAGATCTTTGTGTTTGCATGATTCACTATGCATATGATGATAAGAAATAATTATCACTTTCAAAGTTTATGGAGTATCATATTATGGGGGAGCATGTTCAAATATTATTCATATCTTTGACATTTGATGTCAAAAGGGGGAGAAAGAATATCAATGAAGAAAATTGTGTTTTTGACATCAATGCCAAAGGGGGAGTTTGTTGATCTTTGGCATGTTTTTCATTGATGTCAAAAAGCATGATGTCAAAGTGATATTTTCATGATATGCTTGAGCTTGATGATATGCAGTGTTAACCTGGTTCACATAGATTGGTTTTCATATTGCATTTCATCACAGATTGGTTTTCACATTGCATTTCATGCCATCCTTGTAGAAATGACTTCCTATTATTCTAGCAACAAGAACTTTGGTTTTGGCTATAAATAGCTACATTGGTTTTCTGGTTGACAAGCTAAATGTTTATTAAACTCAGATCATTAATAATGTCTTTTTTTGTAGTGCCTTGATATCAAATAATAATATATATTTTACTTATATATATATACTATATATATATATATATATATATACATATATATATATATATACATATATATATATACATATATATAAATATTTACATATTATATATATATACATATATATATATACATATATATACATATTATATATACATATAATATATATATACATATATATATATACATTTATATATATATATACATATATATATATATATACCTATATATATATCTATACATATATATATATACATATATATATATAATATATATATATATATACATATATATATATATATACATATATATATATATACATATATATATATACATACATATATATATATACAGATATATATATATACATATATACATATATACATATATACATATATATATATATATATATATATATATATATATATACATATATACATATATATATATATATATATACATATATACATATATATATATATATATACATATATACATATATATATATATATACATACATATATATATATATATATACATATATACATATATATACATATATACATATATATATACATATATATGTATATATACATATATATGTATATATACATATATATGTATATATGTATATATATATATATATGTATGTATATATATATATATATATCTTCTAGCAAGAAGAAATTGCGTATTATTTAGAGTTGGAATTAATATCAAAGTTTTTTGAACATATGAACATGAGAATGGTTTGCGGAAATAAAAAGTATAAGAATCAGTTGTCACAATTTCTAAACAAACAAGGATTAGCTATTTTTGTCATTCGGATGATAGGAAAATAAATGTGCAAAAATAAAAATTGATTTGATTTATCTCAGAAAAATATTGGTGCACACAGATATGTTATTTTAAAATTGAATGGTATAAGGAAAGATTACCCAAAGAAGAGAAAATTGATTTTAATGAAAACCATTAATAGTCTAAAGGTATCGGTTTTTTGGTAAGAAAGAAAATAGTTTTCAAAAAGAAATCCATTAACTTGACAAGTGTAAAAACTAGATTTGATAAAGGTTTGGATCGGGTCATAACTGATTTGAAAAGAATTTAATCGGTTCCTTATGATAGTAACCATAATATTTTCTTTAAAATTGTCTTTGAAAATTGATACGGGTGATATTAATGGATATTGGTCTTTGGTAAAGATGGGAGCATCTCATAACTTAATATTTGAAAAATAGATAGAGTTGAATCAGAATGAAAATGAAGATATTGTGATCTCAGATAATGTTGATCATCTACAAGCAATAAGATTGTTTGCTTGAAAGTATTAATGATGCAACTTTTCTTCTAGTGTCTACTATGATAAAGTATGTTTTTATTATAATTAGTTCTCTATACACAGATGGCTTGACTGAATGACTGCCATTTTGATAAGGATGAATATTGTTGTGTGAAGGGATAAAAATTTTATCATATTATTATTGATATTTTTGGTTGATTTAGACTTGGAAGTTGATTCATGACAGAAATAAAAGTTGGTATAATACTGAAATTTTAAATTTAATTATTACAGACTATCCCTATCTTCTGGTGACAGGAAGTATAGATTGATGAGACAAGTTTAATAATTTTATTTAAATTCAAGAGAAGATTTGTATTTGTTGAATTTTAGTTTAGCAGATTTCTACATGAACTTCAAAGAACATCATATGAATTACAAATTGGATTGTGAATAAAATGCACATTTGGATTGGTTTACCTTTTTGCAAGTTTGTGAATGTAGATAAGAAGAGTGCATGTGCAGGTACATGAGGATGGTGGTTTTTTAATACAGGAAAAAGAGAAAGAGTATGTTTTGTCAGAGATTAATAAATAATTGTCACTGTTGACAAGATTTCTAAAGTGAAATTTCAAAGATAAAGTTATGTATGGGAAAATAGAGTATCCCTCTATATTAAAAACTTATTCTTATTGTATGTTTGGAAAGTGGGTGCTTCTACAATTTTCTATGTAAGGCAAAGTATATGCTATGTGAGGTAGTTTGTCTATGTGAGGGCTATATATGCTATGTGATGCCTAATGTATGCTATGTGTGGCACATTTTCTAAGTGAGGCATAATAAAAAGATTTGAGAGAGTGGTTTTTGATAGGGAGGTTGGGAGAGCCAATCAAAAGCTCTTGCCTAGGTCTACGAAGTGACCTTGAGGTGTCCTCAACTAACACAAATTGACCTATAGGATCCCTCTAGAGGTCAATCCCCTAGTCTACTTGTCCAACCCAACTACCAAGTAATACTTACCAAGACAAAACAAAATTCTTGGTGCTTCCTTCCTTCATACTCTCACTGACCCTTAATGCCCTTTAAGGTTCACCACCTCCAAACTAACATAGACTCTTGCAGAGGTGAGGATGTTCTTGAATGTGTCTTGTTTAGTTAAAATTTAGGTCTTGGAGGTCTTACTCCCATTCTATGTCTTACCAATCTCATAGATCCTTCCCAAAATAGGGCTACAAGAAAAAGCCCCCAATTAGGCCTCCTATTCTTGAGAAAATAGGGTTTTTCTCCTAATTTCTTCTTGTTGGAGGTTTGTGAGCAAGCCAAGTGCTGACTGTATATTTGTCATTGATGACAACATATGGTAAGTAGCATGCGTGGAAGATTTATGCAATAAGCTTTGAGTATATGGTAGCATGGACATGTTATCAGCATTTGATATTATGGACATAGAGGTTAATTGTTAGTACAGACAATTATGTAGCAACTTATGTCAGCAGTGTTCTTGACATAGTTACATACAGTGTTTTGTGAGTGATTGTTCGTACATTATCATGGAGCCTTGTGTGCTTGGATATGTTTTGGAGACATGTTATTGATGTTACATTCATGGACACAGAGTCTGGTGTGTAGTAGAAGTGAAGTTATATAGTCACTATTCACCAGTTGAAGTTTTCCTGTGTTTGTCCAGAAGAGCCAACATAGATTATATTGGTATAGGAGTTGCGCCTATCATTTTAGTATGCGTGTCTAGATTAGTGATTGGAGAAGAGTTGAAAATGTTTGGTTAAGAGCTCATGATGTAAATCAGCTTGAGGAGAAAGTATAAGTTAATTTGGGTAGAGCTGACAGTCTCTAGCGTGCGTCTACACTTATTGATTTAGACAGGTCCCAGTTTGTGTTGTGTGCTTAGTAGAGCTAACTAAGATATTATTGGAGAGTGTTATTGTTTCTCTAATATGATTTCAAGGTGGGTTCTAATAGGCTTACTTGATTATATCATTTAGAGGAAAGATACTTATAGCTATTCATTTGTGATCACTAGAAGTATGACAATAGAGATAAAAGTTAAGAGCAGAGCAGAGAGTGTGAAGCATTGTGTCATCAAGAAGAAGTCTATGTGACTGAGAAGAAATAGTGTACTATTTATTGGAACTCATCAAGACAACAAGTCTACCTCGCAGTTCACCAAGATCTAGATATAGTGTGTATTTGTTATTCAGAAGGTTGCAGCCTTCATCCTTTGAGCAATGAGCTCTTTGACAGTGTGTCCTCACCCCTAACAGGGTCAATCATAAAAGACTCCTAACAGGGTCCAACCTTTGACCAGGTGACTATACTTATTGCATTGTAAATATCAACTCCTAATAGGGTTGTAAGATCTTCTAACAAGGATCATTATACTCTAGTGCAAATTATTAGTGGGTGTTAATTCCCACCGGGGTTTTTACCTATTTGGTTTTTCCCATAACCAAAATATTGGTGTTGTGTTCAAGTGTGCTTTCATTGTGTTTATGCTTAATGTTTAAGTATACTTAATTGGATAAAGAATTGAAACTTGTAGATAACTGATTCACCCCCCCCCCCCCCCTCTCAGTTATCTCTTGGGACTATTCCTAACAATTGGTATCAGAGTCAAGTGCCTCAGTGAGAAATTTTAACAACTTGAGGTTGATCAGATGGCATACTTCAGAAAATAAATTCCTAAGTTTGATGGAGAGAATTATCTTGACTGGAAGAACAAGATGATGACACATTTACAATGCATTACTTTTGAAGTTTTTGAAGTGGCTGTCAAAGAAGTTAAAGTTCCATCTCTAGTAGATCTTGCAAAGGAATATGCTACTGACAAGCATAAGGATTTTTTCCATCAAAATGCAATAGCCAAAGAAGTCCTTATCAGCACCTTATCTGATAGTGAGTTTTTAGAGATAAAGAAAGTAGACACGGCTTACAAGATATGGAAGCACCTAGAAGACATGTTTGAAGTAGACACACAAGAAAAGAATGTGCACAGAAAGACATGGAAGAAAAAATACAATACATTGGAGATGCTACCTAAAGAAAACATAAGAGCCTACAATCAAAGGATTAGTGAAGCGGTTGTTGGAATCAAAAACAATGGTGGAGAAATCTCAGAAGAAGACATCATTGATAAGATGATGACTACCTTGACACCAGAATATGAGAGCAAGATAAACATCCTTGATGAGACTATGCAATTCTTAGAAAACTTCAAAAGAGAGACCTTAATTAGAAAGATTGCTGCATTTGAGATATCAAGTTTGAAGACAGAGCCTAAAAGTGAAACTATCTTCAAAGCTTAAATCCATGGTAAGAAATCCTTGTACACCTCTAGTAATTTTGATGATGATGATGATGATGAAGAAAAAGCACTAGATGATTTCATTGCTATGATTGCTAAAAGAGAAAGAAAGGAAAAGGAAAATATGAAGGTCAATTGCCATTCAAATGCTTTTCATGTAATAAGATTGGTCACTTTTCATCTAAGTGTCCTACAAGAGTTAAGAAGTTCAAAAATAACTATAAACCTAAGTATACAAAGGAATGTTACTATGTTGGAGATGGAGTATCAGATGAAGAATCAATAGAAGAGGAAATTGGATTCATTTCTCTTGAAGATAAAAAGAACACACAAGAGTTAGCACTGATTTCATATGCAGACATCAGGATAGATTGGATCATTGACAGTGGTTGTTCACATCACATGACAGGAGACAAAGATAGATTTGTTCATTTGGATAGATACAAAGGTGGCATGGTTAGATTTGGAGATAACACTCCTCTAACCTATCATTGGTAGAGGAGTTATCACATTGGATGGAAAGAACAACACTGATGATGCTCTTTACGTAGATGGTTTGTAGCATAACCTTCTTAGTGTTGGGCAGTTGCTTGAAAAAGGTTATCAATTGGAGTTCAAAGACAACAAGTGCATCATTAACAACAAGGATGGTGTTATGATTACATCACATTCAAAGACTAAAGGTAATGTTTTTCACCTTAATTCAGAAGCAAGTTGTTTTGTTGTTAAAGTTGATGACAGTTGGCTATGGCATAAAAGACTATGTCATATCAATTTTGATAACATAGTAAAGATAGGAAATGTAAAGGCAGTAAGAGATCTACCTAGCATAGCAAAGCTAGTTGATACTATATGCAGGGAATGTATGATGGGAAAGCATGTGAGGAATTCATTTAGAAGAAAGAATAATTTAGCAGAGAACAAGTTGGATCTAATTCATACAGACCTATGTGGACCAACTCAAACAAGATCATATTATGGTGAAAGGTATTTCATTTTGTTTGTTGATGATTATTCTAGAATGACGTGGGTTGCATTCTTGAAAGATAAGTCAAAATCATTTGAGAAGTTCAAATTATTCAAAGCTATGGTTGAGAATGAATATGGGCTAAAGATAAAGTGTCTAAGATCGGATAGAGGAGGAGAATTCACCTCTGACAGATTCTATGAGTACTGCCAAGAACATGGCATAAAGAGATAGTTGAGTGTGCCTAGAACCCCTCAGCAGAATGGGATTGGAGAGAGAAGGAATGGGATCATCCTTGATATAGCACACACCTAATGATTGAAGGAGAAGTTGCACACACCTATTGGAGAGGTGTGGTCAATACAACAATCTATACCATCAATAGAATACAATTAAGGCATGGCACGGATAAGACACCTTATGAACTATGGTTTGGTAATGTTCCCATAGTGAAATACTTCAAAATCTTTGGAAGCAAGTACTACATCAAGAGGGATGAAGCAATAGGCAAGTTTGATGCAAGAAGTGATGAAGGTATTTTCCTTGGTTACTCTACTAAAAGAAAATATTATAGATGTTTTAATTTGAGATTGAAGATCATTGAAAGTGCTCATGTTAAGATTGATGAAAATTTTATGGCTCAAGAAAGATATCATGATTATTCACCTATGATTAAAAAAGAACCTAGTCCTTCCACTAGTGAGACAGTTGTTGAGGAGATGCTTGACAGTATTGATGTATTATTCAATGACCCTGAAACAAGTGAAGAAGAAACTCAGAAGGAAGATGAGACAATATCACCTAAAGTTCCAAAGTTTACATCTAGATATCACTCTAAGGATGACATCATTGGAGATCAAAGCAGCAAAGTCACAATAAGATCAAAAGAAAAGAGTTTAGCAAGAAATGAGGCGATATGTTTACTATCTCAGATTGAACCTTTAAGTGTTGAAGATGCATGTAATGATTTAGACTGGCATGATGCCATGAAAGAAGAACTAGATCATATTATCAAGAATGATACTTGGGAACTAGTCCCAAGACCTAGTGCTAAGAATGTGATTGGAACAAAGTAGATATTTAGAAATAAGATGAATGAAGATGGTATAGTAGTAAGGAATAAAGCAAGGTTAGTATGTAAGGGATATGCGCAAAGAGAAGGTATTGATTATTCAGAAACATTTGCACCAGTGAGTAGATTAGAATCCATTAAGTTGTTTCTAGATTATGCGACATTCAAAAACTTCAAATTTTATCAGATGGATGTTAAGTCAGCATTCTTGAATGGAGAGTTAAAGGAAGAAGTATACATTGAGCAGCTAGAAGGATTCACCTTATCAAAAAAGCCTGATATGGTATGCAGATTGAAGAAAGCTCTTTATGGACTTAAGCAAGCCCCTAGAGCTTGGTATGAGAGACTTGATGGATATCTAACAAAAATTGGATTCAAGAAAGGAGCAGTAGATTGTAATCTATTCATAAGAGAGACATCTAAAGGTTTACTACGTGTAGCTATATTTTTTGATGACATTATCTTTGGGGCTAATGACAAACTTAGTATAGAATTTGCTAAGGAGATGTAGAGAAAGTTTGAGATGAGCATGATTGGACCTATCAAATACTTTTTGGGATTAAATTTGCAGTAGATAGAGAAAGGTATTTTCATAAATCAATCTAAGTATGTGAAAGAGATATTGAGGAAGTTCAAGATGGATGACTACAAGCCAGTGGGTACACCTATGATAACAAGATGCAAGCTTACAAAAGAAGAAGACTCTCCAATAGTAGATAAAACATTGTACAAGTCTATGATTGGTAAACTCATATATCTTACTCAAACTAGACCTGATATTTCTAATGCAGTTGGCATAGTTGGAAGATTTGTGGCAAAGCCTAAATAAAGTCACCTCATGGTAGTAAAGAGAATATTCAGATATCTATAGGGAACTATAGATTATGGTCTATGGTATCCTAACTCAAAGAATGTTGAGCTTCATGTATATACAGATGCAGATTGGACAGGATGCATTCATGATAGAAAGAGTACAATAGGAGGAGCAATATTTCTTGGTGACAAACTTGTCACTTGGACAAGCAAGAAGAAGAATTGTATCTCTTAGTCAACAGCAAAAGAAGAGTATGTTGCAATAGCTTTGAATTTTTCTACAATTGTTTGGATCAAATAGATGATAAAGGACTTTGGAATTCAGATTGATAATCCTATTTTTATTCATTGTAATAACACTAGCACTATCAACATGTCAAAGAATCCTACGATGCACGCAAAGATGAAGCACATAGAGATTAAGTATCACTTCCTAAGAGAGAAAGTGTCAAATAAAGAAGTCAAATTAGATTATGTGAGTACAAAGGAATAACTAGCAGATATATTCACAAAGCCTTTACCAAAGGATACTTTTGAGTATCTCAGGGAAAAGCTGATAGTAATTCCCTTCCTTGATTCTACTTAGAGAAAGTGTATTGGAATTAGGAGAGATAGGTACTGAGAGGGGAGGGGTGAATCAGTGCCTTCAAAACTTTAGTTACAAAACCTTTCTGATCTATAACTGAATACTGTGATAACCGATCAAAATAACTTGAATCTAATTGCATAAATCAATCACTAGTTAACTTAAGAAAGTAAACAATATGAAATCAATATGAAAATCACATAACACAAGTATTTTGGTAATGCAGAAACCCTTGTTAGAAGGTAAAAGCTATAGTGGGGATGACACCCACAAATTCTTCACTACTGTAGATAGAAAAGGTTTGCCTGTTAAGGCTACAAGTTTTGATCACTTCTGGTGATCTTACCCTATTAGGAGTAACATATTAGATCAGCTAGATCTACCTAGTTATAGGATTTAACAACACTATATGAAGCGTGTACTCGGTTAAGAGATTTATACAAAGACTGTTAAGTCTACTCTGGCAAGAGATTTATCAAAACTCTATCACAATTGTCAAAAAGTAATAGGTAAACTATCTGCTAGTTGACAACTCAATTGTCTGAAATAGATCTATAAGTGCTTATCAAAATATCACCTTATCTGTGATGGTTCTCTGCTCTATTATGCTCAGTAGCCTTGTCTGATTCTGCTCAATATGAAAACCTCTATACTTTGTTCTTCTTGGTAAACTGATTGTCTTGAAGATAGGCAATTTCTTCAAGTGCTCCGTGATTCATATATATCAGTTCAACACAACCTCATAAAATGGTGTGAACATATACAATATATAGTGTTCTATTTTGCCGCTTAAGCAAAAATTAGGTTACAAAGAATAATCATAACCCTAAGATCTACGGTGAAAAATAACCTAAATCAATTAATACAAATAAGATAATCATTGCATTTAATGAATATCATTTACAATAAATGCTCCTCGATCTTGGTAAACCATTTTACGATCTGTTATAACCATCTGCATAGAATAATGTGCCATTTTTTATTACTATGTCATTTTCTGTGATCATCGATAAACACTGTAAACCATGCTCGATGTATACTATGATGCTCAGTGTTTATTGACCATCGGTGTCAGTGTCATTGGTGCTTGGTGTAAAGGCTTTATTGACTGCTCTGTCTTGGTTCTAGTTACCGACTATCTCAATATAAATAACTGACTGACCTGTTTACTATCCTTTGATACTAATGACAACCTTGAATGCTCAATAGAGATTAACAATCTCCCCCTTTGGCATTAGTATCAAAACTTCAAAATGTATATAGACAAAATGTTTCTATATATCCCTTATATCTCTGCTATATACATATTCACTACAAAAAATTCTAAGTATAAAAGTACTCCCCCTCAGTGCATGCTCCCAGTATTATGTAATATACATATCAGAAATATATTATTTGGCATATACATGTTTTCCCCCTTTTTGATAATAATGCCAAATACCCAAAAAATGTAATGTATACTTACATCCTATCAAAAATGTGTGGATGGGTTTTCTTCACAGACTCCAAGAGGTTGTCCCATTCCTCTTTCAAGTTGGTAAGAGCAATATGCTCAAGACCGACTTGTGCATGCATGTCAAAGATGTTATCCAACACTGAAATCTCTAGTGTTGCCACAAGTTGCTCATCTTTGACAGTATGTGTTTCAAAAATATTTAGGTAAGGAGTGAGTTCTTTCTGTAACTCTGTAACTTGATCGGTGATGTGCTCTTCCTATTTCCTTAAGTCTACTATCAACCGTCGGAGTTCCTAAACTTGGTGAATATGCTTTAAGAAATCAGTTGGCTCAATGATAGCTGCTTGTGTACTTGACTTAATTTCTACTTCTAAACCTTTTATCTTTTCACTGACTTCTGTAGTGAAGGTGTCTGTAGTACAAAGCTTTATTAGCATTTGACAAATTATCTGGGTGATATATTTTACCTCGGTAATGACCTCAGATAATTTCACCTTGTTTAGTGCCACTTCTGTGCTAATCCTTTCTACCAATTTGTTTTGAATCTTGAATTCTTCCCGTTCTTGAATTCTTTTGTCTGCATCTATATCAGGGGCATTGATTTTGTCGGTGAGGGTGGCAAGTTGATCTAAATTGGGAGTATTCTTAGCAATGGTTGTTTCTAGTACTATCTGTTGTAGAATATCCCATACATCATTTAACACTTCTTTGTGTTTGTGTTCTTGCCTTAACTTTTCTTGTGCCACTTTCCTTGAACATAGTTCTCCATAATTACTTAGATCCTCGGGGCTTAAGGTTCTCAGGTCACAATCTGGTATAATGATGACTTCATCAATGGTGACCAGCCCTTTGGATTTCTTCTTCTTCTTCTTTAGGGCTAGAGGTGACTTCTTCTCACTTACAACAATAGCTTTTTCTTCACTCCTCAGAGTATCCTTACCAATTAACACTATATCATCCTTCTTCAGCTCCTCGGTAGATGGTGTAGGAGTCTCAATTGTAGTGTCAGGTGGGTTCACCTCGGTTGACTTGGTTGCTTTAGGTTCCTTTTGTTCTATAGACTGTGCCTCTTGTTGGTTAGGCTCATTTGTATCTGCAGGTTGCTCGGGTGCTTGAATCTCAATTGTATCTTTGGTTGGCTCAGGATGAGAGACATCGGGTTGTACTTGTGAAATGATTTCAACTACCTCTACAAGTACAGGTAGTTCACCCGGTAGAGATGTACACACATTGTCAGTGTTTAATGCTTCATCTTTGTATTGTATAATGATTACATCTTCATCATCCTTATCATCAGGATCACCGTTAGTGATGTCCTCAATGAGTGCATCATCATCGGTTTTCTTTTGCAAGTGGATCTTAGCTTGATCCAGTGCATCCTATGAAATTTTGATTTCTTCCTTTTGGTTGGTGATATCAATTACCTCGGTAACTGATATACCGATGTATTCTATTTTCTTTCCTTTATTATCATCAATGAAAATACTTTTACCTTTTGAACTGTGTCTCTTTTTAGACAGTTTCAGGAATGCTTCCAGTTCTGCTTTCTCCTCTACTTTCAAAATTGATGTCAATAGGGAGTCACATACGACATCTATATCATCTACATTCTCATCCAAAATCTACATAGCTCTATTCTTGACCAAAAATCTAGGCTAATACCTTGTCATGTATTCACTTACCATAGCATAGCTAAAGTGGGTGGTTGCTCAGCTTAGTGATCGTTCTCTTTTCCTTTTCTCTATATCAAGTGCAATAGCCCATCTCTCACTTATTTTGTCATCAAGTTCCTTTGGCAATTGACATGCAAATTCCATCAGTACTCTCTTGAACTTGATCATCATGTGAACAATAGCATGTTCTATCTTGGTCTTGTCCTCAATTGACATGTTGTTAAAGTTGTCTATGCTTGGATCATTAAGATTTCCATTCTCAATAATGTCTTCAATTATTTCTTCTATTGTACTATCCCTATTACGAACTAGCTTAAATTGATCAAGGTCATTTTTAGTGTCAGTCTCTTCTATGTCTTCCTTACTCCTTATGTATTTTCTCTTTTTCTTCGGTGGCTCAGCTACCTTCTTGTTCTTTCTTTTGATGTATTTCTTCATCGGTGTAGCTGCTCTTCTTTTTGCTACTTTTACTGCTTCTTCTTTCTACTCGGTTGATTGTGCTGCAGTTGCTAAATGTGTCCTCATTCCTTCAGGTTCTAGTAGCTGAATATCTTGTTCATTAGTTGTGGGTAGTTGAATTTCTTCTCTTTGTCTGACTCGGTCTCCTTGCTATCATAAGGTTTGTCAGCCAACTATAACTAACCTTCAGTTGCTTCATCAACCGGTGACACCTTATGTAATTTAGATGTAGTTCCATATCTTGCTGAGAGATCCTTTTTCATTTTCTTTTCCCTTCTTGACATTTTACCAATCTCAATGTCCGTTGTGATTCTAGAATTAGCTTCCTCATACACTCCAAACCTGCTGGCAGTGATATCAATCGGTAATGCTAGCAATGCATTGATAGATTTCAAAGTGAAATCATGATTCATTTCATAACCCATTGGTGCTAGCCATTTTGTTCTCAGTTGTACTACCTTTATCATTGAATGATCAGTGCTTACCACAAAGTATATGACATCTTCAAATTTACTTACTAATTCCTTTGGAATTCTGCTTCTTTGTTGCATTTTTTATTGAAATTCCTTGAAACATGCATGAAACTCCTTGTTCAGATTGTTTCCTAGACTTCTCATCATATTACCAATTTGAGCAGTTATCGGTCTGTCTGATTGCTAGTTTACTTTTCCAATACCTGGTACATATTTTTGCAAATAGAGGAATGTACAGACAAGCAGTGATCCATACTTACATGTATTGGACTTCTTTTCTTTTATTGTCTTCATTTTGTCATGTAGTTGGTGTAGTAGTAGCTCGGCAAGATCAACCTGGTGATCTTTCTTTACAATTTTGTAAGCCATGTCCACAGCACTGCAGGGTACACTATTCAGTCTGCTTGATTGAAATATCTTGTACCTGATGACATGAGCAACAAATCTTACTGTTGGATCTTTGATAGTTGAAATCTTCAGTGCCCTACGGTCCCATTGAGCTCTAGTGTTCTTTTCTATGTCGGGATGAGACAAAATTCAAAATGCTTTGGCTTTGTTGGTTGTAGGGTACCTAGTAACCCTACTGATAATCTTCTTGGTGACCTCAACTGGTTTGTCTAACCAAAATTTTCCATCATGAAATCTGCTAAGCATGATTCTTATCCAGTCATTGTGAAATGATTGTAGGAAGTATGTGAAACATCGTAACCCTGATTCTTCAATCTTCTTATATTCAGATTTGATCTTACCATCTGGTCCATAGATTTGTTGATAAGCTACTATGGTCTCAAAGTCACATACTTCATTGATCTTGCAGTGAATGTAAGACCTAACATCTTTTGTTAACAAAACCTTATCAGGAATACTAGAAAATGCACCCATATCGTCTATATGTGCTGCGACCTTTGGATGTGATTTGAATTTCTCATTGGCAAAGTGTGCCCTAATAATTAATTCCACTTCCTCCTCAACGTTCTATGATTTTCTTGTGATCAAAGATGATGCCATAAATTATTTCTAGGGTTTCGGTAATCAATAGATAACCAATGTTCGGTAGGCAGATGAACTTACTAGTTTTCATTGAAGAATTATCCTCAATTTGATGTACTGTAGCTTTGAATCTATTCTAAAAATTGTTAGCTCAAACTCTTCTATGTAAAATCTCCTTTCTTTAAAATCACAATGTAACAATGAACTCTATTTCTACATATATACAGGGTTTTTTCAATATTCCCACTCAAACTTTGATGCATTAAATGCTCGACATAACTTTTGGTACAAGATGACTTTCTGCTCAGTAATGTCTACAATATCTTTTTCTCAGTTAATATAGAGTTTCTTCATTGGTTTGAACTGTTGTCGATTAACCTTGTATAGTGATTACCGACGGGTAACCAACTCACTTTTCTTCTTTTACCGACTAGATAATATTTGCAAACTTATAATATATAAACCTTAGTGCATCTTCATTCATGTAGATTTGGTATTTGTACATCATATATAAGGAAATGTATGTAAAATGTGATCATTTAAAATTTCAGTTCCATACATACCTCTGTCATCTTAAGTGGAGGTGTTGATGTCACCCAATCCAGTGGATGAGGTTTCACCGACAGTGTTACTTGACTTAGCATTCTCTGTAGATGCCTTCTTCCACATTGTGTTCCTTAACTTCGTAATATCTGCAATGTTATATCCACTCTCAAATATATGGTTTTCATCTGGTGCTCGGTCTTTGTAGTTCTTGCTTACATGACCAACCTTGTGACAGTGCAAACATGCCATTCCTACATTTGACCAATTTCTTGATTGTCCAATCCAACTCTTTCTAAAATAGTTTGCTGCAATATGTCCATACTGACCACATGCAGTACAGCTAGTCCATGTATTATAACCCCAAACATATGAGTTACCTTGTCTCTTCGGTTGATATGGCTTTCATTGTAGTTTCTCTTTAGGAGTCTAGACTTGTTTCATTTTTGCCTTACACTTCCTTGTAGTATGTCCATGCTTATTACAAGTATAACATACTTTATCCTTAGTATTATTATTAGCAATGTCATTCTTCTTAGCTCTACATTCATAGGCTGGATGTCCAAACTTACCACAATAATAACAATATCCATTGAATTTAGGAATTACAGGAGGTTTACCTTGTGCTTTGCTTCTGCACACATTAGATGTATGTCCTGGTTTTCCATAGTGGTAACATGTCATCACTTTAGGTTTCTGAGTTTGATTGTCATTGACTTCTTTAGCTTGTGATGATTCTCCTTCACCGGTGTAGCCTATACCGGCTCTACTTCTGAATCTCCTCCGATTATTCAGAAAATCATCAATCTTTTTAGAGTTGTCCTCAGCTATCTTCATCATTTCATTGTGTTGCTTTTGTTTCTTTATTTCATTTCTTAGTTTTTCATTTTCTTCTCTGAGTATTGCAACATCTTCAAGTCTTCTTGATAATTCTCCATTTACTTGGTTCATCTCTTGATTGACTGTCATCATCTAATTTGATACTTGGAAGTGACGATCAGTGAGTCTCTGTATTTCACTTTCTTTTGCTTGAAGTTGTTAATTTATCAGTCTTCGGTCTTCAATAGCTAGATTTTGATCTTGTTCAGCTTGTCTACCATTGTTCATGATTTCCACCATTCTCACCATTTGAGATTCATGACTGATTTTCAGTGCTTTCACTTGCTCGAATAGATGTTGATTCTTTTCAAATAGTTCAAAGATTATGCTTTTGGATCCATCAGAGATGCTTCCAGAGCTTGATCCAATATGATCAAATATGTCATCAATAGGTTCTTCATGATAACTAATTTCATTCAACTAAATTACAAGATTCTTCCTATCAACCAGTAATTTCTTCAGTTCTTTCTTGGCTTGTTTATATTGTTCCATAAACATCTGCATTTGTATCTTTTGATTCTCAATAGTCTTGTCAAGCTTGTATCTCTCCATGACTTAGATCTTTTCCCTTTAGTGGTTAAACTGTTCAACAAGAGAACTAAGCTCTGATACCAATTATTGGAATTAGGAGAGATAGGTACTTAGAGGGGAGGGGTGAATCAGTGCCTTCAAAACTTTAGTTACAAAACCTTTCTGATCTATAACTGAATAATGTGATAACCGATCAAAATAACTTGAATCTAATTGCATAAATCAACTATCTAGTTAACATAAGAAAGTAAATAATATGAAATCAATATGAAAATCACATAACACAAGTATTTTGGTAATGCAGAAACCCTTGTTAGAAGGTAAAAACTGTAGTGGGGATGACACCCACAAATTCTTCACTATTGCAGATAGAAAAGGTTTTCCTGTTAAGGCTACAAGTTTTGATCACTTCTGGTGATCTTACCCTGTTAGGAGTAACATATTAGATCAGCTAGATCTACCTAGTTATAGGATTTAACAACACTATATGAAGCATGTACTCGGTTAAGAGATTTATACAAAGACTATTAAGTCTACTCTGGCAAGAGATTTATCAAAACTCTATCACAATTGTCAAAAAGTAATAGGTAAACTATCTGCTAGTTGACAACTCAATTGTCTAAAATAGATCTATAAGTGCTTATCAAAATATCACCTTATCTATGATGGTTCTCTACTCTATTCTGCTCGGTAGCCTTGTCTGATTCTGCTCAATATGAAAACCTCTGTACTTTTTTCTTCTCAGTAAATTGATTGTCTTGAAGATAGGCAATTTCTTCAAGTGCTCCATGATTCATATATATCAGCTCAACACAACCTCATAAAATGGTGTGAACATATACAATATATAGTGTTCTATTTTGTCGCTTAAGAAAAAATTAGGTTACAAAGAATAATCATAACCCTAAGATCTACGGTGCAAAATAACCTAAATCAATTAATATAAATAAGATAATCATTGCATTTAATGAATATCATTTACAATAAATGCTCCTTGATCTTGGTAAACCATTTTACGATCTGTTATAACCATCTGCATAGAATAATGTGCCATTTTTTATTACTATGCCATGTTCTGTGATCATCGGTAAACACTGTAAACTCTACTCAGTGTATACTATGATACTCAGTGTTTACTGATTGTTGGTGTCGATGTTGCTGGTGCTCGGTGTAAAGGCTTTACCGACTGCTCTGTCTTGGTTCTAGTTACCAACTGTCTCAATATAAATAATTGACCAACCTGTTTACTATCGTTTGATACTAATGACAACCTTGAATGCTCAATAGAGATTAACAAAGTGAAGAGAGCATCAATCCTCAGTGATTGATTGATGGTTGAATACTCTACTTCAGGAGTAGTACTAGTGCTTAAATGTTTGGCACCTTTTTCCATTGATGTCAAAGGGGGAGTAGTATACAGTCATGAAAAATAGTAGTAAAGGGGTAGTACATACATAATTAAGAAGGAATAATATGTAGCAGCACGGGGGAGTAGTATTTAGTTGTGGAAGCAGTTCAATTAAGGAAATGGATAATATTGAAGGATATTGCAGCAAATGAAGGATTCATCCTTGGGGGAGTTTTTGATGAGGAAATGGAGAATGTTATAAAAGAATTTTTCACTTAGATTGTTTGTGTTTTTCATTCCATATGTTTCCATCAATGCCAAAGGGGGAGATTGTTGGAGATTTTCCAACAAGTCAGTGTTGACTATATGTTTGTCATTGATGACAACATATGGTAAGTAGCATGCATGGAATATTTATGTAGTAATCTTTGAGTATATGTAGCATGGACATGTTATCAACATGATATCATGGACACAAAGTTTAATTGTTAGTACAGACAATTATGTAGAAGCTTGTGTCAGTAGTGTTCTTGACAAAGTTACAGGCAATGTTATGTGAGTGATTGTCTGTACAATTATCATGGAGCCTTGCATGCTTGGATATGTGTTGGAGATATGTTAGTGATGTTACATTCATGGAAGTAGAGTTTGATGTGTAGTAGAAGTGAATTTATGCAATCACTCTTCACCATTTGCAATTTCCTATGGTTATCTAGAAGAGCAGATAGAGATTATATTGGTATAGGAGTTGCACCTATCATTTCAGTATGCATGCTTGGATTAGTGATTGGAGAAGAGTTAAAAATGTTTGGTTAAGAGCTCATGATGTAATTTAGCTTGAGGAGAAAGTATCAATTAATTTGGTATAGCTGACAGTCTCTAGCATGCGTCTACACTTATTGATTTAGATAGGTCCCAGTTTGTGTTGTGTGCTTAGTAGAGCCAACTAAGATATTATTGGAGAGTGTTATTGTTTCTCTAATATGATTTCAAGGTGGTTCTAATAGGCTGACTTGATTATATCATTTAGAGGAAAGATACTTATAGCCAGTCATTTGTGATCACTAGAAGTATGGCATAGAGATAAAAGTTAAGAGTAGAGAAGAGAGTGCAAAGCATTGTGTCATCAAGAAGTCTATGTGACTGAGAAGAAAGAGTGTACTATTCATTGGAACTGATCAAGAAAGCATGTCTACCTCACAGTTCACCAAGATTTAGATATAGTGTGTATGTGTTATTCAAAAGGTTGCAGCCTTCATCCCTTTGAGTAGTGAGTTCTTGGATAGTGCGTCCTCACCCCTAACAGGGTCAATCATAAAAGACTCCTAATAGGGTCCAACCTTTGACCAAGTCACTGTACTTATTGCATTGTAAAGATCAACTCCTAATAGGGTTGTAAGATCTTCTAACAAGGATCATTATGTACTCTAGTGCAGATTATTAGTGGGTGTTAATTCCCACCAGGGTTTTTACCTATTTGAGTTTCACCTTAACCAAAATATTGGTGTTGTGTTCAAGTTTTCTTTCATTGTGTTTATGCTTAATGTTTAAGTATACTTAATTGGATAAAGAATTGAAACTTGTGGATAACTAATTCAACCCCTTCCCCTCTCAATTATCTCTTGGGACTATTCCTAAAAATTACAAAGAACCCTATCACTTGATAATTGATTCTTGGTTCAATACCTAACCTCTCAAATATTTTGGATTTTTTAGGGTTTCACCTAGCCATACAATCCTCTAACCAAAAATGACTACTTTTGGGAAGGTTTTAGGCATTCTCTAATTGCATGGTTTGTCTCCAAGATTTAGGTCACCAAATGGATTGGTGGAACCTTATTCCTTTGTAGAATTCTTTGAAAATACCTTGCATTGACCTCCAATCACTGATTGGTAATTTCATGCACACCTCTGCAAGTTACAACCATTTTGTCTCATTCTCTCCTAGTCGAGCTCACCATAGGCTCGCCTAGGGAAAGACTGCATAAATTATTGGAAAGATTTCCAGGGCCCATGCTCTTATACATGTTACATACATGGAGTCTACTTACTATCTCCAAGAGGTTGTATAGATTTAACAGTGGGATAGTGAGTTAGAGTCCCATTTTCTTACACCCTCTTGGTTTGAACCAATGAATAGGGATATACAAAAAATTTAAGAAAAAACAAAGAGATGAACAAAAATACCTAATCTAATGGAACATATAGTAAGGAAAAACCTAATTTCATAACTCCATTAATCACAATCCATTATTCAACTCAAAACATTCTTCTTCTATTCACTGATTACAAAGCTAAGTCAAACTTCTACACATTGTTCACACTTCCAGAATGATATCTTCGTACATAGTAATCTCCAACCTCAGGATTTGGTTCAAGAAGGAATTTTATAGTCTGAGGTTTGTCTAAAAGTGTCTTTAGGGCACTCTTAGGCCAATTTAGGGCATTTGGACAACCTTGGTTCAAGAAAATTTTTTAAGTTACAAAAGTTGCTATGCAACTTTTACAACATTTTTACAACTTTTCACAATCTTGCAAACCATAGACCTTGGTTAGGTCCTATGGAGTTCTAGGATCTATATTAGACTCAAATCCAACTTCCTACACACCCTAAGTCTTAGACATCATAGTGACATCACCTAACCACACTTAACCAAGAAGGAGACTCTAACATTTTAGCCTCATGACCTAAGACATAGGACCTTAGTGGACCCCTAATCCCTATTGGATCTCACACTTTGGTCAACATGACCTTAGGAAAATCAAACCCTTGCCAAAGATGGATAAAAATAAAAGAAAATATTGATTCGTTGAGCCAACCATTGGGTGCTCCTACACCATGATCCCCCTCTACACAAATAAGTTAAGGCATAGTAGGGGATATGAGAGAAGGATCAATGCACAACTATTTGAAATTTATTTCTTCCACCCATGTAGCTTCAGATTTAGGGTGATTCTTCCACTCTACCAGATGCTCCATGTAGACCATGTGTCTAGTCTTCTTCTTTACTCTAGATTCTAAGATCATCTCTGCTTGAGGCTTAGTCTTTGGAGGTATGGCTACTAGATTGACATCTGAAAGTACCTCCTGAGTGTTCTGACTAATCTCAATCAATGGTCCCTTATACTTGACCAGGTCTACAATGTTGAATACTAGTGAAATGGATAAATCTTGAGGAAGGTCTACCTTGTAGGAATTGGCTCCATACTTAGCCAGAATCTTACATGGTTGTACCCTCTTCATTTGCAGCTTGGTAGGCACTCCCTTTTGCAATCTAGACTTGTTTAGATGTACCATGACATAGTCACCTACTACAAATTGAACATCCCTCCTCTTCTCATCCACTTTTGCCTTCAAATTTTGAGTTGCTTCTGTTAGGGTCATTTTTACTTGTTCTTGGACCTCTTTCATGGTTTGGGAGAAGTCCTCTGCATGTCCACTTCTATATTCCATGCCTCCTAAGTCTCTAATTTTATTTACCCATCTTGGTTGCATTCCACATACTACCTCAAAAGGGATTTTCCCAGTGGTTCGGTTCACATTGTCATTGTAAGCATACTCAACTTGAGGGATGACTAAGTCCCATACATGTCCATGCTCCTTAGTTAGGAACCTTAGCAAGTTACCTAATACCCTATTGATCACTTCAGTTTAACCATCTATTTGGGGATGGTAAGCTAAACCAAAAGACAAATTATTACCTAATATGCTCCATAGGGTCTTCCAAAAATGGCCCATGAACTTTGCATCTCTATCTGGCACAATTTTAAGGGGAATTCCATGGATCCTCACAACCTCCTTGAAAAAGAGATGAGCTATGTGGCTAGCATTAGGATTTTTCTTGCAAGGGATAAAATGACTCATCTTGCTAAACTGATGTACCACCACATAGATACTATCCAACCCTATCTTGGTCTTAGGAAGCCCCACTATGAAATCCATGTTGATGCATTCTCATGGCCTATTTGGAATGGGTAAAGGTTGATATAGGTCTGCATTGTTGGCTCCTCCTTTATCTTTCATACATATGACACACTACTCCACGTATCTCCTCACATCTCTAGGTAGTTTAGGCCAATAGTAGAACCTTTGGACTAACTCCATTGTCTTGTCAATGCCAAAAGTGCCACTAAGACTCCCATTGTGATTCTCTTGAATGAGATTCTCTCTCATTGATCCCTTGGGAGCACATAACTAATTCCCTTTAAACAATAGCCCACTTTGCAAGGTGTATTTAGCAAACTGACTGTGGAAATGATTTTGAAAATCAAAGTATACCTTATAAGCCTCTAAGAAGTCTTCATCATCCTTGTAAAGGTCCTTGAAGCTATCTATCACAATGCTTTGGAGTTGAACTTCCTTGACTGTTAAAAATCTCCTACTCAATGCATATGCCACCTTGTTCATCTATCCCTTCTTATGCTTGATAGTGAAGGTGAAGACCTGCAGATACTCCATCCATTTGAGATGTCTATTTATTAGCTTCTCCTATGTGTTTATGTATCTTAAGGCATGATTTTATATGAACATCGAAAACTCTTTAGGAAGGAGGTAATGCCTCCACTTCCTAAGTGATTGTGCTAAAGCATATAACTCCAAGTCATAGGCTAAGTATTTCTTCTTAGCCTCATTGAGCTTCTCACTAAAGAAGGCTATGGGCCTACCTTCTTGACTTAACACTCCTCCAACTGATATCCCACTTGCATCACATTCCAAGGTGAATAACTTATCAAATCTTGGTAGTCAGAGGATAGGTTGGGTTTCCACTTGTTGTTTCAACTTTTCAAATACCTTTCTATCTTCTTTTATCCATTTGAATGTTGTCTTCACTCCACCTTTAATGGTATCTAGGACTAGTGCACATATGCCACTAAAATTCATTATGAATTTCCTATAAAATTAGGCTAGGCCATGAAAACTCCTAACCTTTGTCCCTGTGGTTGGTGTAGGCTAGTTTCAAATGGCCTCCATCTTCAATTGACCCTTGGATACTAAAAATCCCAAGTAGACTAGTTCTTATTTGAGGAACTCACATTTCTCCAAGTTAATGGCTAACTATTTTTCATGGAGTTTCTTGAGCACAACCTCTAAATGTGTTAGGTGTTCCTCCTTTGTTTTGCTGAAGATGATTATATCATCAAGATATACCACCACAAATCTTCTTGTATAGTCCTTTAGCACTTCATTCATCAATCTCATGAATGTGCTAGGGGCATTAGTAAGCCCAAATGAAATCACAAGCCACTGATACAACCCTTCAATGGTTTTGAAGTTTTTCTTCCACTCATCCTCATCCTTTATCCTAATTTGATGGTATTCACTTTTGAGGTCTAACTTGGTGAATTATTGGGCTCCTCCTAGACAATCCATTAGATCCTCTATCCTAGGTATAGGGAACCTATATCTAATTGTAATTCTATTAATGGATCTTGAATCAATGAAAATTCTCCACTTACCACCTTTCTTGGATGCTAATACCACCAGTATTGCACATGGACTTATGCTCTTCTTTATGATCCCTTGATCTAGCAACTCTTGCACTAGCCTTACTACTTCTTGATTATGCTTTGGTGTGAGCTTGTATGCTACCTTGTTTGGTAATGAGGCCCTAAGTATGAAGTCAATTTGATGACTTATAGATCTCTTAGGAGGTAAGGTTGTTGGTGTCCCATCGCTTACTATATCCTTATACTTTCCAATTAACTTTTGGATCTCCACTGGAATAGGTTCTTGATTAGGCTTCTCCCCTTCCTTAGGACTCACAACTATAGCATATCATTCACTATCTCCCTTTTGGAATGCATGCAGTAGCTCTTTCCGACTACTAATAAACACACTATGGGTTTTGATCTCCACCTCATCATCATCCATCAATGACTTGATCTTGAAGGTTCTTCCATCTTTCTTGAAGGTAACCATGTTCCCACTCCCATCATACATGGCTTCTATGTCATATTTCCATCATCTTCCCAATAAAAGATGGAAGGCATCCATGGGTAGCACATCACATAGAAACTTATCTCTGTATCCTCCAATGGAGAATTCCACCCATGTTTGTTCATTTACTAGAACACTTTTCCCTTTGTTCAACCATATCACTTTCTAGAGGTTGATATGAGGCACCTTGGTTAGGTTGAGCTTCTTGGCTACTTATTTTGCAATAATATTATCTATGGAGCCAAAATCCACAATCACTTTACATACTTTACCCATGATTTTACATCTCACTCTAAAGAGAGATCTTCTTTTCTTTGGCTCCTCTTTCACTGGTTGCCTAATGAGGACTCTCCTGAACATGAGGTTCTCTCCCATCTCTGACTCTATGTGACTAACTTTTGGTGACTTGACACTTGATCTATCTTCTTGAGTATAAGCCACTCTCTTCTCTACATTGGAGGAAGATTCCTTCTCTAGACACCTATAGGCTAGATGTCCCATCTGCCCACAATTATAGCACTTCATACTAGAAAAATATGAATTACTTCTTCCTACACCTCTTCCTTTATTAGAGACTCCTTGATTACCTCTACCTCTTCCATAGTTCCCTCTAGAACTTGTTTCACCACTTTTGTCTACAATCTTGGACTCTCCTTGGCTTCTCTGATCAGTCCTTCTACCTTCATTACCACCTCAATGAACCCTTTGATCTCTTCCTCTACCTTTTCTTGTTGAACTAGAATATTGTCTCCTCTTACTCTTCTCTTCTATCTTGAGTGCCAATTGATAGCACTGATGTACTATCTTGGGAGTTAGGAGATTCATCTCCTCTTGGATAGACCACTTCAATCCATTGAGATACCTGGAAACTTTGATGCTCTCTTCTTCTACCACCTTCTACCTTAGACATAGTTTTTGGAATTCCTCGATATATGTGTTGACATCATTGTCTTTCTGCCTTAGACTTTTCCTTATTTTATGCAATTTGATTTCACAATCCTCTGGCATGTAAGCTTCTTTCATTTTGGCCACCATTCCTTTCCATGTAGCTATGAGGTTTTTTCCTTATTTCTCCCTCTTTGTTTGAATGAACTTCCACCATGTGAGAGAAGAGCCTCTAAGTCTTGACTTGGCTACTCTCACCTTTTGAGCCTCACTGATTCCATCACATTCAAAGTGATTCTCCATGGCCTCAATCTAATCAATGATAGAGTCAGGCTCCATTTTGCCACTAAAGAGTGGTACACCTTCTAGTGATTTTCCACTTAAGGCCTTCAAGGCTTTAAGGAAGGGTTCTTGCTCCACCACTAGATCTAGTTCAGGAACTTCATCTTCCACTAATTTATCCTTTCCTTCCTTCTCATCTATCTTCTCATTCACCTCTTTTGTTCTATCTTCTATTGCTTCCAACTTCTTAGCTAGTAGATCTATCCTTTCCCTTAACTGTCTATTTTCTTCATCTTGGTTTTATACCTTCTCATCCAACTATGCATTGGTCACCTTCCTAGAATATCTAGACTCACACTCTAACATGCACTTACTTTCCAAATCTTTTGGGGCTCTAATACCAATCTGATAGGGAGGTTGGGAGAGACAATCACAAGCTCTTTCCTAGGTCTACCAAGTGACAATGAGGTTTCCTCAACTAATACCAATTGACCTATAGGATCCCTCTAGAGGTTCAATCCCCTAGTCTACTTATCCAACCCAACTACCAAGTAACACTTACCAAGACAAAAAAAAATTCTCAGTGCTTCCTTCCTTCATACTCTCACTGACCCTTAATGCCCTTTAAGGGTTCACCACCTCCAAAATGACATGAACTCTTGTATAGGTGAGGAGGTGCTTGAATGTGTCTTTTTTAGTTTAAATTGAGGTCTTGGAGGTCTTACTCACATTCTATGTCTTACCGATCTTATAGATCCTTCCCAAAATAGGGCTACAAGAAAGAGCCCCAATTAGGCCTCCTATTTCAGGAAGGTAGGGATTTTATCCTAATTGCTTCCAAAGAACCCTACCACTTGATAATGTATTCTTGGTTCAATATCTAACCTCTCAAATATTTTGGAGTTTTTAGGGTTTCACATGGCCGTACAATCCTCTAACAAAAAATGAGTACTTTTGGGAGGGTTTTAGGCATTCTCTGATTGCATGGTTTGTCTACAAGATTTAGGTGACCAAATGGATTGGTGGAACCTTCTCCCTTAATAAAATTCTTTTAAAATACCTTAGATTGACCTCCAATCACTGATTGGTAATTTTATACACACCTCTACAAGTTACAACCATTTTGTCTCAATCTCTCCTGGTCGAGCTCGCCTAGGGAAAGACTACATAAATGCCCCATGATCCTATATATGTTACATGTATGGAGTCTACTCACTATCCCCAAGAGGTTTTATAGATTTAATGGTGGGATAGTGAGTTAGATCCCCATTTTCTTATATCCTCCTGGTTTGAACCAGTAAACAAGGATAAACAAAAGATTTAAGAAAGAACAAAGAAATGAACAAAAATCCCTAATCTAATTGCACACACTATAAGAAAACACACTAATTTCAAAACTCCATTAATCACAATCCATTATTCAACTCAAAAAATTCTTCTTCTATTCAATGATTACAAAGCTAAGTCAAACTTCTACACATTATTCACACTTCCATAATGATATCTTCGTACACAAGAATCTCCAACCTTAGGATTTGGTCCAAGAAGGACTTTTATAGTCTAAATTTTGTCTTAGGGTGGCTTTAGGGCACTCCTAGGCTGATTTAGGACATTTGGACAACCTTGGTCTGAACAAATTTTAAAAGTTGCAAAAGTTGTTATGCAACATTTACAACATATTTACAACTTTTCACAATCTTGCAAACCATGGACCTTGGTTAGGTCCTATAGATTTATAGGATCTATATTAGACTCAAATCAAACTTCCTACACACCCTAAATCTGAGAAATCATAGTGACATCACCTAACCACACTTAACCAAGAAGGAGACTCTAACACATTAGTCTCAAGACCTAAGACATAGGACCTTAGTGGACCCCTAATCCCTATTGGATCTCACACTTTGGTCAACATGACCTTAGGAAAATCAAACCCTTGCCAAAGATGGCTACAAATAAAAGAAAAGATGGATTGGTTGAGCCAACCCTTGGGTGTTCCTGCACTAGTTTTTTATCCTGAGGGGTTTTCCACTATAAACAAGGTGTCTATGAACTATTTGTGTATATTTGTCTTATTGTTCTTTTTTATCTTGCATTTAAAGAACATACATTTGTTGATGATAAAAGTAACCATTTCTTATATATTATTGGTTTAATGCTAAAATTTGAAAATTTTTGTAGATCACTGATTCACCCCCCTCTTAGTGATCCTAGTATTCCAACACTCACACCCGTTTGCCAGGGATTTTTCAAGTATGAAGTCACCGAAAGTACACAGAGAGTGAATGTGTAGATGATGCATGAAAGGAGGTCTACAACTGACAAACGCAAGAGGCATTGGCAATTACATTTTCCATCGTAGCATAGGGAAGGCGTCGATGTGAGGACAATGAGGTTGATGACTGTAAGAGAAGTGTTGGGGTCGAGGTGCCTAGCCAATGAAAGTGATGGAACCAACAAATGTGATGGAATACATCACAATGAGCACCAATCACAAGTAGGAGCCACCAAATACACACATAAAACCTTTCAAACTATACATTATAGGCTTGAAATTATCCCTAATATACTTTGATACCATGTAGAAACCAAGATCTAAAGAAGATAAAATGAAGCACAATAACAAAATGAGCCCAAATTCAACCATTTCAATAATGCATTAAAGAGGAGTACAAATAGGTGTGAGTGCTTCCACAAAATGATGGATGGACTCCTCAAAAAATAATGGCGGTGAAAAACAACCTACTAAACTAGGATGAGGTGTCCAAATAGAATTAACACATCTCCAATCATCTCTTGAATGGTGACAACTTGTGTGAACAAGTGTCAAATGAATATGGATGACTAAGTAAGCTCAATAAGCCTAAGTGTAATTAAATTAAATAAATACATTAACATTTATATATATATATATATATATATATATATAAATTAAAATAAAATATTAAATAGTACAATATGGGTATAGTGATTAATTCTTACAAAATTTGATTTGTTGTGAAAAATATTTCCTACTTATCAATAGATAGAAGTTTAATGAAATCAATTGATTGGGATATATTCATGAAATATGTAAATTATATCAAATCAATGTTATTGTTTTCATTATTCTACAAAAGAAATAATTGAATTAATATATAGACTAAACACCAAATATTTATATAAGATATTTAATTTTGTGTCATCAAAAACATTACTTACAATTATTATTTTAAATATTACCAACATAAAAATATAGATAAAAAAATTTAAAAATATAAATATAATTGATAGGAAAAAAACTAAATAATCATAATTTTTAAAAAGAAACACTAAATATTACATAAAACATATAATCAAGTACCCATAAGCACAACTTTGTCTATTCCATATTATTTTCCTTGTATTAAAGCATAAGATTTTTTTGGGAAAAATAAATTGATGTCAAAGTAATTTGAATAAATTTAACCTAATGAGATGAACCAATCTATTATTGAAAAATTCATAATAAAAAAATTTTGAAATACAAAATTATGGTAATAGATATTTTATTTTTAAAAATTTAGCATTAATTAAGATTTTTATAAATACATTTTTAAAAATATTTTAATTATCTTTATTTTTTTATAAAATACTATTTTTATTTAAATTTAAGAATATTTAATGATTGTAATTTTTTGTCATTATATATATATTTGACAATATTAATGTATTTTATCTTCTCTCAAAATTTATTATAAAATATTTTACTAATTATTCAAATTATCTTGATTTTAAAAGATGATTTTTATTGTTTTCTAATTATAAAGTTACAATTCATATCCATTAATTATAAAAATTTCTAACAAATTTTTATTTTTAAATGGATTACTAAATAAAAATTAAAAATATTTTTAATAATAAATTATATCTATTTTAAAACATAAATAACTACATCACCCAATCAAAACATGCAAGAATGAAGAGGACTAGTTAGGGAATGTAGCTAGGAGTATATGATTTCATCTTTAACCTTTTTATTAATATTACAAACTCATTATCTAATATTTATTATTCATTTATCCATTCACAAAGTAAATTCATATAAAACATAAGTATATAAATAGAGATTTCAAAGAGATGCTATGTCTAATTTTTAATATTAGAAATATGAAGATGTGAGGTATACATGATCATTTAATTAATTTTCTTATAGTAAGATAGATCATTCATCGTCAACTTTTCATGTTAAATGATTTTGACAATATGTTCATTTTTTATCTTGAAATTTCACAAATATGAAACATTCTAATGAAGAGCAATAGAGTTCTCTATCAAATAATCTAATAGTCAAATGTAGTTTAGCATGATAATTATTTTCAATAAAGTTTATTTAATTAATATTAAAAATAAATTTAATAAAAAATAGGATTCATACCAAGTGTATGCACCACATTCTTCACTCAAGGTTTTGAATTAAAAATCAGGATTATCAACCAAAGATGAGTTGGAGCTTAACTCAGTTTTATCAGCTGATAAATCATAGCTGGTTGAACACCTCTATGGAAAAGCCTTTTCAAAATATGAAATACTTTTATTTCTCTTCACTCATTTGAAACACTCTCCAATCTACCCATATAATCTCATGTATGGGGATAAAGAGGGACAAGCATCAAATTGTGATGCCAATATGGAAATCAATTGGTGGATGGTAAGTTGTTAACTTTTTTCCTACATTTTTGGTATTTTAGTGATCCACTATATATTTTCTCCTCTAATTTTTTAAGATCTCGTTGGGCCTGTTTGTCTTTGGTTTTCATATTTCAATGCCCTTCACGAGATGTTTAGATATTCAATAACTGGATGAAAGATACTATGATAAGTAGGAGATATTTTCTATAGTAATTCAAAATTTGATATTTCTATTAGGATTCAAGTGTGTAGTTTTTTAGTCAAAATCATTAACTCATGTTTCATAAGTAGTGGTTCAAAATAACCTATTCCTCATGAGAATGAATGGAATACTAGCACTCATTTCACCTAGGTGATGCTCATAGAAGTGAAGCATTGGGCCTTCCCAGGAGGTCACTTATCCCAATACTACTCTAGCTAATGCATGCTTAACCATGGATTTTCCTCCAAGATTAAGCCCACTTTTCTTGAAACCCCATTTTGAAAGCCTTCAACAAGTTTCATGCCTATGAACCATTCATTATAGATCCCCTTAATCTCATCAAATGATAAGTAGGATAAATTTTCCACAAGTCAATTTTTGATAATGCTATCAAGATTGAACTATGCAATTTTTTAGTAATACTCATTGACCCATGTTTGATGAGTGGTGGATCATAAGAACCCATCTCTCATAAGAATGAAAGGAGATCATAGTACTCATTACATCTAGGTGATTCTCATAGATTTTAAGGATTGGGATTTCCTAGGAGGTCACCTATCCCATAACTACTCCAACTCAAGTGCGCTTAACCATAGAGTTACCTCCAAGTTTAAGCACATTTTTCTTGCAACCCCATCTACAAACCCTTTAACAAGTGTTGTGCCTTATGAACCATTCATTATAGAACCCTTTAAGCTCATCAATTGATAAGTAGGAGATATTTTCTATAGCAAGTCAAGTTTTAATATCACTATTAGGATTCAACTTTTTTTATTTTTTGAGACAAACTCATTGGCCCACGTTTCATGAGTAATCACTCACAAGAAACCATCTTTATTATTTTTTTTCATTTTTAGAGGGATCTCAAATCTTCCCTCATTTTCTACTTGTATTTGAAGGGATCGAATGTAATTATGGTGGGATGGTAAACTGATGCAGATCATCATGTAAATTTAACCAATAACCCCAAATCAACCATGGAGTTCCAATTTTTCAACTCAATATTTATAATATATCAAAGGCATAATCAATCACTTCATCAACATATTCCCATATCAAGTATTAGACACCTTTATCAAACCATCTTCACATGAGCATTATCAAATACTATCCTTCTAAGGAATCATCTTTTCCATCTTATCATGGTTCATATATTAGTCAAGACACTAGGCCTATTAGGCCTTACTATTTCATTTAGATACAAAATCAATAACACCTCATTTCTTCATCAAAGTCCATTTGACTTCAACATTCTATAAAATTTTTTCTAATCACAATTTAGTGAATTCGCACATGTTAATTCAGATACACAAGTCTAAAACACCATCAAATAGGATTTATTTAGTCCTGACTCATCCTTAACAAGATCTATGTACACAACACATTAGTTCTGATCAATAAAACATAGCTCTGATCTTTGTCTTATCCTCAACCCTACAACATTTATCCATTTATACTCAAGGATTTATCCACTATGTGGACTATATTACATGGCTATTAGTTTCAACAATATTTGGTTGCCATCAACCCTATTAAACTCATATCCTTCAATGACAAATACTAGGGACAAGTAATCTAGGTTGTTCTCTGATTATTGTGATTGTCACTCTATGACAATCATAGTATAAACATGTAATATTATACTCATTCTCATGGAGACTTTTATCTACACATTAGGAACACCATTGTGACTATCCACTACTTATCTCACCATCACAAGGCATTAGAATCCCTTTCCAACATCAGTTTCAATCAGAACAATATAGTTCTTTGTCAAAACTCGAGAATTTACTGACTTTATGCTACTAGGGAATCAATTTATTCACACCATACCAAAAAATTCAATGTAAAACCAAATGCATTTGAATTTACCATGAATATACTTCAAAATTCTAAACATACAATTTTTTTGAACAATTAATTTATCAAAGTTATTAACAAACCCTTGCAGACAAGTTGGTTACAAAGGGTTTGAGACAGTTTATACAAATCCTTATAGATCTTCCTTAATATTTCATGGCCAAACATAAGACTGGGTTAAATGGAATTATAAGTATTTTTTATTTAATCCCAAATCAATTTGAAACATGAAATGAATTGTTACTTATCATAAATATGCCAAGAACAATCAGGAAAATAGTTTTGTATCAACACAGTCAACATAATCTCTAAATTCCTTCATCGTTGTTCACCAAAATGCATTAAAAAATTGTTTTTGATACATTTATAACCCTATTTATCCCTTTATAGTCATCAGGAGCAATGCTTTATTACATTCCTATTACAAAATCAATGACTATTTTCTTACTGCAATAGGACAGTCAAAGGTGTAAATGCTTAACCATATACTACCCTCTAATCTATCTTCTCCTCTATGAACTCAACCATAATAGGAACTTTATAATGATCTTGATACTTACAAACTACTTAACCACCATTTGGACCATCCATCTTCCCTAAATTACAACTTTTGGTGCAACTTGCAAAATGCAAGATTTTGCAATGTTGCACTTTTGCAACTTTTTGAGCAATTTTGTCATTTTGTTACATATGACTTTGCAAACACTTCAAACATCTTCAAATGGACCTAATAACCCAATTTACATCATTTTTTCCCTTCCATGTGTCTTTCTGTCTCAATTTGACCAACTCAAGATCTATATGGACAACTTGAACAACTTTTACAATTTGGTTACATGGCTTCATATAGCCTTAAATTTGGATTCAATTGACTCAAATGACTTTCATACATCATGAATGACTCAAATGAAATTAAATTTATCATGTTATGAATCTTATCCTCTAGAACCTCCTAGTTTGTAGGTGCCTCTAGCATACTCTCAGCCTTGAAAAGTTTCCAAGCCCCTTGGAAATGTGGGTACAATGACCTACAAGAAAAAAATTTGATTGAAATATTC
Source organism: Chamaecyparis obtusa (assembly GCA_027943335.1). Classification (NCBI taxonomy): domain Eukaryota; kingdom Viridiplantae; phylum Streptophyta; class Pinopsida; order Cupressales; family Cupressaceae; genus Chamaecyparis; species Chamaecyparis obtusa. The sequence goes on from BSBK01007512.1 coordinate 2,877,369, forward strand.
ACTATTGTCTTCATTCACCTTTTCCTCTTTATGCCTCTTTGTCTTCTTTTATGCCTCTTCTATCTTCATCTTAAAACAATCTCTATGTTACTCCTATCAATGGAGTTTTCAATGGTTGCTACCCATGGCTCTTTACCATCCTCATGTCCACCTCTCCATGATGCTTCACCTCACCATCTTACTTGTGCCTCTCCTAGGAGTCCTTTCCTTTCCTCTCTCCCTAGTCTCTTGGAAACCAATGGACCATTCATGTAGCCCTATACCATCCCTATGGCCATTAAAAAACCTTCCTTGTATGTCTTCTTACAGCTAGATGGATGACAACCTGCAACCAAAAACTCATCAGAATAAAACTAAATAAAAAATCCTCTTGGGTTAGGTCCTAATGTGAGTTTCCAATCCTCACACTCTTGGTCTCTTCTCGCTCTAATACCAATTTGATGCAAAGCATCATGGAAATCCAACAAAGAACCCCAAATCAACCATGGATTTCCAAGTTTTCAACTCAATATTTATAACATATCAGAGGCATAATCATTCACTTCATCAACATATTCCCATATCAAGTATCAATCATCTTTATCAAACCATATTCACATGAGTAATATCAAATACTATCCTTCTAAGGAATCATCCTTTCCATCTTATCATGGTTCATATATTAGTCAAGACACTAGGCCTATTAAGCCTTACCATTTCATCTAGATACAAAATCTATAACACCTCATTTCTTCATCAAAGTCCATTTTCCTTCAACATTCTACAACTCTATTTCTAATCACAATTCAGTGAGTTCACACATTTTAAATTAGATACACAAATCTGAAACATCATCAAATAGGGTCTATTTAGTCCTGACTCATCCTTAACAAGATCCATGAACACAACACATTAGTTATGATTAGTAAAACATAGCTATGATCTTTGTCTTGTCCTCAAACACGCAACATTAATCCATTCATACTCAAGGCTTTGGCCACTATGTGGATTCTATTACATGACTATTAGTTTCAAAAACATTTGGTCCACACTCAACCTTATTGAACTCATATCCTTCAATGCCAAATTCTAGGGATAAGTGCTCTAGGTTGTTCTCTGATTATTATGACTGCCACTTTGTGATAGTCATAGTATAAACATCTCATCTACACATTAGGAATGCCATTTTAACTATCCACTACTTATCTCACCATCACAAAGCATTAAAATCCCTTTCCAACATTAGTTTCAATCAAAACAATACAGTTCTTTGTCAAAACTCAGGAATTTACTGATTTTATGCTGCTAGGGCACCAATTTATTCACATCATACCAAACCATTCAATTTAAAATCAAATTAATTTGAAATTACCATGAATCTAATTCAAAATTCCAAATTTATAGAATATTTAAATGGTTAAAATCAAAGTTATAAACAAACCCTTGCAGACAAGACATTTTATAAAAATTCTTATAGATCTTCCTTAATATTTCATATCCAAACATAAGAGTGGGTTAAATGTAATTTTAACTCACTATTATTTAATCCCAAATAAATTTAAAACATGAAATGAATAGTTACTTATCATAAAAATGCCAAGAATAGTCAAGAAAATAGTTTTGTATCTACACAATCAACTTATAAATACAAATCTTTGTATTCCTTCATCGTTCTTCACCAAAATTCGTTACAAACTTGTTTTTGAAACATTTGTCACCCTCTTTATCCCTTCACATTCATCAAGATCAATGCTTGATTACATTCCTATTACAAATTCAATGATTGTCTTCTGACTACAGTAGGACAGTCAGAGGTGTAAATGTTTTTATAATGCTCTTGACAATTACAAACTACTTAACTACCATTTGGACTAACCATCTTCCCTATTACAACTTTTGGTGCAACTTGCAAAATTCAAGATTTTGCAATGTTGTACTTTTGTAACTTTTTGAGCAATTTTGGCATTTTATTACATATGACTTTGCTAACACGTCAAAAATCTTCAAATGGATCTAATAACCCAATTTACATTACTTTTTTCCCTTCCATGGGTCTTTTTGACCCAATTTGATCGTTTGACCAACTCGAGATCTATATGGACAACTTGAACAACTTTTATAATTTGGTTACATTGCTTCACATAGCATTTCATTTGGGTTAAATAGACTCAAGTGAATTTCATACATTGTGAATGACTCAAATTAAATTAAATTTCTCATGGTATGACTCTTATCCTTTGGAACCTCTTGATGCTTAAGTGTCTCTATACCATAAACCCCTTAGTCCAATAGTCTATATTTATTGTGCTTAATTATGGGATGTGTTGAACACATCACAAGTCTGATAAGGTGGGTGAATCATTCTAGAGAAAATACTTGAACTTATCTAATTACAAACTCTCATCAATTAACTTTAACCAACTTAACATCAAAAAAAGATAAAGAAATGAACATACACATGAACACTAGTTTTTTACATGAAAAACCCAATGTAGGAAAAACCTTAGTTAGAAAAAATCACTTTATAAATAACTTATTACAACAATCATTTAGGTTCAAGGGAAAGGTAGCTCGCTAATCCTAATTTTACTTGTAGGCCAAGGCACACAATCTTAGGGAAAGATACAAGTGACTTGCAAGCTAAGACATACTATCCCTAAGAAAGTTACAAAAGACTTGTAGGTTGAAGCTCACTACTTCAGGGAAAGATATAGATCTACTCAAGCTTACAAAAGGATTCACTATCTTCTAGTAGGAACAAAAATAAGGTGAAAGAGTATCCAAAAATGAAAATTTCCTTGAACCACTGTGTCAAGTGACCAACTTCATGACAAACACATTACACACATATTCTACCTCAAACTCTGATATATAGAATGATATGATCATCAAAGAACATCGCAAACTAGTCTTCACACTTATCCTTCACCACATGCACTTTTACATAATTTTTATTCAACCCCTACATCAACATTCTCAAATGATCTCTAATTTATAGTCATCGGGATTAATAACCTTTAACTTCTATTGGAGATACTCAAAAGTATTCTTTGACAAAGCCTTAGTGAAAATCTTTTTAATTTGATCCTTTGTGGCCACAACTCTAACTTGAGTTCCTTCTTTGCAACCTTCTCTATTAATAAACGATACTAGATAGAATTGTGTTTATTCCTTGAATGCATAACTAGATTGTTTGAAATGTTAATTGCACTTGTATCATTATATATGATATGAATAACCTCATCATACATCACCTTGATATATCTTATAGTCTTCTCCATCCAAATTAATTTCAAGAAGACATTACAGTGATATAATTTTCTTCTACTATTGATAATGATACTGAATCTTTATTCTTACTTAACTAAGAAACTGATCTATAACTATCTCCCAATAAAAATTCTCAACCATTGGTACTTCGTGTATCATCAACATATCTAGCCCTATTAACATCTATGTAAGCCTTCAATGAGAAAATATCATCATTTTTATACTACAAACCAAAATCTATAGTCCCTTTCAAATATTTGAATATCATTTTCACTACTTTTTCATGAGATTTCCTTGGATTCACTTGATATCTTAAAACCAAACAAACTACATGCGTAATATCTAGTCTTGAAGTAGTCAAATATAATAGTCCACCAATTATATAGCTATAAATAGTTTGATCCACTTCCAAATATTCTTCATCCTTTCTTAAATGACAATTAGCAACCATAGGAGTTCCTACTAGTTTAGATATCTCCATGCCAAAATTATTCAATGTCTCTATGATACACCTAGTCTAAGAAATGAAAACACCATCATCTAACTGAGTAAATTGAAGACCAAGAAAGAATAAAAAATCACCAATAAGTGGCATCTCAAATTTATTTTGTATTTCTTCTATAACTATCTTGCATAGATTATCTACAACCAAAAATGATATCATCAACATACACTACCACTAGAAAAAAATTATCACCTTCAACTTTGACATATACATTGCTATATGTTGTACCTTTCTTGAAGTCTTGCTACAATAAATACATGTTCAACTTGAAAAAAATACTTTGAGATCTTTCTTGAGTCCATAAAGATCCTTCTTGAGTTTGTAAACCATGTTCAATTCCTCTAACAACTGAAAAACTATCTGGTTGTTCAATGTAAATTTATTCTTCAAGATCTTCATTCAAGAATTTTGACTTGACATATGTTTGATAAACCATAAATTTCTTATGAGTAGAAAATATAAGAAATACCCTTATAGCTTCTATCCTAGTTTTCATAACAAAGGTCTCCTCAAAATCTATGCCTTCAACTTATGAATATCCTTTACAAACCATTCTACCCTTATTGCGTGTTACTTCTCCATCTTCATTCAGCTTGTTTTGGAACACCACTTTGTACCTAACACATTATTTTCTATCAATCTAGGCACTAGTTCCCATGTATAATTATTTTTAATATGGTTTGGCTCTTATTCCATTTCTTTCATCCATCCATCATCTTTTCTATCTTCCCCAAAGTTCCTTTGTTCCACCTTAGATAAGAAACAAAAAGTTTCTTGTTCACTTGCCTTAGAAATTATTTTCCTGGTTTGAACTCCTTTGTCTTTATCTTCTATGGTCTAATTCTCTAAATGATTCCTCCAAACATACTTTTTTTTTTTAAGGTTCAGAGAACCTCTTTAGCTAAGAGCCAAGGACTGAGGGGTATCCATTCCACCAAAATCCACCCAGGGCATGATACCATTCTCATTCCTTGGTTAGAATTGATCCCTAGTGGGCTCATTTAGAAAAAAACATACATTTTTGGTGTCTTATATATTTTTCTAATTCATTCTCTTATTTGTCTCATTATTTCTCATCTTCAACATCTTATTTCCCTTCTGTAGTATAGGGGCATCTTCTATCTCACAAATCCTGAGTTCCAGAGAAACCTAACCATTTATGTTTTTCCCAATCATCTTCTATCTCTTTTTGTAGCACCAATATTCTTTTCTTCTTGTATAATATCCAAGGACAATTTATTTATCATATCTTGAGTCAAAATTCCTACGTCTTATTTGTCTATCTTCGTATAACACTTACTTCCAAAGATTCTAAAATAATTGACCATAGGGGGTCTTCCATGCCATGGCTCAGAAGAGTTTTTAGAGTGATCACCCATCACTTGTACCCTATTAACAATAAATATAACAATATGCGCAACTTCTTTCCATAGATTCCTAGGGGAAGATAATTATTTCTTGATACCATGCACTTCACAAAATATTTCATATTCATTTTGTGTAAATAACCCACCTCTATCAGATCTTAAACATTTGATCTTAGCTTCTACTTCATTCTCAATCGTAGATTTGAACGCATTAAATCTATCTAGTGTTTCTTTTTTCTTTTAAGAAAGAAACTCACGTGTCATTCTAAAGTAATCATCAATAAGAAAAATAAAATAACTTTCACAATTCAGCCATCTTGTTATTGCATGTCCACATAAGTTAGCATGAATCATCTTTATACATTTTGTAGTAGAAATTTCCTTGTTCTTGAAATTGGTCCTTGTCTACTTCCCCATATGACATTCCTTGCACAATGAACTAGAAGACTTGATAATCCTTTTTAAATATCTCACCCCTTGTGTAGAATTATTATTCATCATATCAATTCAAAATTAATGTTTCCCATCCTTTTGTGCTTTAACCAAGATTCACTATTTTTCACAATCAAAAAGCTATTCCTCTATTTTATTTTAGGCAATAGACATTACCATTTGTCTTTATACCTTCTACAAATACTCTTCTAGAATCTCCTTTTTTGATCTCACATTCAAAACCATGAAATATAAGCTTACAACCTTTACTACAAAACTAAATAATACTAAAAATATTATTTTCCTTATTTTTGGGCTATACTGTGTAAGATTTTGATTGCATCAAAAGATTATAAGAATTCAAAAGATTAATTCCTAAAACCCTTAACATAATAAATATATTTAGTCTTTTTCTTACCATCAATGGATATGGTTCCCTTACCATAGATTGGATCAACCTCTTTATCATCAAACATAACTCATCCACCATCATATTTTGAACATCCACCATTAATTATCCATGCTTTTGGTTCTTCTTTTCCATGTAGATAATTGCAAAGTTTCACTTCCTTCCTTGATATCTCTCTTAATCTCAATTATCCTAGATAGAAATTTCATTTCCTTATCCTTCTTGCTCAATGATTTCTCAATTTATTTTTCTTGAGCTAACATGAAAATATTTCTCAGTTCATCTTCCTCCATGTTCTCAAGATCAATAGGTCCTTACAAACCAAGTGATTTAAGTGAATCTCTTGCCAATAATACATCAGGTTTGCATGAAGATGGACCAATTTTTGTTTGTTCATTCCTTGTTTCATCAAGTTTCTCCTATGTTCTGCCTTAGGCATATAAGGTGTTAGCACTCTATAAAAAATTTCATGGTTCTACCCATTTTATTCTGGTCTCTGCAGTATTTTCTAGGTCTCTGGCATAAAACCCTTGTTAAAATTCAAAAATATAGTCGTTGGACATTTAAAAAATTTAAAATACCCTGGCCCTGTTCTAATTTCAAGTTAACTTTTCGGGCCACTTAAAACCTTTTATCTGCATGTGCTTAAAAAAGACTTCTTTACATGTCGCGCAGTTAGGTTTTTCATGTGTCAGCGGGGTCCCCTTTAATTCTTCCTAAGTCCTAAGTTCCTAGCGCCCTGCAAGTTTTAATTTTTCCTAAGTCAGTGCCTTAATTTTTCTTAAGTCTCTAGCTTTATTTTTCTTCTGGGCCCAGTCTTCCGACAGCATTTCCATTCGATGGTCAGCGTAAGTTCTCATGGACTGTGTCAGACGCTTGAGATCTTACACTGATCATTGATTTTTCCTAATGACATAGTCTTTCTTTTCAAGTGGGTCCACTGCCATGTTGGCACAGTTGGCATTTTCTCATTGGTCAGTGTGTTGCTAAGAGGGATCATGTCAGTGGAACCTAATTTTCCAATGGGTCAGTGGGTCTTGACATCCATAATCCATCCAACGAAGGGCGTAAGTTCTCATGGAATTTATCAGAGGCTTGAGATCTTACGCCAGTCATTGATCTCATTTGTCTCAAACATATCTTTGGTGATGGTCCCTGTGCTAGATGGAGCTGATTCAGAGTGTTTTGATTGGTCCATGTTGTATGAGGTGGAATCCTATCAGTGGGACCTAGTTTCTGGATGTGTCAGTGGGTCCTAATCCTGTCAGTGAATTCACAAGTGACGTATAATTTTATGGGTTTTGTTAGAGGCTCAAAATCTTGCGACGGCCGTTGATTTTGTTTCCTGTCAGATGGTTGTCAAAGATGGGAGAAGATTCTTCATCCGATGGTGAGCATGTAATCTGATAGAATCTCAAATGGGTATGCGAAGATGAGACAGTCGTTGATCTTCCAAATGCGGGCCTAGTTAGTTTCTCAATTTTTTGGTGGTCCAGATAAAATTGTTTAGCGGTTCCGATAAGTTTCAAGGGTTTCGCTCATTCGTGAGAAGATTTGGTGGTGTTCTAAAGAGTTTGGTGATTTGGTGGAGGGTCATGTAATCGCTAAATTTTTTAGTGGTAATGTAAAGTGTTGTGTGAACTGGCAAAACCCTTCAGTCACCAATTCGCCAAATGTGACTGAGGTTCTTTTAAAAGATAAATCACTAAGCCCACGAAAGGGAAGGATCCGATGGTCAAGACTTAAAGTTAATCTAAGATTGAATTGTGATCACTGATTTGTTGCTAGCACTATGAAACTAACCATTGAAATTAAAATTCAAATTTGTAGAGGGTTTGCAGTGACAGAAAGGACCGGAATTTATGGTTTTAGTGATTGTTTTTGATTGGTTTGGTGGTGCCAGTGGTTGCAGTGTGATTTAGGGGCTCTGTGGTTGATTGTTGTGATGTTTTTTGTACCTGGAGGAGTGTGGTTTTATGCTCAAGATGTATTTTTAGGTGGCCAATTGGACTACTTTCATGGCAATTCCTTGGTGTGCTGTGTTGATCTTGCAGATTTTCATGATTGCAGATCTATTTGAGATTTATTTTCTCTAAGTTGCCTATGTTTCTTCCCTTGCAGTAAATTCTGATGTAGTTTTTGGTTGGTTGAGTTGTTATAACCCTAACCCTAGTCACCCTAAGCTTCATGCAATCTCTTTGAGATTCCCAAGGTGGCTAGTGGTATAAGTTGTTAGTTTTTGATAGAGTCAGGGTTTGAATTTTTATCAGTCCATAGGTTCTGATCTTGATTAGTTCCAAGGAGTTGTAGCAGGGTTGATCACATTGTATGAGGTTGAATAGAATTTTCTTGTAGTCTTTTGCAGGTTATTGAAGTGGTTTTCTCTCTTCTCTACTTTGAACATGTACATGATTCATTATACTTAATATAATCATTTCGAGCTTGCAAGTCTCTCCTTAGTGTCAATCTTGTGAATTCTAGATTTTTTGATCCACTACATAGGGTTACCTTTGTATATGTTCTAATCTTTAGTTCTTGATCTAGGATCAAGTGAAATATACTTTGGATAGGACATAGATTCACTTTGATTTGTCTATAGAAGGATGTTATAAGCAGTGGATGGGCTGGAGTGTTTGTATTTATGGCTATGAGTCTTAGATAGTAGTTGGTTCATGTTCAAAGTCTATATTTGAGATTTTCCCAATGGATAATGGCACTGATCAGGGATTAGTATATTCAATTGAGTTCAATTCTTGATTGGCTCTTGTTTACTTATTTCCATCTTCATATATCAACACCTTTTCAAGTTTTAATTGTTTGGTTGATAGTAGTAATACCCTTCATAGTAATGGAGAGTCAATGAATGTGAGGTTAGCATTTAGCACTTTCTTACTATTCAATCTATTGTTTAAACCCAGTCTTTGGTGTGTGGAGTATAGTTTTCACTGGTTTAGGTGCACCCGCCTTGGTTTTGTAGAGCCAGAAGTGAAGAGGGCAGTCTTGTCCCTATAGTTGGTCCAGTTACCCTAAGATCCTTATACATTTTGGAATTAACCACTCCTAAAATCTATCTAAGGGTATATTGGCAGCCTAAGAGCATAAGCATCCATTTTGAACACCAACAAGATGGTGACTCTACTGGGGAAGTGTTACACAAGTCTATAGTAACCAGTAGGTCATCATTGAAAAACAAGGTTATTCTTGTCCCTTGTCTTATAGTCTCATTTGGATATTTGTTAAGTGGTATTGTAAGATTCCCAATATACTTGGGTGGTGACTCAAACATCTCTGCAGCAGTGCTAGTTAGTAGATTTTTATCAAATGAGTTATAGAGGTACTAGGTCCTGAAGGAACAAACATCCTAAAAACATAATGGAAAAAGGTATTCCAAGCACTTCCAGGCCTAGTTAGACAAGGGGAGGAAAGAAGAAAGGAAATCTTTCTCATACTTGGAGAAATAAAAAGGATACAAGACAAGAAACTCAAACCAAGCCTAGTCAAGAAGAAAATATTTTAGAATATGAAAAGGCTATTGATTTGGGATTGAACCAGTATGAGGATGAATTTCAAGTGGGAGATGATGAGTCTGAGACTACTCTCCCTGAATCAGAAGAGATCTTTGAGGAGGTCTATGAATTGGAAAGAAGAGTCTAGGAACAAGTTGCTATCAGGCAACAAAGAGAAAAGAACAAAGAGGACAGAGTAAGACAAGCAATGATAGGGGCTGATCAGCTAAAGAGGCAATTGTTAGATTTGGAGGCAATTAATTTTTCCCCAGAGCCTAAAAGAGTAGAGGAACAGCCTATTGTATATAAAACACATGAGATAACTAGGCCTAGAGATAAGGGAAAAGAAATAACTATTGGAGTGCAGATTAGTGAACAAATTCATGTGGAAAACCCATTAGATCAAGGGTTGAGATTAGATGCAGACCTTGAGAGGGATAGAAAAGAGAAAGAAATGTGGGTTAAAGAACTAGAGAAGGTAGAGTTGGAGGCTACTGCTGCAGAAATGAGGAAGAAGATTGATTTTCTCAAGCATACCTCAAGACCTTCAAATGTTGTTGCTTCTTTCTTGGGGCAAGGTGGAAATCATGGTAACCTTGCAGCTCAAACAAATGGTATTCCAGGTGCTGCTAAAATTCCTAATGGTTCAAACACAAGGACATCTACATCTCAAGGAATGGATCTGCCACATGGAGTTCCTATTCATGAAAGGTACAAACAACTTATTTTTTTTGGTATTCCTAGTTATCCTAATGTTATTCCTGATGAAATTAGAAAGAAACTCCCTGAGTTTACTGTAAACAATGTCATTACATGTGAAGAACATCTAAAAAATTGTATGGATGTAATAGATGACTATAATGTTGAGCCTGATGATGTTGTAATGAAGTTATTTGTACAATCTCTGACCGAGGATGCTAGGGATTGGTTTAGAGGATTTCCCTATGCTAGTATAGGATCTTGGAATGAATTTAAGAATTGTTTCAAAGAGCATTATGGAGATAAAACAAATGAGGTTTTTATTTTGAATGAATTCAATAACAAAAAAAAAAATCAAAACGAAGAGGTCCTTGAATTTAATATAAGGTTCCAAAAGGCTATGCATAGGCTACTACAAGTTATCAGATTAGATGATAGGGTGTATCTTGTGACATACTTAAATGCTTTTGATGCAAAGATGGGTTACCTCTTAAGGGATAAGAACCCTAGAAATCTTGGGGAGGCTTACAAGTTGGCTATCAACATAGAAAGTAATAGAAGAATATCAGGAAAATTAGGGAGAAGAGATTATTATAGGCCTCAAGTGCAAAACAAGAAAGAAATGGGAAGGTCTGCCAATTTTAAGCCTAAGGAGGAGGACAATCTAAAGAAGATTCTAAGTGCTTTAGAGAGTCTAAAGCTTGATGAAAAAAGAAACAATAAGGTTGCAACAAATGATAGACATGCTTCAAGTAATTTTAGTAGGCAACCAAGGATGCAGAATTACCCATACAATACTCAGTGGAAGGATGGAAAGCCCATTTTTCTAGTTAAAAGGGATAGGACTAATGATAGGATTCATGATCCTTTGCAAAGAAATTTAGTTAACATGAATGATGATATCCCATGGTGTATTGTTTGTCAATCTCCTCATAGTCCAGAGCATTGTGTTATTGCTTTGAATTTACCTGATAACCAAGAACAAGATGAGCACTATGATAGGAGTGGTTGTGGAATGACTTCTTCACATGCATGGGATGAGGTTGACTCTACTGATGATGAGGAGGAAGAATTTGATGATGTTGGATGTGGTGCAGTGAAGTGTGAGGAACATGTTTCCTCAAGGAGATCCTCTGATGAGGAAATTGCACAAATCACTACAGACATGGTCACTTAAGCTAGGAGTAATTACAATTTGAGAAGCAGGACAGTTGGAGGCACAAGTGGTAAACTAGGTAGCATGTTTATCAAGAATTTTGAAAGGAATACACAACAACATGAGGAAAAGGAAAAGGGTGCTGGTGTTGTCAGTCAGGTTAAAATAAAAAAGAAGAGTGGGCCTACTGCAATACCTAAGGGTAAAGTAAGGACATCAGAAGTAGCTGTCCCCATACCTCAAAAGGAAGATGAATTTGTACAAAAGAGTAACTCTGATTTGATTGTCCAAAAGGAGGATAAAGGTATCTCTAAGATTAAGGAAGATATGGGCAACCATTCTTATGTTCCCATTGATATGACTAAATTACTTTCACAAATAACTATCAAGGTTCCATTGTTAGAAATGATGAGAATAGAAGAGCACAAGGTCAAGGCCTTGGATTGGGTAAATGGTGCCTCTTCCATAAAGGTCTAAGAAATGAACAGAGGTGACAAGCATGTGGCTACTTTAGATGACACACCTGACAGTAAAAATGAAGAAATTGTCTCTGAGATTCCTCAGAGGTATTTGGATGCAAACATTGTAAATACTACATCAAGGATAGTTGATCCTTTTTTCTTGTCCCTTATGATAAATGGAAAATTATTGAAGAATTGCATGATTGATTATGGAGCATCAAACACTGTCATGCCTACAGAGATCATGAAGTCACTAGGACTAAAGGTTGATACACCTCATGGAAGATGCCAAGCTATGGACTCAAGAGAGGTGCCAATTATTGGTACCATTAAGGCTTTGCCTTATAAATTAGCCACATTTCCTAACAAACAATTAACTATGAGTGTTCTTGTAGTTGACATTCCCCCTTAATATGGAATGTTGTTATCTAGAAAGTGGAGTGCCTCCATGGGAGGAAGTATTCAATGTGACTTGTCCTTTGCCACTTTTAGCATTGAAGGTGAAAGTGTGAAAGTTTCAAGGGAAGCTAGAACTCCACATATGATTGAGGAGGATGAAGAGGCTAATATGAATTGTTTTGTGGACACTGACATTGGTTCTTTCCAAGTTCAGGAGAGAGAGATGCAAGAGAAGGTCAAGCTTGTCTTTCTGGCTGATGATAAAAGTAACATGGAAGAAGTAATGTATTATGGACCCTATATTTTGATGGATCAAGTTCAAAGGAAGGTGTTGGAGCAAGAGTGCTATTGATATCCCCAAGTGGTAAGACTTTTAAGTTTTCTTTCACTCTCTTGTTCCCTTGCACAAATAATGTTGCTGAATATGAGGCCCTACTGATTGGTTTGAGACAAGCATCAAAACATGGGATCAAACATCTTAGGGTGATTGGTGACTCTGAGTTAATAGTTTCTTAGATTAGATCAAAGTATGCATCAAAGAATCAAAGGCTGAAACAATATAGAAATGTAGTTTGGGATGAAATTGAAGGTTTTAGTGCGTTTGGTATTGATTGGGTGGATAGAAGCCAAAATAGGATGGCTGACTTACTAGCAAACATAGCATTAAGGCCATAGGATATTACCTTTGCAGGGATATCTAGGATTGAGTGCAAGTTTCAGCCTTCTATCCCAAACAATGTTGAGAATTGACAGGTATTTTCTGATGATCAGGATATACTAAGGTTTTTGCAATGTGAATCTCATTTTGATGGTCAGGAGATGGATTTCAGCACTTTTGTTGACATCAAAAATGGAAAAGAGAATGTTCTCGGGAAGGAAGATTTACAATTAAAATCAAATAGGATCCCAAGGGGACTAGTTGCTCTTGAGAGGGCATTTGATGATAAAGAAAGGACTTGTTTTCCTAAATTTGTTGATAAGATAAATGATTTGGAGGAAATAAATTTAAGAACAAGTCAAATGCCCAAAAATGTTTACATAGGTAAATGTTTATCCCAAAGAACTAGGAATAATCTGATTGATCTTCTCAAAAGATTCAGACATGTCTTTGCATGGTCTTATGATGATTTGAAAGCCTATAAAGAAGATTTATTCCAGCATGAAATACCATTGAAGGAAGGCACTAAACCTTTTAGGTAGAAATTAAGGCCTATGAACCCTACTTTGGCACCAAAAATGCAAGATGAACTTAAAAAGATGATGGATGCTGGCATTATTAAGTCTGTCAGACATTCTACTTGGGTGTCAAATTTGGTTCCGATCAGGAAGAAGAATGGTGATATTAGGTTATGTGTTGATTTTAGGAATTTGAATGTCAATTCTTTGAAGGACAATTATGGTTTGCCTAATATGGAGAATATGCTACAAAAGGTTACTGGATCAGAGTTAATGTCCATGATGGATGGTTTCTCTGGATATAATCAGGTCATAGTCAAGGAACTAGAACAATTTAAGACTACATTCACTACCCCTTGGGGAACATATGTTTATGTTAGGATGCCTTTTGGTCTAACAAATGCAGGAGCTACTTTTCAGAGAGCTATGGATGTAGCCAAACTTTGTAAACAAATTTCTAGTGGTGTATCAGGATGATCTCACAGCATATTTAGATAAGGAAAGTCAACATTGTGAACATCTTGAGAAAATTTTTGTTAGGGCCTTAGAGTATGGGATCTCTTTGAATCCAAAGAAGTGTTCTTTTGGTGTTGTGGAAGGCAAGCTCTTAGGACATATTGTGTCCAAGGATGGAGTGAGAATTGACCCTGAAAGGGTTATGGCTAGAGATAAACTTTCACCACCTAGAAATGTTCAAGGAATACAGTCTTTCTTTGGGTAGGTAAATTTCCTAAGGATATTTGTTACAAATTTTGCAGAAATCATTATCCCTATCTCTAGGATGTTGAAAAAGGAGGCAAAGATTGAGTGGAATGAAGAAGTAGATGAATCTTTCAGAAGTATCAAAAGGGCCATCAAGGATGTTGTAGTTTTAAGGACACCTAATTATGGTAAGCCCATGCAGATATTTTCTTTTGCTTCTTATCATACAGTTGCAGCAGTTTTATTACAAAAGAATTCAAATGGATATGAACAACCCATATCATTTTTTAGTAAATCCTTACAAGCAGCAGAATTGAAATATGATATTACTGAGAAACAAGATTATGCCTTAGTCAAAGTAGTCAAGGCTTTTAGATGTTATCTTGTAGGAGCTAAGGTGGTTTCTTATGTTCCTAGTGCTACGGTTAAGGATATATTGGTGCAACAAGAAGTTTTAGGAAAAAGATGTAGATGGATCAATAGGATCCAAGATTTTAATATTGATATCCAAATTACAAAATTGGTAAGAGGCTTGGGTCTTGAAAAGTTGATGGCACAAAGCAATTTAGTTGCAAATCATGTGAATGTGTTAGAAGAGGAACAAAGACCATACATTTGTGATATGGATTATTGTGATTGGTACAAAGATGTTATTAGCTACTTGCAAAAATTGGCCCTTCCCCATGAGATGGATGAAAATAGAAGGAGAACTATCAAGTTGCAATCTGCAAGGTATGCCATTCTACATGGTAAGTTGTGGTGGAGAAGCGATGAAGGAGTATTTCTAAAATGCATAGATCATGAGAGGTCTGAGGCTCTGATAAAGGAAATGCACCAAGGTGTATGTGGAGGACATTATATGGAAAAGACCACAACCCACAAGATCCTTAGGTCTGGATTTTGGTGGCCTACAATTTTTAAGGATACCCATCAATTTGTAAGAAAATGTGATGCATGTCAGAGATTTGCTAGAAAGTTGAAGTTTAATGGGAATTTACCACTCAGACCTATTGCAATTCAGGCTCCATTCCAGAAGTGGGGTATTGACTTCATTGGGGAAATTCCAAATAAGTTTAGTGGTGGACATTCTTACATACTAGTGGCAACAGACTATTTTACTAAGTGGGTTGAAGCTATCCCCACTAGAAAGGCTACTAGCAGAGTGGTGATAGATTTTATGATGCAAAACATCCTTACTAGGTTTGGTTGCCCAGAGGTAATTGTGGTTGATAATGCAATGTGTTTTAGATCATAGCAATTTAGTGATTTTTGTCAGCAGTATGGGATACACATTTCATTTTCTTCTCCATATCATCCACAAGGAAATGGCCAGGCTGAGTCCAGTAATAAAAGTCTAATTAAGATTCTCAAGAGAGTGTTGGACAAGAATAAGAAATCCTGGGACTCAAAGTTATGGTGAGCACTATGGGCTGATAGGGTAACTGTAAAGAGGGCCATAGGTTGTGCTCCATTTGATTTGGTATATGGAATAGGTGCTAGATTGCCTCAAAATAATCTATTGCAGATGTACAAATTTATCCAAGCATATGATGAAGACTTGAATGATGAAATGAGAGTAAGAATTGATGAATTGATCCAATTGGAAGAGGTAAGGAAGGATGCACATGAAAGAAATGAGGCATTGCAGAGACAATGTAAGAATTTGTTTGATAGGAGGGCCACCCAAAGAAGTTTTGAAATTGATGACCTCATCTTGATGTGGAATGCAAGGCTGGAAGATAAGGGGAAGCATGGAATGTTTGATCCAATTTGGTTGGGCCCTTATCTTATTGAAAGCAAATGGGGGACAGATTCTTATGTTTTAAAGGACTTAACTGGTGGTACTTTGGAATTGCCTGTTCATGGACAATTTCTAAAGTTTTACTTCTCCTGAAGTATCTTTTCTATGAACAGTAGTTTAGGTTTTCCCCTATTTTTAGTTTGTCTGTGTTTTGTTTTCAGGTCAAAATTTTGAGTTGGTCTGCTCTCCCAGTGATTTTGAATCCTTGCTATGCTTGCAAGAGGCATGCATCCCCAACTAGAGCCACTATTAGCACTCTATAAAAATCTCCATGGTTCTACCCTTTTTATTCTGGTCTCTATAGTATTTTCTAGGTCTCTGGCATAAAACCCTTGTTAAAATTCAAAAATATAGTCATTGGACATTTAAAAAATTTAAAATACCTTGGCCCTGTTCTAATTTCAAGTTAACTTTTCAGGTCACTTAAAACCTTTTATCTGCATGTGCTTAAAAAAGACTTCTTTACATGTCGCGCGATTAGGTTTTTCATGTGTCAGCGACATCCCCTTTAATTCTTCCTAAGTCCTAAGTTCCCAGCACCCTGCAAGTTTTAATTTTTCCTAAGTCAGTGCCTTAATTTTTCTTAAGTCTCTAGCTTTATTTTTCTTCTGGGCCCGGTCTTCTGACAGCATTTCCATCCGACGGTCAGCATAAGTTCTCATGGACTATGTTAGACACTTGAGATCTTACGCCGATCATTGATTTTTCCTGATGAAGTAGTCTTTCTTTTCAAGTGGGTCCACTACCATGTTGGCATAGTTGGCATTCTCTTATTGGTCAGTGTGTTGTTGAGAGGGATCATGTTAGTGGGACCTAATTTTCTGATGGGTCAATGTGTCCTAACATTTGTAATCCATCCAACAACGGGCATAAGTTCTCATGGAATCTGTTAGAGGCTTGAGATCTTACGCCGGCCGTTGATCTCATTTGTCTCAAATGTATCTTTGGTGGTGGTCCTGGTGTCAGATGGAGCTGATTCAGAGTGTTTTGATTGGTCCATGTAGTATGAGGTGGAATCCTATTAGTGGGACCTAGTTTCTAGATGTGTCAGTGGGTCCTGATCCTATCAGTGAATCGATGAATAGCGTATAATCTTATGGGTTTTGTCAGAGGCTTAAGATCTTGCGATGACCATTGATTTTGTTTCCTGTCAGATGGTTGTTAGATATGGGAGAAGATTCTTCATCCAATAGTGGGCATGTAATCTGATAGAATCTTGGATGGGTATGCGAAGATGAGACAATCGTTGATCTTCCAGATGCGGGCCTAGTTAGTTTCTCAGTTTTTTGGCTGTCCAGATAAAATTGTTTAGTGGTTCCAATAAGTTTCAAGGGTTTCACTCATTCGTGAGAAGATTTGGTGATGTTCTAAAGAGTCTAGTGATTTGGTGAAGGAGGGTCATGTAATTGCTAAATTTTTTAGTGGTAATGTAAAGTGTTTTGCGAATTGGTGAAACCCTTCAGTCGCCAGTTCACTAAATGTGACTGAGGTTCTTTTAAAAGATAAATCACTAAGCCCACGAAAGGGAAGGATCCGATGGTTAGGACTTAAAGTTAATCTGAGATTGAATTGTGATCGCTGATTTGTTGCTAGCACTATGAAACTAATCATTGAAATTCAAATTCAAATTTGTAGAGGGTTTGCAGCAAGAGAAAGGATTGGAATTTATGGTTTTAGCGGCAGTTTTTTATTGGTTTGGTGGTGCTAGTGGTTGCAGTGTGATTTAGGGGCTCTATGGTTGATTGTTGTGATGTTTTTTGTACCTAGAGGAGTGTGGTTTTGTGCTTGAGATGTATTTTTAGGTGGCTAATTGGACTACTTTCATGGCAATTCCTTGGTGTACTGTGCTGATCTTGCAGATTTTCATGATTGCAGATCTATGTGAGATTTATTTTCTCTAAGTTGCCTATGTTTCTTCCCCTACAGTAAATTTTGATGTAGTTTTTGGTTGGTTGAGTTTTTGTAACCCTAACCCTATTCACCCTAAGCTTCATGCAATCTCTTTGAGATTCCCAAGGTGGCTAGTGGTATAAGTTGTTAGTTTTTGATAGAGTCAGGGTTTGAATTTTTATCAGTCCATAGGTTCTGATCTTGATTAGTTCCAAGGAGTTATAGCAGGGTTGATCACATTGTATGAGGTTGAATAGAATTTTCTTGTAGTCTTTTGCAAGTTATTGAAGTGGTTTTCTCACTTCTCTGCTTTGAACATGTACATGATTCATTATACTTAATATAATCATTTCGAGCTTGCAAGTCTCTCCTTGGTGTCAATCTTGTGAATACTGGATTTTCTAATCCACTGCATAGGGTTACCTTTGTATATGTTCTAATATTTAGTTCTTGATCTAGGATCAAGTGAAATATACTTTGGATAGGACATAGATTCACTTTGATTTGTCTACAAAAGGATGTTATAAGTAGTGGATGGGCTGGAGTGTTTGTATTTATGGCTATGAGTCTTAGACAGTAGTTGGTTCATGTTCAAAGTCTATATTTGAGATTTTCCCAATGGATAATGGCACTAATTAGGGATTAGTATATTCAGTTGAGTTCAATGCTTGATTGGCTCTTGTTTACTTATTTACATCTTCATATATCAACACCTTTTCAAGTTTTAATTGTTTGGTTGATAGTAGTAATACCCTTCATAGTAATAGAGAGTCAATGAATGTGAGGTTAGAATTTAGCACTTTCTTACTATTTAATCTATTGTAGTCTTTGGTGTGTGAAGTATAGTTTTCACTGGGTTAGGTGCACCCACCTTGGTTTTGCAGAGCCAGAAGTCAAGAGGGTAGTCTTGTCCCTATAGTTGGTCCAGTTACCCTAAGATCCTTATACATTTTGGAATTAACCACTCCTAAAATCTATCTAAGGGTATATTGGCAGCCTAAGAGCATAAGCATCCATTTTGAACACCAACATAAGGTACATTATATGTTCTTTCTTCTTCTCCTTTGGTAGCCTCAACCTATGTTTCCATATGTTCATCAATGTCTATTTCTAGTTTAACCTCAATTTCAATAGATTTATCTTCAATGAATCCTTTTCCTATCATTATTTCTTCTATCTCATCCCTACTCACAATATTTGCAAGGTTTGTGTGGATATCTTTCTTTCCTTCTTGTTACACATCTTCATCAAGTCCATCAAAAGTAACTAGTACACCACCAATATATATATCTAGTTCTTTAATAGTAGAAATAAAGTGTACATCAATGAATATCTTGTCTTCTTTTCTTTTAGTTCTAGGTTCTTTCCTTTTTCACACAACTTGTCTAACTTCATTCAATATCTTACTGATAACATCATCTATTTCAGCAATAATTTCATCTATCTTTCCATACATTAACATATTGATTCTTTTCTTTTCGACTAGCCTTCTTTTTTCTTCTTCAAGTAAATTATTCATTTTATCATAACTGATTACTAGACACATCTTAGAAATGGATGCCTCTTTTAATTGTTAGAGATTTTCCAGTAAGCCAGATTGCTAATTGTATGTTTAGAATTGATGACAACATATGGTAAGCAGCATGCGTAGAAGCCTAATGGAGAGAACCTTGAGCATATGTTGCATGGATATGTTATTAATATGATACCATAGATGCAGAGGTTGATTCTAAGTAAAGACAGTAATACAGTACTCTATATCAATAAGTGTTCCTGACAAGTCCTAGGAAGAGTTATGTATGTGATTTGTAGTATGGTTGTAGTAGAGCCTTGCATGTTTATATTTATGTTGTAGACTATGTATGATATTATATTCATGGACGCAGGGTCCGATATACAGTACAAGTTGAGTTATGAAGCATCTAGTTGACAGTCACAGTTTCCTAAGTTTATCTGGAAGAGTCAATAGTGTTTATATGATTACAGTAGTTACACCTATAATCTCAGTATGCACGCTTGGATTTATGTTAAGAGGAGAGTTAATAATGTTTGGTTAAGAGCACATGATGTAATTTAGAATGAGAAGAAAGTTGAAGTTAATTTAGTGGGGCCAACTGTGTGTAGCATTGTGTCTACTCACATG
This sequence comes from Chamaecyparis obtusa, assembly GCA_027943335.1. Classification (NCBI taxonomy): domain Eukaryota; kingdom Viridiplantae; phylum Streptophyta; class Pinopsida; order Cupressales; family Cupressaceae; genus Chamaecyparis; species Chamaecyparis obtusa. The sequence goes on from BSBK01007512.1 coordinate 2,897,264, forward strand.
GAGTTGTGTAGTCTTAATTTATGTTGCATGCTTAGTAGAGCTGGCCAATTTTTATTGGAGAGTTTTATTATTTCTCTAATATGATTTCAAGATAGTTCTAATAGGACAAATTCATTATATCATTTAGAGGAAAGATATTTATAGGCAGTCATTTGTGATTGCTAAGTATGGTAGATAGTTGAAAGAAAAGAGCAGAGAAGAGAGTGTGAAGTATTGTGCCATCAATAGAAGGTCTATGTGACAAAGAAGAAGTGTATACTATTCATTGGAATTGATCAAGATAGCAGGTCTACGTGCAGCTCACCAAGATCTAGATATAGTGTGTATCGGTTAAATAGAAGGTTGCAGCCCTCACCCCTTTGAGCAATGTGCTCCTGGATAGTGCGTCCTCACTCCTAATAGGGTTAATTATAAAAGACTCCTAATAGGGTTTGACCCTTGAAAAGGTCACTATACTTATTGTATTGTAAAGATCAACTCCTAACAGGGTTGTAAGATCTTCTAACAAGGATCATAATATACTAGTGTAGTTCTTATTAATATGATTTAGAACAACAAAGAGGGGGGGGGGGGGGGTGAATCAGTTGTTCTCAACCAATAGCTACTTGGTCATTACTAATTTCATAATAGAAACATATAACAGTGCAATCCACTTATCCAATAGCATCTAACTTGTAAAACACAGAAATTTTCAAACCAAAACATTCACACAATTATTAACACCAAGATTTATAGTGGAAACCCAATTTGGGAAAAACCACTTTGTAACATGTTACTATTCTATTCACTCTTCTAAAGTGAGCTCAGTGAAAAGCCAACCCTGTCAAAGGTTACAAACACACTGTCAGGTGTGACCTAGTTAAAGGATTTAAACCACTCTGTTAAAAGTGTGCCTTGTTATAGGACTTAAATACACTCCATTAGAATGCAACCTTGTTCAAAGGATTTATACAAATGACTATTAGGTCAACCTTTGTTAAAAGGATTTTGACTATTACAATGGTTAGAAAGTAGTAGTAGTATTGATCTGAAAAATATACAATTCACTTTGCAAATATCAGATCCAATTATGTACACATATGTTGGCTTACTAACTATGAACCTTTACCATCACCATCACTGATCTGCTTGAAACTCTCTTCAATCAATCACAACACTTCTCCTTCAACCTTCTCTACTTGTACAGTCAATAACAACAACACTTCCAGCATCCTCTCTCCTGTTAACCTCATGCTTAGGTTTCCTTAATACTTCCTTAATTAGGTCAATACATCTTTTTTTGCTTAATCTCCTTCGTAGATCTTAGGGTTAGGTCAGATTCATCGAATCCTTCCTACTTTTTGTTCTTTGGAAATCCTTCTAGAAATATCTCAAATCTCTTAATAGATTTACAATAAAACATTTTATAGTGCATTAAATGCTTTCATTCAATCAATAAATAAAGTCAACACATTTTACATAATCCAAGAATTCAACGATGTCGGCTGGAAATCTGAATTCTTCCTCAAATGTAAAATACTAACACTCAATCAATACAGTGTTCAACTCCTCGATCTTCATTAGAAAGCTCAGTCACCTCAAAAACTATTTCCTCAGCTAATACTATATTCCCCGACAATTAAATGATGTTCGGTCAACACTAAATTTACTCGATATATACTAGCTCGATCGACAATAACATCACTCGGCTTAAACTAGATTTCTTCACTTTTTCTTGGTTAAACCTACCAATTTAATCTTCATTCATACTTAGATAAACAATACATTATCTTGTCATTATGCCACATAATCAAGTACTCATTGAAATATCAAGATAACTCAACCTTTCCTTAGGTGTTATTGTTACCAACCTTGCCTTTCCCCTTCACAATAATCAAATAGATATAGTACTTTCTTAAATAGCAATAATCTTACCAGTTAAGGTTTGACATCAATGACAATACAACAATTGCTTCAATTGCAGTTTCTAACAATCTCCCTCTTTGGCATTGATGGCAACACCATATGAATATCACATGAATTACCAACCAATCCAAAACTTATCTATCCATCAAAAATATTTATAATATCCTTAGCTTCATTTTGATATAGAATCAATTAGCCATTCTTGTATGACTATCTACTAAATCTCTCCCTCTTACATGATCTTCCATGAAAATTTCATTATGTGTATTCATCTATGATCATCTCCCTCTTTGACAAAAATGCCAAAGCAGCAACTAAAACATACATCTTGCAGATGTAGGTATCATCTTTTCAGTTCAGTAATAACATTTCTCCTTTTGTCATCTTACTTATGACTAAATCTTGGCTTTGCTATACTTTTCACAACTCTAGGCTGCTCCTAAAGTGTGACATGTTTCTACATCAACTTGTTAGATATTCTTTCCAGCACATTTGATGCAGTGCTCCTAGCTTGACTAGGCAGCCTCAGTTAGGGGAAGGACCCCTAATTGACCTCTCAAATATTCATGATCTTCTTTAGGTAAAGCTTTAGTGAATATTTTTGCTAGTTGTTCCTTTTTATTCACATATTCCATTTGGACCTCTTTATCTTGTACCAGTTCTCTCAAGTAATGATACTTGATTACAATGTGTTTGGCCTTTGTGTGCATCACTGGATTTTTAGAGATGTTGATAGCACTTGTTTTGTCACAAAAAATGACAACTGGTTCAGTGATTCCTTCTTTCATGCCTACCAACAATTTCTTTATCCATACCAAGTTTGAATAGTTCACGGCTACAACCACATACTCGGCTTCAGCAATAGAGTGAGAAATGCAATTTTGTTTCTTGCTTGTCTAGGAAACTAATCTCTATCCAAGAAAGAAAGCTCCACCACTAGTACTCTTTCTATCATCCACATTTCCCACCCAATCAGCATCAGTATACACTCTTAGTTCAAACTTTTCATGCTTCTTGTAGTACAATCCATAGTCAACAGTCCCTTTCAAATATCTCATTATCCTTTTGACAGCCATCATGTGTGTTTCCTTAGGATTGGTAGAGAATCTTTCCACAATCCCAACAGCTAAAGCAATATCTGGTCTGCTATGTACAACATATTTTAGCTTTCCAATCATAGATCTATACAAAGTCTGGTTTACTTCTACAGCATCATCATTTTTAGACAACTTTTGTCCAGTAGCCATGGGAGTACTTACTGGCCTTGAATCTTCCATACCAAAGGTTTTCAGTATCTCATGAACATATTTAGACTAGGTGATGAAAATTCCTTTCTCCATTTGATATACTTGTAAACCAACAAAAAATTTGATCTCCCCAAACATACTCATTTCAAATTCAGTTTTCATTTCATTTGAAAATTTCTTACACAAGGCATCTTGTCCACAAAATATAATATCATCTACAAAAATTTTAGCTAACAAGATTCCTTTACCTTCTTCATCTTTCATGTATATATTTCTTGTGTCATTTTTCCTTGAGAATCCAATCTGTATCAGGTAATCGTGCAGTCTCTCATACCATGCTTTGGGAGCTTGCTTTAGTCTATACATTGCTTTATTCAGTTTGCAAAACATGTGTCTTTTGTTTGGATCAACAAATCCTTCTGGCTATTCAATATACACTTCTTCTTCTAATATACCATTTTAAAATGTAGACTTAACATCCATTTGGTATACCTTAAAATCTTTATAGGCAGCATATGCAAGTAAGGTTCTTACTCCTTCCAATCTAGCTACAGGGGAAAATGTCTCCCCATAATCTATTTTGTCTTCTTGTGCATAGCCTTTGCATACCAGCCTAGCTTTGTTCCTTGTGATTTGACCATCCTCATTCATCTTATTTTAGAATACACACTTTTTCCCAATGACATTTTTATTTTCTGGTCTTAGCACCAGAGTCCAAGTGTCATTCTTCTCTATCTGGTCTATCTCTTCATTCATTGCTTGTATCCAGACTTCATTTCCTAATGCCTCCTTTGTTGTCTTAGGCTCAAATTCACATAGTAAACATGTTGGATCTCTTGTCTTGCTTCTGGTCAAAACTCCAATATCTTTGTCTCCAATAATCTATTCAAGCTTGTGATGTCTCCTTACATATTGTGCTAGAACAAGTTCTGCTCTCCTTTCATTTTGCTCTTCAAGTTCACCAAAAAAATTGTTAGATTCAGCTTTTGAATGCTCTGTAACCTCTTCCTAATACTTGACAGCTTCTTCATGTCATTCGGCACGTTCTTCTTCCCTCTTGGCATTATTTTCCTGATGCTCAGCATTTCTTACTCGAGACTTGGCATCAAGTGCAAGTCTATCACTTGCCTCTCCTTCCTCTATATACACAAAATATCTGTAATCTTCTGGTTCTCTTTTACTGTCAGCTTCATTTTTCTCTGCATACTCATCAACTTTGACATTCACACTTTCCACAATTTTGTTAGTGTTAGAGTTCAAACACTTATAAGCTTTACTTTTTGTGGAATAGCCTAGGAATATACCCTCATCACTTTTAGCATCAAATTTTCCATTCCTATTGTCCTTTAGTATGTCGCATTTACTTCCAAAAATTTTAAAGTACTTTACATTAGGTGCATACCCATACCATAACTCATAAGGTGTTAGATTTGTACCTTTTTTTTATCTGTACTCAGTTAAGAGTATAAATAGTTGTACTTACAGCTTCTTTCCAGTACTATTGTGCAACATTATTTTCAATCATTAATGCTCTTGCACAATCCAAGATAGATATGTTCCTTCTCTCTGCTATACCATTCTTTGGAGGAGTTTTAGGTGCAAACATCTATCTTTTGATCCCTCTATCATTGCAAAATAGATTAAATTCATTGGATATAAATTCTCCACCTTGGTCAGATGTTAGACACTTTAGGTTCCTACCTGACTCCTTTTTAACCTTAGCCAAATACCACTTAAAGAATTGAAAAGCATCAGATTTTTCTTTTAAGAACATTACATGCATCATTCTGGTATAATCATCAACAAATAGGATAAAATATCTAGCACCACAATAGCTTTGTACACCCATCAGTCTACAAAGGTCAGTATGAACCAAATCTAAGGTATTTTCAAAAGTAAAATTTTTGCTCTTGAAACTAGACTTTGTCATCTTACCCAACTGACATTCTTTGCACATTACATTCTTAGGTTTCTTCAATCTAGGTAGACCTCTCACTTTCTTTTTCTTACTAATTTCTACCAGATTATCAAAGTTAACATGACATAGCCTCTTATGCCATAACCAAATATCATCAAGTTGTGTAATGATACATGTTTCTTCAGATAGGTCTAGATAGAAAAAATTATCTCTTGTCTATTCTCCACTTCCAATCAATTCACCAGTGGCATTAAATATTTTGGCCTTCCTATGATGAAATTTCACTCAGTAGCCAGTGCTATAAATTTGTGCAACACTCGGCAGATTATAGTTAAGACCCTCAACCCAATAAGCATTTTCACAAGTGATCTTATCAGTCAGCTTAATCAATCCTTTTCCTCTAATAGGACATGGTGCATCATTACCAAATTTCACACTCCTACCTTTATAATGATCTAAGGTATCAAACTTACTCTTGTCACCAGTCATGTGATGTGAACAACCACTGTCAATAATCCATTTATCATTTTTGTTCACATAAGATATCAATGTAGTTTTCTCATCCTCATCAGATTCATCTTTCATTGCAACATAGACAACCTCAATTTCAAAATCATCACTATCAGTGTCAATCTCTTCTTTAGAAATATAGTAGGATTTCTTACCTTTTCCTTTGTAGTCCTTATACCTTCTGTATCCTCTATCTTCTCTTTTGTCTTTATGCTTGTTGTCTCTTTCTTCATCCTTATCATCCCTATCAGGACATCTAGTAGCTATATGACAAACTTTATTACATGAAAAACATATAATAGGGATTTTACCTTTGTACTTTCCTTTTCCCCTTTTCAGTCTTCTAGCCATAAGAGCTTCTAGATCCTCAAGTTCTTCATTAGATGTGTCACTGTCACTTTCACTTTCACTTTCACTGATGCATCTTTCTTTTTCCTTCTTTGAATTACTCAGAACCATTTGTGACTTAAAGTAGATTCAACATTACCAACAGTGAAGTTATCATAGTTAGAAAGTTCAAAAGTAGTAAGCTTACCAACCAAACTTTCCAAAGTAAGAGCATTGTTAGGGTTACATCTAGATTCCTGAATTGCTGAAATTTTGATGGCATAGATAGGATGTGGAGTTCTCAATACTTTTCCAATTATAGTTTCATCATCAATAGTTCCATTTTCTCCTCTAATAGCATTTACAACTTCTTTTATTCTACCACAATATTGTGCAATATTCTCACCTTCTTGCATTCTTATTTCATCAAATTTACCTCTTAGGCTCTCAGCTCTTGCTCTCAAACCATTTATGTCACCACCATAGATGTTAGCAAGGGTGTCCCACATTTTCTTTGCATTACTACAGTCTTTGATTTCTTTAAATTTTGGATAACTTAGGGCAGACGCAATCTCCAACATTGCTTGGTTGTGCTCTTGTTTAGCTTTCATTTCCTCGGTAGTCAGAGTTGCAATAGGTGTGACATAATCATGCTCAATATAATATTTTGCAAAATCACCAATACCGGCCAGATGCAGCTTCATCAAGCTTTTCCATGTAGGGAAGTTCTCCTTATTCAGCTTCGGTACCTCCTTCTTATACATCCTGATGATTTTCTTCAAGTACCTTCAAACTTGTTCTCTGTAAGTACCAACAACTCTGATACCAATTGTTAATATGATTTAGAACAATAGAGAGGGGGGGGTGAATCAGTTGTTCTCAGGTCCAGATGTATAAAACAAACTTTAAAACTCTTCAACAAATCAGAACCAATAACCAACAGCTACTCGGTCATTACTGATTTCATAACAGAAATATATAACAGTGAAGTCCACTTATCCAATAGTATCTAACTTGTAAAACATAGAAATGTTCAAACCAAAACATTCACACAAGTATTAACACTAGGATTTATAGTGGAAACCCAATTTGGGAAAAACCACTTTGTAACATGTTACTATTATGTTCACTCTTCTAAAGTGAGCTCAGTGAAAATCCAACCTTATCAAAGGTTACAAACACACTGTTAGGTGTGACCTAGTTAAAGGATTTAAACCACTTTGTTAAAAGTGTGCATTGTTATAGGACTTACATACACTCCATTAGAATGCAACCTTGTTCAAAGGATTTATACAAATGACTTTTAGGTCAACCTCTATTAAAAGGATTTTGACTGTTACAATGGTTAGAAAGTAGTAGTATTATTGATCTGAAAAACATACAACTCACTTTGCAAATATCAGATTAAATTCCATACACATATGTTGGCTTACTGACTGTGAACCTTTACCATCACCATCACTGATCTACTCAGAACTCTCTTCAAGCAGTCACAACATTTCTCCTTTAGCCTTCTCTGCTTGTACAGTCAATAACAACAACACTTCTAGAATCCTCTCTCTTGTTAACCTCATGCTTAGGTTTCCTTAATACTTCCTTAATTAGGTCAATACATCTTTTGTCACTTAATCTCCTTTGTAGATCTTAGGGTTAGGTCAGATTCATCAAATCCTTCCTACTTTTTGTTCTTCAGCTATCCTTCTAGAAATATCTAAAATCTCTTAATAGATTTACAATAAAATGTTTTACAATGCATTAAATGCTTTTGTACAATCAATAAATAAAGTCAACACATTTTACATAATCCAAGAATTCAACGATGTTGGCTAGAAATCTGAATTCTTCCTCAAATGTAAAATACTGACGCTTGGTCAATACAATGTTCAACTTCTCGGTCTTCATTAGAAAGCTCGTTCACCTCAAAAACTATTTCCTCGGCTAATACTATCTTCCTCATAAATTAACTAATATTTGGCCAACACTAAATTTACTCGGCATATACTATCTCAATCGACACTAACATCACTTGGCTTAAACTATATTTCTTCACTTTTGCTCAATTAAGCCTACTAGTTTAGTCTTCATTCATACTTAGATAAACAATACATTATCTTGTCATTGTACCACATAATCAAGTACTCATTGAAATATCAAGATAACTCAACCTTTCCTTAGGTGCTATTGTTACCAACCTTTCCTTTCCCCTTCACAATAATTAAATAGATATAGTACTTTCTTAAATAGCAATAGTCTTACCAGTTAAGGTTTGACATCAATGACAATACAACAATTGCTTCAATTGCAGTTTCCAATAGTTCTTAGTGGGTGTCAATTCCCACCGGGGTTTTTACCTATTTGGGTTTTCCTGTAACCAAAATTGTGGTGTTGTGTTAAGTGTTCTATCATTGTGTTTATGCTTAAATATTCTTATATACTTAATTGGATAAAGAATTGAAACTTCTAGATAACGTATTCACCCCCCCCCCCTCTTAGTTATCTCTTGGGACCATTCCTAACAATTGGTATCAAAGCCAAGTGCCTCAGGGAGAAAATTTAACAGCTTGAGGTTGATCATATGGCATTCTTTAGAAAAGAAAGTCCTAAGTTTGATGGAGAGAGCTATCTAGACTAGAAAAAAAAAATGATGACATATTTGCAGTGCATTGCCTTTGAGATTTTTGAGGTAGCTACTAAAGAAACTAAGATTCCTTCTTTATCATATCTTGCTAAGGAAGATGCAACTCTTAAAAAAAAGGAGTTTTTTACTTCAAATTCTCTTTCCAAAGAAACCCTCATCAGCACCTTGTCTGACAGTAAATTTTTAGAGATCAAGAAACTAGATAAAGCCTACAAGATTTGGAAGTATCTAGAAGACATGTTTGACGGAGACATCCAAGCCAAGAATGTGAGTAGAAAGACATGGAAGAAAAATTACAATACATTGGAGATGCTACCTAAAGAAAGCATTAGAGCCTACAATCAAAGAATTAATGAAGCAGTTTCAGGAATCAGAAACAATGGTGGAGAGATTTTGGAAGAAGACATCATGGATAAGTTGATGACTACTTTAACACCAGAATATGAGAGCAAGATAAACATCTTGGAAGAGACTATACCATTCTCAAAATAATTTAGGAGAGAGACCTTAATTAGCAAGATTTCAACCTTTGAGATATCAAGTTTGAAGACAGAGCCTAAAAGTGAGACAGCCTTCAAAGCTTCAGTCCATGGTAAGAAATCCTTGAACACCTCTAGTAATTTTGATGATGATGATGAAGAAAAAACACTAGATGATTTCATTTCTATGATTTCTAAAAGAGAAAAGAAAGGAAAAGGAAAATATGAAGGTCAATTACCATTCAAATTCTTTTCATGTAATAAGATTGGTCACTTTGCATCTAAGTGTCCTACAAGAGTTAAGAAGTTCAAAAATAACTACAAACCTAAGTATACAAAGGAATGTTACTATGCTAGAGATGGAGTATCAGATGAAGAATCAACAGAGGATGAAATTGGATTCATTTCTCTTGAAGATGAAAAGAATGCACAAGAATTGGCACTAATTTCACAAGCTAACATTGGGATAGATTGGATCATTGACAGTGGTTGCTCACATCACCTGACAGGAGACAAAGATAGATTTGTACATCTGGATAGGTACAAAGGCGGTATGGTTAGATTTTGTGACAACACTCCTAAACCTATCATAGGTGGAGGATCCATCACCTTGGATGGAAAGAACAACACTGATGTTGTTCTTTATGTTGATGGTTTACAACATAACCTATTGAGTGTTGGACAGTTGCTTGAAAAAGGTTACCGGTTGGAGTTCAAGGATAACAAATGCATCATTAACAACAAGGAAGGTGAAATGATTGCATCATTAACTAAAGGTAATGTTTTTCAACTTAATCTTGAAGCAAGTTGTTTTGTTGCTAAACTAGATGACAGTTGGTTAAGGCACAAAAGAACAAGTCATATCAATTTTGATAACATAGTAAAGATAAGTAATGTAAAGGTAGTAAGAGATCTTCCTAGCATTGCAAAACTAGTTGATGCAATATGTAGGGAATGTGTGATGGGAAATCATGTAAGGAATTCATTCAGAAGAAAGCATAATTTGATAGAGAACAAGTTGTATCTGATACATACAGACCTATGTGGACCAACTCAAACAAGATCATACTATGGTGAAAGGTATTTCATTTTGTTTGTTGATGATTATTCTAGAATGATGTAGGTTGTGTTATTAAAGGAAAAATTGATCAGAAGCATTTGACAAGTTCCAAATATTCAAAGCTAAGGTTGAAAATGAGTCTGGATTGAAGATTAAATGTCTAAGATCAGATAGAGGAGGAGAATTCACCTCTAACAGATTTTATGAGTACTGCAAAGAACATGGGATAAAAAGATAGCTAAGTGCTCCTAGAACCCCTCAGTAGAATGGAATTGCAAAAACAAGGAACAGGATCATTCTTGATATAGTGTGCACCATCATGATTGAAGTAAAGGTCGCACACACCTATTGGAGAGATGCAGTCAATACTGTAGTCTACACTATCAATAGAATTCAATTGAGGCCAAGCGTAGACAAGACACCTTATGAGCTATGGTTTGGGAATGTACCTACAGTCAAATACTTCAGAATCTTTGGAAGCAAGTGCTACATCAAGAGAGATGAAGCAATTGAAAATTTTATGCAAGAAGTGACGAAGGTTTTTTCTTGGTTACTCTACTAAAAGAAAAGCTTATAGATGTTTTCACTGGAGATTAAAGAAGATCATTGAAAGTGCTCATGTTAAGATTGATGAAAATTTTATGATTCAAGAAAGATATCATGATTATGCACCTATGATTGAAGAAGAACCTAGACCTACCATTAGAGAAATAGTTGTTGATGAAATGTTTGACAACATTGATGTATTATTCAATGACCCTGAAACTAGTGAAGAAGAATCTCAGAAGTCTGATGAGAAAGTCACTCGTAATGTTCCTAAATTCACATCTAGATATCATTCAAAGAAAGACATAATTGGAGATCATAATAGTAAAGTCATGACAAGATCAAAAGAAAAAAGTTCCACAGCAAATGAAGAGGTATGTTTACTATCATAGATTGAACCCTTAAGTGTTGAAGATGCATGTAATGATTTAGATTGGCATGAAGCAATGAAAGAAGAGATAGATCAGATAATTAAGAAAGATGCATGGGAATTGGTCCCTAGGCCTAGTGATAAGAATGTGATTGGAACCAAGTGGATATTCAGAAATAAGATGAATGAAGATGGAATAGTAGTAAGAAACAAAGCTAGATTAGTATGTAAAGGGTATGCGCATAGAGAAGGAATTGATTATTCAAATACATTTTCCCATGTAAGCAGATTGGAAGCCATAAAGTTTTTTCTAGCTTATGCTACATTCAAAAACTTTAAGGTATATCAGATGGATGTTAAGTCACCATTCCTGAACGGAGAGTTGAAGGAAGAAGTTTACATAGAGAAACTTGAAGGATTCACCTTATCAGACAGACCTGATATGGTATGCAGATTAAAGAAAGCCCTCTATGGACTTAAGAAAGCCCCTAGAGCATGGTATGAAAGACTTGATGGGTACTTGACTAAGATTGGATTCAAGAAAGGAGAAGAAGATTGTAACTTATTCATAAGAAAGACATCTGATGGGTTATTGTTAGTTGCTATATTTTTTTATGACATTATATTTGGTGGTAATGATAAGCTTAGTGCAGAATTTGCTAAGGAGATGTAGAGTGAATTTGAAATGAGCATGATTGGTCCTATCAAGTACTTTTTGGGATTGAATGTGTGGAAAATAGACAGTAGTATATTCATAAATCAGACCAAGTATGTGAAAGAGATCTTGAAGAAATTCAAGATGGATGATTGTAAGCCAGTAAGCACCCCTATGATAACATGATGCAAGCTTTCAAAAGAAGATGATTCACTACAAGTAGACATAACCTTGTATAAGTCTATGATTGGTAAACTTATATATCTTACTCAAACTAGACCAGACATTTCCAATGCAGTTGGTATTTTTGGAAGATTTGTAGCAAAACCTAAGCAAATTCATCTCATGGTAGTAAAAAGAATATTCAAATACTTGAATGGTACCTTAGACTATAGTTTATGGTATCCCAATTCAGAGAATATAGAGCTTCATGTGTATAAAAATGCTGATTGGGCAGGATGCATTGATGATAGAAAGAGTACCTATGGAGGAGTAGTATTCCTTGGAGATAGACTTGTTACTTGGACAAGTAAAAAGTAGAATTGCATCTCTCAGTCAATAGCAGAAGTAGAATATGTTGCAGCAACATTGAATTGTTCTTCAATTGTATGGATCAAGAAAATGATAAAATATTTTGGTATTCAGATCGATTATCCCATTTTTATTCATTGTGATAACACTGGAGCACTATCAATATGTCAAAGAACCCTGTGATGCATGCAAAGACAAAATACATTGAGATAAAATATCACTTCCTAAGAGAGAAAGTAGTAGAGAAAGAAGTAAAGGTTGACTATGTGAGTACAAAAGAATAGCTAGCTGACATTTTCACAAAGCCTTTACCAAAGGATACTTTTGAGTATCTCAGGGAAAAGCTAGGAGTAATTCCATTCCCTAAATCTAATTAGAGCTAGCAGGAGTGCATCAGTCCTTAGTGACCAATGAAGGGTTGAATACTCTACCTCAGGAGTAGTACTGGTGCTTAAATGGTTTGGCACCCTTTTCCATTGATGTCAAAGGGGGAGTATATATGAAGTCATGAAAAACAAGATAGAAGGTATACAATAAGGGGGAGCATCTTCAGAAAGGATGAGTTTCAGGAGTTGATGGATGATCCATCCTTGGGGGATTTTTGTTAAGGAAATGGAGAATAATATAAAAGAATTGATCATTTGGATTGGTGGTGTTTTTCATTCCATATGTTTCCATCAATGCCAAAGGGGGAGATTGTTGGAGATTTTCTAGCAAGCTAGATTTTTGACTGTATGTTTGTCATTGAGGATAACATATGGTAAGTAGCATGCGTAGAATCCTAATGGAGAGAACCTTGAGCATATGTTGCATGGATATGTTTTTAGTATGCTACCATAGACGCAGAGGTTGATTCTAAGTAAAGATAGTAATACAGTAGTCTGTATCAGTGAGTGTTCTTGACAAGTCCCAGGAAGAGTTTTGTATGTGATTTGTAGTACGGTTGTAGTAGAGCCTTGCACATTTATATTTATGTTGTAGACATATGTATGATGTTATGTTCATGGAAGCATAGTCAGATATGTAGTACAGGTTGAGTTATGAAGTCTCCAATTGACAGTCATAGTTTCCTGAGTTTATCTAGAAGAGCCGACAATATTTATATGATTACAGTATTTGCACCTATCATCTCGGTATGTGCACTTGGATTTATGTTAAGAGGAGAATTAAAAATGTTTGGTTAAGATTGCATGATGTAATTCAGCATGAAAGAAATTTGAAGTTAATTTGGTGGAGCTGACTGTGTGTAGCATTATGTCTACTCACATGGAGTTGTGTAGTCTTAATTTATGTTGTGTGCTTGGTAGAGTCGACCAAGATGTTATTGGAGAGTTGTATTGTTTCTCTAATATGATTTCAAGATGGTTCTAATAGGCCGACTTGATTATATCATTAAAGGAAAGATATTTATAGGCAGTCATTTGTGATTGCTAAGTATGGCAGATAATTGAAAGACAAGAGTAGAGTAGAGAGTGTGAAGTATTGTGCCATCAGTAGAAGGTCTATGTGAAAAAGAAGAAAGTGCATTCTATTCATTGGAACTGATCAAGATAGTAGGTCTATGCGTAGTTCACCAAGATCCATATATAGTGTGTATCTGTTAAACAGAAGGTTGCAGCCTTCACGCTTTTGAGCAGTGTGCTCCCGGACAGTGAGTCCTCACCCCTCATAGGGTTAATTGTAAAAGACTCCTAACAGGGTTCAACCCTTGACCAAGTCACTATACTTATTGCATTGTAAAGATCAACTCCTAATAGGGTTGTAAGATCTTCTAAAAAGGATCATAATACACTAGTGTAGTTCTTAGTGGGTGTGAATTCTCATCGGGGTTTTTACCTATTTGGGTTTCCCCGTAACCAAAATTGTGGTGTTGTGTTAAGTTTTCTTTCATTGTGTTTATGCTTAAATATTCTTATATAAGTAATTGGATAAAGAATTGAAACTTGTAGATAAATGATTCACCCCCCCCCCCCCCTTCTTAGTTATCTCTTGGGACCATTCCTAACAATCCTCTTATCTTCTTCTAACGCTATTAGTCACTTTTCTTCTAGTCTTGCATATAAGTGTTCTGGTATTTTGTCTTTTATTTCAACAAGTGTTTTACTAAATTTCTTCATATGGGTAATTACTCATATTTCTAATCTTCTTCTCTCTACTTCATCAAATAAAAGATAATATTTCTTCAATTCTTCCAAGATACTATGCTTAACCACTTTATTCAAAATCTTATCAACAACATTCTCACATTTTCCTACACTCATAGGTAACACTTTTTTTGTGGTAGCTCCTTCTGTCCTCACTTTTTTCTTTGACTAATCATATTTTGTAGATGAATCACCATCATGTTCTTTAACTCTTTTCTTTTTCAAACCAGTACTATTTTTCTTTGTCCTTCTCTTCACCAATTTTGATTGAATTCTCTTTACCCTCGAACTAGATGCCTTCGATAAATAATTTGACTTGTTCATGGGAGGTGTAAAAGATGTTCTAACAGAACTTCTTGGCATAGAAATAGGTGGCGATGGAGTTGCCTTCTTTTCAACATCAATTGGTTTTTCTTGTGTCTCTTTTTGTCTCCTTATTTCTTTCATTTCATCCTTGGTAATTCCTGCCTTCATTTCTACTGCATCAACAATTTTTTATATTCCTTTTCCTTGAATTTTCAATCAACTACAACTGAATCACTTGATACTTTTCCATATAGGTTTTGAACCTCCATGCATTCATATTAATAGGGATTTTGAGAATCTCCTCCACATACTTCACAATCAACTCCAATATCACTTCATAAACCATTGGTTTAATATAAATTTGTCTAGGTTCTAGTACCTACATGCAACATTGATCTATCTCAACCATGAAACACACTGAATCTACCTACTTCTCCATTATACTCTTTCAGATTCTTTCTCTTTTCTTCATCTTCTTCTTAAACATCTTAAGGTGTATTGAGATTAAAGAATCTACATCATATTTCTTATGACTTGGGTACATGTTTTATATCTGCAATGCCACATGAACATCCTTCTGCCAAGCTATATTCATTATTCTACAAAATAAATTCATCAACTAGAAAAATATTAGTACAATTAGGGAACCATACTTGACTATATGTGATTTGTCCCTTTTGATCATCTCAAGGTTCTCTAGTGTAACTATAACTGATGGTGATGATGATGATGACCGATTATGATCAGAGGAATACAAGTTTTTAGAATGATTATATTAGTTATTATCTTTTCATTGATGTCAATAATTGATATCTGATTTATATTATGTTGCCATATCATTCGGAGTATGATATAAGTGTGAATGAGTTAAGAAGAAGAAGAAATGAGATGTTGTGAAGATGAAGAACTTAATTAGACAACTAATATAGATCATACAATGTTAATATTATGTTGATATAACTATTTTCTACCTAACATGTGATTATATCCAGTCGGTAAAGAAGATTAGACAAGTCGGTAAGCAAAATAATTTGCCTACCGAGCAGGAAAAGTCATTCGGTAAGAGTAGAAAAAGTCATTCGGTAAAAGTAGGAAAGGTCATTCAATAAAAGAAAGGAAAGTTTCAATAAAGGAAAGAGAACTAAAGACATTGAGTGGAATGTTTTAGTCACCAAGTGAAGTTAACCGAAATTCAGTTGAAAGATAAGAGTTAACCACCGAGCAAGGAACATAAATTAAATACAAGAATCATAACAACATTTAATGTTGAGCTATGATGAGATGGAAGATTCTAATGATAAGAAATATTTTTTTGGAGAGATCAATGATCAGGAAAATTAAAGGTTATGATCTATGGTATAGATCTAAGTGGAAAAAAGAGAAGGAATAAGTTTCAAGAAAGTTCAAGTTCCGAGGTGATGATAAAACATGTTACTGAGATCTAGATTCATTAAATAAGTTTGTGAAATGAATTGGATGGCTAAGATTAACCAAAGGAAAATGTAATAAAGGAGATCAAGTGGAAAAACAATGTCTATATAAAGGATTAATTTGTATAAACAAATAACTGGCAAATTGAAGGGTTGATAAGTCACTGATTGATGCAGTGAAGAAGGAAAAGGTGAATTCTGAGTTAGAAAAGTAGAATTTGATGAAGTGTTGAAGTGAGTAGAAATTGAAGGATTGAAGTGAAGATAAAGATCACACAAATGATCTGATTATGCAAAGATATTTTCAGATTACAGATCAATATATTCACAATTTCTTCTTAACATTTATAACAGAAAATTATCTTAACCGAGTGGACTTAACAGTCTTATTGTAAAATCCTTGCAAAAGGTAACATTCTAAAGAGTGTTTGAAGTCCTTTAACTAGTCCACTCCTAACAGGGTGAAGATCCTAAGAGATCTAAGGATAATCCCTCGACCGGGTCACATTTAATAGTGTGTATTGTAATCTTTAACTAGATTGGCTTTTAATTAAGCATACTTTAGAAGATTATTTCTTTAGTGGGTGACAATTCCCATAGTGGTTTTTCTAAAAGCTATGTTTCTACATTAAATATTGGTGTTAGATGTGTTGAATGATTTATATGTTTGATTTCCTAATTGTTAAAGTTAATTTACTATTTTTGATAAATAGTGAATTTTTTCTGACCGAGTTGACACTAAGTTAATCAGAGAAAAGTTTATAAGGTACAAATAATCAAGGATAACTGATTCACCCCCCTCTTTGTAATCCAACAATTAGTATAAGATCTAAGTACTCTAAAGGGATAAGTTTGAAAGACTTGAGTAAAATATATGAAGATGTATAGGAGAGAAGTACCTAAGCTAAACAAGGAAAGTTTCTCAACATGGCAAAGCAGGATGAGATTGTACCTATCTAGAATTGGAGAATCTGCACAAAATCTTTTGGATACTGATTATACTCCACCACCCCCTAGACCCATGACAATTGATCAGATGAGAGAAAAAAAGGAACAAAACTTGGTAATGATTGAAATTTCTTCCTCCCTGACTGATGTTGAATTCAATGACATTAAGGAATGTATTACTTCAAAAGAGATGTGGGATAGGCTTACACTTATTTATGGAGGTGATCAACATGTACAAAAATATAAGGTTGATAGTCTTAGAGGAAAGTTTGATGAAATGAGAATGAAGGATGAAGAAAACATTGTTCAATATAGTTTTAGAATCAAGGAAGTTATTAGTGCCATCAAAGGTGTCGGTGGAACATTAACAAGTGAAAAAGTGGTAAGTAAAATTATAAGAACTCTTTCATCCAAGTATGCTATTTGGGTATCTACTATTCAGGAACTGAGATCCATATCAAATAATATTGTTACTCTGGATGTGTTGATCGGTAAGCTGACTACATTTGAACTTACTAATTATGATAATAGTCTACCAACTATTGAGACAGCTTTCAAATCATCTTTAAGCATTAGAACTTCAAGAAGAGAAATAGAGATTCACAATAGTTCATGTGGAAGTGAATGTGACAGTATCTTAACCAAAGAGAAAGAACAAGAAGATTTAGAAGCACTTTTGGCTAAGAGCATACCAAGAGGTAAAGGAAAATATAAAGGTAAATTATCCCTAAAATGTTTTAATTGCAACAAAATTGGCCATGTTGCATCTAGATGTCCTAACAATGATAGGAATGATAAAAGTGATAAGGAGAACTGATACTGGAGGTTTAGTGACTACAAGGACAAAGTAAATAAATCATTCTACCTAGCTGAGGAAGGTGTAACCGATGATGAATTTGATGACATAGAAGAAATTTTTGAAGTTGTCTATGTTGCTATGAAGGAAGATTCAGAAGAAGAGAGGTATGAAGATGAAAAAGCTATTATTTCTCATGTAACTAAAGGTGGCCCATGGATTATTGATATTGGATGTTCACATCATATGACTGGTGATATTGATAAGTTGGGGAACCTAGAAGAGTATGATAGATGATTTGTTAGATTTGGGAATGATGCTCCATGTTCTATAAAAGGTAAAGGATCCATTATATTAAATGAAAAGATCAAATGTGATGATTCTTAATAGATTCAAGGACTAAACTATAACTTGTTGAGTGTTGCACAATTGAACAACACTAGCCACCAACTAGAATTTCAAAACAAAAAAGTGAAGATTTATGGTGTTGATGGAGATTTGATTGGAACTGGTGAACAATCTAAAGGTAATGTATTCTATCTTGATACTGTTGCAAAGATTTTCTTGTTTGTTAAATTTGAGGATGTATATATATGGCATAAAAGACTTTTTCATGTAAATTTTAACAACATGATTAAGGTGAAAAAAAAAATAGAGTCATAGGTCTACCAAATTTAAGAAAACCTGATAAAGTGATGTGTAAGGAATGTCAGATTAGTAACATGGAAAAATCAAGTTTCCCAAGAACGTATTACTCATCTAATGGTATTTTGGAATTAGTTTATACTAACCTTTATGGTCCTATGAGAATACAAAGCTATTATGGAGATCAATATTTCATTTTGTTAGTTAATGACTATTCAAGAATGATGTCGGTTATGTTTTTAAAAGAGAAGTCTAATGCATTCCAAGTGTTTAAATGGTATAAGGCTAGAGTTGAAAAGGAAACAGGTAAATAGTTGAAATGTTTAAGATTAGCTAGAGGAGGTGAATTTATCTTTGATGAATTTATTATCTTCTGCAATGAAAATGAAATCAAAAGATAAGTATCTACACTAAGGACTCCACAAAAAAATAGTATAGCTGAAAGAAGGACATAATCTTTAGTTGACTATGCTAGAACATTGTTGATTGATAAAGAGATTGCACAAAAATTCTGGAGAGAATCCATTAGTGTTGTTGTCTATACACTCAACCAAGTAGAATTGGAGAAAGGTACCAATAAGTCCCCTTATGAACTCTAGTATGGGCATACACCGAATGTTAGTTACTTTAAAAATTTTGGAAGTAGGTGTTACATACAGAAAGATGCTAGGAATGGAAAGTTTGATTCAAAAGGAGATGAAGGTATATTCCTAGGATACTCATCAAAGAGTAAAGCATATATATGTTTTAATAAGGCTCCTAAAAAAATGTGGAAAGTGAAAATGTGAGGATTGATGAATTTGTAGAAAGAAATGAAGAAGATAGAAAAATGGAACCAAAAGATTATCAAATATTTGTATATGTACAGGATGGAATTTTGGGTAATGCAACCGAGATGCAACAAGAAGAAATGAAGGAGCAAGAGATGAAAATGTTGAAGAACAATCTACCAAGCCTATATTAGAAAAATATGTGAGAAGACACCACTCATCGAGAAAAATCATTGGAGACAAGAATGCAAGAGTCATGACAAGAAGTAAGTTGAAAGATAATACATGTTTGATTTCTAAATTTGAGCCAAGACTAGTCAAGGATGCACTTGGTAATGAAGATTGGGTTAATGCAATGAAAGAATAAATTGATCATATTGAAAAGAACAACACTTGGTCACTAGTATTAAGACCCAAGGGAAAGAATGTAATTGGAAAAAAGTGGATTTTTAGGAATAAACTCAATAAGGATGGAGATGTGATAAAAAATAACGCAAGATTGGTCTGCAAAGGGTATGCACAAAAAGAAGGTATTGACTATGGTGAGACATTTTCCCCTGTTGCTAGATTAGAAGGTGTATGAATATTACTTGCATATGTTGCCTATAAAGTATTCAAATTTTATTAGATGGATGTTAAGTCTACATTTTTAAATGGAATTATTGAAGAAGAAGTTTACATTGAACAACTTGAAGGATTTATTGAGAATTCTAACAAGGATATGGTATGCAAACTATACAAGGTTTTATTTGGTTTAAAGAAAGCACCCGAGTATGGTATGAAATATTACACTCATACTTAATCAAGATTGGATTTCAAAGGACAAGTAACAACAATAATCTGTATTTGAAATATGATAGTACTGATAAGATTTTGATTTATGAAATTTTTGTTGATGACATTATATTTAGAGGAAATGATTTGATGTCTAAATCATTTTCTAAGGAAATGAGAAAGGAATTTGAGGTGTCCATGATAGGAGATATTAAATTCTTTATCGGACTAAAAATTCAACAAGTAAAAGATGGGATCTACATAACACAGTCAAAGTATATCAAGGAGATCCTAAAAACATTCAATATGGAAGAGTCAAAACCGGTTGGAACACTGATGGCTACTGGTTGTAAATTTTCAAAGGAAGATGAGACAAAGGAAGTGAATGAACACTTTACCGATCAATGATTGGTAAACTATAGTTTGTTGTACACAATAGGCTTAATATTGCACATTCAGTTGGTATTTTGGCAAGGTTTTCTGCCAATCCAAAGGAGACAGACATGTCTGTAGTGAAAATAATATTTAGATATCTGAAAGGGACTGAAGATTTTGGTTTGCTATACACAAAAGGATGATATTTTGATCTTAAGGTGTATGCTAATGTTCATTGGGTTGGAAACATTGATGACAAAAAAAGAACAAGTGGTGAAGATTTATTTTTAGGAGAAAGGTTAGTGACATGGTTAAGAAAGACAAAAAGTTGTATTTCACATTCTACTGTCAAAGCTGAGTATGTTGTTGTATTTATGAATTGTTCAAATATAGTGTGGATCAAAAAATTACTTGAAGGTATGCAAGAAGAGGTTACTGATCCAGTTACTATTTTTTGTGATAATACTAGTGCTATAAACATATCAAAGAATCTGGTGATGCATTCAAAGAGAAAGGACATTTCTATCAAGTATCATTACTTAAGAGAGAAAGCACAAGATAAGCATGTGATATTGGAGTATGTGAATTTAAAAGAATAGATAGCTGATATATTTACCAAACCACAACTAAAGGATGCTTTCTAGTATCTCTGAGGTAAGTTAGGGGTTCTTCCCCTATCCAATATCCATTAAGCAAAGATGCATGTTTCATCAATTCAAGTTTTCATTAGAATATATATTTTTTAAGTTGATGCTAGTGTTCACTCTTTGGGTGAAGCCTGAAGTTGTGAAAGATGTTTATGTCTACAATGAGAAATCAATACATTTGAGGTATGATTTACTACATGAGAAAATTTGTTAGGATTATGTGTCTTTGGCATTGTTCTCAAAGAGAGAGAGTATTAATGATGACTACTATGAGGGAGAGTATTACTAATGTTTCATAGAGAGAGAAGATTACAGATTGCAAAGAGGAAAAGTATGTGAAGAGTATAAATGATAGAGGGAGAATATGTACAAGGAGAAGATAAAGCTCATAGGGAGTAAAGGACAAAGATAAATCAGTGAAGTGTTTCCATCATCAATTGAACAATGAAGATTGTTAGTGTGTTTCCATCAATGCCAAAGAGGGAGATTGTTACTATAACTGATGGTGATGATGATGACAACCGATCATGATCAAAGGAATACAAGTTTGTAGAATGATTAGATCAGTTATTATCTTTTCATTGATGTCAAGAAATTGATATTTGATTTATATTGTGTTTACATATCATTCGGAGTATGATATAAGTGTGAATGAGTTAAGAAGAAGAAGAAATGAGATGTTGTGAAGATGAAGAACTTAATAGGGAAACTAATAAAGATCATAAAATTTTAAGATTATGTTTATATAAATTTTTTCTACCTAACATATGATTATATCAAGTTAGAAAAGAAGATTAGACAAGTCAGTAAGAAAAATAGTTTGGCTATTGAGCAGGAAAAGACATTCAGTAATAGTAGAAAAAGTCATTTGGTAAAAGTAGGAAGGGTCATTCGGTAAAAGAAAGGAAAATTTTGGTAAAGGAAAAGGAACTCAAGACACTGAGCAAAAATTTTTATTCACTGAGTGAAGTTAACCAAAATTCAGTTGAAAGAAAAGAGTTAACCACCAAGCAAGGAATAGAAATTAAATACAAGGATCAAAATGGTATTTAATGTTGAGCTATGATGATATGGAAGATTTTCATGATAAGGAAGAGTTAGTTGGAGAGATCTATGATCAGGAAAATTCAAGGTGATGATCTATGGTATAGATCTAAGAGGCAAAAAAAGAAGGAACAAGTTTCAAGAAAGTTCAAGTTCCCAGGTGATGATAAAATGTGTTACCCAGATCTGGATTCATTGAATAAGTTTGTGAAATGAATTGGACGACTGAGATTAACCAAAGGAAAATGTAATTAAGGAGATTAAGTACCAAAATAATGTTTATATAAAGGATGAATTTGTATGAACAAATAGTTGGAAAATTGAAGGGTTGATAAGTCACCAGGTGATGCAGTCAAGAAGGAAAAGGTGAATTATGAGTCAGAAAAGAAGAATTTGATGAAGTGTTGAAGCTAGTAGAAAGTGAAGGATTGAAGTAAAGATAAAGAGTGCACAAAGGATCTGATTATGCAAAGATAGTTGTAGATTTAAAGGTCAATATATTCATTGTTGCTTATTAACATTTGTAACAGAAAAACCGCTTAACCAAGTGGACTTAAAAGTCTTATTGTAAAATCCTTGCAAAAGGTAACATTCTAAAGAGTGTTCGAAGTCCTTTAACCATACCACTCCTAACAGGGTGAAGATCCTAATGGATCTGAGGCAAATCCCTTGATTGGGTCACATTTAATAGTGTGTATTGTAATCTTTAAATAGATTGGCTTTTAACCGAGCATACTTCAGAAGAGTATTTCTTTAGTGGGTGACAATTCCCACAGTGGTTTTTCCCAAAGCTAGGTTTCCTTGTTAAATATTGGTGTTATATGTGTTGAATGATTTATATGTTTGGTTTTCTAATTGTTAAAGTTAATTTATTATTGTCGGTAAATAGTGAATTGTGTCTGATCGATTTGACACCGAGTTAATCAGATAAAAAAATTTAAGGTATAGAGAATCAAGGATTACTGATTCACCCCCCCTCTCCATAATCCATCATCCAGTAGTTTCTTCCTCATAATTTCACAAAGTTCATATTATGCATCCTCCATCAACATCTAGTAAGCAATGCATATGATGGTTGTCGATATGGATTTTAGTCTATTGTTGTGATATACTTTGTATCCCAATAACATGGTTGTGAACTTGACATCTGGTTAAATGATGCCATAAATAGTCATTGCTCTTATATCTCATGAATATTTATTCAATTGCTCAACAACCTTCTTCTTTGTTGATTTTAGCACCAACATCTCTTTGGTATCATTGAATATGATTACCTTGTGAATTAATTCCTTAGTTATCTTTATCGGTTGATCTCCTAACAAGAAAAATTGATAATGAATTTTGCTCAAAATAATATTTATCCATTTTGGGTCATTGAATGTGACTATGTCCTTGTAGTGAGCTAGGTTAATCTGATTAACCTTTGGAAACTCATCCTTCAACACTCCATTAGAACATAAAGCTTCATATTGATTGGATATTTCATAATATCTAAGATATTCTAGTCTGTAGTGAATATATGCATGCACATCTTAAACATGTGATACTCCATCGAGTACATGATAAAATTTACCTTTAGGATCATGATCCATGGATTTATATGGATGAAATTTAAATTCATAATGTGGCTTCTCAACAACATTAACAATCTGTGTAGTATCCATGCTTATATTGATGAATTTGACAAATTTTTGCCAAGATAAATACCTTTTAGGGTTTTCTGGTGAATTCGATCGGTGGCTCAAATCCTTGTTTGATCTCTTTCCATTCAAGTTCTCTCTTAATCTCCAAATAGAAAAGGGTCGAATGAAGTCTACAAATGACTTTTTATCTTGATAATTGATCTAATTTCCTCAATTAATGTCGTACGTACTCTAACTCTCCAAAAAATTTATATATCCAATAAGTGGTAAATTTGCGTGTGGTCCTTTAAATGATCATGAAATATTCTATGGTTCTCAACATAGCTTCCTTAAACTAATATCTAACTAAATTTTAAATCATAGTCGAATATGCTTCGTTTCTCGGGGTACCAAAAGATTTTATGATGAAAAACCCCCCTTTTTAGTCATGTGACCTAATTTGTTGATGAAGAGAGATCTACACCAGAAGATGGTGTGATCTTTCCAGAAGCATCAATTTGTTCCTTTCTTTCCCAAATCTTGTTCATTTCCTTTCTTACTTCATTTGAATCAATTGTTTTTCCTTTGTTGTTCTTCCTTGCACTGCTCTTTTCTATCAAACCATTCATTCTCATTCTAGTATTATTCCATCTTCAATTCTTAGTTGTATGTCCATAATTATTGCAATTGTAACAAATAAAATTCTAATTTACACAACTCTGGTTAGTCCTCAATCTGAAATTCCTTTTAATGTGAAAAAAAAATGTTTTATTTTTAGCGTTTAAGGTTACCTCCATTTGTATTGGGTCTAGATTTGAATATGCATTCCTTAGATATGTGTCCTTATTGCTAGCATGTGAAATAATATCTAAAAAAAGGTGTAGTACTAGAATTTATTTGGCATTCCTTTTCCATGTGTCCAAGATTATTGCATGTGTAATATCTACCATTGAATTTTTGTCCATTTTTCTTCTTCAAAGGTGTCTTCTTAGGTTTCTCAGTCTAATCTATCTTTACTTCAATGGTTTTGGAACATTCTCCATGTTTATACCCTAAGCCATTCTTATCTCCATGAGGTCTCTGACTTGCAATCTGTTCATCAAGCTTCAGAGAGATAGATCTGATTTTTTCTTAAAATTATTTGTCATTATCTAGATCTCTTCTCAATATCCCATTGATCTTCTCCAATTCTTGCACATTATGTTTAGATTCTTCAAGAAAAACTTACAACTGTCCAACTTTACTATTTAGTTTATAGCATTCCTTATTCTTAGCCTTTAAGGATTCCTCAAGAGTCTTCTTAGCTTCAATTTCTCCAGTGATCTTGATTTCCATAATTCCATTTCATTCTTTAAGTTATTTCTTTCTTTCTGCACAATCTTCTCATATTCTTTGGATTTGTCATTATTAGGAGTAGAGTCATTGCCTTTCTTTAATAGTTGATTTACAAGTCCTTTTCTGCTATTTCTAGATTTCCTTAATTTCTCTTTCAAGTTATCAATGAATCCATTATCTTCTCTAAATTTTATTTCCAAATCAAAAATGTGAGCATTTGATTTTTCTAGGATCTCAAGTGAGTTCAAAATCTGAAACTGTGATGCAAGAGCATCTTGGGTTTTTGGCAATCCTATATCTAGGTAGCTTTTTATATGTGCTCATTAACTACTTTAGAGTTCTCAATGGAGTGCTCCTATTATTCACCGGTGAGCTTGGTTACCTATTTTCTACTTGGTTTCTTTTACTGAGTGGCTTTCTTATGTTCTTTCACCAAGTTGGTTTGGTGTGTCTTTGTTTCTCGGTGGCCTAGTTCACTAACGGGTTTATTTTGATCAATTTTTTGAGGCTGACATGTGCATTTAATTTTGGTCATGATATTAATTTAGGGATCACTCATTGGGAAACATGTGGACCTAAATCTAGCTCATTTCTTTCTCCAATGTTGGATCTAGATGATTCTTTGGGTCGACCTATTCGATAGCCTCAAGTATAAATGTAATAGTATGTTCTAGGTTTGGGTAGCTAAGTCGGAGCTAGAAGGAAGATAAGAAGTTGCAAATCATGGATCTCACATGCATGAGGATTGTAATATCTTTGTGATTGAATTTCATTGTACTAGTCATAACTGGGAAGGCATCATAGCCTGACATGTATGAAGGTTGATGAATAAATGATCTTGATTTGCATTCTCTTCTCTTTGTTTCTATGATTTTCTTTTGTGTTATGATTATGCAATTTGATCTGGTACTTGGGTGAGCCTTTGGCCCCAATTATGTGCCCTCTCCTTGCATCAAGTGGTATCAAAGAAAGGTTTGATTTTGATCTAGGTTTGTGAATCTAGGTCTTCAGTCGGGGTTACTTCTTGTAAACCCTAGTTGGTTATTTGTTGTGGGGTAGTAGATTGGAATCTGACATGCAATTGTAGATGGTTTCAAGATGGTTCAAGGAGGAAGAAGTGAAGATCCAGGCTTAGTTGATATGCTAAGACAAATTTCTGATAAATTAGAAGCTATTGAGACAGCCCAACACCAAGCAAGACATCTTGATGATGTTAGTGATGATGAATCCAAAGAAGTGTAGAAGGTAGCCAAACTTGTACCTATAGTGGATCAAGGAGAAGAAAGATTACTAAAATCATTGACTAGTTGGAAGGCTACACCACATTTTAACCCTCCTAAGTATAGTGGAGAGATGGATTCAAATCAACTGATGGACTGGATTACCGAGATGGATAAATAATTTGAATATGAGAACATATCAGATGAGAAGAAGGTAAATATTGCAAGAAAAAAATTTAAAGGTCATGCATCCTTGTGGTGGGAGCATTTGCAATTGGATCGAAAGAAGAAAGATAAAACCAAAATCAAGGTATGGGAAAAGATGGTCAATAATTTGAAGGGCAAGTTTCTACCTTGTGATTATCAGATTAACCTAGTTAGAAGAATGAAAAGTTTGAGGTAGAAAGATGTCTTGGTAAAGGATTACACCGAGGGATTTTATAGGTTAGATATCAGATCTTGACATGTTGAAGATGAGGTGGAAATAATTGCAAGGTACCTAAATGGTTTAAGGACTTCTATTCAAGAAGAAATCAATTTGGTAAAAATGGAGAGTATTGAGGAGGCTTATCAATTTTCCCTAAAAGCTTAGGAGAAATTTAATAAAAGACATGAGAAAAGACAAAGAGGAAGAGGTGGTAGATTCCCTAGAAGAAGAGGTAGATCCTATGGTGGAAATAGTAGATTTGATCAGGACAAGACAATTCAAGACAAAGGCAAGACCAAGTGGAAAGGTGAAAGCTCCTTCTGAGGAAGAGGTAACTCTCCTAAAGTGGATATGGAAGAGGAGGATTTTGAGGAACTTGCTAAAATTATGGTGAAGAAGGACATAGATCATTTGTGTGTACACATGCAAGTAAGAAGGTTGGTAGTAGCAGAAATGCTTTGGTACATGAAGGGTCACCGAATGAACTTGAGAAGGAAGGAAACATGATGGTTAGAATAGCATTATAGAGTGAAAAGACTAAAGAAGATCCGGTAAGAAAGAGTTTGTTTAAAACTAGATGCAAAGTTGCAGACACATTTTGGAAACTGATCATTAACAATGGAAGCTCAGAAAATTTGGCATCAAAAGAAATAGTTGCAAAGTTGTAGTTGCAAAGATTCAATAACCCAAAGCCCTATCAGATTTCATGGATCAAGGATAAGCATACACTTATGGTAAGTGAACAATGTTTTCTGAATCTGAAAATTGGGAAGTATTATGATAAGGTGTTGTGTGATATTATGCCTATGGATTGTTGTCATATTTTATTGGGTACACCTTGGAAATATGATAGACAAGCTATATATGATGGAAGATTGCACAAATATACTATCTGGGTCATTGGCAATAAACAAACCTTGTTACCTTTGATTGAAGAATCTTTTGGTGAGATATGTACATCTATGAAAATAAAAATTATGGATGGTAGAAATTTTGTTAAAGATTTGAAGAAAAATGATGTTTTCTATGCTATGATTCCTAATAAACCGAGTGAGAAAATAGTAGATAAAGCTCTTGAAGAGGTTGAGAAGTTTCTCACCGAGTACAAGGAGATCATTTCAAACAATGTACCTAATAGTTTACCACTAATGAGAAGTATTGGTCAATGTATGGATCTGATTCATGGAGATAGTTTACCGAATAAGGCACCACATCGACTGACACCAAACAAGAATGAGGAACTCAACCAACAAGTTCTAGAGTTGTTGTAGAAAGGTTTGATTAGAGAAAGGTTGAGTCCTTGTGCATTACCATTTGTATTGGAACCTAATAAAAATGGATAATGGCATGTGTGTACTGATTCAAGAGATATAAATAAGATAACAATTAAGCATCGGTTACCTATACTGACAATGGATGATATAATGGATTATTTGAGTGGAGAAAAATATTTTACCAAGATTGATTTGAAGATTGGATATCATCATATATGATGCAAGGAAGGGGTCAAGAGGGGCCAAAGGATGGCACACCCTAATGATCCTAGCTTGCTCAACAACACACAGAAGCAAATAACAACACAGTGAGAGGGAGAATACCAGATCTTTCATTAACTTTCATCAAATAGAATCATACATGTTGGGCTGTAAGGTCTTCCCAGTTAGGGACAAATATTACAATGAATTATAGAAGTCCTCAAACATGCAAGGATCTACCAACAATCTCCAAAATAACTATCTTCTATCTTCTAGCTAACTACCTCCTAAACTATAACCAAACAACTACATTTATACAAGAGTCTACCAAACTAAGTCAGCCTTCAAATCCACAATCAACAGAAGAAATGGTTAGATCTGGGACCATACACTTCCCAATTATTGATTCCATCATTAAATCTATGACCCATCATAAATGCACAAGTAGGCCTCAATAGAAACAAAAAGAAACTACTCGGTAAGCAAGGATGACCGAGCAATAGACAAGCATTGCCAAGCACCAGTGAAACAACTGACTGCCTAGGAGATAATTGACCATACTCAATAACCAAAAGAAATTGACCAACTACCGACCAACTTGGTCAAAGAAGGAAATGAGCAACACAGACAAACTCCAAAATGTTTTGGTGACATAGGATTGCCAAGGACCCGAGATGCTCCTGCATCAGACACTTGGGGTTATTTTGAAATGATTCTCTAAATCATTTGGTAGGTATGATCTGATCTGCATCCAATTTAGACTATGAAATCCATGAACTATCTTCAATCAGTCTAGTCTTCCACTTTACTAGATATTCCATATATTCCTTTCCTCTTGTACTCTTGCCAATTCTTTGCTCCAAAATTTGCTCCACTTCTTTGTTCTGCTTCTTAGGATATTCTGTCGGTACTGTCAATTCTTCATTAGGTTCATGATATTCATATAAATTAGCAATGTTTAAAATTGGTGATATGTCCATGTCATCAGGTAACTCAATTTCATATGCATTTCCACTATCAAATTTCCTCAAAATCTTGCAAGGTCCAAACTTCTTCATTTTCAGCTTCCCATATGTTCCAATAGGAAATCAACCTTTCTTCAAATGAACCATCACTTCATCACCAACATCAAAAATTTTATGTCTCCTTGATCTATCAGCTCTATCTTTGTATTTCTAGTTACTCTCTTCCAGCTTCAGCTTCACATCTTCATGCAATGTCTTCATGTATTCAGAAAATTTTACTCCTTCAACACTTCTTTTACTTTCATCATCAATGTCTCTCTCAAATCAGATGTACCTCTCAGATGTATGCCACTCACAATCTCAAATGGTGTCTTTCCATTACTCCTATTCACTAAATTATTGTATGCAAACTCTGCTTGTGCCAACATAGAATCACAATTACATGGTGTGTCTCCCACTAAACATCTCAAAAAATTTCCCAAACTTATGTTCACAACTTCAATCTGTCCATCAGTTTGTGGGTGAAATGTAGAACTATATTTCAACTTAGTGCCAAGTTTCTTCCAAAGGGTTTTCCAAAATTATCCAACAAATTTATTGTCTTAGTCAGAGATAATACTCCTTGATAATCTATGCAATCTAATAATTTCCTTAAAGAAAAGATCTACTACATGTACTACATCTAATGTCTTTCTACAAGGTGTTGGTTCTTTTCCTTGCAGGACCAAACTTGAATCAATATATGGGCTTAATTCTCAGGGTAGGCACTCAAGTTTGACAAGAAAATAGTCCAATTGATGAGGATTGAAAGGAATCCTCCTTATTCTTTGAGCTCCACATCACTCAGGTGGGTATTTCCTTATCTGCACACTCAAGACACCTCATCATAAACAATAGGCCTACAGATACATTATTGTGGACTAGTCTTCAAACCCTTTTAGGTATCCTGTACCCCAATGAAGTCAATTCTTATGCAATAGCCCTATTTGCATAGAATGAGTCTGAAGACTAGAGACCTAATCTAACAACAACCAACATGAAAGGAAAAGGAAGTTCATTTGAATGATTTGATGTTGGGTTAAAAGGACCCCTGAGATACCCTAAGTCTCTCATAGACCAGTGCCTTATCCAATGGGCAGCAGAGTCAAATACACCATTGCAACAAAAAGAAATGAAACAAGAAAACAATATACCCAATATGTTGATGCCTCACATCTTCATATTCAAAGTAATTTGTATAATGCAAAAGCTGAGATGAATTCTCATTTTCAGATTCAAAAAAAGAAATCATACCTTCACTGTTAAAGGAGTGTTCACTTCCATCATTACTTTCTTCCTCCCATGTTGCATCTGACTCATATGAAGAGACCTCTACATCACTTCCTTCATCATTCTCACTTGAATAACCACTTTCAACATGATGTTCCCCTAACTATGACTGATATGCTTCTAAATCACATTCCTCATCTTGTACAGCAACTTCAAAGTCATTAGTAGACACATAACTTTCACCCTCTTCATTTGTATAATACTGAGATATAGAAGTAGCAACCTCATGTCTAGGAACATAAGCAAAATCATGCTCATAATCAAAATTACAAGAATTGACTGCAATAGCTAATTCACAACTTAGAACACCAGCACACTTCTCAATTCTATCAAGGTCTAGAAAATATCTTACTATTGTAGCATCCTAAACACATGTCTCATCAGTAGCAAAAGACTCGACAACATTTATACACATATCTTGATTTGAAATTCCAACTTGATTACAAACTACAACAAAAGTGTTGATACACTAATTTGGAAATGTGGTATCAACACTACAATCTTCTTTTCTTTCATATTCATTATACTGGTATACATTCATGGCAAAATACCCTTTGGTCAATCCATACTTCAAATTATTTTCAATATCCATTGCAGTTATAAATTCCTAATAGAATGACTTAGGTTCTTTATCCCTCAATAAGTAGTTCATTTTCTTATCAAATGCATCAAAGTAGACATTCACACACACTTGATCAGTGGGTCTATAACCTTCAGGGATTTCATTAAATACTTTTGCAAATCTAATATTGAATTAAGGGACAAGTTCATCACTCTCAATGTGAACCTTTTAAAACTTATCATAAGAATCAGATACACTTACCCTTTCTCCAAATTGCTCCATGAAGGCCGAATGCATCTCACTCTAAGATGAAATAGAACATGTTGGTAGAAAAGAAAACTAGTCTCTAGCATCACCTTCTAGAGTTTGAACAAACAATTTCATCCATAGGTCTTCATGGCAAACATCAAAATCACACATCACATCAACACAGCATTAAACATGTTTCCTTACTGACTGAGACTGGTCCCTATCAAACTTTGGTAAATATCCCCTAATTTCATCAAGGATCTTATTAGGGAAACCAGGTATGCCATCATAACAAAATGGTATATACCCCTTGACAAAAGAAACTCTATGAACATCCATCACTAGCTACAGCTCTTGCACAACTACTTGAAAATCTCCAGGATAGGAAATCTATACTTGAAACTAACCTTCTTTTATCACTGAACCCCTCCTACATACTTCACACTTATATTTCCTTTCTTTAATGACAAAACCATTTGATAAGGACCATGCAAATACACAAAATATTGAATGGAGAATACCTGGAAGCCTTTGCTGATTATTGTTGTTGTCTTCTCATTTGACTGAAAACTGAAGCAAGGCTACACACCTCAGGTTCACTCTAGTATAGAGTCACCAACCCCTTTTAGAGGACACAAATTTTCACTAATCTCCTTTGAAACACCAATAGATTCTAGGAATTCCTCATAGTAAAGTCACATATAATAATTTTAAAAATTTACAACAACAAATCCAAGTAATACATTTGTAGATCTGAAAACAACTTTTAGATTATGACATTTATGAGACTCTTCCCTAAAATGAATATAGAAAAACTCTGGGATACTCTTATTAGTGAACTTATTTCAATCCCCAATAAAGTCGCTAGTTTGTTGGTGACTCAGATGGGTAATTCAACCTAGTCAATAAGATTTTGACTTTGCAAGATAACTACAACTAGAGATTCTAACAAATATAATTCTTCATTGTTGTTCTCCCCAGCAGAGTCACCAGTTTGTTGGTTCTTTTCCTTGCAGGACCAAACTTGAATCAATATATGGGCTTAATTCTTAGGGTAGGCACTCAAGTTTGACAAGAAAATAGTCCAATTGATGAGGATTGAAAGGAATCCTCCTTCTTCTTTGAGCTCCACATCACTTAGGTGGGTATTGCCTTATATGCACACTCAAGACACCTCATGATAAACAATAGGCCTAAAGATACATTATTGTGGAATAGATTTCAAACCCTTTTAGGTATCCTATACCCCAATGAAGCCAATTCTTATGCAATAGTCCTATTTGCATAGAATGAGTCTGAAGACTAGAGACCTACTCTAACAACAACCAACATGAAAGGAAATGGTAGTTCATTTGAATGATTTAATGTTGGGTTGAAAGGACCCCTGAGATACCCTAAGTCTCTCATAGACTAGTGCCTTATCCAATGGGTAGCAGAGTCAAATACACCATTGCAACAAAAAGCTATGAAACAAGAAAACAATATACCCAATATGTTGATGCCTCACATCAATCATATACCACTATCCAGACCTCACTTCAACTATCCACCTGTGTATCCAGACATGCTATCACCTTGTTCAAAGGATTTTAACCCTCCCCTTAGAAGAGACTTATAAATAGATAATACATTAACCAGCTGCTACTATAAGACAAGCATAAAATATCTTTGATACCCTAGCCCATACACATCTGAAAACTAATCCTGAACCTAGTTATCTCTACGAAGAAAACTCCACTTGCAAACACATAGGAAGTGAAAATAGAAAAATCAAACACCCTTGATGTTATAATCAATAAGCTCTGGATTCAAATGGAGATAATCTCATAGCAGTACAAGTACATCAGATTCTCATACATAAGACAAGCCGATACAACATGTATTATATTCTCCAAAACCAGAGAGGAAAGAGGGAACACCTACATGCAGAGAAAAAGGCAATATATACAAGGCAGAACATTCATGGAACCAGCTCTCAAAAGAAAACTCGAACCCTTACTAAGTCAAAATTTCAACTATTTATACCACTAATCATCTTGGGATCCCAGAACAGGATGCAACAAGCTACAGATGATTAGGGTTAGGGTTTCCACCCACTAGAACAACCAAATCAGTCAAGAATTTATTACAGGGATGAAAACTCAGGCGATCAAATCCAAAGAAAGATCCCCATTCATGAGAATTTTCTGAGAAATATACCAAGGACCATGAATTTGTCATGCAAATCAGTCATATCAGTCACCTGCAACCTGTCTAGAGTAAGAAAACCCATTCCTTTACAGAACAAACCTCTACAATTGATCATGAAGCTCTCTATACCACCTTGCAACAGTCAGTGAGATCATTTCCACCAACTCCAGCCGCTTAAACATTCAATTTTGGTCCTTCCTATTGCTAAAACCCTTTAAAAAATTTAAATCTTGGTAGCAATGGTCATTTCCATGTGCCAGCAGTATATTGGCGGTCCACATTCAAATGTAGATCAACTTTATATCATGACCATTGGATCCTATTCTTTTCATAGGCTTTATGTTTTAACTCCACAAATATCCTCGGGTTGACTTAGCAATTACGCGACAAGGCAATTCCTATTCATGAAATGAAATTCCTAACTGCAACTTAACTCGGTGATTTAGTGAACAAAGGAAAGTAACCAACCCCGGTCTTTATTTAGCGAACTGGTGACTGAAGACCCTTTCCAATTCGTGAAATACTTTATCTCTCTGCCAATTTATTTAGCGACAATGCAAATGTCTGTTCGCTAAATCGCTAGTCAATTTAGAGCACCACTATCTTATTGCGTGAATGAGTGAAGCATTTGAACTTTTTCGGGCTACTAAACATATTTATCCAGACTGCTAAACCTTAGACCCCCACCTGGGCCTACTTTATGCCACTTGTCACTATACCATTCACTGCTTACCACCTAGTCATTCCTGACATAGCACTCACAAATCCCTCAGCATCAAAATGGAGGGCTGGCACATGATATGAAAGATGAAGAATATTCCATGATATTATGTGCCAACTGTCAATCAATCTTTCTGACATTGGCCCCTCTGAAAAACTCCACATCATCCTTCCTTGACCAATCAATGACTACCAAATGAGTACACATAGCAGTGGACCCGCCAAACTTTATCACTTTTGAAAAAGGTGAAATCGATAGTTGTCTGAAGATCTCATGCGTCTGACACATTCCTTAAGAACTTACACCCGCTATTGATTCTCTACAGATGTCAGGACCCTCTAATAAGTTGGAAACTAGGTCCCACTGACAACTACCAACATATTGTTTTGTAGACCAATCACAAATCACCAACTATGCTTGCGTGTCATTTTGGACCCACCATTTATTACTGACCTGAACACCAAGAGAAATGGATGATTGGCGCATGTTCTGAAGGGCTCAAAAGATTCTATGAGAATATGTGCCAGCCGTCGATCTAGAATCTGTTGCCAATCGTCAAAGACCTAACCCCACCCTACTGCATAGGATACTTCAATGAATTAGGGACCACCACATTGCAAAATTTGGCAAGTAGACATGCAACCCTTTCTTCGTTCATAGGACAATCTGACAACCCTGCCACTTCATTGATTCATTTGGCCAATAGGGAAATGCCATTTGTGCTTATGTGGTAGTGGACCCACCTGTCTAAAGTGTCATATCATAAATGAGAATCAAAGGTCATCATGAAAATGCATGCCTCTGACACACGCAATGCACTTTCATGACAATCATTGGATTGAGATGGTGTCAGGAGACCGGGCCCAGGAAATATTAAGGCTGAAACATTAGGAAAATCTATTTTATCGAGCATTTAGACTTAGGAAATATTAAAGAAAGAAAACCTCTATGGGGCAACCAAAAATATAAAGCATGTGCGTTATAGGAGATTTAAGTGGCCCCAAAAAGTAACTTAAAATTAGAACAAGGTCGGGGTAGACTTAGGGTTTTTTCACTATAACGGCTCAATTTTTGAAAATTTGACAAGGGTTTTAGCCAGAGACATGAAAATAATTGTAGAGAATAGAAGAAAAATGCTACAGCCATGAAATTTTTAGTAGGCACTAACAGTGGCTCTGTTTGGGGATGTATGCCTCTTGCAGGCATGGAAAGAATTCAGATCTCTGGGAGAAGTAGACCACCCCACAAAACACTTCTCGAACAACTTTATTGAAAGCAAGAAAACTACTCCTACCATGTACAATCGATGGCCCTGAATCACCAAAAATTTTCAAAACTTCTTACCTCTATCATATACCTAATTTTCATTTCTTTCTTCTTGAGGTAAGCTAAATATTTTATTCCCATTTGTTTCACCAAGCATATCAACACTTTCAATCAATCCATCAGGCAAAACAAATTTTTTCTCTTCATTCTCATAGTGCATGTAAAAACCTAAAGCATTTTCATCATCTTGCTCACTATGAAAGTAAGACTCAGCATGCTCATGAATATTATCATCAAACTAAAATTGATCCTTATCTACTGATTCATGTATGCCATCAATCTGAAATGCAAAAGTCACATACTTTATTTGATAAAAATCTTCATTCATACCTTGACTTTGCATATCCTTAGGTGTAACTGGTTGGAGTTCAAATGAATAATCAGATTTGTACTTACACATGTCATCATCATCAAATTTTGTAACCACTCCAAAATAAAATGCAACACCATCCCTTAAAACTCTGTCACTCATGGAAAAAGAACATCCCAGTTCCTCACAGTAGTATGACAATATGTCATCATTTACATCTAATTCAACTACACTCGAAACCTCCATGCATTCTTCAAACAATGGATTGATAACTCCATGTAATACACCTTGTTGAACATTATGACAAAAAATGGGCTGATCATCATCATAGTCCTCATCATATAAAGTATTAGTAAACACCTTAAATTCACTACCCATTTCATTTCCATAAAGACTCTCAGCATATAAAGAAAAATCAAAACTATATGAAGATTCATAGTCAATATGACCTACCAAGTATATAGTGTCCATAATTACGTCCTCTTCATTATCCTATTTAGGAAAACCATTATAGAAAAACCATGGTTCACTCCTAAACTCTCTACTATATGATGCAACCTCATTATCCAATGCAGGACCATTATATAACCTTTTACTCAAATCTTCATGTTCATCCTCACTGATATCACATTGAATTACCATTTCCTTATCTTCATACTTTGAGGAAAAATCACTCTCAACATCTTCATATTCAAACTGATTTGTATAATGCAAAAGCAGAGATGCATTCTCATTTTCAGATTCTGAAAAAGAAATCATACCTTCACTACCAAAGGAGTGTTCACTTCAATCATTACTTTCTTCCTCCCATGTTGCATCCCACTCATATAAAGACACCTCTACATCACTACCTTCATCATTCTCACTTGAATAACCACTTTCAACACTATGTTCCCCTGATTGTGACTGATGTGCTTGTGAATCACATTCCTCATCTTGTACAAAAACTTCAAATTCATCAATAAAGACATAACTTTTAGCCTCTTCATTTGTATAATACTGAGATATAGAAGAAGCAACCTCATGTCTAGGAACATAAGCAAAATCATGCTCATAATCAAAATTACAAGAATTGACTGTAGTAGCTAATTCACAACTTAGAACACCAGCACACTGCTCAATTCTATCAAGGTCTGGAAAATATCTTACTGTTGTAGCATCCTGAACACATGTCTCATCAGTAGCAAGAGACTCAACAACATTTATACACATATCTTGATTTGACATTCCAACTTGATTAAAAACTACAGCAGAAGTGTTGATACACTAATTTGGAAATGTGGTATCAACACTACAATCTTCTTTTCTTTCATATTCATTATACCGGTATACATTCATGGAAAAATGCCCTCTAGTCAATCCATACTTCAAATTATTTTCAATATCCATTGCAGTTATAAATGCTTGATATAATGACTTAGGTTCTTTATCCCTCAATAAGTAGTTCATTTTCTTATCAAATGCATCAAAGTAGACATTCACACACACTTGATCATTGGGTCTATAACCTTCAGGGATTTCATTCAATACTTTTGCAAATCTGATATTGAATTGAGGGAAAAGTTCATCACTCTCAATGTGAATCTTTAAAAACTTATCATAAGAATCAAATATGCTTACCCTTTCTCCAAATTGCTTCATGAAGGCTGAATGCATCTCATTCCAAGATGAAATAGAACATGCTGGTAGAAAAGAAAACCAATCTCTAGCATCACCTTCTAGAGTTTGAACAAACAATTTCATCCATAGGTCTTCATGGCAAACATCAAAATCACACATCACATCAGCAAAGCATTGAACATGTTTCCTTGCTGACTGAGACTGGTCCCTATCAAACTTTGGTAAATATCCCTGATTTCATCAGGGATCTTATTAGGGAAACCAGGTATGCCATCATAACAAACTGGTATATACCCCTTGACAAAAGAAACTCTATGAACATCCATCACTAGCTGCAGCTCTTACACAACTACTTGAAAATCACCAAGCTAGGAAATCTATACTTGAAACTAACCTTCTTTTGTCATTGAACCCCTCCTACATACTTCACACTTATATGTCCTTTCTTTAATGACAAAACCATTTGATAAGGACCATGCAAATACACAAAATATTGAATGGAGAATACCTAGAAGCCTTTGCTGATTATTGTTGTCCACTTCACATTCGAATGAAAATTGAAACAAGGCTACACACCTCAAATTCATTCTAGTACAGAGTTGCCACCCCCTTTCAGAGGACACAAATTTTCACTGATCTCCTTTTAAACACCAATAGATTCTGGGCATTCCTCACAGTAAAGTCACATATAATAATTTTAAAAGTTTACAACAACAAATCCAGGTAATACATTTACAAATCTGAAAAAAACTTTCAGATTATGACATTTATGAGACTCTTCCCCAAAATGAATATAGCAAGACTCTGGGATACTCTTATTGGTGAACTTATTTCAATCCCTAGCAGAGTCACCAATTTTTTGGTGACTTGAATGGGTAATTTGACCTGGTCAATAAGATTTTGACTTTGCAAGATAACTACAACCAGAGATTCTAACAAATATAATTCTTCATTATTGTTCTCCCCAGCAGAGTCGCTAGTTTGTTGGTTCTTTTCCTTGCAGGACCAAACTTGAATCAATATATGGGCTTAATTCTTAGGGTAGGCACTCAAGTTTGACAAGAAAATAGTCCAATTGATGAGGATTGAAAGGAATCCTCCTTCTTCTTTGAGCTCCACATCACTCAAGTGGGTATTGCCTTATCTGCACACTCAAGACACCTCATCATAAACAATAGGCCTAAAGATACATTATTGTGGAATAGTCTTCAAACCCTTTTAGGTATCATGTACCCCAATGAAGCCAATTCTTATGCAATAGCCCTATTTGCATAGAATGAGTCTGAAGACTAGAGACCTACTCTAACAACAACCAACATGAAAGGAAAAGGCAGTTCATTTGAATGATTTAATGTTGGGTTGAAAGGACCCCTGAGATACCCTAAGTCTCTCATAGACCAATGCCTTATCCAATGGGTAGCAGAGTCAAATACACCATTGCAACAAAGAGCTATGAAACAAGAAAAAAATATACCCAATATGTTGATGCCTCACATCAATCATATACCACTATCCAAACCTCACTTCAACTATCCACCTATGTATCCAAACATGTTATCACCTTGTTCAAAGGATTTTAACCTTCCCCTTAGAAGAGACCTATAAATAGATAATACATTAACCAGCTGCTACTGGAAGATAAGCATAAAATATATTTGATACCCTAGCCCATACACATCTGAAAACTAATCTTGAACCTAGTTATCTCTGTGAAGACAACTCCACTTGCAAACACATAGGAAGTGAAATAGAAAAATCAAACACCCTTGATGTTACAATCAATAAGCTCAAGATTAAAATGGAGATAATCTCATAGCAGTACCAGTACATTGGATTCTCATACATAAGACAAGCTGATACAACATGTATTATATTCTCCAAAACCAGAGAGGAAAGAGGGAACACCTATATGCAAAGAAAAAGGCAATATATACAAGGCAGAACATTCATGGAACCAGCTCTTAGAAGAAAACTCAAACCCTTACTAAGTCAAAATTTCAACTCTTTATACCACTAATCATCTTGGGATCCCAGAATAGGATGCAACAAGCTACAGATGATTAAGGTTTGGGTTTCCACCCACTAGAACAACCAAATCAGTCAAGAATTTATTAGAGGGATGAAAACCCAGGTGATCAAATCCAAAGAAAGATCCCCATTCATGAGAATTTTTTGAGCAATGTACCAAGGACCATGAATTTGTCATGCCAATTAGTCATATCAATCACCTGCAACCTACCTGGAGTAAGAAAACCCATTCCTTTACGACATAGACCTCTGCAATCGATCATGAAGCTCTTTGTACCACCTTGCAATAGTTAGCGAGATCATTTCCACCAACTCCAGCTGCTTAAACATTCAATTTTGGTCCTTCCTCTTGCTAAAACCCTTTAAAAATTTTAAATCTTGGTAGCAATAGTCATTTCCATGGTGCGAGCAGTATATCGGTGTTCCACATTTAAATCTAGATCAACTTTATATCGTGACCATTGGATCCTGTTCTTTTCACGGGCTTTATGTTTTAACTCCACAGATATCCTTGGGTTAACTTAGTGATTACGTTACAAGGCAATTCCTATTCACGAAATGAAATTCCTAACTACAGCTTAACTCAGTGATTTGGTGAACAAAGGAAAGTAACCAACCCCGATCTTTATTTAGCGAACTGGTGACTGAAGACACTTTCCAATTCATGTAATACTTTATCTCTCTGCCAATTTATTTAGTGACAACGTGAATACCTATTCGCTGAATCGCCAGTCAATTTGGAGCATCGCTATCTTATTGTGGGAATGAGTGAAGCCTTTGAACTTTGTCAGGCCGCTAAACATATTTATCCAGACTGCTAAACCTTAGACCCCCACCTAGGCCCATTTTATGCCACTTGTCACTATACCATTTGTTTCTTACTACCCAGTCATTCCTGACACAGGACCCACAAATCCCTCGGCATCAAAATGGATGATTGGTGCATGATCTAAAAGATGAAGAATATTCCATGAGATCACACACCAACCATCGATCAATCTTTCTGACATTGGCCCCTCTGACAAACTCCACATCATCCTTCCTCAACTAATCAACGACTACCAAATGAGTACACATAGCAGTGGACCCACCAAACTTGATCACTTCTGAAAAAGGTGAAATCAATGGCTGTGTGAAGATCTCACATGTCTGACACATTCCTTAAGAACTTACGCCCGCCATTGATTCTTTGCAAATGTCAAGACCCTCTAACAAGCCAAAAACTAGGTCCCACTGACAACTACCAACATATTGTTTCGTGGACCAATCACAAATTGCCAACTATGCGTGCATGTCATTTTGGACCCACCGTTTATTACTGACCTGAACACCTAGATAAATGGATGATTGGCACATGTTTTGAAGGGCTCAAAAGATTCTATGAGAATACACACCAACCATCGATCTGGAATCTATTGCCAATCATCAAAGACCTGACCCCACCCTGCTGCATAGGATACTTTGATGAATCAGGGACTGCCACATTGCACAATTCGGCAAGAAGACATGCAACCCTTTCTTCATTCATAGGATAATCTGACAACCCTACCACTTCATTGATTCATTCAGCCAATAGGGAAATGCCATTTTTGCTTATGTGGCAGTGGACCTACCTGTCTGAATCACCGTGTCATAAATGAGAATCAATAGTCATCACAAAAATGCATGCCTCTAACACACTCAATGCGCTTTCATGACAATTTTTGGATTGAGATGGTGTCAAGAGACCGGGCCCAGGAAATATTAAGGTCGAAACATTAGGAAAATCTATTTTGTCGAGCATTTAGACTTAGGAAATATTAAAGAAAGAAAACCTCTACGGGGTGACCAAAAATATAAAGCATGTGCGTTATAGGAGATTTAAGTGGCCCCAAAAAGTAACTTCAAATTAGAATAGGGCCAGGGTAGACTTAGGGTTTTTTCACTGTAACGGCTAGATTTTTGAAAATTTGACAA
The DNA here is from genome assembly GCA_027943335.1 of Chamaecyparis obtusa. NCBI lineage: Eukaryota > Viridiplantae > Streptophyta > Pinopsida > Cupressales > Cupressaceae > Chamaecyparis > Chamaecyparis obtusa. The sequence goes on from BSBK01007512.1 coordinate 2,938,664, forward strand.
GGGTTTTAGCCAAAGACATGAAAATAATTGTAGGGAATAGAAGAAAAATGCTACAGCCATGAAATTTTTCACAGATACTAACATAAGGTATAAAATGTGTCATCTTAGAAAATCCAACAACAAATATAGAATTAGTACCTCTTACTTTCTTCGGTAAGCCAAGAACAAAGCCCATACTGATGTCAATCCAAGGCTTCTCAGGAACATAAATCGATACATACAATCCAGTAATCTGACTTACTCCTTTTGTAACTTGACAAACTCCACAACTTTTCACAAATTTATGAACATCTTTATACAACTTCAGCTAATAGTATTTCTCCTTAAGCAAATTCCATGTTTTGTCAATACCAAAATGTCCAGCCAAACCACTACTATGCTTCTCTTTTATCAAATTAGTTCTCATTACTCCTCTCGGTATACACAATTGAATACCTTTAAATAACATACCTTCCTGAATAAAATATTCATCCCATTTAGTGTCTTGTTGATGTTGAATAGGTGCTTTGCACTTTCTCCATGGCTCAAAAAAATCAAGGTCAAACCCATAAGAATCTCTCATCTCATCAAAATCAAGAACTTCAATTTTCATCTCAGTCATCAAAGATCTTCTTCTACTCAATGCATCAGCAACTTGGTTAGTGACTCCACTCTTATTCTTTATCACAAATGTATAACTCTGTAAATACTCAACCCATTTCATATGTCTCTGATTCAACTTATTCTGACTATCCAAGTACTGTAAAGCCTTATGATCAGTATACAACATAAATTCACTTGGTATCAAATAATATCTCCATTTCTTTAGTGCTTGAACAATAGCATAGCTCTCTTGATCATACATAGAATATTTCCTTCTAGCATCATTCAACTTTTCACTAAAGAAAGCAACAAGTTTACCTTCTTGACTCAACACATCTCCAACTGCACTTCCACTTGCATCAAATTCCACTTGAAATACCTTATTGAAATTAGGTAATGCCAAAATAGGTAATTCAACAACCTTCTACTTCAGATTCTCAAAACTTTTTTCAGCTCCATGTGTCCACTTAAATTCCCTTTTATCTCCTCTCATAGTCTCAGTCATAGCATTACAAATTGAACTAAAATTCCTTATGAACTTTCAGTAAAAACTTTCCAAACCATGAAATGATCTTACCTCACTAGCATTCATAGGTGTAGGCCAATTAAAAATAGCTTCAACCTTCTCAAGATCCATCTTCAAACCATCAGCTGAGATCACAAATCCCAAATACACAATCTCTTCTTTCATGAATGAAAACTTTTTTAGATTTATCAGCAACTTTTCTACTTTCAATCTCTATAAAACTTGTCTAACATGCAACAAATGTTCTTCTCTGGTCTTACTAAATATCAGAATATCATCAAGATATACAATCACAAACTTACCCAAGAATTTCTTCAAAACTTCATTCATTAGCCTCATAAAAGTACTTGGTGCATTAGTTAAACCAAAAGGCATAACCAACCACTCATACAAACCTTCCTTTGTCTTGAAAGTAGTCTTCCATTCATCACCTTCTCTGATTCTGATCTGATGATATCCACTTTTCAAATCAATTTTGGTGAAATACTTTGCTCCAGTCAAACTATCCATTATATCATCCATTCTTGGTATAGGAAACCTATACTTCACTGTTATCTTATTGATTGCTCTAGAATCAGTACACATTCTCCATTCTCCATTCTCCATTCTTCTTTGGTGCCAATACAGTAGGTACTACATAAGGACTCAAACTTTCTCTGATCAAACCTTTCTCCAGCAACTCTTGAATATGTTAGTTCAATTCTTGATTCTTGGTAGGTGTTAACTGATGAGGTGCCTTATTCAGTAAACTAGCTCTAGGGATTAGATCCATACAATGATCAATGCTTCTCTTCGGTGGAAAACCATCAGGTACATTATCAGAAATGATTTCACTATACTTGATGAGTAACTTATCAATCTCCTTAGGAACATTATCTTTTATTTTTTTACTCAGTTTGTTAGGGATCACAGCAAAACATACATCATTCCTTTTCAAATCTTTAACAAACTTCCTTCCTTCCATCAAGAAAACTTTCATAGATGTGAAAACATTACTAACAAGTTCTTCCATCAATGGCAACAAGATTTGTTTCTTTCCATCAGCCACAATAGTATACTTATGTAATCTCCCATCATATATAGCATGTCTATCATATTGCCAAGGTCTACCCAACAAAATATGACAACAATCCATAGGCATGATATCACATAACACCTTGTCATAGTATTGTCCAATCTTCAAATTCACATAACATCGTTCACTTACCAAGAGTGTATGCTCATCTTTGATCCATGAAATCTGATAGGGCTTTAGATGTTCCAACTTTTTCAACTACAATTTTGTGACCATCTCCTCAGATGCCAGATTCTCTCAGCTACCACTGTCAATTATTACCTTCCAAACTTTATCATAAAATCTACATCTAGTCTTGAAAAAACTTTTCCTTACCGGATCTTCCTTTTTTCTTTCATTCCATAGTGCTCTCCTTACCATCAAGTTATTTTCTTTCTCTGGTTCATTCGGTGACTCTTCTTGCACCAAAGAATTTCTACTGCTACTAGCATGTGTACTTTCAAATGATTTATGTCCTTCTCCATAATTGTAACAAGTTCCTCAGAAACTTCCTCTGCTATAACCACCTCGGTAGTTACTGTTTCTGCCTCTAGATGAACTTTCACCTTTCCACTCAGTCTTGCCTTTATCCAGATTTGTCTTTTCAGATTCAAATCTACCATTTTCACCAATAGATCTACCTCTTCATCTAGGGAATCTACCACCTCTTCCTCTTTGTCTTTGCTCATGTCTCTTGTTCAATTTCTCCTCAGCTTTCAATGCAAATTGATAAGCCTCTTCAATGTTCTCCAACTTGACCATACTGATTTCCTCTTGGATGGAAACTCTCAAACCATTTAGGTATCTACCAATCCTTTCCACGTCATCTTCATCATGTCCAAATCTGATATCCAATCTATAGAATTCCTTGGTATATTCCTTTACTGAGCTATCTTTCTGCCTTAGACTTTGCATTCGCCTAACTAGGTTAATCTGATAATCACAAGGTAAGAACTTTCCTTTCAACTTATTGACCATTTTACTCCATACCTTGATTTTGTCTTTACCTTTCCTTTTCCTATCTAGCTGTAGATGTTCCCACCATAAGGATGCATGGCTCTTCAACTTTGTGCTTGTAATCTTCACTTTCTTGTCTTCAAGAATTTTTTCATATTCAAAATACTTTTCCATCTCAGTGATCCAGTCCACCAATTCATCAGAATCTATCTTTCCACCATACTCAAGAGGATTGAAATGTGGTGTAGACTTCAAACTTTTCAAAGCCTTCAAAAATCTTTCTTCACCTTGGTCCATAAAAGGTGCATGTTATGTATTCGCTTGTTCTTCTTCAACTTCATCATCACTAACATCTTCAAGATGTCTACCTCTTCTCTGGGCTGTTTCAATGGCTTCTAACCTAGCAGCAATCTACCTTAGCATATCGGCCAATCTTGGATCTACATCTCACCTCCCATGAACCATCCTAACAACCCTCTGCAATTGTAGGTTAGATCACAATCTTCTATCCTACAATAATCAACTAGGGCCTCAAGAGGAACCTGCAAACCTAGATCTACAGACCTAGATCAAGATCTCACCTCACTCTAATACCACCTGATGCAAGGTAGGGGTCAAGAGGGGCCAAAGGATGGCACACCCTAATGATCCTAGCTTGCTCAACAACACATAAAAGCAAATAACAACACAGTGAGAGAGAGAATGCCAGATCTTTCATTAACTTTCATCAAATAGAATCATACATGTCAAGTTGTAAGGCCTTCCCGGTTAGGGCTAGTTATTACAATGAATTACAGAAGTCCTCAAACATGTGAGGATCTGCCAACAATCTCCAAAATAACTATCTTCTATCTTCTAGCTAACTACCTCCTAAACTATAACCAAACAAATACATTTATACAAGAGTCTACCAAATTGAGTTGGCCTTCAGATCCATGATCAATAGAAGAAATAGTTAGATCTGGGACCACATGCTTCCTAATGATTGATTCCAGCATTAAATTTGCAACCCATCATAAATGCACAAGTCAGCCTCAATAGAAACAAAAAGAAACTACTCGGTAAGCAAGGATGATCGAGCAATAGACAAGCATTGCCAAGAACCAATGAAACAACTGACCACCTAGGATATAACTGACCATACTCAGTAACCAAAGGAAACCAACCAACTACCGACCAACTCAGTCAAAGCAGGAACTGAGAAACACAAATAAACTCCAAAATATTTTGGTGACACAGGATTGCCAAGGACCCGAGATGCTCCTACATCAATATCAGAATCAAAGAAGGTGATGAATGGAGGACTAATTTCAAGAAAAAAGAAGGTTTTTATGAATGGTTGGTTATGCCTTTTGGTTTAACCAATGCACTGTGTACCTTTATGAGGTTAATGAATGAGGTTCTGAAGAAATTATTGGGTAAATTTGTGATTTTATACTTGGATGAAATTCTAATATTCAATAAAATTGAAAAGATCATTTATTGCACATTAGACAGGTATTGCAGAGATTGAAATAGGAAAAGTTGCTAATAAATTTGAGAAAGTGTTCTTTCATGAAAGAGGAGATTGTGTATTTGGGATTTGTGATTTCAACTGATAGTTTTAAGATGGACCCTAAGAAGGTAAAACTCATACTTGACTGACCTACACCTGAGAATGTTGGTGAGGTAAGATCATTCCATGATTTATCATGTTTTAACCAAAATTTCATAAGAAATTTTAGTTCAATTTGTAATGCTACGACCAAGACAGTGAGAGGAGATAAAAGAGAATTCAAGTGGATGCATGGAGCTAATAAGAGTTTTGAGACTTTGAATTAGAAGGTTGTTGAATTTTATGTATTAGCCTTACCTAATTTCAATAAGGTATTCCAAGTTGAATGTGATGCAAGTGGTAGTGCAATAGGAGCTTTATTGAGTCAAGAAGGTAAACCTATTCCTTTTTTTAGTGAGAAGTTGAATGATACTTAAAGGAAATATTTTGTGTATGATCAATAATTCTATGCTATTGTTCAAGCTCTGATGAAATGGAGAAATTATTTGATGCCAAAGGAATTTGTGTTGTATACTAATCATAAGGCTTTACAGTATTTGGGTAGTCAAAATAAGTTGAATCATAGACATGTGAAATGGGTTGAGTATTTGCAAAATTTTACATTTGTGATAAAACATAAAAGTGGAGTATCTAACTAAGTTGTTGATGCATTGAGTAGAAGGTTTGTGTTGACTGAAATGAGAATTAAGGTTCTTGGTTTTGATGATATGAATAATTTGTATGAAACTAACCTTGATTTTTGTGAGCCATGGAGAAAGTGCAGAGCACCTATTTCATATCAACCGAGTAAGTTTGAAGACTATTTCATTAAAAAGAAGATATGTTGTTCAAAGGAATTCAGTTATGTATACTAAGATGATCAATGAGAACTAATTTAATAAGGAGAAGAATAGTAGTGGTTTGGCTAGACATTTTGGCATTGACAAGATACTGAGTTTTCTTAAGGAAAGGTATTTTTGGCCTCAGTTGTATAAGGATATTCAAAAATTTGTGAAGAGTTATGGATTTTTTAAAGTTGCAAAAGGAGTAAGTCAAAATACTAGATTGTATACACCAATTTTTGTTCTTGATAAACCTTGGAGAGATATCAACATGGATTTTGTTCTTGGCTTACCAAGGACAACAAGAGGTAATGATTCCATATTTGTTGTTGTGGACAGATTTTCCAAGATGGCACATTTCATACCATGTAGGAAAACATTAAATGTAGTGCATATAGTAGATCTTTTCTTCAAGGAGATTGTCAAATTGCATGGATTACCGATGAGTATCATCTTTCACCATGACAGTAAGTTTGTTGGATATTTTTGGAAGACTCTTTGGAAGAAGTTGGACACCAAGTTTAAATATAGTTCTAGATTTCATCCATAGACTACTAGACAAACAGAGGTTCTAAATAGAAGTTTTGGTAACCTGTTGAGTTGCTTAGTTGGAGACAAATTGAGTAATTGGGATTTAATGTTAGCACAAGCAGAATTTGCATACAATAATTTAGTGAATAGGAGTACTAGCAAGACACCATTTCAAATTGTTACTAGCATATAACCAAGAGGTATATCAAACTTGAAAGATATTGTTGGAGAAGAAAATAGGAGTGTTGAAGGAGAAGAATTTACTAAATTTATGAAGTCAATGCATGAAGAAGTAAGACATAAGTTGGAGAAGAGTAATCAAAAATATAAGGATAATGCAGATAGGTCTGGAAGACATAAGGTTTTTGAAGTTGGTGATGAGGTAATGGTTCATTTGAAGAAAGGGATATTTCCTGTTGGAACATATGGTAAGTTGAAGATGAAGAAATTTGGTCCCTGCAAGGTACTGAAGAAGTTTGATAGTGGAAATGCTTATGAAGTTGAGTTACCTGATGACATGGACATATCACCAATAATCAACATTACAAATTTTTATGAGTATCATGAGACTAATAAAGAAGTGATAGTACCAAGTGATGGTCGTAAGAAGCAAATAGAAGAATTTGAACAGATTTTGGAACAAAGAGTTGGCAGAAGCACAAGAGGAAAGGACTACATGGAATACTTGGTAAAGTGGTAGAATAGGCTAATTAAAGACTCTACATGGATTTCTCAATCTAAGTTTGACTCATCTTGGGTTGTACCTCACTCATGATTTAGAGAATCATTTCTTTTCAGCCCCGGGTGTCTTATGTAGGAGCATCTTGGGTTTTTGGTAATCTTGTATCTCGATAGCTTCTTAGATGTGCTCAGTAACTTCTTTAGAGTTCTCAGTGGAGTGTTCCTATTTTTCACCAATGAGCTTAGTTACCTATTTTATGCTCAGTGCCTTTCACCGAGTGGCTTTGTTGTGTTCTTTCACCAAGTTGGTTTGGTGTGTCTTTGTTGCTTGGTGGCCTAGTTCACCAATGGGTTTATTTTAATTGATTTTTTGAGGCCAACATGTCCATTTAATTTTGGTCATGATATTAATTTTGGGATCACTCATTGGGAAATGTGTGGACCTAAATCTAGGTCGTTACTTTCTCCTATGTTGGATCTAGATGATTCTTTGGGCTGACCTATTTGGTAGCCTCAAGTAAATATGTAATAGTTTGTTCTAGGTTTAGGTAGCTAAGTTGGAGTTAGAAGGAAGACAAGAAGCTGCAGATCATGGATCTCACATGCATGAGGATTGTAATATCTCTAGGATTGAATTTCATTGTATTGGTCATAACTGGGAAGGCCTCACAACCTGACATGTATGAATTTTGATGAATAAATGATATTGATCTACATTCTCTTCTCTCTGTTTCTATGATTTTCTTTCGTGTTGTGATTCTACAAGGTGGTCTGGTACTTGGGTGAGCCTTTGGCCCCAATTATCTTCCCTCTCATTACATCAAACTAAATACCAGTAGGTTCTACCATCAGGATCCTCCTCAAGATGTTAAACTTCTTCCAAGGAACTAGGCTCTGATACCAATTGTTAGGATTAGAGAGAATCGAGGGGGGTGAATTGGTGCAACAGTACTCTTTAACTTCTTCAATCAATACCAAAACTTAATACAAAAATTAAATGAACGTAAACCAAATAAAACACATAACATGAAGATCATAAGACCATGATTTGTTATCAATAAAATCTCGATTAAGGGAAAAACCCTGATGGGGATGATACCCACAAATAACTCACTACTATAGTAATAAGTGTCTGATTAAAGACATAAGTACAAAGAGGGGAATGTACTTGCATTTGGTTTACAACCTAGAGCTCACTTCTCATTTATATAACTAGAATACATCAAGGCTTACAACCAATCACATACACAAAATGGACTTACAATCCTATACCGAGTTGATTGGTAGCATCTACAATACTTATACAGTTCCAATGAAGCCCTGAATATAGATCTTCTCATCCAACTTAGTCTCTAATTACTACCTTATCATCACATCATCATCATCACAACTATCACTTCTATGTATATATCTTCTCAATCAAAATTTGATCTTAAATATAAGATCATAACCTCAAAACTCAAACTCTGTCAACCTAAATAAGAGTAATGAAATGTGTAGAGATATTTAACAAAACACAAAATTAAATCTTTCTAACCAAACCAAGTAACCATTGATGGTGTCTCTATCATCAAAAATCATTAAAGCAATAATAAAAAATGTTTTACCAAGTATACTGACTCAATTTCTCCGAACTATCATGTTCTTCCAAAAACTCTGCCAACCTGATATTCCATAGTGAATATCTCATGCATCTTATGTCTTCAGGATCTGTGATTTACAAATTAGATATAATAGTATGTCTACATTCATACCTTGCAACCGCATACACTAACACTCAAAACTTTGTCTGAACAAAACTAGTCTATCTAACTGGCCATTGTTCTCCATTTGATACTTAAAAAAATATAGGTATATATCTATTATATATTATTATCACATCATCATCACACAACTATCACTTCTATGAATATATATTCTCAATCAAAATTTGATCTTATATATAAGATCATAACCTCAAAACTAAAAATCTGTCGACCCAAATAAGAGTAATCAAATGTGTAGAGATCTTTGACAAAACATAAAATTAAATCTTGCTAACTAAACCAAGTAACCACTGATGTCATATCTATCATCAACAATCATTAAACTGATAATCAAAAATTATTTACCAAGTATACCAACTCAATTTCTTCAGACTATCCTGTTCTTCCAAAAACATTGGCAACCTAATATTCTATAGTGAATATCGCATGCATCTGATGTCTTCATGATGTATAATTTTTGGATTAGATATAATAGTATGTCTACATTCATACCTTTCAATCGCATACACTAACACTCAAAATTCTGACCAAACCAAACTAATCTATCTGACTTGTCAATATTCTCCTTCTGATACTTAAACAAATATAGGTATCAAATCCTTCAATAAACCGACTTGTCTACATCATGGATAAGATTAATGATAGTAGTTTCCATCAATGAAAATATACCGTGCATTAAAGACTAACTACTGCTAATAAAAAGTCTGACAAGCTGACCATGGGACCTAATTTCCCACTAAAACCTTGAGACAACGCTCTAGTTCAATTTTGGGCCACTTCATGAAGGTACATAGTGTCTGAAACATTATGTACCTAGGTACATAACATCTCAACTATTGTGTACCTAGGAAAAAGGGTTAAAAATTGGACTAAGTATCAAGATGATAGGGTAGATGTGAGATTATCAAGTATAGTCAATTATGAGGTCAAGATAGAACTTAAAAGCAACAAATAGTGATATAGGGCCTAGGTGATGAAATGAATTATTGTATTAGAGGAAAAATAGAGGAGCACACATAGAAATAAGGACCTACCTTAATTTTAAGTAAGAATGAAATGAAATAAGACTCGTATTTGAATTTAGGTATCCATAAACTATCATATGAGGTCCTATTATAGAAAATGCACTAAGGTGGGCACAAAATAGTCCTTAAATTATACACTAATTAAGTGTTTATAATTTAGGATAGTACAATAACAATCTTTATTTGTGAAGTCTCCCATTGTTAGTTAGGCAAGTAGCTGAATATATTTTGAATTAGGTCAGCACTAAACATTATCATGGTGGGGAAGAATGAGAAGTGCACCACAACATAGCATAGATAGGACCAAAAATATCACCATACACATTATATTCCATCTTGCATACACTGATACAAATAATTGAAGCGTAAATACCTGAGGTCAGCCAAACCTAAAGTAGAAACACCATTGAAATTTGAAATCAAGTCTCTGAAGAATAAAATATCATACCAGCTCAAATAAATGAATCTAAGTACAATAATAACTCATTTCCTAAAGCACACCATCAAAAATTGTCATGTAGAGAAATGTGAAGCATACATTTCACGCAAAGTCCACTATTAGTCATAACTATACATAGACAAATATCAATTACATTGTACTTTGTTCTGAACCACAAAATCTTGAAATAAACATCTTCGAATAGTCTTCATTATCATATCAAAATTTCAGCAGTAGGTTCTAAGTATACAAAGTATGTGTAATACCCCAAAAATGGGCTATAGGTTCATTAACCTTATACATCGACAATTCGAATGAAATCAACATTAAAGTCCTAACCTAAGGCACATCTGAACATCATCGAATCCTAATTGATTATCATAAATTCTGCATCAGGGAATATTCCTAGCAATATTCCTATTTATAATAATTATATTTAATTTAATGATTATTTGGTGATAAATCCAATTTATCCTAAAGTTTGATTAATTGAATATTCTAAATATTTAATTAATTAGATTTAATTCTGCCACTTAATTATTTAATTAAAGTTAAATCTATTTATTCCTAAATTGTATTATTTAATTTTGACAATAAATCCAAAATCCTATGAATAATTGATTAAATTCTTATTTAATTAATTAAAGAAAGTTGTCAATTTTTAATAATATTATTTTTTAATAAAGTTTGAAAAATAATTGATTAACCCATAAATCAATTGTTTTATTTTTCAAAATCAGTTAAGTTGGAAATAAATCACTTTATTATTAAATTAATTCATAAATAAAACATGCATAATCAGAAAAGCAGACAACTATCAATTATCAATTAAATCTAAACTCTATTTTGAGTTAAACTTTGCTTTTGCATGTTTTTGTGAGTTAATTATCCTTTATTTAAAAATAACTCAAAAATCAACCTGAGTTATTTGAGTGACTTATGGCTTTTTATCATGCACCTCCAAAGCCCTATATTTCTATAAATTAAGGCTTCAGCTCTTCACAAATAGATCCACGAATTGCACACTCACGTTGCCGAATTGGAGATTAAAGAATCGATCTTGAGAATTCAAGTTGTTGTGAGATTTTCATTGTTTTTGCATAGTATCCATATCATTTAGAATATTATTGTTAGATCATTTTAGCATATCAATTTTCATATTAGCATAGATTCATATCAAGTTTTCATTATCATAATTGCACAGAAAAACCAAAGAAATAGATTAATTGCATTCATTCCATATCTAGATTTTGCATGTAAATCCTTTGTTTAGGTGTCGTCAAGGTCACTAATCTCGGTATAATCTAAGAATACATACTCGCATCTACTAGAAGGCAGTAAATCGCCTGGTTAGTTTAGTTTTTCATTTATTGCATGATTTCAATTTTAGCTAACCTCTAATGTTTTACTAGAGTGTTGTGTCTATAGTTCAGGTACAAAATTCACACACACATTTGTAGCGCCCATCGTGGGGCCCTAAAACAGGTTTCCCTTTAAATTTTATCAATTTCTATCATTTTCTTGTCTTTTTCTGTTCCAAGCTACGATTTTTATTCTCTATCTATACAATTTTCGTATGAGTTTTGTCAAAAACTCATACCAGGAGATACCCACTATCGTACGATAGTTTATTTGATTGAGGATCGCACAAGTAGAAATCCATTGTCGTCTAGAAGCTCAATTGTCGTATGATCTGATACTCACTGTCATACGAGCTTCTAGATTGTCATCTGGGAGGTAACCCACTATCATACAAGTTTCAGTGCTAGGGTTCAATTGTCATTTCACTTTTCCAGGTAGTTTGTCAGATTTGGTTTTCAAATTTTGACTAACAGCTAACCCTAACAATTGAAATTCTTTATTTTTTATTATTTTTCAGTAGTTTTTTATTGGAAAAAGTGCAAGAATTACTAAAAATAGGTAAAAATATACTAAGTGAGTTGCAAGGAATTAAGGTAACCTTCTCAGCTGATAACATTTCAATTTGGATTAAAACGAACATCTTGCATGTCTAGCTTGAGTGCCTTTCTTTTCCATATCACACACTTCATTTGGTCTCTAAAAAATGAACATAGATTTGCTTTCAGCATCTTTGTTACACATAGTAAATAGGCCCTATGAACACTATTCATGGCTCTTGAGAGAGTGAGTTTCTAGTGAAACTCTTCTCAATGAAGGAACCCTTGTAGGTAGGGAGGATACTGAGGGCATCTCACGTTCTACTAGATCCGTGTGTCTTCAACTTTTGATCGAGGCATTCTCTCTCCAGAGAGGTTGATAGATCATAAGGGGTTGACATCATAGATCTTTGTGAGATAATCTTAGTCTTAGCACATCGGATTTATATATCTGCTTTGTTTTGGTGAGGTGAAGAGGCTAGGGGATTATGCTCTACTTCCTTTTTGGATAGTACCAGAAACCCAAATCCTTGAATCTGATCTAGTCCCCATGTGGTATATCTTGTGAGTCACCTTTAGAGAGGGTTAATGATAGTGGACATTCCCTTAATTGGGTCAACCACGGTGATGGAACCTCAAGCGGTAATAGCCATTTTCACCGTGGTAGTGACAACCGCTATATAAATGTCTTATTGGAAGAAATCTCCATAGGTGTGGTCTCTTGTTGGGCTGTCAGATCTCCCTAGTAGATCCTAAAGATTAAGTTCTCGAGCTATTTCAAAACCTCGATGCACCTGGATTGCAGTTTGCACTCTTAGATCATAAAAGTTGTAGAGTCAAACCATTACTAAAAACCCTAGTGAGGCCAAATTTTCATTTTCTAGGAATATGTGCATTATTGCAAAACTTTTTGGAACATACACAATTAGCACTTCTAAGGGTTAGCACAAATAACTCACTTGATTATTCATGCACAAGGTTTCTTTTTCCCTTGTTCATTGTTTTCAAACATGCTTGAAATCACTTGCTTATTGTTTTGCATGCTTTCTTATCTATCTGGTTACTAAAAATGAACAAATCTGTTACAATCCTCAAATTTGGACATTGAAATTTGCAAAACAATCTGAAACTGAAAACCTAAAAATTTGCAAAAATTGAAGTGAAATTCCTTTCTGGAGTCAAAACTCATCCCAGAGAGTTAGAAAGTCGTACGAGTTTTGGAAAGAGTCATTTCATAACCCCCTGAGTGTTGTATGGTAACTGGTATATTGTCATACGAGTGTTGCTGCCAGTCATTTTCAAAAGTCAATTTTCTTGTTTTCAACTATCGTACAAGCTTGTCAATGGTCATTTCATGCTATACCCACTGTCATATGAGCCTATAGAAAGTTTTTTGAGAAGTTTTGAAAAATTGCTAGAAAGTTGTCAGAATTTCTAGATATCAAGCTTTTTCAGCCTATTTCCAGAATCTGTCAAACAAATCACTATGTCAGGAATAGAGCAACAAACTACTAAGAATCCAATCATTTTCCTAAAGTGACCTTTTTGAATCTGATCCAGCCTTCTGTTTAATCGATTTGAGTCTTTTTTTATCTTGTGTCAAAATCTTGTCATAACTATCAATCTTCAATCAATCTTCAAAATGACTAAGTGTTGTGATATCTTGTCTGCTATCTTTTGGGCATCTACCCATACATCCAGGGCATAGTATCCCTCATCTAAGTCAAATCTATGCTTCAATCAATCAAACCTTGACAAGGTTGCATCATCTGATCATCTTGATTCAATTCATTCTTCATTTGTCTTCATCTTATTCATTTGCTTCACCCAAGGTTAATGGTGGAAACTAGAACTTCCTCTCATAAGAAATCTAGAGAAGCATCCCATACCTTACCTATAACTATTGTCAAGGGTCCAACTCTTGAGCAACTCTACAATTCTGGTCTTTACAAAGACAATGGTCTTGGCAACTTTCAATTAAAAACTGGTTACATTCCTCCTTCATCAACTCATGGAGGTAATCAACAAACTCCTCCTCGATCTATCCTAGGGAGAACTCCTACCATGTCTCAAGCAGGGACAAACTTTGGCTCTCAAAGAGCTCAATCTCAACATGGTGCAGATTAGGAACCCACACCTGAAGAAATTGCTCAATATCAAAATTATGATAACTTCAAAATAATGATGAAGCATTTCTTGAAAGAAGATAGAGAAGCATCCTTTTTACAATTAGCTCATCAAGGAGCTAAACTTCCTCCCAACTTTAATGTTGAAGATATCATTACACATGAGGAAGAAACTCCACTCATGACTATGATGAAATAGATGCATGCCATGCAAGTCAAACTTAACAACCTTGAAAAAGAAAAGGAACCCAAGGAGTTCTCCATGCAGGCTCTATGTCCTTTTCCATTTGACAAAGACTTGTACATGCCACCATTCCCGAAAAGAGTGGAGATTCCCAAGTATGATAAGTATGATGGACACTCTGACTCTCAAGATCATGTTAGGGAATTCTATACACAATCTATGGAGTTCATGCATGAACCAACCTATCTGATGTGTCTCTTCCCTTGATCTCTAGGGGGAGTGGCCATTCATTGGTTCTCTATATTTCCTTCTACCATCAAAAATTTTGAGGAGTTGATCAAATTGTTCTATCAGCAATACTCCTACAATATCCAACATCCAGTCACCATGATTGATATCTGCAATCTCAAACAATATCCAGGGGAACCATTCCTGAAATTTCTCAAGAGATGGAGGAATAAATTCTCTCTATATGCTAGGCCTATTCCAGAAACTGAAAAAATGGAAATCTTCATCAATAACCTTGTTCCAGAAATCAACTATCCTCTACAAATGCAAGATCATACATCTTTTGATAAGATGGTAGACAATGCTATCAAAATTGAAAAAGTGCTTATGAAAAAAGGAGAAATCACACTTCAAAAAGACAAGTACGAATCAGGATCTAGTTCTAAAGACAAGAACAAAAATTGGAACAAGAATAAAGGCATCATCATAGATGGTGTTGTTGATACTATCTATGCCCCATCAAAGGAACCATCTCTCAATCTAACTATTGGTACCCAAGCCATAAAATCTTCAGAACAAAAGGTACCTGAATCATCTCAAAAGAAGCCAAAGTATAAAAAGTGGTCCGCTGATAATAAATGAACATTCACTCCTCTTGGAGAATCTTTGGATTCAGCTATGAGAACTCTACTAGCTAATAACATCATCTCCTTGCCTAAGATCTAACAATCTGATCCAGATCCTAAACTGAAATGGTGGAGAGAGAATGAATTATGTGATTTCCATCGAGGTAAAGGTCATAAAATGAATAACTACTTACGCTTGAAATATACTATTCAAGATTTTACTGATAAAGGTGACATCATAATTGACAATCATAAGAGCAATAATGATCACACAGCATTCACAGAACCATTTCTGAAACATGGTCAAGAAGTTTCATCTTCTCAGCCTAATATGGGGGCAAAGGTCAATTATGCTTACCCTGGAAATAATGTTGTTTTTAATATGGTTGAACCTTGTCTCTCGAAGCATTGCAATGTCATCACAATTGTGTGAAGAGATAGAGATCATTCTTTAGCTAACACAGTTACTCAATCACAAGCTCAGACACATCTGAACAGACAAATCCTTGATTCATCAAATGTCCCTAAGATCCCCTTCAATCTTTCTTCCACTTCCAAATAGAAGGCTGCTTCTAAATCTTCCAATCCTAAAGATACAAGGCCAACATCTTATAGCATTGTTCAAAAACTCCAACATACTAATGCAAAAATCTCCATGTTTGAGTTGCTTCAGATATCTCCAGCTCATAGAGCTATTCTAGACAAAGCTTTGCTCGGATCCAATGTTCCTGATGACCTTGATTTAGATAGGTTCTAGACTATGGTTGGACATCTTACATCTCCACAATATATCTCCTTTTCAAAAGAAGATGACGACTCCTTGAGTCACCCACATAATCAGCCCTTGCATATAGAAGTCTTGATCCAGAACCATAGAGTCAAACGTGTGTTGATAGATGGAGGGGCTGGCCTAAACATTTGTTCTTACAACTTGATCACTACATTGGGATTTTCAAAAATGGCTATTGATCCTAGAAAGAAGATAACTATAAAAGCCTATGATGAACAAGAAAGATCTTCTAAAGGCACCATTGTCTTACCTATCAGAGTAGGACTGGTTATCAGAGATATTGTATGTCAAGTCCTTGATCTACCTTTGGCTTACAACATTCTTCTAGGGAGACCATGGATACATTAAATGCAAGCTATTCCTTCTACATTCCACCAATGCTTGAAGTTTCCTTATGAAGGAGTAGAGGCTACTATCCTAGAAAACATATCCACTACTTGCAATACCTTGAAGGAAAGTGCAGATAAACTTGTGCCCAATAATAGAGAATCTTCCATTAAGTCAACAAAAGAAGCATCCACTTCTAAAATGGAAGATATTACCAAAGGGGTCAATATCAAAGAAAATGGTATGGGAGAATATACTATAGAGCCAGTCTTATCTTTGACATCTCTCCCTATCTCACCTAAGTCTTATGGGCAATCTTTGAAATAGTCCAAACTAGAATCTAAAGAACCCCTTGAGGTATATAAGAAGAATTTTGTAGCAGAGAAAATCTCCAAGAAAGAATTTGAAGAGGATGAAGCCATGCTTTCATGGCTACACAAAGATGAATTTGAATCCCATGATATTCAAACTAGTAACTCAGCAGTACCAAAAGATCCTTCTAATTCATATGGCCCAGGAGATAAATTGATAGCTAAGATGGGATATCCAGGTAAAGGACCTCTAGGATTCAGAGGAAAAGTTCTTGAGGCACCTATCCCACATACTGGTAGAGAAAATAAAGAAAAAGTTGGCTTAGTATTTAAAAAGAAACCCTTTCACCTCAAAGGTAATTATTCTCATGTCATAGAGCATATCACACCAGGAGAAGCCCTTCTTAAGAAAGAAGAAACAGAACCATCAGGTAGTGATTCAGATAGCTCAGAACTCATTCCCTATGAAAAATTTCCCAAAGAGATAAAAGACCTTCTTGATGCAGAAGATGATCCTATAAGAAGAATCAATGTAGTAGAAACACAAGAACCTACTATAGAACAAGAGATAGTTGCCACACAAGAACTAGCTAATCTTGAAGCTAATCAAACGGACCAAGAAGAAGGTGGTAGTTATTCTGAGATAGATTCCCATGATTATGAATACAAATTAGAATCTAAGGGTAACCCTTCTTGGGGTATTCATCCCGACTTTACTCATGTTCTTAGATTTCCTAGAGGCATAGATGAAGAATCTAATGCACCTACACCCAATGTAAGTCTAGAGCGAAGTAAAGAACTTATCGAGTCTAATCCATCAATGGCTGAATTGGACTTCCATAATGACATTGAGCCTATTCATGAATTGAATGTCTTAAGTTGTAATATCACCTTTGAACTCAGCATCAGGTTAGGACCAATGATGATAGATCCATATCCATAAACACTATCTCCCAATCTTTCCCCATCCTGACTATCCAACATCCTGAACTTCTTGATCAAACCTCCACAAATCCTAGCCATGGTATTTATACCTTCCTGAATGACTATTCCCTTGCTTGCTACCTCAATGCAGTTGAGCCTATGAGGACTTCCATCAGTGAACCGAGCGTCAGCATGACAGAGTCAAAAATCAAATATCTTAGTAAAAAGAATAAGAATAATAATAAAAAGAAAAGGAGTTCAAAGGGTGAAAACCACTTTGTGGCAGTCTCAGAACCTACAAAACTAAAAATAAAAGATGTATCCAAAGGTGAAAACCTCTTTGAGACACCTAAGGATGAGATATTTGATGTCCTTCCTAGTCATTTATAGGATAGATCCCCAGTTCTAATTGAGCCCACTCAATCTATCAATTTGGGAACAACAAAAAAACCACAGTTGATTCATGTAGCACAATCTTTATCAGAAGAAGAGAAGCAAAAATTTACAACATTCCTAACAGAGAATAAGATCAACTTTGCATGGAAATATTTAGATATGCTAGGGTTGGATCCTAATCTTATAATGCATCATTTATCTATAGCTCCAAATGTCAAACTTGTCAAGCAAAAATTAAGAAAAATGCATCCTCATGTTGCACTCTTGGTAAAAGCTAAATTAGAGAAGCTCCTGAAAGTCAGATTCATCTGATTTATTGACTATGCAAAGTGGATCTCTAACATTGTACCTATTTCAAAACTAGATAAATCAATCAAAGTATGCACAGACTTTAGAGATGTGAACAAAGCATGTCCTAAGGATGATTTTCCACTACCTAACATTGATATGATAGTGGACAGGACTGTGGATTTTGAGATGTACTCTTTGATGGATGGTTTTTCTAGATATAACCAAATAAAAATTGCTCTAGAAGATCACGAGAAAACTGCTTTCACATGTGCATGGGGCACCTTCTATTGGAATGTTATGCCATTTGGGCTTAAAAATGCTGGTGCTACATATCAAAGAGCCATGACATCTATTTTCCATGACATGATGCACAGGACTATGGAAGATTATGTTGATGATACTTTAGAAAAATCTAGGATTAGAGCTAAACATCTAAATGACTTGAGCAAGATACTAGATAGAATGGAAAAATTTAGTCTTAGACTAAATCCTAAGTGTGCTTTTGGTGTCACTTCTGGAAAGATCTTAGGATACATAGTTTCAAAAAAGGGCATTGAAGTTGATCCAGCTAAAGTAAAGGCTATAATGGAGATGCAACCCCCGAAGAATATCAGTCAAATGAGGACATTGCAAGGAAAAGTTCAATCTATTAGAAGATTCATATCACAACTGGCGGACATATCACAACCTTTTACAAAAACATTACATAAAGGTGTGACCTTTGCATGGAATGAAGAATGTGAAAAGAACTTTGACCATATCAAATGATATCTATAAAATCCTCCTATCTTGATGCCTCCTATTCATGGGAAGCCATTGATCTTATATGTCTCCACCACAAATACATCACTGGGGGCATTGCTTGCACAACATGATGAGAATAAATAGGAAAGAGCTATATACTATATCAATAGAACATTGGTGGCATATGAAAAGAACTATTCAATGATTGAGAAAGCTTGTCTAGCTATGATCTTTGCATCATAGAAACTGAGACACTACATGTTAACTCATACCACTCAATTGGTAGCTAAGATTGATCCACTAAAATACCTACTAAGCAAAGCTTCCCTCATGGGTAGATTAGCCAAATGGGTCATGCTCTTAAGTGAATTTGACATTGAATATGTGGAAAGAAAAGCTATAAAAGGATAGGTAATTGTTGATCAATTGGTTGATACACCTATGATTGATGATACACCAATGAAAATGGAATTTCTAGATTCCTCTATCATGGCTCTTTCTTCTAGAGAATGGCAATTATTCTTTGATGGCTCCTATACATAGAATGGATCAAGAGCAAGCATATTGTTCATAACTCCTCAAGGATACTCGATACCAAAAGAAATAAAATTAAAGTTTCCTTGCACAAACAATATTGTAGAATATGAATCCCTTTTGAATGGCATGAAACTAGAAATTGAGTGGAGAGTGACAGAGCTACACATTCATGGAGACTCTCAACTTGTTATCCATCAAGTCAATGATGTGTACCAAACTAAAGATGAAAAGCTCATTCCTTACAAGAAAATGGTAGATGATCTTAAGAAGTATTTCATATCTATCACATTTGAGAAAATTCCTAGAATAGAGAACTATTGGGAATGAATGTTGAATCCTTTGGTAGTCATTCTGTAGCAGTAGTTGTTGCATTCATGACTATGATTGTCATTGATGTCAATACAGTGATATTCTAGAGTTTAGCAGAGAAGCAGGCATTGTTTTGTTTTATGCACATGTTATATTGTAGATTTAGTTATGCGCAATTGATGGTATGTTCTTTGGTGTGTTATTAACCTATGGTTAAGAGTGCAAAAATAAATTCATTTATTCATGAAAGTTATAAGCATTTTGGTGGAAGTAGTGTTCTGGCAGTATTCATGTGTAGCGGTTTTTGGTAATCAGAGGATATCTCCTAACTAGGATGGAATCTGATTCTATGTAGTTAAAGGGAAGTTTGAGACTCATTTTTGGTGACATGGTTCATAGCACAAACTTTGAGGTCACACGATTGGGAATTTATTGTATCTGGAAACCGACAGTTTTATGTAATTCTGATGTAGCGTGTTGAAATTATTATTTTGTATTTGCATGCCGACTCATTTGTAATTATTTGAGTGTGGTATAAAGGAAGGAATGTTTTCCTTGTTATATGAGAGGATTTTAATAGTTGTGATATGAAATTATGAAATTTGTGATGCGAATGTATGCATGAAGTGAAGAAAAGAGCTAATTCAGTGATGAAGGAAGACTTGCAAAGTACAGAGATCTGGATTTGTGATCTTGTCTAGCAGAGAGTGTGGTTTTGGCATAGTGTGAAGGAGGTAACATATTTCATATTATTCTATTGAATAATCCTAAGGTCTATTGGACAGTGAGTTCAAAGATCTTGCCTTGAAGCTATTTGGGCAGTGGGTCCTTCTGTCTTCCATAACTCCTAATAGGGTTAGAATCTTTTAACAGGGATTCAAAATCTCCTAAAAGAGATTCATATGCACTAAATGTATTTCATAAGACTCCTAACAGGGTCCATCCTCTAACAAGGAACTTTCATATTAGTACATCATTTTGTGGGCATCATTCCCACCGGGGTTTACTCTTTGATCAAGAGGTTCCCTAGTTAACATATCTTGTGTTATTGTGTCATTGTGTATGATTATCCTTCTATGGTTGGTTACTACATTAATTATATGGTTTAAAGTTGTTGAAGTTGATATTGAAGTTAATGATGATAAATGGTTTAACTATCAGATAACTGATTCACCCCCTCCTCTCAGTTATCTTGGTTGTCTTTACTTTCTAACAATTGGTATCAGAGCAGCAGGTCCTTGAAAGAGAAGTTTAACAACTAAGGAGATCTATGGTGAATTTCAGGAAAGAAAGTCCTAAGTTTGATGGAGTAAATTTTGATAGCTAGAAAGAAAAGATGAAGACACATCTCTTGTGTTTAGGACCAAGTTATTGGTTGATTACAAAGAATGAAAG
This sequence comes from Chamaecyparis obtusa, assembly GCA_027943335.1. Classification (NCBI taxonomy): domain Eukaryota; kingdom Viridiplantae; phylum Streptophyta; class Pinopsida; order Cupressales; family Cupressaceae; genus Chamaecyparis; species Chamaecyparis obtusa. The sequence continues at coordinate 2,959,687 of BSBK01007512.1, forward strand.
GACTATAATTGAAGAAGGCAATCTTGAAACAAGTTCTAAAGATGAGGTAGATCTATTTATGTGTAATATATTTGCAAGAGAAGCACTTTTATTAGCACTTCTGGAGAATGAATATAGCCAGGTAAAAGGTTTAACTAAATCTCATGATATTTGGAAAGCTTTACATTCTACTTTTGAAGGTGATGAACATGCAAAGAAAGCTAGGTTACATAATTGGATTTGTGCATTTGAAGACATAAGAATGATGGAAGATGAATCTGTTAGAAGCTATATTGGTAGGATGTCAAAAATTATTGCAGGAATAAAGTCTTATGGAGGTGAAAAGACAGAGAATGAAGTAATATGGAAGATTTTGAGAACATTGACACTGATATTCAGGCAAACTACATAAATGATTGAACAAGTGATACCTTGTACACCAAAATTTTCAAGAGAGACTCTTCTTGGAAGATTGGAAGTAGAAGAGATGAATTTGAGATTATCAGGAGAACTACCTAGAGTGGAGACAGCATTCAGTGCTCGTAGCATCAGACTGACTTTGTCTAGAAGTACAAGTGTAAATGGAGATTATGCCAGTAGTAGTAGATCCAAATCTGATGAAGATAAGAAGATTGAAGAAGGTATTGCCTTGCTTGTGAAAAGAGAACCAGATGGTAAGAAAATCTTTAAATGTTGGACATGTCAAGAATATGGTCATTTTGCATCTAAGTGTCCTAAGAGAGTTAAGAAGTATAGGAACAATTTTAAGCCTAGAAGATCTAAAGAATGTTATTATGAAAATGATGAGGAAATTGAAGTAGGAATTGAAAGACATTTGAGTGACAGTGATAATGATAACTTTGATGACATAGGATTTGTAGCAATTAAGGAAGAAAATTTTGAATCTAATATTAAAGAAGAAAAAGCTTTAGTTTCCCAAGTTGAAAAGAAAGCTGATTGGATTATAGACAGTGGTTGTTCACATCATATGACTAGTGATAAAGGAAAATTCATAAAGTTTAACAATTATGATGGAGGAGTTGTTAGAGTTGGTAACAATGCACCTTGTTTGATTAAAGGTATAGGATCTATTACTCTTGATGGAAAGACTAATAATAATGATGTTTACTTTGTTGATGGATTGAAACATAATCTTTTAAGTGTTGGACAGTTAGTGGATAAAGGATATCAAGTTTGGTTTACTGACAAAACTTGTGTGATTAAGGATAAAGATAGAAATCTAATTGGAACTGGATCTAGAACCAGAGGTAATGTATTTCAGTTGAACCCTACTAAGATGACATGCTTGATGACTAAGATTGATGACAGTTGGTTATGGCATAGAAGGTTTTGTCATATAAACTTTGATAATATTGTGAAAGTGAGTTCTACACTCATAGTAAGAGACTTACCTAAGATTATGAAGCCTAATAACATGATTTGCAAGGAATGTATGATGGCTAAGCAGAAAAGGAGTTCATTTCCTAGCAAGAAGTTCACATCTATAGAAAAGTTGGAGATTGTTCATACAAACTTAAGCGGTCCTGCTAGGACTAGAGGATTCTATGGAGAAAGGTATTTTATGATTCTTGTTGATGATTTTACAAGAATGATGTGGATTGCATTTTTGAAAGAAAAATCTGAAGCATTTGATAAGTTTAAGGTCATGAAGAATAAAGTTGAGAATGAATCAGGAATGAGGATTAAATGTTTGAGATCTGATAGAGGTGGAGAATTTACATCTAAAGAGTTTAACACTTTTTGTGAAGTGAATGGTATTAAGAGATAGTTATCGACCCCTACAACACCTGAACAAAATGGTATTGTAGAAAGAAGGAACAGATCAGTAACTGAAGTAGCTAGAGCTATGTTATTTGAAGGTGATTTGGCAAAGACATTTTGGAGAGAAGTAGTGAATACAGTAGTATATACAATGAACAGAGTACAAATCAGAGCAGACATAGACAAGACACCTTATGAATTATGGTTTGGACATGCACCCTCAGTTAATTATTTTAGAATTTTTAGAAGCAAATGTTATATTAAGAGAGATGATGATATAGGAAAGTTTGATCCTAGAAGCGATGAAAGAATTTTTCTTGGATATTCTTTGAAAAGAAAAGCATATAGATGTTACAATAAGAGAACTAAAACTATTGTTGAAAGTGCAAATGTAAAAGTTGATGAGAAGTTTAAAATTTAGGAAAGAATGCTTGATTATGAATCTGATGAAGGAACTAACCCTCAGCCTGACATTGAAACTACTGAACAATTTTTTGAAACTGACAGTGAATTGTTGAATGAAAGTCATGCTGAAGAAAATAGAGAAGAATCTACAGTTGAAGAAAGATCAGTGACTATGACACCTAACAAGTATATATCAAGACATCATCCTATTGAGCAAGTTATTGGAAGTTTGAACAGAGGAGTTATGACTAGAAAAAAGGTACATTTATGTTTGATTTCTCAAATTGAACCTAAGTCTACTAATGAAGCTTGTGAAGATGAACATTGGATTAAAGCTATGAAAGAAGAATTGGATCAGATTGAAAAGAACAAGACATGGGAATTGGTCCGTAGACCTAAAGACAAAAATGTGATTGGAACTAAATGGGTATTCAGGAACAAGATGAATGAACAAGAAGTAATTAGAAATAAAGAAAGATTGGTATGTAAGGGATACTCACAGCAAGAAGAAATTGACTATGAAGAGACTTTTTCCCTGTGGCAAGACTTGAAGCAATAAGAATATTTTTGGCTTATGCAGCATTTAAGAAATTCAAAGTGTATCAGATGGATGTGAAGTTAGCATTTTTTAATGGTGAATTAGAGGAAGAAGTCTACATTGAGCAGCCTGAAGGTTTTCCTTTGACTCAAGAAAGAGACATGGTATGTAAACTAAAGAAAGCATTGTATGGACTAAAGCAAGCACCTAGAACTTGGTATGCTAGATTAGATAAGTATTTGTTAAAATTGGGATTTACAAAAGGAATAGCTGATAGTAACTTATACACAAAATAAATTGAGAATAGATTGTTAGTTTTGGTTATTTTTGTTGATGACATTATTTTTGGAGGAGAAGATGAAGCTAGTGACAAATTTGCTAATGAAATGAAGACAGAATTTGAAATGAGTATGATTGGAGAAATGAAATACTTTTTGGGATTACAAATAACACAAAACAAAGATGGTATCTTTATAAGTTAGACAAAGTACTTGAATGATTTGTTGAAAAGATTCGGTATGGAGAATTGTAAACCAGTTGGAACACCTATGGTTATAGGACATAAATTATCTAGTAAAGATGAGACACCAGAAGTTGAGCAAAAGAAATATAGATCTATGATTGGTGGATTTCAATACTTGACACACACTAGACCAAATATAAAACATTCAATTGGGATGGTAGCAAGATTTCAAGTTGAACCTAGAGAGTCACATTATGCAGTAGTAAAAAGGATATTGAGATATCTTAGAGGCACAATGGACTATGGACTGTGGTATGAAAATTTTGATGATTTTACCCTATGTGCATATACTGATGCTAATTGGGGAGGTAGAGTTGATGACAAGAAAAGCACCAGTGGTGGAGCCTTTTTTCTTGGAGGAAGATTAGTTTCTTGGTTGAGCAAAAAGCAGAATTATATCTCATAGAGTACAACAAAAGTAGAATATGTAGCAGCAGCGAATAATTGTAATCAGATAATATGGATGAAGCAGATGTTGATGGACATTGGAATCAAGTTTGATGAGCCTATTGTCATATATTGTGACAATACAAGTATAGTTAGTATGTCTAAGAATCTGGTTTTACATTCTAAAACAAAGCATATAGAGATCAAGTATCATGTTGTAAGAGAGAAAGTTGCAGATAAAGAAGTCAGACTGGAATACATAAGCACAAAAGAGCAGATAGCAGATATATTTACTAAGCCTTTGCCTAAAGATACATTTGAATATCTGAGAGGTATGCTTGGGGTTATGCCCCAACCTACTTTTGAGTAATGATGTAGTTGGTTGCATCTGTCTAGTGGTTTATGGCCCTATCTATTTTCTAGATTGGATGTTGGTACTTCCTCTATGGGGGAGTATGTGTATCTAAGCTGAGTCATTGAGGACTCTTGTGAATGTATTTTCTGAATAGTGTCTTTTGACATTGAGCTATTGTTTGAAATAGTGACAGAATTTTTGTCATTGATGTCAATGGGGGAGAGAATCATGAAAAACATTGAGGAAACATTGTGGAACTACATTTGTTGAGAAATTGAATAGGATAACGAAGCAAGATTTGATTGATGACGAGTAGCAGTGCAATTGAGCAGCAGTAATTGGATTTTTGGAACATTGGATATTTTTCATCTATGTTGCCATCAATACCAATCAGGGAGATTGTTAGGAATGAATGTTGAAGCCTTTGGTAGTCATTCTGTAGTAGTAGTTGTTGCATTCATGACTATGATTGTCATTGATGTCAACATAGTGATATTCTGGAGTTTAGCAGAGAAGCAGGCATAGTTTTGTTTTGCACACATGTTATATTGCAGATTGAGTTATGCACAGTTGATGGTATGTGCTTTGGTGTGTTATTAACCTATGGTTAAGAGCACAAAAATAAATTCATTTATTCATGAAAGTTATAAGCATTTTGGTGGAAGCAGTGTTCTAGCAGTATTCCTGTGTAGTAGTTTTTGGTAATCAGAGGATATCTCCTAACCGGGATGGAATCTGATTCTGCATAGTTAAAGGGAAGTTTAAGACTCATTCGAGGTCACATGATTGGGAAGTTATTGTATCTGGAAGCTGACAATTTTATGTAATTCTGATGTAGCGTGTTGAAATTATTATTTTGTATTTGCATGTCGACTCATTTGTAATTATTTGAGTGTGGTATAAAGGAAGGAATGTTTTCCTTGTTATATGAGAGGATTTTAATAGTTGTGATATGAAATTATGAAAGTTGAGATGCGAATGTATGCATGAAGTGAAGAAAAGAGCTAATTCAGTGATGAAGGAAGACTTGCGATGTACAAAGATTTGGATTTGTGATCTTGTGTAGCAAAGAGTGTAGTTTTGGCACAATGTGAAGGAGGTAACATATTTCATATTATTCTATTGAATAATTCTAAGATCTGTTGGATAGTGAGTTCAGAGATCTTGCCTTGAAGTTGTTTGGGCAGTGGGTCCTTCTGTCTTCCATAACTCCTAACAGGGTTAGAATCTTTTAACAGGGATTCAAAATCTCCTAACAGAGATTCATATGTACCAAATGTATTTCATAAGACTCCTAACAGGGTCCATCCTCTAACAAGGAACTTTCATATTAGTACATCATTTTGTGGGCATCATTCCCACCGGAGTTTACTCTTTGATCAAGAGGTTCCCTAGTTAACATATCTTGTGTTATTGTGTCAATTTGTATGATTATCCTTCTATGGTTGGTTACTACATTAATTATATGGTTTAAAGTTGTTGAAGTTGATATTGAAGTTAATGATGATAAATGGTTTAACTATCAGATAACTGATTCACCCCCCCCCCTCTCAGTTATCTTGGTGGTCTTTACTTTCTAACAAGAACAAGGCTTTTGATGCAATGGCAACACTATCTACTTTATTACAACAGCCTGAACATGAGCTACACTACGAGATCCTAGTGGAAGCACTATCTTATCCTGCATATGAATCCCCTGAAACCCACATGATCTGAACTATTGGAGGTCATGATTCATCTAGATATAAAACCCTCTTTTCCTATCTCAAAGACCAAATCATTCTTGATACCTTCAACCACCATGAAAAGAGATACCTTATCCGTAACACCTCCCGATATGTCATTATTGGTCATGATCTTTACAAATGAGGTCTAGATGGTACGCTACTTAGATTTTTAGAATGGGAAGAGTCTCAAGGTGCATTGGAGGAATTCCATGAGGGTATTTGTGGGTCACACTCGAATGGTTTAACAATAGCTCAAAAACTTATTAGGGTTGGGTACTATTGGCCTGAAATGGAGAAAAAGGCTATCAAATTTGCTAAGAATTGTCAAAAGTGTCAAGTGCATGGCAACCTAATTCATGATCCAACAAGAGATCTAATTCCCTTTACTACATAATGACCTTTTCACCAATGGGCATTTGATCTTATAGGATCCATTCATCCTCACTCTTCTAATGGACATACCCATATAATCACAGCTATAGATTATTTTACAAAATGGATAGAAGCAGTCCCTTTGACACAAACCACTGGAAAGAAAATATCTATGTTCATATTGAACTATATCATATGCAAATATGGGATCCCACATTCTATAACCATAGATAATGGGGGACAATTCAAAAATAAAGATCTAGATGATCTATGTGCCAAATTCAAGATCACACAACATTGGTCTTCTATCCGCTATCCTCAAGGGAATGGACAAGCAGAGGCTTCTAACAAGAATCTATTGAAAATCTTACACTGTACAGTTAATAAGATAGGAAGAGACTGGCATCTCATGATCAATCCAGCTCTCTGGGCCCACAGAACAAGTATCATAATGCCTACTAGGGCTACACCTTTTACTTTAGTTTATGGGTCTAAAGCAACACTACCTATTGAGGTTGAAATCTCATCACTACAAATCAGAATGCATGGTCTAGTAACTGATGATGACTACAGAGTGTCTAGGTTGCAATAACTTGAACTACTAGATGAGCGCAGACAACTGGCATATGATCATCTTAGAATATATCAGAAGAGAATGTCTAGAGGTTTCAATAAGAAAGTTAGACACAGAGAATTTCAGGTTGGTGATCTAGTCTTGAGAGAGAATCCTAAAAATCAATCACATCAAGAACACAAGGGGAAGTTTGAACCCAACTGGTTGGGTCCCTTTGTAATCACTGCTACTTTTGGCTCTAGTGCCTATCAACTCTCAATGACTGAAGGAGAACAGCTTCGTGAACCAATCAATGTTCTCCATCTAAAGAAATTCTACGCCTAAGGCATTCAGTGTATGGTAAAATGTCTTGAAAAAATCTTAAAAATTGGAAAAAGTTTTGAAAAAAATGAACATCTTGGTGAAAACCTAGCAATAGGCACCTTGATGATTCACAAAAAAAGTAAAAAATATCAAAAGTGCAAAAAAATTGAAAAAAATAAAAAATACAAAAAAAAAATGAGAAAAAGAAAAAGTGCCTTGGTGAAAACCTAGAAATAGGTGCCTTGGTAGCAAAAATAGAATCTCTACCAAGATGGTGAAAACTTGAAAAATGGGCACCACTTGTTTCAAAATGCTCCATCTATCAGCACAATCTTGGTCTTTCCCAGCTTTCAGTCTTTCTTTAGTTTGTACATATTTCCCGATTTGTTTCGGCATTCCTATTTTCAATAAGTTGGTTTGTACACCAATCAGCTCAAGTGTATGTATCCTATCAATGCTTAACACTTGGGGGCAATCAAATTCATATCCTATCATCTCCAGTATACCTTAGACGTGTCATATCCACTCTGAGTCCTTTGAAGCTTCATTTGAGTCAGTCAGTCTGTCTAGTCTCCAGAAAGGATTTTACATCTACAACAATGCAATCAAACATCAAACACAAACTAAAAACAATCTACCTGTGCTTCATGCTTTTATCTCCTTGTATGCTTACTGATTCACATTGAGATTTTTTCATATTGTGTCCCTTTGAGCTCTTCGATGATGTCCTTTATAGGATTTAGAGAGTGATGACTGGGGGCATAATCTTTTCTTTGTTTTCTGCTTGTATGTGAAAATCTAACAACTTTGGAAATTCTGGATTGAAATGGTGTCCAACTATAAGAGCCTCTATCTCAAATTGGATGGCCATGCATACCTCGACCATTGATACCTAGAAAATTCAAGGAATTTTAATCTAACCATTGTCTTTTTGAGTGATTTCTTACTCCTACTGTGAAATGCAATCTTACCTAAGGATGTGAATGATAAAGGGTCACTATGGGTAATTCACATTGGATTTAGAATGATCTCTTGACTACTTGATGTGTTTGAATGCAAGGCGTATTCAGGTCATCATGACATTTATGTTTTGATGCTTATACAAATTGCTATATCAAAATGGACATGATATTCATGTCATCCTGGCACTTATGCCTTGATGCTTATATCTAATCTAACATTTCAAAAACAAAATCAATATTCATATATCTATGGTTGATTGACTAGTGGATGTTGTATTAATTCCTGTGCATAAAAATTGATATTAATATGTCTATGGTTTCATAACTAGTGGGCATTGTATTGATTTATCCAGTTACCTAAAAATTCAATGATGAGAATGACTGACACATGATCAGTGACTAGGTCCTAGGTCTTAGGTTGCATTTCATTCTGCATGTCTCTTTGCATTTTGCATGTTTGCATAATCTCACAATGGTTGGCTAAACTTCAATGATTAAAAGATTCTTCACTCATCTCTTCAAATCTAACAAGAGTTGAAACCTAACTCAAAGGTCTCTTCATAGACCCGCAAGTAGTTACTATCCTGGGTTAAACATCCTTTTTGACATAAGACTGAGTATTTGTCTTCACCATACCTACAAAACATATCATGTGTCTCATTGCATTTACATATCATAACCATTTGTTGCATTAAAATTCATCCATGTGCATAAGCATAAATCATACATACATCTTTCCATAATCAAATACATTTGCATAACATCCATACATATGAAAGAAATCATTGCATTGCATTGATCCATACATACATTCTACTCTACTCATAGCATAAACATCACATGATATCATCATAAATTGAAACATGACAAGTACATATGAATTCACAACCAAAATCTTGATCTCGTATATATATCAAAAATATCAAACTAGTCAGGGGTGCACTACTGGCACAATATCCAAAATAATATGCTCATGTGAGCTATCAAAGTCAGAATAGTATATCAATGATCAAAAAGAGTGTAGTATATCAATGTATCAAAACAAATCAGCTATCAGCATGATCCTCTGCATTTGGTGGAGGAGGAGGTGGTGCATTAGGCACTAGCTCTGCTCTCGGGGCCCCAGCTCCCTCTGATGCCATCATGTACTGGGAATATGTGGGAACTCTCTGAGCCAATGGAACTATAGTATAATATGTTGATACATAGTAGGCTGATCTAGAGGTCTGATGGATCACCTCTACCTGTAATCTCTGTACCTCCACACGTAACTCAGTTCGTTGTCTATCTACCTCTATATATCACTCCTCCCATCGAGCACTATGCACCTTCAAGTCCTTGACCTATGCACTAAGCCATCTGCTAGTATCCTATGGAGTAGGAGGAGTGGTGGGATCAACATCTGGCATCTCAATATCCAGGGCAACCTACTCAGTGGTACCTACTCTCTGCACCTTTCGGCATCTAACCTTAGCACCTAAATCAAAACTAGTATCCCCCTCTATGAAGTCCACACCACCACCTACCACCTGCTCAGCTGCCAATACCTCATCTACTGAAAGAACTCCACCTAATGTCCCACCCTCTCCCCTAGTCTATCTATGAGAACCTAAAGATCTACCTACTATGGAACTAGTGGGATGAGATGACCTCATCAGTCCTAATGGTCTCTAGGGTGGAGCCATCGCTCTGGGTCTCAGAGGTGTGGGATGTATGATAGGGGCCTGTGTAGGTCTGGGACCCTATCCCATTGGAGCACCAGTAACATCCATAGCCTCCTCCATGGAGGGTATCAACTCAATGGGATCAGAGAATCTATGAATGGGGTGGTCGACAAGCCATAAGATGAATCCATCAGTAACACTAGCATCTAGTCTATATGGTCTGTACTCCCAGTCTCGGCCGACAATAGCACTGTACTCCTAAGAACACAAAGCATAAGAAAGCCTCTACGTCCATCCCAGTCCAATCCCACACCCTATCCATGCATATGTAGCATAATCCTCTGGGGCATCTTGTATACATCCATACTATCACCAAACCCTGGTAATCAGAAACCTCTCTATAATGGAGGATGACCTCCCAATCAGTACACAGCTTTGGAAGAAATAACTAAACTTCTCTCAAGCAGTAGGCCAAGGCTCAATGGCTACATATGGTCTCTAGTGTACAAAAGTCATATCATCGAGGCATTGCCTCCAGTACTCAGTATGGCCCATCCATCCCTAAATAACATATCTGGCATAAGTATAAATGACGGGCTCCTAAGGCTGCCTTTGTGAAGTACATACAAGTCTCAACACTGGGATATGCTCCCGCGCCCATATCTGTAGAACAAGAGCTCCTGCAGTAAAATATTTTCTCTCCTGATACACCACCTTGTGCATCTTGGAGAACATGTGTGCTAATAAACACTGACCCCAAGCCAACTCAGAGGGAGTGGCCATCAACCGTGCTACTATAGGGGCCCAGCCCATCAAAAGACCATTCTGCTGACGGTCGGACATGATAATACCACCAATCATCCTGGCACTAATGCACTCCAGCCGATGTCTCTGTCCATATCTCTGAACTAAGTTCTCCCAAGAAACGGAGGCCATCATCTAGGTATCATCTCCAAAGAGACGTTTGAAAGCTAAAACACCTGAGTTCCCCGAACTCACATACTCCGATCATCGGCCTGCATGGAAAGGAATGCACAGTATCTGATACACATCCTCAGGGGTAACAATAAGCTCCCCAGTCGGCAGGTGAAAGGTCTGAGTCTCCAAGTGGAACCTCTCAATCAACGCAGTCAATAGTCTGTGATTTACCCTAATCTTGGGTAAATGTATCAAGTGCTCAAATCCACAAGAAGCAAGGTGGACCCTCATAGGGTCTGGCAAGGAGACACATAATCTCTAAGTACCCGAATGCGAGATCCGCACATGTACATCTGGATAAATGACCTACACATTACAAAAACAAGGAATCCTATCAGTATTTGGGTCATAGAACAGGTTACAAGGACAAAAATGGGGCAGTTCAGTATTTCAGAGGGTAGGTTGACAGGTCAGCAATCAGGCTAAGAGATCATAAAAATAAAAAATTGGACCTAATACTGAGTTTTAAGCTCACTATTTTCCATACGACATTTTAGACTGGCATGAAAAGTCATACGACTTTTCACATCATACCAAATGACAAATCATAGTCACATGACAAAGCATTCCTCCTCGTACGAGTTATGAGGGACCCGATGAAAAGTCGTATGACTCTTGGGTCCCTCTGATACGAGTCATGGGGGCTTATCAGATGACAACCTATCTACAGTTGAAAATTCGTATGAGTCCCACTGGGGAGTCGTATGAGTTTCTGTGCATCCAAAATTCAAAAATGGAAAACATGTATGAAAAATTTCTAAAATCCTATAAAACGTGGAAAATATGAAATTTTAGTAAAGCACAGAGGTCCACCTACCGGATGTCTATATTGCTGAGGTCTCTAATGTCTCCAACTGCACTCAAATCGGTGCGAACTCACAAGTACCTTTAGTTCTACCACTTTATCTACCATTTTTCTCAGAGGGCTCCACAAGCTTCTAAAGTCAAAAGGTTGAAATGAATTGAAAATGACCCTTCCAGCCTTTATATAGCTTTTGACCTAATTTTCAAAAGTGCTCCGTTTTTAATGAAAATTGCACCCCTAGCTAATTTCAACGTTCTGAATCCATTTTCGGGATCAAAATTCAAATTTGAGATCATTTACTATGTCAAAATTGTGATTTAAAATTTTTGGACCTAGGATGGTCTACTACTTGCATAATCGACCTTCAATCATCATAGAAATCTAGAATTCCACTTAACTGATTATCTTACATCAAAATATTGAAATTTCAACTTGGTCAACTATGGTCAACTCATAGTTTCACCTAGTCAACTTTGATCTTTCTGGACCTCCAAACAATGCAGAATGTGTTCTCGAACGTGTTTAACCACTTCTCAAATCAATTAACATGCTTCTAAACTATCAACGCTGACTTTTCTTGTCAAATTTCAATTTTCATCCTGAAGGGGGCATGGTATTAACATATCATTCAAAGTTTGTAATCTAAACTTGAAGCATATCTTTCCTTAGTAATCAAGACAACAACCACGTCTAGTTGTTGATTCATCAAAAGACCTCATCGCTCAGGGCAAATCAATCATCACTCGGGTCATATCAGATTCATCGAGATCCATATCAATCTGGTATTCTCTTAATCTTGTAAATTGTATCAGTGTTTTGTAACCATCGGTTCATTAGTGTTATTTCCTTGATTCTTTGTAACTGACAGGTTCAGATGTGATACCAATGTGATTCAATATAAGGACAATCGGGTTTGGAATCGGTCACTCACTTCTTCACAATCCTAAGGTTCAGAATCAGGCATTTTGACACTTCTTTGTAATCATCGATTCATTGCTATTATAGTTAACATTATCTTTGGTCATTCAGGACCTAGCATCTAAAATCTTTCAATCAAGTTTTTGTTTCATATCAACATCATATCAATTTCATATCGATATCAATCAACATTGTACATAGACTGTCTTTGAACCACTACGCTTCGCACAGTAATTCAAAGAGGGGAAAAATGTAATACCCCAAAAATGGGCTATAGGTTCATTAACCTCATACATCGATAATTCGAATGAAATCGACATTAAAGTCCTAACCTAAGGCACATCTGAACATCATCGAATCCTAATTGATTATCATAAATTCTGCATGAGGGAATATTCCTAGCAATATTCCTATTTATCATAATTATCTTTAATTTAATGATTATTTCGTGATAAATTTAATTTATCCTAAAGCTTGACTAATTGAATATTCTAAATATTTAATTAATTAGATTTAATTATGCCACTTAATTATTTAATTAAAGTTAAATCTATTTATTCCTAAATTGTATTATTTAATTTTGATAATAAATCCAAAATCCTATGAATAATTGATTAAATTCTTATTTAATTAATATAAGCAAGTTGTCAATTTTTAATAATATTGTTTTTTAATAAAGTTTGAAAAATAATTGATTAACCCATAAATCAATTGTTTTATTTTTCAAAATCAATTAAGTTGGAAATAAATCACTTTATTATTAAATTAATTCATAAATAAAACATGCACAATCAGAAAAGCAGACAACTATCAATTATCAATTAAATCTAAACTCTATTTTGAGTTAAACTTTGCTTTTGCATGTTTTTGTGAGTTAATTATCCTTTATTTATAAATAACTCAAAAATCAACCTGAGTTATGTTAGTGCATTTTCTTACATGAATCTTAATGCACAGCTCTGAGTGCTTAGACAGAACTCTCTCATTCCTAGACTCCTGACTCACACAAGAAAAAGACTAATTAATAAGGAGAAACTCCTTCACTTTGAGCTCTAGGCTACAGGCGGGTGTACCTATTTCATTCCCTTCTTTAAAGGATCATAACACTAGTCTATACCTTGATATAAACATTATCTTATCGGTCCTTTTAAACATACATGAAAAGTAAATTATCTTTTAAGTTTGATTGATGATGAAATCCCTGCAAATCAAGGATAGACCAGTGCCTTATCCTAGGGTAGAGAGTCAAACAGAGAAACATATATCCACAGAGATATTCTAAATGAGACACAAATAGAATCCAGATAAATTGCCTAACAAGTCACCCTTTCTTGAACATATTCAATCATCAAATTCTTGTATCAACCCCGAGCTCTTAGAAATTCATCTAAAGATTTAACCCTTTCCTTGAAAGGAACTAAAGACTGAATCCACAAATACCTTATAAATGGTGTCCTAAAATTGCCTTACAGATTCAAGGCACAAAAGCATCAAAGTTAAAACAGGAAGACAATCAAAATCATGCAAGGTAATTCCACTGTATTCAGTAGAAATCAATGTATCAATACATTCAAAATCTGACAAACATTCCAAGAATTATAACAATGAAGCCAAGCCTCTCTGTACAGTAAAATTTTCAACATCCCTCTTACAATGAGAAAAATCCAAGATATAGCAATTGAGAGTCAATTCAAAAACCAATTGACAGTTGTCCCTCCTCACAAAAATATCTTCAACCTTCTCCTTATTTGATCTGCAACCGATCTTCAAAGCTGATCCACATATCTGATTATGATCCTCAAATTTCAAACCTGAACTACTCTTACACACATCACTGAAACTTAAAAATGTCACTGCCATTGGATTCGTCATTCTGAGACCTTTCCGGAAACATATAACACTTATGTGTTTCGTCAAAAAATGACTCCCCAGGCTACTTTTCTATGAATCATGTCATGGCATTTAAATTTTTGAAACTTTTAGCCTATAGTCCAAACTATGTCAACTTTCTCAAATTCATTTAAATCTGGCAATTTTATGATATTTTCAGCATTTGCCTCATAAAGCACCAGAATCTGCCACTTGTCAACACCTGATTGCATGCTCGGACTTAACATGGGTTAACCATCCTCATTTGGAGAATCCACAAACACATGCATTCTCCAAGTCTTTGGAGGAATTCCCTAACTACAGTTAGCCTTGGTGATCACACAAAATAAGCATTCTCTAGTTCTCAGAATATGACTTTGACCAGGGTTAATATTTGGAGAATGGGCGACTAAGCCCATTCTCCAATTCTCCAAATTGTCTAGACTTAACCATTGGGACTAGGAGAACTCGCGGCTACATACTCTCAAGTTCTCTGAATCATTTCCCTTAACCACCAAGTATCTAGAGAACCAACGACTGCTTATTCTCATGATCTTGGAATCATCTGGGTAACCGCAAACTTAACTGGCGACCTGGCGAATGACCTCTACCTCTGAATCACGGAATCTTCTGCTAACTATCGGTTTGATTTGGGGAATTTGCGAATGGCCACCACATGTCAATCTTGCCCAGTCAGTGCGCACATCCACTTCTACAAAGTTTGTTTCAGGCCCGCCGGCACAGAAACTAAGGTGTTCTTGGGCGGTCACGTAGACAGGTAGAGCCTCCTCCATTTCAATTTACCTTCATTGTATGTTGCCTTGTATTTAAACACCTTTCAGACCTATTTTTGCATCAATGTGGGATCATTCATTTGCTAGTTTTAAAACCTCCTTTTCACTCCTGCACCAAAATTAGGAGGTCCCACCACCGCATTAAGCCATCCAACTAAGGGCCCGCCAAATGCCTCTATGGCTTCTTACTTACGTTGCATATTGAGTGCCTTGATATATAAACATTAAAAAGACTACCCACCTACCAAATGTGGGATAATAACTTCAATGCACAATACCTATTTGAAACTTACGCAGCCTCCTGAGTCTTTACCTTCTCGGACCTATGAGCAACATTCCAAGGTACGCACAAAGTCCATAAACATATGTGCACATCCCTTTATCCATCGTTTCTATAGGCATCAAGTCTTGTGCACTCCCTACAAATATCTATGTGGGCTTTTATCCGGTTGTGATACTCCTCCATTTGCATGAGCTTCTAAATGTTTGTGTGGTTTTCAGTATGTATTAGCATAGGTCTTCCTTTGTTTTTGCATGGGTTCTATCTCATTGGCGTGAGGCCTTCACAAAAATGCTAGCCTCCAATCTATATTTCACAAGAGCAGACACAAAACACATGCCCCACTTGCGTAGATAGTCTTCTAAACACCATGGCTGGCATCTATTTTATGCAAAAGGCCATGCCTCCAAGTATCATGCACACCTCCACCCATTTCGTGAACCTCCAGTTCACTACTTTGCATGAGCTCCTTTCCTTATTCACGCTAGTCTTCATTTGTTTTTCTATTTTCCTAGCACTTCCATTGCATGCGCGGGCCAGGTGCATGAGTGCACTGGCTCCATTTCACTCCGCGAGGCATCATACATAACCCACGATGGATACTTTACTCAAAACAAAATGTGAGTCTCTCTTTATTTGTTGGGCGTCCACTATTTCAAATGCGTGGACCTCTGCATTTATTATGGTTTACATAGTTCATACATGTATACTCAAACAACACCACCCTATGCTACGCTGGCACTTCTTAATGTATAGGCCCTCTTGGTGTATATCATGAGCCTTCATGATTGCCTGAACCAACAAACACACGATGTGTGTCTTGCTTGCATACTACAAACTCCTAGCATCTTCCTCTATCCTAAAAAACTGATGCACATGGCCAACATTTAATCTGGCTACCCTCACAATCGATTTTCTTGTGTGAACCTCCATTTTATTAACCATCAGCATACATCCTTAGTCTTTAGATGCCCAAATGTAGGTCTCAGGTTTGATTCCTAGTACCACTTCCAGAACGTGGATTTTCATTATTTCTTTATGGTCCCTATGTCCTTATGCATCCTGCCATAATACGTGAGCCCCCAATTTGACTATTCATACCAGTTTCAAAAGTATGCAAGCCCCATTAAATGCGTAAAATCCCCATTGCCATGAAAGGTTTCATAAACATTTGTTGGATAGACTTGTTTATTAACTAAGCCACTAAAACTGGACATATGGCAAGCGGCATCATACTTTTGTGTGTGATCTAAATTTTGCCCCCTTTCAAATTATCTCAAGACAAACCTTCATTCCACTTGGAGTATAAACATTTGGTTGACCGTGCAACTTATTAGAATGCTGAAGCCCACCTTCCATATGTATGCTCCCATACAAACAAGAAATCTGAAATGATTCATACATATCACAAATCAAAGTTTTCTTGTTTCCCAAACTGATAGACACCAATCACCAATGTCCATGCCTCATATGTGAAATCATGTTGCCTGGTGCAAATTTACCATCATATCTTGTAAAGAGACATTACACAAGAAGGACTATTACTTCAAACAAAGAAACCTTCCTTCCTTTTTTGCACTAGCATTAACCTCGGATGAATGGTCGCTCAACATGTGCCAATAATTGTAGTTTTCATCCTCATTCTCTTGATTGAGTTTCGAATAGTCTTATTTTTGCTTACCCAAATGCAACCACTTGAAGGAAAATGGGGCAAAACCACACTTTATTTGCAATCACATTGGTCCACTTTGTAGAATTGACCAATAACACTAATTGGCCTTCAAAACGGGCTTCAAAAATTGATTAAATGGAACTTTGGAGAAAGCACCATCCGGAGCATTAGTTCACCTCCAACCATAGAGCACATTGGTCAAAAGAAACCATTCGCAAAGATTCAAGCCAGAAGATATTAATGATTGAACATAGCCATTTGAATCTAAAACTACCAGTACTGCTAAAATCACATAAATTGGCTCTGAAACTGACCAAACGAAACTTCCATAAGCCAACACCTTGGATACTAAATCACCTCCATACCAAGATTATAAATCCATAATCAACTCGCCAAAAGGATCAAACGGCCAGTTACAATTAATCACCGAAGTCAGCTCGTTAATAAAAATCAGGATATAAAATAGTGAAAATCATAGAAACCGGGTTCGGATTTGGCTTTGAAAACTAGGGTAAACATGACATCAAGATCCGCAAATAGGGGTACTTGTTCTTTGTCATACGAAGAGTACAATTCCAAAATTAGGGCACATGATGAATAATAGGGTGCATTTGGCAATCAGGCGAAGATAGGCTCTCAGAAATGCAAATTGGGAAACACAGTGAAACAATGATTTGTGCATATGGAATGCCCCTGGGAAAGTATGCTAAAAGATTCGTCAAGACTTCTAACTTGGCATACTTGTAGTATTTTCAGAGTAGAACATAGTGGTACAACCCGTTTAGGCTCATCAATCACGGATCAAAATTTATAACATCACGAACAGGGGTACGGACCAATCTGCACATTTCACAACTTGCAAAACAGCAGAAATTGTATTTGGAATCGCATTTGCAAACTGAGCAAACGGATTCGTCATGACCTCAAAATTGAAACATAGGATGCATTTGACCCCTGGAATATGATGCAAAAGGAAATTCATCAATAGGGACAACTGGGTCAAAGATATGGCTGGTCAAATAGGCCCTTCTAGAATTCTGAACAATTACACAAGTGCATGACAACAGCAAACTACCAACTTTGAGAGGTTCGAAACCTAATCAAACGGATTTGAAATGACTTGAAACTTGGAACATACATTCTTTGATATGCATCTTAAACACCCTCACAGTGGCGGGTCATGAAATATTTCTGAACGCAAGATATTCAAAGGTAAATTGGGCTACTATACTCTGTTTGACACTCTGGGCAGAATTGTGCAAATGACACTTGCTCAAAATGGGACTTCACCAAATGATTCGAGATGACAAAATAACATCATCGAATGCATCCATATACTGAAAGGAGTGTGTTAAACACCTGGAATACCTCATGGGCTTCAAAATGACAGTCGGGTACATATGCATGAAAAGCATTTATAGGGCTTCAACTGCAAAATTTTAACATGGTACTCAAAAACCCATGCTGTGTTTTTAGTCCCAACAAGTTATTTGAGTGATTTATGGATTTTTTTCATGCACCTCCAAAGCCCTAGATTTCTATAAATTAAGGCTTCAGCTCTTCACAAATAGATCCATGAATTGCACACTCACGTTGCCGAATTGGAGACTAAAGAATCGATCTTGAGAATTTGAGTTGTGAGATTTTCATTTTTTTTGCATAGTATCCATATCATTTAGAATATTATTGTTAGATCATTTTAGCATATCAATTTTCATATTAGCATAGATTCATATCAAGTTTTCATTATCATAATTGCACAGAAAAACCAAAGAAATAGATTAATTGCATTCATTCCATATCTAGATTTTGCATTTAAATCCTTTGTTTAGGTGTCGTCAAGGTCATTGATCTCGGTATAATCTGAGAATACATACTCGCATCTACTAGAAGGCAGTAAATCACCTGGTTAGTTTAGTTTTTCATTTATTGCATGATTTCAATTTTAGCTAACCTCTAATGTTTTACTGAAGTGTTGTGTCTACAGATCAGGTACAAAATTCACACACACAGTATGCAGAGAAATATAGTCAATACTAGCTTCATAGGAAATAGTCACTATTGAAAACAACATCAATGACAACCATACCAACTCCTCAATTACTCAAACAACTCACTCTGATCAATTCTGCATCAGTTAGAAAATCAAGGAATTGAGCATTTTAATACTTCTAGAATGTATATTTGATCATGTCATAGCTATAGTAGAAATGGTGTGCCATTTTGGTTAAGGTATATTTTCTATTCAAATATTTTATCTCTAAGAATACCTTATGCTACTATAGGAGTATGTGTGGCATTTGATGAAGACTGGATGTGGATCTTTATTTTCTTAGAGCATTAAGAGGCACATTAGTGTATCATAGATCTAAGAAGTACCTTTGTAATTAACATAAGAAAGTAGGATGGCTTAGGTATCACCACAATTACTTGATTTGACAAATTCCTTAGATCATGATACCAATCAAACTAGCTTATATGATCGTTGATAAACTCACTTGTGAAAACCTTGTTTAAAATAATTAAAGATCTTTTCACATTGAATGCACTTTAAGACAATGTTCATCTTCACTCATATATAAGGATTTCTTCAAAAAGGCTTAATAATTAAGTACACAATAAATAATATCCCCCGCCTATCTATTTTTTCGTATTGGTAGCTAATGACAAATCGAGGGAAAAATATAAAAATTATCCTAAATTTTATTTACTTCTTTCATATAATATTTATTAACAAGACTAATCAAATCCCCGTCACTTAAAGATGTAAGAGTTTCTCCAAAAAATATTCTTTGAATGAATCTTCCTAAACTATTTATTTTACAATTAAAAAAGATAGGAAAAATTATGAAATTTATTTTAAAATAATTATTTAATATTAAAATTATATAACAAAAAATATAAATGATAAACAAAAATAATTTTAAATATTATTTTCATAAATTTAATATTTATTTATTTATTATGTCAAAGTGTCTTAGCATTCTACATTGCCACCTAAAGATAATTAATTATTTTAGAATACTCTATGTATTGGAAGAAAGAGTTACATTTCTATTGATATGGACTATTACAATATTTATTATAGAAATATAAATTATAATTTATTTATTCTAATAGCTTATAATTTAAAATTGATATAGAATTAATTGTAACTGTGATCAAGAAAAAAGTTCTGAATGTCTTTGGAACATCGATTTCGATCATCATATCTTATTTTAGTAAAATACTTCATAATTATCATTTTAGTGTAATCATGACATCTAATGCATTTATTTTCTATTCAATTATAAATTTACCATGTTCACATATTTAAAAAATTAACTTACTCATTAAAAGTGATCATATAAGCAATAAAAATTAATTGCAAACTATGATACATTATTTATTATAATAATAATTTAATAAAAAATTTATAATATTTTATCTTTTAATTCTTTAAAAAAAAGTAATAAAATTATTAGACCCTTGTACTACAATATTTGAAATAAATTATAAATTCCATCATCATTAGTACCTATCCAATCATATTTCAAATATCAAAATATCAATTATTTGGTACAATGCAATGGTAAATATATCTAATTGAATAAACACATCCTTTCTCATTCTGAATATAATATTCTTTGAATCTATCATTTGAAGGATTTATTAATTTCCTCATTTTGAACTTGAATGATAAGCTTTGGGAATGCATGTGCTTACCTCTACAAATCAGCTCAATGAATTTCATCTATCATGAAGGAAAAATAATTATTGTAACTTCCATCTAAATTGTGCATGAATAATCTTGCATAGTTGGTTTTGAGAGCAATATTATAGATCTAATTTATTCCCTTTCATTATACAAGTAATCAATGTATAAACAAGTACCATCTAGTGCATGGTTTTAAAAATTATGGGTGTTGTGGAGAGTTATAAATAAAATAATATAATATAATAGAAATAAAGCATTGATATGTTTGTTTTAAAATAGATATTTAAATTGATTTTATTATTTTCAAATTTTTTTAATTTTTTTTTAATTCTAACTATCACACTACAACATTAACCATGCTTATCAACGTAGTCTAATAATAACAAATTATTATTTTTATGATAACAAATCATAAAAATATGTTATCAAATTAATTATTACACATACATATACATTAATATCATTATTCTTATATTCCCATCTACCAATATATTATCTGAAATCTACTTTAATTTCAAACTATTTTAACTTTTGACCATCTAGATACATATAGATGTACACTTAATAGCTATCTTTTCTTAGTACTTAAGATTTCTATTTTGTTAAAAATGTTTAGGATTTCTAGAAGTTTGACAAAATAAGATTGGTGTATAATAATGAAAAGGCTTGTATGATTCTACATTAAAAGAACCAATTGATATAGTAAAATGCCAAAAACATTTGGTCCTCAGAAGTATTTATACTTGAAATGCAATACATGTCATTGGTATCTTTCTTATCCAAGGCTTTGCGTGTAAGTCTAATATTTAATAAAAGCATCAAACCTCCACTAGTTCACTGGAGAATAAATTCTTTTAGGGTGAGTGGCAAACAAAAAACATTATCTAAACCCATTTCATCCAAAATGTATGGTTGTTATGTTATAATCGTGAAAATCAAAGTGGTCAATAATAAATTGTTTTTAGGTTGCTTAAAATCATTACCTTCCAAAAAAAAGCTTAGGCATTATTCCTAGATGGCATTATTAAAAGGCTACATAATCCCAATATAGAAAGTTCCCATCTAGTTTCTTAGAATTAATAGCCCATTTTAGAGTGTTGGTGTGGGGTAGTTGAGTATCCCAACTAGGCCTCTATGGAAGGCTTTAGAAGATTGTAAATTGTTTATGCTTGCATTTATTTATATCAAAGGACAAGCACTTTCAATTTCTTTAGTCTTTTAAAATAGGATACTATTGACTATTTTGTTGTATGCATAAGTTGATAGGGAGATTTCCATGATATTTAAGAGTGAGGTATCATGACTTTAAGTTGTAATCAAAAGTCTTATAACTTTTTTCATTTAAAAATATATGTTGTTTATAATTGTACTTTCAACATAATTTTGTTAATATGATGGATATGCATTTTATTCTATATTAAAATATAATTAGAATCATGGTTCCACTTTTCAATTAAAAATATCAACTAGAAAGTATGTGTCAACTACAGTTTTATCATCATCGTGATTTTCTTGATATAATGATGTATAAGTATTTTATCCTATCCTAAAATAACAACATGAGTCATGCTTTGACATATTATCTTCAAAAAATACTTGATCGATATATGATTGCAAGTGACTATTGTATATGCCTTCATACATGTTCAGTTATATGATCATTCATTCTTAGTAATATTGTCATCAGAAATCCCTCAAAGGTGATGTATGACCATTTAATCTTAAGCTAATATAACATCTCAATTCATGACATTAACTTATATTGTATTGGATTTCAACAATTATTCACTACTTATTACAAAAGACAATGGTATATTGGCGTAGGGACATTGAGGGTGATAAGAAATAAAATGCATAACCCAAAAAAGGTTCGTTCATGTTTGGTTTGTTCTAAATAGATACCTTGATGGTTAGAGTCATCCTAGATTCTTATCACATAAATTAATTCATTATTGTTATAGTTGTTGATTTTGAACACATCAATTTATTACCAAATTAATATTAGAACTTCAACATATCATATTCTATAATGACACATTGCTACTAATTATTTTGGCCATTATTTAATGCAACACATCTTGTTGAATTTCATAAAGATGCCCTATTTAAACTACATCATATATTAGAATTTCATGCCAATATTTGAAGAAATATCTAAGCCTAATTATCCTAGAGGCATTAACAAAATTAGTACCATATTAAGTTCATTTCTTATATAATTCCATGCTCATTAAATATAAGTCATTTTTAATGTTTTCATTATAAATGAGAATTGGGAAATATAAAGTATGTAGGTTGTTGTCATGATATATTTTCTTCTATGTAGTTGATATAAAATAAGAATAATTGTATGTTGTCAAAGGAGCTATAAATGAGAAGGAAGGAGTTATGTTTGAGATCTAGCCCAAGTTTGGTAGGAAATGTATGGTTGATAATATCAAAGGACATCATACTTTATATCGACTTAGAAAATTATATACTGAAGAACCACACACTCATCAAGCTTGTAATCATTTCGTGTCAAAGTTAATGTTTAATATTGATTGTAAGGCATTGTAATAAAATATTTTGATACATTTGAGATCATTAATCAATAAAAATATTTTTTTAATATTGTCAATGAATCTATTGAGTTTTTATTTTTTTTGTGTCGAATACATGGTTAAATGGTTCTTGACTAGATCCTCTATCCATGAATGTACCAAGTGGTATTATAGAAATATCTAACTTATGAAAAAGAAAAGAGATGAAGTGCAAGGCTTATGGACTTGACTGTGTATTTTTTTTGTTGATGTTTTGGATCAAACTCCATGATCTTTCATTTTGTTTTCTTGTTGGCTACCTATTCCTAATGATAGATCATGGAGTTCAATCCCAAATGTCAACATAAAAGCACACTGTCAACTCTACAAGTCTTGCAATTCAACATTCTGGACCATGGAAACCATATGTATGCAAAGAAAATATTTTATAGTATAATGTGTTGGGCAAAATGTATCAAGGAAATTTTCTTGTAAATGGATCACCAAATTTTAGGTATTTTACATCTTAGATCTAAAACTCAAAATGAATTCATGAAGAAAAAATTCAAAGAGGAATAAATCTGCTAGTTGCCAAACTAATTATAAAAGAAGAAGAAAATAATATGAAGATCAAGAAAATATAGTGAAGGCAATTTTCAAGATCAGTAAGAGATTTAGGATTAATAGTCCTCATGATTTTTTTAGTGTGGGCCCAAAAGAGTTGATATGTTGGATAAACAATCTAGAAGAATAATTAGAGTGTGTAAAAATTGTATATCTTGAAAGACTTAGGTTTGCTAAGACAAAATCAAAGGATATGTTGTAGCTATGGTGGAAAGAAGTGCAACTAGAATGAAATGGGAAAAAAACTAGAAAAATAAAATAAAATATTAGATAACATGACAACAAATGTGAAATGTAATTTTATTCTTATAGATTATTATTGAAATATTAAAAATATTAAATTTGAGAAAAAAATAAAATAAAACATAAATGATTGTGTTGAGGAATTCTATAAATTGATAATTATGATTATGCATTAATGAAGCATATTAAAGCTACAAGATGCATAAGTGGATTTAAGGAATCCATTTATGAATAATTGAGTATATGATAAGGTTGTAGATGGTTGAAAAAGTATATCAATTTGCATAGAAGATAAAAGGTAAGATGTAATGCATGGAAGGCCAAGAGTCATTTAATTTTAAAATTATAATAATTGTACTTTGATTATTAAGTTTTATTCAAATCTAACAAATCTAAAGATGATGTTGTCATGAAAATTTAGAACTTTGCAACAGTTTTTGCCCATAGACATTCCAAAAACTCATGTGAATACCTAGTATTCTTGGATGCCTTTTTTATGAACTACTTAATGCATATAAAATCTTTATAATCACCTTTTCCTTCACGTTCTTTAACATTATCCATATGTAACTACAACTCCACCATCCTTCACCACACAAAATTAGAACATTGCAATCTTTTAAGAAAATCAAAAGATAATGTACATTTCAACCCAAAATAATCATACTAATCTCTTTTATTAACTCATCAAATCAAACTAAATTCCACATTAACTAGGATTTTTTTCTTAGGAGTATGGCATGCTTTAAATATAGTCTACTATCTATAGGTATTTGTAAACTCAATTTGTGGTTTACAATTTGTAGGGACCTTTGAATTTGACTAACTATGTGATTGTGCATTTGCAAGGGAGTTCCAAAATTTCCAAGTAATTATGTAGTGGCAAGAAAGGTTCATATTTATCATGCAAATGAGTTTTATAATTCCCATATAGTTGTGCAATTGTAAGAGAGTTAATTTTTTCATGCAATTGTGTAGTGACTACAAAGTGGATTAAAAAACTCTACCTAAGGTAAATTTGGTAGACTATTACATAATTAATCTAATAATGACCACAAAATGAAATTAAAAAAAAAATGAAAAGAGAACTAAGAGGAAGTTCAAATATTTTGCACCTTTGTTGTGGCTAAAAAGTTATGGGATAAAATTTCAAATAAGAGTTAAGTGGACTTTTGAATATTTTGTATAGTTTAACAATGACTACAAAATTGTCCTCACGTGTATCTTTTCAGCTTAAAGATAAAATCTCCACCCCACTTGTACCTAAAGTGTCCCAACTTGCTATCATTCCTTATGCTTCTCCTAACAGGACAATGATATCAAAGGAGTCTCTCTGAAATATGGTAAATGAACTGCTTTACCACATGGCTTCAAACATGTTTGATCAAATTGTAGTAGTTATTTGATAGTGAGAAACTTCCACAACTAAAACTACTGGCTCAAATAGCCTCTAAGAATCATAAAAGAGAACAGTCACCAACTTCAGCAGAGGTAGCTACAGATAATATGTGGATAGAGAAAGAAAATACAGTCTCTTCAACTCATCTCTTGGATGAAATGGATACTCTCATAGAAGACTTAGTAACCCACTTGGATGAATATCATGATGTAGATTTTGATTACTCTCAAAATCTTTTAATCTCTCAAACCACCTCTTCACACACTCCTTATAAGCCATCTCTGAAAAAAGGGGTAGAAAGTCAAAAGTGGAGAAGTTGACAGAGGAAATTGATGCAAGTATTCAATCAACACTAGATGAAACTCTTTCAGTGTCTAAAAGGTCGAGAAGAGCATGTTTCTCTTCTCAAGAATAATGAAGATTCTTTTATGGAATGCCAGAGGCCTTAACGCCTCTAACAAAAGATCTCAAATCAAATGTCAACTTGACTCATCTTATCATACATTATATTACTACAAGAGACAAAAAATTCTACACAAACTTTTGATTCAACAGTCAACAAATGGTCTAAATGGAAATCAGTGCATACTTCAACAAATGGTTCTTCAAGTGACCTTATTTCACTCTGGAATCTGAAACATGTTACAATTGAACTAGATGCCTGTGATAACCCCTGTCCAATTATTTAAATATAATTTTATATAGTAATTGAATAATAATAATTATCTATCAATAAATGTATAATCATAATACATACTAATTAATTATCATTTTTGTTATCATTTAAAAAATTAATTATTATTTTTAATAAATTAATAAAGTAATTAACATAAGCTTAGTCATTGCCTTCATTAATACTACTCCATAATGAACGAAATGAATGATTATTCCTTAAAGCCATGTAAACAACACCCTTTCCACGTGTGCAAGAGTAGTAGTGATTAATAAACTGGCTAAGCATGCAAATAATAATCAAGGAAGTTTATTATTATTAATGATGGATAATATGCAATGGCTTGAGGGAAAGGTGCAACAGAGGAGACATGCCCTTCGACATTGCACTCCTTCACTCCACCAAGAAGATATAAGTTGTCATTGCGGAACATTCCCAGGGGGAAGAGGAAAGGAAGTCAGCATAGAAGATAGGAGTATATGAAATAAACTCCCAGCACTGACAGTGGCAGGGAATAGCACTCGGTCTCAAAGAAGACGTGTTGTATGTATTCTGTGGAAAATTCAGTAAAGTTTATATATTGTCAGTAGTTTATATTATATATAAATAAATATGTGACTGGGAAATATTATATATATATATATAATAAATATGTATATGTAATAATAATCAGACATACATATATTATATGAGCATTCATTAATAGTGTAGACACCTAAAAATCCTTTAGAAAATAAAGTATTTTTTATTTTCTAGAAAACCCCTGATGACATCATCATTTATTAATTAATTAATTATTTAATTTATTTATTTATTTTTATGCTATTAAATCCTCCTATTTTAATTAAACATCTTTAATTAAAGAATCCCTCCCCAAAATCATTTAAATCAAGTTTGAATGAATTTCCTCTATTTATTAATTCTTAATTGATAAATTGACCAAAAATCATTTAAATAAATAAAATATTTATTTAAATCCTAAAACCTTAGAAATATTCTAGAAATCCTTAAACCTCTTCTAGAATTTCCTAATCTCACTCTAATCCTGATTAAAAGGTGATTCCTACCTTTTTTAGTCTAAACTTCTGATGATGTCATCATTTATTAATTAATTAATTATTTAATTTATTTATTTATTTTTATCTCATTAAATCCTCCTATTTTAATTAAACATCTTTAATTAAAGAATCCCTCCCCAAAATCATTTAAATCAAGTTTGAATGAATTTCCCTATTTATTAATTATTTAATTAATAAATTGACAAAAAATATTTTAAATAAATAAAATATTTATTTAAATCCTAAACCTTGGAAATATCCTAGAGATCCTTAACCTCTTCTAGAAATTCCTAATCTCACTTTAATTTCAATTAAAGGGTGATTCCCCCATTTCCTAAACCTAATCCCATCTCAAAAACATTTAAATCAAATTTAAATGTTAAACCCTCTTATTTATTAAATCTATTTAATAAATAAAATCTTCAACCTAAAAGCCTTTAAAATAAATAAATATTTATTTATTTCCTAAACTCCTAAATATCCTAGAAAGCCCTAGACTCTTCTAGAAAGTCTTCAATCCTTATCCTAAGCCTTGGTCCATTCAACCCCTTTGAAAGTCAATCCTTATCCTTGACTCAACCCCTAACCTTACCTCTAACCTTGACTCGTCCTCCTAACCAAAGCCCTTTCCAAATCTTATAAATACTCTCCTCTTCCAAGAGCAATTCACCAATTCACCTTTCATTTCTCAATAGAGTTATAATGCTAAAATAATCTTAGATCATAAAGCTTTCAACTATATTTGTTAGAATAGCTCTATTTCATGTTTATTAACACATCTAGAATAGCCTTTTAATGGATTGAACTAGTTTCTTTCAAGCTTTTCTTAGCATTGATGCATCATTTTAAATCCCTTAGAATGCATTAGAAGCAAGCTCCTTGTGCTTAGAGAGCACACCCACATACCTCTCATTGAAGCAAAACAAATAGTGCTCTATAGCACTTGTTTTTAGCAACAATCTTGAGGTGGCTTGGTTTATATTTGTGTATATTTTGAACTGATAAATGCTAGATTAGTCTAATGTTTGAATGTTTCAGCCTTTCAAAATAGATAATAGGTTAAAACCATAGTCTACATTCTGGCATGCCCAGTGGGACCCACTTCATGGGTTCTTTGCAAACATTTTGATGGGTTTTGGAGTGTTTTCAGATTTTTCAAGCTTATAGGTGGAGGGAGCACTTCAAATTCCTCTTCTTATTCTTGCCTTTATTCTTCTTCTATTTGGTCTACTTCTTCTTCTCCTTGCGAGATCTTGGCCTATTTTTCTCAGAAAAATCCATGAGGAGTTGTTTTTTACAAAGGCCCTTGTAAATTTTCAAGAAAAAAACACTTAAATTTGGGTTCTAGAAAAACACTTAAATTTGGGTTTAAAAATGAACAAAGAAAATCTCACAAACTAAATCTGATGTTTAAAAATGAACCTTAAAAAAATCATTCCTAAAATTGATCAAACACATCCCTAAAGTCTTTCGGTTGGATAAAAAGAGCTTCAAACCATGCAAATCTAGGGCTTTTAGAATGCATTCATGCAAAGTAGGAACATTTCATGTTTTGGAAGCATAAAAAGAACATCAATTTTGTATTGCAAAGCTAAGTGGTTCCTAATCAACTCAAAAATCATCCTAAGTGGTCCTAAATCAAAACTCAAATGCATCAAAGAGAACTAAAAAGAACTTCATTTACAATGTCTTCAAGTTTTGTTAAAAGTCTCAAAGCAAACTAGGAACAAACAAAAATCAAAATCTTTGCTAATCTTTTCAAATTTGGTTCCTAAACATTCCTAAAGGTTTCAAAACTTTCCTAAATCAGTCCTAAAGCTTTGTTATTGATGTGAGCAAGTCTCTTATTGCAAAATCTTGAATGCCTTTCAAAGTTCATATATCAAGCTAATCTAGGAACTTTCCCTTTGGAATCTAAAAATTGAGAAAAAGACAAACATCTTGAATGAAGCTAAGGGAATGAATCAAAGTCCAAAAGAGTCATTGTCATTTTGAAAATCAAACACAATCTTGAATGATTTAAAAGAGGAAGAAAAGAATCTCTATTCCTTCCTGTTTCAATTTTAGTTCATACACAAACTCAATCTTGAATGACTTAAAAATCAAAACAAAGCACTTTTCAAAGTTCTAAAGCAACACGCTAACTCAATCTCGAATGCCCAAACAAAGAACTTGCAATCGCTCAAAAATTTACTTTTTGAAGAAAGAACAAGTCAAAGCTTTAAACACTTGTGTATTCAAATGTTTTCAATTCAAACACACTTAAAATCAATTTGGGAAAAAGAATCTTCATCATGTGCATCTAGGAGTTTCCCATTTTAGCAAAAACCTTGTCAAAATAAGTAACGTAAAACACTTGAACTCAGACAAGTTCACTTGTTTTACTTTTAGCGAGGACTATCCGGGGAGAAAAGTGCTTCCTCTCTGGAGAATGACCTCAAACCGATATCTTCCCCAACCGGTATAGAAATAAAGCATTGAGAAAACTCTTGCTTATATCCCCTCAAGTTCAGGCGAGGTGTGTTGATGGTAGCTTGGGGTAGGTGAATAATCCCTACTATTTCGGCATGGTCAACTAGGCTCTTAAGTGAGTCACATGCGTACAAACTAATTGGTGGGACTCCACAGAATAATTATAAACTGATTAAATTAGAGGCTACCCTATCCACATCTGAAAGTATCAGAATCCTTGTGCAAGGACCGATCCAAGGGGTTTACCGGATCACCTCAAGATTACTCACCATTTGTAACCCCTTTTAGGGGGTACCAAGCTGTGGGCAAGGATTTTGATACTCACCTTCCTTAGGTAGATCTACTTGTGTAATACCCCAAAAATGGGCTATAAGTTCATTAATCTCCTATATTGACACATCGAACCAAATCGACATTGAAGTCCTAACCTAAGGCACATCGACACATTATCGAATCATAATTGATTATCCTAAATTCTGCATCGGGGAATATTCCTTATTCCTATTTATTCTAATTATCTTTAATTTAATGATTATTTGGTGATAAATCCTATTTATCCTAAAGTTTGATTAATTGAATATTTTGAATATTTAATTAATTAGATTTAATACTGCCACTTAATTATTTAATTGGATTTAATTATATTTATTCTTAAATTGTATTATTTCATTTTGACAATAAATCAAATATCCTATAACTAATTGATTAAATTCTTATTTAATTAATTAATGTCAATTATCAAATTTAATAATATAGTTTTTGAATAAAAGTTTGATTTAATAATTGATTAACCCATAAATCAATTGTTTTATTTTTAAAATCAGTTTAGTTGAGGATAAATCACTTTATTTATTTAATTAATTCATGATTAATTGTGCACATCCAAAAAGCAATTGAACTTTAAATCAGAAAATCAATTCAAGTTGTTTTAAAAATAAACTCAACTCTCTTTTGAGTTGAAAGCTGATCTCAACTTCTGATTTAAATCAAAAAGTTGTTTTTGCATGATTTTTTGTGAGTTAACTATCTTTAATTCCTTGTTGACTCAAAAATCAACCTGAGTGATTTATGGATTTTTTTCATCCATCCCCAAAGCCCTAGATTTCTATAAAACAAGGCTTCAACTCTTCACAAATCATCTCACAAGTTTGCATACTTACTTTGCCAAAATCAATCCACGAATTTACACAATCACAATCACGCTGGTGAATCGACATTTGAAGAATTGAAGCTCCTTTGCAAATCAACAACTTTTATGAGATCAATCTTATTTGCAATTCATTGTAGCTTAATTTTGCATCTCAGTTTTTCATCTAGAATAGATTCATATCAGTTTTTCATTCATATTATTGCACAAAAAACCAAAAAAACAAATTAATTTGCATTCATCTCATATCTAGATTCTGCATTCAAATCCTTCATTTAGGTGTCATCAAGGTCACTGATCTCGATCCAATCTGAGAATACATACTCACATCTACTAGAAGGCAGTAAATCGCCTGGTTAGATTAGTTTCCATTTCACTACACGATTTTGATTTTAACTAACCTCTAATTTTTTACTGAAGTGTTGTGTCTACAGCTAGGTACAAAATTCACACACACATTTCTGGCACCCACCGTGGAGCCCTAAAATGGGTTTCCATTCAATTTTTATCAATTTCTATCATCTTCTTGTCATTTTCTATTCCAAGTTGTGATTTTTTAATTTATGTCCGTACAATTTTCGTACGAGTTTTGTTAGAAACTCATATCAGGAGGTACCCACTATCGTATGATAGTTGATTTGATCGAGGATCATACCATCAAAAACAAAGTATCATTTGGAAGCTATGTTGTCATATGATCTAATACCCAGTGTCGTACGAGTTTCTGGACTATCATCTGGAAGGTGACCCATTGTCGTACGAGTTTTAGTGCCAGGTTTAAATTTTTGTTTCACTTTTTTAAGTAGTTTTCCAGATTTGTTTTCCTGATTTGGACTGACAGCTAACATTACCGATTGAAATTTGTTGTTTCTGATTGATTTCTGCTGATTTTGATTGGGAAAAAGTATGAGAATTGCTAAAAATAGGTAAAAATCTACTAAGCGCATTGTGAGGAATTCAGGTAATCTTTTCAGCTGATAACATTTCGATTTGGATTAAAAATAACTCTTGCGTGTCAAGCTTGTGTGACCTTTATTGCTTTCATATCACATATTTCATTTTGGGCTATAAAAATGAACATAGATTTGCTTTTCAGCATCTTTGTTACACATAGTAAATAGGCCCTATGAACACTATTCATGGTTCTTGAGAGAGTGGGTTTCCAGTGAAACTCTTCTCAATGAAGGAACCCTTGTAGGTAGGGAGGTTACTGAGAGCGTCTCACGTTCTACTAGATTTGTGCATCTTCAGCTTATGATTGATACATTCTCTCTCCAGAGAGGTTGATAGATCATAAGTGGTTGACATCATATATCTTTGTGAGATAATCTTGGTCTTAGCATGTCAGATTAATCTATCTGCTTTGTTTGGGTTAAAATTGAATAGGCTAGAGGATTATGCTCTACTCCCTTTTTGGGTAGTACCAAAAACTTAGATCCTTGAATTTGGAAACAGTCTCCATGTGGTATATTTTGAGTCACCTTTAGAGAGGGTTAACCATAGTGGACATTCCCTTAATTGGGTCAACCATGTTGACGGAACCTCAAGCGGTAATAGCCATTTTCACCACGGTAGTGACAACAGCTATATAAATGTCCTTGTGGAGGAAATCTTCACAAGTGTGGTCTCTTGTTGGGCTGTCAGATCTCCCTAGCAAATCCTAAAGATTAAGTTCTCGGACTGTGTCAAAACCCCAGTGTGCCTGGATTGGAGTTTGTCCTCTTGAGATTACAAAATTTGTAGAGTCAGACCATTACTAAAAACCCTAGTGAGGCCAAATTTTCATTTTCTAGGAATATGTGTGTTATTGCAAAACTTTTTGGAACATACATTGTTAGCACTCCTAGGGATTAGCACAATTTAGTCACTTGATTGTTCATGCGCAGGGTTGCTTTGTCTCCTGTTCATTATTTTTAGACGTGCTTGAAATCACTTGCTTGTTGTTTTTGCGTGCTTGTTTATCTATCTGCTTGCTAAGAACGAATCAATCCGCTACAATCTTCAAAGCTAGACAGACAATTTTGTGAACAATTTGAAACTAAAAATCTGAAAATTTGCAAAATCTGATGTCAAACACCGTTCTGGAGTCAAAATTCATCTTGTAAAGTCAGAAAGTCGTATGACTTTTGGCTATTGTCATTTCAAAACCCCCATATTGTCGTATGGTACCTGGTATATTGTCGTATGATTTTTGCTACCAGTCAATTCCAAAAAGTCAAAAACCCTGCTATCAACTGTCGTGCAAGTTTTGCAATAGTTGTACGAGTTTTTCAAGTGTCATTTCATGCTATACCCAGTATTGTACGAGCCTGTAGAAAGTCATTTGAGAAATTTTGAAAAATTGCCAGAAAGTTGTCAGAACTGTTAGAGACCCATCTTTTCTAGCCTATTTCTAGAGTTTGTCAAGAAAATCACTGTGTCAGGAATAGAGCAGCAACTATTGAGAATCCAATCATTTTCCTAAAGTGGCCTTTTGAATCTGATTTAACCTTTTGTTTAATCAATTTGAGTCCTTTTTATCTTGTGTCAAAACCTTGTCATAACTATCAATCTTCAATCCATCTTCAAAATGGCTAAGTGTTGTGAACTCATGTCCGCTATCTTTTTGGGCATCTACCCATACATCCAGGGCACAGTCTCCTTCATTTACATCTAATCTAAGCTTCAATCAACCAAACCTTGACAAGGTTGTGTCATTTGATCTTCTTGAATCAGATCTTTCTTCAGTTGTCTTCATCATGTTCTTTTTCTTCACCCAAGGTTAATGGTGGAAACTAGAGCTTCCTATCATAAGAAATCTAGATAAATATCCCATACCATACCTTTGAATACTCTCTAGGCTCCAACTCTTGAGAAACTCTATAATTTTGGTCTTTACGAAGATGATAGTCTTGGTAATTTTTGATTGAAATATGGTTACATTCCTCCTTCATCAACTCACGGAGGTAATCAACAAACTCCTCCTTTATCTATCCCAAGAAGAACTCCTACCATGTCTCAAGTAGGGACAAACTTTGGCTCTCAAAGAGCTCAATCTCAACATGGTGTAGATCAAGAACCTACACCTTCTAAAATTGCTTAATATCAAAATGATGATAACTTCAAAAGAATGATGAAGCATTTCTTGAAAGAAGACAGAGAGGCATACTTTTTACAATTAGCTCATCAAGGAGCTAAACCTCCTCCCAACTTTAATGTTGAAGATATCATTATGCATCAGGAAGAAACTCCACTCACAACTATGATGAAACAAATGCACACCATGCAAGTCAAACTTAATAAACTTGAGAAAGAAAAGGAGCCCAAGGAGTTCTCCATGGAAGCTCTATGTCCTTTTCCATTTGATAAAGACTTGTACATGCCACCATTCCCAAAAAGAGTGGAGATGCCTAAATATGATAAGTACAATGGACACTCAGATCCTCAAGATCATGTCAGAGAATTATGTACACAATCTATGGATTTCATGCACGAACCAACTTATCTGATGCATCTTTTTCCTCAATCTCTGGGAGGAGCATCCATTCATTGGTTCTCTAGATTGCCTTCTACTATCAAAACTTTTGAGGAGTTGATCAAATTGTTCTATCAACAATACTCCTACAATATTCAACATCCAATCACCATGATTGATATCTGCAATCTCAAACAATATCCAGGAGAACCATTCATGACCTTTCTCAAGAGATGGAGGAAGAAATTCTCTCTATATGCTAGGCCTATTCCAGAAACTGAGAAACTGGAAATCTTCATCAATAATCTTGTCCCAAAGATCAACTACCCTTTACAAATACAAGATCATAAATCTTTTGATAAGATGGTAGACAATGCGATCAAAATTGAAAAGGTACTTGTGAAAAAAGGAGACATCACACTTCAAAAGGACAAGTATGAATCAGGATCCAGTTTTAAAGATAAGAACAAAAATTGGAACAATAATAAGGGCATCATCATAGATGGCATTTTTGATACTATTCATGCACCATCAAAGGCACCAACTTTCAATCTAACTATTGGCACCCAAGCCATCAAAGCCTTAGAGAAAAAAGTGTCTGAACCATCTCAAAAGAAGCCAGAATACAAATCTTGGTCCACTGATAATAAACAAAAGTTCACTCCTCTTGGAGAATCTTTGGAATCAACTATGAGAACTCTACAAGCTAATAAAATCATCTCTTTTCCTGAGATCCAACAATCTGATCCTGACCTCAAACCAAAATGGTGGAGAGAGAATGAATTTTGTGATTTCCATTGGGGTAAAGGTCACAAAACTAATAACTGCTTACACTTGAAACATACTATTCAAGATCTGATTGATAAGGGAGACATCATGATTGACAATCATAAGAGCAATAATGATCATACAGCATTCACAGAACCATTTCTGAAACATGGTCAAGAAGTTTCATCTTCCCAGCCTAATATGGGGGCAAAGGTCAATTATGCTTACCCTGGAAATAATGTTGTTATCAATATGATTGAACCTTGTCTCTCTGAGCATTGCAATGTCATCATAATTGTGTGAAGAGATAGAGATCATACTTTAGCTAACATAGTGACTTGATCACAGGCTCAGGCACATTTGAACAGATAAATCCCAAATTCATCAAATGTCCCTAAGATGCCCTTCAATCTTTCTTTCACTTCCAAATAGAAGGCGGCTTCTAAATCTTCCAATCCTAAAGATACAAGGCCAACATAATATAGCATTATTCAACAACTCCAGCACACTAATGCAAAAATCTCCATGTTTGAGTTGCTTCAGATATCTCCAACTCATAGAGCTATTCTAGACAAAACTTTGCTCGGATCCAATGTTCCTGATGACCTTGATTTAGACAGGTTCCAGACTATGGTTGGACATCTTATGTCTCCATAGTATATATCATTTTCAGAGGAAGATGACAACTCCTCGAGTCACCCGCATAACCAGCCCTTACATATAGAAGTCTTGATCCAAAACCGTAGAGTCAAATGTGTGTTGATAGATGGGGGCACTGGCCTAAACATTTTTTCTTACAGCTTGGTCACACAATTGGGATTTTCAGAATTGGCTATTGATCCTAGAAAGAAAATAACTATAAAATCCTATGATGAACAAGAAAGATCTTCTACAGGAACCATTGTCTTACCTATCAGAGCAGGTCCAGTTATCAAAGATACTATATGTGAAGTTCTTGATCTACCTTTGGCTTACAACATTCTTCTAGGGAGGCCATGGATACATGAGATGAAAGCTATTCCTTCTACATTCCACCAATGCTTGAAATTTCCTTATGAAGGAGTAGAGGTCACTATTCCAGCAGACATATCCACCACTTGCAATACATTGAAGGAAAGTGCGGATAAACTTGTGCCTAATAACAGAGAATCTTCCATTAAGCCAACAAAAGAAGCATCCACATCTAAAATGGAAGACATTGCAAAAGAGGTCAATATCAAAGAAAATGGTATGGGAGAATATACTATAGAACTAGTCTTATCTTTGACATATCTACCTATCTCACCTGAGTCTTATGGACAATCTTTAAAACTGTCCAAAACAGACTCTAAAGAACCTCTTGAGGCATATAAAAAGAATTTTGTAGCAGAGAAAGTATCTAAACAAGAGTTTGGAGAGGATGAAGTTGTGCTTACATGGCTATACAAGGATGAACCTGAATCTCAAGTTGTTCCAACTAGTGACTCTATAGTATCCAAAATCCCTTCTAAGGCATATGGTCCAGGAGACAAACTGATAGCTAAGATGGGATATTTAGGTAAAGGACCTATAGGAGTCAGAGGAGAAGGTCTTATAATACCTATTTCACATATTGGTAGGGCAAACAAAGATATTGTTTGCTTAGCCTTTAAAAAGAAATCCTTCCACCTCAAAGATAATTGTTCTCATGTCATAGAGAAAATCACACTAGGAGAACCCCTTCTTAAGAAGGAAGAAACTGAACCATCAGATAGTGATTCAAACAGCTCAGAATTTATTCCTTATGAGCATTTTCCTAAAGAAATCAAAGACCTCCTTGAGGCTGAAGATGATCCAATCAAAAGAATCAATGTAGTAGAAACACAAGAACCTACTATAGAGAAAGAGATAGTTGCAACACAAGAACCAACTAATCTTGAAGATAATCAAATAGACAAAGAGGAAGGTGGTAATTATTCTGAGATAGATTCTCATGAGTATGAATTCAAATCAGAATCTAAGGGTAGCCCTTCTTGGGGTATTCATCCTGAATTTACTCATGTTCTTAGATTTCCTAGAGGTATAGATGAAGAATCTAATGACTATGAATGGGGAGCCATTCCAAAAGAAGATGAGCTTATTATAGAGAAACATGTTGATGTTATTCACCAATATGCACCTAAACCCAACGCAAGTCTAGAACAAGATGATGAACTTATCGAGTCTGATCCACCTATGGCTGAATTTGACTCCCACAATGACATTGATCCTATTCATGAATTGAATTTCTTA
The DNA here is from genome assembly GCA_027943335.1 of Chamaecyparis obtusa. NCBI lineage: Eukaryota > Viridiplantae > Streptophyta > Pinopsida > Cupressales > Cupressaceae > Chamaecyparis > Chamaecyparis obtusa. The sequence continues at coordinate 2,996,881 of BSBK01007512.1, forward strand.
AGTTGTAATATCACCTTTGAAATTGAGCATCGGGTTAGGACCAATGATGATAGATCCATATCCGTAAACACTATCTCCCAATCTTTCCCCATTTTGACTATCCAACACCCTGAAATTCTTGATCAAACCTCCACATCTTGATCAAACCTCCACAAACCTGAGCCATGGTATTTATACCTTCCCAAATGAATATGCCCTTGCTTGCTACCTCAATGCAATTGAGCCTATGAGGACTTCCATCAATGAACCAAGTGTTAGCATGATGAAGTCAGACATCAAGTATCTTAGTCAGAAAAATAAGAATAAGAATAAAAAGAAAAGGAGTTCTAAGGATGAAAACCACTTTGTGGCAGTCTCAAAACCTACAAAAGTAAAAATAAAAGATGTATCCGAAGGTGAAAACCTCTCTAAGGTGCCTAAGGATGAGATATTTGATGTCCTTTCAAGTCATTTACAGGACAGATCTCCAGTTATAATTGAGCCCACTCAATCCATCAACTTGGGAACAATAGAAGAACCACAGCTGATTCATGTAGCACAATCTTTATCAGAAGAAGAGAAGCAAAAATTTACAACATTCCTACTAGAGAAGAAGATGAACTTTGCATGGAAATATTCAGATATGCCAAGGTTGGATCCTAATCTTATAATGCATCATTTATCTATAGCTCCAAATGTCAAACCTGTCAAGCAAAAATTGAGAAAGATGCATCCTCATGTTGCACTCTTGCTAAAAGTTGAATTAGAGAAGCTCCTGAAAGCCAGATTCCTTTGAGTTATTGACTATGCAGAGTGGATCTCTAATATTGTACCTATTTCAAAACCAGATAAATCAATCAGAGTGTGCACAGACTTTAGAGATGTAAATAGAGCATGCCCTAAGGATGATTTTCCATTACCTAACATTGATATGATAGTGGACATGACTGCGGGCTTTGAGATGTATTCTTTAATGGATGATTTTTTTGGATATAATCAAATAAAAATTTCTCCAGAGGATCAAGAGAAAACTGCTTTCACATGTGCATGGGGCACCTTCTGTTGGAATGTCGTGCCATTTGGGCTTAAAAATGCTAGTATGTTGATGATACTTTAGAAAAATCTATGATTAGAGCTGAACATCTAAATGACTTGAGCAAAATACTAGACAGAATGGAAAAATTTAGTCTCAGACTAAATCCTAAGAAGTGTGCTTTTGGTGTCACTTCTGGAAAGCTCTTAGGATACATAGTTTCAAAACAGGGCATTGAAGTTGATCTAACTAAAGTAAAGGCTATCATGGAAATGCAACCTCCCAAAAACATTAGTCAAATGAGGACATTGCAAGGAAGATTTCAATCTATCAGATGCTTCATATCTCAGCTAGTAGACATATCACAGCCTTTTACAAAAACATTACATAAAGCTGTGACATTTGCGTGGAATGAAGAATGTGAGAAAAACTTTAACCATATCAAGAAGTATCTATCAAATCTGTTGGCAATTTGGCTGAGTTGATTGCATAGATGTTGTCATTATGGAAACATATGATCCACATGAAGATTGCACAAGTCAGAGAGCAATTATGACAAAGTGCATTGCATATTTGTCTAAGTGTGAGACAGTATTTTTACCAGTATACCCGGACACAATTTTTTTTTGTGACATTGACTGGAGTGATTTCAGTGCTTGCGCACTTGAACATAGACTCTACAGTGACTAATGATGACCCATCTCAGAGAGAAATTCATTATGGCATGTATGGAAGAAATTATGATAGTTTTACTGAAGATAGAGTGAATCTGACAGGACAGTATATGAAAGCAGAATTGGTAAAGAGTTAAGGAGTTATTTTGTTTATCAAAATAATGTCTTAACAATATAAAGGGATGACATCTTAGATGTTTACTCTTGGTTAAATCTATCCGTATATATGTAAATGTATTTGTAATTTTAAAGTGTAGTGGCAACTGTTGTAATTGAAAAAGCAGCAAGCAATTGTAACAGCATGATGCGAAGTATATGAAGCATATGTAATAGCGATAGTGAAAGATCAGTAAAGAGATATTGATGCAAGCAATATAAGGTTATGTACCTTGATCTATTTTGTAATCAGTGTATATTGTACATTACTTGTCTGGGCAGTGGGCTCAGCTGGTAAACACATTCTATACTACCAACTCCTAACAGGGTTGAGGCTTCTCACAAGGCCTATAGTCCCTTAATCAGGACTGATACACTATATGTTTGTAATAGACTCCTAACAGGGTCAACATCCTTAACAGGATACTTTTGATTAGTGGATCTTTGTGGGTTCCATCCCACCGGGGTTTTCCCTTGGCCAAGGTTTCCTTCAAAAGAAATCAAGTGTTATGAGTTCTTTAGTTTTATTGCTATGCATGTTGTTTAGCTTCTTATGTTATGCATGTATAAAGATAATCTGTTATACCCATAATTGGGAAAAAGATAAAGATTGTAGAATAATGATTCACCCCCCCTCTCAGTATTCCCTATTTCTAACAATTGGTATCAGAGCTTAGTTACTTGGAAAAGAATCATTCAAGGAAAGCCTAGCAGCTTGAGTAAGATCTCTATGGATATGGATCAACTATAGAAGAATCTTGAAGAAGCTCTTGAATAGATTGATATGCTTACTAATGAAAGAGACACTCTAAAAAGAAAATATGATGATGCAAAGAACATCATTGAGAAATTGAAAAACAAATTAGAAGATCTGAGATCTGAAAAGAAATCTAAAGTTCTTATTGAAGATTGTGATGACAATTTGGAAAAAGAAAATGAGATCCTTAAGCATGAATTGAAGATAGCAAATTTGAAGTTTAGTTTGAAAGAGGGAAATGGAAAGAATGAAGCAAATCTGAAATCTGAGAATGAAATTATAAAAATTGAAAATGAAGGACTAAAATATAAACTTGGAAATGTAACATCTGAACTTGAGAAAGTCAATTTGCAATATGCTAAACTTGAGAAATACAATAAGATTGTGAAAGGTGAACTGACTCAATCCAAGCAACAACTTGAAATGCTATATTCAACTAGTGATAAGATTGATACACAAGCATCGTTTCAGAAACCATTCTATGATAAGACTGGTCTTGGATTCAATACTCTTAAAGCAAATAATGAAAGCAAGGAACCAGAACTAAAAGTATCTAAAAGCTTAGATGAGAAGAAGTCTGATGAGATCAACAAATCTGAAGATATACCTAAAGAAGAAGAATCACCGAAGCAAGATGAATCATCCAAAGGTATGCAAAGAGAATTCAAAGGTAGATGTTTTGCTTGTAATACTATTGGTCATATGAAGAGAGATTGCACAAGTAGGCAATTTAAACCTCTTAATGGTTATTGTTATAACTGTCATGGATTTGGACATAGAGCTATTGAATGTAGAAAACCTAAATTTTTTGAGAATAATAGTAATAGTAGAATGTTTAGGAATACTAACAATGTAGATAAGAAACCTACTAAAGATATGAATAGAAGAAATAGAGTAATATGTTATAGATGCAACAAGGTTGGACACATTCCTAGAAATTGCAGATCACAGATTAATCCACTTGGACCAAGATATGGAAGCAATGGAATTATTTGTCAGATATGCAACAAGATTGGACATACAACAAGGTTTTGAAGAATGAACAATGGAGTTTTTCATCCTAACCCTAACCCTAGAAATCATGAAAGAAGGAATGAAGATGCAAGTAACAGATAGAAAGGTTGTTGTAGCAATACAGATGAAGTGAAGTTTCTTAAAAGCATAGATCAAGGAGACATATTCAACATTGAAGGCAATCAAAAAGGTGAAGTATCAAGTGGTAAGAATGAATCCTTACCTGACCTATCTCAAAGCACTTAATTTATGAAAATTATAGTAGATTAGGAACTTAGATTAGTGTAGAAGTAGATTTATGATGAATTAAGTTTTGCGTAGTTAATGGAAGGTAGTTTATGATATTCTAATTCTATGGTTAAGAGTGCAAAGAAAAATATTATGTTTTGCGAGATCACAAGAAGTTTTAAGTTTTGCAGGATAGCAGAAATAGCTTTTTGGAAAGAAGCAGTAAAAGAATTGAATGCGATGTCAGAACTAAGTGATATTGAAGTAATAAAAGTTATGATCGGTGTTATTTGATCATCAAAGTGAACACAAGTGTTAAAGAGATCAAAAAGTAGTGATTGGAAGCTTTTTGCAATGATTTGGTGAAGGATTTGAGCGTTGAATCTACGCAAGCCCTAAATTCATGAAATTGAGGTATTTTACTTGACAGATCTATGAATCAGTAAAAGGAATTTGAATTAATCATGGATGTATCTTTAATTCACAATATTAGAGATAAAAATAGACCTAGAATGAAGAGGGAACCAGTTGAACCTCTGGAAGAAGACCCTAAGTTAGCTTTATCATCCATACCAGATGGAGTTTTGCATTTAGAGAATGTAAGAAGTTATCTGGGATGCAAGTTAGAAACCATCAGTGATAGAGATTTTACAAGTGAGTATGAGAAGATTTACAACCAGGACATGTCATTGAAACAAGGATATGATCATTTGAAAGATAATGAGATTGTTAAGTATGCATTGCAGTATGAGTTTGATAATGAAGAATGCACTAAGATAATCCTTAGCAGAATTCATAATGGGAAGTTTTGGCTAGAAGATAGAGTAATAGACATTATGGCTAATTTGATTCATGAAGTCACTAGACTATCTAAATCTAGAGTTATTCCTTTAAATGAGAAGAACATGAGAAAGATAGTCATTGATAACACTAATTCATCCTACAATGGCAGAGGAATTGTAATTAGTAAGGTCCAACAACCTGATGTTAGATACCTTTGCAAGATCTTAACAACAAAATTTTGTGCAAATTCAAGAGAGGATGACATGGCAGCTGGAATGGTACACATAGCTTATTTGATGTGTGTTGACAAAGTCCCAGTTGATATGTGTGAAATTCTAAGAATTCAACTGTTTGAGAACTTGGAGAAGATTAAGAAGACAAAGTATGCACAATTTAGATTCTCATCTTTGATCACTTACATGTTTTTTCATCTTTTGAGGAGATTTCCTTACACCATAGGAAATGATTGGAATGATGGACAAAATACAATGGAAAGGATTAATGTAGTATATAGAAAGCATGTTATTGACAGTGTTAATGAGAGTGTAGTACTTGTTATTAAGACATTTCAGAATATTATGTCTAGCAGATCAAGGATTCCACAGTCTCTTGTGGAGAAATACAAGAATGAAATATGTTTTATGGTTGACACTAACTTTACATACATTGAAGCAGTTGAACCTAGAATTGAGTTCATAGACCCTCTTGGCTATGAAATATCTGAAATAGAGATAGAAGAATATGTGAATAGGCTACTTAAGTGTAAAGTTGACACCCACAGTAACAGATTTGGAACTTTTGAAGAAAATTTCAACTCCGCAAAGGCTATACTTGAGGAGAAATAGTCTAAGAAAAGAGTTGACAACACTATTAAGAAAATATTGAAGGATACAGGACTGACAAAGAGAGAATTCTTAGTGGCAAAGAAGACAGCAGCAGTAATCAAGGATATTGGATAGAAAGATATTTTATCTATACCTCCCTTATCATCTAGTGCAGCACCAGTCAAGGTGAAAGTAGAGGAACTTGAGAAGGAACAAGTAGCAAGCAATCCTACTAGATCTACTTCCTCCACACCAAGCAAGAGAGTGAAATAAATTGCTACTAGACTTGGTAAGAGGCAGAAAACTTTGGTGCCACCAGTACCTAGGAAAATTGCAGAAATTAAAGATGATGACACTACTATGAAGAAGAAAGCATGGAAACCTAGAGTTGAGAGAGTGAATGAAGAAATTATAAAAGATGGAGATTTCACTAAAATGAATAAGTACTAAGACCTTTATGACTATTCAGATAAATTGAATCTTGAAAATGCAGTGGTCAAGCATTTGATTCTGGCTAATAAGAGTTTTGACTCTATTTAGGGAAAGATACCTAATGAATTATTGAAGAAACTTGCTAACAAGAAGATGAGAGCACAAGAAGAAGACAAATCTATCAGAGAGAATCTTGTGAAGAAACTATGTGATGTAAGAGATGATAATCAGCTTAAACAAATTCTAAAGCCCATTAGCACCCATTTAAGGACAAAAATGAGAACCATTCAGATTATGGCAGGACAATATGAACAAGTGAATGCAGAGACTGAACAAGCAATAGTTAAAGTTATGGTAGAAATTGTTGGAGAGACATCAGTTGCAATAGAGAAAGCAGAAGAAGTAGAACAAGAGGATATTCCTTCTCCACTGGCTATTAACATTGAAGAAGAATCTATGAATGTTGAAGGCACAAGGATCACCTTGGATACTAATGATAATGTATTCAAGAATCTAGAGAACATTGTTGACAATTCGGCTCTTGATGAACCGGATAGAACTGCAAAAGGAGAGTAGACCCAATTTACTATTGAAGAACCCAAAGTATCAAAAGTACAAGCATCTATACCCTCTAAAGAAGAAATTAGTCTTACTCTTGAGACTGGAAAGAAGAAACAAACTGGATCTTTGTTTGAGGATTTGGGAAAAAAAGTGGATGATGATGATCAAATGGAATTGATCACATCTTTGAACAAAATCATTGGGAAGAATAAGAAAGTTAAAAGTCTAAAAGGATGTTTGAAGGACCTAACTAAAAAGCTACAAAGTATTGTGACCACACAGATTATAGAAGCAGACCCTATGGACAAGGCAAAGAAAGTGATGAGCACTTTTGATGATGAGTTCACTAACCTAGCTGATATTGCAAAAGTGAAAGCACAAGTAGACTATGAGGCTAGAATGTTATTGAATATCAATTAGTACATCATTAATGATATCAGTACTCTTGATATTTGTATCAAATATTTTAGGAACCATTTGGAGACTGGAAAATCTTTGTACATACAGTGTACAAAATTAGAAACTTTGACAGCTGAGGAGGTTCAAAAGATAAAATTGAAGGAAGCTAAGATTCTGAATGAAACAAACCTTCTATCTAACCCTAATGTGAAGGTCTGTGATGTTGAGAAGAAAGTTAGGAAACTTTTTGATGAAATCATAATTTTACAAGATGAGAAAGATAGGAAGTTAAGGAGATATACTCTTTTGAGAGAGCATGTTTCTATGAAGTTGAGTGTTATTGAAGAGCAATTAGAAGATTGTCTTATAGCTAAGACATCTTTTTAGAAATTCAACTTTGAGAACCTCCAAGCTTGTCAGATAGCATCTTATGGACTGAGCGCACTACTCAATGTGGCTAATTCTATTAAGAAGTCATGGGAAAAGGAGATAGAAAACATGAAGATAGATTTTGCAGATTGTGTTGCAAGCCTACCGGCTTTGCAATAAATAAATTGAGGTATAACCTTTTTTTTTTATACAATTTTGTAGCCCTCCCTACTATTATTTTGTCATTGTTGTCAAAGGGGGAGAGATATTTAGCAGAAAATTGATAGTATATGATAAGAGTTGATACTCTTAGGGGGAGTATTGTATTATAGATAAGATTTTTGAGGAGTTATAAGGACAGTATATATATATATATGTTATACTATGGCCACAATTTTGTCAATTTTGAGATTTTGGAGTTGCACACTTAGCCAATTTTCTCATATGTTGCCACCAATGACAAAGGGGGAGATTGTTGGCAATTTGGCTAAGTTGATTGCATAGATGTTGTCATTATGGAAACGTATGATCCACATGAAGATCACACAAGTTAGAGAGCAAGTATGACAGAGCGCATTGCATATTTGTCTAAGTGTGAGACAGTATTTTTACCAGTATACCTGGACACAGTTTTTGTTTGCAATGTTGACTAGAGTGAGTTCAGTGCTTGTGCACTTGAACATAGACTCTATGGTGACTAATGATGACCCATCTTAGAGTGCAAGTTAGTACAGTATGTACGAAAGAAATTATGATAGTTTTACCGAAGATAGTGTGAAGCCGACATGATAGTATATGAAGGCAGAATTGGTAAAGAGTTAAGGAATTATTTTGTTTATCAAAATAATGTCTTAACAATATTAAGGGATGACATCTTAGATGTTTTTTCTTGGTTAAAGCTATTGGTATATATGTAAATGTATTTGCAATTGTAAAGTGTAGTAGCAACAGTTGTAATTGTAGTAAGCAGCAAGTATTTGTAGAAGTATGATGCGAAGTATATGAAGTATATGTAATAGCAATAGTGAAAGATCAGTGAAGAGATATCGATGCAAGCATTATAAGGTTATGTACCTTGACCTATTTTTTAATCAATGTATATTGTACATTACTTGTTTGGGCAGTGGGCTCAGCTAGTAAACACATTTCATACTACCAACTCCTAATAGGGTTGAGGCTTCTAACAAGGCCTATAGTCCCTTAATCAGGACTGATACACTATATGTTTGTAATAGACTCCTAACAGGGTCAACATCCTTAACAGGATACTTTTGATTAGTGGCTCTTTCTAGGTACCATCCCCACCGGGGTTTTCCCTTGGCCAGGGTTTTCTCGAGAACAAATCATCTGTTATGAGTTCTTTAGTTTTATTGCTATGCATGTTGTTTAGCTTCTTATGTTATGCATGTATAAAGATAATCTATTATATCCATAATTGGGAAAAAGATAAAGATTGTAGAATACTGATTCACCCCCCCCCCCTCTCAGTATTCCCTATTTCTAACAAAATCCTCCTATCTTGATGCCTCCCATTCCAAGGAAGCCTTTGATCTTATATGTCTCCACTACAGATACATCACTAGAGGCATTTCTTGCACAACATGATGAGAACAAAAAGGAAAGAGCTATATACTATATTAGTAGAACATTGGTTGCATATGAGAAGAACTATTCAATGATTAAGAAAGCTTGTCTAGTTGTGATCTTTGCATCACAGAAACTGAGACATTATATGTTAGCTCATACCACACATTTGGTAGCTAAAATTGATCCACTCAAGTACCTACTAAGCAAAGCTTCCCTCACAGGTAGATTAGCTAAATGGGTCATGCTCTTAAGTGAATTTGACATTGAATATGTGGAAAGAAAAGCTATCAAAGGACAAGTTATTGTTGATCAATTAGCAGATGCACCTATGATTAATGATACATCAATGCAAATGGAATTTCTAGATTCCTCTATCATGACTCTTTCTTCTAGAGAATGGCAGTTATTCTTTGATGGCTCCTATACACAGAATGGATCAGGAGTAGGAATATTGTTCATAACTCCTCAAGGATACTCAATCCCAAAAGCATTCAGATTAAAGTTCCCTTGCACAAACAATATTGTAGAATATGAAGCACTTTTGAATGGTATGAAAATAGCAATTGAATGGAGAGTAACAAAATTACACATTCATGGAGACTCAACTTGTTATCCATCAAGTCAATGATGTGTACCAGACTAAAGATGAAAAGCTCATCCCATACAAGAGAATGGTAGATGATCTAAAAAAATATTTCATATCTATCACATTTGAGAAACTACCTAGAACAAAGAACAAGGTTGCCAACACAATGGCAATGCTATCTACTTTATTATAGCAGCCTGAACATGAGCTATGCAATGAGTTCTTGGTGGAAGCACTATCTTATCCTACATATGATTCCCCTAAAACTCACATGATCTGCACTTGTTGGTCATGATTCATCTAGATACAAACACCTATTTTCCTATCTCCAAGACCAAATCATTCTTGATACCTTCAATTTCCATGAGAAGAGATACCTTATCTATAATGCCTCCCGATATGTCATCATTCGTCACGATCTATACAAATGAGGTCTAGATGGTACCCTACTTAGATGTTTAGAACGAGAAGAGTCTCAATGTGCATTAGAGGAATTCCATGATGGTATTTGTGGGTCACACTCGAATGGTTTAACACTAGCTTGAAAACTTATTAGGGTTGGGTACTATTGGCCTGAAATGGAGAAAGAGTCTATCAAGTTTGCTAAGAATTGTCAAAAATGCCAAGTGCATGGCAACTTAATTCATGCTCCAAGGAGAGATCTAATTCCCTTTACTACACAATGGCCTTTTCATCAATGGGCCTTTGATCTTATAGTAGCTATAAATCCTCAGTCTTCTAATGGACATACCCATATAATCACAGCTACAAATTATTTTACAAAATGGGTAGAAGTAGTCCCTTTGACACAAGCAACTAGAAAACAAATATCTATGTTCATATTGAACTATATCATATGCAGATATGGGATACCTCATTCCATAATCATAGATAATGGTGGAAAATTCAAGAACAAAGATCTAGATGATTTATGTGCTAAATTCAAGATTACACAACATTGGTCATCTATCTACTATCCTTGAGGGAATGGACAAGCAGAAGTTTCTAACAAGAATCTATTGAAAATATTGCACCGTACAGTTAATAAAATAGGAAGAGACTGGCATCTCATGATCAATCCAACTCTCTGGACCTATAGAACAAGTATCAGAATGCCTACTGGGGCTACACCTTTCACTTTAGTTTATGGGTCTGAAGTGGTACTGCCTATTGAGGTTGAAATTGTGTGTGTGAAAATTGTACCTGATCTGTAGACACAACACTTCAGTAAAACATTAGAGGTTAGCTAAAATCAAAATCATGCAAAATTGAAAACTATCTAACCAAGCGATTTACTGCCTTCTAGTAGGTGTGAGATTAATGTTCTCAGATTGTAATCGAGATCAGTGACCTAGACAACACCTAAATGAAGGATTTGAATGCAAAAGATGGATATGAAATTGAATGCAATTAATCTATATTTTTTATATTTTCTATGCAATAAGAATGATAAACTGATATGCTATGAATGCTATTGAAAACTGATATGAAATGAATGCTAAATGATCTAACAATGAAGATTCTAACAATGATATGAAAACTATGAAATTCTATGCTAAGATACAAAAACTATGCAATTGAAATTGATCTCACAAAGCTTTGAATTCGCAAGTTGATTCTTTCAAGCTCCAATTGTGCAAATTCTCCAAATCTGATATGCTATGATTCCTGTAGAGTAAGTTTGCAATTTGCGAGATGATTGAGAGATGAGTTATGAAGAGATGAACCTTGTTTTTATAGAAATCTAGGGCTTTGGAGGTGCATGAAAAAAAGTCATAAATCACTCAAATAACTCAGGTTGATTTTTGAGTTATTTTTAAATAAAGGATAATTAACTCACAAAAACATGCAAAAGCTAAGCTTTAACTCAAAATAGAGTTTAGTTTTAATTGATAATTGATAGTTGTTTGCTTTTATGATTGTGCATGTTTTATTTATGAATTAATTTAATAATAAAGTGATTTATTTCCAACTTAACTGCTTTTAAAAATAAAATAATTGATTTATGGATTAATCAATTATTTAATCAAATTTTTATTAAAAACTATATTATTAAATAATGACAACTTGCTTTAATTAATTAAATAAAAATTTAATCAATTATTCATAGGATATTTGGATTTATTGTCAAAATTAAATAATACAATTAATAATAGATAGAATTAAATTTAATTACACAATTAAGTGGCAAGATATTAAATCTAATTAATTAAATATAAAAATATTCAATTAATCAAGCTTTTGGATAAATGTGATTTATTGTCAAATAATTATAAAATTAAAGATAATTATGATGATTAGGAATATTACTAGGAATATTCGCCGATGCAGAATTTAAGATAATCAATTATGATTCAATGATGTTTAGATGTGCCTTAGGTTAGGACTTCGATGTTGATTTTGTTCAATTTAAAGATGTAGGAGATTAATGAACTTATAGCCCATTTTTGGGGTATTACATTTTGCCCCTCTTTGAATTATTGTGTGAAGCGTAGCGGTTCAAAGATAGTCTGTGTTTGATAGAGATATGAAACTGATTCAAAAGATAAAACCGATCTCAAGATAGAAACCGATTGAGAGATATTGAGATAGGAGGTCCTAAATGACCAGAGATAATGTTCACTATAACAGCAAATGAACCTATGATTGCGAAAAAGTGTCAAAACACCTGATTCCAAACCTTAGGATTGATAAGAAGTGAGTGACCTGTTCTAGACTTGATTGTCTTAGCAGAACTAGCAGGTATCACATCTGAATCCTTTAGTTGCCGAAGAACCAAGGAAAGAACACTATGATCTGATGGTTGCAAAAACTGATACAGATTACAAGATTAAGAGAATACCAGATTGATATGGATCAACGAATCTGATATGCCCCAAGTGATGATAGATTTGCCCCAAGCGATGAGGACTTTTGATGAATCAGCGACTAGACGTGATTGTTGTCTTGATCACTGATGAAAGATATTGATAGACTTGATCGATAGAATTTTGATTTACAGACTTTGAATTGATGTGCAATACCATGCCCCCTTCGGGATTAAAATTGAAATCTGACAAGAAAAGTCAGCGTTGAGAGCTCAGAAGCATGTTAATTGATTTGAGAAGTGGTTAAACACATCCAGTGAATGCATTCTGCATCGTTTAGAGGTCCTAGAGACCAAGTTTGACTAGGTTTGACCATGATTTGACCATGGTTGACCAAGTTGAAATTTTGATAGTTTGATGTAAGATAATCAGTTAAGTTGAATACTAGATTTCTGTGATGATTGAAGGTTGATTATGCAAGCAATTAATAATATGAATGATCTCAAATTTGAATTTTGATCCCGAAAAAGGATTCTACTTGCTATTTCATTGGAGGAACCTTCATGTGAGATTCAACTCTTGTTAGATTTGAAGATGTGAGTGGAGAATTGTTTAAGCATTGAAGTTCATTTCAAACATTTGTGAGATCATGCAAACATGCAAAATGCAAAGAGACATGCAAAATGAAATGCAACCTAAAACCTAGGACCTAGTCATTGATCATGTGTCGATTTGTTATCATCATTGAACTTTTAGGTAACTGGATAAATCAATACAATGCCCACTAGCCATGAAACCATAGACATATGAATATTGATTTGTATGCGCAAGAATCAATACAACACCCACTAGTTAGACAACCATGGACATATGAATATTGATTTTATTTTTGAAATGTCAGAGTAGATATAAGCACCAAGGCATAAACGCTAGGATGACCTGAATATCATGTCCATTTTTATATAGCAATTTGTATAAGCATCAAAACATAAACGTCATGATGACCTGAATACGCCTTGCATTGCAAACACATCAAACAGTCAAGAGATCATTCTAAATCCAATGTGAATTACCCGTAGTGACCCTTTATCGTTCACATCCTTAGGCAAGATTGCATTCCATAGTAGGAGAAAGAACTTACTCAAAAAGACAATAGTTAGATCAAACTTCCTTGAATTTTCTGGGTATCAATGGTCAAGGTACGCATGGCCATCCAATTTGAGATAGAGGCTCTTATAGTCGGACACCATTTCAATCCAGAATTTTCAAAGTTGTTAGATTTTCACATACAAGCAGAAGACAAAGAAAAGATTATGCCCCCAGTCATCACTCTCTAAATCCTATAAAGGACATCATCGAAGAGCTCAAAGGGACACAATATGCAAAAATCTCAATGCGAATTAGTAAGCATATAAGGAGATAAAAGCATGTAAAAAGAATAGATTATTTTCAGTTGAGTTTTGATGTTTGATTGCGTTGTTGTAGATGCAAAATCCTTTCTGGAGACAAGACTGACTAACTGACTCACATGAAGCTTCAAAGGACTCTGACTGGATATGATACATCTTAGATACATGGGAGACCATAGGATATGACATTGATTGCCCCCAAGTGTTAAACATTGATAGGATATAGACGCTTGAGCTGATTGGTGTACAGATCGACTTATTGAAAACTGGAAATGCAGAAACAAACCGGGAGATATGTACAAACTAAAGCAAGACTGAAAGCTAAGAAAGACCAAGATTGTGCTGATAGATGGAGTGTTTGGAACAAGTGGCACCCATTTGCTGGGTTTTCACCATCTTGGAAGAGATTCTATTTTTGCTACCAAGGTGCCTATTTCCAGGTTTTCACCAAGGCACTTTTTCTTCTTTTTCATTTTTTTTGTATTTTTCATTTTTTCAATTTTTTTTTGAATTTTTGGATATTTTTTAATTTTTTTGCGAATCATCAAGGCGCCTATTGCTAGGTTTTCACCAAGATGTTCATTTTTTTTAGGACTTTTTCTAATTTTTAGGATTTTTTCAAGATATTTAACCATAGACTGAATGCCTTAGGCGTAGAATTTCTTCAGATGGAGAACGTTGATTGGTTCTTGGAGCTGTTCTCCTTCAGTCGTTGAGAGTTGATAGGCACCAGAGCCAAAAGTAGTAGTGATTACAAAGGGACCCAGCCAGTTGGGTTTGAACTTCCCCTTGCGTTCTCGATGGGATTGATTTTTAGGATTTTCTCTGAAGACTAGATCACCAACCTAAAATTCTCTATGTCTGACTTTCTTGTTGTAGCCTCTAGACATTCTCTTCTGATATACTCTAAGATGATCATACGCTGCTTGTCTACACTCATCTAGTAATTCTAGTTCTTGTAACCTAGACACTCTGTAGTCATCATTAGTTACTAGACCATGCATTCTGATTCTGAGTGATGGGATTTCAACCTCAATAGGTAGTACCGCTTCAGACCCATAAACTAAAGTGAAAGGTGTAGCCCCTGTAGGCATTCTGATACTAGTTCTATAGGCCCAAAGAGCTGGATTGATCATCAGATGCCAGTCTCTTCCTATTTTATTCACTATTCTGTGCAAGATCTTCAGGAGATTTTTGTTTGAAGCCTCAGCTTGTCCATTCCCTTGAAGATAGTAAATAGAAGACCAATGTTGTGTAATCTTGAATTTAGCACATAAGTCATCTAGACCCTTGTTTTTGAATTGTCCCCCATTATCTGTGATTATAGAGTGAGGGATCTCATATATGCAAATGATGTAGTTCAGGATGAACATAGAGATCTGTTTCCCCGTTGCTTGTGTTAGAGGAACTGCTTCTACCCATTTTGTAAAATAATCTATAGCTATGATTATATGGGTATGTCCATTAGAAGAGTGCAGATGGATAGCACCTATGAGATCAAATGCCCATTGTTGAAAAGGCCATTGTGTAGTAAAGGGAATCAGATCTCTCCCTGGAGCATGAATCAAGTTGCCATGTACTTGACACTGTTGATAGTTTTTAGCAAATTTAATAGCCTCTTTCTCCATTTCAGGCCAATAGTACCCAGCCCTAATAAGTTTTCAAGCTAATGTTAAACAATTCGAGTGTGACCCACATATACCCTCGTGGACTTCCTCTAATGCACATTGAGACTCTTCCCGTTCTAAACATCTAAGCAGTGTACCATCTAGACCTCCTTTGTATAGATCATTACCAATGATGACATATCGGGATGCGGATCGGATAAAGTTTCATTTCTCAAAATGGTTAAAGGACTCAGGGATGATTTGATCATGGAGATAGGAGAATAGATTTTTGTAGTGAGATGAGTCATAACCTACAATAGTGTAGATCATGCGGGTTTCAGGGGAGTCATATGCAGGATAGGATAGGGCTTCCACTAGGAACTTGTAGCATAGTTCATGTTCAGGCTACTGTAAGAGAGTAGATAGTGTCACCATTGCATCGGCAGCCTTATTCTCCGTTCTGGGTATTTGCTCAAATGTGATAGAGATGAAGTATTTCTTTAAATCATCTACCATTCTCTTGTAAGGAATGAGCTTTTCATCTTTGGTTTGGTACACATCATTGACTTGGTGGATAACCAGTTGTGAGTCTCCATGGATGTGCATCTCTGTAACTCTCCACTGTATTGCCATTTTCATACCATTGAGAAGTGCCTCATATTCAGCAATATTGTTGGTGCAAGGAAACTTTAGTCTAAATGCTTTGGGTATCAAGTATCCTTGAGGAGTGATGAACAATATACCTGCTCCAGATCCATTCTATGTGTAGGAGCCATCAAAGAATAATCACCATGCTCTAGAAGAGAGGTGCATGATAGAGGAATCGAGAAATTCCATTTGCATGGGTGCATCATCAAACAGTGGTGCTTCAGCTAATTGATCAGCAATGACCTGTCCTTTGATAGCTTTTCTTTCAACATATTCAATGTCAAATTTGCTCAAGAGCATGACCCATTTAGCTAGTCTACCTGTGAGGGCAGCTTTGCTTAGTAGGTACTTCAGTGGATCAATCTTAGCTACCAAATGAGTGGTATGAGCTAACATGTAATGTCTTAGTTTCTATGATGCAAAGATCATAGTGAGACAAGCTTTCTCAATCATAGAATAGTTCTTTTCACACGCCACCAATGTTCTGCTTATATAGTAGATGGCTCTTTCCTTTTTGTTCTCATCATGCTGTGCTAGCAATGCCCCCAGTGATGTATCTGTTGCGGACACATATAATATTAATGGCTTCCCATGAATAGGAGGCATTAAGATAGGAGGATTCGAGAGATAATTCTTGATATGATCAAAATTCTTTGCACAGTCTTCATTCCATGCAAAGGTCACACCTTTATGTAATGTCTTTGTGAAAGGTTGTGATATGTCAGCTAACTGTGATATGAATCTTCTGATGGACTATACTCTCCCTTGCAAAGTTCACATTTGACTGATATTCTTGGGAGGTTGCATCTCTATGATAGCTTTCACCTTAGCTGGATCGACCTCAATGCCTTTATTTGAAACTATGTATCCTAAGAGCTTTCCAGAAGTGACACCAAAAGCACACTTCTTAGGATTTAGTTGGAGACTAAACTGTTCCATTCTGTCTAGGATCATGCTCAAGTCTATTAGATGTTTAGTTCTAATCATGGATTTTGTCAAAGTATCATCCACGTAATCCTCCATTGTTTTATGCATCATATCATGAAAAATAGATGTCATTGCTCTTTGATATGTAGCTCCAGCATTTTTGAGTCCGAATGGCATAACATTCCAACAGAAGGTTCCCCACGCACATGTGAAAGCTATTTTCTCTTGATCTTCTGGAGTAATTTTGATTTGGTTGTACCCAGAAAAGCCATCCATTAAGGAATACATTTCATAGCCTGCAGTCATGTCCACTATCATATCAATGTTAGGCAGCGGAAAATCATCCTTAGGGCATGCTCTGTTCACATCTCTAAAGTTCGTGCACACTCTGATTGAACCATCTAGTTTTGAAATAGGTACAATGTTAGAGATCCACTTAGCATAGTCTATGACACGGATGAATCCAGCTTTTAGGAGTTTTTCTAGTTCTGCTTTGACTAAGAGTGCAACATGAGGATGCATCTTTCTCAGTTTTTGTTTGATTGGTTTTACTCCAGGAGCAATGGATAGATGGTGCATAATGAGATTGGGATCCAATCCTGGCATATCTGAATATTTCCATGCAAAATTGATCTTTTTTTCTGATAAGAATGTAGTGAATTTTTGTTTCTCTTCTTCTGATAGAGATTGTGCTAACTGTACCAATTGTGGTTCCTCTGTTGTACCCAAATTGATGGATTGATTTGGCTCAATTAGAACTGGAGATCTATCCTATAAATGACTCAAAAGGACATCAAATATCTCATCCTTAGGCACCTGAGAGAGGTTTTCACCTTCAGATATGTCTTTTCTTTTTACTTTTGTTGGTTCTGAGACTGCCACAAAGTGGTTTTCACCCTCAGAACTATTTTTCTTTTTCTTTTTACTCTTGTTTTTCTGACTAAGATATTTGATGTCCGACTCAGTCATGTTGACACTCGGTTCACTGATGGAAGTACTCATAGACTCAACTGCATTGAGGTAACAAGCAAGGGCATAGTCACTGGAAAAGGTGTAAACACCATGGCTTGGGTTTGTGGAAGTTTGGTCGATAAGATCAAGGCGTTGGATAGTCAAAGCAGGAAAGGCTTGGGATATGGTGTTCATGGATGTGGATATGTCATCATTGGTCCTAACCCGACGCTCAAGTTTAAAGGTGATATTACAGCTCAAAATGTTCAATTCGTGAATAGGCTCAACATCATCATGGGAGTCCTCTTCAGCCCTAGGTGGATCAAACATGTTAAGTTCATTGTTTCACTCTAGACCTACATTGGGTTGAGATACATATTGGTGAATAACATCAATATATTTCTCTGTTATAAGCTCATCTTCTTCGGGAATGGCACCCCATTCATAGTCATTTGACTCAGCTTCTGATTCAGGATCTCTAGGAAATCTTAGAAAATGTGTGAAATCAGGATGAATACCCCAAGAAGGATTACCCTCAGTCTCTGACTTGAATTCATATTCATGGGAATCAGTGTCAGAATAACTATCCCCTTCCTCTTGATTAGTTTGACTACCTTCGAGATTAGTTGGTTCTTGTGGTGCAACCATCTCTTGCACTACAGTAGGTTCTTGTGTTTCTACTACATTAATTCTTTTGATAGGATCATCTTTATCATCAAGAAGATCTTTGATCTCTTTAGGCAATTTTTCATAGGGGATAAGTTCTGAACTATCTAAATCATCATCAGAGGGTTTTGTTTCTTCTTTCTTAAGAAGGGATTCTCCTGGTGCAATTTGTTCTATGACATGAGAACAACCACCTTTGAGATGATAGGGTTTCTTCTTAAACCCTAAGCCACCAGTATCTTTGTTGGCTCTACCAATATGTGAAATGGGTGTCACAAGACCCTTTCCTCTGATTCCTAGAGGTCCTTGACCAGAATATCCCATCTTGGCTATCAATTTGTTTCTTGGACCATATGAATTAGAAGGGATTGTAGGTGCTATAGATTCACTAGGTTGAACAATTTTAGATTTAGAATCCTCTTTATATAGCCATGCCAGCACAGCTTCATCCTCTTCAAATTCTTGTTTGGATACTTGCTCTGCCACAAAATTTCTTTTGTATGCTTCCATAGGTTCCTTAGGTTCTGATTTAGACTGCTTCAAGGATTGTCCATACGACTTAGGTGAGATTGGGAGAGATGTCAAAGACAAGACTGGCTCTATAGTGTATTCTCCCATCCCATTTTCTTTGATATTGATTTCTTTAGCAATGTCGTCCATCTTAGATGTGGAAGCAACATTTAGCTGCTTGATGGAAGATTCTCTGTTATTGGGAACAACCTTATCGGCACTTTCCTTCAATGTATTACAAGTTGTACTCAGATCTGCTGGGATAGTAATCTCCACTCCCTCATAGGGAAATTTCAAGCATTGATGGTACGTAGAAGGAATAGCTTGCATTTCATGTATCCAGGGTCTCCCTAGAAGGATATTGTAAGCCAATGGTAGATCAAGCACCTGACATGTGGTATCTTTGATGACCGGACCCACTCGGAGAGGTAAGACAATGGTGCCTTTAGAAGCACTTTCTTGTTCATCATAGGCTTTTATGGTGATCTTCTTTCAAGGATCAATAGCCATCTCTGAGAATCCCAATTGTGTGATTAAGTTGTAAGAACAAATGTTGAGACCTGCGCCCCCATCTATCAACACACGTTTGACTTGATGGTTCTGGATCAAGACTTCTATGTGCAAGGGCTGATTATGTGGGTGACTTAGGGAGTTGTCAATTTCCTCTGAAAAGGAGATATATTGTAGAGATGTTAGATGACCAACCATAGTCTGGAACCTGTCTAGATCTAGATCATCAGGAACATTAGAGCCGAGCAAAGCTTTGTCTAGGATATCTTTGTGAGCTGGAGATATTCAAATTAACTCAAACATAGAGATTTTTGCATTGGTATGCTAGAGTTTTTGGATGATGCTGTAAGATGTAGGTCTTGTATCCTTTGGATTGGAAGATTTCAAGGCAACCTTCTGTTTAGAAGCAGATGTGAGATTGAAAGGTATCTTAGGGACATTAGATGAACTTGGTGTTTGTCCTTTCAGATGAGCCTGAGCTTGTGATCTGGTAACCGCATTAGCTGAGGAATGATTTCTATCTCTTCGTACAATCGTGATGACATTGCAGCTCTCAGAGAGATATGGTTCAACCATATTGATGACAGCATTGTTTCCAGGGTAGGCATAGTAGACTTTTGCCCCCATGTTAGGCTGAGAAGTGGAAACTCCCTTGCCATGTTGTGGAAACAGTTCTATAAATATTGTGTGATCATTATTGTTGGTAGGATTATCGATCGTGATGTCCCCTCGATCTATCAAGTCTTGAAGGTATGCTTCAAGTGGAAGCATCCATTAGTTTTATGGCCTTTAGTCCGATGGAAAGCACAAAATGCATTATCTTTCCACCAATATGGTTTTGGATCTGGATCAGGGTTTCGGATTGGTGGTAAAGAGATCATGTTATCAGCTATCAGGGTTCTCAGGGCAGATTCCAAAGATTCTCCCAGGGGAGTAAACTTTCATTTATTATCCCATCGTTTGAATGGCTTCTTTGGAGATGGTTCAGCAGATTTTTTCTCTGAAGCTTCAATGGCTTTGGTGGCAAGGGTGAGATTGTAGGCTGGTGCCTTTGATGGGGTGCGGATAGTGTCAACAACACCATCAGAGATGATACCTTTGTTTCTATTCCAGCTCTTTTTTTTATCTTTTGAGCTAGATCCAGATTCAGACTTGTCCTTTTGAAGTGTGATTTCTCCTTTCTTGACAAGTACTTTCTCAATCTTGATTGCACTATCCACTATTTTATCAAAAGATACATGATCTTGCATTTGTAATAGATAATTGAGCTCTGGAACAAGGTTATTGATAAAGATTTCAAGTTTCTCCATTTCGGGAATTTGTCTAGCATATAGAGAGAACTTCTTTCTCCACCTCTTGAGGAAAGTTAGGAATGATTCCCCTGGATATTGCTTGAGGTTACAGATATCGATCATGGTGACCGAATGTTGAATATTGTAGGAATATTGTTGATAAAACAATTTAATCAATTCCTCAAAAGTTTTGATCATAGAAGGTAATCTTGAAAACCACTGAATGGATGCTCCTCCCAAGGATCTAGGAAAAAGATGCATTAGATAAGTCGGTTCATGCATGAATTCCATGGATTGCATACAGAACTCTCTAACATGATCTTGAGGATCAGACCATCATATTTTTCATACTTTGGTATCTCCACTCTTTTTGGGAATGGTGGCATATACAAGTTTTTGTCGAACGGGAAAGGACATAGGGCCTCCATGGAGAACTCCTTGGGTTCCTTCTCCTTCTTAAGATTGTTAAATTTGACTTGTATAGCATGCATCTATTTTGTCATAGCTATGAGTGGAGTTTCTTCCTCATGTGTGATTATATCATCAACGTTAAAGTTGGGAGGAAGCTTAGCCCCTTCCTGGGCTAATTGTAAAAAGTATGCCACTCTATCCACTTTCAAGAAATGCCTCATCATTCTCTGGAATTCATCATCATTCTGACATCGATGGATTTCAGAGGGGGTAGGTTCTTGCTTGGCATTATGTTGAGAATGGTGTCCTTGGGACCCTCCTCCTAGAGAATCATGGTTTGTCCCTGCTTGAGACATGATAGGAGTTTTTGGGCTCCCTGGAACAGATTGAGGAGGAGTTTGCTAATTACCTCTGTGAGTTGATAAAGGAGGTATGTAACCAGTTTTCAATCGAAAGTTACCAAGACCGTCGTCTTCGTAGATACCTGACTTGATGATTTGTTCAAGAGTTGGACCTGGGGTATTGGTCAAAAGCAATTTCTGAGATGTTTCTTCTGATTTCTTGTGTGAAGAAGCTCTGGTCTCCACCATTAACTTTGAATGAAACAGAAGAAAAGGATGAAGACAACTAAAGAACAATTTGATTCGAGAAAATCGGATGACGCAACCTTGTCAAGATTATGATAGTTTTGAAGATCTGATAAGATGTAGGTGAAGGAAACTGTGCCCTGGATGTATGGGATAGATCACCCAAAAGATAGCGGACACGAGTTCTCAACACTTAGTCTATTTTTGAAGATTGATTGAAGATTGATAGTTATGACAAGGTTTTGACACGAGATAAAAAGGACTCAAATTGATCAAACAGAAGACTAGATCGGATTCAAAAGATCAAACTCAAAAAATGGTAGAATACTCAATAGCTACTGCTCTGTTCCTAACACAATGATATTTTTGATAGATTCTGGAACTAGGTTGGAAACATTGGATATCTTGCAATTTGACAATTTCTGACAACTCTCTCAAATTTTTCCAAATGACACTCTGCAGACTCGTACGACACTGGGTTGTCTATGAAACAACAGTTGCTAAACTCGTACGACAGTTGGGTAGAAATGAAATGATAGTTGTAAAACTCGTATGACAGTTGGGTAGCAATGAAACGACAATTGTAAATATCATACGACAGTTGCTAACAGGATTTTGACTTTCTTGAATTTGCTGGTTTGAAAACTCGTACGACACTGGGTTCTCAATCGTACGACAGATGGGCAATACTAAAACTACACTTGACAAAAATCATACGACTTTTGAGTTTCTGAAATGACTTTTGACTCCAGAAAGAATTTACGTCAATTTTTGCAAAATTTAAGGTCTTCAGTTCTGGATTGTTTGCAAATTGTACTGTCCAGATTTTGAAGGTTATACCAGATTTGATCATTTTTAATAGCCAAGTAGATAAACAAGCACGCAGAACAGCAAGCAAGTGATTCCAAGCACGTCTGAAAATAATGAACAAGGGCAAAAGCAACCTTGCGCAGGAACAATCAAGTGACCAAATTGTGCTAATCCCTGAGAGTACTAATTGTGTATGTTCTGAAAAGTTTTGCAATAACACACATATACCTAAAAGTGAAAAATTGGCCTCTCTAGGGTTTTTAGTAATGGTTTGACTCTGCAACTTTTATGATTCAAAGGGGTGAACTCCAATCCTGGCGCACCAGGATTTTGACACAGTCCGAGAACTTAATCTTCAAGAGCTGCTAGGGAGATCTGACAACCCAACAATGAACCATACCCGTGGAGATTTCTTCCACAAGGATATTTATATAGCGGCTGTCACTACCATGGCGAAAATGGCTATTATCGCTTGAGGTTCCGTCAATGCAGTTTGCCCTGTGAAGGGATTGTCAGCTATAGTTAACCCTCTCTAAAGGTGACTCACAGATTTATACCACAAGGGGACTTGGCTCCAGATTCAAGGTTTTGACACCTCTTCACTTTTAACCCAAAAAAAGCAAGCAGATTAATCTGACACGCTAAGACAAAGTTTTGTTCCACCAAGGTCTGTGATATCAACTCCACGTGATCTATCAACCTCTCTGGGAAGAGAATGTATCAATCAATAAGAGAAGACACACTAACCAATTTTGATTCACCAAAGCTCGTGATATCAACCCTACGTGATCTATCAACCTCTCCGGAGAGAGAATGTGTTGATCAATAAGAGAAGATGCACTAACCAAGTTGAATGTGAAACGCACTAAGTATCCTCCCTACCTACAAGGATTCTATCGTCAAGAAAGATTTCTCTAGGAATCCAATCTCTCAAGAATCACAAATAGTGTTCATAGGGCCTAATTACTATGTGAGCACAGATATATTCCCGAAAGCA
This sequence comes from Chamaecyparis obtusa, assembly GCA_027943335.1. NCBI lineage: Eukaryota > Viridiplantae > Streptophyta > Pinopsida > Cupressales > Cupressaceae > Chamaecyparis > Chamaecyparis obtusa. The sequence continues at coordinate 3,020,395 of BSBK01007512.1, forward strand.
AATCTACCAAAAGCATCCAAAAAGTAGAAAGAGGAACACTTAACGCTTAAAGAAAATATGAGATGAGTCCACAAGGTGGAACACTTAACACCTCACACAAGTTGAAAATCAGTCCACAACTTAGAAAACAAGTGAGTTCCTAAAAGCACAAAAGGGTTGCCAAGTGGAACACTTAACACTTCTGTCCTATTGACCCCTCCCCTTTATGGCACTGAGATTGCAACCACGGAGCGGAAATGAGGGGCCGGTGGATTAGCGAGTCCAATAACCCAAGATAGCAATCAAGATCAATCACAAGTATTCTAAGACTACTTAATGAATCCTTAAGGGATCACAACCTAGTATCAAATTATGCAAGTGTGTAGAAATAGATCAAAAGCATGAAAAGATGCACACATGCTTGACACATAAGAGATTTATTTTAAGTCTCAAATCAAAATATTATTAGATGAAGGAGAATACCTAGGATCCTTGCAACGTGCTTAGTAGATTTTACTTGATTTTTAGCAATTTTTGTTGAGCTTTTTTATGCAAGCAAGTGACGAACTCTCCAACAAGCAAACAAGCAAACAAGATATGCAAAATATATTTAATTTATGAAAACCATAGGGTTAGCTCTAAAAATCAATTTTTAGGAGCAATAATAACCATAAATTAATCCAAATGACAACTCATATCATGCATTGAATCATATAAAAAATAAGTGCATACCCATCATAAAATTTTAATTTTTTTGCACTACATTTGACCTAGTCAACAAGATCTAATTTTTTTGATATGATTTTGGCAGAAAAAATAAAAATTCAGAATAGAGACCCCTACTAAAAAATAGAGAGCTTTCCAAAATTGCAAAAATTTTAGAAAAATCTCTTCATTTGTGCCTTAGAGACCCGTTTTATCAAAACAGACCATTTTTTGCAAATTGACTATTTGAGCTATTAAATTGCATCCAAATTTAAAACACAAATAATAGACCCCTGATATAGTTTGAAGAGTTTTCCGAAAATGTAAAAATTTCAGAAAAATATTTTGATTTGCGTCAGATATTAATTTTTTATGAAACATCAAAAAAAAATTATTAAAAATTCAAAATAATTCAAAAAAATTTTAAAAAAATGTTGAAGCTTCCCTGATATGTGTCCAACTTGCAAAACAAATTTCAGACCAAAACTCCAAGAGGTTTGGGAGATAAAATTAAATCTTTGAAACTTTAGGGTTTTAGCTCCAAGAATCAAAATCAGCATGCAAAGGTGGGTTGCCCCACGGTGGGTGCCAGAAATGTGTGTGTGAAAATTGTACCTGATCTGTAGACACAACACTTCAGTAAAACATTAGAGGTTAGCTAAAATCAAAATCATGCAAAATTGAAAACTATCTAACCAAGCGATTTACTGCCTTCTAGTAGGTGCGAGATTAATGTTCTCAGATTGTAATCGAGATCAGTGACCTAGACAACACCTAAATGAAGGATTTGAATGCAAAAGATGGATATGAAATTGAATGCAATTAATCTATATTTTTTATATTTTCTATGCAATAAGAATGATAAACTGATATGCTATGAATGCTATTGAAAACTGATATGAAATGAATGCTAAATGATCTAACAATGAAGATTCTAACAATGATATGAAAACTATGAAATTCTATGCTAAGATACAAAAACTATGCAATTGAAATTGATCTCACAAAGCTTTGAATTCGCAAGTTGATTCTTTCAAGCTCCAATTGTGCAAATTCTCCAAATCTGATATGCTATGATTCCTGTAGAGTAAGTTTGCAATTTGCGAGATGATTGAGAGATGAGTTATGAAGAGATGAGCCTTGTTTTTATAGAAATCTAGGGCTTTGGAGGTGCATGAAAAAAAGTCATAAATCACTCAAATAACTCAGGTTGATTTTTGAGTTATTTTTAAATAAAGGATAATTAACTCACAAAAACATGCAAAAGCTAAGCTTTAACTCAAAATAGAGTTTAGTTTTAATTGATAATTGATAGTTGTTTGCTTTTATGATTGTGCATGTTTTATTTATGAATTAATTTAATAATAAAGTGATTTATTTCCAACTTAACTGCTTTTAAAAATAAAACAATTGATTTATGGGTTAATCAATTATTTAATCAAATTTTTATTAAAAACTATATTATTAAATAATGACAACTTGCTTTAATTAATTAAATAAAAATTTAATCAATTATTCATAGGATATTTGGATTTATTGTCAAAATTAAATAATACAATTATTAATAGATAGAATTAAATTTAATTACATAATTAAGTGGCAAGATATTAAATCTAATTAATTAAATATAAAAATATTCAATTAATCAAGCTTTAGGATAAATGTGATTTATTGTCAAATAATTATAAAATTAAAGATAATTATGATGATTAGGAATATTATTAGGAATATTTCTCGATGCAGAATTTAAGATAATCAATTATGATTCGATGATGTTTAGATGTGCCTTAGGTTAGGACTTCGATGTCAATTTTGTTCGATTTGAAGATGTAGGAGATTAATGAACTTATAGCCCATTTTTGGGGTATTACAGAAATCCCATCACTAAGAATTAGAATGCATGGTCTAGTAACTGATGATGACTACAGAGTGTCTAGGTTGCAAGAACTTGAACTACTAGATGAGTGCAGACAAGCAGCCTATGATCATCTTAGAGTATACTAGAAGAGAATGTCTAGAGGTTACAACAAGAAAGTCAGACACAGAGAATTTCAAGTTGGTGATCTAATCTTGAGAGAGAATCCTAAAAATCAATCCCATCGAGAACGCAAGGGGAAGTTTGAACCCAACTGGCTGGGTCCTTTTATTATCACTGCTACTTTTGGCTCTGGTGCTTATCAACTCTCAATGACTAAAGGAGAAAAGCTCTGAGAACCAATCAACATTCCCCATTTGAAGAAATTTTACGCCTAAGGCATTCAGTCTATGGTAAAATGTCCTAAAAAAATCTTTAAAATTGGAAAAAGTCCTGAAAAAAATGAACATCTTGGTGAAAACCTAGCAATAGGCACCTTGATGATTCACAAAAAAAAAGAAAAAAATATCAAAAGTACAAAAAAATTGAAAAATGAAAAATACAAAAAAATGAGAAAAAGAAAAAGTGCCTTGGTGAAAACATGGAAATAGGCACCTTGGTAGCAAAAATAGAATCTCTGCCAAGATGGTGAAAACCTAGCAAATGGGTGCCACTTGTTTCAAAATGCTCCATCTATCAATGCAATATTGGTCTTTCCCAGCTTTCAATCTTACTTTAGTTTGTACATATCTCTCAGTTTGTTTCTACATTCCTATTTTCAATAAGTCGGTCTGTACGCCAATCAAGCTCAAGCGTCTATATCCTATCAATGCTTAACACTTGGGAGAAATCAATGTCATATCCTATGGCCTCCAATATACCTTAGATGTATCATATCCAGTCAGAGTCCTTTGAAGCTTCATTTGAGTCAGTCTGTCTATCTTCTCTCCAGAAAGGATTTTGCATCTACAACAATGCAATCAAACACAAACTGAAAATAATCTGTTCTTTTCATGCTTTTATCTCCTTGTATGCTTACTGATTTGCATTGAGATTTTTCCATTTTATGTCCCTTCGAGCTCTTTGATGATGTCCTTTACAAGATTTAGAGAGTGATGACTAGGGGCATAATCTTTTCTTTGTCTTCTACTTGTATGTGAAAATCTAACAACTTTAGAAATTATGGATTGAAATGGTGTCCGTCTGTAAGAGCCTCTATCTCGAATTGGATGGCCATGCACACTCAACCATTGATACCCAAAAAATTCAAGGAAGTTTGATCTAACTATTGTCTTTTTGAGTGAGTTCTTTCTCTTACTATGAAACATGATCTTGCCTAAGGATGTGGATGATAAAGGGTCACTATGGGTAATTCACATTGGATTTAGAATGATCTCTTGACTATTTTTTGTGTTTGTAACGCAAGGTGTATTCTAGTCATCACAACATTTATGTTTTGATGCTTATACAATTTTCTATATCAAAATGGACATGATATTTAGGTCATCCCAGCGTTTGTGCCTTGATGCTTATATCTAATCCAACATTCTAAACATAAAATCAATATTCATATGTCCATGGTTGTCTAACCAGTGGGTGTTGTATTGATTCTTGAGCATACAAATCGATATTCATATGTCTATGGTTTCATAGCTAGCGGACATTGTATTGATTTATTTGGTTACCTAAAAATTCAATGATGAGAATGACCGACGCATGATCAGTGACTAGGTCCTAGGTCTTAGGTTGCATTTTATTTTACATGGTTCTTTGCATTTTTCACTTTCCATGATCTCACAAATTGCTTGAAGCTTAAACGATTCTTTAACAATTCTCCTAATCTAAACTTAAACTGGAAACAAAGATTTGAGTCTCATACGAAGGTTCCTCCAATGAAACAGCAAGTAGAATCCTTTTTCAGGATCAAAATTGAAATCTGAGATCATTCATATTATTAACTACTTGCATAATCGACCTTCAATCATCATAGAAATCTAGCATTTAACTTAACTAATTATCTTACATCAAACTATCAAAATTTCAACTTGGTCAACCATGGTCAACTCATGGTCAAACCTAGTCAAACTTGGTCTTCTGGACCTCCAAATGATGTAGAATGCATTCTTGAACGTGTTTCACCACTTCTCAAATCAATTAACATGCTTCTGAACTATCAACGCTGACTTTTCTTGTCAGATTTCAATTTTAATCCTGAAGGGGGCATGGTATTGCATATCATTCAAAGTCTGTAATCTAAATTTGAAATCATATCTTTCCTTAGTAATCAAGACGGCAACCACGTCTAGTTACTAATTCATCAAAAAGACCTCATCGCTTGGGGAAAATCAATCATCACTCGAGGCATATCAGATTCATCGAGATCCATATCAATCTAGTATTCTCTTAATCTTGTAAACTATATCAATTTTTCGTAACCATCAGTTCATTAGTGTTATTTCCTTGGTTCTTCGTAACTGAAGGGTTTAGATGTGATACCAATGTGATTCTTATCGACAATTGGGTTTGGAATCGGTCACTCACTTCTTCGCAATCATAAGGTTTAGAATCAGGCATTTTGACACTTTTTCACAATCATCGGTTCATTACTGTTGTAGTTAACATTATCTTTGGTCATTCAGGACCTATTATCTTCATATCAATTTCAATCAGTTTCTGTGTCATATCAATTTCAATTTCAAACATCAGCTTCAACATCATACGTAGACTATCTTTGAACCACTGCGCTTTGCACGATGATTCAAAGAGGGGCAAAATGTAATACCCCAAAAATGGGCTATAAGTTCATTAATCTCCTATATCAACACATCGAACCAAATCAACATCAAAGTCCTAACCTAAGGCACATCGACACATTATTGAATCATAATTGATTATCCTAAATTATGCATCGGGGAATATTCCTTATTCCTATTTATCCTAATTATCTTTAATTTAATGACTATTTGGTGATAAATCCTATTTATCCTAAAGTTTGATTAATTGAATATTTTGAATATTTAATTAATTATATTTAATACTACCACTTAATTATTTAATTGAATTTAATTATATTTATTCTTAAATTGTATTATTTCATTTTGACAATAAATCAAATATCCTATGACTAATTGATTAAATTATTATTTAATTAATTAATGTCAATTGTCAAATTTAATAATATAATTTTTGAATAAAAGTTTGATTTAATAATTGATTAACCCATAAATCAATTGTTTTATTTTTAAAATCAATTAAGTTGAGGATAAATCACTTTATTTATTTAATTAATTCATGATTAATTGTGCACATCCAAAAAGCAGTTGAACTTTAAATCAGAAAATCAATTCAAGTTGTTTTAAAAATAAACTCAACTCTCTTTTGAGTTGAAAGCTGATCTCAACTTCTGATTTAAATCAAAAAGTTGTTTTTGCATGATTTTTTGTGAGTTAACTATCTTTAATTCCTTATTGACTCAAAAATCAACCTGAGTGATTTATGGATTTTTTTCATGCATCCCCAAAGCCCTGGATTTCTATAAAACAAGGCTTCAAATCTTCACAAATCATCTCACAAGTTTGCATACTTACTCTGCCAAAATCAATCCACGAATTTGCACAATCACGCTAGTGAATCGACATCTAAAGAATTGAAGCTCCTTTGCAAATCAACAACTTTTGTGAGATCAATCTTATTTGCAATTCATTGTAGCTTAATTTTGCATCTCATTTTTTCATCTAGAATAGATTCATATCAATTTTTCATTCATATTATTGCACAGAAAACCAAAAAAATAGATTAATTTACATTCATATCATATCTAGATTCTGCATTCAAATCCTTCATTTAGGTGTTGTCAAGGTCACTGATCTCAGTCCAATTTGAGAATACATACTCACATCTACTAGAAGGCAGTAAATCACCTGGTTAGATTAGTTTCCATTTCACAACATGATTTTGATTTTAACTAACCTCTAATTTTTTACTGAAGTGTTGTGTCTACAACTAGGTACAAAATTCACACACACAGCTTGAAGGGATTAACAGTCAAAGACTTTGTAAAAACACTTGTTGGAACATACACATTTCAAATCTTTTTCAGATTCAAAGTCAGTTATCTTGTTTGTATCCCACAAGGTTGCTTTGTCCCTTGTGGAGATTGCTTTTTCAAAAATATTTGTTGAAATCTATCCTTTTCCATTGGGAAATATCAAACTAATCTACAACTTGATTCAGAATACTTAGAAAACCTTGCAGAAGAAACCCTTGAAATTAGATACCCAAAGCTTTTATCTCAATTCAATTATCAAAATCTCCCCAAGTTATGTCTAGTTTGATCAAGCATCCAAAAGCTAAACTTCCCGAATCCCAAGCCTATCGAGAGAAGAAAGTTGTAGAGATAAATCTTAAAAGCCATCAATCTTTTGTGCAAGCAACCCAAGCCAAAGAAAAGTACCAAGAAAAGCTTGATAACTTGGGCTATAACACAAGAGTCAAGTAGTTTGCTTACCGATTCTGAGTAAACCATCGCTATGTTAATCTTGAAAGAGAATACTAGCTGGAGCCATCACATATCCACTTTTCCTTCAGAATCTAAGGTCCTATCTTGATAGTTCTCCATCTTAGTTTCATCCTAGTTTCATCCTTGCATCACCACCAATATTTAGTTGCATCCTAGAGTCAAGTCTTAGTTACATTCATCATCTTTTTCTTAGCAGCATCATAGGTCATCCACCTTAGTTACATCTTCATTATCCCTTTAGAAATAGCATCATTTCACCATCCTTCACCATGATTCCATTAGCAATCCATAATCAAAATCCTAAAATCCTTGATCCAAATCCATCATCCATCATCCAAATCAAAACCCACCATCTTGTACACCAAATCTAGTGATCCAAATCCATAAGCACTTAGTGTTCAAAACCTTTGAGTTGTTTTCAATCCCCTATCCTAAATCATAAATCATCCCCTTTTGGCAAAGCATTGTCTAAAGTAAATCCAACTTGTCCTTGCACAGCCTCATCATCTCGAGAAAGAGATTGGCATGCATTGATAAGAATCTAGTTGACCAAAGATCATTAGTCTATCCTAGGTTGACTGAATCCTATCATTGATCCTCCATTGGGAAAACAACAGCTCATTGTTGACACTTAGTAATCTTCCACCAGCATCCCACCAATCATCCACAAAATCTTGATCCAAATTAGAGCATCCCACCAAGCCCGCCATCATCACCAAATATCTATCACCATCTTTCACCATCCTTGATCCAAATCCAAGCATCTCACCAATCCTTGCATTGCATTTTAGAAATCCACCATCCATAGAAGCTCCTTAGATTTGCATCCATCATTCTTTAGAGTCTTTTTAGGAACATCTTGCCTCCATCTGGGATCTACATCTCCACTCCATGTCTGTCGTGACAAGATCTAAGAAAAGAAGGAACATGGATCCTTATCAAGCCCCCAGCTCATATGATCTTAACATTTCTACCAGTGCGATAGTAGCTTATGATCCCCAAATTCAACAACCTAGTAATGCATGGGATGATCCCAATATCCCCTTGGCTCCTTTTTCAATAGAAACATTTATGAATCATCTGAGAAATGCGCAAATGGTTAGTGCACTCACTGCTCATAATCAAAGAAACATGTGGACTAACTTCACACAAGAGGGTACTCCCATTCCACCATATATCCAACCTCGCATCCCTATCCACAACATATGTATCCTAGTAGAAGTATACACCCCCATCATCCAATAGATCCATGCTCCACTTCTACACATCTCACAAGTAGCTTTGCACATCCCCCGTCTTTTGCAAAGTAGTTTCACAGCCCCTACAACACAAGTGACACAATCCACTCCATTTCCTCTTGTAGGTGCACCACCATCTTCTATAGTAGCTCAATCCATCATCCCTACCCAAGGCTTTACGCATAACCAATCACCACCTCCCACACAAACCTTTACACAAATAGTTATGCCACCTTCCATGGGCCAAGCAACACCTTTCATTTCGGGAGGGATGCAATCATCCTTCCCCTTCACTTCACAAGCCTCTGCATCTACACCTTTCATTCTAGGAGGGATGCAATCATCCTTCCCCTTCACTTCACAAGCCTCTGCATATACACCTTTCATTCTAGGAGGGATGCAATCATCCTTCCCCTTCACTTCACAAGCCTCTACATCTACACCTTTCATTCTAGGAGGGATGCAATCATCCTTCCCCTTCACTTCACAAGCCTCTACATCTACACCTTTCATTCCATGAGGGAACCAATCATCCTCCCCTTTCACTTCACAAGCCTCTGCATCTACACCTTTCATTCCAGGAGGGATGCAACCATCCTTCCCCTTCACTTCACAAGCCTCTACATATACACCTTTCATTCCAGGAGGGATGCAATCATCCTTCCCCTTCACTTCACAAGCCTCTGCATCTACACATTTCATTCTAGGAGGGACGCAATCATCCTTCCCCTTCACTTCACAAACCTCTGCATCTACACCTTTCATTCCAAGAGGGATGAAATCATCCTTTCCTTTCACTCCACAAGCTTCTGCATCCATACCATCATTTTTAGGGTCAACGCAATTATTTCCCTTTTTATCCCAACAAGCCTCTGCATCAACATCATCTGTTATGGGGGCAGCCCAATCATTTCCCTTTCATACTCAACAAACTTTCATATCAGCATCACCCTTTTCATGGGGAACACAAGCATCTTCATTTACCCCCCAAAAAACATCTACCCAGGCACAAGCCCAACAAAATGCCTTCACCATAGGTATGCCTTCCATGGGTTTTTCAAATCCACCATTCATGTCCCAAACTCCCATCACATCCACCTTTCCAGCATCCTCTGCATCATAGTTCCCACTGCACACTGGTTCTCAATGGGACCTCACTAAGGAAGAAATGCAAGCCTTCAAAATACCAACCCACTTCACCACATCCATGCCAGAAAACCAACAAGCCACCTTATCCCAAGTAGCACAGCAACAACCATCACAACCTCCACTAGCTTCATCCCTTGCAAGCTATCCATTCAGAACACCTATTGCTTTTCAGCAAGTTCCTCCACCTCAGTAGAAAATCTCATCTCATTTTGCAAGCTCTTTTTCCCAACCACCCTTTGCTTCTACCTTCCCTACATCATTTCCACCCTTAATTAATGTGGGAATGCACCCAACCTATATCAGCCAAGTGCAAAGCCAAGTATAGCAAGGACCATCTTACCAAAAAGCTGCATCATTCCACCAGCCTCCCCCGCAACAACAATACTTCTAGTCGCAGTAACAAACCCCTATCATTCCCCATTAGCAACAAGCTTCCTCCTACCAATTGCAACAATAAAACCCTATCATCCCCCAACACCAGTAAATAGTTCCATATCCTCCACCGCAATATACCCCCGCACCACATCAACAGTATCCTCCCCAACAATCATCACTCCAAAATCCATTCCAATCTGCATATCTCACTGGGAAATCTCCACATCCAACTCCACAATATCCACCTCAAAATCATCCTTATTCACCAACACCACTAGACCCTTTCCAAATGGGAGTACCCGCTCCAACGCTAGTTGATGAAGGGTGCTCCCCTTAATGTCACAAACACATAACAGAAAAAGAGAAACAACAACAATAATATGCAAGAACAGAAAAATTGGCTTCTTATTATCTCCACAAATGTGGAATTACAAACTTTCAGAATTACAATATGCAAAGCCACATGGGCATTCCCTTACAATATTCTATAGGAAAAAGCCTCGAACTATTACCCAGAACTATTCTGAACTGCCTAAGACAATAATACAGCCTTCCTTATATAGGCAATTATCCACCGCCTGGGAAGGTTCCAGAATTTTAGCCAATAAGGCCGACCAAACTTAGAATTATTTTATTTTACATTTTATTACATCATAGTCAGCTCAAGATAACCTTTGAAACCTGAACAGAAATTTTGAAGAAAATTATTTTTTGCCATTTCAGGTGGCCCAACTTCCGAAGACCATAAGTCATCACCAGTTGACCCGATCAGCTATTATAACCCCATTTCGGAAATGCCACGAAGTGCTCTACAGGCTTGACCCACACAAGCACCCATCACCCAAATTTTTGACCTCATCCGAGGCCTCTAAAGCCTTCAAAACTGAGTTCAAAGTTTCTGTACCCTGCTGCCAATACCGAAAATCTTCAATATCTTCCAATATACACTTGATCTGGCAATGAAACTTTACTGGCAGACTTACATGACCAAAATGAACCTCCAAGAAAGAAATCAGATCATTCTGAGCACATGCAAAAATTACCAAAAATAGTAACTTTCCATAAATAGCAGCTCTGCACTAAAATAGCCCTTATTGAATATAAAAATAGAAATATTTTTGGGTGATGCAAGATTGCTCTTACACCCAGGATGCTCCTACATCACTAGTCCATTCCGAGTGGGAAGCAATGAAGAATGCTCTTAAGGAGCTCCAAACTGGTACAGAGAATAAGACCTTCAAGTTTGAAGAGGTGTGTCCCTACCCATTTGACTGATCAATCATAGCTGTTCCATTCCCAAAGAACTTTGAGACACCCAAGTTTGATAAATATCGAGGGAAAGGAGACCAAGTAAATCACATCAAAGAGTTCTATATGGCATGCCAAGAAGTGGCTTACAATGACAATTATCTTTTGCACCTATTCCCCAAAAGCTTGGGAGGAACTGATGTTGAGTGGTTTTACAAAATACCATGTGGGACCATCACAACTTTTTCCAAGCTCTCTGAGAAGTTCATAGCCCAATATGCCCACAATGTTGAGAATGAGTTGACCCTATTAGACCTTTGCAAATCAAAATAGAAAGAAGGAGAAAGCCTAGCAGACTACTTGCAACGATGGTATAACCTCACTACCAGGTTATCATATCAACCACCTAAGAAGCATCTGACCAAAATCTTCAATGATAATCTGCATCCCAAACTATCCCACTTCATGAGGATGAACTGCATCCAAACATATCAAGATATCAAGAGCAAGGGGATAGGCATTGAAAGAGCCCTCCTAGATGAAGGCACAATCTGGCATTATAAAAATGATTCCCAAAGTAAACCCAGTAATGATAAACCCCATTACTGGAATTGTAACAAAAACAATGTTACTGATGGAGCCACTAACACCAAGCATGTCCAAATTGTCATGGCTGGTCCTACACCAACTCTTGCATACCAACAACGATAAGCACCCATTTATCAGCAATCTCCTCAAACTCATCAGCAACCTATGCATCAATATTAGCCTCAAAATAATTAGTAGAACTATCAATAGCAAGCACATCAAGCCCATCAAGGAAATCCAACCAATCAGGTTAATGCCACCAATACTACTCCCAATCAGAACAAACCCAGAGCCTAGAATTATCAAAAGAGGATCTTCACACCACTTGGTGAACCTCTAGATGTTATCTTTCACTGAATGACCAAGGCCAACTTGATTACGTACCTACCAATCTAGCAATTTGATGATGCCACTCCTAAGCCCAACTAGTATAAAGATCATGAGTATTGTGATTATCATCATGTCAAGGGACACACTACCTTAAGGTGTATGAAACTAAAGAATTACATCCAAGATCTCATTGACCAAAAGGAGATCCAAGTAGACACACCTACTCAAGCCTCACCTAATACCAATTTGCAAATCTATCAGAATGTGTTCCCACAATACAATGCTGGGAAGAACCAAGCTAATAATAGACCTCCTTAGAACTTGGGCAAAGGCAAACAAGAAGATCACACCGGCCGCAAAGACTACACCACTACTTATATCAATTACAACAAGTTTGTTGGATGTATAACCCAAGTCGATCCCACAGTCAATGTCATCCATGTCAAAGGAGAAAATAGTCAATGTGTCATTACCACCCATAGAGGCTAGATAACCGTCATTGGTGCCCATCTAAGACCAGCACATAATGCACACAATACACAATACAACCTCATAGAACATTTTGGGAACACACCAGCCCAATTCTCCATCCTTGACCTTCTCTGAACTTCACCCCTCCATCAGGAAATCCTTGACCGAGCCCTCCATAAAGCACAAGTCCCCACATATATAAACATCATCCAGTTTAAAAACCTTGTGGGACATCTATTTGCACCATGTGCTCTTTCCTTCAAACCATCGGACATTCTAGCCCTTGCACCTGACCACACTCTCCATCTCTACATCGCCATTATGGTCAGAGATTTTTCCATCAAACAGGTCTTGATAGATAATGGCTCAGCTCTAAACTTGTGTACTCTAAAATTCATTCAGCAGATTGGGTTCACAAAAGCTAATATATCACATGAAGTGATCACAATCAAGGCATACAACAACTTGGAACGTACCTCTGAAGGTACCATTATGTTGCCTATCTAGCTAGGTCTAGCAACACAAGACACCATTTTCCACATTGTTGATCTTGACCTACCATTCAACATCCTCCTCAGCTGACCATGGATCCATTCCATCAAGGTTGTACCATCTACTTACCATCAGTGCGTCAAATTTCCACATCCAAGCATTGAGGTTACCATCCATGCTGACCCCCAACCCTTTGCATATTGTCATGCGATGGAAGCATCATTCCCTCATTCCACTCATTGTCTTGGAACTGATATTGGCACTTTTGTTGCCACCTCGTCCTGATCCCATTGCAATCCAGAGACTATCCTCACCTCCACTCTCTCTTCCATTAAGATCAACAACTAGGTTTGTGGTGAATACAGCCTAAATGATGCATTTGTAGTAGAGGCCCTCCCACTTGATCCACATATGCAAGGGCATCCGAGTCACCAAAGCAAGCCTGCTGAAGATAATCATGAAATCAAGAGAATGGGACCTATGACTTTTGAATCCCATGGCAACATAAACATTCAAGAGATGGATCCTGACATTAATAGGTGGTTATACATAGATCCCCCACCACCTGACACTCAACTTCTTGGCTACTTTAAAGACAAGTATCCCCAACCGCATAAGTATGCCACTGAACAATGGAAATATCAGGGCGGTGGTCTAGGACCATAAGAAGGCAGAAGCAAAGATCCCATCACAGCATCAAATAGTCCTCAATGTCAAGGTCTTGGCTTTAATACCCCTCACCTATGTATAAAAGAGCCCAATACCACAACTGGGGGCACCAACATCACTAGCGTTCCCTTCTTGAATAGCCAGGATGACCTTGTAGAAATTGAAGACATCCTCGAAGAGAATGTAAAGAAACCATATGATGAAATCTTCAATGATGATACCCTCCTAGGAGCTTTTGTCCTCATTCAACTCTCCATTAATCTCATAGAACTTCCCCTCATACACCCCAAACTCATAAACTAGGACCAACCAAGCATCACACACATCAATGAGTTCCAAAGCACGAAAGTGCTCCTAGAGTTCATGGGGGCATCAGGCCCATAATCAGTTCAAGATTCAGAGTCAACTCACATCTATAAGCTCAACCTAGAAGGATATTTTGGGGAGGAGGTAAGCTTTAGCTGCAAAAGTGAAATAGAAAGAGAAAAACATGAGTCTTTATCTGAAAACCCCTCTGGGGCACATTCTGATTCCAAAACAGTAAAAATAAAGGGTGTATCTTCTAGTGAAAACTTGGCAATTCAAGCGCTAGAAGATGAAGACTTGCCTCTTCCTCCTATACATGATTATAGGCCCGAGTAGTCACCAATCATCATAGAAGAAACCAAGCTAATCAACTTGGGTACAGAGGAATGTCCCAGAATCACCTACATTGCAGTATCTTTAACAGAGGGTCAAGAACTGGCTTTCACTGCACTTCTCCATGAAGCTACTAGGAACTTTGCATGGTCATACGCACACATGCCTGGGCTTGATCCTAATCTTGTTGTCCATCATCTAGTGGTGGACCCTAATGTTAAGCCAGTAAAGCAGAAGCTACGCAAAATGCATCCCAAAGTAGCTCTATTGGTAAAATTAGAACTAGAAAAGATCCTGGATGCAAAGATTATCAGAGCTATAGATTACTCAGATTGGATCTCCAACATGGTACCAGTTGTAAAGCCTTCAGGTGACATCAAAATCTACACATATTTCAGGGACCTAAACAAGGCATGTCCTAAGGATGACTTCCCACTTCCCAGCATAGACATGATCGTAGATCTTACAACAGGCCATGAGATGTTGTCACTTATGGATGGCTTCTCAAGATATAATTAGATTCATATAGTAGAAGAATATCAACACAAAAAAGAATTCACTACTCCATGGGGTACTTTCTGCTATAACATGATGTCATCTAGGCTAAAGAATGTAGGAGCCACATATCAAAGAGCGATGAAAGCAATCTTCCATGACATGATCCACAAGATCCTAGAAGACTATGTGGATGATATTCTTGCAAAATCAAAAACACACTATGAACACTTTGACATTCTTGAGAGTGTGTTTGATCACCTACGTCATTATGGCTTGAAGCTCAATCCAAAGAAATGTGTCTTTGGTGTTACATCTGGAAAGCTTCTAGGCTTCATAGTATCATGATGAGGCATAGAGATTGACCCCAACAAGGTCAAGGAAATAACAAAAATGCCTCCACTAAGAACACTGAGATAGCTTAGAAGCCTACAAGGAAAGCTTCAATCAGTGTGTTGGTTCATCTCCCAGCTGGTAGACAAGTGCCAACCTTTCAGGCATCTCCTGCGCAAAGACACAAGCTTCAAATGGGACCCCATCTATCAGAAAAGCTTTGACAAGCTCAAGGAATATCTAGCCAACTCTCCAATCCTAGTACCACCAATTCCAAGATGCCCTCTCATACTCTACATCTTGGCAACCGCTACGGCACTGGGGGTACTCTTAGCTCAACATGGTGATGACAACAAAGAGAGAGCCATCTACTATATCAACCAAACTCTTGTCGACTATGAGCTTAACTATTCACCAATGGAGAAAGCATGCCTTGCAGTGGTCTTTTCCACTCAAAAGCTTAGACATTACATGCTTAGCCACACAATCAAGCTCATTTCAAAGGTAAACCCACTCAAGTATCTATTATCAAGGACAACTCGCATAGACCTTATGGAAAAATGGGTCATGCTACTCAGTGAGTTTGACATCTGATACATTGATCGGAAAGCAATCAAAGGGCAAGTAATTGACAATCAGCTAGCAGAGGCACCACTAGTGGATGCCTATCCACTAATCATGGAATTCCCTTATGAAAATCTATGTATGATCGAAGAATAGCCAATATGGAAGCTATACGTTGACGGATCCTACACATCACATGGATCGGGGGTAGGAATCCTATTTGTCACACCTCAAGGTGACTATATTCCAAAATCATTCAAGTTGGGATTCCCATGTACTAATAACATTGCAGAATATGAGGCACTCATCGCAGGTCTCAAAATAGCCATTCAATTGAATATCACAGAACTGCAAGTGTTTGGAGATTCACAGCTGATTATCAAGCAAGTCCTAGATGAATATCAAACAAAGGATGACAAGTTGCTACCCTACAAAGAACTAGTGGACAAACTTAAAGAGCATTTCCTAAATCTATAGGTCACCCAGATACCAAGGCTTTAGAACAAAGCATTCAATGTAATGGCAACCATCAGATCCTTATTGGAGATCCCTCATGATTCAACTCAGTATGAATTCTTAGTCGAGCAGCTACACGCACCTACTTATGAGAAAGCCAAAGTAGAAATGGTGTGTGTCTTGGTTGGTCCTCAATCTCCATGGTACCACGACATCTATGCATATCTAAAAAATGGTATCATATCTCCCCATCTCACCAACAACCAACGCCAAAACTTAATTCGCAGAGCTTCCCACTACACTCTTGTAGCAAACACCCTTTATCATCGGGGATATCACAACATCCTCTCTTGGTGTTTAGATTCAAATGAGGTTGTCCTGGCTTTACAAGAGGTCCATGCTAGAATTTGTGGTGCCCACATGAGTGGCATGGTTCTAGCAAAGCAGTTTCTTCGAGTTGGGTATTATTGGCCAACCATGGAACATGATGCTTGCGAGTTCATCAAGAAATGTCTACCATGTCAATAGCATGCAAATTTGATTCATGCACTAGCACAAGACTTGCAACCCATTGTACCACCTTGGCCATTTTCATGTTGGGGCTTTGACCTCATCAGCTTAATCACTCCCCTCTCCTCAGATGGACACAAGTACATAATAATCACCACAGAGTACTTCACCAAATGGGTTGAGGTGATTCCACTCACCCTTGCTAATGGTATCCAAATATCCAACTTCATCCTTTACCATATCATCTCCCACTTTATCATACCATCTACCATTTTCATAAACCATGGCACACCTTTTGAAAACTAGCATGTGGATGATTTGTGTGCCAGACTCCACATCCATCACCATTTCTCCAAAACAAGCATATGATCCCCTAGTTGCATACCAAAATTGACTAAAAAGGATTTATAACAAGAAGGTCCATCCTAGACATTTCCAGGTCGGTGACATGGTCCTAAAGGAAAATCAGAAGGTCCAAGCACACAGATAAAAGAAAGGCAAGTTTGAGCTGACTTGTTTGGGCCCCTATGTTGTCACAACATGATTCGGCTTTGGAGCCTATCAACTATCTACACCAGAAGGTGAGCCTTTGAATGATCTAATCAACATCATACATCTAAAGAGGTTCTATGCCTAAACCAGATCTTACATATTCAAAAATCCATAAAAATTGGAAAAAGCAAAAAAAAATACAAAAAAAGCAAAAAAGCAAAAAAAAAAAATAATAATCATCCAATGGTGAAAACTTGGCAATTCAAGCACCTTGGACAAGTATGTTGGTGAAAACATAGCAAAAAAAGGTGTCATACATAGTGGACTGGGTCATTATCTATCAAACTCCCATCCCCCCCATCCCAACATCTCAGTCCTTTTTCTACCATCCCCATCCCCATCCACCATCCCCCAGCATTCCTCTTTTTTTATGTAATCCTCAAGCAAATCCACAATCCCACTTGCACATATCTTGTACCATATCTTGTATCATATCTTGTACCATATCATGTATAGTGCAATCCTTCTTGTACTATATCTTGTATAGCGAGATCCTCCTATCCCAAATCCTGAGCTTCTGTACATAGCCGTTGTAAATAATGTTTCCCCATCTATTGTACATATCATCCTATCTTTTTGTACATATCCTTGTTAGTCTTGCAGCAACATTTGATCAGAAATCTTGTCCCACCCAGCCTTGTACTTCATCAACATCAATTATCGACTATTCTTGATCACAACGATTATTCTTGAACTTCCTCATTTTCCAACAAACAACAGCACTCATTCTATCATCACTCAGTGGGTCCTTGAGGATGTATCCTTCCTCTTGTCAGACCTAATCTTTCACCAATCACACCAGGTCTGTGTCGATGTATCCTTCCACACGTTCAGACCAATCTTCCCACCATCAATCACTCAGTCACATTAAAACTCTCTCCTTGGCAAAGGATATCCTTTTGGAGTTATCATTTTGGTCTTCAATTTTGTCCTTTGGATCTTATTAATATTTTACCGCTTCTCATTGTTCTCTACTCAAATTCTCCATAATCCTTTATATCATGGTGTGCTGCGAATGCGGACAACCTGGGGCAAGGTCTTTTGATCTTTTACTTCTACCTGTGAGTCAGTCGGATGTGACCCTTGCACATTTCACATGTGATCTTCTGGGTTACATGGTGCACCTGGGAAATGTCATTTTCTTGTGGTTTCTCCAGCATCATTTTTACCATGCCTCCTTCTTGGGATCATGCATGATGCTAGGGAAACCCCGCGCGTCTTTTTCACATCAATCCTATGCAATGCTGGTGATGAAGCCTTGTGATCCTAGTATCCTTGGCAGGTCTCTAACATTTCTATATCAAACTAGGTTGTGCTCTCCACATTTTCACTTCAAGCTCCCGAAATCCCCTGCATCCTGCATCATATAGATTAATCTTGCATCTTCCATCTCTTATGTAGCTGCATCCTGCATTCTGCATTCTATCTTCATCTTGCATTCATCCATCTTTTCTCTTGGAAGCTTGGTTCTTTATCTCCCCTTCTTCCTTAGTCCTTCCCTCTTTGTTTCCTTTCGAGAAAATTCCACAATGTTTACTCCTTGCGTTATTTTCTTGAGGGGGCACAACCCCTTATTCCTCTAAATTCTAGCCTAGGGCACCTTATTTTCTTGTCTTTGACGCCACGCCACTTGTGGCATCACATCAAAGAGGGGCAAAATGTAGACACCTAAAAATCCTTTAGAAAAGAAAGTATTTTTTATTTTTTGGAAAACCCCTGATGACATCATCATTTATTTATTTATTTTTATGTCATTAAATCTTCCTATTTTAATTAAACATCTTTAATTAAAGAATCCCTCCCCAAAATCATTTAAATCAAGTTTGAATGAATTTCCTCTATTTATTAATTATTAATTAATAAATTGACCAAAAATCATTTAAATAAATAAAATATTTATTTAAATCTTAAAACCTTGGAAATATTCTAGAAATCCTTAAACCTCTTCTAGAATTTCCTAATCTCACTCTAATCTTGATTAAAAGGTGATTCCTACCTTTTTTAGTCTAAACCCCTGATGACATCATCATTTATTAATTAATTAATTATTTAATTTATTTATTTATTTTTATGTCATTAAATCCTCCTATTTTAATTAAACATTTTTAATTAAATAATCCCTCCCCAAAATCATTTAAATCAAGTTTGAATGAATTTCCCTATTTATTAATTATTTAATTAATAAATTGACCAAAAATTATTTAAATAAATAAATCCTAAACCTTGGAAATATCCTAGAGATCCTTAACCTCTTCTAGAAATTCCTAATCTCACTTTAATTTTAATTAAAGGGTGATTCCCCCATTTCCTAAGCCTAATCTCATCTCAAAAACATTTAAATAAAATTTAAATGTTAAACCCTCTTATTTATTAAATCTATTTAATAAATGAAATCTTCAATCTAAAAGCCTTTGAAATAAATAAACATTTATTTATTTCCTAAACTCCTAAATATCTTAAAAAGTCCTAGACTCTTCTAAAAAGTCTTCAATCCTTATCCTAAGCCTTGGTCCATTCAACCCCTTTGAAAGTCAATCCTTATCCTTGACTCAACCCCTAACCTTACCTCTAACCTTGACTCATCCTCCTAACCAAAGCCCTTCCCAAATCCTATAAATACTCTCCTCTTCCAAGAGCAATTCACCAATTCACCTTTCATTTCTAAGTAGAGTTATAATGCTAGAATAATCTTAGATCATAAAGCTTTCAATTATGTTTGTTAGAATAGGTCTATTTCATATTTCTTAACACATCTAGAATAGCCTTTTAATGGATTGAACAAGTTTTTTTCAAGCTTTTCTTAGCATTCATGCATCATTTCAAATCCCTTAAAATGCATTAGAAGTAAGCTCCTTGTGCTTAGAGAGCACACCCACATACCTCTCATTGAAGCAAAATAAATAATGCTCTATAGAACTTGTTTTTAGCAACAATCTTGAGGTGGCTTGGTTATATTTGTGTATGTTTTGAACTGATAAATGCTAGATTAGTCTAATGTTTGAATGTTTCAGCCTTTCAAGACAGATAACAGGTTAAAACCATAGTCTACAAATAGTAAGGATTATATATGTGTGTCTGTGTGTCTGTGTGTAAAAATATATATATTAATTAGAGTGAAATAAGATATATTAGTGGAATCATATATATATAATAGTGAAATCAGATAGGAGATCTATATATATAAGTTATGTTATATATATATATAGGAGATTGTGATTATATATAAGTATATTAAGAATAATAAAAATTAGAATTATATATATAGATACATGTGAGCATACATTTAGAAGTATAAAATCTAAATTATATTAATGAGATTCTAACATATTTTAGACTCAAATCTTATTGTTGTTAATTTATAAAAAGGGAAGGGTTGAGGCAGCCAAAGAGGGGCGGTCTAAATCCAATAAGATAGCTCCCAAGATATGGTGGGGATTAGTGTTCTCTTTAGCCTTGAGGGCTTGAGCCCGAGACAGATTAAAGTTTGAATCTGTAAACTTTGAGGGAGCCTCTTAGTGGTCTCTAAGCACTTCAGTGATTGCCTCCAATGTCTTCTCCCATCTTTATAATTGAAGCAATAATAAGATCTATTCTATAATATAGATTGGAAATAGTCAATTTCTTAGTTCATTACTTATTGTTTATTTTTATTATGAATATTATTGTTAAATTAGTAGGGGACATTACAAATGGTATCAGAGCTATGATCCTTCCATCCTGCAAGGTAAATACAAATTAATGAATCAATTTCTTGTCGATCAAAGGTATCATATTATAATATACAAATCTTACTATATCAGGAAATGTTGAAACCTGAAAACATAAATAAGTGATGAATATATATTCAAATATATATGTAAATATACTAGAAGTGTGGCTAAGATCCTCATATTATCTTAGTAATTGAGAAGAAGGCTGAATATATTCAAGGAATGGTAGTCTAAATCCCAAAAGGATAAATCCCAAGGTAGGGTGGCGATCAGCGACCTTCTAATCCTTGAGGGAAAAAGTCCCAAGGGAGGGCTTGGATATGTAAACTTTGAGGGAATCTATCAAGTGTTTGCTTAGCGCTTTGAATTGTATTCAGACCTCCTCTCTCCTTAGAACAATGCAATATTGTATCAAGCTTAGCAACAAGAAATATAGATAGCATATGAAATTAAATTACTTAATATGAAATACAGGATTCAAAATTGAAATTAAATAAAATAATGTGTATATTATGTGTGTACTTTGTGTATGCTTCGTATCCTCCTGCATCAATGTGTATGCTTCATGTCTTCAATGTGTATGATTTGTGTCTTCATACATTAGTTTGTATGCTTCATGTCTCCTCATATTCATGCATATATTTTCAAGTTTGTACTCCAAGTATTATTCTACTTCATTTATCTAGAATAATTTGAGAAAGATAAATCTAAGACATACTATTATGCAAATAGGATTTTTGGATGGGCATCATTGCAAGATGATCTGAAATCATGAGAGAAAACTTGTCTTAAAATAATAATAATAATAATGAGGAAACATTTAATTTCTTGAGGACAAGTAATTTTGGGGAGGGTGGGCCTATGATAACCCCTGTTCAAATATTTAAATATAATTTTATATAGTAATTGAATAATAATAACTATCTATTAATAAATGTATAATCATAATACATATTAATTAATTATCATTATTGTTATCATTTAACAAATTAATTAGTATTTTTAATAAATTAATAAAGTAATTAACATGAGCTTAGTTGTTGCATTCATTTGTATTACTCCATAATGAATTAAATGAATGATTATACCTGAAAGCCATGTAAACAACACCCCTTCCACGTGTGCAAGGGTAGTAGTGATTAATAAATTGGTCGAGCATGCAAATAATAATCAAGGAAGTTTATTATTATAAATGATGGATAATATGCAATGGCTTGAGGGAAAGGTGCAACAGAGTAGACATGCCCTTCGACATTGCACCCCTTCACTCCACCAAGAAGATATAATTTGTCATTGTGGAACATTCCCAGGGGAAAGAGGAAAGGAAGTTAGCATAGAAGATAGGAGTATATGAAATAAACTCCCAGCACTGATAGTGGCAGCGAACAGAACTCGATCTCAAAGAAGACATGTAGTATGTATTCTATGGAAAATTCAATAAAGTTTATATATTGTTAGTAGTTTATATTATATATAAATAAATATGTGACTGGGAAATTATATATATATTTATAAATTAATATAGATATAATAAATATGTATATGTAATAATAATTAGACATATATATATTATATGAGCATTCATTAATAGTAAGGCTTATATTGTTAGGAATGGGAACACTAAGAGGGGGGGGTGAATCAGTGTTCACTTAATTTGATCTTTTTATTTTACTTCTTAAACTTAACTTGAATGCTTAAGTACTGAAATGAACATCAACATAAATAAGAAACATGAACTCAACACATAACACCAATGTGGTTATGAGGACACTCAAATAGGTAAAAACCCCGGTGGGAATTGACATCCACTAATAATATGTACTAGTGTTTTATGATCCTTGTTAGAAGATCCTTAACCCTGTTAGGAGTTGCTTTACAATGTATTTAGTACAGTGACCTAGTCAAGGGTCAAACCCTATTAGGATTCTCTTAAAATAACCATGTTATGGGTGGGGACACATTGTCCTAGAGCTCACTGCTCAAGTGGTGAAAGCTACAACCTTCTGATCTCAGATACACACTATATCTGTTGGATGAAATGGCACTGTGACATTTCTTGTCTGATCAGTTCCTTTTATGCGCTGATGCTTTGAACTCTTGCAAAGCTCTAATACATCTTATCAACTCTTCACACACTTCTTCTCTACTTATTTCAACTCTATATCCACATCCATGCTTCATTACAACGATGCATCTAATATTTATATGCACATACAAAATAATTAACTAGGTTGGCCCTTTAATCAATTACACACAATGCTTATAATTGAATTGGCTCAAGCGTGTTTACAAAAAAACATAATTATATGTCTAAAACCTAATTAAAATAGGCACATAGCCCTTACACAACAATAATATAACCGCTAACCAAAATACCAACAGTCGGCTGCTTGCACTGTTCTTCTCTAGCATTCACTATCTGTGCAACTTGAACTCTCTGTATCTTCCTCATACTAAATCTTCTAATCATGTTCTCTTAGACTTAGCATGAATATGGTCTTACCAACTTAACTTCTAGGGTACATACCATAATTCTATCATATGCACGTGCATTGATGCTCTAACCTTCGAGTACTCTATATACTGTCCAGTCTTCAACACTTAGCCAATTTTCTGATCTTCTTATCATGAGCGTTGACTCCAAAACATCATATGACTTCATTGCCATAATGACAACACTATATTAAGTCATATACACTAGTATATTCAACTTACCAACAATCTCCCCATTTGTCATTGATGGCAACAAAGGACTATGGAAATGTTACTAACTGTCCCTTGATACAAAAAACACTTAATCATACTCTCTTATATCTCCCTTATGTCATCTTACTATATATTTTCTTTACATAGCTATAACTCCATATTCTATACATACTCCCCCTTTGACATTAATGACAAAGGTGTTACAAAACTAAATATGTACAAGTACTTACACTGATAGTACATCTAGGTATGCAATCTATAAATTTTGGATCTCTTGCTTCTAAAATGCAATCAATGCATTGATTGTTTGGAGATGGGCGCATAAGGCATATTTTAGTTTCTCCATCTTCTACAAATCTGAACTAGGACCTTGATCATATGTCACCATGGTGGCATCAGTCTCCTTGATATTCTGATTTAACACATCTAGGGAGGGCGCAAGAGCATTTCTAAGCTGAGTCTGCCTAGCCCTTATCTTTGACATCTCCTTTTCTACCTTCTCAATTTTGTCAATATGTCCCTGATATACATTGTTACACATGTTTACATCGGTAGAGGGATCTTCTACTAACTTCCTCACTTTTTCAATCATGGCCTCTACTTCTTGGATCTTCTTGTAGTGATCATTTGTCAACTTATCTTGATCCATACAATCTGCAATAATTTTCCTTCCTTTTGCTGCAAACTCTTTCAAAGTTGCTTGTCCAACTTTGAGTGAACTGAGGTCTAGTGAGAATTTTTTGACCAACTCATTTAGTCTTTTCTTCATATACTTCTCCTCTGCAACTAATGATGTTGATTCTTCCAAGTTAGAGAAATTACTCTTGAACTATGAAAGAATTGCACTTACATCATCAACAAAATGTACCTTGGACACTTTCTTATCTTCTGGTAAATTGTTGTTTAGGATATTTACTAATTCTACAAGGAGGGGATTCCTCATTACCTATTTCTCCTTAGCCTTCTCCATAGCTAAGACACTGAACTTGATCAGGTCTTCTTCTCCCCATGAGTCCAAACTAGTGGTGTCAAGTGTCAAGCTTGACAACAATGATGTTGAGGGAGTGATAGGAGTGTTATCCGTCACTTATTGCTTTACTTTTCTTAGCATTTCAACTGATGGTTCATTTCCTTTTACATCTTCTTCTCCTTTTTTTGTCTCTTTCTCTTTTTCTTTTTCTATCTCAGGTGAGTTACCACCGCATAGTGTTTCAGCCTCTTGTGTGCTTACAAAGGCTTCTTCAAACTTGTCCAAGTCCTTATCTATTTCTACCATTTCAATTTCAACATTATCAATAATGATGGTGCTATCCTTTAGTGACTCTATCATGGGCATAGACTTATCTACCTCTGTATGTGTTTCAACTACAGGTGTTGAGTCCTGAGGACCTATCATAGGTACATTAGTGGGTTGTGCCACCTTGACTTCCTTTGTCGGCACTTGAGCTATAGGCACAGTAAGTGGGTACATGTGCATGTTCATGAAAACCTTCTCAAATGCTTTCTCTATTTCCTTAGCAACTAATTCATAGTTCTTATCCATTATATTTAATGTTCTTGTCTCAGTTCTAAGGTGAGTTTTCACTAGATCTAACAGTAGGGTCTTCTCCTCTAAAGAACATACTGGTAAACTCTCATCTAAGATCTTCTCTCTTATTCTCAGATCTTCCTCCATTGCTTGTCTCTTCAAGAAATCCAAAATGTTCCAAACACAGTCTGGAATCATAGTTTTCAATTCTAGCATTGTCTTCTTAAACTTAAGCATGTGTTTGACAATCATGCCATGAATCTTTGACTTATCTATTTCACTATACTTATCATAAAATTTTCTTATTTGATCAATCATTCCTTCATCAACAATCCTTTTACTCAATACTTGAAGACTAGGTTTGAAACCTACCTCTAGAGGTGCCTGAGTATTCTTCCTACTTCTTTTTGCTCACGGGGATGGATGGCTTGCGATGATTTCTTTCTTCCTCTTACATATTTCCTTATACTCTAGAGGAGCAGTTAGGTCAATTGTTACTGTGGGCACGGGAGGGGCAACATTAGATTTACCCTTCTAATCATCTGATTTCTCAATTTTCACCTTCTTCATCTTTGGATCATCAGATTATTTTTTTGCTGCAGCTGCACTCTCTATTTTCAAAGAAATCTTCTCTTGCCTTGCTTTGTCTAGGTCTTCTTGAGATACTCCATGAATTTTCAAAATCTCTGAAGTAACCTTGGAAACTTTTCTTTTTGTTGTGGTGCTATTCAATATAGCATCTACTTCTCTTGTTTTCTCTTCATAAGTCCCCCATCTAGATTCATTAGGTTCCTTAGGTGCTGACAACAGAACTTGAGCATAAGCCTCTAGAATAGGCTCTTCAACTTCATATCCAAGTGGATGAATCCACATTTTCCTTGGTTCTAATGCTTCCATATAGGTTGTATCAGTTTCCACCATGAAACAAATTGTGTTCTTGTATTTCTCAACAATACTTTCCAAAATCCTATATATCATCTGCATTTTGGCCCTAAATGTCTTCAATTCCAGAGTCATGTAGTCCTTTAGGGTGCTTTCTATGGATGCCTTAAATGATATCTGAGGCATAGTAGGAATAGACTTGTCTAGATACAAATCAAACACCTTTCCAAGAATATGGAAGTACATATAGATTATTAAAGACCCAAACCTGAATATTTTGGTCTCGTCATGCTTGATGGCTCTTATGTTGTCTATTAGCTATGCGTGCAAGATTTCACACAAATTAAACTCTCATTTCTCTCTTACCAACCTTATTGCTGGTAGAATGGTGGCCGCTAACACACTGTTTACTCTACTAGTGTGCTATAACATGTATTCCAGTATCATGGACATTAATTTGATGTCTTTCTCCTCTATAGGATCTATTGTCATTTTGTGCCTATCACTTCTTGATTTGCAAGCCTATTCTACACATTTTCTGACATCCTTGCCTGCTGGAAGAATGGCGCCTATCCTTGAGAGTCCTATTATCTCATGAATTAGATCTCCTGTTGAATAAGGTGAAAATGGAGGCATAGTAACATACATAACATTCATCACCTATTCATTTAGAAAGGGGGTTTATAAGCATAAATATATCTGAAAATGCTTGGAAATTAATTAGATCAAAGTACATACCTCATCATGATATTAGTCTAGAAATACCTATTTTTTGAAGTTTGTATGAAGTTTCAAAAAAATTTGTCACCTATTCTGGACTGGAAATGTTGAGGCAGACAAAACCCAGAAATCTTTTCTCCAGATTCACAAAGGTCGACTTTGACCTTTTAAAAGGTGAAAGACCACATTTTTATTCTGAAGTCTGATTCTGATTCTATTCGCAGATCCTGAAAGTTCAACAAAAAGGGTACTCTGATCTGGCCTCTAATTCCCAAAACAGCACCTGCAGATATCTAAAAAAGGGGTTTTGGGGGTGGCTATATAGGGTTTTGCCTTAGTCAAACCCCCATTTTGGTGATTCCCACCTCCACAAATAGCCGATTGAAATAGTATGTGTGTGTGTGTGTATATTGAAAGTGTAAAGCTAAGATCTAATCCTCTAGATTAAAACCCTAGCATGAATATGTATGAAATAACAATGCATAGATTTGAATGTGATAGAAAATCATACCAAGCCCCCAAGGCTAAAGTACTTCTACCATTCTCACAATCCGTAGTTGTTACTCCATGATTGAATGTTTAAAATGTTGATGATGATGGATCAAGGAAGAAAGATTCTCTCTTGCTCCAAATATGAATGCTTGAAGATGCTTGAAGACTTGAAATGCTTGCTTGAACACCTTGAGAACTTGAGAGCTTGATTGCTTGAGATGAGATGTGAAAATGAGAGAGGAAGGCCTCCTTTTATAGTGAATTAGGTCACACTCCTCTAGAAGGGCCACCTTGAAGAATTAAATCCCAATTAGGTCCTAACCTTCAGAGAATGGATCTAAATTAAATGTAATTAAAGGATTTACCATTTCGGAGCCCAAAATAGCTGACCCGGAGGTAGGAAGTTAATAATCCCGAAAGCCAAATTAGCGGGAATTGAGAATTTGAAATCCTAGCAAGATAAGGTCAAGGTCAAGGTTGACCCTGACCTAGTAAGGGTTGAGGTCAACCTTGACCAGAAACTCTAACTTTTTGCCAGGATGCAGTTTAAAGGCCCCGAGGATGCCCAGAAACTTAGAAATGAAGCTGGATAAGAATAGAATGTCTATGATAGATAAAAGATCATGTGATTGACATAATGAAGGCTAGGAGGACCCATTTCTATATCCTACCTAGAAATTAGAGTCATAGAAGAGGGGAATTAAGGAGAATCCTCAGGATCCTAACCCTAATTTTACCCAGGACATACAAATGCATCCTAAATGCAGGTTTATCATGATAAATGCACTGAAAGAGGGTGCTAAACCTATCCAAATGGAAGTGCTTCCATTTTAAGATGATACACCTATTATCCTAACTAGCACTTCACCTATCCAAAATAGTTCATCATGGATCTTGCAGAGTAGGATCTGGATCCATTCTGACTCATAGAACTCATATGTCATAGCATAGTCTACTATAGGATGATTTTCCAACTACGCATACTCATCCATGAAGGTTTTATCAGGTTTCATCATTGTTTCTATGTGCACTCTTATTCTATCCAAACCTACTAGTTCCTTCTTGCAATATATGTATGCCTTGATATCTTCCACACGCATAACACCCATGGGAGTGCAGGAGAATGCACCTTCTAGGTCGTCTAGTGTGGATTTGAATGAATGGCTTTTAAACACATATCTCTTCTTCTTTGCCACATCAAATACAATGGGAGTAGCCATTACTTACTTGTATATCACTTTCCAAATGATCTCAAAGACTTCTGAATTGGCACGACAAATTAGGGCTTCCGTAACCGATCAAATGTGCTTGATAAACACTGGTGAATCAATATACAATCCTTCACACTCAAATTCTAGGGCTCCTCTTCTCTCCAATTTCTTTGAATTCAAATGTAATGAGAGATCTAAAATCTTTTGTGTACTTTAAAGTAAAAATTCTACCATTAATGCTTGCAACGTAAACCAAACTTTCATTGAAAATCTCCATCTTTTGTTCTACTATCAATCAAGAAGTGTGCTCTTGCACATAGCCTCTATTATTCTCCAAAAGGTTAAATCCAAAGGCACATACTCTGAGGGTGAGTATACTAGTTGCACAGGGGTCTAGAGATAAATTAGCTCCCCCTATGATCCTAAGGGCCATTCATCCAAATGTAGAGGGTGTTTCCATTGTGGATGCATCCAATACATTATCATCAACCTCATCCTTCTTTTCCTCTGACCAAATCAAGCTCACATCTTCTGAAGCTTTCACAAACTTGACTTCACCTTCGGCATCCAGTATTGATTCTTCTAGCTTTTTAGGGCTTTCCTAACTTTGCATCCTTGATCTATAGAACTTTGAGATGTGTCCAGCCTTGTTACATGAGTGAAAAATAATTGGAGGCCTTATATTCCTCGTCGCATTGACATGGGTTACCATTTTACATTGTCTAGCTGAGTGACCATTATAGTTACATATCTAACATGTAACATTCTAAGAACTTCTTACATTTGGGTGATTCTAATTTCTCTGATTATGCTAAGTCTTGTAATTTTGACTTGTCCTATAATTCATAGCTCTATGACCAAATTTATTACATGAATAATAGTAACCATTGAAAGGTCTTACCTTTGTATAGTTCCTTTCTATATGTCCATGCTTGTTACATGCATAACAAGTTTGATCTACTAGCTTGCACTCATTCTTGGATGGTTCAACGTGATCTTTAGTCTGACTTCCAATCTCTTTAGCATCTATGGTGTCTTCTGGTGCTTTCATTCTTGCTCGCATGTTGTCAATTTGATTTTGTGCTTCATTGAATCTAATGCCACTGGTATCTCCTTTAAGCTTTCGAGCATATAGTTGAGATTCAATTAGATCCTTTCTTGTGTGTAGTTTATCAATGTGATTCTTAGCCTCTTTCAATTCAGATTCCAATCTTTCTTTGTTGTTTCTTAGCTCCAATATTTCCATGTTTTCTTGCCTCAATTCTTCATTCAATTGAAGGTTCTCTTTGATCTGTTCATCATAGACTTCTTGATTGTTGGTTAGCTTATCATCCAATTCTTCAATTTGTTCTTTCAAGGATGAATTTTCTTCATTCAGCTTCTTGATCATTATCCCTAAATCACTGGTAGAGCATTCTTTCAAATTTTTTCTTAGCCTTTTTATGACTGCTTGAGCATCACTGACTTTTTCTTTCAGTTCTTCAATTTCTTTTCCAGATCTATCCAGGTCTTCAAGAGCAGCTTCAAGATTCCTTTTTAGATGTTTCATTTCTACTTTTTCCATGATCTCCTCAAGTGGTTAAACTTCTTTTCTGAGGACTAGAGCTCTGATACCAATTGTTAGGAATGGAAACACTGAGAGGGGGGGGTGAATCAATGTTCACTTAATTTGATCTTTTTATTTTACTTCTTAAACTTAACTTGAATGCTTAAGTACTAAAATGAACATCAACATAAATAAGAAACATGAACTCAACACATAACACCTATGTGGTTACGGGGAAACCCAAATAGGTAAAAACCCCAGTGGGAATTGACACCCACTAATAATATGTACTAGTGTTTTATGATCCTTGTTAGAAGATCCTTAACCCTGTTAGGAGTTACTTTACAATGTATTAAGTACAGTGACCTGGTCAAGGGTCAGACTATATTAGGATTATTTTACAATAACCCTATTAGGGGTGGGGACACACTATCCTAGAGCTCACTGCTCAAGTGGTGAAGGCTACAACCTTTGGATCTCAGATACACACTATATCTGTTGGATGAACTAGCACTATGACACTGCTTGTTTGATCAATTCCTTTGATGTGTTGATGCTTTGACCTATTGAAAATCTCTAATACATCTTATCAACTCTTCACACACTTCTTCTCTACTTATTTCAACTCTCTATCCACATCCATGCTTCATTACAATGGTGCATCTAATATTTATATGCGCATACAAAATAATTAACTAGGTCGGCCCTTTAACAGATTACACACAACGCTTACAATTGAATTGTCTCAAACGTGTTTACAAAAAAACATAATTATATGTCTAAAACCTAATTACAATAGGTGCATATCCCTTACACAACAATAATATAACCATTAACCAAAATACCAACAATCAGCTGCTTGCACTGTTCTTCTCTAGCATTCACTATCTATGCAACTTGAACTCTCTGTATCTTTCTCATACTAAATCTTCTAATCATGTGCTCTTAGAATTAGCATGAATATGGTCTTACCAACTTAACTTCTAGGGTGCATACCATAATTCTATCGTATGCACATGCATTGATGCTCTGACCTTTAGGTACTCTGTATACTGTCCAGTCTTCAACACTTAGCCAATTTCTGATCTTCTTATCATGAGCGTTGACTCCAAAACATCATATTACTGTGTTTCCATAATGACAACACTATATTGAGTCATATACACCAGTATAGTCAACTTGCCAACATATATATATATATATACATATATATATAGATATATATGTATATACATATCTATATATACATATATATATAGATATATATGTATATACATATCTATATATACATATATATATAGATATATATGTATATACATATCTATATATACATATATATATAGATATATATGTATATACATATATATATAGAGATATATGTATATACATATATATATATAGATATATATGTATATACATATCTATATATACATATATATATAGATATATATGTATATACATATCTATATATACATATATATGTATATACATATCTATATATACATATATATATAGATATATATGTATATACATATCTATATATACATATATATGTATATACATATCTATATATACATATATATATAGATATATATCTATATATACATATATATATATAGATATATGTATATACATATCTATATATACATATATATATATAGATATATGTATATACATATCTATATATACATATATATATAGATATATATGTATATACATATCTATATATACATATATATATAGATATATATGTATATACATATCTATATATACATATATATATATATATATATGTATATACATATCTATATATACATATATATATATATATATATATATATATATGTATATACATATCTATATATACATACATATATATATAGATATATGTATATACATATCTATATATACATACATATATAGATATATATGTATATACATATCTATATATACATATATATATAGATATATATGTATATACATATCTATATATACATATATATATACATACATACATATATATATATATATATATATGTATATACATATATATATACATACATATATATATATATATATACATATATATATATATATATACATATATATATATATATACATATATATATATATACATATATATATATATATACATATATATATATATACATATATATATATATACATATATATATATATATATATATACATATATATATATATGTATATATGTATGTATGTAAAAATATATATATTAACTATAGTGAAATAAGATATATTAGTGGAATCATATATATATATATATATAATAGCGAAATCAGATAGGAGATCTATATATATATAAGTTATGTTATATATACAATATATATAGGAGATTGTGATTATATATAAGTATGTT
This sequence comes from Chamaecyparis obtusa, assembly GCA_027943335.1. Classification (NCBI taxonomy): domain Eukaryota; kingdom Viridiplantae; phylum Streptophyta; class Pinopsida; order Cupressales; family Cupressaceae; genus Chamaecyparis; species Chamaecyparis obtusa. The sequence goes on from BSBK01007512.1 coordinate 3,052,755, forward strand.
AATAATAATAAAAATTAGAATTATATATATAGATACATGTGAGCATACATTTAGAAGTATAAAATCTAAATTATATTAATGAGATTCTAACATATTTTAGACTCAAATATAATGTTGTTAATTTATAAAAAGGGAAGGGTTGAGGTAGCCAAAGAGGGGCGGTCTAAATCCAATAAGATAGCTCCCAAGATATGGTGGGGATCAGTATTCTCTTTATCCTTGAGGGCTTGAGCCCGAGACACGTTAAAGGTTGGATCTATAAACTTTGAGGGAGCCTATAAATGGTCTATAAGTGCTTTGGTGATTGCCTCCAATGTCTTCTCCCATCTTTATAACTTAATCAATAATAAGATATGTTCTATAATATGGATTGGAAATAGTCAATTTCTTATTTCATTAATAATTCTTTATTTTTATTACGAATATTATTGTTAAATTAGCAGGGGAGATTAAGAGTTTTGATTTAAGTTGTAAAATCATTAATGTGTATGGGCCCTCACCTACTAATGATAAAAAAGGGTTTGGGATGCAATTATAGCCTACATCCAACAATCACCTAAGAATAATATCATCTTGGGTAGATATTTTAACGCCATCACATCTTTATAAGAAACAAACAGTGGGATAATTTTACCTCATAAGATAATTAATGAATTCCAACATTTTATTTCTAAAAAAAGATCTTCAAGGCATTCATCCATTGTAAGGCCAATATACATGAACTAATAAAATGAAGGATTTGTTACAAATAGCAACTTGAGGATTGATCAATTTTTAGTATCAGATAATTGGGTGTCTAAATATTTCAAGATGCAATCTAAAATCCTTCCCCTCATATGTTCAAATCATTATGTTATAAATTTGTAGGTTTCCAGAGACACCAATACATTGTTGCAAAAACCTTCTTTTAAATTTGAGAGGATGAGGCTACAACATCCACATTTCCTCCCTCTTTTAAAATAGTGGTGGGCTACTGCTCCTTTTAACAAAGGTACTAAAATGTTCCACTTTCAAAAGAAGCTAAAATTTGTCAAAACTTGCATTAAAGAGTGGAATATCAAGGTTTTCAAAAATATATTTGTAGAGAAAGAAGATGTACAAAAATAGTTGTCAGAGGTTCATAAATTTATTATTCAGCATAGCTTATATCCAAATACTTATCACACTTAGAAATAGCTTTACAATAAATGGGAGGAACTTAGTTAAAGGGAGGAAGTATATTGGAGACATAAATCAAGGGAACTTTGGTTAAAAGAAGGTGATCAGAATACCAAATTTTTTCATGCCTCGGCTAAAGAAAAAAGAGCTGCTCAAACCATTTTCATAGTAAGAAATTCTATTATAGGTGAACTCCTAAAAAATGTCATGGCCATTCAAGAAGAAGGGGTAAGGTTCTACAAAGATATACTTGCACCTCCACAAATATGAAATGCTCCACATCATCAGTTAGAGGATGAAATCCTTGGGGGACTGTCTTCTAGTATAGACCAGTAGAATAATGATTCCCTTTTGATACAATTCATTCTACACGAGGTTTAGAAGGTAGTATTTTCCATGTCCCCTACATAAAGTCTGAGGACTGAATGGATTTACATCCTTATTCTACCAAAAATGTTAGCACTTCATTAGTTTTGAACTTCTAATGGTTCTAGAAGAATCAAGAAAAAGTGGTTCAATTTTGAAATCCTTTAATGTAACCAATGTTGCAGTTCTTCCTAAGGTAAATAATCTGAATATATTTGCAAATTATAGGCCTATTTCCTTGTATAACACAATATGAAAAATAATCACCAAGGCAATTTATCTTAGGTTATGACCCATCATTACTAAAGTTATTTCACCATATGATGTAGGAGCATCTCGGGTCCTTGGCAATCTTATGTCACCAAAAATAATTTGGAGTTTTTTTGTGTTGCTTGGTTTTTGCTTTGACCGAGTTGGTTGGTAGTTGGTCAGTTTCCTTTGGTTACCGAGTGTGGTCAGTTATCTCCTGGGTGGTTAGTTATTTCACTGGCACTCGGCATTGTCTGTCTGCTACTTGGTTATCGTGCTTACTGACTGGTCTAGTTTTGTTTCTTATTGTGGCTGACTTGTGCATTTATATGGATCATAGATTTAATGTTTGTATCCATCATTGGGAAGCATGTGGTCCTAGATCTAACCATTACTTCTATTAATTATTGATCTAAAGGTCATCTCAATTCGGTAGCTTCTTGTATAAATGTAGTTGTTTGGTTGTAGTTTAGGGAGTCAATTTTGGATAGAAGATAGTAGACATTAGATTGGGAGATTTGTGATAGATCCTCACATATTTGAGGACTTCTGAGATTCATTTTAATATCTAGCCATAACTAGGAAGGCCTTACAGCCCGGCATGTATGATTCTAATTGATGATAATATATGAAAGTTTCTACATTCTCTCTCTCACAGTTGTGTTTGTTGGCTTCTGCATGTTTTGAGAAGGCTTGGATCATTAGGGTGTGTCATCCTTTGGCCCCTCTTTCTCCCTACCTTGCATTAGGTGGTATCAGAGCGAGGTGAGATCTTGATCTAGTTCTATGGATCTAGGTTTGTAGGTTCCTCTTGAATCCCTAGTTGAATTGTTGTGGGGTAGTAGATTGTGATCTGACCTGCAATTGCAGAGGGTTGTCAAGATAGTTCGTGGGAGGCAAGATGTTGATCTAGGATTGGTAGATATGCTAAGGGTAGATTACTGCTAGGTTAGAAGCTATTGAAACAGCCCAAAGAAGAGGCAGACATCTTGAAGATGTTAGTGATGATGACATTGAAGAAGAATAGGCAAATGCAGAACCTACACCTATTATGGATCAAGGTGAAGAAATATTTTTGAAGGCTTTGAAAATTTTGAAGTCAACACCACATTTCAATCATCTTGAGTTTGGTGGAAAGCTAGATTATGATGAATTGGTGGACTAGATCACCAAAATGGAAAATTATTTTAAATATGAAAACATTCCTAAGGATAAGAAGGTGAATATTGCAAGCGCAAAGCTAAAAAGTCATGCATCCTTATGGTGGGAACACTTTAATTGGATTGGAAGAGGAAAGGAAATGACAAAATCAAGGTATGGAGTAAAATGGTCAATAAATTGAAAGGAAAGTTCTTAACCTGTGATTATCAAATTAACCTAGTTTGGCGAATGCAAAGTTTGAGATAGAAAGATAGCTCGGTAAAGGATTATACTAAGGAATTCTATAGATTGGATATTAGATCTAGACATGATGAAGATGATGTGGAAAGAATCGGTAGATACCTGAATGGTTTGAGAGTTTCCATCCAAGAGGAAATTAGTATGGTCAAGTTGGAGAACACTGAAGAGGCTTATCAATTTGCTTTCAAGGCTGAGGAGAAATTGAACAAAAGACATGAGCAAAGATAGAGAGGTCATGGTGGTAGATTCCCTAGAGGAAGAGGTAGATCTAATGGTTTAAAATGGAAGATCTGAACCTGAAAAGACAAATCTAGACAAAGTCAAGACTGAGTGGAAAGGTGAAAATTCTAGAGGTAGAGGCAGTAACTACCAAGGTGGTTATGGTAGAGGAAGTTTCTGAGGAACTTGTTATAATTGTGGAGAAAAAGGACATAGATATTTTGAATGTACACAAGCTAGTAAGAAGGCCGGGTAGTAGTAGAAATGCTTTGGTGCAAGAAGAGTCACTGAATGAACCTGAGAAAGAAAATAACTTGATGGTAAGGAGAGCACTGTGGAATGAAAGAAAAAAGGAAGATCTGGTAAGGAAAAGTTTTTTCAAGACCAAATGTAGAGTTTCTGACAAAGTTTGGAAGGTAATCATTGACAGTGGTAGCTCAGAGAACCTGGCATCTAAAGAGATGGTCACAAAACTGCAGTTGGAAAGGTTGGTACATCTGAAGCCCTATCAGATTTCATGGATCAAAGATGAGCATACACTCTTGGTAAGTGAACAATGTTATGTGAATTTGAAGATTGGAAAATAATATGATAAGGTTTTATGTGATATCATGCCTATGGATTGTTGTCATATTTTTTTGGGTAAACCTTGGCAATATGATAGACATGCTATATATGATGGGAGATTGCATTAGTATACTATTATGGCTGATGGAAAGAAACAAATCTTGTTACCATTGATGGAAGAACCTTTTAGTAATGTTTGCACATCTATGAAAGTTTGTTTGATGGAAGGAAGAAAGTTTGTTAACTCATTGAAGAGGAATGATGTATGTTTTGTTGTGATTCCTAATAAGCTGAGTAAGGAAATAGAGGATAATGTCCTGGAGGAGATTGAAAAGTTTCTCACCGAGTATAGTGATATCATTTTTTGATAATGTACCTAATGTTTGCCACCAAAAAGAAGCATTGATCATTGTATGGATCTAATCCCTGGAGCTAGTTTACCGAATAAGGCACCTCATCGGTTGACACCTACCGAGAATCGGGAATTGAACTGACATATTCAAGAGTTTCTAGAGAAAGTTTTGATCAGAGAAAGTTTGAGTCCTTGTGTAGTACTTTTTGTATTGGCACCGAAGAAGAATGGAGAATGGAGAATGTGTAATGATTCCAGAGCAATCAATAAGATAATAGTGAAGTATAGGTTTCCTATACTGAGGATGGATGATATAATGGACAATTTGACTGGAGCAAAGTATTTCACAAAGATTGATTTGAAAAGTGGGTATCATTAGATTAGAATCAAATAAAGTGATGAATGGAAGACTACTTTCAAGACAAAGGAAGGTTTGTAAGAGTGGTTGGTTATGCCTTTTGGTTTAACTAATGCACCAAGTACTTTTATGAGGTTGATGAATGAAGTTTTGAAGAAATTCTTGGGTAAATTTGTGATTGTATATCTAGATGATATTCTGATATTTGGTAAGACCAGAGAAGCACATTTATTTCATGTTAGACAAGTTTTGTAGAGATTGAAAGAGGAAAGTTACTAATAAATCTAAAAAAGTGTTCATTCATGAAAGAAGAGATTGTGTATTTGGGATTTTTAATTTTGGTTGATGGTTTGAAGATTGATCCTGAGAAGGTTGAAGCTATTTTGAATTGGCCTACACTTGTGAATGCTAGTGAGGTAAGATCATTTCATGGTTTGGAAATTTTTTACCAAAAGTTCATAAGGAATTTCAGTTCAATTTGTAATGTTATGACTAAGACTATGAGAGGAGACAAAAGAGAATTCAAGTGGACACATGGAGCTGACAAAAGTTTTGAGACTCTGAAGAAAAAGGTTGTTGAATTACCTATTTTGGCATTACCTGATTTCAGTAAGGTATTTCAAGTAGAATGTGATGCAAGTGGAAGTGCAATTGGAGTTGTGTTGAGTCAAGAAGGTAAACCTGTTGCTTTCTTTAGTGAAAAGTTGAATGATGCTAGAAGGAAATATTCTGTGTATGATCAAGAATTCTATGCTATTGTTCAAGCACTGAAGAAATGGAGACATTATTTGATACCGAGTGAATTTGTGTTGTATACTGATCATAAGGCTTTACAATATTTGGGTAGTCAAAATAAGTTGAATCAAAGACATATGAAATGGGTTGAGTATTTTCAAAGTTATACATTTGTGATAAAGCATAAGAGTGGAGTCACTAACCGAGTTGTTGATGCATTGAGTAGAAGAAGATCTTTGATGACCGAAATGAAAATTGAAGTTCTTCATTTTGATGAGATGAAAGGTTTGTATGAAAATGACCCTAATTTTTCTAATCCATGGAGAAAGTGGGGAGCACCTATTCAAGATCAACAAGATACTAAATGGGATGAATATTTTATTCAGGAAGGTATGTTGTTTAAAGGTATTCAGTTGTGTATAACGAGAGGAGTAATGAGAACTAATTTGATAAAAGAAAAACATAGTAGTGGTTTGGCTAACATTTTGGCATTGATAAAACATGAAATTTTCTTAAGGAGAAATACTATTGGCTGTAGTTGTATAGAGATGTTCAAAAATTTGTGAAAAGTTGTGGAATTTGTCAAGTTGCAAAAGGAGTAAGTTAGAATACTAGATTGTATACACCGATTGTTGTTCCTAAGAAACCTTGGATTGACATCAGTATGGACTTTTTTCTTGGCTTAGCAAAGACAGTAAGAGGTAATGATTCAATATTTGTTGTTGTGGATAGATTTTCTAAGATGGCACATTCTTTGGCCCTCTTGCTCCCTGCCTTGCATCACCATAACAAGGGGGCTTTGTGCTAGGACGTGAAACAATAGAAGGATATCTAGTAGCTCATGAGGCCCTATATTCTATTTACACATCAAAAATTCCTTCTTTTGTTGTCAAAATTGGCATGATGAAGGCTTATGACAAGGTAAATTGGGCTTTCCTTCTTAAAGTTCTAAGAAATTTTAGCTTCTCAGAGAAGTGGTGCAAATGGATTCGGTCATGTTTATCATGTGTCTCCTCCATTTTAATCAATGGAACACCTATAGGTTTCTTCAATGTCACCCAAGGAGTATGTCAGGGAGACCCTCTTTCTCACTTCTTCATTATTATGGCAGAGGCACTTAGTAGAAGCATCAAACATAGCCATGAAATTAGAATTTGGAAAGGTATTCAGTTTCCAAATAAAAAAATCATTGTTACGCATACATTGTTTGTAGATGATACTATGTTATATGGTAAAGCTTGCATACAAGAAGGTCAACATCTCAAACTAGTACTAAAAAGATATGCAATTGTTTCAAGATAGAGAATAAATGAGCACAAATGTAAAGTGTACATTTTAACACTGGGAAAAGTATAAAGAGGAGAATTATTCAAATACTTCAATTTCAAGAAAGTGAATTACTAGGGACATATCTAGGTGTCCCATTCTTCATGGGAGCAAATAAAGGCACATTTGGAATACAGTAATTGACAGAATCAAAGCAAGAACATCTTCTTGGAAGGCAAGATAGTTGTCCCTATCTAGAAGGATACTCATTAAAATAGTCTTGAAAGCTATCCCAAACTATTTTTTAGTAGTTTTAGAAGCTCCCAATGGGGTCCTCAAGAAAATTGAAAAAAAAATGAGGAATTTTCTCTACAAAGGTAATCTGACTAATGAAAAAAAGGTCCCACTCATCTCTTAGACAATATGTCTCTAGACAAACATTCTAGAGGAGTTGGTCTACATCATCTAAATCATTGGAACAAGGCATTTGGTGGGAAGCTAATATGGAAAATGTACATTAAGACATCATCTATTTGGTGTCAAATTATGTAGAGTAAATACCTTGATAATCCACATCCCTCAAGGATCTTGACTATCTCCAATCCTCTTGAAGGGTCTAAAATGTGTAATTTTATGATGGCTTCTAGAGACATTGTGAAAAACTACATATCATGGAAAGTACACAATGGTGAGAGTATCCATTTTGGGAATGACTCATGGAATGGATATATTCCATTAAGAGATAACATGGACTTGTAAGCAGCAATCCTCTAATGTTTGGGGATAATAAATTTATAAATTATATTGTTAATGTGGAAGAATTTAGAGGGAAGGTAGTTTGGAAGGATCCAATTAATGTCCAAATTCTAGATGAGCATAAGAATGTTTTCAAATAGATTATGGCACAAAGAGTAGCATTCATCAACAAAAAATCAGATGAGATCTTTTGGGCTCCTTCTAAGGATGGGAATTAGTTAGTTAAGCAGGGTTATAAGGCTATTCAGAGAAGAGACCATGGGAAACTCTCTCAAAGAGCATTTTCATTCTATTAGAACAATATGGTTTTACCTAAGGAAGGAATATTTTCATGGCTTTCTTTTAGAAAAAGAACCCTCACATCAGATAGATTGACTAAACTTAACATTACTTAGCCATTTAGGTGTGTATTATGTGAAGATGAATTATAAATTACTGACCACTTATTCATGTAATGTCCTTTTTTTATCCAATACTAGTATTTTTTCATGGACAAACTAAACTTCTACACACCTCTCACTAATACAATCTTGGATTGGTTCCAAGCATGGTCCATCCTTCACACAAATGTTGTTGTTTTTTTTTGTGGAAAATTATTCCTACCATGGTTTTATGGTTAGTTTGGTGGGAGAGGAATAAAAGAGTTTTTAGGAAAGAGGATAACACAATTCACATATTTCAAGAGTTTATTGAAAAGACCATTTCCAAAGTTGCAAATACATATGTTCAAAAACATAAGCAATGTACTTCAAAATTCACTTCTTGGGATGATAATGTATTTAATAAGTGGACTTTAATTAGCTTACCTTTCAATGGTAGCTTGCACTTTCCAGACAAAAAGAAAGTGGACAGGAGCTAGATAAGGTGGCATCCACCATCAGATCAATTTCTCAAACTAAACTTTGATGGTGTAGCTAGAGGAAACCCAAGGAAATTGGGTGCAGGTATTTGTATTAAAGATCAAACAGGTACACTAATAGTAGGGAAATTAGTCCCTCTTCCACATGGCACTAATAATGTTTCTGATTAAGGTAGAAATGGGTTTTGAAGGGACCTGAAACCCTTTACAAAAAGTTCTATAAAGATAATCAAATAAATCCTACAAAAAGGAATGAGTCAAGACCAAAATGGGGGTTTTAGCAATAGGCTCCCACAACCTGGAAAAAATCATGCACGAACAAAACACCATGCAAACCCAAACTAAAGAAAAATCTAGGACCATTAGGATTTCCCTTTAGCACCCTTCTAATGGAGCCAGAGGGTCATATCAAAAGAAGGTGAAGACCTCTTGGAATGTTTACCTTTAACCTTGATCCAGCCTTCTTCCACCTTAGCAACCATGACTTGTCAGTCCAACAAATCCAAAATAGAAGAATCAACCCCCCTAGAGGGAGCAGCACACTACGCAGAGGCATGTTGGAATAATAGTGTCCCAATCAACTAAGAGGGGGGTGAATCAGTTGATGCTAGTATCCAATACTTTTAAAATTTAACTTCAAACTTATTGTTGATAAAAAAAATATTGAACTAAAAAGTGAATTTAGCACTAACACGCATACATATAGACACCAAGATTTGTTCTCGAGGAAAACCCTATCAAGGGAAAAACACTGTTGGGGATGGTACCCACAAATATTTTCACTATAGGTATAATAACCCTACTAAGATTTTTGACCCTATTAGGAATCGAGTATTACAATCGGCAGGTCTTGGTTAAAGGACAGACCCTATTAGGATCCTTTTACAATGTGATTCCAATTGAGGAATCGACCCTGCTAGGAGTCCAGCCCTATTAAAGGAAATTACCATGTTAGGGGTGTACAATATATCAAATTGATCAATATATTTGAGAGTTAAAGCCACCATCAAGTTCTCCAAACCTCACAACTTCAAATCTGAGATGATTTTGTTCTGAGACTACTTCCAGTCTTCAACTACTACCAAGAAAGCTCCACCTTGTGCCTAAGTGCACAACTATTATTCTTTAAACAATATCCAATGTAGCCTTAAGCTCACATTCTCCTCTACATCTTGCATATATAGTACCACCCATATTTTCCAAGGATTTCAATCCTTATGTACAAGTTACAATAACTAAATCTGGGTCAGCCTTCATAGGATAAATCTTATTTACAAAATACAAGATGGACCCATGCGAAGATGCACACGGAACCTCTTACAATGTTACAACATAATTTTTACATCAGTTAATCATTCAGATCTATTGATTAATCTCACACATGACATTACTTGAAACGTGTTCCAGGTCGGCCTCCAAATAGGTCTTCACCAATATTCACACCATATCGGACGTCACCTATACGATCACATCTCCATATGATCCCAATAAGTTCCCCAGCCAGTGTCCAACATGAATCTATGTTTTCACATCATAACTTAAACAACCATGAGTGCTATCCACAAAGTTCTACAATCAACTCTATGAAAAATAGAGTTTTTGTCTCCTGAGAAACTGTTGCCAGTAAACTAGTTATAACTCTATCCAATCAACTCATAAGAATGTGCGATCACTGATGGTGACCCAAAACATCATTGTGAGTCTTCCTCTAACTGTGCACATTCTAATTCATTGTACGGTGTTTGTACAATTCTCTGCAACCTGTTCTACAAGTTTCTAAATAACCAGTCAATAACATATGTTGTCATCAATGAAAAACTCTATCATGAATGCAACACGCGACCAATGTAGCATGCCTCAAACATTACTAGGAGACTCCCCCATAGGAGCACCATTAGCATCCATGCTAACAATCTCCCTCTTTGGCATTAATGTCAACATAGATGAAAAATATCTAAGTTCCATAAATACCAAACATGCCTATACTGTATCTGCATCAGCATCTTTTCAAATCCTCTTCATCAATCATCAAATCCTTCAAAGAATGATCCTCTCATATTTTTTTTCATGTTTCATTATCTCCCCCATTGACATCAATGTCAAAGGTGTTATTGTGTCTCCAAGAGTTCTCAGTAACTCATCTCAAATACATATACTCCCCCATAGGAGAAGTATCAAGCATATAGTCCAGAAAATAAAATAGTGCTCTGATATTTCTTAACTAATGAAATTTTAACATCAATTACTCAAGATTAGGTTGGGGCATGACCCCTATCATACCTCTCAAATATGAAAATGTATCCTTAGGTAGAGGTTTTGTGAAAATGTATGATATTTGCTCCTTTGTATTCACATATTCTAACTTTACTTCTTTCTCTACTACTTTATCTCTCAAGAAATGATACTTTCTTTCTATATGTTTTGTCTTTGAAGGCATAACAGGTTTCTTTGATATATTTACCATTCTAGTATTGTCACAATGGATAGTAACTAAATTTTTAATACATACTACAATTTCCCTCAACATTTGCTTCATCCATATGATCTTGACAGTCCCAACCGGTGTTGAGAGGGGAGGGGTGAATCAGCACCTATAAAAACTATTGGATTGGAGAGATAGGGTATTGAGAGGGGAGGGGTGAATCAGTGCCCACAAAAACTTTCAACTCATAAGCCTTTCAAACCTTAAACAGCAAATAGTAGTAACCTTCAACTATAACTTGAATCTATTGCATACATCATTCATTCATTTAACTATCAAAGTAAATAACATGAAATCAACAAGATAATCATCACATAACACAAGTATTTTTGTAATGCAGAAACCCTTGATAGAAGGTAAAAACTACAGTGGGGATGACACCCATAAATTCTTTACTACTACAGATAGAAAAGGTTTGCCTATTAGGGCTACAAGTGGTGATCACTTCTAGTGATCTTACCCTGTTAGGAGTAACATTTCAGTCATTTAAATCTACCTAGTAATAGGATTTTAACAACACTACTTGAGCGTGCACTCGGTTAAGAGATTTACATAAAGATTGTTAGGTCTACTCTGTTAGGAGATTTTACCAAAACTCTATTACAATGATTAGAAAATAACAGGTATCTATCTACTAATGACAACTCAACTTGTCTGATATAGATCAATGAAATACTGAATAGATATCACCTTTCTATGTGAAGATCTCAACCCTGAACTGCTCGGTAGCCTGATCTGATTCTGCTCAATCTGATTATCCCTGAATACTATTCTACTCTATCTAACAACTGATAATCTTGAAGTTGGACCTTCTTCGCTCATACATCTCCACTGTTACATCAAAAATGATGCAAAATACAATTATATGGCATATTATTTTATGTCGCTTACAAAATTAGGTTACAATGTCTTAAAGAAAAACCCTAAGATCAACGGTGTACAAAAATAACCTAGATTAAACAATTACATAAGATCTTCATCATATTTAATGAATATCTCAACAATAAATTATCCTCGATCTTGGTAAAATGTTTTGTGATTCTTTTGTAACCGTTTGCACAGATAAATGTGTCATTCCTAATTCCTATGCCATTTTTTGTGATCCTCGGTAAACACTATATATACTACTTGGTAATTACACTAGTGTTTGGTATCCAGTCTGCTCAGTGTTTACTACGCTCGGTATCAGTGTCTGATGCTTGGTAAAACTATTTTGTGCTCATTGTAAAGACTTAACCAACTAGCTTGAGATGCTTGCTTTTACCGACTAGGTTAACATAGGTAACTAACTAATGTCTTTGATACTAATGACAATCATTAATGCTTAATTAGAGATAACAATCTCCCCCATTAGCATTAGTATCAAAACTCAAAATGTATATAGACAAAATATCTCAAAAAAAAATATTTCTTGTCTTCACCATATACATAGTCAACAAAAATTTGTACCCCCCCTTGGTGCATGCTCCCGGTAATGTGTAGTATACTTAGCATTTTATATACATATTTGGTATATACATGTTATCCCCCTTTTTGATATTAATGCCAAATAAGAATATGTTGTTACAAGTAGTAGTTGTTGTCGCACCAAAAGATCGACCTATTAATTATTGATACAACCACTAGACTTATAGAAGACACAAGAGGCGGTTAAGCCATGTCACAAATCTCGAGGGGAGCACTGACCATTTTTCCAATAATCTCCCCCTCAGCATTACCCAAGGGGATTAGAACCTGTGACCAAGCTCTAATACCACTTGTTACAAGTAGTAGTTGTCATTGCACCAAAAGATTAACCTGTTAATGCTCGATACAACCACTAGACTTATAGAAGACACAGGAGGTGGTTAAGCCATGTCATGAATCCCGAGGGGAGCGCTAACCATTTTTCCAACATATGTATACGTACAGCTTGTCAAAAATGTGCTTATGGGTTTTCTTTAGTGACTCCAATAGGTCTTCCCATTCCTCTTTCAATTTGGTGAGAGCAAGATGCTCAAGACCGACTTGTGCATGCATATCAAGAATGTTGTCCAACACATAAATTTCTGGTGTTGCAACAAGCGTTTATGCCTTCACAATGTGCTTCTCAAGGAATTTTAGGTATGGAAGCAACTCAGTCTAAAGTTATATGACTTGATCACTTATTGTTTCTTCCTTCTTTTTGAGGTCTTCTCTTAACTACTAGAGTTTTTGAACTTTCAAGATGTGCTTTGCAAAAGCTTGAGGCTCGATTAAGGCTACCTATGCACTGGACTGAATTTCTTTCTCAAGTTGTTTTATCTTTTCACTGACCTTTGCAGTGAAATTATCCATAGTGCATAGCTTGATCAAGATTTGACTTATTAATTGAGTAATATATTGAATATTAGTTATTACCTTTGATAGCTTGACCTTATTAATTACCACTTCTTGGCTGATCCTTTCTGCCAATTTATGTTGTATTTTTTATTCTGCCTGCTCTTCTATCCTCTTTTATGCTTCAATATCTAGGGCATTTATTTCCTTGGTTAGTGCAATAATTTGGTCCATGATTGGAGTATCTTCATCCATTTTTACCTCAAGTACTACCTGTTGTAAGATATCTCGAACATTCTCAAGTATCTCCTTGCTCTTGCACTCTTGCCTTAATTTTCCTTGTGTGGCCTTCCTTGTACACAATTCCCCATATTTCCTCAATTCTTTAGGGCTAAGGGTCCTAGGGTCACATTTTGGTATGACAATAGTTTCATCTAAAGTTACCGGCCCTTTTCCTTTGTTATTTTTCTTCTTTTTCTTCTCAGGTTTAGTAGATGAAATTTTAACAAAAGGTACAAGTGCCTTTACCTCTATACTTTGTGTAACCTTCCCGGTTGACACTGTGTCATCCTTCTGCTGCTCCTTGGTAGTCTTTGTGTTAGTTGATTGTGTTGGAGCTTCTAATGTAGTTTCTGGTGGGGTGCCCTCAGTTACAATACGATTCTCTTGATCCTTTGATTCTGTGTCTATTGCCTCTTTTCTTCAGGCTTGTTTGTCTTTGCTAGTATGTCTATTGCTTGTTCCCCTATTGTATCTTGTGGTTGCTCGAGGTCTGAGCCTTCAGGTTTCTCTTGAGATAACATCTCAACTGCTTCAACAAGAATAGGAAGCTCACCTGGTAATGATGTGAATGCACACTCGGTAACTTGATCTTCATCATGTGCATTGTTTAGTGCTATGTTGACATCTTCATCCTCATCTCTGTCATCAGGATCACCATTAGTGATGTCCTCAATGAGTACATCATTATCATTTTTCTCCTTTATCTGGATCTTTTCTAGATCCGGTGCATCTTGTGAACTATCCTTAATTTCTTTAGCAAGTGTTGTATCAATCACCTTGGTAAATGATACATCTAACTCTTTTGTCTACTTTTTTATACCATCATCAATAAATATACCTTTTCCTTTGGACTTCTGTCTCTTTTTAGACAAATTTTGAAATGTATTTTTATCATTTTGCTCTTTGACTGCAAAAATTAATCTCTGGATGATAGGACCAGACTCATCAAGATCTACCAGATTTTCATCTAAAACTTGCATTGCCTGGCCTTTTATTTTGAATCTCTGAACATATGTATCTATTAGCTCCTTAATTTCAACAAGAGATAAGTCTGGTGTTGCCAATACTAGGGCGTGTTCCCTCATCTTCCTCTCGGTATCCAAGGCATATGACCACTTCTGATTTATTCTCTCTTCTAATGCCTTAGGAAGTTGTGTAGTAAATTCTAATGGAATTTTTCTGAAGTGTATCATCATCTGAATGATTGCTTCCTCGATTGTATTTTGGTCCTCGGTAGACATGTCGTCAAACTGACTAAGTTCTGGATTGGTGAGATCTCCATTCTCTATGATGTCAGTAGCAACATCATTAATAGTTTTTGCCTTGTTACTTACAACCTTGAATTGACTTGTGTCATTTTCATTTTCTTCTTCCTCAAGGTCTTCCTTACATCTTATTAGTCTTCTTCTTTTCCCTGGTGCCTCAGCTACAACCTTGGATCTTCTCTTTGCATAAGTTTTAGTCAGTGTAGCTACCTTTGGTTTTGTTGCCTTCACAAATCCCTTTTTCTATGGTGGTGAAGCTCTAGTTGCTAACCTTGTTCATGCACCTATTTGCACTAGCAACTACTTCTTCTTTGGAGTAGGAGTGGGAGAAACCGGTATAGAATATTTTTCTTTCTCAGACTCAGTTTCCTCACTATCATATGGTTTGTCATCCAACATTAACTGGCCTTCAGTTGTAGGTTCAACCAGTGACTCCTCAGATGAGTCAAATACATCTCCAAACTGTTCAGTTAAAACTTTCTTCATTTTCTTTGCTTTTCTTGTTATTTTGCTAATGGTAAGACCTATTTTTATTCTTGATTTCTCTTCTTCAAAGGTTTTGAACCTCTTTACCTTCTTTTCCTTTGGCAATGCCAGTAGGGTCTTGATTGATTTCAAATTGAAATCATGATCCATTTCATATCCCATGGGTGCTAGCCATTTTGTCCTTGGCTCTACAGCTTTAATCATTGTATGGTCAGTGTTCACTAGGAAACAAATATCCATCTCATACTTCTTGACCAATGAACTTGGAATCCTACTCCTCAGATTCATCCTAATCTTAAACTCCTCAAAATAACTATCTATAATATTATTCACATTATCTCCCAAACTTTTCATTATATCATAAATTTGTGAAATGATCAGTGTGTTAGTAGAAGGAAAGAATTTTTGGAGATAGAAAAACAAACATACTAATAGTGAGCCAAACTTATAGGTATTAGACTTTTGTGACCGGATGGTTTTCATATTCTCTTCAACCTATTTTAGGAGTAGCTCGGCAAGGTCTATCTAATGACCCTTCTTTATCATTTTGTGAGCCATATCCACAACACCACACAGTACACTATTCAATCTGCTTGACTAAAAGAACTTATAACCTATAACATATGCTGCAAACTTAACTTTCAGATCCATAATAGAAGCTATCTTTAATGCTCTATCATCCCATGTTGTGCCTATAATTTTCTCAACATCAACTCGAGATGAACTTCAAAATTCTTTAGCCTTGTCAGTTGTAGGATACCCTGTAACCCTATGAATCACTTTCTTTGTCACTTTGATTGGTTTATTTAGCCAAAATGTGCCCTCATGATATTGACTTAGCATAGCCCTTATCCATTCTATTTTTAAGTTCTTCAGAAAAATTAGGGCATTAGTGAGTCCAATCGTTTCTACTTGTTTATGCTCTGGTTTCAACTTTGTATATTCATCACATGGTGCTTGGTATGCCACATACATATTGAAATCTCCTATTTCACCAATCTTGTAATGAATGTATGATCAGATATCTTTGACCAATAAAACCCTAGGTGGAATGTGCTTGATTCGATCTGTAACTAATTTTGATTAGCTTGAAAGATTCTTTGCTTGAACTTGCTCTGTGAAATAATCACTTCTTTGAAATTGCTTTGTGAAAATAAACTCAGTCTTTCGTGTATTTATAGCATTTCCTAATTTCCCGCTTAAAAATTTATGTCATTAATGCTCGACCTACTTTTCAGTTTGTGACAACTATCAGCTCGGTGAATATTGCAAACTTCCATTAGCTTGGTTAACACATGACTTTCTCTCCTGGTTGATACTGATACTTGGTTAACCTTGAATAGTGATTATCGATGGGTAACCATTTTCTCGGTCTAAATTTTATCGACTGTATAACTTTGTTAGCTCATAACATATAAACCATAATGCATCTTTATTATATAGATTTGGTATGTGCTCAACATATATAAGGAGCTATATGTAAAATATGATCAATTAAAATGTCAGTCCCATACATACCTATATCACCTTAAGTAGATGTACCGATGTCACCTAATCCATTGGACGAGGTTTCACCGACAGCATTACTTGACTCAACATTCTCATTAGATGCCTTTCTCCACATGGTTTTTATGATTCTCATGATATCTGCAATAGTTTTTCCACTCTCAAATACATGTCCTTCTTCTAGTGCTCAGTCTCTATAGTCCTTTCTTAGATGACCAACCTTATGACAATGTAAGCATGCCATTCTAGTACTTGTCCAGCTTCATGGTTATCCAGCCCATCTTTTTTCTATAACAATTTGATGCTATATGTCCATACCTACCACATGAAACACAGTTGACCCATGTATTGTAATCCTAAACATAAGAGCTACCTTGTCTCTTCAATTGATAAGGCTTGTGCTTGCTTTTCTATTTTGGCATCCATACTTGCTTCATCTTAGCCTTACACTCTCGTGCGGTGTGTCCATGTTCATTACAAGTATAACATAATTTCTCCATGGTAGGATTATTAGCATTCTTATTCAGCTTTGCCCTACACTCATAAGCTTGATGACCATATTTGCCACAATAATAATAGTAACCATTAAACTTAGGAGTGACTGGAGGTTTACCTTGTGCTTTGCTTCTACAAACATCAGAAGCATGTCTCGATTTGCCACAATGATAGCATGACAAAGTTTTTGGCCTTTGACTTTGATTTTTGTTCACTTGTTCTACTTGCTTGGATGATTCTCCTTCACCGGTATATCCTAAACCAGCTTTGCTTCCAAATTTTCTTTGATTAGTCAGAAAATCATCAATCTTTTTGGAACTATCCTCATCCAATTTCATCATTTCATTGTGTTTTTATTGAGTTTTCACTTCATTTCTCAACTTCTCATTTTCTTCCCTGAGTATTGATACATCTTCAAGTCTTCTTAACAATTCACCATTTACTCAGTTGACCTCCTGATTCATAGTTATCATCTGATTGGAAATTTCAAAATGGTGCACAGTGGGTCTTTGTATCTCACTTTCCTTTTCTTGAAGTTGTTCAGTCATCTGTCTTCAGTCTTTAATAGCTAGATTCCTTTCTTGCTCGGCCTATCTAGCATTGTTCATTAATTCTACCATTCTCACCATCTAAGATTCCTGACCGATTTGTAGTGCTTTCACTTGTTTGGTTAAGTGAAGATTATTTTCAGAAAAATAAGAGATTATACTTTCATATCCATCAAAAATACTTCCTAAACTAGATCCAATGTGATCAAATAAATCATCAATCTCTTCTTCATGGTAACCAATATCATTTTTTAGAATAGCTAGGTTTTTCATTTTAACCAGTAACTTCTTCAATCCATCCTTGGCTTGCTTATACTACTAAATAAACATTTGCATTTCAATCTTTTGATTCTCTATTGTTTTGTCTAACTTATACCTCTCTGTGACTAGATCTTTACCCTTCAGTGGTTAAACTGTCCAATAAGAGAACTACGCTCTGATACCAATTTTTGGATTAGAGAGATAGGGTACTGAGAGGGGAGGGTTGAATCAATGCCCACAAAAACTTTCAACTCATAAGCCTTTCAAACCTTGAACAGCAAATAGTAGAAACCTTCAACTACAACTTGAATCCATTGCTTGCATCATTCATTCATTTAACTATCAAAGTAAATAACATGAAATCAACAAGATATCATCACATAACACAAGTATTTTGGTAATGCAGAAACCCTTGTTAGAAGGTAAAAACTATGGTGGGATGACACCCACAAATTCTTTACTACTACAGATAGAAAAGTTTTTCCTATTAGGGCTACAAGTGGTGATCACTTCTGGTGATCTTACCTTATTAGGAGTAACATTTTATATCAGTTAGATCTACCTAGTGATAGGATTTTAAAAACACTACTTGAGTGTGCACTTAGTTAAGAGATTTTAATAAAGATTGTTAGGTCTACTCTGTTAGGAGATTTTACTAAAACTCTGTTACAATGACTAGAAAATAATAGGTATCTATCTGCTAATGACAACTCAACTTACCTGATATAGATCAATGAAATACTGAATGGATATCACCTTTATATGTGAAGATCTCAACTCTGAACTACTTGGTAGCCTGATCTGATTCTGCTCAATCTGATTATCCCTGAATATTATTCTACTCTATCTGACAACTGATAATCTTGAAGTTGGCTAATGCTTCAAGACCTTCTTCACTCATACATCTCACCCGTTACATCAAAAATGATGCAAAATACAATTATATAGCATATTGTTTTATGCCGCTTACAAAATTAGGTTACAATGTCTTAGATAAAAACCCTAAGATCAACGATGTACAAAAATAACCTAGATCAAACAATTACATAAGATCTTCATCATATTTAATGAATATCTCAACAATAAATTATCCTCAATCTTGGTAAAATGTTTTGTGATTCTATTGTAACCATTTGCATAGATAAATGTGGCATTCCTAATTCCTGTCATTTTCTATGATCCTCGGTAAACACTGTATATATTGCTTGGTAATTACACTAGTGCTCGGTATCTAGTCTATTCGGTGTTTACTATGCTTGTTATTAGTGTCTGATGCTTGGTAAAACTATTCTATGCTCGATGTAAAGACTTAATCGGCTAGCTTGAGATGCTTGCTTTTACCAACTAGGTTAACATAGGTAACCGACTGATGTCTTTGATACTAATGACAATCATTAATGCTCAATTAGAGATAACAAAAACCTATAAAATAAATTTGATGGAGTATACTTATAACTATAAGAAAACTAGATTCAGGCATAAGAATAGCATCAAGCAATCAACCATAAAGTAACACCATATTTATCACATGGAAACCCAAATCGGGTGAAAACCATAGTGTGAGGAAACCTCACAAATTTTGCACTCTTCAGAAGTGCACCCTATTAGGATCCTTCCTTGTTAAATGATTAAAATTCACTATTAGATGCAACCTAGTTAAGGGATTTGATACAATAAGGTCAGTTAGTGCCTATCTGGTTAGAGGACTTAGAACACCTAAAAAGATGTCACCTGATTAAGGGATTTAGTACAAGGAACATGTTAATGTCCACCCAAAATATTGGGATTTAGCTATTGTAATTGTTAGAAAACAATAGAAGGATTTGACCTTTTACAAATGGCTTTGCATAGCCTGATAAGATCTTTGTTATAGTCAACTGAGAAACATCACCGGTCGCTGTTGGTATGTTCTCATTTTATGTTGTGCTTCTCTACACACTCTTCTCTCTTCTCCTTTATATTCACCTTATCTTCTTCAGCGTACAGGTTCACTCTTTGCTTTGGCAAAATGAGGGAAAACTATATTCTTGATAGGCAAAGGAATATATAGAGTCCTTGCCCTAATTACTTTTCTCATGCACGACCTATTTACAAATCTCCTTTGAATTCATCACCCAATGGAGTATTAGTTCACTAAGGAAACATCTGATGCATGCTCTTGATTTATCTTCTTTATGAAAGAAAACAATAGATGCATGTCAAACACCTTTCCTTTTTAAAACCATAAAGTTTGGCTTTAAAACCTTCAAATGTGCCTCATACCAATCATCTTGTTAACTCAGTTTTTTGTATTTAGTGCAGTAAATCCTGGTCAAAGAGTTGGTTAACATATAGTTGACTATGACTTCCTTGGTTCATCTTATCATAACAAAGTCTTCACTTGATTGATAAGATCCTTATGTTGTGAACAGATCAGAGCTTTGACTTGTCACTTTTCCTTCCTTTGTTTATATCAGTTGCATCCTTTCCTTGGTTGCATAGTTGATACCGATTGTATCCTTTCCTTAGTTTTTGATGCATTTTTCTTAGTTACCGGTTGCTTTTGATGAGAAGATATAGTCTCTTCTTTCTTTCATAGCATCACCAGTTGCCAAACCAATCTTGTGTCACCGATTGTCAAACCAGTCTCTTTACACAGAGAATTAATAGATCCAACACTGATGTCCTCCTTAGAACCTTAGACCTTAGATTGAGATGTCAAACACCTCTTTCCTCTTTCCTCTTTTTCTAATGAATGACAATACTTAATTTCCATGTACCGGTAGCAAGCTTACTAGTTACCATCCCTTAATGTCAGCAGATCTATGTGCAATTGATTGTTACTGCAACATATTTTGATCCTGTTGTAGACTGAGCAATGCAATCCTACTTCTTGTTAAGCCAAGAAACCAATCTTTTACCAAGGAAGAATGCTCCTCCACTAGTACTTTTTATGTCATCTATATTTCCTAACCAGTCAACATCAGTGAAAGCATGAAATGTAAAGTCTTGTAATCTATCATACCATAGACAAAACTCAATTGTTCCCTTTAGATATCTGAATATCCTTTTCACTGTCATAAGATGAGATTCTTTAGGATCTACTTGAAATCTTGCAACAATTCCAATAGCATTGGCAATATCAAGTCTAGTATGTGTTAAGTACTGAAGACCTCCAATCATTGATCTATACCTTGTCTGAGGTACATTCCTTGCTTCATCTTCCAAAGATAACTTAGTCCCAGACACCATGGGTTTCTAATAGGTTTACTATCATCCATGCAAAACTTTTTCAACATTTCTTTAAGATATTTTATCTATGATATGAATATCCCTTCTTTACTTTGACTTATCTATAGTCCAAGGAAGAATTTTATCTCCCCAATCATAGACATTTCAAATTCACTTTTCATCTAATCTGCAAACTTTTTTCTCATTTCATCATTTCCTTCAAAGATAATATCATCAACAAAAACTTCAACAATCAAGATACCTTCTTCATTAATTCTTAAGTATAAATTGATGTCATCATTTCCTTTCTTGAATCCCAAATGAGTCAGATACTTGTCCAATCTTGCATACTAAGCTCTTGGTGCTTGTTTTAACCCATACAAAGCAATCTTCAATCTACAAACTTTTTTGGCAATTTGGCTAATTAGAATATCATGATGTTGTCATTATGACAACATATATTGAGTATTAAGACAACATGATCTAAGGAGGAAGTTTTGGAGGAGTACTTATCAAAATTTTCTAAGTATAACAGTGTTGTTATGCGAAGTTACGTGTGATGTATGAGGCTAATGCAAAGTTTTAAAGATATTTTATATTGATGTATTATGAAAAATCTGATATATTATTAGATCAGTGTGAATTGATAGCAAGTTTTGTGAAGAGCCAACAAGCTAGATCAGAATATTGAAGATATTCGGCAACATTAAAAGGTTTTTGTATTCTATCTTTTGTATTGAAGATTACTATTGTATAATGCATGTTTGGGCAGTGAGCTCATCTTGCATACATTAATATTTTTTAATACCAACTCCTAATAGGGTTGGGGCTTCTAACAAGGCCTAAAGTCCTCTAACAAGGATAGAGACACTATACGAATGTAATAGACTCCTAATAGGGTCAATATCTCTAACCAGATACTTTTGATTAGTGGATCATTTGTGGGTATCATCCCCACTGAGGTTTTTCCTTTTCAAGGGTTTCCTCAAGAACAATCATGGTGTTATGAGTTCCTTTATTTTATGGTTATGTTTATTGTTCAATTTATTCAGTTTAGTTTCTTATGCAAGTTACAAGTTAATTACATATATCCATAAGTGGGAAAAAATAAAAGTTTGTGAAATGTTGATTCACCCCCCCCCCCCCCTCTCAGTATTTCCTATTTCTAACAATTGGTATCAGAGTACAATTACTTGGAGAAGGCCAAATAGCTTGAGTAAGATCTCTATGGATATGGATCAATTGCAAAAAAACTTAGATGAAGCTCTTCAATAGATTGATATTCTTACTGAAGAAAAAGATACTTTGAAGAACAAATATGATAGTGCAAAAGACTACATTGAGAAACTAAAAGACAAGATAGAAGATCTAAAATCAAGGAAATAACCTACAAGGCAGATCAAGGATAGTGATGAAGTTTCAAAACTGAAAAAATGAGAATGAGATCCTAAAACATGAACTAAAAATGTAGATCTAAAGTTAAGCCTAAAAGATGATAACAGCAAAGTTGAATCAGATCTGAAGTTTAAAAATGCAGATCTAAGATCTAAACTTACCAAAGTAAAATCTGAATTTGAGACTACAAAGTTGTAGTATGTTGAATTTGAGAAATACAATACAATTGTGAAAAGAGAACTAACTGAATCCAAGAAACATATTGAGAAACTGTATTCCAGCAGTGAAAAAATTGATGAACAGATTTCTTATCAGAAACCTTCTTATGATAAAACTGGTCTTGGATATTTCAAAGAAAAATTCTCAAAGAAGATTGAAGAATGTAAAGAGCCAGATCTAGAAATTCAACAACCTGAGAACAAAGAAGAAGAAAAACAAAATAAATTTGAGTCTAACCAATCTGAAGATGTACCTAAACAACCTAAGCAAAATGGATCACCTAAAAAAATGTGAAGTGAATTCAAAGGTAGATGTTTTTCATGCCATTCATTTGGACACATGAAAAGAGATTGTATAGGTAAGAAATTCAAACCTATTTTTGGTTATGGTTATAATTGTCATGGTTTTGGTCATAGAGCTATTGATTGTAAGAAACCTAGATCTAATGATAAAAATAATAGTAGAATGTTTAGAAATACTAACCCTACAAATAAAAGACCTATTAGAGAAACAAACAATATAAGAAATGGAGTTTTGTTTTATAGATGCAACAATTTTAGACATATTTCCAGAAATTACAGATCACAAATTAGTCAGTCATGACCAAGATATAGAAACAATGTTATAGTTTGTCAGATTTGTAATAACATGGGTCACACAATGAGATATTGTAGAATGAACAACATGAAGAATCCTAATCCTAGAAGAAATGTGAACTACACTAGAAGAAATATGGATACCAACAACAGTCAAAAGGGAAATAGTAGTAACATAAAAGAAGTTATATTTATCAAAGCTATAGATCAAGCAAGTGCATCCACAAGAGAGTAAGTTGGAATCAATTTTGAACCCATCTCATATTGATTAAGCATCAAATTTCATGAATTATGCATCAGAATAGCATAGAGCTTAGAAGAAATTGAATCAAGCCTTGTGAAGTTAACATATGATAGTAAGTGATATAAGGAACCTATGGTTAAGAGCGCATGAGTTTCTGAGCATGTATGCAATCACATGAAGAGAAAGAAGTTTTGTAGGTAACCAGGAACAACTTTTTGGCATGTATACACTTATGCAATTAATGAGATGACAATGTCTTAAAGGATTTGATAGATAAAAGTAGATTATTGACATCATTTGATCATTCAATAATTTGCAAGAGTCTTAGAGAGCTAGCCAATGCATATTGAAAGCAGTTTGAAAGATTTGGAGACATATTTTCAGTAGATCTACGTGGAAGCCCTAAATCATGATGCCAAGGTATTTCACTATGTTTTTATTGTTAGATCAATTACTTTTCAGTGCAATCATGGAGGTATCCCTAGTTCATAACATTAAGGACACACCTAGACCTAAGGTGAAAAGGGAATCAGTAGAACCCTCTGAGGAAGACCCTAGTTTAGCATTATTGACTATACCAGATGGTGTCTTGCATTTGGAAGATGTAAGAGGATACCTGAAGTGTAAATTTGAGACTATAGGAGATAGTAGTATGACTGAGGAGTATGAAAAAATATACAACCATAATATGACATATAAGGAAGGATATGAACATTTAGGTCAACTGGAAATTATCAAATACATGTTTCACTACAAATTTTAGAATGATGAATTTTCTAAGATCATTTTAAGCAGAATTCATAATGGAAAGTTTTGGTTAGATGATAGAGTGATAGACATCACAGCTAATTTGATACATGTAGTAACAGGATTATCTAACAAAGGTGCAATTTCACTAAATGAGAAGAATGTGAAGAAAATAGTTCTTGACAACACTAAATCTTCATATAATGGAAGAGGCATTGTAATCAGTAAGATTGAGAAAAATGATATTAGGTATGTGTGTAAGATAATGACTACCAAGTTATGTGCCAACTCTAGGGAAGATGATATGGCATCAGGTATGGTACAAGAAACTTATCTTATGTGTGTTGATAAGGTTGATGTTGAAATGAGTGAAATTTTTAGGATCCAATTGATTGAAAATCTTGAGAAGATTAAGAAAACAAAGAATTCCCAATTCAGATTCTCATCCTTAATCACCTATATGTGTTTCCATCTTTTGAGAAGATTTCCCTACATTATAGGAGCTTATTGGAATGATGAGAGGAGTTCAATGGAGAGAATCAACAAGGTGTATCTTAGACGCCCAATTGATAAAGTAAATAAGAGTGCTACACTTGTAATTAAAATCTTTCAGAATGAGATGAAGAAAAGGTCAAGAATTTCACCTTCAATAGTTGAGAAGTACAAAAATGAGATATGCTTTTTAGTTGACACAAACTTCACATATATTGAAGCAGTAGAACCAAGAACTGAATTCATAGACCCTCTAGAATCTAAAGTATCTAAAGAATAAACTAAAGGATATGTATGTATAATTCTGAAGTGCAGACTAGATTCGAAAAGACCTATATTCGGAACATTTGAGGAAATTTTTAGTATAGCACAACAATCACAGGTGTTGAATTCAGATAAGAAAAGGGTTGACACAACAATTAAAAAGATATTAAAAGAAACAGGTATGACTGAAGATTAATTCAACATTGCAAAATAGACAGCAGCATCAATAAGAGATATTGGACAAAAGGAAGTGTTGACAGTTCCACCTTTTGCATCCAAATAAATCCATGTTCCAGATATTCAAAATGTTGATGAAGATGTCACTGAGCCTAGTAAGATAAGTATGTCACTAGACAAGCCACCATTTTTAGTCACAAGAAAATCTGCTAGATCCACCTTCACTACACTGACTAAAAGAATAAAAGAGATGGCTAGTGGACCAGGTAAAAGGCAGAAAACTATCTTTTCTCTTGTGGAAAGGATAAGGACACAAGAGGAAGAATCAAAACCCATCAAGAAAATGAGAGGTCAAGTTTCAATTCAATCTCAAGGAGAAGAAGAGGTGGGAAGTAACAAAAAGAAATAGTGAAAGCCTAAAATTGATAAAGTGAATCCTTTGATCATAAATGAAGGAGATTTCACTAAGTTAAATAAATGCTATAACATGTACAATAATTTTTAAAAACTGAATCTTGAGAATGCAATTGTCAGGCATATGATTCTTGTTGACAAGAAATTTGAGAACATTAAAGATAAGATACCTACTGATCTTTATGAGAAATTGGTCAATAGAAACAAGAGAGCAATAGAAGAGGATAAAGGTATAAGAGAAGGATTTGTGAGAAAACTATTTGTAATCAAAGATGAAGAACATTTCAAAGAGATAATGAAGATTCTTAGCACTCATTTGAAAGAAAAGGAAGAATAGTTCTAATTATGGGAGGTAATTATGAGGAAGTTAACAAGGAAACTAGGGAAGAAGTTGTGAAAGTAATGACTTCATTACTAGGGGAAACATTAAGTGAATCAGAACAGGACACTCAAATAGTAGAAGCAGTTTCACAGATGAAAGAAACCACAGTTTCACCACCCACCATTCATATTGATGATGAATCAATGCATGTAGAAGGCACCAACATCACCATTGACAAAGAAGAAAATCCTTTTGAAGATCAAGGAGAGGATGTTGGAAATTTGGGAGAAATGGTAAATGAACAAGAAGATGAGACAAAAAAATAAGGAAGAAGATGCGGAAGAAGAAAAGGGAGAGGAGAAGCAAGAAGAAATAAAGGCAACAAAGGAGACACAAACAAAAGTCACCAAGCAAGTAGTGCAAGAGGAACAAGTAATAGGAAAAGAAGTAAAGCCTATGGAGATTATACCTCAGCAAATTCAAATAGTCACACCACAAAAGGTCATAGCAGCAAGCTCATCAAAATCACCAATTGAGTTAGTATTAGAAAATTTGGGAGATGAAGTTGATGATGATGATCAAATAGAATTGATCTCATCTCTAAATAAGATAATTGGAAAGAAAAAAAAGGTAAAGAGCCTAGAAGGATCACTACTTGAAGTAACAAATAAGCTTCAAAGTGTTATATCTACTCAAGTCAGTGAAGTTGATCTGCAAGTTAAAGTAAGAGAGGTAATTAAAGCTTTTGATAGTGAGTTCACTACTCTATCTGACATTGCATTAGTGAAAGCACAAACACTTCATGATGCACAATTATTCCAAACCACCTGTCAAAATATTAAGAATGATTTAGAAAACCTTGATGTTTCCATTAAGGAGTTGAGGAGATGTTTGGAGAAAGGAAGAGTATTGTGCAGTCAGTGTTCTTTCTCACACAAACATATTTTAGATATTTCAGAGAAGTTGAAGAACAAAGAAATGGAATTGCAAGTCACAGTGAATGAGCTATAGAATCCTAGCATGAAGATCACTGATACTGAGAAGAAAGTGAGTAAAATACATGATGAGATAAGGCTACTAGAAAATGAAAAGGAAATCAAATTGAAGAGGTTTTCATTACGTAGAGAGCACCTAACCCTGAAAATCAATAATGTGTAGAATCAACTGGCAGAATGTATTTCATCAAAGACATCATATGGTAAATTTGCCTACCCAAATCTTAGAGTAGTTGAGATAGCATCTTATGGGCTATGTGCATTACTTAGTGTATCAAATTTTGTTAAGGCTACATGGGAAAAAGAAATTGAAAACTTTAAGGCAAACTTTATAGACTGCATTTCAAATCTTCTAGCATTACAAAATTGAAAACAAGAAGGTATATCAAAATTTTGACCTGTATATATATACGTATTTGTTACACCTTTGTCATTGTTGTCAAAGGCAGAGTAATATAGTATGAGAAAATTGCTTCTATATATAGGGTATAGATATGTGAAATAATATGGAGTATAATCAAAGGGGGAGTATCTATATGGAAAAATTAGTAGACATGTATGATCCACAGATCCTTTGCAAATCTTGTAATGGTCATGTAACACAATGTTGCAGAATGTTACAAGTTTATTTTTAAAAATTTGATGTAAGTTTTTGGGACTTAGCCAATTTTCCCATATGTTGCCACCAATGACAAAGGTGGAGATTGTTGGAAATTTGGCTGTCTAGGATAGCATGATTTTGTCATTATGGAAACATATATTCAATATTAAGACAACATGATCTAAGGAGGAAGTTTTGGAGGAGTACTTATGAAATTGTCTAAGTATAACACTGTTTATCTATCTACACAAAGACTATTTTGATCAATGAAGTTCATAGAAGTACTTTCATTGCATGCACACTTGAACACATATTATAAAAGGTATATTGAAGCTACATCTAAGAGCACAAGATTGTATGGCATGTACGGATAGAGATATCAATGTTTTACAGAAATAGTGTTGAGCCGACCAGAACAGAGAAGTGATTAGTAATTGATCATTTTGAGTTAAGGGATTTTTTTTTTATAAAAATAATGACTTAACTAATTAGGGATGACAACCTAGATGTTAACCCTAAGGCATAAAGAGTTAATATTATGTTTTGATAATATGGAAGTCGACTGATAAGCTATATTTGAGATAGCTAGTATAAAGAAGGATATTATGTTATGTGAAGTTATGTATGATGTATGAGGATAATGAAAAGTTATAAAGAGATTTTATATTGATGTATTATGTGAAATCTAATATATTATCAGATCAGTGTGAATTGATAGCAAGTTTTGTGAAGATCATACAAGCTAGATCAGAATATTGAAGATATTCAGCAGCAGTAAAAGGTTTTTGCATTCTATCTTTTGTATTGAAGATTACTAGTGTATATTGCATGTTTGAGTAGTGAGCTCATCTTGCATACATTCATATTTTTTAATACCAACTCCTAATAGGGTTGAGGCTTCTAACAAGGATAGATACACTATATAGATGTAATAGACTCCTAACAAGGTCAATATCTCTAATCAGATACTTTTCATTAGTGGATCATTTGTGGGTATCATGTCCACCAAGGTTTTCCCTTGGCCAGGGTTTCCTCAAGAACAATCATGGTGTTATGAGTTCCTTTATTTTATGGTTGTGTTTATTATTTAGTTTATTCAATTTAGTTTCTTATGCAAGTTACAAGTTAATTACATATATCCATAAATGGGAAAAAGTAAAAGTTTTTGAAATACCGATTCACCCCCTCCCCCCCCCCTCTCATTATTTCCTATTTCTAACAAAACTAGATCTGTATTCATTAACAAAGGAAATATATCAAGTTTTTCAATGTATACTTCCTCTTCCAAGCCTCCATTAATAAAAGCTGATTTCACATCCATCGGATACACCTTGAACTCCTTATGAGCAGCATAAGCTAGGAATACTCTAATTGCCTCGATTCTAGCAACAAGTGCAAAATTTTCTTCAAAGACAATTCCTTCTTGTTGTGAATACCCTTTACATACCAATCTTGCTTTATTCATCTTGTTTTTTTATACCCACTTGGTACCAATCACATTTTTGTCTTCAAGTCTTTGAACCAATTCCCAAGTGTTGTTCTTTTGAATCTTCTCAATATCCTCCTTCATGGCTTTGATCCATGATTCATCTCTCCATGCCTCATCTATGGACTATGATTCTACTTGTGAGATCAAGCAAATGGCATTTATAGATTGTAATCTTGTTCTAGTTTCTTTGTTGTTGTCACCAATGATCTAATCCTTAGGATAATTTCTTAGAACATATTTGGGTGTGGTTTTTTCCCTCAACTCCACACTTATGCCATTGTCAATTTCCAAACATCTTGTGATTTTTTAGTCCTTTCATTCTCACTTTTTGTTGTCTTCATATTGTCCTAATTTGTACTCATGTTTTCAAAAGAAATCTCATAGGGGTTAGAGCCATAGTATTTTTCTCTGACTTGAAACTTTTCATCTACTCTCACATTAGCACTTTCAATCAACTTCCTAGCTCTCAGATTGTAGCATCTATAGGTTGTACTTCTAGTAGAGTACCTGAGGAATAAGCTTTCATCACTTCTAGCATCAAATTTTCCTATACATTCATCTCTCTTAATGTAGCGTTTACTTCCAAAAATTTTGAAATAACTAACAGTAGGTATCTTACCATACCATAGCTCAAATGGTGTCTTGCATGTACCCTCTCTAATTTGTACTCTATTCATTGTATATATTATTGTATTGGTAGCTTTTCTCCAATGCATATGTGGGACCTTTCCTTCTATCAACATGGTTCTTACAACATCAAGAACTATTATGTTTCTTATTTCAGCAACTCCATTTTTTTGTGGTGTCCTACGTGTTGAATTCTCCCTCATAATACCATGATCTTCACAAAAGGTATTGAATTCATGTGAAGTGAATTCTCCACCTCTATCTCATCTTAAACATTTTATCTTCAAGCATGTCTCATTCTCAACTTTTTCCTTATAAAACTTGAAATTTTCAAATTCTTCTTATTTTTCTCTAAGAAATCCTACCTACATCATTCTAGAGTAGTCATCATTGAATATAATAAAGTACCTATCTCTGAAGTATGACCTAGTCTGTGTAGGTCCACAAAGATCTATATGAATCAGTTCCAACTTTCCATTTGTTGAGTATCCTTTGCTTGCAAAACTACTTCTTGTTTGTTTTCCCGAGACACACTCTCTGCATGTAGTGTTAGTTGGTTTCACAATTTTAGGTGGATCTCTGATAGCATTATTGTTAGATGATTTTACCATGTTGTCAAAGTTGATATGACAAGACCTATTCCATAACCAACTGTCATCAGTATTTGCAACAAAATGACTGACCTCAGTAGAGTTTAACTAGAATATATTACCTCTAGTCTTAGTACCAGATGTGATCAATTCTCCATTAGATCCTCTAATAGAGAAATGACCATCCTTGAATTCTAAGTGACATCCCTTATCCACAAGTTGTCCAGCACTTAACAAGTTATGTTTTAAGCCATCCACAAATAGTATATCATCAGTATTAGTTTCTCCATCCAAAGTAATTGATCATTTACCAAAAAAAATTCTAGGAGTATTGTCACCAAATCTTACAACACCACAATCAAAATTCTTTAGTTGAATGAATGTATCTTTGTCACCAGTCATATGATGTGAACATCCACTATCAATTATCCAATCATTTTTCTTATCAACTTGAGAAACTAAGGCTTTTTCTTCATAGATAGGATTTTCTTCTTTCATAACAACAAAGCCCAATACATCATTGAATTCATCATCTAAATCTTCAGATCCATCACTAGCATAGTAGCATTTCTTATCATTCTTGTATTTTCCACATTTAGGCCTATGATTAGGTACTCTAGTTGGACATCTAGATGCAAAATGACCAACCTTATTGCAATTAAAATATTTCAAAGGTAATTTTCTTTAGAACTTACCTTTACCTTTCATTTCTCTCCTAGCAATCAGGGCCATGATCTTCTCATCCACTTGATTTTCTAGCCTTTGAATCTCTTCCCATTCTTCATTATATTCTCCAAGATCTTTGTTGTGTTTCTTTACTCTACTAGATCCAGCTTCAATAGAGCCATTTCTTTGAATAGTTGATTTAAATATTGTCTCCACCTTAGGTAGTGCATCCTTTAGCTCTGTGGTCTCAAAGGTAGTTATCTTAGCTACTAATATCTCTCTAGTGAAATCTTTGTATTGTGGTATGGTCTCCTCCAAAGTCAGAACGTTGGGTTTGTAGGCAGGAGTCACAAACCCCAAAATATTTGCTATGACTTCATCTTCTATATAAGTACCTCCATTTTTTTTTATTCCAATCACACATTTAGACACTCTCTGAACATACATCCTTATTGTTTCATCATCCTTCATTAGTATTGTCTCCATCTTTGTTCTCCAATTCTGCAATTTTGCTCGCTTAGTGTATTCATCTCCTTCATAGAGTGCAATTAGGCTTTTCTAGATCTCACTTGCCTTTGTTAGATCTCTAACTTCTATGAATTCACTATTAGATAGTGCATTAGCCAAGGCCTCCTTTGCAACAACATTACATACAAACCTTTTCCTTTCTTCTTTAGTAGTAGTAAGTGTTTCAAGGTCTTCTTCCTTCATGAGAGGCACATCTTTCAAAGTAATGAGCCAATATTCCAATCCCATACACATCAGATGATTCTTCATCTTCTCCTTTCATGTGTCAAAATTTTTTGCATCAAACTTAGGACTCTCTTTTCTAAATAAGGTCATCTTGATCTTTACCTCAAGTTGTTAAGCTTCCTGACTGAGGACCAGAAGCTTTGATACCAATTGTTGGAATAACAATGTCCCAATCAATTGAGAGGGAGGTGAATCATTTGATGCCAGTATCTAATATTTTAAACTTTAACTTCAAACTTATTGTTGATAACAAAATACTGAACTGAAAAGTGAATGCAGCAATAAGACATACATATAGACACCAAGATTTGTTCTCGAGGAAAACCCTGTCAAGGGAAAAACCTCAGTGGGGATGGTACCCACAAATATCTACACTATAGATATAATAACCCTATTAAGAGTTATGACCTTGTTAGGAGTCGAGTATTACAATAGGCAAGTCCTAGTTAAAGGACAGACCCTATTAGGATAATTTTACAATGTGATCCCAATTGAGGAATTGACCCTGCTAGGAGTCCATCCCTATTAAAGGTAATTAACCTGTTAGGGGTGTACAATATATGAACTTGATAAATAAATTTTGAGAGTTAAAGCCACCATCAGGTTCTCCAAACCTAGCAACTTCAAATCTGATATGATTTGTTCTGAAACTATGTCTAGTCTTCAAATACTGCCAAGAAAGCTCCACCTTGTACCTAAGTGCACAACTACTATTCTTTAAATAGTATCCAATGCAGCCTTAAGCTCACATTCTCCTCTACATCTTGCATATACAGTACCACCCATATTTTCTAAGGATTTCAATCCCTATATATAAGTTACAATAACTAAATCTGGGTCAACCTTCATAGGATAAATCTTATTTTAAAAATACAAGATGGACCCATGCAAAGATGCATGAAACCTCTTACAATGTTACAACATAATAGTTACATCAGTTTATCATTCAAATCCATTGATTAAGCTCACACATCACATTATTTGAAACGTGTTCCAAGTCGGCCTCCAAATAGGCCTTCACCAATACACATGCCATATTTGACGGCACTTGTACAATCATAGCTCCATATGATTGCAATAAGCTCTCTAACTAGTTTCCAACACAAATCTATGTTTTCACATCATAAATTAAACAACCATGAGTGCTATCCACAAAGTTCTGCAATTAACTTTGTGAAAAAAATAGTTTTTGTCTCCTAAGAAATAGTTTCCAATAAACTAGTAATAACTCTATCCAATCAACTCATAAGCATGTGCGATCATGGATGGTGACCCAAGACATCAATGTGATTCTTCCTCTAAGTGTTCACATTCTAATTCATTTTACGGTGTCTGTACAATTCTTTGCAACCTGTTCTGCAAGCTTCTAAACAACCAATCAATAACATATGTTTCCATCAATGACAAACTTTGTGATGAATGCAACACACGACCAATGTAGAATGCCTCCAACATTACTAGGATACTCTTCCATAGGAGTACCATCAGAATTCATGCTAACAAGGCATCCATCTAATAACCAGAACTAGACAAAGGGATAGCTCCACTAGAAAATCCAACAAAAGATCCAACAAGAGAAGACCCAGCAGAAAACCCAGCACCAGCAAAAGGGGATGCCACAGTAGTCACATCATAAGGAACCCACACACAAACAGGTGAGGAAGGAGGAACAAAATAAACCACAACATCTCTAGCAACAAGTACAAAGGAGGAAGAGGAGGAGACAAAATGCAATCCTTCTCACCCATCAGCAAAAAGCTTTGATGGGAAGAAACCTTCTCCACCGTATAGTGCTGAGAAAAAGCACCCTGCCACCACGAGGAAGCCTTTTTAAATCTTTGAAGTTCACATTGAAATGGCACTAATAATTTTGCACAGGCCTCTACATTACTTTTTGGTCTTCAAACAGCTAAAAAAATGGGTTTTTGAAAGCTTCAAATTGAAGGTGACTCCCTAATCCTAATCCATGCATGCAAGATAAGAAAATGTTTTAGTTGGCATATAGACTACATACTCAAACAAGCATGGATCATCCTTGAATCATTCAAGGAATTCCAATTGATACATACATATCAAGAAAGTAATAAAGTGGCAAATTATTTTGCCAACTTGGGAGGAGATGGGATTGAGTTAGATACAACAACCCACCTTTTAATTTTTTCACATTTCCTAAATTAAAGAGGTCACCTCTTAATGATGCAAATTGATTAACAGGTAATTTGTTATTATGATCTTGAGTGACACTAAAATTTCAAATCAAAATGAATATGGCTAAAGTTATATCATGTGGCTCCCAAATGTGTTAATCTACAACTTCACAAGGAATTAGTTCATGTGAGGGATTTGTAAATGAAAGCTTATTTCATCCTACAAGCACGAAAATATGTGTGGCAAAAGAAAATTTAACCATTGCAAAAATATAGGATAGAGGATTATCAGCAAGTTTTTTTATTGATTCGGATTAACATAATTACTCTAGCACTTTAGGGAATGAGTTTTGCAAAACATTCTTTATAGTTTTATCAAGATTTGGATCTCTAGGTTATATATCTTCTAAGGATTGCAAATTCTACCATAATCTTCAATTGGCATAATCAGTTAGGGATCTTCATCATCTAAGGAGGGAGAAATTAGAGTGTTGTGTGTGTTCTCACTACAGATGCCACCACATGGAGTACATAACAAGGAATTAGAGAATCAAGCTAAAGGTTACAAATTGGGAATGGTCATTGACTAGGTAGGTAACTAATGAAATC
Source organism: Chamaecyparis obtusa (assembly GCA_027943335.1). Lineage (NCBI taxonomy): Eukaryota > Viridiplantae > Streptophyta > Pinopsida > Cupressales > Cupressaceae > Chamaecyparis > Chamaecyparis obtusa. The sequence goes on from BSBK01007512.1 coordinate 3,087,221, forward strand.
CTTAATCAATTATGAAATGTTCACCTCCTACATTTATGCTGCTCCATTTGAAGAATCATTATTCAAGAATTTTTGAATCCTTAGTCTTGAAGGATTTTGTTTCCTTCACAAGTAGTTTTGGTTTTCCCATCAAATTCTATGGATTTACTGGAATAGTACTCTTTACTAAATCTGATTATGGAATTGGTTGTTAAGCCACACATGATTGATGAACCCAAACTCTTACATGCAGTCCAGAAATATGATTTCTAGAAAGGTAATGCACACATTGGGGGTTTATTCCCAAGAAAGTATCTACTAAATGGCCATACTTACATGGGCATATATGAAGGAATCAAGAAGACATTAGAATGCTAGAGTATAAGGCATTTAAAGGAAGCCTTACAAAATAATTGTCAGGTATTGGGAGAACATGGTTCTCCAAATTCACCAGAAAAAAATTCCCTCTTGGTTCTCATTGAATATTATCCAGCGGGTGATGATAGATGTCTTCAATTTTTGAATCCAATCCTTGATCTCAACATTGCAGTTGGTCATAATGTGGCAGGGGAGGGAATTCCAAACATCACAAGTGCAACTCAATCACTAGTAAGGGAAACTCATGTTGCCAGGGAAGGTCAACAAATGGCTTGTGATGACAATGAAGGAAAAGGAAGCACCCAGGAAGATGATGTTTGTGATGAAGAATCTCAACCAGTGGATGACGTAATGCCACAGTGGACAACATTTTAATCTATATCTATCTTGAAAGGCATAAACAAGAAAACATTAGACTAATCTACACATTATATCGATTCAAAGCATAAACACAAAAAACCAAGCCACCTCAGATTGAGCCAAAATAAATGCTTCAAGCATTGTTTGATTTGCTCTGATTATGAGGGATGTGGATGTGCTCTCTAAGCACTTGGAGCTTGCTTTTAATACATTCTAAGGATGATTTGATATGATACATAAATGATTATAAAATCATAAATGAAACTAAGATTCATTCCATTAAGCTATTCAATGATGATTTAGAAAACATGAAATCTAAAAAATATACTAAAAATCTTATGATCTAGCAAGAATCTAATAGTATAACTCTACTTAATATGATTATGTGAATTGATGTTTTTCTCTTAGGAAGTGAGGGTATCTATAGGATTTGGGAAGGGATTGGGTTAGGAGGATGAGTTAGGGTTAGGGGTAAGGTTTGAGGTAGAGTAAGAGGTAATGTGTGGGGTATGGTATGGTTTAGCTTGGGTTAGGGTTTTCTCACACATGTGTGAGTAACACTAGGGAAATGTGCAAAAGGAACATGTGTGGAAGAAGAGACATGGGTCTCTTTATGAGGCTGTAATAGGCCTTAAAGAGTGTGTAAGGCTCATTTGGGGAAGGGTTTGACTAAAAGTCAAAGAGACTTGGATTAGCTTAGGAAAAGTAGGTAACTTTCTCCTAAATAGGTTTAGGAAAGATTAGAAGGGTTTAGGAAAGGTTAGAAGATTCTAGGCTTTTGAGGCTTTAAATAAATATAAAATTTATTTAGGGATTGTGACATAATTTATTGAATATTGATCCAATAAAGAAAGAAAAATCATTTAAATTTGATTTAAATGCTTTGGGGAAAGATTCTTTAATTAAAGATGCTTAATTAAAATAAAGGGATTAAATGGCATAAAAATATATTAATTAATTAACAAATGATGATGCATCAGGGGTTTTTGAAAAATAAAAATACTTTTATTTTCTAAAGGATTTGTAGGTGTCTACATTTTTCCCCTCTTTGATGTGATGTCACAAGTGGTGTGGCATCAAAGACAAGAAAATAAGATGCCCCAGGCTAGAAGTTAGAAGAATAAGGGGTTGTGCCCCCTCAAGAAAATAATGCAAAGAGAAAACATTGTGGAATTTTCTCGAAAGGAAACTAAAGGGGAAAGACCAAGGAAGAAGGGGAGATAAAGAACCAAGCTTCCAAGAGCAAAGATGGATGAATGGAAGATGAAAATGGAATGCAAAATGCAGGATGTAGCTATATGAAGATGCAAAATTAATCTAGATGATGCAGGATGGGGGATTCTGGGAGCTCCAAGTGAAAATGTGGAGAGCACAACCTAGTTTGATATAGAAATGTTAGAGACCTGCCAAGGTTATGAAAGAACACAAGGCCTTGTCACTAGCATTGCATAGGACTGACGCTAAAAATACACGTAGGGTTTCCCTGACATCAGACATGATCCCGAGAAGGAGGCATGGTAGGAATGATCCTGGAGAAACCACAAACAAATGACATTTCCCAAGTGCACCATGTAACCCAGAAGATCACATGTGAATCGTGCAAGGGTCATGTCTGACTAACTCACATGCAGAAGAAAAAGATCAAAATACCTTGCCCTAGATTGTCCTCATTCACAGTGCACCATGATATAAAGGATCATGGTGACTTTGAGGAGAGGAACAAGGATAAGCCGTAAAAGATTAACAAGATCCAAAGGACAAAATGCAAGACCAAAATGATAACTCCAAAAAGACATCATTTTCCAAGGAGAGAGATTGATTTGACTGAGGCTGGCAAGATTGGTCTGAATGCATGGAAGGAAACATTGACACGGACCTGGTGTGATTGGTGGAAGATTAGGTCTGACAAGAGGAAGGATACATCCTCAAAGGACCTAGTGACTGATGAGAGAATGAGTGTTGCTTTTTGCTAGCAAATGATGAACTTCAAGGATAATCATTATCATCAAGAATAGTCAAAAATTAATGTTGTTGAAGTACAAGGTTGAGTGGGACACAATTTCTGATAAAATGTTGTTGGACTGACAAGTATATGTACAACAAGACATGATGATTATGTACAACAGGCAAAGAAATATTTACAATGGCTATGTATAGAAGCTCAGGATTTGGGATAGGAAGATCTCTCTATATAGGAGATAGTACAAGAAGGATTGCACTATACAAGATATGGTACAAGATATGGATGGGTGGGATTGCAGAATTTCTTGATGATTAAAAAGAGGAATGTTGGGGGATGGTGGTAGGGATGAGGATGGGAGTTTGATAGATAATGACTCGATCCACTATGTATGGCACTTTTTTTCTATGTTTTCACCAACATACTTGTCCAAGGTGCTTGAATTGCCAAGTTTTCACCATTGGATGATTATTTTTGTTTTCTTTTTTGCTTTTTGATTTTTTTGTATTTTTCTATTTTTTTCCAATTTTTATGGATTTTCTGAATATGTAGGATCTGGTTCAGGCATAGAACCTCTTCAAATGTATGATGTTGATTGGATCATTCAAAGGTTCACCTTCTGCTGTAGATTTTTGATAGGCTCCAGAGCCAAAGCATGTTGTGACAACATAGGGGCCCAACCAAGTAGGCTCAAACTTGCCTTTCTTTTCTCTGTGTTCTTGTACCTTCTAATTTTCTTTTAGGACCATGTCACTGACATGGAACTATCTAGGATAGACCTTCTTATTATAACTCCTTTTGAGTTGATTCTGGTATGCAACCAGGTGATCATATGCTTGTTGTATCTTTTCATCTAACAGGTCTAGCTGTGTGAGACGTGCCACGCAATAGTCCTCATCTGTGGTATAGTTCTTCATGGAGACTCACAATGATGGGAGCTCGACCTCGATTGGTAGAATGGCTTCAGCACCATATACAAGGGAATATGGTGTGGTTCCTATGGGAGTGTGATAAGAAGTGCGATAGGCCCAGAGGGCGGGATTTATCTGGAGGTGCTAGTCATGACCAAAATCATTGACAACCTTCTTGAGAATTTTTAGAATAGTTTTGTTGATTGCCTCAGCTTGGCCATTTCGTTGGGGGAAGTATGGACTGGAGAAATGGTGATGGATGTGGATTCTGGCACACAGGTCATCCACATGCTAGTTTTCAAAAGGTGTGCCATGGTCTGTGAAGATGGTAGATGGTATGCCAAAGCGGCAAATGGTATGGTAAAGGATGAACTTGGATATTTGGATGCCAGTAGTTAGGGTGATCAGAATCACTTTGACCCATTTTGTGAAGTACTCTATGGTAGTTATTATGTACTTATGTCCATCTGAGGAGAGGGGAGTGATTAAGCTGATGAGGTCGAAGCCCCAACATGAAAATGGCTAAGGTGGCGCAATGCGCTGCAAGTCTTCTGCTGGTGCATGAATGAGATTTGCATGCTACTGACATGGTAGACATTTCCTGACAAATTCACAAGTGTCATGTTCCATGGTTGGCCAATAATACCCAACTCAAAGAAACTACTTTGCTAGAACCATGCCACTCATGTGGGCACCGCAAATTCCAGTGTGAACCTCTTACAAAGACAAGATGGCCTTGTTTGAATCTAAACACCTGGAAAGGATATTGTGATATCCTTGACGATAAAGGGTGTTGGCTACAAGAGTTTAGTGAGAAGCTCTGTGAATTAGGTTTTAGTGCTGGTTATTGGTGAGATGGGGAGATATGATACCATTCTTTAGATATGCATGGATGTTGTGGTACCATGGGGACTGAGGTCCAATCCAGACACACACAATTTCTATATCAGCATTCACATAAGTGGGCATGTGTAGCTACTCGACTAAAAATTCATACTAAGTTGAATTGCGAGGGATCTCCAATAAGGATTTGATGGCCACTAGTGGTGCTTCTGCTGGCTGATCGGCAATGACTTTCCCTTTGATTGCTTTCCAATCTATGTACTGGATGACAAACTCGCTAAGTAGCATGAACCATTTTTCCATATGGCCTATGAGAGTTGTCCTTGATAATAGATACTTGAGTGGGTCCACCTTTGAAATGAGCCTGATTGTTTGGCTGAGCATTTAATGTCTAAGTTTTTGAGTGGTGAAGACTACTGAAAGGCATGCTTTCTCCATGGGCGAATAGTTAAGCTCATAGCCAAAAAGATTTCAATTGATATAGTAGATGGCTCTCTCTTTGTTGTCATCATCATGTTGTACTAAGAGTGCCCCCAGTGTTGTAGTGGTCATCAAGATGTAGAGTATGAGAGGGTGTCTTGAAACTGCTGGTACAAGGATTGGAGAATTATCTAGATATTCCTTGAGCTTGTCAAACCTTTTCTAACATATGGGGTCCCATTTGAAGCTTGTGTCTTTGTGAAGCAAATGTGTGAATGGTTGGCACTTGTCTACCAGCTGGGAGATGAACCGACGCATTAATTGGAGCTTTCCTTGTAGAATTCTAAACTGCCTAAGTGTTCCTTGTGGAGGCATTTTTGTTATATCTTTGACCTTCTTGGGGTCAATCTCTATGCCACATCATGATACTATAAAGCCTAGAAGATTTCTAGATGTTACGCCAAAGACACATTTCTTTGGATTTAGCTTCAAGCCATAATGTTGCAGGTGATCAAACACACTCTCAAGAATACTTAGGTGTTCACCTCATGTTTTTTATTTTGCAAGAATGTCATCCACATATTCTTCTAGGATCTTGTGGATCATGTCATGGAATATGGATGTCATTGCTCTTTGATATGTAGCTCCTACGTTCTTCAACCCAAATGGCATCATGTTATAATAGAAGGTACCCCATGGAGTTGTGAATGTTGTTTTATGTTGATCTGCTTTTGCTATTTGGATCTGATTATAGCCTAAAAAGCCATCCATGAGTGACAACATCTCATGGCTCATTGTAAGATCTACTATCATGTCTATGTTGGGCAGCGGGAAATCATCTTTCATACATGCCTTGTTTACGTCCCTAAAATCTATGCATATTTTGATGTCACCTGAAGGCTTTGTGACTGGTACCATGTTGGAGATCTAATCTGAGTAATTAATGGCTCTGATGATTTTTGCTTGGAGAAGCTTTTCTAATTCTGCTTTTACTAGTAAGGCCACTTTTGGATGCATTTTTCTTAGCTTCTCCTTGACCGGCTTGACATTAGGATCCACTGCAAGATTGTGCACAATGAGATTTGGATCAAGCCCAGGCATATGCACATATGACCATGAAAATTTTATGGTGGCTTCTTGGAGCAATGCAGTGAGAGCCATTTCTTCACCCTTTGTTAAAGATGTTGCAATGTAGGTAATTCTCGGGCATTCTTTCATGCCCAAGTTAACTAGTTTAGTTTCCTCTATGATGATAGGCGACTTCTCAGATTTGTATTCCTAGATAGGAGGAAGAGCCAAGTCTCCATCTTCTAGCACTTAAATTGCCAAGTTTTCACTAGAAGATACACCCTTTATTTTTACATTTTTCAAATCACAATGCGCCCCAGAGGGGTTTTCACATAAGGACTCATGCTTTTCTCTTTCTATTTCACTTTTGCGGCTAAAGCTTACCTCTTCCCAAAAATATCCTTTAGGATCGAGCTTGCAGATGTGAGTTAACTCTAAATCTTGATCTAATTGTGGGCCCGATGCCCCCATGAACTCTAGGAGCACTTTCATGCTTTGGAACTCATCAATATGTGTGATGCTTGGCTGGTCCCAATCTATGAGTTTGGGGTGGATGAGGGGAATTTCTATGAGATTAATGGTAAGTTGTTGGAGGATAGAAGTGCACAGGAGGGTATCATCATTGAAGATGTCATCATAAGATTTCTTTGCTTCCTCTTCAAGGATGTCTTTGATCTCTACAAGGTCATTCTAGCTATTCAAGAAGGGAATGTTGGTCATGTTAGTGCCCCCAGTTGTGGTATTGGGCTCTTGTATACGCAGGTGATGGGTATTAAAGCCAAGACCTTGATTTTTTGGATTCTTTGATGTTGTGATAGGGTCTTTGCTTCCACCTTCTTATGGTCCTAGACCACCACCTTGATATTTCCATTGTTTAGTGGTGTACTTGTGTGATTGTAGATACTTATCTTTGAAGTAACCAAGAAGTTCAGTGTCAGGTGGTGGGGGATCTCTGTACAACCACCTATTGATGTCAAGATCCATCTCTTGACTATTTATGTTGCCATGGGAGACAAATGGGATAGGTCCCATTTTCTTGATTTCATGATTTACTTCAGTGAGTTCACTTTGGTGATTCAGGCACCCTTGCGTATGTGGATCAAGTGGGGGGGGCCTACTACAAATGCATCATGTAGGCTATATTCACCACAACCTTGATCATTGATCTTGATGGAAGAGAGAGTGGAAGTGAGAATAGTCTATGGATCACAATGGGATCGAGATGAGCTAGCAATAGAGGTGCCAACGTCAGTTCCAGGACAATGGGTGGAATGAGGGAATGATGCTTCCATCACACGGCAGTATGTGAAGGGTGGGGGGTCTACATGGATGGTAACCTTAGTGCCTTGATGCATAAATTTGATGCACTGATGGTAAGTAGATGGTACAGCCTTGATGGAATGGATCCATGGTTGGTCGAGGAGGATGTTGAATAGTAGGTCAAGATCAAAAATGTGCCAAATGGTGTCTTGTGTTGTTGAGCCTAGCTAGATAGGAAAAATAATAGTACCTTCATAGGTACACTCCAAGTTGTCATATTCTTTGATGGTAATGACTTCATGTGATATGTCAGCCTCTGTGAACCCTATCTGTTGAATGAATTTTAGAGTACAAAAGTTTAGGGCTGAGCCATTATCTATCATGACTCTTTTGATGGCAAAATCTCTGACCATCATGGTAATGCAGAGAGGGAGATTATGGTTAGGTGCAACAGCTAGTATGTTGGATGGTTTGAAGGAAAGAGCACATGGTGCAGATAGATGTCCCACAAGGTTTTCAAATTGGATGGTGTTTATATTTGTGGGGACTTTTGCTTCATGGAGGGCTCGGTCGAGGATTTCTTAATGGAGGGGCAAAGTGTGGAGAAGGTCAAGGATGGAGATTTGGGCTGGTGTGTTCCCAAGATGTTCTATAAGGTTGTATTGTGCATTGTGTGCTAGTCTTGGAAGTGCACTGGTGATAGTTATCTAGCCTCTATGGGTGGTAAGGGCACACTGACTATCTTCTCCTTTGATGTGGATGACATTGATTGTGGGTTTGACTTGGGTTATACATCCCACAAACTTGTCATAATTGATATAAGTAGTAGTGTAGTCTTTGTGATCGACATGATCTCCTTGTTTGCCTTTGCCTTGGTTCTGATTAGGAGGATTGGCATTAGCTTGGTTTTTTCCAACGTTGTGTTGTGGGAACATGTTTTGATAGATCTGCAAATTGGCATTAGGTGAGGGTTGTGTAAGTGTGTCCACTTGGATCTCCTTTTGGTCAATAAGATCTTGGATGTAATTCTTGAGTTTCATACACCTTAGGGCTGTGTGTCCCTTGACACGATGATAATCATAGTACTCATGATTCTTATACCAGTTGGGCTTAGGAGTGGCATCATCAAAATATTGGATCAGTGGGTATGTAATCAAGTTGTCCTTGGCCATTCAATGAAAGATAACATCCAAAGGTTCACCAAGTGGTGTGAAGATCCTCTTCTAATAATGTTGGGCTTTGGGTCTGTTCTAATTGGGAGTAGTATTGATGGCATTAACCTGATTGGTTGGATTTCCTTGATGGGCTTGATGTGCTTACTATTGATGGTTCTGTTGATTGTTTTGAGGCTGATATTTTTGCATAGGTTGCTGATGAGTTTGAGGTTGTTTTTGATATGCAAGAATAGGTGTAGGATAGGCCACAATGATTTGGACATGCTTGGTGTCTATAGCTCCATCAGTGACTATGTTTTTTTTATGATTCCAATAACGGGGTTTATCATTGTTGGGTTTACTTTGGGAATCATTTTTGTAATGATGGGTTGTGCCTTCATCTAGGTGACCTCTTTCACTATCTATCTCTTTTCTTTTGATATCCTGATACGTTTGGATACAGTTCATTCTCATGAAGTGGGCTAGTTTGGGATGCAAGTTATTGATGAAGATCTTGGTTAGATGCTTCTCAGGTGATTGGTATGATAACCTAGTAGTGAGGTTCTACTATTGTTGCAAGTAATCTACTAGGCTTTCTCCTTCTTTCTATTTTGACTTGAAAAGGTCTAATAGGGTCAACTCATTCTCAACATTATGGGCATATATGATTCTCAAGTTTGGTGGATCCAGTTAAGGATTGATTGACCTTGCAACCAAACCAATATGTAATGGAAATACACTAACAACAATAGATCTACAATGAAACAAAAGTATATATTCATAAAAACATTGATTACATGCAATGCATTGGGCTGTAAGGCCTTCCTAATTATGGCCAATTACAAAGCAAGTAACAGCCTACAAGATCTCGCAGGATCTAAATCTTTTCCCCAACATCAACATCCAGCTAGTCCAGGTCTGCAACAAGCAGTACACTGGTAGGCACCCAGGAAATATCTAAACTTGTACTCAAACTTACAAGCAATCTTCCTACTCTTAAGCTCGTAGGCTACTAACCTTCCTTCCCATAATCTGATGCCCTAAACAACTACCCAAGCATCCAATAAATACTGATTCCCAGCCACAAGCCAGCTAAAGAAACAATAAACCTCTATAAACAAATATTAAATGCTAAAACATCAGTCAGCTCTCACATAGCCTTACAAAATAAATAAACTCTCAAAGATGGCCCCAAATGGTCATCAGATCCACATAGAAGAATGCAACATGCCAGGTCTAGGTCCCCACACATTCAACAGTCAATCCATAACATGGGGAGCATGACCCAAATTAAATACACCAATCATCCAAGCTGATCTATCCAAACAATCCTGTTGGTAAGCAAGAACACCGAGCAATAGGAGAAATAACCAAGCACTAATCGACCGACCATGCCAAGCATGACCAAGCAACATAGTTATCACTGAGTGCTAGTAAATTGATGCCTTCAATTATCAAGCATTCTTTAGAGACCAAGCACCTCAGTAACCATAGAAACTAAGCAACCAGTCTCCCAAACTGAGCAAGAACTCCACCAAACCAAGATCAAAACTAAAAATCTACCTTCAAAGACAAACATATTTTTGGTTGATACAGGATTTCCAAGAATCCCAGGATGCTCCCGCATCAGACACCCTAGGTAAGAAATATTTTATCATAAGGAAATTAGGAATGCCTCAAGGGAATCAAAATAGGTATGCTGAATCTGTTCTTAACCCATATCTCTTCTTGTCCTTCATCCCAAGTAGTCTTCACTTCATTTTCTCTCTCATGTAGAAAGTCCTTCTATCTTCCACTTCACTTATCCCTTTGGTCGATGACATATAGCAATCGACTCTAACCACTACTGACCACCTCAGTGCCTCGGTAAGGTTCATCCTCTCCAGACTCCTCAATCAGCTCAGTATCATCTGCATCTCTCTATGTCATAAATGTCACCATCTTCTAAACCATCTCTACCATTAAAACCATCTAATTCTTAATTTCATCAAACTCTTTAGAGATATCATTCTCCTTCTCCTTCAAACTAGACTTAACAAGAATAGGTTCATCAACCTTCTGCTCCGGAGGTTTGTCATAAGGACAATACCTGATAACTCCACATCCTTTAACCCCTATCTCTTGTAAAGGTATCAGCTTATGCTGAGCTCCTTCATGCCTAACCACATAGGTATTAGCACAACCATCAAACAAAACATTCTATGAAACTGCCAGGGTCTACTGAGCAACAGATGACAACCATCCATAGGCAATACATCACACAACATCTCATCATGGTAAGATCCAATCTAAAACTTAACCAAGCATTTTTCTTCAACTCTAACCTTAGAAACATCTTGTATCCAACTAATTTGATAAGGATTAGGATGCTTCCTTCTTTCCAAATTCAATTTACTAATCATTTCATTTGAAACAAAGTTTTAAGAACCGCCACCATCAACTATGACATTACATACCTTATCCTTGCACTTACATCTGGTCCTAAACAAATTCCTTCTCTGCACCAGTTCATGAACACATGCAACTAATCTCCTAGTGACAAGACATTCACCTTTCTCTAGAACATTATCAATGTCTTCTTCAGCAACTAATGCAACTCTTTTCTTAGGACACTGCCAATTTCTATGACCAGCTTCACCACAATTATAACAAGTGCTAGTGAACTCATTCTTCCACCTTCCTCTCTATCCAGCATTCTTAGTAACTTGACCACTACTAGATCCCACATCAGGCTGAGGATTATCTGTCACATTACTCTCAACAACTGTCTCACCAGTTTTATCACCTCAGTTCCTATTGTTCTATTTTCCTTCATACTTCCTATCCAGCTTCTCTTCAATCTTTAATGCCATCTGATAGGCATCACCAATTGTTTTCATCCATACAATGAGTAACTATTCCTGAATACTAGGTCTCAAACCATAGACATACCTAGCAACCTTTTCTTTATCAACTTTAGAATGACCAGTCCTAATCAGGATTCTATAAAAATCCTCGGTATACTCCAATACTAATTTGTTAGTCTACTTCAAAGCTTTCATCTTCTTAAACATGTCCAATTCATAATCCACCAGAATGAATTTCTTCTTCAACTTGTCAACCATTCAGTTCCACTTAGTGATCTTCTCTTTTCCTCTTCTACCTCTTTCCAACTGCACTTCTCTCCACCAAATATTTGCATGACCCTTCAATTTAGTCTTTTCAAATCTAACCCTATCATGATCTTCTATTTCTTCATACTCAAAGTATTCATCAATCTCATTGATCCAATCAATCAATTCTTCTGGCCTAAGGCTTCCAACAAATGCAGAAACTTCAATCTTAGGTCTCTTCCCAATCTTAGACATAGCTTTCAGAATTTGATTCTCCTCAGAATCTCTAGCTTCTTCTACAGCTTCTTCAAAATGATCTTCCTCATATTCATCATCACTATCCTCTTTCAAGGTAGGCTTCTTCTTTCTCAATTCCTCTTGTAGGTCTTGCACTTTTTTCTACAAAGCCCTAAAATCATCAAGACAGAATTCTCCAGTAGCTTCCTCTTCTTCAAAGATCTCATGATTTCTCCTTGGAGGCATCTTCCAATCAAGATCTAGATACAAAAGATCCACTCGACTCCAACAGGAACAAAATTTTCTCAAATAGGAACAACCTTCACTCTGATACCACTTAATGCAGTCAAGTTCGATGGATCGAATTAAGGACTGACCAACCTTGTAGCCAAACCAATATGCAGTGGAAATACATAGTAACAACAACAGATCTGCAATGAAACAGAAGTCTATATTCATAAAAACACTAATTACATGCAATGTGTCAGGCTGTAAGGCCTTCCCGATTACGGCCAATTACAAAGAAAGTAACAGTCTACAAGATCTCGTAAGATCTAAATCTTTTCCCCAACATCAACATCCACCTAGTCCAGGTCTGCAACAGGAAACACACTGGTAGGAACCCAGGAAAGATCTAAACTTGTACTCAAACTTCCAAGCAATCTTCCTTCTCCTAAGCTCACAAGCTACTAACCTTCCCACAATTTGATGCCCTAAATAACTATCAAAGCATCTAATAAATATAGATTCCCAGCCATAAGTCAGCTAAAGAAATAATAAACCTCTATAAACAAATATTAAATGCTAAAACATCAGTCAGCTCTCACATAGCCTTACAAAATAAATAAAATCTCAAAGATGGCCCCAAACAGTCATCAAATCCGCATAGAAGAATGCAACACACTAGATCTAGGTCCCCCCACATCCAATGGTCAATCCATAGCATGGGGAGCATGACCCAAATTAAATGCACCAGTCGGCCAAGCTGATCTATCCAAACAATCCAGTCGATAAGCAAGAACACCGAGCAACAGGAGAAATAACCGAGCACCAATTGACCGACCATGCCAAGCATGACCGAGCAATGTAGTTATCACCGAGCGCCAGTAAACCAACACCTTCAATTATCGAGTGTTCTTCATAGACCGAGAACCCCGATAACCATAGAAACTGAGCAACTAGTCTCCCAAACTGAGCAAGAACTCCACCAAACCAAGATCAAAACTAACAATCTACCTTCAAAGATAAACATATTTTTGGTTGATATAGGATTGTCGAGAATCCTAGGATGCTCCTGCATCAATATTGGGCAATGAAATTCTTAGAGAGCTTGGAAAAAGTTGTGATGGTCCCACATGGTATCTTGTAAAACCACTCAATAGCATTTCCTCCCAAGCTTTTGGGTAATAGGTGCAAAAGATAATTGTCACTGTAAGCCACTTCTTGGCACGCCATGTAGAACTCTTTTATGTGATTCACTAGGTCTCCTTTTCCTTGATATTTATCAAACTTGGGTGTCTCAAAGTTCTTAGGGAAAGGAATAGTTGTGATCAATCAGTCAAAGGAGTAGGGACACACCTCTTCAAATTTGAAGGTTTTATTCTTTGTACCAATTTGGAGTTCTTTAAGAGCATTCTTCATTGCTTCCCACTCAATATTGATTGACTTGGATATTGTGGAGTGGGATATGGAGATTGTCCAGCAAGATAGGTATATTGGAATGGATTTTGGAGTGATGATTGTTGGGGAGGATATTGTTGATGCAGTGCAAGGGTATATTATGGTGGAGGATATGGAACTGCTTGCTGGTGTTGAGGGATGATGGGATGTTGTTGTTGCACTGGATAGGATGAAGCTTGTTGCTACTGGGGAATGATAGGGATTTATTGCTGTGATTGGAATTATTGTTGTTACGAAGGAGGTCGGTGGAATGATGCAGCTTGTTGGTAAGATGGCCCTTGTTGAGCTTGGCTTTGTGCTTGGTTGATGTAGGATGTATGCATTCCCACATTTCTTAAGAGTGGAATTGATGTAGGGAAGCCAAGAGAAGGTGGTTGGGCAAGGTAGCTTGTGACACGGGATGAACTCTGCTGCTGAGGTGATGGAACTTACTGAGAAGCATTGGATGGTGTGAATAGATGGTTTGTGAAAGGGAAAAAGGGTGAAGCGGGCGGAAGTTGAGATGGTTGTTGTTGTGCTTCTTGGGAGAAGGTGGCTTGTTGGTTTGCTGGCATGGATGTAGTGAAGTGGGTTGGTATTCCGAAGGCTCGCATTTCTTCTTTAGTGAGGCCCCATTGAGAACCAATGCGCGGTGGGAACTGTGATGTAGAGGATGCTAGAAAGGTGGATGTGATGGGAGTTTGGGACATGAATGGTGGATTTGAAAAACCCATGGAAGGCATACCTGTGGTGAAGGCATTTTGTTGGGCTTGTGCCTAGGTAGATGTTTGTTGGGGGGTGAATGAAGATGCTTGTGTTCCCCATGAAAAGGGTGATGTTGATGTGGAAGCTTGTTGGGAAAGAGAGGAGGACAATTGTGTTTCCCCTAGAAATGATGTCATGGGTGTAGAAGCTTGTGAAGTGAAGGGGAAGGATGATTGTGTCCCCCCTAGAAAGAATGGTGTGGATGCAGAAGCTTGTGAAGTGAAGGGGAAGGATGATTGCATCCCCCCTGGAAAGAATGGTGTTGAAGTAGACACTTGTTGGAAAGATGAGGGAAATGACTATGTTGCCCCTAGAAACAACAATGTTGCATGGCCCATGGAAGGTGGCGGAACTACTTGTGTAAAGGCTTGTGTGGGAGGTGGCGTTTGGTTTTGCAAAAATCTTTGGGTAGGGATGATGGATTGAGCTGCTATAGAAGATGATGGTGCACCTATGAGAGGAAATGGAGTGGATTGTGTTGCTTGTGTTGTAGGACCTATGAAACTGCTTTGCAAAAGAGGAGGGATGGGCGAAGCTACTTGTCATATGTGGAGAAGTGGATCCGGGATCTATTGGATGATGGGGGTGTATACTTTTGCTGGGATTTGGATGTTGTTGATGGGGATGCGAAGTTGGAGATATGGTGGAATGGGAGTACCCTCTTGTGTGAAGTTAGCCCACATGTTTCTTTGATTCTGAGCATTGAGCGTACTAATCATTTGCGCATTCCCCAGATGATTCATAAATGTTTCTATTGCAAAAGAAGCCAGGGGGTGATGAAGGGTGCTCTGATACCACTTGATGAAGGGTGCTCCCCTTAATACCACAAACACATAATAGAAATAGAGAAATAACAATAATATGTAAGAACAAAAAATTGGCTTCTTATTATCTCCACAAATGTGGAATTACAAACTTTCAGAATTACAATATGCAAAGCCACATGCGCATTCCCTTACAATATTTTGTAGGACAAAGCCTCAAATCAATACCCAGATCTACTACCCAGAACTACCCCGAACTGCCTAAGACAACACTACAGCCTTCCTTATATAGGCAATTTTCACCGCCTAGGAAGGTTCCAAAATTTTAGCCAACAAGGCCGACCAAACTTAGAATTTTATTTTATAATTTATTACATCAAAGTCGACTCAAAATAACTTTTGAAACCCAAATAAAAATTTTGAAGGAAATTTATTTTTCGCCATTTCCGGTGGCCCAACTTTCGAAGACCATAAGTCATCACCTATTGACCCAATTGACTATTATAACCTCATTTCAAAAAGGGCATGAGGAGCTCTACAACACTTAAATCAAGCAAGCTTCATTCAACCCAAAATTCAACCTCATCCAGGGCCTCTAAAGCCTTCAAATTTGAGTTCAAAGTTTTTGTACCCTATTTCCAAAACCAAAAAGTTTCAATATCTACAAAGCTAGACTCGATCTGTCAATGAAACTTTACTAGTAGGCTGATATGACCAAAATGAACCTCCAGGGAAGAAATCAGAACATTCTGAGATCGGATGACCAACTTACTAAAAATAGAAAGTTCCCATAAATAGTAGCTCCGCACAAGATAGCCCTTATTGAAAACAAAACCAGAAATATTTTTAGGTGATGCAAGATTGCTCTTACACCCAGGATGCTCCTGCATCAAACACCTGGGGTAATTTGAGAAGTGACCCTGTCACGACTCAAGTGTGGAGAGGAAAACCAAGGCGGTCAACCTCCTCCCTTGTCAGCCATGAAAAATTTTCAATAGGTCATCCTTTCCATTTGACCAAATATTCTTCATATGTCTTGTTCCGTGTGCTTCTGCCAACATGACTATCCAGTATATCCTCAATCTCCTTAGTATCTAAACTAGTTGCTGGAATACTCCATTGTGTTGTTGTGATCTCATTTTCAACACCTCCTTCATGATACTTTGTCAAATCTGAAATGTTAAACACTGGTGAAATATTTAGCTCAGTAGGCAATTCTACCTCATATGCATTTCCTGAATCATGCTTCTTCAGTATCTTACATGGCCCAAACTTCTTTATTTTTAGCTTGTTGTATGTACCAACTAGAAATTGCTCCTTTCGCAAATGAACCATAACTTCATCTCCAACCTAAAATTCCTTATGCCTCCTTTTCTCATCTGCCTTAGCCTTATACTATGCATTCATCTTGATAATGTGCTTCTGCACCTCCTCATGGATGTTAGGAAATCAGATCTTGGGAATATAATTTACTATTTTATATATACTAATAAATGACTGTTCTGATATATAAATATACTGTGATGCTTTTATATTTATACTGAATATATTATATTATATGTTGTGACCGCAGGTGATAACAGCAATGAACTCTGTAATTGATTATGTTATCCATGCGATCACAACATACATATATATATATGTTGACGATCGAATGACAACAAACATTGTGTCCCTTCACAAATGAAAGGGCACGTCCCATGGTCACTGCTTACATTAGTGCTAGCGACTATTAACAATAGTCGCTAGCACTAATGTAAGCAGTGACTTACATTAGTGTAGTCGACTGTCTCAATGTTCATTCATTCATTCGACTTAATAGTCGATGCTAATAATTATGATAGATATCGAACATAGTTCGATCAATATTAATGTAATATCATAATATTGTATTATGATATTATCATTATTATATTATAAATATAATAATGATAATATGATAATAACAATATAAATTACAACTCTTTATTAACAATGTATAGAATAGTATAATATATATATATATATATATATATATATATATATATATATATGTATGTATGTATGTATGTATACGAATGAAGCTATATCTTAACACTCCCTCTTAGTGAGTGAGTATTAAATATCAAAAGTCTATCATGAAATCCACCAATTCGGGACGCACAAGTTAATTTAGTCTCATCATGAAAATAGACTTGAATATCATGATCCCTGCACATTTGGGACACACAATGAAGTAGTCTATCATGATATGGTTTCATTACTACACATCCAGTAATAACAAGAGTCAAGATCTCCGCACAATCGGGACACACAATTAAGTAGTCTATCTTGACACTTTGGTTAACCATTTACAAGATCGTCACCTTGAAATGTTAACCCACACACAAATGATCATTTACACAATATTGCAATATACACATTTTTAACATTTATTCATGAATAAAAAACTTATAAATAAGAGGGGTTTAAACCATACATCAAACCTTGATCATGCCAAGTTTATTTCTGAAGTATTCTATCTTCAGCTTTGCCAGTGGCTTAGTGAAAATATCAGCATTCTATTCTTTAGTACTAATGTACTCTAGCCTTATGATATTTCTCTCTACCATATCTCTTATGTAATGATATGGAATCTCAATATGTTTGGACCTATTATGAAAAACTGGATTAACAGATAACTTGATACAACTTTGATTGTCACAATGAATCACAGTTGGATCTAGAGGTTTTTCAAACAATCCAAATAATAGCTTTCTTAACCATACTACTTCACGTGCTCCCATGGATGCTACCATATATTCAGCTTCAGTGGAGCTTAATGCTACTGCTGACTGTTTTCAATTGAACCAAGAAATCATAGCCGAACCAAGACTGAAACAACACCCTGTAGTGCTTTTTCGATCAGTAGTACTTCCAGCCCAATCAGAATCAGAATACCCTTGAAGATTGATTTCTACCTTTTCATACTTTAGCCCAAATCCAATAGAGCCTTGTAGATATCTCAAGATATGCTTAGCTGCCATTAAGTGTATTTCCTTGGGCTCACACATAGTGACTCACAACATTGGTTGCATAACAGATGTCAGGTCTAGTGTTCACCAAGTGCATAAGAGAGCCAACAATTTCTCTATACAATGTAGGATCGGAGGGTTCAGACTCTTCTGCTTCAACTTTGAGTTTGTGCAGATTTGTTTCCATAGGTGTGGATAAAGGCTTACATTCCATCATTCCAAACCTGGTTAGAATATCAATAGTGTATTTTTGTTGATTTAGCAAAATATAGCCTTCCTTTTGAAACACTTCCAACCCTAAGAAATAATGTAAGAGTCCTAGATCTTTCATGTCAAATTCAGCAATGAGTTCTTGCTTACATTTTGCAATAAGATGATCTTCTCCTGTTATTAAAAGATCATCTACATAAAGAACTAAAATAACCATGTTTCCATTTGTTATCTTAAAGTAAATGTTAGGATCTGCATCATTTTTAGAGTATCCTAATTTTGAAAGATAGTTGTTTATCCTTTCATACCAAGCTCTGGGAGCTTGTTTCAACCCATATAGTGCTTTCTTGAGTTTGCAAACATATTTTGATGCATCATGTATAATGAACCCTTCTGGCTGCTCTAAATATACTTCTTCTTCAATGGTGCCATTTAGGAATGTCATTTTCACATCCATCTGGTGTATCTTCCACCCTTTAGATGCTGCTATAGCAATAATGGTTCTGACTGATGTATACCGAGCTACAGGGGAAAATGTTTCTTCATAATCAATACCTACTTTCTGTGAGAATCCTCTAGCAACAAACTAAGCTTTATGCTTCTCAATACTTTCGTCAGGAGCATATTTAGTTTTGAATAGCCATCTAGAAGAGACAACGGTTTTATTTTTAGGTCTAGGTACTATGTCCCAGACATCATTCTTTATTATAGATTGATATTCTTCAATCATTGCCTCTCTCCATGCTTGATTAGATAATGCCTCCTTTGGATTTGATGGTTCTGATTTATTGATTTCTGTTATAAGAGCAGCATAACATTTTTGAGTTCTTGTCCTTTTACTCTCATGAGATATTTCATTAGGTTCTACATTATTTTCTTTAATTATTTGCCTTGCCCATAATGGCCTTTTCTTACCATTGATTACATTAGTATTCTCATTTTCAATGACAGGAGTTCAGGTTCTTCTATATCCTCCCTCTCAATTTCAGTAATGAGATCTTCTTCTATCTCCAGGATGTTATCTTCTTCAAGGTTTTTAAATGTGTTATTTTCAACAAATTTTACATCTCTACTCATCTCAACAGATTTTTGTCCTGGAATATAGATTCGATACCCTTTTGTGTTTTCACTATAACCAACAAGTATGCCTCTCTTACCTGATGGTTCTAGTTTAGTCCTCTTCTCTTTAGGTACATGAATGTATACGAGACATCCAAATATCCTAAGATGACTTAGGTCTGGTTTGATCCCTGTAAATGCTTCTTCTGGTGTTATGTTTTCTAATATGGAGTGTGGACACCGATTTTGATTATATACTATTGTATTTGAAGCTTCTGCCCAAAAAGAAGTATGAAGGTTTTGATCGAGCATCATGGCTTTTGCTGCTTCGATTATGGATCTATTCTTCCTTTCTGCTACTCCATTCTGTTGAGGATTATATGGTACAATATACTCCCTCTTAATCCCAATAGAATTATAAAATTCTTTAAATATGTCAGATTTGTATTCACCTCCATTATCTGATCTTAATACTTTTATTCTTTTATCTGTTTGATTTTCTACTAACGCTTTAAATTCTTTGAATTTAGATAGTACCTCACTTGATTCTTTAACCTTAAGAAAGTATATCCAAGTTTTTCGGGAATAGTCATCAACAAAAATAATATGGTATAGTGATCCTGTTAATGAAGGTGTTGACATGGGTCCACATAAATCAGTATGAATTAATTCTAAGATTACTTTAGATTTGTGCTCACTTGTAGGGAAAGACCCTTTTATATTCTTTCCTAGTGCACAACCTTTGCAAATGCCAGGATGATTATTTTTAAAGTGTGGAAGACCCGTAGTAATCTTGTTTATTAAAGGTAGAGCATTATACCTTAGATGTCCCAACCTCTTATGCCATAATTCATTGTGATTTTTGATTTCATGAGTTAGTGCAGATTTCTGATCATTACATATTTTATAAAGACTACCATCTCTTGTCCCTATGATTGTAGCATTCTTCATATTTGAATTCTTAGGCCATAATAGAACTTTGTCTTCATTAAAGGTGACCTGAAATCCTTGGTCTGCTAGTCCTAATATAGAGACTAAGTTTCTTTTGATTCTAGGTACAAATAGAACATCTTTTAGTTGTAGAGATACTCCATTCTTTATCTTTATGGTACAGGTCCCTATTCCTTTCACTAGGTAGGTGGAGTTATCCCCAATAGTCACTTCTTTGGTTGAATAATTTTCAAGTGTCTCAAACTGATTTTTGAATCTGGTTATATGTCTTGATGCACCACTATCAATTATCCAAGTTCTATTATTGGAATTTAGTTCACTTGAGAGAGCTGTAAAGAAGAGTGGAATTTCTTTTGCTTCAGCTATGGTGGCTTGAGTCTTTTGCCTTTCAGGACAATGTCGATGAGTGTGCCCATATTTATCACATTTGTAACATTGGATTTTAGAAAAATCTCTTTTGAATCCCCTCTTTCTTTTAAAGGATTTTCTCTTTTTGTTGTGGGACTTTGTGTTGAGTGCTTGTGTTTCTCCCTCTTTCTTTAGACCTATTCCTCTGGTAATAAGTCTTGATTCTTCTTGAGTACAGTCGTTCTTAAGTTGATCAAATTTTGGTAGAGGTGGACGTGTGCTTATGCATTGAATAAAATTCTCCCAGGATGTTGGTAATCCCCTTAGTGTTATTAGAGATAATTCCATGTCTTCTATAGTGTTACCAATGGAGAATAGTTGATCTCGTATTTCAGCAATTCTCAGGAAATAAGATGTAACTGTTTCACCTTTATTCATTTTTATGGTCAATAGTTGTTCCTTCAAGGTTAATATTCGACTTGTATTGTTTATCTCATACGTTTCTTGATTTTTCTTAAAAACCTCATATGTTGTTGCTAATCTTGCTATGCTTGGGAGAATAGAATCTTTAACTGAATCAACAATTAATTTCTTAGCTTTATTATTCCTCCTTTTCCAAGTCATTTTCTCTGCTTCATCTGTGGGCATTTCTTTTTCCATTTCTATGAAAGATTCTAATTCCAGTTCTTGTAAAAGCGTGGTGATTCTAATTTTCCATGATAGAAAATTTGATGCTCCTTCCAATCTGTCCTCCATCCTGATTCTGGTGGTCATTTTGATAATTTGTGATGAATCTTCTCCTTTAAATAATATTTTTGTTTTGTATTCCTATCAAATAATAATTCAGAATTAATTCCCTTTAACTCTGCTCTGATACCATGTTAGGAAATCAGATCTTGGGAATATAATTTACTATTTTATATATACTAATAAATGACTATTCTGATATATAAATATATTGTGATGCTTTTATATTTATACTGAATATATTATATTATATGCTGTGACCGCAGGTGATAACAGCAATGAACTCTGTAATTGATTGTGTTATCCATGCGATCACAACATACATATATATATGCTGACGATCGGATGACAGAAAACATTGTGTCCCTTCGCAAATGAAAGGGCACGTCCCATGGTCGCTGCTTACATTAGTGCTAGCGACTATTAACAATAGTCGCTAGCACTAATGTAAGCAGCGACTTACATTAGTGTAGTCAGCTGTCTCAATGTTCATTCATTCATTCGACTTAATATTTAATGCTAATAATTATGATAGATATCGAACATAGTTTGATCAATATTAATGTAATATCATAATATTGTATTATGATATTATCATTATTATATTATAAATATAATAATGATAATATGATAATAATAATATAAATTACAACTCTTTATTAACAATGTATAGAATAGTATTATATATATATATATATATATATATATATATATATATATATATATATATATATATATATATATATATATATATATATATATATATATATATATATATATATATATATATATATGTATGTATGTATGTATGTATGTATGTATGTATGTATGTATGCGAATGAAGCTATATCTTAACAATGGATGTTCTTCAAATGTTCTACAAAATCCTCAGCTTCAGCACTACTTATTTCTCCTTTATCTATCTTCCTCAACTCAGATGCATTTTTGGGACTACTTCCATATACAATCTAGAATGGTGAAGGGTGCTCCCCTTAATACCACAAACACATAACAGAAATAGAGAAACAACAACAATATGCAAGAACAGAAAGTGGGCTTCTTATTATCTCCACAAATGTGGAATTACAAACTTTTAGAATTACAATATGCAAAGCTGCATGGGCATTCCCTTACAATATTCTGTAGGACAAGCCTCAAATCAATACCCAGATCTACTACCCAGAACTATCCCGAACTGCCACGACCTACCCAACAACATGTGACATGCATCCATAGATATGATATCACATAGTACCTCATCTTGGTATCCACCAATCTTGAAATTCACTAGGCACTATTCACTAACCATGACCTTGTGGTCATCCTACACCAAGGCAACCCGATATGGATGTGGATGTTTCTGCCTCTTGAGCTTCAACTTTGTCACCATCTCTTTTGACACCAAATTGTTAGTACTGCCAATATCAATAATCACATCACAACACTTACCCTCACACTTGTACCTGGTGCAAAATAGGCTCCTTCTTTGCTCAGGTTCATTTTCACCACTCAACAGGACTCTTCTGTTAATCAATATTTCTCCTCTTTCAGCATCTTTAAAATGTGATGATCTGGCATCTTCATCTACATATGCAACTCTGGCTTAGCCTTCATTCCTCCTCTTTGTCCCTCCTTGGCATTGAGGACATTCAAATGCCCTATGAGCTTCTTCTCCACAGTGAAAACATGTTCCATGGAAGCCTCCTCTTCCTGAACCTTGTCCTCTTCCTCTTCCTTTTCCTCTCTGATTTCTATTATTCTGATCTTGGAAACAACTAAAATTATCTCCTCTCTGATTCTGACTGTTACTGGCCTCATCTTGCTTTTTTAGATCTTCATTTTGATCTCCATATGACTGTCCACTAGATCTTCCATCATGACCTCTTCCGCTTTGCCTACTCTCAAACTTCTTGTTTATCTTTTCCTCTACTTTTAGGGAAAACTGGTATGCCTCTTCAATACTGATCATTCAAACCAGATTCAGCTCCTCCTAAATGCTCAGCCTCAACCCATTAACGTAACAGGCAACTTTCTCCTTGTCAGCTTCTACATGGCCTGTTCTGATGAGGATTCGATAGAACTCCTCTGTATACTCCTGAACAAATCTTCCTGCTTGCTTCAAACTTTGCATTTTCCTCAGTAGGTCAAGCTCATAATCAATAGGGATGAACTGTCACTTCAATTTATCCACCATCCGATCCCATCTTTTGATTTTATCCTTTCCTCTTCTATTTCGCTCTAACTAAATCTCTTGCCACCAAATCTTCACATGACCCTTCAGTCTGGCCTTCACAAACTTGACCTGGTCAAGGTCATCTATATCTTCATACTCAAAATATCACCACCCTTACCAAATCATAACCAAAGACATAACAACATGGAGACAAAGATAAGATAAAATACTTTACAAAGCATACATTAATATTTGAAAATCATTACAACTTGAGAGATCTTACATAAAATGTTTTACAAAGCATATATTAATACTTGAAAATCATTACAACTTGAGAGATCTTACAACATGAGAACTTCTTCCAAATATGACATCTACAACATGAGAGATCTTACATCCTCCAAGCTTACAATACAAGAGCTTAAAACCCAAGAGCTTACAACTTGAGAGCTTCTTCCCCAATACAAGATCCTACAACTTGAGAGCTTGCAGTAGCATCCTGGGTGTAAGAGCAATCTTGCATCACCCAAAAATATTTTTGGTTTCTTTTCAATAAGGGTTATCTTGTGTAGAGCTGCTATTTATGGGAACTTGCTATTTTTAGTAAGTTGCTCATACGATCTTGAAATGTTCTGATTTCATAGTTGGAGGTTCATCTTAGTCATATTATCCTACCTATAAAGTTTCATTGCTAGTTCAAGTCTGGTTTTGAAGATATTGAAACTTTTCAGTTTTGGAAACAGGGTACAGAAACTTTGAAACCAATTTTGAAGGCTTTAGAGGCCCCAAATGAGGTCAAATTTTGGGCTGAACGAAGCTTGCTCAATACCACTTACAAACTCCTTAGGAAGCAGATAGTGTCTCCACTTCTTCAATGCTTGAACTATAGCATAAAATTCCTGATCATAAACAGAATATTTTCTCTTGGCATAATTCAACTTCTCACTGAAATAAGCAATAGTTTTACCTTCTTAGCTCATAACAGCTCCTATTGCAGTACCACTAGCATCACAATCTACTTGAAACACCTTATTAAAATCTGGAAGTGCTAAAATTGGTTGTTCTATAACTTTCTGTTTCAATAGTTTAAAACTCTTACCTGCCCCATTAGTCCACTTGAACTCTTTTCTATCCCCTCTCATTGTTTCAGTCAAGAGTCCACAAATATTGCTAAAATTTTTGATAAATTTTCTATAAAAGCTAGCCAAACCATGAAAAGATCTTACCTCAGTAGAAATCCTTGGAGTAGGCCATTCAAGGATAGCCTGTACTTTCTCTAGATCCATTTTTAGACCTTTTGTTGAAACTACAAATCCCAAATACATTGATTTCTTCTTAACAAAACTACACTTCTTCAAATTAATCAACAATTTCTCATCTCTCAACTTCTCAAACACCATACGAATATGTATCATATGTTCCTCCAATGTCTTGCTAAAGATCAAAATATCATCTAGGTAAACAATGACAAACTTACCCAAAAATTCTTTCAGAACCTCGTTCATGAGCCGCATGAAAGTGCTCGGTGCATTGGTTAGCCCAAAAGGCATGACTAACCACTCATACAGTCCTTCTTTTGTCTTGAAGGTAGTCTTCCATTCATCTCCTTCTCTAATCCAAATCTGGTGATATCCACTCTTCAAATCTACCTTTGAGAAATACACAGCCCCACTCAAACAGTCCATAATATCATCCATTCATGGCAATGGAAACCGGTACTTGATTGTGATCTTGTTTATTGCTCTAGAATCTATACACATCCTCCATTATCCATTCTTCTTTGGTGCTAATACTACTGGTACAACACAAGGTCTCGGACTCTCTCGAATCAACCCCTTCTACAATAACTCATGTACTTGTCTATTCAACTCTTCACTTTCTGTTGGTGTCATTCTGTGTGTTGCCTTGTTTGGAAAATTGGCTCCTAGAATCAAATCCATCTAATGACTAATCTTTCTTACTGGGGGTAATCCATCAGGCACATTATCAGGTACAATATCCTCAAACTCATTCAATAATTTTGCAACTTCTATAGGTACATCTTCTACTTCCTCTTTCCCAGCCTTTGGAATTAAGGTAAAACACATATGTTCATGCCACATACCATCTAAGAAATTTCCTCTACCAAAAAAAGTTATTCTTGCATTACCACATACCTTTTCTTCTATGTCTTTCAATGGTTTTAGCTTATGTCGCACTTCATCCTTTATCAGGGAATAGGTATTCGCATGACCATCATGTACTGCACATCTGTCAAACTGCCACAGCCTACCCAACAACATGTGACATGCATCCATAGATATGATATCACATAGTACCTCATCTTGGTATCCGCCAATCTTGAATTTCACTAGGCATTGTTCACTGACCATGACCTTGTGGTCATCCTACACCAAGGCAACCCGATATAGATGTGGATGTTTCTGCCTCTTAAGCTTCAACTTTGTCACCATTCTGACACCAAATTGTCAGTACTACCACTATCAATAATCACATCACAACACTTACCCTCACACTTGCACCTGGTGCGAAATAGGCTCCTCCTTTGTTCAGGTTCATTCTCACCACTCAACAGGACTCTTCTGTTAATCAATGTTTCTCCTCTTTCAGCATCTTCAAAATTTGAGGATCTAGCATCTTCATCTACATGTGCCACTCTGGCCTGGCCTTCATTCCTCCTATCTGTCCTTCCTTGGCATTAAGGATATTCAAATGCCCTGTGACCTTCTTCTCCACAATGAAAACATGTTCCTCGGAAACCTCCTCTTCCTAAACCTTATCCTCTTCCTCTTCCTCTCTGATCTCTATTGTTCCAATCTTGGAAATAATTGGAGTTTTTTCCTCTCTAATTTTGACTACTACTAGCCTCATCCTTCTTTTTTGGATCTTCATTTCGGCCTCCATATGACCATCCACTGTGACCTCTTCCATTTTGTCTGCTTTCGAACTTCTTGTTCAGTTTTTCCTCTACTTTTAGGGAAAACTGGTATGTCTCTTCAATACTGTTCATTCGAACCAGATTCAGCTCCTCCTGAATGCTTGGCCTCAACCCATTAAGGTAATGGGAAACTTTCTCCTTATCAGCTTCTGTATGGCCTATTCTGATAAGGATTCAATAGAACTCCTCTGTATACTCCTAAACAGATCGTCCTGCTTGCTTCAAACTTTGCATTTTTTTTAGTAGGTCAAGCTCATAATCAACAGGGATGAATTGTCACTTCAATTTATCCACCATCCCATCTTTTAATTTTATCTTTCCCTCTTCTATTTCACTCCAATTGAATCTCTTGCCACCAGATCTTCGCATGACCTTTCAGTCTGGCCTTCACAAATTTGACCCTATCAGGATCCTCAATATCTTCATACTCAAAATATTGTTCACATTCATTGATCCATTCAATC
This sequence comes from Chamaecyparis obtusa, assembly GCA_027943335.1. NCBI lineage: Eukaryota > Viridiplantae > Streptophyta > Pinopsida > Cupressales > Cupressaceae > Chamaecyparis > Chamaecyparis obtusa. The sequence continues at coordinate 3,113,954 of BSBK01007512.1, forward strand.
AACTCCTCTAGGTTAAGATTTCCTAAAAATGCAGGAACCTCAATCTTAGGTCTTTTGCTAATCTTGGAAATGGCCCGAACAAGTCTTTCTTCCTCCTGGTTTACAACTTCGACTTCTCCTTCTTGATCTTCTTCTTCTGCTTCATCCTCACTTTCGTCTCTGACATTAAGATTCATTCCTCTATGAATCTCTTATTACAATGCTCACACTTGTCTCTAGAGCACTCTAACCTCAAGTGTTACAACATTGGCTCTTTTACCACGTTCTCTTTGTGGAGGCATTTTTGTGATGCATGCTGAAACCCTAACTACGGTCCTAGTGCAAACTATCTCACAGTCAGTGATCTGTTTACACAGAAACCCTAACCCACAATCCTGGTGCAAATTGCCTCACAATCGGCGACCTGTTTACACACTCAAGAACCTGGCTCTGATACCACTTGATGAAGGGTACTCCCCTTAATACCACAAACACATAACAAAAACAAAGAAACAACAACAATATGCAAGAATAGAAAGTGGGCTTCTTATTATCTCCACAAATGTGGAATTACAAACTTTCAGAATTACAATATGCAAAGCCGCATGGGCATTCCCTTACAATATTCTGTAGGACAAAGCCTCGAATCAATACCCAGATCTACTACCCAGAACTATCCTAAACTGCCTAAGACAACACTACAGCCTTCCTTATGTAGGCAATTTTCCACCACCTGGGAAGGTTCCAGAATTTTTAGCCAACAAGGCCGACCAAACTTAGAATTATTTTATTTTTCATTTTATTACATCAAAGTCGGCTCAAAATAACTTTTGAAACCCAAACAGAAATTTTGAAGGAAAATCATTTTCTGCCATTTCAGGTGACCCAACTTCTGGAGACCATAAGTCATCACCCATTGACCCGATTGACTATTATAACCCCATTTTGAAAAGGGCACAAGGAGCTCTACAAGACCTAAGTCAAGCAAGCTTTATTCAACTAGAAATTCAACCTCATCCAGGGCCTCTAAATCCTTCAAAATTGAGTTCAAAGTTTCTGTACCCTATTTCCAAAACTGAAAAGTTTCAATATCTTCAAAACCAGACTTGATCTAGCAATGAAACTTTACAGGCAGGCTGATATGACTAAGATGAACCTCCAACTGTGAAATCAGAACATTCTGAGATCGTATGAGCAACTTACTAAAAATAGAAAGTTTCCATAAATAGCAGCTCTACACAAGATATCCCTTATTGAAAAGAAACCAGAAATATTTTTGGGTGATGCAAGATTGCTCTTACACCCAGGATGCTCCTGCATCAGGGGGATATTGGGATCATCCCATGCATTACTAGTTTTTTGAATCTAGGGATCATAAGCTACCATCACGTTGGTAGAAATGTTGGGATCACACAAGTTGGGGACTTGATAAGGATCCATGTTCCTTCATTTTCTAGATCTTGTCTCGACAGGCATGGAGTGGAGATGCAGATGCTAGATGGATGCAAGATGTTCCTAAAAGACTCTATAGAATGATGGATGCAAGTCTAAGAAACTTCTGAGGATGGTGGATTTGTAGAATGCAATGATAGGATTGGTGAGATGCTTTGATTTGGATCAAGGATGGTGGAAGATTGGTGGGAGATGATGAAAGACTGCTGAAATTCCTGGCGATGATGGAGGATTGGTAGGGTTTTTGGATTTGGATCAAGATTGGGTGGAGGATTGGTGGGATGTTGGTGGAGGATTACAAAGTGTCAACAAATGAGCTGTTGTTTTTCCGATGGAGGATCAGTGGTAGGATTTGGTCAACCTAGGATAGACTAATGATCTTTGGCCAACTGGATTCTTATCAATGGAAGCCAATCTCTTGCTCGAGATGATGAGGCTATACAAGGACAAGTGAGATTTCCTTTAGACAATGCTCTATCAAAAGGGGGTGATTTCTAATTTAGGATAGGGATTGAAAAAAACTCAAAGGTTTTGAACACTATGTGCTTTTGGATTTGGTTTACTAGATTTGATACAAGGATGTTGGGTTTTGACTTGGATAATGGATGCTAGATTTGGATCAAGGATTTGGGATTTGGATTGTGGTTTGTTGATGGAATGATGGTGAACGATGATGAAATGATGCTATTTCTAAGAGGATGACCTAGATGCAATTGAAATGGAAGACCTATGATGCTTCTAGAAAGATGATGATGAATGCAACTAAGAATGTTTCTAGGATGCAACTAAAGATTGTTGGTGATGCAAGGATGAAACTAGGATGAAACTAGGATGAAGAACTGTCGAGATAGGACCTTGGATTACGAAGGAAGAGTGGATATGTGATGAATCCATCTAGTCTTCTCTTTCAAGATTGACATGGCAATGGTTAACTCAGAATCGGTAAGCAAACTGCTTGACTCTTGCGTTATAGCCCACGTTATCAAGCTTTTCCTAATACTTTTCTTCGGCTTGGGTTGCTTCCACAAAAGTTTGATGGCTTTTAATATTTCTCTCTGCAACTTTCTTCTCTCGATAGGCTTGGGACTTTGGAAGTTTAGCCTTCGAGTGTTTAGTCAAATCGGACATAACTCGGGGAGATTTTGATAATTGGATTGAAACAAATCTTTTGGGTATCTGATTTTGAAGGATTCTTTTGCAAGGTTTTTTGAATATCTTGAATCAAGTTGTGGATCAGTTTGATGTTTCCAATGGAAAAGGACAGAATTCAACAAAGACTTTTGAAACAACAATCTCCACAAGGGAAAGGGCAACCTTATGGGATACAAGCAAGATGACAAACTCTTGAATCTGAAAAAGCTTTGAAAGGTGTATATTCCAACAGATGTTTTCACTGAGCTTTTGACTATGTAAATCACTTCAAGAAGATCTACCTAAGGGAGGTGAGTATCAAAATCCTTTCCCATAGCTTGATACCCCCATAAAGGGGATACATATAGTGAGTATCTTAAGGTGATCCGGTAAACCCCTTGGATTGGTCCTTGCACAAGGATTCTGATACCTTGGGATGTAGATAGGGTAGCCTCTATTTTAACAGGTTTGTAGTTGTTCCATGGAGTCCTCCCAATCGGTTTGTATGTGCATAACTCACTTAAGAGCCTAGTTGACCATGTCAAAATCATAGGGATTATTCACCTACCCCAGACTACCATCAACATGGATCACCCGAGCTTGAGGGGATGTAAGCAAGAGTTTTCTCAGTGCTTTATTTATATATCGATCAGGGAAGATATCGGTTTGAGGTCATTCTCTAGAGAGGAAGCACTTTTCTCCCCGGACAAGCCTCTCTAAAAGTAAAACAGGTGAACTTGTCTGAGTTCAAGTGTTTTACGTTACTTAGATTAACAAAGATTTTGCAAAAATGGGAAACTCCTAGATGCGCACCATGAAGATTCTTTTCCCAAAAAATTGATTAAGTGTTTTGAATTGAAATTCTGAAGACACAACTTAGTAAGGTTTTGATTTGTTCTTTCTCTCTTCAAAAAGTAAAACTTCGAGCGATTGCAAGTTCTTTATTTTGGGCATTCAAGATTTGATTTGTGTGTTGCTTAAGAACTTTGAAATGAGCTTTGTTTTGATTTTAAGTCATTCAAGAGTGAGTTTTGTTTGCTTGAACTGAATTTGAAAGAGGAAGTAATAGAGATGCTTTTCATTCACCATTTAGTTCATTCAAGATTGTGTTTGATTTTCAAAAATGAAAATGACTTCTTTGGACTTTGGTTCATTTCTTTAGTTTCATTCAAGAATTGTTTGTCTTTTTGCTCAATTTTTAGATCGAAAGGAAAAGTTCCTAGATTAGTTTGATGCATGAATTTTGAAAAGCATTCAAGATTTTTGCAAAATGAAGTTAATTTTCAATGAAAACAAAGCTTTTAGGATTGATTTTAGGAACTTTTGCATGCACTTTTAGGATTAATTTTGAATGTTTTTAGAAATGAGATGCAAATTTTGAGGTTCTTTTTAAGTGCCCAAAACTTGAAATGTTCCTAATCTTGCATGAATGCACCCTACAACCTTTAGATTTTGTTTGAAAGATTGTTCTTTTTAACCAACTAAAAAACCTTAGAAGTGTGTTTGATCAGTTTTTGGAATGATTTTTAAGGTTCATTTTTAAACATCTGATTTAGTTTGTGAGATTTGCTTTGTTCATTTTTAAAACCCAAATTTAAGTATTTTTCTTGAAAATTTACAAGGGCCTTCATAAAAAATAGCCTCCTTATGGATTCTATTGAGGAAGATATGCCACAATCTCTCAAAAAAATAGAAGAAAGAGTAGACAGCAAAGAGGAATGATAAGACTTAAGAAGAGGAACCACGGATTTGAAACGCTCCCTCCGCCTATGAGCTTGAAAAAAATTAGCAAGCACTCCAAAACACATCAAAATGCTAGCAATGAACCCGTGAAGTGGGTCCCACTGGGCGTGCTAGAATGTGGACAGTGGTTTAATATGTATTTGTCTTGAAAGGCATAAAAAAGAAAATGTTAGACTAATCTACACATTATATCAATTCAAAGCATAAATACAAAAAACCAAGCCACCTCAGATTGAGCCAAAATAAATGTTTCAAGCATTGTTTGATTTGCTTTGATTATGAGGGATGTGGGTGTGCTCTCTCAACACTTGGAGCTTGCTTCTAATGCATTCTAAGGATGATTTGGTATGATACATAAATGATTAGAAAAGAATAAATGAAACTATGATTCATTCCATTAAGCTATTCTATGATGATTTAGAAAACATGAAATCTAACAAATATACTAAAAAGCTTATGATCTAGCAAGACTCTAACATTATAACTCTACTTAATATGATTATGTGAATTGGTGTTTTGCTCTTAGGAAGTGAGGGTATTTATAGGATTTGGGAAGGGCTTGGGTTAGGAGGATGAGTTAGGGTTAGGGGTAAGGTTTGAGGTAGAGTAAGAGGTATGGTTTGGGGTATGGTAAGGTTTAGCTTGGGTTAGGGGTTGCTCACACATGTGTGAGAAACACTAGGGAAATGTGCAAAAGGAACATGTGTGGAAGAAGAGACATGGGTCTCTTTATGAGGTTGTAAGAGGCCTTAAAGAGTGTGTAAGGCTCATTTGGGGAAGGGTTTGACTAAAAGTCAAAGAAACTTGGATTAGCTTAGGAAAAGTAGGTAACTTTCTCCTAAAGAGGTTTAGGGAAGATTAGAAGGGTTTAGGAAAGGTTAGAAGATTCTAGGCTTTTGAGGCTTTAAATAAATATAAATTTTATTTAGGGATTGTGACATCATTTATTGAATATTGATCCAATAAAGAAAGAAAAATTATTTAAATTTGTTTTAAATGCTTTGGGGAAAGATTCTTTAATTAAAGATGCTTAATTAAAATAAAGGGATTTAATGGCATAAAAATATATTAATTAATTAACAAATGATGATGTCATCAGGGATTTTCGAAAAATAAAAATATTTTTATTTTCTAAAAGATTTTTAGGTGTCTACAACCACATTAATTTACAATCTGAATTTTATTTTTGATGGGTATCACGAATCAGATATAATTTGGGGGAATTTTTTTGTAAGTGTTTAATTTTGACAAGGCTTTAGTGCTACTTCTAGTAAATCCAATAAATATGTATGTATGTATGTATGTATATAAGCACTTTGCCTTTTCTTTAGAAAAAACAATGACTACAAAATTGAAGAAAACGTGTTCTTTTCTACTAAATAAAATTTATCATGTTTTCAAATATTTTTCTAGTATAAAAAATTTATTTATTTAAACAAATGTATTAAATCCAAATCTTAAGGAAAAACTGGATATTCATTTATTAAAATTTATGATTTCTAAAATATCAACATAATTTAAGACCATCTTGGCTGAATTTTTTCTAATAAATCTAAATTAAGGGATGAGAGCCACAATATACAAACTCAATGATTGAGTCAATATGGAAAAGGGATAGACCTATTATGAAACTAAGGATGATAAAAGAGAGAATTACAAAAAAGTGGCATAACATCTATACATGTTGATCCCTACCAAGCTTAGGACATGGAGTGTCATGAATTTTATCTTTCTACAATTTAACACTTTGTCTGCACTTTCTTTGATGTTTGTGTCTAATTTATACCTAATAAATGACTTATTGTACTCAGTTTTGGGACTATTTCCATTAATTTGGTTCATTTCAGGGTATTCATGATATTTTTCCTAGTCCAAACTACTAGTACTAGGGCACCCCAACACCCCTACCTCAACAATTGTCTCTAAAAGTTCAATTATGAATGTTGTCTTGGTAAGTAGCAAGAAAATGGCCTTTAATGTTGGCCCTCCCTAAAAATTAAATCTGAAATGATTTATTTTCATATAAATACAACTCCCTCTCATATTTCAAACTCGATCATGATCTAACCTACACAATTGAGTGTTCAATCTAGAAAATTTAGGTGATACAATTCAATTCCAATTGGGCATAGATATTTAATCAAGGATCCAAGCATTTGATTCTACATTTTTGTTCCATTGATCGTGATTAATCATAACGTATTCCTTCATGATGAAGGAATGCCTTATTATATTCTATAAAATATTAAGTCTTATGTGAGACTCATGCCAATGATTTTACACTTGAAGTAATATTTGTCAATTTAAAAATTGTCATTATTATTTTAGCCTATGTCCTATTAAGGACAATATATGTTTTTCATTAATCATAGTTATAACTAGTTGATGTGGGAACACTAACACGAGTTTGATAGGCAAGCCCCTATATAGCATAACCATTCTTGCTTCTTTATGTTGTGCATGTTCAAATATAACAACAAATAGCATAATAGGTGCACATAGAAAATAGAAACAAACATTTCTAAATTTTGAATAGGCAAAAACCCCTGCACCAGGGTACTTAGCACACATGTCCAACACTTTTTGGATGAATTTTAGAGGGACAGATCTACATGACCTCCTAACTACAAATTTTCTTCAATTTTTTTGTATAGACACCCTCAAACTAAGGTACCCAACACAACAATCCAGCCTTTCTAGGCTTATCTTATAGCTAGAAGTTTTTTTACATGTCTTACATCTAGTTATGATCTACTATATTAGTGTAATGTTCAGTCACTCAATGTTTTTTGTTGAAAGTTGTCATTTTTCTATAATTTATCCCCAATCTTAAACATGTGTTTCCTACTCAAACCCATTAAAAAACAAAATGAAACATTGATCCAAAGCATTCATCTCTCATGTTAAGAATGAAGTTGAACCTCATTAATATTCTTATTTGTGTGTAATAAACATTTGAGATCTTAGTTTACATCCATAGGCCTGGGATCTCATATTCATTCCTATAATTTTGGTGAGCCTAACATATCTTATGCTTGCACAAACTCTAATTTACATTTTCAAATCTGATTTTCATACATTTAATTGGTTCATGCTTGTATTCATTTCTGAATTTTTTTTCTTGCACACTTACATTACATGAATTAAAATAGTTCACCAACTAATTATTTTGGTAAATCCTACATGCTTACATAATTGTTGATTTGGATTTTAACATTTGAGCTATTTTTTAGATTTAGATACAATAATTTCTAAATTTTATTGCTTATGTTCTTTGATTGGTTAATCAAAATATTGATATCTAATATAGCTTAATTAATTAGTTAATTGATCACAACATTGTTATTTCACATGTAGTTTAATCATTTGGTATCATTTTTATCATTGTATAACACTTGATCAATCGGTTAATTAATTTCATATTGTTATTTTACATTATATTTGTGTATCATCCTAAAAACTAAGTACTTAACTTGTGCTCATTTTGGGACCATTGTGTGCCTTCTTTAGTGTGTTTCTTATTGTTGGACCTTGTATTGCACTTTAATGTATACTTAATTCAAATATGAGTCTCCCTCCTCCTTCAATCTTGCTTTAACTCAAGGTTGGATCTCTCTTCAAGGCAGGATTTTCCCATTTCCCATTGAATCCCATAATTCATTTCCTCATCTACGATGCATCCATTTATTTTTAGATTTTGGGATCTATCCTAACCCCGTGGTAATTTGCATTTCCTTTCCCCACTCCTCACATTTCCTAACATCTCCAGGGATTTTGAGTTGGTTCTACCTAGGACAAGTCAAATGGTTGACTTGTCCTTGGGGTACAAGTTGAGATCCAACTTGTCCTTGGGATTCTGAGCCCAGATTTGGCCCAAGGCCCGATGCCAAGGTTTCCCTCCAAAATTTAGGTTTGCAGTTGGCCTTGATCAAATTTGGACTCTAAAATAAGTATAAAAGAACATCCTCTCCCTTCATTTGAGCATCTATTACTCTTATCAAAGATTTTGTATGCAATCTATCACCAAGTGCAAGTCATTCAAGATTTCAAGTAATCAAGCATTTAAGAGAAAGGGAGCCATCAAGAGCCATCAAGCATTCAAGTCTTCATTCTTATCATGCAATCAAGATGTTCTCTTCCATAGATCTATCTTCTTTCCCCCATTGGAGGCCAAGCAAAGGAATTTTCTATCAAGAAAGGAGATTCTCATTCATCTATTCTTCTCCCTCCTCCCCAATAAAACAATGTGGCGAATTACAACATCTACTACATGAGGTTTTGTCTTACATGATTTCCTTTTGGGTTTTTGTGTTTAGTCAAAAGCTATTGCATCAACATACTTGATCACATTCAAAGAGGAAATTGCATCTATGTGGTATGATATACTTCATTGTTTAGATCTAGTCTTTGCTACATTAAAACATGTTTTTTCCTTTTATTTCATTTTATTTCAAGGTTGATTCCTAAATAGGGGTTTGACTGAGATGAACCCCTTTCTTCAACCTTCTTCCCTCTTTTTTATATGTATAGGAATAGGTTGTAAAGTTGCGGTCTCGGATCTAAGAAGTATAGGTGTAGACACATGATACTAGAAAGTTTCATCGATTTTGGCACTGATGGGAACAAGTCAACTTCTCAACTTGTCCTTGGGTACAAGTCAACTTCTCGAATTGTCCATGCACTCTTTGGCTAAAATTTGTAGAGTAGACAGTGAGATTGAGATTCCCAAATCGAGAGTTACAAGAGGATTCGAGCTTTTGGCGACGGTCAGATTCAGATTCAAAGCTCAAATCTCCTCTTCTTATTTCAAGGTACATTCATTTATCTTGTTTTCTTGCACTTAATTTCATAGATCAGATTTCCTTTCATATTATCATTCTGATGAAGGGTGCTCCCCTTAATACCACAAACACATAACAAAAACAGAGAAATAACAACAATATGCAAGAACAAAAAATTGGCTTCTTATTATCTCCACAAATGTGGAATTACAAACTTTCAAAATTACAATATGCAAAGCCACATGGGCATTCCCTTTACAATATTTTGTAGGACAAAGCCTCGAATCAATAGCCAGAAATGTCTCGAACTGCCTAAGACAACACTACAGCCTTTCTTATATAGGCAATTTTCCACCGCCTGGGAAGGTTCCAGAATTTTTAGCCAACAAGGCCGACCAAACTTAGAATTATTTTATTTTTCATTTTATTACATCAAAGTTGGCTCAAAATAACTTTTGAAACCCAAACAAAAATTTTGAAGGAAAATCATTTTCTGCCATTTCAAGTGACCCAACTTTCGGAGACCATAAGTGATCACCCGTTGACCCAATTGACTATTATAACCCCATTTTGAAAAGGGCACAAGGAGCTCTACAATGCCTAAATCAAGCAAGCTTCATTCAGCCAAAAATTCGACCTCATCTGGGGCCTCTAAAGCCTTCAAAATTGAGTTCAAAGTTTATGTACCTTGTTTCCAAAACCGAAAAGTTTCACTATCTTCAAAACTAGAATTGATCTAGCAATGAAACTTTACAGGCAAGCTGATATGACTAAGATGAACCTCCAATAGTGAAATCAGAACTTTCTGAGATCATATGACTAACTTACTAAAAATAGCAAGTTTCCATAAATAGCAGCTCTGCACAAGATAGCCCTTATTGAATACAAAAAAAAAAAAATATATTTTAGGGTGATGAAAGATTGCTCTTACACCCAAGATACTCCTACATCAGACACCCAGGGTAATTTGAGAAGTCACCCTGTCACAACTCATGTGTGAAGAGGGAAACCAAGACAGTTAACCTCTTATTTTGTCAGCCATGATGAACCTTCAACAGGTCATCCTTTCCACTTGACCAGATATTCTTCATATGTCTTGTTCCTTGTGCTTCTGCCAACACGACTGTCCAGTATATACTCAATCTCCTTAGTACCTGAACTAGTTGCTGGAATACTCCACTGTGCTACTGTGATCTCATCTTCAACACCTCCTTCATGATACTCTGTCAAATCTAAATGTTAAACACTGGTGAAATATTCAGCTCAGTAGGCAATTCTACCTCATATGCATTTCCTGAATCATGCTTTTTCAATATCTTACATGGCCCAAACTTCTTCATTTTCAGCTTGTTGTATGTACCAACTAGAAATTGCTCCTTCCACAAATGAACCATGACTTCATCTCCAACCTGAAATTCCTTATGCCTCCTTTTCTCATCTACCTTAGCCTTATACTATGCCTTCATCTTAGTAATGTGCTTCCTCACCTCCTCATGGATGTTCTTCAAATGTTTTGCAAAATCCTCAGCTTCAGCACTACTTATTTCTCCTTTATCTATCTTCCTCAACTCAGATGCATTTCTGGGACTACTTCCATATACAATCTGGAATGGTGATTTACCAATGCTCCTGTTGACAGAATTATTATATGCAAATTCCGCCTGTGATAAAATCAAATCCCATCCTGTTGGCTTATCTCTAACCAAACATCTCAGTAAATTCCCCAAACTCCTATTCACCACCTCTGTCTGTTCATCAGTCTATGGATGATGTGATGAACTGAACTTCAAATCTATCTTCAACTTCTTCCACAATGTACGCCAAAAATATCCAACAAACTTAGTGTCTCGATCTAAAACTATGGTCTTTGGCAAACCATGTAGTCTCACTACTTCTCTGAAAAACAATTCTGCTACATGAACAGCATCATTAGTCTTCTTGTAGGGAATAAAATGTGCCATCTTTAAAAATCTGTCAACCACCACAAAAATTGAATCATGTCCCCGCTGAGTCCTCGGTAAACCAAGAACAAAGTCCATACTGACATCCTCCCAAGGCTTCTCTGGTATAGGTAATGGCCGATACAACCCTATATTTTGCTTCACTCCTTTCACCATCTGACATACTCTACAACTCTGTACAAACTTCTTCACATCTTGTTGCAACTGCGGCCAATAATAATTCTCACTAACCAAAGCAAGGGTTTTATCACAACCAAAATGTCTAGCCAATCCTCCGTTATGCTTCTCTTTGATGAGATTCTCCCTCATAGAACTTCATGGAATGCACAACTGACTCCCCCTGAATAGCATATCATCCTGAATGATAAAATCAAACTACTTCGTTCTATCTAGAGTAATAGGTTCTTTACAAGCTTTCCAAGCTTCACCAAAATCAGGATCCTCTGGATACAAATTCTTGAGTTCCTTGAACCCAACCACCTCAACCTGCATCTCTATCAGCAATAGTTGCCTTTTGTTAAGCGCATCTGCAACCCTGTTAGACTTTCCACTTATGTGTTTCAAAACAAATGTATAACTCTGCAAAAACTCAACCCATTTCAAATGCATCTGATTCAACTTTCCTTGACTATTCAAATATTGCAAAGCTTGATGATCAGTATACAAAAAAAACTCCTTAGGAAGCAGATAGTGTCTCCACTTCTTCTTTACTTGAACTATAGCATAAAATTCTTGATCATAAACAGAATATTTTCTCTTGGCATCATTCAACTTCTCACTGAAATAAGAAAAAGGTTTACCTTCTTGGCTCATAACAACTCCTATTGCAATACCACTAGCATCACAGTCTACTTGAAACACCTTATTAAAATCTGGAAGTGCTAAAATCAGTTGTTCTGTAACTTTCTATTTCAACAGTTTAAAACTCTTATCTGCCCCAATAGTCCACTTCAACTCTTTTCTATCCCCTCTCATTGTTTCAATCAAGGGTCCACAAATACTGCTAAAATTTTTAATAAAATTTTTGTAAAAGCTAGCCAAACCATGAAAAGATCTTACCTAAGTAGCACTCCTTGGAGTAGGTCATTCAAGGATAGTCTGTACTTTCTCTGGGTCCATTTTTAGACCTTCTGCTAAAACTACAAATCCCAAATACACTAACTCTTTCTTCACAAAACTGCACTTCTTCAAATTAATCAACAATTTCTCATCTCTCAGCTTCTCAAAAACTATACGAATATGCATCATATGTTCCTCCAATGTCTTGCTAAAGATCAAAATATCATCTAGGTAAATAATGACAAACTTACCCAGAAGTTCTTTCAAAACCTCGTTCATGAGCCGCATGAAAGTGCTCGGTGCATTGGTTAGCCCAAAAGGCATGACTAACCACTCATACAGTCCTTCTTTTGTCTTGAAGGCAGTCTTCCATTCATCTCCTTCTCTGATCAGAATCTGGTGATATCCACTCTTCAGATCTATCTTTGAGCAATACACAGCTCCACTCAAACAATCCATAATATCATCCATTCGTGGCAATGGAAACCTCTACTTGATTATGATCTTGTTTATTGCTCTGGAATCTGTACACATCCTCCATTCTCCATTCTTCTTTGGTGCTAATACTGTTGGTACAGCACATGGACTCAGGCTCTCCCAAATCAATCCCTTCTGTAACAACTCATGTACTTGTTTGTTCAACTCTTCACTTTCTGCTAGTGTCATTCTGTGTACTGCCTTGTTTGGCAAACTGGCTCTAGGAATCAAATCCATCTGATGACTGGTCTTCCTTACTGGTGGTAATCCATCAGGTACATTATCAGATACAATATCTTAAAACTCATTCAATAACTTTGCAACCTCTACAGGTACATCCTCTACTTTTTCTTTACCAGCTTTTGGAATTAAAGTAAAACACACATGCTCATGTCTCATACCATCTAAGAATTTTCTTCCATCAACAAATTTTATTCTTGCATTACCACATACCTTTTCTTCGATCTCCTTCAATGGCTTTAGCTTATGTCGCACTCCATCCTTTGTCAGGGAATAGGTATTCGCATGACCATCGTGGATAGCACATCTATCAAACTGCCACGATCTACCCAACAACATATGACATGCATCCATAGATATGATATCACATAGTACCTCATCTTGGTACCCGCCAATCTTGAACTTTACTAGGCATTGTTCACTGACCATGACCTTGTGGTCATCCTGCACCCAGGCAATCCGATATGGATGTGGGTGTTTCTGTCTCTTGAGCTTCAAATTTGTCACCATCTTTTCTGACACCAAATTGTTAGTGCTTCCACTATCAATAATCACATCACAACATTTACCCTCACACTTGCATCTAGTGCAAAATAGGCTCCTCCTTTGTTCAAGTTCATTCTCACCACGCAGCAGGACTTTTCTGTTAATCAACGTTTCTCCTCTTTCAGCATCTTCAAAATTTGAGGATCTGGCATCTTCATCTACATGTGCCACTCTGGCATGGCCTTCATTCCTCCTATCTATCCTTCCTTGGCATTGAGGACATTCAAATGCCTTGTGACCTTCTTCTCCATAGTGAAAACATTTTCCACAGAAACCTCCTCTTCCTGAACCCTGTCCTCTTCCTCTTCCTCTCTGATCCCTATTGTTCTGATCTTGGAAACGATTGGAGTTGTTTCCTCTCTGATTTTGACTACTACTGGCCTCATCCTTCTTTTTCGGATCTTCATTTCGGCCTCCATATGACCATCCACTAGATTGTCCACCGTGACCTCTTCCATTTTGTCTTCTCTCAAATTTTTTGTTCAGCTTTTCCTCTACTTTTAGGGCAAACTGGTATGCCTCTTTAGTACTGTTCATTCGAACCAGATTCAACTCCTCCTAAATGCTTGGCCTCAACCCATTAAGATAACAAGTAACTTTCTCCTTATCAGCTTCTGCATGGCCTGTTCTGCTAAGGATTCGATAGAACTCTTCTGTATACTCCTAAACAGATCATCCCGCTTGCTTCAAACTTTGCATTTTCTTCAGTAGGTCAAGCTCATAATCAACAAGGATGAACTGTCGCTTCAATTTATCCACCATCCGATCCCATCTTGTGATTTGATCTTTCCCTCTTCTATTTCACTCCAATTGAATCTCTTGCCACCAGATCTTCACATAACCTTTCAGTCTAGCCTTCGCAAATTTGACCCTATCAGGATCCTCAATATCTTCATACTCAAAATATTCTTCACATTCATTGATCTAGTCAATCAACTCCTCTGGGTTAAGATTTCCTGAAAATGCAGGAACCTCAATCTTAGGTCTTCTTCTAATCTTGGAAATGGCCTAAAAAAGTCTTTCTTCCTCCTGGTTTACAACTTCGACTTCTCCTTCTTGATCTTCTTCTTTGGCTTCATCCTCGCTTTCATCTCTGACATTAATATTCATTCCTCTATGAATCTCTTCTTGCAATGCTCGCACTTATCTCTGGAGCGCTCTAACCTCAGGTGTTTCAACGCTGGCTCTTCTGCCACGTTCCCTTCATGGAGACATTTTCACGATGCGCGCTAAAACCCTAACCACGGTCCTGGTGCAAACTACCTCACAGTCGGTGATCTATTTACATAGAAACCCTAACCCACGATCCTGGTGCAAACTGCCTCACAATAGACGACCTGTTTACACACTCAAGAACAACCTGGCTCTGATACCACTTAATGAAGGGTGCTCCCCTTAATACCACAAACACATAATAGAAATAGAGAAATAACAACAATATGCAAGAACAAAAAATTGGCTTCTTATTATCTCCACAAATGTGGAATTACAAACTTTCAGAATTACAATATGCAAAGCCACGTGGGCATTCCCTTTACAATATTCTGTAGGACAAAGCCTCGAATCAATACCCAGATCTACTACCCAGAACTGTCCTAAACTGCCTAAGACAACACTACAACCTTCCTTATATAGGTAATTTTCCACCGCAACTCCTTTGGGTTAAGATTTCCTGAAAATGCAAGAACCTCAATCTTAGGTCTTTTTTCGATCTTGGAAATGGCCCGAAAAAGTCTTTCTTCCTCCTAGTTTACAACTTCAACTTCTCCTTCTTGATCTTCTTCTTCGGCTTCATCCTTGCTTTCATCTCTGACATTAAGATTCATCCCTCTGCGAATCTCTTCTTGCAATGCTCGCACTTGTCTCTGGAGCGCTCTAACCTTATGTGTTACAACACCAGCTCTTCCACCACGTTCCCTTCATGGAGGCATTTTCACGATGCGCTTTGAAACCCTAACCACGGTTCTGGTGCAAACTACCTCATAGTCGGCGATCTGTTTACATAGAAACCCTAACCCACGATCCTAGTGCAAACTGCCTCAAAAGTCAGCTCATAATAATTTTTGAAACCCAAACAAAAATTTTGAAGGAAAATCATTTTCTGCCATTTCAGGTGACCCAACTTCCAGAGACCATAAGTGATCACCATAAGCCTTCAAAATTGAGTTCAAAGTTTCTGTACCTTGTTTCCAAAACCAAAAAGTTTCAATATCTTCAAAACCAGACTTGATCTAGCAATGAAACTTTGCAGGCAGGCTGATATGACTAAGATGAACCTCCAACAGTGAAATCAAAACATTTTGAGATCGTATATCTAACTTACTAAAAATAGCAAGTTTCCATAAATAGCAGCTCTGCACAAGATAGCCCTTATTCAATACAAAAAAAAATAGAAATATTTTTGGGTGATGCTAGATTGCTCTTACACCTAGGATGCTCTTGCATCACATTCCATCTCTCTTTAAGAATATTGAATCCACCTTCACATAGATCATACATTACGATCTTTCATCTTTGGGATTGTGCTAATCAAATTCATTTAAGGGTGGGTTTGTATTCTAATGTATAGAGCCCCCCCTAGAATTTGGTGAGTGGTCTACATCCTTTCATTCCTCACCATTTTATCTATACATTTTGGTGAGCCCAATGCATTACATTTTCATTCTGATTTGGTATCTATATCACCTTGTGTGCATTATATCATAGCTTTATTAAATTGTATGCATCTAGACATATAGGTTCACCCTTTATACCTTTTGGTGAACCCAATTCTTCTTACATACTTTTGTTTTGGTGGTTAGATTCTATTTTCCACATTTCTATTAGATCTTGTTATGTGCTTCCTAAATATCATTAATCATGGAACCTTCTGAGTTGGATTGGTGTGTGATTACCTATGTTATTACATTACTTCTTACTTTATTTATCAGATGCATGGAGTGAATCATAGTTTATTTCATTTTATTATGTTTGTATTCCTTCATGGTATTCTTATGTATGCCATTATGAGGTTAACAAACATTTTTCTTCCTTACAAGGCATATTCAAAACCTTTTTCAATATTACATGTATCTTTCTTCTTCAAATTTTAACTAAATGCATGAAACATATAGATGACATAAGGGTCTTGGTGGGTCCTCATCCTACTCCTATAGTTCCTATTGATATTGATGATAGAGATCTAGCTCCTACTGATCCCATTATAGTGAGGCCTTGCTCTTCTCTTATTCAGCCTACTCTAGTGCATAGTCTCAAAGTAGCTATTACCTATTATGACCTTAGAAACTTCTACATTTATCAACATATTATTCATAATTTGGATGTTAGACATTTCCTAGATGATTTCTCTCTGAGAGTATTGAGTAGACAAGAAAATTTAGGTAACCCTTCTTATTCACCACCTAAGGATAATGAGAATAGAGATGGAGGCTTGGAGAATCTCTTAGAGAGAATTCCTCCTCATATTCCTTCATATACAACACACTCTCATAAATCTCAAGATGAACCACCTTTTCTCTTTACACCTAAGGATGCGGGTTTAGGATTTATTGTTAATGAAAAAGGCATTAATGTTCCTATTGACCCTCCTAAACAAATTCACAAAGGTGGTATAGCTAACATAACTCATGCTAACCCTTTACCATCTTCATCTCAACCAAAACCTCCCCTTGATGTTCTTTTTGCAACACCTTCTGATGATACATCACATTTTGATGATTGTTTAGCTTTGTCCAAAAGAATCTATTGGACTATCAAGTATAAATCTATAATACGATTCCCTTATAGGAACTTTCCAAAGAACCAAAGGCCTATTAATGGTGAATTTTCATGTTTCTTTCATCATAGTAACAAACATTCTCTTTGTGATTGTGTGGATTTTAGATCATTTGTACAAGATTTGGTTGATAAATGTCTTCTTCATTTAATGTTGGATCTTTTACATTTTCTTGATATCAAAGAAGTATGTTAGCATATCCTTTTCCTATTATTTTTCTCTTCATTATGCAAATCTATTTGTGTAATGTGCATTAAGGGCACCATAATAGGAAATCTCTCTTTCTCTCTTAGTTGGGAGGCAAGGTATCATTATCTCCACTTATTCCTTCTTTCAGAGGATCCATTATTTCTTTGTTGATCATCTCTTTTATACTATGATCTCCTTGCACGTACATACTTGTTTTTTAGGATCTTTCTCCTTAATGATATTAGTATCTTCCTTACAATTCCTTCCTTTCTTGGAAGTGCATAAATTGTATAATTGGGTTGACTACTAAGATGGCATAACGTGTCATCCTTATTTCCCCTTCTTTTCCCGATCTCTTCATGGATTAGTATTATTTCATGATGGTACTGTAGGACAAGAAAATAAGTAAAACATGCACACAAGAGGAACCATCAAACTCTAAAAGTGTACACAATCAATCCTAATCCCAACACAAAATAAATTGAGACAAATAAATGCAATATGTAAACAAAACTCCCTCAATTTGACAATTGTGCTCTTTCTTGCTTCTCTAAAATGTGATATATAGCTCCCATATTAACACTATGCACTTAACATATGAAAGCAAATTGACTATAATGATGATGAGAAGATTCTCAATATGATGGTTAAATATTGAAGGAAAAATGAGCTCAATTTATAGGAAGTGAGCCAAAATGCAGATTTGGAAATTTGATGTGAAAATTGGAAGGATATCATGATTATGAAAAATTGGATACACAAAATGGTATACATAAATCAATGCATAAACTAAGGACAAAGTGGAAGGGAAAGATGGAGCAAATTAATAGGAATTTGGAGGCCAAATTAGTAGGAAAAGGTGAAGGGAAAGTGGTGTTAGATATTGGATGGAATTGTTGTTGTTGTTGTTATTTAGGTTTTGTCATCGATCTCAACATATGACATATACTTCAGTTTTGAGTTGCTTATATCAGACAGATTGTGTTTTGGACAGAAATGTAAGGACATTGTACTGAAGTTAAGAGTATGCAAGCTTGGTTTTATCATTTTGAAGATGTATAGACCTAATGTCTAAGGTCGCATGGCTTAATATGATGATTTGAGTGAGTTACTATTATTTTGGTGAAGATTGATTACAAGATAGAGATAGGGAACTTGACAGAGTTAGTTGTTGAGTTTTGAGAATAAGTTGGTTGCGAGTTGGAATCATGTTATGTGAGCTTTAGGCATGGAAGAAAATATAGGATGGAGTACACTATAGGATTTATGGGCTTGATTGGGTCATCTTGACGATAGCGCTAGTGTATGAACTTGGATAATTTCTTTTGGGAGTCGACTAGGTGGTGTAACATGTTCCATAGTTTGGCGAGCGTTAATTGTGGATCTGATGCAGGAGCATCCTAGGATTCCTAGCAATCCTGTGTCAACCAAAAATATGTTTATCTTTGAAGGTTGATTGTTAGTTTTGATCTTAGTTGGTGAAGTATTTGCTCAGTTTTGGAATTTGGTTGCTCAGTTTTTGTGGTTACCGGGGTGCTCAGTCTCTGAAGAACGCTTGATAACTGAAGGCGTCGGTTCACCAACGCTCGGTGATAACTACGTTGCTCAGTCATACTTGGAGTGGTCGGTCGACTGGCACTCGATTATTTCCTCTGTTGCTCGGTGTTCTTGCTTACCGACTTGGTTTGTTTGGATGGATCAGCTTGGCCGACTGGTTCCGTTGATTTGGGTCGCGCTCCTCAAGTTATGGATTGACCATTGGACATGTGGGGACCTATATCTGGTGTGTTGCATTCTTCTATGTGGATTTGATGACTGTTTGGGGCCATCTTGGAGAGTTTATTTATTTGTAAGGCTATTTGAGAGTCAACTAATGTTTTAGCATTTAATATTTGTTGGTAAGGGTTAATTGTTTCATCCGTCGACTTGTGGCTCGGAATCAATATTTATAGGAAGCTCGGGTAGTTGTTTAGGAGGAGACGGGGGTAGTGGAAGTTAGTATCCTACGAGTTTAGGAACAGGAAGATTTCTTGGAAGTTTGAGTACAAGTTTAGATCTTTCTTGGGTGCCTACCAGTGTGTTGTGTGTTGCAGACCTGGGCTAGTTGAATGCTGATGTTGTGGAAAAGATTTGGATCCTGCAAGATCTTGTAGACTATTAATTTCTTATTATCTGGTCATAACCGGGAAGGCCTTACAGCCCGGCACATTACATGTAATCGGTGATTTGATGAGTAAATATTTCTCTTCTATATCAGATATGTTGTTGTTGTTGTGTATTTTCATTGCGTATTGGTTTGGCTGCAAGGTCAGTCAATTCTTCATTGGATTCACCAACCTTGGCTGCATCAGGATCTTGGCACGTAAATTAATATTTGTAATTGTATTATATTTGTATCAGGTATCGTGTGTGCCTTAGCATTTTGTAATGTAATTGTTTGTGCATTGGGGAAGACCTAACAGGCTAACCTAATTGAGAATTGTAACTTGTATAAAGGAGAGTAAATACTCTATTGTAATGTGAGGAATATGTATGGGAGGTATGAATGATTGTACATGTGAATAGAGCTGAAGAGAAGAGGTATGAGTGGAATCTATGATCGTTCCTTGTGCACTTCAATGGAACTATAAAGACAAGTAAGTTGCTATCAGTCAGTTCAATCATTTGAACAGTAAGTTCACTTCATTGTATTTGGACAATGAGTCCTGAAGCTAGGTTTAACCTTCTCCTTAGAACAGTGTGCTCAGGTAGTGTTCCTTTTATTCTCATCAACTCCTAACAGGGCTAGGTCTCCTAACAAGGACATTTTTATACTAGTGCACTATCTAGTGGGTTCCATCCCCATGGGGTTTTTTCCCTTGACAAGGTTTTCCTCGAGAACAAAACTCTATGTATTATGATGTTGTTGTCTATCTTATTCATCTTTTTTAGCATTATTATATTCGTAATTAATGTTCTATTTCAAAAATTTAAATTCTACAATTATTATACACAATTGATCCACCCCTTCCCCCTGCTCTCAATTGTGTGGTGTGGTTTGCTATTGCTAACAATTGGTATCAAAGATGTTGGTCCTCTTGGAGAAACCTTAACTACTTGAGGAGATCCAGAATGGAAAGCTATAGGAAGGACAGTCCTAAATTTGATGGAGAAGATTTTGACAGATGAAAAAAAGATGAGAAATCATTTGATCTACTTGGGAATTGAATATTAGTTGATTACAAAGAACAAAGAAGATGTCAAGGCTGAGGATGAATTGGAAAACAATACAGAGGATGAAAGGAATAAATTCACTTGCAATATGATTGCTAGAGAAGCCCTAATCAATGCACTTTCTAAGGAAGAATTGACAAAGGTTAGGGATTTTGAGTTGGCACATGAGATCTAGACAAAGTTGAAAGCACTATATGAAGGAGACAAATATACAAAATAGGCCAAGTTGCAGTGTTGGAAAACAAAGATGGAGAACATGAGAATGCAAGAAGATGAGTCTATTAGAGCATGTGTTCAAAGAGTGACAGAGACTGTTACTGGAATCAGAAATACATGAGGGTCCATTATAGAAGATGAAATCATTGTGAAAATTCTGAGATATTTGACACCTGCATATGACACCAAGGTCATGACAATTGAAGAGATTATGTCACTCACAAAGGGATGATTATGTCACTCACAAAGGGATTTACAAGGGAGACTTTGATTGGTAAGTTATCTGCATTTGAAACCTCTAAATTACAAGATGCTTTTCCTAAAGTTGAATCTGCTTTTAAGGCTATTATAATGTGAGCACCAGTAGAAGTTACAAGTATGCAGATCTTGGAGAATATGCTAAGGAATGGGTAGAAATAGAGGAAGAAGAAAGGAAATTGGATGAGCTTGTAGTCCTGGTCACGAAGAAGGAAAACAGAGGTAAGGGAAAGTATGAAGGGAAATTACCCTTAAAGTGTTTTTCATGCAATAAGATAGGTCATTTTGCCTCTAGATGTCCTACTAGAATTCCAAAGTATAAACCTAAGTCATACAAGTCTAATATCGTAAGGAATGTTATATTGATAGTGAGGGTACTTCTGATGATGAATCTGTGAATGATGAAGATGAGATTGGGTTTGTTGCTATTAAAGATGAAGATCCTATTCATGAAGAAAAATATTTGGTTTCACATATAGAAAAGAAATATAAATGGATATAGATAGTGGATGCTCTCATCACATGACTGGTGATAAAGATAATTTTTTGCAACTTAACAAGTATGATGGAGGTGTAGTCAAATTTGGAGATAATACTAAGATAGATGACAATTGGTTATGGCACAAGAGGTTCTATCATATAAATTATGATAACATTGTGAAGGTCAATAACACTAGTGCAGTCAGAGATTTACCAAAGATTGTGAAGCCTACTAACATGTTGTGCAAAGAATGTGTTATGGGAAAAAAAAAAACCAAGACTAGCTTTTAGAGAAAGACTTATTCAACAAAAGGGAGATTGGATCTGGTACATACAGATCTTTGTGGTCCTACAAGAACAAGGTCATATTATGGTGAAAGGTAATTTATTATTTTTGTCAATAATTATTCGAGAATGATATGGGTTTCTTTTCTTAAAGAAAAATATGAGGCTTTTGATAAGTTCAAGATTTACAAGGCAAAAGTTGAGAATGAATCAGGATTGAAGATTAAATGCTTAAGGTCTGATAGAGGTGGTGAGTTCACATTAGATAATTTTAATGCATATTGTGAGGAACATTGGATATATAGATAAACTTCTGCAACTAGGACGCCACAATGTAATGGGATAAAAGAAAGGAGAAATAGAACCATTCTTGATGTTGCTAGGACTATGATGCTTGAAGGAAAGGTACCGCAGATGCATTGGAGGGAAGCAATTAACACCCTAGTCTATACATTGATTAGAGCTCAGATCAGACATGATACTGGTAAGACTTCATATGAGTTATGGTTTGGTCACATTCCTACAATTAAATACTTCAGAATATTTGCTAGTAAATGATATATCAAAAGGGATGATGAACTAGGTAAGTTTGATCTTAGAAGTAGTAAAGGAATATTTCTTGGATACTCTAATAGGAGTAAGGCATATAGGTGTTACAATCTCATATTGAAAAAGATAGTTGAAAGTGTTGTTCTAAATCAAAATCCCAAGTTCACTTCCCTCTTTACAGAACTGAAAACAAAAATCATCCCTCCTAGTCAATTCTCTCTCTTGCATCCAAGTGCAATGGGGCTTCGAAAGAGAAAAGTCCGTCCTTTTACGATGTTTTCTAATTACCTATTTAAAGAATCATTTCTAATGTGACTTTTTAGTTTCTAAACCACCTTTTGAAAATCCATATGTAGACAGCTAAAAATCTTTCATATTAATTAAATTTATTTACTTAATAATCATCATGTCATAGTAATTAGTTTTAATTAATTAATCATTATTGTCATATTCCTCCACCTATTTAATTATAAGTATTTAATTAAATTGGGTTCATTACCTAAGGTATTTAAATTTAATTTGAATACTCCCCTCTCTAATGTATTAAAACTATTTTAATACATATCCCTCATAAATCCCTTTTAAATAAATTTATATTTATTTAAATCCCTCCAAATCCTAATATTCTTCTAAGTCTGGATTAATATAAATCTAATTTAAATTAATCAAATCCCTACCTAAAGCCTAGCCTACACCTATCACCTCATTTGCTAAACCTTCTCTCCCACCTAATCATTCCTCTAATCTCACTTAAAAAATGATTCCTAACCTTATTAGAATTAATGGGTTGCTCACACATGTGTGAGCAACTCTTCCCAAGGAAGCCACCAAACTTCCTTAAATGCTCCAACTCCTCTCTTACATCTTTGTCCTCTTCACTCTTCCCCAAAGTTGCTCACACATATGTGAGCAACCTTGAGCCACTCAACCTTAAATGCCCATCTTGTCTCAACTTGACCTTTCAAAATTGTCCTCTCCTCTAGCCCATGTGTCTCCTACGTGGATGCCACATAGGTGCCACCTCATCCAAGCTCTCTCTCTCTCTCCCTCCAAAACTCTATAAATAGAGGCCTCTCCATGAGCAATTCATCTTTTCAATTTCATGCATTGTTATCATGCTAGTTTAGTTCTACATTTTATATAGCATTTTAGCATTGTTAGTTTAATTTCTTGCTTTCAATTCCTAGATCACATAGCATAATCCTAAATGGTAAATGAATCATATTTTTCTTTAGCATTGCAATCTCCTTTCAATTTCAATCACATTATCATGCTTAATGGTTAAAGAATCTCAATCTTGCATTGCATGTCATTTCTAGCTCTTAATCTTCATGATTTTCACCATAGGAACCCTTGTTGCAATCTAGTTCTCAATACTAGTTTCTTGCATCATTTGAGATCTCCTTTGGCTTGCATGTAGCTTAAACATCTTAGCATTGCATTGGGGATCCTATCATAGTGTTTGGAGAGCACATCTACATTCTCCTAAAAAGAGCAAATCAAACGGGGCTTGGGTGCTCCCGTTTTGGCTTAATTGGAGGTGGAGTGAATTGAATTTATTGTTATATGTTCCATGCATGTTTTTGACTAATGTTTGAGTGTCTATGTGTGCTCCCGACAGGTTAGGTTCAACACATCTACACCATAAAAAAAAACCTTTTATAAATCAAGACTATGAATAAAGACTTAAAGACCTTGTAATATTGTTCGTGCATGATAGGGTAGCGAACAGGTAAATAAGAATTAAGGAATATGATGTGGTGTGTGTGTGTAATTCTTGATAAGTCCCTATTTGTAATACTCTCTCTCTCTCTCTCTCTCTCTCTCTCTCTCTCTCTCTCTCTATATATATATATATATATATATATATATATATATATATATATATATATATATATATATATATATATATATATATATATATATATATATATATATATATATATATATATATATATATATATATAGTAATCTAAAAGAATTAAATGTTTGTAGTCTGTTCCTTAATCATTTACTATAAATCCTTAAGAGGATTAGCAATTTGGGAGAGGCAGAGTAAATCCTCATAAGAGAGGTGAATTCCAAGATGGGTAAAGATATGTATTTCAAATGCCATGAGGGAAAATCTTGAGATGGGTACAAACATAGAGTCTTAATGCCTTGAGGAAGCCTACTTGTAGATTGGTGTCAAGCGCCCTGTGACATGGAAATTCTCATCCTCCTTAAGGTCAACATGTATAAGAGATAGTAAGGAATCAGGCTTAAATGTGTTAATTATTAAATTTACTATGAATTATTCATTATTTCTTAAAGTAAATTCAATTTAGATACATAATAATGTGCGTTAAACATTATAATTTATAGCCTCTGGGGAGGGGACATTACAAGTGGTATCAAAGTCTTTATCCTGCAATCGTGTGAATGCAACAAAGCCAAAAGGCACAAAGAACCTTTGAAAGGGAATGAAGGAAATAGGCAGCAAACAATATAATGGGTGAATCAATAGGTGATGAGTTGAGCATGTTCATGGAGATAACAACCAAAACATTAATGGAGAAAAATGAAAGGACTCAAGTCCTCATGAAAGCCTTGCAAAGTATGCACACTTCAATAAACGATCTTAGGAATCCTAGAGGGAGGGACATTAGTACAAATAATTCAAAAAATAACAGGAGGACGTCCACACCCAAAATTATAAAACCATCTTTCCTACCAAGAAAGGATGTCCTAAGGGAGGAAGAGGGAAACAATCGCCTCCCTAGCAGAACAGAAGAATTAGTAGAGGCTTGCACAAATTTAAGTCCTAAAATAAGGAGAAATATATCTTTCAGGGATTATTGTGAAGAAAAGAAATTAGAAGCCCCTAGGAGAGAAAGAGGACAACCTAGTAAGGACTTAAAACACAAGATACATAAGGTAACCCTCCCAAATTTTGATAGATCCGACAGAATCACAGCCCATAGATGGCTGCAAATTTTAAACACTTACTTGACCCTCAATCCGATGACAGAAGAAGAAGCAATTCAATTTGTCATCCTAGTCTTGGAAGGCTCAGCCCACAAATGGTGGCACCGAGGTATCCTCACCCAAGGGCACAAAAACATAACCTCTTATGAAGAAGTCTCACAAAAATTGATTAAAAGGTTTGACCGTAAACATCCCCAAAAGGATTTCAAAGAATTGACCCAACAAAAGCAAACATGGATGGTGGATGAATACATATGTAGGTTCCAAAGGATTTCAACAGGACTCACAAAGCTAGATGAGGAAAAATTAACTTATCTATTCGTGGATGGGCTAAAAGAATCAATAAATTGATTGGTGGTTACCTTCAAACCAACTACCCTAGATGACGCTATTGAAATAGCCTTAAGTTTAGAAACATCAACTACAAATATCAAAGTCACAAATGAACATACAAAAACTTTCCATAAAGAAGATAGGTACGACAAGGTTTTGATGTTCAAAGATGAACTTTAGAAAAAGAATTTATGCTTCAAATGTCAAGAACCTTGGGGACAAAGGTGTCACAACTAGCAGTTACCGTTGCGCCAAAAGATCAACATGTTAATGCCCAATACAACCACTAGACTTATAGAAGACATAGGAGGATGTTAAACCATGTCACGAATTTCGAAGGGGGACGTTGGCGATTAGTCCAACAATCCCCCCTCAGTGTCACCCGAGGGGATTCGAACAAGTGACCAAACTCTGAAACCACTTGTTACAACTAGTGTTGTTGTTGCACCAAAAGATCAACAATGGCTGATACAAACATTAGACTTATAGGAGACACAAGAGGTTGTTAAACCATGTCACGAATCCTGAAGGGGGACATTGGTGGTTAGTACAACAAAGGGCACATTTGTCATATAAGGGAGTCTAAGGGAAAAAAGTGGTATTTTGGATGTAAAGAGAAATGGGAACCAGAGCATAGATGTGGAAGGAAGGAGGAAGTCCACAAGATAGAAGCAACACTCAACAAAGAGACAGAAAGAAACCCAAGAAAGAAAACAAGGTATGATGAAGCAAATCTTAAGAGCAGTCAATCAAGAGAAAAAGAGATAACAGATAGATGGAGCTTTATGGAGTAACCATGATGCTTTCGTTAAATTGTAATATGATGAACCTTTTCTGGTCAATAAGAAGAACTATTTGCACTATATGTAATCTTCATGTATGCTCTATGTCTTCATGCATTAGTGTGTGTGTTTTGTGCCTTCATACATTCATATATATTTTCAAATATATTTTGATTGATTGTTATCATGCAAATGTCAATTCTGATTTAGAAGACATCATTATAGATAAGATAATAATAAGGGAGATTATGATTGATACCTATACTAATAATTGCTTGGGGACAAGCAATTTTGGGAGGAATGATCTATCGTGAGCCCAAATATATATATATATATATATATATATATATATATATATATATATATATATATATATATATATATATATATATATATATATATATTCCCTATTTAATATTAATAATTAATTTCTTATTATGATTAATACCACACTAACCAAATCAATAATTATCAATTACTCAAATATAAGATTATAGTATCAATGTAATTGGTAATATAAACTAAGTTGTAATTAATAAATGTAACCCATTGAACACAAAAAGTTCAAGTGTCAAGGTAAATCTATGAGCCTACAATCCCTGCAAATAATGCACAAATTTATTTTGTTTCCCTTTTGATCTTAAGTTATAGAAGTGGGGAAATATTGTGATAGGTTGTTACAAATAGTGGTTTTTGTTGCACCAAAAAATTGACCTGTTAATGTCTGATACAACCACTAGACTTATAGAAGACACATGAGGCAGTTAAGCCATGTCACGAACCCTGCAAGGGACGCTGGCCCACTGCCAACAATCCCCCTCCCAGCGTCACTCGTCCTGGTCTGCATGGATTCGAACCTGTGACCAAGCTCTAATACCACTTGTTACAGGTAGTGGTTTCCGTTGCACCAAAAGATCGACCTATTAATGCCTGATACAACCACTAAACTTATAGAAGACACAGGAGGCGGTTAAGCCATGTCATGAACCCTACGAGGGATGTTGGCCCACTACCAACATAGGTATCATACACCTTCTACTCCTTATATTTGCCTATTTAATTAATTTTTAAATGAAGCTAAGGCGCAAAAAGGCTTCCTACACAAATATATGAGGAGAGGAAATGAATAGAAGCTCAAATCTAACAATCTCTAATGAAAAATTTACCCATGCAATGACATGCAATAGACATGAAACTCAAAACTACACAAAGGTACAAGTGGAGAAAACACTTCAGAGAGAAAGACCCAATGCTCTAATTCACAAAACCAATTGTATAACAATATCATTACAATTACATACAACTTCAAGCACATGATGCATTAGAGTATTTAAAACATTAAATTATAAAGTAATTCTAACAATATACTACCATCCCTTCCACACACCATGCAAACTCTATCCAAGTATCACAATAAACAAATTTAACGCAAATACAAAACCCTCCAACAATTTCAAAACATCATTGACTAACATGAAAGAGGTACAGTGCCTAAATTCCATGGACCAATTTCCAACCCCAATACCAAATTTGAATTTCAAACTATTTTTAGGATATTTATTATGGATACCATAGCTTCTCAAAACCTATCATAGTCAACATCCCAACTTAAAAACCCTAGTTTGTCATATTCCTCCACATAAAGATACTCTTTGGCATGCATCATATGATAGGACACCCATCTTTGAGTTGGAACTCTTCATCATCAGAAATGTATCATCTCATATGTGCAAAAGCATCTATGTTACAAAGAAGTGTAAGTTAATCTTATGAGATTCCAAAATGTATTAAGATTTTATGATGATCTTATAATACACATAAAAGCATGTAAGAAAAGAGTTACATAGTAAATTGTAACTTTTGACTAACTAAAACCATGTTTATGGCACATCATAAAGTATCTTGTAAGTGGAGTGAATGACAAATGGAGTACCCAAGTTTGGTTGGTGGGGTTTTGAGGCATAAAAGGAAGAATATATAATTAGCATGATGACTCATTATAGTAGGTGTTGGAATTTGTGTCTTAGATTTGGGCACCACTTTTGAACCCATGATTCTCATAAAGCATTATTGGTTTGTTGCTTAGGTTGTATTTATACAATGTTGTCTATGGAGATATTATTGCATTTATTTGCAAGTAATATTATGCCTCCATCTATGATCAAATTGTGACAATTTTAATTGTGAATACAATTGGTTCAACATTTTGGATCTAAGTAGTTTCTTCCCAAGACAAAGAACGTGTAACTTGTTTGTTTCTATAGACCATTCAAAGTTTTGGAGGTTCATAATTTTCTAAAAGTGTCTCCTAAGTCATGTAATTTGTTGTTCCTTTTATTTCTTTCCACAAATTATGCAAATCTATTCTATTTAGCCCCATAGAGCTAAGATAATCTAGTGGTTTTTGCAACTAAACATTGTTGCCTCCAATTATAATAAGCATTTACCAGTCGTAAGTCTACTAGCTTGTTAATTTCAAATTCTTGATATTCTTGTGTGGCCACATGAGACTTAATGTTATAGAGAGCCTTGGACGACAACAATAACTAGCCGACTAACCACATGAAAGGATCTTTGACCCTATGAAGTTTGTGTAAGTAGGGATGTGTCCAAAATCATACTATCTCAAATTCTCGATGAGAAGACAAAGAAAAGAGGTGTGTAATTGTGAGATACTCAAAGCGGCCTAAGACATCAGGAATTCAACGAGTTATTGTCTTTAATTATGCATTGCTATTTGAGGTGCAAAGTGTCATTGTGTAAACTCTTCAACCATTTTCTAAGCTCCTAATATATTTAAGCAAGATGAGGTGTCTGTAATTGGTTATTATGTCAATTGCAAGATATAGAGGAGAGTAATTACGAAGATGAGGTTATCTTAGTGAGAGATGATGCTTTGGAAGCTTTAGCTGCTCCAATGCAAGTTCAGTAAAAGGATCTATATGCACAGAAGTTTCAATCAAAGTTGTTCCAAACTTATGCAAATTGTAGCCCTATGTGAAGGTTAACCATCCCAAATGGGTTGTTTTTACTCTTGAATATGCTAAGAACTTCACCAATGAGAATACTAATAACAAGAATCAAAGTAGAAAACCTCATACCATTTATGCACTCATAACAAGGGTCGTGGACAAGTGTTACAATCTTATAAAGAGATAAAAAGAGGGAAAAAAATGGAAACATGGTGCAACTCAATAAGGAAGAATAAGATTTCATGGTTAGTTTTATATCCACAAAGTTGTTAAGCATTATTAAATTTATACAAATTTTTATATCCACAAAGCATTGTCAAATATAATTGAGTTTTTACAGCAAAATTCTCTTTTTAGGTGCTTTTGTTAAGATCAAACAAGGTTAGTTTTATGTCAAGAGACAAGTGAACAGCAAAATTAGGTCTTCTATGTAACTGGAGCTTTCAAATAATGCATTGTTTAAGCTTCTTTTTTTTCGGAAGATTTCACTTCATAAGTCATCACCATAAAATTGGCTACTTTTCATTATGGTCAATGATAACAAGGCAAGAGACTCAATGCACACATGTCAATAAGAGATAGTTTGTATGGTTATTTACTCTTCAAATAGAACAACACTAAGAATAGCATTTAAACTCCATATAGGGATACTGCAGTTGATTATTGTACAATTTGTAATCGAAGCGAAGGAAAGGGGTCATTAAGCACATGTGCTGATTTTTACGTTGGAACTACACAATAACATCCCCAAGAAAATGAGGAGGGAAGCTCATGCAACAGATCATTTTTAGTATGTCCAATCAAAAGTGTCAATAAGAGATAGTTTGTATGGTTATTTACTCTTCAAATAGAACAACACTAAGAATAGCATTTAAACTCCATATAGGGATACTGCAGTTGATTATTGTAGAATTTGTAATCGAAGCGAAGCAAAGGGGTCATTAAGCACATGTGCTGATTTTTACATTGGAACTACACAATAACATCCCCAAGAAAATGAGGAGGGAAGCTCATGCAACAGATCATTTTTAGTATGTCTAATCAAAAGTGAATTGTTATGATATCAATATGCAACCATTGATATGAATCTTGATTTGGACACAAGTCCAATGCAAGTTGTTCATGACCAATATGTATGTGTCTTATTCCACCCCTGCTATTGCAAAACATGTGTAACAAAACATAGAATAGATGGCAATAAACTCCAATTCTATCAAAATGAAATTGAGAAGACATATAATAGAAGCCAAAAAGAATTGCATCTTATCTTAACAAAACTGAGGTTGTCAATCCAATTTTACTTATCTTTGCTAAAGAGTAGAAAATTTTGTTTGCATTCATTTTCACTCGTCTTTATATGTACTAAGTTTGTTTAGGATTCTTTTGCTTCCTTAGTCTAGTGCTTATCCATTTTGGTTGCACCTCTTCTTCAATTCTATTGTATACTTTCTACTTTCTTCTCTTTTTATGATATTTTGCTTTGTAAAGTGTATCTTCAATTCCATAGTTCAAGCATTCTTGTATTCTTAATATATTTTTCACTTCTTGCACATTCTATAGTCCAAGATTTCCCGCATTCAAGGGAAGTAATATCATTTGATATCAATTATTTGCCCATGAGTTTTTCAAGCTAATCTAGCAGCGGTTGCTACAAGACTTCCACCCTTATAAGTAAACAAGTATTATAAGCTTGAGCATAAATAGAAGTAAAGAACTATAGGTCCTTACTACCTAACTAAAACAAAAATATTGAAATTACCAAAAATCGCACAAAATAGCTCCATAATGTCAAACATGATAAAACAGTACCTACATGTAGGGCATTCCAATGCCTAGCATCAAAATAATAATAACATCATTGTACAACATGAGAACCCTATTACTGAACTGCTCAATGTGCGTCCAGTGTGGGTTCGTCTCCCAAATCTTCCACTACATTTTTGGGAGAACTCTTGCTTTTAGGCCATAGGCAACTCTTTTGGTTGTTTCTTAAAGGAGGATGAGGCTAATGTTACGGTGAGTCATTCTACTTTTGCCCATATTTTGGTTGATATAGACATCTCTACTTCCCTCCCGGGGGATGTGATTCTCTTGGTTGGGGATAGGCCTTGGATCCAATCACTGGATTTTGAGGGCTTCGTCCAATGTGGGTTCGTCTCCCAAATCTTCCACTACATTTTTGGGAGAACTCTTGCTTTTAGGCCATAGGCAACTCTTTTGGTTGTTTCTTAAAGGAGGATGAGGCTAATGTTACGGTGAGTCATTCTACTTTTGCCCATTTTTTGGTTGATATAGACATCTCTACTTCCCTCCCGGGGGATGTGATTCTCTTGGTTGGGGATAGGCCTTGGATCCAATCACTAGATTTTGAGGGCTTCCCCTTTCGTTGCAGGTAGTACTTCTTTATTGGCCATTTGGCCATTGATTGTTCTCTCTCACGTCGGAAAGGTGTTGCCACTTGATGGAAGGATGCAAATGATGACCATTTGACTGTCACTAGCCTCTGACTCTTCATCTGACAGCTTTGCTAGGGATGCTCACCCCTTGGATGATGCTCATGTTCCAGCCTCTACCGTTCCATTGGATCCACCTCATGTTGTTGATTCAACCCCCTCTGGCAACGTGAACTCTTCTTTGACTTTGTTGCTCTGAATATGCTCCAAACCAAGATTGTTGAGGTTGGTCAACACTATGCTCCTATAGATGTTGGTTCTCTCTCTCTGGGGGTCCAACAGTGTCAGTGCATTGTCCCTGATGATGTTGTGGATTCTACCCTTGGTGGTGGAGATCCTTCTAATTGTATTGCTTGGACAATTGTTTGTCGGCGAAGGAAGAAACTTTCTACAACTTCATCTCCACCCAATGATGTAGGTGCATTGTCTACTCACACTTGACGCGGGTTACTAGTCTTGCAGCTAGTCTACTGCCAATGGTCCTTTTGTGACCTTGTTGTATTTTGTTTCTACTAGCACCTTTTCTTTTGTGTTGTGGTTATGTAAGGGACAGCCCCCTTGTTAGGCTGCTATTATAATCAAAAACATGAGAACCCTACCCAACCAAAATCAATATGTAAGAACACAACCCTTGATCCCCCAAACAATGACATCCACCATCATAAATGAATTACTTGTCATTGGCACACAACTCAAACTCAAATGCACCCCAATTTCTACAAGATTTGTCCCTCAGCTTTCCAACACACATACTTTACTGGGTACTTTCAACTCTTATTGATGAAACTCTTATTGATGGAAGAGGGTGTTGTGACAATTACCCTCCAGGAGAACTATTAGGGTCCATACAATTCAATTGATTGAAGAATGCACCATATCTTCTCACATACAATGCCACCTACAATTTCATCTTAATTTATATTTACCTTGCCTTCTCTAGGCCAATTGAATCACCAACAAACAAAGCCGCAAATTACGGTCATACTGCAAAACAGAAAATCCCTACAAAACAAATCAGATGTGGAGGGGTATTGACCCTATCATTTTATATGTACATGTCATTGAAGAAGTAACTGAAGAGCCTCTTTCAAAATGGCAATACTATTTCTACCTTCATTTCCACAATATTGTATATGGCATTCGCATATCACGTACCATATCTAACTCTCCATATTTTGTATACATATAATAAGGATTAAAAATGGTTTTTATGACAAGAGGCTTGTTGGTGCACAGAAATGTTTAGGGCAAACTTGGCTAGAGAAAGCATGCTTTAGTAATCATAAGAAGCTCTTTCCTGTTAAGTCGCTCCTTTGCCACTGAGACATATAACAATTGATGTTTACCCTTTACTCATCATACATTTCATGTTGAGCCCTTGGATATTTTTAACCATTGTCAAAATCAATTGATCATTAGGATCACTAACAAAAAATCATTTTTGATGTGTTTGCCTTAACACACATCTAATTAAACTACAGTTCCAAACATTGATATATTTAACACTTCGGACCTAAATATTACATTACACCTCTATAACCAAGAGACCCATCTCTACCTCCACGAGACCCATCTCAGAGACTTTTCATGCTTCCCGAGACTTCATTTTTAGGTGGAGACTTCACTTCCATGTCTCCCGTCGGGTTTCTGGCCATATCCCACGTCTCCTCTGACCAAAGGCATGTGAAAGGTAAAAAACAAAACAAAAATGTTGTTTTCCACCTTTCAGCAGCCATGGTGAATGAAGTGGTTTAACCAGATGGCCTTAATGATTTACCCCCAGTTCTACTACCACCAGAACAACCAAAGTTTGAGAGTGATAATTATCTGGAGAGCATCATAAGAGGGCCTTGATATCAATGATTAAAACATTCAAGAGCAGGCAATAGATTTTTCATTTTCATTTTTTGTTTGCATATCAGCATCAAACTATCAATATTTTTGAATGTCAATATGTAATGATGATCTAATATAAAATATGTAGTGGGTTTTAATCTCTTTGACTCTTTAACACAATACATTTTGATTTGTGTATTTAGACTTTGAAGTTAATTGTTTACTTTACCACTATTCTTGTTTTCAAAGTTCTATCTCATGATATTTTTTGGAAATTATTATAATTTATTAAAAAAGATTTGGCATCTCCAAATACCCCCATCTTTTATTTTTTTAAAATAGCCATACTGGTACTAGTACCAGTCTCCAAATTCTCCAAGTACCCCCATCTCCTGGTCACCCTGCATTACGCATGAATAAAGATTCCATAAAACTGTTTCTAAAGTTAGATAACAAGAGAATTTGCATTCCTCCATGTAACCACAAATCTTCGGTGGCTCATAAATCAACCTTAAGAGTCTCGGAGAACAAATAGCTTTTACATTAAGCAATCTTAAATCAACCGTGTCATCTTCCATATTATTTCATCATACAAGCATTTGGCAGTTCTTAATGTATAACATTCTTTTACCAAAGGCTTGCAGCAGGACAAAACACCGTCTCATCAAAAATCATTGAATTTGCACAAAAAGTTACACATGTTTATAACTTAAAAAGAAGGAAGTTTGGAAACAATTGCAAGCATAAAAGGATCAGTAGTCATGGATGGACCTGACGCACAAGTCTCCTATTTTACTTTATAAAATTCAAAACCTTAGGTTGCAATCACAATGATACAACATCAAATATAGCCAACTCCAACACTCTAGGTTGTAAATTATTATAGAATTCAAAATCGTAGATAGGTTACAATCACAAAGATACGACATCAAATATAGCCAACTCCAACTAACATGACACTGGTATAAAATCCTTCTGAGCAATCTACAAGATGCAATAGCCAGCTTGCCTTGCAAGTCAAGAATATATCATGGTTTGATTTGGAAACATAGAACAGATTTTGTAAAGGGTCTCTAACCTTTCATGCCTTCAGTAATAAGGCCTGTATCGCATGGGCCGCCTGAATCTAGGCATTTTCCTAAAAATGTAGAAGATTAAGTCAGGAAATTGAAGAAAGCAACCATTCAAGTCAAAACTATTGCACAAGTGCACTAATGTGTCCCTTCAAAGCAAGACAGACAGTGTATGTAACATACCCATAACCAAAAGGAGAGTAAAAGTATGGTGGAATATAAGGTCTTCGTGGACGAAATCCAAAATAGGGATTGAATCTTCGTCCTCGAAACTGCTTCATTCCTGGAACATTTGTTCTTTTAGCAGTAACCTGTAGCATCCAACACATATATGAGCAACCAGAAGCTACAAAAAAAAGTCATGTCGCACATTCTTAAAGAAATACTATTATAATGTCTATACATATGCTAGCAAAGCAAAATGGTTCCAAGGAAGGAAAAGGATTTTGCTCTTCATTTTATTTTTGGACAGAAACATATTTAGCAGAAGAACCTAAAAGCATTCATGTGGACAACTACTACACGGTTAAAGAATTAACAATTTGAGATTAGCAACAAGGCCCAAATTCCTAAACAAATTAAAAATGAAAAACATGTATTTACCATAAAGAAAAAAATTCTCTCCAAGAAGCCTGCCATCAGATAATGCCACAGTTAAAAGTAAAACCATGCAGAATCAGAATCAGAATCAAATCCCCTTGGAATGTTAGGGACATCAATGCCCCTAATAAGCAATGCGCAGTCAAGTGTCACCTAGAGTTAATTTCAGATTTGATTCTATTGCAAGACACCAAAGTGAATAAATGTGAAGCATCCATGGTTCAAGGACATGAGGAGGATGGAATGGAGAATTTGTTGGGGCCAAAAATGCATTTAGTTGGTCTCTGAATTCTGTGGTCCCCTTCTTCTGTCAAGGTTCAGATGCTACATGACCATCAGAATTGGCAGCCAAGTCTTCCAATCTCTTGCTGTAATTTATCAATCTTTATGGATGTTTTGGCTGTCTTAAAAAATCTTTAGTTTGGGATAGGTTTCTAGGGCTTTGCTGTCATTTCATGGTAAAAGGATCAGTCTGGGAGAGAACATAATTCTATTTACCCTCTATAGACAAAAATGGTAGTTTCCCAAAACTACCACAATCACAGACTGACTTCTCCAATTTTGTGGAGTATTGGAGCTTGGTGCATATCATTGTCAAAACTGGCATCTACAATAGGATAAATCAAGGGCTGGGCTTCAGTTACATAGCAGAAAGATTAGACAGGTTTCTATGTAGCCCCAATTGGTTGAATTTGCCTTGATTTCTGAAAAATAATAAATTTCCTAACTCAGTCTTGTATCACTAACTGACTCAGAAGACCATCCTTCTTATTAAATTTCATATGGTACAGTCATAGGACAGCAACCTCCAAAAAAATAGAAATATACAAAAAAATTCATCCACAAGATATTAAAGCTATTCAAAACTTTTGGGAAAAACATTCTCCAATTTATTAGTATTTCATCAAAACAACACAATTACAATATTCAATCTCCTACTTTGCTTCAGCATACTAAGCTTACTCATTAAATATTTTTCTCTGTTGTCTGTTGTCTCTGATGTTTGTTGTCTGAGTGTGAAAAAGTCGAAGAACCTGAGAGGGTCAGATTTACAAAGGCCAAGCTGAAAGGTCATGCTAAAATTTGGTGGAAAGAGGTTCAGTTGGAGAGAAACAGAAGAGGGAAGGAGAAGATAACAAGATGGGATCAGAAGGTAGACAAATTTAAGAGACACTTCGTTCCTGTTGACATTGAGCTTGATTTGCTGAAGAAAATGCAAGGATTGAAACAAGCAAGAAAATCTGTCCAGATGTATACAAAAGAGTTCTATCAAGTCCTTATCAAAACGGGTCATTCTAAAGCCAACAAGGAGAAGGTTGCCCGTTACATAAATGGGTTGAGGCCGAGTATTCAAGAAGAGTTGATAATGGTAACAATGTCTACCATTGAAGATGCATATCAATTTGCTTTGAAGGTAGAAGAAAAACTGAACAAGAAGTTTGAGAGCAAGAAAAATGGAAGAGGTCGTGGTGGAAAGCCAAGTGGACGGTCTTATGGAGGCCAAAATGAAGATTAGAAGAAGAATGATGACTCTAGTAGCAGTCAAAATCAGAGGGGAAATAATTCCTATCATCCTCATGATCAAAATAATGGAGATCAAAGAGGAAAAGGAAGAAGGCAAGGACTGGGAAGAGGAGGTCTGTAGAACATGTTTCCACTGCAGAGAAGGACATCGAGCTTATGACTGTCCCCAATGTCAAAGGAGGACAAATAGGAGACTAGAGGGCATTGCATGAGTTGCACATGTAGATGACGATGCTATGTCTGCACATTCAGAATATGCTGAAAGAGCAAAGGTCCTTGTTACCAAAAGCGCCTTGCTAAATGATGAGGAGTCTAAGCAAAGGAAGAATTTGTTTCTCACAAGATGTAAGTGTAATGGTAAGTTGTGCAATGTCATTGTAGATTGTGGTAGTACTGATAATCTTGTTTCAGAGGAAATGGTTAATAAATTGAAGTTGGAGAGAAGGACGCATCTAA
This sequence comes from Chamaecyparis obtusa, assembly GCA_027943335.1. Taxonomy (NCBI): domain Eukaryota; kingdom Viridiplantae; phylum Streptophyta; class Pinopsida; order Cupressales; family Cupressaceae; genus Chamaecyparis; species Chamaecyparis obtusa. The sequence goes on from BSBK01007512.1 coordinate 3,151,284, forward strand.
ATCCCTATCGAATTGCTTGGTTGCAGAAGGACCACAAGGCTTTCGTTAATGAGCAATGTCTGGTAAAGTTCAAAATTGGAAACCATAATGATGAGGTATTGTGTGATATTATGCCTATGGATGTTTGCCATCTATTGTTAGAGAGACCGTGGCAATTTGATCATCGAGTAGTACATGATGGGTATGCAAATACCTATTCTTTGACAAAGGATGGAGTCTGACACAAGATGAAGCCATTGAAGAAAACAAAGAAAAAGGTATGTAGTAATGCGAGAATATGTTTAGTTGATAGAAGGAAGTTTCTAGAAGGCATGAAGCATAAGCATATGTGTTTTTCTTTAATTTTGGAAATCGATAAAGAGGAAGTACTTGATTCCTAGAGCCTGTTTGCCGAATAAGGCAGCCCATAGAATGACTCCAGCAAAGAGTGAAGAGTTGAACAGACAAGTGCAAGAGTTGTTGCAGAAGGGTTTGATTCAAGACAGTTTGAGTCCATGTGATGTACCAGGAGTACTAGCACCAAAGAAAAATGGAGAATGGAAGATGTGTACAAATTCACAAGCTATCAATAAGATTACTATCAAAAATAGGTTTCACGTGACGAGGATGGATGACATTATGGATTGTTTGAGTGAAGCTGAGTACTTCACAAAGATAGATTTGAAGAGTGGATATTACTAAATCCATATTAGAGATGGAGATGAATGGAAAACAGCTTTCAAGACAAAGGAGGGCTTGTATAAGTGGTTAGTCATGCCCTTTGGGCTAACCAATGCACCAAGCACATTCATGCAGCGCATGAATGAGGTATTGAAAAAAAAATTGAGTAAATTTGTTTTTATTTACTTGGATGATATTTTGATCTTCACTAAGACATTGGAATAGCATATAATGCATATTCGTAGGGTCTTTGAGAAGTTAAGGGAAGAGAAGTCGTTGATTAACCTAAAGAAGTGCAGTTTTGTGAGAAGAGTTAGTGTGCCTGGGATTTGATGTCTTAGCAGATGGTCTTAAAATGAACCCAAAGAAAGTGAAGGCTATCCTTGAATGGCCTACTCCAAGGAGTGCTACCACGATAAGATCTTTTCATGGTACAAACAAGATCCCTTTGCAACCTAAGCTCCTGAAGCAAAGGAAACCTACACAACTCTAAACCTACAGCAACTAAATCCAGAGCGAACTAAACTACTAGGATTAAGGGATCCTAATCAAACCTGAAGCTGACACCACTAAGGCAAACTAACTAGACCAACCAAACTAACAACTAAAACCTACCAGCAAGCTAAACCTGTAACCTCTAAACTAAGACAGGAGCCACTAGAAAATCTTAAGTCAACTGACTCAAGGCAAACTAAGCACTTAACTTGTCAGACATCTAAACTAATACAAATGAAAGCAAAACCTAGTCTAGACTAGCCAAACCAAATGGTTCAACGCAAACCTACTCTAACTATGTACATTAGGACTCCGAGATAAGCCCTAGGTTTGGAAGTAATGCTTTGGGAATTGCCCTTTGACAGGCAATGGGACATCCTCTCCAGTCAATGATTTCAGCTTAAAAGCATTGTCTCCCAAAATTTCAAAAATCTAGTATGGACCCTTCCACAATTTGTCAAACTTGTTGTGATCTCCTCGTTTCTCATGTGCATTATCCCAGTATAAAACCAGGTCAAAAATCTTGATTGCTTTGATCCTTGCTTGCCTATCGAACCACCTCTTCACTACCCCTTGATGTTTTGCAAATTTGTCTAAGGCTTCATCTCTTTTCTCATCTAGTTGCATCAGTTGAGACAATCTTACCTAGACCCTAACCTCATGGTCATAATACTCTTGCCTCATCCAGATTTTAAGCATTTTTATAAAGAAAAATTGATTTTCCTTGGGATTTTTCACTTTTTAAGAATAGAAAATCAATTTTTATAAGGATTTTAATGCCCATAAGTATAAAATATGCCTTTATAATATATTTTGGACTACAAAACTAGCCAAAAATTTAATGCACTTAGAATTTTTACCCAAACCCATTACAACTTGGTCTGAAAGAACCCCAACTTGAACATTCCAAACTTACTTGCAATCCGACAACTTGATTTCTCAATCACTCCCCAATCTTTTAAAACTCTGAATTGCTACCTCAACTGCCAAAACCTAATGACTACGAGCACAAAGAGGGGGTCCCCATTTACAATGGGGTGATGGTGTGAAAACCTAACAACACATAGGACCAAGAAAACCTTGTATGACATCCACCCAACTATACAAGATGACATGTGTCTTTAGGATGATGAGACATTGATAGGGAAAGCAAGTACAAGCAAACCACTAAGTAAGCAAAGAGGGCTCTAGCAAACATCCACTCTTGGGCTTAGTCTAGAAATAGCTTTGGGCAGACCTATCATGTTTCTTCCTCCAATCACTATTACAATTGCAAAATATTATTGGTAGTATATGAATATGATGTAACGTCCCTTATTGAGATCACCTTATACTTTGCCCTAAATTTATGAACCCCAAATTGAAACAAGAACAAAATGTAATTAGAGGTGTAATTCTTACTTCAAGAAATAGAATGAGATAAGCATGTTCTGTGGGTGTCTACACATGTGTGGGTGTGGGTGTGTATACATGCGGGTGTGTCTGTGTGTGGGCTTCTGTGTGTGCCTGTGTCCTTGCAATTCACATCTTCCTCACATGACCAATTATTACAAATTTCTATTTCAGATTGGTAAGATATATATATATATATATATATATATATATATATATATATATATATATATATATATATATATCTGTGTGCATGTGTATGTAGTCCTTAACGAATGGTCCTTAATTATCATCATGAGGTGGCCTCATGTGGTTGTTAATCACCATCATGAGGCATATCTAGTGGGAATCTCACCATTCGCTATCCTTGAATTTTGCATCTTCCTCACATGACCGATTATTACAAATTTCAAATTTACATTGGTAATTTATGTACATAAATGTGTGTAAGTGTGTGTGTGTGTGTGTGTGTTAGTGTGTGTGTGTGTCGACGTGCATGTGTAGGCGTGTGCGGTCCTTAAACATCATTAAAAGGTGGCCTCATGTGGTCCTTAACTAATGGTCCTTGATCATCATCATGAGGAGGCATACCAAGTGGGAATCTCACCATTCCTCATCCTTGCATTTCACATGACCGACTATTAAGAATTTCAATTTCACATTGGTAAATATACATGTGTTTGTGCTTGAGTGTATGTGTATGTGTGTGTGCATGTGTGCATGGGCACGGGTGTCTAGGTGTGTGTGTTTGTGTGTGTGCACGTGTGTATGGGTGTGTGTCTTTGTGCATGTGTCTTTGTGTCTATGTCTCTATGTTTGTCTATGTGTATGTGCATGTGTTTGTGTCTTGTTGGGAATTAGTGTTCACATTGGTGTTAGAAATTAGAATTTATATTTGCTTAAATAAATGTCATAATATTGTTGTTGAGAAACAACTTAATAGTACTATTAGCCACATGGTTTGTTAAAAAGGTTATAAGAATAGTGGTATGTATTGAGTTGTTAAAACCAACTCAATATTAATAGGGGGGTTGTTTGGGTTGTTCCCTATAAAATAGAACATGGAAACCCTATAAATATGTAATTTGTATTTGATCAAAATGAAGAAGCACAACATTTTCTCATGTAATATTATTTGGCTTCTATTCGACTCTATCCCATATTTTCTTATCTTATATCAGAGCTCTTCATTTTCCTGTGCTTGTGCATTGGAAGAAGCTAATGGATTTAGCTTAAATATGCTGATAAAAATGGCAATCTTTGTGGTAGCATAAAGGCAACATAAGAAATATTTGTCTTAGCATAGGAGGATGTTAGTAAAGGTTGTGGAGTTTTCATGTTGGCTAGATACTTTTGCTTGGAAGATTCTAAAGCTATTTCTCTAAATACCAGTGTACCCCTGGGACGCATCCTCCCCCAAATTCCCCAGCATTCCTGGAACGGGGACGCACCATGGACGGGGGGACAACATTCCTGCGTCCCCAGCGGCGCCACCGCAAACTCAATGTGCCACCAGAAACATTGGGATACCCCCGCATTCCCGGAACAGCGTCCCTCGAGCATCTCGAGGACTCCCTGGCATCCCCCATCATGGCAGCATGAAAAAGTAAATTCTAAAAAAAAACACATTTTTAAATTCATATGATCGGATTTTTAAACTCATTGTAATCATCTTTATGATCAGATACTTTTGATATCATATGATATAATAGAAGTCTTCCATTTGCTGATTCAACAATTTAAAATTTTATCATTATGTAGTATTGAGTATTCTAATTTCTTATTGTCTATGTAGTATCGAGTATTCTAATTTACTATTTTACATCTTTATGTCTTATACATCTTTTCAAACTAGCATTTTAAGTACCATATGTATAGTATATAATATATACACCCCCACCCCCTACCCCCCCCCTCGTCGTCCCCACTGTCCCGAAATTGAGGCCCCTTTGTCCCCCCCATCCTGAAAACTTGTCCCCCTGTTCCGACGTCCCCCCATCCCCGACATCGATGTAACTATGCTAAATACATTAGAGGCAAATAATGCAATCATTTTGCACTGCAACAGATAGTAGGTGTCACAACAACAAAAAGGCTTCATGATTGAAGGTTGGGAAAATTGGTGAATTTATGCAGATATTGTGATTTGTGCTAGTCTTTCAATTCATACTCGATAGCCACTCTATGTCACATTGGATTCACCTATTCATAAATCTTCTGTGAAGGCAAGATCGTGGGAAGAGTCTAAGCAGCCACCACCTGCTATTTGTTCTCAGTGAGTCCTTGGTTCTGTATTATTAATGGAGACAATCAGAGACACTACTATATGGTTTGGCATTGCAATTTCATCTCCAGTTTGTAATTGTAAAGTGGGCTTACTATTATGTGATATTGAGCACTGAAGAATTAAATGTCCAAATCTGAACCTTATTGAAGTCTTCAGAATATATTTTCTATGGATGAAAGTCATTTCTACTCTTTGTATGAAAAGAGGTTTATATGAATGCATTGATGGTAGATATTTCTGATGCTTCTCACTAATCTAAGTGTATTTGCTAGATTAGTACATGGTATTGCGGCAGGAGCCACAACAAAGAAGCTTGGAATTTAGGTTAACACAATTAATAAAAGAATCATTCAAACGAACAACTTTTGAATGAGACATTTTCTATTGTGAGAAGGATTCCAATTGTTAAAGCTCAAAGCCTGGGCTGTCTTCTAAGGGCGGGGAGATACAGTTGTCTGTGGATTGGTGGATTCAAACTTGGGACTTGTTGAGCCCTAATGTAGCTTCATTGAGTGATGGAGATCTCTCATGGATGTGTGGAAGACTAAAGTCAACCACTTGGGAATGCTTTGGTTGATTAATCTGGAAGCCACATGGATATATAACTAGGTCGAAAATATATATATTTACTTGTTCAATTTTTATTTTATCTTTTGGAGATGAAGTTTGGAGGATCTAGTGGGTGTTATCATTTATTGTGACTTTGTATGCTAATGATTATAATCTAGTCAATCCATTATATTAGAACTTGAAGTCAAGTCATCAAAGTCTATATCTATAGATGGGGTGCTTTGAGTATGTTATGATAGGATATTCCTTATTAGTTTATATAGTTGGAGTGCATGATCGGTGGTACCTGACACTACTATGGTTTGTACAAGAGAAGTTCCTACCAAAAGGGGGCACCTCAAATTACACTTCAAAACCAAAGTTGCTAAGTAGCAAATCAACTAGAGTATGGAGGCACAAGGGGCTGGAAGAAATTCAACGCCCTCTCATCAGTTAGTAACGACGAGGTTGCAAAATTGTTTTAGTGACAAAACAACCTGTGCCAAAAAAACTAAAGCCAAGATTGGTTTCCAGGTGGCAGCAACAGCCCTCTCATATCATTTGTGATCAAAGTAGCAATGATGTAGAATTGTGGCTACATATGCGACAACGAGGGCTTGGTTCTCAAACTTCTTATATTGTGGTTGGATGTGTATGTCCCCAGTCACATTTCTTGGTTACTAGCGAATGGATGTGTTTGTCCCCATTCATGAGGTAGTGAAGTGAGTGGAAGTGTTTGTCCCCAGTAACATGAGTTGGTGATTATGATTAGATGTGCTTATCCCCAATCATAATTATTGTGAGCAAAAGTGTATGTCCTTGTTCATGACTAATGTTGGATAGATGTGTTTGTCCCTTTCCAAAACTGATATAAGACCTTGAATAGATGTGCTAGTCCCTATCCTTGGATCCATGGGAAGATGTATTTGTCCCCTACACTAAGCATAGTAAGGCTAGTTCCACTATTGCTTGACATGAGTAAGATGAGTATGTCCCTAATCATACCAGCAAGAATTGTGATGTACTTTCTCCCCATGTTCACACTAAGGGGGGGTGTTGGGAATTAATGTTTGCATAGGTGTAAGAAAATAGAGTTTATGTTTATTTAAATAAGTGTCATAATATTAAATTGTTGAGGAATAACTTAGTTTAATTATTAGTCACATGGTTTCTTAAAAAGGTTATGAGAATAGTGGTATGTATAGAGTTGTTTAAAACAACTCAATACTAATAGGGAAGTTGTTTGGGTTGTTCCCATTGTCGATGTGTTTCTTGCTATCGGTGATGCTATGGATCCTTGTTGAGAAAAGGATAGATTCTCATTATATATCTTGCAATCTGAATAGTCACATACTTTGGATGTTAAAGACACCTCTCTTAAATCAATCGATTGGCACCCCTTAGTATTTATAATCTCTTGACCAAACACTGCCTCCCATTATAATTGCCAATCAATATTAATGTTAATATTGTTTTACTACATTAACTTCTCCATTGAATCGCACCTTTCCTTAATGAATCGTTATCCTATTCAAATGATTAGCAAGCCACTGGTTTTGCCAACTACTATTTTAGGTGGAGACCAATGCTAATGATTAAATTAAATACACTAATTATAATTTAAAAAACCCAAATAGTTGCCTAACTATGAGATAAAATATTAGCCAAGTCTATGAAGTACCTGAGATCAAAATGAATTGTACAAAATAGATTTTTTCATTTATATTCATTTTGCTGATTACATAGGCAAATATCCAATTTACTTCTTTAGAGGACACTCACCAAATAGCCGTCTAAGTCTGAGATCAATATTAGCCAAGTCTATGAAGTAACTAATATCAAAACTTAACAGACTTTTAAAGAGGGCAGTCCCCAAATAGTTGTCCAAGTCTGGGATCAAATATTAGCTGTCTATGAAGTAACTGAGATCAAAATTTATCAGACAGCATTCTAAATACTGTTAGGAATTTATCAAAAGTGGAATTTATTAAAAGTGGAAACCATTTTGGAGTGATCCAAGACTTTCATTGTGACTGAGCCAAGGACTTTTGTAGGGGTAGTTCAGAATTTGAGAAAGCTATTAACTATAAACTATTGGGGTTTGTTGCTTTCCCGTTAAAGGGCCCTCTATAATAGTGCATAATAGTTATAATTTTAAAATTAGTGAATCATATTTATTATATATTTGATCGCATCAAAATCCATGGGGAAAGGCTTTAAGTGAGTTCAAGTCATATTGAAACTGCAATTTAGAACAAATTCATTAGATGCTTCAACACTATCTCACATGCCCCCCACAGTTTAGGATGATTGAGGCCCTTTCAAATTTGGTTGATGACCGCCATTTCTCCTCCTGCTCCTCAGTTTAGGGTTTTCCAAAGGTCAAAAAGAAAACTAAAGAGACAAAATAACAAATTGTTTCCAGACCAATTCCACATTGACTTCACTTTTGTCCTGGTATCATTTGAGTGATTTGTCAATTTTGTGAGCTTTTTATAGGGCTTTGTAGGTTTTTGCAATGACTTTTTACATTTTTTGCCATTTTTTAAGGATTTTAATGCGCTTTAGAATGCAAAAAGATCATTGAAAATCAGGTCAACAATTTTTTCATAAATCGGGATTTCTTTAGTGGAAAAAAAAACGGCTGGCTCTAGGATTCAAGATTAATCGAATATAATCAGGATTTTTGCAGATTATTGCTTCTATGATTTTAATATTTGAACAAACAAAAAAATGAAATCAAAATATCTATCATAATATTCAAGTTTGATAAATTGATATCAAATTAGTATATTGTATTTTGAATTTGTAATATTTATGGTAGTTTTGTTTAACATTTGCATGATGTGGTATTCTAAATTTAATTCTTTTTTTTTAAGCTACAAATATTGAAATACGTATATATTTATGATTTCTACATTTTTTGTACGTATGTACCCAACCACACAAAAAACAATTTAATCGCATACCGTACCCATGTACTTGTACCCATACACATTCCCAATTCAACAATTTAGAACAATTACAATATTCAATCTACCTAGTTTGCTTCAGCATCATACTTGAGCTTACTCTCACAAAACTTTCTCTGTTGTCTGTTGTCTGTTGCTTGTTGTCTTTACAGTGATCTAAGACATTCTATTTTATTAAGAACTAACCCCTGTAGGCTAATTCGAAACACAAAAACAAACCATATTTTTAACGCCCTATTTATATCCTTGTATTCTTTAAATGTCTGCTACTGATCCCATTTTTATCAATCAGTAAATCAGATTGCCACTTTTAAATCTTTCTATTATTTTCACCCGTCTAGATTGATATTCACATTTAGTATTCTACTGCAACAGTATAGAGCGAGCCTGCATGACACCAGTGTTTCCAACAGTACTCTTAGATGTCCCTTCAAATTTGAAAGAATTTGGTTCGGAGTACCCAGTTTCAGTTTCACGAACTTGATTCAGAACTGGTGATAAAACACCCCCAAGATAAATGGCTCCATGATGTACATTACAGCAAGGAAACTAGTTTATTCAAAAGCTCTCTTGAATAATATAACTTTGTCTCCTTAAAAAGCATCTTTACATAAAAAAAGATAAAAACAGAAGCACGGCTCATGGCTTTGAACAGTGATGTACAAAACTTGGGCATGGATCAAGAAGCTTATCTCAGGGGTTATCTCTACTGGAAAAATATTTAGACATTTTCGCCCGGGATGGAAATACAAAAAAATCACAATTCTACTACAGCAAGGAGAATCAACAACAAAATATCATTAATTTCAGGTAGAGGACAGTTTTACTTTCGGTTGACCCTTGGATATTAATATGGAAGCAACAAGCTTTTCCGAGGATTTATTGTTCTATGAGGAAGTTGTAGATATTCTCAGCAATCATCACTCCTCTGAAACATTTGCATCTAGTCTCCAATGAAGAGAATTAAGTTCTCGTGCCTCCCTTCACAAAAAAATTGGGGTATTGTGGGGAAGTGTGTATGATCAGTTGGCAAAGAATTGAGAAAATCTAAGAAGATGCTAAAGGATTTCACTAAATTTTTATAATACTAATTCCTATAAAGGAAAACCTTCTTCATTCACAGAATGCTGCCCTGTTTCAATTTTGTAACAGAATATACAAATCATATCCAGAGCCATGGCCAATATATTGAAACTGATACTTAATCGAACTGATCATAGAAGAACAGAGCCACTTTGTACCTCAAAATGTCCACAATGTATGTTATTCTTATCTCAAATGAAGTCATCTACTCAGTGATCTCTTCCAATGCTAAGTATATGTAAAGCCTATAAAAACTTTTGATGAAAATTTTAGAGAACTTCTATTTTTCTTGCCCTGGAGGACAACAGAGATATTCAATTATATTCAACCCCAGGTTCCTAGTTTTGGTGAATGGTAATCCAAGGCTCTAGGAAGTTGAATTCAGAAATTTTGTGAGTATAGTTCATAACATGGAATTTGGGGTAACCGCTTTAAAGGAGCAGGCACACCAACTCTCTGGGAAAATCTAATCAACTCATACCACTCAAGACTTCCCTCCTGGAAAGGGAAATAGCTGTTTGCAGGCAGAATTCTGCTGATAAAAATAGTTCTCAAAGCACTCCCAATTAATTTAATATCACGCATGAGAATGCCACCAAAAATGTTGGACTCTCTCGAGAAAAAATTATGCATAGGTTTCTTTGTCAGGGTACAGATGATAATAAGATGATTCACCTCATAGCCTGGAACTCAGTATGTGCCCCAAAATCAGATAGAAGTGCTGGATTGCAGCACACTGACATGCCAAACAAAGCTCAAGAGCAAAACTAGTATCGGAGATGTTTGAAAATCCAGATTCCAAAGATCCATCAAGCATACTATCATCAGCCCTCTTAAATGCTCCCACGTATAAAATTTCATATTGCATAGCAGACCTCTTGCGACTAATCATTTCGCCTATGAAGTTCAAAACAGTCTCAAGGCCAATTTTTGGGAAGATTCAAAGATTAATTACCTCACTTTTGCAGGTTGCAAAGAACTAAGCAAAACTGAAGAGCTTCTTTCTACTTCTTGGTGGAGCATCGTGACAGATTATGTCTCAGTCATCACAATCAACGACCTGGAGGATTTGTTTTGGAAGGACTTCTCCTTGAATCTAAATTATCAAAGAGAAAAGATTCAATGGGAAAGAGGAAGATATAAGAAGATTGGCTTCAGTTACCAAATCGATCTTGTCCTTCTCCACAATATAGACTGGCCAACGGTTGAATGTAGGGTGAAGTGTGTCGCCAAATTTGGAGGCTTCGCATGGCCTACCCTCCACATAAAATCCTCACAGCACATTGGCTAACAAAAATTGGCAGTTGATGGTCCTTCACAGTCTCAAGAAGCAAAACTAGCATCGGCAACGTTTGAAAATCCAGATTCCAAAGTTCCATCAAGCATACTATCATCAACCCTCCTAAATGCTCCCGCGTATGAAGTTTCATATTGCATAGCAGACTTCTTGTGACTAATCATTTAGCCTATGAAGTCAAAAACACTCTCAAGGCCAATTTTTGGGAAGATTCAAGGATTAGTTACCCTACTTTTGCAGGTTGCAAAGAACTAAGAAAAACTGAAGAACTTCTTTCTACGTCTTGATGGCGCATCGTGAGAGATTATGTTTCAGTCATCACAATAAATGACCAGGAGCATTCTTTTTGGAAGGACTTTTCCTTGAATCTAAGCTATCAAAGAGAAAAGATTCAATGGGAGAGAGGAAGATACAAGCAGATTGGCTTTGGTTACCAAATCGATCCTGTCCCTCTCCACAATAAAGACTGGCCAACAGGTGAATGTAGGGTAAAGTGTGTCGCCAAAGTTGGCGGCTTCAGATGGCCTACCCTCCACATAAAATCCTCACATTGGCTAACAAAAATTGGCATCGAAGGTCCTTCACATTGTGTCCTATGTCTGAAGAATCAAGAATCAAAGGATCACCTCTTTCTAATACACACATTTTCTATTAAAGCTGGACTTGGATGAGTGCTGAATTCAATTGATCTAGAGATCTTCTGGACAATGTGCTTGGGATTTTCAAGAACTGGTCAATTCTTTAAAAAAATCAGTTTTCACTTGTCTGTAGAGTCATAGACTATCATCCCTTATTTGACTATCAGGCTCCTTAGGAAGGAGTGCAATATTTCCTGGATCAATCACATTCTAACAAATTTGTAATTGTAAAAATCCTCATGACCAAAGCTATTGACAATTGAACAAAATGAAATTTTCACCTTGGAATAGGGATATGCTTAGAAATTATCATAATGGAAATGTCCCCACAATCAAGGCGCTTTACGAGATAGATCCAAGATTGATAACAAAAAAATAATAAAGTGGTCTCCTCCTCTAGTTGAATACTTCAAACTGCACTTTGACAGGACTGCACAAGGTAACACAAGGCTCTACGAAGCTGAGCATATTGTGAGGAATAATGCAAGAAACATAATTTGTCCAGCCTCTAAAAGATTCTAATCCAGTACCAACAATGATGCAGAGCCACATGCCCTTATGCTTGGTTTTCAGATTTGTATCAAGAACGGGACTTCCTCCATAATAATTAATTGCAATTAGAAAAAGAATGACATCAAATTGAAAATTGCCCAACATCACACCGAAGATTTTACCTGTCTTGGATTATTAAAGATTTTTTACTATAAATCATTGCTTTTGAAAGGCTAATGTTGGAGTTGTTTTTCTTACCATTTACATGATCAATCAAAATGATAAAGTCATTATTAATAAACCCCCAAAGCATGGGACGGTATTATAAGTAAATTCAATCTCATTACACCTTGTACAGAAGAAATAACAATTAATGATGACCAGCCACATCAGACATACAAACACAAACAAACAGGCATAAGATTTTCTGTACATAGTTTAGCTCCCCTATAATAGATTGAAGCCTTTTTGTTAAAACTTGTAGCACCCCAAATCAAGGGTCTGATGTAGAAACTTCAAATTTTTTGAAGCTTAATATATATGGCAGTGGACACCATGTCCACAATTGATGAACCCAGAAAAAAAAGGAAAAAGAAGTTTTTCAAAACAAAAAACAATCTAAATCAAACAAAAAATTTAAAAACTAAAGAGCATAGCAAACTACAAGCATGGGTATTAAAGAGAGAACTGCATCTCACCTTCAACTGGCGACTATGCAGTTCAGACTCGTTGAGAAGAAGAGCATTCTGAACCGCCTCAAGCTCGACAAACTCAACATATGCATACCTGCGCCACTAATTTATAACTGCTCTGCATATAGCAAAAATTGTGCAAGATATATAGCTTGCATTACATAAGCAACATGATGAAATACCCTTTAGGCTGACCAAACTTGTCTGTCAAAATTGTAACTCGATTCACCGTGCCACAAGACTGAAAATGCTGCTGTACTTCCTCTGGAGTGCATGAGTAATCAACCTGAAATTGTTAGGAATGCATTTAATATGTTTTCCACCAAATGTGACAATTTGACTAAGCAAAGAAACTTATTAATCTCATGGTAATGAACTTTTGAAATTGCTACAAATTTAGTCTCTGAAAAAATTAAAACAGATAATGATGACAGTTCAAACAATATATTTTGAACTTCAGAAGTATAAATAAAATGAAAAGCCAATTTAACACCTGAAGTGGCTATGGACATATTGCCTTACTGCCATCTATCAAATTTTGGAGGAAAAAGATGCATCACATAGGCTAGTGGCCATGTTGCTGTGTATCACAAACTAGATATATTATAGTTTCTTGAGTGTCAAAACTTAATAGTGTCTCTAGCGATTCAACAAGCTTTTCATCATGTGGACTTCACAATCAGGGCAAGTTGTGAATATTTTGGATGATAATAAAAGCATAGGCCTCACAGTATCATCTTTATGCTGCCTGCTATAACCATGGAGATGGTCAATAACATGCAAAATCTTCTGAGACCCAAGCTTAAGGTAAAACTGGAAATATTCGAAGAAATGGAATGTGCATCAGATAAAGTATGCAAAAATCAACTCATTCAGGGAAGTAATTACATATAGATTATTGAAACTTGAGATAACTAAACTATATTGAACTTGCCACGAATCTCCAAAGCAGCAAAAATGGAACTGACCATTGAAGAGTTAAATCCTAATAATTTCAAATGATTTTTGAGAAGGTAAGTTTTACTTTCGCTGTCTTTCAAAATATTCAATCAAAAGACAGATCATGAGCAAATAAGAAGATAAGTCTCCATTGCCCAAGCCAGTTTTGAGAATTCTTGGACCTGAGTGCACTATTGGAGTCCTGTGGCTAAGGAGAATATCTTAATAACCACAATTCTGTAAATGAACATTAGAAGCAGTACAGATATAACTTCAGGTTGAATACAAGAACTTATATGAAAAGATAACCAGTTTTCTCGAGTGAGGCAATAATTTAGTCAAAAAAATCCCCAAGTATTTGATTGTACTAACAGTTACAGTGGAGAAACCAAATCAGAGACGATCTAAAACAAGATTCACATAAGGATATAAATCAGAAGCAACAAACAAAATCAGGCTCAATTCTGAATTCAAATAGCTGTACTCCCAGAACATAATGCCAGTTACACAAGGCTCAAGAGAAGGTGCCTTAACTTCATCAATAGCTGCATAGACAAACGTAATCCAATAAACATTGCCAGTATCATGTAAAATTTGATTTGCATTAATTTTCTTAACTATATAGGATTATAAAGATCTTGGGCTACGTAACAGGTTGTAATTTAGGATAGAAATGTTTCTGGCATTACATTACATCTGAAATACAGTTTTGATCCGTGAAATACATAGGTTCAACAACAAACATTTCATTGCATCCTGGAGACTATTCTTAATTTCATACAGTTCATGTCTCCTGAAAGAATTTTTAAATTTGGCTTTGGTTTATAACTAAGAGAACTGTGCACACAAATAATGACAGCAAAGATTTCTCACCAGAACACTTGGAGTCTTCTCAACACCTTCCACTTTGAATTATGGATTTTTTTAAACACAATTGCTTACATACTTCTATCTCCAGTCATGAACTCAACATGCATCCTAGAAAGACCAGCTTTCTCATGCGATGCGATGCAGAGCCTTCCTGGTGTATTCAGCAGAAGCATACAATGTTGTTTGTGGTAATTCAGGTCGCTTCTCAGTTCCTTCAGCATCATGCTTTTCAATGAATTCTATTTTAGAGAATTCATAATATCTTTAACGACTTTTTTCAGACTTACACATATCTTCACATCAACTGTTTCTCCCTTCACACTTACATGCTTGCAAGTCTACCATTTCTTTTCATTGTTTTCTTCATTCACTCAAGATCTTCAATATTCATTATTTCTCTTTTCTTTGCATTTACATTTTTTTTGTATTCCCTCTTTTCTTTTCTCTCCAGGGACATTGTTTCATTTTTTTTACTTTTCTCATTTTTTCATCTATAATGCAATCTCATTCATTCTATTTCCCTCCACATTCCCTACTTAATCTACTATGTCCTGCTTCGTAGTCAGTAAAGCACCTCATTCCCATCATTGAAGCAAAGATTCCTGCCAAAATTGCCATGCATGTGTCACAAGTAGGCTCCTAGATTAAAAAAAAAACCTAGAAAAAATGCCATTTCAAAAAAATCAGAACACATTCACACAAAGTAGTCAGTTTTAAATTGATATCGATTTCCTTCATACACTATCTGTTCTACTTCAGCGAAATTAAAGATGAGTAAACATAACTCAAAAACTTAATAACATTGAAAAGTCACTTTAAATGACAGAAAAAACTCAAGGACTTTCAAATTGACTTGTAACTAAAGGCAAAATATAATGGAGTATGGATATTATGCATATTTACACAAGTATCTGGAGAAGAGTATCAATATTATTCAGATATACTATAGGTTCTCGACTATGGAAAGAGATAGCACTCTACTCTCAAATCTTGACTTTGGTACGGTAACCCTTCTAAAACTTACTAATAGATTATTTTGACGTCTTAACCTAAATTGACTGCTATTAGATGAACAGTCCATTAACAAGGTCTAGAATCTTGGAGAGATGCAAACATGTCCAAAACTCTCACACCAATCCCATTTTCTGTCACATTCCCAACTAGAAACAGAAAACACTCAGCTGACTTATGTGTAGAATGTTAAACTGTTTACTTAGCTCTACTAAGTCAGCAGAAACCAACCAAATGCATCATATTTTGTCATTTCTTCATATTAGTATTCCTTAATATCTGAGATCTCTGATTACACTTTGAAAACAAAATGTGTCGCAACAAAGACTGCATGACATAAATTCTGGCAGGAGAAAGCACACATATGAACACTCACACATTTCTTAGCATCAATATGTGTACTTTCATACATGAAAAGAAATCATTTTGGTGGAATTTAGATATATGTTGAAGTTGTGAAACATGGGAGAGTGATCTTTGCTTGTCCTGGGGCTTATGGAGTCAAGGGCAAAGTAAAAAGAGAGAAACAACTGCAATATTTCTCAATAGCATGAACAACCTTTTTGACTAATGCCTTACATTAACCAAGCTTTGTGACAATATGTTACAAGCTATACTTATTCGTCCAATTTGCATCATAAAAAAATATGTCTTAAGACTTGAGAATTGAATCCCTTACTATAAAGGAGAAAAAAATAAAAACACGCATGAGCAACAAATTGCAAGACAAAACCAAAGGATTCTTAAGCATTGATTTCATGAAATTTTTGACACAAGTATTCGAGACAGCATGTAAATCATAAACTTTTGATTACAAGATGCTCTGATATTACAATAGCTTCACTGTATTAACTGTATTGGCGTTATTCATGATCACATAAACATACTAGCAAAAACAGAGACTTTTCAAACTTTTGTTCACAAACTTATATACTCTTGAAAACAAGTAACTTTTTACATATATTTCTAAGAACCTATTTGAAGAACAAAAAGTATGATCGCCTTGAATTCTCTTTTATAAGATAAGGGAGCAACAAACTTCAGGCCATTTACAAAGTGTGAGTGGTAATAGGTGACCGCCTAACACACTAGACTACCCAAAACCTTTTCAGTTGCTGACAAGGGACAAGACATTCCTTTTATTCTCCATAGGTGATAGCTGGTGTTGATAATTTGGAGCCATTCTACCTGCATAAGTCTGTGTATCAAGATTGGAAAAGATCTGATAAGTTGGCAGACCTATTAAAACACCTTAACAAAGAACTGCTTGTGATAGGATTCCAAAAAATATACAATAACTGCTCAAATCCTTGCATCTGGTTCATAGGAATCTTTTAGCGTGATTATAATTGACCTTAGAATAAGATCATATTGCTATTTAACCCTTTTTAAGCCAAATGAGCAAAATTTGCAAAAATTCATAACTTGGCGAGAGACAACAGCTAGTTCCTGGTTCAAAAATTTGAAACTCAGTTCTGAGAGCTTAGGGAGTAACCAAAACAGATACAATGCTTTCAGCACCCTTATCCTTAAATTTTTGAATCATAGATTAGAGGCTCTGAAACCTTGGAAGTTCTACTCTTATCATCTTGGGGTACACTTTGTGGGTAGTGAGCATATGAATCAGTGTCTTCAATTTCGTACCCATATCTTCTATCATTTTAAGCACATACTCGTGTTAAAGTTTGTAGCTGCAGAAGATATTTTTTCCTCGCCTGTGATGACTTCTTCAGCATATGTATGTGATGACTATTGCCTGCAATGTCTAATCCTTCCTCATGGTCGGGTAACAAAGACTGTAAAGAGTCCTCCTTGCTCACGTATGGAACATTTGTATCATGCATACCTGTAATAGCTAGTTGATTTATCTATCTTCATGTCTTGTTTGAATTTAATTGAAGGCGGAGGCTCTCTTGCGGGTTGTCTTTATTCTTCCGGCATTTGCTCTTATGCGGGTCTTATGTGTAACGGTGATCTTCTGTTTTTGGCATGATTTGCATTCTTCAAAGGTGAGAATCACGTTTCTAGTCACATCTCAATGCCTCTTCGTAATTTAACTATCCCTTCATAATTAACCATTTATTTGTTTGAGATCACTTTTGGAGCAACACAGTTTGGGTCGTTCATAGTGTATTGGATTATGTTAATCAATCATCCTTGTACAACAATCGTTTAGTCTTCTATCATCATTAATTAGCAAATCTCTATATTCATCGATTAATATAATTAAGGGACGAGCTTCCACATAACTCATGCGGTGTTATGCCTGGTGTCCTATTTGTTATTCGCATATATTATTCATTTTTTAATCTTAGCTATATTAATATTTGGTATTGATATGTAATGCTTAATGTATACACCGTTGTCCATATTATTCTTTAATTGTCTCCTCTCATAACCCACGAGAGTTTGCTTAGTCGCTGCCACTCATCTAAATCACTGCCATTTTAATATCATTTCCTTGCTTATCGATTAGTTTGACATTCCCGAGTGGATGATAATCGCATCCCTCAAGCATCGATAATATGTTTCATAAATCATCCTTCATTTCCTCCAACTTAAATAATAGACTTTCAATACTCTTTTACAATTTTGTCTCTCGAGAGAGACTTCACAAAATTAAGATGACTTGCTTACTTGAAATTATATTATATTATTTATTTAATTGTTTGTTTTATTTTTACTATTATTTATTATTAAATCTTAAATAGAAGGGGGATGTCACAGTCTGCCCTTCCCCAAAATTGCTTCTCCTCAAGCAATTCTGATTCTACACGTCTTTTGATGAGGGTCACTTCTGCTATGCAACTCTAATCTCAACTATGCATTGTGAATTTTGTAAGGTTTTCCATTTTTAAGACAAGTCACCTCTCATCTTCACAAGATAAGAATCAACTAGTGATTACCCTAATTTGGTCTTGAATTAGTAGTTCCATTATATAGTCCAACATTATATACGAGATGTCTTAGATGGACAAATAACTACAAGGATTAATAATATATCACAAAGAATGATAAACGTGTTTTTCTAGCCATAACCAATCATAATCTGGTTTGGTAAGAAAGCCTCGAGAAGGCGCCTGTAAACTTCTCGACCCAACTAACCCAAAGAAATATATCATCATTGTATTTGGAGTTCATTGTTTTCGCTCAGATCTGCATTATCATCACATAGACAATTTCATTAGGATAAAAAGAGTTAGAATATAATTCTAATATAAGTATCATCATAGTTTCATTATATACGAAAGAAGTGAGAAAATTTAAAATTCTTCTATTCTAAATCTGATCACAATTTAACATGGTATCAGAGTTAGCATAAAGAAAAGATCCAATCAGATAGAATTTAGACAAGAAATCTAATACCATTAAGAGCTCTATAAAACTACTAGTCAAACAAAATGGTGAATGGAGTTAGATTTGAAGATAGACTAGAAGGTGCTACAAATTTCGTCTCATGGAAATTCAAAATAATGATGGCACTAAGAGAACAAGACCTGAACACATTTGTGGAGAGGGTTGTACCTATACCCAATGATAATGATGAGAAAACTCTGTGGATCAAAAATAACAACCTCGCCATGAAGATTCTAGTAGATGCAATAAAAGATCATATAGTTCCAATTATATCAAACTTAGATACTGCATATCAAATGTTCATAGCACTAGGTAACATGTATGAGATAAATAATACTAGTAGGGCCCTTGCCCTTAAAACACAACTCCACCATGTCAAGATGAACAAACGAGAAACCATCATGTCCTACTTCATGAGAATAACAGAGATAAGTGATCAACTATCTTCTATTGGTCATCAAGTAGACAATAAAGAATTATCAATGCTGGCTCTAAATGGATTGCCTACATCTTGGGAAGCATTCATACAAGGGATAAGTGCTAGACCCAAATTTCCTAAGTTTGATTAATTAAAGACCGACTGCATTCAAGAAGCACGATTGATTGCGAGAGGAATCGGGACAAACATCTCTAATGGAGAAATTCAAGTCCTTAATGCTAATTCTCACAAGAAAGGAAGGAAAAACAACTTCAAACGAAAGAAAAACAACCATAAAAAGCATTCAAATAAAAGAAGAGACATGTCTAGAGTCCAATGTTTCAGATGTGATAAATTTGGACATCTTGCAATAAAATGTCCACACAAAATCAAACATCAAGCCTCACTAGCAGAAGTAAGAATAAGGATACTTAAAGACTTGTATTCTTCTCAGCATTATCAAATAGTAGTGGAGCCTCCCGACACATCACAAGATTCAGAGAACAACTAGATAGCCTAGATGAAGGTTCAAATGAAGAAGTCACCATTTGAGACAATTCAAACTACCAAGTTAAAAGGAGTTGGAACCTGCACATTTCAACTCAAATTGTGTATGTCTCTTCAATTAACTGGTGTACTATTTGTACCAAGCATCAAGCGCAATCTAGTTTCTGTATCAGCACTTGAAGATAAAGGGTGTCAAATTGCTTTCATGGACGGAAAGGTTCTAGCATGGCCTAGGAACTCAAATATCAAGAAGGCACATAATTTAGGAACTCGAGATGGGTGCCTATACAAACTATCCACTTCTCCCTCTCAAGCCTTAATTCATGATATATCTTCTACTAATGAAATATGGCATAGAAGGTTGGGACATCTTCACTTATGTGCCCTATCTTGTATGATGAACATTGTAAATGGTCTACCTAAATTAAAGCAAGATCATGAGGGGGTTTGCAAGGGTTGTGCTCTAGGAAAGAACTCCAAGGGTGTTTTCCATAATAGTGAGAGTAGATCCAAAAATGTACTTGAACTTATCCATTCTGACCTATGTGGACCAATGACAGTGAGCTCGCTAAGAGGATTTTTTGTATTATATTATTTTTGTTGATGACTACTCTAGGAAAACCTGGATTTACTTTCTAAAAGGTAAAGAATAAAATGAAGTTCTAACAAAATTTAAGGAATTCAAAGCCTTAGTTGAAAACATGTCCGGGAAAGGAATCAAAACCTTAAGGTCTGATAATGGGGGAGAATACATCTCTAATAACTTTAAAGAATTTTGTATTTCAACTGGAATTAAGAGGGAGTACACAGTTCCTTATAACCCTCAACAAAATGGGGTAGATGAAAGGAAAAATAGAACCATAGTAGAAGCAGCAAAAGCTATGATGCATGATCAAAACCTCCATACCTATTTATATCCAATATAGATGTCCTCACTCTATTCTAGAAAATAAAACCACTGAAGAAGCATTCACTGGGATTAAACCTGACATGAGCCATCTTAGGATATTCAATTGTCATGTCTATATCCACAATCCTAAAGAGAAAAGACCCAAATTAGAGCCTTCAGGAAAGAGCGGGATATTTGTTGGGTATAGTGAGACATCTAAAGCCT
This sequence comes from Chamaecyparis obtusa, assembly GCA_027943335.1. Taxonomy (NCBI): domain Eukaryota; kingdom Viridiplantae; phylum Streptophyta; class Pinopsida; order Cupressales; family Cupressaceae; genus Chamaecyparis; species Chamaecyparis obtusa. Next base: position 3,172,057 of record BSBK01007512.1, read on the forward strand.
ACAAGATATACATACCTGGTCAAAACTTAATTGAACTTAACAAAGATGTACGCTTCCAAGAAGACATTGTTTTTAAAAGATCTAAAGACATTATGGAAGTAGATGAAGTAAATCCTCAAGAAGATCATGATCTTGAGCTTCAAAGGGAGACTTCTATAGAAAATGATAATGAACCATTGAACTCCACACTTGAACCTAGAGATTCAGCCATTAATCATAAGAGACCACTCTGGGCAAGGAAAACAATTGAAGAAGCAGAGATTTATGGAGCTTTTGAGGGTACTTTCAAAGAAAGGAAGAAACCTAATAGATACTCCAACTATGTTGCTCGCATGAGTGAACTTATTGAATCTGAACCTTCAAATGTTCAAGAAGCACTCCAAAAGCAAGAATGGAAGGATGTCATGGTTGAAGAATTCCAATCCATCATAAAGAATGAAGTCTGGGACATTGTGCCTAGACCTAAAGACAAATTAGTTGTCTCATCTAAATGGCTATTCAAAATCAAACATGCAATTGATGGAAGTATTGAAAAACATAAAGCCAGATTTGTTGCCAGAGGATTCTCTTAGATGGAAGGGATTGATTATGAAGAGACATTTGCCCCAGTTGCTTGATACACCTCTGTCAGAGTTGTTATTGCTATTGCCGCATCCAAAGTTGGAAAACTCACCAAAGTCAAAAACTTGCCAAGGCTTGAAAAAAAATTCCGAGAAAAACTAGGCCAGTTTTCGGCAAAAACTCAGAAAAAAACTCGGGAACTTAAAAAATTGCTTAAGTTTAATTAGAAATGCATTTTTTTTTGCAAAATTCAATGAGAAGATGCATCCTATGAGTCAATAAATGAGAACACAAAAGAAACAAGCTTAGTCTAGATATATTTAAACAGAAAGAGGGTACAAAATTGCATTCTTGTGAGGAATGCTGATGGCTGGAAGCAAAATAGTAAATAATTTATGTAAAGCTAAATGTAAATACATCATCACAATTACATCTTCCTCTTCCTAGCTCTAGTAAAAACTAAGGGAGAGGTAGAACTATAGGGTCTAGTTCTAGAAGTTTGCACTGAGTATGACTGTGCCTCCTCGTTTGGTATCTCTGACTCAATCTGTAGCTCATCCTCCATCCTGGATGTAGCTCTGCCTCTAGCTTCTCGTAGCACTAGCAATTACTACTCATTCAACTCAATGTCATCTAGTGTGAAACCAAATCCACCCACCTCCTCCATAGCCTGCCTCTCCAAATCATTTATGTCATCCTCTTCAAAAACCACCTCAAATCCGCTTCAAATCGATAGAAATAGTTTGCAAGTGTTTGGAATACAAGTGTTTGGAAGACTATTTTCCCTCTCTCAGCAAAACACAAGTGAAGAAATGAGAAATGAAATTAATTTGGGCCATTTTTTGCCTTTAAGTGTTGTTATAAAACTATGACTGAGATTTTAACAAAAACTCGGCAAGTACTCGGTGAGTATTTGCCAAAAATTCGGCGAGTTTTTGGTGCCAGTAAATGTCGTAAAAACTTGCCAAGCCAAAAAACTCAACCAGTTTTTGCAACTCGGAGATTACTTTGCCAGTAGTAGATCTATGGCCGCATCTAAAGGATGGAAAATTCACTAGATGGATGTAAAGACAGCTTTCCTTAATGGGATCATTGAAGAGGAAGTATACTTGGAACAACCACTGGGATTTGTGATTCATGTTTGCAAATGAAAGAAGGCTTTATATGGGCTCAAACAGACTCCTTGAGCCTGGTATGAAAGAATAGACAACTATCTCTCCAAATTGAGGTTTTCCAAGAATGAAGCAAACCCCAACTTATACTTTAAGGCAATAAATGGTGATATGTTGATTCTCATTTTATATATTGGCAATTTGCTAATCATAGGAGAAGATCATCTCATCACTGAATGCAAGCAAGACCTTGCTTTTGAATTTGACATGAAAGATTTGGGAATCTTACATTACTTCCTTGGCTTAGAAGTATGGCAACAAGATAATTGCATTATCTTAAATCAAGGAAAATACATTGTTGATATATTAAAGAGGATTGGAATGATGGATAGTAAACCTATGTCTACACCTATGGAGACTAACTTTCACAAACTCAAAGAAGCAGCTTCAGAATCATAATTAGCAGTTCCTACTCTCTATCGTCAAATGATTGGGTCATTAATGTATTTGGTCAACACTAGACCATACATTTGCTATACAACAAATGCACTCAGCCAGTTCATGTGTAAACCTAGAAAATGGCATCTGGTCGCAGCAAAACACATATTGAGATATCTCCATGGAACTATTGGACTTGGACTAATGTATTACTATGTTGATCTAAACCTCCATGGATATTCAGACTTAGATTGGACTGGAAGTATTGTAGATAGAAAGAATAATTGAGGATGTTTTTTCAGTTTAGGATCTGCCATGATATCCTAGTTCAGCAAAAAACAATCCTCAGTTGCACAAAGCTCCATTGAAGCTGAATACGTTGCCGCATCTATGGGAGCTCGAGAAGTAGTATGGCTAAGAAAGCTATTGGTTGATTGTTTGGACAAGCCCTGGATTCCATGATCATTCACTGTGATAACCAAAGTTGCATAAAACTTTATGTGAATCCTTTATTTCATGATAAGTCCAAACACATTGAGATACCCTATCACTATGTTAGAGACATGGTGGAGAGAATGTTCTTCAATTAAGATACATTAGTACAAATGAGAAAACTATAGATATTCTAACCAAGCCTCTATCAAAAGCAAAAGTGGATCACTTTAGAGGTAAGCTTGGTATGCTAAGAACATAAAATTTTAATTGAGATTGAGACTCAATAAATTGTACTAATGATTTATAGATGAGATATATTATATATAATTTTTATGTGAGCTATTACATAATCTTATGGAAACTTCCTGGAAGGTGACGATCTTTCAATGAAATCTAATTATGGTTACTATTGTAAAGCGACAACTTAAACATAGTTTAACCTACTATCATGATGGATATCATATGGTTGATATTCGCTAACATATTGTGATAGTTCATATCTCTTATATAATATCAACTGAGTAGTATGCAACTACAATGAGTTATATTATTGAGATATGTCATGGTGGATGCTATGAGACGTACCATTCCTGGGTGTGCCATGAAATAATATCTTTTCTGGTAGGCCTCATGAGATACAATGCCAATGCACATACGAGGAAAGATGAGTATGGAGAATATCATCTGGATGATATTCTTGAGCAGTCCATACTCTTGATGATACCGTGAGGTAACATTTGTTATGGTGGATGTCATTTTTTATATCTATGTAGACCATAACACTCAATGTTGTAATGAGGTAATCACAAAACAGTAGTTCATTGTATTACATGGATGGAAATCATCCTCCCTAGCTAAGAGGGAGTGTTAATGATTGTAGCTTTGATCGGATGATTCCAATCGATGAAATCAAATGTTTGAATGGCCTATCGGCCTTAAACATTTGGCATCTTTCTTATTATCATAGAGCATTATTAATATTGATGACAATTATCAAGATGACATATATATATATATAAGAGATATATTATATATACATATACATATATATTATCTATATATATAAAATATATCTATATTTATTATTCATAAATAATAAATAATTGTCATACACATTATAATGATGATAATAAACATGATTTTTGATATCGACTATAATGTCCATTATGTGAATCAACTTAATATCAATGAACGACAATAGTAATCGGCAATACAAGGAAACGATGTTGACACAGTCGATGTTATCAACTCTGATGATCACAGTCAATGTCGGTAGTGGTTATCACAGCTGACAACATCATCGACTATCATATGACATATGTCATTGCTGTTAAATGTATATTAGAAGTGTCGATCATTATCAACTATGATGATCACAGTCGATATCCACTATGATTATCACAGGCGATAATCATTATCGAATGCCATATAGATCGTTGCCAATGAATAGTATAAGAGTCGATCATTATATCGATTGTCTTATCATTGTTATTAAGTTATGGTTCGATCGTTAACGATTTGATTCAATGATATGTATTAGCAGTAGCTACTGAATGGTTAAACCATTAACAAGAGACATGTCTCTACAAGAGACATGTCCCATTATGTTATATATATACTCATTGAAAGAATAACTTGGAACACACAGAAATCTACAAGTGTTATTACAAGTTACAAATAGAGATTCATATCAAGTCTTCTCAAGCAAAAGAAATTTATCATCATTATATTTGGAGTTCATTTTTTCTCTCAAATCAGCATTATCATCACATAGACAATTTCATTAGGATAAAAAGAGTTAGAATATACTTCTAATCTAAGTATCATCATAGTTTCATTATATAGGAAACAAGTCAGAAAATTTAAAATTTCTCTATTCTAAATCTGATCACAATTTAACACTTTTTAGAGGCTATAAAGAGTGATACGTTAACTTTAATAGATTATGAATAATTAATAAATAAATATAACATACCTCATATATGTCTCTCTGATTGTACTATCACAAGTGATGCTATTACTACAGAGTGTATTTCAGACCATATGTATAATGGTCCCTTTATTTGCAATAATATAGTGTTTGTAAATTAGTATTGGTCTAAATATTAATATCAGCATACAACTTACAGTAGACGCTGCTTGCAGCGCGATTAATTACAATCAATCTTTTGTTGTATTATCCTTTCTTCCTCCATTCATCCTGATTGCTTACGAGGTAAGACACATACACCATATAAATAACTTAAGTGTAATCGAAGTAATTTATTTATAATATTTATAATATGTTTCTTATATCTTATTCATATTATCTCAAGTATATTTGTATGTATGTTTAGATTCCTTTTCATTGACTAGGATGATTCCTTGTTTTATCTTTTCCCTGCAGGATCATGCTCTGATACCATTTGTAATGTCCCTTGCTAGACTTAGGTTAGCATTAGCCAATATTTAATATGCTTAAGGCTTAAATTGAATTGATCAAGACATTGATTCCAACTACACTATTCCATAATTCAAAATTATACATTTACCGAACATATTAAGCAATCTTATTATTTATGATCCTTAATGTCCATACTGCCCTTATTACCATTTCAGTCCTATAAGAAGAAGATTAGGACATAAACAAGTTGCTTAGATACCAATCACAATAGGTTCCCAAGAAGTTTACAGATCCAAGCCCTTATCCTATCTTGGGACTATGCATGCAAGGCACTCAGGGTCGCTACTCCTTACCCTATCTTGGGACTAAACCTATTCGCTGGATTTAGACGGGTCTCTCATTGGAAACATTTCAGCCCTCTCTTCCTCAGATTCTAAAGGTAGTAACAGGATTTGAACATATGTATATAATATAAATAACACTTTTACATTGGAGCATTCTTATATATAATTCAGATATGTACCTATATTTAGTACTGGTTTCATTATTACTAGCAGATAGATATTATATATATTTACATATGTCTGATCTCACTATTTAATACTACGGTTTATGTACCTTAGACCATATATATATGCCTCTTGTTCATAACAGCAATCTGATATATTATTGCCAGTATTAACTCACTGATTTCTGTCAGCATTACATACCTGTCCCGTATGAAGAGTGATAATTATATTTTTATATTTTCTGATTCTTATCGTTCTCTATGATCTCCATTGATCCTCATCAGTTTTTCCTCTATATCCCATCTATAATCCCCCCTCCGCAATATATATGTATTTGCACAAAGGATGAGTTGCGATTTAAGATTCATGTTTCTAGTCACATCTCAATGCCTCTTTGTAATTTAACTATCCCTTAATAATTAACCATTATTTGTTTGAGATCATAATTGGAACAACATAGTTTGGGTCGTTCATAGCGTATTGGATTATGTTAATTAATCATCCTTGTATAACCATCGTTTAGTCTTCTATCATCGTTGATTAGCAAATCTCTATATTCATCGATTAATATAATTAAGGGACGAGCTTCCACATAACTCATGTGGTGTTATGCCTGTTGTCCTATTTGTTATTTGCCCATATTATTCATTTGTTAATCTTAGCTATATTAATATTTGGTATGGATATGTACTGCTTAACGTATATACCGTTGTCCATATTATTCTTTAATTGTCTCCTCTCGCTGCCACTCATCTAAATCACTGCCATTTTAATATCGATTAGTTTGACATTCCCAAGTGGCTGATAATTGCATCACTCAAGAATCGATAATATGATTCATATATCATCCTTCATTTCCTTCAACTTAAATAATAGACTTTCAATACTCTTTTACAATTTTGTCTCTCTCAAGAGACTTCACAAAATTAAAATGACTTGCTTACTTGTAATTATATTATATTATTTATTTAATTGTTTATTTTAATTTTATTATTAAATCTTATTTAGAAGGGGGACATCATATTTTTTATGTATTTCAGGGGGGCAGATGATTTACGGGGTATGGCTGGTGATCTATTCTGAGATTAGCATTCTATAACTTTGTGAAGAGTATATGTTTGTCTAAGCTTGTGAAGCTTTTTATCCGGACTTTTGATTATTAAATAAAGGATTGACATTTAGTGTGGCTAGGTTTTTCACCCTCAGGTGGCAGGTTTTCACAGGATAAATACTGTGTCTTATTGTTTCTTTTCTGATGCTTTGTTGCTTATTTCATTCCATGTCTAGAACATTAACATGGTATCAGAGCAGGTTGAATAACAGAAAATAAGGGTTTCAAGTATTTATCTCTTATCATGCATGCTCTGTCATATCAAATGGTACTATCTTGTGTGTGGAAACCTATGCTTGTGATCATATGAATCAAATCGTGGAAATGTTCTTAAGTCTTATCATCAAATCCATTCTGATGATTCCTTGAAATCAATTGCAATCAAGTACGGTTTCATGCATAATGGTTATGTCTAAGGTCGCCTTGGAGTATGGGATCGAATGTGTGTGGAGAAGGTTCCATCACAACCTGCTAGATTCATTCAGATTGATCGACCTTCTCTTAGATGAACTCGATGCGGAATATGGAAGTTGCTAGAGGTCTTAAATGATGCCTATGCCACTTCAACTTCTTCTTCTATGTGTTTATCTGTTTATTCCACTAGATGTTGTAGCAGCTTGAGAAACTATAATGAAGACTCTAAAGTTGAAGAAACTATAACAAAGACTCTACAGTTGAAGGAGCTACATCATTAAAAATGAAGAAGATTCAAAGCCCAAGCTTGAGAAAACAAAATGAGTGATAGCACTCTTGATACACTTTTTGGAACTCCCAAATACCATATACTCAAAGTTTGTGAAGTCCTATTGGGACAACGAATCACTATGCTAATAGACAATTGAGCCACACATAACAAAGGCCTTGAGACTATGGGTTTACGAGGATTCAATATCAATGGTAGATGGCTCCACTATCCCTTGCAAAAAGAAAGTAAGACATCACCACTATGAGAGGGCAAAAGTAGTCTGATGATTTCAATGTGGTGAATCTTTGGGAGATATACATGTTGCGTGTCCAAAGGCTACCTTACCTTGGGGAATTTTCTCACAATTACTATGGAACTCGAATTCAAATATAAAGGATAGAAGGTGGTAACTTAGAGGGATTTCCAATATAGCACCCAAAATAGTCATAGCTAAGTGTATGGGGAGATCTGTTTATATAGATTATCAATTGCCTCATCACCTCAACAAACTCCTCTAAGAGAGATTCCTGTTGTATGGATGTTCAAAAAAATTTGGAGAAGCACAGCAACATATTCAATGACATACCTCTAAGACTACCACATGATAGAGACTTCCAACATATCATAGAGTTAGAGACAAGAGCTAAGCATGGCATCGCAATACCTTATAGACATCGTTGGATGTCTAAGTTATTGGTGGTAGGACAAATCAAGCCAAGTTCTAGACCTTTTGCCTTTTGGATACTCTTGGTCACAAAGAGAAATGGCACCTTGAGGAAGTGCATATATTACAAAGCATTAAACAAAAAGACTATCAAGAACAAATACCCCATTCCTTGGATTGATGCACTACATGGAGCCATATATTTCTCCAAGGTTGATTTGAGCTCAATGTATTGCCAAATTCAAGATCGAGATGAAGATGTATCTAAGATAGCTTTCTAATGCTAATTCGGACATTTTGAAATCCCAGTCATACCATTTAGCCTAACAAATGCTCCAGACACTTTTCAATCATGCATGAATTGGGTACTCAACAAACAACTAAGAAAATTTGTCTTAATTATCATTGATGACATTCTAATATACTATGAGACATGGGAAGAGCACTTGAGGCACTTGGATGAGTTGTTTGAAATATCAGAACAATTTTTGTTTTGTGAGGAGTCAAAATGTGAATTTGAATTGACTGAGCTTTTGCACCTTGATCATATCATTAGTGCTCAAGGGGTTTGGTTGAATCTGCAAAAGATCCAAACCATCATTGATTGGTCAACACAAAAGACTTTGACTCGGTCTAGTAGAGGACTTTCTTGGACACTGCAGTTACTACATGAGGTTTGTTAATGGATTTTTCATTGGGTACATCCTTGACCAATTTGCCAAATAAAAGAGCATTCATTTGGAGTGGAAAGGCTCAAGGAGGTAATGAGCTCATCCCATGCTTGCAATGCATAAATTTTCACTCACTGTGTTCTTAAATGTGATGCTTCAATGGAGGGAATAAGAGCAATATAAATCCAAAATAACCACCCAATAGCTTTTGAGACAGCAAAATAAGAGAACAAGAGAAGGGGTTCTCAATGTACAGTAAGGAGATGTTGGCTATTATGCACACCATGGAAAGACAAAAGCAATATTTGGTATATGGGAGGGCTGTGGTGAAAACAAACAAAACCTAAAATTCTTTTTGAATCAAATAGACCTAAACAATTGACAACAAAAATAGGTATTTAAGCTCCAAACTTAAAATTTTGATATTGAATATGTCAAAAGCAAAAATAATGTTATATCTATTGCATGTTCCAGAATGCCCACCTTATGTTGCATATCAGATATTTTTAATGATTAGAAGGCACTAATCATAGTCTAATATGTTAAGAATGTTTTTGCTACTAATATCATTGAGAAAAAATTCAATAATGAAAAGTTTAAGTTGGATAACGATTTGATCATGTACATCAAAAGGATCTTCTTAACTTCAAAATCAACATTGAAAATCTTTGAGGCAATACATTACTAGCCATCAACAGTGGACACAACATCCAAGATATTACAACACTTACAAATCAACGAAAGGTTCTATTAGAAGGGCATGAGAGAAAACTTACTCAAATGTGTGCAAGAAAGCATTACTTGTCAACAAAACAAAATTTTCCAACAAGTGTGCTTACCAATTCCAAAACAAAAGCGGGAAAGCATATCTGTGGACTTCATCAAGACCCTTCCAAACCCCCACACACACACATATGTTGAGAGGGGGGATAAATCAGATTAGACCAACTTATTCAATTTATAATTTTCGCAATCATAAAGCAACTGCCCAACTTAGATATAACAAAAGAGAACACAAGATGCACACACAATTTTACGTGGAAACCCTTGTGGGCGAAAACCACGGCAAAATATTCCTTTTATAAAGAACTTCCTACAACTTCGTAGGCACCAACCCACATAAGACAGCAGTCTAGCCATTAGGATATCCTAAAGCAGGTTGACCATAAGGTAGGTTGCATTGATTTGGTTTTATCCTTATGTATATATATCTGCTCCTCATTTAACTTTGACAACAATGACAATATTCCTACAAAGCTTATTCCTTTCGCATCTCATCTGATTTCAAGGCACCTCAGATAACTAAGTTATTCTTCAAAGAAACCTTCAGATTCCACAAATTGCCTAGGACAATTGTAAGTGATCATGATGTCAAATTTCTCGATCTTTTCTAGCAAGAATTTTTCCAACTAATTGGCACTACACTCACTTCGAGCACAAGCTATCATCCTCAAACAGATGGTCAAACAAAAATAGTAAACAAGTGGGTAGAAGGATATTTGAACATTTATGTCTGGATGAAATTCCTCTACTAGGAAGAATACTATTACAATACCACATGCCATGGGTCCATTGGTATGTCTCCTTTCAAACCCACCCTGCATGGGAGAGAATTCTAGTTAGACCTCCCACCCCCTGCATGCAAGGGCGAGCTGATGATGGCCCATGTGTGGGGCTGGGTGGGTGCTTTATATGGTTATGAAACACTGAATTTTGTTGATTTGGTAATTACTGATAGCAAGGTGCCCAAGTTTAAGAACTTGGTTCAAGCAAAACAAAAATTGTTGAAGGTACTCAAAAATCATGTTCATAACCAACATAAATTATAAGTCAATTAGCACAAGACTAAGAGGTCATTTGAGATGGGAGGCATGGTCTGATCTTCCTAAAATTGCAGCCAGATAAGTAGTCATCCCTCAAAAGAAGTTGAGTTGAAAAGCTCAAACCATGCTTCTATGGACCATACAAGATCATAAGAAATGTAAAGTTTCCTATGAGCTAGAATTGCTAAAGAATGCAAAATCTATAATGTTTTCCATGTTTCATGTCTAAAAAAGGTGATTGGGCAGCACATTACACCTTTTGTAGTATTGCCACCTTTAGATAATGAGGGGGAATTGATCACCTAGAACCAAAAGCCATCAGTGAAAGAAGGAGAAGAGATTAAAAAGTAGAAGCATCACCAAGTACCTGGTAAGGTGGAAGAGTCTCCCCATAGAGGATGCCGCTTTGGAGGGAGTTGAAATCCTTGGACACACAAATTTGCATTGCTCAAGGGAAACCAATTTTGGGAAGGGTGGACTATCATTTCTCTTTTTCCAAAATTAGTTAAGGAGAACCTAAAAGTCCATTTCTCTATTCCCATGGGCTAAGGGTAATAAAATTAAGGAAATAATCTTGTAATAATATTTTCAGTTTGTCCAGTTGAAATGTTTATAATTTTCAATTAATTGAATTTCACTTTATAATGTTTATAATTTTCAATTATCTGAAGTTTCACTAAAATAAAGTATGTTATCTAAATGGAGCACATATAACACTATAGGGGATAACAAGACCTGATTTTGCATTATTGGGAGATGGGCACCCAAGTGGGTAAGGGAAACATATAAAAGCAATTGAAAATAAAGCAAATGATCACCCAATTCATATTACCAAACCCTCTTTTCCAGAGAATGTAAAATTTCAATTTGATATTTAATAGTTGAGTGGTACTTTGCCCATAGTGAATCAGTTTGATCTTAAAAATTCTAATTTGAAACCTTCAACTCTAAACACTTAGACTATTGTTTATGGCTGAGCAGCCTACCGCTAACAAAAAATATTCAAGTGACATAAGCAATCTTTCATTTAGTCAGCATATGCTCTCACCCTGTCCAATCTCAAAATCATTGTGATCAAAAGGTGCTAAGTGCTTGTATTTGATTTAAAATCTGCCAAATATAAGTAATTCTCAGAAGATGATCATTTGTCTATTATCGTGCATCCATAGTTTACTTTTCTTGATGTTCACGAATACTGCTGATTCCACAATCATGTTGAAATGTTTTTAATGGGTTACCTTGGAAAATATAGAGAATGTAAAAGAGAAACTAATCAGTGTTTGTAACAATAACCATAATATAAGCATCAATCTTTTATATAATGCGCTCCTATTGATGACCTGCAATTAAAAATAAATGAAACTCTCCAAGAAATAAAAGAGGAGGGAAATAGGCTTGTAAGCCCCATTTTAAACTGGTAAATTTTTTAACTTTGGTATCAAAATACTCGAGCTGAGAACCTCCTAATCAAAAATATTCCCAATCATCACGAAATTCTGAATATCTTACCAATTTAGAGCAAAATCATCTGCTGCCTCAATCAAAACCCTTGAAGCAATTACCTAGTTCATCAAGAATCATGAAAACAATTAAGTTTGAATATCTGTAAAAGACAATGTAAAACCCTTTTACGGGACAGTTTTTAGTGCTATTTCAGTTGATAGTTAAGTTTGTAGGGCAAGAAGCCTTCCGGTTTGAGAAGTCTTAATACTTCAACTTTTCGTCGATTCATTCACAAAACAATCAAATCAAAGGCAATATCAACTATGGAACCTGATTTCTGAGTTTTGGTCACAATGGTGTTACCAACAATGGGGCAAAGTTTCACAACAAAATGTTGTCCCAGGAAAAACTTACATGGTAATCTCAATTTTCAAGTTTGCAGGTTTATCAAGAAAATTCATAGAGTCTCTAAAAGTAATACAAAACACTTTTTGAGTTTTTTAAACTCCTATCAAAATCCAGCATTGCGATTGATTGTGTTGGCAAAATAAAGATTAAGGATGTACTTATTTTCTCGTATTGAAGAAATTGACTCTGATGGCTTGAAGCACAAGCAACGTGAACCAGCATTGATCCATTGTCAACATGCCGATTAGAACCTCTCATGCCAATTAAGGGAAGACAAAAATTGACTCAATGAACCCGTGTACTTGAGAACTTAGTTTTATCACTGATACAAGTTAACAATCCATTATAAAACACCGATCATGAAAGTGTCAGTGACGGATTAAAGTGATGAAAACGATAGCTATTACTTGAAACGTGGGTGAAAGGGAATTAGTATAATTATTCATCCCATTTAAAAACAAAAACATGTTTAAAACATCAAATACCCCACAGTGACAAGTCTTCATTAGTTGGCAGCTCCCCGTGCTGCATTGAAAGACAAAGTGAGTGATTCAGCTTTACATTGGGAGTAAAAAACTATCCATGTAATATCGAAGAAAACAAAAGAAAAGTCTCATCAGTATTTTTTGTTCACCAACTTCTCCTTGCGAGTTAACTCTATTGTGGTAAAATAATAAATGTCTTATTAAACAATGATCATGAATGATCTATATATACAAGATAAAAGAGAATGTTTCTATAACGAAGAGGAGAGGGGAAATAGAAACATTCTTATAGAGTGAAAGAGAAAGTTTCCATAACGAACAAGAGTTTATGGAAACGTTACAAAAACAGTGACCATTAGAAATAGACGAAAGAGAGATAAAATTAGAAACTATCTATTATCGTAATACCCTCCATTAATGGTCAATCTATCTTCAAAAAAAAAAAAATTTGCATGTCCTCAGAAAGCGTAAAAGGCAGCCTCTGGTTGATCAGAGAAGTCTTCAGAAAGAAGGCTCCGCTTTTATCTGATGTCTTATGGAGATCCTTAAATACCGTCCAGATCTCTGCAGCTGTCTTGCCAGACGGGATTTGAGGCAGCTGATCATCAACAACTAAAAGCTTAATGGGCATAACCGCTTCATGATTACATTCATCGAACTTGTCTTGAGTCGCATCGGCTATGGTAGGACAAGTCTTGGTACCTTGAACAAGCATCTGAAGGCGACGGTACTCGAAAATCGTCAACATACGCTGCTTCCAAGTGTTGTAGTTCTTTCCGTTGGAACGTTGACTGCCATCAAGCATAAGACTGGTGAGAGATGCCATAGCACATTTTTCAAAGAAAACGTGTGAAAAATCAAAAAAAAGGGCACGAACTTCAAAGCAAATTAACGGAAGACCCAAAAAATTTGAAGACACCCAGTGAAGAACTCAAAAAACCCAGATAGATGTTAGATTCTGAATCCGTTGGCTTGAAATCAAGGCACGGAAAACAATGCACCCAGTAAAAAGCCAGACTGACCCAGTTGAGAGCTACCCAAACCCACCACAAATATGTTGGCAAATTTTGGATCCGCTGGCGCTGGCTTGAAAATTGAGGCACCCAGAAAAAACAGACCACAACCCAGTTGAGCTCTCGAAAAACCCACCAGGAATCTCCAATCAAAAAAAAAATCGACTTGAACTGAAGGGTCAAAACCCTAGTCGAAAATGCAAAAACCCTAAACGGGGGGTGGGTGAGGAAAAAAAAACATGCAAATTCTGAACACACTCAAGGCAAAAAAGCTTCGAAAATCTTGAACCAATAATTTCAAAAAAAAATTAAAAATTTTCGAAGAAGCCAAGAATTTGCTCTGATACCAAATTGCAGTAAAATAATAAATGTGTTATTAAACAATGATCATGAATGATCTATATATACAAGATACAAGAGAATGTTTCTATAACGAAGAGGAGAGGGGAAATAGAAACATTCTTGTAAAGTGAAAGAGAAAGTTTCCATAACAAACAGAAGGAGTTTATGGAAACATTACAAAAAAAGTGACCATTAGAAATAGACGAAAGAGAGATAAAATTAGAAACTATCTATTATCATAATAAACTCTTCATTTAAGCTATGTGTTCTCTCGTATCAAATTTATTCTAGGCTCTTTTGCGCCTGTTACTAACATGTTCGAGAGTGGAATATAAATTACAAAGCACCAAAATTGAGTCAATAACTCATTCCATAACGCTAAATATGAAAGTAAGTGCACTTTTAAAGGCCAATTTGAAGGTTGGCAATCGCCCATACAATGCCAAAAATTGCAAATGATAATCAACAATTTTGGGGAGGCTGAGAAATCTATTTCAAAAGCTAATTGGGAGTTATGAGCCACATCTCACACATCGATGAAGAGTGATTATTAACTTATTGCTGGTTTTATGATAAGTCAAAACACCAACTGCAAGTTGTGAAGTTATAATAAAGTCTCAAAATGCATGAAGTCTTCATCGATCAACAGCTCCATGCAGGTTCGTACCCATTCACCAAGTACTCACCAAAGGAGTGGGGTAGTTATTATAACTACCTATGGAAACTAAAGACAGTAATTTGTCCTTTAACTGTTTAGGAAGTGAAACAAAAGCTTCAAAAAGCATGTCAATGTTCCTCAAAGCATAGACAAGGTGCAGAACTTTTAGCAAGATGCCTCAAAGATGTTTTCTCATTACAAGTGATGATAGTAAGGTCTGTTAATTTAGATCAAGAATGTATGGCTTTTAAATTTATCTTATATTAACTTAATATGTGTGATATATATATAATCACAATATATTTATATATATATTTATGACAGATATATTAGCAGATATAGCTAATTATATTATATTAGAATTCTGCACATTGAAGAAGAGAGACTGTATTGTTTTTTGTATATTTTTCATCATTTGATCATGAAAGGTTTATATATAAGTGAAGGCATGTTTGATGAAGAGACATGTCTCCACGTGTGGAGACATGTCTATTCATCAACATGTCTTTCCACACATTAACCAAAACCATTTCATAACTAAGCAGTATTAATCGATGATTGTGGTTTACATGCCAACCGATATTCATTATTACGGTTTCATATGCCAGCCGATACAAATCAACATCTCTGCCGATACTAATCATTATCTCTGCCAAGTCACCCGATTCATAATGACCTGCCCGGTATGTGCTTTGGTTATAATAAGATTTAACATTGAACATTAATATTAACCGATAACAACTCGTGGTTGATATATATTAATCCACGATAATACAAGTCACCCAAACATTTAGTTAAGACCGATATCAATCAGTTAAGTCAACCTATGTAAATCGGTGTCATCGTTTTGATATTAATTGGTTTCCAGATATAATATGAAATATTATTTGTTTAACTATAATATACATTTATATATATGTATATTAATATATATAATAATATCATTAATATTATATATATTAATATGCATAATGTAGAATGATATTAGCTCATGCTGTTAAATATAACTGATACAAAAACAGTATTAATAAGGTTGAACATTTTATTTAACCTAATATTATAAGTATGTATATTAATATAATAATAATGTCCATCATTATATATATTAATATATTGCATATTTATTTTCTCATAATATTATGATCATTTTATCTGATCAGAGCTATAAACATCAACAAGGTCTGCACAAAATAAGATTGTTAAGGCAGCGATAGAAACTTTCAAGTATATGCATTTGGCAGATATAAATTTAAACTCCACGACCTTTTCTATCCTCATTCCTGTTCTACACAAAAAATCTTTAAAAACAGAAATATTTAAGGTTTTTTTAGTTGGTGTACTTGCAAGAGTGTCATTACACATGCATGCAACATGTGAAGCATAGACAGTGCAGAATGCATCACAGACTTGCCACCTTATGGCCGTCATGTTGCAAGAAATGCATAAATTGGAGAAAGAGCTGCATCTAAATGTATTTAAATTGTCCCATGGTGTTAGTGAAAAATTTAATGTGATTGAAAGGCAGATACAACAAAAATCTAATTTATGTTATAAGAAAAAGGGAGTGGATCTCAAATCACAGAATCCATTATTGCTAATAAAGAGTCATCAAAGTCTAATGTTATCTTGCAACTTGGAAGATACAAAGGATCAATCTATTACAAAGTATTCAAATAGTATGCCATGAAAAAGACAGCATTTCATCTAAAATTAGTGTTCATTTGGAACAACGAATAGATTGGGGATCTTTTTGGACAAATGCACGAGAAGAGATATTTTCTTTGGGTGAGCAATTGGCATATTCAGAAACCAACCCCACTTCCAAATGGAAACCCAAAATACAAAACCAGCTCATTTCTTAAATGTTATAGGTGTGACTAGTGGGCCTAAAGTTAGATGGTATGAATCTCATAAAAACCAAAGATTATTTAAACCAATTTAAAGGGAACTTTGAATTCAAGATAAGTATGGACGGAGTGATGGATTTTACAAAGGGGAAATTTTGGAGAGCTTTTCAAAGAGATCGTAGACACTTTGTACCTAAGGGTTTTGAACTTGTATATTTTCAAAAAGATAATAAGAATGCATTTTGCTCGTATGTCTTGAATGTGTTTCTGAATTATTTTTGTCGATTTCCCATGCGCTAAATTGGTAATCCCTTTGCATATTTGTTGAATCCAAAGGGTTTCTATTCAAATGATGTATATTTTCAAAAAGATAATAAGAATGCATTTGGCTGTCTTGAATGTGTTTCAGAATGATTATTGTTGATTTCGTGTATGTTAAATTGGTAGTCTTTTGGAGCTTTTTTTTTATTCACTTTTCTTTAGTTTTCTCTATTCTCATTTTTATACTTTCAAGTTACACAAAAACCTTTAAAAAAAGCCTGTTAATGTTTTGGTAGCTGTGTGAGAGACCATTCATACCTGCAATGATCCTTTCAAATGTTCTCAGAGTATTTTTGACTTGCTGGACTGTGATCATCATACATCGGTTCATTCATTCGTGTTGATTGCTTTCTGTTATCTTCTATCGTGAGCTGCTTCTCTTCTCTAGAGAGATTTCATCATGTTTATGTATCTGTTCGTGTCTTCTAAAGGTGTAGTGGCGTCTTTCATAGTTATCACCGCCCAGCATTATGTTAGCATTATCAAGCTGTACGTGAACTGGGTTTCTATGTAAATCGTCTTCATTCTTTGACAGCTCTCTTTGTGTGTTTCCTTCTTCAGCATTAACATCAGTTGGATGGCCTTACGATGACTTGAGTTAAGTCTCGTATATTTTGCATTTACCATTTCCCACGTTGTAACTGCCGTCTCTTCGTGTTCTAGTAACAGGCATCCTTTGAGATTCCACGCAATTGCCTTTTCAGTTTGAAGGGAATATTGGCTGCATGTATCGAGAACTAGTATTTACAGCAGATGTTTTCTCATTATTCAAGAAGTGAGCATGGTATTATTGTTGCAAAGGGAGAACTATTATTGGGTCTGCTTCTTGTGTTTGATATCCGCACTTTGTATATTGGTGTCCGCTACAGGCAATAAAGTCTTTGTTACTTATTGCTTTAGATTCAGATTGTAATGGGCATTGCATATTGTGTTCTTTGAGAGATATACTGTAATCTGGGAGATTCTGTGTGTACTGCGATTGACTAGTGGAACTAGGCATGACTTCAGCGAAAGGAAAAATATCACATTTTTGTGACTGTTGAGAGTATTGTATACCAGCTATTATAAGCTCTGTGTCTGCGACAATTCTATTTTCTGGGTGTATGATCTGTGTATGATCATTACAGTCTGTGTAGTTCATTTTATTTGTTTTAGTACTGCGAGATATGTGAAGTATTGTAAGTAGTGCAAATGCAAAGCAGGTTTTGCCCAAACTGTTTAAAGACATTTTGTATGTTGTAGATGTCAAGTCTGAAATGACATTCTACTAGAGTTTGTTAAGTAAGTTCAGTCTCAGTGAAGAAGTGATTCTTCTGATAAAGCTTGTGAGCTTTGTATTGTGTCCTCTGATTATTAAATAAAGGAGTACTTTTGGCGTGGCTGGGTTTTTCCCTCAAGTAAGAGGGTTTTCCCAGGGTATCTCTGGTGTTGTTCGTGTTTTATTCTATCTGTTATTTATTTATGCCATTCTGGTTCAAAGACTTAACATGGTATCAGAGGGGGTCTAGTAAAGATCCAGAATCAGAATAGGAAAATTGGAATTTAAGAGATGCAAGAAATGAGGGATTCTTATAAGAGCCTGTAGCTGAAGAACCTTGGAGGGTAGAATCTCAGAAGAAGCTTCTGGAAGGGTATTTGTTTGCTATTTTGATCTATGGATAGGTTTTTGCTGCGGGTCGTACAATCTCAGCTATTGAGGCTTCTCATGCAACCTTGTCCAAAGCTTCCATTTTGACATCAACCGGGAAGGTGCTGTCTTGCCCGCCTATGCTTACATGTTTGGCATTCATGTCTATGAGGATAGCAGTTGTGCTGGTGTTCGAATTTTACCTTCTCTGTCTGCACTATAACTGTGTAATGGCGAAAGAACAATTAGCAGATTGTGAGATAAGTATTTTATGTTTATACCTTTGAATAACGTTCAAGAATAACTCATGCAATAATATTGGGAATAATGAATCATGAATGTTTTAGCATTGATCTATATATTTCTCTTTGAGATAGATTGATTCTATGATCTCTTACTAGTGTAACACCAGTGTTGGGGTACGTCAGGATGCCGGGACAAGTTTCTGGGATGGGGTGTAATGTCCCCAATTTAGCAGGTTCCTGTAGCTAGTCGTGGTCAGTCCATCATTGCGACCCTTGTGAGCTGACAGTTGGATTTAAGGGTCACTGTGATAGTCTTGCTATTTATAGCAAATCTATTCTGGGGTGGTTGCTATTTTTGGCAGTGCAGTGGAGGCACGGGGAGCTGTGTATCAGGAGCATTTAATTAAGCTTTTTCTTGGAGCTTAATTAGCTTTTTGCATATGGACTTGTGAGTTAATTGTTTTAATTTAATGGTATGTCCTTGAAGCTTTTTAAGTGAAAAGTGTAAGCTTGAAGCTACTTGGCTTTTGGTGTGTTGAAGAAGCCAAATTGAAAATGCTTATTAAAAAGAAGCCTTGAGGATTTCGAAAATCATCTTATTATGCATCATTTTGATAAAAATCCAAATTGAGAGAAGTTCTCAAGGGTTTGGACTTGGATATGGAAAAATGGTGAATTTCTTCAAAATTCTTCTTGCACTTTGTAATGTCCCTTTTATTGACAAAAAAGGTTCATTAATTTGTTCTTACCCTACAGGATGGCAAGATCATTGCTCTGATACCATTTGTAATGTCCCTTGTCGGGACTTTACTTAATTTATTGTAAATTTATCAATTAGGTTTTGGATTGTTATGTCCATGATAGGATTAATCATTTATCTTATTAGATATAGTTATCTTTAACACTCATATCCAACCTTATTACTATTTTAACTCGATGAAGGGAAGCGTAAACATTATCCAAGGTGCCTAGAGACCACTGCAATGGGCTCCCTCAAAGTTTACAGGTCCAAGCCCAAACTATTGGGACGCTGACCCCACCTTATTTTGGGACAGATAGCCATTGCTTGGATTTAGACAAGCCCCTCCTTGGTAACACTTTAGTCTTCCTTCTTAGCTAAATAGTAATAGGTTCTATATATCTGTTCTTATTTTATTTTAATTAATATATATTATCACTGTAGATGTTTACTCATTTATGAGCGCTATATATATATTAGATCTTTGGAATATATAGTATAGATTATTCAGATATATAATTCAGATGTATATTTCATATATATAATACATATTCATCTTTCATATATATATATATATATATATTATAATATTTAACCTTTCATCATATTTTATTATTATTAATGTACATATATATACATATACTGTAATATCCCTTATATGTAATAAATAAATAAATTAATAAATTAAAAGAATATAGTAATCAAAAATCAATGTTATTAATTGAATAATTTATATATATATATATATATATATATATATATATATATATATATATATATATATATTCAATAAGAAATCATCTTAATTATATATAAAAAATCAATGATACTATCATAAGCACCTATGACATTGATTTATGAAGAAAGCATTATTAGTGTTCTATCAACAATGATAATCACAATATATCAAGAATAATATATATACAGACTGAACCATTTATAATCACAGTAAAACATTATATGCTAAGTGTCAATTCCATTGTACCGATATTGATATATATCTGTTATATTAAGACATCCTCGTTACACAAATACGAATAGCAGATGATGAACATATCCATACAGAATGATATGTAGGCACCAGCTAACGTCCACGATAGCAGGAGGAGATAAGCGATAGGGATTGAGAGATGGCTCGAAATGGGTATTGGTCATTTAATCGTTGAAAACAAACCGGTGATAAAAGCAAGCCGTCCTTATTCATTCGATGTAGCATGATCCAAATACCGCAAAGTATTATGGTCAATTCCTCTATGATCGGGAGAACAACGATAGACATATTTAATCAATAGATATAACAAGTTGATAAGACTTGTCAAATGCTAATAACCTATGGATATGAATGATGTGGAGAAGGGTCGTGATGGTTCAAACTCTTATTAATATTGCTTTGAAACAAGACATGAGGACACGGAGATGGATAGGATGAGTCGGAGAGAAGAAAACAGAAATGAGGGAAATATAAGAATTTTCAAAGATAATTATGGAAAGACATTATGAATCAAGGAAGAGTGACTGGCGGTAACAGTGTCTTCTGAGATCAAATATGATCATAATTGGCTAAGGCATAATCGAAAGCAAATAAAGTTATCATATAAAGATCTATAAGGGAGGAAATGAGAATTATAATATACAACAGTGAATAAGTTGGAAGGAAAGAATGGATATCTATGATTTACTTACTATGCTAACAAATAATGGTATTACATATAGATGCATAAATATATACATATATGTATATATATGTACATTAATAATAATAAAATATGATGAAAGGTTAAATATTATAATATATATATATATATGAAAGATGAATATGTATTATATATATGAAATATACATCTGAATTATATATCTGAATAATCTATACTATATATTCCAAAGATCTAATATATATATAGCGCTCATAAATGAGTAAACATCTACAGTGATAATATATATTAATTAAAATAAAATAAGAACAGATATATAGAACCTATTACTATTTAGCTAAGAAGGAAGACTAAAGTGTTACCAAGGAGGGGCTTGTCTAAATCCAAGCAATGGCTATCTGTCCCAAAATAAGGTGGGGTCAGCGTCCCAATAGTTTGGGCTTGGACCTGTAAACTTTGAGGGAGCCCATTGCAGTGGTCTCTAGGCACCTTGGATAATGTTTACACTTCCCTTCATCGAGTTAAAATAGTAATAAGGTTGGATATGAGTGTTAAAGATAACTATATCTAATAAGATAAATGATTAATCCTATCATGGACATAACAATCCAAAACCTAATTGATAAATTTACAATAAATTAAGTAAAGTCCCGACAAGGGACATTACACACTTTCAATTGGATTTTATGCCAATGAATTATGTTAATTCCTCTGTTTGTGTTGTGTTGAACTTGGACTGTATGGCATTGAAAGGGGGAGCTGCAATATTCAGGGAATCCGCATTTGATTGTTGCGGATTGTAGCAAGGAAAGACACGTTTTTGTTTAACTGTGTGGAGGGAGTTGGTGGCTTTGATAACTATAGTAAAGGCTGCGATCACCAAGGCAAGAGGCCGCAACTGATTCTACAAGCTGCAGGTTATTGTGGGAGCTACACACCAATATATAGATGTCGCAATTCATATCACTAACCTACAGTTATAATATGGACGTGGTGTGAGCATTTCGGTCTGCATTTTATTTGATGAGAACATATTTAACTCATCCGCATCAAGGAAGGATACATGTTGAGCTTTCAACTTTGCCAGGTGCCTTATTTGCATAAATAAATATATGTATTGTTCTTTGAATATTTGCGAGCACTTTAAATAAAATAAAATTGGTGCGCATTTGGAGATAGAAGTAATTTGTTGTTTGATATTATTTCATACATTGGAAAAATTACAAAAAAATCATATATGTTCAAAAACAAACAAAAAAATTGCAAAACAATTCAATAATAAACAAAGTCTTCAGCATAGAGCTAGCAGGGCTCTTTATAGTGGTATCAAAGCAATAGTCTTGCCAGTCTACAGGTAATTGGGTCCAGTTATAGCAGAGAGAATCATGAGACAGAGGCCCAAACAGAATGATTTGAAACAAGCAACCAATAAATTGACTTTGACTAACTTTGACGAAAGTGAGAAGATGATAGGTACAGCTTGGGTTCACAAGCTGGATACGTACCTATCATTATGTCCTATGTCAGAGGAGGACGCGATTCGGTTTGTTGTGTTGCACTTGGATGGCATAGCCCATGACTGGTGGTACCATGAGTTGGTTTCATTGCACCATGATCAGATTGTTTCTTACCAAGAGTTTGTAGATAGGTTGGTGGAGAGATTTGATCAGAAGGATCCAGAAACTTACTTCCGAGATCTTGCTAAGCTCAAGCAAACAGGTAGTCTAGAGTCTTTCATCAGTGAATTCCTGAGACTCTCTGTCATGGTTCCTAATGTGACAGAGAAGCACCTAGTTATGTTGTTTACAGAGGGGTTACAGGAGTCACTCTAAGGGTGGCTTAAGGCATTTGATCTGCCTTCCTTGCAGAGGGCCATCAAGAAGGCCAGGAGTATGGAGCTTTCAGCTCCTAAGAGGCAATCACTGCCTAAACCTATTACTACTCCTATAGATGAGATACACCCACCAGTTGATGACAAAAGGAAACCAGCAGTTAAGCATGATGAGGCTACTCATGAGGATTTGAGGAGGAGGCAGCTTTGCTACTAGTGCAAAGAGCCTTATGACAGGGAGCATTCTTGCCCTATGAGGCCTAAGGGAAGGGCAAATCGTTCTATGTGGATGTACTCTAGTGAGAGTGAGGTTGAATTTTCACATGAGCCAAATGGTTCAGATTTGGATGAGGCTCAGAGAGTGTCTACATAGTTTGGTCCTGATGCCAAACTATATCCTATAGTGTTGTCTATTGTTGTACCACTTCCCACTGCTTTCAGGATAAGGGGATTAGTCGAAGGGCAACACCGCATTGCTATGTTGGATACTGGAGCTACACACAATTTCATACATGAGAGTTTTGTTAGTCAGTGTGGTCTTCAGATAGAGGAGTTTGCAGGGTTTCGAGTCAGGGTGGCAGAGCTAGAGTCTGATTTTTATGTGATCAATTTGGGAGAGATGGATGTGGTGTTAGGGATGTAGTGGTTACAGGTGATTGAGGAGTTTTTTCTTAGCCTACGCTCGATGGAGATGAGATTTGAGTATCAAGGCAAGGAGTATGTGTTACAATGTCTCCCTAAGGGGAGTCTACGCACTATGTCCTTTTGAGCAATGGAAAGGAAGGATTTGCAGAGGCATGATTCCGTTCAGATAGAGTAGGTTACCCATCATGTCTCCCACAGTTCATAGTTACCTAGCTCAGATCAGCAATTGAGTGTAGTTCACTTTGTCAACAATCCCTTGTTTGCTATGGATGTCAGTTTGTCTTATGACAATCTGTTGTTTGAGCTTGATGATCCCCCTCAAGTGATGAGTGTTGTTGATGATGTCTAGGATCCTACTAGTACACCTGGTTATTAGTCAATTCTTAAAGGAAGCCAGATAGGTCTTACTAAGGAGTTCACAAAGG
Source organism: Chamaecyparis obtusa (assembly GCA_027943335.1). Classification (NCBI taxonomy): domain Eukaryota; kingdom Viridiplantae; phylum Streptophyta; class Pinopsida; order Cupressales; family Cupressaceae; genus Chamaecyparis; species Chamaecyparis obtusa. The sequence continues at coordinate 3,196,130 of BSBK01007512.1, forward strand.
TGTACACAGTGAGGAGTGCATGCAGCTTTAAATTTGATCCTCATGTTCAGGATATCTACCAAGTGCAGAGTTCATCAAAGCATAAGTTCGATGATTGGTATGACAGCTTGGTTGGCACGAGGACAAGGGGCAAGTCCAGTTTGTTAGTTGAGTTATGTTGTGAGGTTTTTACAACATCGCCCCATCCATGGGGACCCCCTAGCTTCGACCTTTTAGACTTAGCCAAGTTTTAACCTTGCCCCGTCCTCGTGGTTTTGATTGCCTGGATTGATTCCGTGTATGCAATGAGAAATGTTTAAAATACGTTTGATTTTGGATTGAAAAGTTTGATTTTGGTTTGAATTGAAGGTCTTGACGATGTGATGATTTTGAATTGAGGATTTTGTGAATTGATTTGAAGTAGAAAATCTGATAGTTTGAAATAAAAGATGAAGTTGGAATTTGTTTGATTATTTGAAATTTAATTTTGCGATCTTCAAAATTCTTGACGTTGTGGCAATCTTGATGGAATTGAATTTCAATTTTATTTAATTGCTAATTGTATGATCTTTGAAAATGATTTTTGGGGTTTGCAAATTTCAAGTTTTAAATTATCCTTTCAAATTTCGATTTTATGATTTTGAGTTGCAAATTTCGATTGGCTAATAATTTTATTTTTTTTTTGAATTTGCCATAGTGATGATTTTGATATTATGAATGGATCTAATGCTAAGTTCGAAAATCCTTGTTTGGATTAATGATATTTCATAATTTCGAAAAATCTGAATGGCAATTCAAAATTCATTATTTGTTGTGGCCAATTGCAAATTTTGGTTTGATAATCAATGTTATTTTCAAGATCCAATAAAGTCTGGACTGAGTTGTTGAATTTTCAAATTTTATGGATTACCTTGCAATTTTCGAAATTATTATGGGGTATTGGTTGATCATTGCAATTTAATTTCATTCATGCATCGGATGTTGTGTCATGAAAAATCAATAAAAAATCTAATGCCTTGGATCTGATCTTGAACCTGCCCTATAATTTTCGATTTTTTTTTTAATGCTTTTATTTTAAAAAATCGAAATTGCATTGGATGTTTAATTTCCTTCATTTCAAAATTGAAAATCTATTTGCCCCTGCTCATGTTGTCCCTTATTTGCATTTGGGTATTTAATTTTTTCTTTGCAATTCAAAATCGAAAATTATAAAAAAAATTTGCCAAGTCGGCCCTAGCTTGCACGTTTTGCATTTAATTTTTATTGTTTTTACCTAGGGTCGGCCTTGCATTAAGGGAGGATGCTGCCTATATAAGGGATGTTCATTTCATTCTTATCTCCACATCAAACTGCAATTTATCTTCTCTGCTCTGCAAGCGGCAAACTGAGTCTTCATATTCAGCATTTGGGCGATTTTTCTTGAGCAATTTAGCACAGCGAACCTGCAAAGAGGAGGTGGCGATTTGGATAAGGGGCTGACTTGGGCTTTGTTTTCACAATTTGAAGGTAGTGTGGAAGGGCGATAGAGGCAGTTTCGAACCAGATTTGATTGAAGACAGCCAGTACCAGGGCATAATCTCAGACTTTTTGAAGGCTTTTTGGGCCTGTTTCTACGCATTTGCAGCATTAGGAAGATTGGTGATTAGTTGAGCAGCATTTGAGGGCCTCTTCTCCACACTCTTGATACCCAAATTTGAAGATTTGAAGTTCTTTTTCATGGTATTTTGTCCAAATCCGAAAATTTGAAAGCAAGATTTTCAATTTCATAATTTGATAGAGGGGGGAGCTTGTGGATTTGAGATAATCAGATTTGTGATTGAGGAGGGAGTTTATTGGTAGAGGATTTCATAGCAAAATTTTGAAAGTGAGTTGAGGAAAGAGGAGATTCTCTTGTGGACTTGGAAGATTTTGGAGGCTAAGCTCAGCTAATTGCATTGACAAGGGACTCCTAGCTTTGTTGTACTTGGGTGAGTGGCCTATCTTTTCCTCTCTCTTTAACTGTTTTCATTTCATTGGTGCTAGTTTAGGTGTTGAAAACTAATTTCAAGAGTAGAGTTAGGTATTTGGATATTAAGTTGATTACTCGATTGTCTTGATTGGCTTTTTTTCCCTCAAGTTCTTGCTTGCATTTCATCTTAGGAGGAGGATTTGGAGTGATAAATGTAGCCCATCTTAAGGTAACGGCAGGGAGTGATAAGTGTAGTATTCCACCCCTAGGCGAAGATTGGAGTGATAAGTGTAGTCCATCTTAAGGCAAAGGCGGGGAGTGATAAGTGTAGTTTGCATCATTGCATTTCATTGTAAGAAGAAGATTGGAGTGATAAGTGTAGTCCATCTTAAGGTAACGGCGAGGAGTGATAAGTGTAGTCCATCTTAAGGTAACGGCGAGGAGTGATAAGTGTAGTATTCCACCCCTAGGCGAAGATTGGAGTGATAAGTATAGTTCCACATTCATTGTAGAAAAGGCGGGGAGTGATAAGTGTTTAGGATGGCTGATGCTAATGCAAGCAAGCGACCCAAAGGAACTAATGCTAAAATAAGAGACAAGGAAGTCATGATACCCAATTCCAACTTCCGCTCAAAATTGAAATACGTTGGAGACACCAACATTGGTGCCCTTGATATGATTCAATTAAGAGATAGGTTGAGAGACGGCCAATCTCCTATGGCAAAGAAAGTCTACAAGTCCGGAGTTGTGCATGCAGCTGCCTTCCCTCCTGCCTTGCCTTGTCCAGATTTGATCATGGAGTGTGCATCTAGACTTAACATTCAAAGCAAGTCAGTCATGATGGATAGAGAGAGTTTTGGCAAACATCAGCGGTCCATTGATTGAGGATACATTTAACATACCTAAGCAGAATGGCACAGAGGCACTATCTATTGATCAAGCCACCAGATTATACCATGACAACCAGGACACATACTTTGCTCAGCTGAAACAGAATTGGTTACATGAAGGCAAGAAGGGGGTCACCAAGACCTCAAAGCTCACCAGGTCCGACTTCAAGTCAGAATATGGCGACCTCATCGTCCTCCTCAACAGAATCATGGGCTTAGCACAAGGTATGCAATTCGAAACTTGGATGTACTATTTCATTGATGGCATAGAAAGTGGAAAGAGGAAATTTGATTAGGCTGCAATAATTAGTGAAAATCTAGAGTTACAGATTAGAACAGTGTTATCTCAAAAACAGTTTTACATGGGATCATATCTTTTTTACTTAATAGCAAGATTATTTAGACAACCGGGACTTAAGGCTAGGGGAGAAGTTGGTCATGGGCCTGGGCAATACTTGGTGTATGAGTGCTATCCACAGCTTCATTTGCGCAACACCAAAGATTACAAGATATTTTATGATGCCTTTGCCATGAAGTTAGTAAGGATGTTGCAAGGAACTCCTGCTCAGAGACTTTCTCCGGAGGCCGAGGCTAAAGTTAAGAAGTATGGGAGTTGGTTCATCCAATTTGAACGATTCACTTACATAAGAGTGGCTGGATGTACAACTTGTCCCAAGAGGCTCCCAAGGTATCCACCCGATCGATTGGTTTTGATAGAGTTGGCTAGACAACTTGAGCAGTATGACAAAATGATGAAACAGAGAGGTGAAGCAGGGGTTACCCTCTCACTTGTGATAGGCAATGACAGTTGTCCCAACCATGTTGCCTTTGCATCTGCTGAAAAGGAGTTAGAACAATATCACCTAGCTTGGTATAAAGCGAGACAAGGGTTCGATCCTCATGGTCTAATCAAGTTCGCTCAAGGAGGAACATTTAGGCATGTGCCTGCGATAGAGGATTTTTGGGCTAATGCACAAGATGACTTTCATGTGAGGAAGCTAGCTTTCTCAAGACTGTCGCTAACCCTGATGAGAACCATAAAATGGAAAAACCTTATGATCCCAGACCAGATGGAAGAAGACGAAGATGTGCTAAGAGAGGATTACCACACAGTAGAAGGAACAGAGTTAGATCCCGTCAATTGGAATGATCAGCAGGATCCATCCTTAGAGGCAATTAATAAGACAGTTGAACTGCACACTCAGAAGTGGTATAACAAGAAGTTAAGTCAGTTGCAAAGATCAAGGGTACGCCTCACTTATGAGAAAATGAGGCCGGTGGAGGTCCAAGCAGAATCAGTTAGTCAGCAGGGTGAGGGCAGTGGCCGACAGCAACCACAGCAGCAACAACAGGCCAGTAAGGGCAAGAAGAGAGACATAGAAGTTGAGAAGGGTAAGGAAGATCCAAGGCCACCGGCAAAGAAACAGAACAAAGAACCATCTAGAGAAAGTATATATGAGGATAGAGGACAAGAGCATGGAGTCAGTAGACAAAGTGCAGCAGTTGAAGTGAGCTCAGGTTCAGAGTCAAGTAGTGAAGATAGCAGTAGTGGATATTCTCCTCTACCAGAAAATCAAGTAAGCGAAGATGTGGCAGTCTCTAGTGATGAAGAAGATATGCAAGTTGATATTGAGGGTGAAGCAGTACAAGACGAAGATCGGGCACCCAATGATGAGTATGTAGGGCTAGTTCAGCCAAATCCAGCAGTGGGAGTTTTCACTGGGCCTGCTTGGATGTTGAGGATGCTCCAGCCGATTATCCCGAAGCCACCCATCCAAGCAATTGAAGAAATTCAAGGGGATGCTGAAGGAGAGGATGATGCTAGACAGAGGCAAGCAGAAACAGTAGCAAGGGTAATCAGGGATGATGGTCACAGGAAAGTTCAAATTGCCATACCAAAGGTCAGCAAGACAATGGAAGAAATTTCAATTCAAGACTATGATTTTCAAGAGCATGACTTGGGAGCAGCGACTGATGAGATAGAGTGTGAAGAGCTTCAAGAGAGTGTAACTTCAGTAGTTGAAAGGCTAGCAAGGGCAAATGCTGCAAATGCTAAATTAAGAAGAGAAAATGAGTATTGGAAGGGCATTTATGATGGAACCAGTTAGCCAATCCAACGGGTGCCAAGGGCAGCTCTTCCCCAAGATAGTGAGGACAATTTTGAACAAGAGGCTAAGAAGTGGATCAATGACACCATCCAAGAAGGGTGAGATTTCTTGCTTCCTTTCACTGCTATTTTCAGAGCATTTATAACCATCAGGAACAAATTCAGAGAGTTTGAAGTAAGATGGAGGGATTTCCTTCCAATTCGTGAGTATATCATTCCTAGATTGGAAGCAGTTATAAGGATATCAGAGGGAACATTGGTGAAGGCCAAGGTGATAAATGAAGGAGAGAAAACAATGGTCGAGTCTTGGTTCATGGCCTTGACGTTCAGATTGGGAACGCTGGATGAAATACAGGATAGAATGGCACAGCACAGTCCAGGCATCGAGGCTTTCATTTCAAACACAATGAATGATGCTAGAGTTGCACTAGATTTCGAAGGAATAACAGAGGAGGATTTCAATGAGACAGAGTTTGGATCGAGGTTGGATGATTTGGGAAAGATTGTCCCTTTAGTGAAAAGATTTGACATCCTCGCCTCTCTCAAGGCCTTAGTTCAATTTGCAAAGGATGATGAGAGGGAGAATGAGCAGGTACTACAAGCAGCAAAGGACATGGTCCTCACAGCTGAGCTCAAGATGAGGCATTCACCTTGCCCTCCTATGGAAGAAGTTGATAAAATGTTGGCTAAGTTCATTACTTATGCCAAAAGAATGAAGAAAAGGGTAGAGTTATATTAGAAGACCATTTGATGTAGGCCCATGTGGCATTTTCCCCTTTCTTCTTGGGTAGGGTAGGTGTCAGTTTCGGATTGGCTACCATTTTTGGTGCCTTCTCATTGGTTACCATTATTCTTTTTCTCATTGGTCCATTGATGAGGTGGCATCTTTTCATTGGCCTATGGGGTGGTAACCCTAATTAGGGTTTCTAGGATTCAATCTGGATCGTTGGTTTTGCCTCTTAATCTTGGCCATTCATTGTAATTTCAAGCCTCTATATAAGGCCATGTACCCTCATTTGTAAAGGGTTGAAGAAAATTGTTGCATAATATAATACCAAAATTGCTTCTCTTATCATTGTTGTGTCTTGCATGGTGATTAAGAACACTTGGTGTTATTGCATGGTTTCTACTTCCAATTGTTAGAGATAGATTTCATTTCAATTGAGTTGTTAAAGCATTTTCATTTTCAAGCAAGTGTTAAAGGAAGAGTAGTGATAGATGATTAATTGCATGGTGATATTGGTAGATGTTTGATAGGGATCCTATACTAGGCCACTAGCATCTTGGCGGCTTGTCAAGGAGCCTTGCGTGGTAATCTAGTCTTCTTTCCTTAGAATCATTGCATCTGTGGAGGTAACACCGCTGGTATGTCTTCATTAGGTTGATCCCCGTCCATTTGCCAATCTTTCCATTCTTAGGAGTAGAGGTAATCAGTAACTTAGTAGTTGAAGTTGAGAATTAGAAGTTGGAAAGTGAAGTTTGAGAGTTTAAAAGGAGCAAAGTTGAAAGTGATATAAATTGAGAGATCATTTGAAAAGATTGCGAAAGCTAGAAGTCTTATCACCATCATAGTAAGGGTTGAGATATTTCCAAACAAAACATACGTAAGGCCGCCAAGTGATTATCAGCAAATCACATTTATATAACTGAGTTAGTATCCACAGGTGTAAGGAACCTTGGAGTATTCTTATATACTTTTCAAGAGAGGGTTGAGTGTTTGATACGCTGTATCAAGTATTTCAATTGCTATATGTTATGTAGTGGTACAAAACTCACATCAACAAGTTACTTCTGTGTGATGTTCCTATTTTTGCATCTTCGGTTCGAGCATTGAGTTCAGTTACACAGACTCTGTTGTTTGTACTAATGGTGATGGTGTTGTCTTTACAAGAGTTTGGTGATGACAGGGACATTACACGTCTATTTGTGGGATTCGGGTGGACTGTTGTGTTGCATTGGTATCTGGCGATTGCTTGGGGACAAGCAATCTTGGGGAGGAAAGACTGTAATGTCCCCAATTTAGCAGGTTCCTATAGTTGGGCGTGGTCAATTCATCATTACAACCCTCGTGAGCTGACAGTTGGATTTGACGGTCTCTATGATAGTCTTGCTATTTATAGCAAGTCTATTCTGGGGTGGTTGCTATTTTGGCAATGCAGTGGAGGCTCAAGGAGCTATGTCAGGAGCATTTAATTAAGCTTTTTCTTGGAGCTTAATTAGCTTTTTGCATATGGAGTTATTAATTAAGCTTAGCTTAATTAATGACTTATGAGTTTATTGTTTTAATTTAATAATGTGTCCTTGAAGCTTTTTAAGTGAAACATGTAAGCTTGAAGCTACTTGGCTTTTGGTGTGTTGAAGAAGCCAAATTGAAAATGCTTATTAAAAAGAAGCCTTGAGGATTTCGAAAATCGTCTAACTATGCATCCTTTTGATAAAAATCGAAATTGAGAGAAGTTCTCAAGGGTTTGGACTTGGATATGGAGAAATGGTGAATTTCTTCAGAATTCTTCTTGCACTTTGAATTGGATTTTATGCCAATGAATTGTGTTAATTCCTTTGTTCATGTTGTGTTGAACTTGGATTGTACGGCATTGAAAGGGGGAGCCGCAATATTCAGGGAATCCGCATTTGATTGTTGTGGATTGTGTCAAGGAAAGACACATTTTTGTTTAGTCGTGTGGAAGGAGTTGGTGGCTGTGATAACTATAGTAAAGGCTGCAATCACCAAGGCAAGAGGCCGCAGCTAATTCTACAAGCCACAGGTTATTGTGGAAGCTACGCACCAATATATAGATGCCACAATTCATATCACTAGCCTACGGTTATAATATGGAGGTGGTGTAAGCATTTCGGTCTGCATTTTATTTGATGAGAACATATGTAACTCATCAACATCAAGGAAGGATACATGTTGAGCTTTCAACTTTGTCAGGTGCCTTATTTGCATAAATAAATATATGTATTGTTTTTTTGAATATTTGCACGCACTTTAAATTAAATAAAATTGGTGAGCATTTGGAGATAGAAGTAATTTGTTGTTTGATATTATTTCATAGATTGGAAAAATTACAAAAAAATCATATATGTTCAAAAACAAACAAAAAAATTGTAAAACAATTCAAAAAAAACAAAGTCTTCAACATAGAGCCAGCAGGGCTCTTTACACGAGGGGACAAAGGGCCTCAAATTCAGAACGGTAAGGGGACAGAGGCGAGGGGGTGGAGGGGTGTTGTATACTATACATATAGAACTTGAAATGCTAGTTATGAAATGATGTTTCAGTGTAACATACCAAATTGAAATACTTGAACATAGCAAAATTACAACACGAACTAGAACCATTGAACATTCAACATAGTAACATAGTACATACCCAATATTAACATTCAAAAATCAAAATTCAAATAGAAATTCAAGTACTTCAGCGGCAGCGTGGTTGCGAAATGGTGGAGGTGGGGATACTCGGGTACTCCAAGTACCCAATGCGGGGACGTCCCGAGGACGGATACTTTGAGGTTTTGGGGGGGTGCGAGTCCTCGGGTTTCACTATCTATTACTAATCTCTCCAAAATGCTTCCAAGTCGAATCGAGAAGCAACAAGATGATGAGAGATTACATAAGGAATTCAAGAAACCATGGAACTGAGTTGATGGCACATAACTTCAATTTCTTCAAAGAGGGAGAAATGACATTCAGAGGAAGTTAAATTTTGAGAACTCAAGGTGATCTATCAAAGGGTTAATGCACTGGAGATGAACTCATAAAGGGAAAAGCTTGATGAGTTGAAGAGGGAGAGGGAGGACTTCTTTAGGATCAATAAGATTCAGAGGGAGCTTGTGTGGCGGAGGGAGAGTGCCAATCCTTTGCAAAGGATTAGCAAGCTCATGTAGTAGTGTGACTGCAAAAGCTCCTTGTTTGGTCAAACATTGGAGTCAATTAATTTGTTGAGATAATCAAAGCTATGAGTATGCTATCCCTGTTGAGAGGGAGTCTTGGCTGAGAGGGAGTCTCACCACTCAAATGATCTTTTATGTGCTTTAATGCATTCTTCTCTGAGAGGGAGAAATTTGAGGTGAAAGCCCTTGTAAATGCATTCTTCTCCGCAAAAGAAGTTTGAGGCGCAAGCCCTTGTTAATGCATTCTTCTCCACGAAAGAAGTTTGAGGCGCAAGCCCTTGTTGATGCATTCTTCTCTGCGAAAGAAGTTTGAGGTGAAAGCACGTGTTCCACCCTATGGGAGTAGCCATGGTAGATCCACCCTCTAGGAGTAGCCATGGTGGATGTCATGTGAGAGATTTCATGACTTAGCTCGTGTTTATTCACCCTCTGGGAGTAGCCATGGTGAACATCATGTTGAGATGACAAAAATCATGTTGAGAGAATCCATGATAAAGTTTTGTTGTTGACACATTTGGGTGTAGCCTTTGTGCTTGTCAGGTTGAGACACACTATGACATATGAATGATCTCTCTCTTGCTAAGAGGGAGTGCTAATGCTTTGGTAGCTGCGTGAGAAACCATTCATACCTGCAATGATCCTTTCAAATGTTCTCAGAGTATTTTTGACTTGATGGATTGTGATCATCATACATCGGTTCATTCATTTGTGCTGATTGCTTTCTATTGTATTCTATCATGAGCTGCTTCTCTTCTCTGCAAAGATTCCATCATGTTTATGTATCTGTTTGTCTCTTCTAAAGGTGTAGTGATGTCTTTCATGGCTATCACCGCCCAGTATTGTGTTAGCATTATCGAGCTGTATTTGAACTGAATTTCTATGTAAATCGTCTTCATTGTTTGACAGCTCTCTTTGTGCTTTTCCTTCTTCAGCATTAACATCAGTTGGATGGCCTTACAATAACTTGAGTTAAGTCTCGTATATTTTGCATTTACCATTTGTCGTGTTGTAACCGCCATCTCTTTGTGTTCTAGTAACGGGCATCCTTTGAGATTCCACGCAAGTGCCTTTTCAGTTTGAAGGGAATATCGACTGCATGTATTGTGAGCTAGTATTTATTCAGATGTTTTCTCATTATTCAAGAAGTGAGCATAGTATTATTGTTGTGGAGGGAGAACTATTATTGGGTCTGCTTCTTGTGTTCAATATCTGCACTTTGTATATTGGTGTCTGCTACAGGCAATATAGTCTTTATTTCTTATTGCTTTAGATTCAGATTGTAATCGGCATTGCATATTGTGTTCTTTGAGAGATATATTGTAATCTGGGAGATTCTGTGTGTGCTGCAATTGATTAGCAGAACTGGGCATGACTTCGGCAAAAGGAAAAATATCACATTTTTGTGACTGTTGAGAGTATTGTATAACAGCTATTATAAGCTCTGTGTCTGCGACAATTCTATTTTCTGGGTGTATGATCATTACAGCGTGTGTGATTCATTTTATTTGTTTTAGTATCTGCAAGATATGTGAAGTATTGTATGTAGTGCAAATGCAAAGCAGGTTTTGCTTAAACTATTTAAAGGCATTCTGTATGTTGTAGATGTCAAGTGTGAAATGACATTCTACTAGAGTTTGTTAAGTAAGTTCAGTCTCGGTGAAGAAGCAATTCTTTGATAAAGCTTGTGAGCTTTGTATTGTGTCCTCTGATCAGTAAATAAAGGAGTACTTTTGGTGTGGCTGGGTTTTCCCTTGAGTTCGGGTTTTCCGAGGATATCTCTGGGGTTGTTTGTGTTTTGTTCTATCTGTTATTTATTTATGCCATTCTGGTTCTAAAACTTTAAAAAGCCATCATAAAGGGAGTTCAAACTCAAAGGAAAAATGCAACCTCGTAGCAATCTCCAACTATTGAGACATTTTTCACTGCTCTGGACTTTAAAATCTGCAGTGACAAATCTGTTTACCAACAAGGCTGAAGAATCAAAATGGAGCATAACTCGACAAGCTTAAGATGCTAGAGATCAAGGTACCATGAACCAGGGTACATTCCAAGATAAAACTGCACCAAATGGCAGATATGCCCATCTGGGCACAATTTACCACACCACACTCTTGTGAGGTCCTACACGCGAATTTGTCCTAAAGGATGTAATTCATCCCCTCCTGCATACATTACAACGTATCATTTTAAATGTGACAGCATAAAAAGAGAAAGGCCTTGTCTATCCGCTCTGGGAAGTTAACATTTGCCAAGCAGGAGTTGCCTTTGCTTTTTGAGTCGCTAACTCGTGTGACTTATGCTCATTAGATAGCTTATACTGTCTATTTAGGGCGAGATTTTCTTAGTAAACCGTGTTAACTTCGATGTAGTTAATTCTCCATGAGGTAATCTACGGCGCATTCGTAAAATACTAGTATAGGAAAGGAAGAAGAAATAAGGAAATGGGTAGTTTCTTTCACGTACATTGCCAACAAAAACGGAACGCGCATCAGCTTCTTCTTTGCTCGCCTGAGCTACGGCTGCCCCAGCGGGATCTGCATATTTTTCACCATAAGCCATTTGAGAGCGTAAAGAAGCAAACCAACCCTAAATTTGCACATTAGAGGCACACAAATGCGAAAAACAGGTCATAATGTACATAAGTGTAGGAGTTTTATATTGGGAGGGGACAGAATCGAAACCTTGAACAGCGCCCATTTCTTTTTCTACCTTGGCCTGCATATCTCGGAGGGCAGCTGCTTCTTCTTCCATCTCCTTTAGCCTCTTCTTCATCTCTTCCAGTTCCTGAACAGCAAGTAAATTACGTAACGAATGAATTCAAAAAACATGGAGTACCGCACAATGGCATATGAAATTAGGTATTGAAAAACCTTGGTAGCAGCATCAGTGTCTTCATCGGCCTTGCCCATATCCACGTCGTGGGGAAGCATATGGTTTTCCATGTCTCCGTCCATGTCGCCTTCCACTTCTTCAGGAATATCGCCTCCATACACTTCATGCTCCTCCTCCATATTCTCCTTCCCTTCCCTTCCCTCTCTTCCCTCTCTCTTCACATCTGCTCAGAAAACCCCTCCCTCTTTTTCCCTCTTTCCCTCTGTATATATGTGGTTGTTCCTTGAATCTTTATTTCTTATGCCCGCACTTGTTTATATAGGTACCTACCCAGTATTTTTTGTAGTGAAGATTTCCTTTGCCGATGTTACCTCAATCGGCGGCTTTTAACTATCTGGGTAGAATCGATGTGAAGTGTGAGCTTTTTCGTTATCGGCCTATTTTTAGTTCCTAGAAACGCCCGCTGTTAAAAATAATTTTTTCAAACAATCTTGTTTAATAATTTAAAAAAACAAATGAAATTTCCAGTTTGCGTGTAATTTTAAAAAAATATATTGGAAAATAATTTTCTTCAATCAAATTGATTCATAATTTCATGTGAGCCAACAATAATACTTATTAGCAATCGCACCTTGGTATGCAATGGGTATGTTGTAATTATATACAAGATTATTGAAAAAATGTTCTTGATAATCATCAAAGAATATGTATATGTTAAAATAATCAATAAAATACAATCTTTTTGGAACAAAAATATATAGAGTGATCAAATTACTATGTACTATATGAATGAAAAAGAAATAAGAAGAATTGAGGGAAACTCGTAACATTGAATTTTCATTTAATGTTTGCAATTCATTTGTAGTTTTCATCATTTTGCATGAAATAACAATTGCAATGTTTTCTATGCTTTTATGAATACTATAGTGTTTCTTCGTGTATTTTTTCATTTTAAAAAATGTAATTAAATTCATTCATCCTTTCAGTTTGTTATGTCATTGTCAGTAAGTATAAAGCTTGAGTGGTCTACATGTCCTTCAAAGATATTGTATTCATTCAATATTTTGGTGAATATAATAGTTGAAAACCATTCTACCCAAAGACACTCAAATTAATGAAGATCTTTGCAAACTTGGAGCACTCAACTTAGGCTCTAATACCAAGTTGTAAAACAAGGCACAGAGGAGAAACCCACAAAATGAGCTTTGTTATTGTATTGCCAATTCATCTAATTTATAGAGAAATACATAATAAATTCTATATCTACTGTCACTAGTACATTTGACCTCATTTTTCTACCAAAATTTTCGACCATCAATTATAAAGGTTTAGGTTGGTCGGATTATAAAAGGAAAACTTTCTTCTTCTTTTTAATCCATGTCCGTGTTGGTCGAAAGTTCGACTAATACCATGTAGGTCGAAATTTTAACCAACACGGGCACAACTTTAAAAAGAAAAAAGATTTCATATCTCATTTCATTATTTGGTTTTAACTTGGAGCTCACAAAGGATGAGCGCCTGCAAGGGTTTTAACTGTTAGTTGGTGAGAGTTTTAGGAGGACCGCCTATGAGGGTTGCTATTGTTATTTGGTGTAAAAGGAGGACCGCCTGTGAGGGTTGCCACTGTTATTTGGTGTAAAAGGAGGACCACCTGCGAGGGTTGCCACTATTATTTTGGTGTAAAAGGAGGACCACCTATGAGGGTTGCCACTGTTATTTGGTGTAAAAGGAGGACCACCTATAAGGATTTCCTTACTCTGCATTTGTCTGGCATTGTTTTATTCTTCTATGCTATTGGTACTTGTTGGTTATCTACTTAGGGCCCATGAGCAATGTGCCAGGGCATCATGTATTGTGTATTTGCTGGCACATTTTTTTATCACTGTAAAGTGTTTGAGATTTTGATCTTTGTTTATATACATTTGATTCAAACTCAATGACTCAACAAAAACTTGCAAAACCCTAAATTTCTGAATGCTAAACCTGAAGCACAAAAAAAGGCCCCCCATTTTTTTACAAACAACTTTAAAACCTAAAGTAGACTATGGGTTGATGTGAGAATTTCATAGCACAATTAGAGGAATCTCTTGTGAGAATCCTCCAAGCTGGGTCTAAGAAGACTACATCACGTAGGAAAAATCCATTGAGAAGCCTTTCCAATTAATAAAACCTTTCCTCACCTTCTTCGATGACCGCTCTCAATTACTTTGGTTCTACCAAATCAAAAGCAAGGATGAAGTGTTTCTAACATTCAAAAAGTTCAAATGTCTTTGATCAGGCAAGGGAAGCAGTATGTCAACAAAGAGTTTCAACAATTCCTTACGAATCACCACATCATGTTATAGTGTAAAATCTGATACATTTCACAATTTAATAATGTTACTAGAAGAAAGCACAATGCCATTATGTAAATAGCTAGATGCATAATTCATGTCAAGTATGTTGATGTTAAGTTCCAAGGAGAAGTGGCTACCTATGTCATACACATCATCAACTAAATAGTAAATAGTGACTTGAGTTCTCAAAGGGTGTACTCCATATGAAGGTTTGATGAAAGAAAAGTCAAATATTTCTCATCTCTTAGTGTTCGGATCTGATGCCTAGGCATACATTCCTTATAAAATTCATCACAAGCTAGCATCTAAGTTGGAAATGTATTCCATCAAATAGAATGACGATTCCAAGGGCTATCATTTATATAATTGTTCATCCAAGTAATCTTTATAAAGAGAGATGTCTTCCATGACAATATCTCTCTTATACTTCCACCAGGCCACTTCCAAATTTGCTTTCACCTAAGAATTCTTACACTTATGTGACTTTGTCCTATTCCATCCCTTGCTCGCAATAGATGCTCCTACCACTCAACTTTGATCATCTTTCCCTATACTCCCAGTTATGTAGATGGCATCTACAATACCCGATTTGTACTTCCAAAAGATGTTTACTCTAGCAAAGATTCTTGAGGCGATCAATGAGACAGATCCACAATCCACCACATTCCATAAGATCAAGTGATTGGGAAGCATTTTTCTGGCATTGTTTTATGCTTCTATGCTATTGGTACTTGTTGGTTACCTACTTAGGGCCCATGAGCAATGTGTCGGGTCATCATGTATTGTGTATTTGCTGGCACATTTTTTATCATTGTATAAGTGTTTGAGATTTTGTTCTTTGTTTATATACATTGTTGCTATTACATTCATGAGGTACTTATTATGTTCTTCACATTACATGAAGCTAGGGAATCTTTATGTAATTATTTCACTTTCTAGTTTACACATAATTTTATCTTTTTCCAAGAAAAAGTTGTTTAACTTATGATCACATTATTGAAAATTTATCTGCATCATCACACCTCTAAAAATTGATCTAATGGGCTGTCAGCATGCTAAATATAAGTAAACATGCTTATTCATATGTTCACTAATACCTTCAAGTTACAATGAAACATCTTCCAACTCTTTTATCTTCTCATTTGATGCTTGTTTCTGTCCAAAAAAAATCATTACTTCTAAACTAACCCAACTTGCCCTTTATACATATAGACCATGTGAAAAACATGCTTTTAAGGTGCTTGGCTTATTAGGATGGCATTGGAGAAAATAAAGGGCATCTATGCCATATTTTTATATCTTGTAAGAGTGTACCCTCATGAATGCCTCTAATATCTTACTCATTTCTGACCATTCATCAGACATCTTGACCTATGAAGAATCTTATTTCTATGACACTGTCACCAACATTACACTTCATGAAGTCTACAAAGTAATGTATTTGTTATCTCAAAATTGCCTAGTATGATACACATCACATTCCTCTCAAAAAAACCTATGGAATTGTCACTTGTTTGGCATTCTTACACTCATGAATCTTAATTTGAACCTCTCCTTGTAACCATTATCCTTTGAACTGACCTGCAACATTATTTATGTTCTTTGCATAGTGACATAAGAGCATGCATATCATCTATATTTGACCATCTTCTTGCATAGCTCATGATATTTCATTATAATTGTTGCTTGCATACTCTTTCATTATGAAATTCATTCCTCATAGTGCTCACTGACATAAGGTCTCATGACTGTGGTGTCACTTTGTGTTGATCATGCCACATTTTTTTATGAATTTCTACTCATGCTTTCGG
This sequence comes from Chamaecyparis obtusa, assembly GCA_027943335.1. Classification (NCBI taxonomy): domain Eukaryota; kingdom Viridiplantae; phylum Streptophyta; class Pinopsida; order Cupressales; family Cupressaceae; genus Chamaecyparis; species Chamaecyparis obtusa. The sequence continues at coordinate 3,211,932 of BSBK01007512.1, forward strand.
ATGTCTTCTTTTGCTTAATGAATCTATTTATAAGCTAACTAACTACCCTTGCATTCCACTTGTACTTAAGACTAACCTTGTCACATTTTCTTAAGTCTTTTATATATTCACAAGACTACTCTAACCCATATGAAGACTGTCATCTATGCTTCTTTTAATGACTTCCCTAAAAAATCATTTGTCACTCAACTGTCAATATGGAAACCTTTGCAATAACAACATCCATTTCTTGTATTCTCTTGTATTTTATAACCACACCTTCATTGCTTACTTGTCCATCGATAGATCTATCATATCCCTACAATTTGTTGTTGTTTACTATCATTGACTACAAGCTTGTTTAGGCCATCTCAATTGATAATTCAGCAACAACCATGACTGTTCCTTTGTTGTATTCCTTAAGTTGTCCTCAATGTATTGTGACCATGACATGGAATATTATCACAGTCAAAATCTTCACAATGATCTACTTAAACCTCATTATTATTTCTTCTACCATCAAATTCCTTGGGTTTTTGATATGACCACCCCTTCTCTTGTAATTTCTTTCATTATCACTATTATACATCACGACACTTGTTTATTTGATTCTTAGTAGTGGGATGTCATGTTGTCTTTTGTTGTCTTTCATGACTGAAAAATTTGACACTTCTTCTTCACGACTATTATTTGCCTTTAATACAATGCCTAAGAATCGCTAGACAACCAAACTTAACAAGTAACTAACTATCAATAGACTCTTCCAGTTAGTTGGTGGTTACAATAGGCCTTGAAGAGGCTTATTTGTGGTTGGATGTGTGTGTTAGAGGCAGAGAAGAGGGAGGACCAAGTTAATGATCGATTCTAGATCACAACAATGAATGTAAACTATTTTCAAGTAATGAAAATGTAAATTCATTGGTAATTTGCCAGTCACTGCCCATAAGGGTACAGTCAAACTATTCTATTGAAAAATGTTTATTTTTATGGTTGATATGGATCCAAATGATTTATAGGGTATGGTGTTGCATGTCATTGGAGTTATGAATAGTTTTATGCAGGTTTGAAAGCATTTTTGGGTCCTCTAGACATGATTGTCCTTGTACAGTCAAGGTATACACCAGTCATATTAGATAGATCCAAAGATTGGATTTAAGATTGTTTCCTTTTTGTGCATAATGAGTATGTTAGAATGGTTATGTTTTATCAATTTGAATCCATTCACGAGTGTCTAAGGGTGTAGAGGAAGTTGGTGTGTTGAAACACAACCAACAGTGATTGTTCCTGCACAGTGCACCAATGAAATACCATGAGGACATGGTAATGAGATAGTACTTAATGTTTTCTATGAATGGAAGGGAGTTGTGAAGGATGGATTTTCATTATGCTATGTGTTTCAAATGTTCTTGAAGGTAGGGTAGACAATGAAGTGGAAGAACATTCTCAGATTGCTCGGATAGCCCAGTTTAAGGGTCACTAGAATTAGGGACAGTCAAGGTCTGGACGATTGGTCCATTGGAGGACCATCTTTATTTGCATAGAAGACCACTTTATGATCAAGATATGGTGTTGGATCCATTTGTGGGGTCTAAGAAGGTGTGGAAGGGTGTGTTTGAGAAGACCCTGGGTTATTAAGCCTTAAAAGGAGGATTTTGTGAATGAGACTTTAAAAATTGTTAGTGGTCCTTGTTGATGCAGGAGCATCCTGGGTGTAAGAGCAATCTTGCATCACCCAAAAAAATATTTCTGTTTTTATATTCAATAAGGGCTATTTTGTGCAGAGCTGCTATTTATGGAAAGTTACTATTTTTGGTAATTTTCGTATGTGCTCAGAATGATCTGATTTCTTTCTTGGAGGTTCATTTTGGTCATACAAGTCTGCCGGTAAAGTTTCATTGCCAGATCAAGTGTATATTGGAAGATATTGAAGATTTTCGGTATTGGCAGCAGGGGACAGAAACTTTGAACTCAGTTTTGAAGGCTTTAGAGGCCCCGGATGAGGTTGAATTTTGGGCTGAATGAAGCTTGCTTAATTTAGGTGTTGTAGAGCTCCTCGCGCCCTTTTCGAAATGGGGTTACAATAGTCAATCGGGTCAACTGGTGATGACTTATGGTCTTCGGAAGTTGGGTCACTTGAAATGGCGGAAAATGATTTTTCTTCAAAATTTCTGTTCGGGTTTCAAAATTTATTTTGAGCCGACTATGATGTAATGAAATGTAAAATAAAAATAATTCTAAGTTTGGTCGGCCTTATTGGCTAAAATTCTGGAACCTTCCCAGGCGGTGGAAAATTGCCTATATAAGGAAGGTTGTATTATTGTCTTAGGCAGTTCAGAATAGTTCTGGGTAGTAGATCTGGGTAATAGTTCGAGGCTTTGTCCTACAGAATATTGTAAGGGAATGCCCATGTGGCTTTGCATATTGTAATTCTGAAAGTTTGTGATTCCACATTTGTGGAGATAATAAGAAGCCAATTTTCTGTTCTTGCATTTTGTTGTTGTTTCTCTATATCTGTTATGTGTTTGTGGTATTAAGGGGAGCACCCTTCATCACTTGTAAATGTCAAAATCTTTGGTTTTGGAGGCTATCTAGACTCTTTATATGATAGAGAAGTCGTGGTTGAGTGTGGAGTTGGGCGTTGCTTTGGAAAAGGAGGCCTAATGAAGGGCTAGTCACAAAGCACCAGTCCTAGTATGGACAGTTGGTCCAAAAGAATAATATTTCATTTTCCAGTATGTTGTATAACCCTGAAAAGGGTATTCAAATATGTGATTATCTTCCTGAGTATTTTGGGAAAGTCTGGCAAGAACCTCGTGAAATCAGTCTAGAAGGCTACTAGAAAACTAGGCTCATCAAGAGTGTGTACCCGGGCGTGGGTAAAGGATCTAGAATCGATCCTAGAATCCATTATTGTGTGGATTAGAGTGTTGAAGACCTTTTTTTTGGTTTTTGTCTGCATATCTCTGCATCACTGGGGATAGAGATAAAATATATGAAGGCTACTTAGTTTATCTTAGGGATAGAGATAATTTAATTTTAACTTTGGTTGTGTTAACATAACTATGTTGACTTTATGTTGTAGTTGTTTAACATGAGAGTTTGTAGATTAATAAGAGTTCACATATACTAGTGTTCCATAGTTGCCCATCTATAACTAGTGAGATGAACATAACTCATGTACCTCATGCTAGTGTTATTGGATACCTTGTATACACTATTTTTCATTAGACTAGACATTATCCAAATAGTGAGTATTTATATAAAGTGCTATAACACACAGGTGGTCCTCCTTTTACACCAATTAATAACAGTGACAACCCTCACAAGCGATTGGATAATGTCTAGTCTAATCCAAGCACACTAGCATGAGGTACATGAGTTATGTTCATCTCACTAGATATAGATGGGCATTAATGCTCAATTGAATGATACGTTCCCATAAAAATGTGAATTCCTATTAATCTACAAACTCTCATGTTAAACAACTACAAAATAAAGTCAACATAGTTCCTTTAACACAACGAAAGTTAAAATTAAATTATTTGAAAAAGGGTTTGTGTTTTGAGTTAACTGGTTTATGTAAATCTGTTTCAGCAACTGTTATCTTGATAAACTCTTTGTTTGGTTTTAGCACCCATGTTAGTTTTGAAGTAAACAGTGGTATAATATCATTCAGGTTTTCTAAATTGTGGTAAAGTTTTGTGTTATACATGTATGGATCAATGGCAAGGTTTTAGTCTCTATAACCCGTGTGGATAGTTATTGTTTATATCCTTATTTCATTTTGGGCTTCATACATTTTGTTTTCAAAATTGATTGGCCTATAATTTGGGTGGTGCCAAAAATAAATGATCAGTGGCTCTCTCTTCACAGTTCAACCTGCCATTCACATATGAACATTCGATGCACCTTGGGCTGATTCGTCCAATCTTTACAGCTTAACATACAAGCATATAAAATCAGAAGCAAAACAAATATGGTGTGTTCATACTGTTATTAAAAAGTATTAAAAATCAGAAGCAAAATAAGCAAGGGTATTAAAAATTATTTGAGGAGAATATAGTGACCATTGTGTTTTTTTTTAAGTAACAAAGACATTATAACCTCTTGTATTCTATATTATATTAGCATGCACAAACTATCATAGTGCTTTAATTGTTAGGAAATAGGACAAACAATGGCAATGGAGATTATATGAGATAACTCTCTAACATAAAGAACAAATTTATTTATATATGAAATCTTGTACAAAATGTTTACAAATAGATTGTGCAATATCAACAAATGTTGACAAATAGATTACAAAATATCAACAAAAAGTTTTGCTTGCTATTGTAGATGCTCTCTCTCTATAATTGTTGCAATATAGACTCTCTCTAGAGCTACTACAATGTATGGTATTTTTGGAGTTGTTGCTTGACATATATTTTATAGAGTCATAGCTATCTTCTCTCGTGTGTCTATTGTTGCTTAGCACATACTTTTTGGAGCTGCGTTCTTCCATTTAAATGCTCATATTATTAATTTTCAACTCTTTTTTCTTCTCTAAAATTATTCTATGCTATTCTTATTTTATTCCAATCCTTTTTTTATTTCCACCTATTAATAATTGATTCCCCTCAAAAAATCTTTGTAGACAAATCCAGACATTAGAAATTTGAGCCTAAAAAAAGAAAAAATGAGGTAAATTTTTTCAAGATGGGATGTCTATAAATCCAAGAGATTTTGGGTAAGTTACAGCATGATAGAAAATTAATTCTTTGACTCAAGGTTATTTATTTCTAACATTCCCTTTAATTTAGAGCCTCTTCAATATTCACTGTATGTTTCTTGAACCAAACCTTGTATTTCTAGAGTTTTTGTATATGACTTTCATAGTTGACATTGAGGTGGTCAAGACCGAAGAGATCTCAAAAGAGATGTCCAGTCTTGCAGCAAGTTGGTAGATGGAACCATAATCTCTAGTTCTGATGAAGCTCATTATTGATTCTGATGCAGGAGCATCCTGGGTGTAAGAGCAATCTTGCATCACCCAAAAATATTTCTATTTTTGTATTCAATAAGGGTTATTTTATGCAGAGCTGCTATTTATGGAAAGTTACTATTTTTGGTAATTTTCGTATGTGCTCAGAATGATTTGATTTCTTTCTTGGAGGTTCATTTTGGTCATATAAGTCTGCCAGTAAAGTTTCATTGCCAGATCAAGTGTATATTGGAAGATATTGAAGATTTTCGGTATTGGCAGCAGGGTACAAAAACTTTGAACTCAGTTTTGAAGGCTTTAGAGGCCCCGGATGAGGTCGAAAATTTGGGTGACGGGCGCTTGCGCGAGTTAAGCCTGTAGAGCGCTTCGTGGCGTTTCCGAAATGGGGTTATAATAGCCGATCGGGTCAACTGGTGATGACTTATGGTCTTCGGAAGTTGGGCCACCTGAAATGGCGAAAAATAATTTTCTTCAAAATTTTTGTTCAGGTTTCAAAGGTTATCTTGAGCCGACTATGATGTAATGAAATGTAAAATAAATTAATTCTAAGTTTGGTCGGCCTTATTGGCTAAAATTCTGGAACCTTCCCAGGCGGTGAAAAAATTGCCTATATAAGGAAGGCTGTATTATTGTCTTAGGCAGTTCAGAATAGTTCTGGGTAATAGTTCGAGGCTTTGTCCTATAGAATATTGTAAGGGAATGCCCATGTGGCTTTGCATATTCTGAAAGTTTGTAATTCCACATTTGTGGAGATAATAAGAAGCCAATTTTCTGTTCTTGCATATTATTGTTGTTGTTTCTCTATTTCTGTTATGTGTTTGTGGTATTAAGGGGAGCACCCTTCATCAGATTCAGCAAGAATCTCGCTCTCCCAATGGCAAATACTTATGAAATCCAAACCGTCACAGGAATAGGAGTCAAGACAAATAAATTTTTGTTGGAGTGAGCTTGTAGAATCTGAAATTCATTAATTATTGGTTGTTTTCACGGTAAGAGACTCCTTGGTGACTGTCTTAATGAGCCCTTAAAAAACAAGTACAAAATGTCAAAATATAGTGAAGGGAGGCTTCTAATCATCCCATGTTACATGAAATTTATAAATATTGGCACTAGAAGACACAAGGTTCAATTTCAGTTTTGAAAGTATTGAAGTTGACTAATTCTAGCTCAGGTATAGTTAAATTGTCCTTGCTGCTCTAGAATGACATCTTTGTTCAAACCATTGATTGCAAAAAAAATTTAAGTACTTGAATCTACAATAGAACAATAGTGGCGAATGTATGATTATTATAATCATATGATTATATGTTATAATATTTATGTAATAAATGTAGTAACGATGGTGCGGTGCATTATTGATATAGGCTCGATGGCTCTTGTCAATGTGCCAAACTGTCAATGTGGTGGTGGGCAGTGTGTGTTGAAGACTTCACAGACACAGAGCAACCTTGGACGATAATTTTGGTGCTACCCAAATAGAAAAAAGGTTGCTAATGTGTATATATTTAATGTTTCTAATGTAAATAATATTCATTATATTATAAGAACTAATGTAGATTGGGCATCACGGGGAAATAATGGCAGCAGATACTTTAGTTGGGTCGATGACAACTCATCTGCATCTATCCACCCATCTCCACTTATCCGCAATGAAGGATTTGAGTGCAAAACATGTCAGGCTAGGGCAAATGCTGAAATTATATTTTTACGATGCTTTCTCTATATTGTAATCGCATATCTTTGTTGTGACCATATGCAAAGATGATCTCAGGAATTAGTCAGTTTAGTAATTTCATATTGTAACTAATATTTTAATATGGATATGGCGTAACTTCTCTTTGCCTCAAGTGCGCATATATATGGTTTACATTTTTTTTACAATAATTCTTCATGTTTATGGCTCAGGTGAGCCCCAATTCTTCATGTTTTTACAATAATTTTAACTTTGGTTGTGTTAAAGGAACTATGTTGATTTTATTTTGTAGTTGTTTAACATGAGAGTTTGTAGATTAATAGGAGTTCACATTTTTATGGGAATGTATCATTCAATTGAGCATTAATGCCCATCTATATCTAGTGAGATGAACATAACTCATGTACCTCATGCTAGTGTGCTTGGGTACCTTGTATACACTATTTTGCATTAGACTAGACATTATCCAAATAGTGAGTATTTATATAAAGTGCTCGAAGATCAAAGGCCCAAGTCTAGAATGCAGACCTAGCATGAGAGAGAGAGAGAGAGAGAGAGAGAGAGAGAGATGAGGATATTGATGCTCCGCTTAGCCGTTACCTTAGAAAAATGAGCAAGAAACCAAAAAAGAAATGATTGTAATTAACATTTTTTGCTAATGAAAGAACATTGTCTTAATGGATGTAATTTTGTACAAGTAAATTTTGATGAATGATGTGTTAATGAATTATTCATGAACACAAAATTCATGAATAATTCATTAACACATCATTCATCAAAATTTACTTGTACGAAATTACATCCATTAAGACAATGTTCTTTCATTAGCAAAAAATGTTAATTACAATCATTTCTTTTTTGGTTTCTTGCTCATTTTTCTAAGATAACAGCTAAGCGAAGCATCAATATCCTCATCATTCCCCTCCTCTCTCTCTCTCTCTCTCTCTCTCTCTCTCTCTCTCTCTCTCTCTCTCTCTCTCTCCTATTGGTCCTTTAGCGTGTATTAAACATAATAGAATTTTTAGCATATTATTATCATTCTATTTCTTTGTTGTAAACATGCCATTGGTTCAGTTTTGTAAAAAAAAAAATTGTGTTAAATGCATTTAAAATAAAGGTCTAATTCTATAAAGTGTTGATGCAAAGCCCTCTACTATCACCTTAAATAGGCCAAATCAACTTGAGGATTCAACAAGAAACTTGGAATCAACTCAAGGAATCAGTCCTACTCAAAGATCAAATAGAGTTCTCTGACTTTGTAAGTCACTCCCACAACCATTCCACACAAGTTCAACTTCCCACTTCCTTTTTCCAATCTCTCATTGCACCAAGTTCAATTTTGTAATTTGTTTTTTGTTGTAAACATGTCATTGGTTCAGTTTTGTAATTTTTTTTCAGGAACAATCTGGCCAAGGTCCAGATCAATACTGCTTGCGATCTCATTGCCAAAGTGGCCAAAGACTATGTTAGGCTGATAAAATATGGGGATTCTCTTAACCGCTGTAAATCTTTGAAGGTTGCTGCATTTGGACGGATGTGTACCATTGTTAAGAGAATTGGACTGAGTTCAGCTTACCTCAAACATGTGAGGCAAGAGTTTTGTGGGTACCCTAATGTTGGCAAGAGTTCTTATTATAGTTTGTAATAAGATTGATTTGCAACCACTAGAGACACTACCAGAGGAAGATGCAAAATTGGTTGCGGAGATGAGATCTGAGGCTGGGAAAAATATGGGTGGGTTCTTTGGGAATCAAGAGGAGGGGATGATGGCATGCTACTCTCTATGAGTGCTTTGAAGGAAGAAGGGGTGATTGCGGTGAAGAATGCAGCATGCGAGAGGTTGTTTGAGTAGAGAGTGGAAATTAAGATGAAGTCAAAGAAGATCAGTAGTTGTCTCAATAGGATTCATGTTGAAATGCCCAAGTTGCGAGATGGGAAAGAGAGGCCCCCTTGTATTCCTCAAGCTATTTTGGATGCCAGGGTGCATGCTGCCAAGGAGGCCACGAAGCTAGAGAAGGATATTGAGAATGAAAATGGTGGGGCTGGAGTTTACTCTACAAGCTTAAAGAAGCGATATATTTTGGCAAATGAAGAGTGGAAAGAAGATGATATTCTTGAGATCATGGATAGACATAATGTTGTAGACTTTATTGATCCAGATATCATGCAGAGGCTTGAAGAACTAGAGAGGGAAGAAGGGCTTAGGATGGAAGCTAAGGGTGATGAGGATGATGAGATGGGGGAAGTGGAGTTGAATCCTAATGAAAAGGAAGCTATGGCTGCAATTAGTAAGAAGAAGAAGAAGATGCTTATCGTCGAACACAGATTGAAGAGGAGTATTGCAAAGAGCTGAGAAACATAAATGTAGATTTCACAATAGCTAAAAAAACATAATTGTAGGCATCATGGTCACATTTTTTTGGAGACAACATAATTGAGTTGTATATCCAGACGATGTAGAGAAACTTCTACTCCTCTGATTCCAAGTTGACACTGCGGGATCCAAAGACCATAGATAAGGAATAAATTTAGAGAGCGGAGGAGGGTCATAACGACCAAAATAATACAAGACAAACCTCAAGTTAAATGAGGTAACTGCAAACATTTAAATAGATTTTTATTATTAAATAATGAAATTTGCATATACTAGTGTTCTAAGCCCCCTCATTACATGATTTATTATTGTAAGCCCCCTCTGACTTACACATCTAGAAAATGAAACTACAACCTATTAGGATTGAGACAAACCTTATAAAATAATAGCAACTAAGAAGGATCGCTTGCCAACATCTGTTGAATACATCTGTTGCTCATGAGTATAAGGTCCTCCAACAGATGTATTCAACAGATGTTGGCAAGCGATCCTTCTTAGTTGTTGTTGTTTTATAAGGTTTGTCTCAATCCTAATAGGTTGTAGTTTCATTTTCTACATGCGTAAGTCAGAAGGGGCTTACAATAATAAATCATGTAATGAGGGGGCTTAGAACACTAGTATATGCAAATTTCATTATTTAATAATAAAATCCTATTAAAATGTTTACAGTTGCCTCATTTAACTAGTTGAGGTTTGTCCTGTATTATTTTTGTCATTATGGCCCTCCTTCGCTCTCTAAATTTATTCCTTATCTATGGTCTTTGGATCCCGCAATGTCAACTTGGAACCGAAGGAACATAAGTTGCTCTACATTGTCTGGGTATACCACTCAATTACTTTGTCTCCAAAAAAATGTGACCATGATGCCTACAATTATGTTTCTTAGTTGTTGTGTCCCAGGACCCCTTATGACCCTTTATGACCATTTACGATCCCTAAGAATACATCTTAGAGGTCTTAAAATATCATAAAGTGTCATAAGAGGCTCCTAGGAGGGGCCAAATGAGCTTCCACCTTCACGTGGTTGGCCCTGTTAAGTAGAGAATGTTAAACTATTCTTGAAACAAAGAGAAGCTCAATAATTTAAGGTCTCAGTCCATAGACAAATTAAATTAGACTTACTATCCAAATTGGTACATTGATGAGAATCAATGATGGGGAGTTTTTAGATTCTGAGAAGACGTATATGCAGTGGAGGCCATAAGGGATTTTTGTGGAGATTTTCTAGATGTGGAGATTTGCTAGAGTGGCTATATACATATGAGGGTTTCCAGATTGAGTACCAGTGTAGAGATGATGATTCAGTAACCTACGTCTATAAAACCTTCACAAATATCCCTTTGGCCTCTACTCATACCTCTTCTCAAAATCTAGAAACTTTGAATACTGTTTCTCATCCATGCACGAAATGTGCTAGTGATCGTATAAAATTACTTAAAACCAGTAAAGGGTGCTGGGAACAACCTCTGGATTATGAAGGGATTCCATTCTGGTGTGGGAGGTGTATTCAAATAGGGCATCCTAGTGGAAATACATCTCACACCATCATTATACGATGGAGAAGAAGTTGCAGCAATAAAATAGTTTTTCTCAAGTTGTGCATGGCGAGACATTGAATCAAGAAATTGGAAATGCATGTAAAGTGACCAATGTTACAAAGGGAGTGGATGGTTTGGATGATGGGCAAAGTGCTAGAAAGGTAGCAACCACACCAGAGGGCAAAGAAAAGAAAAGACTTGTTGGGTGCCGAGACCAGAGGGCAGAGAAAAGAATGTAGCTATCCCTGGTTAGGGCCAGGTTCTAATCCATTACGATTAATAAAATTACCAATTACCATTAAAAAACAAATAGTAAAGTAACATAACAAAATATACAATGATATATATTAATGCAAAGTAACACCTGAAGATAAATATCTAGACTAATCACCTAGCAGGATGTTGTTGGTGATTACTCTGCATATTTATCTTCACTTGTTTTTTTTAACAAATTGAAACAATAAGATACAATTTGAGGAAATTGAATAAAAAAATGTAAAATTCTAACACATCAGTTAAAAAAAAGCATTAAGAAATTCATAACCAAATCTAGTTTGCAAAAGCCACCACAATTGAAACTCACCTTCTCAATATTTTCTCTAATAGCATACTTGCAAGCCCACTGACAAATCTTTGTAATAGAATCAAGTTCTCAACTTGAACTTCACTCATAAAAAATCAATACACCTATGTAGCAATAGAATCAAGTTCATCGAAAAATAGGACACAAGGAGCTCATCGTCTAGCTTTATCAAAAATTTCCCTCACATTTGCCTCACTCTCTCCAAACCACATTGTTAACAATTCAAGGCCCTTCACACTAATGTCTTTCCACAACCCAGTGGTCCATAAAATAACACTCCTTTTGAAGGAGACATGACAAATTTTTCAAATTTCTCAGGATGCTCCACTAGATATTGAACAGTCTACATCAAACTCATAATGAATTTTGTTAGTTAATATCTCCTTTCATAGCAGACTTTCTACATTAAAAGAAAAGAAAAGTAGAAATAGTGTACCTCTTGAAGCTCCCTCTTGACATTTTCCAACCCTCCAATATCTTCCCAAGAGACATTTGGAACTTCAACCACCTGTCAATATTTTTCCAACATTCAAGATACCTGTCAATAATAAGATACAAGTTTAGGAAAATTGAATCAAAAAATGTAAAATTCTAACACACCAGTTCAAATAAAAGCATTAAGAAATTCATAACCAAATCTAGTTTGCAAAAGCCACCACAATTGAAACTCGCCTTCTCAATATTTTCTCTAATAGCATACTTGCAAGCCCGCTGACAAATCTTTGTAATATCGACTCCACTGAATCCTTGGGTATAATAGGCCAGTGCCATTAGGTCCACATCCTTTGAGACGGGTGATTTTCTCAAGCAAGACTTGAAAATTTGATAACATGAGGACTCATTAGGTAAGAATATAAATCAACTAGTCAAGTCAGCCAAACCTTAGCAATGCAAGATTGATGATATCGGGTCTGTTTGTAGCATCAATAATGAAAAATGTTTTCTTGGCTATCATACCATCCATTTCCATCAACAACTGGTTAAGGACTCTGTCCGTAGCACCACTAGCATCCCCAACACTACTTCCATGCTGCAAACATGCAAACCAAATCTAGTTTGCAAAAGCTGCCACAATTGAAACTCACCTTCTCAATATTTTCTCTAATAGCATACTTGCAAGCCCATCAACAAATCTTTGTAATATCAGCTCCATTGAATCCTTGGGTATAATGGGCTAGTGCCATTAGGTCCACATCCTTGGAGATGGGTGATTTTCTCAAGAAAGACTTAAAAATTTGATAACATGAGGACTCGTCGGGTAAGGAAATATAAATCAGCTGGTCAAGTCAGTCAGGCCTTAGCAATGCAAGATCCATGATATCAGGTCTGTTTGTAGCACCAATAATGAAAATTATTTTCTTGGCTATCATACCATCCATTTCCATCAATAACTGGTTAAGGACTCTATTCGCAACACCACTAGCATCCCCAAAACTGCTTCCACACTGCAAACATGCAAACCAAATCTAGTTTGCAAAAGCCACCACAATTGAAACTCACCTTCTCAATATTTTCTCTAATAGCATACTTGCAAGCCCACTGACAAATCTATGTAATATCGGCTCCACTGAATCTTTGGGTATAACGAGCCAGTGCCATTAGGTCCACATCCTTTGAGATGAGTGATTTTCTCAAGCAAGACTTGAAATTTTGATAACATGAGGACTCATCACGTAAGGGAATATAAATCAACTGGTCAAGTTGACCAGGCCTTAGCAATGCAAGATCGATGATATCGGGTCTATCTGTCACACCAATAATGAAAACTATTTTCTTGGCTGTCATACCATCCATTTTCGTTAACAACTGGTTAAGGACTCTGTCCGCAGCACCACCAGCATCCCCAACACTGCTTCCACGTTGCAAACATGCAAACCAAATCTAGTTTGCAAAAGCCACCATAATTGAAACTCACCTTCTCAATATTTTTTTCTCTAATAGCATACTTGCAAGCCCACTGACAAATCTATGTAATATCAGATCCATTGAATCCTTGGGTATAACGGACCAATGCCATTAGGTCCACATCCTTTGAGACAGGTGATTTTCTCAAGCAAGACTTGAAAATTTGATAACGTGAGGACTCATTAGGTTAAGGACTGGTTCAGGACTCTATCCGCAGCACCACTAGCATCCCCAACAAGTAGATGGATTGCTAGAGCCCAAAGCAGTCTGGAAAATAGAACAAGCAGGGACCCACTGACAACAAGCAGCAGAACGAGTGTGGACACCTGAAGATAAATATCTAGACTAATCATCAATCAGGTTGTCATTGGTGATTAGTCTGGATATTTATCTTCATTCATTTTTTTAAACATTCCATATCTAGTTGAAATTTTGACTAACCTTAGTTGATGGTTTGACTAATCTGCATCAAAACTCTAACCCGGTTTGGTCAAATAATCGACCGTTTTGCGTCGAATTGTGGTGTCGTGGGTTTGGCATCCTGGTCGAAGCGGCCAAATATTTTGACCAAAATTGGTCTATATTGCGATGCAATTTGGTCGAAATATGGTCGTCGTGGTTTTCGCATCCTAGTCAGATGGGCCAAGCATTTCGACCAACTTTGGTCAAATTTTTGACTAATATACCACTACTTGCCAATGTTGTTTTCGACCAAGATTGGCGTCAAACATTCTATGATTGAAGATATATGTTGATATTTTGATGATGAAAATAACGACCAATCAATTGGTCGAGTATTCAACCCATTTGGGTAGAAACTTCAACCAATACTTCGTTAAAAAAAGGTGCAAAATGTACTAGTGTGTGGAGGAAATTCTTCATAGTCTATGTTGATAATTTGTTGTCGAGAATTAATTTATTTTTCAAAAATCCCCCCATAAATTAATCATCAAATTGTTTTTAGATATCGACCCATAATCTAAAAAATGTGGGCCCAAACTTCTATCAAGCAACATATGGGATTTGTTGTATGCATGCATATCTTTCAAAAGTGAAGAAGGGTGAATGCTAGGTCCTACAAGCTCACAAACTAAATGCTTCTCTCTTACATTAATAGGACCGCACCTTCTTTCATTTCATTTCAAATTTTACATTTTGTCTTCTCTTCCACATATCTTTGGCGTACCCATTACACACCAAGGCCAAAACTTTTTTATAACCAGTGCACTACCATCAAGGGAATCTTGGTCTTTTGTTTTGTAAAGTCTCATACAACTCTACATTCTCTGGATTTCCAAGTGGAAGGTAAGACAATGAAGTGAATGTATAAACATTTTTTAGTATAAAATGTGAAACTCGAAATGAATTGAAAGAAGGTGTAGTATTATTATTATAAGGTAGACATATTTAATTTGTTTGTGAGAAGTAGTAGTTATAAATTATGCTTGAAGATATTACCTTATAGTATTGATAACACAGATGTGAACAATGTTTAGTGATATTACTTATCAGAAATGTTAAGTGTTTTTTGAGCTGATATTACTCTATCTTTATGCAAGCTGCCAACATTATCCTTGTTTCTCTATTCAGATTTCTGAGCGGTAGATTTTTTGCAATGTTTTATGAGTTGGAATTCAGTTCAATGTAATATTGTTTTCTAGTTTACTCTTTACCATGCACCTCGACTGGTATGTTTATGTTATGGAAATAAATAATATTTTATACAACAATGTCATAAAATACTACAACAACATTGTAATACCCATGTCGATGTTTTTTATTGAATAAATAGTTTCCTCCATTGCTCTAGCAATATATTATTGTGCTCTAAATGATGTTAAATGTTGCATAGTACAAAATGCTCTATTTTCTAAATAAAATGCGTGGAATAGAAAATATGATTTTTCACAATAGGTTTCTCCTTCAAAATTAACATTTCTTAATAAAAAAGCATAAAAAACAAATTAGTACTTAATCCATATCAACAAGGATCACCCAAAAACATAACAAAAATGCATAAATAATAGCCTCTACAAGTGCATACAAGGGCTTTGTTGGGTATATTATAAGTAAACATGAATTCAAAACTTATTTATGTTCAAATTTTCCTTTAGCTAGTTGTTATTCTACTTATTCATTGCAATCGTCTTGTCTACAATGATGTCCCTTTATCCAATAACATCTGTGCATTCGCATCGAGCACCACATTACACAGGGTTGTGGGGTTGAGCTTGTTACGAATCAAAGCCAACATACTTTTGGGGATTGGCAAGCCAAGTTTGAGCTCACACATGTACAATTGGGATTGCCCCTTCGTCAAGAAGTGGTAGTCATGGGTGAGAGCAAGCATGTAAGTACCTGACACCGCATCGTTGTAGATGGTTGCCATGATGGGGATGCTGAGCCTCATGAAGGTTGCCAACATATTATCCAATCCCTCCAATACTATGTTAATGTGGTCATGGGGGCTCTCGCCGATCCATTTCATGTCGATGTTGTAGGAAAAGTGTTTGCCAACATTGGTGGTGACGAGGGCTACTGTGTCAAGGGATTGTTTGACTTGATTGAGGGCATCAATGATGACATCAAAGGTTAAAGGATTGAGCCTATGCTCATCCTCATTCTCACTCATGAACATCAAGATGTATACTTTCCCTCACTTCTCAAGGCTGCACATCCTCCCTAACTCCTACACAATGCACTGCCTCACTAGGTTGGAGATAATTTATGCCTTAATCAAACTACCTAGGCCACCTATGTGTAATCATTTGATACCACATGCATAGATCTTATTAATAAAATTAAAAAATCTATTGAACTTAATGTCAATACACTCAAGGGTCATACACTTAGGTAATAATACTCTATCTCCAATGATTTGACAAGGACCTTTGATAAATCAATACAATATTTTGTTATCAAATTCCAAAAGAACAATTTTTCTCTCAAGTAAATTTATTGCCTATTGTAGTTTTTAAAAGGCCTTAATGAAAGGACAAATTATTTTCATAATTATTTCAGTCCGAGTTATCTAAGATAAATAACCCTAACCCTAATCTCTCTCTCTCTCTCCCCCCTTAAACCCTAAACCCTATAACTATAAACCATTAACCATAAATCCTTTCTCTTTTTCTCACTTCCTCCTTTCTCACTCTCACCCTCTCTTTCTCATCTCCCTTCATCCTCTCTCTTTAAATTATGGTGTTCTTGAAAGGGGTGTGTCTACTATCACATATCTGAGCCACAACTTCCTTCAAGTTGACAATCTAAAATCCATGACCAACCGTATCTATCTCTTTGCACCATTCAACAATTTGGTCTTCTTCTTTAGTGGAGAGGATATATGGGGAACCTTTCTTGGAGGTGGTTATGAGACTACCCAACTATTTATGTTTACATCTCTTCCTTCCCCCTACCTCCCTTTATGTATCTCCTTATATCTCTATATCTCTATCACTCTATATATTACCAAGAACTCCCAAGGAAATGGCTCATGAGCAACATGAGGAACAAGAAACAATTGAGAGACCACTTTCAAGCCAAAAAGATCTACTTAGTATAGAAATATTTGTTTATCATGTAACATTATTTTATTATAACTTGGACATATTAGTTACTCTAAGTAGGGTTTCTACCAATTTGAAAGAAAGTGACATTTTTTCAAAACTCTATCAGGACCAACATGTCACGTTATCTTCCCCGATGGGCCAACACGTTACGTTTTCCCAATTTCACAATATCACAAGGGAAAAAGGAATCTTTGCAAAATGGCATCATATTTTTCCATTCACACTTAACTTCAACGTGTTGAAAGAAGGAATTGTGAAATAGTGAAAACCTCCCCATTTTGCAAAGATGTCTTTTCACCCTTGTAAAATTGGGAAAACATGACATGTTGGTCATAGTAGAGTTTTAGCCTATGATGAAGATGTCTCAAATTGATTATATATGTTGAGCTCAATAGTAAAGAAGATGTTAAGTTTATGTCATCATTGTGAATAAA